>SEMN01000016.1:0-2501182 GCA_005408345.1 Macquaria australasica
GCGGAGACGGAGAGAGGATCGCTCGGAGCGAGTGAGAGGTTGGGGATCCGTCAGTGGCTTTTCACTTGTATGAACACAACCGAAGACCCCCCCCGCCCCCCACACATCAGGAGCTAAAGATGTGGACAGAAGTCGGAAAGCTTGTGCTGTTACAATTGTTACTCATGGAGCTCCATTGCGCTAAAGGTAAGACACTTGTCTCAGCGAGGAGGTTGAATGTGCATCGCATCGCATCGCATCACGGACGGACGGTGAACGGTTTTGGGGGGAGAAACGGCTTGTCTCCCGGTGTAGTCCGCGTCTTCACATGTGCTGCGCGGATGCATGCGGCGGCTCACACCTAGATCGGCACTTTTGTGTGAGCAGATAATGCGATCACCGGTGACACAAGGTGACAGTACGCAGAAGAAAAGCTTTGTACAACCCAACACGTGTGCAAATGCAGTTGGCTGATGTTGTAGCGAGAAAAGGCTGTCTGTGGTGATGTGAACACAAGGCTGCAGCGGTCTGCGTTTGGTGTTTTTGTAGCTTACATAGATTTGCCTAAACAGATCTTTGTGTTTTAAGTGCTAACAGGACGCTGGTGGTAGGCAGTCACGGTCGCACCAAAGCCCATTGATCTATATACAAACAAGAAAGCCCATAATAAGCATATTATAGGCTAACGGCAAAAGTGTAAATCGTGTTGTGGGAATGTTGGACTTAAGAAAAACACATGAACTAACTACAGACTACAGCAATTATTGGAGAAAGCCTACCTATAGTATTGGACGATTTAGCGCAATTATAGGCTGTCTATCTACCACTTTACAACCCTCAATACTCGGGACATAATTAATTATCTGATTTTTTTTACAGTAAAGTCATGTATGTAATCTATTTGAGGCTATTTTGAAAGGTGGAGACTGTTGCAATATATCAGGTAACCTCCAAAATTGAAGAAACAGCCATGTAAACAGTTGGTGGTTGAGCCCTCTTTTGCCATAGGCTGGTCTTGATAAAGTACTTAAACTGCCTCTTTCCTGTAAATGCCTATAATTACCCCACCACTTATCTATGGTTCTAAATTGATTTCTTTTAAAGCAACTTTAATACACTATATGGCATTCTTAAATCTCATATTCTGTCCCTCTAATATCAACATTTATTCAATATTCACATCATCTGGTCACTAAATGAACCAAAGTAGTGATTTACAACTTGTTTTTTTGTTTTCTGACAACATAGGAACTCATACGGAGTCGGAGTGTGAAACCGGGCAGTTTCAGTGCAAGAACGGACGTTGCATCCCGACCCTGTGGAGATGTGATGATGATGATGATTGCTCGGACAGCAGCGACGAGGAGAACTGTCGTAAGTAGCCCAGAGCCTGTTACATTGGCGGATAAACATGATGATGCCTTTGCTTGCTGCCCCATGGACCTTGAATATACCTGCCATCATGTATGTTAAAAGTCTTAATCTAGGAGAAGGGCTCCCATTTTCATGTGAAGCATCTATAAGTTGACACACATTCATCGCCAGACTATGCTTGGACGTAACTGGATGACAGTATATGCTGGAGATAGATAGCTGATTAAATCCATGTTGTAACTTTTGAATGAATGAAGTTATACTGAAAATAAGCTCCTTATCATTTTGCTTGGGGCCCCTCTGGAATCTCCCTTTCAGTTGTTAGTCATCAGTGCAGGAACGCCTGATCCTGGATCATTGGTCAGGTCACATGACAACAGGAATTTTACTCATTTCTTACTAATCTCACTTCCTCAGCAAACATCTGACACAAGGAGAGCTGTGGTGGCCCTACTGGGTCAGAGTTGGGCCATTTCATATTATTATTATTATTATTATTATTAGTACTACTCTTGCGGTGATTATGTAGAGATAATGTCAGTCCTGTTATCAGTGAGACAGTTCACTCTGCTATACTGTCACTGTCTCATAATGCTTTGGATATATAACGGCTTCACAGATTGCGTCATATCTTAAATATACTGGGATAAAATTTCAGTGTTATGTGTCATGACATCTCACTGCTGAGTAATGAAGCATGCTCTAAAGCAAAAACTGTGGCTCTTCTGTGGCTGATCTCAAATTGGCTACTTCTCTGTTCTCAAGGGCGCCGCTGCTTTTGTGGGCAGGTGATTTGTAGTTGGCGTGTCAAATACAGAATTGCATATGTAATAGTGGGGAATCAAATATTGTATTATGTCCATCAGTAATGTGTGAAAAAGCCCGTAGACCCCATAGTATGCGATTCCGCTTTAACTGACTCTGTTCTGTTCAGGAAATTGCACAGACAACCAGCTGAGTAATCATCGCTCATGAATTTGTCATGGTACTAATTGCTTGAATGGTTATATTAGCGACCAATTGATTCATCGCTTATCTTGGGGACTGACACACCACACCCGTGATTCTCTCATCTCGCACGCGCACCATGGTGGTGGCCACAGAATATCCTGGGAGTTCCCTGGATGAATGCCGTGACATTTACAAGCTCGTCTCATTGACTGCAGAGACTGATTGGGATTATTGGACATTTGGGCAATACTTGATAGAAGTGGAATTAGATTTTAATGAGCTCTCCTCCCCTCCAGTAGGTGTGGTTTACTTTGTTGTTTGGTATAGGCATGCTCAAAGAGAATGTGGAAATGATACTTAAACCACAAGGTGACAGACTGTTCTTTTAACTGAGCCACTTTGTCTGTGGCATAAATGTGCTCGGCCTCATTCTTCTCTCTTCACTCTTTTTGCTACATACCCTGTAAGCTTCAGATGCAGTAACGCTTTCCTCTTGGGCTCCTCTGTCACTCTCTCGATCTCTTCCCCTGCTCAGTCTCTTCCTTTATCTACCTTTTCCCTCTTGCTGTGCCTTATACTCTCCTTTGCTACACCTTACTCCCTCTCTCCCTTCCTACTCGCCTTGCCCTCTCTGTTCTTTGAGTGCTTCAGCCCTCAGCCTGTGTTGGAAGTTGGGTGCTTCTTTCTTAAAAGCTGTCTCACTTCCTCAGCATTGTAGCACCCATAAGGGGCTTTCCTCCCCCCATTTTTAAATCTCCTGTGGGCACCTTGGCAGTGCGAATGCCAAAGGGGCTATGCCCACTCGTCTTACGCCCACAAAGAGCATCAGCTGACAGGTTGGTTGGAGATAAATCCAACAGCGTGACTCTGGTTGCCGGAGTGATGCTCAGTGGCTGGCAGCGTGCCAGCCCTTCGAACAGATGCCAGCACTGCCACTGTGCCCCCTCCCCTAAACCCAATATCACCAGCAGAGCTCAGCTGAAAGGAGGAGGAGGAGGAGGAGGAGGAGGAGGAGGAGAAAAAAAGATAGGACAGATTTGATTGAGAGGAACAGGGCAGTGTAGAGCAGAGCTCATGAGGAAAATAGGAGCAGAATATTATGGAGAACGGGCAGGGGGCAAATGGAGACAGGAGAGGAGATATTGCATAATAATGAATTAAATGAGGGTAAGGTAGCAAAGCCAAAGTTTCGCTTCACTCATGATGACGAAAGCTGTATTGGCTTGGAACAGATGTCATTTAAAGTAGGCTGTACATCAAATGGATGACATTGCTCTCATTCACTTAGCATCCTTCCAACACCTGATTGGATTGTAACACTCGCACACAAAAAATTAATATACACAATGTCTATTATGGAAAAGCGGTCAAGTGTCTCTAAATAGGGCTAGACAATAAGACATAAAATGTATATCATGATAAATTGTCAAATGTACCTTTTTAATAATGATAGATATCATTATAACATTTTTAATACTAATTACAGTATGACCAATTAAAGATTGTGGACATCTGCACTAGACTGTGAGCTGATTAATTGGTTGTTGTAGCTATTCTCACTTTTAAATGTATGGGATTCAGACAATGTATTTATTATAAGTTATATTAGTAAATATAGGTCGTTCAGAGATCCATAATGTTGGTAATACGATAAAAATAACCCACTGAAATTGGTTTGCGAACAAATTTGAAGCAGGAAATACTCCACTCACTTGCTTTGAGTACTTGTTGCATGTGTTAAAAGAAGATGGCATGATGCACAACACAAATGCATAAGAGCTATACATTACATCAACAGTGAGTGTCATTGTTACGCTGACTCCTGTCATCCCTCTAGTCTATTAAGGCAACATATAGTATCTATGTATGCGCTTATCAGTCAGTTGTCACATCTCCCATCTCGTTCTCTGTACACACACACACACACACACACACACACACACACACACACCTCTCACAGCAGGGATCACCCCTATAGCGTCCTCCCTCTAGCACCTGTATTAGAATAAGTCTTGGTAGATTGGGTTGTCTTTTGTGCCTTGTCTCTCCTTTCTTTCATCCCCTCTTTCTTTCCCTTTCTTCCTACTCCTGCTCCTCTCCTCCCCTCTCCTCTGCTTCATTCTCAACATGCCTCTTGGTAGATTTTGCTCTTGTTGCCCTGGGAGACGGTAAAGTGGTGGTGGTGGTGGTGGGGTTTTTGTGCATGCGTGTGCTTTCTTTTGTAGTGAACACAACACTCTCCAGCACATGTGTATGCATACACACGGCAACGCTCCACCTCTGCACGGCTCTGTATGACCTATATTTCGGCTGTGGAATATACAGAAAAAAGGCCATATCACTTTTACAGCGGATTTAAGTGGATTTAAACATGCCTAATCCAAAGTGCCACTGTAAAATCATCTCATATCTGATTCTCATGTTAGCTTTCAATTGTTCTCCCTCTCTCACATCGCTGTACAGACTCTTCTCCTCCAAATGGCCTTGGTCACTCTGCACTGTAAAAACACTATCTGTGAGAATCTATTAAGAAACATCGAACCGTGAAATTCGTTGTGATGATTAGTGGTGCAACGATTGCTCAATCACTTGATGGAAAAGTAATTGTCATGAATTTTGATAGCTGTTTAAGACATTTATAAAGCAAAAATGAGAAAAATATGCTGGTTACAACTTCTCAAATGTGAGGTTTTGCTGCTTTTCTTTGTTTTATATCATTGTTTATTGAATATCTTTGAGTGTTTGACTGTTGGTTGGATAAAACAAGCAACATGAAGATGTCACCTCAAAAATTGTGAAATTGTGTGGGCATTTTCCGCAATTTTTTGACACTTGATATTCTAAAGGAGTAATCAATTAGCCAATAGAAATGAGCGTCAGTTGCAGTAATGATACACACAGTGCTAAAAAACATTGACGTTGTAACGACGTTATAAGGGGATAGAAAGAGAATACATAAGGGTGGGAAGAAAGTTGTTGTTGAGCTTAGTGTGTGCATGTGTGTATCTGTGTGTGTGTGTGTTTGTGTGTCAGGACAATGAGTCTGAGCTAGTCTGAGAAGGGGAGCGTCTCCTCTGCAGTCTGAGACCAGCTTCCCATAGAGAAGACATCACAACACATTTCACGGCACTGCTCTGTGTGTGTGAGGCCTCTCTCTCTCTCTCTCTCTCTATCACACACTCTCTCTCTCTATCACACACTCTCTCTCTTTCTATCACACACACAAACGCACACAAACATGACACTGTAATAAGAGACTGCAGAGAAGCGCTTCAGGCATAAAAGGTATTATACTGAACGGCTCACAGAAACACCTGCTCACACACACACACACACACACACACACACACACACACACGCACACACTGCTGGCTGTGTAGCACAGTTGGGGTCAGCCTTTTAATGGGAGTATGAGGTCAAAGGGAGCAGTAGCTTAATCAATTACACACAAACACACACATACAGACACACAATGAGTGTGTAGTAACAGGACTGTGTGGTGAGACTCGCGTAGAATATAAAACAAGAGACACACTGCTTCTGAAAGGACTAAATGCTCATACACACACACATACACACACAGTTGAACTAAGGGGTTCAACACTACCACTGATCATATCAATACTCAGTACTGTTTCTAAGCAAGTATTGTTTCTATTCTTCCTTGTCTAACTCGATCAAACACACATACACATAAACATATACACACTTCCGCCCATTAACAACCACACACACAAGCACATGGTGACACCCCACTCCATCGTTTGCTTTTCCGTATTGGACTAAGGACATAGTGTTGTGTGCATGTATGTGTGTGTGCATATATGTCAGGAATGTACGCAGCTGCAGTGCTCTAGTCTCCAGAGAAAGAAACCCACTGCTGTGCTCTGTGACTACTGAGGCACTGTGGGACTCTGTTTGTGTGTGTGTGTATGTATGTGTGTGTGTTCGTGCAAGTATGTCTGTGTGTTTCGTCTGGTCGGCTTTATGTGTGGGGAGAAAGCATTTCCCCACACACAAGACACACATGTTACTGAAAAGAAAACCAGTTTTTGGGGAAACTGGCTAGTTGGTAAATGTGATAGTTAAAGGATAATTCTGTTTTTATACAACTTGGGTCTTTTTTTCATAATTTCGTTATGCATATACATCATTTCTATCGCATTCCAGTCTCCCTGTGCAATGAGGAATTATTACCAAGATTACAAACTTCAAAAAAACTTGAGAACCACTGCTTTAAGTGATGAGAACATAGACACAAACACCATGCATGTCCCTGATAGATCATTTTTTTCAGTGCCTCATGCTAACCCTTTTAACTTACACTACTGTATGTTGGATGACACTTCTGGCAGCCCTCAAGCTAAATTCTGTGGCTGTACGAGGCTACATCTGACAGTTTTGAAAAACATTACATGAAATATACCAAAAAACCTTTAATGATGGGCTATTTTCTCTGTTTCCTAAGAAATGAAACATGGTGGGTAATGACTAAAGTTTGTTAAATTCCAAAAACATTATTCATTCACATTAATGCATTAATCTACACACCAATAAATGAAAACAAACAACTTTCTATTAATAAAACATTGGGCTTCTTATTTTAGGTGATGCTAGTGTCCACTGCCCCTCTGTCGCTCTGCCGACACATTAAAGGGTAAGACTGCCATCTGGCCAATCCTCCCTCAAACATGATGCATTCCTTGAAAACGGAATATTAAACATAATCAAGTAGACACACGCAGCATTGCTAACCTGACAGATGACAAGCCCATAATGTGCCGGGGCACCACCTTTGTCAGACACTGTATCATGCTCTACAAGCTAACAATACCTGGTGTGCTGAATAGGTGTTGGGTGCAGCGGTGCAAAACAGCAGCAGGGTAATTTTAGCTGAGGTCAGTGCTGCCCTGAGGCGTTCGCTCTCTTTCTCTCTCTGTGGGCATTTATGGGTGTAACTCTCGCTCATTTTTGCCAACTTTCTACCCCTTGCCCCCTTTCCATCTTCCTCTTTCTGCATCTGTTACCCCCCTCTGTCTTTCTGTAGACCTTTTGGAGTAATGACTTTAAATCAACATGAAGGGCAAGGGTATGAAATGCAGCAAACCTACAAGGAGGAAGCAGACGCTGTTAGTGTATGTGTGTGTTTGAGAGAGAAAAAGAGAGACTGCACTGTCCATCTACATTCTTCTAATCCAATTAGTGAGCGTCTCAGTGGGTGAGAATCTGCACTGTGAGAAGTGTGTGTGTGTGTGTCAGAGAAATCAAAGATAAGAAGAACTTGTGAGTTTGCCTCTGCCTGAGGACTCATTTCTCTTTCTCTTTGTGTATGTTGATACACAAATAAAAAAATAAAAAAACGGCTGCATTGTCCTCTCCCTTTGTCTTTGTCCATCTGCCCATATTACATTTTTTTTAAATAATGGAATCTTTACCAGCACAACAATGTTTTCCTAAAACCATTTTGTTTTGCTTTCATATCTGACTTTCACTCTCCAACTACTGGGTTATTTTTTGGGTATCAAATCAGACATTCAGGTGACATTCAGAAAGCCTGCTTGTTTGCCTCTCTGCCCAAACTATTGTTGACCAACCCTCAGTACTAAGTATGTGGAAAAGCAGATGTTAAAGCTTTCATGAAGTGGTTGCAGTGTGAAATCAGTTGTTCTTTATCAATCAGTAGCTATGTATTGGAGCATATGAGAATGTTAAAGTATGACTTTTAAACTGAATATCATATCACACCCCACACTCACATCCACTTTCTCACAAACACAACCGCAAGAGTGCAGCTGACAGGCGCTCAGGGTCTACAGCATAGTCCCGGTCTCACAGACAGTCAAAGTTTAAAAAAACAGCCATGTTCAAGGCCTCTGCTTTCACCTGAAGAACAATGTGGCCGACCCTGAACACAACAGTGCCTCTGGCCTGATGAACGATGCAGAAAAGTTATAGATGGTTAAAAATTAGGTGAAACATACTGTGGACAGACAGGGAAGAAGTGACTTAGTTGGATGAAGTTTGTGAGAGATGTCAGTAGACTGGAAGAAACTTTGTTCTGTGAAAAGTGATACTCTTTATTTCAGTAGTTAATTCTTGTTCTTTCTCTCCTGATCTCTTTATCTCTCTTCCTTTCTGTATACAGTACCCCCACTCCCTTCTGTCAGAATTAGCTCTTCCGTTTTTGACAGATTACCTTGTGTTGTTTGTCTGCTCTGCTGTAAAGTAACTTATTGTTCAAAGTCAAACTCCACAAACGCCACAATCCTTTTCCCCCCACCGTGTGTATGTGCATGTTTAGCTATGTCTTATCCTCGTGTGTCTCTTTGTGCCTGTGTTGTTGTGTTGTGCTGTTGTCATCCCCCCTCCCCAGCCCAGCCGTGTCTGACAGGGTATCATGGCATTAATCCTTAGCTCAGATTAACCAAAAATCTTCATGTGCCTCCATTTTATTATTTACATTTTCTGTAATCCTGTTTTTCACCTTGCGCTCTGTCGCCTGGTGTACGCAGTCAGGGAGCGGCATATGAAACGACAACTGAGAATGCTGATGAATAAAACATGGCTGCTAATACCAGTCTGCTGGGCTGACACCGAGATAGGGCCCTTGAGTGCTGCATGTCAAAAGTTTTACATGGAAGTTACAAAGTGGAGGAAAGAGAGTTTAGTCTGACTTGCTTTTCTAATGACATTGCCTCAATTTCTCTTACTCCAGTTGCTATCTCTCAGTCTTTCTGTGTTCCACTTCATTTCTTTCTTTATACTTTACTTTTTCTCTTCATTTGTCTTCGCTCTGTTGCTCTAAATTCTACTCTTTTTGTATTGTCTACCATTTTTCTTCCCTCTCCTCTCAGTCTTAGTCTACAACTGGAGAACTAAGTGTTGATTTGTTCGGTTTGATTCATTACATCCTACTTTGCTCCAGTGTCTCTTGTCAAATAAAACAGGAAATTTCACACCCACCTCCATGGAGAAGCAGGATATCAGTTTGGTAAAAGTAGGAGTTGTGGCCAATTTTAAGCACGTTAGTAAGAATTTGTGTCTTTGTGTGCGTTTGTTCTGAGACTGGTGAAGCTAAGTTTTCTGGCCTAACACCTGTTGAGAGAAAGCAGATGGAAAGAGGCTTTGAAGGCGTCAAATAAAAGGAAAAGGTCTCAGAAAGTGTATAGATCTCACCCTTATATTATCTGCATCAATAGGAAGCAGAAAACACGAACTGATGCAGATGCTTAAATTACATCCTAATAATACAGACTGAGCTGTTTATACAAATCTGATGAGCCAAAGCTGAAATGCAGAGCTTTTGTTATGAAATGTAATAATTATAGCCAGCTAAGTAGTGAATTAAAGCCATCACAGTAATAATAGAGCACTTGTTCCCAATCATGTTGTGTTAGGATTTTCAAAGTGTCACAATGCTTTCCTCAATTTAAGCATGATTTGAGTTGTTGCTCTTTTCCTATCACCATTTTACTGTTAATTGTGAAAGTTTATACATGCGTCATTACAGAACTTGCTTCTAAATCATTGTTTCAGTTGCAAAAAACAAATCCAGACATAATGCATTTGGTAAAGTTAGTCTATCCCTCCATGAAGTGTTGGCATACCAATTGTTGCATAAATACAAGCTAAGCTAATGTTAGCTACATCAGAGGTTTGAACCTGTCCAACAAATACCATACCAAATGCTGCACCAGTGTTCACGTGGGTTTTGAAGGAACCAAACCAATTGCAGAGCACATGGTGGGTAGTTTAAGGTGCCTGGGAGATTAGAACATTTTCTAATTATCTAAACAGAGCTGACTTGGCTCTAGCATATGCATTAGTTGAGGTCTTGGGAGTAGTGCTGAAACAATTAGCCAAATAATCAATTAGTCGACTGACAGAAATTTAATCGTTTTTTCAATTGCTGCATTTTCTGTCTTTCATTATTTTAAATTTATATGTGATGGTCACTGTTGCCAGTAAACCATTAATATAATAGTAATTTACATATTTAACAGAAATTCCATAGAAAAAGATGTGACAGTTCAGGCCCCACTGTAACTGATCAGTAGCCAGCGATAAAGAAGTCGACTTAATTAAGGAACTTGAGGATAACCAACTTGAGAAAGTTGAATTTAGATCCTCAACATATTCAACAAACGTTTATGTTTCTTCCTACACCTTTCTCACTTTTGTCCTTATTTCACACTATCTCTCGCTCCCTCTTCCTTTCTTTGTCCCCCTCTCTCCAACTGGCTTTTGAATGAAGCTGTTTACTTAGATTTTACACACACACACACACACACACACACACACACACACACACACACACACGTATCTCCTTCATACAAATGCCTTGCCAGCTTCTAAGCCTGGGAACGGGTCTTTTTACCTTGAGGGGATTTTGCTTGTCATTCGTTGCAGGGTGGTGAGGGTGAGGTGGTGGAGGGGGGAGTCACTCTTTGATGATATAGCTAGTGCTCAGTAATACCGATTATCAGAAAAGAGGCTGGTGTGACACAAAATCTCACACGCACAGAGCCTATGTATTGGGGATACGCACAGTGCTAATGTAACGCTTTTACCTGCAGCATGCTTTATTATCAAAACGCACACTGTGTCAACATGAAGGGGTTGGGGGGGATTAAAGGGTGAGGAAATAGTGAAGGAATCAATGGTCAGGACCACAATTTCCACTGCTGATTAAAGAGAAAAAAATAAAACACTTCCTGTTCTGATTATCCTCTAAAACTCCTGATATAAAGTCCTTCCTCTTGAAGGTACAATGTGGGGATTATTGGAAGTGTGTTTGAAGTAAAGAATAAAAAGCTGATGCACTGTAGTTGCTGGAGCAGCATCGGGAGTCTCTCCGGACGTATTGACTTGCAAAACGTTCAGCTATTTGGGATGTTGGCTGCCTTGCAAAGCTTTCAACTCGCAGTTAAAAGATGCTACGTTGCGACAATGAGCCAAATGTAGAGAGGGAGAGAAGATTCTGGAGGGACAAATAATGTTCTATCTGTGGTGCTTGTTAAGTAGCGAAGGAAAGATGTTTTTCATCAGATCTCCTTTCCTGCTCCGTCCTCTCCCTCCATCCTCGCCTTCTTGAAGGTCTCTGTCTGTTTTCTGTCTTTCTTCTTTTCTGGCATGTGTTCAGAGTGCGTTTAACCAGTGTCGACTCTCTCTCTCTGTGCCCTCACCCTCCACCCCCACACCCTATTATGTGTCATTGGAAGCAGCGCTTGAATGTTTGGAGGCAGGGTGACATCTTTTCAATGGGGCCTGAGAGGCCCCCTCTCCTTTTCACATACACACACAAAATCACTTAAAAAGATGCATTGACAATTGGTTTTGTGTGTGTGTGTGTGTGTGAGCATAATGAATTGTGCTGTGACCTTGCATGCAACATCTGCATTATACTTTTGGGTTCAATACTCTTTGTGAGAATTTTCATACACATTTTCTTTCTTATTTTCACTGAGCTCCTCATGTTTTCATTAGCTTTTCAAATCTGTTTCTGCATTTACATAAACATAGTTTCCATGAGAAAAAGTGTATCCTGAAGCCTTTTGTCTGGTTCTGTTGTTGTTGTTGTTGTTTAGTATGATTAAATGAAGCAGCAAGATGATCGGCTTAAACATTTTAGACTGGGCTTTAGTTGGAAGAAGAGAGGCTAGTGCTACACACACACACACACACACACACACACACACACACACACACACACACACACACACACACTTTAGCATCATCTTCTTGGCTGCTGTTGCAGGTTGAAGAATGAATACTGTGACCTTTTCTTTGACATACTCATAACAGAATAAGGGGTTTTGTATGAAAGTGATTCTCTTTTTGTTTGGTGTCTCGATGTGGCTTGATGTCGGCTGCCTGGCCACAGCTCCCTAATGCTGTGCTCTTGCTAGAGATATTGATTTATACCTGACCTGTGTGTTTCATGTCTTTCGATGTACGAACTTTCCTTTTAGGCTATGTGTTGGATCACATTTCAAAAGGTTTTCTTAGTGGAGTTTTAGTGCTGTTACTGATGAACAACTCTATCTTTTTCGACATGCTTCTTCTGTACTGTGCTCCATCATTTTCTTCACATTATCAGTCAGTTTTGGTTTAATATGTGGTATCGCAATCCCTTCTCATTTACCCTTTTAATTTATGTCTGCATTCTGATCTCCACTCTCCCACCTTTCCATCTGTGTCTCAAACCCAATCACTTGCAAATTGTCTTACGTTGGAGTTTTTTTTTACCAAGTTTGAGTTTGGAAAAGAGTATATTTTATTTTAAACCATTGTACACTGGACTGATTCTTCTGCTGCCCATAGACACACAGAAACAACCTTGAAATTGTTGTTAAATGGAATTTTGAGAAAATATGACTAGCTCTGTTTGGTCAGGCTTAAGACTGAATCATTGACTATCACACCGTAAATGCAACCAGAATAGTGAAATAAGTCTGTTTAGCCAGAAAAGCTAGTGAGGGGGAGAAACCCCGGCTGCCATGGCCCATCTGCAAGTTTTCATGCCTTGTTGCCCATGAATTTCCACTTTGCAATGCCTGCTGTGCTCAGGTGCAACCACCACTAAATCCCACAACTATATTTAAAAAGCCAACATTTAATGCCCACAAGTAAACATACAAAATAAATCCCCCAAGCTAAATTCCAAGTACCTTCCAAATTTACAAACCAGGGAGCCAAGAGTCTGTGATGTGTGTTGATATGGCCTCACGGTGACCCCTCAGAGAGATTTGAGACTGTGGGTACACACTACTTTGATATTCTGTACCTGAAGGCAGAAGTTAAGCAGTCTGTTGAAACCAAAGAAAAACAGATGCACAGATTCCCATTGAGGAAAAGCAGAAATTAGATATTTTGTGCTTTGAAACATAAGCGTTAGATGAATGTTTGCCTTCCCAGCTGGAGAAACTGTTCCATCCATTAAATATTTAACCTCTGAAGTTTCCCAAAGAAGAAGAAA
This sequence comes from Macquaria australasica, assembly GCA_005408345.1. Taxonomy (NCBI): domain Eukaryota; kingdom Metazoa; phylum Chordata; class Actinopteri; order Centrarchiformes; family Percichthyidae; genus Macquaria; species Macquaria australasica. Next base: position 13,283 of record SEMN01000016.1, read on the forward strand.
TGAAATGAAAATCAATACAATAAACAAATGACTTACAAATCGAATGTGTGTCACTGCGTCTAGAATTATTTTATTAAATAATGACACATGTGCAAACTAGACCCTCTACGACACACACACATACACTCACTCCACTCTGCATGAAGACCCAGTGACCCAGTTGTGACAGAAGGCAGTAGTTAAGTATAATTGGCCCGTGGTGTTGTTACTGTGATGTTCTTCCTGTCTTTATTGGCTTTATTCCACCTCTTTTGGCCCAGACAAGGCGACTTTGGTCCAGTTTTCTATGTGTGACGATGCTTTCATAAATGATTAGACAGCTTAATTAAACTCTGACACTATCTGGATTCAGCTCTTTTTGATTTGTACCTTTCACATTGCACATTTTGCCCATGTCCTACAATAACACTTGATTTGAATCACAGCACTCACCTGGTGTTTGAATGTTAGATGCTGCTGATTAGCCAGCTATTGGAGCAGACTTGATTCAGACTCTGAGCACAGATGATGTGATGTGTTTTGTCAGAGTGGGCCACCCCGACTCCCCAAAAAGCAAAAGTGAAAGGCTATTTTGTGGGCAAAGACAATGTCCCTTTTCTTCGAGAAAAGGTATTGATCCCCCTGACTGGGAAAGAAAGAGGTGAGTGAAGGTGAGTCGCAATCAAAGCAGGCAGCCCGTTGTTTTCTAAGATGCCCACAAGCCTTGATTACTTTTACAAAAACATCTCTTTTCCACAGAGCCCGAAGCCATTTTTCACTTGAGGCTACTTGAACAGGTGGTAACTAAACAGTACAGACAGAGCATGGGGGCCACAGAAGAGGTTACATATGATGAGGTTCTGACATTTGCCTCCTTAAACAAGAAGATCCTGCAAAAATAGTATTAATAAATAGCATTAGCATAAGTTTTCTGCCATAGTAAGTCCAACAAAATTATTGTCCATTTTATATCCTCCTCCCAAAGTGATTTGTCACCAACACATTTTTTTCTATGTGTCCATAAGTGTCGTCCCTGTCCTTTGACATAACTCTGCAAATCTCACTGTACTGTGGTGCTGAATAATTGTCATTTTATTACCATTTGCCTTTTTGTTCTGCCAGCGACGTGCTGAGGGAGGGACAGACAGTTGCCTTCTGTAATTAAGTCCCCTCACAGTTTGCCTGATTAATTCTATTCACTTCTAGCTTCTCCTGAAAGTCATGAATATTGAAATGGCACAATGTGTTCCTGTCAAAAGGCCCAGACCTCATTTACCCATAATCCAATTTGTTAGATACCATAAAGTGATGCTTCTCCCCTTCAAGGATGTTTTTTGTAATGTAAAGAAACATTGAGAGGGGGATTGTGTGTGTGTGTGTGTGTGTTTGTGTTTGTGTGTGTGTGTGTGTGTGTGTGTGTGTGTGTGTGTGTGTGTGTGTGTGTGTGTGTGTGTGTGTGTGTGTGTGTGTGTGTGTGTGTGTGTGTGTGTGTGTGTGTGTGTGTGTGTGTGTATGAGAGGGAGCACGAGTGTGTTTTCCCAAACTTCAAAGAGCCTCAACATGTTTTTCATCTGAGCGCACTTGAGACATATTGATCCATTTCTAATCAGGAGAGTTGTGCACCTGTTAAAGAATCCAGAGGGAAGACAGTTTTTATTTTCCCCATGCTCCAAACTTGAAATGTTGAGATGAGTAAAAATAAAGTTGGATGAGGTGAGTATAACAGAGGATGAAATAGAGGGAGCAAGGGGAAATAAGCTGGAGTTTTGTAGGTGATGGAAGGATAAAATAGATTCTGTCTGCTTTCATATGTGCTTGGGGGATTGATAGAGAGATGAAACAATGAGTGTGGAAGGAGGAGACACCTGTAGGGGTAAGATAAGAAGATGGACTTGTCCATCAAAATGCATGTGTCTGATGGCAACTGGTAAATCTTTTTGCAAGCTTTTCTTACTCTGGAAACCTATCACAATCAATACTAGCGCAGCACTTCATACTTCAGTATTCTCTACTATCTTTATTTGGGTGGTTCTGTGTATTGTTGTTTTGGTCATTCTTTGATAGGTTTTTTTTTCCAATTTATTATCAAAATAGTTTCAAAATCTAAACCACTTTCTCTCTCATGACTAATTGCTAAATCAACTACTTGTTTCAACACTAGTTCTGTGTCTGTTATAACATAAAAAACATGTACATACTGTATGTTTTATATGTGAGGTGTTTGCAACACTTGGCAGAGCTAGTTGGCAGTGTTCTAGAAATGTTAATTGGCCGAAGCTGTTGTTGGCCAGTGGCTGTCATAGCTGATCACAGGTCAGCTGGCAAAACCACAACATGCTGCTACACTAACAGCCACTCTTATTTGTCATCTGTCTGTTTAAAGTTTTTTTTTTTTTTTTTTTTTGCTGTCCCTGTGTAATGCTATGCTTACTAGAGGTAAATAATTCAGAAATGGGTGAAATCTATATGTTGCTAATGAAAAAAGCAATAGCAACAAATCCCATGGTGTGTATGTGTGTGTGTGTGTGTGCTTTGTAAGTATGTGCTGTTGACCTTATTTCATCATAAGTCTCCAGAGGGTCTATGGAGATGTGTTCAAAGTTAGCAACCCCAGCTAATTGATTTCATTGAATGGCACATTTATACTTCACTTAGTAAATTACACCAACGATGCAGCTGGGGGTGTTTGGTGTGTGTGTGTGTTTATATCTTTATGTGTGTTGGGGGCTGCAATGGCAATCTGTACAGTCAGTTTTTTAATGAGATCAATGCTTTCCTTCCTGCATCCCCAGATGGTCACGGTAGTAGAAGGTGTGTGTGTGTGTGTGTGTGGGTGTGGGTGGGTGAAGAAGGAAGAGGCTGCAGGGACCTTGGGCAGATAAATGTTTAATCATGTGCTTGCTCTCATGTTTCATTTAATTGCCACCCTAAATCCATAAAAGGATGACGGCATTGTGGTTTGGAAACGTGTAGGGTGTTTGTGTGTGGGTCGGTGTGTGTGTGTGTGTGTGTTACAGTAGCAGGAGAGATGTGATATCTGTTTTATAGTACATGCAGGTCACTTTATGTTATGGTAGCAAGAATTACATCTCTTTTCTCTAAATTCCTGACTGCAGTTAGTTCCTTAGTTGTTTTTCCTACATCTTTAATCTGAGGTCAGTGAGACACAAGACTACCCTCCAAAAGTTGTTTTATTTTCTCTCCCCCCTCTATCTTTCTTTCCTTTTTCTTAATTTTAAATCCTTCTTTGTCTCATCCCTCTCTCCCTGGTGCATGCTTTTTTAATCAACAGCGAGAAATGTGCAGGGGGGGTGAAGCTGTTCATGTGTGGAAGCGCCGCGAATGTGTTGTTTCTTTTGGGCTAAGGAGAGAGAGCTAGAGACACACGTCTAAATTTATTTGTATAGGTTTGACTTTAAATGTGTGCGTGTGGGTGCTTTCGTTTTCAGCAGCACTGATACAGAGCTTCCTAAAATCAATCTTAACATTTGTGCAGCGATAGAAATAGATCCATTGATTGATTAAACTGATAAATGGGGCTGTTTGCCTTGCTCAATAATGACAAACTGTAGGTGTGCGAGAGAGACATTCTCTGTCTGCTGTGATTAAAAACAATTTGTTAAAGCAGATATATGAATTATGGCAAAGCTTGCATCTTAAGTTTTAATTTTGTGGCACAGATGTTCACACTTACCACAAGGGAGTCTGTTGAAAGAGCTGTGCAGAAAGTGTGAGGCATTTTAAAGAAGCATGAAATGGCATTTAAAGAGCTTTATGCTTCTGTAATTTGATGTATATCTTAGCAAAATGAACTGAGCAGATGTTAGTTTTTCTTTGGACAGGACCATTGACCTTCTGTAAAAACTCCATCACCACTGTTACTAGAGCAGGCAGTAGATGACGTGTGTAGTAAGCAGAGGAAGATGTGGTTTTGTCACTTTGCATAGTACTGAATTTAAATGTTTTATATGACAGGAGGAGGAATGGATGAACAGGGTATCTAGTTGGCAGTTGTATCTACTGGTTTGCAATGTACCACAACCAAACCAGAAAATGTTGCTTTCCATGAAGTAAAATTAATAGCAGTTTTGAAATGAATTAATAAGAACACATTTTTGGCAGATTTTTAAATGGGTGAAGAAGGTCAGCATGTTCTTGTTCTGTAATTGTCACCTCTGTACTGAGTGAGTCATGCATCATTTACAGGAAGCAGGTTTAACTGCTTTGACCAGGTTATAAACCCCAGTAAGTTTCTGCTATCAAATACTGTGCTCCAAAATGCATCCGGATATTGACTAACATCATTGAGATACATTATTTTTAATTTTGCAGCTATATTGTCTTTATAAAGTCACCATGTTGTCAACACTACATAATGAATTTACTGTAAAAACGGCTTCAATTGAAAAATGCTTTAAAGTTATGTGCATAAAGCCACGGGCTAAGTCTATGTGTTTGCATTTCTTGTGAGCCTCTTCATTCTGAGAATCCTGCTTCCTTTATATCTGAGTGTTTGTGTGTGTGACTCTGGTATGAGTGTGTATGTGCGACTGCTTCCTACTGTTAGTGTCACCATGATGAAGAGACTATAGATTGGTGTGTGGGTTAATGAGTCTCTCTCTGTGTGTGCGCCTGCATATGCTTCCGAGGTGTCCCAATGATGAAGAGTTTCCTGCCGTGTGTGTGTGTGTGTGTGTCTGTGTGTGTGTGAGCACATTACAGAGTGTGTTCCCAGAGATGGTCATTAGCTGTGAAGGACTGTAAAGCCAGTGACCCCACAGTCAGGAAATGGAAGAGCCCGACCATTCCCCGTTCACCCCACAGACCCCAGACCTCTGTACTAATGGACTAAAGCAGCCATTGATGAGGGAGGGACAGACACATGGGGCAAGAAATGGAAGAGAACAAACACATGTACACAACATAGACTGCATATAAAAGATGGACGACACGTCTTCACTTCCTCCCACTGTACAAAAATGAAGCCAAAATATCCTGGATAGGGGTGCTGCCATCTTGTTTTCATGACATTATTTGGAGCCAGTGTTTGCACAGTAGTATCAAGGTCCCGCCCATACACCCGCGCGAACCAATCGGCAGCATACCACAAGTTGTCAATCATGACGTCACACCCCCTTTTATAGCATCAAATTACTAATTAAAACCAAACTTATCAGAATAATGAACACTTGAACAAACATCAGCGTGATAAGAACTTCTTCGTGTACTTTGATTTATTAGTTTGGCGCCCATGTCCCATCCGCTAACATGGAGGGGGCGGGGTTTATGACCTATACTGCAGCCAGCCACCAGGGGGGGACCGAGATGTTTTGGCTTCACTTTTGGGGAGCTGTCATGTCGTACACACACACACACACACACACACACACACACACACACACACACACACACACACACACACCCCCTGTTCAGATCCACCCTAATCCAGGAAGCTTTCTTTGGCTGTGGAGACAAGACATAGTGTGTGTTTGTGTTACTGAGTCTGTATACAGTACTTTCCTGGCTCTTAATGGTGAGAAAACAAAGATCTAATAGAAAGAAAACTTGTGTACAACACATAGACACATGTCATTTGCCTCACAACATGCCTAGAAACAGCTTTTTTGTGCATCTGTGGTGAAATATTTATATTGAAAAACTGTCCTGATTTTCCCCAGACTGCACAGAGCGATCAGTAATCAACTTCCGGATTGCGTGATTGGTTGTATATCTTGATGACTGTGAGAACACTGGCTCTTTGCCATTCAGCTTTTAATAAGCAGAGCGTTCACGTGCCGGTAGCACCAGGGGTAATCTAACATTCCAACGGATGGAGTACGCTTCGGTGAAAGTTGACCGGCACTCGTGGGGAGCGATCGAAGAACATAATCCGTTTTCTCCAAATCAGCCCAACTAACTGAGGAAGCATAGTAATGAGAAAATGATTAGATTTTCTTTTCTGCTGCATGGCTGCTGAAGCACTCTCCATCTCTCTCCCTCCTCCGCTCACTCTCTCTCATGCCCATGGCCGCTGTGGATTTGTTAAACACTTTGTTTACCTCTTGCTTGGGTTTCTTGAATTCCACTTCTCATTGCTACTCCATCTCTTTTTCATCCTCATGTTCATGTCCACATCTTTTTTTCCCCTGTTTCTTCCCCTTCCTAACTTTATTGGGTGTTTTCTGAGAAGTGTAAAGATGCATTTGTGGACGGGTCAGAAGATTTTACCAGCTGTTTCATATAAATCGTGGTACAACTTCAACTTCTCTTCTTAACCTCTGGTTCTAGCTTCTCAAATGTGATTTTCAGCTTTTCTATGGTTTATATCATTGTCAATTTAAAACCTCTGGGTTATGGACTGTTGGTCAGACGAAACAAGCAATTTTTCACCTTAGGCTCTGAGCTCTTCTGATGGGACTTTTGCACTATTTCCTAACGTTTTATAGGTTTAATTATTAATCAAAAACTTAATAAAAAATCAAAATAGTCAGCTGCAGCCCTACTTTTCTTTATCTTGGGAGTTTTTCTGACAACTGATGATAGTGATTTGAGTTCATACACAGTTACCCCACTCTTCACCTACCTCTGTATTACTGGGTTGTATTTGGACACGTGCAGATTACAGAAGCAGAGAAGGATTTACTATCTAAAATGTCAATTGTAGTTTCTTGTAAATTGTTTTCTTACCACTGCAGGGTTTTGAATTGAAGAACAGAATTACACAGTCGCACAAACCCGTGCACACAGGGTGATGGTGGTGTAGAGGAAAGGGACCCAGTGTTTGTCTGTATGATGCTGCATTTGTGTGCTCTCAGTGTGGGTGCACCTGCTGCTTTGGAAAAAGGATGATGGATCCAAGAAGCGGATGAACAGAGTTTCCATGGACTGACTCAGCTGTGTTTGCGTGTGTGTGTGTGTCCGTCTGGGCTGGAGGCTGAAGGGAATAGGAGAGCAGGCAAGCCACAGATCAATTTCCTTTTTATTGTGGCGGAGTGGAGACTTGAGATGCATGGCCTCCTGTGACCCAGATTCATTCCTCCTTTCTCCTTCTGCTCCTCCTCATTGGCACAGTGGCATAACATCAGAAGGAGGGAGAGACAGAGGGAGAGATGAAAGAGAGTGAGGGACGCAGAAAGAGAATGGGTGAGGGAGAGCGTGTTGAATCGGAGCTGATAATGAAAAAGACAGGAAGTGGAGCAGAATGGCAGTGCAGGGGTTATTGTAAGGACAATTTGAGAATTACACCTGAGAACAGAGTTACACATGACAGCATCACTTGAGATGTCCTATACATAAAGAATGTGTCAGTGAAGCGAGTGAGGGATAGAGTACACAAATGCAGGGATATTGAGATTTAAGAAAGATGAAATAATTTCAAAGTGAATGACAGAGAGGGGGCAATAAAGAAAGGAAGCAGGGGATGAGAGAGCAGAGAAGGATGAATTGAAGCCCATAGTAAAGTGCTGGAGACAGAGCTACATCACTCAGCAGGGTCTTTACAAGCATACCGCTAATATGTAATGCTAATTATCATTATAAACAGCCTCTATCTGCTATGCTTCCTCTCCTGCTGTTTCAAAGAGTAGGTTCCCGGTTCACATGTTCCAGGTGGTGATCCAACATAAGGCTCTGTGCGCTCTGAGTGGCTCACAGTCTCTCGTTCTTATTTAATACTATTCTGACCTTCTTTTTGATGTTATAAAGAGTCTTCAGGTCTGAGAGTATATTTTCAAGGCACTTTTGAACACTGGACAAGACGGTGTTCAACCTGCGGTGTGGCTGATCTGCACATCGTTACACATTGTTGTTGATGTCTGAATGCACATCAGTATGTATGTACCCATGAATTATACATATTGTTTTGTTGCTGAAAAAAAAAAAGATTATGTAGCTGGTTCAGTTTAGAGCTGTACTTTGATGGATGTAAATATGACACACTGTAAATGGGCAGATTGATAAAGTAGTAAATAATGAAATTATTGGATTTTAATTCCAAATCGCAAGTACATCTACAGGTCTTTTACAGAGAAACACAAACTTATTTTGACATTAAAACTCATAACTAATTGTTGTGGATATGGGGGAAAAAATCTATCCCACACTGATTGTTACTAATAATACCATTCTCCATCTGGGCTACTTATGGTTTGTGTTAAGATGCAGTAAAAAGCCTCACTCAAAGCTGAAATCTCTAAGAGCTGTTAATTATATATATATTCTAATTGTATCCATCTGTATAGCGGAGTGCAGTAAAACTGGATGGAGACACTTTCCATACTTTTGCTTTTGAGAAATGTTAATTGGACCTTGTATGAAACCTTCCAATGCTATTGCCCTCTATTTCATCACTTTTGTAAATTTTAATATATTCATGTCCAGGTTACCTGATCAGTCCAAAGGCATTTTTGCCTCATTGTTGCATACTGGCAACAATGAGGTGAAACAACCTCATGAAAGTGCCGCTGCAGAAGCTGTGATGTGTAATAGTTTGAACATGCAGAAGGTTACGCATTGGATCTTTGATGCCCTTGAACTAAATATGGAAAACAATGATTAACAGCATTAATTACATTAAAGTTTTTTTTTTTTTTTCACAAATTGTTTGAACAGACTTTTATGCACACAGACCTTTTCTACGTCTCTGAAACACAGTCACTACACAGCTTCTGGTCATCATGATCAGAAATACTGTCAGTACTATCCTATTAAATTTCATTAATAGTTGGCACTGCTGTGTGTTTTCTGTGCTATAGAAAGATATGGATAAGAGTGACAAGTTATAATACAGACAGTGTACCTCACAGTTGCTGGCAGCATTGTGATGTACTGTACATCAGACAGAGTTTGAGGCGGCTACAGTGCAGCACATTTTGACTGGCTTTTCCTAAATTTGACAAAGAAGACAACTCCCTGGTAGCAGAAGTGCTTGCAGAAACAGCACAGACGAGGGTGTCCATTTGCCCTGTCCTTACCTTCTGTTGCTGCCATCTGTTTCCTCTTCCTTCACCTCACAATTTACAATTCAATTTATAATTTACATTCATTGTTAATTATGTGGTTTATAGGTCTGGCAGTTGCGTTTTTAAGCCATATTTACTAATGCAATTTACATAATATTAAAAAGTAATTCTCTGCACAGACTTTTGGTCTGAAGCTTGGTTTGCTTTGGCCTGCTATGGCCTTATTTGGCATGGTTTGGTGTTCTAACACCCAGGCACATCCTGCCAATGCACTTGCACAGATCTTGAGTCTGTCCAGTTCAACAGGAATCCCTCCCCCATCCAAAAAATTCTTGGGAGGTGTGAAGGTTGTCGCATCCAAAAGTGACTTTCTGCCACCCCCATGTGAACTGCTACTATGGGAGCCCATCTGTCACATGGAGAGGAGATGCCATTCACACACACACAGGCCCATGCACATACACACAATGTCATGCTGAGGTAGGGGAAATGGCTGATTATCCCCTGTGTGAGTGCGAGTGTGCATGCAGTGAAGCAATGCAAGGGCATAGCATGCAGCTGAGACTTGAGAATTGAGAAAAAGAAGTGTGGCATCAGATACACACACACACACACACACACACACACACACACACACACACACACACACACACACACACACTGTACATAGAATATATAGAAACACATACCAATTTGCACACCTAAGCAGTATTTTTCTCACAAAGAAAATGGACAGTAAACATTGGTGCACAAGCAGATTTTATCCACACACTGACACACACACTTCATCCGGTTGTTTCTTTCTTTGTCTGTGTAAATCTGAGGGGTTGGCTGCTGCTTGGTCTTGTGTGCTCTTGTTTCAGATTGGACAGGATTTCACTGAGCCTTCCAGGATTTGTCTTCCTAATCAGTCATACATAGCCGATACTGTGTGTATGTATGTATGTATGTATGTGTGTGTGTGTGTGTGTGATACGAGAGGACCAAATGCAGTATCAATGTCAATTAGGGTCCTCACAAGTAAAGGAAAAATGTATGTGAGTGTGAGGAAGGGTGACTGGGTATAATACCTCTAAATATATTAATCAGTAAAGATATCAAGATCAACTATTCCAAGCACCCCCTCGCCCCCATGTCTGTTACACACATGCTCACACACACACAGCTCCCGCGTGCCCCCTCAATGCGCATACACACACACACACACACACACACACACACACACTAAAGCCAGCAGACCATGTAGCCCATTATTAAAAGCCCAGTGACCTCCATCTAAACAAGCCTAAATGTGAATTGTAGCTGCTGATGAGAAAACACTCATCCTTCACTTTGTGGTTGTCACCTCATTAAACAAGGAGAGATCCCAATCAGCTCCCCCTCATCCTCTCTGAAGCTTTATGCACCTCTCCTGGTTGAATATTGGGTAGTGAAATGTCATTATACTAAGGAAAAGGATACGGACGGAGACTGATTCTCGTACTTGCTGATAGCGAGCACCAGTGCGATCCAGTGCTCTTTTTTTTTTGTCTTTTTCATTTTGAAATCTGTATACCTAACTGTGCTGATCATTCTTTCATTTAAGGTAACATGAGGCTGTACAAACACAACACCTCTTAATAAAGTGCAGTCATTTATGTTAAAACCATAACCTTAAAGTTGCACAACGTTTTTATATTTTCAATGGATCAAATGACTTCTTGTAATGTGAAAGGTGTCGCTTGTAGTGACAAACCGACAGAGCACCACCTGACTTTCCTCTCGGCTCTACTGAGCCAAATTGTTTGGTTTTACGGCCTTCATCTTGAGTGTTTTGGTTCACTCTTACCGCTCTCATTAACCCTGTTTCCAGCTGTAGCAGGCAGCTCAAATAAATCCACTCTATGTTCCCTGCCCTGCTGCAGACAGACAAAGTTAACGACTAGCTGGTGAAAATAGTTAGTAGCTAAAGAGAGCTTAAAGGAGAGTGAATATTGGACTTAAATTCATCAGGTGACCTGAGTCAAGACTCCTAATTAATGCTAATGTTGCTCAGTATCTGCTCGTTGTGTAAACTGACAACTGGTTTCTAACAAGTTTGACATATTAAGGTGATAGTAAGGTGAAAGTATGTCAGTGTTGTGTTTACAACTTGTTGTGGCCAAAAAAAGTCACGACTAAAACACACAGTTTTCCATGAAGTTAAAGGGCCCATTTCAAGGTATTTTTAAAAGAAATCAAAATTAAAAAATGCTGTGGATGATTGGTGGGGAAAATTATGCTGTAGTGGTGGCATGCACACACACGCACACACGCACGCACACACACACACACACACACGCGCACACCTGTCTCTGTATGTTAACAAGGGTGTCTGACTTGCCACTGAGTCACCCCCTTCCTACACATCTTCACATTCTTGCTGTTCACGCTCACCCACCAACCATCATCACCTAACTGTCTTTCTCTCCCACACCTCTGAGCTTGTTATGTTCCACCTTGGCATCAAGTATGCACATATCCAGGTTGTGTTGGTGCTACATGTGGGCACAATTCAGCCCTGCAGGTCATTAAATACTGGCAGTGTCCATCATGCTCAGCAGACAATATACACATTTACTCCAATATGCTTAAACTGAGGTTCTTAAAGTTTTTCATCTTTCAGAACAACGAACTAAATGCCCATAACTTACTTACAAATGCCTACAGAGAAACATTTGACAAGAAATGCATAATGCATAAGAGAGGTTCGAAATTTTGGAAGATACTCTTGTTCTATTTCTTGCTGAGCGTTAGAAGAGAAGAGCGATACCACTCTCATCTCCGTGAGTTAAATGAAGCTACAGCCACGAGACAATTTGCTTAGCTTAGCATAAAGACTAGAAGCAAGGGGAAACAGCTAGCCTGCTCTCTCTGAAGTTCAAAAATTCGCCCACCGGCACCTCTAAAGCTTTCTAATGAACACGTTTGTTAAGTTTGTACACAAACAGAATTATAAAAACGTCAAGTTCTGATTTTTATGGCGAGTTACATGCTGGAGCTAGTTCTTGGCGTGCAGTGCAGTGACTTCCTTTATGGATTAAACAAACAAGATACAACATGTTAAGTAGTGAGCTTTTAGTTGTGCTCTAGGAACATTTTGTAACTTCGGTAAGAGCCAGGCTAGCTGTTTCCCCCTGCTTCAGTCTTTATGCTAAGCTTGACTAATCACTTTCCAGCTCTGGCTTCATATTCACTGTATACTATATTCAAATCATTTCTATTGTGTACCGGTATGAGGTTGATTTCGCTTTAGTTAGCTCACTCTCATAAAGAAAGCGTGGATTTATCAAAATGTTTAAATATTCCTTTAAAGCTCACCACACTCTACTTTGGGATCACCTGTCCAAAGGATGATTTGTCCTCTTTGCTTAACTTTTCTAGCCTATTTCTTTGACTTCTCCTTGACACTCAGTGATTTTGTTCTCTGTTCTTTGTTCACTTCAACCCCTATTCCTTTCACACACACAGACATACACACATAGAAGACTCTATCTTGTGCACTCCACCCCCAAGGTTCTGCTTATCCCGTTTAACTTTGTCTCTCCTTCAGATGGGACTCCCTCTATGACTACCCTCCCCATCCTTCCCTTGTCATCTCCATTGCTCTGTGTCTCTCTGGCTCTGTCTCTGCCTCTCTCCCTCTTCCTCGTCTGATTTGGTTTTCATTAAGTCTTAATCTACGCCTGTGCTCCAGCGTGTCACGCGGTGCTCATTGTGTAGGATTGATGTGTCGCTCGTCTCCTCCCCGGTTGGGCCCTTATCAGCCCAGACAAACCACAGGGCCCCTAATGAAGGCCGCCCTTCGTTCCATGCTAATTCAACACCGGCTACAGCCTTTTGGAATTCGACTCATTTTCTGCCATCCAACTCAATGAGGTACTTGGACCTAGAGAGGAATAGGTGTGTAAGGTTGTAGTGTGGCTTCACTCATATCACTGAGTAAAGACATTACTTTAGATAACTCAAGATAAACTAAATTTCTCCCAATGTGGTGAAATCTAGCGACAGGCTAACACTGAAAATGTCATGGTGTGCCCTGAAGGCATCTTCCTGTATCCTTGAGATGCCCTGGACAGTATTACATTGCTCATAACTGTTTTGCATTAATGTTGAAGAGCAGATTATTACTAAGGGTATTTGCTAAAATGTTTTGATCCATATATTCAGCTTATCAGGTTAACTATGCTGTAATCATGTAAAACTGTGTATTCTCAATCATACATGCCCTGTGTTAATCAATGACTCTGATTTAGACTCTAATCTGTTGGTGTTTCTCTTGTGGAAACTTGATGGCTTGTAGCTGCTGTTAGCCCCTGGCTGATCAATCTCCAGGTTGCCAGATTCTCTGTGACATGTAGTTAGTGTATAGGACATTTTTTTTGCATTTAAGCACTATTAGAAATGTTGTATTTCCAGGTTTTCATAAACTGGTCCAAAGACAGAAATAGCAATTTGGGCTTCATTAAAAATCTCCATTTCCTGAGGTGTGACATTAAGGTGTGCTCACCATGCGTAGCTCTAGGTCACATGCTTTGAGTGGGCACTGGGAGTTATGTGAGGATGGATGAGAGACGAAGGATGTGAGGACGGTAGAAAATATTTGAAAGTAGATGAGATGCTCATATGAGAGAGGAGAGGAGACAAAGAGGTAGAGCTACATATTAGACAGAAGAATATAGTAGGTGTATAGAAGTGGAGAAGCAATTGTGGCAGAGTGAAGGGCTCCAACTGGATTACAGATTTTATATTCAGCCCTTGTGCACATAACTGCCAATATATACCACTGGACTTTTTGTGAATATGAATCATTTCAAATATATTCAGTCTGAGTTTACAGCCATGTATACAGTTTGTTTTTCATGGTAATAAATTGGATCTTTGAATCTTGTGTGCACGTTGTAAAATCAGGACATCAAATTATATAATGAATCCACTGAAGTTGGAGGACTGTGCTTTAAATCAAACATTTGGCCCACTTAACCACTCAGCTTGATTTCTGCACTGCTTTTGCTGGATTTGTAAGATAAAGTGTGTTTTGAGTGTTAGTCATATACTTACTTGTCCTAACTTGGATGAGCAAGAAGTGTGCTCAGATTCATCTAAATTATGTTTTTGCCATAGGATAAGGAAAGACTTGATATGTTTTAGAAAAAAAGGATGATTCAATGTGACAAAGCTCAAGACATATCTGGACTGCACAGAGAATTATCACCTGACTCTGTAGTTCTTTAAGCTCTATGGAGCGTTTTGGCATCTTTCAGCTCATTGTTTTTCAGCCCACAAATTTTAATGTTTTAGTTCACTGTAATGGCTCTCATCAGCATCATTTTCAGCTGCAGCAGATGGCTGTTTTCAGTCAAAAAGCTCTGATAAATTCACTGTCCGCTACCTGCCCAGCACCAAAAGGCAGGGTTAGGGTTAGGAAAAAGTAACTAGCTGGTGAACATAATGGAACATTTGGTAAGAAAGAGTCAGATATATTTCTCAGGGGTTGGTGGAGACCCAAACAGAGATAATAGGAATGTGCGTATTGGACTTATATTCATCAGGTGGTCAGAAATCGGACTCCAAATGAATGCTAATGTTGCAGATTGACACCTGTTTGCTAACACATTCCCCACAGCTTTATAAGGTGATAATGTTGTTCCGCTGCCCTCAATTATTATTGCTTAAAAATGTCAGAATACGTTGAAAAATGGCCATCACAAGTTCCCAAACCCCAAGGTGATATCTTCAAACTTCTTTCCTAATCCAACCAAGAATCCGAAAAACCAAAGGTATTCAATTTACAATGATATAAAAGCAGCAAATCCTCACATTAAAGAGGATGGAACCAGTGAATGTTTGGCATGTGTGCTTTATAAATGGCTTAAGCGATAAATGGATTCTCTTTCTTTGGACTGACTAATCATTTCAGCACTAGACTGTAGTTGTGATACCCGAATTTGTGTTGTATAGCCATTAATCATACACTAATAGGTCTTAGATTGATCATGTGTAACGTGGCAGCACAGCCACATAGAAATTATGTTAAAAGAACATTACATAATGTTGTTGTTTTCTGAATTCTGTGCAATTTACTTGAAGTTACCAAGTGACTCAACATTGCTGTGTGCAAGGTCTCGGCAGTCTTATGTAGCCACTTAAATGACAGTGAATTGAATGAGACTCAAAAGGCTGTGTGAGTCATTTTGCTTTGGACCCATATCAAATGTGCATCAATCTCTCCATTAAAATTTATATGCACAACACATTTCCTGCAGTGTAGCAGGGGTGCGGTGCAGCTCAGGCACTGACGAACAGCTGAACTTTTCAGTGCAATAATAGCAGGCTTTATGATGAGGATTAATGGACATGTGTTGTGTTAATGATGATTGTTAATCTTCACCCCACTGCCCCATCCCTAACACATACACACCCACACACAGACACACACATTTTTTACCCCCCCCCAATCATGGGGTGTCAGATGGTCTACGTTGTCTCTCTCTCTCTCTCTCTCTCTCTCTCTCTCTCTCTCTCTCTCTCTCTCTCTCTCTCTCTCTCTCTCTCTCTGTGTGTCTGTGTGTGTGTGTGTCTATCCCTCTTACTCATTAATCCTGGGGTGTCAGTCAGTGAATGAGTCAGTGGTTTTGGGTTCAGTAATATTCAAAAATCCAGGCAACTGTTGATTAAAGACACAGAGGTGATCTGTAAAATGGAGGTGGATGTGGCTGCTGACAACAGCAGCAGCGTGATGATAACCATCATGATGAGAAAGCTGTCTTTGTTGGACGATTGCCTCTTTTACAACAAGATTTTTTTTCCTGTTTCCTGAGGGACCCAGTGTAGCTCTTTGTGGAGAATATTAAAAGTGAGATTGTTCTGAGTGGTTCGTTGCTCTTTGCACCTCCAGTGCACATGGCACCGCATCCCCTCCCTGGCCTGTACCTTTTCATCCAGTTAATACATTCTGACCTCTATTATAACGACTGACACACCACTCAGCAACTTTTTTATCCTTTAACCCCAGGGTTGGTGCTTCTGTTTCTCTTTCTCTCTACTTTTACTGCTGTGTACCCGTCTCTGTATCCGCTTGATGTTAGTGTAATATTTGTCAATTTATGATGCTTCGTATCATAGATACCCCTGCAGGCCTCAGCAAAAAGGTCACACATGCATGCTTGGTCCTTTCTATCTGCAATCCCAGGACACTGTGGTGTAATGATGATGGATTTTGAGGCTGAAGTGTGCATATATGTGAAAGTGTGTATGTTAACGGCTAAGAGAGAGCACATCCATGACTCTCTGTCTACTGGTATGCTTCGTATGTACAAAATATCGCACTTTCCATGACATAGATTGATGAGGTGATTAGATAAAAGTGATCATCTCTTATTGGTTCCCCTTATTAAATCTATTGCGTGTTAGGAGATATTTAACGTGACTAGGACAAAACAGAGGCTACCTCTCAATTTCAGAGAGATTCTCCTAATGTTTATATTTTCATTGTACATTTGCTGGCTTTCACCTTCCTTGTAATGTATCTAATTGCTGTTATGGACCTCAGATTCCTGCAGTTGCTCCTCTCTGTTCCTTGGTTTGTAGTGCTGACTCCCCTGAATCAGGCCTCCTCCACCAGAGGATGTGATCGGTCAAGAACAGACTGTGCTGAGCATTGCTAAACTTAACAGTGTTTTTAAAAGATAAAATAAGTTTCACCAATAAGCAGCTAAAACAAACGTTACTCCCGAGAATGTTCTTTAAAGTCTCGCACCTGCACGGTCTGCATTGCTGACTCCTGCAGAACCATCTCCGCGCTGTGATCAGTCAAGGGTGTGAGCCCCTCTACCTCTCCTGCATGGCTAAACACCCAGGCCCTTCTCTGGTTGGCTCTTATGTGCTCTCTCCCTGACCAAAATCCAATTATTCTTAGCCTTGATGAATGGAGGGAGGACTTTGGACCTGGGGATCCACCCCAAATTCATATTCAGTAATTTAATAAGTGTATATACATGCATGACAGTGAAAGAAAATCACCATTAAAACATGGGCAGTGTAAACTATTTGAGTAGTTTATCACAATATGTCAATGAATAGGCATTATTTGGAGAATCAAATGTTTTTCATTATAAAGTGAGCTGTCAAAAATCTTCTCTGTGGATGTATTTACTTTGCCTTTGAAACTGACTTTAATATAAAGCAGCTATTACGTCGTACTGAAACCAACGGGTCATTTGCCTTTTTATAAACTTCCCCTTTTTGTTTCATCTCAACTGCACAATGTTTTGTTTTTTTTAAGATTACTAGAGGAAAATGTGAATCGTGATTATGTAAGTATTTCTCCTTTACGAATGAGAAAGCAGACACCAGCTGCTAAGATGTCAGCTGGAGAAACTGGAAGAAAGAACCCAGACAGACACACACCATTAGACACAGGTGGTGATACACGCAGAGGCACTCATAGGCAAGCCAGGCCTGTGTGTATCCTTGGAGGCTGCTAATGATGCTGCAGGGACATGTTGATGGAGCTCTCCCTAAGGAGAAAGGGAGAGAGAAAGATAGAGTCAGTGTCTTTAAATGTTATGTGTGTGACAGAGAGAGAGGAAGCCTTTGTGTGTCAAGTGAAAATGTCAGCATCCTTGTGTGTAGCTCACTGTTGAACCACCGTTCTACAACTTAGTGGGAGAGAGAGTAAAGAAAGAGCAAGTGTCTCTCTCTTAAGCTCTTTATTTTTCCACTTCCTTCCTCTCTTTCTATGGTCAGGGCTGTTATGACTTGGCCTTGAAGCCTCAAAGTACTTCATATGTGAAGAAAAAAAATATATCTTGATTTCATAACATGAATGCCTCTCCAAAGAAAGTAGACAGATGCTGACGTGAAATTGCTTTTTTCCTCCAAAGTTTGTTGAGATGACAAAGTTATTTTTTAAAACTGTTTTGGCCTAGAAAGCAGCATCTTGGAAAAATATGCAGTTGCATTTCTGAGTTTTAAAATCAGTATATAAATCCTGAAATACCTTTTTAAATGAGAACCCACTCAAAGACTTAATCTGTTCTATATCTTCAGCTCATAAAACCTGAATGAATTGGTAGGACAAGCCAACTGTTAAACCCCTGATGTTCAGTGGAAGTGGTTCAGACTTGTTTGTGTGTGGTGGAAACCATTTTAGTCAGTGCTTCAATGTTGAACAACTGTGTGAATTGCATAGTGCTATTTTTCTTCCGCTTTTCTTGCTCCCACAAAGCTTTGACCAGTAGGTAAAACTTATGGGATGCTAATAAGAAAGCCAATAAATTTGAGCAACAGCACAGTAGTAGATACCCATTTAGCTTAAACACAAAACCCCAGGAACATGTTTTAGCTTTTCAGAAAGACCATGTGTATGAGAAAGTGGAACAGATACTAGACTTCAGCTCTGTATTAAAGTTACTTGAAACATTACAGGAGAACTGTACTTTGTGATTCCTCTCCCTGGAGCTGGTTCGTGGATAACTGATCAAAACACACGCAGCACAATAGGAATATATCTTTTTTATCCTTTGCTGTGCTCAAGTGTGCCTCAAGAAGGTTTTCTTTACTGTAACCGGTTTTAATCTTAAAGAGCACTTTCAGGTCCTCTGTTCGTCCTTCATGTGAATTTAAGTTAATGCTTGGCTTTTGTGTCTGTCGAACACTAGATATACAAATATTGTTGGAATGTTATAGTGTTGCTATTCAGTTAGATAATAATGAATATAATTTATTAAGTGCTCTTCTGTCTGGTTCAGGGCAAGCTATTTTATCAGTGGTGTGTCTATTACGACATGGGTATCTCTTTGACAGTTGAAGGTTCCCTAAAGACCATTTACACAAATTGCATTTGCCTGAAGAGTAAATTATTGGTTTAACAGTGCTAGACAGGTGGCGGTAAAAGAATTATTTTATATTTAAATGGAATCATAAAGTTTTACTGTTCAAAGACAACAATAATCCACATTGATTTCTCACGTTTCCATTCACAAAAGCAGCAGCGAAAACCAAGAAACAACCTGCAAAAGATTTGCAAAAGGTACTTCTGTAAATACAGCATAAATGAGCTAAAATGATTTGTGGATTCATGGATTCTTTCAGTAAGAGAAAAATTAGTCAGTGACTGTTTTGATCACAGTTTAATGTGGCAAGTCAAGCACAATCGCAGACCATTTTCTGAACATAGCTTTTCTAATGTGAAGATTTTGTTGCTTTTCCCTCATTTATACATTGGTTTTTGGTTGCTGGTCAATCAAAATAAGCGACTATGGACTCGCTTTGGACCATTATTTTATTTTAATTGCTAGATTAATCAGTAATATATTTGATTGCTTCCAGTGAACGCTAACTGCTGCAGAGCTGTGATAACCCATTGCATTGTTGAGCCAATTGCAGTGAATGCAGATATTTTGTGGTAACACGTTGTGTGGCTGCTATAGAAGTTTTCATCGATGTTATTATCATACAAATGACAATAATTTAAAAAGACCTGTCCCTCCTGTCCTTATATCTATATCTGTTTGCACATATAATGGATGTGATGATCACAGAATGAATGAATGCAAAGGTCACAAGACTCAAATTCAAGGTATTGCATATCCATCATGCCTATATCCATCCCGCTCACTGATCCATTGAGTGCTGTTGATATGATACATTTTTATGAATTTAGCCGGATAGTTATTTTATTTTTTTGACTCTGCTTGTCTCAGCCTGGCATGGACTCAATCTATACAGAAAGAAAGAGAGCAGCTGCCTTTTTTTTTTATTTTGTACCTATTGGCCAGTCATGCCCCTCATCTTCTCTAGCAATAGTTTTTATATTATTTTAAATATGTGAATATGTTACCTGTGCTTGCATCAGACTGGACTGAATTGAATGGCTTTGCGAGCCTGAAATGTGACCCAGGTGCAGCCAAAACACACATGTGATCTTGCTGAGGTGGAGAGAGCCAGTGGGATACTAAATCTCAGGGGCCTCATCCATGGCAACGACACCCCAGGAGCTGCATGTGCCACCATCATGCTGCTAAAATCAGTAGAAACAGCTCTTCTTGGTGGGGCTTGCATCTCATTTTAAAGTCAGTGTTGTAGAACATTACCTTCAAAATATTACTGGAAATGTGATTGTTTATCCAGAACACGAGCAAACCGTAAGATAAAGTTGATACGTTTTAGCCCACATTCCCCTGGGAAGGGTCAGCGAAATGAAATGAAACTTTTCCTCTGTATCACATTAAACATGAGTCTCAAACACTTTACTGATTTCTAACACACTGATAATCCTCTCTTTCCCTCCATCTCATTTCGAGTGTACTGGCCAAATGACCTCTGCTGAGAATATTGATTTGAATGGGAATGCCTGTTCGAGCCTTTCTAAATCTGTGGGCTCACCATCCGTGGAAGAAAATAACACGCTGTTCTATCGCTTGCTGTGAAAATGTCATTACACCAGCTGTCTCAGGCCCAATGCCCACCACAGCCACTCAGCTGGCTGCTGAAACTCGCAGATGCACACTCCAGCACTCACGCACACACACAGAGCTGCATCGTGGGAGGATTTCTAATAAGATGTTATGCTGATATCCCTACCATCTACAGTAAGTGGAGCCATAATGATAAATAATATGTAATTCTGTAATAATATGCATTTAGGTTGCAGTTTTGGTTGGGGAACTTAACATCTGCTGCTCGTAGATAGAGATGCCTGGTCCATATAAACTACCACATCTGCTTAATATGACTAATGGATTAGATTAAGCCGGGATGATATGCATGTACTTTATGTATGTGTGTGTGTGTGTGTGTGTTGGATATGGGATGGGGTCGAGTAGAGAGAGAGAGAGAGAGAGAGAGAGATTCTATTCGTAAGTATTTTTATTCCGCCCAAGAGTGTGTATGTGTGTGAGAGTCTGCATGCGTGCATGTGCAATAAATCTGCGTTAATTAGACGTGAGAAAAACATCAGCAGCCCAAAATTTGGCAGAGAAAATGTGATGTATGCATCATAAAGGTGGAAAATGGCTCAAATCCTTTTCTTGTTATACTTTCAACAACTTCATGAGTGAATTATAACATAATGGACTTTTTGTATTACAAGGCGTAAACATCAGAGGACAGAATCACTATTTAAGCTTTTTTGAGAGGGGGTTTGCTTGACTAACCAAGTTGGAAATGGACCAAATACAAGGAGGATGTTACACTGAGTTTAAAACAGATCAGGTGGCAGTATTTTGGTTGTGGGGCTATTATGAAAATACTGATAACCTGCATTATGTCCAACATTCAAAGAGTGCTTAATTTCAGTGCAAAGAAAAACTAAATCAGTCACCACACCTTCTGTTTTGCAATTAATCAGTTATAAACACAATGGTTCTAATGAAACTGCAGTCAGTCTGATCCAATTCAGCCCGAAAGATCAAAAAGTACATTCTTTTTGAAATCTTGGGATAATGGATAATCAAAAGAAACATTCCAACATTTTGGGTAATATAGTTTACCCTTTGACCTGTGGCCAAATGAGAAGATCAATATCAATTTAATCTGTGTGCTCTATAGATGAAACTGGACGTGTTTAGCCCAAAGGACACAAAAAGTACAAAGAAATACAACTTCAAAATATCTTTTTTAAGACAACAAGCATATTTTCCTTCCTTGAACACACAAATTTGTGTTGTTTAAAATAAAACCAAATGTGAGTAGTACAGTTTCCATCTACTGCCCCTCAGGGCTGTTCTGATCTGATGATGTCTGATGTTCAAAGTGCTGTCTAGATTTTAGATCAGTTTTCGCTCAACTTCAGTCACATCATGGGCATTTTGTAGAGCGGAGTGTAAGAGAAAATATAGAGTGAAATGGAATAGATGAGAGCATAATGGACCATGAACAAGACTTAAACTCACAACATCATGAGTAGATGTAGTGTATCTACATCTGGTCTGCTGCACCTTAAGCTTCCCTTTATTTCCTTCTTTTCTTGAGGCAAAGATTCCTCAGGCGATTTAGAAATGACAGCATCAATCCTCAGAAGCCGGGGGGGGGGCCAGAGCAGTGAGCAAGGCTTTATGCATGATAGCCTTTGTTAGCCACTGTTACAGTAGGTGTGTGTGTGTGTGTAAGGGTATGCCCTGGAGTTGTCACATGCTGCGGGCTTATCTGCTCTCAACCTCTTTCTCTTTCATCGCTCTTCACCTTATCATTGCTTGCACGGTTTTCTCTGTCACTCTGGGTTACTTGATCAATCTTGTGTGATCTGAGGAATATCAGAGAGCTGTATTGTAAAGAATCATTCAGGTTTATTACAACTTGTATCTTATTTTCATAGTTTTAGCCATCATTTCTATCATGACCGATATCTGATTCCCATAATAAGGTTAGTATATGCTGATAATGATCCAGCATATTGAATCAGTGCATTCCTACTTATTTGGAGCCAACAGGAAAAACGGCCAACAGGAAACATTTTCACCCAAACTGTTGTTAACATCAATCACAGTTAACAGACAGACTTCCTGGTTCAAATTTGACCGACTGTAGTTGTGCATACAAATGCGTCCCCCACAACGGCACTCATTTGTATGCTGTCTGTTCTCATAGTGTACAAACTGAGAATCCAAGCCCCTGAGGAGGCCTCGCTGGCAGGATAACAGTGATTATGTTATGAAATATCTGCATTTATGAAATCTAAATATAAGTGCAGCGAATACAGCTGCTTACTGTGGCTAATGAGTTTCAAGAGATGGAAAGAAATGGAGGTCACAGTGCCACCCCTCCCTTAGTTCAGATTCCTCTCCTTTTCTTGCCCCAATTATCCAAGTGTGGTCTGCCATAATGACTTATCACCAAGCCTGTAGAGAGGGAGGGTGTATGGAGAAGAGGGGGAGTGACAAAGAGAGAGAGGATGAGAGGGTGATGAGGTGTAAATGATCTCTATCTCTCTGCCATGATGCTTGTTCCCCATCCTACCTCTCACCCGCTTTCTTCATCCTAGATGCCTGTAGAATCAGCAGGGGGGGTTTACATTCGCTTCTTGAGGCCCGTGTTTGCTCTTTGAAATGTAACGCATCCATAGACTCGGTATTAGTTGAATCGCAGGAGCTGCCATTGCCGCTTCCACAGATCCAATGTGAAAGCTCACCGCCGGCCCCGTCTTTGCACTTGTGATCCTATCTTCCCTTTCTGCCCTCTAGGCTTTGGATGCACACCACACCCCAGTCCTTTCCCCCATCTTTATCCTCACCCTCGTTCTACTTCTCCTATTTCCCCTTCTTGTGAATGTCTTCCTCTCCACCTGTTTCACCTACTCTGTATTCATCTGACAAAATCTGAAAACCATGTTTGAATATTCCACGTTTTAAGATCGTATCAGTGACAGTATTCAATGCTGTTTCTTTCTAATGGAAGCGGTGTTTAATTGGCTGAGCAAAATCAGGTCAGTCTGGTGAAGGAAGTCATTGGTGTGTAAATAACGTCTGACTACTATGTTAAAGACATATGCTTCAAGCCCATGCAGACACGCACTCACTACCTTTAGGCCATACTTTAACTACTTGTCTCCTGTGGATTACTGCCATTTGTTGGCTAAGTGCTCCTTTGTTCAGCCGCAATTAATTATGAAAAGGGATCAGTTGAATTGTTTGGCTCCCCACTGCAGGCAGAGTGAAGGTATACCTCTAACTGTCCAAAAGCTCTGCAGGGAAATTCAACGTCTATTATTGTAGAGTTTCCTTTTACAGTGTCGTTACTGATTGTTTGTCTAATTGGCCTTTGTCGTGCATGTATTAAAGTCTGTATAAGTATAAGTCTGATGTCATAGCACTGCTAAGTAAATTTTATGTGATGCTTAAGGCCCTGATCAGACAGGATGTGGTTTTTGTAGTAAGAGGCGTCTTTTTCCAGTTATTTTCTATAGGCAGTTTTGTGCACTGCTCGTGCGCCCTCGGCGCCTCTTGTTTTGGACGCCCGGAGCACCTCATGTTTTTGCAGAGTGCTCTGAACGCCTCGAGTTGAAAAAACTTCAACTCAGAGCAGAAAAGCACCAGACGTCATTTGTGTTTTTTCCCATTGTTTAGGTTACTCGTGTGAATTGAGATGTGGGACTTCTGTGGTGGTAAGATCTGTGAGTTTACTTCACAGCAAAATCATGGTTGGGCTAAGGACAGGTGATTCGGTGGATGCCTAGAAACAATTAAAAAAATGCAGGTTTTTTTAAAAATGTATTGTAGGCTTCAACAAAAAAGGCAGTGTGTGCGCCTTGTGTTTTGCAACCTGCAAAAAGTGCTCTGTCTGACCAGCCTAAGGCTGTTATTTAAGGTCCACAGGCCCCATTAAGCTGGCCACTTCGAAGCATATGAAACATTCTACTCTCACTTGTCAAAATCACAGAAAATGAATGGCTGTTGATTTGTGTCTGCACCAACTGAATAAGGACAGTGAAAGCTATTCAATTAAAGATACACTTTATGTATACATATCCTATGTATTTTTAATGTTCTGACATACATTAAGGTTTCAGCTGTAGAGCTAAGTTTAATGGCTGTACAGTAGTGCATTTGTTCAGTTCACTGTGAGGTTGTTATATTAGCATTATATTACAGAGACATAATTTCAGTGGCTGTAAAGTGGCATCGTTTGCCAAACCGGCTTCTACCTTTCTACTGGTTGTCTGTGAACATTTGGGGGGTAATATCAGTGTGTTTACAGATGTGACAAGAGTGCTCCTGGCCGCTTAATAGCAGCACTTATTGGGTGTCTGCACATTACCACCTTGGAAGAATAGCTCTTTAGAAATGCGTTAAAGAGAGCTGTCACTCTGAGATGGAGGTGGACAAGATGGAGCTGGACGGTATGTCGCAGTAATAATGATGAACGATGCACCTAAACTGGCCTTTCAGTCTCTATTATTGCACACACCCAACAGTGTCTGGATATTTCAACATGAGGATCTCACTTAGCCCATGCCATCTGATGTGATGATATTCAGGGTGTCAGTCTGCACTCATCCATGCATGGATTCATTTGTTTGCTGAGCGGCTGTGTTAAAATATTAGCATATTTTTCTCCTGCTGTGTGGCCATGAAGAAGAGGCTTTAGTCACAGTCCAAACACAGTGATGCTCCGTGCCTAACAGTGTTTGTAGGGTGGAAAGGACTGAGCAACAAATCCCTTGCCTCTCATACTGCTTGTGTTGCGTAAAAGTCTTGAAACTCAGGTAACAAGTCCACAGTAACAAGTGAGTTTGAAAACCATACAATCCATTGGAGCAAATTTGCTAAATCTTTTATGTATAGATATGTATGATGGGTAAATTTTATTTTATTTTAATTCGAAGATAATCACTTAAAGATTTCAGATGTTAATAATTTGCATGTTTTTGCAATACCTGTAATATATCTGAATTAAAACAAAGAAAATATGTAAATTTTAGTTTTCTGCCCTTTTTGCCATCACCATTATCGTCGCTGTATAAGCACAAGGTTGGTAATAGTGGGTAGGAGATTTTTTTACTCTTCCTTCGATATTCATTTAATATGGGTGGATGACTTACTTTTCCAGTGCTGATTCAGAGGTACTATATCCCCTAACATCCTGTCTCTAATCCCACCCCTGATTATCACATCCACCATTATCATGGTTTGCTCAGTGTCGCCTCACAGCCAGACGGTCTGGGGTTCAAACCGGCTGTTGCCTTTCTGTTTGAATTTTGCATGTTCTCCCATAATCTCACCATTTTCCAACATGCATGAGTGTCAGTGTGTTTGTCAGTTAGCCCATGTGCTTTACTGGCTACCTGTCCAGGGTGCACCATGTCCCTTGCCCTGTGCATGCTGGGATAGGCTCCGGTTGCCTGCAACCCTAAACAGGATAAGTGGGTGTAGAAAATGGATGGAATGTTCCAACTCATGTCGACTGGTGAGAGAGAGAGAGAGATCCATCAAATATAATTTCTAAATTTCTGTCACACGATGGCTCTGAGTGAGACTCAGACTCAAACTTTGGCTTTATTAAAGGAATAGTTCAGTTTCTTGCAGAGAGTTAGATGAGCAGACCTGTACCACCCTCATACCTCCTAAGGTAAATAGACTACAGTAAGAAGCTTCCACCTGTAGCCAGTTAGCTTAGCTTAGCTCAAAGACAGGAAGCAGGGGGAAACGGCTAGCTTGGATCTGTCCAAAGGTAACAAGATCCACCTACCAGCAGCTCTGAAGCTCATCAATTAACATGTAATATCTTGGTTTTTTTGTTTTTTTAAACCGTACAAAAACTGTAAAAAAGTGTAAAAACGACAAATTATGGTTTTACAGGGGTTATGTGCTGGACTATGTCTTGACTGGGTGCAGACTGAGTTTACTTACTCTTCAACATGCTTAGTCTCTTGAATAAATTCTGACAAGTAAAGAGAAAACTCACTCCACAGTCCCTGAGGTTAACATACTTGTGGGAGTTTTCTCATTCCCTTAGGGGGCCTACTGTACTTTAATGTATATTCATGTGACCCTAAACTTTTCCTCTCTTGTGTGCAAATGTGATGCATCATGCACCACCAAACCACACCAAGGCAGCAAAAGTCATTGAAATTTAGCCCTGCTTCATGGCTCCTATAATTTACCCCTGACATCTCAACCTTGCAGAGTTCTGACTGTCAGGGTCTTTTCTGCCTGAGTGGGAGTTGATGAAATTATCATTCCTTTTTCCACCCACATATTCCTCAACCTGATCCCCTTTTCTAGTGACAGTGTTGGCTCTCTTGCTTCGCTACTCTCTTAGTGATGACAGCTTTTTTAGGTGCGCTATTTCAAGCGGAATTTTGAATCTTCCAGGCTTCCGAGCTGAATTTTGGAATCCTCATCCCACCTTGTTCCTGTGCTACATTTTCATCATCTTCCTCCTCCACCTAAAATGCTGCATAACCCTGTCACCTGTGAAGCCCACCACTCTATGGGTAAAAATTTGCAGGCTTTTTTAATGTGTTATTTCTGAGGTCCACTATTTGGGGAACAGGCTTTCATGTCCTTCTACTAGAAATTCTTCCTAGCTGGTGGCTTTTCCCAGGCCTTACAAGACAAGGATCTGTAAACAGCGCAAGAGCAGCTGAAGTAGTGGGCAGTCCTGCTGGTCAATGGGCAGACCACAATGACTCTGGCACACAGGATGGTGGAGGGTTTCTTTCTTTCTCTCTTCTCTGAATGTCTTTCTTGCTTTCCCATTATATTCTGTCTCTCTCTACTTTTTGCTCCTCTCTCCTCCTCCTCCTCCTCCTTCCTCCTTTTTAACTGGGAATGAAGGCTTATGAAGGCAATGACCCCAATACCAGTTCGCCAGGGATGAAGAGATGAATGGCAGCAAATGAAACACAAAGACCTCCCTGCCCTGCTGAAACCACACACACTGTAACACACAGGATGAACTTCCAGACAATACGCGCTTACATCTCCACGCACACCTGTGGTCCTCTTTTAAAAGCGTGTTGTGTTTGTGTGCACATTTTTTGTTCGTGAGTTTTTGTATGTGGGAGTGTGTGTTCGTCGCAGCAATAGTATGTGTGTAAAAGGGGATGCCTCTGTGTGTGTTTGGGCATTTTTGTGTGTATGAGCGACTGTCCCTTTCACATCCAGCCACAGCATGCACAGTGCTTTCTGCTTTCAAAGCCCATTAGGAGTTTTAAAAGGCGACCAGATCGCTACGTATATACTCAGTTAGTTATGACATGGCAGATAACACAAAATCTTTTCTCCATCATTTAGAGCAAACAAAATCTGAATCCAGCCTTACCGTTCTTCTCCGCTCCTTAAAGAAGAACATTTTTGTGTTGAATATCAGAGCTCAGTGGCCATCAAGATGCAGGAGAACAATGTTAATTACGCTAATGATCTGAAACTTAATCATGTACTAACTTATACACGAACACCAGAACCCACAGTCCCACACTGTGGCTTTAATCTCACCCCCACTTGCACACTTTAAGAATGAGTGTGGGTGGTGGTGTGATTCCTGAAAAGATCAAAGTACGCTATGCAAGTTCTGAGAAATACAGAAAAACGTGTATTACTTGATTTAGCTGCAAAAAGGCCAGGGAATAGCTGCAAAGACCTCTTGTTGTGACCTACGACTTTGTACTTGGCAAAGTGTTAGGGAAAATGTACAAGCTAAGGTAGAATTTGGAGTTTACCTGGTTAAAAAAGACTTTTGCACATTAGAGGCAACTTAAAGTATTATTTGTAATCCACAGTATGTGTGACTGCTGTCTCCTTCACTCAAACACGTACGCATGCACACACACACACACACACACACACACACACACACTGTGAGCTGCAGTAATGAAATCCTTTGCTGTCACAAGGGCTTAGACCTGTTTCAGACGGTTTCCTTTTATATTCCCCTTTAATAAAAACAGGATTACCACCTCACAGCCACAGCATAGAGCTATGCTATAGAGGTATGGCACTGATAGACAGTTACATATGTGGCTGATCCCCCACTCTGTGGGACAAGCCTCCAGAACAAGAGAAAAGCTCTGCAGTATTAATTTGACCATTTGGAATCAGTCTTCAATATAGCTGCCTTCTATCCTTAATTTCCATTTTCTGTATAAGTAAAAGAGTTTTCAGCTTTAGGATGAACCAAGAAGCTTCAAATGAGTATTAATGGTCTCCTACACCCAAAACATGACCCAGTACAGTGCATGTTACTAGCTAAAAAGGTAGAGCTTATCCACAGTGCGTGGAGCGCAGTCACTTCATTTACTAAACTTTCTGAAATTTGATTGTCGTCTATTTAAAAGGAGCACTGTGCTCAATGTCAATATACTAGTCAAGGGGAATACTACTTAGCTTGTGAAAAGTTGTGTATTTTGTATTATTTAGAATAGAATGAATAGAATAGAATGTCTTTATTGTCATTGTACAGGTACAACGAAATTAAAATGCCAATCTTTAATGAATGACCCAATCTGGGGTCTAATGTCAAGATATTTAGGCCTCTGCTGCATGTTTTCCAGCCTCATTGCAATCTAAACTAAATCTCTAGAGTACCTTGTTAATATTGTATTAATTTTTTCTATATGAAAGTTACCATGAAGTCATGGTTACCTTCGATGCAGGATATTTCAGGAACAGCAACTCAATTTGATAAATGTGAAATATCTTGATGTTTTTACATAAGGCATAATGTAGCCCACAGTGAGCCAGTCATAATAGCAAATTCTGACAGGATGATTTAAGACCTCAACACACATTGTAAACCTTGAAACATATTCAGAATGAATCATTAATATAGACATCCTGAATGAGAACTGCGTATATGTAAATGTAAATGATTTTTTCTTGCACATAAAATCACGATCCCTATAGCCCAATTTACATATGCAATTTTCCTAGTATCGTCACAATGGTGAATTAAGGTGGTTTCCGTGGAGATTTGTGTCATTATACATACATGTGTATCATGCTGTGAAAACATTCCCATTTTTGGAAACAAACGTGGACAAAACAACCAGAGAATTTGTTTTGTTTTATGAAATTTACGAAAAATAACTTTTAGGTTACTCTCTACTCAGTGTCATTTCATGTCCTTACCAATAAAAGGCCACGGCAGCCCATCATGCATATGCATTATTCATCCCTACTATACACAGCAGTTATGAAATTCATTGTAATACCAACTCCAGGTAAATGCATTATTGATGATATTTAATGATGTTGAATTAGCATACAGGAAAGACTTGTGCCATGCCTTGAGCACCCTCCCTTGCATAACATTGGAATATTTTCGCCAGACACCCCCTGCGTTGTAATGAGGAATGTGTTTATGCACTTTCATTTCCACTAGAGTAAAGTAAAGAGCCCTTAGGCAGAGGCAAAGCAGTGAAAGAAATCTCACTTGGATATGCAGGGACTGTCATTGTGTGTGTGCATGTGTGTGTATTGTTTCAGTTCAGATCTGCATTTGTGTGTCCATGTAAGCTTATGTAGTTATTCGAATCTACTGTATGTCGACTCACTTATACACATTGTCTGACTTTGTACACTTTACCTATAAAAGTGGTGATATATATATATATATTGTTTATTTCATGAATTACAACCCATATATCATAGTATTAGTGTATTTTCTTACCACTTAAGTTGTGTATATGTTTATACTGTACCAGACCATTTGGCTATATATCTGTCTGTTCTTTATTTTCATGTTATTGTTTTTTCTTGCTGTATCCTATGAATACTTGCTACTCTAGTGACCCAATTTCCAAACAGTGACCATTAAAGTTTGATGTCTTACTTATCTCGTTTTAACAATGTTCTTTGGCAAAATACTGTAGTTTTTGTTTCTGTGTGTAAGTCATCCTACTTTTATTTTCCATATGTGAGCATGCATGCAAGCTTGCATCTGTACACCTGACTTTGTTCTTGATGGATGCTGGTACGTTTCCATCATTTATTTTTGGTACAGTGGTTTTTTCTTATTCCAGACCTTGGATTCTTCAGCTATTCTTGCCTCCCAAGTCTGACATGTTTTCCTGTTATTAGCTGTAATCTTGCCAGAAGAATCAGAGGATGGGAGATCAGAGCCATCGTCTTGTTTGCCTCTCCTCTCTCCGCTCATCTTTTGTTCTCCATTCAGGGCTGTGTAGAGGAGGAAAGACAGTGAGGTGTACAGTAAAAATCTGGCAGAAGGGAAATGAGGAGACGTTATCACCTACTGATCTTGATACAATACAAATTGGTTTTGCTAGGATACCTGCAATATACCACCTGTCTACCCCCCCCCACCTCACACACACACACACACACTTCCATGATCCTCTCCCTTTTGTATTGTATTGTATCTCTTATCTCTCTTCCCCCATCTCATCCCTTTCCCTACTCTTTTCCCTCACCCACCCCCTTCTCTCCCCTCTCCTCTGAGACACCCATAAACAGAGAGCATATATCGCTGTCGCTGCTCATTTCTTCACCCACTCATAAAGCATGCTGTCGGGTCATCCGTTTCCCTGACAGATAATGTTGTCTTTGTTCATTTCTACCTGCGAGAGAGACGTGTATATTACTGGCTGACTTGATTGTTGAAACGATGCCACATTATCATTATGAATGAGGTGAGAAAGACAGGTAGCCTAGGAATTAAAGATGGATGAAGAGCCAGTACCAAGGAAAAGAGGGGTAGAATGACAAATGCTTTGTATGTTTACTGTACATACATCTGAACATACCCTGCAAACATACAGCTTGTACCAAAGTTGAAAATACACTAGCAGAAATTTATAGCAGCAAAAGCACAGCATCCATTTGCAAAGTTGTTTTAATCGAATTTGTTTCCTAATTTTTGCTAGTCGAGTCACTCTTCTAAGACTGTCGGTAAAAGTAAAAAACATACCTCAGATATACCATATTGTGAAGTATCGCCAATAATAGCAGTGCATTTTGTTTTCAATATCAAATCAAAATGGTGCTGGATGCTGAAGAGAGTGGTGAGAGTAAATCAAAACAGAGAAGTTGTGGGCCATAAAACCAAAACAATGTGCTGAAACACGCTAAATGCTCTGTAAAGCTGATGGGGAACTGTTGGGTGAATAAAGTGATAATTTTCTGTGGGTTCATCACTACGGGTGACCCCTTTCACATTATACATAGTAATTTCATCCATTGTTAATATAAAAAATATTGAAATGCGCAGCTTTAATGTAGCCTTTAGAAGTGTTAATGATAGTGTCAAGAATACACCTGGCAGTGTGTGGTGTTTTTTCACTACGTGGTGAAGACTCTGCCTTCGCCACTGGCTATCTTTCTGCACAAAAGTGAGGAGAGTTTTGTGGTGACTGTAGGTAGACACAACACATATACTCTGACACTGATCTCTGCTGACAGGCACCGCAATGCCAAGGCAAGGTCACGGCAGTTCTCTGTCCTGCCGTCAGCCTCCTGGGCATGCAGAGTTCAAAGGCTTCCTCGCCTGTCTGTCTCTCTTTCACTGGCTCTCTTTCTGCTCCACAATCTCCCCCTGGTCTTTGTCACTTTCTGGTACAAATATGAAAAAGCTTAGTTATTATATTAGGAATATTGTTTGATCATTTTACTGTGGTGCTAGATGAGCTGGTGCTTAAATGCTGACTAGTTCAGTTAGGACCTGTAGCAGAAACCAGGCCAATGACTAAGCTCTAAACGGCCTGATTTAGCCACATAGTCTAAATCAGGCTATTGTAAATTCTTTAATCTGACTCTATTCCAGGTTGTGCTTATATTAAAAGAGGGATGACGATAACGATGACTCCCAACAAGTCCAGAGGGACCTAGTGGCCTACTAACGGCTGCCTACACACACACACACACACACACACACACACACACACACACACACACACACACACACACACACACACACACACACACACACACACACACACACTTGGATGCTTGTATATCCAAACACACTCATGCTAAAAAAAAAATAACTTTCTCTTACACTAATATATCACACAGCTGTTCTGACCTCAATCTGGGTTTGCTGCTGGCTGCAGTGTGTCAGAACACCTTTTTTGTATATACTTGTACGACAAGTATTTGAATTTGTGACGATGAACCAACTTTTACATCACTTTTTTTGTATCAACATTTGAAACGGTGTACATTTTGTACATATGTATGCATCTGTGCATCTTTTGGCATGGTATGACATGTAAGCTACACATGTTCAGAGCCTCAGAAATTCAGTCCTTTCAGTCTCACTCAAAACTGCCCTCTAACTAAGAGCTCCAGTCATATCCAGAGTGCTGTCAGTCTCAAGAACCATCTAAATATCGCATTAAGGGAAGAAATAGAGGAATTATTCTACAATGTGCCTTGTCACAGGAATGGAAAGGGGATTTGCATTACACATCTAATCTCTTCACCTCTGAAATAATTGGACTTCCACCTTGAGATCATCCCATCAGAGATGAAGGGAGATTACCATTCACTGTAGACTTGGAAAGTGAATGAGAGATTGGAAGGAACACTGGGAATCTTCTAACAAGGCACATGGATTGACAGAGAGATTTGTTTTGACTACAGAGATGCTTTAAGACATTAACTCTTTACTTTAAAGCTATATAGTTTTAAAATGGCATTCCTTTGGGGAGTTTGCAACATCACTAAATGAAATGAATTGAGATGGATTTTTTTTTTGCATTCTTGGCAGCAATTTTAAAACAATATGAATAATGGCCCTATTGTACATTGGAGCTGACAATTATTTTACTCTAATGCTAATGTTCTTAAGGAAACAGCAGACAAACTGAGTCTTTAGGAGATGAAAAGAGGACTTTGTGATGTAAAATTGTTTTAAAGTTTGACGTTTTGATTGAACTTTTTATTGAATAGACATTGTTCTGTAAAGGCCACACATGGATTGCAGAGAGAGAGTTTCTCGAGTGCCCTAGCCTTTGATGAAATTTGATTGTGTGCAGGTATATAGCAGTGATGTGTCTCACTTCTGACTGATCTGAAATTGCCTCTTGATTCGCTCAGTGCTGTCTGCAAAAGCAGGTAGAGGCACCTATGGACATCTTTTTAAAAGTGTGCCTTAAAACTTTACTTTACACCTTCATTGTAGTGTGGTTTAGGCAGGCAATTTTCTAAAAGGCTCTTTGGTGTATTTAATCCTGGTGGAGTCCAATATAGATTAAATGTATTTTCTATCTGCTCTGGGATGTTAGATTCAGGTGACAATGAGGTCTGTGTAATTTGGGAAAATTGCCACCATCTCTCCCTTTCACTGACAGTTCTGCATGCTAAACATGTCTGCCAATAGGAAACACCAGTCTCATCCATTCATTAATGAACTATTAGATTATAGTTTAGGGTACTGAAGAACCACATCTACATCTAAGTGTACCTTCTACCTTGGCACATGTTAAATTATGTGTCTTTGCATTCCTGCCCAAAAAGATCAAATGTCTTTGATCTACAGTTGGATTGTAGTGCCAGTTGTAAATGGGGTTGAAATTGCTTTTCAGATCAGCGATGATCTCTGTAGCCTAGATTGAGATAGTCATGAGACAGCAGAATGCTGCATATTAAATGGTGAAAGATGGAGAGGAACACAGCATTGAAACAGGGGAGGGGAAAGACACACACACACACATATATAGTACAGAGGGAGGCGAAGCTGTTATGGTGGGCTTCCATCCATCCCCTGCCCAGTACTGGCAAGAACACAAGGCATCACACACACACACACACACACACACACACACACACACACACACACACACACACACACACACACACACACACACACACACACACACACACACACACACACAGAGTCATGCCCCCTAATAACCTCTCTTCTCTGTAAATCTGCTCACACACAGATTGGACTCCTGAGTCTGGTTCCTGGCTTCACTCACTGTGCAAATTGAAGCCTTCAGGAATCTCATTGGCCAAAATGACTTAGACACAAAGTGTGTGTGTGTGTGTGTGAGATGCTACTTCATGTGCAATATGTGGTTTGTGTAGGAGGAAGGCATGGGATGCTAACTTTCTGTTGCCCCAGTGGATTTCCATACTCTGAGCATATGGAGGTTTTTGCCCCTCATACTTCATTTCCACACAAACTCTGTGAGCACATGATACAGAGTTGTGAGTTTTAGCTGCTGCTGTAGGAATTACTGTTTGCTGATTGAGACAAAAACAGCAGGGAACCTCTTCTATTGTTCAAGATTTGGTGGAAAATGCATGACCACTGTTTTATTATACATCAGTTTGATATGAAGTGGCTTGAATTTTTTTCTTGCCCAACACTCAGCCAAGATATGTGACATAAATGTGATGGCATACTGTGACAGATGATCCATCCTCATTCAGTCATGAATATCGGCACAGTTTAGTCTACTGCCAAAGCACTTCTCAGGAATGATTTCTCCACTGATGAGCTCACGCTAATCTAACTCCACGGGCGAACAAAGCACACAGAACAACCAAGGACGGGACACTTAATAGTAGCTATTAAATCACCACAGAGGAAGGGTATTACCACAGAGTACACTGTAACTGCTGCTGGAGTGTCCTGGTGTCTGAGCAGGTTAAGCCCCATACTGTGTGCTCATTATAACATGGATTTAAATGATAATGAGATCTAACTCGAGGTTTTGACCAATATAGACCAACACTACTTTTGAGGAAGGAAACTGAAGCTGAAATTGTCCGTGAATACTCTAAATTAAATTTAAGAAATAAATTTAAGATATTTAAATTTTATCTAACGTCTAACCATAAGAAGACAACATTGGAAAATATATAAATGCAACTATTCTGTCTATCACCCCTGATTTTAATGTTCAGAAGTTGGGGACGCAACTGAAACATTTCATCCATCATTTGAAAATAAAACTCTGCATCCAAACCCATTTAGATAAGTAGACAACTCTTTGGGGCACGGGTACCCACCATACATGTACTCATTGGTGCCTATAAATGAATGAATAATTCACCACAAACTACATCCTCCAAAATGGCCATACAGCACTATCATCTTTGTGATGGAACCAACACCTCTCTAAAACAGTTTGAACAAAAACTGAACATTATAGCCTACATGAAGTTAGGGTTATTGCAGTATTATTGGATTAGGCTGCATCAATTTTAGCTAGGTGTACCTAATAAACTGGCAACTGAGTGTATGTTAATGTATAATGGTTAGTCATGAAGCTACTTTATGACTTTGTGGCCTGGAGAAGGCCTTCTGTTTTTATTTATGGGCTTGAGGGGAGCTATTGCAAACAGTCATTGGAGCTTAAGAACAACAACTGTGTTGGCGTCTTCAGTAGCTTTGCATTACCTTGCTTGAGGTTGGTGTGAGTTTGTTGGCTGGGCTAAAAAGGCCTCCAAAAAAGAATACAATAGAATAGAAGAAGTGGTTAAGGTAACTGTTATTGGTCCTTGTCCGGCAGGATGAAGTTGAAAGAACAACCACTTCTCAGGTTGAGTGATCTGATCTCACTTTGCTTCACCCATGTGGATGGGGACTTTTTTCATGAGGGAAAGCTGGATGCATTGCCACTTCAATCAATAAGCCATTAGCAACCAAAGAAGCAGATGCTGTCAACGTTTGTCCCGGCGCCCTCACACTCACCCCAGCCCGTCAGGTTTTCATTTTGTTAACTCTCTCACCTCTTTTGTAGATGTGTCCTGGACCCAGACAGGTTGAACTTAGCACAGGAGCCTCCTCGGAGCTATGTTCGGGATGTGCCTTCACCGATGCGGTTTTGCAAACATAGCAGTGAGTCGTGAAATGAGATTTCTCTGCTATCATTACTGGGCTGAGGAAGAAAGCCACATCTCACTCTGAGTGAATGCCTCGCTGCTCTTCCCCTTTGCCTCTTCTCAGCACAGGCATGTCTAACCATCACTAAGACGGATCGATAGAGCTGAGCTCCGTAAGCTGCCTGCCGCCAATACAGGAAATACTGTATGCTGAAATGAGATGGGGATATTAAGCAGTTAAAGAGGATGGTTTTAGCTAGGCAGTGGTAGGACGTGAGTAGAGTAATTAAAAAAAGCTTTGTTTGCATAAGTTTTACAACAAGAGAGCCTTTGATCTCCTTAAGGGGCTGGTAGGCAGAATAAAGGCATGAGAGGCTGCATCTCTCCCTCCTGTGAAAATGTTCTGTGAGCTGAGGGTTCATGAGATTTCTGCTGATCCGACAGTGTAGCCGGCGAGATATTGAGCTCCATTGTTTCCACACTGTGTGATTGATTCTTCTTCCTTTCAGAAAAGTAAGTTAAATAAAATCACAGGGTTTCTTTGTACAAAGAAATCAATTTATAGCATTGTCTTCAATTTAAGCATTGTTTTCCAACCACACTGGTTTTAACTTTTCTGTGATTTTATTGCTTGTCCCCCCCGTCATTGTTAAGTACGCGTGCAGAGCGATGTCGAGGGGAATGTTGGCTTGAAATTCTGTATTGAAATGTTATAAATGATTCTGTTGGATCCCCACATGAAACAGTAAAAAACATTGTATTTGCTAAAGGTAAAAATTCTTTTGAAGCCAAATCTCAATCAATTGAACATCACATCTGAGCATCAGCAAAGATCTTTGAACGTATCACCCTCACCTCCATGTCTTTTTTGAGGAGGATGAAAGTGCATGAAAAAAATATATTTTTGGATAATTTAGCAGTGTTCCCCATATACCCATATATTTGCCAAAGGGCATGTTTTGACATCAAAGGGCCAGCTGTCAGCCTTGAAGGGTTTATAGTGATGGCAGATGACTGTGAATTGAATGACTTCCAAGACCTGATCAAAGATTGACTCTGTAACATTTGGAGACAGTTTGGCACTTTTCTGACTATCCAAGGTCTACAAAGGCTGTGCAATCTCCTTGTTAGAGAATAGAGTGGTTTTTAAACCGTAAAAACCAATGATATTTTTCTTCAAATGAAAGCAAGCATTGAAATAAGCATCTGTAAAATCTGTAAAGTCTCCAGTGTTTTGATGTACATTTCTAATGAAAGCCAAATTTTGGGCTCATTGTGCATCTATTTTTCTATTTGCTTAATGTGCATAGTACGTTGGTTAAAAAGGATAACTGTTCCTGTTCCTGTTCAAATCCGTCCAACCCCTTAAGGTGTTTGCATTTTGACAGAATTGATACTGTCTTGGCTGCTGTACAGGTCGGTGTAGCCATTGTCCTTGTGGTGCCAGACGCTTCCTGTTGCTCCTGCAGAATAACACGCTGTGGTGCCATGCCAAGCTATGCCATGCTGTTCCCTCTGACCTGGTAAACTCCCCTGGGCTCCCAGTCTTTTTGCCTGAGGATGATCATCCATGGTGGATCAGTCTTTGTGTAATTAACAGCAGCTTTGGAGCTTTTTGGAGAGGCTGATTCATTTGGGTTTCACAGGGGTTTTATATGAATTTGGCTTTCAAAGGGTTAGCAGTGATAAAACAGCTTTTGATGGAGCTAAATGTCGGAGTCATTTGTCATAAGCTGTGTCATTTGACTCCAACAAGCTTTAGATTTAGATGCTGGACGTAGCTTGTTTACAAGATTATCAGAGCTTGCACCGGGCTTTTGAAAGTCACGTTTTGAATTACTTACAGTATGTACTCAGAATAAATTGCACTTGTTTGCATTATGGAAGTGATAATGATGACGATACATTACATTACTTCACATTCATTTGTCAGACGCCTTTGCCCAAAGCAACTTACATTAAGTGCATTCAAACTAGATATCAAAAAAGAACTAGATATCAAAAATTCAAAGTGCGTTCCTCCCAAACAAACAACTAAAAGCATCTTCACTGCTACAGTACAAGGGCTTAGAGTTGATAAACTGTTTACATGGTAACACAATCTTTATTACCAGCAAAGTGGCACTTTTGAGGCTTAACAAATCCTTATTGTTATTCATACTTCTCTATCATGTAACTGTATAGCCAGATGATTTTTCTGAAATCACTTTAGACACTTGTGCAAAGCTCCTGTCGAGTTAATATTCAGTAATATGTTCATGTGTATTCAAGGAGCAAGGCAGGAATTTGTCATCAGTGGCAAAATACAGTGAGTACCTTTTTCCGGGAGGCAGCTATACTGATAGTGATGGAGAATTACACCAAAGCCTGAAGTAACCTAATTTTCTTTGTTATAACTCTGTTACTGGATTACTCGCATGTCTAACTCACTAAAGAAAAGGTGCTTTCATCTTTTCGTTGTATAGCTGAAGAAATGGACTAGTGCTTCACACATCAGCTACAATATGAAAGATTTATGGTGGACATCAAAACATTTGGAAAGATTCTTTCGTCTTGCAGTATAAACGATGGCTGATAATTATGTGCTAGTAAAGTAAACTCTGTTTAACCAAAGGTTATTTCAGTTTGTGTTTGTTCTTATTTTTAGACATTTTTAAATATCCATGGTTCAGCTTAATACTATAAGAATTATGTCTAACATATAAAACAAAACACTTATTTGACAAGAGATGTCAACTGAAAGTTTTCATGTGGTTCAGCTATTAAAGTTGTCTTACTGTACAAGCAAAGTATTACAGGCCAATTATAAGACTCCACTGAATTAAAGTGAGTCTATGTAATGTGTGCACAGTGGTCACTGTGGCCTGAAGTGACAATTAGGTGATTACATTAAATGCTAAACATAGTCTAACAGAAGCCCAAGTACAATAGAGAAGAGTCAGCAAATTGGTACACCGACTCAGTTACACAGCTATATCTAGCTAATGTGTGCTAACATTAGCCACAATAAACTACTGGTCATACCAGACCAAGTAAGCCGTTAGATTCAAAACCCCTAAATGAATTGAATTGAGCAAGGGTGATTTTTATTGCTTATGAATTCAACTTTTTTTGGAGGAAGATTGTTAGTTTTAGTCTCATTGTTAAAGTCTCAGTTTAAAGTTCAGCCTTCAACTTGCAAGGAAATGCAGTCAAAAAGGTGTTCACATATAAAAACTTTTTTTTTTTTCCCAAATACAATTATTTTCTTTTTATAACAATTATTTCCTAACTTAAACTCGGAAAAAAAAAAATTACTTGATGCAGCCCATGAAACAGAAGGATCCTTTTGCGGCAGGACCATCACAACAACATAATCTGTTTGCCTCCCTCTACTTTCCTGTCTCTCTCTATCCAAACTGCCAAACTCTCCGACTGATGACACTGTGTCAGCAACCTCCTCCGTCACTCTGAGGAATATTGTAGCCTCGTTGACAGGAGTTTGACAGGAGTTTAACTCCCTAATTTTCAGGGCAGCTTGAATTGAAACGAACCCCCTCATCGGCTCACTGATGTTTAAACTATCATCTTTGTGACGGGACCAATGTAGTGCATTTTTTTCTCTTTTTGTCGTAATGTAAATGTCGTACAATATGTCCGCCTTTTTGAATATTTCTTACAGCATGGGGTCATTTACTATAAGCAGGATGCATGGACCATGACTTGCAGCTCACGTTTTCAGGTGACATCTGATTGGTCTAAATTAAGACAATATATATACACAATCATATATGAGATACCAAAGAGTAACAAACTGTTCTATCCTTCTCCTTTAAATCAATTTTCCACATTTCTGTATATCCAAAGTGCTTAGTATGTGTTTATCTCTTGAGTGTTTGTGGAGGGGTGAGTATGTTTGCCTTTGTCTCTCAGCTATTGTGTACTGTGTATTCTGTTTGTGAACACATTTCTGCTACGCTGTCGTGCATTCACGCTTCTCAGCAGACGTTTCTGCCTCTCAGTTTGCTCCTGGATCGATTTAATTGCACCAGTATATTTACAAAGCAAAACAAGCAATTCAAGCAGCTATACCAAAACATCTAAAGCACTTAGCTAGCAGCCGGTATTCCCTCCAAAAGTGCTCCTATGTTAACATACACGTTCACACAAAGGCTGCGAGTTTATTTGAAGAGCAACATAGGGAAATACAAGACTTCTTAAATAGTTATAATCCGGAAAGGACAAAAGCAACGACTGTGTGTCTGCAGTGAATTAGAATTGTATCAGAATGCTGCTGTTTGTGTTTTTGTTTTTTCTCAATGGGATGCGATATGAAGTGGCTTTTCTCAAGTGTTTCCTACCTCTTTAGTTGAATCTTGTAACTTACTGTGGCTCATGCAGTCTCTTCTTTTTCTCCCGTTTTATTCAAAAGGAGAGAGAAGAGAGAGAGATTCTTTTTTATAGTGCCCAACAGGATAGTTCTCGCTGGCTTCTCTGGATAGACTACTTTCTCCCTAGTTTCAATCAGGAATAATGAGACCATTTGTCTCACTGCGCTGCATACGAACAAAGCTTATCTCTGTGTTTGCTATTAGAGGTGCTTATTGCCCCAAGAACAGCCCACTATCATTAATACCTGTCACACAACTATACAAAGTTTTCGCAAACGGCTGTTCACTCTGAGTTCTCAGCCTCCCTTTCAACTCTTTACACTGGCCAGTTCACTTGCTCCTTAATTCAATACGAGAAGGCTTTCAATATTTTATATTACTCAGGACTTCGGAAGAATATATTGGCACTCCCACCAACGGTATCTGGAATTGATGTTCATGTCTGATCTACTTCACTAACTCTCTCTTGCTCTCATTCAACTTTTTCTTCCTCTTCCACTCTCATCTTCTATCTTTTCTTATCACCCTCCCTCTATTCCAGTGGTTGCGATCGGCAGAAAGAAGAGAAAAGCCCCTGCATGGATGGAGAGATTCATTATCTTCTCCCCCTGCCGTTCAAATTGCCCTGTCGCTGTTCACATCTGATCTGTAGATAATTGGATAGTTCCTTATCTAAGGGATCTTCTAACTTTTTCACAAAGAACCTTTGATTTTTTGCTGTGCTCATCACTACCGTGAAGTCCCACCTTTCTCTCCCTGCTAATCCTTCTCTTGTACTGGGGTTTAAGCCCCCACAAACCGGTACCATTCTTAGCTCCACTAACTGGGAGTAAAACTTCCAGGGAGAGCGTATTGTTACATAGTGTGATAGCTTTGATATTGCTCTTGCTGAAATAAGAATTGAAATTTAAAAATTTTGAATGTTAAACTCAAAATATGTTGTTTTTTTTAAATTTCTGCTTAGGATTCAGACCCTGAGTTTTAGAGTCAGTGGTGTAAAAAGAGGCCCTCTTCAGGACCAACAAATACAGATGCCTTCATGAGGCGCCGTCAGGGGTTTTACACTCGTAACTTCTGCTGCCAGCTTTTGTTCAGCATCGACCATTACTGCCCAGTCGTGTCTTGCCCAGCATTTGAAGCTACATCCCTTACGCCTTGTTTGTGCTTGCCTGCCAAAGAGTTGTTGTGGGCTGTGTGTGTATGTGTGGGTGTCTAGTCTAAATGATGGGGAGGAGGCCTTTATAAAGTCCAGGGCCCATGTTAGGGACGGAAAGGGGGACAGCATTAATCTAAGAGTTCAAGCCTATAGTTGTCACCCTGTGTGGGGTG
Source organism: Macquaria australasica (assembly GCA_005408345.1). Taxonomy (NCBI): domain Eukaryota; kingdom Metazoa; phylum Chordata; class Actinopteri; order Centrarchiformes; family Percichthyidae; genus Macquaria; species Macquaria australasica. The sequence continues at coordinate 55,175 of SEMN01000016.1, forward strand.
GAAGGGGTGAGGGAGGCTGAGACACTGGCTTAAAGGCCTTTAGTCTGAACAATGGCCGCCCTGTGTTTTGGAAAAAGGCAAGGAATTCACAGCTCAGCCCTCCACATCCTTTTCTTTCACTCGCCTCCCATTTCTTGAGTCTTTTCTAACCAAGTGTCCACTTTAGACTCCTTTTTTTTCTTACACTCACCTCTTATCTTACATACAGTATCTCCAAAAGACATACAATTTACCTTTCATACTGCTTCTTTTAATAGGCGTCATCCTTCTGATGAAAGATCAGTTGCTGTATCTAGTGTTTTCTTTGTCAGAGAGAAGAGCTGTACAAGACAGTGAGACCAAAGGTACCTTCAGTCGTGCAGCCTTTTCTGTGTTTGTAGCAGCAGTTTTCTGCTTAGATGTCATGTTTGGCAGCACTGATTTGCCTGCACGTTGAGGCAGCTTATTCAATTTGACATTTCAAGATGTAACACTGCCCCCCAAAAAATATGAACAGATGAATGTGACATTAGCAGCTCAAACACACAGTTAGGACCCAACAGCCTTTACCAAAAGATCAAGCTTTGTTTAACGAGTTTCATTTGTGAAAGTGAAACATCCACAAAATGTTCCTTCAAAAACAAGTAGTTAGGTGTGTGGAATCATGGAATCATGTTTGTCCATATGGACTTCCCTTAGAGCAAAGACAGGTGGTGCAGCAGCACAGGACTCCTATATATAGGCTCCCAACAGGTGTACTCGATAGCAAATCAAGAGAATAGAGCACATGACTTGTTATTAGCTTGCAGCAATCAGACAAAAAAGGGTGGGGAAATTGCACGGTTGGGCTGTGAGATAAAGACTAAACAGCAAGCATGTTTCTGAATAGATTTTTTTTTATTCCCAGGAACCAAAGACACAGAACTAGCCATAGAAGAGAAACAGAGCGAAGCCATATTTCCCAACAAGTATGACAAAAATAATCAGACAAACATATCAGTTGGGCTGAAACAAGCACCATAAATTACTTTTTACATCCACACAAAAAATGAATCTTTTGAGCTGATTGGTCAGGTTTATTTATGTTAGGTCATACCTGGTACCTCGTACCGCCCTGCAATGGATACCTTAAACATAGGACCAACTACAGGGTTAACTTTTCTGGGGGGGTTGTGATGGACAGATGCAGACAGGATTTGAGAAAACAGACTCTTTTTAATCGTTACTCATAATGTCATTAAACTATTCATTGGGCTGGTCATGTCAAGCAACTCATTAATAATTTCCACTTCCATTGCTCACATAATTTCGTTATCGATTTTCCACTTCAAGCGAGCATAAACATGTCAGTGTGGAGGCAGTTTGATCAGATTTGCTGTTTTCTTCGAACCGTTCTAATTTGGTGACATTTGCATGGTGGTACTGTGATGGAAATGCAGCTTGTGAGAAAGAAAACACAGTTACTGAATGAGTGAGAGTCATAAAAGGAGGGGGAAAGGGAGAGATAACCTCCAGACTGTCAACGTGGGATTATTCTCCCCTCTGTTAAACCAAAATTCCATTTCTGTTCCGCCTTCACCAGGTTTGGATGCTCCCTCTGGCCCCTGACGCCTCCCGGTAATGCAATTAAGATCCTTAAGCTTTTCCCAGAAATAAAGGGGCTGAAAGGGGGATTGTTCCACGCTTCACTGAAGACACACACACACACACACACACACACACACACACACACACACACACACACACACACACACACACACACGTAGAGTCATTTCTCTCTCACTGCCACCTCCCCTCCCATTGAAATGCTATTGTGTTGCCATAGTGTCAGCGTGACTTTTTGAACACAACTTCCACCATTCAAGCTTTTTCCTCTCAGCCAATTCAAAGCCATCATGGCTGCCGGCACAGCAGATTGCTTGTCAGTTTTCTAAACCAAAACCTGCATTAAACAAGTCGAGCATGTTGTAACTTTACTTTGTTTGTTGCAGATGGGAGCTGTTTGCTTGTGGTTTATGCTAAGTTGACGATTCCACTACAGTTTTTAGTTGAGTGATGCCTTGGTAATTGAAAGTGAATGGCGGAGCAACAGGGCCTAATGAGGCGCGTTCCCTCAGGTCAAGAAGATGGGTTAGAGATAGCAGAACGAAATGCCAGGGTACCCACCTGGCTTGTTTTTAAGGTCATTTAGATACACACCTCAGCTGCAAGAGCCCATGTACAGACAGAGAAACTGAGACAATGTTTAGTTTTTTTTTTTTTTTTTTCACATTTTATTGCACTTTATCTGAAGCTGAATGTCATCATTGCACAACATTTTATTGACCTAAATTGTTTCTTGAAATTAAGTAATTAAATTAATGCATTTCTGCATTCGAGCACTGCAGGTGTTCTTTCCTTATTCGTCAAAGATGGTTGTTTTCTTTGCTTGTGTGCATCTGTTATGTAAAAAAAAACCCTCAACAACATTGTATTTCAAGCTCATAGAAAACCTGAATGAAGAACTAGGCATTTGAAAGTGGCTCTTTCAGTGGCTTCTACATAAAAAGAGTAGCAGGAAGCAGCGAATAGATGTTGTTTATGTTACCTAACAGGCAGCATCCTCCACCACCTCTCCTTCTCACCTACAGCAGACTAGATTCCACTCCATTTCACTCCATCTTTGTCCTCATGTTCAATCTTATACTATTGAATACCTGGGAAAAACAACAATAAAAGAAAACAAAATCAGCTTTAGCTTTGTAGCTTTGTACAATTTAATGCAGTTAAGGGCTTGTTAAAAAATGTGTTGAAAATACAGCCACACACACTATGTGGTGGTGGTGGTGGAGTTTTGATTAGGGATGCAATTGGATTCTCCTCCCTTCTGTCGTCGTCGCATGCTCTGCCCCAGATTTGTCACTTCGCCAGCATTGTTGGTTGTTTTGTGCATTCAGCAATGGCGTGGGCAGTGTCTAAGCAGTGTTGTGGTGCGATTGAGAAGATAATTGGCTTTTCACTGAAGCAGTTTTATGCTGATGCAATTGAACCAGTGCGCGGCGTAAAGGTTAGGGCGATATTAGGCCACATACAAATGAGAACAGGACAATACACACTGAGGCAGATGTCAAAGCCAATCTCTTCTTTGAGCTTAACTGGAGGGGAATGTGTGTGTGTGTGGCACAGAGGTTTATGTACTCTGCTGAGAGAGTTAGATCTTCTTTTACATGAAACAAATTAATAAGTCAGTGGGGTGATGAGTATGTTGCAGCCGCACACAAACACATCTGCATATATGTGCACACAGACATTATAGTTTAAATAAGTAGTCGATTAACCAACAGAAAATTAATCTACAACAATTTTGATAATTGACTAATTACTTGAAGTGATTGGTCAAGCTGCCAACCAGCTGGTTCCAGCTTCTCAAATGTAAGGATTTTCTGCCTTTCACTGATTTATCATTGTAATTTGAATACCTTTTGTAGTTTGGACTGTGGGTGGGAAAAAATAAAAAATTAGGTTAAGCTCGAAGGCTCTTTATTGAAGTTGGAAATAGCAGTTTGACAAAAAGTTCTTAGCTTAAGGTCCACTTTCTGGATATTTTAGTACATATTGTACATATTTGTACGTTATTATGTGACTGAAATTCCATACCTACATCATGTGATAATAACTGAACCATCTCCATGACAACTGAGTGGACTCATCTACTGTTGAAGGCCAAAAGATATAGCTGAAAGTAGAACATTTCCAGTAAGTCAGTCAACCTAGTGCTAATTTTTTTTTTTTTTTTTTTGCCCAAAAGCATTTACAAATGAGGAAATTGTGATGGACAATTATCTCTCCTTTCTGACTTATACAATCACCAATTAATTGAAGAATTAATTAGAAACCAAACAATTAATCTAAAATAATTGCAAGATTAACAGATATTGAAAATAATCATAAATTACATCCCTAGTAGACATACATCCACATGCAAACACACGATTTGGTTCACACACTATCACAACCCCCATCTCTGACATTAATGTACTGTTTTTCCCCCTTTATGATAAATGTTCAATAATTCAAACCATTGCCTTCCCTCTTCTCTGCCTCTCAGCTCCTTTGTGTGTGATTGTATGTTGCTATGCTCAGCTCTCTGCCAGTGAGCTAGCTGCTATGGTGCTATGGACAGTATCTGAGTGCTTTTGGTTGCAGTGAGGGAAATCAACTGTGGCAGAGCTGTAAATTATTCCTCTGGAGGGCTAAAGGGGCTGGAGCCCACACTCGCTCCTGTCCGCCATACCTTTATCAGGGCCCAGTCGGTTCCTATGGGCCCTTTATCCATCAGTTCTGAAAGGCCCCAGCCAGGCAATATCAATGACATGGACCACAAAAAGAGGTTGTTTAGTGTGCAGGGAGACAGAGAGAAGATGGACAGAAGGCGAGAGATACAAAGAGAGAGGATGGGAAGGGAGAGCGAGCAGATAGATCCTGTTGGGAATATCGCAGGAACATCATGTGTTAAATAAAATTAAGGATGGAGGAGTGTGTAGCAATTGGAGGAAGTCAAGAAATGTTTACATTTTCATTTGAACAATGAAATAAAATGTGTTGTTTTATTTGTATTTCAAGATGTCATCAACCCTATTTGATGTTATTTCATGACTGCTGGATTTAGTTGGATTAGATTGGGTCATACTGTTTCAAAGGAAAATCTGGATGTATAGTATTTGAACTCATGGCTTAAAGTGTAGTATGTTATCATTACAAAAGTGGATTTTCTGTAATTTTAATACCACATATGAAAACTGAAACATCAGCTTTAGAGATAAGAATATAAGATGACGTTCATTAGTACTTCAACAAAAAGTCAATTAGCTGATTTGATTTAGAGAAAATTACTCGTCAACAATTTTGATGATCCATTAATTCGGAAAAAAAAAAGTCATTTATCAAGCAAAAATGCCAAACTTTCTCTGTTTACAGCTTCTACAAATGTGAGAAATTGCTGCTTTTTCTCTGTTTTATAGCATTTTAAATTAAATATCTTTTGATTTTGGACTGTTGTCAGACAAATAAAGCAAGGTACGGATGTCTGTTTGCTAATTAATAATTATACTTTGTAGGCCTGAAGTTCATTTCTTGTCATCATCTGTTTTCAGACCAGTTTCACTAATCCTTATGCTCCTGCTTACAAGGGCTTTGGTAGTGGCAGTGCTTTTCTTTGCTCTTTGGAAAAGCTCACTTTTTCACGACTTCACTTGCTTTGTGCATTCTGTCAAAACAGTTTCTTCTTTTCTATTTTGTTCTATTTGACATGCTCAGATGCAACATTTCACACATTTTATTCTTTTGGTGAAAAAGAGGGGGTATTCAGTTTGAGGCACATGTTTACTCCATACAAAAAAATAAGTCCATAAACTAATTTTTATTCTACAAAAGCATTACAAAAGGTCCAACCACACTTAAAGAAAATGAAGGGGAGACTTTCTTTTTGCTCTGCTGTCTCTTAGTTTAAGACTGTGCAGCATTGTAAATGTGATCTTTAAAGCTTTGTTTACATGGTAGACAGGACTCTGATGTCTCTTCCCCTCACCCTCACTCCTTCGCCGCCTGAAAGAAGACATCCTTGGATTCTGATCGCGGGCCTGTCTGTTCGTACGGACTCTAAAGAATACTAATCAGCAAGGCCTCCTCGTATGCAGACTCCATTCAGTCAAGGGTGGTAGAAAATAACAGGAGACATATGATAAATGGTTGGTCCCGTATTGTTCTTACTTATTATCTAGTGAGAGCCAAACTCTTTCACGATGCTGGGATGGAGATGAGGTGTGTATTATAGCATGTAGGATTAAAGCCACAGCTCATACTGCACCTCACAGTGAGACCATTCAAACGGTCTTAACTGGACAATAAATTTGTCTTGGTTGACCCACACTTGATCATTTTCAGCCTTGCCCTATATCATGCAGATCATCATTTTGGACTGTAGTAGCTTTTCCACAGACAGTTTTGACTAGAGTAACCTAAGTGAACTTTTGGTTCCTGGGCTTAATAAAGTCCTTCCAGTGAAATACTGTCAAGGTGGTTTCGTTTACACAATAGAGGAAGTGGATGAACAATAAAAACTTAGAAAGAGAATAGAACAGAAAGAAAATAGAAAGCAGAGAGAAATTTAACTGAAACTAAACTTGATTTGTTAATTATTTCAGTCCAGTTGCATACTAAAGCAGAAAAGGAAACCAGGACAAACCACTCAGGGATCTGAAACAACCTTTCTGTTGTTTCTCTCTGCTTTTTTTTGCTGTTTCTGCTTTCCAACAACTCGAACATCAAAGTACTGAAGTATATTAGACAGAACACATGACGACCTTCAGCCTCCTTCTTGTTAACTGTGTTGTTGTCTCATCACGTGCAAAACCCAAGCTGTTGCAATCTGCCTGATTTGCCTAATCTTTGCGGTTCTCGTAAAACAGAAGCACAAAACCAAATGCACTACAGTAGAGGACATTTTAGTTCCTGGGTTTAGTTCCTGCAGGTCCTTAGTTCCTAGGCCTGTTTGGTTGAAAAGGTCTATTAGTTACACACATGAGCTTCCAAGAAGAACTCTATGCTGCTGCTGCTGGCCCCCGAGGGTCTTGTTCCTCCTGTTTGTTGACTGTACTTTACATTTCTAAAACAACCCCCTTGTTCACATTTGAGGGAACAAACTTTAACTCCCAAATGCTCATCATGGTGTCTGATTGCAGTATTACCATTAACAGAAGAATGCTGATTCAGACTGAGACGGGAAATTGTGCTGATATTCAGTGACCAGTATGTTCAACAACAAAATCAGTAAGATAGTTAAAGTAATGATAAATGTGGTCATTTCATTTGTATTACAAGGTGGACGTTGTTCCATTCACTTGCTCCTCCTTCACCCCCAGAAAGAATCCATGTGTAAAGCTTAGATCAGCTTACCAGCCAGCCAGGGCTTTGGGTGGTCAAACGGGTTCAACAAAACCCCCCTAGTGTCTGGCACAAGCTGTACAGAACACAAACATACTTGTGTACACACACGCATGCACGCACGTGCGCGCACACACACACACACACACACACACACACACACACACACACACACACACACACAGAGGAATTAGAAAACATCATCGTCATCCAGGGATACTTTCCAAAAATGCTAATGTGGTGTATTTGACCTGTTTGCTCAGCCTACGTTTTTAGAAGCATTCAGACATCACCAGAATATGAAAAGACAGTCCTGTATAATGTTAAAGCTCTGCTGTTATCGCACTAAGCCAGGGAGTTCAGGCCATCTTCCCCTTTCAGTAGCTGGCGGCAAAAAGAGAGGAGGAGAGGAGGTAAAGAGAAGAAAATAAAGGAAGCAGCACCTGAAATATTAAAACATCTCTTGTACATGCACATACCCAGACCTAGGCACGCAACCACTTCCTTTTTTTGTCTCTCTTTCCCACACATAGACACAGACCCACCCTTCTGTCTTACCTGTAGGGGCCACTGGGATGAGGCTGATCAGGTCTAAATACCCCCCCGGCAGGGATGTCTTTAGTGGCTGTTGCCCAGCCTCATTTGAAGCAGGGCTCATTGCAAGCTTCCCTGTGGGATACTGGATCAAAAAACAGCCAGTGGAAAGAAAGCTGGGCCTGGAGGGCTGTGTGTGAGAGTGTTAATGCGGATGCACATGCCCAGTATGTACAAACGTGACTGTTGTGAATGGATGTATGTGCTCACCTTGCTGTTCGTTTAGGAACTGCCAGTTACAAACAGTGAAAGAGGATAGAGGACAGGGGTGTTACTGACAGTTTTAGCCAAGGAGCCAGCATTTCCATTTTGTTCGCTGGAAGCCGAGTGTGAAACTTTGATGAAGAGCAATTTGCATCTCTGGATGGCTATGAAGAGGTCGGCTTTGTTCGCTGCCATCGAAAAGCCGTGCCCGCACACTGCTGGCTCCAAAACCTGCCCACCCCACCACCAACCGGCACCCACCCTCTGCCCTTCACCCTCCGCCCTCCTGGCACTACTTTTCGGCTGCTTCGGCCATCCGCTATTCCACCATTGTGTTGTGTGGCCAAGAGCACCTGCTGGGAGCCCTTTCATCAACCCTCTCTGGGGTTTTTCAAAGCGATCCAAGGGCACCCCCCAACCTCGGCACACACACACCTAAAATCAGACAGATAGGTGGAGACATAGATGCAGAAAACATGTGCATCCATCTGAAACCAAGGAAGATTGTGGAGACATCAAAAACATTATCAGTCTCCACCTCAATGTACATGGATGGGAGGAGCGGGCAAAAGGTGATTGCCAACAACCCCTTGTTAGCTCAAATACATTTGATGTATCCCACTTTGTAAATTCTGCATAATCTTTGAAGAGCAAATGAAAGAAAGGTTCCCATTGTCTCGTTTATTAAAACTGAACAAATAGTCCCCTGTGACTGTCTGTTGAAACAGGGAAACTGTTAATGAAGGGGGATGTTGTGGGAGACAGTGGAACAGGAGAGAAGACAGCGTGGTTTAGGATATGTGTGTGTGTGTGTGTGCGTGTGTGTGGTAATGGGGCTGAAAGGCGAGTGTCTGGGTTGTATTTGTATTCCGGTGGCCTGAGGTATCCGTGGATACACCTCGGTGACTGGGAAGCATGCAGAAGGAGGAAGTGGGAAAGTGGTTATTTCACAAACGTGCCCCTGATACCCACGATGATTAAAAAGAACCACACAGTGAAAGGTAACTTTAGGTCACTTCTGTCTAAAACATGCTCATCCATGACTATATCCTCATTGATTTGTTTTGTGTACTTGTTTTGCAGATCATTTTGTGATCAGGATAAAAGGAAGACATAACAGAGGGATAGTGTGCCCGCAGGTTTCGTTTTATGCATCTCCTGAATTAGTATATTAAAAGCATTTTTGAAAACACTTTCCTAATTCCCTGTGGTAAATTTAAATGAATTACCCACAAGACAAGAACTTGAAAAGAATAAAGGTCTCGTATTTTGTAAATGTCTGTGCTGTGTTGAATCAGCAGATACCTGCAGTTTCAGAGAAGCTATTAGTGATATTTTACTAGCTCTTTGAACAAAATAACCAGAATATATCTGTGTGGGTTTGCAAGTATTGCTAATCAATCACTCACACACACCTCTGTTACTTTAGTGGCTGCTGAGATTTCAAGCTTTGTAAACACAGTAAATACACAGAGCCGACACTTATGCATTTACTGGAAATGCGATACAAACTCCTACGTCCCCTAAACTACCCACTGTGTGCAGAGTTTAGCTTCTCCAAAACTAGAGTGAACATGTGTAGCAAAAGGTACTTTAAAATAACTTTAAGTCACTACTGATGTAGAGTTGGCACTGTATTTCTTGGACAGGTAAGAAACTCATTTTAAATGCATACAGTAAGCTAACAAGCTAATGTCTGTGGTTTATAGCATAGGAAACATCAACTTTGCACCACCAAGGCATTTAAGCTTTTATAAACATCCAGTCATTCCAGTTTTGTATCATCTCAGTAATTGTTTGGCACTTCATACAGAAATTTTATATTTTTATGAAACTTTATGAGACATGCTGATATGAGCACATATGAGACACCTATTAGTATCTCTTTCACTTTCCCAGCCCACTCTCCCCAGTTTTGATTGGGATGATGCCACACATAAAATAACCTTTCTACATGCTCTGAAAAAGTTTTTCTTTTTTTCTTTTATCTTTATGGTTTAGAAATTCAAAGTACAAAGAGTAACAATTAACCATAGTGTTTTGAGGTGTCTTGTCAACAGTTTTACAAGTGTGTTTTTTATAATCATGGTCTATGGGGAAATATTTTTGGGAAAATTATATTTAGGAATCCATGGATTTTTTTTTATTGCAGTTTTATTGTTGGCCACTGTGACGAATTGGCGGCTAGGCTGACTTTGTCAAATGTTAACCAGCTGTATCTTAAGGATACTTGCCCAATTAAAATTTGGTTAGCATTGTCATAATATGCCACCACAGTAGTGTGTCATTTGGGGATCGTGATATTTAAAAGTCACATTCCAATACACATTTTGAATTAAGTACCTCCCAGCAGACCTTCCATTCAAAGTTGAGATGTCATGAGATTATACCAGACAGACGCCCTCATTTGGCCAGTTTACAGAGTATGATGATTCATAAGCCGCAACACAGGCTGTGTCAAATGGTTCCCTCCACATCCCTTTCTTTCTTTCCTCCTAATGTTCCCAAATCAAGCAGCTTTGTGGGCCAATGAAAAGAGCTTAGTCATTGTGTAATTTCATTCATGCAGTCGATGATGATGGGACATGTAGGCCTTAAAGGGATTAGCTGAGAAAACATGATTACTTTGACAGTGTAAACCTGCTTGAGACACCAGTGGTGGAGCTCTAAAGAGGAAGTTCTTCTCATATTAGTGAGTCACAGCACTGGCCGTGCTGCCTTTGTCCCTGTTGTGGAAAAGTCATTTTGACTCCCCTTACTCATACTTAAGAACAATAGTGATGTCAGTCCTAACAGATGTACAGATGATTACTTTTGTTCTACATTTCCTGTAACATTTACTTGCTTTCAATTGTTGTAAAGCTTTATGATGTCAAACTTAGCATGAAATTAACAGCTGTCCTTAAAAAAGGTGTCTTAAATAAGCAGATATAGATGTAACATGCTTTTCAAGATTTATTTCCTTGGTGGAGTCTTCCATTTCTTTAAGCTGGTATCTGGTGATTGACAGAAAGCACGGAGGAATGTGATGCTCACACTGATATAAAGCAGAATCTTAGGCAAACTGGAATGAAGGCTTCATGTTTACTTTCACAGTTAATCTTGCGCTGTGGAAGTTTTTTTTTTTTTAGCGCTGTACAAAACCCAACAGCAGCAACTGACTTGAGTGAGACCTCTAGCCTTGCTGACTTTTTGCTTAACGCCTTCAGGAACAAAGAAAAGGAAAAAGGCAATCAAAACAAAGTTATACACAGTTGTTATCCATAAAGTCCATTTGAGACATTGACATCTTTAAACCATCTTAACAAGCACTGTGTATTTTTGTTATTTACTTTTCATTGCCTTGATTTTTGGTGTTAGTGGTTAGGAATTGCGCTCAACTGCACTCAACGAAAGTCATAATTTTGGGTTTTCTATCAGTTTTTTCCACAAGTGGTAAACAAATTCCTTGTAGTTTTAGTGTCATTGTCATAATGGAGAGATGCAGTGAGAAAAATTAAAAAGCTGTGTCACTGAAACAAATATAATTGTAAACATTGTCTTTTTTTGTCCTGAAACTTGTCATCTATTGCCATTTTCAACACGTCTATAGACACACAAAATATTTATCTATCTCTATTTATCTATACTTATTATTACTACCACTATAGTACTATTACAGCCTCAAATTCAGATGTTTTTGTCACATTGAAGCGTCTCCCAGTGGGAGTTTGTTATTCACTCTGAACTCAAGGCGCAATCCTTTCATCCAAAAGGTGTTTTTTTATTTATTTTTCTAATCAGCGATCACCAACAAAGCAGACAAAGGAAGGGACAACTGGCTGTTTGCCAAAGGGAGAAGGGGCGGGAGGGAAGGTGGGAGCGAGCGAGTGTGTGATGGAGGCAGGAGGGGAAGGGTGGAGAAGAGGCGCGGATAAGGAACATAGGATGAATGAGCTTGGCAGGAAAGACAAAAGGGGGAGGCTGTGTACAGTGTTTGTTTTGCTGAGAGTGCAGCAGAACACAGAGAGAGGTGGAGTCAGTGTGTCACAAAAAAATAATCGCATTCCACCATCGCCTCTGGAAGCTTTGAGCAATGCAAAACAGGAGGTTGGGCATTTTCTTTTTTTGTGTTGGTCACCTTGGCAAATATGAGCTCCCCTCTCTTCTTCCTTCTTTTGAACCAAAAACAAATAAGTATGCACAAGCTGCACACTGCTGTACAAGTAAACACACACAGACGCACACGTTCTAACTCCTGGTGACCTTTGTGAGGCTCTTTGTTGCTGCCATTTGTAATTGAAATGAATTCTTTTGCTTGTCAGCAGCGGGAGAAATTTGTCCCTCGCTTTTGTCTGCGGATGCTCAGCAGGCTTTGTTTGAATCCTAACCGCACCCCTCTTCCTCTCCCTCTTTCCCCAACCACTCCCTCCGGCGAGTGCTGATTTTTGATAATAAGCCCAGTAGTAATTTGTCATGTGGACCGACCAGCAGCACGCTGCATGTGTGCGATGTGGGACTTGAATGGCGATGGTGGAAGTGCAGGGCCGCGAGGGGGGGGGGATACGAGGCTCACAGCGAGCGTCGATTCATACAGCCAGCGGGAACGTTGTTTGCTAGTGAAAGGCTTTTTCTTTTTGTTGTGGGAGGGGACTGCCGAAACCACACATGTTTCTGCTTGTCAGTCAGTCACTCGCTAGAAGAGTAATTACAGAACAGTGTTTATGAATTTTTATTTTGCCACTCGAGTGCGGCTGCCACAAGCATAGTAATTTGGGTTTAGAACATATGATTGGCACATGATTTGTAATTGAAAATGAAATTGCTATAATCATCAAGGTTATTAATCATTTAGCAATTATGTGTTGATAAAGAGGAGCTGATAAACAGATTAACCATTTTGAGTTATTCGGCATATCAGCATACATTTGTGTGTTTGAAAAGCTGGATCCAATATCTACCTCTCTTCATGCTGTGTTTTCCAAAACATGTTCAATATAGGCATGCACATGGAGCGCACATTGTTGTGCTTTGTGTGTGTGTGTGTGCGTGTGTGTGTGCATGCGTGTATATGTCTGGCTTGCCACAAAGGGGTCGGACTAACTGAGGTTTCATATAGTACTGTATATCCCCTCCCCCCATGCATCACACAGGTTTTATGGCCCCAATGGGACATTTATGCTATGTGTGTGAGTGAACGTGTGAGTAGGTGTCCATTTGTGTGTGTGTGTGTGTGTGTGTGTGTGTCCTAACCTCTGGAGGCAGGCTGGAAGCTGGCCTCATTTTTACTCTGTACTTTGAAAAGGAATTTTTCTCTTACTGTGTTGAGATTTTTAACCAACATAAATAACATCTTCACACAAATACCTTATTCTTTTGAGTAAGAAAAATAAATTAAATGGAGCAGTGAAAGGAAAGAGGAAGTGTTGATCTATTGTATTTTTCCAAAGCCACAGAATCATTTATTTGTGACACGATTTGGCTGTCGAGTCCATCTCCAATAAAATCCAGACATCTTTATGATTATACAGCATGCATTCAACGGACAGACTTGACCCTTGAAAATCCTCTAGGTTATATCCAGTTGCTTCATGATTTTCCTTTGCCCATGATGACATCAGTCAAACAGCATTGACAGCACCCTGGTGAATGAACAGCCATATAGGTTTTACATGTGTGGGAAGGAGTGGGCTAAAGGATTGATAGCTGATATCATTAAAACGATGACCCTGTCTAGGAAAGTGAGCCTCTGATAGTCTGATGAGATTGAAGTGTCGGGGTGGGACATGGGGGAGGGGATGGAGTGTGTATCTGTCTGTGTGTGCTTGTGCAAGTATGTATGTGAGTAACAGGGCTGGTATCAGTGTCTGAGTGTTTAATAAATCAATGCAGGTCAAGTCTGAGAGCCGGATGTCACCCAGATGGCCTGTTGTTAGGGGGATTTGTAGAGTGTGTGTGTGTGTGTGTGTGTAGACAGTACAGGAGTGGTGAGGTTTCTCTGTGCATATGTCACTTGTAATGAGAGGTACTGAAGCAGAAGGATATGACCTCATCCAGACATGTTGAAAAATAATACCATCACACACACACACACACACCCAGACACATTAGCACACACCCAATAAAAATAAATAAATAAATACCTTTTATTATTATTACAATCAATTTGATACTAATAAATACAACTTTATAGCTCTGAATACAATAAAATACAACAGAATATTAAAATGTTCTTTTGTCTGAGACATCTTGTAGAAAAATGTTTTGTATTTGTTTATTATTTGTCTTACAGTGCCAAGTGGTCTTATTTCTAAATGGCTTGTTGCTGCGGTGTTTCTGCTCCGTACTTTAACGTTTGATTAAACAGTATGTTCAGTTCTGTACGAAAGTTTGGTTTGGGTTTTCTGTTAATTAACCAGTAGTGAAATCATTTGTACACATTAATAGGATGGATGTAGAATTGGTAAAACCAACAGTTATTTATATGGAAATGCGCATTTTTACTTTACATTTATCAAATTCCAAACACGGCTCACTTTTTTTACAAAGTTGTGATTTTCTTATAATAGACAGAATGTGGATACCTGGGCTGCAGTGCTGCTCAGAGCATTTGGCCGTCTGACGCCATCATTTGAAGGACTGATAAGCTTCATGTTGTAAAAACAAAAACAAGCCTGGCCCTGTTTGCTTCTCCCTCGCCATGTGCTCCCACAATGGCCCCTTTTGTGCTTGCACTTAATTAGCAGTCTCTGAAGCTAACACAGCGCGGCGTACAAAGCGACTGCTCTCTGATCTCTCTGACGAGATATCCACTCACCCTCATGACAACAAATACACTCACGTTTGTTTGTTTGTCTCAAGAGCTAACTAAGAGCCTTCCGGGCACATGACGTCCAAAAAAACAAGAAGTTTAGGAGTGGAGGAAGAAAGAAAGAAAAGGAAGGAACAATTAAGAAGACAGAGGGGGAGGAAGGGAAAGATGACAATGTTGAAAGGGGGACAATCAATTCATTACATTTTAGGAGGAATGTGTGTGATGACGGTGAACTGTCCATCTTAAGCTCTAATCATAGCTATGTGAGTTTCGGTGATTGCCTTTGTTGTTCATACGTTTGATTGATAAACAAAATAGGGGTGGGGTGGGGGGCACAAGGTTAGAAATGAGAAAGAAAAGAAAGAGGAGAGATTAAGAGATAGGTAATATGTATAGAGAACTGTAACATAAAAGGGGCATAAAGAAAGAGGCTGGTACTTTTCATCTCCTGACAAGCAATTTCTTCCCATTATATCTGATTTGTTTCTGATTTTGTCTTTGATCATGACCGTGGCCCTGTATCTTTATTTCTTTCTCTTCTTCTTTTTATTTTTTCCTTTTTCTGTTGTCATGCTTGTTCCACCCTACTTCTGAGCTACTTTGCGGAGCTATAATGCTCCGCTTATGTAAGGGGGAGCGAGGTTCGGGGGACTCAGGATGTGACAGGATTTGGTAGGTCTTAGGCTTTGGCTTGTGGCTGATGCAGATGCCGTTGCTCTGGGAGTTCAAATCCAGGGATCTGGGAACAACATAGAGCCAAGAGGACAATGGTTTAACATGCTCAGAGTGATTTGACCATTCAGCCAGCCAAAAATCATGGGGAAACGCCATAATTGGCCATATCATTGGTCTTTTTTTTTTTGTGCAATCTAAAAATCTGTACCTTTTTTTAAATGAAAGATCCTTGCTGCATCTCTGACAAAATAATTCGGCAGGTTTAATAGTGATGCACCGCAGACTCTTTGGTTTCATAAGTCAAACAGGTAACAAAAGAAGGAAATATCCACTAGGACTAACAGGAATTAAGCAGTCATTTTAGAGCACTAATATTTGGTCAAGGTGTCAGGCAAACATGGTTGACTGCCTTTTAATTATTCTTGCCAGTGTGAGTGAAGACAGAGCAGGCTGCAGGATCAACTGGATGTTGTGTGTTTCCTGTGCTGATTCTTTGCGTGTATGTATTTAGGTAATGCTGTTTTGACAGTGACTTAAAACCTAATAGTAAAATAAATCAAAACGTATATCATTACTCACCACAGCCCCTCTCATCAGCTCCTCTTAATGTTAATCCCCATCACAGAAAAGTGAGTCATACAAAGGCTTTTCACATTTCTCCGAAAAAAGCTGAGAACACAGAGAAAGTGGTGCAATCTGTTTTCTTAAAATGAGTAAACAGATGCAGACTGAAGTGGAGGTATAAACAGATTCATGAGCGCACGCACACAAACACACACGAGAGAGAGAGAGAGATTAACCTCTGTGAATTAGTTGTTTATGAGTAGGAGCTGACGAGTGTTACTTCCACAAAGCGTCTTTAGTTGTCTTGCTGTTATTTTATCACGTTTTGGAGTCGGTCCTTTTGAAATCTTCTGGATATGACTGCTGCGTGGTGTGTTTGCTATGTTCCGCTTTGTTTTTGCACAATCCCTTTTCACTCGTCAAATTAAAGGCAGATATTTATTTCTCTAAAGCGTGACGGCACCTGCTTGCCAAGTGGTTGAAAAGTGAAGGATTTCACTGTTGAT
Organism: Macquaria australasica; assembly: GCA_005408345.1. Classification (NCBI taxonomy): domain Eukaryota; kingdom Metazoa; phylum Chordata; class Actinopteri; order Centrarchiformes; family Percichthyidae; genus Macquaria; species Macquaria australasica. The sequence continues at coordinate 71,411 of SEMN01000016.1, forward strand.
AGACTACTTTATTGGTCCCAGAAAGAAATTGTGTTGTTCCAGCAGTGGAGAATGTACAATAAAAGAACAAATACTTCACTGTATACAGGTATTTTCAAGTTATTTACCTAGGAAGGCCAAATATACTATCATTAAAAAAAAATATGAGGCATACGGCAGCTGTGAACACAGTAATTTATACTGTAACACCTAGGCTTTATATTGTACATATTAAGAGTATGAATCAAATCAAAACAGTATGAAAAAGCTACAGTGTGGCTCTAAGGTATTATAACATGTTGTAACATGAGGCATAAAATAAATAGTGTAAAACAAATTGTAACAAGCAGTATAAAACAGTATGAAACAGTATAAAACAAACATGACAGTTACAGTATGGGACGTGTACTTTATAGCGTACAGTATATAAAGTATACTGCATAATGTTTATAGTAAAGTTGATGGCAACCAATTTATTGTCTGTTTAGATTCCCTTCTCTGGATTTCAACACATGGCACTCGCCACAATGAACTCTGAGAGTTCGAGGATGTGAGCTTTCTCAAAAAGTAGAGCTACTTCTTACGTCAGTTATCTTCTAGTCTGTTTGAAGGTCCCAAACACATCCTCTACATCTCAATGAATATAAATGTGAGTTAGAAGGATCTCGGTTTTCTTAAGTTTGCCACCATCTCTTTCGTCCTCACCACACTGAGCTTCAGGTGAGTCCTCCTTGTCACCTGGGTCTCTGTACTACGACTCCAACCCAACTCTGCTCACCCCTGGCACCCCCCTTCCCGCCATTACTGATTCACTTGTGTTTTTGTCTCAAAAAATCTGGAGACCACGTCTTGCCCTATGGGCTCGACTCTCCAGTGTCCAGAGAGGGAGATCATAAAATGGTAACAAGCTTCTTTGAACTGGTAGGTGGTATTTGATGTGCTGCGAGGAGCATAATATATAGTGTATTTGATCTAGCCAGCTGTCTGGATTGCCGGTCCATGAGTTCTCCTCACATCTCCAGCCTTTGTAGTGTGTGCATCCCACAACCATGTACACACACACACACCTGTGAGCATGTGCATTCAAATGCAGGTGCAAAGGCACTTAGAGATTAGAGATAGATTTTTGGCCTACACTTTATACTCACAATAATGTTACACTTATAGTGTTTATTCCTTCCTCTCTGATAATATGCTTAATGCCACTTCTAGCCACAGATTTAAGTTATAGTGACAATAGCTTGGCTTTGAAAAGTTTGGGAAACTTTGTATTTGACAGTTCTAAAAGTTTAGTTGCCATTTGAGTTGCCCTTTTATTTTTAATCAGTCAATGGGTGGATCATGTGTTGATTATTTATTTGTTTCTCGTCGTTGTGAGTGGACTACAAGCCGCCTTCTGTAGTTGGTATTCAAGTTACTTGAATCAAAAAGTCAGAAAGTTCAAACTTATTACAGAGGAACACAATGCTACATCCAATCCCTCCCTGCTCTCCATTACATTACAATTAGTGTTTTTCCGGCTGCACTGTGCTCTTGTTGTAGTCTTGCCCTTTCTCCATGATATCTCTCTGTCTCCAACTGATTATTGGGAAACTGGACAGGCCTTTAATCTCCTCAAAAGACCAATATTATACTTGTCCACTTTACTACATCCCTCTATCTGTTTCTCGCGCACACATACACAGACACACATACAGTTCATGGAGTATTCCCCACTCCCTCACAGTTGTGGTTCAACCTCTGCTCACTGATTAACGGCCTCTTTCCCTCTACTGACACGCTACGTTCTTCAGCTCTTTAGCCGATCACAACAATGTGGAGGACCATCTATTTCCTCTCCTCTTTCTCCCACACTCACTCTTTTTCCATTCTTGCTTGCTTTCTTTTTTTTCCGTCTCTAATTTTTCTCCCCTCGCTGCTTTTACTTGCTTGCTCATTCCTGGGTCCCCCTTAGACTTGTTTACAGCCAGAGACATACCGTACTATTTATTTTCTACCTCTTTTCTCTGCTGTTTATTGAGAGAGTTGTGTGTGTGTGTGTGTGTGTACTACACCTGGCTGTGCAGAGCATACAGACACAGTTAGATTCCCCACTTTTATAAACAATAAAAACAGAAAATAACATATCCTTAATATTGTGTGCCATTTAGACTTATTGAGTGTCACATAATTCTCAGAATAATGTGGGAAGTAAATAAGTAAATAAAAGTCTTTACAATGAGCTTCTCATCTTTACACTATGGACTGTAGAAATAATTTCAAACAATTAGTGGTGAAGGTCTTTGTCTGTTTCTGTCACCTGAATTTAGTTGGTTTGTTTATTCAAATGGACTTTCCTGTTACATGCAAATAGCTCAACACACTTTGATCAGAATCCACATAATGGAATGCCTCAGCAGAGCGACATGGTTACCACGGTATTTTCTCTGGCTTTTCTCCAGATTTCATATACACAAAATAGACTGGACCTGGGACTGGGCTTTTATCCATTCGTCTCCTTGGTAGTGTGGTGAACTCCAACAGGGTTATTTGAAACCAAATTTCTCTGGCCTGCTGTACTTACATGCCTTGGCCTTTGGTTTGCATAGAAGTAGGGTCAGAGTTGGTGAGGTAGGGTTTGGGTTGGAATTACATAGATGTAGCAAACAGAAAAGTGATATTTTGTCGATTTTGCTGACATTTTTTTTGCCTGATAGGTGAGCACCAACATACTGACTCATGGATGAAGGTACAGTAAACAAATATATTTTGTCAAAGATACGTACGCTCAAGTTGAAGTTTTGTCAACCAGACTGAATAGTTGGTGGCTATCCAAAGTTGTATGACTTCATTTTATATGTAAAAGTAAAGAGACAAGAAGGAAGAAGATTACCTGCAGGAACTTCCTGGTACGTAATGGAAATGTTTACTTATGATGACCTGTCACTTGTACACATAATACTGTACAGAGGCAGGACTCCACACAAACAGCTGGTGTCTATTGTAACTGCTAATGTCAGTCTGGGAACACATCCATTTGCTGTGGGTGACCAATAAACACAGACTGCACAAACACTCCAGCAGTTAATTTGCGTGAATTCAGCAAAATGAAAATTCTCTTTGCATTGTATCTGAATATACCCTTACTCTATCAAAATAAAAAGTAACGAGAAACCCCAAACTGTCCAAACATCTACTTGAAAAGTCTCTTTGTCATTTATACAGTATCTGCATCTTAAAAACAGTCTTTTACCAATTCAAAGGCTAGTGAGCAAAGAATGCTAGTTTTGTTTGCTTGTACTTGGGGCTTTAGCGGATTAAAAGGTGTCCCTGTCTGTGACTGAAGGATGGTAAATAATCTCTCTACAGCACCGGTTGTCTGTTTCAGACCGTTGTTACTGGAGCAAGTCAACATTTCAGGGACTGCAGTCAACAAATCCTAATTAGAGGCGACACAGTGCTCCCTTAGCTATTATTGTGCTGTTGGATGTTTTATTTCCATTTCCCTTTCACTCTGCGTGTACGTGTGTGTGCTTGTGTGTGTGTGTGTGTGTGTAATGAAGTGTATAAATTGAATGACTTGAGGGAAGACGCTGACCTTCACCTGTTCTCAGGTCGAACAAAGCATCTCAAATCATGGCGTCAGGAGTACGTGCCGAAGAATCCTAAGAGGTGTCCAGCGTGTGTGTGTGTGTGTTGTGTGGATGGGGTGGAGGCCATATGAACATGGGTAGGTCAGCTTAGTCACTCATTGATCATGGGGGTATTCAGAGCGTGACATTAGTTGAATGTCAGCAGAAGATTAACACGCTATGTCTTGTGGCACTGCCCACGTGATCGCTCCAATGCATGTCTATTGGCCTTTATTTGGCCTTGCATGACCTTATAAAGGTGTAATTTCTATGTAGAGCATCACAGGACTGATCATTTAAATGTTACAGTTTACACTCTACAGTTTACAGTTCATTATCTCAGTCCCTTACAGCGTAACAAGCCAATTCTGATTTCTATGACACAGTATCAAATACAATCAAATGCCGCTTCCAAATAAATTCAGCCCACATTCGCATTTGGCAAACTGAAGCAGACATGACAACATATCAAGATATATTTAACACACTTATGGTAGAGTTTGTTGCTTCATATCAATACAGTATATTTTTAAAAGTGTACAAAGTTAGTGATGACTCGAGGATGTGGATAAAATCACCTAGTGAGCAAACTGGAGCTCTTCTGGTCTTTCTGCTATTTCACATAAATATTAATCACTTTTTCTATCTGGGGATAGAGGACTAAAATAACACTGTGCTTCAAATCTAGGAGGACGGGTGGTTGGTAGGTAAGGGTGTGTGTATGTGCACAGTACGTATATGGTTGCCTAGTGTTTGTCTCCTCCACATTCACTCTCACACCTCATAAGGCAGGTTTAGGTTGTTCCATATGGATGATACTCATATATGACAGGTCTTGGTGCATCAGAATGTAAATGTAAGCGGCTGTTTGTGTGTGCATCAGCAACTCTTGAGAGGCATGGGAGAGAAGAAATTTGGTTTGTGCGGATTTTTTACACATTTATTTTAACGTAAGTGTGCAAATGTCCACATATTTTACAACTCATGATCTCTATATATGTTTGTCCACCATTTAGAGTAGATCTGTGTAGTGGGATATGTGAAATGTATACGTGTTGTTGTTCGCCTCTTTCTCTCTGTAGTGTTGTTCTGGGTGTATATTGCTTTTTTTTTCATTCCTGGTGTCAGTTCCTGTGCCTGTTGCAAGTGAAAAATGAGTTTTATTTGCATGATTATTTCATTACATGAGAGCTTTCTTTCCCAAAATGTTGTAATGTATACCCATCTGAGCGAAAATTTCCTTGCATTAAATAATCACTATTCATTCAGTATTCAAAGCCCCAAATAACTGCACTCTCATAAATGTAATTCTCGGTTTTCAAGATGGATGATAATAGCTTTCCATAATGTGCTTTATTGAAATACTACCATTTTTACTTAAAGTGGGGATGTCATTTTCAAAGTTAAGTCTTAATCATGTTCAAACAAGTTCTGTAATTTTCTGTCTTTTTTTCTACAGATGATTAAAAATGTCCACTTATCATTACACGTTCTACAAAACCTGTCTTGCAGTTGCTCTAGATTGTTAAAGTAGGAAATGGTAGTTCACAATGTTGTGTTTTTTTTTAATCTTTGTCCAGTGCCACTGTTGAATAAACGTGTGAGTAACATCATTCATCCTGGTTAATTAAAAACATATATTATTTGCTTGCAGAGGAAAAGCCCTTGCTCAATGCCTTTGGCCCCCAGAATAAGAAGGGGCCAAGGTGAATCATATAATTTTCCTTTTTGTCCTTAAGATAAGAAGAAATGCGAGTTGGGGAAAGGGTTGTAGGAAAGTAATAGGCTTATGTATGCTGGCTTCTGCATTTTAATTAATCCTTTTGAGTGTGACATGTTTGTAAGCCTGTCTGTCACCTGCACCATTTTGCATCCCCAATTGAATTAAGCAATCTGCTTTTGCAGGGTATTATGCTGACCAGTGACAGGAGATATGATATGAAGGTGAAGGAAAAACCCTTATTTGTGGATGTCTGATATCAGCTTTGTTGTGATCTACATTGTGAATTAATACAGCCCAGTATGAACTCTGTGTGTGGCTACAGCTGACTCTGTTATCAGGCTGTAGGCAGAGATGGAAGGAAAATGGAAAAAAAAACAAAACAGGGAAGGTGGACAGGAAGAGATGGGATTTATGCTAACATTCTGGTAGGAAGGAAAAGGATTTATTCAGTCCTTTGTGAAGACTTTACACTAAACCCCATCTCGACAGCCTCTTTCCCTGTCGTCTTTCGTTTCTGTACCCATATTCCCTGTTCTCTCCCCTCTTTCTATTTACCTTTGTCTCTGGCTCTGACTACTCTGTGATCCCCAAGGACACGCTTTTCATTTATTCTAGGCTTACACCTTCTTCAATTCCATCTCTCTCGTGTCTTTAAGACTCCCTTTTTCTTTTTTTTTAGGATCAATACTCTGCACTGGTGAATGTGTGGCTGTCTCTATCTTTTCTCCAACCTGCCATACATTGTTAACCATATAAATACATTTAGATATACATATTGAAAGCATTGGTCCAGCTGAGATGCTGTCAGTTGCTCTAGCATGTACTTCATTATTATGACTCCCACTTGTGCCATCAGTCATAACACTGCCTTTTACCACACACCGTAAGACATCCAAGGCTACACACATAAACAACAAGCTAATAAGCTGGCTAGCTTTTCCCTTGCTAAGTAGAGTAGGACTGTATATAACACACTTAATTTTTGTAAAGTCAAAGCATGTGACACTAATCATAGGGGTTTTATTTTGTATTGAATTGCACATACAAGTTTACTGTAAACACAAAAGTATAATTTCCTTTCAATTTGCTTTGTAGGCTCTCATTAACCACTCATGTTGTAAAGGTTTGAATCTGGTATTAATAGTTGAAACTTGTGACTGTAAACAAATATGCCATTATTATTTCTTCAGTGTCATTACTCCAAGCTCTAAGACTCCAAGTCTTCTACTTTCTGATGAGTCCTGGCAGTGAGAAATGAACAGTGAATAAAGGATGGAGTATAGTGAGCGTTAGTAGGAAACATATGATTAAGTTGACTGTACGTCCATACAGTATCATCGCCCGTACTACAATACACTGCTTTAGCCTAGCACTCTGCTATCCTACATTTCCATCTGGTTTAAACTAAGGGTCGGTGAGGTGAGGAACACCAGACTCACGTGAAAGAAAATGGAACAGTAGCAGTCACAGTTACTCTCTCGTCAGAAGAAAATCATCCCGACACAAACACCACCACCAAACACACACACACTCTGTCTTGCCATTTGTCAGCCCCCCCTCTCTGTACAGTATATTTCATCATGGTGAGGCAAGGCATTGCTAACACGCCAAGCGAGTGCTTTCTCTTGTTCAGTGGCTCTCGCTGTCAAGGAGAGGGATTTTTTTGCCTCTCCCCGTGACAGACTCAAGTGCTTCAATTTTACCTTTGCTTGAAGGTGAGCAAGGGTAGTGACTGCACAAAACCTTTGGAGTCCGTAGGCTACCAGGAAACTGTTAGACAGAGCCAGAGCCGGTTCTGCTAAGACTGGGCTGGACCATGAAGGTGGATCATGGGATGGTGAAAGTGGAGTAAAACCTCTGAGCCAGTTCAGGCAAGCAACTTACAGGTTGCTGCACATGTGATTCACATGCTCAGATTTAAAACACTGCTTCTCCACCGGAGTATCAAGTCTTTTACTGGATTTATTCTTCAGATCATACTTTAAATCTGTTCCAGGTTGTCAAATGTAATATGCTGTGCCAGTTTCCCTCTTGACTGAATATGCTGCTATGCCTTAACCAGCTCTATGCAACTTAAATTTTTAATGAGTCACATTTCATAGTAGCCTATAACACTGAAATTATGTAACAAATCAGTCTAACCCTAATGAAAAGAATTTCAACAATATATTCCAAAATGTACAACTTCAGTATGGATTCAGCAGGAGACTGGAGATGCTTTCATCCATGTTGTATCTTTGTTCTTGCATACACCCTGATGCACACACACAGGTCTGCAACTCAGCATGGAGGAAACTTACAAACTTATCACAAACAGTCTCACCTGACTAACAACCTTGATCCACTGAGTCAACCTCAAAGAACAGACACCAACAAAGGCTGGCTAGTCAAACGCCTCTTGTCCCCAGTTGCACTTGAACACACCACAGACTATAGCCTGCAACCAGCTGCATCAAAACATTCAGTGCTGAGGGTTAAACTAAAAGTGGACTGTAAAATTGCTCAGGAATTATTCTTGACTGAAGTTAAATTTGAATTGCCTAGCCTGGTTGTCTTGTTAAGTGGATTATCAAACATTCAACATGTTTTCTTACCACTTACTGATTTAAAATGTTTGCATACATTTTCATCACTTTTTATCAGTGTGTGCAGTTTCTGTAGGTGTTGTTTTCTATATCTATTCAGGCATTACTTTCTGTGCTCCAGAGAATTTCTCCCATTAAATATCTAATACAATATTTAAGTCATTGTGTTAAGAACAATACTGCTTTACCTTTCTTTCAGTCATACAGTAATGTTGCATTGTTACCTTTGTCTCCACAGCAAAGAAGACATGTGCGACCACAGACTTTGCCTGTAAGAATGGACAGTGTGTTCCTGCAAGGTGGCGCTGTGATGGAGAACCAGAGTGTGCAGACGGTTCAGACGAGGCTGATGCAATCTGCAGTAAGTAGCCGTACAGACAAACAAACACTACCACCGACAAACAGTGCCACAAAGGCAAACATGCAAATGCAGACAGAGGGAAGGCCATGAACACACAGTCTGTTGGGTCAGGACGGACACACATTTGACATGTCTCAAATGTGTTACCAGCTTCAAGTGTAAGTGTGTGTGTTTGTATCAGTGCGTGTTCATTCATGTGTGTGTGTTTTTAATGAAATGCAGGTCTACAAAAATATGTGAATTTTCTAAAACACGTGACATATACACACCAGCATGATGTTATTGTTTTTGTGTCTTTCAAAGTCATGTCATTTGTGTTTAAACTAGTTGACCTCCACACACACACACACACACACACACACACACACACACACACACACACACACACACACACACACACACACACACACATTTCCTTCAGCATAAAGCACTTCCAAGGTTGCTCGGTCTCAGTTTGTCACATTTTGCTGCGCTCCAGCTGCAGTGCCAACCTTCTCTTTCTTGCACATTGCCTCAGAAAATTGCTTTCAGATGCTTTTTTTTGTTGGCTGCACCATCAGAGGCAGGACATCCATACATGGTTTGATCAAGGCCATTGAGGGCGGAAGAGTGGACAAGATGCCTGCTTTGTTTACACTGTTTCCACAGAGCACACTTAGAATTAGAAATAATTACTCACCCCTGAATCCCTCTCCGTTTCTAACAAAACAGAGCGTGACACAGGAAAAGCTTTTCCGTAAATTACATGTTCAGTTGTTCAGTTATGCAGTGCATAATAAAAGCTTTTTTGTGTTGTGTGCAGGTCCACGTTATTTCTTAAGCACTGATCAAAAGTGTTTTGACAGTTTAGGCTGTAATGCTGCTGCCCGTTCTGTAGGACTAACTGCTGCAAATGCTGAATGTAAATGTGACAAAGAAGTTTTTGTGGAGGACAATGCAAAATAGCTAAAAACTACAGTGACCTATGTCTGTTTATCTGTGTCTTGGATATTGTACATAGTGAAACAATAGACAGTGAAACATAACATCAGAAAAGTGTCTAGTTAATATTATAAATTAACTAAAGTTACCTTTGGAAAAAACTACTGTGCATGAAGTAATGCACATGAGGGTCATTATCAGTGTTAGCAACTAGGAGACCATTTGTTCGGCACTGAAATACTCAAAAACATCAGCTGACATGATTTTAAAGCTTGTGTTCTCAGCATACACTAGTGTAATTATGAAAAATGGAACAAAGCCTGTAAACAGACCTTACCTTTTAAACTCTTATTTAAAAGCTTGGCAGGTGGTGAGGTCGCTTGCTGCCACGATTATGAAAAATGGAACACTGCCCACTGTGATTATTGGATTTTTAATCAGCAGAGGTAACCCAGTATTCAAAGGTGGGGAACTGGACCGCAAAGAGGTGTGATGAGTGTGAGGTGGGGCGGGGAGGTAATACACAGTGTGTGTGTTTGTGTTTGTATGCTTGGGTTAGATCAAAGTCAGAAAGAGAGTGATGATGAGACTAAAGTGTGAGGCGCTAAGCAGCGTTAAAGGACTGATACTGGAAGGTTAAAAAGCTTTGAAAGACTGTTTTTTTGGATGGGAGGTTATTAACTGGCTTTTATGGTAGAGGTTAAACTACTTTTCTGGCACAAGAGGCTTTTCAGAAGCTACATAATAGCTTTGCAAGTTTATGAACTTTTTTATTTTAGTTTGTCAAAGCTTCATGGTAAGAAAGTGTTTACAGGAAATACCAGAATGGCTCGAGGAGAGTGGAGTCTTTGAAAAAGTTAGTCAATGACTTGGCTTGGATGAGTTTCGCGAGAAATACATTGATGATTTGGTGAGAAACTGTGCCCCAAATATCAGAATAGCTGAAAATACCATACTATTTCGTGAAGGTGATGCATATTCAAGCTGCCAAAACTACCCTCTGCAGCCATTTTGTCTTTTTTTTTTACAAGTAGATGCATTGTTCTGTTGCCTTTTCAAAGCAGGCCAAATTTGTAAGACTGAGCTTTTTTGAAGGCCATGTTCAGATCGACAAAAAAACACAGGTTCCTCATTCAGATCACTGTGTTGGCACTGTCTGAGTGCCATTGGAAAAAAAATCAGGGTTGTCTGGTGAAAAAGTGGCTCAACTTTTACCGCAACAAAGTGCAGAATCAATCAGCAATCCAGGTAGAATATCTTATAGCACCTACCTTGAAATTTGAATGCCATGGCAACTTTCCAGAGTTGTAAAGTCCCGCCTCAAAAACGTACAAAGTGCTGTACAGTGTCGTCACGTTTGATGAGCCTTCAAACTTGGTTTGTATTTCATCTTATAACCTGTATCAGTCCTAACACCAAAAGACAGTTGGCAGAGTTTGGAAGTCCTCTCATTGGGAATCAGCAGAGTTGATTGCTGCTTTGTCAGCATCATGAGAAAGTTGTTCAACAGCAGAGCTGAAACTGGTCAGCTCTTAAGGCTGGAGGAGTGGAATCCAGACATACCATAAAATTCACTGGCATTTCACATGGATTCACATATTAATCTCAGACATAACGAGTGTTACATCCAAAGATACTAGAGGTCAGTCTTTCCACTTCTGTCTTATCACAAAACGTTCCATATGGCTGTAACTACAGGCCAGCTCCTATTTGCAATTTTTATTAAGATGATTTTCAAAGAGGTGATCAAAGAGCCCTTTGAAGATTCTCAAAGTAATAAGTCTGATTGGGATAGGCCAAGGACGTGTGGGTGTGTATACGTGCATATGCCTATAAAGGGAATGAGTGTGTGTGCCCGCATACAGTAAGCGTGTGTGTAAAGCTAGAGTCAATGCTTGTATTTAGTATTCATCACAAGGTGAATCTGTAAGTAATTTCATCAGATTAGTGGACTTGTGGTTAAGTCTCATTATGTCTAATCAAGGTCAGACGCAGTGAGAGCTTCTCTAACTTTCTCAGACACATTGATCCTCACAGCTGTGTGTGTGTGTGTTTGTGTGCATGCAGCAGACTGTGTGCGTGCTTTTGCATGTGTATCAGAACATCATCAGAACACAGTAGTAAATATCACTGGAGTTGAACAATATGGGAAAGATATTCTCTCCTTTGGTGTTTTGATGACAGTGATTAAGAGCACTGTGTAACACATGAGCCCATAATCTCCCATAGGTGCTGTACTATTGAATGACTCCTAATGCCCTGGAAGGATCTGCATTTGTTATGTTTGTCCACTCATTTGTTCAGGATTTTCCTTTGTTTTATCTGTGTATCGTCGGCACACCAAACCCTAGCTATCACCACCACCTTGTCTCATCTCATTTGCCTTTTTCCTTGTTAATATCAGAGGCGTCTATCTTTCTATCCCTTGATATATCCTTACACCCTCTGAAACCCCACCCACCCACCAGCCTACCATCTTGTATCACATCCTCTTCTCTGTCCTCTTGGTCTTCCCTTCTGTATGACCTCCACTTTCTGATCTGAGTTCAGTTTGAGTAGTGCCTTTGATTGAATTGATTTTCCTGGGAGGAAATCAATGGGCTGATCCCCGAGACCTCTGGTCGACTGCTGATTAACTATGGACCTCCGATGACGCTTCTGAAACCACACACACACACACACACAGGCTCCTCAGGATTGGCTGTAATTACACATCTGAAAATGAATCTGGGCTCAGAGGGTACTCTGGAGAAAATGCTCAATCAGATGAGTGGTGGCTGATGCATTAAATGCATGTCTGCACACGATGTTCTGCACAGATCTTAAGTGTAGACATCATCCCTCAGTAGTAGTTACGGCAGCATCATTAGTAGTAATAGAGGTACCATGAAGCCACTAGATTGCTAAATAGGTGACAGTAATTTAATGAAATAAACAAGCCAACAACAAACTACAGCCCACATATTTGGACTGGATGTGGATTACTTGATTTATAGTTTTCCACACTTGAAACGGTCTCAAAAAGTTCAGTGAACTTTAACAAAGACTCCCTTATCATTTGTCATCTTAAGCGTTCCTTGTCCCTTTGTTCAAGTATAGTATAAGTTCTATTAAGTTGTTATTGCAAACTTGGATTTTTAGTGCAGGAACTTGTAATTGTGTAAATTATCTTTAAAATTTTGAATCAAATGTCTTAAAAGTGGTAACATACACACAGGCATCAAAAGAATCAAGTTAATATTTTTTATTCACTGTGTGACAACCATTTTTTCCAGTGAGGTTGAGCACCAGTTTTCACTTTTCACAGTTTTACTCTCTTGTAATACAATAAACATCCTGATCCACATGATAATGGATGTGAAGCAAATGAATATTCATGAAAAACTTCTTAAGCACCCTCATTGCTGTTTCACCACTGAATGGTTCAGTTTGATCGAGGAAATTGTACCTGATAACAAATTCCCAAAGAATTACACACAATTATCCATTTCCAAAGAAATGACTCATCATTGACTACCGTCAGGTCATCTTTAAATTTTCACATAACTATTGAATTTACATAATGTGCTACGCTGTGGGGTGCTCATGTTCGTAATCTATGTACCAGACATCAAAGCTTTGATTTTCTGGGGTCTAGACATTACAAAGTCAGCATCCATTTTCTCTGAGTGGCATCAGCAAGATCCTGCAGTTTGACAATCAGTGCTGATTAGAGGAGCTGCATAGACTCTCTCAAGCATTATTTAAACTCCATCTTTATGTGTCTACACTCTTTCGGCTCTGCTGCTGCATATCTACACTCCAGGGATTAAAGTGAGCTCTTCTCGCCACCCAAGTGTCTGTCTGTGTAGATAAAGGTTATTGAATTGCAACATCAGACACTCAGCCAAGATCACTCAGCCACAGATTTGACCAACATGTGTCACTCCCCCCCACCAGTCCGAGTGATGCTTCAAAAATTGTGGATATAGAGAAAATTGTTCAAGAGTGCTTCAGCTTTGTATTTTTTGGAGGTTATGTAAGATATTTTATATTCCTAACATAAAAGACGTGTATCATCATTATAAGAAATCTAATCATTACAAGTCCACTCAGGCATATTTCATACTCGGAGGCATGCTGACAAAGGCTGTGCTGAAAAGCCTCTAAACTCATCGTGAAACATAATGGGGGGAAAAAAGACAAACAGAAATGAGAATTTTGATAACTTTAGAAGTCAAGTAATCTCAAGTCACACACCACGGTAGAGGAGCATATTGAGATAAGACCGAGAAAACAACAGTCTTACTATTCCCGTTGGTGCTGCTATTGTGATATGAAAGCGGTTAGATTTTCATTTATTCTAAAGAAGAAAAGGACCATTTGGTTCTTTGATATAAGGGCCGGTATTTATTTCATTGATGTTAAAATGTTACTATTTCACAAACTAAACTCTGTTAAATCAGTGTATAGGGCCTGAACTCGTCACCTTTATACTCTGAAACAATGTTTTTGTAACAGTATAAGACAGAGTCAAATGAGTCAGTAAATGTTAGTATTACCTTAATAACTGCTGATATGTTTAGTACTTATTACTGATCATTTGATTCAATCTTTTTACCAACTTACCCAACACCACAGGGCATTAACACTGCCATGATTTGCTGCTTATTTCATTCCATCTGATGAAACCGTTCATCTAAAGACACAAACTGTCAAAGCAGTGCCTTTCATCACAGCATGACTTCTCCCTCAGTTTTGTGTAGCCTTGATTTATAGAGCTCATATCGAGTCACTACTGACTTCTTCAGTTTCTTTTTCATATGGTAATTAAAGCACTACTGAGGAGAAAACTGCAGCGAAGATATTGAAAGCTGCTACTGGCCTTGGTACTGCTTAGTCAAACAGGTATTGCAACGTCTTTATTGTTGAGCCTCCTTAATGTTCATATAGGGAGGAGGAAGGCTGTGGTGTTTGTCAGTCATGATTGCAGGATGTTGATGATGACAATGATTGTTCTTTGACTACATGCTGTAACTCAACACTCTCAACACTGCTTCCTGTAGTATGTTGTGCCTGTTAGTCATGTTTTTATTATGGTTAGCCCTGCTAGCCGCGTGGCTGTAGGGATGATGATGTCACTATTGTATAGATTTTTATTTATGCTCCCTAGAGGATGATCCCTACTGACTTTGGGGACGCTTCATTTAGCGCCACCAGCAGGTCAAATCTTTTCACTTATCCACTTACTGTGTTTAGTGCTAATTACCAAGCGTTAGCACGCTAAACTGAGATGTGAGATTATACCTGTTTAAGCGTGTTAGCATTGTCATTGTGAACATTTTAGCATTCTAATTTTAACATTTAGCTCAAAGCACCACAAAGCTGTTAGCATGACTGTAGACTTGTTGTGTTGAGGCTGTTAAATTTATTTTGAAGAATCATTTTTTCTTGCAACAAAATCTTAAGTTATGAAAGTGTCTGAAACATGGACTATTACTTATTTATGTATTTATTTATTGATGTTGAGCAGCTCTTTATGGCAATATGACCCATTACACCTGTTGAATGGTAACTCCTATATAGATGTGTACATTTATATGAAAAACGGATGAATTTGAAATTGTGTAAAATGTGTTAATTTAATCAATGAGAAATCTGATGTTTAATTATCCAGCACTGGCCCAAGATATCAGTCTAACACCACTGTGAAGCCAGCTGTCCTTTGGTGACAACTAAAGTTGAAACTTGAACTTTTACCTCCCTCCCCCTCCATCTCTCTCCGTCCCTGCTGTCATCAGTTCCACCTGCTCCTGTGTACTGAGGTGGGTTTTTCCTTGTCCGTGTCTGCTGAGACAATAGGCAGGTCAGCATATTATAGCATGGAGGCAAGAGGTTGTGCTAGTTAATTATTTTGGAATATGAACGGGAAGGATCCAGAGAGTTGCATTGTCGGACGGCTTCAATTTCATGCTTGCTGCTTCATGGCAGCGGCAGCACCAGGCGTAATTTCCCAGGTGACCTCTCTCTCTCTCTCTCTCTCGCTCTCTCTCGCGCGCGCTCTCTTTCTTCACCTGTGTCTCTCATTCAGTCAAGTCGAAAGTCAGTGACGCTGCCATCAAAAGACACACATGTAGTAATACAAACACATTCTAACAGATGCGCACAAACATTCAAAAAGTGACACACTTCTATGTAGTTATGAATGTGTGTTTGAGTGAGCATTCTGAGGTCACTCTGATCTTCTACTTCAGAGTCAGAGAAGTCTAATTTGTCTATAGTGTCCCGCTGCATGTTGTTTTAATGGAAAGCCTCTGTTGCCCTGAGCTGAATTTTACTCATTGGTCACGATACACACACAAGCACAAACTGCACAAACACAAACGCACATACCGACCTTCCTTAGTTCCAATCATTTACTTTCTTTCAAACTGTCAAAATGATCAAATGACACGTAACAGTTTCTTCACTTGCAGTGCTCAACAGTTTCACTCAGTTCTAATGGCGACTATGATCAGTGGGTGAATGTAGATTCAACCAAAAGGTCTTTCCTTTGATTGTCAGCTCTGGTTGTGAGTTACTGGCTCAACCACTCAGCCACAAGGCTCTGAGTCACTTCTTCTTTGATTGGCTGAGCATTACTGTGACTGCATGTACTTCAAAATGTCTGCCACTTTATCTTGTCATGGGGCGAATTATTGTACACTTCAGGTTTGAATTATGCACTTACCTCTGAAGGCTGTGAAGGCTGTCAATTTGAAAAAGGGACCCTGTATTCAGACACTCAGTACATGCACAATGATAACAAGGATGAACACGCCAAATATGCAGCTGGTTCATCTCTGTACACTGGGCTGACTAGTCTCATAGGGCCATGTGTGTACAGAGGTATTTACAGGACGCAGGGCATTTATGAACATTCTGTGGTTATGATTTGGCTACTTTTATACCTTAAAAGTACTTGGTTAAGTTTGACAAAACAATCCCACAATAATGGTCAGCTCACTATTTTTTTCCAGGGCTTTCATCTGTATCACATGGTCTTCAACAGTAGATGGAGTTGCTCAATTGTCATGGAAATCGATCTGTTGACGTGCGACCACAGTAGCTGTTATGATTTCATCCATAGGAGTTTTAAGGCTTTTTCTCTGTGCTTGCTTAAATGTTAAGCATAGAAGATTATTCTTGACAATATGAAGACCGTGTGATGTGGTTGAAAGCTCCAGAAAAAGTTAGTGAGTGGACCTTGAGTTGGGGGTTGTTTTGTCAAGCTACTATTTGCAGGGTCAAAATTATGCTTTGTTTGGTTACGGTTAGAGAAAGATTGTCGTCAGAGTTAAAAGACACCAACACTGGCTGTTTGGTAGGAGACAGGATGCAAACTGCGGTCTCTGGTTTCGATGTCACAAGCTTTGTACATCCAACCATCCACCCAACCTCATCCCTAAGACTTTTTGTGTCAGTATAACAACATTACAACATCATATTGTGTTACACTACAAAGTAGCTTTTTGCTACTGTGAGAGGACAGTGAATGCAAGAGGTAGCCAGTCAGGAAAATGTAAACATATTTACTTTTAAGCATTTGGTCTACATCCCTGTTCTTAGTAGCCTAGTTGTCTCCAGACGCATAGTCTTGTGTGTGTGTGTGTGTGTGTGTGTGTGTGTGTGTGTGTGTTTCCTTGTGAAACCTGGCTCATACATAATTGAAGATGCAATACTGGCAGTAAGTTTAATGTCACCTTTGAAGTTGCTGTCAAAAAATATCATTAAAGGTCATCTCTCTGTCTTTCTTTCTATCTCTCTCTTTTCTCATATTGTAAGCCCATCATCTCAGGCCCTCATGTGCATTGTTCTGCTTATCTTGCTGTATCTTGTGGCATCTCATTAACCACAAATGTCTTTACCTTGATTTATATCAGTAATAAGTGAAAGTGTATTGATCCCTTAAGGAAGATACAGAATAGCCACCCAACCACAACATACACAACAAGAAATACCCTAGACATTAAAACACACATTGCAGTTTAGCTGCTATATGATGCCATTCTGCAATAACAACACCCAGAAAGCTAATCCGAAGAAGCTGGGCTTTCATTTTGAGTTACAGCTTATAACAGTCTCTTACCTCTCAAATGTCATTTTTTTTATTGATAAAGTTCAAATTTCATTGAACACAGATTTTAGTAACATGCTGTTGAATTAATTAAGCACACTCAAACACGTTTGAGCCCATGTTTACAGATGTGTTTTATTTATGAAATCAAAATTTTCTGGTTATAGAGAACATGTGGACTCCTGTGTTGTGTTTGTGTAGAGTTGAAACAGCTGTTTACAGCGAACTTGTTAACTTGTTTACACTGTACGTGGCAATCAAACAGCGAAAACCACCTACACAGCAACAGCCACCATGTGATTTTTTTTTCCCTGTCAATTCCATTCTTCCGTTCAATTAGTGACCCTTGCTCTTGGCTGGTTACGATTGATTGGTGGTCAATATGTTTTTGCTCTCAGGGGGCGTCTTGTGGAGCTGGAACTGCCTAATGGGATTGCTTTTCCAAGTGTTTTGGTTGTGTTTGTAAAGACCCATGCATAATAACATAATATAACATAATTATGTTTTCATCTTTTTCTTCTTCTTCTTTATTTAGCCAGGATGGGCTAAAAATTGCAGCTTTTTTTATTTTCTCTTCATATTGCTTCTCTTTTAAGGAAACCCTACATTGTATCACTGGATCACAGATGTGACTCAGGAGACAGAACAGGTGTAAAAACAGTCTTTATTAGGTCAAATGACAGTTGCAGTTAGCAACAAGAAAGCAATCAGACAGGCAAACAGATCCAGTATTGTAGGCTAAGGCAGGAAGAAAGTAGTACAAAGGCAGCAGATGGTCATAAGAACAGGTACAGTCAGAGATTAATCATATGAACTCGAAGCAGAAGAGGAAAGAGAAGAAGATACAGCTGTGGCCATGACAAAATTACATGCATCGTCAGTAATCTTAATGCTGGTCCAACATAAATGAGCAGGTGTTGTGAGATAAATAGCTGCATGGATGAAATTGGTGGCAGCAGGCATCAGTATAAAGCTTCCTTTTTTTGCCTTAGCACAGTTTGTAAATATAAAAAATATGATTCATGCGAAAGTTCTTTACGGATGATATCCATAGAGACATGCAAACAGACTGTGGAGTTGTTGTTTTTAAATGTTCTCTGTGGTTTTCCACATTTTCCTGTGACACAAACTAATTGTGCAGGAAATTGTTTTGTCAGAATGAATTAAGATTCTGATGTTTTTGAGGCCACTGAACTTGCTAAAGCATTTTATTTACCTGAGCCCTTATCTCACACTGCAATGACTTTGAAAGGCAACTTTACACAGCCAGTAGCTGTCTTATAATATTAGAAAAGTCTATTCAGAAGCCTTTATAACTCTCCACGTAATTTGGCGGCCTGTTTTAATCTTTATGCCCCTGCCTTTGTGCCCCTACCCAGACTTTGAATAAACTGCCATGGAGGAAATAAGCTCAGAGTTTGTCAGTCAAGTTCAGCCCCACACTCTATACATCTGAAAGTAGACTCTCCTTCTCCCTCTATTTCCTTTTGTCTGCCTCCCTCTCCTGCAGTCTCTCATTAGTTGAGACGTGGCACTAGCCACTGGCAGTATTTTTAATGCCCAATGTGTCATCTACTAAACAACCATTAAGAGGACCCTGTTGGAAGAAAGCGGCAATTTCCTATGAGAGCACTGGTGTCGCGCTCTATTTCTTCCCCCCCACGGCACTGACAGACCCACAGTCTAGACCGTGCTAATGGTTCCACATTTAACAAGCCCCTTCTTCTCCTTCACACAGCCTTGAGAGAGTGAGAGATACAGAGAGAGAGAGAATGAGAAAGAGAGAGAGTGCAGCTACTCCAGTTTAACGCTGCAGCAGCATCTACTTCAGACCCCCCCGGAAAAAACAAATTGTACTTGTATCTTAGACTCTATGGGAATGTGTTTATGCACATTTTCATTTTAGTGGAAATGCCACAAATTTGCAAAATAGTGAAAATATATAAAAACTTGACACTAATAGACCTTCTTATGGTACTTGCTTCTGCTTAATCTATTTGTAGACGAGGCATTTGCGTCATGTTGCCACTCACTGTTCCATGCCTCCAGACAGAAAGCCCACAAATAAAGAATTAAAAGAACTTGGTTGTCATAGCTGTATGTAGTCGCAGTGTTGTTGGTTCACGTCCAGAAAGGGGGCCCCTGTTGCTTGTCTATCCTCACAGCGGCTTTTCAAAACCCCACAAGGTACTTGTGGATTCATTCATTCAAATTCATTCATTCATTCACACTGATTCACATTTCACTTTGCCAGAATTTCAGAAATTAGCGTAAACCTGCGCAATATTTTAATGGCAACATTATTTCTGTCTGCTATCTGAGAATCTTCAGACTCTCTTTCAGTATCTTCACCTCAAGTTCCCTGTTTTTTTTTTCTAATGTTACTCCGCTGCATGGCTTTTATTTCCCTCTCTCCTTGTTTTGTTGCCATCATGCTACTTTCTCCTTTCTCTGCACCTGCTCTCTCTGATCATTTTTTTCTCTCCTTTCCCTTGACTTTGATCATTTTCTCTCCAGCATACTCCCCCCTCTCCCTACATCAGGGCTGCAATAATAGGAGATCAGCGTTCCAATGAAAGCCACTAATCAACACTAACCTTCATTTAAAATGTAATCTGATATTAACCACATACGCCCTTTCCGTAAATTGGATTTCACATCTGAAGGACAAGGGGGGGTGGAGTTGGTGCTACAGCAACATTCAAGGCAAGATGTAGCAGGTCGGCCTTGGCCAAGTCCATACTCCTCATTTACATTCATCGCTAAGGGGTCGACCAACTAAACCAAACTTAAGAGTCAAAAAGTACACAGAAATGTGTGAAAATGGATATTGTTATAACAAACCTTTTCTTTGGAGACTGATGGAGTCTGATTTAATAGTTGATATAGTAAATCTTCCCCAACCTCAAACACTGCACTTGAATGACAACATTTTGATGATGCTGGCTTTATCCATCTTACAGTGCAAATAAGAACATCAACTCAAAAGAGGTGGAGTTACTGTAAATTTCACCACCGGTCAGTGACATCACTACAATAAACAGAGTCAAGTTAGGGTGAAAACTAAAGCTAAATTATGACATTGGTATTTTTTTTTCAAGTTATATTAGTTATTGTCTATTCCCTGTTTGTAAAATTCTGAAAATTTTAAAACAACAAACATTTTTTCAACCACTCTGGTCTTTTTAACTCCTTTTCATGCTCCTGCTCAGTGTGCAATGTGAGGATATGCTTAATACATACACTCATGCATTCACACATATTGTATATTATGTGCCCATGCTTACAAAGAACCAAACACATACTCAGTCATGCATACACAAATATATGTAACCATCCTCACACTCACACTACATACGCTGGACAAAGCATTCTTTTCCTGCACATTGCGAGTGATGTGTTGTTTTGTGGATGGATTCAACTCCATAAACCAGAAAGAATTATCATTGGCCTGTGAAGCTAGATTTACATTTCATGGGGGTCCATCAACGTGTTTTATCCATTTTCTTAACTTGAGAGCTCACACTAACCTTCTGAGGCAAGCTTTGTGTCAAATGATGCATTTAGGTTCAAGGAGAAAAATCTGCCTTTTTACAAACTGTGCAGGACAATGATGGTTTTTGTATTTATTTTTCAAACTTGTTCAAGGGTAAGTACAGTGGACAGTCAGTACTGTTCTGTCAAACTGTATCTCTGCATAATACGAGAGGGGCGAACCACTGAACATACAAACACTTGTGTATTAAGGCTGCATCTTATGATTATTTTCATTATCGATTCATTTTATTAATTGCTTAATCATTTAGTCTCTGAAAACTTCCTAGAGTCCATGGTGACATCTTCACATATCTTGTTATGTTTGACTAAAAGATATTTAGTTTACAATAATATATGACAAAGAAAGCAACAAGTCCTGTCATCTGAGAAGCTGGAACCAGAGAGCGGGGTGTTTTTTTTTTTTCAAGCAAAAGTAGTGAAAAAATTACAAAAACAAAAACAACCCAGATTTATTGATGATCAAAATAGGTGATTATTTTTCTGTCGACAGACTAATAATTTAATCAATTCATTGTTTCAGCTCTAATGTGTATAGAGTATAAAGTATTATTGCTTAACAATTTGCTGCTGCCTGACCAGAGGTTAGCTACAGTAAAATCAGCAGGTAATGGTCAGGGAAATAAATAAACAGAAGGTAACTGCATTTCATAATGTCTGCTCCTTGAAGTCTTAAGCCTGGGAAGGTGCATGTTCCTAATAGGCGCACACACATACACACATATACCATTATGCCCCTAAAATTACCGTAACAAGCCAGTGAAAATAAGACCACCGCTTGGAATGAGGTTAATGAGTGTCACCACGACAATATGACCCATCGCAACCGATCAAACCATTAGACTTGCAAAGTCCTTACAAGCTGAATAATTGGCTGATCCATACATCTCTGGTCTTGTATGAATCATTGATGCATGTGAGCGCTCTGTGAGCTTAAGGCTCCCCTGCCTCCTGTCCTTTGTCTACTCCAGTCTTTTCTTCTCCTTTTTATAAAGGTTACAGCTCAAAAAGAAAAGCATTTCATCCATACTGCATGCAGTGCAATTCCTGAAAGAGATTAACTATGCACCCGCTACAAGCCCTCCACTTATTTCAATGAAATTGCAGACACTGAAATTAGAACAATATATTTATTATGGACTACTTCTCCAGATCTCTGTTGTGCTAAGATGCAATCCAGCCCACATCTCTAAATGGATTACAGCATAACCTGGGTAGATTTGCAGTACATTATTTTATGTTTTGTGTGTTTTTGTTTGTGTAGTCATGTGCATGTTTATGTGTTACTTGGTATAGATTTTGTAGAAATGTTCAATAGCTGAATAAGTGAGAGAACAATTGAGAATTATATGTCTATTGTGTGTGCATTTGTGGGCCCTCAGGTCACAAGAAGCCCCAATTTGATCAGATTCCAACCCAATACCTCCGTGTCTCTGCAGTATCTTCCCCTAATTGCATTGGTCCCAGTTTCTTCCTGCATTGATATTCTCCATTCTGTGACCAATATCTGACCCCACCTCCCCCTCTTACATCTCACTCTTATTTCCTTTTTCTGCTCTGCCTTATTCCCTATTTCTTTCCCATCTATCTCCACCCTCTATACATCTTTTTCCTTGTTTCATTTATTGTCCTGAATCCAGGTTAATCCAGGTGACTGAAGCTAAAAATAAAGACATGAGCTTGAGACACACGAGGCATTAGTTGGGATATATTAAACTGTCTGAAGTTAAATGGCTGATTTTTTATATGGTGTCTATATAAGCAGATTGAGTCACCAGGGTGGCCCAGTACAAGGTTTTGTATTTATTCAAGGGATGCCTTGGCCCTGTTTTTTACTGCAGAGTAGCCAAGCGATAAAAGTTTACTGTTCTCAAGCAGGCACTCACCAATTTATGGTGCAACCTCATGGCTGAAACTTGAGTTTAATTATCCTATTTCACAGATGATCAGCTGTTATGGACCCCCTGCTAGTTCAGACTTAATTGATGATGTGTCAAACATGCAAGTTCGATGTTCTCATTCTCTTTTACTTCATACATTATCACACTCATTATTTGTCATTTATTGTTATTGATGTTCATGTTGTGCCCTACTGTAAAGTTTGTAGAGATTCTCACAAGTTGATAGTTAATAAAGGGAAAAATAAGATATTTGACAAAAGAAAGTACCTGTTTTTCTAAATTTTTATGAAACTATAACTGTCTTGTTATATGGCATGCATTTTACTTTGGAGTACAAGTGAAGCCAGTTGATATTCACAGAGGTGCAGAGTATTTGGGCAATCATAATATTCCACGAATGTGTTGAGGCATGTTTCTCAGGTGTTTGCATTAAAATATGTTAAAGCATTGTATTTAATCAATCAGCACTGTGCTGTCTAGGGTGCAAGGGAGTTCAGTGTACCTTTTAAGCATTTTAAATTCGTGCACCTATAATCCATAGTGCCGGTACAGGGTAAATCATCCCTAAGCTTCCATTCCTCCCCATTCAACATGTGCCATATTATCACATACGCTCCTCCCATGTGCCTACATACACAGACACCTCCATAATAAATAAATTATCTTAGCATTAGCCTGTGGGGATACGAGCCGTCTAAATCAATCACCTGGGGGGCTAGCTTTGATGCTAGGCAGGCAGTTAGAGAGTGGACGTGGTGCTGTGCTACAATGCTCCAATCCCCTCCCTCCTTGTGAAGGGAAATTAAGAAGGTAGTTAATCAAAAGTTCATTAGCATATGGCGCCTTGCTCAGTCCACCCCTATACCCTGCTCATAATAGACACTTAGGCAGGCCATGTGAGGAGAATAACAAGTCTGTACCACTTCTGGTTGTGGACTTGTTTGAATTAAAAGACTGCATCGTCCCCTATGTGCCAAATGAGTTTTCTGACCCCAGGACCAGCAAAACCTATTTAAAACCCACTGCACAATTTCAAACTTACAAACAACAAGAATTTTAGAAAAAATACTTATTTTGAAGGACAGTGTTTTTTTCTCAAAATAAAATCCCACTAAAGATTTACTTCATATATGCACAGGGTAGCCAATGTAAATTCAGCTTGTGCCAATTCACTTTGCAACGTGAATTTCTATTGATGCAGTTTGCATAATCTGGTTTGCAACATTTAGTTATTACATGCCATCAGATGCTGCATCAGAAGCAGAAGACAATCACTTGAGTGTGGTTTAATGTATTCAGTACAAACATAGAATCATTAGTAGGGTAAGGCCGTATTCAGACAGAATCAGGCGCTGCGGCAAAAACGCCGGTTTTCCCATTCATTTGAACCGGGGTACTGCGTTCAGGCTGCAGGCGGCCTGTGGTGGGGGCCGCAGGGGGTGCCGCAAAAGAATGCAGCGGCCTGCGGCGAAAAGTTAAAACAGAATCAGCTTTGAGAGAAACGCTACCCGACATCACGCTGCGGCAGCCAATCACGCCGGCAATCAAACCGGGAGATGCCCAAGTGAAGAAGAACTTTGTTTACCTGTAGCACTGTAGCATTAGCTGTTTACCTTAATATTCCACTGTTTACTGAGTAACTGTGAAGATGGAAGAGAGACTGATCGATCGCCACCACGATGACTGTACATCAGCTGTTCAACCCTGCCACGAGGGAGTACAAAGACTAATCTTAATCGCCGTGCAGTGGCTTGGCTTGTATCAGTCTTCAAGCTGGGATTGCTGGTTAGTATGAGACACTCCCGCGTTGAATCGCCTGATTCTGTCTGAAAGCGGCCTAACAGAGCATTGCATTGGCAGAGTATTCCCTGTTCTTCATGTTAGAATGATGATTCCATGTGTCTTTTCACAGCGCCACTCTTCTCCATCTTGATCCATCATAGCGGCCATGCCACATGTATGTTAGAGAAACCTTATTCGCTTAATATTTATTTTCTAGGTAGCTAAATTCTGCCCTATTTAACAGAACCAAAATTCCATAAAAAATAATGCGTGCATCCCATCTTACCCCCTGCCACTTTCTAATGTTGTGTCATACTGAGAAAACAGCCTCACGCTGGCAGGCAAATTACTGCTAACCCAGGGCGACTGTGAAATAAATATTATAGGACACTGAATCTACTGAGGTTCATATATGCCTGTATTGTCACAGAAATGTAAGTTGAGGGAAAGGGTCTGACCTTGTCCTTCGGGCCAGTTGTGTTTGTTTATCTGTTTGCTTTACCTCGATGTAACCTGGATACATTCACTGACCGCACACGCTTGTTTTGACCCTATTTCACACTCATTCGATAATGCATACACCCACCTGGGAGCTGCTCTGTCCAACCCCCATCTCTTATTCCCCGCCACCAAGCAGCTCCACTGGAGCATGGCTAGCATCAGTTCCTCAGCTGTTATTCGCTGTAGGCCTTGGCAGTGAGCAAGCTAGCTGGCTGCTAATAGCCCAGTGTTTGTCTCTGTGCCCCAGGAGTTATAGCCCATGAAATATTCATTCAACACAAAGTCTAAAGAATGGTGAATTCAGTTAAACACCTTTGACTGGCAGCTGAGAAAAGGATTTATAGCTGTAAGTAGTTCTGGTTGTGTGTTTGTGTGTACACAAGTATAGGTGGTGTATGTGTGCATGTGCCTGCCTCCATGAACATGTGCATACATTTGCATTTACAATGTACTTCTATAAGTATGTGAAAAAGTTGTAGCTATGTGTTTTATAAAGATGCAACCTTTACATAGTTTTCTGCGGTGAGAGTTGCAGTCGATATTACTCTTGGCCTGGTATATGTTCATAGTCGGCAATATCTCTGCGGGCACAGACGTGTCCCCAGCTTACTGTCGATAAGTCCATCAATGCTCCACGGTGCCTGCTCTGCCGCTGGATACACCTGTCAGCATTTAGTGAGAGCGGAACAAAGAGAGAAGGCAAATCAAAGCACTGACTTTCAAAAGTCTGGGAAAAGTACCTTGACTACAACTTCATTATTAACATCATCACCATCTGGACTGGCAAAGTCAGACAGCAACAACCTTGATAAAACAAATACCTGAGATGATTCTTTCTTTTATTTGATTTTGATTACATCCTGGTGCTACATTTGTATTACAGTGGTGCTTAAATGTGATTTTTCAATGAGTTTATGTGATCTAGAAGTGCAGGCAAATTAGATTTTCTTTCTTTAGTTGTGATGTTTTTCTTTGTCTGTGCAGACTTGTTGGCTGTTGATGATCATGCTAATTACCTTCATGTACTACCACTTCTGTTTATTCCAAACAAACTGCTCTTGCTTCTGCAGGCAATGTGAAACACATCTCTTAGTTTACACATTCCAATTTTCTCTGTGAATGGTCGGCGATACTCTGGCTGACTGAGGCAGCAAATAGAAAAACCTTTTATAGACTGTATGAATGTATGGGTAGAATTACTATTGTATTATATCAAAGGCCAATGGAGAGCTGCTGAACAGACATTTTAATAGTCACAAATTATTACTTAAACGTATAATAAAAGGACATTTATATTGTCCTTTTCATTTAGTGAACATTATTACCCTTGGGATGAAAATCATCTAATTGATTTTGTCATAATCAATGTCAATGGAGCTGTCTGTTGTTCCTTTTCGTCTGTATTCAGTCATTTGATTGGCAGCTGATCCATGACTCCGCCCCGCTCGACTCCTAGGGCCTGAAATGGCCAGTCAGACAAATTACATCCTTTTAACCCAGCTGTCAATCAGACACTGGACTGAACCCCTGGGGGTGGAGGTATTTCTGCGTGTGGGTTTGTATTTGAGTGAGAAAGTCTCCGACAGCTGCCCTTGGACTCTGCAGACCCACACAAACACATACATACACACTTAGAATAGGATAATAATGAGAAACATGAGACCAGTATTGTCTACTTTATATAGTACAGTATCTCCAAGACAGACACCAACACACACTTTAATTGATTGAACAGTAAGCCAGATGTCAGACAATTCACTGGCCTCCTTCCTCACATTAACACACCTACAGCCTCCTCCCACTGATATTCATATTCACAGCATCGTATTAACCAGAAGAACTGCACCAGACTGTGCAGATAGGGTGCTTCCTCGTTCACTCTCTTAAAGGGGATTTGCAGGAGGCTTTTATAAACCTAATTTATGGGAGACACTTTGAAAAGATGCTCACACAAGAACCTGATATTCAGTAGGAGGAATTTTGACAGGGGTGAGGTGGGAGAGTGATAATCCAAAAGATCAACACCAGCTAAAGACAGGAGAAGAGAGGAATCCAAACCCCAAAACTGTCCAGTTCCATAGAAAAATAAAATGCAAGTAGCCACTTTTTCAATAGTGTAGAACCTGGCAACGCAGATTGCACAGTTGGAGAAAATCCTGCCAACTACCGGCAAGGCTCCCAGCGTCCCTCCATGAGGGCCAGTGTTTGAAAGGCGGCAATTTATTCAGTACTGTTAAAAATAAAAATGAGAAGAAAGAAATACAAGGGGAATAAAATAGAGAATTAGACTGAAATGGGCAAGTCCCATAGGTACTATTGATCTGTGGCTGCAACACACACACACACACACACACACATACACACAAACACTGGCTGGTTGCCAAGAAGCATTCTGGTGGTCAAATATGTATAATTGATAGAGTTGAGTTTGACACAGCGCTGTAATGTAATCTGGGACTAGAGTCCCTATGGTGTTAGAGTGTGTGTATGTGTGTGAGAGATTGAAGAGGGAGGCGGGGGAGGGTTTGAAGCAGGGTGAGGGAGTGTAGTGGGTTGCAGGAAGAAGGGACAGGGATTTGCTGTGGGGACTCGGTGTAAATTTGATGTATTGGACGGCAGTATTTTTCCTCCCTGTACCAACCCCATGGGTTACACATGTAGTAACAATGGCCTTCTCTACTGTAATGGGCTCTTACCAAGAGGGACCACTTTCTCACTCACACACAGTGTGTGTGTGTGTGTTTGACAAACTATAGCGTGTGCTTTCTCATTTCATTTATTTACACTGATTTACACTAAAAAAAACAAGTTTTTATTGAACAAGGTTTCACATAAAGAAAACACAGCAATGTACATTAGTCATATAGTCTGTATTCTAATGTGTTTCAGTTTTACATTGTGTTTGTGTGTGCTGAAGCGATTAGTTGATTAATTGTTTAGAACACTTTTAATAACTGATTGTGTAAGTCATTTATCAAGCAAAAATGCCAAACATTCACTGTTTCCAACTTTTTGAATGCAAGCATTTGCTGATTTTCTCAGTTTTATATCATTGTAATCTGAAAGCCTTTTGAAGGTGTCACATTGAGCTCTTGTGTACATTGTACATGTACATTTTTCCCTTTTTTATTATTATATATTTTTTTTTACATTTTATCAACCTTTAATTGTTTTATCTAACAATAAATAAATTAATCAAAATAATAAATGGTAGATTAATCTATGATGAAAATAAGCAGCCCTAGTATATACAGAGCTATGAGTACAAACAAAATAGTGCTTGTGTGTTTCATGATTGATTTGAGTTTGTTTTCCTGTCTGTGTGTTTGATCTCTTTTTTTGGTTTTTGTGTGTGTGTGTATTTTCCTGGCTTGTGTCGGCCTGACAGTGTTCCTGCTTCTTTGTTCCTCTGTCACTGTGTGCCTAGTTTAATTGCAGGCCTTTGAGGGGGAATCGATTTGAGCAACAAGATAACTAAGTTATCAAACTGTTTCATTGACTGGCTGTCCCTTCTCTCTCTATCTTTTGCCTCCTCCCTGTTTCTTCCCTCATTTTACTCTCTCTGTCTTCATTCTCGATCCCTCTTTGCTCCCCGTCTCTTCCATCCATTTCCCCCAACTTTCTCATCTGCTGTCCATTTTCCTTTCCCTTCCCTGCCTCCCCCTCTCTCCCTTGCTGTTTTTCTCCTCCACCCCCTCACAACAGGCCGACAGACCTGTCCACCAGAAAAGTTTGATTGCGGAGGGGCTGCCAGCAAATGTGTTTCGTTGTCATGGCGATGTGACGGAGAGAGGGACTGTGAGAACGGGGCAGATGAGGACCAGTGCGCTGCAGGTAAGTTTGGGGGGCGGAGGGGGGGTAGAACAGTATCTACTTTGAGCTTCATTTGAGCTAAAAGTCTGAAAAGCCTTAAGCTAAATAGTTTACATTTGAAGCTGCAGAATGCAGCTTTGCAGGGTTAGAAGACACCTTTCTTTTATTTGAAGGATTTTATTACCCAGAAATAATTTGACATGACTGCTCTCGTGTAAATTTCCAGTCACCACTGGCTGTTGGCGGCAGAGACGATGAAGAAAATTGTTTTGCAGTACGTTAAATGATCATTAGTGAATCCAGTGTTCTCAGTACTGAGTGCTCATTTGCTATTTGTTTACTGCATGTCCTCTCTTTGATTAATACAGAATACAGATAGTATGATCTGCAGAACTTGTATTTTCCCTGCCTGCTCAACTGAAGCTATGGGAGTTTCAATAGGTATTTCTTTTTCAGGTGATAAAATGATTGAAATTCAATTTTAGAAAGGGTGTATAAAGTCTGTTGAAGTGCATATAGCACTGAATAACATACTTGTACTGTAAAACACCTCTCTTTTGCACACTGAAGACCTTGCAAACTATTTTACTATAAAAAGGATGAAGATTTTAAAGGAGGCAGGAACAGCAGAGGTGAGCAGATAAACAATGATAACAAAAGATAGAAGACGGAAAATTGTGATGTCAGAGGTGAGAACCAGAGACGAGAAGAAAAATAACTTGAAAAGCTTAATGTCCCATGTGATAATATTTCTAGAAATGTAGTATTAACGCACCTCTTGTTTCAGTAATAGTTGCGTTGTACGGTGTGTGTTTTGACAAGTTTTCTTTCAGACCCTGGGGTGATGATCAATCCTAAATTCAGATCTAAAAGAATACTTTAAAAGATGTCAAAACTGGGGATATGTGGCTTTTACCGGATATGAGGTATGCAAAGCAAGCGTAGACATTTTCTGTACGCTTTCCAGTCTGTCACCTGGGTTGTCGCATGTTTTAAGATTCAGTTAAAATCTGGTCCAAAGTGCAGCCAGGAGTATTTCTAACTCAGCGTCACAGCTGCCAAAAAAAGTCAAATGTTTCATCTATTCATTTATTTATATATATTTTCTGTGTTATGTGTCTAGAGATGTCAAACATGATCTGTTTTTTTCCTCCCTGCAATCTTGTCCTTGTTCTTGGCTGTTGCTCGATGAGCTGGAAATGGAGAAAAGCAGGTCACTCTGCAGCCTGGGAGAGTTGGGCCAGTGGTGTTTTACAGAAGGGAAACCCAGTTATGTATCTTGCAAGTGTATCTTTCAAGACGTGTCCTGTACACCAGCTTGTCCTACGTTTACACAGATGGACTGACATTTAAAAACAGACTCACACCAAGGCAAACACAGTCTTACGCATACATTAGGGCTTTGTTTTTGTAAATGACGATACAGAGTACAATGCTCAGTGCGTCATGCACAGTGTGCAGAGGGTGTGGTGGCACACAGTAGTATATAGTCACAGGCACACGGTGCACCCAAACTGTACAAATGGGTTGCGATTAGGAACAATATCACTTACGTAAATCATATGTGTGTCGTATTTGCTCCTGTCATCGCCTTTAAAACCAGTTCTACCCCATCATGTACACACGCAAAGATAGAGCCCGTAGTCTCATAATTATTTTGTATTCTGTCATGGAGTAGCAGGCATGGGCATCTTTTGTTGTTCTGTCAGAATAAGACATGACTGAAGAAAAACCAAAACAAGTTCACCCAGATTCATGATGAAAAATGCATTATACTTTCCAGGTAATCAATATATTTCGACCAAATTTCTGTCTTTTACTAGACAAGTACCACACAACATGTTTCTGTCTTGGTTTCAGTCATTCTGCAAATTGGATGTCATATTTCAGTGTTAGATATCTTAAATGCTCATACACAAGGCTTAGCTGGCTTCATACGAAACCTATAGAATAGCTTTGAGAACAAACCACCGACATACACACACACACACACACACACACACACACACACACACACACACACACACTTCATCTGCAATACCCTCACACTGTTGTATAGTCATATACACATTCGCTCACATCACATTATCTAGCCTACATCCTCACAGCTGGCTTCAAAGCTGTAAAAACGGCATTATTTTCATCTGCATAAACATCTGGCCTTCAGCATTATTGATTTTCAACCTGCGACACACACACACTCAAACACACACATGCGCACACAGCAATTTTTGAAGAATACAGATTGCATGTAATATTTTTCCATTACTAAACCTGTGTTCTGTTAGATAGAAAAATAAACCACTTTAAATGTATATGTACAGACAATTTCTGAATTTCTGTATAAACATCTGTATGTGGGTGACTTTCAGACCGACAGAGTAATTACATTTTTGTGGACTGAAGGTGAAGTCATTCGGGCCAGTTGGTGTCACTTGTATAAGGGTCTATTGTAATATAAAGAAGAGAGTGAATGTAGCAGGGGAGGGTCCTCGTAAGAATAGAACTACAAGGTTGTGTGTGTGTGTGTTTGATGCATCAGTTTCCTTAATGTTGCCATCATCCCTCAGTCACTGTGACGTTCATACATTCTCATGTTTAAAGGGATGCACAAATGCATGTATGCACACTGGAAGGGTGCACACATGCATGTATAATTAAGGACACACACACACACACATGAACGTACACACTGTAAAATCGCTTCTGGATACTGTTAAATTCTCCCAATCTGTCCCTTATGTGCACAACCAAAGATGTGTAAAATAGTAAGTGAAAGTACCATTTTTAATGAACTTTCCTGATTCCAGAGGCAATTTAGATAAAATTATATCCAAATTTTAATTAATTTTAATTTCGAGTTGTGCAATCTCATCACTTTGAATAACCTGGGGTTAGCAGGGTAATCTAACAACAGCTAGCTACAAAGACAAAACACCCACATGTATTTTAAATACTGTTATTAACACATTGCTGTTTACTGTAACATGCTCTGTTCAAGCCATGAATACTGGCTAACTATCAGAAGCTTGCCACACCAGTCACAGGGATACATTGTAAATACAATGAGGCATCCTGTGTTTTGCAGCATTGTGGGTTAAACCTCATTGTCTGTCTCCTCTTTTTCATAATTTCTTCTCTTCCATCAATCATCTCTCCCTCTCTCTTTTTCTTTTCACTTTCTTTATCTCTCTGTCATACGTTGGGTTCTGATCCAAAGTTTTTTGCAGTCTGTGCGCAATTATTTTTAATTCTAACTAAATATAAGAGGAGCATGTGTCAGAAACACTTTTGTTTTATTTGAATCAAGATAGATAGCGATGAAAATAGAAATAAATAATGCAGGTTTGGCACAATCGTCAACATGTCAAAAGTTGTGAAATCTTAGCGTTGCCAATATTTTGACAGAAATTCACAAAATATTATCAGCTTTACAACTGTGGAACACCAACAGCCGGTCCGATAATAAGCTCTTTAAGGTTTCCAGTTTTGCTAATATAAATGTTTTTGACATTCTGAAAGCTTGTTATAGCATTTGCTTCAACCCAACTGATGCAAACACATGAAATTTACAATTTATCTCAATGTTCATACATTTCAAAAGTTGTGTTAAAATTGTCTTGGCAGGCAGATAGAAACGTGTCTTCACTCCCGTTTTTCTCTTCATAGTCGCGCAACTCCCTCTGCTGCCGGTCCCCGCTTTCTCCGAATGTTTCTCTCTGTGTCTCTCATTCATCTCCATTCTGTCTGTAAGTTGTTAGAGTGCAGGCTGCTAGTACACAGAGCCATCACATTAGGGAGTTTGTGGCCACGACCTGATGAAAACAACAGCCGCTGTTGATTTAGTTGTGTAGTCCGATCTGCCATTGTTCACATACCATCTTTGTCTCTCTGATGTGCAATATAAACTGTCTAAAAACAAGAGTCTCTTCCCTTCTTTGCCCATCACAGGCACCTGCACTTTTTTATTCTCTTTTAATTCCTGCGTATCGACTCAGAGGGCAATCAGACACCATTTGTTCTTCCCATTGCCTTTCATCTCCCTGATCTGTGTGAGCCTCGATCCCTTATTGCAGTGGAATATAAAATGGTTAATACAGCTGTGAAATATTTCATAGGGGTCTTGATGATAATTGATTTCCTGCCTGATGCTTTGAGTGTGTGTGTGCGTGGGAGTCATGCTGTTATAATAACCTGTAGAGATCAGCTTTTGATCTATCATTTAAAGATGAAGGTGGTGGCGATGAATATTAAGTCCATCTGATCCATGGAAAAAGACCTGTTACCTGAGTTTAGACATAAAGGTTAACTTCAAAGGCCACACAATGGATCCATTAACTCAGTTTAAGTGAATTTTCAGTAAGTTGTAGACATGTCACAAAAAAATTAATGAAGTGTGCAAATATAACAATACTTAATCTTTTTACTGTCCTAAGGCATATTCACATTACAGCAGGAAAACAAGGGTCTTGTGCTGCACGTTTCGCTTTGGTTGGCGCTGTATTTACCACTATGAAACTCCCGGTTGTGGTGTACCAAACAGCAAATTAGATTTGCTTTAAACTGCAGTATTTTTAAACCTGGGCCCTGTTATTACAAATTTTGGGGTCTAAATGACTAATTCTTACCAAAAGTTTTGGAGTTGGTCCAGTAGATCGCCTCCACAATGGCTGCAACGTAATCCTTTGGGGAAATTGCGCCCGTGAAAAGTACGTCCACTAAAAGTGCTTGATTTTGCCACTGACAGGCTCAGATCGTTATTCTAAGTGTCTGACATTGCTGGAGCTCAGACAAAGGAGAAGAATAATACAAATGTTTGTAAATGAGAAACAAACATTTCATCACCACGTTATATAAAGGATGATAAATCAGGTGTATCAGTCTACCTTCTTCCTCTGCACTCTGTGCATTTATTAAAACATAAGACGTATAAAGATAAATCAGACACTCAGCTTGGGGAGCATAAAACCTAATCACGGCATTGTTACATTTATCATTCCTGGAAAGTGATTTATTCTTGATGTTACAGACAGAAATAACAAAACTGAGTA
Source organism: Macquaria australasica (assembly GCA_005408345.1). Taxonomy (NCBI): domain Eukaryota; kingdom Metazoa; phylum Chordata; class Actinopteri; order Centrarchiformes; family Percichthyidae; genus Macquaria; species Macquaria australasica. Next base: position 105,289 of record SEMN01000016.1, read on the forward strand.
TAGTATGTACAGATAACAAAGCACAGCTTCGTGACAAAGCAGTCTGATAGCAGTTGGGAGTAGAATACTGTATGAACTCTGCCAGGCTGGCTTTCTGGTAATGGCAACATTTCTGCAACACGTGCCACCATTTAGGGTTATCAGTAATAGGCAGACACATTTATCTCTAAAAGGTCTTTGGAAATACAACAGAAATAATTGGTAAAAAAAAAAAAAAAAAAAAAAAAAGTGCAGGGGTTGTTGGGAGCTTGTGTGTTCCGTGCTAAATTAGTTTAATGGTGGCATGCTAATGAATGTTTTCATAAACCATATTAAAACTTTAATGATCACTCTGCAGTGTAGAAAGTGTGTATACAGTACTACACCACCCACCAATACACATTCACTTTATCAGTTAACCCCTAGAAAACATACTTCCTTTTTGAAATCTGCTGCTTTCACCCCGACCCCCTTCAAATCCATCCCTTCATCCTCCCCACCGCCCTCTTCCTCCACCTCTGATCTCCTCTGCACTCTCTCCATCCCTCCCTCCCGCGGCAGCTACAATTGGAGTACAGCTAAGGTTAATTAGGGCTGCTAATTGAGCATATCCAAATGTTGAATAAAACATGGATCTAGGAAGAGAGGTTCTTTATTACGTTTAGAGGAGGCCTCTGAAGAAAGTTTATGAGCCTTTAATTTATGTTAATGTGAAATCGCATTCGTTTAGGCGCACAGATGCTACTAGCTGTGTGTTTGCATGCTTCAGGGTGCGTGTAGGTAAATCATTTTTTATGTTTGAATAAAGAGGGTGCCTACATGATGGATGGCCTCCCTTTTGTTTGCTGAATACTATTTTTTTTAACTTTTTAGATGAAGATTTAAAGCAAAACATAAGTGAAAAGTGCTCTTTACCTGCTTACCTCTTCACTTTTAATTTGAACAAATTGCACTGTTGAGGTGCTGATTCAGCAAGCGCAGGAATGATCCAGCTTGCTTAAGGCTGATCACCGGAGAAGTTTACATTTCCACAAACCTAATAAGATCACGCACGCTTAAATGAGAACAGACACTCAAGGATTAGGGGATTTTCTCCATACTGCTCAATGCATCACCAATGCCTGTTAATAGAAACAAAAAGATGTGTGCCAGTGATGGATTTAGGAGGTTGGGTTAATTAAATTGTCCACAAGCAAGGGAATGAATTCCTCAATAGATTAATTCAGTGTGTCTTGTTTGTTGGTTTCATCACAAACGGGGGAAAAGAAAGTAGAATTTGGCGTCACTGAAACTCTCTTTGTCTGTGTATGTAGTTTTTCTTCTGTCTTTCCTACCTGCTCACTGCTTGATCTCCCTTTCTCTAATACTTTCATCTATGTGTGGTAACCCGGTGCTAGCAGTAGCTTGACTGTATCACAGTCAGGCAGGCTATTTCTGATCCTTAGAGAGCTATGAAAATACTGTAATGGTGTCAATGTGGCTAGCATGCTATATATATGACGGAGCTACCTTTCTAGCACCTACAGTACATACTGTTAATCCCACTTAAACCTTCTGTCTTATTGGGAACGCATGATAAACATACTGTACATCTGTCCCATTGGGTCTCTGGACAGACAGATTAAAGCCAAAGGACACTCTTACTGTGTATTATTCTAAATTGTTGCAGCCATTTAAAATCCTCAACAAACTACTGTATGTGGTTTTATGTTCCTTTGACAGAATTATACTGATTAATGATGTTTCAGTCTTACCTCATAAAAACTCCGAAAACTATCTCAAGATCTCAACCAGTTACAAGTCTAATCACAACTTGATTTAAGCATCCAGTAGTGGAATCGACCACCTTCATTTAACAGGTTTTGATTGAAAATTTCACAATATTTGTTGTCACTCACATTTCTTAACAAATCTGTGCTTTCTACTGTTGTTCTTTGAATTGCTGCGCTGGATGTAACATTGCAAATTGGTTTATAGTTTAAGACTTTTCACTTTACAAAAATAAAGACTCAGGTTTCTTGGTTCTCCTGTATAAAGATGCGCAATGATCTGGAAATCTTGAATTTGCTGTAGGCATGAATGTGATGGTCTTTCAGTCTTTCATTGCCACTTAAAGGACTGGACTCTATGTCCACTGCATTGGTAAAGAATTCCTTCTGCCTCTTTACACACTGTGTAGCACGGACGGAAAGGGGGAAACACAAACATAGAGACTGGCCGACAGAGAGAGACAGACGGAGAGAAAGACAGTAGTCAGAGAGGCTCCTGCAGGCCCGGGGGACCTGTTGCTCTTTTCACATCAGTCTGTGCTGCTGTGTTACATTACAGCAAGCTGTTGCTGGATCGATGCCCACCAGGGATATGTTAGTTGGTGTTTTATAGCAGGGCAGAGAGGGGTGGAAGAGAGGAAGACGGTGTGTGTATGTGTGTGTGTGTTTGTGTGGTAGGAAGTAGAAGGAGGGGAGTGAATAAAGTGGCAAGTGTTAATACGTGGAGTGTTTTCTACACAGAGGAAACATCCAAAGTGAACACAGTAAGATGTAAAACTGTGCACACAAGAACACGCATACATAAAAACATGTAAACCCGCACATCCCCTCCCTCAGACATCTACACACATGCAATATTTAACTTCTTTAGTCCAGCTCGCTGTAGGCTGCAGTAAATGTAATCTCTATTCCATTATTTGATAACAGATCAAAGAGGACGAAGAAGAGTCCACCCACATAAAAAACATACAGTATGTAGTATATGAGTGGTTTTGCCTCTTTTATCTTGCTTCACTCATATTTCTACTAGAAGAGGTGGCTGCATAGACATAGAGTGGTAGCCTCTTGTCTCAGAGTTTTCTTCCCATTACATTCCCCTTCATTTATAATCCTTTGACTGCTCTCACTGTGTGCGTAGGTGTAATGTAATGGAGCACCAGCACACAAACAGGCTCACTGCGCACCCAGAGGCGTTTGCTTCAGACTCAGGCAGACCGTTTTCTTCCAACGATAGCTTTAAGAACGTTACTCATTCCTCTTTCACCCCCAACCTCGTCCTTTCCCCCGCACACACACACACACACTCAGAATCACATGGAGATGACTGCTTGTCTGAAAATTGACCAAAGTGAAACCACAGCTTTGCTCAGAAGGTGATGCAACAAAAGGTTAAGTCAGAAAGGAATAATCTTTTAATTTTGCTACTTCCCTGGCCAGTAACCTATAGACAGCCGAACACCCAGTCCACTTCAGGCAAGTGAGTATTCTCAAAGCCTTCTTCCACAATGTATCAGCCTCTTTGAACAGATGAGAAACACATGCTGTCTTTCTGTCCGTATTGTGACCTCAATGGCTACTAACTGCTAGTTACTGTACTAAAGCTAGTAGCTGTTAACTATCTGGTATCGACTAGCTACTATCTAGTAAAGCTAAGGTACTAGCAAATTTACTGCACTTGCCCTTAAAATGTGGCCACCTTGTCATTTTAGCAAATACAACAATTATTTTGTCAACAACACCTCCCATTAGAATTTTATAGCATGCTTTTGTCTAGAAGTGTGTCCAGTGAACACAGAGATGAATTTTCACACTTCTGCCTCTAGAAGCCTTTGTTACACAATGTTTTTATACAGAATTTCTCTCAAGAGCCTCTCTGAAGGCTTTTTGACATTTTGGCTTTACAATTGTCTTACCTTTTTAAGATTTACTTCCTATTCAGTCTCAACACACATCCACTCCTGAGAGCTGTACTTTTCAAATCAATAACAAAACAATTGTTGCTGTATCATACTGCATCTCTGCAATGATCAGTTTTTTTTTTAGAACGGTACATACCTCTTTAGATTAATAACCTCTGTGTGATTTTCTTTCAGACAGGCCAATGACACACAATCTAAATTACCTTGTGGAACCGACTCTAGTCTGGCAGTAGGGTTGAACTATGTCTCTAGTAAAGCTTCAGCCTGTTAAATAGTTTTAAGACACATTGTGATATGGAGGAAGAAACATGGTTTTTGCTGTGGAGAGTGATCAACATGAAAACAACTACTCTATCATGATGAGGCCATCTAAAATGGTAATTATGTCATTATCATGCAGCACCCATGGTAAAATGCAGGATTACATGTTTATTGTGGAGATGTAATCATCACACTTAATCACAATGACCTATTTTTAATGTATTCATACATTTACTGCTTAACAATTAGCGGAGGGAATGCAATTATTTTCCAGACAGTGTGTGATTTAAGATTTAAGACTGTGTGGAGCCACAAGGATGGAGTGATGGCCATTTTAATCTAATGAAATCTAATATCTAATGAAATATGAAATGTATTGACCAGTGGCATCCACAATACACTCGTGTCAATACACATGCCTACATGTATATAGAGACACACAAGGACATCACACACCACCTACACACACATATGCAGACATTCAATATACTGTGATTGCTGGTGAGGCAGTTAATATTCAAGTCCAGCTGCTGGTAGATGGCATGGTGATTGAGCTATTGAAATACCCTATTCTATTCAGTATACCGTTCCTGTTGGGGGTGTGTGTGTGTGTGTGTGTGTGTGTGTGTGTGAAATCCCCATAGTCTCCGCTCATCATGAAGGTGGTTAAGAGGGAGTCTTTCCCTGGTGAACACCAATCAGCTTTTCACACTCAGTTTGACATGTTTCTACTCTGAGCAGACAATCTAACCAGCATAGGTGAATACAAAGTCTCTAGAAGATCATAGTGGAGATGAAGTTGAAGTGCTATGGGTGTAGTTTTTGAGAGTTTTATCAGTTTATTGTTTGTAGTGATACAGCTGCATGCTGGGGTCGGAAAGTGCACAAATGTGGTGCTGAATGTGGTGTAAATCTAGTTTCAATTTACTTTTGATTTTACTTTTAATTTAAAAAAAATGGTAGGCCTGGTTCAGCTTGACTGTAGTTTGCTGGGAAACCCTAAACACAGAAAATGAAACATTGGGTTTTTAGCTGGATTTCTCTCTAAACAATCGACCATATGTGAGTACATGGTGTCATCCCTGATTATTGATTTAAGAAAGTTCATGTCAACAATGGCAGCAACACCATCACCTTTGACAAATTTGATAAACATTAACAACAAATTTGTAGACAACAGGGAGACAGCTATAGTCAGCTAAAATATGTGCACTCACAAATATGATCAAAGCTTCAGGTTATTGCAAATCCAAAACCACAATTCACCTTTCATCACTACAGATATATTTACTTCTGCATCCCCTTTCTCTTTCTTTTTTCTCTCAGCATTTTCTGCATTGCTGGCTAAAGTGGAAGTTATTTGAGAGAAGATTTGAAAGACAAAAAGATAAAATGAGCTGCTCACTGCATCAGCAGCCATCAGTTAAATCCCAGTTTGAAGTACTTGGCTTTGTTCCATTAAGAGAACATGAAATCTCCATGAGATTTCATGGAGGAAAGTACCGCATAATGTAATTTAAGTAATTCAAGTGTGCGGGTTTTACACATCTGTGCTTCTAGTGAATGTGCAGTGTGTAATAAAGTGCAAAATATAAGCACTCTGTTTAGCACTATCTTGTATCATATTTCTTTATTTTTTTTCACATCTTGTAACCAAAAGAGGTGACTGACATATTAGATGCCGCTTTCCCACCAGTGCTCCAAACATGTAGTGTCGGCTCTATGCCTGGTAAACCCCATTTGGCCAGGCTGTTGGAAAGTGAATGTCTTCTGAAGCTGCCTTCTGTTTGTCAGTCAGTGATAAATCTATTCTGAATTTCATCTCTCCTCACTGTCTATCCATCTATTCCATTAGGAAAAGAGGATCACTTTTATGTTACAGCAAGTCGAAGAGCTGAGGGCTTAGGGCCTGTCTGTCTGGTGGTCACCAGTGTGTGTGTGTGTGTGTGTGTGTGTGTGTGCGTCTGTGTGTGTGTGGATGCATGCTGCTATCCTCCTGTGCCAATGCTTCAAATGTCTAATGTAGCCAAAGAACTAATAAACACTTTGTGAGAGCCCTGGAGAGGAACTTCATGTCAAGTTGTCTATGTGTCTATTCACACACACAGACACACACAATCTGGGCCCCTCTGGCCCTCCTGCAGAATGTGTTGCATCAAAAATATGATCTAAAACTGCCTCTCCTCCCTCTTGTCCTCCTCCTCTTTCTCCCACACAGCTTCCCAGCGTTTAGTCCCCTACTAAATAGCAGACTAACATTTCTAGACCTGTGCAACACACAACCACCTTGTTACAGATGCGGGCATTGCTGACGCCTCTGGCACTCTTCTTCCTCTGCCAGTTTGCTGTTTTTAATGATATAAAGGGTAATGTTGCCTGATACATAGCAAATGCTACATTAACTAACTGTCCTAAAAACACTGACTCGGTACATGTGGACGTGTCTGTGAAGCTGTGGAGTGCAAGAAAATTATGTGAAATTTGTGAATTTTATTATGTCAGGTTTTTCATGTATGTGCCCAGTAATTTCAGCGTTACTTTTATGCAGTTTTAAAATGGCACCCTGTAATTTTGTTCGTTGGTATCTCTAAAAAGGGGTGTTATCAAGTAATTGCACACTGATTTGACCTTAAAAACTGTATTTCCTGTTAATCTCCAGTGTGTGTGGAGGTGGCGAAGTGGGTCAGCCATCATTAGCGAGACCTTGACAGAGAGCTTGCTTGCTGTTTAGGAGACAATGTTGCATTGCATCATTAGTTTCAATTTGTCAGTTGTCACTGTGCATGAGGAGGATTATCTTCCAGTGACCAAACTGAAAAGTAATAATAATTTGCATAAATAGGGTGAATATATGATGCATCACCATCGCTCCTCTGCTGCAGTCCCTCTTTGTATTTCATAATACAGGAGCATTTTTGTTGAAAATGGCATTTAGCTTCTTCAGATAAAATAATAAATAGACTGGGGTTTCTTTTAAGAGTACATGACATTTTGCCTTTGTTTTGGTGAGGGGGATCCTGTTTCATCCGGTTAGGTTTTCAATAGAGATTGGAAATGACAGGTCATGCAACAACACCGGTCTCAAGTTATCCTCAAACCAGCGGAACTATTGGAAACTCCTCAGTCTGGTGCCCTGCCCATGCACCATGTTAAAATAATGTTTTGAGGCACTGGTTATTCACACTGCACACCCCTGATGAAAACACGCACTGAAGTGTTGGATGCGGTTTGGGCTGGTATTTTAATAAATAGTGAATAATTAAACAGAAATATTTTACTTCCTCTTTTGGAATTTGTATTTTTTTTTTTCTCCCATCAATCCTCATGAATATAGATGGTGATTTGTTTGCAATTACCCTTGTGTATCTGACAGTACAAGGCATGCTTGACTCAACACGGATTTGTTTTTTATTGATGCTTTTGTGTGAAAGATAAGGCATACATATTGATATTTCATAGAGTAGATGAACATGTCGCTTGTCTACTGTATGGCCCATTAAGCCTTCTCTGCACTAAAATGCCTTCAGGTGTTAGTGTCTGTTTTTAGCTGATTGCAGAGCGAGCGTGCGTGCTTCTGTTTCTGGTTAAATGTAGCATTTTACACAGTGCTGTGAAGTACATATTTTATTTCCATTTCTGGTTGTTAGAGCTCATCTGTGATCTTTAGCTTGCTTTTCTGCTAGCACACCTGGTAAACTAAGGTTTGTGACAAGCATATTTATGTGGACGAAAGTGTGTGTATGCTTGTGCACACGTGTACATGCTCCCACACCACGGCTCAGTGGCTGACATGTTAGACCAGGGTCTGATTGGATTCCACGCTCCAGAAACATTAAACCCAGTGACTCACAGAGAAAGATTGAAGTGAGGTGTGTGTGTGTGTGCGTGTGTGTATATCTAGTGTCTCTGGATTACATGTGTTTGAATTCATATCTAAGCACAAATAGAGCGTGTTTTAATGTCCACCTGTATGTGTGCGTGCTTCTGTTTAAGTGTGTTTGGTAGAGATTACATATCTTTTTCTGTGTGTGTGTGTGTGTGTGTGTGTGTGTGTGTACGCATAGCTGCTTGCTTTAGACAAGTCCATGTTGGAAGAGAGTTCAATTGTCCTTCAGATCAAGGTCAATGAGCTGTGCCCTATCTCCCTGCTCCATCTATTAGCTGTCCAGTGGAGGTTTCTGGGGATGGATGGATAGAAAGCTTGGACCCCGAGTTAAACACAATCACCTGCAGGTGGGGAAGGTTACTGTCAAGATGTAATCAGTTACAGATTACTGATTACCTATTTAAAATTGTAATTGGTAGAATAATCCATTGGATGGATGTGTTTAATTAACAGTCAGGAGTCCAGCTCCGTAACACAATCTGACTCGTCAACTGTCAAGCTTTCTTCTTTTCTTGCCCTTTTTTTTTTTTTGGTTGAATGCAGTAGGGTTTCTGAGACATCCATTATTAACGTAAACAAGTATTACTTATTGTTTTATTTTGAATCCCATTATAATATATAGATTACACTTACAGAGTTTGTTGACTGTAATCTCTCTATATCTAATCTGTTCCCTGTCACATCTAAGCATCTATCCTCTCTGCCGTTATCTGCTATTAAATGTGCCTGCCTGCTGTTCTGGGGATGGGTATGGGCATTTCTACTCTCAAATCTACCTCCCCATGTGCTGCTCTGAGCGCCTGTCTCCTCTGCAATCTCCCCCTTCTCTGTTTCTAAGGATTGGTTTTGGCCTGTGTTAACCGAGAGACCGGCTTCACTGACTGAATCGACCAAAGTCTTCTTGTGTCGGCTTTGACGTAGCCAGGTGATAGGATCGAGGGATTGAAGTAACACACAGCTGAAGTGGTCCTATGCTTTGTGTGGATTTAAAAGTTCACCCTGGAAAACAGCAAGTACTAGAACATTATATATATTGATGTTTCAGGGCTGATAGATGTCAAATATTGCATTTTAACATCAGTAAATCATATCACTAATTTGGAAGCAATAAGACAAATTTCACCATCTTCTGCACAGTATTTTTATTTTGCAAGTCGTCTGATTTCAAAGGAAATCTTCTGCATTACGTAACAGGAAAAGAGGGAAATTCCTTTATGTCAAAAAAAATGAAGATTATGCTTTTCTTCCAGCACAAACAGCACTAAGACTTTCTTAAGTAATGGCAGAGGATAGAAGAAGTGAAAGGCTTTAAATATGTGTATCTGGTTTAGTGAACTCACTGGAAAAAACAACATGCACAGAGAGCAGAACTGTGGGGTTTGGGCAGGTTGCATCATTTTCTCTGAAACAGAAAGCAGCAGGGTTTATGGGAAATACAGTCATCATATTACAGTAAGAGACACTTCACTTCAGTAACAGGTGATCTAAGATACAGTAGACACTAAAAATGGTCTCAACAATGGTCTCATTCGTTTAAGATAGTTTTAACAATGTGTCAATCAATTAGACAGTTTAACGATAATTGAAATTGATTTACTCCTAGTAAAGGATCGGGTTTAAAGTCATGAATGACCCTAAACCTGCTTTGGTTATAAATGAATAATGCCAAGGATCAATCAGAAACTCTGATATGCCAAAACATTAACTGTATAAATACATACAAAGTGCAGAAAAGGTTGTTTCCTACCCCAATATGAGTTTTGTTTACCTATGTGTATACTGTATATTGCTGCTCCATGTTTCTATATTATTCAGGTTTCAGTATTCTGTTATCAGTGTGACAGAAACAATGGAAATAGCTGGAATGTGTAGCGATCCAGGGATGGGGAGAAAAAAACTCAAAGAAGAAGAATAGATGCCATCTCGAACCTCTTGTAACTCGTGTAGGATGTTGTGGAAGAATGGGTTTAATACAGCCTGTGTTCCTGTGAATTTCAAACTCAGGCTGAAGTTGGTTTATTCCATGAGACACAAATTCGATGAACTGCAAGCCACCTAACAAGCTTCTTATACGTACCAGCCTTGCTTTTTATAGCCAACACACCTGGCTGACCAAGTTTTCTGCTTTAATGAAAAACTCTTTAAAGCGTAAAAAAAACAGAGGTGTTTAGTCTGACTAGCAACGCATCATCACCCTCTGCGATGAAGCAAAATATGTTTATAATTTTCAGAAGCAAAACGCCTCTTGCTGTTTGTACAGAAAGTATTAAAATCACTTTATAACTTTTTCCAAGTATTTGTTTGCACAAACCCGTTACGTGACCCCCAAACCACCGAAGCTTCTGCCGGCATGCTGCTGATGTTGTTTATGTGCTCATGTTAATTAAATTACTTAGATCTGAGTAGGGATGATTAGCATGCTAGCAGTAATAGCTAGCAGGGAGCCTATTATCATAATGAGCCCCTTTGGCGCACTGTGTGGGTAGGTAAAAAAAGACAGAGTGAAGAGGCTATGTCGGTCGCCCGGAGAGGAGCGTTACATCAAAGGACAAGTGTTATTCGTTGTTTTTTCTTTTTTTTTTTAGCAGTATACGATTCAAATTGATTTGTCCAACCTGGCTGGAATTAGATAATGTCACTGCTGGGATATGGCAAAGAGGAAACACGCAGTTTGCCAGTAAAACACAAACACAACACACACACATTCATACACCCTCACAGATGCATAAAAAGTTTAAATATTATTCATCATAGTTTTTGTGATAATTTCCCAGCTGTCAGAAGTCCTGAGATACTGTAGGTGAAGAAGTAAACACATGCACAGACAACCATACACATACATATACACACACAGGTATGTCGGTACGAACATTCCCACACACATAAACGCACAAACAAATAGTCGTGGAGGGGGGTTCTGCACTGCGGCAGGCACCTGCAGCTCTGCCCCTACTCTGTTCATTACACACCTGTTTCCACATACTAGACTTCTGCTGCACATATGCTCTCGACCTTGTGCTTAATATGGTACGATGTCATGTTTATCTAGTGTGTTTGAGTGTAATAATGGATGCATTCATTGTTTAAAGCGTACAGATTTTGTAGTTGCAGTTGAGACCATGTTTATTTTTATTTAATAATGCATAATATTTGCTTTTCCCATGAGGCGAGTTTATGTTGTTGTTTTTTTTGTTGTTTTTTTCCTTGCTCTTTATCCTTTTTTACTTTAACAGTTACTGCTCCTCGGCACCGTGCACAGTCACCAGTTTGACTTCAGATCAAACTCTTTCTTTTACTCTTACCAGACACCAAAAGCCCAAGAGCAAAGGAGGAAGATCTGGAATTGCCTTCTGCTCATTAACTCTAAATTTTAACACCAACACTGTCTTTCGTTCCATCTCCAGAGACAGAGAGAAAGACATATTGCTGCATATATTCTTACTCCCCCAAGGAGTTTGAATATATGCAGTGAAAAGTTAACAATATCTGTCCTCTAACTCACTTTTTCTCTTATCTACTCCCAACTGCACTAATGTCTGGTTCCAAAAGGAGTTCAAGCAGATGCATGCTTTATTTGACAGCTGACTTTAGTTAGTTAACCTCCTTTGTTTTTCATCCACCTGTCCCATTCGTCCTGTAGATGCCAAGGCCTGCCCCTCCAAAGACTTCCATTGCCGTAATGGGAAGTGTGTGGCACCAATCTTTGTGTGTGATGGCGACGACGACTGTGGGGACGCCAGCGACGAGGAGAAGTGCACGGCTCCCACCTGCGGCCAGCACGAGTTCCGCTGCAACGACTCTGAATGCATCCCTGCCCTGTGGAGTTGCGACGGCGACCCGGACTGCAAGGACAAGTCAGACGAGTCCATGGAGCGCTGCAGCCGGAGGACGGAGCCCCAGAAACCTCGCTGCCCGGTGGGCGAGTTCCAGTGTGGGAGTGGGGAGTGCGTCCACATGAACTGGAAGTGCGATGGAGACGCAGACTGCAAGGATAAATCGGATGAAGCAAACTGTCGTAAGTCAACTGTGAATATATTGCATTCGTGTGGATGGACTGATGAGTGGGTGAAAAAATAAGTGTGTAAATGAGCGCGTAACTGTATGGACTTCTAAAGGCTAATGCTGCTGCTGTTTTAATTATCATCAAGAAACCCAGAAGGGACCAATTTTATTCTACCAACAAGAATTTTCTGCGTACATAATGTAGACATAGCATTTTCCCAATGCCATAGCACTCCACTGTTGTTGTTGTCCAAAGACTATTGAAAAATCCCATAAAAGACTCATACCATTGACATATTCCTTAACTAAAACAAACATAGCCAGTGTAGTTTATTCTGAAACAACTCCATGAAAGCATTTTCAGTCTCGTAGTATTGCCCTGACGTCACTGCACATGCTCAGGGACACTATGCTATGCTAGAAAACACTATGCTAGAAAATTACATTAGCACCATGTGTTCATCATAATGAAGGAATATGTTATCCAATTGCAATTTTATGGTTATTTTATGCAATTTATCTGTTCTATGGCACAAAGGACAGTAGTTGTAAGGAGGGTAAATTTATTTTTGTTTTTTCACTGAATTTCACAAAAATTATAAAAAGCCGTAATAGCCCTTAATGAAGGTGATAAATGGATGCCAACAATAATGCATGTTGTGTTGTGGAACAATGACAATGTATGTGGCTCACTACTACTGGGGGAACATATTTCACAGGCTGACATGCCGTGTATCGTGAACAAAGACTACATGGCAAATCTCGTTGTGCCACCAAATGATTGAAGGAAGATCAATGCTAACTTTATCATGATGATCCATGAGTGTGTTTCCATGCAACCATGTGATCTGTCCAAGCAGAAGGAGAACCTCTGAGTTTGTTTGACCATATGCGTTTGGTGTGTGTGTGTGTGTGTGTGTGTGTGTGTGTGCGTGCGCGCGTGCATGTGTGGGAGGTGAAGGTCCTTCATCAAGCGAGACCCCCATCTGGTCTCCTCTTCACACTCCCACACACCACTCAGGGAGATGACAGCAGCCTCGCACATACGACATGATACGTGCGAGGCTGCTGTTACACCGCACTACACACTCACACTCACACACACACACACACTCTCACACACCAAACACTTTTACAAGACACAGGCAAATGCAAGAGCTCTAGCAGACACATGTATACATGGAGAACATACCTGTGCTTACAAAATACGGTCACCGATATGCAGATTTTCATGCACACACAAATGCCGGAGCTGAAATAATTATACAATCATAGAGGGCTGGTACAGTACATAAAAAGCACTCTAAAAGTGATTACGTCAATCTATAGACCATTGCACATACTGTATAATAATACTCTTCAAAACTCTCCATCTCTCCAAACACAATTTCATAAGGCCAACATTATTCATTGACTTTGTAGGTAAGCACTGCATGATGGGATCGCTTTTGATGCGAATATCATATGACAACAAGGTTAAAAATATTGTGCAAATGAGCATCACAGTCACCGCATTTAGGCAAGAATCTTACACTAACACCTTTCTGGTCACTAAATCTTTATTCCTACTTCCACTTTCCATATTTCCTGGAAGGATAAAAGATGAATGTTCCATGTTTTCCGGAACAATATAACACGAGATTTGTAATGCTACCTGAAATCAAATCAAATATAGTAGGCTATCCTGGTCATTAACTCTTTATTTTTACTTCTACTTCTTGTTAGATAGGTGAGATTGATAGATGACTATTAAGTGGTTTCCTGAAATAATTAACCCTCCTAGGATTTCTGTTCTTACTACCTTAAGGATTTTTACATTTTTGTTTTAGCTATATTAAGCTAATCAAGTACCCTAGCTTGTTAGCCTCACTGCCAACTTATATCTTCTCTAAATGCCAACCAGTTTACTAGCTAGCTTGCAAAAGTAATATATAATTCAAATGTCTGTTTTCAAGGTCTATGATTAAGGGTTCTATTTGGGAATAAGAACATGAACAATATATACACAGTAGGTCTACATAAACAAAAACAAACCCAGTAATAATTGAATAGCAATGACTTCTGACAGCAAGTGAAGTGGTCTTGCCTGGTCTTCATGTGCCAGTGGAATCATCTGTCTCAATAAACATGTTCACTATTTCACAGATATGATGAGACAGGAGCTGTGTGCACTATATGTATTTGATTGGGTCTGTGTGCATGCTCATCACACTGTGAATAAAAGTGGGCGGTTGGAGGTGTGTGTCAAACAAGATGTAATAGTTTTAGATGTCTGTGTAATGTAAATGAGGGAGCAGAGCTCAGCTTGGGGAGGTGCAACATTTCAATGTAAATGAGAAATGTGAGAATCATCGCATATCTCCAGTTTGTTCTCTCCTCCTCCTCTATTTCCATCCTCATTCATACAGACTCATCCCCTGGTTATTATCTCCCATCTTATTTGAAACATCTGTCTCAATAAGCTTGTGTTATTTCACAGACATGCTGAGACAAGTGACTGTGAGAATGGTGACAGGAGGTTAATGTAAATGAGAAATGGTCAAATCGTATCTAGTTGGTTCTCTCCTTCCCCACCTGCCAACATTTCTGCAGGTGGCATACGTCATTATTGCTATTCATCCTCGGGATTTATGATAATTAGCTGAGCTCAGATCCCAATCATTTGGCTGAAAGAATCAGCACATTTTGTGATGGGACAGGATTATGCCTTCCACACTTTGCTTATTTTAGCATTAACATGTGTTTGTCTTTATTTTTAGTTTGAGCATTAGGGAAGTCAGCTTCCCTGTGTGTTCATGTAAATGTGCACACCTGGCCATTTGATGTACAGTATGTTACTGCTCACTTACAGGACATGCGTACATTTGTGGACATGTGCTCTCTTGGTGCGAAACAATGTGTGTGGCTGTGTTTTATTCCATATTTCCTGATACACTGATTGTGTCCCTCGCATTTTTGTGGCCTCCACAGCCATTGATCATGTCTGCCTCCATTCCCTTGGCTGAGCCAGTCCAAAACACAACACATGAATAATTAAACAGCCAGTTAAAAAGATGAATGAGTTAAATAAACCTGCCCCTCTGGCGTTAGAGCAAGCACAAACAAATGCCCATACACACTTGCACATACACACATACTCAATAGGTCACTGGATGTGGGTTTTCCTCAGACAGTGAATGAATACCTGCCTGGTTTTCATTTCCATCGGGGCTTTTTCTGTGCAGGTGAGAGTTGTGTATGACTGATTACTGTTTTTTGGATTGGAATGCACTCCAAGTTGGCCTGATGAAAGAAGCAAAACACATACTGTACACACACATGCTCATCTTCATATATATACAGGGGAGGAAGAGAAATGATGAGCTGAATGTTGTGTATATGTGTTTGTGTGTGGGGGGCGTAGCTGTTTATTTCTCCATCAGTGACTACAGTGTGTACTTTTGAAAATGCTGTGTAATTGTGTTATGAGCCTCTAGCTTTGTATCTTCTCACAGATGAGACCAATAGATGACATTCTCACTGTAATTTTAAGCTAATTTTTATTTATGTGTGTGCATGGTTTGTGTCCCCCAGCCCTGCTTACATGTCGACCTGATGAGTTCCAGTGTGGTGATGGATCCTGTATCCACGGCACCAAACAGTGTAATAAAGTTCACGATTGTCCGGACTACAGTGATGAAGCTGGCTGTGTCAACGGTAAGTGTCAGATGAGTGCAGCCTGTTCAACATCATATTTATTTTCACATGGATAATGCAGGTTGTGAAACGTGGGATTTTCATCTGAAAAATATCAATGCAACCCCTACAAATTTAATCTCTGTTTGCAAATCATCAGCTTCATGCATTTTCTAGTCCTCCAATTAAATGGTAAATGGCTGTATTCACACACACTCACACACCGATGGCAACGAGCTACCATGCAAGGTGCTGGCCTGACCATCGGGAGCAATTTGGGGTTCAGTGTCTTGCCCAAGGACACTTTGACATGAGGACAGGAGGAGCTGGGGATTGAACCGCCAACCCTGTGATCAGTGGATGACCCGCTCTACCTCCTGAGCACAGCCGGCCCCAATTAAAACTTTAATACTACTAACGAGATTCACAGGGGATATACTAGAGAGTAGCACAGATGGCTGCAGTTGGCTGCACTAGCTGAATCTGCCCCATGAGGAACTTAGCTTAAAACTTAATGAAGTACATTTTGCACTGCTATAGCAACATAGAGGAATGGGAGTGTAAGAGGCCACAGTGTCAAAGTATTTAAAGAGTCTCAGTATGTCTCTGCCTTAAATCACCTTTTGACATATACAAGAAGTGCTCACAGTGAAATGTGACTGTGGAAAGCATTTACAAACAAGTTACAGTAATATTTTTACTCAACCACTCACTGCATATGGCGTACACATCACCCTGACTTACCCTGTATATTGAGGCACACAGAAAAGCTCAAGGTCATCGTCAGACAGTCAGCCTCTGCCTGACAGTGAACTTTATCTTGAAGCCAGTGTTTTGAAGTGCAGCTGTGAACCTGAAATTGATTTTCTACTCTTCACAGTTTCCAAAAAGGGCACAGTACAGTACGTGTGTACTGTGTTGTTGTTGTTTTTTTTCTTTGAGAAGGTGTCATGTACTGTACATCTGGGTCTGGGTGTTTCAATCACAAACCATGGCTCATATGAGACATAACAGTGACACTTATTGGTGAATGTTCTAAATGACCTGGTAAATAGTTTTCACTCCCTCCGAATTTGTGATGTGAATATTAAAACACAGTCATTTCTCACATTATTTGTGAGAGCTTGCAATTATTTCCAATCCTCTCAAAGGAAAGGTAAAATCTCAACAAACCTTACATCTAACCAACTATAACCTGTCTATATTTATGCAGTAGGTAGCTATAACTAATCAATTTGATTATTAAGCACTGCCTGATAGCTCTTACGGGGATGAAAAACTCAAATCAAATTCCTGGCATATCTGCACAAACTACAACCAACTTTCACAGTATTACTTACAAAGGCATCACATTTACTTTACCTACCAAAATCGTTTTATCCACTAAAAATAAAGAAAAATTTGACTCCCTCTTTGGCACCTACTCGAGTCCCCGAATATTGTATGATTTTAGCTGAAAAGGGATGTAGTTCAGCGAGTAAAAGCCTGATCTCTAACATTGCAGTGTGTTTTGTCTTCACCACAGTTACAAAGTGCGACGGGCAAAGAAAGTTCCGCTGTAAGAACGGGGAGTGTATTGACAGCAGCAAGGTGTGTGACAATGTGAAAGACTGCAAGGACTGGTCTGATGAGCCCATGAAGGAGTGTGGTAAGACAATTTCTCCCTGTTTCTCTTCATACACAAAAACGACTACATACCCAGATACTCAATAGCTCTTGCACCACCTCACGCATACTTGGATGTACATACATACGTGTAATAGCGCTGAGGCACTCATGCATACCCAGGCATCATCAACTGCATCTAATTTGGGTGGTCACTCTTCTTAGTGAAAGGAGCTTCATTTGATCAAGGCAGGGTAAATCAGGACATTTCTCAACTGGCTTGTTATGATCAAAGAGCCGAGCAACTCTGCCCTCTAGTGCGATCTTAGCCAGGAAAACGTGACCCGACTACATTACCCATAAGGAACCACACGGATTATCCGCACACCATAGATAATTACCACTTAGTGAGCTTCAGTCACGGATCCCACATCACAAGCAATGCAATCCAGCTGACAGAGTGCACATGGGAAAAAGCATACCTGTTCATGAAATCTATCAAGTAAATGTAGCTCATGCAATTGCAGTTGAAGTAGTGTAACGTGTTGTACGTATTAGTGAAATGTTACTCAAGAACATGTGCAAGCAGAAGTCTCTACTCAAGGAAAGTGCACTTCACTCGCGGTCTTGCTCTGAAGGAGAGTGGTCTCAAGCCAGTCACATGGGTATAAAATGATATGTGAGCGTTCTGCCCTTTCAGCTTGCTCTGATCTTGAGGCAGATGGATATACACTGTAATGAGATTGCCCTGTAACCATATCATTAATGTTAAACACGGTGTTCAGCGTGTCTCAAGGCAAACCTTCACCTCCTCTTTGTTTTAGCTAGAACTGACAACTGCCGTTATCTGCAACATGGAGAATGTGATTTCATTTTCATTTCATTCATTCATCTCTCTCTTTTTTTTTTTTTTTAAAGAAAGCCTGCATTGCAAACTGGGGGCGTGAAGTTTGAAAGACGTTGATGTTAAACAGGCAGGGAGGGTATAATGAAAGACACCCTCATGTTGCAGTATGGGGAGTTTAGGATCCAGCTTTTTCAGAGTTTGGCTCATATTAGGGACTTAAAGGTAGGATATCTGCCTCAGCTGCATCCATTTTGACAATTTGTTCCCCAGCCTTGTTATTGGAAATAAGGGGCCTAGGCCAAACCTTAAAAAACAACCCCAGACCAAAAGTATACTAATGTCCACATACTTTTTGCCTAAATTACAACCTGAATTTGTGTTAAATGTCATGTTAATTTCTCAGTCTTTACTTCCCTCTTCCTCTTTCTGTCTCTATCAATTTCTATTCTTCATCTCTGTCTCTCTCTCTCTTTCTCTTTCTCTCTCTCCCAGTCTCACCGTCTCACAGCAGAACCTGTAGCCTTGAAGCTTAAATCTTTAATGTAAACCGGTAATGAAGTACCAGCTTTGGCTTTATGCAGCGATCTCTCTGTACTCCCTGCAGGGTAGTTGAAAGACAAAGGAATAAATGGAGGCGCAAATAACAGACACAAAAAGGAAAGGAACATGACTGAGAGGGAGTCCAGTCTGTTCTGCCAAAAAAGACAAGGAGGGAATGGAGAGAATGAGATGAGAGGATGAAGGACAGCATGTGTGTGTGTGTGTGTGTGTGTGTGTGTGTGTGTGTAACAATAGACATCATAGTGAAGTGGCACCTGGAACAAGTGGCCAAGCTCCCTGTTGGAGAGTGGATTGGTTCCAGGTGCATTTGGCTAAGACTGTGCCTGTAGGCCGTGAACACACACACAAGCGGGCCATGAATATACTCTACACACACACCCATTCATTTTCTACTGCTTTTAAGCTCAATGTCTTTTCTTTTTGAACGTAAATGTGATGTGTTCACAGAAACACTTGACAGGACTAAATTATTTTAACTGGCAGGATGTTTAAAACTATGCACACGCAAAAACCTTGGGTGTTTTGTCTATCTGTCCAACTCTTTGTTTGTGCCTTATCCAGGCTTAATTTTGCTATCCAATAGCCTGCTAGAGATATTTCATCAATGTTCAAATCCCTTCCTTTCCCTCTTGTGACTGTCCCGTCCTCTGTACTTCCTCCTACTGCCCCTCTCTCTGCAGGCTTGAACGAGTGTGCAGACAACAACGGTGGCTGCTCCCACATCTGCAGGGACCGGAGAATTGGTTATGAGTGTGACTGTCCCTCTGGGTACAAACTCCTGGACAAAAAGACTTGTGGAGGTAAAGAAAAAAAAAGTTATGCGACAAAACTACTGCCTTTATGCAGAAGACCATGAGCAAAGCTTGGGTTGGGCTGCTGTATTACTTTATTTTTTCCTGCCCTCCTCTGCTCTGTTTAGCTCTGTAAGAGACCATGGGACCTCCATAAGAGTTTCATAGAATTATTAACCCAACTATTGGCCATATTCTGATAAAAGGAACATTTTGACATACAGTATTACTGGGTGTAATTGTAATTGTAGTTTGGTTGCAAGGTCCAGATTCTACATATAAAACACAAGACACTTTATTTAGTTTCTTATTTCATGTTTTTACAACACACCACCAGCCATGATGTTATGGTTTCATTCGTCTTAACGTTCATCTTATTTTATTGAAACAAGTTTTCCTCAGTTTGACTAACTAACTGCAGGGTTGTCTTTATTGATGCTCACTAAGCTTATGGTAACACCTACTGTATTTGGAGATGTAGCATAGAGATGCTTGTAAGATGAATACACAGTATTTGTTTTTGTTTTTTTAAATGCAAAAATGTTGTTACTGTCTCTTAAATCACAATGCCATATTTTTGCATTTCTTCTCCTAAACAAGTTAAATGAACAAGAAGCAAAGCATAAATAAGACAAAAAGTGATTTGTTTTTACCTTGGACATAGCCAGGGAAGCAGTTTCCCCTGCTTCACGTCTTGATGCTAAGCTTGACTAAACACATCCCCAATCCTGATCTCAGTGAGATCAAATTGGTATTGATCTTCGAGTGAGGCTGTGGGTTTGCTGGCAAACAAGCATTTCTCAAAATGTTGGACTTTAAGCTTTATGGTGTTATTTGGTTTAAGGTGTTTAAATATACCATTGCCCTAAGCATATAGCACAAACAATATGTGCAGTGGACAGGTTCATTCTGTGGATAGAATATTAATTCATAAGAGTCCAGTCTAGCAAAGTACATGAAACATTTTCAGCCCCCAGATCCTCTCTTTGACTGAGAAATAGTATAATTTAGAATCCTTTTTTAAAATTTGTATAAAAATCACTTCTTATACACTCTAAAAGCAATGCTAGTCTCAGTACTGAGCAAATGCAAATTAACTGGATTTCTCATAATTACATTATTACTTTACAAGCTTTAGCATTCACATTTCTCAAACCAAGATCTAATCCTGTCTGTTGAAGCTCTCTGCCAGATACAAATCATAGAAACTCAATTTGAAGAATCTTCATTTAAAGTGAACATTATTTGGAGAAAGACTGTTAACATGATAGATACTAAGCATGTATTTCTCTTATTTCTCACTCGTCAGACAAAAATGACTTTGTGTGTGTTTCTATAGTTTCTATAGTCTTTGTGCCACATTTCTCTCCACAGACATAGATGAATGTGAGAACCCAGATGCCTGCAGTCAGATCTGCATCAACTACAAAGGAGATTATAAGTGTGAATGCTACGAAGGCTATGAGATGGACCCTGCCTCTAAGACCTGCAAGGCCGTGGGTGAGCCATTTATCTCACACACACACACACACTCTCACACCCATTTGTAGAGGTAAAGACACACACTGTCATAGATGGATGTTCTCACCAAAATATAGTCATGGGCACACATATACTTAAAAGGAATCACACATCGAGACCAGCTCTTATATACACACCAATTACTTTCCTATTCCAGCACCCCTAGCTACTGAGTCGCATCCCACACTATTCTCGCACTGTGGGACTCTGTAAAACGAGAGGCGTGCTTTGTATGCAGGCCTTGCACAGCAATCTGTGCAAAGATAAATATTTGCCACCTTTTTCTGCAGTCCTCACTAATGAAAAGTTTGCAGCCAGCTGCCTCTGCTCTCCCTGGAGTGTCGAGGGAAAGATGTTGTGTCTGCCTGTGTCCTCACTATAGGACACAGGCAGGGTCTGTACCCCTTGTTGGCCTGGGTAAACACTCCAAGCAGTGGTATGAATGTAGATAAAATCTTGTCCTCAAAGCTGCACCGGGCAAGGTTGTTATTGAAAAGTGGTCTGTGAATCCTGAAGTGAAGATGCAACTGTAGCTTGTTAGCTGCACCCGAGACTGCCTTTAGAAAAGCTCCATGTGAATTCTGGGTGTTTTTAATCAGTCCCCTCATTCTCTGTCTGTTACAGCTGGCTTTACCGATAACGATGCTGTCTGTCAACAAGCATTTGAACACCTGCAGATAACGTTTCCTGCTACCACTGACAAATTAGAGCATCTGATGTGCAGTAATCTCATGATAAAATTGGATATATATTTTACATCTAACAGCGCTGAAAACAGAAACTCAACGCCGTTGGTAATGCAAAACAGTACATGTTTTCCAATTAAAAGAATAGAGGGGTATCTGACCTAGAGAGGATTAGAAACTATAATCAGTGCATTATCATTACATTATAAAGTTCTACAGGAAACATAGCCTCTCGCTCTGGCAGTGTTAATACCTTGCAACTACCCCTTGAATTGAGAATGGAACCTTTAACTGATTGAGTTACACAGCAAATTAACTTTTTTTTGTGGGGAAAAGAGAGAGAAAAGAGTGTTATTAGTGATTACCGCCATCGGTCTTAGGTTGAGTCATTATAGGGTGAACTGGTTTGGTAATGAGAGAGCTTAAAGTAGAAAACAGGCCCTCACTCTTAAGCTAAGTGGCATAAAAACCGCCATTGATTGCTTCATGTCTTTCTGTGTGAATCTTTATTAATGTTAGGCAGAGCAAACAGTCCTTGTCGGAGGCCAAGGCATTTGTTAGAGGGGAGGATAGGCAAGCAGAGGAGAAAAAAACAGATAAATGGATGGATGCACGCATTGGATGAATATCTCTCCGCTCACTGAATTAATGCAGAGATGCATCCGCACTGTTGATTGTGGAACATGTCATAGTGTGCCAAAGGAGACAGTAAGAGGAAGAGACAGAAAATTTGACAGGATTATTCTTTATGTTGAGGTTTATTTATGCAGAGGCCCAAATAAGGATGGGACCATAAATGCAGTGATGTCTGCTCCGTGAAGCTGCTGTAATGTGGACTTAATGAGGCTGCATCTGCCTGTGAACCCATTCCTAGACACACATGTACACCCAATCACACACATGCATGGCCGCAGACATCAGCATACATATACACTTTGGATTCTGGCCACACAAATGCACATGTAGTATTTTGAGGAGTCACGTCAACGTTCGTACACAGATACAATCCCCGTGTGACTGCCTGGACTGGACGAACGCCACGTTCTGTGATGAGATGTGACACGTGCCAAGTGCCAATATCATTTGCACATATTGAAGTTCAGGCTGCAAAATGCCAGGCTGTTGTTTGTGCTTCTATCTCGGAGGCACACAGCAAAACACAATGTCATCCTCAAGTTACGCACAATGCCAGGCATAGCTTTGTTTTTCTGCCTATCCTACTTGTGTTTGTTGTAGTTAGCACAAGTTGAGCCTATTCAGATAATTGCGAGAAGAGTTAGCGATAACCTCTGCTCTTTCCATTCTCCAATGTACAAGGAAGAGTGCATTTCATTCGAATCCTAACGTGTGGTTTCAGGCTCTGCAGATTAATTTCAGAGTAATATGCAACTGTTACACTAGCAATGCTAATTAAAAGTAAAGTCCCAGGTTGGAGTCATAATGCGTTCCCTCTTCTAAGCTGGTATTTGTGTCATGTGTGTGTGTGTGTTTGTACTCTAGTATGTATGAGAAGAATCATGGAGAGAGGCAAGAGGGGTATGAGAATAACAGCCAATCCACACAGACAGCAGTTTCTGAGGCATTTCTTGACCAGTTTAGTCGCCTGTTATATAAAAGTCAGAATTCATACTAAACTGAATTCGATTAGGCCAAGACAAAGAGAGAATATAGAACCAGGATGTGCTTTTGTGGTGTTATTCCTCATTAAGGGAATTACCGCATCACAGTTTCTAGAGAAAAATGTTTTGCCACTGTCCAAATTTGTGTTCTTTTATTATTAGAAAAGATGCTAAATGAAATAAAACAGTTAAATGCTGCAACTAGAAATTAAATCACTGCAATAAAAAACTAATTGATAATAGCATTTCTACTTTTGTTCATGATAATGCAGAGCATATGGATAAAAACAACTCATGTTAATAATGTTATTGTTGGATCCAACATGGGCTGCTAACCAACCAAATAATGACTAATAATAACTACGCTGCAATGAACATCCCTCACTGGTTCTGGTAACCAGCTTTCATTAGCATTGCCTATATAAAAATGGAAACATACAAAGCTAACCTTGCAACTGATGGCCTAGTAAATGGTAAATGGACTTCACTTATATTGCACTTTTCATCCAAAGCGCTTTACAGATTGCTCTAATTCACCCATTCACACACCGATGGGGACAGGGCTGCCATGCAAGGTGCTGGCCTCCATCAGGAGCAACTTAGGGTTCAGGTTCTTACCCAAGAACATTTTGACATGTGGACAGGAGGAGGAACTGTCAGTGGGGGCCAATATTGGGTGTACTGAAATATTTTATGATTGCAGGTAACATCCACATACAGACAATGAAATGACAGTAGACAACTGAGCCCTTTAAGGTAGTCAAATAAAAGTTTATGAAATGTTCTGACAGGAGTGAGGATAAGGATGAGAAAGATGTGACAGCATGGAATACATTACAGGTACACACACAAACTGGTTGATAAAAGCAGGACGCGCTGTCACAACTATGCAGAGGAAATATAAAAACTGCCTGTGGACCAAAGTCCTTTTTTTTTGCTCGTTTCCTTCTCTTGTTCCTTGTTCTCTCTCTCATCTAAAGTGTACTGCGGGCTTAACCACAGTGCCAAGAGCAGTTTGTGCCACACTTGACAGTTTGAGCACACGCTTTTCAAAATGGGTTTAAAGCAGTGGTCAGATTTTCCCCATTGTCAAAAGATTTTGCCATGGGACCCAAGATGTTGTGGAATACTGTCAAATCTCAAGTTTTTCCTGTAGTTTTAGGCTTTTAATGGACGGGCACATAACATTTTATTCCGTGTGCCTGTAGAAATATTGGTAATATTCAGCCAGAATACAAATTTGCACCTATGTATCTAACGTCTAGTTTCTGTCTTTTGTTCTTTCAATGACCTACCAAGCTTTATAATGCATGTGCACAAAAAGATAGAAATGTTTACACTTTTATTAGAAAATGCAACAGTTTCTCATGGAGACTCTGGCCTTCCACCACAGGAAATAATGAAGTGTTATATAACTTGTTTTGTCATGAGGAATTCTAGCAAGTAGGATGATGTTTTGACATTTGACACAAGTTGTTGACAGAAGGTTCATTTCGGTTCCCTGCTGCAGCATCTCTTCATCATTATATAGCATGGTCTGTATGTCTTAACGAGCATGGCTGACCTAGACGTGTGTCTACTTCCAGACATAACATCATCCTAATAACCTCATGCAGTGTGGGTCCATTCACATTGGCTGCAGCTAAACAACCCCATCATCCTGCAGAATTTCATACTCTTATGTCTGACCTTTCCGTCTGTCTTTATGTTGGATTTTTCCTCTTACTTTGCATATCTCCACAACATAAACATCTGCTTTGGCGAGAATCAAATCAGTGCTCCTGCTCCGGCATTTCCCCAGCCCGTATTTATCTTTTCACTGCATTATCTTAATTGGCTAACAGGGCAGAATGGCCGTGAACTGGCAATAAAGATTAAAATATATCTAGAGGACCTTGTTCTTGTTAAGAAAGCTGACTGTTGCTCTGCTGTGATCTATTGAGGGGAGATAATATTGCCCTTTTTGATGACATCTCTGGTGCCATGGCCTGAAGAAAATAGTGACTCAGCTTTTTTTTGCCTTGAGGAGGACATATTGCTGCGACAACAGTGATGAGGGATAAGAGATGTTGTCTTGAAAAAGTGACTCAGGGGAATTGATGAAAGAGAAGTTAGATCCATCTCTGTCCTTATTATACAAACTTCAAAATGTTCTTGCTCTCTTTTTCTCATCCTGCTTTTCTCTCTCTCTTTCACTCTACCCACCTGACTTCCTTTCCCCTGCTGTCACTTCTGACATCTGTTGATGTCTTTTTCCTTCTTGCTTCCTCCCCTAATTACATCCTCTTACTCTTCATTTCTCTATGGCTCTACCTGCATCCATCACATTTGCTTGTGCCTGTCTCTTTTTTGCTTCGTGTCTTTCTCTCTCTCTCTCTATCTCACCAGGTGAAATTGATGGTTACAAACCTAGTAGTCAGAGGAAAATGATTGGATCCAAACAGTAGTAGAAATGTAATATTTTCTCCCTGTGCAGTAGCCCGTATTAAACCGGGGCTGAGGAAAGCTATTGAGGGATGGTTGGCTCTGTGTGAAAGTGTGTGCGTGTGTGTGTGTGTACGTCATTCTGACTGTTGCCCAACTTTGTCTCTTTACGTGGCGTTTCTGCTTTACTGGACAGTGTGGAGTGGAGAGTAACATGACAGATAGAGGAGAGAAGTGAGGAGATGAAGGAAAGAAGCTAGAAAATGAGATGGGTGGGTATTTGTGCGAAAGAGAACAGAAGATAAAGATAGAAAGGGAAACAGGCACACAGACGAAAATCCAGGGCAAAACAGGACTGTTGAGCCAAAATAAAGGGGAATTATTGGAGTGCAGTTTGATGAATGAATGATATAGATGGTTTGAGAGAAAATTTCATGGATTTGTGAGTGTATATACAATTTGTATGTGAGGTGAAAATACTTGGGTGTCTCTACCATATGCAGGCATGCACCCAAACTAAAATATTTTTTGTGTCTGTGTGCTAAAGATGAAGTTGACCTTGTCGACTGCAAGAGAATTATTCAAATGCTTGAGTCATGTTCACCTTCAGCCTGCTGAAAAATGTGCCCCAGGTAACTGATGTGCCAGCACACCTGAGGAAGAGAACCCAGAAATACACTTTTGACACGGTGTTGCACTAAAAATAGAACAATGTGTCATGTCTAGTTGTTGGGCTACTTTATCCACCTGCACATTGTGCTTCATTACTTCATCCAGCAGCAGGACACACACTCACATTCACACATTCAAACACAATGCTCTTTAAATAGATGTGTCCTTTTTAAGCATTCTTTGCTTTCAGTTCGGGCCACCTCACATAATGTGTTACTTTTCTGCAGAACATAATTGCGTGAATAATTAAGTGTGTGTGTGTGTGTGTAGAATACATTTTTCTTTTAAATGGTTTATTTGGATGATTTATTTATGCTCACATCATCAAAAATGCATGATTTAAGGACCTAAATAGTACAAATGCAAAACAAGACCCTCTTACATTATGTTCCCTCTTGGGAATAAGAATCAACAACTCAACACCACCCGTGGTATCTTTGTAGACAACAATATGTGTAGGTTTTTAACAGTAGTGCTGAAGTACATGTGATAGGGAAAAAAGGACTGGAGCCCACTGATTGATTTGCAGCCTTTAATAGAGCAAACAGACCAACGTTTTCACTCTACTGTGTCTTCATCACAGTCAAAGTGGACAATGACACAAGTCAAATGCATATATAGCCTACCTAAAATAGGTATACAACAGTAATTGGACTGTTGGTTGAACAGAATTTCAAATTTATTATAATAAGTGATAATGGATCCAAGGGTGGGAATTGCCATGGCATGTCATGTCAGCATTACTGTTTAACAGTAAGAAGGTTTCTGTGTTAAATGTTATTAAAATATTGCAGGACAAACTTATTTTTTATATCAGGTCAGCAACTTTGACAATTTTCAGGTCTTGTTGACATGGTAACACATGACAGCTTGTAATTACATCAAACTGTATAGGCATTGAGCAGCACATAAAGGCATAAAGTCAATGTGACCTTGTCTGTCACAGGCTCAGGAACAGTGTGGATTGTACATTATCAAAGATGCAGATATGCATGTTCACCTTTCAAATACAGGTTTGGATGTGTGCTATAATTTATATATCAATGTCAAGGTCAGCAAATGTTTCCTTGTCACATGTACACCAGCACACTTATGATTGACAGCACTGCAAATTGCCCATGTCTAGTAAAGAGTGGGTTGAGAATGATAAATATACTCTTTTGGGGTTGCAATAGTAGGTTAATGGGTCTCCACCCACCTCCTGAGCTTTGTGGCTATCTGTCCAATCTTGTAGTAAATAAATGGCAGAAAATGTTCCTCATGAGACGTGCTCATACATGATCGTGACATGCATGTCTTTCCCGCTCCACCAGGAAAGAGTCCGTACCTGATGTTCACCAACCGTCATGAGATCCGTCGCATTGACCTGCTGAAGAGTGAATACACACAGGTGGTTCCCACGCTGAAGAACGCAGTGGCCCTGGATGTAGACGTGTCCACCAACAAGATGTTCTGGTGCGATCTATATCATCGTAAAATATACAGGTATACACACACACACACACAATATACAGTACCCATAGTTTGTTTGACATTTACCATAGCATGTGCTGCAAGTTGGACATGTAAACATGTCAAAAGTGAAAAGAAAAGTATTTATTTGCACTCGGAATGAAGCCTATATAAAACCTTGAATGGCACTGTACAGAATCAGGACTTTAGGAGTTTGGATAAGGCTCTCTCCTCCTTCAGCCATTCTGTCACTCTGTTTCTCCTCTATCCATCCGTCTTGTCTGCTTCACACCTTCTGGTAGCGAGACAGACACACCTGGGGGCTGTGTGTGCGTGTGTGTGTGTGTGTGTGTGTGTGTGTGTGTGTGTGTGTGTGTCAGTCACACCTGGAGGGCTGTGTCATCTGTCTGACAGTAAAAGGTGGAGCTGTTTGTCCTTCACACTCACACACACATACTGTAGATATATTGTTACTTTGTGTGTGTGTGTGTGTGTGTGTGTGTGTGTGTGTGTGTGTGTGTGTGTGTGTGTGTGTGTTGGAGTGTGCCAGTGTGTGTCTCACCCTGGTGGCTGGCAGGTTGTGGGAGGGGCCTTCTATCATCTCAGCTGAGCCATATGCTCTCTCTAATTTCACTGCCTCAATAATCACCACCATTACTCATCTGCTTACACACACACACACACACATACTTCTACACAAACTCAGTGATACACTCAAGGGCTTGTGACAGAGAAAGGACAAATTAACTCATTCATCAGGATGAACTCTACTTTGGAAGCTGCAATAAACACATACTGTACATGGCCAGCAACAAGTGAATTTGTACAGTTAAATCTACTTGGAGTTGTTCTTGGTTGTGTTTGCCTCCCTCTCATCCTTTAAAAAAAGATATATTTTTATACACTCAAAAGCGTAAAAATATAGCATTGGCTCAGTGCATTTATGCTGTTGATTATGTGTTGATAATTTTGAAGGACTGTCATACAATCCAAAACTCTCATTATGCAAGTACCTTTATAACCTTTTCTGTTGTACTTTTCCCCAGGCCTTCTTAAAAGTCACAATGCTACATATATGCTATGTCACAATTACTAAATATGCATTTACATTTTTCCAGCCTATTCCTCCATTCACCTTGATGCTTCCAGATCCCTAAATTGCCGCCCCACATTTCTGATTTGATCAGCGATTTATACAGGTCTGGTGCTCATTGACGGCTGTTTCCCAATCAGAGCTTAGTAGGCAGGATTAAGAATGGTGAAGTCATCTTCCTTCATAGCTAACTTGCTACCGAGTTACATCCGTGAAAGATGGCGACAGAAAAATGGCCACAGGAATGGTGACAAGCGTGGATGACAGTGACACAGCCGTGCAGGAGTGAAACGAAATGGCAATTCAGTCTAATAATCAGGCTACCACTCACCTGCCTTTAAAACTCCCCTTTTACCTCCACTTTAGAGTGCTTTTGGTCTTTATGACATGTTAAAAAAGTTACCGCATTGTTTCCAGCATTTTATGGTTATTCCTCTTTAATTATTGGTTCACATATAATGTTTCAAGAATGCTTTCTTGTTCTACTATTTCCAGTTGTGTTAAAAAAGCTGAATACCTTGAATCTTAATGGTAAGGACATGATTGATCACACGGCATCCTACTTTCCAGTGCAGTACCTTTTCTTCTGAAAAGGAGCATTATATCAAATGGAAATAGCTGTGTATTTAAAAGTGATTCCTCTTCATTGTCCCTCACTGTGACGGTGCGGTTTTCCAGGCTAATTCATAGTGATTAGCAAAGCTACGGGTCGATGAGTTGTTAACTTCTCCCCATGATGGAGATGTCTGTTTCAAACAATAATACAGCCAATTAAAGATGCAATCTGCTCAGTGGTCTTGGACTCATCTGTCTCTGTCTTATTCCTTACTCCACTCTGCCCCCTATTCATCCCTCCAACCTGTTCATCGCAGTCTATCTGAATATTTGTAACTCAAAATAAGGACGTGATGGATAACACCAATACTCTGCGAAAGTATATATTAGTAAAAGACAAAAATTTGAGTAATTATATTTCATGCTCGATAATGTGAACAAGGATCTGTACACTAGGGTGTGTACGGAGAAATTATGATATGATTATATTGGACAAGGAATATCATAGAATATAAGTTGTAACACACAGTACAATACAAGTCACAGTGTGGTATGTTGTAAATCTGTGTAAATGATGTCTTTTATTCCACAGTTGTCTGTAATTTACAGTTCCTAAATAGGCCACTGTTGCACCAATAACATGAGGGATTTCATCCATGTCCATTTTGCCCCAGCCCTCATTTTATTTTGCTCCCTGAGTGAGAGACAGGCGTTGGATCCATGTTGTAAACCCTGAGACATGAGAGAGAAGCCTTAGATTATCTATCACAACACAGCAGCAGACTACCCCCCCCCCCCCCCCCCATACTGTGGATAAAGATGTCTGCAGTGGCAAACCGTAACACAGCCAATTAACAACACAATCTGCTTCCAAGTCCCTGACTCATCCATCTCTACCTCATCTCTCGCTCCAACTACCTCACCAGCCTTTCACCTTTAGTTAAACTGCTCCTCCCATCCATACTTATCATCTTCATCCTTGTACGCTTTGCTAACATGCGACGACAGGGTGTAAATTGGGACATTGCGTTTCCCAAACTTTTAACAAGGTTGTCGTGTATTGTCTTGTTTTATAGCCCTCATGTAGTGAAGACAATAATGTACTACATCTGAAGATGTTGAGGAAGGAAGGGGGAAAGAGGAAAGCAGAAATGGGGACAGAAGACATCAAGTGGGAAGCAAGAGGAAAATGGAGAGAGACTGATAAGACGATTGAGACACAGAGGGGGAGAGTGACAAAAACAGAGAAAGAGGCAGGTTGATCTGTAAGCTGCTGACAGACAAAGACCCTGGGAGGTGCTGTTCGGTGAGAGACCTGAGGTTGTTATAGAGGTGTCAGGTTTGGGTGCCCCTGACAAAGCATTATCTAGAATAAAGAATACCTGCTCCCCACTATGTGCAACTAGGTATCCAAGGCACGTAGTACACTCAAGTCTTTCCTCACAAGAAAAGGAGGCCAGAATAGACAACAACAAATCTAGCAAAGCACAACTTTTGTGATGATTCTTAAATGACTGGATATGTCATAATTTCCATAACACTGACTGACACAACTCTTCTCTGCCATCCACCAGTGCTTACATCAACAAGGCCAGTGACTCATCGCAGCAGCTCACTCTCATCGACTCGCTCCACTCACCCGAGGGCCTGGCCGTTGACTGGGTCCACAAGAACATTTACTGGACCGACTCGGGCAACAAGAGCATCTCTGTCGCCACGGGAGACGGCAGGAAGAGAAAAGTGCTGATAGCCACTGAGCTGAGCGAGCCGCGGGCCATCGCAGTGGATCCGCACCAAGGGTGAGTGGGAGAAGTTTGAGGGTGGAGGGAGTTTTGAACAGATGGACAGAAGCGTGAGAAGATGGCAAAGGAGTTGAGCGAAAGGGTAAGGAAGGACGGAGGCTGGAAGGGCAGGAAGGAGGGAGTGGGAGTGGGAGGGTGGCCAAACAAGCCTGTGGGCATCATTGTCAATCGCTTAATAGGGGAAATGTCAGTGTTATTAGAGAGGAAAAAAACTGTCTAAAAGTAGGCTTAAAAATGTTTTACTACACCATACCAATACGATTTTTAGTGCTGGACAGCTAACAGTTATTTGGAGATACGACTTAGCTCTTGTCTGCTCTATCTGCCTCTTTCTGTTTGTCTCGGATGTCTTGAGTTCCCCAAAAGACTCTTCACAAAGCTACAAAGCATGAAATACATGCAAATGAATCCTAGCTTTCATGGACACACACACACGGACACACACATTTCAAAGTGGTCCAAGTTTCCAGCACCTGCTGTTCCAGTATCTACTTTCCTTTAGTGTCTCCAAGGCCTGTTTCAGAAGTAAAATTATTTGATTTTGCAGAGGAAACGAGATAGAGACAGAGTCAGGCAGGGACATTGTGTGATAGAGTACAGTATATTCAGTCACATATTGGTTTTGGTCTTGGTTGGTCTTAAAAAATGACTATGACATTGAACATGAAAACCTATTCACTGCTCCTGAAAAGGAGCTATTTTCATCTTTTTCTTTTTACTGAATTGTACCCGTCCATGTCTAACTGGCTGATGTATCTTTCCACAGGTTTATGTACTGGTCAGACTGGGGAGGTCAGGCCAAAATTGAGAAGTCTGGGTTGAATGGAGTGGACCGACAAGTTCTGGTGTCCGAACACATCGAGTGGCCTAATGGAATCACCCTGGGTAAGGAAAGACAGAAAACATGTATCTTTGAACATGCAAGGCTCATTGAAGAGGGCAGAGACAACTATAAGATGATACAAGGACAGAAAAATCAATCAGCTCTGAAAGCAGTTTTTTATAGTTTTTGCAGAGAGAGAGAGAAAATGGTTAGTAAATTCAACACAAAGAACGAGACAATAACAGACAGAGAGGGACAGAAACAAAGAGAGACAAACAGCAAAAGCTGGAGAAGAAAACAGTCTAGGGGTGCTGCAACCCCTTAGTAGCTCTTATTGTTGTAGCTCAGTTTGTGTCTGGCTCTCATCAATCAAGCCAGCAAACACGGTCCTCCGAATTAATAAGCCAGACGCTCTGTGCCGTCGATACCTCCCGTCATCTCTTTCAACTCCCTCCACGGCAATAGCCAATTTCTCTCAGCTGCCCTTGCCTGAGGAGAGAGAGAGGCACACGGTTTCCACACTGGAAAGTGGAATTGAGGTGTCACTACATCTGTATGAAAACAAATTATTTTTTAGAGTAAGGCAAATGAGAGAGTTGGCCAGACTTGCACTATACTGCTTTGGAAGAAGGGGCGGATTATTTTCCCTTGGTCATTGATTTCATACAGAGCAGCAAACAGAGCAGGTGATTGTCTGAGTCAGGAGAGGTGAAGTTGTGAATGAAAATAAATGTGTGCTTTTTCTGTTCATTTCTGGCATGATGATGTTGAATCAGTTCCTTTTTAAGCTTACTTGGCTGACTTAGTACTATAGCATGTGATCAAACTCTTTAAACCTTTTAAAGTAGACATTTTTTGGACTTCCTTTTCATATTAAAAGAGAAATCACAGTGTAGTTACTGCCATTTTGTGCCAATCTGGAATGTTACCTGAATTTATGTTAACAAAAACTTTCAAATTTAACCAATGCTGTCCAAGAAAATGTTTTTTTCTGCTCAAGTTCACTTCACCTTAGGCTTAAACAGCTGAAATGACAAAAACAAAGTAATAAACCTTTTAAAAAAGCATCCAGCAAGAAGATGTTTTATTAACTTCAGATGCTAAAATAATGGCCATTTGACCACGACCATTTTATTTTTTTCTGTTTTTAGTAATCTGTTTATAAATCTGTTTTTTTTTTGTTTTATTTTACAGCACTGTTTTCTACTTTGTAGACATTTATGTAGTAAATAAATTGTTTATTAAAATATTAAATATATTAAAAAATACTTACATGCAGTTCCTTATTCATGCATATCTGGTAAAAGCAAAGCCATACTTGGATTATGTCCCTTGCTGTCAAATTTGATGGATGGAATGTAAATTGTCAAGTCAACCACAGAATTACTTTGCCCATAGTAAGAGCACAAGAATTGAGTCCTAAAGTAAACGGTATTGGGGACCGTTGCATGGTGACAGAATTGTAAAAACAAAAAAAACAAAAAAAAGTGTTCCTTTAAAGTGAGTCTTGCAAGACTAATCAATTTGCTCAAGGGCACATATATTTTCCCCAGCAAACAAGTCATCCGGCAATATTACAATCACATCTGTGTTTTCTCTGCGCAGGGCCTCAGCCGTCATGTCAAAGAAGATTGATGGTGTAGCTACTGGGCCATTAGATTCATATACCTCTCACCCTAGGCCTTTTCTCTTGGATTGACCTCTCTCTCTCTCTCCATTCATCTCCCTCCTTCTTTTTCCTCCTTGGTTTTGTTCTCTCTCTCTTTCTCCTCCATCTTCTCAGACTTGTCTAACAGGCGTCTCTACTGGGTGGACTCCAAGCTGCACTTACTGTCCAGTGTGGATCTGAATGGAGGCAACCGCAAAGTGCTGCTATCCTCCCATCACCACCTGGGACACCCCTTCGCCCTCACTGTGTTCGAGGTACAGAAGGATTCAGATTAAAATACAACCACAGAATCAGATCAAGCAATGGTTTTGGGGAGCTTTAAATCTCTCAGTATGCTTGTAATCTGTTTGTACAAGAATTAAAACGTACTGCACTGTGGTTTTATGTTAGCCCATTAACTACAGATAGCTTTCTTCAAGGTAGCTGTTGCTTTTATGTTGCTTTTAGCTCATGCCGACATGTTGTGAGAAGCAAGTCACAGAGACTCTTGACTCTCTTTTTTTTCTTTATTAATAAGGGTTCTCTTAAGCAGCCAAATATCCATTCTTGGGTAACAGGTTTCCACCAGCGTTCAAGCACAATCTAGCATTTTAGCACTTGAAATATAAGAGCACCGCTAAGGTTTTTGCCTTCTAAAAATACATTCAAACCCTTGTTCAGCTAGATATAAAGTATCTTAATCCAAGAAAATATCAGGCATATAAAATTAAAAAATACAAATGAATACAACTAATTCTGGCATGAGGGTAAAAAATGATTTCAAACCTGCCTGTTTGCATAGCATAAATAAAGCTGAGCACAATATTAAAAGAAAACAAGGGAATGATAACCCTGAAATACAGCATGAATTTATTTAATTTACTTTCATTTTCCCACTTTGAGACTTGGATCACCTGCAAACACTTGGCAGTGTTTTCTACCTGAAAGGCAAACAAGATCCTAACGTCCTTATTTGACCTCCAAACGTAGATACACACAGAAAAGTAGGTCTGTGCTCACTTATCTCTGCCTCGTGGGTGACACTCTCATATCTCGTTTGTTGATTCCCATCTTGGCAGTGTATTTCTAGATTTTCTGTGAGCCAAATTTCAGCATTGGACATGAGTTTTTGCTATAATGGTGTTATTTATAACTAGAGTTGTTCATATTTGGCTAACTTCCTTGTCAGAGATGGAGGACTGTATGAATACATGTATGTTATTTATGAATACTACATGTCATTAAGGGACACCTGTAGTGTTGCTTGTCACTGTAACAAGCACTTACTGGTATTTTCAGAGTAGACTAAGTAGTGGCTGGTAAGAAGTGTGAGAGCTTAAGAAGTGGAGGAAGAAAGTAATAGAGAAATAAGTCAATGGAGGAACATTGTCTGCCTGAGAGATTGATTGAGAAGAAATGAGAGATGGAGATGTTTTTAAAAGTATAGTAGCACGATAAACCCAGAGAAGGAATGATCTTTTCAAGTGCTGGCGAGTGTAGAGTCACAGTAGAGTACAGCAATCGATGAAACTAATTTGGGTGTATTTATTGAGGCAGGAGAGAGTCAGTCTGTTAGAGCCCATCAAGTATAGATGACGTGGAAGGTGGGAAAGAAAACCAGAGGAAAGCAGAGTGAGGATGAGGGGGGAGAAAGAGGGAGGTGAAATGTGAACAGTAGGAAGTACTTTCTCCATTCCTCTCTTTGCTGCACACACTGTGATGATGAGAAGCAAAGGGAAGAAGGGACATCCATCATGTCCAGCTGAGTGTTGCCTGTGTGTGTGTGTGTGTGTGCGTGCGTGCGTGTGTGCGTGCGTGCGTGCGTGCAAAAAAGAGGAAGAAAACCAGTGTTTCAGGCAGGCACTGAAAGTTCATCCCTGGAGATTAATAGCCCTCAGCTCTTCTGGTCTTTGTTCTGTTCTGGTTATGATACAGACCAAATTAAAAATCCTGTAGCAGTGCAGCAGATTGTCCTGGTCCCAACAGACCGATAATGGGAAGTTTGTTTCTGTGGAGTTGCCTGGTTCGAGTTGTGAACTGAAACAATGAACCTTTTTTGTCCATTTAATTTAGTCTGTGCCCTATCTGAGAAATGAGCCTCAAGGGACCATTTTTGAGTGTCTGGGTCTGTGTTAAACAGCTTACTAGGCCCAGTTTAGCCCAGTTATGTAATATGCTATACTTTACACAAGGATAATGGTGCTGCATTGTTGACATGAGGATAAAAAGAATAATGGATCTGTTATTTAGGCCAGTTTTTACCACTTCTGACTCAATAATGTGAGTTTTAAAGTGTGCTTTATGGCCTGTACAGTCATATATATATATATATATATATATACACTCATATTCATGAGTGATACACAGTGAATGTTAAGTCATTCCCCTTGAGCATATCATTGCAAACTTCACATTTATACTGATGTTCTAATGTTTCTTAACACTGCTGTGTAAAGACACAGAGCTCCTATATCAGAGTCTATATCACCACACCACCAAACACACACATAAAAAGACACACACATACAAACCCTTCCAGTCAGTGTCCACCCCCTGCCTAGACACCAAGCCCTGAGGAAATGTGGATCACAGAGGCATGCAGAGAGTAATGTTTTCTGTTCCTCTTGCTTCAGTATCACTGCATTACTTTTTATCCCCTCTTTGTTTGACTAGAGGGGATTGAGGAGAAGATGAGATGAGTTTGGGAAGAAGAAGCAGGTGATTGATTGAAAAAGACAATGGAAATAAACCCTGTCAGAAGAAAGAAAATAATGGTGCTGAGGCACGTATTTGTCCTTTTACCATGAACTCAACCTTGTAGGAGGATTTAAACAGGTTTCATAGGCCCTGCACACCCACACAGGTGGTTTTTTGTCTTTTGTTTTTTTTTTTTGGTATTTCATTAGACCTCTGCTCAGGTTGAAGGTGGCTCGAGCTATGCTGGCAATTACATGAATTCCCCAAACCGTTGTTCCTCCCTTACAGGTGCAACAAAACTGACACCACAAAGTGACATTTGCCTATCCATGCGAAATAGGTGGTGCCAGTAGCTTGGTGATGTAGAGACTACTTGCAGGGCTAGTTGGTGAACTGCTGTAGTCAGCGAGCTAACGGTTAGTAACGATTAACAATAAAGTTAAGATACGATAACTTCATCTATTTTGGACCCTCAAAGGTCAGCACTGTCAAGACAGCTTGCTATTGGTCAACGGCATGAATTTGTGTTTCAAAGCTCACCAAAGTTAATTCCATAGATTCCATCAAAATGAATTGATTTCACCGCAAATTTTCGCCATTTTAAATCCTGGTGAGTCCAGGCCTTTTAATGTATAGTCATATCTGCCTTCAGTCCCACGAAGTTGCCTAGCGCCTGGCACCAAAAAAGGACACAGTGTCAAAAGCCTGACTGAGATAATAAAGAAATATTGAGCAGAGTGATTATAGACGATAAACAGTGTAAACTTGTCAAAGTCATCCAGAGCTTGTTGGTACTCGCACCAAAACAGAAAGCACATTCTTGAATTCAGCAGTCACACTGGGATCAGTTAAATGACTGAGTTGAAGTGAATATTGAGACTGGGGCATGTTTGACTGCAACTTTAACAGAATAGTGAGGAAAATGTCAGTCAAGCCCTATCTGTCCACACCCACAGTCCAGATAAGAGGTCTAATCAGCTAGAATAACTGGAAACACCTGTGTGGGTGTACCAGGCTTTAATACTCTTCTGCATCTTAGTGGAGATTAACACAAAATGTCTCCTAACGTCATTTGATTCCTACACAGATTTACCACCAAGCCTACATTATTTTTTCATAACTTGGACTGATACAACAAAGAGTACAAATCAAACCCCAAAAATCTAAGACTTCAAAAGTTGAGTGGGTTGGCTTTGTTTGAGCTTTCATTTGTAGTATTCTGGCACGACATCTAAGTATTGAGGAGGCACCAAAAGCTCATCAGGCACATGTGTCAATCAAACAGGCCCAGTATTTCTCAGAAGGCTCTTCTGGGACAAAATCATGACAAAATCATCAAGGGCTGTTCTCCCCTTGACCCTAAAAAGCCTTCATATCCATTTAGATGTAGTGTCATCCCCTTGACAACCGCAGCTCTGACTGAAGTGATGCAATGCCATGTGTTCTAGCCTAGTCCTATCCGACACATTCATTTAATTTATTCATCTTTATTCTACAATGGACAGCACTCACCTGCTCTGGTCTGCATTGCTGCTTGAGGCTTTCAAGGTGAGAAAAAAAGTGAAATATGCAGAGATTGACAGTGGAGAAATTGGAAGAGAAAAACACAGGTAGAGACTGACACAGGCCGAGAAAGACATCCACAGAGACAGAAAGGCAAAGGGAGAGATTGAATGATAGATTTGAGTATCGTTTTATCAACATGGCTGATATTTGCCTTTTCATTGTTTCAGCACTACTGTCATATGAGTAAAGGTTATCTGAATCTGAGTGAGGGGGAGATGGAGCGATAGAGAGCTCAGTGCAAAGATGGAAAAGGAGAAGGTGAGAGAAAGGTTAAGTCTGCTGATAACCCAGCACAAATGGAGAGCGTGGATTACAGCTATGACTGAACCACACAAAGAGAAACACAAATGCATACTTATATACACACATCCCTACAGGCCCTTGCCCTTTAAAAAGACCACACAACTGTAAACATAACCTCAGCCTAATGAAAAAAGTGCTTCTAGGAGCCATCATTCCTGTTTCATCTCCCTGTCTCACACTCACCTCCTGAATTGTCTTTTCACTCTTTTTTTACCCATCCTATGATCTCACCGGCTCGGTATTTTCTCTTGCTATAACATGTTGTGTTTTTCTTAATTGATGTGTGGATAGAGCAGGCTGCGGGTTGCCGTGGAAACCAAGTGCCGTTATCCTGTAGTAGAGAATTGTGAGGAGGTGTTAGAGGGAGGAAGAGGAATCAAGAAAGAAGCAAAAGTGAAAGATGAGAGAATGATCTCACAGGTCAAGGCTTGCAGTATTTATTCCTTTATTTCTAACTAACTGTTGGGTCTCTGTAAATATAAAGAGTCGGTCTAGACTTGCTCTATTCGAAAAAGTGCCCTGAGATAACTTTGTTATGATATGGCGCTATATAAATAAAACTGAATTGAATTGAATTGAATTTCCAAGGAAACAGGTGCAACTGATTTTTTATAACACTTTACACAAGGGACTTTTACAATAGGAAGAAACAGTAAGTCACCATGGATGTCGTGTTTTCTAGTGTTGTTGTAGCTGTTTCTGCCAGATTATTGCATTAGCAGGCTTTTTCGGCATATGCGATCAGTGAGCAACTTTCATAGATGCGGCGCCATCTTTGAATGTGGTATCCAGTTCTCCTTACAGCCATGCTACAAACGCATTGTACGTCCAGCCAAATCCCTCACTACTTCCTGCTTTGGCACTGAGCAAAAACTGAAGTTGTTTTAAGCTTTTACAACATTTAAAAAGGGCTGATGTTTCGCTCAAGAAAACAGCCTCCTTGCAGAGTTAAAAATGTTTGGTTTTTTTACTGTAAAATCCCACTTTTGTTGTGCTAAACACTTTTTTGTGTTTATCCACTGTGCACTGTGTGAGGAGGCAAATTATTTGGACTCCAGTGTAAACCATCTCCAAAAGATGCCAAACCTCTTCTGTCTCATTAAATTTGTTAATTAGAAAAAATAATTAAGATGACTAAAAATAGAAATAGCAGAGAATACCACCTCTTACATACTTTTTATTCATTAGTTGAAATGCCAAATCAGTGTGTTAAAGCTGTGTGTGCCTGTTATTTATCAGAGATTATTTGTTTTCATCAGTACAATCTTAATCACTTCACTATCTTTAATTACTAGGTTACTACATCTTGACAAAAAATATGTATTATTTGCTCAGCATTAATTGATTGTCAGGATTGAGTGTTGAATGCTCAGCGTGTCAGAGGATACATTTAAAACAGCACTCTACCTATTACAATATATCTTATTCAGTCTGTTAACCTCACCTTGATTCAAATGCAATGCTTTTAACCTTACTTCAATAAATAATGTTTTCAAACCTTCAAATCGGTCATTTCTCATATGCCTTCAATAAAAAATTTAATTAAAGTTACCCCAGGCATAAAACATCCCCTGTCAAGTAAATTGTAAATCCACAAACCTAAATATAATCAAAGTTGGTCACTGAAGAAACTGATGAGTAGAGACATGGACTTCTACTATGACCATGATAACCTGGGGCCATTATATGACCGAGGTCAGTGTATATATATATATATAGACCTTGTATGATTGCCCTAAATAAATGAATTGCATTTGTATCCAGATGATGTTAATGTTCACTTGGAATATGGTCGCATATTGGAGTTAAGGGGCACAAATGAGTCTTAATTACAACAAATACATGATTGGACACGGGAAAACAAACTTTCATTCAGTGTGACACAAACAAAACTGTGTTGTGATCGGCTAGAGTATGAACAATTTCTGTAACACTGTCAAACTGCTTGGTAAAACTTTAGACGGGCATCTTTCTTGGGAGAAACTTATGGGAAATATTGTTTAAAATGCTTCAGAAGATGTTCCTCTTTTCACAACCACAGTAGTAGCAAAATCACTTCCTCTTTCTTGATTGCTGCTCAGCTCGAATAGTGTAAAACAACCAACACTTAGCCCAGATGAACAATAAGTTTGAGACCTAGCATAGACAATTTGTATACTAGTCTGTCATGACAACGAGTGATTGGCATGTATACTGCCTTATGAGGTGTTAAATTGTCAGTTGGATATTACATCTGTCTTCTTTTTTGAAAAAACTTGATTGTTTATTCTTTCATGTTTATGAACTAAGGAGGGTGAAGGGTTCGACTGCTAGAATGTATGTTTTTTATTTTACTCTCTCTCTCTCTCTTTCTATCCAGGATCGCATATATTGGACAGACTTGGAGGACGAAGCGATATACAGCGCCAACCGCCTGACAGGACATGAAGTGGCAAAGGTGGCGGAGCACCTCAACAACCCCCTGGACCTTGTGGTGTTTCATGAACAGAGGCAACCCAAGGGTAAGACATGCAGGGGGAAAAAATGCTGAGAAACTTATTAACTAGGATATTGACACAGGCATTGTTGGTGCTTTTTTCCGTTGCTAGGGCGGTATGGTAAAAGACAAAGCCGCCACAGCAAACAGATTAGATGAGGAACTACAGATGGCGGGCTTGCATAGAAAATTGGGCATCATGGGCTCTAACTGTGGTTGCTCCGTGTACTATTCTCATTGGTACATAGATACATTAATTCCCAGCATAGCTCCACCCAACTTCACCCTGAGCAGATGTCTAATCAGACAGAATAAGTTAAAACACCTGTGTGAGTGTACAGTGTTGGTCAGTTGGTTATAATGATTACTTGATCTAAATGCAGACTCAAACAACAAACTATAACAACAAAAAAAAATCCTTTCGACGTTGCACTCCCTGGTGAGAAAGCCTTGAATTATCCACGTATAGACCAAATGATCCACTTATTAAAACTGACTGAAACAATAAACAAATAACCTGATGTGTGTGATTCGTTTGGTGTGTGTGTGTGTGTGTTAGTCAGCATGTCCGTGTGTGTACAGTGTGTACAAGCAATTTGTCTGTGTGATTCTGTGTTTTCATGCTTTGTTTTCTCCCCTCACTCAGAGCTCAAAGCAGTCTTGTCTGAGTGCCTGTAGGGAGCTAATTGCATTCTCTCATTAATAAATCAAGAGTTCTGCTCAAAGAGATATCATAGAATTGAGCTTGTTTTTTCCAAAATGCCAACAAAAGCTAGATATAAAACAACCAGGCCTAACTAGGCTAAATGAAGACATACTGTGTGAGCTCTAGCTGCCCTGTGAAAGATACTAGTAGTACTGATAAGTGAAATACTTGATAAAATGTGACCTTGAGTGAAGCAATTTGTAAGGTCAACACACTCTTATCTTTGGTTCACTGTTTTATCTTTCATTTCCTATACATTTTTCTTGTCAGAAAACACACTAATCCAAACAAAACCCAAAAGGGAAGATCATCACTTAATGACTGGCTGCCACAATACACCTCCACACATTCAAATATGGCTCCAACCGATTCAACATGTCTTCATTTTTTTTACACACTTCCTCAAAAGAGCCCCTCTTCCTATCCTCTCTTTGTTGTGCCGTTTTTTTATTTTTATTTATCAATTTATTTTTGTCCGTTCCAGCTGTGCTTTGAAGCCTAAGTTCCATGTTTTAGTTCTTATTCCAGACCTAAGGGAGGCAGTGCAGAAGAGGAGGAGGGGACACTGGAGCAATTGCAACTTCAGAACAACATTTTGCAAAATGTTATCTCAGTCTCTCTCCTGTCTTCTACTTCCTTTTCCTCTGCTGTCTGTCCCTATATCCTTCCTTCTCATCTTATTTATTAGAACTTTCTGTTCTTTGACTTCTTTCCTCTCCACTCTTCTCCTCTCCTCTTAACCCTTCTGCCCCTTTCTTCCCCCAGCATAGAATTTAAATGTGTTGCCAATGTGTCATGCCATTTCAAAGACTTTGCTTTTACTCAAAGAGCTTCATTTCTTCTTAATATGGAAAGCAGGTAGGGAAGATATTTGGAGCTTTGAAGAATTTCATTTAGACAGCTGTTCATATTACATACTTGTTATGCTGAGATACTGTACACCAAGTACAAATGTATTCCCATCTTATTAAAATCTCAGTGTGTGTAGTGAGTGATGTTGCTGCTTCCTCTGACAGCTGATGATTCCTCTGATGTGCTGCTCGCTAAAACTACGCACAAGTCAGGAGGCAGAATCGACCACGACCTGACCTAATTCTGGTGCTTCCCCACATGACAAGAGTAGCAATATTTTTCCATGGGTCTTGAGTCTTGGATTAGGAAACTACATGTAAATTTTTCATGTGAGTGCAGAGATTAAAAAAAGAAAGTTTAGACACCCCTGCCTTAACCTAAGCATCTCTTAACTGGACCGGAAAAAAGTTCATGGAATAAATTTAAGTCCCTAAATAACAATGAAAAAGTTGGTCTCAGCATCTATTTTATGTTGTTTTGCAATACGTTACACAATAAGGTTAATAGGTAGTAAGTAGTACAAGTACTTTGGCTGATTAGATACTGTCTACTACTGATCCTGGGTAAAAAATGTTCAAGACCCTGTGCTCTGACTTGGTGTTTTCAAATTTGGGGCACACCACAGTAATGTTTAGAGTCTAAATTGATCATTTTAAAAAGTCTTGAAATGTGACAAGTGTAATAACCAAAAACTAAATGAAGAAAAACAATTATTAATATATTATTATTAATTACATTGATTTTTTGGTCACTTATTTTTTTGTGCTTTAATTTACATTTTTAGTCACTTTTGTACAGGGGCTTAGATTTTTCTTTGTAGTTTCATAAAAAAACAAAAACAATTGTCCATACCAATACCAGTATGAATTCAGTTTACAAGTACTGTTGTTGATGCTTTTGATGCTGACTGAGACCCAAAACTGGGGCTCTGTCTTCAATTCTTAAAGGCCTTTTCCTCTTAAATATTCTAGTCTACAGTACATGTAAACCTCTGTGCTCACCACCCTGGCACTGACATGAGATTTCAATTTACAGAACATTTGGAGAAAGCACCAAATATTTATGAAAGTTATTATTGAAAGTTTATAAATTGTCATTTTAATACACAGTTTTCAATGGAGATGCAAGGCTTTAAAATATGAAAAGCAAAATAATGTTTTATTTAATGGGAAAATATACAAACTCATATTTGGCCAAACCCTTTTTAATCCTCTTTTTATTTCTGTTTGTGTCCCTCAAGCTCCTGATACCTGTAACATGGGCAGTCTGCCTAATGGTGGCTGTGAATACCTCTGCCTGAAGGCCCCCCAGATCACAGACCACTCTCCCAAGTACACATGTGCCTGCCCTGATGGCATGGAGCTGGGACCAGACATGAGGCGCTGTGCTATAGGTAAGTCGGTCACACTCAATAAATCACAGGAGTCCGGGAGCACACTTAATTAGAGAGATTGTGCTGAGGAATGTCACATGAAGTCTACATCGCAGTAATCACGGTGACATGATGGAGTGCGAGGCTATAAGGATATTAAACTGATTTCACACGCTCTACTCTGCTAAAAGGAGTCCACCTCATAATTAACTATTTATACATATCTTTAAATAAATGTTCCACTTTAAACTATTCAGTATATTGGTGGTATCCAAACATATGCATGGATAGCTATCGGAAACATTTCCCATGCCATTATAGGCTGAAGGAAATACTAATAGGTTATTTTTCGGTCACGTATGATAACTTGAATCTTGCGTCATGTCAGATTTGATTTAGGTTCTTCTCTCTCCACGGCTAGACCAAGACCAACTCGGGGCTAGAGTTGTAGCATCCCATACTGGTATTCCCAAGTGTGCCTTCCACCCCCAGAGTGTAACACTGGAAGAGATCCACTGAATCCTTTTAAAATTGTCAGTAAAATA
The DNA here is from genome assembly GCA_005408345.1 of Macquaria australasica. Taxonomy (NCBI): domain Eukaryota; kingdom Metazoa; phylum Chordata; class Actinopteri; order Centrarchiformes; family Percichthyidae; genus Macquaria; species Macquaria australasica. The sequence goes on from SEMN01000016.1 coordinate 149,396, forward strand.
TATACAGTAAATGCTAAATAAATTAAATACAAAAACAAATGTGAATATGCTAGTGTGGAATTTATCCACTCATATACACAATAAAGCTAAATATTTGTCTCAAATCATAACAAAATAGCCTATTGACTATTGTAGCTTTTATCCAAATCCAGTATTCACCAGTTTCAGCCTTCAACAATGCACGTTGTTCAAATCTTATTGTATTAATTATGATTGATTCAAAGCCAGCTCCTTCAGATAATTTGATACCTGTGCTTTCTGTAACACTATTTTGGGAAGTGGGTCGGGGATTCTCCCAGCTAACCCGTGTTCCCAGCACACCACCATTATTTCACTGACCTTATTTCACCGCTCAGCCAGTCCCCAGCCTCTACCAGTCACCGTATTTCACATTTGTTAAGTTCTTATCCTTAAGAAACCAAGTCTGTTTTGCAATTCATGTTTGCACAGGTGAGGAGAAAGGAGCTGACACAGAGAAAAGGGAGAAAGAGAGATGATGATGATGTATGTAGGCTACCGTTCAGAATCCCTCTGAGAAAGGACGGGAGAGGGAACATTTGCACTTACAATTTTTAGACGTCCTAATGCAGGACAAGTATTTCTGCTGAGTACTTATTAAGGTTTGATTAAATGCCCCCTTCCTTTATGTTCCTCTTGCTCTCTGCTTTATGTCTCTGTCTATTTTGGAGCAAAGTCTTATCGGTTTTACAGCAACGATAAAATTGTGAAGAAATGCATTTGAAAATCCCCAATCAAGTCAATCAAATTTTTTATACTGTCATTTGGTTGCCTGATAACACGAACACAAAGGTATGCCAGTGGTGACCTGTGCATATGTGTTAATATGCAATACTGATACACAAAGAAAGTGATCAGACAGAGTTGGAGGTGATAAAAAGCTGCCAGTTCACCCTGTGCACATTCTATCTGTTGCATTGTTTCTCCCTGTGTTACAATGTTTGTGAAAGTAATACCTGATATACCCTTCTAAGACGAAACAGAGGTTCATTAGCCACGTTAGCCAACGAACTGCATTTCAGCATTGAAAACGAGGGCAGGGCAATAATTCACCATTATCTTTTTTTTTCCAGATTTTCAACAGAATCATGTGATACAATATGGTTATTATTCTAAAATGTCTATCATCCAAATGAATGATTCTAAGCATAACAACGTTGAATTTTACAACTCTTGTTGCTGACATACTTTCCAGCTGTTAGCATCTTCAAGTAAAATCCCAAGTGCTAATGACTATTGTCCTGTTTCTCTTGTGCAGTTCGACCCAGAACAACCACAACAGCTGCTCCAACCACCACCACACCTCCCACCACAACCACCACAACAAGCACTACAACAACTAGCACAACTGTTACCCCCACCACGACTCCCCCTACCACCACAACCCCAAGCATCTCTACCACCTCTGCTGCTACAACACTCAGGCCCACAACCAAACGCCTGATGACACCGGCCCCTCCTCAGACCCCCAGGAGCACCTCTACGGAGCAGCCTCGGACCCCCGCTGCCACGAGCACAGAGACGACCAGTTTCAGCAGCACAAGTCAGAGGTCCACTTCCACACACACACCCCTATTGGGCCCAGTGGCCCCCAACAGCATTCAGAGAGAGAGCAACGCCAACCTCTCCCACAGAGGTAAGGATCATGGTGAGCAGGGTTTGTGCATAGGAATGTGAGTTTGTATGAAGTGAGTGTATGCATGCTGTGTGTGTGTTCTTCTGAGTGTAATGCTCCACTGCCATCACTACCGCTACCACCTGCCATTAAAGCAACAGGGAGCTGAAAACCACTACTTACATCAGTTTCCCTCCTCTCTATTTCTTTTCTTCCCCTTCGTCTCTTTGTTTGACCATCTGTCTATCTACTGTACATCCTCTTTCCCTCTCTGCTTTTCTCTCTTGCACACAAACACAACACACACTTACACACACTCACTAGTGTATCTCTCGGTCTGCTTGTTGTTGGTCCCTCATGAGCAGCGTGTAACAGAGCTGTCAGAGCTAACAAACGACAGTCCCCTCCTTTCTCACCTGCCACCTCTCATCACTCATCCTCACTTTCTGACAGCCTCTCTCGCTCCCTTTGTCTTTCCCTCCCTCTCCTCCTCTCTTTCACGCTCGCTCTCTAAAACTGGCAGCATTCTCCGTTCTCGCACCAATCAAGCTTCGCTGGCGCAGAAGAAAAATACCGCTTTACAGTTTGTTGCCCAGACAAACAATGACAGCAGAATATAACGGCAGTAACAATGGTTTTTCAAAGCCACGCTAAGACTTAAATTGTATTGGGAAGCAGGGAAGAATCCTTGATAGCACCGCAAAGCAAAATTGATAAACCACTGTGCTGCACACCACATGCTACAGTGTGATTTTGTTGCAGAAATCAGTGCTTTCAGCTTTCTGTTTGAATTCTTGTGGTCTTTGCTACATAGAAACATTAACATGAGATTGCGGTAACTGTCAAACTGCCAAGGTAGCGATTGTCCTCAAGTTATTTGTTCCTTATAATAATAGAAAGATATCAAAAATCCTCTAAAAAAAAAAGTTACTTTTTTAAGTACTGACTCTTGAAAATGAAATTGAGAGTTGTGAATGTGTGCATTTTTTGTATGTTCTGCCAGGAGAATAACAGTAAAACAGTGTAAAAAGAATCGACTGATTCATGCAGTGCCTTACACACTGTAGAGGAACTTTAGGTCATTTCTGATACTTGAACGACATAGCCTACTGCTCAGTAGATAATAAAAGATGGAACAGAAAAAGTAGAGGGAAGTTTTAAAAAAAAAGGTGGTTGGCAAGTGAGAAAGATTGCGAGCTGCTGTGCTGTGTTTGAACTCAGATTTTACAATATTGTATTTACATCAGAGGCATTTCTCATTATATTGAGAAACCAGGAGAGCAAGGACTGAGGTTGAAAAGCTATGCAGAGCGAAAGGAGGAAGGATGATGAAAGTGGATGTGAGAGTTGGTGGAAAAGGAAGAAGACATGGGGAGGGCAGGGACATAAATAAGAAATAGAGCAGGGAGTAAAACTAAGTATTGCTAAATGAAAAGGTACAGTGAGAGACAATAAAGAGACTATGGAGGAAAAAGAATGAACAGAGCACAAAAAGGAACATGACAGCCCAGCACTTGAACGGGGAGGATGGGAGTTATAAAATGACACTGTTGGGAGGGAAAACAGCATTTACAAGGATAAGAAAAGATGGGCTGCAAAAGAAGCGGGAGAGAAAGTGATTTTCTGAGAATTAAAGAGAATGGCTGCTACAGCTAGTCTCATCACTTTGGGGGCCTGGGTTTTTCAAAGCAAGAACATGCTTCCTCTAGTCTCTGAAGTTGTCAGCCTCCTCACCACAACACAAGTGCTCCAGAAGAGAGGTGGAGCAGACACGGATGAGAAAATGGGGCATGAACAAGACGCGTCTCCAAACCCACGGGCCATGTGTTATAATTTTCAGCTCAGTGCACACTGTCAAGTTTGCCGGCATCAGCTGTTACGCATGTCCGGGCGCTGTGGCTGACATGGTGGAGCGAGGGGGAACCAGGAGTTTTAGGAATAAAAGATAAACCACAGCTGGTACACAAAGCTCATGTGCATCTCTGCCCAAATTTGAACCTTCACTCTTGATGCCAGTAATTATTCACAAATCTTTCCGCAACATTGGACAAGACTAGAAAATGCTGTCTTGCAGTTAAAAGGATGGGTTCATATTTTTTAAAGTCTGTCTTAAAACAATAGGCAGGTGCCCATATGAACACTGAAACAGGTTTTGCTTGCTGGAATTCCTCCCGTTCATACTGGCCCTGAAGAGATCCCTTTCTAATGCAGTTTCAATGTGAATGATGGGGGACAAAATCCACAGTCCTCACTCTGCATCCCAAACTTTATCTGAAGTCAATATGAGGCTTCAGCAGTCTGAGTTAGACAAATCAAGTGAGTGTCTTTCAAAGTTATAGTTTTTTTATTACCAAATTCTGTAGAAACAAAAAGAGGGAATTCTGAAGATACCCACTTAATTTGATAAACTCAGACTGCTGAAGCCTCATATTAGCTGACAGTGTATGCAGTTAATATTAGGATTCCTACATGTTGACTTTAATATTATTTACTGTATATACTGTAGGTAACCTACACATTATAATCGGGTTATATTTATTAGAACCAAATATAGGGGTATAAATAGGGAGGTTTTCATAGAAGCAGACAACAGCAAATTCTTTTTGAACTTAAAATCCCTCCAGCAGTAATAGTCTTAATGAAATCGAGCCTTTTCTCTCTCTCTCTCTCTCTCTCTCTCTCTCTCTCTCTCTCTCTCTCTCTCTCTCTTTGCCTTCACTTTCCAGGACTGCTTCTTTCATAACTGCTGCTTTAATAAGATTCTGTTAATCCGCTTTCTAAAGTCTTAGGACCCATTTGACATCACTCATACTTTAAGAAAAGCCACATTAACTTCTGCTGACTCAGGACTCAGATGCTTCACTGCTCAGTCTGAAGTCGTATCACCTGCTGTGCCTCTTTATGTTACAGCAGGTCTTTGTCTCTGTCTGTGTGTGTGTGTGCGTGTGTGTGTGTGAAATTTATCGAAAGGCAGTTTATCCTCTATATGATTGCATTTCTGAGATAAAATAAAGTCTTAATTGTATGTCCCATTCGTCACCGCCCATCTGTGCCTTTTCCGTGCATACATCACAGAGTCTCTTTCTAGAATGAGCCAATCAGTATGCAGGGCCAGCGCTGTGATCTCTTCTGTTAATCTTCCTCACTAGACTTCATTATAGCCATCTGATCACACTTTAGCTAATGGCTAGCCTGCTGCTAATAGGGGAACTGGGAGCAGGATTAATGTCAAGCTCCACACCAGCCTGTTGGGGTGAGAGTTGAAGGGGAGCAGCATGTCTAGAATAAATGTACGCTGCATTGCATTGTGACACAATATGAAGACATGCTATAGAAAAAGAATGACTTTCAACACAAGGTCGTGTGTTTGAGTTCACTCTCAAGGTCACCTGGAGTATCCACCATGTTTCAAACCTCCATTGGAAGATGTATTGCTTCCTAAATCAAAGATTGTTTTTGAATTGTATTAGTAAAAAATCTGATGTATTACTTCCTGGAATTGCATTTATCTCCTGTTGTATTAAAACGCATCTCATTGCATTTATATGGCATCCTGGTATATTTCATCCACATTTCATTTACACAAAAGTCAGCAGTCCAATGTGGAATCAGATGGATTCACTGCCCGTATATCATGCAAATGAGTTTTTCCAGCGTGATGCTTCAAACTAGTGTTTCTCTCTAGCAAGGTCTTTGGGGAGGGTGTTTTGGAACAAAACTTTTTGCTTAGTTTTATTTTTCTTTCTCTTTCTCTCTCTCTCTCTCTCTCTCTTTCTGTTAATCTCAGCTGCGAGTGATCACTACCTCATAGGTAACAACATCACAGTGGCTGTTCTGGGGATAGTCATTCCTATCGGTGAGTACTCTTGACTTTCTCGCTGTGTTGTCTTTGCTTTCTGCCCGCCTGCTTCTCCCTCCTTGCTCAAGTCCTGCATGTTGTGTGTGGATGATGTGGTATTTTATGTGTCTGGCTGCATGTGTGTGTACTTGCATGTGTGAGTGACTGGGTTTTAAAGTGTTTGTACTCCCACCTGACTGATTAAAATTAGTATATTTTAGATATAACAATAATAACATAGCAAGTCCCATGTCAGCCTCGGCAGTGATGTTTGAGCACAAAATAATAGTTTAGTAATTGAGAAAACGTACTGAGCTGTGGCATTATCCAACAATAGCCTCCTGGCCTACAGCTAGAAAAAGCCATTATGGGCCAGTAAGCTCGTCAGTCAGCGATGGCCAGGCCTTTGCAATGTGCACATTATGTCATTATTAATGGGATTTGAGCAAATTGGAAATTCAATTCATGTTTTGTCATCACATTTGACCAGCTGTTATAACATTAAGCTCATGTTCCTGCTCCGATCATACAGTATTGCTCACTCTGCAATCAATCCAGTGCTTTGACCTATTTCTCTGACCCAGTGGACTAAGAGTGGTTACATAGTTGCTGGAATGAGATTCTGAATAGGAGGAAATATCAAAGGACTGAAAGGGGGCTTAATGAGATAAAATTGTGTTTTTGGCTTGGAGCAGTGGACATTTTGACCTGGGAAATGACATTATTCTCGGTACAGGGTAAAAAGAAACGCTATTAGGCCACCGTACTACAACTAATATAATATAAGGTAGGCATACAAAGACTTAGTAAAGTTAATCTATTCTATTAGCTTTGATTAAAATGGAAATAAAATTTTATGGAATTATTTAATACTTTCATGCATAACTGAGCAATCAGCTGAATGTGTAAATGACCTTATAGTAGCAGCATATCTCGCTAATTGAGATCTCTTTCATCCCTAATATTGAATACTGTGATAAACTATGGGAGCTCTAAAACATCATAAAGCAATTTTTTTTTTCATTTTTCATTCTCGATGATTGAGATATGAGCTCATTAAAACAACCCCCGAGACTGTTAACCCTTTCCACTCTGCCATTCATCATGGCCATAAATCCGCCCCCATTCTGCATTTTTTTGGCAGCTTTGAAACATTAATTATTGTTGGAGGTCCACAAGGGCCGGATTTTTGCACCCCAGTTCTCTGCTCACACTAATGCACCACGCCCACCCACGGCATCACAAGGGGAAGCAGCCCAACAATCATTATCAGTATTTAGCCAAAGTCATGCTGTTGTGCCGCTCTCTAATTGGAGTGAATTTTTCTAAATGAGACAAAAGCTGATGTTCTTTTAAATCAGTGAGCATTTAGAGAAGAACAAAGGAGGATCTGGGGTTTCCAGCCCAGTCACACAGGGATCTCAAGTGCCTATCCAACAAAAGAGCAATTAGATGGGGCTTCCACAGGGGATGCAGACACATCTATGGATGTGGGCATACACACACAAAAACACACCCCCACACACACACACACTTGTTTTATCTCTCCTCATTGACACACCTCTGGTTTGGCTGCTGGTCTCTACACACACATAGATTCACACATGCACTATGCACACACAGGTCCTACAGGGCAGCTAGGCAGTCATGCTGATATGGTAATGAGAGGAGAGAGACAGCACTTATCTCAAATCCTCCAATCCCCCTTTCTCTCTCTCCTTCCCTCTTCTTCTTCCCCTGTCCATTCCCCTCTCATAAGTCAGGCAGTCTGCAGATAGCGTTTAATATTTTTGCCCAGGAAAGTGCAAAATTATAATTCATAGCCCAAATGTAGCACAAGGATAATACAGTGATGACAGTTAAGCAACCTTGCTGGGCTTTTATTCAAAACCCCCCAAAACCCTAATCACTGGCTTCAGGACCTGAATGTTACAAGATTTAACAGAGAAGTGTGTGTAGTTCAGTCTTTATGTGTGTGTGTGTGTGTGTGTGTGTGTGTGTGTGTGTGTGTGTGTGTGTGCATGCAGGTATTCATTGTTGCAAATTGTGCACGTGCATTTATGTTTGTGTGTTTTTGTGCATTTATGTTTGTGTGTTTTTGATCATTGTTGTAGTTTGAGACTGAGAAGAAATGTAATAGAATGTGTATATACAGTGTGAGGGCTTATTGTTTTCAGTTTTTACCAATTTTCACTTAAAAACATACAGATTTTTTTTTTTAAATAGCAGATGGATATACAGGGTTTCCCACAGGAAATTGCAAGCCGAGGTGGTTAGCTGCCCTAATCCTGACTCTTCTTCTGATCAATTTAGTTTGTAGATGAATGCCTAAACAATAGCCACACCTATTAAATATATTACATTTGCTGTGTAATATTAGCAGAGGTGGTCTTTGTTTCTGGCGAGGTGGCCCACCTTCAATGTAAAACGCTAAAACTGTAAAACTGATTTTTACAAGGATTTTATGTCCTCGTGCAACCAAAACTTTGATGCTTTCCTCTGCAAGAAGACGCTGATAATTGCAGTTTAGCTACAGTAAATAAAGTCCTCTTGTGGCGAGCACAGTTGAACATATTATTTGCATACTAGAGATTATTAGTATTATTAGAGAACCACAAACAAGCTGTTTAAGTACATTTAGGGGCTTAAAGTAATTACAAACAAAAATGTTGCGTCTTTTGCTAATTTCTAACAGTCTGTGGGAGTCCACCACTTTTTTCCCCTTGATTTAATTCCCCTACGAACCTGTCTTAAAAGTGTGCATTAGATTATATATAATTTAGAAAAATAAAGACAGAAAATAATGAGCCCTCAGTGCATGAAGGAAAGTGTGCGAGGCGTGTTTGTGTGTGTGTGTGTGTGAGTGCTTAAAGCGCCGCTCTGTGTCCCCTGGGCTGTGTTAACGCTCCCGCCGTGTGTTGTTGTTGTGTGTGTGTTAAACACATGCAGTCCCTATCCTTGCCACAGTGGTCATCGGGTTACTCTGCACCGGCGGATACCTGGTTTGGCGCAACTGGCGGCGCAAGAACACCAAGAGCATGAACTTCGACAACCCCGTTTACCGCAAAACCACGGAGGATGACGACGACGAAATCCACATCGGGCGACACAGCGAGTCCATCGGCCACGTGTACCCAGCAGTGAGTGGCAGCCACAGTCAGCCATTCATAGCGCTTCCTCTAGGGGGCGGCGTCACAGACAGCAACTCTCACTGGTACTCAGGGGCACCGATGCTCTCCAGCGGCAAATGAGAGAAGCTGCAGAGTAAAGGAAGGAGTTTTGAATATATGGGATATGGGAGGCTGCGCAGGGGTTTGGAAAAGCCCATTTGTTGTACATGTAGGCCTGGTGGAAAGAAGGAACAGGCTCGCACACGCACATGCCCACATTCTCACACATCATTTTTGCTGTAATCACTGAAAACACCAATCATACACACACATAAGCCCTTCACCAGTACATCATATTTACATTTATTTCACCTTCATGACCATAATCATACAGTACATGTATTTATCAACATCACATCCTTGTTGCCAACCTGCCGTACCATTTATTTGTACATTGTGTTAGTTTTTCTGGTGGTTGAAGTATTTGTTCTGTTACTGGGAGGCATATGTTTCTTATAAAGCTCCTGTTTCCTGACAAAAGTCCTTACACAGACGCATATCATCTTTGTTTACAGAAGCAGCTGATGCAAATATGAATATAATGTCAACATGGTCACTAGACAAGAGAGAATATGTGCCACAAGGTAGCCTCCTTGTCAGAGAGGAATTTTGTGGATGTTTCTGTGGTATGTTTGCAGCTAAACATGATAGCAAAGGGTCATCCAGACACTGGAGGGCTTAATTAATAAGTGCTGTCTTGATGCAGTATATATGAAAGAGAGATGCATGATGGGGGGGAGCTCTGCAGTGGCCTCTGTTTATTAGTAGAACAAAAAGGGATTTTAACGTTGAGATGCCTTTGAGGAGAAAGAGGACTGGCTTTATAGTCACCTCAGAACTCTGACTGAAAGGACAGCAGTGCACAGGACTAGACCATTCTGCAAATAAATTAGATTTTTAGAGTGGATAGTAACATGATATTGCCGTTATGTGAATTTTGTGTTTTCGTTACAGTGTAAATAAGACATGAAGGATAAAATGGAGAGCACAAATCAGAACCAAGGACAGTCCAAAATAGAATTTCTTATAATCTATCTTGAGTGCAGTTGCAGAAATCGTGAGTCTCCACATTTCATGAGTTGCAGACTGCCCTGTTGATTTCCCATTGATGCAGATACATTTTTGAGAATCACTTATTGGGCAAGAAGCTGCATTTTCTACAAACTCCGGAAACAATGGCAGCTGTGGTTTGCACTCAAATGCACTTAAATGTATAGGGAGTGTGTCATCATTATGACATTAATTGAATATATTTGTTCTTTAAGGTATCGGAAAGCAAGCAGGGAAGGGCAGCCAAAAAGGATTATAGGGGGGTGGGAGTCTAGCGCTTTGATCAGTTGGCATGGTAACACAGATTTCTTTGTGTTGCTCCAGAGGGAAAGGAGGCAAAGAATTCTGGGTATCACTGGCATGATGACAGGCTGGAGACACACACTCACACACACACACACACACACACACACACTAGAAACAGGTGCACAACTGGATCATATTAAGATTCAAGGTCAAATTAACAACCACCCTCAGTGTAGGGCTGTGGAGGGGGAACGGTACTCTCTCTCTCTCTTGTCTCCCAGTTTTATTATTTGCTTCTGAACAAATCTCTTTTATTGTTTCTTTACCTGTTTTCTTCCTCTCCTGTCCTCTTCTTTCCTCTCCTCTCCTTTGGTGGCAATGTGGCAACTCAGACAGCCAGAGAAATCAGGTTGGCATTATGTGGGCCAGACATTTGCAGCCGTAGGCAAGCATCCTGCATTCCTTGCATAGGAGCAGCCAGAGAAGGAGGGAATGAACAAGGGGGGGGGGGATTGGAAAGAGGAGAGGAGGAAGGTCGGGGAGAGGAGGGAGAAGTGAGGACTGCAAGAAGAAGGAGGAAGGAGCGGGAGAATGGATTCTATATGAACCTGCCGTTTCTTTTCTGGGTGCCATCTAGACTTGAATCTCTTTTTCTCCTGATTTCTTTGTTCCCTGTCCATCAGGCTGCTTCTTCTTTTTCTGTATACTATCTCACTTCTCTCGCTCTCTCCTTCACCAGCCTACTGTGGTAACAGTCTTTTTATCTGCTGTTTGCAGCGCGTGGCACTCAGTCTGGAGGATGATGGCTATCCCTGAGGGGGGGGGGAGTGCATCCTGCCCCCCCTCCTTCCCCAATTCCATCCTGGCCCCTCCTCTCACCACAGCCTCTACACCACTACAATGAGGCCAGTACAACGCAGACGAGAAAGAGAAGGAGTCCTCATTTTGCCTCCCCTTTTAAGGAGCAGGGATGACATGTACATCTTGTATATCCCCCTTTCCTCTTCTACTTTCTCCACTGGAGTAACACTACTACCATTACTAGCCACTACTACTTTCCTTAGTGCTAGTTTATTTGTAGTCTCTGCTCTTCTCCACTCCTCTCTTCTCTTTGCCTCTTCTTAGCTGTAGTGGTGTGTAAAATTCTGCTTGATGACTTTGTTCAAACTAACCTCATTTGGCTGTCTCAGTGCTCATTGTAAATATAAGGCTGTCTGGCTGCCGTACAAGGGGAAAAAGATGGCATGCATTATTTTTAATTCCTCATATTATGACTTATTTATTTGTATGTGTTTGCTGTTGTAAATATGAAATCAGCATCTCTCAGTCAGTACACGGTACTAAAGGCAGATTTGTTCAAGTTTGCAAGGGTATACAGTAGTAGGCAAGGACATTATTTTTCTTCATCGTTCCCTTTACATCTTGAGTTGACATGACAGACTTTTTTTAAAACAGGGGAATGTCATCCTTTTCCACACCCAGCCTCTCAGATTCGCCCTCTGACATACTGTATGTAGGCAGGAAAAGCTAAATATAGCCAAGGGGGAAAGAGACGGGAAAAAATGATGGGGTTGTCTGGGTGTTTGGAGGTGATTTCGGGGTGAAAGAGTGAGGAAGGGTGCTTTTTATTTTATTTTTTGAGGGGAATAGGGAGGATTTGTGCCACCAGAGGTTAGTGCCTCCAGGCAAAAAGCAGCAGGGCAGAAAAGGCAAAGGATTATGGGTAATCCTCTCTCCTGGAATTAGAGGTATGCCTACAGTCGATAATGAACTTTTGATTGGTTGTTCATTTGCGGTGGGTGTTAGGTCTCACACATGTTCCTGGCTTTTTGTTAGTGTTGCCATTAATAGTTTGGAGGTAAAACTTAATATCAAGACAGCAGAGTCTTACAAAACACCTTCCTCTGACTGATATGAGATATGAAAGGGGTGCTTTGAGGTACTGAGTACTCAGACTTTAAACCGCTGCCCAACAGAGATATTAGTGTTTGAACTTGAGCACCCCATAAACATCAATCCCAGTGTTTCAGTGGCTTCACAGCACTGCTTTTGGTGTTTCATAGCATTATAAGTTCTCCATCTTTGGTCCCCCTGTTTAACAGTGTGGCTGTGTTTTCTAGATGAGTTGCTGTAGAAGAAGTGCCCACGTTTGGAAGGAATCACTTTCTGCTGTCACGGACTCTTCAGTGTGGTTGTTAGTGGCCCTGTTTTGTACGAGCAGATGAGTAATATGCCAAGGCTGACTGAGCCGAGCACTGATTTGATTTGAAAGCTGGATGGAGAGGAAATGTGTAAACCAGCGTAAATAGCTGATCTTCCATTGGCTTGCCACAGACTAGCTTCCAGCCCATTGAATCAGATGGACTTCATGCCCAGTGACTATCGCAATAATTGCTCACAATGTGTTGTAGTAGTGAATTACTAGAAGCCGTCATGACAAGTTAACATGATAGCTGTTGCATATTGTTATGGCAAATTATTCCTGTTCTGGACATCTTTTAATAAAAGGCATTTTGAAGGTGTTAAGCACATTTATAATGCATTATATAAAGTATAGAGGTGCTTTACATTGTCCACACTATACATACAACACTGGTCTTCCATTCTTAGAATAACAAATTTGATCTATGTTGCATTTCAGCTGAGCTGGGCTAAGAAGTGCTTTTGTTTGTCACATCCTCAGTCTTTTCATAAACCTGATATATGGCTGAATAACAAGCAAAAAAGTATAGAATGCAAACATTAAAGTCTTCCAATATAGGCTCAGTATATACTTAGCATATGTATTCATCTATCTATACAGACAGTGTGTGCATACAAACAGACAGTTGATTAATGGCAGTTATTATTTGTGATTCTCACTGTTTCCTGGAAAGGTTTGCTCAGTGTAGATGCCAGGGTAACCACAGGGGAGGAAGAAAGAAAGACAAAGACAAAGGTAGGCAGGAAATGACTGCCAGGATTTAGACTGAACCATATAGGAACAGGTTTGTGCTTGAAAGATGAATGGTGGGCCATTTATTTTGCTGGATTTCTGCTGATGTTGAGTCGCAGTATTCTGACACTCAATCCACTCACCTCCCTCAGAAGAATGGCGCTCTCTCCTCTCCGTTTATGATGCACAGTGGGGGATTTGTATGTACTGAATGTGACATGTGGCATGCTAGACAGGTAAATTATAGTCCTCTCCAGCACTGCACTCCCCTACATGTATCTAACGAAGGAGGATTGAGCACAAAGGGGAGGCCATGTCCCTTCATCTTAACCTTGTACAGATGAAGCAAAATAAAATGCATTGCACAGTGGGGAAGACTGTGACTCAGCTCGGCATGATTCTGGCCTTGTTCGGCAGCTTCCTGCAGTGTTTGTTATTTTGGCAGAATTTAGGATTGACGTGTATGAAACTGTTTAAATTGGCACAACTGTGGTCATTTTTTTATATTATCAGGGGGTATGATGGCCGTGGGAATTGTTGTGGATGCTCACAATTTCATATTTTTTCATAAAAACCTGTATCTAAGTCCTAAAGGAAAGATGAACATGATGTAAGATGCCAAGAACGATGACACAGGTCAGATAAGATTAAATAAATCCCAAACCCACTGCTGGATTGAACCCTGGCCTCAGCCAGCTCTGCACTCCACAAACTTTCCTTCAGGTCCATGTTTGCTGCAGGTCTAGTGGAGTTCCATACTGAGGGTTTGCAGTTAGGGGAATAAATTGCTTATTTATTGAGGTGACTGAGCGTGGCATTGTAGAAAAGTTATTATTACTACAGTGTAAAGACAGATTGGCTGGTCCACTTCATGGCCTCCTTGAGAGCAGCCATCTCCACTGAAGGACGCTGAAAAAGTCCAGAAAGGGTAGTAGTGGTAGTAGAGGACATACTTTGACATTATGCTTTATGGACATTCTTATTTCAGATTTTCAGGAATTATTTAGGAGCTAATCAATGCCCTAATGGCAGCATAATCATAGTTTTCTTATCAGTCAGATCCATAAACAACAGGCTGCAGGAATAAGGATCAAGTTGAGCACTTTGCCTCATGCTGAAGAGGTCGAAGAATACTGAATTGCATGTGTGTTTATGTACATATGTTCAATTATTCAGTTATTGTGTTTCTCACTCCAGGTCATTTTTTTGTTAATTATTTACTTGAAGTCTTTCAGTGTTAACCCAGTAGTTGCTTGAAGTCTTTCAGTGTTAACCCAGTAGTTGCTTGAAGTCTTTCAGTGTTAACCCAGTAGTTGCTTGAAGTCTTTCAGTGTTAACCCAGTAGTTGCTTGAAGTCTTTCAGTGTTAACCCAGTAGTTGCTGCATTGTTGCATGTGCAACGTGATACCTTGCACAAAGTTACTTAACACTCAACCAGAAATGTACTATTCAAATGCAGAGATTTTAGCTTGTTGTACTATATTGTGTGGCAGTCTTCAATTTCAGATGCACCCATGTTGAATTTAAGAGGCTCCTACACTAACGATCTGGAGCCAGTTGCACCAGCAGTTTGTAAGTTCAAAGCCAAGTTGTAACCTAAGCGGAGATTTATGCCTCTCTAAATTAAATTGGCGTGTAACCACACAAACTTGTTCTTAGTTGTTATTAAATATTTACACCTAGTGACTGTCAGGGGGAACTGTTATGAGCCAACTGAACCAGCTGACAAAGCTAACGTTAGCTCGCTAATAAATTCATTGAGGTTGAAAGAAAGGTATTGACACTAAATGACAAAATAATGTCAAGTTAGTGTAATCAGATAATTCCTACTCATTCTAAATTGTATGAATACTACTAACTCCAAAACACACATTTCTCCGTGTATGCATATATAAATATCTACAATTGAATTATACATTACTTAAGTCTTCACTAGCTAAGCCATTCCTCAAGTTTTATTGGTGAAACCCAATTTAGTAAATCAGTAGTTTGAAACTACAGTATTAAGAACTTTGGAAGGACTTTACACACACTTTACAAACAGCTGGTGCCGCACAATCCTGGTTCTAGATCTAAACATACACTTTGGATACATATACAACTGCTCAATACAATTCCTATGTTGTGTAGGCCTATTCATCTATAGATTTAACGCTTTGTTTAAACTCATACATTCATAAAGCATTGAGATATTTCTAACAAATCTTAACGCACAATAGGCAGGTTGCTATCACAATAGGTCAAACTAAATTATGTCAAACCACCGATGACAAGGGTTTATTTTGTGGGAAAGATGTTACATTATTAGCTCATCACAGCATATTCCAACAGCCGTGATAACCCATAATCTAATATAGTCGTATGCCGTAATTGTAGTGTTCCTGATTTGTGCTCCCTGTTTTTCACTGTCCTGTCGCTTGTCCTTCTCTTCCTCTCTGCACTCTTCCAGTGGTTGCTTCCCACCTTTTCAGAGCAGAGAATCTGACCCATGCTGCTTTCTAACATTGCTCACATCTCTCCACGACATCACTTCCTCGTGCGCTGTATCAAAAGTAATGCCAGCTGTGAGGCTTCAAGTCTTTCTGTGGTCGTTACACTACTGAATTCAGCATCACTGTCTATGTGCACTCTGATTCTCTTGCCCTCCCATCTTCATCTTAGCCATCGACATCTTTCCTTTGGCAAGGGCCGTCAGTCTTTGGGTTGAGAGACACACACAGACAGACACACACACACACACACACACACACTGGAAGAATGGAAATAACACTGGAGGAAATAACCTGGAATCCCCAAAAATAACAAGGAAACCCCCAGAGCTGGAAAAAAAAACCAACCTCCCAATTGATTGTGAACCGGCGAACAAGCACGCTCAGCCAGCAGAAGACGCCCACCACCCCCCACCCCAACCAGCTACAGTTTCGGACTGTTGCAGGAGCCCTCATTGACTGTACTTGGCTGGCAATTAGCTCTTGTTGACCCAGTGACTTTCCTTCACCAACTGATTCCTCTTATTATCATGTGTTTTTTGGACTGTTAGTCTGTGAGTTGTAGTTGTTGCTCTCTCTCTCTCTCTCACTCTCTCTCAGACCGTTCTCAGTTTCATATTTGATCTTCTTGATGTTTGATTACTTGAAGGGCAGTGTTCAGTCGCCTACATTTTTCTACCAGTCAGTGTAAAATGAAGGTTGGGGGGGAAGTTGTGAAGTCTGTGTGTGTAAATCTGTTTCATGGTTTGGGATGATGATACACACGGGCAACATTTTGATAAACAGTATTGTCACAGATTTGGACATTTTACTTCAACAGTGATTCAGGTGGGAGAAAATCACTGCAAATATAAGGAACTATTGGCTCCAATTTTGTTTTGTTTTTTGGTCTACCTGCGTTGTCTCAAAATGTTGCTGATGTGTCATTGCCTGCAAGGAAATCTCAAAAACCATTCGGGCCTCTGTCCATTCCACAGCCATACGGCAGGCATTTTTTTACGCTGTTTGTTGCACAAAACTTTTCAAGAAGCCTTCTGCACTGTGTAAAGAGATAACGTTCTTAGGAGGGGAGGAAATAAAAAGGGGGGGGGGGGGGGGTTGTTCCAATGGTACAGTCCAATGGTTTTGAATCGTGACTTGTAAATACGTTTTCATACAGCAAAAACTTTTTGATAATGTTTTAAATGTATCTGTAAAAAAAAAGATGTACATAAACCTCTGGGGTAAAAAGGAGTGTAGACTATATATGAATTTATTTGTACACAAGAGCACTGGATTTATTTACTACTTGATTGTAACTAAAAATTAATAATCTGCCAAAGTGTTTTTATTTTACTTTTTCTCCTGTCTGTTCCGTTTGTTTGTTCATTTGCTTTTTAACAACATTGCAGATTTTTAGTGTTCACACTGTATTTAATTCTGTTGAATAGATTTTGTTGTGTGTTTTAAAAAAAAAAAAAAGATCATTTTAATTTATTGGTGCCTTGTTTTGTGCTCCTGTATACCTTTACTCTTTCTGTTTTTCCGTGTTATGTGTCTGCGGGAGGGCGGGGAGGGTTAACTGGCGGGTTGGTGAGTGAAGGGGTGGGGTGGGGGGGAGTTAAAACTTAGCAACTTCTGTACTTACATGGAATATCTGTACTGTATGCCAAAATGGTCTCACTCACGTTTCTATGAAATCAAGCTGTTGATAAATATCTCTATATATTGATATATTAAATTTATAAAAACTGTCCAACCTTTTAGTGTTTAGTGTTTCTTTATCTTATGTCCCTCTGTGTTACATCTGGAAGCTGCTTTCTTGTTTTGTTTTGTTTTTACCAAGGAAATGCCAAGGAAAAGTAGCTCATCGGCCATTTAAAAAATTTGTTTACATTTGCACTTCATTGTCTGAATTTCAGTACCTTCAAATTCCAAGAAAGTGTTTTGATTTGCTACCATTTATCTACATCACTTGCCTACAAATTTAAAAGCTTTTGATTGACTTAAAGGTCTGGTAAGTTATATTTCTTAAAGCTGGAGTGCGGAACTTTTGTCTCCTCCTTCTGGCGGTGAGAGTAATTACACAAACACTGTCGATGCGCGCTCCTGACTTACGCCTACAGGGAATCTCGCTCAAATTTCCACGGTTGAAGGACAATAATCCATTATTTAGGTAGAGTAAATGTAATAGTTACATAGCGTACTTCAAATATTTTACAAAGACCAACCTGTCCAAGAGCAGTAACATGACATCCTGTCTGCCCTCAGTCCCTCCTCTTCTTTCAGGCTCTCCAACAAGGACGATCGCTTTCTTTTTATGACTGTAATCCTTCCTCTGAACGCTGAGTTTCTTTTTTATCTGGAGCATCAGAAACTATTCTTGGTCTCATCTTAGGTTTTCCCGCCATACTCCTTGTTGCTGTAGCCTACTCCATTCAGCTCTGGCAAACCAGAGCCATGTAGAGAGAACTATCTCGTGAATCATGTGACGATCAAGCATTTTGAACTTCCGTTGACGCCACTCTCTCTCTACATGCCTCTGGTTTTACTACCGGTGCACCAGTGCGGGAATGTCGCCACACACACCAGATTCAAAAACTGCGAAATACAGAGAGATTTACCTGGCGGTGATGGACTTAATCAGCATTGTGTGAACTTGTCTGGCAACTCAAATGTAATGGATGTTTATTTATATGTCTAAGTCCTGCACTCTATTTTTAAGTAGGACATAGTTTGATCAAAGAGATGTCAAAAATGATCATTACCAAGCAAAATACAAGAAACATAAGAACATTGCTGTAGAGCATATGGACATTTTGATGACCCCGAAGTTATGGATATAGTCCAGGGTTGGCGGTTCGATCCCTGGCTCCCATAGATTAACTTTCTTTGACTATAATGTGTTGACGTGACTTCATCTAGTTGGATACTAAAGTAAATAGGTTGCAGCTTTGTGACATGGCAAAGCTCCCCAACCCGCCCACCCAAAATGTGTTGGTGGCTGTGGCCAGCTTGTTTTGTTCAGTCATGTCAAATCAAGTCATGTTTTTCTCATAGGGTTATACAATCTGTAGAGCACACAGCACCCTTTATATCTTCTATTAATTTTATTGTCCAACACAGATAAAATACTATAAACAAAGACTTTGAACCATCTTTCAAGGCTTGTTTGCCAAAACATGTCAGCATAAGAAATAAAGTGGTAAACTGGGGTCATAATGAGATTTTTTGGTGTTTTTGGAGTTCATATTGTGGTCACTTCAGCAGACCAGCCAATTTACTCAGATGAAGCCCATCTGTCTTGTATTTGATATAATCAAAGACTACTGGGCTTTAGCTTTGGAGCAAAAATACACCGATCAGCCATAATATTATGACCACCTGCCTAATATTGTGTAGGTCTGCCTTTTGCCGCCAAAACAGCCCTCACCAATCGAGGCATGGACTTCACTAGACCTCTGAAGGTATCTGGTGCTGTGGTATCTGGCACCAAGACGTTAGCAGCAGATCCTTTAAGTCCTGTAAGTTGCGAGGTGGGGCCTCCATAGATCGGACTTGTTTGTCCAGCACATCCCACAGATGCTCAATTGGATTGAGATCCGGGGAATTTGGAGGCCAAGTCAACACCTTGAACTCGTTGTCGTGTTCCTCAAACCATTCCTGAACCATTTTTGCAGTGTGACAGGGCGCATTATCCTGCTGAAAGAGGCCACTGCCATTAGGGAATACCGTTTCCATGAAGGGGTGGACTTGGTCTGCAACAATGTTTAGGTAGGTGGTACATGTCAAAGTAACATCCACATGAATGGCAGGACCCAAGTTTCTCAGCAGAACATTGCCCAAAGCATCACACTGCCTCACACCTGGCTTGCCTTCTTCCCATAGTGCATCCTGGTGCCATGTCTTCCCCAGGTAAGTGACGCACATGCACCCGGCCATCCACATGATGTAAAAGAAAACGTGATTCATCAGATCATGCCACCTTCTTCCATTGCTCCGTCGTCCAGTTCTGATAATCACGTGCCCATTGTAGGCGCTTTTAGTGGTGGACAGGGGTCAGCATGGGCACCCTGACTGGTCTGCGGCTACACAGCCCCATACACAACAAACTGCGATGCACTGTGTGTTCTGACACCTTTCTATCAGAACCATCATTAACTTTTTCAGCAATTTGAGCTACAGTAGCTCTTCTGTTGGATCGGACCACACGGGCCAGCCTTCACTCCCCACGCGCATCATTGAGCCTTGGCCGCCCCTGACCCTGTCGCCGGTTCACCGGTTTTCCTTCCTTGGACCACTTTTGGTAGGTACTGACCACTGCAGACCAGGAACACCCCACAAGAGCTGCAGTTTTGGAGATGCTCTGACCCAGTCGTCTAGCCATCACAATTTGGCCCTTGTCAAAATCGCTCACATCCTTACACTTGCCCATTTTTCCTGCTTCCAACACATCAACTTCAAGGACAACATGTTCACTTGCTGCCTAATATATCCCACCCAGTGACAGGTGCCATTGTAACGAGATAATCAATGTTCTTCACTTCACCTGTCGGTGGTCATAATGTTATGGCTGATTGGTGTAAGTCATTTGAGATTTGAAAAATGAGTTGCTGAACATTTGAAGTCAATGGTAAGTTGTATTGACATTCATCATTTTTGTTTTGGTTTTGAGTGCTGCTTTCCAAGTTCATAATTTGTTGTCTCTTCAGCAGAGAAACCGATTCACTCAGAGGAAGCACACCTGTCTTGCATTTGAAAGGTTACATTGAAATCACTCAGTGTTTCCAGTGAACACTTCAGCATATGGTATATTAACTCAAATCTCGAATGACTTATTTAAGCTTCAAAGCTAGCTTTAAAGCTATCACAGAGACACATGGGTGATTTCGACTGTGTCCCAAACAAATCTTTTGGTGTGTCTCTTTGATGATGGATGAAAATGTCACCAGCACCTTCCTGGTTTGTTTCCTCTTTGGCCACTAAACTCAGCTCTCCAGAGAAAGAAGACAAGACAAGTTACAGTAAAGGCCAGGGAAAGAGAAACAACTGATGTGTGAGGGTAAAATGGGCTGACAGTGTAAGAAAGGGAAAGAAAGGTAACAGCAGACAGGGCATGTGTGCAGTCCCTGGAGAGTTGAGAGGAGAGACAGTTCACTGGGGGTTTGATGGATGAGCCGGTGGGGAGAGTTGGCTGAGGATATGGGCGCTCTTTGGCCTGCCCATTGTTCCAGGGTTGCTGTTGCTCTTCATTGAAGATTCAACCCTGCCAGTGCCCTGCGCTGTCATCTCTCCGAGCATCGCAGAAAGGCAGCTCAATGGTTTCATTGAAGATTCATGATAACTGAAGGACTCGTGGTGGATCAAAGGGTTATGATGTTATGAGCTACACTTTGTAGTCAGTGTCTGAGCAGACCGCAGCATATTTTAGGCTATCCCATCTTGCCTGTCACTCCCCACTGTGTACATTCAAAACAGATATTAATGTCATTCTCTGAAATGATTATGATTATTTAGCCGTTCAAAATGTGGTCAGGCAATATAGGCTACACACATGATAATAGCAGTTGTGAAAATGCCGTTATGCTGCAAGTGCATGTTGAAAAGTTAGTTTAATTGTCTTTGGACTTGACATTCATCCTACATTTGTGTTGAGACTTTAAGTTGATGGGTCAGTATCTGGAATGTAAAGCTTTACATTTTCTTATAAGATTGTTTACACTGGTTTGATCATTTCTAGTGAGCGTAAATCAATCAATCAGATTGAATTTTCAGGTGGACAGGCTGCCAAGTTCTGTTAGAGCACATTTAAAGACCTACATTAAAAGATGCAAGGTATGCAATCCAAAACAAAACAAATTTATTAGGCTAGTCTGTGTTGTTATTTTACTATTTTTTAGAAACACCCTATGATAGCATATCATAATGCACTGCTTTATTGAAAAGTGTTTGTGTCATTATGTTCCAGGGGGAAAAATAACACATACAGTAGATATAATACAGTACAACACCACAAACCATGGCCTTGGCTCATTAGCATAGAGTTGAATCAACACATCTCAGCTCAACAGTCTGATCTCCACAAAACACCTATTGTATTGCATCATATTGTAGTACTATATTAAATTGTATTACATTATACTAGATTGCATTATTTCGTACAGGTGTTATGTTATTCTGTTGAACTTGAAGAAGAGACGTTTTCTGACTAAGAAAAAGTTCTTGCACTCTACTTTCTCTGAACTCCAGTCAGTGGAGGAACTGATATTGTTTTTATCAAAGCTAGTTACTCCATTTATGATCAGCGCTAAATGAATGTACAAAGAAGCCTTTTACAGCTTTGAAAATGCATCTTTGACCATGAAAAACTGACACCAAAATCTGAGGTCACATTTATGTTTTTAGTTGTTTTTTATTATTATTATTATTGTTTCTGAGATATTACAGAACTGTTAGTTATCTCTCTGTCAATGAATTAATAATCCACTGGGCAGAATGTTTGCAGGGCCGTAAAAAAAACAACAAAACAAATTCAAATGTCTTAAATTCAAATCAGACTTGTTGTAATTAATTTGTCTTATATGTCAATCTCTGATATTTTAGTTTCTCATAAGCATTTTATCTGATTTATTTCTAACAGAAGGAAATCATGTCTGCATGTCACAGACAGGTGTTTCAAATCAGAGTTCTCAGGGCAATCAACCTGAACATAGAAACAGAGTCCATAAAGAGGCCATTCATAGCCAAGGGACTGGTGTTGGAAATTAGCTTCGGCTATATACACGTGTACAGTACATCGGACACTGCTTTTGCAACTGTCAATGTTTCTCTGTACTTGTCCCTTACAAATAAACCAATGAATAAATCAATAAATAAATAAAAAGTCCTCCAACATTAACATGGCCACATGTCCAATAAACCAGCAATCACTAGAGGCTGTTTATGGCCTCTCTATGAACTTTCTATGCTCAAGTTGATTGGTTGCCTTGAGAACTCTGATTTTAAACACCTGTTTTTGACACTATATATGTCAGTTAGATGATGGTTGGCTGTTATCCTGAAGGAGGCAGTGTGCTAAAAACACTGATTTCTAGTATCTGAACTCAAAAAAAAAGAAAGATTGCAGTTGTGTCATGATGTGGCAGCTTTCCCCTCTTTTCTTTAATGTCAGTCTGTGAGTCAATTTCCCTTAGTTCATCCTTTAAATAAAAAGAAAAAATGTCCCTAAAAGAACAGTTTTGCAAGATCAATTCTTTTGATCTTGCAAAACGGATTCAGCAAGTCTGTTTGCAGGGAGGTAAAGCAGCAAAGAACTGTTACAGCACTGAACAAGAGGTTCTCTGTTGGTGTTTTCTACAATTGCACCTGATGTTACAGAGGTTGCTATTAAATCAATTTTCAGGGATGCCTAAACTCAACCAATCATTATATATAGTTTAATATAGTTAGTAAACCTCTCACTTGCTCACTAATGCTCTCCTCTGCTAAATGGAGCTAATGTCGGACTCCATTAGTTAATGTTTGGAGTTAGTGGGGCATCTAGGCAGCTGAGTGCAGAAAATCTCCTCTCTCCACCTGTCACTTAAAAATGAATAAAATATTTGTGGGGCCTGGAATGACAACTCTACTTAGGAAAATTATTTCAGAATAGCACAGCTGACCTCAGCTCCTCCTCCTCCTCCTCCTCCTCAGAGAACAGTCCTGTGGAAAACTGTGCCACAATTTTAGGTGCACATTTCAATTTGAGTATAAAAGGTTTCATGACTTTGCATTAGGTTAAAACACAATTATTTAAATTGAATGTAAGTGCATGCACGTATTAATGTTTAGAATGAACAACAGAGTATTTACCTTCTACATCACAAGTCCATAGTGAGTTAGCTGCTACTCTGTGAGCACAAGAGGACACGGATTCCTGCCAGGAAGCGTAAAAAACTGTATCAATTCTGCATAAATGCTCCTTGGTATGTACATGCAGCCTCACTCTCACTACTGGATGCTGAGTCTATTTCCATAGAGCCTATTTTTTGTTGGTTTTGGACTATTTAAAGAGAAGAAATGTGCTATTTTAAACTTTTAGCTGAAATAAAGGCAAGCAGTCATTTCAGGAGTCTTAGGTAGGAAATCTTTTTTTTTTTTTCCTTCCTGCTCTGCTGCCCCTGCTGGCTGGAGGCCCCCACTACGCTAATGTTATTACCATCAAAACTTTGAGTGCAGCAACACCCTGAAACCCAAACAGGCTGCCAATCTGCTTGGCTCTTTCAACCACAAAAGATTAATCTGCCATTTTGTTTTCAGTGCACAGCACTTTCTGCAAACCATAGTGGCATAAAGCAGAGTCAGTGCTTATGTTTGCTGTAGTAATTCTTTTTAATCATTCTCCATTATTGTCTCCTCTCTTTCCCCTTCTCATTATTTCTTCGTCTCTCTCATTACCTTCGTCTCTGCCTTTGTGCTGCCTCTGAGAGCTTTGCTGAGGAGATGCAGGTTTATGGCGCTCGTGTGTGAGTGTGTGTGTGGGTGTGTGTGTGTGTGTGAACAATTTCACAGAATGAACAACTGGAGTGTTTCACAACCACTGCAATAAAATGTGATTGTTAAAAGCAAATTAACATTCAGTCTCCCTTCACCTTTTTCCAGTTCTTTCCATTTGCATCAGCTCTTTTCCTACATTTTGCCTCTCTCCTTCTGTCTCTCTTGGTCCATTTCATTTTACGTCTATCAGCACTTTTGCTCCTCCCTTTGTAAGACTTTCCCACTGTGGCACCTTGTTGTTGCAGCTATAAGGTGTTTCAGCTTTGTGAAAGGAGCCAGATCGGTTAATTTTCCACATCTGGCCTCAAAGTTATTGCAGTAAAGTCTCTTTCTGTTTAAAAATGCAGTGAACACACGTCCCCCCCCCCCTTCTTCTGCCTCATGGATGACAGTTCCTATTATCTCCTGGATAATAAGTTGCACAGATTAGCCATAGGGGCAGACAGAGGAGCAGGGATATGGCACACTGCATGTGTGTTTATGTGTATTTGTTTGTTTGTGTGTGTGTGCCTGTCTGTGTTTGTCAGTGTGTATTTTTTCTACATTTGTGTGTATCTGCTCAAACTCATGGATTTCTGTTTAGCTGTGTGTGTGTGTGGGTGTGTGTGTACCTATTAATGTTTGCCTGTCTATATTTGTGTGTCTGTTTGTCTGGGAGTGTGCATCTCTTTGTCTGTAGTCATGGATTTACATCCAGCTGTGTGTGGCCATGTGTGCCTGTCTGTCTGCATAGTTGCACGCCAGCATGTGTGTTTGTGTCTGAATATGTGTGTGAGACTGTGCCTGCACTGGAACACACTAGAGGAGGAGTTGATGGGCTAAGTGCCATTACCAGATAATTACAGCTAAAAGTCTCCATGCTAACGAGGACGGCTCATCATCCTGGTGTTGGCAGACAGAGGCCACAAAACATCTGCAATGCAGATTAGGAGCACTGTGTTTGTGTGTGTTTTCTATATTCTCCTCCTGCTCTGTTCCCTCTTCCTCTTTCTCTATATGTGTGTGTGTGTGTGTGTGTGTTTGTTTAGTTACTTGTATGATAAGGGGATTACTGTTATGCACAGAGATTCACATTTTGAATAAGAAACCAGCCTCTCAGTGTGTTTCCGTGTGTGAGGGCACTGTACACACACAAATATGAACACTGTATATCAGTGTAATTGGCTGGCACAGGAGCCCAGTGTGAGTTGAGTTTGAGGGCATCCATACAATAAAGTGGGTGCCTGTAATGGGCTCACTCCTCACTCCTTGTGATGGGCTTATTCCCTTCATAAATGGTGTCTGTGGCACACAGAGGCGACAGCAACAGGAACATAAACATGTTTAAAATGCAATTACACAAAAACATCAAAACAAATATTTTACCCTTTTGTGCTGCAGATGTTATTTTTTGCATTTAAGTGAGAAATGAATTTAATTAACTTTTCTACCTGCTGGGACAGGTGAGGGTGTTCAGACTACCACACGTACCACAAATCTGATTTTCAACCTGCATGTTAAGCCTTCATCTTCACAATCCCCTGGCTTCCAAACAGTAGCTGATGAGGAGAGAACAACATCAGTTCTACTCATTATCCTCTCTTCTACTATCCTCAGTGTATGGGAATACTTAGAGTGAAGGGAAATTCAAAATTACCTCTCTATGTGGGGGTTTGTGCGTCCACAAGGTTTATGCATGTACGAGCACAAGTGTGTGTGTGTGTGTGTGTGTGTAATTACTGCAGCCGGAACAACTCAAAAACAGCACTAACACATCATCCACTTCAGTTAAGAGCAAATCACTCTTCTCCTCTCAGTTTGTGATTAACGGCCATCTGTTTCCTGTAAAAAATGAATTTCCAGTCTGCTTTAATCAATCAAATCATTCTAGTAATGTTTTTTTTTTATCATTGTAAAATATTATATGTGTGGGTATTGTGTTTGTTAAGAATAGCAAACGTAATACATTTGATGTAACCCATAAAAACCCATAGACATGCTTTTATTTTTTAAATTACCCAGGTATACAGTAGCTGGTCCAGTTCACCTGTATTTGCTCACTGTCTCAATGTGTGTTTTAAACACAGCTGCATCTGGCATGTTCACTCTTTGGTATGAATGATTAAAGAACATCAAAGACACAGAAAGATTTCATCATATTGGGATTACCTATGATACTGAGCATGTTTTATGCCAGTTTAAGCCATGTTAGTGAGTGTACCTTGATTGATTTAGGTTGTCTGTTTTTCTCTAAAGTCTTGATCTTCATTTCCTTTAATTTCTTAGCTGCAACACCATAAATCTGTGACAGTCACTGAGAAAACCACAGGGAAAATATACAGCTCTTATTTAATTAGATGCAAAATTAGTAAAACTGAGTCCTCAATATGCACATGCAACCACTAGGACAAAGGAAATACTTGAGAAAGAAGGATACAAAGTCTGTTGATAGCAGGTATTGCCATGCAGACGTAGTCCCCAAGGAAATCAAGCAGTTAACATGGTATAATGATCAAGGTTATCTAAGGACTGGCACTCCTAATTGTCCATCATGCTGGCTACCATGGCTGAAAGTGGAGAACTCAGTACTTTAGAGAGGACTGATGTGTGTAAGAGCAGTGTTCATGCTCATATTTTATATTCATTCAGAAACATTTGTCATTTGTGCCATAAAGATCATCAGCTGATCTTAGTGAGTGGCTCTGGTGATGTGTCTGGTCGCAAACTTCACATGAGGGCAGTGGTGGAATGTAACTTAATTCACTTACACAAAACTATTCAAAAGTCATTATAAAACAATTACAATCTGCTCTACCTCCACCAGCAACAACAGTAACGTACTGCTTACATGTTAATGCATCAATAATGATGAACCATTAATGTAACACTGGCAGAGGCCATTTTACATAATGACTACTTTTGATACATGATACTTTTTGTTGCTTTTAATTAACATTTTGAAAGCAGGACTTTTAGTAAATGTGTGAATGTATGAATACTTCTTCCACCACTGATTAATGGCTTATATTTTCTCATTACTTTCTTCACCCCATGTCTAAGTGAGAAGCGGTTCTCAGTTAGGAAGGTCTGAGAACATGAAAAAGAGACTGTTGTTCTCCCTCAGTTAGTGTTCTTACCACACAGTGTTACCACCATCTGCTGGTCACTGTTTTTCATTACACCATACAATGGCGTTGGAGCTGAGGCCCACACAAATGGCTGTTATGGGAGGGAATATCAGCAGACTGTGTTTTGGATATTAAGCATAAATCATCTAGTAGCACTAACTGCACAATATGTGAGATTATGCACATCAAAACATTTTCAATTCATTTAAATTGTTTGGTATATTTCAAATTAGGTGTTCACATAGCCTACATATTGTTTGATGTAGAAGAGGCACTATGGGTATATATATTGTTGTTACATTGCAACTTTTTGGTTCTGTTTTTTCCCTGTTAAAGCTAAAAAACGAATCTTACCTGATTTGCTTATAAATGTTGTCCAGGCTACCATTAAGGTGCCTGATAGGAAATTATGTGTATCAAGATGCATAGTCTGATGTGTAGTTTTTGTATTAAAATAACAGTTTTTCTTAAAAGACCAATCAGTAAATTTTGTCCATATACTGTAAATCACAACTTTATACTCACTACTGTACACCATTGACAGCATTTTGTGCATTTCCCAACTGAAAATAACTGAAAATAAAGGCCTGTTTTGCAGACATTGCTGCACAGACATAATCTTATCTTTGCAGTAGCTTTTTATGTTGGAAATGATAGAGAGCAACATGAAATTGGCATTTAATAAGTTTTAAATCTTCATATTTATTTATTTAGAAGTAGTTCTCTGGTTTGTAACATAAGCCCGTTGTACAACTCCGTCATGTACATACATACACTTTGATTTTCAGATGGGTACTCAAACAAGGGAGACGTTACCCTGCCAGTGTCAAATCTGCTTCATATTTTCCCCACAAATGTCAAAGGTAACATTAAAGGGCACATGACAGTCCACAACCTTGTCAAATCACACATGTACTATATACCACCCAACCAATCAAAGATTAGCTGAATAATCACATCATCAGGGAACACTCAGCATAATTTCCAATCATCCAAATTCCCCCTCCAACGGAATCACCATAATATTTGTTCCATGCATACATAAGTATACTATATATGGTAAAAAATATATCATTTGGAATAAATACTTAATATCATTTTTAGAGCAAACTATCAGACAATACTTGTTATATATTTTTCACAATACTGTATGTACATGTATTTGGCTGAATTTACAGGGACAGAAAACTATATACTTAACCCCATGTGAAACAGATTTGATTTCAGTTCTTTGGTTGTTGAGCCAGTTATGAAACCTTATTACATCTGGGTCACACTGGATTAAACATATGGATCTGGATGTGATTTACTTCAAGACTTAATACACAGGCACGGAAGACCAGATATACCAGATATTTCACACAGCACAGATCGGATCATCCTTTAGCTGTCTGAAATGCGGGAAGCTACACAGACTCTAACCTTCGTCCCCCTTTAATATACAAACAACCAATGATGATCAGATGTGCTGCACAGAGTTAAAATTCAGAGTTTCTGATCCTGTGTAAATGCAGCCTCATTGTTGAGGAAATCTGTGCTATTTTGTGACTCAACAAATGATGATGATCTGTTGAAAAATTCCCATTGTTACTGAGTAAATGCATCCACTGTATATACTACTATATAATCATGATGCTTTGTATAATAGGTCTATTTATCTTCATGTCAATCTATATAGTCCCATATTAGCACCCACATTAATAAAGTGTCTGGGAATGAGCAAGTACTGGTTCAGGATCAGTGGTCAGATCACACACATCTCAGAAAAGTTCTTAAATTCAGCTTAGAAGTCACTTCTACATTATTATAGGTATGGCAATATAAATTTATCATGACTAAAGCATTTCAAATCCAGCTTTCTAAAAAGTACTAATAAGAGCTGAGATGTTTGATTTGTCCGTAAGAAACAAAATGCTGAAGACTCTTCAGAGTACACTATGATCCAAGTCTTGGACCACAATCCTGCCTCTGTAGAAAGTGATTCATTTTCTGACTGTAAATGCGGAATTGACCGTCATAGACCACATACAGCATATGGCAGTTGTTAAAATAAGTGGTATTCCCCTTTAAATTCTACCTTCAGTAACCCCTGCAAACCCCAGTCATCATTTAAAGATTTACAGTTTACAGTTACTGGCCATGAGGAGTACTACTCAGCTTGTGAAAGCAGTTGTATAATGTCTCCTCTGGAGGAGCTTTCTAAAGTCAGTGAAAATAACCCAGATGATGTCATCAAGGTTATCTTGGAGACTGCCATTGGTTGCATTATGGGAATTGGAGGATGTTGCTGCTTCTTTTTTTAAAATGTCTCTTTCTGGTTCCCCAACTTCATAGAAGTGCAGCACTAAATGTCGATTTCATGAATCAAAAATGATGAAGTATGGTTACATCCATCAGTCATGATCCCTCTCCAGAAGGGTGAAAACACTCCTCCAGATGCCTGTTTAACGGTACAATTATTGATCCCTTTGTTACCTGTAAACTTCCTGACCTGCTGGACATTTTATGGGATTTCTGCAGGGGTCACTGAAGGGGAGCTGTTAAGTTGTAAACATTTTATCAGACCAGTACTCCAGTTTTAAGATACTTTAGGAATGTGGGTGTAGGTTTGAGGAAAACAGAAGAAAAAGACCTCACTCCCTGAAACACATCTCACCTCTAAAATGGAGGATGATCATCTGATTAAGGCTAGACCAAAGCCACTCTCCCTACCTAGTTTCTGATTGAAAAGGTAGTATTTCATTGATATTGCTTCTTTTAGGACGGCAAGCCATAAAACAACCCATTACTTTCGGTTTTGAAATATGAATGCCTTGAGGCAGGAACAAAGTGAACTGGTGAAGAGATGTAGATCAAATCTTTATAATCCAGATTTTTTCGGTGATTAAATGTCTTTAGTCACATATGGTAAAAATATCAAGACTCATTCCTATGTCTGCCATATCCACATATGTCTCTGTTAGTCCCATGATTCATGCCAGAATAGTTAGACTTGCTACATTTATTTCTTGGAATGTATCACAGCCAGCCTGACATTCATTGTGCATTTTGTAGCAGTTGCATACATGATTTGATCTGAAACGAGCAGGCGAACAAGACATAAGTTATATTTGAACTGAGGGAAGAAGAAAGAGCGATGTTAATCATGAGAACAGACAGTATTACAACATACTGTTGTTTAGTACTATAAGACAGCCAGTAGGGGGAGTAACTGTGTATTGGCATGCAGCACCTTCTGAACAGTACAATCTTCTTATTAGAAGACTTTTGTCTTTCTTTAATCTGGTTATACTGTGGTTATAAAAATCATTTCTTTTGTGTCCAAGAGAAACATTTTTATCTCCAACTAAACCATTTGTTTTTCAGTATTTCACAGATGATCACCCATGTCCCGTATGTGAAAAACATCATTACTATGGCAAAAACACATTAAATTATGTCAAATATAGACTGAATAATGGGAATTTTGAGCAAAGGTTCTATTCTTTTATTCAATTTTCTAATTCGCACTTTTGGAGATATATATATAGTTTCTTCTGGACATCGATATTAGAGAGGACTATTTACTGTACACAAACACAATTAAAAAAAAGTGCAGTAGAAAATACAGTTTTTGTGTTTGTATATGATTATAATCTGTTAGAATAACATTCTACATATACTATGTTCTCAATAATGGCTTATGTCCAAATATGACAACAATGATGTCAATGTCATAAAAGAAAAAAATAGAAATAATGTCATATTTAATATTGTATATTTGAAAGGTAGATCATGTGCTTAGTATTTTGCTTGAAGAGATAGTTGATGATAAGAAGCAGCAGTTCGTCAGAGTATCTCTTCATCCACTTGCCAGTCCGTCCATCCCTGGTCCCTCTTTATATTCTCACCCTGTCCCCTTAGTAATACCCCGTCAATCACACTTGTCACTATGGCAACGTCTTATCAATCAGACCGGCCCCCTTTGTTGTCTGTCCACTGAGTGGTTGATGCAGCATATCCATAAACACCCACAGGGCATGTTGGCAGAGATGTGGAAGAAAATGTGGGCGTACATTGCTGGACACTCCAGTCTCAGAGGTTTTATATGTAGTTCCACGGTAAACAGAGCACATCCACTTTTTCCACTGGTCACACAGAGTCTCGTCACCATGTCTTTAATTCAACCTTTTCCCTCTTTGTTGGTGGGCAGAGGGTCTTGTAAATTGAAGGGTTTGGGTGTCGACTAGCTGGAGTGGTTTGTAGAAGTAAAGGAGGTCGGCCAGGCTCAGAGGAGGTCTGTGGTAGACGAGGGCTCGGAGGCTCGGGTCTCAGCGTGGGCCTTCAGAAGGTCAACTATGTCTTGGTGGGAGGCTCCCTCTGCCACCGACAGTGCTGTCTGTCCATTCTGAGGAAAAACAGAAAGAAAATGTCACAGTTTCCCATCAAAGACATTGCAGTGACTGTTCTTATCCTGACAGTGGCAGTGTTGTGTTGCTCTTTCTCTAGCAACTGAACATTACACACTGTATGTGGATAATACACCTGCCCTAATACAGGCAATACTACTATACTGTAAACATCATTGGAAGAGCTGGGTTCAGTATTTGGAAATAAGTCTCAGCAAATAAGTCTTGTCACGTTTCTGTAAATCTGATCTAATAATTTTCTTCCCAAATTACACATCAAAATGTTCAAGAAAGATTGTAATAATATCCACAGATAAGCTTCTTTGCATCTTGCTGAAATTGTGTAATAAGCCAGGGTTAAATAATAAGCCTGGAGAGGTTTTGTAGCGAAAGGGAAATGGCAGAAATGTTCCAAGGCATACAAGGCATAAACATCAGTATGAATTTTTGAAACTTTAATATAAGAATATTCTAAATCCTTGCCAGCTGCAATAAAAATACTGCAAAAAATCAGCACCATAGAAAGCTGGTCCCCATGAGCATTTGTTGTATCTGCACTAGTTGTTTTTTCTTTCATATATAAACTGCCAATAATAAACAACCAATTTTAATATATTGCTATATATTGCTTATAAGCTTCAAGGACATCTGTCTATTGCTCAATCTTAAACTCACATGGACACCCCCCCCCCCCCCCCATATAGATAGATAGATAGATAGATAGATAGATAGATAGATAGATAGATAGATAGATAGATAGATCAACAAATCTCTCAAAATGCAAGCACTTCCAAGCCCATCTCTATATAGTTTGAGATGGGTTGTGGGCTTCACACTGAGACATCAGTTAAGACACATAGCTGTAAATCTTCCCGGCTGACTGATATTGCAGTGCTCTATAATTCTACTTGTTACTTTCTGCATCATTCTCACAGTGTGTCTTGGTGTCTCCTATGTATTCTTCTAATCAAAGGCTAGATATTAGAAATTACAGCAAACTAGAGCAGACAAGGCTGCATGCTGAGAGAGACCTTGTCTCATGGGAACACAGATGTCTCAGAACAATGTGAATGCTCTGTGTTATATTTCATGTAAATTTCACAAACCTGTTAAAACAAACTGCTTGATTTACTTGCATATCATTTAAAATTGCTTGCCAGAGCTGCTTATTTCCCCAGTTTTGAGATAATGTTTGTCCCCCACTACCACTAAATATAGTGTGGGCTCATGTGTTGTCATGGAGTCACATAGCAAATGATCTACCAGAGGCACATGGTTGAGTTGTAAGATGATTGCAGGATACATTTGCATAGATTAATCTCAGTCATCCACATAGAACAGTCAAATTCAGGTTAAACAACCTACGTACTGAACTTCTGTACTGAAGATTGTTCATCATTTAGGCTAATTGTTGAGAACACTTGACGTGAGGTGTCCTCTGATGTCCCATCCCCCTGCGACTTGGCAGGAAAAAATGTTGTAGTAATGCTGTAATGTTGTAGTAGTGTTGGAAGCAGCGACACGTTGTGTTGAAAGTGACGATACTTGCATCCTTAGGGAACTAGAATCAAAGCCCACAGTTGGATGCAGGTGTGGAGCAGCTGCAGTGTTGCAACAGTGTTTACAGGATTGTTTGCAAGGTGTAAGTGCTACTGGCAGAGCAAGGCACCAGTCGTGATATGTCCATTCTCAGGCTGGGCACCTCGGACTGCAGAGGGGAATCAATAATCTAGAAAAATCAATAATGTTCTAGGTTGAACAATCAATCTACTATGTGTGGGCCAGGCCCCAGCTACCTGTCACCTAACGCTGACCGCAGGGGCAGCCTAATATCTAGCGACACATTCTACAGTATGTGTGAGCCAGGCACTAGGAGCTGTGTGAGCATTAATGTAGCACAAGCAGCAGATAACCAGCAGTTGAAATGAAGCAGTGATGCCTGGCTTCTCAATAAAGAATTAACCTTTATGGAAGAGTCACCATGGGCAAAATTAAGCCAAAGGGCAGCACAGACAGGAAGTCTCAAGCTTCTGCCTTGAGCTTCCCCTCTATATGGATCAATGTCTTTCTTGCTACATGCTTCATGTATAAATACATGCAACTGTGAGGTGAACCCACTTTGAAGCCATGTTTTTGACTACAGAGAACAACTCTTTATTTGTCTCTGTATTTTATATATGTAGTGTTTAAACACAGGTCTGTCACTGAGCATATTTGGTCTGGGATGATCTTGAAGAGGTCTTATCTGTCAGACTGGATGGGACCTTCTAAGCCATCTTGGATGAGAAGCAAAACATCTTGAACTTTACAGTGTAACAGTATACCTTATCTGTGAGGCTGGTGTCACAGCGACCTGTCTCCAGCAGCAGACGAACGATGTGTGTGTGTCCATGTTCGCTGGCGCACATCAGGGCCGTGGAGCCCTCGCGGTCCTGGGCATTTACATCCGCGCCACAGCTCAGGAGCAGCTTCACCATGGCAACGCGGCCGTGGCTCACTGCAAGCATGAGTGCCGTCTGGCCCGCCTAGAGAGAGAGAGAGTGAGAAATACAGAGAATTAGAATTAAACAGTGAGAGGGCAGGTATGAGAGGGCGATATAGAGATAAATGAAGAGAGAAACAGGGTTGGGGATGAGGGAGGAAAGAGGGATAGAGGAAGAAGAAGAGAAGGAAAGGTAAGTGAAAGTGACAAATTAAGATGCAGAAAAAGGGGGGTAAAGTGTAATGTTTTGAAATTAAACTATGTCAGAGTGCCTCAAAGTCTCACAGAAGTTGTGCATGAAGATACATTTCTTACACAGTGTTAATGTATTCAAGAATGTGCAAAGACTACATGTAAGGGTTCCTGTGACGTCAGTATGATTTCCTAGCCGAACGTGCTATTTCTTCCCATTTAAAATTCTGTTTGCGTTGCACTATAGATGGCCTTGCTGTCGAAGAAAAATAGCTGATGTTATGGTGTATTCCTGTAAAGTGACCCACTTTTAAAAATTTCCTAACATGCCCTGATTTTCTCCAGATGATTTATTAAATTCCCAGACTTACTGTGCCTGAAATACAACATCCTTTACAACAATAACTCATCATACAACACAGCAAATCCTATGATATTCAGTAAATTCAAGGGTAGTGATGTGTCAGCGCAAGCATATACTGTATATTACCTGTCTGGAGCATGCATTGACGTCACCAAGTTTCAGCAGTTGTTGCGCCACCTCCAGGTCATCAGGGGTCTCAGCAGCTGTCAGAGCAGCGAGCATCACTGGAGTATAACCTGCCTTGTTCACATTGTCTGTCTCACATAGACCTGAACACACAAACACAATGTTTTACTAAGTAAAAGAGAGCATTTTGTGCAATTTTGTGTGGGGGTTAACTGTCTTATCTAGCCACTATCTTTTGCTGTTTCTCACCAGTATCCAGCAGCAGTTTGACCACAGGGAAGTTTGAATGCGACACACTGTAGTGGAGGGCCATATTCCCGTTGCCGTCTGTCAAATTAACTACATACGGCAGGAGAGTGGGTGTGGTCATGCCCACTTGTCGCAGGTATAATCTGACGGTATCGGCCTGTGAGTGTTTCTGACTGGAGACCTTGAACCACTCCTGGTAGAGCACCACTAAAACCTGACGCTGAGGAGAGAAAAGATATAAATGAAAAAGCCGCCAGTGGAAGCATTTTTATTGTTCCCTGAACATAATTTTTTACTGTTTGGGCTGTTGAGCAGCTTTCATTTTCAGCCTGAGAAATGACACTGTAAACCACATTGCTCCACATTATTCTACTCGTTGTAGTCAAAGAGCTCTAACAGAACATCAGCAAAGTACCTGAAGCATTTTCCCCAAACAAGAATTGTTTTTATCACTGTTTCAGAAACTAAATTTGGAAAGTGAAAAGGGCATCATTTTTGCAGCATTAGGAAAGGATACACACATAACAAAAGCCTATAGTTGATCATGAGCATTAACTCTGCAGTCAGAGTTGATAAAACACAATCATTTCCCACAGCTGTGAAGAATTAAAGCAACAGCTAAAAGAAATTCTTACCATTTCTTTATCTGGGGATGAAACCTCTTCCATGCGGTCTTTTACATGGAGGCAGGCATCTATAAAACCCTTGTCAACTTTCTCCCTGGAAGCAAAGACCAGACGACAGAGTAAGAGACATTTTTAAAACATTTTTTGAGTCAAGGACGTTCAAGCAGTCCGGGAGTATCTGGAAGTGAAAAGAAAAATCCAAATTTAACCCAGCACACTCCACATCTGCTCTTTACAGTGTTTTCTTTACTGCTTTTTCAGGTTTAATGTGGAAATACCATCAAGTCTGCATAACACATGGCCAAGAGACGGGTACTCTGGTTCTTGTGTAAATTCTGTCTGGGATGAAAACAAAAGATAAAAGATGCCTTGCGGGCCTCAGTTTACTCTGATTCACTGCCCAATAATATCCACCAAGTGCTCATAGATACTCATCATACATCTCAAGCAGTACTAAGTCTGAGTGGATGACACTCTCACTGTGTA
This sequence comes from Macquaria australasica, assembly GCA_005408345.1. NCBI lineage: Eukaryota > Metazoa > Chordata > Actinopteri > Centrarchiformes > Percichthyidae > Macquaria > Macquaria australasica. Next base: position 185,291 of record SEMN01000016.1, read on the forward strand.
CTTCACTCCAGCCATAACACACACATACATGTACAAGCACACACACACAAGAATGATCAGACAGGTGCTGAGTGATGAGTTAATATAAGTCCTGCCTTCTCCCAGGGGCCTCATCTACTGTGTGGCCCTGGGGCCCTCAGCCACTGTCACAAATAAGTGATCAGTCAGTGATCAGTCAGTGCCAACACTACTGGTTATTTGCTTTTTTGTCCCAGACTTCTGGCACTTTAGGGAAGGTAGTGCGTCTGTGTGAGACCTCTATTAGAGTGAGAGCAGCTTATACTGAAGTGTGCAGGAGCAAGTTGTGTGTGCTTGTGTGAAGCTACTGTGCAGTCAAGTGTATGTGGAAACAGGTGTGTGTTTAGTGTGTATGTGTATGAAACAGAGGCTTATAGTGTGTGAGTGTGGCAGTGGGTCTGTGCAAGATATTAAGAGGTAAGCAGGGTTGTAGGTATGAGTGTGTTTTTAATTGGATTTCTGGATTGTGTGTGTGTGTGTGTGTGTGTGTGTGTGTGTGTGTGTGTGTGTGTGTGTGTGTGTGTGTGTGTATAAGAGTCCCACTGTATATTGAAGCATCATTCAGCACCTGTCTCAGACAAAGTATGTGGGCTGGACACAAAACAAAGCACTCACTTGTGCTTACCCAACATCGCATGTAACACAGTAATCTATATGGATGCATTGTAAGTGATATGGCTTTATTGTGCTTTAATTATATTCCTTGAATTAACTGTTTACATTCTTTCATTCGCTTTATGATATGAGGGAAGGTCCACCTTGTGTCATCTATGAATGAGACTTTTCTGTGCTGTTGCTGTGTATATTTGCTTTCATTCACCGTGATGAGAGCGTGGAACACAGTGAGCATCAGGTTTTCAGTTGAGACGACTTTGCTAGATGTGTGTTACCAAAAAAGAGAAGATGACTGAGCCTTTTTTTCTACTTTCAACTTGCCTTGTTTATTCTTCACTATAAACAGTCTCTACTAGCAACATAAAGCAGTCCATGCTGACCATTTATCAGATACCCACGCAGTATCTCTGCAGCTACCATAGCCCAGAAGTATAGTCACATTTTTGCACATCAGCTATGGCGTAGCTTACAGCGGCTACATGCACAGGCTCCGTAGCTATGGCGTAACCCCTAACACACAGCTATAAATGAAGCTTTACTGTCTGTCTCACCCTTCAGCCTGTTCTTCCAAGAGCTCCTGGCTGCCCTCCGGATCCAGCAGGCCTCTTTCACCCTCCTGCTCTACAGCCATAGCACCTGCTCCCTCAGCTGAGACCTCTTCATCCTTCTGCTGGGTCTCTGCTCCCTCCTCAGGTTTCTCTTCTGGCTGAGGCTCCGTCTCCTTTTCCTTCTCTACCTCTGGTTCTGAGCTGTCTTCCTCCTCCACCTCCACCTCCACCTCTGCCTTCGACTTCTCATCTCCACTGGACTCTTCGCTGGACGTCGTCTCATAGCTGGGGGAGGACACAAACAAGTGGACATATGCACAATTTCGAAAAGCATTTCGACACCAAAATCATCCATACCATCTAGCCTGTGTTGAATGACTATAGGAGACAACCTTTACCTAAATAGTGAGAAAATACTTCCTAGCTCAACAGAACTCCATCTTTAAATTATGCAGGACAGACAACATTTTGTTCTTCACTAAAAGTAAGCTTGTGTACAGAGACATATACAGAAGCAGCCACATCAATGAAACACCTTAGCAGGTAAAAACTAATATGAAAGCAGTAAAGTCAACACAGGCCAAGGCTAGATGAATACTAAAAGGTCATTCACCTCTAGACCTCAAGCACGACATGAAAAAGATGCTTGTCTAATTCAACCTTGGCCCACATATCCAAAACATCCTTCACACAGTTAAACATATACATGAAAATCAATAGGTATGTTTGCACACTCACATATGCAACCTTGGACAAAACACAACCTTGTTCAGTGAGGAAAGGCTGCTGATATATTTAGAGCTGTGGAGGTTTCTGCTTGTGATCATTGGGGTGTATAATGAAGGAACCTCTGTGAGGCCAATGATCAGATAAGTCTTATATTGAATGCGACTGATTCATGCTTATTTGTAGACACACTCTCACACACACACACCAAGACACCACACCACAAGAGGCGTTCAGGGGCCACAGCATTCCCTGGATTCCAGAGGAGCTCAAGGGAGAGCAAAGATAGGTTAGACCATCCAAAGACAAGAAGTACAAACAGCAGCCCACTTCCTGGTGTGGGCAGAAGCCTAAAGATAGTCAGAGAAAATATTGTTGTCTGACATGTTTGTCTCATTATAAATAGCATCTGCTCAATTTTGTTTGGAATCGAGCAGCGTAACATAGAAATGGGGAGATATGTATTGTCCAGAACAGGGGTTAAAAACTCAGAGACAAACTAGATAGGGACTATCTTATATAACTTATTAATGGTATGCCTATCGTATGAATCATACTGTGTGTATATTTATAAAGGAGCAGATCTTTACAATACCACTGATAATTCATTGTTTGTTCTGGAGAATGGCTGTGAGACTATGTTTGCAGATCATTCTGAGACAGGGAGGAAGGAATAGACCTCACCACAGCTCTGACAAAACATAGCAAAGGCGAGCAGGTCATAAAACAGTGAAGCTCAGGAATGTAAGAACAGGAACGCAGGAATAAAACAAATCTCCTAATGGCAGCCATTTCCTTGATATGCAGGAGATAATACCACAGAGGCATTGTAGACCTTCAAAAACAAGTGATGGGAATATTGAAAATACTGCATGGATAAAAACATGTATCACTAGATGTGTGCATAGATCTAAAATAATTGTCTGTTTTACTATTTTATTGACTGATGAGAGGCAAAATAAATATTTAAAGGTTTTGTACAATCCATTACATTATACATCATCATTAATATGCATTTGGTTATTCTTGTGATTAACGAGATAGCTTTGAGACTGAGCACACACTGAAAAATGTAAGATTAAACTTTGTTAGAGATCTCTCTTAGAAAAAGAACCAGTAGACTTACAAATGTCTTAGCTCGCTGTCAAGTGTCGTGTGCACAACTGAGGTAATTACTATGAATATGTGTATGCGTGTAGCTGTGTATGTTTTTGTTTGTCTACAAAAGTGTGAGGACAAAAGTCTGTCTGCACCCACTTCCCATCTGGGGACAAAAATCTGGCCCAAACAAGGTTCAACAATTTTTATTTTAGGACTAGACTTGGTTTTGGTTTTGTTTATACAATTAGACTAAGGGTTAGGATCACACATGTAGCAGGTTATGGTTAAGGTTCGGAAAAGCATCCAGGCAATATATGTCTGTCTATATGTCTGCGCGCGCGTGTGTGTGTTTGTGTATACAGATGCTTCAGGTTATAACTGTAGCACCAGACAGCCAACTAGAATCAGACCAGCCAGAAAAGAATAATCTCCCTGCCTTGCGACACACCTTTATTTTTCCAACCACTATCATCTGCTTACTTAAAATTCATCAGCTTTTACGAGCACACGTACACACAGACTCTCACACACTGCATAAAGCATCAGCAAACGCTGACATAAGCACACTTGCACAAAGCACTGAGGTATCATCAGTACTGACAAAAATATGCACACACATCATATAATGTACAACACATATTCCTACGCACACACATTCACACTCCCAGTAGCAGCAGTGAGGTCAAATTCAGGGCAGTGTGTCTTCAAATGAGCCTAGCATGAAGCAGATGTGTGAGACACAGCTGGACTCCACAGTCACTGTGGTCAAACTCAGATGAACAATAAGAAAGCTGTCATACTCAGCTTACTGCAGAGTGCATGCTGCATCAAATGGACAATTCATTTTTTAAATCTTGAATCAATAAAACTTTTGACATGAATAGATAATAACACTGTCGTAACCTGTAAAACGTGACCATCATTTATTTTGCTTACAACATATTTGTACCAATTTTCTTGAGACAGGTGGCAGGATAGATTAGGATGGAGAATATTGCTGCTTGAAAATCCAAACTGCTGCCCATGGATTACTTAAATATAAGGATGAACATACATTTACCCGGACAAAATTATCCTTAATGAATATGAACAAAATCCTACTAATGAGGCCAATATGGGCAATATATTGGAGCATTTTTACATTATTTTTAAATTAAGTGTATACTATACTGTTATTATATTTTTATTTTCTGCATCTTTTGCTCTTTCTACAGGACCAAATCCAGGTATCACTTGACATACTCTACCTCTAAGGATTACATGGAGTCATTTTCCACAGTTTTCTGGCTAAATGGCTAATCCGACTGAAGCCACTTTGCAGAATGTAACACATTAAACCTGACAACTCTGAAAATTGAAGATATCTAAACCCTGTTTTTGAAGAATTTCTTAAATTAAATCAGGATACATTACATTCACTAACAGTTAATTCTCCTGTAGGAATAAAAAGCAAAACGTGCATGGACACACAAATAAAAACACACTGCAGCCCACATAGAGATATTAATTATGTAGAGATTGGACGCTGATTAAAAAGAAGATTTTACCCTCCATTCACCCCAACAAACTTCAGGTTTTTCTTGGCTCCCTTGTTCCCCTGCTTGTCAGCAACACCATTTTTCTTCATAATAGATTTGAGACCTGGTGAAGAGGAGGACAGAGAGAGAGAGAGAGAGAGAGATAAAAAGAAAAGGGAGTGTGGGAAAAAGTCATTAGGCCTTTGCGGAATTTGAGTGTGTACGTGTTTGTGTGTTGTCTTTGTGTGTATGCACGATGCCAGACAATTCATATTCTGTATCATTTCTAACATTTTCTCATATATAAACGCAAAACACAGTAGGTTGTTTAGCATTCAGCAACCGCTATTGCTAAGGTGTGGCTAAGTAATCAAATATAAAACTGCTTGATTTAGGTTAGGGAGACATCATGCACAATGGGCCCCGAGAGGTCACCAAATGTTTCGATGACAATGAAAATTTTGTAAAACATATATGGTCTTTGCAGTTACCTAATTGAACACCTATGGGAGATTTTGTTCAACCTCTAGTGGAGATCCAAAGACTTCTTTCTTTCCTAACTCTATAACAGTTACTGTAATGACAAGTTTTATACTCGAATAGCCTCTAGAAAAGCATGTCTACCTGTAAATCAAACTCCCTCTGAGAGTCATATATATTTTCTTTTATCAAAATAAATGATTTAGCTTTCAAACATAGAAACATGAAACATTTCTGAAGAAGCAGTGTATTGTTCTCCACTGTGTGTATCCAGCAAAGACAATCAAAAGTCTTGAGTTAAAGTAAGTTTTATATAAGTCTAAAGGCTAGAGTAAAAGCAATACATCAAACTGATATTGGTAGCTCATGAGACCACAGACAATAATGGTTTGCACATGTTGGCTGTATTTCCTCCTGTAAGTGAATACAATAAATCAGCCTGCTTGTTTCTGTGTGTCAGTGTGTGAATGTATGTGCATCTCTTAAAAAAACATTTTGAGCCTGGATGATATTAAAGAACCTCTGGATGCAATTACAAGCAAGTATTGCTCAACAAATAGTGTCCAGTCCTTGTGTTAGCAGAGAAAGGGGAAGCTAGGGCCCCATCTGTATATGCCATACAAAGACAGCAATTAAACCAATGTGAGTGAACAGTATACACACTGTCAAGAAAAATGACTTTTCGTAATAGGAGTGCCTGAAAAAAAAATGTTAATGTGAGGTCATTATGATGACAATTAGACCAAAATGTGGTTTGCTATAGGATGTCTATAGCAGTTATTTTGGCTCTATAAACATAGTTCAGGACCACCCTAAGTGTTTCAGGGCAATATACCCAGGTCACGATTATAGGCCTTTATTGACAACATACAACCTTGACATTGTCAGGCCTACTTATGTATGTAACTGCCCTATAATTGATTCTACATGGGCTCCTTTGCTGACTCCCCTTGGCTCTAAGCCCGGTATGGCTGTCTTAGTTGTGCCTGACAGCAGACATGGTGCAGAGGGTCTGTAATGTTTTATGCAAAGACATAAGGATGTGGCTTTGAGCCAAAAAAACCACCACCTGAAAAGATCCCAGCAACCACCATCTAAGAAGAAGAATGCTTTTAGATCTACTATCTCTCAGGAGATAGCAGCAGGGAGAGGGGAAGTTAAGAACATATTTGGCATTTAAATACATCCTCTTGCCATCTTCTAATAAATAAAACAATGGTAATTTAACCTTCCCTCACTGTGTCAGAGACACAGATATTTCACTCATCCATACAAATCTCTAAAGCTCAACTTGAGTCTCTGATGACTTGGATGAGTGAGAGTTCTCAACGCAACAGTAGTGGTTTCTGTTTCCAATTTTTGTAGAAGTAGAACACTGATGTAATTTGAGATTAAAGTCAAGCCGCAAATTTCAGATGTCAAAGACGTAGAAAGTAATGACAAAGAACGGTGACAATCTTGAGAGAACACATATATATCTAGGCACACACACACACACCCACACACACACAAACTTAAAATAACTCTTGTATACTGTACTCCCAACACTGAACTTAAAATGAACTCTGAACATAAAATATGTGTGTGATAGCAGAGTGATTCTGTGCTTCAGCTTCTGGGCCAGAAACAGGACAGTGAGACATCAAGGGAGGGAAGAAAAGCATTGTGTGTGTGTGTGTGTGTGTGTGTGTGTGTGTTTGTCTATACTGTGTGAATAAGCACTTGATATACTCTTGGAGGTCATTGAACCATGTCATTTCACCAGTGCTTAGTGACGTGTTTGTTCACCCTTGTATATAACAGTCAATACTTACTGTATCTTTGAAACACAGTATATTTTGCATATAGACATGCAAATATGCTGCCACCATAGATGACCAAAAGCACAATATTATGATGCGTTTTACAGTTTTCAGATTAATGCTATTCCTTTACCTCTGTTATGCTAATATTACTGTAATTCAAAGCAGTTATAAATATAAAAGAGGGCTTGTACTTGTATATCTTAAACGTGTATTGAAAATGAAAAACCACAGAGAAACAGGTTGTGCAAACTGATTATAAAAAAAATATCAAGTAGAGATGGGGCCCGCTGAGTTAAGCCTTTACCTCTGCAATGTTAGAGAAGCTTCAAAATAAGATGCTACAGCAGAGTAGACTGACAGAAATCAAAAAAAGAAAATTTACCAGACAGAGATAACATGAACTGAACATAACTATGAACTAGAAGGCAAGGTAGACATTTCTCTTTCAGGTAGACCACTGAAAATAATTGGGAGAGTATTAGGGGGTAGATGTGACACTAAATCATGAAGTCCATATCATTCAGAGTCATTAGACTACTGGCAAAGTATCAGATAATTAACTACCTAGAAGAGTTGACAGGTTATATAATTCAGACAAGTGGGAAATGAAATCCTTTTTCTTGACTTTCTTCTACTTCAACTGCAGAGTCAAACTGTTATCTAGTCATAGTGACAATGTGTTTTGTGTTCTGCTGCATTATGTCTCAACAAACAATCAGGAAACACTTATTGTTAAGCTGGGATATATATGATTATACAAATTGCTATGCAGTTACATACATTTAGCATAGAAGCCTGTATTCTTGAGAGAGAAACACATTAAACATTAAGTCCAAGGAAGTATCCTAAAAAGAAGCCAAGCAATGTCCTTCATTTCCACCCCAACCCCAGTACTGCATATCTAATGAGTCAGGTACACAATAATCCTTGTGTTGATATAATACTATTGATAGAAGATTTTACAGCACATCAGTGGAGTATTTCTAAATAATAGAGTAGGAGCAGTGTGGTTTCAGGTTGCAGTGAAAAAAAACTACAGTCACTAAGAAGCAGACCAGCTTGCTGTAAATACACCACCTTGTTGTCAGTTTGATAGTAATAGTGTGTGTCAGCTGAGCAGTGTGCTGGTATGAGTTCTACCTGAACTACAATAAAGCTGTATACAAGTGACACCACAGAAATGTGTCAAATCATTCTGGCAATGTTTGGCTGCTCCTGTAGGTCTTCTCGTTCAAGGAGGAGAAGTAAGGATGGGACATTAATATTCAACCCTACTGCGTTGTATATGTACACATTAATCATGAGACTTCTTGGAAGAGATCAGAAGGGACATGTTGTAATTAAGTGGCATTGAGAATATGAGTTGTGGATCATCTCAGTGAATATGAGAGTGGTATGGATTCAGCTTATTGAGTCTATTACAAATAGGTAAGCAGGTATATGACAGACAGATGCACAAATGTGTATACAGTATAAACTATGGGGTCCTAACTGAACCACAGACCTACCTTGTTCTTGCTGTTTGCTGGCAGCAGCAGCTTTCTGGCCCGGTGAGTAGAAGGCAGAGAGGACACTGAGGGAGCTGACCAGTTGACTTTGAATAGAGCTCATTTTGGAAGGACCAGGCTTCCCTGCTGGTTTCCCTGTTGTTGCTGCAGGGACTGCTTTCCCCGCAGGCTTGGCTGATGCTCCTTTGCCTGCCTCTGCTCTTTTCCCTGCTGTCTGTTTCTGTGTGCTGGGGCTCTCCTGCTGGCTGGCCGTCTGTTGAGTTCCAGAGCTGCTCCCCAGCTGTGCCCACTGCTCCCCCAGAAGCCCTGTTAACCGGGTTACGACTTGGCCCAAAGCCGCAGGCGATGTTGGTGACTCACTGGAGCCTCTGCGAGGAGGCTGGGCATCGCCAGTATCCCGGCGTGAGGCCTGGGCTTCACTGGAATCACGATGCTGGGATGTTTCACTGGAGCCTCTGCGCAGTGATTGTGTCTCGCTGGTATCTCTGTGAGGGGGTTGAGTTTCACTGGAACTTCTACGAGAGCCCTGAGACTGAGGTTGGGTGTCACTTGACCCCTGGCGAGTTGTGCGGGCCTGGGCTTCTCCTGATCCACGTCTAGGAGGTTGTGATACACTGGATCCTCGCTGTGGTGCTTTAAGCTCTTTGGAGTCCCGTCGAGTTGCAGTGGTTTGAGACTGTGCTTGAATTGATTTGGGCCGGGTTTGGACTTCACTGGAGACTGGAGACGGGCCCTGAGTCTCAGTCTGAGGTTGTGATTGAGACTGTTTCTCACTAGACTCCCCAGGAGGCCTCTTTGCTAGGGTGTGGTCCTCAACCTGAGACGGAGCTGGAGCTGGATGTTTTACCTGCGGTTCAGAGATCTGTGTTGGGGTTTGGGCCTCGAGCTGAGTTGGACCCTGTACCTGCACCTGGGGCTGGGTTTTTGTCTGGGGCTGGGACTTCTCGGCTTGAGTTTCACTGGAGCCCCTATGAAGACACACAGGTGCAGCCTGCAGTTGAGGAGGTGACGGCTGTGCCTGCTCTGCAGAGGGCTTTCTGCCTCTCTGGGGTCGTACAGGAGCTACTGTCTTCACAGTTCCACTCTCTGCTGCTATTACAACCGTGTCAATGACCACAGTTTCTTTGATTGTTGCACACACAATCTCACCTTCTGCTGTTTGTTTCTTCTCTACAGTCTCCAGTGCAATCTGCTGTGTTTCAACAATTTCTGTTACTTCACTCTTTGGGGGTAGAATTTCTTTTGTTTCTGAGTCATTCTGTGCCGTAACAGATTCACTCTTAGATTCTGTATTTTCTCCTGCTGCAACAAGTGGACTGGTATGGCCTTCATCCTGGCTTACAATATCTGAAACTACAGTTTGTTCAACTCTGCTTTCTATAACTGCAATTGAGCTCTCTGTGACAACTTTCATGACCACACTTTCACTGTCTCCACTATCTCTTGGAATTCTTTCATTTGCTTCCACTCTTTCACTGACCACTCTACCTACAGCTTCTACTCTTTCACTGCCTGCACTTTCTCTCACTTGACTCTCTGCTTCTGCATGTCTGCCTGGATTGTTATGCTGTTGTCTGTCTATTTCAGTCTCAGTCTGCTGGTCTGTCCTCTGTGCTGCCTCTGTCTCTGTCACCCTGTCCACAGTGTCCACTCTCTCTGTCTCTGTCCCCCGGTCTACACTGCTGGCCCTCGGTCTCTGCGGATGGTCTGTTGCTGTTTCTCCCTCTGTTTCTGTGACTTGGTTTACCCTTTCCGCTACGGGTGTCTCGGTCATCTGATCCTGAGTGGCGATCCTCTCAGTTACTGTGCCCCGTTCCATGCTGTTGGCTCTGGGTCTTGGTGGGCTCACAGCAGCTACGTCTGTCTCCATCTCTGTCACCTGTTCACATGTGTCATCGTCATTACTCTCTCTTCCTTGATCTATACTTCCAGTACTTGGTTTGGGTATACACACTTCAATAAAGATTCTATCGGTATCTGTTCCCTGATCTACTGTACCAGGTGATTCTGTCTCTGTCACTTGGTTGGCAAAATCTACTTTCTCTGTCTCTGTCCCTGTGTCAATACTCTCTCTTCTTGACCTGCTGTGTACTTCTGTAGTACAGACCTCCACTTTCATTCCATCACTCAGTTGTAGTATTCTCTCCTCTTTTACCTTGTTCTCCTCTAATTGTTTTTTCAAAAGAGCATTAGTTCTCTCCAGCTCTTGGCTAGCCTGAGTAAGTTTAGCCTCCAGTATGATTAGCTTCTCCTGCAGCTTCACACTTTCTGGGTCCTCAAGTGTTCCTCCTTTTGCTGCATTACCATCTTGAATACTGCTGGTCTCTGTGTCTTTTATAGCCACGCTAAGTGATGTTAATTCTTGTCCTGCAATGTCCTGTGATAGCTTTTGCACTGCATGCTCCAGTGGACTCTGTAATGTCTCTTTTTGTTGGTCTGATTTTTCTGACGGCTGTGTTTGTCTCTCCGATTCTTGCTCTGACAACCCACCCATTTTTCCATGTGCTGAGAAACTCTTGACATATTCCTGATTTAGCTCTCTCTCTTTTTGTAACACTCTAGTTTTCTCTGTCACACGTTGTTTTTCTTTCCCTGTTACCGGCTTTGCTGGCACACGCTCTGAAGCTTCTAAACCTCCAGTGGGTTGAGTCATCAGAGCTAAGTTGAGCCCTTCTGAAGGTCTGTGTCCTTGTTGCTGAGTGTGTGTCCCAGAACCAGAACTCAGTGCTATTGTAGAGGATGATGTGGAAACCTTGGCTTGGGCCTGGACTTGGAGCTGAAGCAGTAGCTGCTCCCTCTCCTCCCTCAGTGAGAAGATCTGAGCCTTTAGTTCTGGGATGGTTTTGACCTGCTCTTCCAGCTCTCTGACCCGCTTCAGTGCCACTGTGATCTGCTGGTGAAGCCCTGTCCGATCCTGGGGAACACACCGTCTCTCTGTTATGTCCGGTGAAGCACGGAACATGTTCTCTGTTGAGCCACTCTCCGGTGTTCCCACAATTCGGTCTGGACTGCTTGAATCAGAACCTTTCCGCTGCTGTAGGGTGATGGGCATGCTTGATGCTCGGAGCAGGTTTGGACGACTTTGAATCCCCCCAGTTTTCTCTTCAACATCCCGAGCCCCAGCTCCTACTTCATCTCTGGGCTTAGCTGAAACGTAGCCAGTTCCCTGACTGGTTGTCCCCCTGCTGCTCTGGCTGGAAGTCCCCCCTTCACTTGTCCTGAAGTCAAAGATCTGTTGGACCTCTGTCACCCGTGACCTAGGCTTGGGCCCCAGGGTGGACGTCCCAGACCATGTGCTGTCCTTTTCCTTAGGGGCAGGCCTGGCCCCATGTCCAGGAAGGCTGAAATTTCTGGGCAGAGTGCTGAATTTGGGTGGGCCCTTGACCCTGCGCTGAATGTGGACCCTTTTGATAGTATTGCCTTTTTCAATATCGTCAACATACTTGAGGAAGTCCAAGTCCAGGTGGAAGCCATAGGGAGTTTCCACTGAGTAGGGCAGCTGCTTCCTCTGAACACCACCCTCACTGGCCTTGGTCTGAAAGCCGTTGGCTGCAAGGAATTAATATGAAAATGAATCAATGCTTCTCCTACTACTACTACTACAAATAATAACAATGACAATAATAATAATAATAGTTGAAATGTGCAACTGATTGACAAAATGAACATGAACCAAATAACAGATTATCATCAGCATTATTATACCTTTTCACCCACTTGTAGAGACAGGCTGTACTGTGCTGCAAACATGGTGCTTCATTATGTAAAACCATATCACTTACAGGGAAGTAATTATCATGCAGTGATTGTGCCAAAACAAACTACTCAGCATGCAAAATGCTGCTCATGCTGTGTCAACTTATGAGACAGAGGGCGGTTATCACCTGAAGGAAAAACCCTTTGCTGCTTTTTGGCCACATACAGGAACAGGAAGCTAAATGTTTAACCCTTTTATGTCATACATTGTATTGTATAATGAATACAAATCTGATTCTACAGTACATGACTAATTACTGTTCTTACAGTTGTAGAAAAATCAGAAAAATCAGATTTGTGGCACAACAAGTTAGAAGTAAAGGGATTGTTTGTTTAAATACAGGCTTAGTGACACTCACCACTTTTCTTGTCCATCATGGGAGGCGGAGTTCTCAGTCATCGACTTGTGTTTGCTACAGTTGGAGCTGGCAGCCTGGATAGAAAAAAAAGAGAGCTGTGTGAGGAATATCATCCATCGTCTGAACAGAACTGAATTCTACATTCTGCCGTGTCTAATTTTTACAGGGAAATGACAGATCTGTGAAATCAAATGAAAGAAGGAACACAGTGTCTGGTCCTCGTGGATAAGGTTCCAGAAAATGTGCACCTTGAAACATAAAACTCAAGTTTAAGTTACTTGTTCTCCAAGATTCACTGTATATTTTCACTGATTCAGTACAGCAACTGAATTAAGACAATGTGATTACTAACAAATATTTGCCTCTTTGAGATAAGAGATGTTCAATAAATTATGTAAGACCATACACCAGCCTTGGCTAGGACGCCAGGAAAGAAATGATAGAAAATAGGTAGACTTATGTCTAATTATTTATTTAGGTAAACCCAACATGATGTCTAACGTGCAGGCAGTAGTTTTTTAATGGCACAACAAAACAAATTTTTTATGACAAATGGTTGCCTTAGAATAATATTATACAGCAGCAGTGCTAACAGTCCAGATGGTTATACCGAGGTGAAAAAAGGCATTTCAGTGATTAGGATATATGCAGCTAACAGTTTAAATGTAATGAAAAGATAAATATGCAGTCAATAAGTCTCAGTCTCAGCTACTCTACCGAAGACACCATTAGTTATACCAAACAGCAAATATAAATAGTACAATGAGGGGAAAGGCAGTGCCATTGTGTCCATTAACTTAATTCCATTTGCCTTGCTGAGCCAGATGTTTAGAAGCCATTTAAAGTCAACATAACCCTGAAAAGGCCCACAGACAGGAACACGTTCCATTTGATACCACTTTGTCTCATTTGTTCCAGTTGGAGAAGCCAAGAAACCAGAGCCACTTGCCTACTTATTTTTTTTTTTTTTTTTTTACAATGAGCTTACTGAGGAGTAGGCATAAGTGAGATGGAAAACAATTCAGCAAGGGGAGTCAAAACTTTTAAGGGCTTATGTAAAGCTTCCTAATAAAATATCCAAATCTAATATTAAAACCCAGGCATTTCGCCCAGATTTGAGTGAGCTGCACAGTTCAAATCCATATTAAATGAACACTTAAGCCCTTACAGACAAATATCAACTTTAAGGCTATTTAGCAAATAGATGCAAATTATTCATGCAATTTCCATGCAAATTTGTGTCACTGGAGAACATATCTGCTATGTAGGAGACATAGCGTGTAAGTGCCTGAAGCTCTGGTTTAATAAGTACTAGAGTTCAAACTTCAACATGTGAGGCAGTTTCAGATGTGAAAATTAGCATTTTTTAGTAGGTGGTCTAGCACAGTATATGCAGTATATATATATTGGAACAGATACTACAGATTGAGTTTTTTTCACACCAGACTTTCAAGCATTGTATTATCTAATGCGCCTGGGTTACAAGTTACTGCAGATGTTATAACTGATGCTGGAATGCAAATTGTTATAATAATGTAACAGTGCAGGCCATTTTTCTTTAATGGTGTTTCCCCTTTCATATGTAATCCCCTTTCTTATGTTGATACCATTTTTACACTCAGATAAAGGTCTTGTGGGAATATGGAAACACTGTCTCTAAAGAGGCAGTTTTTCCATTTGCACTGGCTGCTTTGATGTCTCAAAAGAATGTGAACATGCACCTCCACATGTATCTTCCTACAAGAAGTTTGTGATACTGAAAACAATGTGTAATGCATAAACCCGCTTGACAAACCAGTTGGCCTTTTCTCTGTAGCAGTTCAGACAATTTCATAGTTTCTAATCAAATTTTCAACTTACCTTGTACCTACTGGTATTTCTAAAAGTCACCCACACTCTATTGCATGTGACAGAGCAACTACTGTACTTGATTATAATAGTGAAATTGCATTAGAACATCCATTGCAGCATATTTAGATGCTGTATGTCTGTGTGCTTGTACAAAATAGTACTTAGCTGATATACAGTAGTTTGGAGTAAATGCATAGTCCTGGCCACAGGGTAAGCTGTGTGTTGTGCAGTGCTGAGTGGGGACATATTGCAAGGCAAGCATTACATGAACTGGCAATGTAATCAATCAAAATGACAGCCAGTCCACCCAGGGACCTAAACAGGTACTGTGACAAGCTCTATTTGGCCCCTGTACTGTCTTCCTAGATTGAGCCTTAATTATGAAAAGAATTGGTGACCTGGAGCAGAATTGTTGTCTCTGTTACAGATGAACAGATACACACACACACACGACAGTCACACAGATCAACTGACTGACAGCCTCTGCACAGCATCTGACACCATGTGTTTGCTACCATGGCAACCATTCTTCAATCCACTACTTCTGCGTGTCCCAGGAGTGAAAGGAGCACAGGCATTCCTGACTCCTCCTGATGCTTAGTGCGACTACGATCGGCTCACTGTCCTTAAGGCTTAATTAGCCGATTTGGGAGCAGAAGAATGCTGCTCGTAATTGCTGAGTGAAGTACAGGCAGAACCCACTGGCAATTATTCACAGTGGGCAGGCAACAAAACCCTCCTTAATTAGATCATTACCGAAAGGAGAGACAGAGGTAGAGTAGGGCAGAATGAAGGGACAAAAAAGAAAGGAAGAAAGAATAGAGATATGGTGGAGAATATAGAAAGAAATGAGGAGAACAGAAGTGACAGAAAAGATGATGCTGTGAAAAAAAAACTGTCACTGTCACAATCAGTGACTGGACAGAACTGCTGAGGAATTTCCCCAATGAGAGAGTCTACCTGACCTTCCCTACAGTGCAGTTGTGAGGATTTTTAATTAAAGTCACCCTTAATCCTTGTGTGGCTAACAAAGGCCTCAGAGCAACAAAAGAATCATGTTGTATTTGGTGAGTTTCAGCAGGGTAATATGGATGATAACAATAAATGATGAACCATAATATCAGTCTATAAACATCCAAAGGGAATGCATAAGTTTGTATATTCAGACAGTTTTATTTCAGCATGGTAACTAGTAGATTATCCAGGTTAGGTTTTTGATTAAATATTGAAATCCCCTGATGACACTGATGATGTATGATCCACACTGGATTACAGTCATAATAACTGAGCTGAAAGCTCATAAAGACTATGCCAATCCAAACTGATAGTATTTGCTACAGGCTACACAAGGCTAAAAGGAAGCCACAGGTATGTGTGTCCAAAACGGTGTTTGTGTGTTTCAGCACCAATTTAGTAAGTCAGTGTTTGCTTATGTATGTGTGCTTACATTGCTTATAGTGTGTAGGTTTATATACTGTCTGGTTGAGTCACTGTGTTTGAACAGGAAACACACTCCATGTGTCACACATGCACATAACCCCTTAAAGGACATGCAACAATCTCTCAACACCAATCCAATAAGCTTGACAGCTGGTCGAGGGGCGACGACATCGGTAATGTGAAGCCCGGAAGACAGGAATAATGAGAGTACAGTAAATAAGCTCATACTGACAGCCAGGGGTTTTAATATGTCATCAATGTGGAAACCTCAACCACAGTAATATAGTTGTTTTCTGACAGTATGTTGGAACAGAGACCCAGGGAATCAACTAAACACTCAACGTTGTATTGTAAAATGTCAAAAGCACACAGCAGTAAATGGGGAAAACTGCTATTTTATAGATTTTAAAGTTTGCACTTTGCATACAGCATGTGATGATATAAACTAAGGTTACACTGACTGCCAAGCTCTTCAAATTATACATACACCCACTCAGGGTTTCACACATACACACCAGACAAACATGCACACACAGAAAATTACTGCTGACCCAACCTACCAAGAAGGGGGAAAAGCATTAATTGAATGTCATGGGTCATTACATAGGAGTGCCTGTGTACTGGAGATTGAATTAGTCTGATACACTGACACAGAGCAGGCTTAGATAGAAGACAGGCCAACAGGAAATAAGATTGGAGAGCGCGAGCAGGGGACAGGAGGTGGGAGAGAGAAAGTGGGTGAGAAAGTAAAAAAGAGGCAGAGATGGGAGTGGCAGCTGTACACACTCATATCTCAGACATGCAGAGCGGCTTTATCGTTGTTTCCCTCTATTCCAGCTCTCCCTCTGTCATTTTCTGTCTTGTACTCTATCACATTAAAAAGAAAATGTATGCATGAATGTATTAAGATCTCTCGCACACACACACTGAAGTACTGTGCACCGGCTGCAGCTGTAGCTCTAAACATGAGTGTTCATCAGCCATGTGAAAGCAGCAGTGAGGAGTTGCAAGCAGCAGCAGAGGAGAGAGAAACAGGCAGGACAGCAACAATAACATAGGTCCCAAGTCCTTATCACAGTCCTGACATAGGACCAGCTATCTCTGTTTACCCTTGTACTACCCTGAGAATGAAGGCAGGACTGTCCAGCTTAATATGCTCAACTCTCAGCCTGAGATAGACACAAACAAATTCAAGCAAGAGCACATGTGCAGACAAACACAGGGACACAGATAAAGACATACACGTGCAAAGTACTGAATACTTCGGTTAAATTCCTACTGCAGTACAATCTTACAGCAGTGCAATTTCAACAAAGCACCAAAAGGTTGTATCTCATGGGGCTCCATAGTCAAAGATTACCTTGCAACCCAATTTGGGTGTTTAAAGGCACCCTATTAACATTAAAGCCATTTGAAGACATTTTTAAATTCAAAGTTACTGGATTAAAAGAAAATCTGCAGTTTTTACAGCAGTTTCTAACCTCAGCCATTGCAACACCACTACACTGGTTTTTCAGGATTTAAAAGCTTTCACTAAGCAGGTTTACCTCATCAGAATTAGAAGAGTTGTTGTTAAAAGCCAATCAGGACCACAACACAACTGTTCTGTCTGTGAAGAGCTAGACTCCCTGCCTTTACACTGCTACAGTGAAATGGATGCTTTTTTAGTACTTTGGTATTGGGTTTTTTGTTTTTTGTTTGTTTTTGTTTTTTTACTTTTTGTTATTTGGGTCACTTGCTATGAATGTGACTGCATATAAATGGGAGAAAGGGGGGCGTATCAGTAAATAAAAACAACCATCATATGCTATTTTCATATCTTTAAAGCGACACTATGTGACTTTGGAAAGAGGAAATAATGCAGTGTTACTTCTACAAGTAAAACTTTAATCAATCAGCAATACAAAGTCTCATTGCTCAACTCAATACACTCAGGCATTTGCTGCTACAGACTTACTTGGTCTGGTGTGACCAGTAGCTTATGGTAGCTAATGTTAGCAAACTTTAGATAGATCGCTGTGAGTTAGTTTGCTGACTCTCTGACTCCTTTCTACTTGTGCTGTTGTTACACTACATTTTAGCATTTACCATTAGCCACTGTTAAACAAAAGTCTTGCTTTAAATAATAAGCTGTCATCAATCACATTACTTTTTTCAGGAGGTTACATTAAATCTGATGGTTTTTATCCATTTTGTATTCACCTGCATCCCATTACAGAGACATTCCCTACGATACAAGTGTGAGTGAGAGGCGCAGCTGATGATGCAATTAGTTCAATCTAGTGAGTTGCAGGTGTGAATGACAATTTTGCATAATGACACACTACAGCACGGAGATGCTCCAGAGCAGCGAACTGAGAAAATTGAGGAAATTCACAGACAAGACAACTGGGAACTGGAAAGTTTCTGATTGCAGAACCAGATCGATTAAAGCACGCTGTTCGCATCCGGATCATGAAGACAGAACTAGGAGACATTTATCTGATATCTCAGTGCTTAGTCTGTGTGTGCTCTGCAGGAACAGATCAATCCCTCTGCTCTACAAGAGCTATTTGAGCACAGTCTGGTCCATCCCACTCCAGTCTAAGATCATCTCTGTCTATGTATAATACATTACAACAATACTGTACTACTAGAGTACCTTCTGGGCCTTTAATCTTCTTCACTCCAGTTCTGTTGGGTCCACTGTAGTTCATCATCTGGAACTCTTCTTTTCAGTCCTAATCTAGTATGATCTAGTCTAGTTCGGTATGACAATGTCTGTATTCAGAAGGGGCCAGATTGTTCCCTTTGTGCTAAACAACATCTGGCTCTCAACCCCAGAGAGAAAATGAGAGAGAGAGCTTCTGTCTATGGGCTTCATTAAACAGTGGCAAAATCATCCCGCAGGGCTGCAGTGAGTAGGCTACTGTTTTATTATAGGTCAGTTCAAACA
The DNA here is from genome assembly GCA_005408345.1 of Macquaria australasica. Classification (NCBI taxonomy): domain Eukaryota; kingdom Metazoa; phylum Chordata; class Actinopteri; order Centrarchiformes; family Percichthyidae; genus Macquaria; species Macquaria australasica. The sequence continues at coordinate 203,950 of SEMN01000016.1, forward strand.
GCTTTTTCTGTGAGGAACTGCAAATTAAGGTTATGGGTTGCACTGAATACTTTAATAGTGAACCGATGCATTTTAATGTAACTATAATAAGGGGATGTTGTCTTCAAAGTACAATAAGGAAAAATATGGGCAAAAATGAGCTAAAAAGCTGGTTACCTCCAGTGGTTTGCTGAGCCCAAAAGAGACAAAAAAACAAACCATCTGTGTCTGGAACAAAATCTTTAGTTTAGCTTACATGAAACAGTATGTTCTGTTTCTGACTGCTAAATGGAAATTCTTCCTCTTCTTCTTCTTATTTTTTCTAAGCTCAGGGCAAACAATAGAAACTCATGCTTATACAAAAAACAAAAAAAAACAAAGCGCAAACTGATGGCTTTTAAATCTTTCTATTGTTCAGTTGCAGTTGCGAGTTTCCTTTGCCTCCACATAAGGAAATTGCAAACACTACAGAGCCCAAGGATTCCACTTACATTCAGAAAGATGACTAAGAATGTACAGGATGCATGTGGAGGGTGACCTCCAATGTATCTTTCTGATCAACTTGGAAAGATCCACTGATGCTGTGGTCTGGTTATATTTCACATTCCACCAACAAGAACCTGCAAAGCTGCAAGTTGTGAAGGAAGAAGTTTCGTGGCTGTGAAGGTCTACGTGGCATAAATTTTGTCAGACCGTTCACATACAGCCCAGTAGTTGTGACCACATGAAAGGTATGTGCAGACTATACACAGACAAACGTATCAACACGTCCATCTATATACAGACAACTAATGAAGTATAAACAGAAATGTGGCTGTATCCATTTTGGAGTATATCCGACCCTTTATTTGGACCACTAGCAGTGGCTTAAATATGTCAGGCCATGTTCACTAAAGGCCTTCACACGTCACCAGCAGAATCACTTTGCACCATGAGCCATGGTTCATCTTTGGAAAGAACGATGATGCTCAATTTTTCAGCAAGGCTATGTTGGGCACTGAACATTGTTCAGATTTACACAACACTGCTGCAGTCAAAGTTTAATTTATATGAACTTTAACTGTTCAAAGTTTGTCAAACCAGATTTCAGCTGAATGAGGATCTTAAACAGAAAGACTCCTCTAAAATCTTACAATGAATGAACAATCAGACAGAGCTACAAGGTTTGGTTTGCTATTCTGCAGTAAATGCTAAATGTTTCAATTCTACCTAATAATATTTAAAACACGATTAAATCTCATCTTTTTTCTTTTTGGTTAACTGAATGGGCTGGGATTAAGTGAACAGAATGGTCTCAGCAGAGTACAGTTGAATTCAGTCACCTCCGACCCTTTCTGTGATAATTTAGTTTGTATTTCAATATACTGTAGTTGAACACACACAGCAAGTGTTCTCATTGACACACATTATATCCTTCTCTTGTCGGGCAACTGCAGTATAAAACACTCATTTAACTGTGGTTCATAAGTGGTACCTGCTAACCAAGGTGGTAATTCCTTAGACTGCTGCATTCAGACCCTCAAATCACCATTCATTCACTCAGTCATATGACACCTGAACTATGTGACTGGCTATTTTTAAATACAAAATGAGTGACCACAGGAGGGAAGGTGGAAAAAAGACTTTTTAAACATCACTTTCTGTCTACATTGTGTAAGACGTTTTTAAATTTTGGAGAGTGTTTTCAAGAAGGTGGTGGATCTGCATTAGTGTGGACATGACCTTAGCAATACCAACCATGAGGCTCTGCCTTGTCTGTCAAAGGACAGATAACCCTTACACCATGCCCTCCCTGCAACTGTTTTCTTATCAGTCTATTGCTTGATCTCTTTATCCCTCCATATACAGAATGAAAGCATCTTCCTTTTCAGCTGGCTCTCCTCATGCCCTAGTGGTATTCCAGCACGAGGAGCAGCTGCCCGCTTTCATTAGCGATAAAGGAAGTGACGCACTTCTGGAGCTACAATAGCATTATGGCTACTTCCGCCCGTGGAAGTTAATGAAGGTGGTGAAATAACTGCTACCGCTAATTAGCATGCGGGTTACCTGACTATTCCTATGTTAACATAGGCAGATGTTAAAAGGGGTTGAAAAGGATGGTGAAGAGAGATAAAATGAGCAGGGACAGTTGGAAATGGGTGGCAGAGTAAAGGGTGGCAGGAAGAAAAAGAAACAAAGGGAATGTGGTTTATAGAAAGTGGTGGAAAAAAGTGAGTAAAAGATATGCAGACAGGGATGGCAGGAATGAGACAAAAAAAAGCAAAAGGAAAGAGAAATATGACAAAAACAGGTAAAAACAACTCGCACACACACACAAACACCAAACATAAAATATTCACATGTACAATATAAGCAAGTTTGAGTTGATGTGTTAACACTCTCTCACAGAAACATGGTTTATAAATAAATCTGGGTCCCCCTGCTCATTAATTACCACTTTCTACTTACACAGCCAAAATAAAGGAGACACACACTCGCATGCAATCAGAAATTCTTACACGGTCAGGCAAACATGAAATAAGACATTTGTGCATGCAAACACACAATTTATTCCCCCACACAGTCACACATCTCCTGGTGATACAGAGCCTGACTGACACCAACGGAGTGTGAAGCCAGGCAGGCGATGGCTGTGCAGCACAGTCTGCAGAGCAGGCAGGACGACTCTGGGAAAAAAAGTCAACACTTATGAATTCATACTCTATTGGTCTTAGCATGATGACAGCCTTCCAGCTCGGCTTCCGCTTGCACAAACACAGAAAAAAAACAACAACACACACACTCACACATAGAAGAACAAAAATCGGACATGTGACACACACATCCGAATACTGCCTAGGAAAAAAGAGTTGGCTAATTGCCACACTGAGTAGCTCAATACTCATTTCACTGTGGTGTGTGTGTGTGTGTGTGTGAGAGAGAGAGAACGGCTGAATGCATGCATGTGTGTTGCCTGATTGTCGGCCTGCCCACTTATTCCTCCCGCATTGTGTCAGCTGCCAAAGCTGTGTGAGGATTGCTAACATTCTGCGAACAGAAAAACACCACACTGCCTCTCTCTCTCTCTCTCTCTCTGTCACACATGCACATTCTTTGTTTCTCTCTTTCACACTATTTCTCACACATCCCAGGCAAAAACATGTGACCTTTGTTCTACCCTGCAAAAATACACTGGGAAAGAGGGAGTGAGAAAAGAGAGAGGTGAGGTGTAGCAGATCAAAGAGGAGAAGGTGAGCAATGTGGGGTAAACAAAATGGAATTATGGCAGATGAAAACAGGGAAATAGAGAGAGCAAATTGTTCATGAGGAGAAAAAAGTCAAAGAAAAACAATAATGAGAGGACACACAAACAAGACAAAAATGGGAGGATGAAAAAAAGAGTGAATTCTCATGGGATGGATTGCCTCTCACCTGCCACGCAGCTCCTCTCACCTCCTGTCCTTCCTGTTTCTGTTTCTGTGAGTGCTACTGACCCTGTCTCTCTTTTAACCTCCGCAGAGAAAGAAGAAAAAAACACAGAAAAAAAGGAGGGAGGAAGGCTGGGAAAGGGGTGGAGGTGTTAGCAGAGATGGTGCTGAGGGGTGGAGGGAAGAGAAGAGAAGAAGCTGTCTAGCTGGTCAGACTATCGGCTCGTTCAGTATGATTGATTCACCAGCCTGCCCACTGCAACCAACTAGCCCAGAAAACAATAACACCCTAAAACATAAATGGGCTCAATGGAGAACACACACACACACACACACACACACACACACACACACACACAGACACACACAGACACCATCAACCACCACTGCCTCTCTGCATGTGTTGATTGTGCAGCAACTTCAAGTGTGTGTAGATGTGAGAGAAAGCTCAAGATTTCCTAAAGTGCAAATGACCACACGGGAGACCTGAAGCAGAGTAGCCCTGTGTGTGTGTGTGTGTGTGTGTGTGTGTGTGTATATGCAAATGTCCCTGTTCATTCATGCATCTACTGGTGTGTGCATGTGTGTGTGTTTAGCCTGCGGGCACCAGGCCTGTCCTACAGTGAACTCCCACTATGCACCAGTCTAATTATTACTGGAGGACTTAAAGTCAACCCCCGCTGTGCTGCCACAGGGCCACATGAGGCCTGCCCTGACCAGGTCGAGCGCCACACTGGATCAAAACGCTTTTTAGAAGCATCAGACTAGCCTTGCTGAGGTATCATCTCTGTGAAATTTAACGAGTAAACCCCCTAGCTAGCTCTGTCCGTCTCAATAACAGAAAGCCGTCTAATGAGTAAACCCTTGCTAGCCCAGCTGGCTCTGTAGTGTAAATTAGGTAAATAATTAACAGCCTTTAAATAGGCTAACTGCCCAGGCTAATGGGTCCTATCTCTTATCTTGCTCCTGCACCGATCCCTCAGACCACCAGTGCTAATTTCCCTCTTATCGAGTGTGTGGAACACATTTTAAAAGCAAACATCCACCCAAAACAGCTCAGCAGCAAGCACGCAGCATCTGTAAAATGCAGCCTCTACATTTTGGCTTGACATGCAATGTGAGTGCACAAATATGCGGAGTACATAAAATATTCATATGGATATATGGCATACCTGTAGCAATGCCAGGCCTCAAAATCAAGCAAGTCTGTGGATATTTTCCGAGGCCAAAGGGTTCATTTTAATTAAGACTGGATGGAAAAATGTTGACACTCGCAATGCTGATAGCCTAACTGCTAATTTGCACTTTAATTGTGTCATAAATCACTTTGTTTACTTTGACGATGCTGTTTGTAATGACTAAATAAGTGTAAGGGAAGCAGAACATGTGAGAATGTCTGAGTGTGTGAGAGAGACAAACTGTCATGCTGATGAGCTAACAACAAGAACCCAGACATAGAAAACATGCAGTACAGCACATAACCAGGACTGCACAGTACGATAACTTTGCTTTCTATGTGGATACACTGTACATGGTGGAATCAAATACACATTACTATATATGCGGAATATGGCCTGACTGACATGAACAGAAATTAAATATTATGTTGGACCTGTAGCACTGGGCTGGAAGGACCTTTCAGTATACTTCTTGCTCATGTTGAGTCTAGCACCGGATATCCCTTATGGGATGTGAATATTTTGTACTTAAATTGACAATAGAAGACATGATTTTCTTTCTTAAGGGTATTGACTTGCACAGAGAACTTTTTGTGAAACATAAACTTATACAATGTTCACATCCTCTGTGGCTAAATCCTCCCCTCTTCCTATGTCCAACACACTGCATAAAATCAGCTCACATCCTTTCATCTAAAGCAGTGGACTGAAAGAGGGTGTAATGCGGCCTAGAGGGTTAAGCTTCCCTTTTGCCGATCACATGAACCGTCTCCTGTCAGGAGGGATCAGATCCCACCTCAGACCCCTAGGACTTCTAGAGTCTCACTCCTCTCATCTTTTATATGTGTGTCGAGGATAGACGTTGTCTGTCCATCTCGCTTGTTCTTATGTTAAAAGAAATGAAAATGCAATGTCAAAATGGTGTGCACTGAAACAAACAATGGTTGGGAGTGAGTTGCTGCCTCAAGTTCAAATATCTCTTTGTCTTGTTTACAAGCAAGGTCAGAGTATGAAATCGAATTGTGGATTTGGCCCACAGTAATACACGGTATTAGACTGACCCTCTCAATCATGGTGGAGGGATTTGCATGCCCACATGACCCCAGAGACCTGTGGGGAAATAGCTCCTAGAAACGTCTCCCAAGGTAAGGAAAAGGCCCTAAGAGCCTAAAGGTTGGGTGAGGCTCGAAAAAGTTTGTATGTCATGGAAAAATGTTTATAGTTGTTCTGAACAGCCGCTGGGAGGCAGGGTGAAAAACCTGGCCATCATAGACAAGGGCGAGATGTGATAATCATTTTAATGTTGGAAAAATAGATCACAGTTTCAGACAATCTTTCCTGAAGGCATTCATAGTGTTTGTACATACAAAAAGTGATGGAAGTAATTGTGAAAAGTGGCAGATTAAGTGGCAAAATACGTCATCTGTAATTACACATTTAAGCATTTTCTGATCTGACGCCCCTATCGGAAGGACAACAGCATTTTTCTGTGCCTTCCAAAAGTAATTACAAAACACTGTTGGAAAACAAATACGTTTTATGAGCTGACAACGCTTTGGTTAAGGTTCGGTTAGGTTTAAGCACAAAAATGACTTGAGATCATGGTTTGGGTTAAAATAATTACTTTGTTAAGGTTACGGGACCTTTGTTGTCATGGTTACAATAATAACCACATGGTTAAGGCTATGGAACGATTGACTGTCATGTTGGAAGCAGGAAACCAACAGCGGTCTCCCGTGTTAAAGTCCAGTGTTTTGTTGACCCCTCCATTCACCCCAACTTCCTCTGTACATGGACTTTGTTCTCTAGTAATGTCACCTGATTTCTCCCATAGTAATTACTATGGCCACTAGAGGGCTTTGTCACTTACGTAAACGTAAACAGATGCCGTTTTGGGGCATTTGCTCAAACAACCTACTCTGTCGTTTTCCTTGGGAGGCCAGTCTCTGCCGTCACCACGTGGGCTCACAGGGGTAGGTGTAAGCAGTTTGTGCACAGTGAGGGGGGGAACTGAAGGCGGACCGAAACCCTGGCTTTAGAGATCTTTACTCTCCACGTCTGAAATAGAGCTTTAATTCTAACAGGCCGACAAAATAACAACAGGCAGCGTTATGCAAAGTCTGGCACCCCAGGATTCTGCAAATGTATGTGTTTGAATATGTCTGGCTGTGTGTAAGTGTGAAAACCTAAAAATGTTTTAACTGCTGCACTCCACAGCTCATAAACATATAGTTCAGCATAACAGCTTGAAGAATGTTTTTATAACTGTGGGGGTTACAAAGAAAAGCTCTGCAAAATAAATCATTTGTAACATGCAGTATGTAATTATAACTAATGGTTAGTGGCCACCAACAGGCTCTGCAGTCATTACTCACCATCAGCCTGCTTTGCTCTTACTAATTCTTCAACTCCCCTCCAGTCAGGTTACATTGTCAAATATTTTGACTTTGCATGCATGTTTTTAAATTACCCCAGTTCTGGGAATAGCAATTAATCTATTTTTTCATTATACTGTAAGGAATTCACTCCTGCTTATCAGTTTAAATGTCTCATAACATAATTTGTTTGCTATTGGTACAGTTTTAGAACACTGGCAGCTTGAGACCTGTGCCAAGTCTTGCAACACACAATTATCTGTACAAGTGTAGTCTGCAGTATGTGCGTGCATGTGTCTGAGTGGGTGCAAGTGTGAAAAACCAAAAACTTCTTGTTTTTACTGGCAAAGCTCACAGTTCTCAAACAAAATCAAATCCAACAGCTTGAAGTTTTCTTCTCAAAATGAACTAAATACACAAGCACAAAAAAATGGTAGAAAATGTAATTAACTGTTCAATTTTAGGATGGATGCCTTCTGTTTTGTCTGTGTGATGAAAATTTGCTCTAATTTAAAGGTGCGCTCCCATTTGTCAAATGCAGCTGTGGTTGTATTTTGAAATTCAAGTTGGGTTTTAAAATATGAAAACTGGGAGGAGATTTCTAGTCAAAATCAGGGAGTACGTGTTTAAGAAACTGAAGAAACACATACAATATGATAAATGAAAGCAATACAGTATTACTCAAATTCAGACACGTTTCTTTTGTCTTGATCCAGTACCAGTGATATGTAATCATTCATAAATGAGACCATGTTTTGCTTGGGGATACACAACATTTCAGTTAAATCTTATTTGGCAATTTATCAATGTTTAGACTTGTCATTCTTTTCATAGTTTTACAGTGTGCCTCATTTCTCAAGCTAAATACTGTATATATTTTGAACAGAGATTCTTTTCAAGATTTACAATATTTAGCAAATATGTTGGCTCACCGCATCATGTTTGAAATGTATGTTGTGTGTATGTATTGCTGAAGCCATACATCACTGACTGGATACACACACAGTATCAGCTATCTCTTCTTGGAAGCAAAACGTTCCAGCTCAAGACCATATATAGTTGAGAATAACCTTGCACCACGGACTGAAGATATCATTGGCCATCACCCCTGACAAAAAGAACGTGTGCTACATTTTTTCTGTGTTTTCATTGCTCTGTTTTCTCATTCCTTCAAGGGAGATGCATATACAGACACAGAGACAATATAAGACACAATTTGACAAAGAGTTGCCTGCACATTATCCTCTGATGAATTTTTAGCCTGTGCAATCCCCAAAAAAACATCCTCTCTTGGGTCAAATTTTCAATTATGTGTGTAGGTGAGTGCGGGTTACTTTGTGTGTCCCAAGATGGGGATGGGAGAAGCCATGACATGGCATGGCATTAACACTAAACACTTTCTGAATGTTAAAATCAAGTAAAAATCAGTCAAGAGTGAAACAAAGTACAGCTTTTGACATTTTGGCTGTTGACTGAACAGTAAATCAGAATTGCTGCACGTAGAAAACACCAAACTAACCACCAGAAAACTATTGAGAATTCCTCTGGGAGAATAGTTTTTACATATACAAGTTGGGATGCAAAATGGCTCATGGCAAATGAAACAGTCTTGTCATCTGTCCAACACTAAATCCACTCATTTCAGATTGTACCCTATCTCTTCAGAAATACTTGAAGCACTGCCTGAGCAAATTCTGTAAGTTCAAGTGTAACAACAAATATCCATTACTAAGATGGTTTTAAGATGGAAAAAACTGTGAATCAAGCTATGACCAGGATTTTCCACTGAGAACACGCGTGTGTGTGTGTGTGTGTGTGTGTGTGTGTGTGTGTGTGAGTGGTTGGGCCAGGGCTGGCAGACATCCTGAGGAAGGCCAGTTGCTGATAAGGCCTTCAGGCAGGGAAAAGACTGTTTATACATTGAAACAGACGCCCACTGAACTGACCACAGTACACACCTCACTGCTCAAGTGGAAATGACCTGAACTAACTGTGGTGAGCGCTGTGTGTGCAAGTGTGTGTGCATGAGAAACGAAGAGACAGGGAGAAAGTGAGAGAGAGAGAGAGAGGGAAGCAGTCTTAAAGATAGAAGACTGCTGATTGAAATCCATAACTCATAGCTTTTTGTTGTATGTTTGTTTGCCAGTTGAACATACAGTAGTGATGCAAAAACTAATGTGTGCTGCCCTCTACATTTCCTCTAAAACCACTGGGATATTGCAGGTCTTACTTCAGTCATTTCTCATTCTCCATCTCTTTCTCTATTCTACATGTGGGTGTAGTCACTATGTAAATGTGCAGGCTGACAGGGAGGAGAAATGAATGCAGAGAGCACAGGCCTCCTTATCGGCTTGCAAGAAAAGCAGCTCGGACGGACAACAGGGAAACAGAGAGTGGACACAATAAAGACATTTTTTGTGAGTTATTTCATGACTTTCACCTGAGCCCCAGAAGAGTCACTATAACCCACAAATTTTACTAAACTAATGTGTCATTGTAGCTACCACAGAATGGCTTGTTTTGAAAGAGGAGCAATGGGGAAATGCATATTGTTAATGTGGTGTGGATAACAACAGCTTTGGTGCTTTTTCATTGTGTGCAATATGTAAACAAGAGCTGAGCTTGAAGAAACTGCAACAGAGTATTGCTACTGTACTACAGCCAGGCACTTGAAATAATTTGCTTTTTGGATAAGGTTTATCACTTTGAAAGCACTGCAGGCCTGTCTTTAAGTGAGCATGATAGCTTACATGGATTTCAATTCATTTTATGACATTTTTATTTGAGTCAATAAACCATAAAACAACTAAATCAGTTTTATTCCTTTCTTGGTTCAGTGCACTAAATGGAGATGAAAATGTGCATCGGCTGTCAGGAATTTAATCTGGGCAATTTTTGAGCTTGCACGTTTCCATCAGGTGCGAAACAATGCATCCAAAGCTCGAACACAATATGATCAGCTTTCATTGATTTTGGAAGAAGCACTTTTCCAGTGGCTGATGGCAGCAGTGGGACTCCAGCATTAGTTTCTTATTGTCCGTCTCCCTTCCTAAATAAGATCTGGTTTTATTTATCGCCCAGTGTCACTCAATCTTATCTCAATCTCAGTCTCTGTCTTTCTAGAGTGGTGATCTGGTTTGGAAGGATGGAGACAAACTGTTGAATTGAAAAAACTGAGAAAAAGAGAAAAAGGGATTTGAGGAAAGACAGAGATAGAGGAAAAGAAACAGAGAGAGAGTTTTATCATTAAGTGTGGGTGAAGCATGGCAAAGCAATAACCTGATTGTGGCTTTGGTCTGCTCTCTCCCACAGACAGCCTCTTCCTGTAGGGCTGAACTCTGCTGACCTGTGGGGGCGAGAAACTACACAGAGTACAGGCTGGGCTCTAATATCGCTAATAATCACTACAGCCAAGAAACCACAGCTAGAAAGCACTGAGGGAGTGGAACAAAGTAGAGAGATAGTGTTTGTGTCTTATTTTATCTATGTTTTACTGTCTTTGTAGAAGCACAGTGCATCTCGTATTTCTCTCTTGCTGGCATATCTTGCTGTGTTTATTCCTTACCATGAATCAACCCTGAAGCCACTGAAGCCTAAACAATGACCAGAGTAAACACCCTCCAGTCCATGAGGGGAGAGCTGTAAGCTATGCATGTAAACAAATGCAATGATATACAGGCAACAATGGGAAGCAGTGGCCCTGTAGCAGAGATCAAAACAGTGCTGTAGACTACATTACCACATGATGATAGTATAATTGAGACCAAAAAAAAAAAAACTAAACAAAGCTGACTAAATATTGACTGTGATTGATAACTATCTAAAGCAGGTTTCAAGTCTTTCCACGTTGATTTTCATCACATTATGACTATGAGATGGACAGAAACCAACAGCTCTTGGAAAGGTAGGACATCAATCTAAAAACATAAGCTTTAGAAAATGGTTGGCAGTAGTGTTAACAGCCTAAAACACTCAAAATAATGGTATGCTCCTCCAGTTGAAACAGACACTGATTTCAAGGTTGGCCATATTTGTCTGGTATTTAATTTGCTAAATTGAACACACACTACTCTAACCATTTTCCAGAAAATATACTATATCACAATATATACTGATATCACAATAATTATATATACACAATAATAGGGGATTTTATCCATAATGCCCACTCCTAAACACCCAAGAAATTCATTTTCAAACCATGAAAAAGGACAACAAACACAAAGCTGCTAGATTAAGCCAAAATGGGAGATTAAGAAGTTCAACAAATTAAATTACACTCGGTAATATTCATGTTTCCTGCTGATTTCCTTTAGACTTGTCCAACTATCTCCAGGCACATCTGTGCACACTCTGTACCACTCTGTACAAGTGTAAAACAGCGGTGTCAACCAGGAGGCTGCCTCGGCTCTCTCGGCACAGGTAATTTGTTGAGTCTGACGGGAAGCTACACAGGGTCGCGACCTTGTCTGAACAATTCCCAGGAATCTCTCCTTACATAAGTTAAAATGGGAGGTAGGAGTGATGCGTTGTGGGTCAGAGGTGTGTTGATACCATAGGGGTTAAATCTATTGAGTTGGTCTTCATACTGCAAGAGTGATGTATTATATGTGACAAGATTTGAACGATTTGACAACAAAATGTTATGATTACAAAGACAAGGCATCACAGAAATTATGTGAGCCTTAACCGTAGAGTAAAGAGGCTTAAAGATTATAGAGACAAACATCATTTTATACAACACATACTCATCTCACAGCCGGCAATACTCCTACTCTAGACCACTGAGTATTGCTCACACAAAGGAGAGCCATCTTTATCTGCCCTAAGGGAGTCCTTTGTGTGAGTGCAATGTTTTCCTTTGAGTTAAAAAGGGAAAACCGCAAGATAGCATGTACATAAATCTTTATAATTTAAACAAAATGCTTTGTATTTTTAAAAACTGGGGCCAGATGTTGGGAATGGCTTTGGGGATTTGCATAATTGCTGATAACAATGGAAATAATTTCTTTGGGTAAATAAACTGTCTTTTGTGGGAATTTGTTCCTGGTCTGGATCAAGTTACATGCAAACAAAAAGAATGTGGACTCAGGCTTTTTACTCTTGCTAAATGTTTTTTATTGTTGAGAGGAGAAGAGAGGAGAGGAGTGGTGAAAATTTCAGAAAAGATGAGGAAAAACTAGAGAAAAGAAAAAGGGGATTTAGAAGGAGGCAGCACTGGTGACTCAGCTGGCTGAGCTTCTACCATGTACTTGTGAAATCAAGGGTTCAAGTTTGGCTCACAGCCCTTTTCATGTGTCACACCCGCTTTCTTATCTTTCCTGACACTCTCCATGGTTCCCCATCTTAAAAAGCCGGAGTGTCAAATGAATCTGGAAGATGAAGTGCAACCAAAGGGGAGAGGTTTGTTCATTGGCATTGTAGAGCAACAGCTGCCTACGGCTATAAAGAAGAGAGTTCGGGCTGAACCCTTTCATTTCTTCAGTCTCCTTCTCTCTCCACCTGTATTTCTTTCCGTGCTTTTCTTCCCTTTTCCCATTATCTGTCTCGCCACACTGGGAAGCACACTACATACAGAAGAGCACTGCAGGCAGAAGGACTGCACAAAGAGCAGCAGGAAGATATTGGACAGGCGTGAGGAACGAGGCCCGCTGGGTTCACCTCGATAGATGTGGCGACGAGATGCTGAGTGGCTGTTGTTTATGTATGGGGATATTCCACTGGCGCAAATAGATAGAATTTGTGAGGCTGAAGGAGCATCACAAGGAAGAAAGTGGCAGATAAAGAGAGTAAGAGGGTGAGGAAAGGTTGATATTCCTGGATTCTCCCATTGCTTTTTTTCAAACAGCTGAAATACAGGCTGACCTTTGAGGGAATGGAGAGCTGGAGAGTCCAAAATGGAGAAGGCTATCATAACTTATTAACTGTGTAGCAACATCCACTTTTAACACTTCTTTGCATAAACTACAAATACGTCTTTTGAAAAAACTAACAAGCTTTCAGCGTTTTAATTAACTTTAACTTTAATTAGGCAAGAGAGAAAACCCATTCATGTCAGCCTCCAACTTTTAATTCAGAGTCAGAAATATTGTGAATCTCTGACAGCGACGATATCTCCCACTTGGCAAAAAAAAAAAAAAACTACTGCAGTATCAACAGATCACAGGCAATATGGCTGCCAAGCCACCATCACAAGCAGTTACATCTAAATAAAATAAAACATCTCTAATAGAGCAACTCAGCTAATTTAAAGGATAATTCCAGTATTTTTAAACCTAGGCCCTATTTTTATATATTTTGAGGTCTAAATGACTAATAGGTACAAAAGGTTTTGGAATTGGTCCAGTAGATCACCGTAGCCAGCAGCCGTGAATCGGGATGCAATGGCTGCAACATAATTCTTGTGCCCGTCATAGCACGTCCACTAAAAGCGTTTGTTTTTGCTACTGACAGGCTCTGTTTGTTATTCTGACAACATTATGGAAAGGATCCCTACAAATAGAGCTTTTTGTTAAAGAGTAAGACCCTTTTTGTTTAACCAGAAACAGAAAGTCTTGCTCAAGGCTCGCTCTGAAATCTCAAGAGAGGTGAGTTGTTGCAGGAAGACGATGGTGTTTCTTCACTTGTTAACAAACCACTACTGTATGTAACACAACATAATATGCTATTTAGGATATTTATATGGTGTGACTACAAGGTTTGCCTTGGGGGTTCAGCATCTTGGAATAATGTGTGAACACATCAGAACAACAAGCTCTTTTTTCTTGTTCCTCCCATTCTGCCAATATTACGTGAACTAGCCCAGCAAGTTGTAGTCCCTGCGCCACCCAGCTTCTAGCATGGCCTATTTCGCAAAGATGTGCAGATGAACTTTGTCGTGCCACTTTCTGATGTGACCATGCCTTTAATCATATTGACAGAGCGGGATGATGGGAAACATGAGTGGGCAAGCAATTAGTAAATTTTGAGGAAGGAGGAGAATCGAGGGATACCAGTCAGATGAAATACAGGAGCTTGAAGCGAAGTGAAATGAATCAAAGTGAAGAGAGGAAATAAAACTACATACTAAAGAAGGACAGGAAGGAGACAAGATGGGGATGAGGGGATGTTGATTATTGGACATGCCTGTAGTACACAGCTTGGACTCATTTTGAAACAGGGCTTTTAATTTACTTCCCCTCTTGCTGCCAACTGAGATAAATCATTAGCTGTCACGTCAGAGTGGTATATTTTGTATTTTCTAGAGGATTTCAAGGGGGCTTTTGAACACAATTTCCATTCATTTCTGTGAGGGGAGTGCTGCTTTCCTGCACTTTTTGTCTTTCTGATCACGTCCATGCAATCGTTTTAATTAACCAAAGTTTTTGATCTTGCGCTGTAAGCATTTTCAGTGGGTTCTGTACAACCCTCGCTCAGCCCTGCTGCCAAATGTAGCTACTTGATTTTCATATTGACAGCAGTGTAGTTTGTTTGCCCCAGAGATACTGGAGAGATGCTGCGACTGCTGCACATCCATCTGTCTGTCTGTCTGTCAGCTGCCGAGTATGACTGGGTGGATACAGTTTTTCAAAAACGCACACCACCGCACGCAAACACAAACACATGTAACCCACATTTACTGCAGCTTGAGCACATACAGTACGTGCACAAATGAGAGGGAACACACACTTATGCACTCACAGATGTTGAAAATCTGGGACACGGTTAGTTGAACACTGTAGACATCATTTCGACCTCCCCATCCCCCTTTTCACTGTAGCTAAATCCTAAAATCTCATCAACCCCAAATCTATCAAAACAACATGTCTTATGGGGGGTGCCCACTTCTGTGTTGCTAAACCCCCGTTCAACTCACCTCATTCTGTCTCTCATTGTCTAATAGAAGCCATCAATCTCAACTGTTAAAGTAAAGGCCTCTGCATGTTTATGTGGAATATTCCCAGCACTCCCAGTTTTCTGATGCCAAAGAAAATATTTCACAGCAGAGAGAAGGGTCTGAGACACTGGCTCGCCATTTGTGAGGCCATGAACATGCCAGACTATCTTTGCCAAGCAGGCCTGATATACGTACATATGCTGTTAGATAAAAGGTTGAGGGCTTAAAGCATACTGACCCATGCCAAACATGCATTGTAGCCAGTGGAATGCAGTTGATATGCCATCTCACATGTTTGCTCTTACAACATGACGTGATATGATCAAATTACTATCATTCTATATATATTTATAATAGATGAAATTGCCATTGCAGAAGAATGAAAAAGCAAACAATCATAGCGAGTTGTGTTTTTGACCTCTAGCTAAGTTTTTATGAGAGGGTCCCCATTTTGTTTGTCTCATTCGCGCGCATGAGGACGCACACAGGCAGTTGTGAATGTGATACACAGTCCAGCCAATGTTTTCACACGATTCCGCAAACCTACAGGTGGCGGTAATGCTCTGGCAAAGGCAGGTGGGAAGGCGGCTGCTAGCAAGTAAATATAGATGTAAACAATGCAGGTCTCAAATGTTTTGAGGAAGGAAATGAGAGAAGAATACACGCATTGTGTTTTGGTGAGTAACACTGAATGCAAACCTGAGTAGAGTTTGTTTACACGAAAACTCCACAGGGCACCTTTAAATTTTTATGTAAATTTGTACCTTTTGATATTTTCTGATGCAGCTGCTCATCTCTTGTACTGATGATTCAACAGGAGAGTTTCATGCCCATCCAAGCCTTGGAAGTGCTCAGACAACAACGCCTAACATTGTCTAACTAAATGGGACTTCAGGAAATCTAAATGCCTGAAATAACTCATATAAATCCTCAATAAGTGTATCCAGAACAGTCCAAAAACAATAAGTATACATTTAACTACAATATAACTGGTGCATAACAGATTCCACATTATTGAAAGTAAATTATCCTTCTTTGACATGTTGACAGTTATATTTCCCTCCCTAATAAGGATTTAGTCTTAATTTAATTTTACAAGATTTAAAGTGCATTTTTCAGATTTACACACAAATTCTTTGCGTAAAACATTTTTTATATAAAGAAGTACACTATATTCTTAACCTCACGTGTAAAACAGAGATTATATTCTAATACATGGTGGCAGCAAAGAACCAAACAGCAAGTGACCTCTGACTTCAAATCCAACATGTAGATTTGTGCTATATTTGTGTGTATGTTCATTTAATAGTGCTTAGTGTTTAATGTTGTTTCATTATATCAGTGTTTAATGTGTCTAATGCTGTTTTATTGTGTTTTAGTGCTTAATGTAGTTTTTAGAGCTTGATTTTATATTGACATCTATTTTATCTTGTACAGCGTCTTTGAGCACTTGTAAAAGCGCTTGATAAATAAAATGTATTATTATTATTATTATTATTATTATTATTATTATTATTATATTCATCATCTGATATAGGCAGCCATAGAAAAATAAGGTTATTTGTGGATTTTGGCATATATCCATTCTGACTCCACAGAGACAGTCAGCCAATTTGTTTTCTCATTTTGAGCCAATTTATTTTCTGTTAATGATTCATTTTCTAAATCTGTTTCTGACATTTTGTTTGTAAGCAGTGACGATCTAACGCTGGTTTGTTTTTCTAATTGCTTAATTTTGAGACCTTCGTGTACTGACTACATGGGGACCTTTCAAGGTTCCTGTTTTCTTCTGAATTAAGTGAATTTAGGAGATTAACTGTGTATCCTCACTGAGAGATATTTGTTAGAGTATCATTTCTGAAAATGTAAACAGATTTCAGACCAGCACCCCTTTTAGTAATTTAACATCCAGGTAGAAACCCTGTGTAGTGTAAGTGTAAACAAACCCAAGTTTTACCCCTTCTCCTCTTCTCACTCTCTCTTTGCTAATGAGCAGAAAAAGCTGTTTGGGTAAAAACTCTCAACTCAACTCTGTACCACCCGGCTGTGGCTTTGAAGTACTATTTTTCCTCACCTCGTTAACCAACTCCCACTTTTTTAATCATCGGCCCGTTTCTGCTTTGCCGTGAGTGAAATCGAAAATCTGAAAATAAAACATCTCAGTCTGTGTCATGTAGCGTGAAATATGATAATGTATGTAAGAGAAATGTTTTCTCAGGGGAAAATTGATTTTCCACTTGGTTGCGACTGTGGTCTAATCCATCACTTCTGCATCTCGCTGAACTGAGATGAAGAAAGTATTGGTCAGAGGATTGTGGCTGCATTAGCTGCACCTTGTAGTTACATTTCTTTATATTGATGTTTATTTTCAATTGGAAACTTTTAGGTGCGTTGGGGAGACTAAACACTTATTTGCCCTGTAATTTATAGTATAAAAAGGAGGTGTATTCAGTCATTTGTTGTAGCAATACCGTTTGTCATATGGGTACATGGGTTTTGGACAAAAGGTGTTGATGGATGGACAGCAGATGTGTAACTACACTCCCTCATTGTTGAAGACAACCTGAGGGGCAGGTGTTGGTGACAGCCTGGAAAAACAACTATTAAACACTGGGCCAATGCCACAAAGATTTACATATTAAAAGAACAGAGACAGGATTCAGTTCAGGATGATTGATGAGGTTATCAAAAAGCAGAGAGTGAAACGATCAAACAAGGGTTCAAAAAAGCTGCCTGAACACAAATCCAAAGTTGTGTGTTTGTGAGTGAGTGAGTGCGCATCGATGTGAGACAGATTTAATACGAAGGTACCTCTACTTTCAGTTCAATAAAAAAAACACAAGAAGCGAGTGCAACTTTTTAGAGGTTTCACTGGGATGGACTGTTTGTTATTCTTTCATTGTAACTCTTTGATCCAACAGGAAGTCTCCAGTGATGCTGAGGTAATTTTTCAACCAATCAAAAGACAGTTTACCGTTAAATATTCCATTTTGATGAGGAATAAGTCAACTCTGACAACTGCAACTTAAACAGCAGATGGAACTGCAGTAAAAACTAAAATCATTTCAACTTTTAGCTTTCCCTGCTACCACTCGGCACGGGCACTTTGCAGATGTTACATCTGACTTTTAACATACTCTTGAGTATTACACAACTGACAAAGATTTGCAGGACTTGTTCCCATTAAATATAGCTTTTAATTAAAATCTGCATGCCCAATCCTCAGCCGTGTAAAGATCACCTCTTCCCTCCATTACTCTTTACATTTACAGACTTCTGTATACTATAGTATTGTCTCTCTTTATTGTCTGAATCCCATTCCTTCTCTGGACTGCACCTATTACGCCTTCATCCTTTTTATTAAGCAGTGGAGTTTGGTGACCTCACATACTAGCCTTGCTCTTTCCAGTCTCAACCTGAGCAAAGGTCTAATCAGCCAGAATAAATGAAAACACCTGTGTAGGTCTGCAGGGTCTTTAAATGGGTCACACTCAGTGGCACAGGTGGTGCTTGTTGAGCTAATTGCCAGTTCAGACTAAAAATGCATGAGTATAGAGAGGAACAAAACAGCAAGATACAAGTTTAAAAAAAAAAAATCCTTTGCCATCCGTCAACAGATGCACAAATACAAGACAAGAAATATCTCTTCTGATCCACAGCTTGTAGGCTCTGTCAACTCACTTACACTGCAGTCCAATTCTATTGTCTTCTCTCTGTCTGACTGTCTCCCTCTGTGCCTCCTGCCCCCTTCTCCCTCTCTGATCTTTTATTTTTATCATGACTCCTCATCTCTTCTCTTGTCCTGTTGAAGTTCACTTCCCAGTGCAGTGTCTTTCTTTCTATACTTCCCAAGGCTGGCAGTTCAAAACATTCACAGCACTCACTTAATCTTATAATTATTGTTTGGGTATTTCTGACTCATTTGATAGTACAGAGGCACACAGCATTACGGGCACATGGTGCAGTTGTACCTCTGAGAGGCCCAATTTATTTGTGTTCAGGCTGGCTTAGCTTCAATTTATCTCCTGGCCACAGCTACAAGGGAAAGGGAAAATATTGATCAGTGCTTTTTCAACACCAGCGAATGAGACAGCTAGTAGAAGTTAAGTCAAACGTAACTACGGTATTAGTATCAAGAAGTTTGGAAGATGTTGGAAGTCTCCTTGAAATAGCTCTACTGTGTTTATTTTGTGTTAACAAGGAGAGTACACAAGTGGAAAGCAACATTAGGGTTTGTATACTTTTTTACATATCATTTAGTGCACTAATCTCAGCTTGATTCTAATTTAAGGTTTCATAGAGGTCAGACAGTCCGGCAGTAAGTCCCATAAAATCCATCCATGATCCCTGAGCAGATCATGTGTGAATTCCATGTTAATGGAGACGAAGATCCAAGTCATTAATTCCAAGGGCAGCTTATATTCTGCTGTAAACCAAAGAGAAAGACAGACACACAGATAGCCGGACTGAGAAAGGAAGGAGGGTGTATTCCCTAAGCAGGGGGGAGATATCAAATGAAATCCGCCTCCTACTCTTTCCTTCAAGGAGAAAGAAAGGGTTGCCAAGGTCACTTTCGTTCTCTCTTTCTTTCCACTTAATCGTTCACACACACAATCAAGCACAGGCACATGAATGTATATTCTCAGAGGACAGAGGATAGACATAATTTCCGCTGATGATAGGAGTTAATTATTCAGTGGTCATGTGACTAACGCAAACACCCTGAAGATACACATGAGGATATTCTGTTGATTTATACTGAGCAACATGAAGGATTTTAAACATCAGTCATGTCAGTGACAAATTAAAAGCGACACCTCGGAAAGTCAGAAAAATACTATCAAGATTTATGCAGGGCGACATGGTTGACAACAATATAAATAAGAAAACGTTCCAATATCAGTATGTATCACAATTTAGCAAATGTATGCAATGGTACATATAAAAATGTCAAACTGATGTTCAAAGCAACATGTGACGTACTGTTCAGACATCAGACATAATAGTGTGTGTGTGTGTATGTATGTATGTATGTATGTATGTATGTATATATATATATAATATTTATTATTATCTACTGCTCAAATGTGGGCACTCTTCAATTGCAGCTGTTTTGATTGTTGACATTTAGCCATTATACTAGCTTTCTGAGGCTAATGTATTGCTAATACAATATTCTCAGTAACTGTTAAACCCAGTTGGAATATAAACACACTCATGAGAACACACTGTATGCTCACACCACACACGAATCACCTGGATCACACACAAAGTAGAAGGTACAATCACATTAATTTCATGTACAAAGCACGAGAGCAAAGGTTAAAGGTAAATGCAAAGATAGTAGCAGATGTAAAACTGCATGCACGCTCACACATATTTTGAAGGTCGTGGTAAAAACATCGTATTGCAGTTGTTGTTGTTATTTTTATAACATTAATAGTGAAAAAATGTCTTATGCTGCTTCTGTGGAGCTTAACGAGTTGAATAAATCTGTGTTCCTCATACCCTAATTCGTTCTCCATGTGAGGAAAAAAAAAGAAGCCTACATCCTCCAATCCCTCCTCCCTCACCTCAACAGCACAGATATCCATATCAGCCAGTCTACACCACAGAGAGAGAGCAGACAGAGTGAAAAGACTGCTCTACCAGCATCATTTTGTTTCCAGACCTTCCCAAATTACCAGCTTCTTGAAATAGGTTTGAAATGCTCTCTGGTGAGATGAAATGGGTTTATTTAGGTTCACTGTGGGACAAAAGGGGGAAGATTCAAAAGTGACACAGACACTTTGTGTCTCTGTCTCTGTCACACACATTGTTACACTTGGAGAGAGAAAGACATGTACGCACAGACACACAGGCTACAAGCTTCTGCTTTGTCGCTATGCGCTGTGTGCTTTGTGAGATTATTGTGGACTACTATCTGAAACCAAATCCATGGTTTTGCTTTAATTGCAACTAAAAATAAACATGTTTGGAGACATTTTTATTCCTAAGCAAATCAACAGCAGAGGGAGCACCGTCGACTTGAGACTCCTCCATAAACCTGTGGGTCGAGACTAAGATTCAGCCATTTCTTACATGGTTGCAACACTGCCTCGCTGCTGCTGAATCCCAACAGGGAATCCTGCAACACTGACCTGTAAAAAAACATTGAGGTAGCCCCTTTGATGTCCCTCATAGCTTCTTGAAGGGATGTTTTGAAGCCTGGAGTTAGATTTGTTGCCAACTATCATGTTGTCAGTTGTTTGAAGTAGAATAGACTGGGACATCTGTGAATCAAGCAAGTATGTCCCCACTTCTCAAAGAAGATATTTAGTGACTTGGTGTTTCTAGTGGCCATTAGGGGAACTGTAGCTTAACGCACTTCTGCTTTGCTTTCCACATTCAGCCGCTTCAACTACGCATAAAGACCACTAAAATGGGTTGTGTAAGACTCTGTTGAAGACAGTCAGACCAGGACATGGGCACTGGGTCAGTCAACTGCACACTCACACAAAATGACAGCTAGAAAATCTAAAATGGAAAGAACACAATATGGTTTGGCCTGAAGGGAGCTAATTAAACACAGACTTTGTTTGGGCAGCAGAGAGGACTCTAAACAAAAGGCTGGCTTGCTGACTAGAGGCAGACACACCGCTCTGAGGCACTTCAGATGTTTAAAAGATGTAGATGAAAGAAGTGGGAAAGTGAGGAAGAACACAAGATGTGAGGAAGAACATTTCATAAACTGATATCCTTACATTGAAGTAAATATCCTTCATGCTGATGTACTTGTCAATGCCAACATAGAGAGGGTAACAGACAGGGACACAATGTACCTGCTTTAGCTGTGATTACCCCTTACATAAAATGTAGCTCTTACATGTGAACGGAAATGGTCAGTTTTACAATTTTTAAATTATAGAGTCCTGGCAGCCAAGGAGAAAACTGATGAAGTCGTATTGCTTTCCAAAAAGAGACAGTCGCAGAAGGCACTCAAATGGGAAAAGAACAGGGCATGGTCTGTGAAAACTTGGCTGTGTTTAGGCAACCCTCTGTTCAGGCTCAAATCATTTGCTCATCCACGTTGCTCCTCATTTGAAAGCCATTTCCTCTGCAATATATTGTATTACCAAAGATGAAGATTATTCAAATGATTATTGGTTTCAAATGAAATCTGATGATTTCAGTCATTCTAGCATGGATTTAAAGAGTCCAAGAGTGCAGTAAGTGAAAATATAAAGACAATCGATGTAAATTCATATTGCAGGGCAAGGTTTTGCTGAACGTAT
The DNA here is from genome assembly GCA_005408345.1 of Macquaria australasica. Lineage (NCBI taxonomy): Eukaryota > Metazoa > Chordata > Actinopteri > Centrarchiformes > Percichthyidae > Macquaria > Macquaria australasica. The sequence continues at coordinate 226,039 of SEMN01000016.1, forward strand.
GATTTTTTTTTTCACCACAACAGTTAAACATTCATACAGATTCAGACTTATACACCTGAGTGCTGCCCTGTACAACCACAGCGTTCTACTTTTTGGTGAATGGGCAGCTTTACTGGTGCTGCTGGGATTTAAGTTCCTAGCTCAAGGACAACTTGTACTTGAGGGAGGACAGAGCTTTGCTTATTTCCTCAACTAGTACTTCCCTCCTGCTGAGATATAACCACGGAAGTGTATTCTGAATGGTTTTCTGTTTGTCAAAGAGCGTGCTGTGAGGTCATGATCATATGGTACAGAGAAGAGAAACCATAAACAGGAAACTGGCAGAACAAGGGATTCTGGGAGCTGGTCACCTCAGTGGGATTTCCCTGCGCTTCAAAGGACCATAACTGTATCTCTCTCTTCAGTTGATGGAATAAAGCCATGTTTGCTTCCTGTCTCTTATTTTAGCTCCTGGACTGAGTGACTTTTCCCTAATCTCTCTCTCTCTCTCTCTCTCTCTCTCTCTCTCTCTCTCTGCCTACTGCTCCTCTCCTCTATCTCACCACTGTGGCCACAACACCATGACAACTTCATGCTGTTCCCCTTTCGCACTGGACTACTAACCTGGGAAATACATGCATTGGTTGTCAACCTGCCAGAGCTGTAAAAGCCACTTTGAAATTACAGCTTTGCAAGCTAGTAAAAATAAGGTTGCTTCCTGCAGCTGGGAGGGCCGGACAAAGTGCTGAGTGCTTTTTCTGGACCTTCACACTTGTCAATAAGTGAAGGGGACAGAGGAGTCAATGGAGAGTGAATCTCAAAACATGAGGGGCAGCAATAAAAAAACATTTAAATAAATAAAAAAGGATAAAGACTTTAACCATTCCCCTTTTCCATTATAGCCAAAAATAGCTTATAGTTAATACAAGCTCACAGTGAGACTTCATTACCCAAATTTTAATCAAGCTGCACAGCCAGGAATTAATTGATTAATCGTTTAGCTTATAAAATGTCAGACAATGATAAGTGCCCATCAGAGCTCTCCATAGCCTGGAGTGATGTCTTCCAATTATTTTGTGCAAGCACGAAAAAAACCCATAGGTATTTAATTTACAATGATATGAAATAAAGAGAAGCATGCAAATCTTGAAAAGTTTAAGAGGCTGTGAAAAGCAAATGTTCAGCATTTTTACTTAATGAAGGACTTGGAGGAAAATTTGCTTTCTGTTTAAATGTTAAATGAGAATAGTGATACCACTCTCATGTCTGTGCATTGAGTGCAGAACTAGAGCCAGAAGGTGATTAGCTTAGCTTAGCATAAACACTGAAGGCAGGGGGAAACGGCTAGCCTGGCTCTATCCAACATTCAAAAAACCGCCTACCAGCACCTCTTAAATTGTCCTAGTTAACACATTGCATCTCATTTGTTTAATCTGTACACAAACAGAAATGTAAAGGACAAATGGAGTTACAACAGTCCATCCACCCAGCACTTTGACAACATCTCTGGCTCCAGCGCTTGTTGCCAGATATGGCAACCTCACTATAACGACGACGAAGTCACTGCGTCCAGCGGTGGTTCACTGCAAGAGTGGTTATCCATCTTATCATCTAAATCTTAGACAGTGAATTAGCATATTTCCCAAAATGTTGAACTCTTCCATCAGTGAAAGTGAGCAGCAACATGCCACCCCCCTAAAATGATGCAGAACTGCAAATTAATAATAGGTATGACTGATGCAGAAAAAGAAGACGAGAAGCTGGTAATATGCATCGAAGCTGTTCTATGTGACACACAGACAATGAAATGTTGTAGTGCCCGAAAACCAGTCTAATCTTGACAATAGCAGGGCACAGCAATGTGACACGTTCGTCCGTCCGTCCGTCCGTCCGTCCATCCATCCATCCATCCATCCCCTGCCATGCTGTTTGTCTTGAGGTGATTGTAGCACAGGATGCAATGGATTAGCATACCAATAAAAAACCTGTGCTGTATGTTTATTAGAAAATCACCTTGAGAGAAGTGCCCTTCAAATTAAACTATCCCCTTCTTTTCATGAGGCTGATGTGAGAAAACCATCTGTTACTTTATAGTCTCTCATTACCACACACTGAGTGATGTGGGGGGAAAAAAACAAAGTCAAAAAGTTTAATCTGCTCGCCTCTCCATCGAAAGCACTGAGTAAATTTCAGACCACTAACAAGAGGTTGAGAGAGCAGATGGCCAGAGACATACAATACAGATGGCTTAAGATGAACTCTGTCTATGTGTGAGGCCAGTGTGTCTGAAAGACGGACAAAGAGAGATTCAGCCAATGATTCAGAGAAAGAGACAAAAGAAAAAGCCGAAAAGCAATTATGTAGAAAGTGTTAAACAAATGTAAAGTAGGAACAAAACATTTCAGCAAATGATGCAAAAAGGAAGAAAAAAACTATTCAAAGAGAGAGCAAATGGACAGCTAGAGCCACACAGGCCTACTTTATTTTCCTGTATTCACCAAAATTATAACATATGGGTACATAATGTCACCAGTACACATGCTGACAAGCCTCCATATGTTACCATGCTAAATATGGCCCAAAGAGGGCTTTTTTCTCCTTGATGAGGAGAGAATAGCGGCAGAATCGGGGTCAACCACATCTCTGCTGCTTCATCTCGACACATACCAGCATGCATCATGTCGTATCTCGGCTCTATATTATTCTCTCAAAATTGATTTCCTTTCCTGTCCCTTGCCTTGTCTGCCTGGATAAGATGTCACCACTTGAGTTGCTATTATGAAATCCTTGAGCAAAAAGGAAGAGCGGAGAGAAATGTACAACTTGTGAAGGTGAGATAAAATATTTAAGTTGAGATATTATGATGACTAACTCTGCAAAATCACCCAGTATGTTTGTTTGCTTGTTGTGTGAAGCTGAAGCTTTTCCTCTCCTAATTGCCAGTGTGCACTACCACGCTTTGTTCTTTGTTATTCTTTCACCATCCACTTTGTAACATTTTCTTCTGTTTTCTCTAAAATAAATAGCCTTCTTCCTCTGTTGGGCTGCAGGCGAGTTCCCATACTCCAGGCTATCACAGAGAGACTCTACAGAGCTCAGAGCCTTTTTTTTCCTCATCATGATAATGCCTGAGTAACTACTGATAGCTCCATACTGTCAGTGCCCCTCATGCACAATGTTCCCATGAATCACACATCTGGGAATGAAGCATGGACAACTGGACACATATGTGTGTCCACGGATGCTAACAAATACCACCTTACTGTGGTACAATACAGTGAGACTGCTTAAGCGAGGCATACTATAAATTGGTCATTGAAACTCAAGATTCAATTTGTTTTTTGATTAATGGATTTATCATTAAGTCTATAAAATGTGAGAAAATAGTGAAAAATGCTCATTACATTTTCCAAGAGCCCAAGTTCCTTGTTTTGCTCATATTTGAGAAGCTAGCAACACCAGCAAATGTTGGGCGTGCTGATAAATGAATGAAATAATTGCCTGATTACCAATTTCAATTCTACTGTTACCGCATTGGCAGCATTCATTATGATTTCACAGTATTTACTGAGTTAAAGTTCTAACAGAGACAATGCTGCTAAACTCTTTTATAAATATGAAATGCCAGCCTAGTCTGATAATCAAATTGACATTTTGTCTCACTATTTGAATCACTGAGGTGTTAGGCAGTGGGTCAGAGGTCTGGAACCGGGCTAATGCCAGCCAGATAACTCCATACTTTCTGTCAACATCATCGGACAATACAAATAACATTTCTCCAGTGTTTCCATTATGTCATGTTGTACAAAGAGAGGTGAGTGAAAGGCAGCCAGTCAAATAGTCATGAGCCAAACTTGGATCAACAACTTGCACTTGGAGAACACAGCCAAACCTGCTGCAAATGTCCACCAGAGTTCATGTTAAAAAAGGGATTTACACACTAAAAACCATGTTGAAAATAGTAAAAGTAGTAATAGTAGAATTAGTAATAGTAAAAATAGTCAATTTAATTGCAAAGAGAATGTAAGACAGTGTCTCTCGCTCAATATTTACTACTTACTGCACTACATTTACTTTCTGCCATTTTTTTTTAGTGTCCAAATGTGGTGAGTGCCCTCATGTTCCCACAATGGAATGAGAAATTAGGTCTTCATAGCATGTACACTACTTTTTGTTAAAAATCCTACATAGCTTTGGCTTTAGTGGATGTGTAAATCACAGTTATGCACATATGTGATGGCGCAAAATGATGATGATGATTTATGACTAAGGCTAAAATAAAAAATTGCTACCCACTGTAGAGTAAACACATTCATTATGTGGTGAATGAGCGAACAAGGGAGTGATTTTGAATATGGCATCCTTCTATGTCACTCAGGGAGTCAAAATACATGGACATAAACAGGCACAGAAACAGTAACATGGAGTAAGGGAAAGCTTTGTTTCCACTATCTGAGATGTAAGCTCGACACCATGCATTAAACCTTCCTGATACATCTTGGATGAGTGACAGATGATCTGACAGCTAGAGTGTTCATTTCCCATCTTTGCCATCTCTTCTCCATTCCTCTTGACCTTTTCTAAGAAGCGAATAGTCAAGGAAAGACATAAGAAATGTGAAAGAATAAGATTCAGAGAGCACAGAGAGCGTGAATGTGACTGAGGACGCTGTTTGTTTGTGTTTATGTGTGATGAAGATGGGTGTGCTGTATGAGGGTGCCGGCCACACATGTCACATCAGGAGGCATGATTATCCACCAGGATTACACTTTAATCAATCTAAAGCACTAGTCCCTGTCTGCCACTGTGTTAATCCCATCAAAGGAGGGCTCTTTCTGCCTGTCAGCTTATCCTCTTCCCATTCACCACCATGTTAAACACCCCCACAAAGCTGTATGTCAAGAGTCAACCGGGCTTCGGCGTGGAAACGTCGAGCCCCCCACTCAGCATCACTGCATCCAACTGCACCAACAATTCATTCAATTTCAAGATGATGCAGAGAGGATTTTCTCATTGACGAGGCAAATTAATTGTGCCAATGCATTTTAATGTTAACAGTAATAAGAAAATAGCATTTACATTTTTGTCCATTATTGGTGGCTACCGTAGTGATTAGCTTTGTACTTTAAATTCATAAAATGGCTGTTTAACTAAGGAAAAGAACCATTTATAGCACTGTTAAAACCATGAGTCAACTTATCAGTTAGTCACTTAACAAAAACATGTCAAACCTGAGGTTCCAGCTTCTCAAATATAAACATTTGCTGCTTTTTCTCTGTTTTGTATCACTGTAGACTGAGTATCTTTGGAATTTGGACTGTTGACTGAACAAAACAAACAATCTTAATATGTTACCTTGGGCTCTGGGAAAAACGTTTATAGACTAAATGATTAAACTAAATGATGAATCATAAAAAACAATCGACAATACTGAAAATATTTGTTTGTTGCTGCCAAAATGGAAAGGCCTTGACTGGCTGGTATAGTCTTTGTGTGTGTGTGTGAGAGAGAGAGAGAGTGCAAACAAAAACATGCAAAACGTGTATTCATGCTCTTACTCACATTCAGTAATATGCATACAATCACCTACCCACCCACACACACACGGACACACACACTCTGTAAAATCTAAAATGCACTGTCACGGTTTCTTGGTAACTGACTTATCCTGGTTATTTTTGGGGTGTGTACACACACACAGACACACACACACACAGAGGCACACAATGACAGAATTGGTTCTGAATTTGATGAATGACACATCATTTGCATTTAGAAATTCATCTGATTTAGCCAACTCGACACACATTAATTTCATCAGGAAGTGGAACGTGAGGATTGCTCATAACTCTGTCAGAATGCAACAAAAACACACAGGGACAGGTGCATTCAGTTCAGCACACACACTACATTAGATGAACTATGTGTCTGTGTGTACGGTACATGTGTGTCTGAGATGAAAACCCCACTCTGGCGTCTTTCATCTCTTCTCTCCCAGCCTCACTCTCACCCAGCCCTGATGAATGGATAGATAGAACGAGGGAGGGGGTGGAGAGAGGGAGAAATATTTGAAAAGAAGAGAGAGCAAAAGAGAAGTCACTGGGGGACAGAGGTACCTAAAAAGGAAGACACATAGCTTACGAGCATTCAGGATAAAAATAACCCAAGAGCCAGGAAGAGAGAGGGGGGAAAAAAGAGATTATTCTCCATCCATTTGTGCATGCATGTATGTGAGTGTGCACGGTATCAAAGCTCAGAGGGAGGATGAGGGCGAGAATCATGTTTTCAGCATCGATAAAGAAGAGAGATGAGACACAAACATACACATACTGTACATAAACTCACACCTTATACATGAAGATGCAAACTAACCATAAATCTACTGGCAGATAAGACACAGAGGTACAGGTCGTCTAGATTGCCTACGTCTTTTCACAGTAAACAAACAGATGGCCACCTATGATGATATGCCAGATAAGTGTGCAAAACAACAAGACAGGACTGGACCAAACAGAGACGACAGGACTGGACCAAACAGACATACTAAACATTACCCATCTGGTTGATCCTGCTGACAAATTGGGTTTGTTACTCAGGCTAGTTACTTCCCTCCATATTAAACCACAGTTGGCACAGCCGTCCTAAATGCTTTAGGACAAATCTGGGGCTCTGGGCTTTGGCCAAACTGCCGCATTGCATAGAGAGGTCTGAAGCGGCTTAGTCAGCTGCATACAATGCACAGCGGTGGCATCATGACACAGAAAAACAAAGCGTCAGTGGGTCACTATTGGTTTGTGTTTGTGCCACGATGCAGGCTGGCAAAGCATGTGTTGGCTTCAGCTATCTTCAGGGAGATGGTATGACCACACAGCAGGAACAAAGTGTGATGTACTCAGGCCTGATGGCGCTAACAGCCGCTTATCTTATTTTTAACAAGTTTATTCAGTTTTTCTGTTGACAGGTGCAATATACAGTGCTGTAGTGTTTCGGATAGTAGTATTTTGTATTGTTTTGGCTCTGCAATCAATGGACTCGAAAGAGAGCGATGGCTGATTTTCACTATTAATGGTATTTGAGAGTAGCCCTGAGAGTAGACATTTTTAGCCATAGCCCCCCAATTTTGGACAGTCCAACACCATTCACCCAAATATTAATGTAAACTCTCAAATTAAAGCTAAAAGTTAACGTCACAGTAATTATTTAATTTAAAATGTGCTGGAGTACAGAGCCAACACAACAAAAATGTGTCACTGTCCAAATACTCACAGATGGCACTGAAGTACTTTTATTGTGAAACAAGACTACAGAGTCTACAGTCATGCTAGCTGCTCTGTGGGGCTGTACTAAGGCATGCTTTGAGCTGCATGCTAACATGATCATGACAACAATGCTAACATGCTCATGTTTGGCAAGTATAATTATAACCGCGTTCACCATAGTTCAGCGTGTTAGCATAGTAATATTCGTTAATTTGCACTAAACACAAAATACAGCTGAGGTTGATGGCAAAGTCATAAACCAAGTATTGTATAAATTAAAATTATGAAAAGGAGAAGTCAGAAGATCAACAAAGTTATTACAATTCATTTTTGAGCGGGATGTGACTGCCTGTAAAGATATGAATACAGAAACATGCACGCAACTAAATCCAGCAAGACAAGACACGAAGCCCAAAGGTAATACATTTGCTATTGCTTTATCTTGAAATGCTGACATATAAATTCACAAATGCTTGCAGTTCTTCCATTCAGTATAAATGTGTTACAGTACACCTGACTTCTGCATTGCTGTTCACTTATTGTACATTCCTCCAAGGCTGCACCCAAACTGCATTCAGGGCTAGACATTGATTCTATATTTGTTGAGTGCATGTTCTGCACTGACTGCTCCTTTCTGTTGTGCTTCTATTATGTTCATCTGTAGGCCTAAAACTGCAAGTTGTAATTACATCTGCACCCCTGCCACAAAAATCTGAAACATTTATTACACTTGATGGTTAAAATAATTCACACTGACAGCTGACCAAGCAGTCTAATTTGAACAGGAAAGCCTTCTCTGTCCATCGTAAATGTGCGGTACAAACAGAGATCGTAGCGGTGAGGAAACTAATTTGCTCGGAGGCTTGGTCTGGGCTCAGATGTGTTTCATTAAGACACTAATGTTGCTAAGGAAATATGACTGCAGTGCAATGAAATATACTCCAAAGAGTGAGTGTACTGGTGCTACCGAAACCCTCATTTAAGATGCCAAATATATCAGGCGATGCAGATTTTGATCTCTCACTCGCTCCCCTATAACCCATCACTGCTGCCTCCTCTCATCTTCTTCCCCTCTTGCTTTTTTCTTCCCCTTTTCAATCCTCAATCTTTCTCTCTCCCTCCTTGCCTTCCTCCATCTCAACGCATCTGATTTGCTGGATGCGAAAAGAGATGCCTCAGTGTTTCAGGAAGCCACTGCTGACTGATAGAAATATCTGATTGGGAGGCAGACATACAGGCAGAAAGATAGATGGTGGGGGAAACGTGGCCTCTGGAATGCTCTGCTGGCATTCTCTCTCTCTCTCTCCTTCTCTTATTCATTCATTCCTGTATTCCTTTAATGTCTCTCTACCAGGCCTCCCTTTAGCTGACATGGCAGAGGTGAGCTGAAAGAAGGTTTCTGTCTCCCTCCTCCCATCATCCCTCCCTCCTTCAGTCCTATTCAAGCCTTGCTTTTTATTTGTCCCCAACCTCCCTGCTTGCATCTATTCCCCTCCCTACCTTACTCCTTTCCTCCTCCCTTCATTAATTTCTTCATCCTTAAAATCAAGGGCAAGATCATCGCTGTTTCGTCTTATTTCTCCTTATGTCCATTCCTCAGATGCTGCATACAGTAAACACTCCACAGGATCATATCTGTCTAGCAAAATGCTTTCTAGCAGCAGGATGAAAGGCATACAGCACTGACTTGAAATCAGGGGCTATCTGTTATCTGATTGGCTGACATGGAGAGCTGTCTGTGGATTTTAGTTACCGGGGAGAACAGGGAGATAATGGCACCGTGTCAGCAACTTCTGGAGCTGCAGGGGCCAGAGGAAGATAGAAATAAATAGGATGGCCAGTCGTGTAAAAGTATGTTTTGTCACAGGTTTTTGGTCAAGAGATATTTGAATTGTCTTTATTCTTCATAACCACAATCCAGGAATCACCTTGTGAACAGTGTATCCAGGCTCTGCAAACATCACTGTAAGGCATGGCAAGAAAAAATAATGAATGAATGAAAGTATGAACACATACTGTATGTAAACACTTTCTCTCCAAAAATGCATCAATGGACACCACTCAGAACTGTTAATTGTTAATTGTATAATCTGATTAAATAAAGTCTTTCTCATGATTTCTTACTGAAATAATTTGCCTTCTCCTTGAGGCATGATCATTGTAATCATACTGCCGCTGTCCAACAACAATTTTTCTGGCAGCAGATTTCTTAAAAAGCAGAGAAAATGTTCCAAAACTGGAATTTGAAACCAAACATTGTTTAGAGGGTTCTGTGCTAAATGTGTTGTAGGCAATACAGAATAAGAGAATCTTACTCACTGAAATAGGGATCTTTAAATGTGCCATTCAGTCCATTTTCATTAATTTGTTGTACTGTCGAGGAACAAAAAAACCAACATATTTATAAGCAGTTTTGCAACAGATATTTCAGTTCAGGAGCTAGATTTCAAAATGAAGAATGGCTTCAAACACTGGGCCCTGACTGACAGAAGAGGCCTCCCTGATGATGCAGTCCTGCTGATTGGAGTCATTCATGGTGGGTGTGCCAGTTCAAGTGCTGCAATCTAGTCTGATTGTGTCACAGTGACACCTGTGCCTTCCCTCTCTCCCTCCTCTTATGCCTCCGACTCTCTTTTTGCAGTCTCCGTAGTTGAGTACCAAGTAGTCAGGGCCGCCTCATGTAAAGGATCTATCAGAGGCCACAATTCTCAAATTTGCTTGGAAGGGGGACAGCCTTGTCAACCAGTTTTTAATGTATTGATTCTTGAAATGCACACTTCAAAGGAAGCAGCTCCTGAATTAGGACACAATATAGTTTTGCCAGATTGTCTAATTCGCCTAATTCACCTGCATTAGTGGCAGGTTTCCTTTTGATTTCAAGCCATTTCTGTTTCTTTGCCTGCCTCTTACCTGTTGCCTGCCAGCTGTGTATGCTCTGCCTGCCAAGTCCGCTCTGTTTGTTTGCCTGATCCTGTCTGCCTGTCACCAAATAAAAGTGTAACCCTCCATAAACTGTCTTTTTACTAACATTTGGATCCTATTACCGGTTGCCAGCAAAACCAAATTGTGAGCTAATGTGACACTGCCTTTATATCTGCAAGCACACAAAACACATTACGTTTGTCCAGAGAGACATTTATGTCACAAAATGTATTTAACACACTTTTTCATTGATGCACCTGGTATATGGAAATATTTTAATTGTCTTATTTTTTGCCAGTTTACGCTTGTTACGCATGTTGTTGTTGTTGTTGTTGTACAGTATTACGTAAACTCTACCTGTCTTGCAGAATTAGCTACATTTGTTGGCTCCAACAATGCTTTACTGAACATTCAGTTAGAACGCACTGAGAACAGCACTGACCACATGTGTATGTACATAACAATATAAAACACTGGTCAAACACTCTGAAACACAGAAGTGCCCACCTGGTCCCTGGTGGGAAACGAGTGTTTTAACAGCTCCAACAAGAAGCTGTGAGAACCCGAAATGCACAAACACACACTCACAGGTGGAGGAGCAGACAGGGTTCAGGGCTCATTAAATCCAGTCAGGCAGCAGCTCCACTGAGGCCAAACACTCTGCAACTCACACGAGAGGTTCTGACTGAGACAAACACACACACGCACCTCTGAAAGCTCATAACTTGGTAGTTTACAAGCAACTGTACGTGTGTGTGTGTGTGCACGTGTAACACTGCATACCACAAGCACACAGACAGTGCAGCGGTGAGGCATTCATCTGTTGATCTACATTCCTGAGTTTTGTGCAACCCATTAGTGAAAGCTATCTTGCCACGGTTAGTTTGAAAGATGGGAAGAACATCAAACAAGCTTTGCGCACACACACACACACACTCATTCACACACACACACACACAGAAATGCACTCTCTTATACTGAAAGAATCTTGTCTCTCCCCTCTGCTCGCTCTCAGTCATCTCGTCACTTTTTTCTCCCTTTTCATCTTTGTTTCATCTCTGCCTTTCTTGTGCTCTTCTTTACTTCCATCACCTCAAATGTGTGTGCATTAACCTCTGGAAAAGCAATAACTACCTTAGAAACAACAGGGGTGTGTGTGTGAGAGAGAGAGAGAGAGAGAGAGAGAGAGAGAGACAGAGAGAGAGAGGATGGAGAAGAGGGAGAGTGCCATAAAGCCGATTTTCTCTTTGGCTTGCAGATGGGAGACATAAAACTTTCATTAGAAAAAAATGAGTTGTCGGATAGAGAAAGCATGTGTTGAAGTTGTCCTGAGAATGAGGTTGGGGGTTTGGAGTAAGAGACCGACACAAAAACCATCACTGAGTACACACAAGTGCGCAGAGGCCCACACACAAGCACACAACACAATACTCAAATACAGTCTGAATGTATTATGCCATTCACTAATGACACCTACAACAACAACAACAGAGGGCAAAGTCAAGTAGACACTGAAAACAACTTAAAAACCTGCACACGTGCACATACCAGAGTAATGAATATAAATAAATCTACGGCACCAGCAGCTCACACCATCACAAATGACCTTTAAATGGATGGCGTCAGAGCCTAAATATATTCTGAGAGGAAGAACAAGAAATCTTGGATGTGAAGCAGCTCATGGAAGCGGGTAGTGACTCATTCACAAGTTCACAGGTATAAAATGTAATATATGTAATCCTCAAACACGTGCACACACAGACATACAGACACACTACCCAAAAAGCCACACACACTGACATGTCTACATCTGCAAATCTACACTGCTGCTGCTGTTTCTCTTCTTGCTGATAGGAAGCACAAGTCTGTGGGCTCTGCAGCTGGATGATATTGGTTGTGTCTGGTTTGAGGTGCTGACAGAGACCACCAGCCTCTTAAAGGATGTCACTTGTTCCTCTCACCAGTCCATCCATGCAATTTGCATGCAGCATTTAAGATGCTTACCACTGGTCACCCACAAATATCCATTGGAATACAACAGAAATGGGTCATACAAGAGCCCACTACCTTTATATATTTTAGGGCTGCAACTAATAGTTAATTTCATTATGAAAGAATCTGGCAATTATTCTATCAATTAATTGTTAAAACTTCACAGTGAAAAGTGCCCATCACAATTTCCCGAGAGCCCAAGATGATGTGTTCAAATGTCTGTTGTTGTCTCCAAACCCAAAGAGATTCAGTTTTACAAAGATATAAAACAGAGAAAAGCAGCAAGTCTTCACATTTGAAAAAGGGGGGGCATCAAATATTTGTCATTTTGCTTGAAACATAACTAAAATGATGAATCAATCATCAAAATAGTTCCTGATTAATTTTCTGTGGATCGACTAACCTATTTATTGACTAAGCGCTTCAGCCCAAATATATCTCCTCTACTCTTTTACTTTTGGTCTGTTGCAGGGTCTCAACTTTTGACCAAATTTAAGAAATACAGTCGTAACTTTGTGACCAGTCTACGGAAAAGATAGTGGCACTCTATTATGTGGGGGGCCAAAAAAGAAACCTTGAAAAATATCTATTTTTGACACCAGCTAAGATTTTGCAAAACACTGACTTGGTTTTGACATATCAGTTAGATCCCTCAGACTTCCCACTATTGTCCTGCAGTCCTCTATACTCTCACATAGTTGTGGTTTACCCACAATCTCTCCTTGTCACTTGTGCTGTCAGCAAGAGCAGTAGGAGGCAATGCATATAGTAGACCACAGTCATTGAGTATGTGTGTGGGTGTGTATGAGTTTCTATGCAATTCAGTCAGTGTGCTCACATGGAACAGACTTATAATATGGATGCAGAGTATGTACAGTGTTGATAATTGAGGTCTAGGCTATGGTCTTGTCCCCCAGAAGCATACATTAAGTGCAGCACAGTGGGAAAAGTGGGACTGAAATGCTGTTATACTGACCAGCAGCGGAAGAAGTAACAGCAGTATTTGCAAAGTGAGCATGACAAAAGATCACAGCAAAAGAGTGAGCATAAATAGACCTCCTTATTGTAAATTGTGCAATGCAATAAAAGTGCACCGGGTATAGAATATGTTTCAGTAAAGTATGTTATGTTTGAGTTTGGAAGTGGAACTCGAGTAGTCTGCCAAGAAGACAACACCCCCAACCTTCACAAGAAGAACATTACACTATATCTTCATTTAACATACAGTATTTATACACACACAAGTATCTTAAACATTCAAATATACACTCAGAAAGGCTAAAAGTTATTTCAGGCTGAAAACACACAACAGCCTCCCACACACACACACACACACTCAGCAAGTCTGACTTTTCGCAGGGAGTGGTCACTTCCAACAACACTCAGAGAGGAAGTTCCTGCCTCCTGCAGCCAGCCAATTACAACGCAACATTTAATGGCGAAGGTTCCATTAAGGAAGTCACATGTCTCCCCTCTGTGCTCTCGACTCCTCTCACGACAGGCTCTGTTTTTTCCTGCCTGTCAATGCCAGGAACCCATTAAGGAGCAGTGGTGGGGATACAACGTAGGGAAACAATGTAAGGATGGACCCAGCCATTGTTCCTCAGCGTTGCTCCTTGAGAAATGTCCGGTTGTGGTACTTTATTCCTGGCTGAGCTGCAGTGCAGGTCCTACCTGAAAACCTGGCTGTAAAAATTATGGCTCTGATCTTGACTCAGTGGAAAGTGCATCCCAACCCTTATCCTTTAAGGGTCATACTGGGGTTTAACATGTCTTAGCTCACTGACTACAAATCAAAAATACAGTCTGAGGTAGGCAGGTATAAAAAGCAAGTGGATACTGTAAATAATCCATATTACTGTGAATATTTAGTTATGTTATCATCTCATTGTAGGGCAGTTTTGGGAATGTTTTGAAATGTCTTATTTTTTGGTGCATTTCATTTCGTTAAATGCACAAAAAAATGAGACGGCATCCGAGCTTTGAGAGTTTACTGCCTCATCAACTCATCAACATTATCACAGGGACATGTTCTCAACTGTCCCTGCTGGTAACGGCATTACCATGCTATTACAAAGTAATGGTAAAGATGAGTAAACTTTGCTTGCTTTGGAACATGGTTGGCATTACTGTGAAATATACGTAGTTGATAGTTAATGGCCTAAACATGCAAAACCACTGGTATAGTCTTTTAAAAAGTGAACAGTTTTGAATGTAGAGTTTTGCAAGAAAGTGAAAACCAGGCTGGTGTCCCCACCCAAACAGAAGCCAGAACAAGGGAAAGCCTTACAGCTTGTATTGTTCCTCTCCATAGTTCCCCTCAGCAATGAACTGCAGCCCACCTCAGTGACCCTTGTCCAGCTAAACTCACCCACTCATGCATCCATCATGGAAACTCCACAAAAACACACGTACTATTGTTGAGCTCAGTAACAATGCAAACCCACTGTTTTCCAAAGACTGGGATGATTTCTAAGGGTATATATGTCACAAGAAAGTATTACCTGCTGTTAATCTTTGAGGTGTTCAATGACTGTCTAGGTACCCCCTTTTTAAATTTCAAGTTGGAAAAACCTTCAAAGGGGTGAAAGAATTGGCTGATTTTGATCACCAAAAAAATTGTGTCATTAGTTGCAGTAAAACTGAAAAATATGGGGCTTTATTCACTGGTAGCCTGTGTCTGCACAAGGTCCTAACCAGCACAAATGAACTCACCTGCAGTGCGCCACTGTGTCTTTTTTTAAGCTACAGCATGCTCTGTTTGGTTATACAGTATGTTCTGCTTAAAAGCTTTGTAATCCAGTGGTTGAAGGGGTGATGGTGATCAATAGGAATATATTTTGCCCTGCAGCCCAACACAACTAAGCCTGCCTGACGAAAGGCACCAAGCAATAACATAGAGATGACTCATTAACATTTAAAATACAACAGATGGTATATGTGATGACAGATCAGCTGCATTGTTTTCTATAATTTGGACTGCCACTCAAAGATATTGTAGGTTAAGAGAGGAAGCTGCTATTGTCAGTAGTCAGCTACTTTTGTTTTGCTCTTTTCTGGCAACTAAATTAAACAGGAATGTACGGTACGGCACCACAATGGAACGGTTTAGCTAACTAGAGTGACAAGAAATCAATCTCAACCTACACAGTAGTAGCTGAACACTGTGGACAGATATGGAGTCCTTGAGTTGTTCATTTGAATGACACTGAACTGAATGACTCAAATTGATTGGCCAACAAAAACCAAACTGATAGTTCAAATGGGTTAGAGTCTTTAGTAAGACTGTGCTGCGTACAGATCTAAGCCAGCTGACATTCCTTTAAACACAAAATGTGCTTTCAGGGCAAAGAAAGAAATCTGCCTACCTTGGCAATGACTTCAGTGCTGGCTGGATACTGTCCAAATACTGGGCTGGATCCACCTCAGCCGCAAAAAACTCATGAATTGTCAGGGACCAAAGTGCTAATGTCTACAAACCCTTCATTTTATCAGAGGTAAATAAAGTTTCACATTTTCTCTGGATCCATACATTTCTATTCTTACACACTTACACTTACACTTCATCTTATAGCTTTTTCTTTATATCTTTATTTCAGACGTGTGGTCCATTGAAAAGAAAGATTAAAGTACATTAACACTGGATTGAAATAAATGTGTTCTGAATGTATTCACTAGCGTTGGATAATCCGATTAATTAGGTCACTTAAAGACTTTCTCCTCTCACCGCAGAGCAACTTTATCTGAACTTCTGCAAAGTTCTACTGTTTTTTAAAGTCGTGCAGTCTGTGGGAAGCTGTGGTTTGCAGAGCAGATGTGCTGCAGGCACAAAGTATACGCACGCACACACACACACACACACACACCTCTGGCCCGGTGTGAACTCACCCTTCTGCTGACACTGATAGGAAGGAATACACCTCTTGCTTTAGGATACCAACATGGAGCTGTGAAAGCATGGCACAGCTGAGGAATAGTGTGTCAACAGAGAATGAGATTAGTAGTGCTATCCCTAGGCGTTCGCTCAGCTGGTGTGTGTGTGTGTGTGTGTGTGTGTGAGCGTGCTGACTCCTGGCTCTCATGTATCTGTGTGTGTTCTCAGCGAGGGGTTTTTGGCTTCTTTGACTGACACAGACAGAGAGTTTAGGGAGTCCCTCTCCCTCCCACAGCAGAGCTAAGAAGCTCTAAAGCTCCTTAGCCCAGGCTCTGCCACTTGTTCGATGAAAGAGCATCTTTTTTTTCTTTTTTTTTAACTAGAAATACTGCGGAGATAAAAGAATAAAAAATCCCAACCTGTGTTGTCCAGCGTGGCTCAATCTCAAGCACACATGCAAGGAAGTGTTTTTGAAAGCTCTCTCACACCCACCCACAGATTCTTTCTTTTTTTTTTGCTTTGTTTTGTCTTCGTAGTGGATTATTTGGTTCGATAAGAAACTGAACACCTTTTATCCCTTTAAGCAATCAACTAAGCACACACATTTGTGCACAAACACACTCGCGCTGTGTGGGCCAACAAAAGCATTTACAGGTTCAGAGAAGCCTTAGGAGGAGTCAGTGGATGTGAAAGTCTGAAGAATATGAACCACATGGGAGCACCGGGCGCTCGGCCAGTCCAGACAGAGCACAGACTGGCATCGACTGGCACCGGCCAACTTCACACACACACACACACACACCATGCACATTTCTGCCCATCTCAGCTCTGGCTTAGTGAGAAAACAACCTGCAACACACTGCTCTAGACACGCCAGACACACACACACATCACTACAACGTTTGTGTGAAGGAATCGTGTCGTGTGCCTTGTGGCTTTGTGCTGTGTTGTTTCTTAGCTAGACAGCTATCTTTAGAATAACAAAATTACAATCGTGACCATCACACAAACTCATAAAACACGACAGGAGCAGTGTGTGTTTTATTCAGTGTGTGTGGTGACGAGGGGAGAAAGGCATAGCATGTTTAGTTGTTCGGAGTGAAGCAAGTGTTCTGTGCTTTGCTGTGTATAAGAGCAGCCATCCCAAGATGCTCACTGGAGTGGCTACAGATTCTGGGTGGGCCCAGTGTGTGTGTGTGTGTGTGTGTGTGTGTGTGTGTGTGTGTGTCTGTTTCTGTGCTTCAATACATATTCCATCAGATTAAGCTGCTAAGCCTTTCCTATCAGTTCAACCTAAGGCTTGCTCCCTAATGGTCTGCTTTCCACTACGGGACCAAACTGGGCTACTTTACTATTCATGACGTTTAGTTTAGCCCAGAATTTGTTTTTAGTTCATTTTTGTTTTACCTTCTGTAGGTAATTTGATCTGCGATGCTTTGAGCTAAATGTCAACATCAGCATGCTAACATGCTCGCAATGAAGATGGTAAAATGCTGATGTTTTGCAGGTGTAATGTTTACTGTGTTCACCAGCTTAGTTAACATGCTAACATTTGCTAATTAGCGTAAACACAAAGAACACCTGTGTCTGATGGGAATGTCATTTGTCTTGCAGGTTTTTTATTTGATCATAAACCAAAGTATTGGACAAATACAAATCTTGACCTGTTGATGGCGCTAGAGGAAAACTCACCATCATGAAGGGGGACATGAATGTGTGTACCAAATGTCACGGCAATCCATCCAATAGTTGTCGAGACATTTCACGCAAAACCACAAAAGTCAACCTGCTGGTGGCGCTAGAGGAAAGGTTCGGGGGACAACCAAAGTCAGCAGGATTCGTCCTCTGAGGACCTTGAATGTTATTGCCAAATTTTACGGCAATCCATCCAATAGTTATTGAAATCTTTCAGCCTGGACCAAAGTGGTGGACGGACTGACTGACCGACACTGCCATCCCTGGAGCCACTTTTCAATTCAAAACAAATGTACAATTTTTTGCAAACCTTAAAACTCTGCTTTTAACTTAATTACTTAAAGGATTACATGCTATTCTGTTTGTTTAGCAAATTCTATGAGACTTGGGATTACAAAACCCTCTCAGATCACACTGGATAACCTTCAAAATTCATGGGTAGCGAGCTAAAATAAAAAATGGCGGTTTTGCTTGTTTTCATTTCCTGAAAAGTTGACACGCTTTAATCAGACAGTGTCAATCTGCAAATCACACATCATGGCATCGTTACAGTGAATGCCTCTTAACAGCCACCAGCATGTGAGCTGGTATGACTCACCTCTCTGCACCTCCAAGGAAATCACACTGACACACACACAAACATAAACAAACACACACACACACACACAGTAGGGGACTGTGCACTAATGCGGGTCAGCCACATCTCGAGGACAGTGTGTGTGTGTGTGTGTGTGTGTGTGTGTGTGTGTGTGTGTGTGTGAATTACAATGTGCCCTTTAACCTGAGCATGGATGGAGAGTTCTTAATGTCAGTGAATGCAGCATAGAACACACGCGCCCACAATGTGACACGCTGTAAACATGCCCCATGTAACAGGAACGCTTTGCCTTTTTAATGTTGTGTAGCTGCGGTTAGCCAACCAACCATGGCCAATGCTCTGTGGCAGGCAAGCAGAGCAGTGACCAAGACTAACTGAATGCATGCAGACCATAAAAGAGCAGAGATGGAGAGAGACAGGGAGGTTTTGTGTTAGAGAGAGAGGTAGAAAAGGGAGGATGGCAAGCGAAACAAAGATGCAGAGTGAATGTATGCAGATCGCTAAGACGCAACCATGCAAAAGTTTCATATATGATCACTCTAGCAACAACCATCGCTTGCTATTTCTTCTCTGCTCCATCCACTGCCTGGTTAGTGTACTTTCTATAGTCTGTGTGTATTGTAACCGTATGCATATGTGCACGTGTCGGGCTCCAGCTGAAAGACATTAGTCAGGCCAGAAGGGAATTTTACTGAAACCTGGTCCAGCTTACGAAAATGCTTCAGAAAAGGGATCAACTGGTATAGAGAGACGTAAAAGACAGAGAGAGAAAAATAAAGATAAAGAGAGAGATTCCCTTTGGCAGTATGTCCGTACATGCGTGCACAAATATGTATGTGCATGCCTCGCTGAGAGAGAGAGAGATGATAAAAGCTGGAGTCATCACAGCATGGCTGGGATGTATGTAAATGTGTGCTGGTTTGAAAATGTAGATTCAGTTCCAAAAAAACATTAAAGTGAACTGCACTGAGAGAGAGAGAGAATAGTAAAAAAGACTGAATGAAAAAAGAAACAGCAAAAAGAATGAATGAATATGGCAAATCAATAACTGACAGAAGATGCTTTAAGAGAATAGAGTAGGAGAGGAGGGGATGTTCTAAATACACAGCTGAGAAAGGAAGAATGAGAGCAAAACGGTAAAATAAAGAGCAAAGTGTAGACCACATTATCATTCCCTTACCTCTGCAGCTGCGTGTCGTATCCTTTGGGACAAAAAACGTAGCGGGGAGAAAACTTCAGCTTCAACAGCACTGCTACAGGTCCTCACTTTCAAGCTCTTTCCGAGGTAATGTACATATATCTGTATCTATCAGCCCAAACGCAAACTCTTCAGTCCACTAAGACAGTATTCTGTCTACCTGCGTGGGTTTGTGTAAGTGTATCCTAGATGGTGATGAATAGTGGTGAGTGAAAGGAGAGTACTACGCTAGAGGGCAGACAGACTGGCTGAAACAGGAGAGCAGGGGAGAGTAGAGAGCAGACTGAGTAGGATGGGAGAGTTACTGCCTCCTAACATCAGAGCGGCTGGGCTGGATACACCCACCTCCTCAGCATGCATCAAATGGGAGTCGCTCAGATGCTCTAAAGTAGGCAGAGAGAGAAATCCTATGTGCAAGCCTGAGATCTGATCTGATCTGGTATTTGCACATATGCATGCGAGGTTATGCACACATGCATACACTCATAAAGGATCTCATTAACTCCCTTTTACTCACACGCACACACTCACGCGCACACACACAAAACTACTCTCTTAACTGAACAGAGCCTGTGTGAGATGTGTGCCGGGGCTTTCAGTGAAAATAAATAAACTAGCTGATGGGAGAGCAAAGCAATAACAGCCTTCGTTTAAGTTTTCTTTAAGCTGAAGAGCTGTTTCATGTGGTTCCCAATTTGTGGGTCTCCCCTAGGGGTCTCAAGATAAATCTGAGGGGTCACACGATGTTTAAAATGACAAAAAAGAAAAACACTTTTTTTTCTTGTGAAATACTAAATATTTTCAACTTTTTGTTTTTCCCTGACTTCTGGGAACAAGAATGTAAACAAACAATGGCATCTGAAGCCCAACGTCTGCCGGGCTGATATAGTTTAGTCTGAAACCGGCATTAGAGTGTGTTGGTAGACAGATTTTGTTACCTTTGGACCGAGCCAGGCTGCCGGTAGCATCATATTTACTGTGCAGGTATGAGAGTGGTATCAATCTTCTCATAACTATAAGCATATTTCCCAAAATGAGAGTGACAGATTGCAGGAGTTTGTGTGATTAAATGGTTAACAGTGTTGCTATACCCTGTTGGCCTTCAGAAATAGGAAAGAAAAAAAAAGGGGGAAAAGCTGAACGCATGTGTGTACAGAGGGGTTTGTTGGTGAGAGGTAAACTGAAGTAGACTTCAGGACATGCTTCTCATTCTTGGAGTGCACCATTGCCTGTCGCTCAACATGCTTTCATTTTCCCTCCTGGGAGAGAAGGTGGGTGGAGCCTGGGGTCGTGTCATGGGCCAGGGCTTTGAGCTGCCACACCGCCAACCTCTGCTGCTCTGGCTGTGAGAGCTCTGTGCCTCCTGGGACAAAGCCTGCCTTGATAAAGACCAATTCCACTGCTCAGTGCATGGAGAATGGTCCTCATTACTACTACAGGTTAGGGGTTAAATTCTTGTGGGATCAGCCAGTAAGTGGCAATATCTGAAATGTTTGCATCCACAGTAGGAGCAGTTTGTCCAAATACAACAAGGTGGATGTTTTTCTTCTTGTTTTTCCTTTTTAATCAGTGGTTTCATTTCTTCTGAAAATGGAAAAAGTCTCCCACAAGTACAGGAACATATTTCCAGGGGAAGTAAATGTCCCCCATGATTTATTTCATTGCTCAAATCTGTCCAGTGACCTTCTTCAGTGTCTGAAAATCCTGTTGCATCCAGTGTTTAATGTAATAGCCGATCAAAAACAAGGCCTTGTGTTGATTTCACTGTGTAGTATATAGTTTAGGACATGGGTGGCAGGATCTACCTCGTTGGGAGTACAGGCAAAAAATGCTCCCCTTGAGAAAATGATGTTATCGGGAAGTGATGAGGGAAGTGAAACACAGTAATCCCTCTTTATAATGCATCTCCTGGTTAGGCTTTAGATGGGATGTGAGAGAACATAACACCTCCCCCACCAGCCATCCCTGTTAAATCTGGATAAATCACCTGCTGGTTATTACATCTATAATGAAATCTATTTCATTAGGCAATTATTAAACATCATATGTGGGGTTTAAAGATAATTTCAACCCAATTTAAATGAGGTATGGGATTCTGGTGCACCCATTTAGTGAAGAAATGTGCTGTTAAAGCCAACCCAGAACTGGAGATGGCAAAGATAACATATTCTGAGGATGGTGATGGGTGTTTGCATGCTGTAGCTCCGTTACTACCACAGCTGGGAACGCTACAGCCCCACCTCCAAACTACTCCCATCCACTGATGTATCAGCATCCTTACTGCAACATCACTTGATCACCAAGCCAGAAAATAAATAGAGTGGATTCTGGAAGCTGGGGCACAGTAGCTCATGTCCATCGATGCATCCTTGCTGCTGACCAAGCAGCCACTCTGCAGCAGCTCCAGCAGCACCAGCGGTTCGTCCTGCACGCATACCACCGTACTGACATATGCATGCACTGCCTGAATGCCAGGAGGAAACGACGCACCTGTCATTTATTTATTTATTTATTTATTTATTTATTTATTTATTTATTTTTGTTGCGCTGCATTCAGGTGCTGCGAACCTCCCCGTACGGTAAAAACGCACGCCAGCAGCAGCAGCACTCTGCAGCCCTATTAAAAATCAACACACTACAACTGCTACAAATGAGACGAAACGGAGATTAAACGGGCTCCTCTCGCAATGAGCCTTTCAAGCTTGATTTTGGTTCATCTATTCAAAGCAGAAACCCGAGAAATCGTAAATAGTATCTTACCGTTAAGATCGCGGAGGGGTAGCCTCTGCCGACTGTCAGACGAGGAGACGCTCCGGTGGAAGTGCGAATGATGCTGGACACCTCGACCTCCGTTTCCACGAACAATGTTGCCCCCTGCCGGTTGAAGGTGGCCACTGCAAGTACCCGCCGAATTTAACCGTCTACGGCGACGAGCTGTTTTTGTTTCGTGTATTTATGCCATATAGGAAATGTTTTCTAATGTTGCATCACGCCTCTCGTCGATATTAAATATCCACAAATCTATTGTTTAAGGTTTAGATCCTCAAAAAGGACAATTGTCAAGTTAGACAAAATACAACTTCCTTCACTCCCGTGTACTGTCTTCAAAATAAAAGCCAGCTCAACCCCCGTGAAGAGCAAGAATATTTATCTATATTTAACTTACATCTGTGGTGGAAAGTAACTAAGTAGGCAACATTTACTCAAGTACTTGAACTTTACTTGAGTATTTCCATTTTCTGCTGCTTTATACTTTTTACTCCACTACATTTATTTGATAACTTTAGTTACTTTCCAGATTCAGATAATCAACAAATAAATGATGCATTATTATTGGTTAAGATAAAACTTTATTGATCCCGGGAGGGAATTCACAAGCTACCCAGCAGTATATAAAGTAGTTAAAACCAGCTCCACCTTTACCAGATGCAACATTAAACTGATGGACACATTAATGCATCGATTATTATTATCCAATAATATAGTCTACATTATTCTGAAATGGGCCATTCTGCAGAATGAGTACTTTAGGTATATTTTGAATGCATGACTTTTACTTGTAACAGTACTTCTACACTGTGGTATTGCTACCGTCCTTAAGTCTCTTCCACTGCTGACTTACATGTCACGGGGTAAAGATAGAGCTGCTGGAACCCAAAAAATAAGGCAAGAGACCACAGAAAGGTACACTCACGTTTTATAGACAGACCAATAGTAAAAAAAAAAAATGAAAGTTCAAACATTATAGCACTCACAACTTATAACACTTTCCTCCTTCCTCCAGAGACAGAGCCCGCCATCTTATCTCTGTAGGGAGGAAAAAATAGGAGCCTCCTAGAGGAGAAGGAAGGATGCTTAATTTAAAAAGACTGAATCGATCATCAGTGACTTGTTTTCAACAGATGACCACTGCTACTCTGTAAATCAGAATTACAACAAACACTGTGCACTGTTTAGGTCAGATTATCACATTAAGTTTCAAAACGGTCATCTGAAGTAAAAAACAAAAGCAAAAAACCTTTAGATAACCGTTGTATTAGGACATAGTATTGCATTAAGTAACATACCACTTTAACCAGTTCCAAGATGTCTTAAATTAAAATTAAAATTCCATTTAAAATGACGTGAAAAGTGTCTGTGTCCCTTGTTTAATGAGAAAGCAACTGAACAGTGGTGGAAGTAGTATCCCTTTACTAAGTAAAAGCAGTCATACAATTTAAAAATAGACTTTTAAAAATAAAAGTCCCGCATTCAAAATCTTAGTTAAGTAAAATGACAAAAGCATTAGGTTATCTGCAGAATCTCAATTGACTGCCTTTACAAAAGCTTTCTTTTTAAGCCCAGTTAGAGATCATATGTAGGATTCACTTTCTTCACCTTTACTTTGAAGGGAGACACACTGCCGGTGTTAATCTATCTAACCGGAGGTAACTTGACAAAGGACTACAAACATGGCGTCTTCAACTGGCCAGAGGGGCCTAAATTAAATAGGTGACTTAATTTGAGCCTGAGATCTGGAATGTAAGTATTTCTGGTTGTATAATTTTACTAAAAAAAACCTTCGCACATTTACCAGTTTTACGTATCCGTCTGGAATACGTTTAATATCAAGGGTGCCCGTTATTCGGACAATTTCTGCCGGAAGTTTTGCTGTCGCTCCGGTGTTTCACCGGCGATGTAGCAGCCGGTGGGTCTTCGGCAGGAAAAAGCGCCAACTTCTGCTGCACCGTCCGAGTCGTCCAGTACTCTTTTAATGGCCCTGAAACGGGATATTCCCTGAAATATACTAAACTTAAATCTGGAATGACCCATTCAGGTAAGAGTTTACGTGCTTTGGACACTGTGGGGGATTTTGAGAGTTCGTTTTGCTTCAAGCGAGCCGTTAAAAACGGCGCGCTGCCTGTTTTCTTCACCGCAAACGTTTTGACCCAGTTTTGTCTCTGTGTTTTCTGCAAAGTGTTCAAAAACATTAAAACATTATTTACATTTATTGTCACGCCGTAGCCGCTTCCTAACGCTAAAAAAAAAAAAAAAAAAGTTAACGGTTAATTGCTAAAGTAAACGGCTCTATTTTGAAAAGTTGAGGGGGACGTTGGAAACAAGCGCGTCGCCAGTAAGTTAGCGTTAGCCACCTAACACATGTTCAGTCGGTAACTGGGTTGGATTTAGTAAACCAGAGCTATCTACGTTCATTTCATTGAGCTACATAACTGCGTGGTTACTCTCGCTCTCGCTGAGCTCTGATGGCGCCCGCTGAAATTAAGTGGTTTCCTTTTCTTGCCAGTGAGGTGCGCTGTTGCATCGCGCTAGAGAGAGAGAGAGAGAGAGAGAAAGAGAGACTGCACCCTGAAGGTACCAGACAAAACCAACAACAAAAAGAGAGAGAGAGATGCCGGGTCTGCAGGGTGACAGTGTGGCGGCGCTGGGGAGCCCCATCAAGAAGAGTAAACTGTCTCTGAGGTTCCTCCAGAAGAAAGAAACTAAACGGGCTCTGGATTTCTCTGAACCTCAAGCAGATGAACCCAAAACGGTTGAACCAGTGGAGCCGGAGGCAAGGTGGGTGTCTGCTGTCAATGTGTGGTTTATTTGGGGGTCGTACAAAGTTCAAAACACTGCTTTATTACCCTGCCTTGTTGAAGAAAGGAGTGTCATTCCCACACATTTCCCACAGTTTCAGTCACACTGTTGTAATAACTTCACAGCCTTTGTGAGGGCACGGTAATGGACGTGAAGAAGGGGATACCTTACATTTTGATATTTGGTTTGAAATGCATCCTTGTGTTCCTTTAAATCATTGTCTCAATGCTATGTGGTAATTTGACAATTCTCAATTTACTACCAAACAAGGCTGAGAAACCCAGACTGCTGTCCTTATGTGCAAGGGATGCCTTGAAACCCATTCAAGGACCCTGCTTTTGGCCACTTAAGGCTTCTAAAAGTTGATATTACTAGGATTGTAAAAACATTTCATTATGTTATGTTGGTAAGCCAAGGAAAGTTGTAACATGGGAATATGTACGATCAGAAACGGGACAGATTGATGATATCTGACCATATTTCCCAGTCCTAGTGAAACTGCAACAATCAAACAAGTAACTAGTAGCTGATGATGGTTTTCTCTTTTAATTTGAAACTACGTTTTTCTTTCTTCACTCTTCAGCAGCTGTGATCAAGTGGTCCCAGGTCCGTCCCCATGTCCAGCCTCACCTGGCCTTCTCCTGCCGTGTGAGAAGAGAGAGAACTTGGTGCCATTTGTGGGGCTCAACAACTTGGGCAACACCTGCTATTTGAACAGTGTCTTACAGGTGGGTCATCAAAGTAAAGTATTCAATAAAGTATTCTGATTCTGATAAACATCTTTAATGGCTGTTTGGCTATAACATACAGTACGTGTGTATAGATACATGTATGTAACATGTATAGAAAGGATAATGCTCCACAAAGGCAGTCTAATTATTAAGGGCCTGTGTCCATCTCCTGAAATGCAGTTTCTGTATCATATGTAATATATTACACTGATAAATTGTGATCCACATATGACTGACCTTCGTTGTGGATTTAACTTTTAAGTGTGTCATATAATCTAACAAGTCATAACACATAAAGCCATGATACAGGCCTTGTCTTGCGTAAATAATTAATAACAGGAAATAATAATAAACTGTAGACAGAAATGTGTGAAACAAGTGTTTGTCAGTGGACAAAACTGTCTTGTGTGGCTGATGATGAACAGATGAAACCTGTACAATTATCCTGTGTCCTCGTCACTGTGACATACTGTGTGTTCAGATCTTCCTCTCACTGTGGCTTATCTGCATTGCCAGTGTTTGAATGTAAATAGACAGGCACTGAAGGTTTTATCACACATTCAGGCACTTGTATGATCTCCCCTGCAACACCTGTTCAAATGGTTTCTGTAGCTGTGGGTCGCTCATATTTCACCTCTTGTTTGGAATAAGAAAGACTCTTCCCTTGTAGAGGAAAGATACATTATTTGTTAGGGCAGCTCTTCCTTTAGGCCACTGGTTAGACAATAAGGCAACCTGTTATGCAGTAAGCAAGCAGGAAACCTTTTAGTGTTGTATTACTTCACTACTTGTGTTATGATTGTGTAATGCGTTGACATTGTACAGGGTATCTGCAGTCTTAAAGGCTTACGTATTAAAGTCTTGAATTACACTTACAAAGGTCTAAAATAATTATTCTAGCCTTCAATAGGCAGTAATGATACTTATAAAATGTTTTTGTATGCGATTTAAGCAAATACTGGTTGGAAAATCCCCAGTACTACTTCTCCAGACCCCTGACCTTTTATGTAAAATTGTGGAATAGTTGTAATTAGTTATTTTTTAAGTGGTTAATCCATTCATCCGTCCATTTTCTTCTGCTTATCCAGATCAACGTTGTGTTTGATGATTAATGAATAATATTTTTGGGAATTGTTGTTGTACAATGCTGGGAAGTACTGACAAAAATGTAATATAAATGTCAATAAAGTCATGCACTTTGTAAATAATTAAAATCCTTATCAACCCCTACTGATTTTTATTGATATCTTTCATACTTTGGCTGGTATGACTGTGAAACAGGTATTAAATTGCGTTCTCTGTTGTATTTAAAAATCTTAAGTTTAACTTGGTGAACCCTGCAGAATCACTCACAGACAACAAAACAGTTTTGGTCTTTGTAAGGTCAAGGTACAAATATGATGCCTAATCTTATTGATGTGCGATTGCTCCTGCAGGTGCTGTACTACTGCCCAGGGCTCAGAGAAGGCATAAAGAGCCTGTACAACCTGTCGAAAAGAAAAGACAAATCAAAGGAAGAAACTGATAAAAGTGAAGAGGTTGGTGCAATTCAAATGAGTTTTATTTTACAAATTTCAGAAATTAACATATTCAATCAACACCACTAATAAAGAATCGTAAGCTTTGCACGTTATTTTAGGGCCTATTGTACAATATAGTGCAATCAAATGTGTTCCTGCTATTGTGTCCATTTGATACAATAGATATGAAGCTACAATTCAAATACCTTTTTAATAATTTTTTGTTTGTATATTTGATTTCTTCAACCATGTTCTCAGCACTCAGAAGACGTAGCCGAGGCGTTGCCAGCTCAAATTGAGCTCCTCGGCAGTTTCAACAGTCTGATAACGTCAGTGGAGCAGCTGCAGTCCGGCTTCCTGCTAAACCCCGACAGCTTCAGTGAAGGAGAGCTCGCCACACCGCCTCGTAAAATACTCCACATGCTCAGGTAATGATGTGGTTGCTTTGAATTATAAATTGTGCCCAAATGGCTGTCCAAATCATACATTCAAATAGTAAGGTAGCTCATTTCTACCCAAAGTAATGAGTAACGTAAAACAAAACTTTTTCTGGTAAATAAAAATCCTAAATAAGTTGCTTGTGCTTGATGTACACGTTGAAACATTTTTCTTAAATGACATTTTGTTATCATCACCATTGTTTTGATATTTATACCCAAATATCAAAATCTAGTATTTAAAATGAACATTACCACTTAACAGCTTCTCAAGGAGCATGAAGCTGTGCAGCAAAACCCATAGATAATATGAACACATTGCTTTGATAAAGGCATGAGTTGTTTTTATGTTTAATTCATTGAATTGATCTAGTCTAAAAAAAAAATCCAAATGAACCACTAATGCCCATTCTAAGTTGTCAAACTCAAACTGATGTATTAAAATCACTAGGGCTGCAACTAACGATTATATTCATTATCAATCTGCCGATTCTTTTAACGATTAATCGTTTAGTCTATAAAATGGTGGTCCAAAATCCAAAGACTCTTCATTTACTGTCATAAATGACAAAGAAAAGCAGCAAAGCCTCACATTTAACGAGCTGGAACCAGCAAATGTTTGACATTTTTGCCTGATAAATGACTGAAACAATTAATCAATTATCAAAATAGTTGGCAAT
This sequence comes from Macquaria australasica, assembly GCA_005408345.1. Taxonomy (NCBI): domain Eukaryota; kingdom Metazoa; phylum Chordata; class Actinopteri; order Centrarchiformes; family Percichthyidae; genus Macquaria; species Macquaria australasica. Next base: position 254,501 of record SEMN01000016.1, read on the forward strand.
TAATATTCTTTTGATTGACTAATTGGCTAATCATTGCAGCTCTAAAAATTACACATTTCCTTTGAGCAACAGTCAGAAACCCCTTTCATCTTTAATTATCAGTGAACTAAATGTGAGAGCTCTACATGTGTTTGCAGGCAGCTGAACCCCATGTATGAAGGCTATCTTCAGCATGACGCCCAGGAGGTGCTGCAGTGCATCCTGGCATACATCCAAGAGGCTTGTGACACCATCAGGAAGGAGCAGGAGCTGGGGAGGGATGCTGACGATGTGACTGAGGTTAAAACTGAGGATGGTGTCCATTTGGGTTCCAGCAGCTCTGTAGCAGAATCTAACAGTCCCACAGAAGACGGCCAAGTCAGCGGCAAGAGGAAGAGTGACACCGAAGTGGGAAATGCCAAAAAGAAGCCCAAATCTGTCAAGTCTAAGAAATCTGATGCTAAGGAAGACGGCATCAGTACAAATAAACCATTTACTCGCTCCAAGAGGAGGTCCTCCAGTGCCATCACCGTGGACAGCACCCAGGACAAAGATAAAGAGGATGAAGGGATGAACAAACTGAATAAGGAGGAGGAAGGAGGGAGTGACGGTGAGGGGAAAGGTGAAAAGGCATCTAAAGAGGCACATGGGAAAAGAAAGAAGACTAAGCTGAGCTGGCTGAGGCCTTCTGGGAAACAGCCGAGTATTTTCTCCAAGTTCCGCAGCGTGGGGAAGATCAGCTCCGTGACTGTGAAGAACCAAAACAAACCGGAGCAGGAGAGCAGGCTGACTGACGACCAGAGCCAGAGTGAGAAGACCAGTGAGGAGAGGTCACCACAAAACACAGCCGAAGACAAGAAGGCAATGAAACATCAAGGTATGAGGTTATTGGTATAAGAGGAATCGGATATGGGCAGTACTTTAGAGAACGCAAGACAACTTTGATTTAATATGGGTTATGAGGGATTCATAGAGAATTGATAAATACCAAACTCATAAACTGACAGGTTGGTAACTGATGAAAGAAATAAATTAAGAGGTCACACTTACCAGAGATTTACCTTTTTTAATTTTCATTCAAGAGGAAATTAGTTTTCACAGCCTCTAGATTAAGCCCATTTATTATATTTAAATATGGGGCCTCAAACAGGCTTTCAAATGATATTGGTTTTAGTGTTGTTTCTCTCGGTGTATCGTTTTCAGAAGCAGCTTTCAAACTATTGGAATAGGGTAGGAAGGGAAGACAGGAAAGATTACAGATTCCTGGTCACTGAATTTACAGCAATATTTTTTATGTTTTCATAAAATATGATGAATCACTCAGCCAAGTCTCTCTGTTATGTTCAGGGGATCTGGACCTGATGGAGCGCTTGTTTCAAGGCCAACTGGTTCTGAGGACTCGCTGTCTGGAATGTGAGAGCTTCACAGAGAGGAGAGAAGACTTCCAGGACATCAGCGTCCCCGTGCTCGATGACGAACCCAGCAGCCCAGGCAACCTCTCTGAGGGTGAGCATTTTCACCCGGTCAAAAAACAGAAGTCCCTGTACCATGATTCATTGTAAGCTCTAAGCATGTGTTATGGCAAACAATTGGGTAATGATGGTAATCATTTAAAATAACTGCAGTGCAAACATACACATGAAAGTTCATTTTTTTTTAAAGTTTATTACAATGTCACCTCTGCCAAATACAGTTGGAAGGGAGTCTTATCTTGGATATCCAGAAAAGAACAGAATTTAAAATGACAGGAAAATATCATGAATGTGTACACCCTTCCTCTTTCTTCCAGACCACGATGCAGATGAAAAATAACATGATTGATTCGATAACTGATGTCCTCTCTCTTCCCAGTCTCTCCTGATCCTAAGCCAGAGCTGAGAACTCTGAAATGGGCCATCGCCCAGTTTGCTTCAGTGGAGCGCATTGTTGGGGAGGACAAATACTTCTGTGAGACCTGTCACCATTACACAGAGGCTGAGAGAAGTCTGCTGTTTGACAAAACTCCTGAAGTGATCGCCATTCACCTGAAGCGCTTCTCTGCCAACAGTTTAGAGTGAGTCGATGAATTGTTTTATTGTTCAGTTTCAGTTTTCTGTCTTCTTTCTTTCAGTAGTTTCTGTAGATTCACCTCTGTCCTGCCTCTTATGGTGACGACGCAGTATAGACGTATTTGTCAGTGTATTTCAATGTAAAATCAGCTTAATGATGTTTTAGTTTATTTCTTTTGAGGATACAAAAGGCTCATCATTTTTGGTTTTTGACCAGTTTTCACAGAAATACAGATTTTTAAATGGGAGCAAATAAGTTTATTTATTGTTATTCAGATTTTAAGTCTCTGCAGCTCCAAAAGTTGTTGTATATGTTAATGCAAGAAGACACTGCTGTTGGGTCTTTTTTAGACAAGGACAACTTAGAATATGCTTCCACTAATAGAGTGAAGAGAAAAATGGAGAAAATGCCAAAAGCTAGACTAATTAAAAAAAAACAGTATTTTTAAATCAGATTACTACTACTCTAACTAGAGTTTATTATTTTAAATAGATACATACATTTCAATTATTTATTTGACTGATTTAGCCCTCCCTAAATATACAGTAGTAACTACAGGTTGCTGGGCTTGTTTGCTCACATTAATCAATCTAACACTGTTTATACAAGTGCATTTAACTGTAAACTGTGATGAAGTATTACACAGGAAAAGTCTCGCCTAAATTCTGACTTGTCCTCTTAAATATTGACATGATGATGGTGATAGACATGTGGTATTCATCCCTATCACAGATATGAACTCATCTCCCAGTTTCTTTTCCTCCTAGTTTGGACCCGTATGCAGGTCTGTCTAAAGTGAACACTCCCTTGCAGACCCCTTTGACCTTGTCTCTGGAGGAGTGGTGCACTCGGCCCTCGTCCACGAAGGGTCAACGCTATCAGCTGTTTGGTGTGGTCATGCACAGCGGCGTCACCATCAGTAGCGGCCACTACACCGCCTACGTCCGCATGTCTGATCTGAAAGATGTGAAGCTCTGGCTGCGGGACAGAAAAGAAACAGAGGAGGAGGCGGAGAAAGAGGGAACACGGGTGAAAGACGAAGTTCTGGACTACGATGACGGAGAGGTGTCTTTCAGCCTGAATGCAAGGGGACAGAGAGGTGCGGGTTTGGCTAGCAGCAAAACAGGAGGCAAAAAGCTGTCAGAGGGTGGGGTTGGACTCTTGGGGGGCCAGAGGAGTTTGTCTAGTTATGACCTTGGGAACAGCAGCGGCAAACACACGGAGAAAGCGGCCAGCAGTGGAGCAACAGACGGATCCAAACGGAGAAAGACCATCAACAGCCTGGGCCCAAATACTGAAGCAGGACTGAAAAAGGAGCCTGAGGCTGGAGTAGGAGAGGAGGCTTCAATGGCTTCCTGTGGCAGGGTGGAGGCCACAGAGCAGCAGGCTTTGAACAACCTCCTTCAATATGAGGGCAAATGGCTGCTGTTTGATGACTCTGAGGTGCGTTTGTTTGAGGAGGAGGATTTCCTGCGAGCCTGCTCTCCTGAGACATGCTCCTCGTCAACGCCTTACCTGCTGTTCTACAGAAGGATGCCTGAACCTGGACTCTAACATGAACACAAGGGCCGCTGTTGACTTGTTGTGGCAGTCAGGCTTTTTGGCAGCTGAGCACCCAGATAGAGGACAGTTGTACTTTGCAATACTTCAAACAGTGCCAAAAATACTGTGGCTGCCATATTTGTACATGAACTGAAGATGCTTTTCAGCCCAGAAACCTGCACTGTAACAGTCTGGTCTCACTATTGGACCAAAGCTGTTGAGACCTTCTCATGGATTTAATTTTCTACGTGCCAGGGATGAATTCAGCCTTTTTGAAACTTTTTTTTTTTGGATGATGTTGACTCGCGCCTCTGTAAACAGTGGCCTGTCTTTTTGCTGTTTTTTATTTCTTGAACACTGGCGTTTATCCTTTTTGTCACTGTCTATAACACGTCCTGTTAATGTTTTCTCAATTAGTTTGTATGGTTCCTTTTTACAAATCGGAAAAGCACTTATGAACTAAAATTGAATTGAGTGAAAATGCTAAATCTTGGGAAATGTCTTTTTTCTAGCTGAATACTTAGCATTTACAGGCTTCGTCAATACTGTATATTTGGAATAGATTACCCAACTCAAAGCCAAAGACAAAAATCTTCTCCATTTGCAAAGCAATGCAGAATATGCTTCATGAGGTTAGAGACAATATGCTTTTTTCACGCAATATTTTCTGTAGTCTGTAGTAAAGCCTTTGCCCACCTCTCATACCAAATTCTCAATGTTTTGCTCTGATTCCTTGTTCATATGTTTATACATACAAATATGAACACTTTCTTATACATCTGAAGCCTGAAATTGATGCAATCTATGCTGGAAAAATCTACATAAAACACACTAAAATGTTAAGTATCTATTATATATACCAAGCTTATACATATTTTGTTGGTTCTCTTAATACTCAAATTTCTGCAGCGTGCTGGGTTTCTTGCTCAGTCCAGACATCAGACGCTTTTTCAAGGTGCCAATTTAGAGTGAAGATACGTGAAACAAACTTCTTCAATAAGCTATCATGTTTTTAATAAGATACGTTTTGCAAAGTTATTAAACTGCCTCGTTCATCTTGCATATATAATTTAGTGTGTAACTAACAATTTGCATATTTGAATGTGCAAATCTGCATCTGTTATTTAAAGGGTTAGTTCCTTAATTCAGAGAGGGAAGGGTCAAAGACAGGAGGGTTTAAAACCTATCCCTGCTCAGTGAGACTCCCACAGCATATGACCTACCTCCACTTCTGTTTTTCTACTTGTTCTTTAGGGAAAAGAATCTGTCAGAAAGTTTAAGACACAACAATTAAACAAGCACAAAACATCTGAGCAGTAATCAGACAAGAATTGAGAGTGCACGGGGTCAGATTTATAAGACTAAAACAAGTCTGAAAGTAAGTTAAGTCCAGAATCGCAAGTGCAACTAATCTTTTTGAAGATTTTAAACACATCTCAGCGGTATTGATTTGATTGCTTGCATATTAATTGTGAGAGCATCAGCAAAACTAAATGCTTTGACTTCCAAGTGAATCAACATCCCTACTGTGCTCCGGCACGGTCATTTTTCCAGACAGCTGAAATAAATTTGACCCCAACAATTGGATTTCAGCACATCTTTTTAAGACACATTAGCCAGCAAGATTAGCATGTTCTCCTACATGTTCAGGTGCTCTCCATTGTGAAAGATTTGAAGTCAACACAAAATCAGGATTTTGCCGCTTATGAACTTGTCCCTGTGAACGCTCAAATAATGACTTTCCTATTGATCAAGGATTGCAGTTTTGTGCTTGTTGAATGGTTTTTGTAATTAATATTGCATAGCTTTGCGTGTGAAGAATATGATCATCTGGTATTGCGTCTGTGTAGTCTAAAATGTTCAGTAAAGGTGACATTGTTCATATCAGGTTCTACTGCAGAGTGTTTATAAGTCCAATCATGGTTTCAGGGATTGAATCGGTTATTTAGCTGTGCTTCGTGAATAACAACCATTATCGGCCATATTCAGCTATTTCTCTATAAATAATTTACCTGGGAAATTTAACAAAGTGCTTACAGATCTGGTTTAATATAATGTGACAACAGCCCCAATAAGTGTGTTGTCTCCATTTAACTGTACCTCATTCCAGCTGTAATTATATTGTTGGCAGGTTCATACTAAGCAATAAAGTTTTTACCTTCACGTCCTCCGCTGATCCTTTTCATCGTCACCAAACATTAAGGCGATACTCTTATTCACATCCTACTGATTTGTTGTCTCCAACATAACATTAATCCTACATAAACACAAAAATAACACGTTAGGAAGCAAGAAGATCACCAGCATACACCAACTCAACATTAAAATATTTATTTAGTAAAATATTTAAAATAAACAAAACAAAACTACATAAAATTATACAAGGATGTTTAAAGAACCTAACTTTGAAACATTCTTTCAACTAAAAATGATAAAGCATCATGATAAATAATGGTACCATTTTTTGCATGTTTTAATTTTTTGAATTACATAAACTTTCAAGTTGTAAAATGCATTGCTACACCGTAATAAAAAAAGTGCACACATGAAATTGAATACAGATTTTTGACACAGTACATAATTAAATAGACACCTTGACTTTTAAAATCATACCTTTTCACTTATCAAAATTTGGCGGAAATAAAATGGTTTTTGGCACTTTAACCGAAAAAGGGATCTCGGAGCATTCTTCGTATTCAGTGGTTTGTTAGTTTACATCCAGCAGATTCTGTTTTCAAAAGTGAAGTTAGCTTCCCCGTAGCCGAGGGACAAATATAAGACTTGTTCCCTGGAGTGACAAATGGCCAGCAAAGAAAAATTCTAAATGCCAAGGTATCTCTTTAATCTTTAAGATCCACTTGTTCGTCCCTCTGATTGTGTAACAGTTTGTCTGTAAACAAATTAAGACACTGGAATGACGTACCAAGCTGCAACACTTTAGCCTTTCTTTTAGCACACTCTCCGAAACACTGACCAACTTTGAAGACACTCCTATTTACACTCAAGAATAAATTAATATTGCAATTTCTGTTATGTGTGCGTGTGTGTGTGTGTGTCTGTATTCTCTTCATCTTCAAATGTCAAGCTTGCGAAGACTCATTCTGCTGAAGGAATCTCTGGAAATTGGAAAAAAAACAAACGTTTTGATTTATACAGACAGAAAGATCATGAGATTTTTTTCACTCAACAAAGTGAATTCAAGGCCAATGAGTTTGACATTATGTAGGCTTGCTTATCTGCCATTTCCATTAAAAAAAATTAAAAAATCTGGCTTGTGACAGTGGCAAGGCTGTAAGACTGGGAGGACTAAAATCTCCAGCAGCCAAGTAGTATTTTCATCCAGATCTGTGAAACCCAAGTTTAAAATCCACACATGCTATACGACCAATGTAAATGACAAATATAGGATTCTCATTGTGATCATCATTTACATGATATGACATGTTAGTTTGTAGACACATTGACTAAATAACGTTGATTTGCGAAGGTTGTTGTGTTTTTTAAGTTTACGGTCTTCACTATTACACTTGCCATTATCAATAAATAATATGTAATGTATTGTAAAATTTCAAAGAAAAATTCTATAATATTCCCCGAATATTTTTTCTTTTCTGGAATACAGCTCTAAAAACTGCCCTTATGTTGCAGAAATTCAGTGACCAGGGGGAACCGTACATAATAACACAGACTCAAAACAGCATCATGAAATGTAGTCTGAAAGTCCCAAACTACCTTATCAAGCTGTCCGTTTGCTGCATGATTTTTACAGAAACAAAAAACAAAGATTTAAATTAACATCCAAAAAATTATCTACAATCACTCCCTTACCTCTCTCTCTCTCTCTCTCTCTCTCTCTCACACTCTCACACACACACGGTGCCCCTGTTCAGACCTACCTGTGTGAGTTGACCTGCAGGACAGGTTTATAAAGCTGAGGGATCTTTCTGTTGATGAGAGGCTGCAGCGCCTCCTTCAGCCGGTGATAATTCCTCTCCAGCTCCCTCTGGTACTCTTTCTGGTCTGGACCAATCAGGCTCTTATTCTTACGCAGGGCATCTTCACATCTTTGGCAGAAGAGTTTATAAAACACTGGCAGGTAGATTCTGTACTACACTTTGTCTTTTTCGATGGGGACAACAGTTACTGCAGATGGAGAATCTTTGCTTTGCTCAAAGCTTATTGGGGTATTTGCTCATGTTAAGGTCATCTATAGGCGTAGTTCAACAATCACTTTCAGCTAACTGGTGAAACAGTAGCCATTAGAATAGAGAAGTGCTCTGTTTTGTGCAGATATCAACAAGAACCCATGAAACTTTCCAATATCAACAGCAGTTTTTTGGATGATCACATAACTTTGATAATCAAAATATTCTTTTCTCATAATTATGTGCTTCCATATTAAATCTTGCATGCCTCAGACAAACTTCCAGCTTGTTGTACCTGGTCACAGGTATGTGATTCATCATCCATACCTCTTTGTGAAGTCTTTGAAGCAGAGCCGTAGCTTATTGTGGTGTCTGTACAGCTTTGGGTCACTGGGAATCTCTGACAGGAACACCTGAGCCACCTCCAAAGGACCCTGAGGAAAACAAATAATGATTATCCAGCTACAACTTTACTATAATAATGCTTCTGGCATCAATTATGACAAAACTAAAAATGGAAGCATCTTACGCCAATCTACCAATGCAAACACAGAGCTCAGAGTTGTATTTCTTTCTTTAACTTTACCTGGTTCACAGTCGTGCCCACCGATCCCTGTAGGACCATCTGCAGCATCTTTGCATCAGCAGGGTCCTGGTGGGTGGCAAAGGCCAGCTCTTGAGTTTTCTTCTGCATGTCCTCTATTGCCACCTCGATGGGTGTGGATATTATCTGGGAAGTGACGAAGAGACGAGGTTTTAGTGATCAGGGCGCACAGCAAACGTTAGATAAAACAGCTCCCTTTTGCAGTAAAAGGTTTCTGCAGGTCAGTTTTCTGAGAACTGGTTGTGTTGTTCACCCACCTCCTCTTTGTGGATGATGTTGATGCGTGTCTTGATGTAAGGGAAAGCGTGGGAGGTGGTGAGGATGGTCTTGCGTTTGAACTGCTCGTGCAGGTCCCCATGGGCCCGTCCGTCCAGAGTGAAGGGGGTGCAGTAGACGAAACGTCGCAAGTTGTAGTTCTTGTCAAAGTAAGTGATGCGGTCCTTCATCTCGTACGTGTCGAAGTACGGCTCCACATATGTGATCTGGATGAAGGCCTGCATAAATAAAGAGAATCATAGTTTTGATTGGTTAAGTTTTTAGATTGTTAAAGACGGATGCTCTCAAACTGATCCATTCCCATCCACTTATCCAACTATGTGGGAATGTACACTCGACCTTATTTGGATCCAACTTGCACTTGTCCACTGGGTTGGAGTCCTTAATGACTTCTACCTGGTCCTCTCCAAATCGCTCCCCATAGAAACCCTGAGAAGAAACACAGCAAAAAGCACATAGCAGAGAGATAAGGATTTTAAGAATCATGGTATTACAGAAAAAATCTACAGTCTACATGGTGGTATTTACCTCTAGTCTGTGAGAGATTTCCGCCAGCTTGGTGATGGCAGGCTCTTTGTACACAAACTCTTGCTCGTCTAAGTCGCCAAATTTTGAACCGTAAAATCCGACTCTGAAGTACGTACCAAACATCCTCTTTCCATCCTGAGAGCAGAGGAAGATAAATGTTAGTGCTGAGCAAGAATAGGGATTAAATTCATATAAGAACGTGTTTCTTTTGATCCAGACTTTTAAAAAAACAAAAAACTTTTAGATATCAAAAGAGCCGTCGTTCAAATCAGACACTAGAATGAGATACAGTGCAAACCCCAAACTCTCACAATGGTTGCTGATCACTGCTACATATTGTAATTTACTATTTATTTTGCTTTATATTCTGATGGGAAGTCTGTCCAACAATGGCAGACTTCAGCTCCAGGGGTAAAGGAAGGGAGAAAACGTTGTAGTTCATTCAGAGAAATGACAGCTAAAAATGCAACAGTGGCTTTCATCATCTGCATGGCAATCTGCAAACATATGGCTAATGTGGATAAGACTTAAGTAATAGTAATTTCATGTAAAAAGTGAATTGTTTGCTTATTCTGTCCACTGTGGTGCAGTCTATACAAGTATATAAGTGGTCTGAAAGATGTCTATGGAAGCCAGGGTCAGGTAGAAAGCAGCCAAGAGGTCAGCAACCTCCAGATTATCATCCACACATTTAGTCAATGGTAACCACAGTCCCACATATTTGAATCCATTGTAGAAGTTCCAGTTTTTATGAGCTTGTTCTACAGCTTTTCCACCTCTACAATTGTTAAGGACACAGATGACAGGCAGGTGCAGTGTTTCACCTCAGGGTAACAGGCAGAGGACAAAAGATCAACAAGAAACAACAACCTCTTAAAATGCTCCTTTTTCAGCCAGCAGAATATTCACATCATTAACAAGTATAATAGATACTCCTAAATGAGTATATTATTCAATAAACTGAAATCAACTGTAACCCTGGCTGCTAAGCCTGTATGGACATACATTATGTTCTGTCTGCATTTTGCCTGTTTTGAAGAAGCAGCCTTAGATGGCATAAATCAGCCACAAGAGTCATGAGCAGACACAGAGAACAGAGGAAACCCTGAGAGAAGAGTCTCTGCAGAACAAAAATGGCCATAACTATTTCAAACTGATGCCTTGAACCATAGACTGTATATAATGATGGACGACATGAAAGCTCATGTCGGGACATGGGCCAAACTGAATAAAAAATTCCCAAAGATGATTTCTGTCATTTTAGGTAGTTCTTATCACGCTGGTGTTTGTTCAAGTGTTAATTTTTCTGATAAGTTTGGTTTTAATTAGTTATTTGATGCTATAAAAAGGGGGTGTGACATCATGATCGACAACTTGTGGTGTGCTCGCGATTGGTTCAGGCGGGTGTACTACTGTGCAAACTCTGGCTTCAAATGACGTCACCAACGCAAGATGGCAGCGCCGGAATCCAGGATATTTTGGCTTAGTTTTTGTACAGTGGGAGGAAGTGGAGATGTGTTGTTTATCTTTATATACAGTCTATGCCTTGAACCCAACCACCCTGTGATATCTTAGGAAGTATTAACGTACAGTGGAAAATGGCCATCAAATCCAGAAACTCTGAATTTCGTTCTGCACAGACCTCTACTTGGAAAGAACGTCCAGCATCCAGCAACTTCACATTAAAGTACATACTCAAAGTCAGAAAGCGCTGCAGATCTGATACAAGTGTACGTGAGTGAAGAAGTGTGTGTGTGCGCACGTGTGTGTAGAACATGAGAAAGGGAGAAGCTGTGGATATGTTGCGTAGGTTGGCATCAGACATCTAATAAAAGATAATTAAATAAACCCTCTTGGTAAGTGCAAGTTTGAGGCAACTGCTGATTCCAAAAGAAAGTTAAGCAGAAATTTAAGTGGCCCTGAAATCTAAGGAACTTACCACAAGACACAATTAAGTAAAGTGGGAAGGAAGGGTCGGCAACCAGGGAAATCAAAAAGGAGAAAACAGAACAAATTTTAATGAGGATTGGGTTCCTCCAGAGAATTTCAAAAACAACACAAACTAACACACAACAGCAAAAATATCTCCATTGATTTTGAGAAAGAACATAAACTCATTGTGGAGGATCCAGACCATGCAAAGGCAGAGAGTTACGAAGAAAAAAGAAAGACAAGGTGAGAAAATAAAGATCCACCACCTTCAGAAGCACAACATGCACTCTCAGTGCATTTCCAAAAGGAACACAGAGTGCTCTGTCCATTTCATGCAACAAACCATGAGAACTCAGAGGTTAATACTGTTAACAACAGAACAGAATGGATGAAAAAAAAAAATCAGGGGTCGATTTAGTTTGAACTATTAAAAGAAAGGGCAAGAATAAGAACTAATCAAAATCAAAAGGGATGAATCAAGTAATCCTGAGATTACTGTGAGTTGAGCCCTCTTGGCAAAAACCTGACTGCCTCAGAAATTTGGTTCCAGCTTCGACCCAATGCAACACCTTGTGTTTTCAAAGGCTCATTTAATGGTGTAAAAAGAATGACCAATGGCTAGAGCAGTGGGGCTAACAGATACCCTTCGCGTAAAATCAGTGCACTGAAATCGAGCCCTGTTGTTGAAGATGAGATGAGATGAAGTGTGACAGCAGACGGTGCCAGTCAATGAGTGTGTTCTGACTGACAGACACACCAGCAGACAGACAGAAGATGAGGACAGGAAGAGTGCGGATTGTGCAGGTGATGCATTCTGAGACTTTTGTCATTAGTGTCACACACTGTGGCTCCCATGCACAGCCTGCCAACACTGTCACGTTATAAAAACAAGCTCCTCTTGCACATTAAGAGGAGGGAGGAGAGAGGAAAACGGTGAGGGTGTTGCTGCTCATACAGCCAGAGTCCCCGGCGGGGGCAGACAGTTGACATTGTCTGCAGATGTTAATGGATTGAATGTATGTAACAAAGCAAAGAGAGCAACTGAATGCTCACAGCTAGCAAATAAAAAGATGAGAGTAAATAAAAATAACAATATAAAAAGATAAACAACATGAGCAGGGCCAAGCAGGAACTGTTTAGCCACCTACCTCCCAGCCAGTACTCTGTGTGACAAAGAGAATACAGGACAAGTGAACGACAACACACATACACCCCTCACACACAGTGTGGCATTTGCACACAAGGTGATGTTACAGCAAGGAGAATCTTTGAAACTAATCCAGGTTACTAGCTGTCGGGCTGGAGAACAGAGCAACTGACCTCTGACATAAATACAAAAAAAACTTCCTGCAAATGAATCAAGGATAATTCTTTATATAATTGTTGCAGTTGCTCTGCACACCAGACGACTGTAACTGTGCCCACACTGTAACTTGACATCGTCATTATGAGTCACACAACTGGCCTGAGTAAAACCACAACAGGAGTCTCTTCCCACGCCTCATGCATCCTCTGTTTTATACTACACAAATATAATAAAGCATGCAAGGTATAAATACATATATACACTGGAATTAAAATGCAAAATAATAAAACCATGCAGAGCTGTCTGTGAAGACTAGGCAAGGTGACTACATTTCCAGGATATTTCCAGTTGTGTTTGGTGTTATAACTTGTGTCAAGACCAGGAAGAATGCAAAGTACTGAGACACTGTACATGGAAAATCTTTGCTCCTTGTAGCCCGACCTTGGTTTTGTCCCATTTTTTTTGCTGGAAGAAACGTACCCCCTCTACACTGCCCTATAAATGTGATAATGTAATAAATGTGACAAAAGTTTCGCCTGTACAAAAACATTCATGTGACTGTGTCAGTGAGGTTTTGGGTGTTCATATTGAGTGATGATCTTGGAACATGCTAGGGTTGCTTGTGTTATGCTTTTTAAAACTTGATTCACATTACTGAATTTACACAGGAACCATGGGAAAAAAATTATCCCAGTAACCCAGATGTGATCTTTTCATAGCAAAAGACTGACAATGGAAATAAACCAAAATCAAATCTGGGTCACACTGACATAAAAAATTCTTTTTTGGATCATGTATAACTCCAGTGGTAGCTTCGCACCTCAAGCTACTGGAGCCTAGTGTGGAAGAGGAGATCTATATTGTGTGTGTGTGTGTGTGTTTACCTGATGTACAATTTTGCCAAAGGCTTCCTGTAGTTTACCATGAATGGTGGCTAGCTTCTTTGCGTCCCTGTTGGCTTCGTGGATTGGGATCAGTACCTTGTACACTTCGTTTACCGCCTCATACATGCCCGCCTGGAAGGGGGATCGAGACAAATGTCAGTATGTTACAATCAATCATCCAAAAATACCAACACCTCAGCCTGAATTTATAGAGTTTCAGAGACTTAAAGGACTGAATTAGAATCACTGGAAGTTACACAGACATCTGACTTTGGTGAGATTAAGAGGAAGCCACTTGCTCCAAAATCCCTGACTACATCCTTGGCATGTTTGTCAACATCCATTCATCTAATCACCCATCTATCCTTCTCACCATGGAGAAAGAGGCAGCAGCCTGCTCCAGGAGTCCCACGAGGCCGATCTCTGTGAAGTATTTCCCTGAGCAAATGCCCTCCTCATCTGGCGACACCACGTCATCAGAGACTGCAGATTCCTCCAGCACGTTGGAGGAAATATTCTGGAGCACGCGTGTGTACATACACATGAACAAATACAAGAAAAACAATACAAGCACACACATCAGCAGACATTTGTATTGCCAAAAAGACAAGTTACATGTATCCAATACTCTCTTTACCTGGAAGGTGACACAGCCTACAGGCAGATACTTGCGGTCCTCCAGCATGCTCAGATATTCTGCGACCAGAGCAGCGCTGTGCACCAGACACTGAGCAGCCTCAGCGTGGTTGTTCCTCTCTGAGTGTTTTCCAGCCATGTTCTGAAGCCACGTCAGCCGCAGGTCTGGAGACGTCTGGTAACCCTTTGCAATCCTGGAGATGGACACGAAAGCAAAGACACAGACACATCACACACACACACAAAAGCACACAAACAACAGGATAATGATGCTCACAGTGCAGAAATACATTTGTAAGCAATCAAAGGGTGTTTGCTTGAGTGTGCATGTATTCTGTACCTGTACATGAGATCTATCAGCATCTCAGGGTCTTCTTGGTGCTCCTTCATCTTGACTGTGTCTGACAGGATCATGTGAAGGTTAAACACAAGGTCCTGGACCTGGAAAAAAAGACCTTGAGTTACTGCTTCCCCAATCTTTTATCTTACAGAGATCAAGGTGTAGAGCAGTACAGATGTAAAAATCAGTCAATTCAGTAAATAAAATCACTCATCAATAATAACTTGCCAGTCAGTCAAGGGTCTCCTCACACTGTGATGGACGACAACAACATTTTGAAAGATAAATCAGTACCTGGTCTGGGAATGTGGTCTCCCTCAGCTCCAGGTCCTCCTCTGCGTAGGTGAGGATAGTCTTTAGAGAGCGACGCAGAAACTCCTCGTTAAAATTCTGAGATGTTCCCACCAGCGAGGACAGAGACATGGTCACTTGCATCTTCACTCTTGCAAAGTTCTGAAAGTGCAACCACAAAGAGAAGAAAGGTTTCAACAAATAATATTTTGTCAAGGCTACTGGCTTTCATGTGACAGATGTGTGAAAAGTCTGCCTGTACTATAACAAAGGAAATGATGCATTCACCAGTAATTTGGCCTAAATTGGATGGCTGATTGCAGTGTTTGGTTTTATACTAAAGTGGGTGATGTAAAGTGAAAGAAAAATAGGAGTGAACCAATACAAGAATATAGCTGAGAACTGGCCAACCAGCAGTAAATTAGTTCCACATAATAACCGATTTCATTATAATAGCAGTGCTTTTTAAAGTAATCAGAGCATTTTGAACAATCTGTTCTCTGAATAAAAAGGGCCTGCAGAGCACATGGCTTCACAAGGCTTATTAACATGTGAGATTCAATTAGAGGTTATTTCTGGAGCCATGTGTGGTACCAGGCAACGCTACTTTCAACCTTCACCACTGATACATCGTAGTAACTCTATGAAAGCTGCACTCCAGCACTTAACATTTACAACCCATCATTCATGAGCAAATGTTGCTATCAAACTAATAACATGACATTTTGGGTTGTAAACCTTTAGTTTTTCAGTTGTACTCACGTTGCCGATCTCAAAGTTTTGCCTCATGAGGAGGTAGAGGGAGGCGCTGGCGTGGGCCCTGATGGTACTTATGCTGCTGCTGCAGCTCCTTAACAATCGCAAACACAGGTCAGCACACTGCTCCGTTTCCTCCTCGAACAGCAGTTCAGGAAACTACACAGGCAGAGAGAAATACACCCAAATTTACACAATACAATCCAAGTATGAAGTCCTGGAAGAAATTGCAGGGATGACCTGAAATTGAGCACTTTAATAAAAGTCCAGTAGTCTAACCTTAGACACCAGTGCCCTCTGTGTGGCAAAACAATGCTGGAGGTAGAGGGCACTCTGGTTGCAGGCCATGCTGTGGAGCAACACCTTCAGCACCCCGCCCAGGATACTCTCCTTCGACTCTGTCACTGATACCGTCTGGACAAAGAGGGACACATATGCAGTTGTTATAGGAGCATGTCAGGGTTTATGTATGCTTAAGTATAAGACGACATAACTAAATGATTTCTGTACTTTTGATTACACCCATGCATGTTTACATTGTGCACAGGTAAATGTAGAAAGGCCTGTTCACTTGCATACCTGTACAATGATCTCCAAAGTATCAAGAATAATTATGTTGGCCTCCGTCGCAAGGTTACCATCAATAAGTGCTTCATGTTCCAGCTCTGCTCTGGTCCTACAATCAAGAAACCAGAAAACACCGTCACAAAATCATTACCAACTCCCAAATTGCGATGTTAATGATGTACCCTTGAATATTGCATGAACTTCCTGTCACCACATTCAAGCTGTTGTTCATGACTCTTTGTGTGGAAGAAAAAGGTATATGCTGAGTAGAACCTCAGGCAATTTTCTTGTTTTCATAAGTTTTGATGAAATATGATATACTCATACAACAACAGCACAATGTTTGGAAAGCTGTTTGTCTATCCAGATTTAAATTATGCTGCAAGATGTCACTTAACCTGCAAGGCACAGACCTCAAACGATTCAAATGATCCACAGAAACAATGCATGCTGATCCACATGTAGACAGTTAGTCCAAACCTATAACTTCCCTCACCAGAGGGTCAAGAGGTTTAAAAGGCATTATTAAGAAGGCTGTTCACAATTAAGTAAGTGAACAGCTAAGCAATTCATTCCTGGTCTACAGGTGGAGCACTAGGGCTAAATGTTGTATATCTACATGTCCTAAAATGGCTATGTTGGAGTATGGGAACAGGACTGGCTTTTAGTCATAATGCATCTGACTTTTAAATCTTTCAGAAGAACAATCAAAGAATCTATGACAAACGAAAGCTATTGCTACATCTTGTTTTTTTGCTGCAACAGCGACCAGGGAGACACACGAGTCAAAACCCCAAAACAAGAAGCACACTGGTTAAAAAGCAAAACAGACAGCAACCACTACCAACCCTGAGACAGACATTGTTACCAGGACAGAAGGACTGATGGGATGGGGGGGTTCAATGGGGGATCAGAACCAGGATCAGGGGGTCTCTGTTGGTGCATTCATGTGCATGTGTGAGCTTAGGAAGTCAAAATGGACAAGATAGGAATAATAACATGGGTGCACCAGTGGCTAGAATAATGAACCAAAACAAAATGAATTAGCAAATCATGACTTGCTCCAAGCAAAGTTAATCAGGAGAAAATCTAATACAAACTAATAAATTCATTTTGTGTCCATTGCAACTGTCTAACTGCCCACAAGCATGTGATTACACCATAAATGAGGAACTAAAGCAGCGGGAGGAATTCAAAGGAGCACACGGCAAATGTGGACCATACAATACCTGACTGATCTGTGACTCCTACATAAACACACAGCAACGTGAGAGAACAAATGGAAATTAACAGAAAACAAAGGCTGGAGCTGAATTTACAAAAGAACAGAGACAAAAATAAAATTTCAAACCAAAAAATGCATAGCACTCTATCTTTTGTCACCATTTGACAATGAGTACAGCTCACATTGTGACATAAGTGACATAAGATACAAAACTGTAGCTTTTTTAAAGAGTGCATGCAACACAGTTATCTGTTGTTGCTGGTCTAACATGGAAACACTTTGCAATGATATGTTAAATAAGTCTGATTCTGTTCCTATATAAATAAAGCAAAACAAATGGACAACAACAATAAAAATTTAATGGGCTTTGGCAGAGTTTGTGATGGTTTGTATTTATAGACGGACTTTAGCAGTGATATCCTGATAAGGGGATTAAAGGATGATCATTTTCACACTTGAACACAGTATAACATATTGGTTTATGCTTCCAAATGACTGATTGTAAAAATGGAAAAGAAGCACACATGGAGCTGAAGATCTGAAGTGGGGATTGACATTTTTATACATATTTATGGATTATGATGCACACATCATTTATGCACTTTAAATAATCTGTGTGTGTGTGTGTTTCTTCAGAGAACAAAAAAAAAAAATCACAGAACACAGTTCAGTGAATAATCTGCTTGGTGTGTCTTGGAAGTATCTTTTAGGTTTTTCTGCGACATAAAGTAAAAATTAGGAATGTGGATTAAGTGTTAGAAAGAGCATACTTGTCCATCTTTTCGCTGTTTTGTCTCCAGTGGGTCATGTCCTTCCTCCATCGAAGGTTCTCCTGACTGCCAAAAGCGCTGCCAGATGGACTCCGCTCTAAACGGTTGAGAAAGGATTATTTACTTTTTTATTGGTGGTGAAAGAGGGAGTGTGTGCACAGTAAAACGTGACTGGCTTTGGCTGAACGGCTGTAGATGTATCTACAGTACTATCAAAAGGCACAGCTGTATGCATGTGTTCTCTATATCTATGTGTGCAGGGTGAAAAGTGGGATATAATCATTTATTGTGGTCTGTATTTTGCAGTGTTTGTGTAATCTTTCCTTGGTTTGGAATTTCTTGTTACAGCCTTGCTTTGCATTTGTTTATGTGTGGTTCTACTTGCATCTGTGTGTGCTTCCAAGATATTCAGTTGTGCGAGTGCATTTGTGAGCATGTGCCGAAACGTGTGCCCCCACCTAGCTGTCCACGGCTGCGTCGCACCATCTCCTGTCTGGCCCCAATGCTGCCCAGTATGGCCTCCTCCAGCTTGGCCTTCATATCTTTGGACTTCTTAAAGGTCAGGCTGTTCATTCGTTCAAACGCCTTCTTCCCCTGCATGGTGAACACAACATGGGCCTTGTATCCGTGAGGCACAGGATGAGTGGACGGACAGAGAACACAGCGGGAAAGTTATTGGCAGCACAGCACTCAACAAGCAAAGCAGGTTAGTAGTATGAAAGCAGGAGCACAAAAAAGCAAACGGCACACAGATAGCATAGCAGAAAGAGCTTAAAATACACAGAAAGAAATAGATGACTATAGCATAGAAAGCAGCAAGTCTGCTTTTATTTTATCACCACATCCAGTAGCCAAAGCATATTAAATGCAGGGAAGCTTAAGTTCTGTATGTAGGAAGGATAGTGCATAACGTATCATCCACAGAAGAAATGTGAAGAAATGTGAACATATGTGAGCACATATGAAAGTCCACTGCAAAGCATAACTCATTGAGTTATGTCTCAGATAGGCTTGTTTTTTTTGTTTTCTAAGTATATTTTGCTGGTTACAATTCCATATTTGTTGTCTCCGCATAGGATGGCCGATATGAGTATATTGTTTCATTCAGAAATATTACAATCAGCCCAAAAATTCCCTATTTGTGGGACATAAATGTAGAAGAAGGTACACTAAAGAGGTGGGCATACTCTGTACTGCTCCAACGCTCTGTGTGCCCTTGACAACAATACAGTGGTTAATCAGACTTTTCAGTTAGTGAGTGTATTCACTGTCGATGTTACCTTGTACTCAAAGCAGGAGACGCAGAGGTAGAGAAGATCCAGCAGGCGGTTGAGCTGGGACACCGACAGGTCTGTGAACCACTTCTGTAACACCAGCTCGTCAGCATTCTTCAACACCCACAGCAGACAGATGAGCAGACTACGACTTGACTCAGCCGAGAAGCTACCGTGCTGACGACTCGCCTGGAGAGGAATAATTTTTTCAAATCAGTGAAAAAAGGGCAAAAACAATACAAAAGAGGTATGATAAGAAACGGCCTCATGTTTGTTTAAGAACAAGTAGTAGGACTGTTTCATTAACTGCAGGTTTTTGTCACAAACAGGGAGTTACCTGCGAGTTGAGCAAGAAGCTGCTTGGTCGGGACATTGGGGAGGCAGTGGAGGTGCCTGCTATTGCCATAGCGACAGTCTGGCTGATCATGCTGTTACCCTCTCCCTCTGCCTCTTCTCCACTGCCGCCCATCGCCGCCCCCTGGGGACCGCCTGGCCGACCCCACTGGTTATGGGACTCTAGTGACATAAAAAGTAGAGAAAAGAAAATTAACCAATTAAGTGGAATTAGAGACAATACAGGAAAGAGAAATATTGGACTAAAGTTCTTAAGTGTGGTGTAGTGACACAAGACAGTGAAAATGTTATGTGGATGTAATCAAGACAAAAAGAGCAGGCATCAAAAATGACTGAAAGGGAAAACCTCTATAGACTGATATCACCGCATATGGAAACATGACAATAACTGTTGTTTGTGTGCCCTCTCTGCACTCTTAATACGGTTAAATTTATACTAAATGTAGATGTAAACCTAATTGGGCTGTTGTGAATGAGATTTGATTCAATTTTAGAAATAATTATTATTTTCTCACAAAATAGGTTCACTAGATAAGATCAAATAAAATAATCCTATATTAATCCCACAGCAGGGAAATGTGTTACAGCAGCAAAGGGGATAGCGCAATAGCAAGAACCATCTGTAAAAAGCAAGATATAATAAATTGAATTTACAGGATTTGAAGGAGAGAAAAAGAAATGTGAGAGGGATGAAATGAGGTTAGAGATCAGCTGGTACATGATGTTAGGGTGCAACATCCTTTGCAGGTCAAATGATAACCTTTTGAGTTCCAAAGGATATGCTATTAATCAGAGTGCTGCTGACTGGAGAGTGGGAAGAGAGTAGTTGGATATGACAACAGACACATTTTACTGTACCTTAAACTACTGTATGTTCAAAGTAGCTCCTACCCTTTACCTGTAAAGTCATGAAGCTGTGGTAGTGTTTCCATGACGATGCCAATGAGAGGCAGGTAAAGCATGGCGACTCTGGCTTTGACCTCAGGATCGGCGTAGCGCGGGTCAGAGTCATGGCTGGACAGGAGGTTATGAACAACACTCACCACTTTCTTATGTAGGCCAAACATCCTACAGTGAAAAAAGTAAAAAAAAAAAAAAAAAAGAAAGAAACAAAGAGATACAGTATTTCATTTCAAGTGTGAAAAGCACAATGGGCCAGAGAATAAGAGAACCTACTCGCATTAAGATAATACTGCATAACCATAACTCATCCCCATGCTTGTACAGGCTTATCTCTCGCCAACAGACACAGAGGCTCTAACCTGAAAATATCACTTTCCTTTCTCTACAATACTTGGCAGTTTATTGGGTAGACACACACACAGACACAATGACACCCATCCATAAAGATGACATGTGAGGACCTTCCATTATAATTCCTTAATCCTTGCCACGCCCTCACTCAGACATAAACTCTTTTTTTTATAAAGCCAAGTGTAGGGAGTGTGCATCCAAAGCATACTAACCCCTCATTGTCTGGGTCCAGTATTACGGACAGTTCAGATAGTACCAGTCCGGCAAGATAGTGTTGCTCTCTGAATGGGACGGACAGCTCAAACATGTTGGCTATCTTTTGGTCCTGGACATGTGTGGAGAACCCAGAGCTCTGTGGGAGAGAACAGAGAACAACAGAGAACATCCAAACAAGGAAGACCATTAATATTTTAACTGATGATTTTGGCTGTAAAGGAAGCAAATATGTTTTCCGTGATTTCTAGAGTATCTTTATGTTAAGCAGTGTTGACAACTTATGATCTGACATGACAATCTACAAGTGTTTTGATTGGACTTGCTTATACTTGCTGAAACTTTTTAAGTTGCTAAGTTTGCAGAAATGCTAGGTATAGTGGCACCCATGGTCAGTTGGGAAATCACTGTGTAATTTGTTTTGTTGGTGTAAGGCTATATCACAGGGTGAATGTCTCTTTGCTTGCAGGTGTTTAAATTTCCCTACAGCACTTTTTGTCTGACCTGTGAAGTTGCTGAAGACACGGAGGGGGAAGGCGAGGCAGGTGGGGTGAGCAGACTGCAGGGCAGGTTAAGGGTGACGTAGTGTTCGTGACTGCAAACGATTCTCAAGAAATCAAGCCTCAAAGACTCCAGGGTTGGGTTCTGCAGAGCATAAAGCTTTGTGGACACCTGGGGAGAGGCAACAGTACACATTAATGTATATTTTCAAAGAAAATAGAAATGCGTCATAGCCACACAAATAAAGAATGTGAGTATGTGCTGTCAAAAAAACTGAAATCTTGAAATATCTTCACAAACTAGGTCTTTTAGTGCTGTGAAGAAATATGAAATGCTTTATTTATAAATCTTAAATTGATCCCAGCATGAAAGGTATGCTTCACAGCACTAGAATATAGACAAATAGGACAATATCTGGCAGTAGCTTCCAATAAATACCCATACTAAATAATAAAATGAATCTAAATAAGGCATTTACCTGTTTCCAGTATGCCCTTATTAGGGTGAAGACAAAGCCTCGGTCCATGACTGACAGCAAATCGTTGAGGAAGAAGGCCAGACTAGTGTTTAGTCTCTCCACCAACTCTAGGTCCTGATTGGATTAGATACACATGTCTTAAAAAGTTTCCAGAGTTGGTAGTTTCTACATGATTTCTGCTTTATTATAATATATAATGAAACAAACAGACAAAAAGGATGATATGGGACTTCCCTCGTGGCTACAAACGTATTGTGCCACATTATGAAAGCCAAAAGCATACACAAAGTGTAAACTAAATTGTATAGTACAACCTATTTTAACATAACTTTGAAAAGACTAATTTTTAAAACTCATATATCCCCTCCTGACTTCCCTTGTATGCACCTAAACCACCGTGATATTCCAAACATTGCGTGCCCATTGGGACCCTGTAATACCAGGGAACAATTCTCCAGACTGTTACTTACCTTCTGGAAGCGAGACACAATGTCGCCAGCGATGGTGCTAACGAGGGCTGTAATGTCATCCATGAAGCGTTCTGGGAAACGGTTCTTCCTGGGTGACTCTAAGCGGTCAGTGAAGTATAGGTGGTGGATAATGCTCTTCACCTGTGGTAAAGTTAATTGGAATAAAACACAAGATATTGTCATGGAAATAGTACTGCGCTGTGATGATTGATAAGAACAATAGGAGGCATATCCATCTCAAAATGTTGTTTCCTACCATGAGCTCAAAGAAAAACCAGGCCTGTTGTAGAGCGCCCTCCCTGACGCTTCCACTGCTCACCACCCACTGGAGCGCCAACTCCTCATGGAAGAGCTGAGTAAGAACAGGAAAGTAGAAAAGAGAAGTAGAGAGGGAGAGGCAATAAAGCCAGGCAGAGAGAATGTGAGGCACCAGGAGAACAATCACAGTACATCTTAAATTAAAATATACCTAGATCTACATGTAGTGAACAGCTTATACAGCAAATATATTGTTAACTGGATTCTGGGTTATTTATTTACTTAACGGGGGATATGACATGAAATGAAAGTTTAATCAATGATTAGCAATTCTAACATTCTCTATATGAAAGAAAAATAGTCCAGCAGAGCTCCTGTGAACTGAAAATTAACTTGATTAAAGACAAAGTGAGGTTTAACCAAAAAACGTTATATATACACGTTACAGTAAGGGTTACCAACTCCAAACACTCTAATCAAATACATTAAAACTTAGAAAAATAATCATATAATATAATTTACAGTTGTGTGCAACAATTTTTACTTTTGTGAAATGATGAAGAATGCACTCTTATCACCATGCAAATTATAGTATTTCAAAATGTAACATCCCGATATTGGTATAAATGGCTGAAGTGTGCATGGAGAGGTTTTTTGCATGGAGAGAAGAATTTATTCTCCTTTATTTCTTCGAAGTATTATGCATCAATAACTTGAATTTATTTAGGTGTGTGTTTTTATGCAGAACCAACATCCAACACAGTCTGGCTAACACACCTACTCTTATCCAGAGTCTGGCAAGTCTTCCTTAATCGTGTTGACGTATTAGAAAGATTAGGAAGGGGCAGGAGCTGATTGATATCCAAATTTTGAATCTGATGATCATAATCTATATATTACTTCATTGCTGCCTACAGAAATGACACATTTTGTTAATCTCTTCTAAATGTTATGTGTGTACTTACTACAAACATCATGGTACAATATCTCTTGTAGTAGTAGTAAACTGACTGGAGGGCAAACTGTGTTGCACTTTCTTAAATTACGACTAAACACATATGCACTGACTAAATAGTGCACAATGAAAGGAGACTTCCCAACTGACTTAACTAACTTAGCCAGTGTTAGCCAGACTACAACCAACATTCATGTCACATCAAAAACTCCTTGACACATTCAGAACAAGAGGCAGATCGGTGACATTCAGCATTCAACAAGACTCCACAACCACCAAATACGACATCAACCAATCCAGAGGCACACATCCACAGACAAGACAGGTGAGGAGGCGAATAAAGAGGTGGGCGACGTTGGCTCCTCCCCCAGTGCAAGTGGCTCTACCTTTTTTGTGGGCAACCGTCCTGTTAAAGTTTGCAAGAAACTGGCGCTCTCAGTGTGCGAAGACATGCGATTGCCACAGCGCTCCATGGCCTATGGGTGGAATGAATGGAACGGTGACAACAAGGTTAGTGGAGGAGCAACAGGAGCGTGGGGTTGCACCTTTTTCCTCAGCACACAGGGAAAATGTGTCTGCTGGGCCACACACACACACACTATACACTTTTGTGATCTGTTGCACACACTTGTCACACATGAAGACACAAAACGATTAGACACAGGACAGGGCCACAACCCTTAAAAGTGTTGTACCCATAATCTATAACAGTCTGATACATCTGTATTTTGAGTGTCTTAAAGGAGGGATGCAAAATGGCTGCATAAAGGGCTGTAACATCGTACTGCTTAATGATGTGCCATTCTGCATCCCTTCAGGTGAATACAATTTTAAAAATTACATAAGGAAAAAACCATCCTACAGTGTTAAAAAGTACTATTATTGTTAAGTAGAGTAACATAATGTTCCATCCCAGGTAAAACGCTGATAATGAACATGCTGTCAATGTTGGCACAATTGATTTAATGTTGTAATCTAGCTGTGATTTTATGATTACAATATGCAGGTTAATTTTTGTCTTGGTTTCTTGATATTCACAATATTGGATGTGCAAATTAGTGACAAACATAGGCTTATGTCATGACAACTTAAAATGACAGAGGACATAACATCACATGAAGATGGAAAGTGAAGCTGACAAAGACCTCACACATGTAGACAAACACACACTCACAGATATACCATGCTCCAGTGACAAAGTGAATGCTATGTAGGGTTAGTAGAGTGTCATGCAGGGATACCAGCTGAGAGTGGAGACGATGAGTTTAAAGCAGAGAGAGTGAATAACTGTGTTAGAACCAGAAAAGAGAGATAATAGATGAAATAAAATGAATTTAAAAAAAATCTACTCTGCTAATGAAGATGATTTCTAACACTACTCTTTTTCTCTACTACTCCAACAATCCTCTGTGAAATATACGCACACAAAAAGATCACAGTATGTCTTGGTTTTGGGTTAAGCAATAACCGATCACTGTAAACCCAAAACGGCAGGCAAGCTTGACATAGAAAGAAAGGGAGGCTACTATGTCCAAGAAATTGCTACCATGAATAACTCTGGTAAATTGGCACTGAAATGTTTGGATTTCGACTTAGACTATGTGTCTTTTCATGCAAGTACTGAGAAAAAGGGAGGTGTTAGATGTCATAAGTAAAGAGGGATGGCACTTGAGACTCTAGCAAGAGAGATAGAGGGTCATGGAGGCGGCTGTGACTCCCATGTATGGGATCATGGGAGGGTTGTGATTTAAAGTTTACCAGAATACTGTAATATTCTGAAGTTTTGGTCTTTTATGTCGTTTGTTACACTAGTCACATTATATATGGGTTAGAAATCTCTATAGTTACTTACTTAGTAAACTTAGCAAAAAATGGTTGGCAATCATAGAAGTCATGTGACTTAAAACCTCAGAAAGTAGCTAAACGATAGGAGTCTATAAATGAAAGATGTGATCATGACAACAGGACGTAAAACTGTAAACCTAAAAATACTAATTTCTTTCAGTAACTCTGGCAAAGTACACAAATAAACCAAAACTCCAAATATCACAGTATCCCTTCAAGGTGAATAGTGTGAGTTGTTTTTGCAGTGAGGCAAAGTGGAGGACGCGGCATTCATAAAACGACCTGCATGGTTTCTGGAGCGGACCCAGGGCTGGATCCCCAGGGGGCACTCTTACAGCCCATGGTGTGCACCCACGAGTTGGAGCGGTCTAAGCCCTAGGCGTGCCAAGGTCAAAGGACACAAGGCAGGCAGGAAGCAAGGAAGGAAATGAGCGAGCAGCACGGGGGAAGGAGGAGGGAAGGAATAATGACAGGTTAAAAGAGGTTCAGAGGTCAGGACTGCTGGAAGATGCCAAGGGACCAAAAAAGGTTAGCTGTCAGTGAATTAAAAATCCAAATCATCACCACAGAGGGGCAAAGCACATAGGTTCTCTCTCTCCCTTTCTGTCTCTGTGTAAGAAATAACTTCCCCTCCCTCAGAGACAAGAGAAGAAAGGTTTAGTTAAGTATTAGCAGCAAAGGGAACATTCATCAAATGAGGGGCTGCATTCACTCACTGCTCGGGTACTTTTGGGTTAAATAAAAAACTGAAGTGGGAAATCACCAATTATACAAGACAAAATGCATGCCAACAGATCAATTAAATGAACTAAAAAGAAACAAAGAAAACCAGTAGAGACTGACAAGACTATTCTTAATGTCTTCAAAAGATATATGTGCTAATGTATCTTCTTGACAGCATGTGCTTTTCTCATGCCTTTCACAACCTGCACACACTGAGCATTGTGCGTGCGTGCATGTGTCAGGTTGCTGTTACAGCGGTTACAGAGATAAGACGTCCAATCTTATGTTTACACAACGGCTATACAGTTTACATGCTGATAAAATAGTCCCCTGGGTCACTGTGCACATGCAAGGCCTCTGCCTTGATGTGGGTTAAGAACTATACATTCACCTTACATATATGATATCTGACATCCATGTGCAGTGTGGACAAGCCATATATTGCAGTAGGGCTAAGAGCCCAAAAAACATTATCTATCCCTGCTGGTTCTGTCCACATTAGGACTACATGTAACATTTTGAGTTTAAGCGCCTCTTTTATGTCTTGAACTATAAAAAAGTACTGAGACAAAAGAAGTTATTGGCTCATGTATAACCAAAGACACTGTTTGATGACCTTACCTTGCTGCCAATGATGGAGCGGACCTCATCGTCAGGAGAGGTGGGTGTACCGGAGATGTCAGGGTTACTGTTGCTAAGGCTACGGGAGCGGTTAAGGTTGAGGCTGGCTGGTCGAACAGCTGAGCGAGCCATGGTGGCGTAGTGAACCGAACCTCCCAACCCTCCCGGGCCTGGGAGAACACACAGAGGAAGGAAAATGGGACAACTGGGATGTGATGGGAATAACTACTTATACCAAGCCATTGTAGCTTCACTGACATAATGGTTGCACGTTAACTCTGCTCCCAATGCCCACATTTAAATTTGTACCAACCCTGTTTCTTATCAAAAAGCTAATGTACCCCCTTTCATCTTGCATGTGGTGAATACACAGGTAAGTAGTTCAAAAACGTATTTATTCATAAATGATTAGCAACCAATGTGTATTGGCAGTGGATGGTTTATTAGCTAATACGGAACGACTGCAGGAAATCATGTACCACACATGAAATGCTTTACTGAAATAGAAGACTATTTGAAGAACTAAATGTAATTTTAATTTTAGGGGTTGAACAATTGCACTCAGATTAAGATGTACAGTGGTGGGCCATATCTACCTGTTAAGGATGAGTTGGGGTCTGTGTTGGGCAGGCAGAAGACAAAATGGATGTGGGAGGAAAAAAGCAAAAGATAAAAAGAAATAGAAGAAGAAAAATTATGGCAGGTAGGTTTGATAACAGACACCCAGTGAAGGTGAGTTAGAGGTTGGATGAAGTTAACTTAAAAGGAGAAAACAGAAAAACAGATATAGAATAAAGAAAAATGTGAGGTGGTTGACTGAACTGACCTTCAGTCAGCTACTGCCAGTAAAATACCTGGGGAGGGTGAGTTGGGGTCAGTGCTGGGCAAGCGGAAGACGTAGTGGATGTAGGAGGACAGCAGGCCGTTGCGGCCATGCATGTCCTGGCTGGTGTCCAGGTACTTATGAAGCCGGTTCACTATGGATGCCATGACCTCGAAGGATGCCTGGCCCAGATTCACTGAAAACACACACACACAGAGAGAGAGAGAGAGCGAGAGAGAGAGAGAGAGAGAGAGAGAGAGAGAGAGAGAGAGAGAGAAAGTGAAAGTGACACCTGTGCAAAAATGCAGACATGGACAAAGAGCAGTGCAGATTCACACAAGTTTCAGAATGTGTGTGCACAGGATGACCCACGCAAAATAAGACATCCAAAAAGACTACGATCACAGCAAGACATTTCTTAGCATAAATATTTAGACCTTTTCTGAGTCTCCCAAATAGTGTTTATACAAATACTTTTAGAATTGTAATGATTCGGAAGGCTGTTTACATCAGGAACGTTTTTTAGAGTAACCATGACCTTTGCATGTATTCATTTTCCTGTGTGAAAAATAATATTGTTTTAGACACAACTTTAAGTTTATTCTAAGAATTCTGTGCTAGTGTTGCTGTGCAGAATACAGTGGGAACTGTAAAACCGAATACATGAGCCGAACTATGGATTTTACAATGCAGGGGTCAGTTGTCTCATGTCGACATCTGCCCTGCTGAATCTTATCCGTGCTTATTCCATTTTTTTCTTTGTATTTTTCTTATTTTATTTCAGACCATTTGTTCAGAGTAATTAAAAAGATAACATTTTAAACTGTCTACATATATTGTATATCACACAAAATATCATATACAACACAAATCATATGAAATTGTAATAATACAATCAGCATAACTAATTCACAAAATGTACAAAAAGACTCCTAGGACAAATACAATTTTTGTTCATACTGACATATTCCATTTTATAGCTTTGAGTGGATGCACATGCAGTGGAGACAAACCTGAGCTTGACACAACGGGCTGCAACTATGTAGCACATGACAGCCCTGTTGCCATGACCAGATTTAGGATAACCTTTAAACCTTAATTTTTATTCATCATCTCTGTAAATAAAAGAAAACTAATATCTACAGCTTGAAGTGGCACAATTGAACTCTGCTTGGCAGATTATGTGTGATCCCTGGCTTTTTAGTTAAGTGTAATACAATATCATACCTATCTGCCCAGCAATGACTGGCGGCCGCACTACAAGCAACACCAACTTGTTGAGTAGAAGGTGAAGGAATCGAACCACTGGCTCCAGCTGGGAAGAGTTGAGTGCGGCAATGCTGGACTTGAGTTCGGCCTCCAGGTTGTTCTCCATGATGCGCATGTCTCCTATCCTGACTGGGAACATGTGCTCGTCCAGGGCGTGTACCAAGGCAAAGAACTTATCTAGGTACTGGTCCTGGAGAGGGAGAGTGGTAGAGGTGGGGGTGCAAAGGAGAAATTTGTTGGCAAAACAAATGCAAGACAATGCAGGAATGGGGATATAGAAAGACATGGATGGTAAAAGAAGAGAAGAAGAGAGAGATGATAAAGATGAATGGAGAGAAAAGAGGGTAAAAAGAAGTGACCAAGCTTAGAGGGGAAAAAACATAACAGTGTTACATGTAGAGAAAGGTGAAGGTGAAAAGGGTGGAAGGGAGTCGACAAACAAAAGAAATGCTTGGATCTACTCGTCTCTAAGTTGGCTCACCAAGTGGAAACCACAAAACGAACGTTACTACAAGAACACAGTAGAATCCAGCAAGGCTAATCTGCGCCGGGAGCAGTGATGTATGAGCACATTAGTCCCAGTTAGGCTCCTAGGGACCACAGAAAACCCTCCACACCCCAGCCAACTGATCTGACCATCTCTGAGCCAACTCAGAGATGGAGTAGACCCCAGTAAATTACTGGCGAGGCGAGCTTCACCCACTAATGAACTGGTGCTGGGAAGGAATTACTGTCTAAATGTGAAAACACTGTGTTTGTTTTCTTTACTATAATTTAAATTTTAGATGATAACCTGTGTGTGATGCTTATGAAAATTATTCCATGGCAACTGATCTTACAATAATTTTCATTCCTAGAAAGCAGGTTATTTTGGTAATATAAGGTTTTAATTTTTCAGCAGCATTTTCCCTCTGCTCAAATATATACCGATGATACCCACAGGGAAGATGAAACAGAGTAAAGTGGATGAGAGGTGATGAAGTTTAATCCCCAAATCCTCCAAAACACTGTTAGTAAAATTTCTGTATACCGTACTATTACCTGTGTGTGGATGGTTGAAACAGTCACCACTTCCACATTAAATACTCCTCGATGGTTGTCCACCCACTTCATCCCTGGGAGAGGAACCTGAAGTACAATAATACATGAGTAAATCTGTGCTGCATTGACAAAATGAACATTTAACAAGCGCAGAAAATGAACGATTGGTTACTGTGGCTGTTACTGTGGAGATTCTGCTTAAATCAAAAAGGTTTAAAGGCTGTTCTGGAGCCTTTCCATCTCACCCAAAGTTAAACAAAGAGGTTAGTAAGTGTTGATGATGTCCCTTTCTTTTTAATATATTACAAAGGGTACTCTGGGACATCCCTGACATCATGCTGCAGTATAATATATTCCTCAAAAACACAGTGAGATGACTTTGCTCAACACTTATCCTGGGTTGTCTGCAGCACATCAGTTCTTTACCATGCATAAAACATTACTGAGGATCTTGTAAAGCAAGAACTGCAAACTTGGACAAAAATATTATGGCTGCAGCTTTACTAAATTCATACTTTTATCATACTTTTATTAATTAATTCATACCTTAAAAACACTTGTATTCTTTCAAAAGAAAAACTGTGTCTTACATCTGGTGAGAGAACAGAGTAGGATTGTGGTGGTTTTTCCAGAGACACAGGCAGACAGAAGTGTCCCGTCCGCAGACGCCCATTCTGCAGCATGGGGATCCACTGTAGAGAGAGGGAGAAAAATAGATCAAAAGAGAGAACAAAAACACAGAGAGGATAATATTATTTTTCATTTAGTACATATTCTAAATTCCCTGTGGTCTCTTTAAGGCTTCAAATGTACACTTTTGTCACATTTGTCTAAACATCTGTGTGTTGTTTAAAAGACAAGGAGAGTGTGTGCCTGTGTGGAAGAGAATGTCCCTAAATGTGTGTAATACAGTTGTGAATGAGAAGTTTACACCCATGCCTGCATGAACACTGCAATAGTGAGAGTACCTACAACCACGGTAACAGCCTATGTGGTTATAGTAGCTGTACCAGTGACTGTTACCCACCGTGTATCCCACAGGGGTCTCCAGTGGTGTGTTCTGCTTCTGCTGGCAGCTGACATGGTAAAAGGTGAAGAGAATGTGGTGGTGGTCCGACAGGGAGGCAGGCAGCTTGATCTTGATTTCATCATGAAAGTCAGGGGATCTGTTCACAGCAATCAGCAACAAAAATATAAACTATTCAGCAACAGTGTTACAAGCTGCTTTCAAGATAGATTAGGAGAGACAGCCACCCAAAATAGATTATTTTCCAAACTACGTAAACGGGTTACGTCATATGGTTCAGGCTGCTATCTGAAGGGCGTTCCAGTAAAACCTTATAATTATATCCACATTAACTATGGATCTCCCACTGCCTGAACACACTATATAATCAAAACAATGTCTCACTTTAGACAAAGCTTCTGCTAATGGGTAATAGTTCAATTGTTACCCATTAAGAGTCTCTATTTGGCATCAAAGGTGCAACTGCTTTTCTCTGCTGCATGCCTGCTCTGTGGTCAGTGTAAATTCTGATGTGCACTGCACAGAACATGTCTTTGAGAGTGAAACAAGTCAGTCATATATCTATAAGGTCCTCCCACTGCTTCCCCAGAGGACTTTTATACATCTTATTCTGGAAACTATTGAGAATGGTTGGCTCCATGCTTTAAGATTCTGGCTAGACAGGCTCACATACTAGCTATAGACTTGCATATTTGCAAATTTTTATCCATGCATGCACAGATATGTAAATCAGTTGAAATCTCCATATATTGTATCTCCAGAGTCCATTTATAACTTGTGAATCTTTGTCTCAAGACAGAGCAAGAGGTTCATAGTGGAAGTCAAGTCATCTAAAAAGAAAGAATTTACATAACACATCATAATTCACTTCAGCTGAATTCTTTATAGTCCCCCAGGAGGAAACTTTGTCTGCAGGCCAATGCCCAGAAGCAAACAACCCTGACTACAGTAGGCCCATCAACAAACCCACTAGGATTGCCTTAAGGCTGGAAATTACCAAAACTGCTTAAAAAGGTCACAGAAGGGCCATCATTTCTCATGGGAACAAACATTTTGGTTATGGACCAGAAAAAGAAAAATCCTCAAGGAGGAACAGCTCTAGGGAAAGATAATGGGTTATTGGCTGAGCACATAACATCAAAGCCAAAAGCAGATACAAGCACAAAGGTGGAATATTTCCAGATTACAAAACATTTCTTGAGTCATTTTCTTTCCTTGTCATTTGGTTTTCTTCATATCTTCCTTCAAGAGTTTTAACAAGAGAAATATTGTGCCATTTCTGAATCAAATGTAGACTGTAATTGACCATTACCTATAAGCTGGATTAAGTCCTGATGCATGATTGCCCTAGTCATGGAGGTACATTATTCACAGGTTGATTAATTTTAGCCTTGAACGTGTGACCCCTGGGAGACAAATGACAAACCAATGGATGTCATAAAAAAAAAAACACCTAATAGTGGTGATAAAATATTAGAGACCTCTCTGCTCTTACGTAGAGATGGAAGAAACTTGTGCCAAGGACACCGCTTGACAATATCCAGCAGGTTGACTAAACCCATTCCTTAATTAATGCCATCAAAGGTAGGGTAATGGAGGTGTATGAGTAGATATTAAAGTAAAGGAGATCATTTGTGAATTTAATTTTCAATTGACCAATCTCATGACAATCATGGAGACCATATGAGTACAATTAGTCAATTATTTTTAGACCTCACAGTGAACATGGCATTGCCAAGAGAGGTCATCACATTAATCATATTGTAATAATGATAATTACTGGACTGAATGAAAATATGTTATTGCTATAGAGCTTTAGGTCACAATGTTTGGATATTTGGATTAGTGTAGTTTTACCTATGTTTCATCACCATCCCAATCACAGGTCCCCTACACAGAACTCTATAGAGACTATTCCAACCAAAAGATACCAAAAGACAAAGAAATTACCTGTTATGGTACACCACAGCAGTATAGGCTTCTTTAGCGAAATCTGCACAGCTGGACTTCCCAAATATCACCTGGGGGATAACAAAAAGTTTGTTTTCAGATGAAGCCATGTTAGAATGAATTATGATTGTATTTACGTAGAGTTATTTGGGCGCATGTACACAGCTGTAGAATAATGCAGTGGTGTTACATTGCACAGCTTTGCCATACAACCACAATTTAACCAAATGACAAATGACTGGACCAATGTCTTCACTTAACCATCAAAAGGTAAAAGTCATTAGTTGTCATCATAACAACACATACAACTGAGATGGCTGACAAGACTAAGATAAATTCAAAAACAAGATTTTGTTTTCTTTTATCTTATAACATCTCATCATGGCATACCGGCATTGCATTGTTCGGATCCTCTCCATTCATAAATTGCACTTTGACTGTGATGTTGCGAGCAGAGCCTTGGCGGTTGGCAAAGTTAAGACTCTGAGGGTTCACATACAGCAGATTCCTAAAAGGAACAGACACAAATACAGAGAAAACACGGCACATCACAAATTATGTAATTTAACTAACTGTGCCAAAGAAATACGACAATCTATAAAACTCGAGTTAATGGTTAACACACAAAGAAAACATCTGAAGAAAAACAATGTATCCAAAGTACAACATTAATTTTACAGCATGTAAAATATGAGCAGCAATGTTAGTATAAATAATGCATTAGTGTTGCAAACTAAAAAGGATATTTACAGTTTTACTTTCCCTTAGGTGAAATAATAAAAAGTGAAGTGAAAAGTAAAGTCATAACATGGATTCTTCATCTCTTTGAGTTGTGCTTTGAGATAAAAGGATGAGTCACAGCATATAGCAGAATTCCAGTTTTAAAATACATGAACGCAAAAACTCAAACATAAATCTGGAGTTATATGTCTTCAACTAATAACTATTTGGGAAATAAACAAATGTGTTTAACAGCCATAGTAACTTATAAGAAAGTACAAGATGACCTTAATAACAATGTATATTTCCCTTCACCTCTTACTCTGATATCTAAACCAAGTGTCTTTGAATCAGATTCCACACACTGACAGAGTTTGACTCAATGTAGATGGCTACTATGTCTAAAAAGATTTGAGAGGTGAAATGAGAGGTTATTATCCCCCTCAATCATACAGTGTAAAGCCGATAACATTAAGGAAAACAGTTTTGCATGATCACACCAACCATTTTTTGAAAATTACAGGATAAACCTCTCTACAAGGTATAGCACAAACTTGACAAACATATTAACGTGTTCTAAAACATTTGCGAGTAAAATACTGAAAGTGGTTGGGAAATTTTACAATCCTGATCATTGTTGTCAGCAAAGGTACTGTACTGTCAAAAACACTGGTTACTACACTGTTTGGAAGGGGGAGGGCGGTCCCACAAAAGGAAGTGCTAAGTAACCTGGGATCAGCTGACAAACCGCAATGACGTAGTCAAGTCTGTGGGGGGTGGCCCCATAGAGACCACAGCTGGAACCACAACTGACAAGGAAGCGTGGGAATCTCTCTGGTCTGATGATTCAAATTTTACTCATTCCCTTCTTCTGTTACTCTCCATCTAGCATGTCCTAACAATTATAATGACAGCTTTAAAGCGGGCTGTTGAATTTGAACTGAAATAGACCCCAAGATGACTTTACTGTGGCAAATCTGAAATACCCATGTAAGCACAAATCACTGATTGGTCAGTTCTTCTCATCAGATTCAACTTAGTTAATCAGTACACATGAATACACATGAATACTGTGAAAGTAAACTCTGCATTGCAAACTCTACAGGTCTCCCAATATACTCCCAACTGTCAGAAGACCCTACCCCATTTTGAGCCCAGAGGCCACACAAGGGGACAAAGTCAGTGTTTACTGAATCTAAACATAGATCAGCATACGTTTTTCAACAATAGGCCAGGTGACAGTCATTCTCTTGTAGTTCAGAGCATGCAGAGAAGGAATGGTAAATAAAAAGCAAGTTTAAAGCAATGTTGGAGAATTTGAAAGGTTGAAAGGTGCTGAGATAAAGGTACCCCCACTTAAAAAAAATACACATTTCAAAATCTCTATGAAAACTTTACTCATAGTCCAATTTATTCTTCACAAATTTTATGAACAGTTAATTTTACATCTTTCATCCTGAACAAATTAATGAATGTGCATATTACATCCATAATTGTGTAGGCTCTGCTTAGTTGTACAGTCATAAGTGCCATTTGATAGTGAGCTAGCACTACTGGAATACATCTCACCGGCACCAGACATCAGTTTTTAGAGGCAACCCTGTCTCCAGTTTTACACAGATTTAGCACATATTCCAAATCAATATGGTGGAAAAAAAATCATGGAATAAACTGAGAATTTTAATAAGATGCAGTTAGAATTGAAAATAATCTTGGATCAACAAATCTATCAGTATCCCTAAATTCTGTTTAATTTAACACTTCTTGGTCAACCTAGCTCTAGTCTGTTTCTCAAAAGTAGAAATATCTGTGAAAAACAAGTCAAGTATTTAGAGATATGTTAAAGTGCAGCTAAATATGAAGTTCTTCTATTCTAAAAAGGGCCTCATCCCACTGAAAAATGACAGAATCAGCCAATTAGGTGATACAATAGTACAACAGTGAGTGAACGTGACTTTTTGTTCCACCTTGTGATTAACAAAGCATGGGGCAGTGGTGGAAGGTATCCACACAATCCAACCATGGAACAAAGGGCTGACTTACAGCACGTTATCAGAGCAGTCCTCTCAACCAGGGGTAAACATACAGTAAGAGGTGATCAATGCATACATGTACAATTTCTAGAAAAAAGATACCACAAGAATATCTCAGGAATAATTAATAGTATACATGATAACAATCAGTATAGCTACAGATACAGCAGTATGGACGATTAAAAATTAGAATCAAATTAAAATACACAAAGTTAAACAAACATGGTAGTGGACAGTGAACATACCATTATTTACACTGAATGCTGAGGTAGTTTAGTGCCACGTTTGTAATTTGTCAACTGAAAATTCCACTGCAAATTTGAACTTGGGAACGAACATGTCAGCTCCACAGAGAAAGGCCCCCAGATGCCATGATAGGTTCAAACTCTTAACCCTCTTGCTGTTAAGCCACAGCGCTAACCACTGTGCTGGCATGAAGAATACCGAGTATCATTACCAGCTTTATGCTGATCAAGCAAATTCCTGGCACATTCGCTTAAGCTGTGGCCACATTTTTCTTTTCCATAGGACCGTTTCTTTCTGCTCTGTTCATAGGAAAAAAAGTAGCAGTCCTTCATTACTGAGAACTGAGGTAATCCATCTGTATAACTGCAAATTAACAGAAAAATCTCATTAAGATGACTGTGTGGTATTTTAAGTTGTACTATAACAGCCAGAGTGCTAAAATGGACATAAAATTGCAATTTTAAACCAAAAATACTAGAGGCAATCAGCTAAATACCCCAGTATTGTGACAATGTACATTTTTCATATGAATCCTTTGCCATACAAAATGACTGATCTGCTCACCAATGAAAACATACTTTATAAACAATAAATAGTAAAATTCCTATAAAGTTACAAACAGGACATTTTCAATGTATACATGTCTGTATGAACGAGAACCAATTTTAAGGTTTGATTAGCCAACAAATACAATGTCTGCATGACATAGCAGTTATTTGGTCTGGAAGGCCTTTTTCACACCACGTAACAGGACAAATTTACGGTGTGCCAGAGGTATAAATATTTATATTCCAATTAAATTCTACACCAAGACATTTCACTGATTAGTTCCTCCCCCCTCTATGGCTGAGGGTGGCCATATTTCACCAACATTGCAAGTCTGCGTGAAACAACTTACTAAGAATTTCCCATAAAGATTGCTTTTTATGACAGGACTCAGTGCACAGAAATGATCCTTTAAAAGCTGCAAGCTAATCAGTAAACTATATATTCCCCATTTCGTTTCTGGTGGCATTGAAAAATATCACACAAGGCATGACAAACTTGAAAAAAAAATGTTAAGGCAGAGCAATAAAACCCAGATGATGAGTACACACTGTCCAAACTCTCCAACATCATTCATGCCCAGAAGCTCAACCCTGGCACAGATGACAGGCTCACTCCCCTCCCCACGCAACGAGAGGAGAAGGAGGGAGAGAGAAAGAAAGCCTGGTGCTAGGCTGATTCAGCAGGGTGCTAAATCAAACCCAAGAGCATTAATTACACATAGCATTATCAATCAGACCAAAGTGTGTGCAGGGTTATAAGGTTTGAGATTGATCAGACTGACGATCCATCAAAAACCTGTGATGGCCATTGTTGGCTTTCTGCTGATCAGCTAAAGCTCTGCACCACAGATGGAGAACAGGGTAGGGTGTGGTATGGAGAGGGGATTGGGGTTAAATGGGTAGTAGAGAAGGGGGGGATGTATATGTCATTTGCTCACTGCTGTGATTTGTTTGTTCAGGAGAGGGAGGGCTCGAGGGGGATTTGGGAGGAGGTAGGGTACAGAGCTAAAACATAGTAGGGTTTAATGATCAGCTAATCTCCCCCCCCCCCCTCTACTGAGAGGGCAGTATATAACACAGGACAGCCTGCTGCTCTCACATCATTTAAACAGCAAGGAAGTCTAGGTTATATGCAGAGGGAGAGAAAAGAGTGTTGAGAAGAGCACAAAGTAGAGGAAAGCAAGAGCAGTGGGGTTAGAAAATATTCCACAATCCAGGATTGGACAAGAAAGTCATGATGAAGCTGTTTTGCCTGTTGCTGCTGCTAGCTAGCTCCACTGCTGCTGTCCCTCTGGAATCCTCAGGTAGACAAGAGTACCCCACCTTGCCCACCCAGGCCTTTATCACAGCACCAAGCCCAACCGAGGCAAAGTCTCGCTTTGCCATGCTGGATGATGTCCGTCTACTTGCAAACGGCCTCCTTCAGCTAGGCCAGAGTTTACGGGAGTTTGTCCACAAGACCAAGGCCCAAATCAACGACATCTTCCAAAAGTTGAACATTTTTGACCGCTCTTTTTACCAGCTCTCAGTGGTCACATCAGAGATCAAGGAGGAAGAGGAGGAGCTGAAGAAGACCACCAGTTTCTTGAAGGCCAACAATGAGGAGATCAAGAACCTGTCGCTGGAAATCAACTCCAAGATCAACAACATCCTGCAGGAGCGTACACAGTTGCAGAGCAAGGTGGGCAGCCTCGAGGAGAGGCTGAAGGGACTGTCGGAGAGCATGGTCCCTGTTGACCAGCTTAATGAAATCACAACGCTCAAGGTAAGCAGCTAATACGTGCTGAAGCAATGCTGAGTTCCTTATTTAAGTCTGCATCAGTTAGTGGATGATAAGCGCACATCAAAAAAAGTGAAAACTGCACCAAATGTTTCCCTCAAATCGAATTAACAATGGAAATGCACTGAATGAACTCTACTAAATTGGATAACATCAACCTACATGCCACTTAAATTATTGCTGCACATTACTCAGAAAGAGAAACGGGCCCAAGATAGGCCTATGTGGTAACATTTATCTCCATATGACCATGATCTATGTCTGTATTAGGTAATGGTTATTGATAAACAATCTGCCATTAACTATCTGTTGCATTATCGTTTCCAACTCCACTTAGATGTTGTCAAAGTACAGTATGTGGGACATATGGGCTGTAGAATTGTGCAAATGTATTTTATACTTCAAAATAATTTTTGTGTTCTGTTTTTTGGCATGATTAATTGTCTCTCGGTTTCAATCTTGTTACTGACAGAATTCAATTCATGTGACTTAACATCTGCTCTTCAAAACATTGTTAAATACAACGTATAGGTATAATGGACAAATAATGTTTTTATTATGGAATGTTCAGGAAGTGATTGAAGCTCAAGAGAAAACAATCACCAATCTGCTGAAAGCTGTGACGGAGCAGCATGACCAGCTTGACCACCAGAAAATCAAGATTAAAAACCTTGAGGAAAAGGTAGACAACAGTCTCCACAAGATTTCATAACATTTTGTCTTTAAAGGCCAAAAGTCTGTGAGAATATAGTCTCTATATAGGAATGGAATACGAATATGGGGAAGGAAACTCAGCTTTCTCCACGGCTGACAACATAATTTAACATTGCAGATTCATTTGCATTCTCTTGCAGCTAAACTATGACAGCTTTCAAGATACAGTCGATAAGCCATTGGATTCAGACCCTGCAGCTCCTGATATGTTTGAATATCTGACAGGAAACTCAACTGGCCTGGACAAAAATGGTAAAATTTTTTCAAATGTATTATCAGTCATTTCAAATGTTGCCGTAAATACGTCTTAAAATAAAAAGGGTTGGGGAAATTTGGATGCATTCATTTAGATTTTCTTCATTGTGTTTCAGACCTCCCCATGGACTGCAGTGAGTTGTTTAACAAACGAGAGGCAAACAGTGGAATCTACGTTATCAAGCCAAACCAATCTGAGCCATTCTCCGTTTACTGCGAAATGGGTTCAGGTGGGTGAGCCTACAGCAATCAGAGTTCTAAGTGAGAGCACCAAAATACTCTCTGTATTCAGAGGCACTGACATTTATAAGATGAAGCATTGGCATTTATGCAAAGGTTTCCAATCAACAGACAAGGAATAAAAAAACAAAAGGGTTATCAAACTAGATAGCAACAGGAACAGGTTATGCGAAAGGGCAGATAATGGGGGTGGATATCCCATTCACATTATCTCTGATAAGGCGGCTTCCTGATCCTTGTGTAAACTTTTGTGTGGCTTGTACAACAGCAACTTGACCTGAAATATATTTCTGTTCTATAGATGGGGGTTCAACCGTCATCCAACGCAGGATTGATGCTTCAGTGGATTTTGACCAGACATGGGACAAGTACGAGAAAGGCTTTGGAGATCTGGAAAGTGGGTACTTTTTTTTTTACTTTGCGTTAAATTCTAAATATGCCACTTTTACCATTTGCAAAAACCATATACAATTTGATTTAGACCTTTTCCTTACTTGTAATAAATGCACATTAGTTGATAACCCTTCAAAGGGATATTAATAAAACGCATATGGTTGTGCCATATGTACTTCAAAAAGTACCTATCTGGAATTTGAGTCTACCAACGCATTTGCAAGTATTTCCTGCAGGCATGGTCATAGGAAACAGTAATTGTTACATATCAGCCCAGAACTGACAAAGTGACTTCCTGTATTGTCTGAGTACACGGCATATTTTGGCAGCGTTCCCTGCAGCACTAAGTGGCTCAGACAGCCGCTCATAGGTGCAGTCATGCCACATTCCGCAGTAATGGCTCCTGCAGGCATGAATTTTAGTTGCAATGTCTTTTCACAACTACCTACCTAATGATTATACCTTGTGCAGCAATCCACCACAGGCCAAAGGAAACTAGTGTACATACATGCTTGCTATGATTAAAGATGGCTGTCTCTAAACCTGCTGGAGAAAGCCAACAGGTCTGTTGACTGATAAATTACTGAATAAAAAAGTTGTGTGAAAGAAATTATCAATACTAGAAAAAAGACACACAGAAGGAATTTCTTATTTGAAATCAATTGGAAACTTTTGGGGATGGTACAAAAGAGATATAAGAGCCGAAAAGGTTATCGATTCTTTCTTATCCCATGAACAATCATTCCATACAAAACAATCTAGAACCTTTGGAGATTCCTTGCTAAAGCACAGGTGGTGACAGAAAGTATTTTTTCACATGAGAGATATGTTAACACGATAATAACTGACTGGTGTTTTTTTGCAGAGGACTTCTGGTTGGGCTTAAAGAAGATCCACAGCATTACACAGCAGGGAGTTTACATCCTGCGTATTAATTTGGAGGACTGGAAGGAGGAGAAGCACTGGGCTGAGTACCGCTTCTCACTGCAGGGTCCCTCCAAGGAATACACCCTACATGTCAGCGACTTCTCTGGTGACTTGCCTGATGCCATGGCCAATAGCACTGGCATGAGATTCTCCACAAAAGACAGAAACAATGACAGCCACCAAAACTCCAACTGCGCACGCAATTACACAGGTAAACAGTTTTACAAGCTGACCTGTATCCCCACCATAGCGATATTATAAATATTTATGCTATTTTCCGCACTCGAACAATGTTTTTTTGGTACCAACTTATAAAGACCAAGTTATTGTTATATAATTTATGTTTCTTGTCCTGACCCTTTGGCAGGTGGTTGGTGGTTCAATGCCTGTGGAGAAACAAACCTTAATGGAAGGTATTTGTGGTTGAGGGCAAAAGGACGCTCTATGAGAAGGAAGGGCATTCACTGGAAGCCTGGCACTGGACCTTCATATTCCCTCAAGATGACCAAGATCACCATACGGCCAGCCCCTGTAACTGAAAGCTTCAACTGAACCCCACAAGTCATACCTTCTCTTACAACACTACTGGCATTTTTCACAAAAATTGATATATATATATATATATATATATATGTCTATGACACCAAATTCTTAGTTTATCTGCAACATTAAGCTGATTGCTTCCTAACGGTGTCTTGTCAGAGACTGGTGCTGACCAACAGATAACAGGCCAAAAATGTCAGAATATGCTGAACAGTCGCAATGATGTAACCATGCCATGCAGGTCATTAACCTATTGGATCTGATCCAGCAGGGACAGTACAATTGTCATTATGCAACATCTGCAATCACTTGCAAAATGGACTTACTGATCCATATCAGTAACCTGATTCAGTGCTGGCTGCAAAATGTCCCACTAGTACTGCAGTAGAAGGAAAACTAAGAGGAGAGATTACGAAGCAATTCTAAAACAGAGATTGCTTGAGTATCTTTCCAGCAAGCTTAAATGTATTTGACAGCTTCTATGTTAGCTATTTAAATGTATTTTATCTTTGTGATGTGAAACTGTTGCATGTTCCCAGGAGCTACAGGCACAAATACCAACAGGATATTACATAAAGCATGCAAATTATAAAGGTCAAGGTTGCAGAGAAACACTATCTCCAACATTTCAAAAAGTGTCCATACTGGTGATATTTTTCCAATGAAGGCTTTGTAAATTTTGTCCTGGTATTGTACACCGCTTCCTCCATTGTTTTATGGAAACAAATCTACAAATTGGAGGCAATGTCAACAGTCAAATACTCTATACACAAAACGCACTGATGAAGTTTTTCCATTTGTTTGTTTATTTATTATTGAGTCATATTGACTCTTGTCCATTATTACAACATAACTGCGCTGTAAATGTGCCTCACACTAACACGTCACCCTGACAAGTAGATATGTGCTCTAACAAATCATATTTATGAAGACAAAATAAAAATTGTGACCAAATGACTATCTTGTATTTTTTATAGTGTGTTGATCTATAACTGTGTACTGAACCAAATAAAACTTTAGAGGAAAAAACAAAAGCCAAGAAATGGACTTGATATAACCTTAGTATTGCATGTAAGATGAACTGCCATGACAGTCATTAAGACAATATATTAATTCACAATTTAAGTATGTCCCCTATAAATGTGTCTTGCATGCAGGCAGTTCAAAGTATAAAACAATGTGTTAAACTTTCCAGCTAAGGGTCTTGAACCTGCTGCTTGCAGCTTATAAAAACGGGGCTGCTTGATAAAGTTTAGTAACCTGGTAGCACTGTTCATGTTCAATGACCTTGTAAAGTATTTTATATTAGTATTATTTATTATTTACTTTAAAGAAAAAGTAGTGACAGATAGAATATCAAACAATAAGGCTTCAGGAAAACGTGTGATCCTAGACAAATTTCTTTTGGCAAAACAATGATTACAAAAAAAAACCAACATTTAGATAAAAAATGCAACATTATGATTTCCTTTCACCCAGTTCTGCTGGCTGTCTTTGGTGGATCAGTTGGGTCTGGCATTAGTTAATCTACAATAGGAAGCCACCTGATTATCTGCCAACAAACAAGGCCTGTGGTAGTGAGGCCATGTCAAAAGCAATGTCTGGTAATATGCACATCTCTCCAAGTGACCTTGACAAAAATAGCACTTGTTCAGATGGAATATGTACGCAGTACACTAGCAGACATGAGGTAAACATAAATGAGCCACAGTGTCGGCCATCACTGTGCAACCCATGAATAGATGTGTCCTGATTTCTACAGGTTGAAGATGTGTTTAGGCTTTGATTGAGGTTGTTGTCCTTTGCTGACAAAATGATCACTAGTGTGAATTTGAATTCTGCTCATGAAGCATGTGGCATTTTGCCAATATTCACCTATATTTTCTAACAAGCAATCAATGTAACTCTCCAAAAACAAAACAACATCTGCTAGAGGTAATATCCCTCTGTAGTCCTTGGATAACTAAATACTTCCCAAAAAAGCAGTTAAGTAAGAAAGTTGCTATAGAAATGTAAAATTTGTACAGATGTTAATCCACATGTACACCAATGGAGCTATGGAGGAGTGACAGGCAACATAAAAGCGCTATGTTTAAATACATTTCAATAGTTAATTCAAAAGTTGCTTTAAAATAAAAAAAGTTAAAAACATCAATTTAGAAAGAAAGCTTTATCTTGACAAATAAATATACTCTCCAGACACAATTCACAAAACTGAAAGATAAGAAACAAAAGCACAGTTTTCCACACTCAAAATGTTTTTTCTGTACCTGTATGTGGTGTTTGGCACATAGACGTCCCTGGCAGGGAACTCCAGGATCTCCCTGGTGGGGCGTACCCTGCTGTCTGGGTAAGGTTTAACCTGCAGAAGGTCAGGGGTCAAGCAATAGTGGGGGTTCTCTGGAGCTGGAGAAATATCCAACTTCAACTGGGCTGTGGTGACAGTCACAGAGGACAGAATGGGGAGGGAGTGAGTGTACAGTGTACAGGGTAAAGGGTAAAGAAAGAGAAAAAGGGATATATTAATTCTTCAAATTTTCAATTAATTCAAGGTAATTATGATACCAATAAGAGATGAGCGTCAAGTTAAAAACTACCAATGGGATCAAGAAATCAAAGAACACTCAATCCATGTTCGTACCTGTGATGGGTCTGAGTCTCCTCAGCACTGAAGACGGCCTTCTCATATCTGCTAGGAACTTATACAAGTCCTCATCACTCAGTCTGTCCCCCTCCTAAAACACACATGTGCAGCGTATAAAAATGTCATTAAAAATGACAAAGAGAAAGCAGAACACTGTATGATACGCTAGAGAACATATCCCTCTTTGTCTGAGTGCGTGTATCCCAAGAAGTGCATAAAATACATGTATTTCAGACTTGTGTGTATAGTATATGTGGTTGTGGAGACCTGTTTGAAGAAGTTGGTGATGGTAAGTGTTGCAGGTCTGAAGCCTGTCAGACTGCATGACTCATCTCCACTGGTGGTCCTCTCCAGGGAACGTCTTCCCATGATGCTCGAGTTCCTCCGTTCTGACCATGATCCTTTTCTCTCTGTACACAGCACAGGCAAAAAAACAGCACGAATTTTAAAATCTTCAATTATGTTTATTGACAGCTATTTCTTTTAGGGGATGCTACAACAGGCTCAAGATGAATCCCATATTTCTGTCCCATGTGACAGAGAATATATATTTCTCTGATCTGCCTGGCAACAAAAAGGCAGCCACCAACCAGTCAGCATCAACGATACCTTGTGAGGTTAAAGATTAGACAAACACCAAAGGTTAAACTCAAAATAACACACCAAGGATCAATATGGTTGGATGCTTTGTTTGGATACTTTGCTCTCTGTTTGAATTTGCCTTTCTTCCTATTTGTTATTGGAAAGTTGTTTTCAGGTAAAGATTTTAAAGTGTGGTAATGTATTGACATGCCCATGAGCCTCATGCGTGACTGGACAGTCTATGTCCTCTGATAACTGTATGAGACATTGGCTGTGAGGCTGTGAGTGGGTAGAAGCATGAAAACATTAAACAACATTTTTTGTGCCTCCACACTGTGACTGTTAACGACTT
This sequence comes from Macquaria australasica, assembly GCA_005408345.1. NCBI lineage: Eukaryota > Metazoa > Chordata > Actinopteri > Centrarchiformes > Percichthyidae > Macquaria > Macquaria australasica. The sequence continues at coordinate 299,364 of SEMN01000016.1, forward strand.
CATAGTGAGATACATACTGTATGTTTACAGTTACAATCCAAAGGGTTGTGTTAAAAGGGAATGTCAGACCTGAGAGGCTCATCTCCAGCTCTGTATCTCTCTCAAGACTGCCAGCACTGTTCACAATGTTCATCAGGTGGATGGCGGTCCAGGCAAAAGGCATGCGGTAGCGGCCAAGACGTTGGCAGAACTGCTCTGACTGGCCGCGAAGCTTCTCCAGCTTCTCTTTATTCTACAACAACAAAAATACATGTTTACTTATGCATCTAACATAAGATAAAAAGAGAAAATACTTATTCTCTTATAACATGATGTATTAGAATTATTATAATACACCTGAGACAAGCCTCAAAAGATTTTTATGTACCATTCAACATCTAATTCATACTGATCATACCTTGGCAGCGTCTGACTCTTTGAAGACCATGTAGGGCTCAGCACACTCTCCAATATCACCTTGCTGCAGTACCTTTTCCAGCTGGGGTAAAAGCACACACTTTCAGTCACCACACTCACACACAGCAATAAAGTCATCATACAAGACAAAGATGTATTTAAATTACGATATTGGCCCACAAATAAGACGACACCTTCTTCTGCAAATTACTTTGAAAAAGTGGAGGTCGCATTGTATTCAAGGACTACTCATATCACATATTCTTTTTGAATGGCGAGAGTACCAGTGTAACACCGGCTCCTACAGAGAGTATTGCATTATGTGTCTTTCAGGGTTAAACCTAGAGGAGTTTCTAATGGCTCGTGTAACGTGTTTTGTTGCCATGAAGGAAATAACAATGAATGAAAGTGCGTCGAAAGCGTCTCCCGATGTCTTTACTGCAGAAACAGACCGGGGATTGAATCATCTGTTGCTGTCACTTTTACAAGAGAAAAGGTTCCAAGGATGAGGATTGTCTTCTCTTCCTTGGACTAATAGTATCTTGAGGAAACTGTTTTGTATCTTCAAAAAGTATTTTTCTAAAAACAGGTGTTGGGAATCATCTTATAATCAGGGTGGCCTTACATTCGGGGCAATATGATATTATTACTCTTTTATTTATTTGCAAAACAAGACTTGACAAGACAGAGGAAATTATATCATAATTGTCTGACCTTGATGACAAGGAAGACATCCTGGGAGGGGTAGGTGATGGAGAATATGGCAGAGCGTGCCAGCGTGGAGATGGCTGCCGTCTGAATGTGCGGACGAAGCATCGCCTTCGTCTGCTCAGAGTTTAGGTCGAAGAAAAAGTTCTCCGATATCTGAGGGACACAGGTAATTATAACATGATCAAAGCGTAAATGTTAAATGTAGCACTATGGCCACATCAAGACAACTATAATCATAATTCTTGAGAGAGTGGCTGTGTTACTGCAACCTGATTTCTTGCTCATGGGGCTGACAAACATGTTAACATTTCAGTGACAAATGATCCACTGGTGAAATAAAGGAGCTCCTGTACAGAGCATTATATATGAGAGATCTACTTATCAAGGCAACTGCTACCCTCTAGTGTTTGTCAGCTAAAGGGGAGTGTAAAGAACCAGCAGTGGATGGTCTTCTTCAGATAGATACATAGTTCCAGTGTATGATTTAACTGCATTCCTACAAGCATAACAGGGCAACAACATAAAATTTTATAGTCCACTCATCAGATTCGTTTTGGCCTCCCAACAATTTTAATGGTTTGCAGAAGTGACCCAACAACTCAGGGCTGAGGAGGCACTGAGGAAAGCATAACAGCTTACCTTTTTCTTTTCCTTGACATCGTATAAGGCCAAACTAGCAAATATGGGTTCAATTTCGATCTCAAACCTTCAAGGGGAGAGAAAAAGGTGTGGGTCAGCAGAAAGCAGCAGTTAAATAAAAGAGCTAAAAGGCTTTTTTTTAAAAAAGGCTGTTCACCACTTACTTCAAGGACAAGCACTTGACGAGTAGCCTCTGGCCAAAGTGTTCTTTAGGTACTTCAGGCACACAATGGCGCTCAATGGGCTCCTCCTACACATTCACATAGAAGATCACATACAAAAATCTGTAAAAATTCTCAAAATGACTGTGAATTTCTGTATGACCGTGCTGTGATGATGCCATGCAAATTTATTCATTACAAAGAAAATTACTGACATCCTGGGACTGGTTTTAAACATGAATGAGTAACCCACAAAAATATCACTAAAAATTACAAAATTACAAAGGTAATGGTGACTAGCAGAAAAAAGGTTCCAGCATAGGTAAAGTGGTAAACTCTACCTCATCAAGGGCGGGGTGCAGAGCAAAGACTTCGCGGTGGCGGTTGGCCTTGCGCTGCTCTTCATTGTGCCTGTCAATCTCCTCATTGGGGGCACGGTCGAGGAGGTGAGGGAGGAGGGCATCAGGGAGAGAGTTCTTCAAGTCAAAGATGCTGCAGGCCCAGCTGCCGCGTGGGGTGTCATCTATAGACATCGACCGCCGCTTCAGGTCATCCTACAGGACAAACGAGTGTCACAGGCACACCAACTCATATGAACAGCATTTTGGTAAACTCTTGCATCGAAATATATTTGGTCATCCAAATATCTTTATATCACCAATCTGAAATTTTCGAGAGGAGATCAAAAATGAAGACAAATCAGTTTTTTTTACTAATAAATGATTTGGTACCTGGTCATCCTGGTAGCTGTTGCTGTCTGGCATCTCATCAGCCTCAAACACTTGTTTGGGCAGGCCTCTCTGACGCTCCTTCTGCTTGTCAAGAGTGTTGGGGTTAAAGCCCGTACCAAGCTTGTGGTATCTGAGGGTGAATGCAGTCATTTAGGTTACTGTCATCATTAACTTAATATTAATTCTTAACATAGTCATAATATATTGCAGATATAAATCCCTTTTAAGGAATTAAAAAGTAAAATCGAATTATAAAATTTCATACAGTGAAGCCTTACTTTCTGTTGACGATGGCCCAGTCTTCTGTGTAGGATCTGACACAGTCTCTGACATGCGGATCAGTGTCCCTGCAGCCAGACAGACTCAATCAATCAAACAAGCTTTATTTTAATAGCAAGAGTCAGACTTTAAATGCATTAGTCTAAGTGAATAAAGATGACAGGCTACTAGACTGATGTCAGTTAATCTTTGTGGTACGTCACACAATGAAGTACACTTGCAGTGTTTGAGCCAGAGCTACAGTAAGTAATGACATCAAGTCCACAGGTCTTTCATCTTCAAACATGTGGTGCAGTGTACTGACTAATCAGCACTACTTTGCAAACTTTGGAAAGAATGCCCGCCTGTTCCTGAAGTCACGATAACCTCCAAAAGTCCAAAAGGAATAACAGCAAAATAAAAAAATAAAAAATATTATAATAATAGGAAAATACGCAAAAACATCATTCTTTATTCTCTTTAGATAGGCTGTTGATTGGTATGATTAGGTTACATTAATATATGAAACTTCCTGTGTGCAGTATCTAATGCAATGCAGCAAGGAAAGCTGAAAAGATAGTTAGTACAGCCTCATGGCCACGTGGCATACAATTTAAAGAGGGTGACTTTGCAAGTGATAACATTTTGCTATCGAGCAAATGAAAAGAGGGTTGGAAAATGGATATTTCTAAATTTCAAAACAATGAGAAGAACTCCCGCACACTGTCTCGCTCACTGCTGAAATATTTATTTGACTACAACGCTTTGGTCTGTCCGACCTCCATCAGGTTCTGTCATTTCATTCTCATTGTTTTCAAGTTCCACCTCTTTCCGACGCACCTGTCACACATTCAGGTGTGCAGAAATTTCTTTCTAAATTTCTAAATATAAAAAACAGTGCTCCTAAACAAATGTGAAATTTCCAATTGAGAAAAGTACTGCCAATTTTATTAATCTCACTTTCCACTTTTGCTTCAGGTGTTTCTTATTAATTTATTATTATTAATGATAATAATAATAATAATAATAATTATAATAATAATGTATACTTAATCTAGTTACTGAATGTTTATGTTGTATGTTGTAAGTTCAAGTCACTAAACATATCAAATCTAAAAAAATTATAAATATTGATTTAATAATAGAATTTGAAGATTGAATATGGATAGATCTATTTGAATAACTTTTTTAATCCCTCTATTGTCCAGTTAATATGAATATTCGCTTTATAAACATTTTCTAGGTTCTACAGGTTCTCCTATACAGGACACAAAATGCTCTTATATGAGAAAAAAAAACTTAACACTGTCAAAGAAAATATGGTGCGAGACTATACTCAACTCCACACCTGATACTACCCCCTACAGTATTTCAACCGCACAGCACCCTTACCCTTCCTCGGGGACGGCTTGCGCCACTGTGCGACACTCCCTGGGCATGTGGATGACTTCAATATCATCTGGGGGAAACTCAATCAGATCCCTCAGGGGACCCGACTCAACGATGGGAGGGTGAGTGATGAGGTACTCCTCAAAATCCACCGGCTCCACCGCCTCTGTGAGGGGAACCTGGTGGGCGATGAGAGGGAGAAATCAATGGGATGGGAAAAGTGAATTCGCTGTGAAGACATAGTCAGCTGTTCAGTTCTCCTGTCTGCAACTCTTCTTATTTTTTAATGTACATACAGTAAATGTCTTGGTAAAGTCTTAAAGTCCCTAATTTTTAGTATAGGCTTTTTGGGATTGATTCCCCCATACTAAGGAAAGTATCAGAGTTATGGGTTATTAGTCATTTTATGAATCTGCACTATGTAAAGCAGCAACAGGTCCAAAATATGAGGTCATTTCTGTTGAGAGAGCAGTTCTAGCTTATGGATCATCTTTAATTCCAGACAGAAAAATTGGTTCCAAAAAGATGCATCTGTGTTTTGAGTAAATGCTTTAACATGCCCTCAAGCTGATGTTAGTAACCAGATTAACAAGTGCACTACTCCAAGCTTAGACTAATGGTTTCATGGGTCTTAGCCTGCTTCTAAAATGATGAACCCAGGGGAAATCTTTGTTTCAGCAGGTTCAGTTTAAGTGTGAATGTGTGTGTTTGTCTCTCTCTCTCCTTCCCTCTCGAGGAATTTGAACACAAATACCTTTCACAGTTTAATTAAAAGCCAACTGTAGCCTAATTAAGGAGCAGAGGGGGGGTATTTGTTGGTTTTCTGGCTCAGGGCTGCTGAAGGTCAATTGGCACTACCCCTTTAACAAACATGCTGTCTGGCCTCACACACTTGCAACCCTAGAAACACTGCAGCAGAGACTGAGTGTGGTAAATAGGCCAGTCAATGGTTATTCCTCATGGTATTTAGCAGGACATAAACAACAGTTGTGCAGCCACTCAAATAACCACCAACTCAACATAAAATTACATCATTGTCTTAGGTTGTAACCTTGTGGTACACACACACATCAGCAGGTATCCCTATTGTTAAATGACTGCACTTGCTTGAATAGAGCAGCTGTATATGGCAAAAGGAACCAAATAGCTGAATTAATGAATTAATACTTGAGGATACATGTCTAACATTTAATCTCAAACCTTGTAAGTCTGCAAAATGTTAAAGTTTAAATAAATCTACACTCTACAATTGCACATTGAGCAACAGCAGTGAGAGGTGACAAAATCTGAAAATGACAAAACCCAGAAATCATCCATCAATGAGCTGAGCACAGCACATTGTTTATTTCCAACCAGACATCATGGCAGACACCAGAACTGAATTTGGGCAAATGTGAAAAATCAACAGTATCTCAACTGTTGAGAGCACAGACACTGACACTGTAATTTAGGCTGCTTGTTTGATGTTTTCAGACAATGCAGTAGCAGCAGCTGTCACACTAGTACGATGATCCAAGGCAGGATGTCAGTGATAGGCTCTGGCCTTTCAATGGTCTTTGAGACTACTCACTGTGTTGGTTGTTGTGGTCCCAACATTGAGGTTTTTGAAGAGTTGTGGGGAGCCTCCATACTGGCCAGCTATCTGCTTCCTGACCTCTGCTGCCACAGTCCTGCAAGCACAGGACAGATAGGTGGAGGAAGAGACAGGGTGAATGCAGTATGCATAAAGATCCACAAATTAGGCATAGTTTGCTTATTTTTAATCAGGACAGAGAATCACAGGGAAGTTAACAATACAAAACATTTTGACCACAATAATGATGGGATTAGGATACAGGTGATTCTGCAATACGCAATAATGACATTCAACTATGATACATTAATCAATACTGCAAGGTAATCTTGTATGATCCATCCTAATACCTGTGTAACTGAAGAGGAAAATATCCCGCTAAAATGTCCAAATTAAGCAACATGAGCTTATAATTCTCATGTAGCCTAATGGTTACCACATAACGGCAACATCCACAGTTCGATTCCAGCCACGCGCGTCATACCCCTCTCTCTTACCTTGTTTCCTGTCTCTCTCTACACTGTAAACTGTCAAATAAAGGCAAAATAGCAACAAAATAATCTTCTTAAAAAACGTCCAGATGTCAAATGTGTGCAGTAAAAGAAAGAAATACACCTGTGTAAGTATCAAAAGAGAAAAAAAAAATAACACTGGTGTCACTGTATTATTACATGAGAAGACACACAACATCAATTATGGTATTTGTCCCACCCCTATGGCAGAGAATAAACAGGTACTGAACACTAATTGAAACATTTCATAGCCAATTTAACCACATAGTTTAATGAAATACTTTAAGCCTCAAGCATAAGTGATATTTAACCTTTTAGCTGTGAAAATGAAATTTAAAAAAAGAGAAATAATTTGCAATATTCACTTCAGTATCAAACTGTTATTCCTGGAGAACATAAGGAACTGCAATGTTATCACAAAGTGACTAATATTATGCAATAATATTGTATCGTGAGATATTTTATGATTTCAAATCAAAGTGACACTTGGTGCCTGGCAAAAGTTACTGCTAACAAACTAAAATGAATTGAAATATTAGAAACACTCCTTCATACTGCTGGATTTTGCAAATTTTCCCTTAAGCTGTAAAAGCGAGGCTAACTAACAATCAGGGTTACACTTCTTGTTCTTTTGGGGTGTTCTCTTTGGGTCTCTGCTCATAGTCTTACTGTGTCGCTTCGGACAGAATCATATATTACACCCAGACAGAGAGGAAAGAAATAAAAACCTTTGGACCCCAGTGGTCAGCACAAAGCTCTTGGTGTTCAACCACTGCTGCTGTTGCCACACACATACACACAGGCCCTTTAAATCACAGCAACCACCAAAACCACTCAGAGACCTTTGCCTTGAACAAAACATCAATGCAGCAAGTAGCCCAAAGTGACACAAACAAATAACAAATTAGAACCAAGGATAAAGGCTAGACACTGTCAGACTGAAGACTCAAGGTCATGTTACACAGGTAACACAGAGGCTATAAGGATCCAACAATTATGATTAACTATGTTTTTTCATTACACTTTTCTTCACAGCCAACAAGTTGTCCCATGTTCCTGTCTCTCTCCGCTCTCCATCCTGAAAGTAATGTCACAATAACTAGTCTGAAGGTTGCTTTAAACTCTTGGCCATGATTATAGTCATGATGAGCAAGGATTAGGTGTGATCCAGTCAGCGAGGTTGCAAAACCGCAAACGTCTAAGCCGAGTCTGGTTCCACCAAAGCCACTACAGTGCTGAGATCATCACTGTTCCATCACAACAAAATACTGTAGAAATGATCCAGAAGCCTGGGGCAAGGTTGCAAAATAGATCATCTTAACCAGGAAGGTACGATGAAAGCTTCATGGTCCAACTTTCCAGCTTAAGACAACATGATAATGTACTGTAGTAGAGATCCAGTGGCCTCTGCAGTGCAGTGCTGTCACCACTGGAGAAAGGCAGAAGCACTGAACCGACAAACACATTCCACAGTCCTCCCCAATGCCTCTTACTAGACCTTTACTTAGCACTGGTCACTGCACAGAGGAATAACTTGATTAAACAAACAGCCTTCGCGGCTATCGCTTCAAGATGGTAACAATAATAACTCCCAGGAACAAAATATAAACTGGTGGCAATTAAAGATCATAATATAAGCAAACCATTCAACGGAGAGACATGTGATTTAAACTCCTGGGCAAAGCCACTGGCAATGTTAGTAACTATATTTGCCTCAACATGTGACGTAAGCCAATTCACTTCCATTACTAAAGCCAGCATGCTTAAACAGGTACAATAGAGGTGCTTTTTTTAACGAATAACATGCGCAAGGTAATCAGTGTCCACTCGTGATTTTCACTGAGATGCCAACTGCCCAAATTCATACAGTGGATACAATATCACGAAGACTTGCATAAAATAATGCAATCTGATACAACAGACAAGCATGATTGTGCCCTTTGTGATGGTTAATTTTTTGTTGAAACTGTGTCAGAAAGTTGTTGCCTTATCTGTGTGGGGAATTTTGAGGCCATAGTTTGTGATATCGTGGTAATAAGTGGCATTACAGTGTAAGGTTAGTCTTTAAGTATGTTAGCTGACCATCCTGTCAGGCTTCTCTGCCTCACTCTGTGTGTGAATAACCTGCCATGAGGAGGGTGCGTCCAGTCCGCATACATCAATATGAAATTCTAGTACTTGGATGTGGATTGGTTAATGGAAACTGGATTCACACTCCTCCTGACAACAAGAAAGAAATGGAGATCCTGCATGATCAGAGCAGCTACAACTTCAGAATCCAACCTATAATGTTTGTTGAATTTTATAGTATTTTCTATAGTTAAATGAACTGGGCTCAACAAGATTAACAGTTTCTTAAATGGAAGAAGAAAAACATTTAACAACGTGGGCATGGCCTTTTGTGACAATGTAGTTTTCCCAAATAGAAAACGAAAACAAACTGACAGCAGACACTCAGGTCATCATGATGATCTCTCCAGATGGGTGTAAAATCTTATTTCATCCAGTAAAGGCATCGGGCAATGGTTCAGAGAAAAACTGAACCAACAAGCAGACAAATACAAGTGCTTTTTGCTCAGTAACTACTAGAATGACTTGACTGTGAGTAAAGTGATCAGCAGTGACAGTAATTAAAACGTGTTTATGTTGATAGCTGAGGGAGACAACAGTTCATCTCTACCAGAACTAACTATCTATCTATCTATCTATCTATATCGCCTGCGATGTTGGTATTTGACAGCCAGCACAAAGCCCTTTGTTAAAGAGATTACTTTGATCCGTCTGAGGGGCGGGGAAGAGATCACAATATCGATGTTTGATAGCTGATGAGGGAAGTTTGCGTTCCCAGTCTTACTGTATTAAAAATATCTGCTCTCTCTCGTCGATGGGTTCTTGCTTAAAACGTAACTCCACAAAGTTCAGTCACATCTCTACCAGAGCCAGGAGTACCTAGCTGCCCATCGTTAGCTGCTGTAGGCAGGATGGCTAACCGTCCAAAATAAACGGGTTTCGATGCGGATAGTTACTGAAAACCTAACTCCTGTTTTGCCCTGATAATCTTACATCTCGCTCCTTTGTTAGCATTCAGGGGGGACTATCGGCTAGCTGTTTCGCCGTCTGTCTGGGTGGGTCTGAGCATCTCTGCCGACATGGCTAACAAGCGGCTAGCTCGGAGCAGCCAGGCTGGGCCTCGGCACCGGTCCGAGGGCGACCTATATAAAAGCGGCAAAGTGCTCCGTGTGCCTCTTACGAGCTCGTCTCGGGGTCTCAAGTCTTTACCTGCTGATTTTCTGGGCGAAGGCGCGGCGTTCAGCCATGGCAGTGGCCGCTGGTGTGCTTTAACGGGATTCCCAGGCTGCAGGCAGGCTCCGCTCTCCGCTCCTTACGGCCGCCGGGAAAAACGGGAAAACGAGAGAATGGGATCTTTACCGTAATGATCGCAATGGTGTGCAACAGAACACACCCAACAGAACGCCCCTGCGCACTCTCTACCGCGAGGAATAAAAGCTGGACAGCTTTATTAAAGATTTTGCATAATGTTCACCCTTATAAATGCCATTTATCAAAATGCATTCTTATTGTGTGATTATTTCCCCTTGAAATCTCGTCACCCCGGGCATTCACCGCAAGACAACAATTCCCATACTTGGATTGAAATTTGTTGTTGGAAATTTTATTTTAAACCTTGCGATTTTACCTGCCAGATTAGACATACACAACACGAAACATGAAAGTAATTTCATCCTTTTTGGACAATGCAAACTGAACACAATATAAAGAATGAAGTCCAAGTTTAAATGTTTTTATAAGATAAGATAGAACTTTATTTATCCCGAGGGAAATTGATGTGCAGTGCAAAGCAGGAAAGAGTGCAAATATATAGAGTGCAAATAAAACCTAAATATAAACAATAAAGATTTAATAACGTGCAAAAACCAAATGTACACAATGCCAGAAATATAAACTGGTTAACAGTAAGGTGCAAATCTGATTTTGTTTTCCATTCTCAAATCAATAATAGAACATCTACATCTCCTTATGCATTCGTCAGATTTAAAGAGTTGATGATTCATCTTTCAGTAATGTTTTTATTGGTTGTCAATATTTTTTTTTACATTTCTTATTTAATCCTTTTCTCTCAGGCATGTTCCATCTTTTGTATTCTTCAGTGAAAAAAAGAGATTTTCCTTGTGCAGCAATTACTTTAACAAACCAAGTGGATACAAAATCTGTAATGCACAAGCATGTACATTATTGTGCTTTTGTTAAACAAAAAAATATGCTTAGTTTAAACTTCATTTAAAAACGTAGTCTGATTGATGTCACTGATAGCAGGATCTCATTTTAAAAAGAGGCCTCTGTACAAAAATAAATATATAGTATAGACATAGACAAACACACACATTTACACATAGATAGACTTTGGTTCCACATTTTAAAAGCAGTTACAAGTGACAACTGATAAAGAACTAAGTGGCAAGTTATGAAGTAGCATAAAAAGTAAAGGATAATAGATAAAATAAATAAATCTTATTAGCATAAATGCATCACCTTAATTGGTAAAATTCTTACACTGGTAAATGTTTCTATGATGTGAGATGTAACCATCATAGGTTAGTCACAGACAAATAGATTAACTTAATTAGAAGTGATGTGATGAAAGTGGCATAACTGCGCCTGCGGCTTGCTTTTTATCCGTCGCCCTGCCTTTATACAGCAAAGAGCGCATGTTTTGTCTTGAAGAATAGCCCAAACAAGCGGAGTATTTATTCATTGTCATTCATTGTCGTGAATTGTCGTTTAAAAAGGTTTAGACGCCGCCCGCTCGGGCTACCTCTTTCAGTAAATCGAGCCTTTTCAGATCTGCCCCCTCCCCGGTTTCTGGTCCCGTCCCGGCGGAAACACCGCGAGATCACTTGACTTGACTTGTACTTCCTCCGTGTAAACAGTGTGAAGTTTCACAGCTACTCGTGGGCGAAACACTGTGTGTCGAATTATCTCTATAACGCAATGTGACGTCAACCTTTGTACGGAGCTACAAAGTGGCCGTGAGTGGAAAAACACCATCGAAGGAGCTACAAGGTAAAGACGTGCTTAGTGCAATCTGTGATTTCATGTAACTATGCATCGTGAAGTGACCCTGCTGCTTACTGTATGTGTGTGTTTACTCTGTGCCCCAGGGTTTGTAGGCTGTGTGGGAATGGGTTCCATCCCTTGCTGGTCCAAATGGAGAATAAAGGGAGCGACGAGGTGGAAAAATTGAAGACCAAGTTCTTGTCAGCGTGGCACAATGTGAAGTACAGTAAGTAATTTGCTTGAGGCCAGTACACACACACACACACACACACACACAGCCCAGCCACCCAAGCTCAGTCCTCTCTGTCCACTTTGTTTCTAATGCTTTCCATGCATCACTGCTGTGCTGATACAGTCCACCATCTTATTCTCGTGAAACAAATTTGAGTTGGGTTATTACCTAAATCGGAATTTGTACAAGTTAAATGCAGAGAGATCAACAATAACATGTACTGTGGACACAAGAGACTGCACAAATAAAAATAAACATCAGAATTCAATGAGACAAGAACCTACTGCTGTTGAGTCAGCCCTTAAAATAGTTCTTTGTCATACTGTCCACGCTGGTTTGTGTGTGACATTGTACTCTTTCAGCTCACTAAGATTAAAGTTTCTGCCAGGTCTCTCTTTAGTAACACAATGGTTATCCCCTGCCTTTTGTGTAGAAGGAGGTGAAGAAAAACAGAATACTGAAGCAGGCAGGAATCTTGAAACCGACCCAGAACATTGAATAATGGGTCTTGTAAAGATGGTGCGCCAGTCAACTGAGTAAATAGGTCGTCTCAAAGTTTGCGTGGGTTTTTTTCAACCATCGACAAAACTGTGACATATTGTCTTTTTATTGTTTATCTTAGGTTGGGCTCTGAAATCAAAGACTTCATTCAGCAGAAATTCCCCTGTGTTTCTCCTTGGAAAATGTTACCATTTTAAGGCTGAAGGTATGGTGCACACGCACAAATACATACAATTACAATTAAAAAACACTTTTACACACTGACCATATGGGGTCAGAGTAAAATGAAACACTTTACTCTGTTGATAATATTTGATTGCAGGGACCACAAATGATGACGACAAAGCAGTGTAGTACCAGTATTAACTCGTAGCCATTCAGGCCATCAAATAGGAAATCATTGTGTGAGTAGGCCTAGTTATTGTCAGACAAGTACGCTGTTAGGAGTAAGCATCTCTTACAAATATTTAGGTAGTAAAATAGAGGGAAAATATTTATTTGTGTCAGTGTGTTGTTTTTTTGTTACAGCCCTTTGAAAACTATGTACTTATCTGACTTGACAGGATACACAAGCTTATGCATTAGGTCCAAAACAGAAATAGTGATAGGAATCTTAAAATGAATGATACAACATACACTTGTGCCAGTAAATTTATCATCCCCACAGGACACAAGATGGAAAACAGTTAACCGCAAATCCTGAGTGGATCACATGTCATTTGTTTGCCTCAGATGACGACAGTCCTACAGAAGCCAGCGACGACGCTTCTGACAAGTACTTAGTCATGGGGAACGTGGAGGCTTTCCGCAAGGATTTTGCATCCCGAGTGTGGCTCACCTACAGAGAGGAGTTCCCTCCCCTTCCCGGCTCCACCCTGACCTCCGACTGTGGCTGGGGCTGCATGCTGAGAGCCGGGCAGATGATGCTGGCTCAAGCACTTACTCTACACTTCTTGGGCAGAGGTGAGTGGAATGATGGTACCACACCTGAGTTACAGTAAAACCCTTGCAGGTGATCTAACAAGATTGCCAAAAGAGGAGTTTGATTCTTCTCAGTTCAAAGTCACAGCTGGAGCTTGTGGTAGTCTAAAGTAGTGGTTCCCCAACCTCGGGGTCAGGGGACGAGGGGTCACACACAGACACTTCTTTGTTTCACAGGTGAAAAGGGTTGGGAACCGCTGCTTTAAAGGTTAGAGACGGGGGCTTGTGGCTAGAAGGTCACTGATTTGAGTCCTCGGACTAGCTGGGAGATTTTGGTTGTGAAAATGGAAAATAGTATATCTACATTCTTATTTAATAGCCAGTGTTGAAGTAACTTTGACCAAGAGGGGAGGCTGCTTACACCCTGCAGCTCCCAGGTTTTCATTTTTGGAACTACTGTATATGAATGTGGAGATGGGTATTGATGTCATCAGCAAAAGTCTTCATTTGGTAAAAAAGATCTAAATGGGACAATTTAATCAGCAGGTAAACTACAGTAGCTGAACATGTGGGAAATATAAAACATGTGGTATGTACTAGTTATAAAGAAAGTGCAACTGTAAATCAGACCACAGATCACTTTCGATTAGGTCAGATACTAGATGTAATTTTGGAATGCACTGCAACTGTGTCTCGTGTTATTGTTTAAGTTATTTCCTTTCAGTTCAGTATCTCTTTTGAGAGTTTCCTCATTCTCAACCTCAAAGTGAAAGTTTAATTTAGTTGATGCAAGGCATTTAAAATGAGTGAATTCCTCATATCTTTGTCAGATCTATTGTCTCTGAAGTGTCCTAGACTTTATGGGGCCACATAATGAGACGACTGCCAGTTTAATGCAGTCATTTAGAAAACAATATTTAAATCTTGTTCTTCTGTCAAATCTAAAATATGTCACTAATGAAATATTTCTCTATAAAATGACTAATGGCCACTTAAGGACATTTATTGATCAATTTCACTTTGATTCACTTTTGGATCAAGGTCATTTTGTTAATGCTTTAGACTCTACTCTGGCCCATTTTATAGCCTGGGCCACTCCCTTTCTCTCCGCCTTCAGCTCCCACCCTGTTTGTAAGGCTAAGGCACGTTAAAGTGAAATACTGGGACACTCAAGCTTATAATTGAACAGAATGACACCTATTCTGTTACTGAAGCGCACAATGTTCTGTCTGTTTAAGGCAAAAACCTTTTAATTTTATAAGTTCTATAAGTTCTGAAAGACGTTCTCAATGGTGATGCTCTAAATGGAACTTCAGCCAACCTCAGATACCTGGACAAAGAGATGCCTTTCATTACTGATATCAGGTTTCGAAAACCTGTAGGCGTTTCTTGCACTACAAGTAAGACCTTGATATTATGTATGAATTGTTTATCTATTTTCTGTGTTGTCATGTTACAGTTGTTTTGAGCCTATCTATGTTAAAAGTGTTTTTGAGAAAGTGGCAGCCACTTCATCTAAAAATTTGAGCTATTCTTAAATGGGGATTAGTATTATGTATTCATCTCAAACTTATAAGAAACTCTGTTGTCTTGACTGGTGATTTCTTGCTCGACACCTTCATCGTCTAGCATAAACATTCCAAGATTTGGCCATGAAACATGTCAAATAATCCTATTAAAATTTGTATCCACAGAAATATAGGTTATTGATATTCCCATGTACCATCAGTGGTTTAGAAAATATAGTTCCATAGGCAATTTTAAAACTTTACTTACTTTTGGTCTCGAATGTTGATTGTAGGTGATGTTTTATACATGATTTATTCCTCCACAGACTGGACCTGGTCGGAGGCACTGATGCTCCAGCGTTTAGACACAGAGACGTGGACTACTACTGCAGCCAAGCGTCTGGTGGCCTCTCTGGAGGCTTCTCTGCAAGGTTCCCCCAGGCCCCCCGATCATGGATCACCACCCATGCACCAAGCCCAGGTCCCGGGATCTGCAGAGGAGGCAGATACACATTTGAAAGAGATGTACCACCGCACTCTAGTATCCTGGTTTGGGGACAGCCCATCATCTCAGTTAGGCCTCCACAGGCTGGTCCGCTTGGGCCTGACAATGGGGAAACAGGCAGGGGACTGGTATGGGCCTGCTGTGGTGGCACACATCCTCAGGTAATTCTAAAAATTTAATTTAAGAGGAACTACAATTTTAAACCTTGCGTGTCACATGCACCCCACTTTGGTTTTGATCACGTAATGGTTTATTACTATTTAGGGCACAACAATAACAATTATTTTTGTTAACTGATTAATCCACACATTAGTTTAGTTGTGCAATCATATTCATTAATTTATCATTTAGTATATAAAGTCTCGTAAAAAACAAAATATAGAATTTTATAGTGGTATGAAATGAAACAAGCAAACATTTATATTCAAGAAGCTGTAACCAACAAATTATTATTTTTACTTGATAAATTACTTAAATAATCAATCAGTGTAACAAAATTGTCATAATAAATGTTTTCTAGATCAACTTAATGTTAATGCCCCATTATTTCATCCAGTACTTTGGGGCATGGATATAAAGTAGTTTAGTAAAGTGTGTGCAATATATTGAATCAGTTGTGTGAACAGCTTGCAGATAAATAAAATAATGCATATAAACTAGCAACCACATCGGCCGTCACCACCAGCCCCTTTATCAACCCAGTAATGTGTATCCATGACTGTGTGATTATTTGACAAGATGCTCATAAATTTCCAACATCTCACTCATTCAAATATACTGTTGTAAAACTATCTTTGAACAGATGCACTGGTCTGACTATAGTTAACTTATTATTAAACCGGTAATAGCCCTGATGTTTACGTAGCATAAGCTCTGCATGTAAACCCTCACTCTCTCTGTCTCCTCTCTCCTCCGCTTCTCTGTTTCTCTCTTAGGAAAGCTGTCGAGGAAGCGATAGAGCCTGGCTTGGCGGGTATAACTGCTTATGTCGCCCAGGACTGCACAGGTATGAAAGATGAGCCTGCTGTTGATAAAACAGGATACTGGGCACGACGCCCAAACTGACCCCTTCTTTTTCCACCATCTCTCTGCTGCTGGGAGACTATGGAGCTGCTCAGAAGGGTGACAGGAGTCTCACTGTGTCTATTCCCCAACAAACACATTCACTACAAAAATCTATCACGTCCCACTCCAACCTCTTCTTAACCCCAATAACTTGGGATTTGATTCATGTTTGTCTTCTCAATAGCAAGAGCAGAAGATAGCTGGAGCGAGTGTCTTGGTGTGTTATCAGTTTGATATTAGAGAGTCACAGAGAGAAAATGGAAGAGAATTTAACTTGTGCGACACCATGACCGTCTGTACATAATGGAATTTAAGGCTGAAACAATTACTCAATTAATCAAATGTCAATCAAAGAAAATTAATCCAATTTTGATCATCAATAATTCATCTTTTAAGTCATTTATCAAGCAAAAATGCTAAACATGCATTGTTTCCTGCTTCTCAAAATGTAAGGATTTCCTGCTTTTCTTAGTATTATTTCACTATAAATCATTTCTCTTTGGGTTTTGGACAGTTGGTCGTTAGTTGCAGCCTGAATAAAATTAACACGCATCCTGGGTATGGTAATTAGACTGTATTCGGACAGAGCAAAAACGGCATGTAACCATTTTTCAGAGGGATTGATTAAGTCAAACAAAAGAAAGAAGCATATTTGCCAAAAATAAAATTAGACACTCGTGATTGGATAGCAAGAGAGATAAGGTGGTTGCTGTACATTTTAAGACATACTGTGAAATATTTCAAGATGACGTGACTCTTACTGGCATACGGATAAAATATGCATATATGTGGACAATTTTGCTAACAATAATGAGAAAGAAGAACTTTGTATCTAATTGCCTAATTGTAAAGACACCACCCTCATACTTCAAAAACCAGAAATGGCTACAAAAAGACAGGACTGAGAGCCTGATGAACAGACTGAAGGGCTGATAGATTGATAGACTGATAGATAGGAGACAGACAAATTACCTTTGTATTATTGATCTTCCATAGTGTACAGTGCTGATGTCATCGATAGCCATAGGGCACCAAGAACAGGGCAGGCCTCTGCTGAGAGGTCAGGTGCCCCTCCTTCCCCACAGAACGACCAACCAGTGTCTGCCTCCACCCCGTCAGACAGCCGAGCTGTCATCATCCTCATCCCTGTGCGGCTGGGAGGGGAGAAGACAAACCCTGAGTATTTTAACTTTGCAAAGGTGAGAGAAACATGTAGATCAGGGCTAGTTTTTAGAACTCTCTTTTAGTCAGATAATTTGATCTTTTGGTGTTTGATCACAAGGTTTTAAACGTACACTCACAGATAAAGTCATTATCATACCGTAAAAAGGAAGTGGACACTGTGGGGAATGGTGAGTTTAAAATAATCTGTTTTACTGTCATTTAAAGTATGTGGGAAACAAAATGAACGTATTTAGGCTCCCAGTCAGATTTACTTTGTATTTCTCTGTTCCTCTCTCTGCATTTAGAGCATACTGAGTCTGGAGTACTGCATAGGCATCATCGGAGGGAAGCCCAAACAGGCCTGCTACTTTGTAGGATTTCAAGGTTAGTGTTAGCGTAATGCAAAGAAACATAGAGAGAGGTTGGTGTGAATAGCAGATTATTTTGCATAATATACCCTTCTTATGTGAAGAGACAAAGTAAGTTAATGTATTCCTGTTTGCGTGAGGAAAACGGAGAGGAGTGGAGATGGAAGCTAGTGAAGCAGGGCTTACATTATTCTCTCTGACCCATCAAAGCCTCACCCATTTATCACAAGTAAACCTCCCAAGTTGTGAGCTGTAATTGATTTCCATAGGAGGCATGCATTCAATTTCATCCGGGCCTCAAAGTGAGCCACTCTTCATCACCTTCAGGGGCCAGGAGGAACCTTCAGTTGTACATCTTGGCAGTCAATATTTACGCATTTACATTTTACCAATTTGAAATACAGTGGTGGATGATGTCTAAATGACAAGCAATACATTCTCCCTGCCAAGGCACGGCTCAGCGCAGCATTTATCATATGCAAATGGTCGAATATAATTGCGTGTTTGTAAAAGTAATTCCCCCACACAAAAATTAAATGACAACCTCTTTTTTGTGGGTGTAAAGAATGTGCTTGTACAAACGCATCTGATTATGCAGAATTTAATCCACCCTGGTGGATATTAAAAAGCAACAACCTTCTGGGAGGCATATTTGACGCACACAAGCCTAACAGTAGGCCAAGCGGGTGACTTTGAGCTACTCTGCATAGAAATTGGAGAGAAGCGCGTTTTTGTAATAATCCGATGTTTTTGAATAACTTGTCTTTTGTTTTGTCCTTGCAGATGACAGCTTGATTTACATGGACCCTCATTACTGTCAGTCTTTTGTGGATGTCAGCACCAGCGATTTCCCTCTCCAGGTAATGTGAAATTACACAGACGAGCTGACTGGGGCCCCAGTAATGTGAATTTAATAGTTTCTGTTAGTACTTAAGGGTATGAATCTTAAAGCAGCCCTCAGCCCAATTACCGAGTCCCTATCTGTTGATTTATTTGCTGCTCGGATGTGTGAAGCTGCCACTTAAGAGAAATACGGCAAATACCGGATCTGGTGCTTTGAGCCTGAATATTTCAGGACCCATACATAAAAATCAGCACACAGCACTGTATAGCAACTTTGTTTTATGCTTTTGCATGCAGTGGTATACAATGTGACAACACACCAGAGTTGTAAATTTATGGATGCTGTGACAGCAGATAAATAGGATTTCATTCATCAAATGATGCAGAATACATCTTATTCGCTGTTGACGCTGCCATGGAGTGTATGTATGCCCCGCAGTTGTTGTACATTATCTGGCCCTTCAGCTTGATGAATATTTTCTGATGTATTTTGTCTCTTTTTGTCTAGTCATATCATTGCCCCTCACCGAAGAAGATGCCTTTCAGCAAGATGGACCCAAGCTGCACCATAGGCTTCTACTCTAGAAGTGTTCAAGACTATGAGAAAATCAGACAAGAGCTGTCTAAGGTAGGGAATAGTACTGCCTTAACACGGGACTCTCTAAAAATCAATTTACCACTGCTAACATTTCACAATAATTATTATTATCATAACGCTACATTAATTCTGTTTTGTGCCCTGAAAATATGTGCTCAGTGTGATAAAAGTTGACCACTAGGTGGCACCATTAAGCCATAAATCTGACTGAGTTCTTACTTTGCTTCCCAGTCAACATGTTGGGTAGATGTTGTAAACCAGAGTCTTCCCTCTTTAAACCTATCACACTTCTGCTCAGAAGACCCTATAGAAATTATATTAAAATTCATATACTATAATTTCTCTGGTGGCAACATAAGAGAGAACAAATAAGGCACGAGAAGATACCCCCCATTAGGTTAAGTGATGAAATTCAATGCAAACTGTTGTGAAATGTACAGTATGGTGTAACACTGGCACTCCTCTGAAACACTGTTTCTGTTGTTGATCCAGGTGCTGCAGCCATCAGCGAAGGAGAAATACCCTGCGTTCACTTTCGTGCAAGGTCATGGCAGAGATTACGACCTGTCGGCCAGCCTGACCCCGGAGAAGAGAGAATGGCCCTTCATCCGTGACCCGCGGAGGACGGTCACCACTGCCGGGGACTTTGTGCTGCTTTGACAGCGCTGTTTAAAAGACTACTGACAGGGAACTTCTTTTAATGAATCAAACTGCTTGATATCCAAAGCCTCGTGTCTGAGCCTGTTGTGACACCGAAGGTTATGGAACTTTTTTAAACTACAGTAATTCAGTTTGTACGTCCTGGAAACTTTGCTGTTGCTGAGCAATTTTTTTTGCCAAAACTGTTATTAACTGAACATTTTGTCAGGACATTGTTTTGGTGCTCTGCTTAATTTAATGACCTAACATTTTTTATAAATTCATCTAGCGAAGGGGAACATCTAGGGGAACATTATTCATATTTCACCATTATTTGTAATTTTATGGACTTTATAGACGAGCTGTTGATAGCGCCTATATCAACACACCAGATTTTGGGAGATTTGGTGTAGGACTTTTTTGCACCTTACATCATGTTGCTTATAATGATCACCCCACTCCTTTATCGACATGCTGTCAAGGCTAACAGTGTCAATGAACAGTAGTAACTAAAATCGGTGTTGGTCCACTTTAAAATCTTTTCAAAAGGCTACACCTACAGTATTTAGAGTTTAGTGTTTAGTGTATTGTAAAAGCTTTATTTAATATGGGCTGAGGGCTCTCTGAAGATTGAGCCAAGTAACTTTTCCAAACTTCTCTGCCAAAAAGATAGACAAGATTAATTTTTCACCCGCCTGAAACACCTCAACAACAGAAGCATATGGGACACATGCTTTGACGGACACTTTCTTCATAATTCTGCCAACATGTGTTGTGTGATGATATGATTGCTTGCACACCATAGCGTGTTTTTAAGTGGTATTCATTTTGTTATTATGCATCGTAGTGCAAGTGACTAAAAGCATTTTCTGTACATGTCTAACACACATTTAAAACAACAGCTGCAGTTAAAGCATAAAACAACACTCAAGTCAGATTCAGGGAATTACAATATATAGTATAGTATAGTATAGTTGAATTCATTTGGAGTAGCAATTTACATCACATAAAGAAATCAGAGGGACATGCTATATTAACCCTCTAAATCAATCTTATTTTTGTATGCTGTGTACAATTAACACTTTTGGCCTAATATTTCAATGCGTTTTTTGTGAGGTATTTTTTCATACTAAAGGGATTTTCTAACATTTCATGTTATGTTTCTTATGATATCTGCTACTTTTAGTGAGTGACTAAATGATCTACAGCTGTTCTTACAGAACACTTTTACAGTTACTACACCTTAACAAACTAGACACAAGTATGTTAGAACACAAAACTTGATCATGCACTTTGATTTATCGCTTTAAAAACACTTAAGTATTCTGAATCTGCATGTCTTGTTTGCACAAATTAACATACAAAATGTATCTGTAAAATGTTTTTAACACTGCCAGGCAAAAAAGTTGAATAAAGTCAAAACATTTTACTTTCTTAATCGGTTTGCTTCTTTTGGGTCCACTTGAAGAATTTGAAGCAACTCTAGTAGAATAAAAAAAAATGTTTGTTTCATTTTCAGTGCTAGATACAAACCTCAGTGGTGTGTTGAAATGTATTCAATCCCTTTCTCTCCCAGTCAAATGTAGTAGATTAAAACTAATCGTACGTGCTAACCATCTCTACAGCCCATTAACCAGGGACCGGAAAAAATGTGACCCAGTGACACTGGCGGCAATTGTGTTCCTCTGTGGAGGAAAAGAAAATATCCTTGTGTGCAAAGCTCTGTTACCATGGACAATCTGTGTGTTGCCCCTTTAGTTTGAGCTATGCCAGACTGTTTTCCTGTACAATACAAATTCTTGTATTATGATGAGCCTTGCTTTTTAAAGAAGGGAACTGTCCCTTCTGTGAGGGAGCCAGGGCAAGGGTGAGGATGGTTGGACTGAATGGAAGAAGAATCCTTCATCTGTTCTCTTCTCTACCATGGAAAAGCAATGGCAAAACACATAAAGGCATCATTTAGATCCCCTGTCTGATTTGTGTGTCCGTCCATGTCTGTCTTTCTTTTTTGTTGACGGCCGACCGGCTGTGTGGACAGAGCGGGAACATCAAGTATGCAGGAGCAAAGGACTAGCGACATTCTCCAAGTTTGGAAGATTGAAAGGAAGAGGAAGGGTTGAATGGACAGGAGGGAGGGGATGGGACATTTGGGGATTTTTGTCATAAACATGAAAGAGCATTTGTGCTGGGGGGCACACAGAGCTCTGAGGGTTGACTGTGTTCTCCATGTATTTACAGGGGATGTATGAATATTTGATTAATGAGTCACAGGCTCAGGGGAAATGCAATAAGCCAGTGGTGGTTTTACAAAGCAAGCCGATCACACACACACACACACACACAGAGAGAGACCAGACACATACACCATGCCCTCCTGTTTAACACAGCTGCCTAAAGTGTCATTGACGTTGCAGATTCCTGAAAATCTAATCTGAAGCCGAGCAAATTCCTCACAAAGAGGGAGTCCATGAGAGTCACTCCTCTGTTCCACAGATGGATGAGAGGAGGGGGTGCACATAAAGACTCAGACGCCCAATAAAGATTTTATTTTGGTGTCATCCACAGGAAGAAATGGCTTGTGGCATGCAGTCCTTAGAGGGATCAACAGGGAAGGGGATCAAGTAAGGCCTTCTAATATCTTAAGATCATACCTGTATAAACCCCTGATTAGGTCTAGTCCTACAGCCTTCACTGGGACAAGGAGATCTTTGGGACTATTCGCTGGATGCATTTAGGTTGAGTTAGATGTTATCCTCAAAATATTACAGAAAATGGGAGAGGTAACTGGGTACAAAAGAACATTTTCTATAACCTTTATCCATTTTCAGTGAAATGTAAGATGTAATGAGACATTTGTCAACACCTTCAAAGTCTTGACAAACCTGTGAAAACATGTCTTCAAAACAAAACTTTTGTAAGAAACTGAATAAACAAGAACAACGCAGATCCCTCCATATGAGTGCATGTAATACAAGATTAATCATATCATTTTACTGTGAAATTAATGGTATGGACATATATAATGCAAGAAGGTGCTTCTTAATGCGTTACTTCACTTCCAGGCCTATGGAAGCTACACATATTCTCAGTACTGACTGGGGTGTCTGAAGCTTTCCGAGTCTCATGCACACAATGTCAACGTATAACACAATTCTCTTTTCCATGACAATATAATCAAATTTGTGTCATTTAGCTGTACTGAAGAAGATGACTGTGATACACCACAAAGTGCTCTTTTCTATTCCTTCGAACCCCGTGGTTCTCAGGATCTCCTCCAGCCAAGATCAGACCATGATGGATGACACTTAGAACATCCAGGAGAATTAGGTTTAACGAACAGGGAAAGACACTGGGGAAAATATAATATGCACACTCTGTGTAAATGTGTGTGTGATGCTGTGTGGATGTTCAAGAGCTAAAAAGTGAAGCGTCCATTCATTCATTCCATTCATAAGTAGTGTGTAAAATTTATATGGATGAGTGTGTAGTTTACACATGTACGGCTTGTGTGTAAGTCATTCTAAATCTTAGGTGTCACACTCCTTGCCTGTCTTCACACCAGGTGCAGGGGTGCTAGATTTATTCCCAGTAGCCCTTGCCCACCCTTGTGGAATGCCATGCATCTTCAAACAGGTACTTCACTTTGAAATCTCATCTCGGCGTGATATCCCTAGGCGGCTAAATATATCCGGCTCCCGGATCCCGCAGCCGTCGGAGCGTAAATACCGCCTGTGCTGCATCAGGCTGCAGTCAGAGTCTCAAGTCTGTCCACGCAACTGTCCACTTGTCTCCACCCGTCTCCTTCTACCAACTCATCCCCCATCTATCCTGTTCACAGGAGCTCCTGGAGAAATGCTGAGGCATTGCATGCCTCGCACATCTCTTCTGGGTTGAAGCCAGACAGATGTCATGATGCTGTGATTAATCAGCACCATACAGGACAGGAGCTTTAAGGGTGCTCCACCACGTGAACATGACCTACAATATTAGGTTAAAGGTTCCTCAACTTTTTTCACCCCAGGAATCAAACAGGAGAATATTTTCAGCCTAAATAAAACTGCTGTTTTTGTAACGTATCCTTTTAAAGAATCACCAGTGCATAAATGTTTGTACGCTGAAATGTTCGTACCATATTCCAGATAAATATGGCAGCAAGAAGTGCGTTATCTTTTTATGAACCATAGACTCATCATAGGACTTAGCAATACTTTGCTTATATTACTTTGTTTTGCAAAACAATAATTTTTAATGATTCCAAACTAAATGTAATTTAAAGCTAACATAAAGGCTTATTTAGGTTTTTAATGATGTGAAAGTTTGCATGGATGGACCTTTGTACCTTTGAACACACAAAAAGGCCAACAGAAGACGCAATGAGTTTCACTGGTTTTAATCATCATGGTTTAGAAATCAAACATTTGAATATGACACGACCCTGGTCCTAAACCAACAACTTTACTAGAAGATGGCAAACTACTGTGAAATAGCAACTTTAGAACTTGTTGTCACCAAGGAGGAGATAACTTTAAGCCTGATAAGAACATCTTCTCAGTTGAATCAATCAATCACATTAATTTTTGACATCATACCTTAAGTCACAGCACCTAAAGACAAGAGTAGTATTGGTGTAAACAACCACTATATGAATTGAAATTATGCACATGCCTTTAGGACAAGGTCAGAGGGAACTTCATCATTATTTCATTATTTTTCATTTAGATTTAATATGGAGAGGTAACAGAAAAATAAATAAATAAATAAATAAATGTACTGTGTGGCATTATAGATCAGTGTGAACATTCCTTCTTTACTTTACTTTACACATGCAGCTAATAATAATGCAGCAAAACTCATAAGAGGAGGCTGAATTTGCTTTTCACTGTGATTAGATTGCATCAGAGTCTTCTTCTCTCGCTACTGAGAGGGGTGTACCATGGCAGAGGCCCAAAGCAAAGCTCCTCACCTTGTGTTGGCTAACCTCGTCTGGCTGTGACAACAAGAAGGGCACTGGAGTTAACATTTAGACAACGGATGTGTGTGCCGCTTTCGATTTCCATTCCTGGTGACAGGGAATCTTAGGAGCACATCACGGTTTGTGTGTGTGTGTGTGTGTGTGTTGGAGGTGGGGGTGGGGGCGCTCCTGTGTTTCCTGCATCTCAGGGGTGATGTGGAGGAACGCCGAAATTCCTCATTCTGCTGTCCTCTGAGGCATGGCCGGCCCTCTGTCAGCTTTTACTAACCAGATGCATCCGAAACACGCACCAAGGCTGAAGGCAGGGGATATTGCCTGCTGTGTAGCTGTCGACTTGTTTCTTATTGCATGCCTGTGTTGAGCAGGGTGGCAAGTGTGTTGTGTGTATGTGTGAATGGGAGGGTGGAGGTTAGGAGGGTGTCAACCTGTCTGTGTGTGTAAATGCATGTGGCAGGACATGCTATGAATTTAGGAGTGTGTATCATCATCCACCACACACACACACACACACACCATGTCTTAGCTCTACCTGACTCTTGGATTGTAACTAGCATCATTATCTGCAATGCTGTGGCCTGGAAGTTTTGTCCAGTTAGTATTCCCCTCTGCCTAATGACACAGAGTGTGTATGTGTGTGATTTCAATGAGTGTGTGTGACAGAGAGAGATAAATCGAGAGAGAAATACTGAGAGAAAGCCTTGTGAGTTTCTTTCTTTTGGGCTTTTTTCTCTTTTACGTGTGCATATGTCAGTGTGTGTGTGTGTGTGTGTGCGTGTGCACGTGAAAGATCTCCTCCATCCTGTAGATTTGTGTCTGTGTGTGATACTTTGCAATCTCATCTCCATCTAAAACTCCTGCAGGCCCTGTGCACCATTATCACGCAGTTGCAATAAAACCCACAGTAATTAAAGGGGATCTGGCTATAATTGCCTCAGTGAATCAACTTAATCAGCACCTGTGCTCACAGTCAACCTAATGGTGCAATCTAACCTTTTAATACCCCAGAAATTAGAATTGTAAAAAATTATACACCTGATAATCATTCTGTATATTGAAACTCTTGAGTGGACAATGAGTGGACCATTGTCCAAGGCAAATATTAAAGCTGCAGTCTGCTGAGTGCGCATATAATAGAGTGTGTGTGTGTTAGTAAGAAAGAGGGGGGGGGGGGCAGAAATGTCAGGATGATGACATGCCACAACTAAGTGTTCATATTAGAACTGAAACAATTATTCGACTATTCGATTAGTCGATCAACAGAAATTTAATGGTAACGATTTTGATAGCTGATTAATTGAATATTTTTTAGGCAACATTTCAAAGATTTACTGGTTCTAGTTTCACAAATGTGGATATTTGCAGGCTTTCTTAGTCTTCTATGATAATAAACTGAATATATATTTGGGTTTTAGACTGTTGGTCAGACAAAATATGCAATTTCAACGGCATCTGGGAAATTAGGATGGACAGGATTTTTCACTATTTTCTGATGTTTTATTGTCAAGCAATTAATAGAGAATAATCTGCAGCCCTAGTTCATATATGTTGATAGTTGATGCCAAAAAGTTGCATATAGTGAGCGGTAATTAAAGGCTTAGACAATCATTGGACACACCTTGTATATAAGGTTAACTACAAATGAATCCTACAATACTGTTATGGCCCCGTCACACCAACTTTTATAACAGCAAAATTACAGACTGCAACCAGTGGATTTGCGGAGACGAAGTAAATTCGAGCTGTGCTTTCATGTAGAGTTCAATTTTGGCAACTTTTACACCCGCTAATTTTCACTGTGACAAACTGCAAACCCTCTTGACAGTGCTGATCTTCAAGGGAATGGAGAGAACTGGAGAGTCCAAAAGGGAGGAACTGTCATGTTTTACTGTGTCACAGCATTCAACTTTATGTAACCCTCCTCTGTTTGAGTATAAACTGCTCCACAAAACAGACGTGGCATGGTTTGCACTCAGTTGTGAAACAGGATTGGATGGTACAAAAACATTCCCTTGAATTAACTGCGTTAACTTGTTTGATTACTTGTGGTTTCCCACACAAGACTTACTTATACGTTACTATCAAACAAAGGCAAAATGCCCCCCAAAAAATCTTACAAAATAAGACAAAGTTCCCACATTGAACTGAAGTGATTCAGCAGATATATCAGGTATCATGTTTAAAAAGGATCTATGGACTACAGTCTATGGCACAAACTATAAGGATCTTGACCTAAATACAATCTGTAAGGTATGGTAATTGCAATGGAGTGCAAGTGGGTGTGCGTGTAGCCTGACAACTGTGTCTGTGTTTGAAAGGAGCATACATGCAGATTATTTTCTCCTTGTTGTCATTTAAACTCAGTGTAGTGTGTGAAAGAGGTATTCCACAACAACAGAGGTGGATTTCAATGCACACAGTATACACTATTTAATAATACAATAACAACCACAAGAAAAAACACAGATAACGACACAGCTAAAATCATGAATAAATTAGTACGCCCATTACTCTCGCACTGCTGGGCCCACGGCCTCATTGAAATATAGGTCTTTTCAACACATATACCTAATATACTAAAAAAGAACATTTAAAATGATTCAGTGGCTTGTGTGAACACATTAATTTTCAGTACTAAAAATATATTTTTAAGCAGGTCTTGGGCCCTACTTCTTTCTTGTGTGGAATGCATAATGGATTCCTATGTAATCCATTATGGCTGCTGAGGGAGCGAGAGATAAAGAGTCTTCAGCAGCAGCCACCCGGGGTTGTTCTTCTTTAAATGAAGTTTTAATAAAGAACGACGGAGAGGCTATACAAGGTCAATTATCAGACTTTGCCCATCCTCTGATTCTGTTCTCAGATCCCTGTGCTTAGTTAACCATAATAGCTGTCAGTCATAGCCTGCTGATCTACACGTAAAAACGTCAGACGCCCAGACGAAGGCTGAACCTATCTATCCAACACCTCTGTCGGTGTACGTTTACTGTTGACTATTTTTCGTCCTGACTGGCACATAAGGTCGCCACTGTCACAGACAGGCAAATCAGCAGAGCTGACTGTGGTCGACGTTCATTTGTCAGTGCCCTCGTTGAGGAGGATATCTCTTTATGCATCAAGAATACGTTAAAAATCACTTGGGGGGAGAGGTGGAGATATTAATTTCATCTGTCCGGGTGCTCGCTCAGCGTTGAAAGTTGAAAGGCCCCCCAACCCATCTCAAAGAGTGAGGTGGATTTAATGTACAGGGTGCTTATGAATACACTTATGTATTCATTTGAGCAATAAACGCCGGGCTGGGTCCCACACACAAAAACAAACTGCCTTGCTTCCGGCAGCCATTTTAATTAAATGCCATGGATTGTCAAATTTATCGATCCCCCCTCCCCTGACACAAGCCTGAAGGATGTCCTGTGCCATTTCCATATCTTTAGCGGCTTCTCCTGCTAATGTGAGGTGAGGGAAGGAAGGAGATGGAGGTCTGCATGGCTAAATTGGGCCTGGCTCTCACAGCGTGGAGCTGAGGGAGGGAGCGGGCTGTAAAAGGATGCAGATAGGCTAAAGGGGGGGTTGCACATGTCCTGAAGCGATAGCCTTGGTGCTGTAGTGAGGCCTCACTCTCGCTCTCCCTCTCTCAGAGCAGATCTGTGTACAGATGGGTGTCTGACAGGCCTACAGCTGTTCTCCTAATTGTTCATTAAGTGTTCTATTGATTCCCTTATTTCGAGTACATGTGTCTTTCAGCCGCTGCTCTCCATGTGAAGTGGCAGACACACATGCCACACACACACTCCCACCTACACACACATCCTGTCTGGGCCGAGATGACAGGGCCGGCTGATGGGGAAAATGCGAGCTGCCACTTCTAATCCAGGGCTCTTCTCTGTGCGGGGTCCGGCAGGGCCTGGAAAGCAGTGCTGCGCTTGACGCACTAGGCTTTTATTTTCCAAACTTTTAGCATCAATCAATTAAAGTGCTGGCAGCAGCATGGAAAAATGTTTAATTCCTTGTTAAGCGGCAGCAGCCTCAGATTGCACCTGGCTGATAAGGGAGCTTGTGTGAGTCTATTAGATCCTGATACTCTTGCCTGATTACTCAGGGAGAGTGCAAGCTTTATTTAGGCAGAAAATGATCAAGATGGGGAGAGGAGGGGAGAGAAGAGGAGAGGAGAGGAGATACAGAGAGTTAGCGAAGGACAAAGCTGAGAAAAGGGTTCGAGACACAACAGCACCATCATCTTGAAGCAGTTTTTTATGAGTCGTGATCATCTTCTATTGTGCATTATGGCATTCAGTGGGAGCAGCTCTCACCCTGATCCACATTTAATCTGCAAGCAGAGTTGATAAAAAACCATGCCAAGGCCCTGACTCTGGCATAAATCCTCTTTGTAAAAAAATAGGTTAAGATAAAAAGTTATTTAAATTCCCATAAGGAATAGGGCATGACAGTACCTTGTTCTCCATAGCCTACCTTTGACAAAGTCATCCAGGGCTATCCTACTATATCCACCTGGCACAATAAAAGAACTAAATACGAGATGGAAAAATGAGACGAAACCTGAGGTTACAGCAGCAGAGTTTCTCTCTGTGTAGGCTTTAAAGTGAGAGCATGCAGAGCACGTACAGAAGAAGGCAATTTGTTTCAGCGCTTTTATGAATTTATAGAAAATGCAGCAAATAGAAAGGGTAGTATTATATGGACTGGTCAGCGCTAAAGGGAGAAAAATCACCAGACAAACTGTAACCGTTTCTCTTTTCTCCCCTTTGTTCTAAGCCTCACAATTTGGCTTTCAAATTGGACTTAGCGCTTCAGTGAGTCAAGTCATATACTCCCAGCCCGGTGGTCGTCTCCATTTCTTGGGCGAGGAAATTCTGTCGGCCCTCCTGCGTTGAGTGGAGTGATAATGTTCTCTGTAAAACACAATCAGTCACCTCCCTCCTTGCCTTTGTATAAGCCTCGAGGACCCCCAATCAATACTGGCTGGCTGGGTGACTTATCATCGCGGGCTGGCCGCAGAGCTGAGCTGAACTGAGCCGAGCCGAGCGGGGCAGCAGACAGTGGGCTGCATCCTGATGCAGACGTGAGGTGAGGCCTGTTGGTGACCTGCCCGCCAGGCAGTGACCAATTTGTTATGAGTCAACATGGGGAAAGATGGGGGAAAATCTCTTTGAGAGGGCATACACACTGGCTATTTATACCATTTCAGCACGGGAATCCAAGAGAATGTATAAACATAGTCAATGTAATCCCATTTATGAGTAAAGGTGATTTTTCTGTGTCAGGACACAAATATTTGTTTTTCTGGAAACAAAAGCTTCGCTTTGAGCAGGTTTTACAGAAGAATGTCCATACAAATAGTACTAAATAAATTATATTAAAAAATCTAAATTTGATAGAACTCTTGATTCTATATCAAAACAGACAAAATGTGCAAAATGTGGTAATATTTTGACATAGTCCACAAATAACAGTGTAATTATGTGATAATTCTGGGGGACTATTAAAATAATTATGGGTTATAATAATATAGATATTTATGAGGGACCTGTAAATGAATTATGGTGAGTTTACTTTTTAATTCAACATTACTGAATGATTAAGCAGTATTATAAAGTAGTTACAGATAAACAAAACCAGAAACTTTGGAACAGTTGGGGGGAACAATATTATGATTATAGCAGGACAAAACAAATATAAAATGTAAAAATTGGATTGCCCTTTATACGTTTAATGGCCAGATAGCTTATGTTTTCTGGATTGGCCACAGTATACAGTTGTTATGTGTGCTTTGTCTTTTTGTTCATAGTAATTAAAAGTTAAAAGTTGACTAAAGGAGTGTTTGGCCCATTTTTTCTTTATATTTTAAAAAAATGGCAATCTTTACAGGGACTGTCAAACTCCAGCAGCTACAAACCCAGATTATATGATCCTAAATGATTTAAGCAAACTGATAAAATTGGGATGCATCTCAATAATAAGATAATAAAAAATATATCCACTTTGCCACTTTATTTATACACTGCAATGTTGCACTATGAGACACACAGTGACAAAGGAAACAATCTCCTGTATGACCAACGTACACTGACAGTATCACAATTTAAGTGCACGAACAGCCTTTTGTATAATGTTGATAAACTCACGTATTCTGTTGACATCTTGAGAGTTTTCACAAGCAGGAGAATTTTAATCTGGCCAGTACACAGCTAACTGTTCTTGAAGGCCATATAGGATGATATGTGGTCCTGAACAGTTGACTCTTGGCCTTGCTTGCCTCTGCAGTTTTGTGACAATACTTTCAAGGCCTTTATTTAACACTAGCACTATTGTCTTTCAGTTTTTATATGATGGCCAAGGGCTAAATGCTCAAGATACAGTGAGAGCACACTCTATGTATGTATGTGTAAACATCTGTTGCGTGTTGTGTAGTTGTAAACCAGTTTATTTCACTCTGTGCATCACTCAAATTCCTTAGTGGTAATTGTCAGATAATTTGGATGCATTTTTGTTATGTAATATAATAACTTTCTGGTGTTTATCTTAAAACCTGTGTTCATTATCTCATCACTAATTTGCTAGCATATGCAAGATTACCAGTTGTCTAAAGACTATGCAATTGAGTGAATCATTTAAACCAGTTAATTGAAAAAAAAGTTAATAGGCCAACTCTAAATATGTATATGAATTCATTAAATGTTGCCAAGCATGCTAAGCACATGCTGGAATCAATGATCTACAAATGCCTGCCTACCTTTTTTTCTTTACCACACTGTGTGTTATGATTTTAATATGAAAATATTATTTTATTTATAATCTTTGAAGTGATGTTTTGTCTTAATTATAGTTAAGTTAAGTTAATTATATGAATTTAGCTTCTTCCAAAAACAATGTCAATCAAAAATATTATACTGTACACTCATCCTAAGGCTGGCATTACTTCATATTAAGCAGTTGTAAGCCAGATGTTGAGAACCATCACCACAGGACAATACTACCAGGTAGACTCAGGTAGATAAAGTTAATACAGTCGCAGCAATTTACCTCTAAGGCTGAATACACTGGCGGACTGAAGATGAACCAGCAGAAGTCTAAGCTGGCCGACTGTTTACTAACATTTCAGTTTCTATGGCCCATCTATTACAACGGTGAAAAAGGGGGTTGGAGGGATGCTGTTTGGAATTGTCTTTAACTTTGATGATGTTTGCAGCCAAGCAGGCCTGTTAATGGCCTCTAATTGGCTTAGTGAAGAGAACATGTTGACATTTGCTATGTGTTCACAGTCCAGAGCCTTGCTTTAGCCATTATGCTAATTCAGCCATTATATATCTGGGAGTATTAATGGGACTGACACAAGTGATGGTACAGGTAAAGGGCTGTGAAATGGTCTGTAAACAGAGGGAATTGATTCCAAGGCTGAGGCGATTGTCACCAGCCGGCGCTGAGCTGAACAGCTACCTTCCTCCTCCTCCTTTTGCCTCCCTTCATTCCTCCTCCTCCTCCCTGTCTCCCCCCTCCTCCCACCCTTGTCCAGCCTGTCAAATAGTCTCTGACAGCGTTCAGCAGAGGCTGTCAGGGGCCATCAAAAAGGTACCCAAACACAGAGGGAAATGCCGTCTGCTTACAAAAATGAGACTAGATCAGGATCAATACAGTTTACCCCTCTTGCCCAACACCAGAGCACATCCATCCACCAACACCATCACAGACGAGCCTCAGAATCAGCCGCACGACAAGGCCTGACTCTCTGGCTATCCAGCTCCCTGTCACATAGAGGCTGGGCTTATTTTACAAAAGCATTGCCTCTGAAAGACTGGGGTGCGACTCAAAGCTGATTCACAGATTTATTGTGAGTTCGACTGCAGACAGCTTCTGTGGATGGACCAGCTCCTTGACTAAGAAATTCTTATTTTGTTTGAAGTGACTAGACAGCCCTCAGCCATAGAAAGGCCCAATCAGGACATTTTGGAAAAAAAGGTTTGGACACTACTGTTCCCAGGTGCATTCATAGCATTCATTATGGTATTATAGTAGTGACTGATTTCATTATGGAAAACCATCAGGTGAGAAAATAATGTTTTATAGCCTTGTTTAGTAATATACAACAATAATTATGCAATAATAGGAAGTAGTAGAAGACGATCAGAAAAAAGGAGGCTAAATATGACAGTTTCTGCTACTACATAAACAGCAGCACTTACACAATTCTAATGAAAAAATCAAATATGTTCCCATATACTGTTAGATATTGTTAATAGGGCTTCAGTTTTAATGGGGATCCAAATAAAGATTTCATTTCAATTAATCTGCAGGTTAATTTTTCAATTCACAGATTCATCATTTAGTCTATAAATTTATTTTAAATAGAAAAATACCCATAACAGTTTCCTAAAGCCCAAGGTGACATCTTCAAATTGCTTGTTTTGTCCGACCAACAGTCCAAAACCCACAGATATTCAATTTACAGTCACATAAGACAAAGAAAAGCAGCAATCAAAATAGTTGCTGATTAAATTCAACTAATTGGTTTATCAAATAATTGTGGCAGCTCTAATTGTTACATATATTAAATTATATGTAGGGGGATGGAGTAAACTTGTAGGAACTGTTTGAACATTTACATTTTTATATCTTGTTGAGAGCCTTTATTGAATTCCTGACCTGCTCTTGTGACTCCAAAAATCCCAAATTTTAAGGAGGTGTCAAGCATTTTGCAGGTATAATGAGACAGCCAATATTGGTGCTGAAGTTTTCATGAACTGATATGTACTCATACATTATTAAAAAATGAAATCCTTTGACCAAATTAAAATATTGTTTTATGCTTCATAAATACTCTGGCAACCTGGGGCCTGGTTCATATCATTACTGAGGCAGCCTAACAGCTATCTTGTAACAACAGGGAGAGATGACCATTGCCTATCATATTCATTTAACTGTGGATGTGCTCACAGAGCAGAGAGCAGGCTATAAAACTGGACCTGCACTGCCACACAGTAATTGAATTACTCTACCGTCCAGCCTTGTATTCATTTACTGTTCTGAAATCTGCGAGTAATAGTAAAATTGGATGCTTTTGAACCCACCTTTTCTGTCAGTACACCGAAAAAAGTCCTACAGACTATATCTCTTTTAAAATAATGGTTTGCAGAGCAGTATGGCCATGTGTGGTTATATCTGTCAATCTAGGTGCCTCAGTTAACATGGATATCAAATAACAGCCCGCTAACCAGATCTGTCAAAAACATGAGGCTAATAATTACATGCCTCTATATGGGGGGACAGAGAGGAGGCGCTGCATAATAAATCTGCTGTATTCATCCAGAGAAAATTCAGCTTCTTCACTTTTTTTTCTTGATAGGGTTTGAATACGAAGCCCAGGCTAATAAAAGATTGGCCTGTCATAATGAATCAAGAGGGCCAGTGTCAGGTAGGTAGTGTGAGTCTATCCTCTTACATATCCATCTCTGGAACAAGCCCCGGTGTGTCTACATGGCTGGAGAAAAAGAGACCAGTCGACACCCTATTTGGCTCTCTCCACTGAAATTAACTTTAGGCCCAGGAGAGAAAGAGAGACAGTGTTTGGAGCAGCATGGCTTCATTTTCTCCTGCAGTGAGCACCGGGGCCCCAGAGGGACACCAAGACGGATTTGCATGCCACTCGCTATTCTGTGCTACCTGCTGGAAATTTATTATTGTGGCAAGTCAGCTTCCCCAACAGCAACTTGGAGGACTTTTCAAACCTAAATGGTATCTGCGGGCGGTCAGGAGACACATAGAAATCACACACACACACACACACACACTCCCCGTTTCTCTCTCTCTCACACACACAAAGAGGAGGGGAAAAGCTGCATCAAAAAGTAATCATGGAGATCAGAATACAGCTGTCAACGGTGCCAAACAAAAAGTGATGCCTCTGATGAAGTGTTAGACTGTTTCAGAAACAAAGAAACGGTTATCAAGTTTTCACCCAAAGTTTGTTGGCTCTGATAGAGCTACACAGTGCGGTCATCATTGTGGTTCAGCTGGCTAAGACATGTTACATATAGTATTTGTAATATTATGTTTCAACTCAACCTGTGTCGTAGCTCACTCTCCTCTATCCACCAGTTTTTCCTGTTCCTTTATACTGTTCAAATCAGCCAGTCAATTCGATAAAAATACAGAAAGTAGGTCTGTATTGCAATAGCAATTTTATTTGACAAACAGTCCAAAACCCAAAGATATTCAGTTTTCTATCATATAAACAGAGAACAGCAACAAATCCTCACACTGACATTGGCATCCTGATTATCAAAAAAGTAGCTGATTAACTTTCTGTCAATTGACTAATCTTTGGCAAATCATTTCACCTTCAAAATATTTGCTTTGGAATTCACTCTATAAAAGTGTATGTTAGTCTATGTTTTTTTAGATTTCAGCACCATGCTGAAAAGAAATATTACACTGAATAAAGGATGGTTTCAAAATTAACTCAGTAAAAGTTTTGCAGGTTAAGGTAGTTTTGCACAAGCCCTGGCTAAGAAGGACAAGCTACGACCTGAAACAAAATTCCCTGGCTGGACATAATATCTGACATGTGGCTGTCAATCAGTGTAGACTTGTACTGAGATGTGCTCAAGGTCAAATACCTGTTAGAAGGTCATGAAAGAGTGGGATAGAGAGATATGGTAAAGTCAGGGTGAGTGATGCCAATTACCTTTCCTTTGTCCTCTACAAATGAGTATCATTCACCTGATTATCTATTATCATGTTATTGGACGTAAATTTAACAAGCTGTTGAGAGAGCTGGAAAATCAATACCTTTTAAATGCTGTTTATGTGTGATTAACGGTTAATATCCTCACAAATTATTTAATATAATAAGGTCATTTGTCTTTCACATGAGCCCGGTACCCTGCAAAGAATAATAGAATAATAAATGAGGACACTAGTGAAGAGGAGATTTCTGATGCTTTCCCCGGCTCCGTTTTATTACCCATATCCTCTTTACAGCTACAAAGCTGCACTATGGTTATTTTATGCAAGTCATAAAATTAGGCTGAGATGGAATTAGCAGACTCGGGGCTCTTTATAGGTCAAGCCGGTAGTTTATGAGCCCACGACTCCCTGGCACTATTGTCAGGAGGCTAGTTAGAGGGGTCTTTAAGCATGATTTAATATGTCCATGCCTTGGAAAATAGTTAAATAGCTAATTAAATGGAGGAGTTAATTTACATATTAATTGACCTTCCAGTAATATTTATATTGATACCTGCATGAGGAGCCCTTGTCTTCATTGCCTTTCATCATAGTTAGTCTGAGCAAATATGGTGTAACTTTTTTTGTTTAAACTCAAGTTTCTTTTTATTGTCGCTGGAGAGGGGCTGTGTATTCCCTACCATGTCAGGCACACAGCTGGCCGGGGTTTTGTGTGTTGAGGACTCCTTTTGTTGTCGGATAATGGAGGAAGCACCATAAACAGCGATGGGAAGTGGCCTGGGGGGCTTTGAGGGTTGGGTGGCTGGGGCAGTTGGAGTGTGTGTATGTGTGTGTGTAGAAGGGGGAGTTGACAAAGGAGCTTGAGGGGGTGGAGGACAGTGCCAGTGTCAAAGCTGCTCTTAATTACATCTCTAATCACCAATCAGCTTGCCAACAGAACAGGACCCGGGGGCTCGACATTAGCCCAACCTGTACAGAATTAGCACAACATTTCACCTGCAAAGCCTTCCAACACACACACTCATACAAATACACACACATATGCACACACACTCCGCTCAGCCAAGTTGCCTCCTCAGAGAGAGCACGACATAAATCTGTTTGTTTGTTACCCTCCACACCGGCTATAATGTTCCATAAGAGATTTGTGCCACATTCTCTATGATAATAATCTATCGCACTAATGCGGCCCCTGCATGTTGCATTGTCATGTTGATGTCCGCATGGCCATCGAGGGGTAATGATGACACGGATCAACGATGATAGATTGGAAGCACATTGTTTGTTTTCGACAGGGGGCGCGTACGTTCTGCTCGCCGTGTTGTTAGCATGGTAAGCGTGTCTTACAGCCTATTATCAGGTTGATCATTTGTCACTAGCCTGTCTTCACGTTGTCTCCCACATTCTTTTTGGATAATGGCCCCTTCAAATGGATCTGCATATGAGGCCTGCGTTCAACAATAGCTGTCCTGAATGGGTCTTTTCAGGCCACGTAAACTAGAAATGTGGCAACAAATAACCAACAGGAGGGTTTCTGGGATGGGTGAGTGCAGACAGAGAGACTTAGCATTAAGATGAGTTCAGGCAATATTCTACTGAAAGAGGTCTGAGTTACTGAAAGCTGTGTTTTCTCTTAAAATCTTTCCATACTAATGTCTCATTTTATTCAAACCAAATTAATTAAAACCCATCACTTCAGGTGTGAGAAACTGATCCCATGCACGGTATCTATCTTCCATTATCTGACTCCCTATGGCCTCCTCTCCTGCTGGTTTTTACGATATGGCTGCCAGAACCCCCTGATCCAGCCACAGGCCAGCAGCTGCCCAGCAGACCCATGCAGCCATCAGCACTCATCACTCACCAGGGCTAAGTAGCCTGTCAGAGGGTGCTGTGGCTGCAAATTGAATATTGTTATGATCTGTAGATTTTTCTCATCAATGCACTGTGCATGCTCATGTTGTTAACATGTTGATGTAAGACAGAACAGCTTGTGAGAAAAAACTTAAGTTAATCATCTACCAATGGAGTTTTCTGTCTTCTCCTCTTGCAATTTCAAAACGTATTTAATATCACAACTGAAACAATTAGTTGATTAACTGATTAGTCCTTTGCTGGAAAATGAATAAACTATTTCAACTATTTTGTTATTCAGTTAATTGTGATTTGCAGCTCTTCTTTGTATGTGACTGGAAAGTGAATATTTTGGGGTTCTGGACTGTTGGTAAGATGTCACCTTGGAATTGTGATGAGCATTTTTCTGTATTTTCTGACATTTTTAAGACCAAACAATTAAAGGATTAATCAAGAAAATAATGGGCAGATTTGTCGATAGTGAAAACAAACGTTAGTTGCAGACTTATTTAATATGAAAAATCTAATTCATAATTCTAATGTTATTGGCTGGCAGTAGCAGAAGAGAAAACTGACCAGCTGGTCGCCTATAATTCCTCTTCTGCTCTGTGTCGTTTGTGTGGCGATTAGCGGCTAAGTGGCCCTGTCCTCAGGACTCTGTCCAAGCTCTGCAGCAGTAGCCTTGATATCACCTCAGACGCTGGCTGTTAGCTATTCAGTGGCTAACAGTTAGGTAGAGTCCCAGGGCCAGATAGCAGTACAGAGAGGAGCCTGGGAGATGTCAGCTGTGCAGTAACAATAATCTAGCCAGGCCTCTCCGCCCCATTCTGAGCCTCCGCCAGTGTCCAACATTTCGAACTGAATAAGTCTATAAAATGGACACCTGCCACGAGACCCCACATGCATCACTAGTGCCAGAGTGGTGAGCACAATCGCCCGGCAGTCACGGGCAGTTGCCCGCTGATATATCAGATGCGATCCCCGGAAAGGGGTTCAGTGCCCCAGCCAAATGTTAAAGTTATTTGTTCTTGTCATTAAACTAAACTTTATTGTGACCCTCTCTCGCTGTTATTGCACTAGTAGCGATTCTCCCGGATTGGACTTTATCATTGAGACTGCCTATGAATCTCTGGGGCTTTGCCACTGCACTTCACTGAGCTATAATTCTTTGTTGCCCTTACAGTCTAGAGGGCCAAAGAGAGGGCAAGAAGAGACAAGAGGGAGGGAGGACCAAAAAAATGATATAACAAGAGCAAGCATTTTACACTTTGCCATCCTGATTTCCTGTTTAATAAACACTGCCACAACATACACATGCATAGATGGTACTACCCATTTCTACATGATAATGGTCTGCTTAATTCAATTTTTTTAATAGCTCATTGACTAAGAGTTGAAAGTTTGGAGATTGGACATATGCAACACTTAATACTTACTTGCTACTTACATACTTACTTTATTACTAAGTTATATTTATTTACTCTAGTACCATGTAAGAAACATGAACTTGAAATTGTCCGAGGTGATCACTTTAGTGAATTCAATTTTAAAGGATCTTGAAAATAACACTCTACTTTTGCCTCTAATCTTTTATTTCAGTTTAGATGGATTTCAAAACTCATACCTGTTTATGCATCTTAATTGGATATTATTTACACTCACTTGTAGTGTGTGACAGTTGTCTTAGCCTGTTTATGTTGTCTGCATTGTATTCATTGTTGTATCAATGTTCTTGTGCTGCCCCCTTGGTGTCTTTTGAAAAAGAGATTGATGATGAGGTTTTTCACCTGGTAATATAA
The DNA here is from genome assembly GCA_005408345.1 of Macquaria australasica. Taxonomy (NCBI): domain Eukaryota; kingdom Metazoa; phylum Chordata; class Actinopteri; order Centrarchiformes; family Percichthyidae; genus Macquaria; species Macquaria australasica. Next base: position 338,477 of record SEMN01000016.1, read on the forward strand.
AGAAAAAGGATGGAAGAATAAAGAAAAGAATGGATGGCAGCATTTTCAAGAAGATGCTATGTTGAAACCTTTCCATTTTTGGGATGATCTGTCAGAGGTCAGGGTGCATGTACCATATCTTTTTTTTAAAAGACGTCTATTTTTTAGTTTAATTCTGGCTAGAAAAGAATATATTCTGTTCTCTGTCTGCACACAGCTAGGATCCAACCCATTAATCAGTAAGCACACAGAGAGCCATTATTATTCTTTTTATTATGGAACTTTACATCAAAGTTTTGGTTTTACTATTTAAAGCTGATGGTGAGAAATGGAAAGTATGGATCCTCTTACTGTTGTAATGAAAAGGGTTGTGATCCATGGGTGTTTGCTTTGCCTCAGTGTGCTTTATCGTCGACGATGAGGGCATCCCTCACTAGCTTTACACCGTTTTCAGAATGTTTCATTACTCTCCTATTTTTCCTAAGGTTTCCACCTTCGCTGACCCCACATCTGCTGCTTGGGAAAGACATTTAAACCAATATTAGAAAGAAATATCTTGTAAAAAGTGTTTGTGGATCATTAAGAGGCTGCAACTGTTACAAAAACATTAGCATTTGTGAGGTACAGCGCAGACAAAAGGTGGCTGTTTTTACAGCCTGTGTATTTTCCAGAGGTTCTTGAAAGAGACAATGCGGTCATAGAAAATATAAACTGCAGATAAACGACGTGACATAAAACTGCAGCCCATGTCCTGTCAAGCTTGGGTGGCTTCCGAGCTCAAACTGCCTTAATTTTCACCTCCTGTGAATTGCGCTAACATCCTCTTTCTCCTCTGGCATGAAAAAAGGGATATTTTGCTGTGCTTTAATGAGATGGTGTTATGCCTGGATTATGCCATTTTACATCTTCGCACATAAATGTGTTGAACATATGACACTATCCATAGCGTCACAAGGGCTCTCTATTCAGGTCTAATGTTGTCTTTCATTTACATTTGTTAAAAAATGATCTGACATAGCTTGATGGCACACAACATACACTTCAAGAGACATTTTAGTCCACTGCTGCTCAGGGTAAATCTGGCCTGGTAACCTTGAAAACTACCAACTCGTCTCCGAAATTCCTTTTTTCCCAATGAGGTAAAAAGGGCAAGTTTTCGCTCTTTAAGATGGCGGTACATAACCCGTCCATGGAACATAAACGTGTCTGCCGGTTTGGGAAGATGGATGGAGGCCCACATGCCTGCCTTAATAAAAAGGTCTTTAAACCCTCGTCCAGATCTTCCTCCCAAGGAAGCATGATATTAAAGACAGGCAGGGAACTGGGCTTGGTAAACGTAATAGATCGGCAGGAAAGTTTAAAAGCACCAAGGGGGTAGGCCATTATGCAAAACAGGACTCGCACAAGTAATCTGCGCCCTGTCTCTCAGCTGCCAAAGACAAAGAACACATGCAGAGGCCCTGATTGCTTCTTAAGAAGCTCCCTGCGCCGCCATGATGGATTCTGGTATTTTGACTGTTAATATGTTTGAATGAAAATTATTTATACATTTCGGTGAGGTTGAGCGCCTCTCCCTGTGATTACTGCCTCTGAAAATGAGAGCGGAGGAGCAGGAAATTTCCATGTCACAGAGGCCTGATGTATACTCAGATTATGGGCTGATTGCAGCTCAGATGAGCACCGCGTAGAATCGTTTGCCCGCCTGTGACAACTCCCCGTCCCTGACAAGGCCTCTTAGTTTTTCCGGTTATTGATGCATTCTGCATAAATGCAATCCATTGATGGTGTCTGCTGCCTGTATATAGGTACTGGGGGAAGGCGGCTGGTTGTGTGTGTGTGTCTGTGTGGAGTGGAAGCGGGGTATTTAATACACTCAGAGGCAGGGAGGCGAGCAGCAAGGAGAGCATCCTGAATGTTTTTTATCAACCGCCGTACAGAGGAGCTGATCAAAAGTGAATCGTGTTCGAGGGGAATCTGCATGTGTGATGATGATACCTGGGTAGACATTTATCAGACCCTCTGTGCTAGTTCAATGGGGACAAGAAGGATAGCAGGACGTGGAGGAGAGGAGCCAAAACAACAAGAGAGATTGGTGATGAGAGGACATGAAGGAGGTCGTTGAAGGTGGGAGGTGTGTCAAAGGGAGAAACAAGGATTTTACACGCATACATAGTTGTACTACCTGGAAGGCTTAATGTAATGTAACTAAGTACATTTACTCAGGTACAGTACTTAAGTACAAATTTGAAATATTTATACTTTACTTTTAAGTATTTCCATTTCATGCAACTTCATACTTCTACCCCACTATAATTCACAAGGAAACTTCTCAACATTTATCTGTTTTTGTTACAAATTCACATTTGATACATAAAAAATATGATGAGCTACATGTTATAGCTTAAACTACAGTATATAAAAAAGTTACATTTGCTCCACCTGGACCAACTAAACAGTAAAATGGTATGTACACATTAATGCATCAGCATTAATAATCTAAAACTCTAATAATAGTATATCACTCACAGGGGCTATTTTTTGACTATACTTTTGATAGTTTAAGTACTAATACATACATAAGTAACATTTGTAATTCAGGACTTTTTCTTGCTGTGGAATATTTTTACATTGTGTTATGGTTAGTTTTGCTTGAGTAAATCATCTAAATAGTTCCTCCACCACTGCTTACTGTACTCTTCACCGAGTCATAATTCTAACCTTAACCATAAAACAAAACCTTGAACCTAAACCTAAAATACATGGCTAACCTCGCCGAGAATGCAACGTGGCTCCCCATGTGTGACAATGTGAACAGATCTTTGTCTCCACATCTTGAATACACACACACACACACACACACACACACACACACACACACACACACACACACACACACACACACACACACACACAGACTAAATCCTGTAGCTCCACTGAGATATTACCAGAAATCCCCGGGACGTCAGTGAGCTCTAATATAATAGTAATAAACTATTTGCTGTCTGAAAACTAAATAAAATGTTTTTATTATCAACTTAAAGTTTCAAATTTGTACGGAGTATATTTTGTTACTCTAAAACTTGTATAAACAGAAGTGAAATTCCAAAATATTTCAAAGCAATTTTTCATTTTTCTTAATTCCTGAAAAATTTTGAAGATGAAAAATAATCATCCAACAGTAGCAAGGACTTAAGCGGGGCCCTCCAATATCCGCCTCCAAGCTCCAATACATAAAAATGATTGATAGATCCACTTACAGCACAACAATCCCTTGAGAACAATTACCACCGCTTTGGTAATTCTGCAATCATGGCACTTGATCATGGCATATCTAACTCTTTCATCCTGTTTTGGACAATATTCAAGAGAAACTTTTGGCTCTTCAGTTGAAGAAAGACTAATGAAAATATTTCAGTAGCCAACTTTTTAAGCCAATGAAAACCCAGCCAGCATGAAAGCGCTATTGCAGGGATAGTAGAGCAGTGCCACTTTGCAGTAAAATGGAATAAGCATTATACGAAGAAACAAATTCCACCCTCCACCCCCCCTCCACACAGAGACACAGACACACACTCATGCATGCACACATTCAGTCAGTGCCCCCAGGCATGGGTTCAGTTGTCCCTGTCTCTGTCTCTCTCTTTTGGGGCCTGATTTGAATACGAGCCTTGTTTTATGGAGGAAGGTAATTGGAAGTTGGTGATTTACTGCAGTGTATACAGGGACTGCATCCAACAAAATATCTGGAAGCAGGGAATAATCGCTTTGTACCCTGCTGCTGCATTTATCTGGACACAGGTATATTTTAACCACCGGGTGTTGACAGTGTTGACTATTAGCCGGCAAATAAATTATTCAGCACTTACAAGAGGGGGAAAAAATGGGAAAAATCTCCTTTCCACGGCTACAACAGGACAAAGCAGTGTGCAGTGGCGGAAAAAAGAGGCAGTCATTTTTTCTTCAATTACAAAAGGCAAATATTTATTATTTATAAGTACTTGCCTTGTATGGGCTTAAATGTTATTTATGAACCTGTTGCATAGTGATTTCCAATGTAACTCATTATTTTTAGCTGGAGGGTGTTGTAAAGGAGCAAGGATATATTTAATGACACTCTGCTAGTCGGTGCAATTACACTGTAATCATTATGTAAAATGTCCTATTAATTAAACCAATTTCTGCTAAGGGAACATTCTTTTCTGCAGGGCCTGCGCCTCATCCTTCAGCCGCCTTGCTGCCTCCTGTTTTTCACCAGGCCCCTATTATGTTGTGACTTCACTGCATACATATTTATAAAAGAGATTTTCATTATCCCCAAGATTTGGAACCACTTTCAGATTAATAAATAGAATGTGCCACAGAGGTTTGAAAGGCAATTAGGTTTCTTTCCAATCATACAATGTTTTGGCCTTTTGATCATTGCTACAGTGCTTGATACACTTATAAGTTGAGAATGTGCATTTTTTCTATGTAATAAGAGAAGCACTGCGTTAAATATTGGCTCCTATTTCAATAATATCTCATGTTTACAGGATGGGATGCTCAATTAAAGTATATAAGAGTGAGATATAACTTGAAGACCTATTAATGCGTTTATACTTTAATAGAGGGTATTCAGTGGAGAGTGACAGGCGAAAAGGGTGTGACCGTGATGGAGCAGTGGTGTCAAAATTATTTAAAATCCAGCAAAAAGGTGGGTTTATAGCAGAAACAGAGAATTATTTCTAAAAGTTCCTATCCTTTAAAATGCAAGTGGCCACACAGAATTCCAAATTTGTCTCCCTTTAAGAAAATGTTGGTGCTAGCAATCATGGCAGGACAGAGTAGTTGACCCGTCTGGCTCTTTATCTGCTGTTCTGGCAGTCCTTACGTTGCTGTCGTGACCAGGGGTCATTGGCACTTCCAATGCTCTTCAGACACAATCTGTTTTCTTTACTTCTTGGCACAAAGGAAACGATTAAGAAAACAATTCAATAGAGAGCGAGAACACACACGCACATCTACATTGCAAATGGAGGCACTGGGATGTTTGCTATTCAGAAAGCATCGGCTGGAATAGGCCCCCTTTGTAAGAGCGCTTATCCAAGAGGTCCACTTCTGAATACAATAGTCAACCATAATGCTGTGGAGGGGATTAGGCTGATTTTGTGGCTATAGTGCATAACATTAGAAAACTAATTTCAATTCAATAGATTTAATGAAGAACTCAATTCAACAAGTTCTATAAGCAGTATTTCATTTACTGATAAGAAAAGCTACATTATGAGATATTGAATAAATAATCAAGTTTTTAAAAAAGCATAATACATTGCAAGAACAGAAACTGAGCAGTAATTGATCCCAACCGACAATATTTAATGACATTGTCCTCAGCAGACAAAAGGAAACTACAGAATCACCTGCAGCCATATTGCCTATTTTAAATGCCCAAATGCATAAAAATTAACATTTTTACAATATGATGTCTATATCCACAATTTAAATTGTTGTTGGTGTTGTAGTTCTTCTTCACAACAAATTGTTTTTGAGCAGCAGCAGCAAGTATACTAGACATTCAGAAATATTTGTTGTAAAGATATAAGTCTAAATCTCTGAGGGTCTCTAGAAGCCTGAACAGATGGCAACAGCCTCTCCACTCATAACTGCCTTGCTGATCTTTTCCCATGCAGCTTGCCACATGTCATATGTCCATTCAAAAAGTTGTTGCAGATGACTATCTCAGCGTGTCAACCATGTTTGGCAACAGACGAAGCTGGGAGCACAATGGCCCTGGCTCTTACTAAAGCTCCCTGCAAGAGCGTGACTAAAGTGCTGACAGTCTGAGCGGCTTATAAAGAAGAGTTGTTAAAGTCAAGACACCTGCTGCTAAAGAGGAAGGCTGGACGGTGATGATGATGAACACGATGATGATGATTAAAAAGAGATCAAAAAGAAAAGAATGATGAGGTGTGGTTGCAATGAAAGTGGAAAGGGAGGAGGTGATGATCGTTGTAAGGATAGAGTTGCTGAGTTACTTTGGGCACCCTTGGTTCCGGAAGTAAAAGTCCAATTCATTTTACCCACAGACAATGTTACGTGACTGACAGTTGGAGCATTTCTACGGCTTGATGGATATTAAACTCTCCTGATTGAATCATCAGTGGGAAAGATGAACAACTGTGTTAGAATATCTGGTTTTTGATAAAAAGGTTGAGGGTGCAATCCTGTGTACACATACATTTTGGGTGAGAAGTTAACTCCGACTCCCAAGGTGCATTTCAGCAAAAAACATCAAATCCCCGGGCTTAAAATTCTGTTACGTGCGCCGATAACATCAGTAGGAAGCTAAAGATTATGTTGTTGAGAAAACTGATAATAAAACATACAGTTTAAATTAAATCATTTTGGATTCTCTGTCAATTTTGGATTTATTTAAAAACTATGGCACCGTGTTTTGTTCACAAAATCAACAATGAAGTGTTCTGAATTTGCTATCTCTGTTTCGTGCCTCTGATTGGCTTCGTCTCCATAGCAACAGCAGCGGAGGCTCATGGGTATTGTAGTATTTAGAGCCATCCACCATGCCAAATTGACGAACAAAACGTGATTTCTCAAAAACAAAGATGAAATAATCAAGACCTAAACTTGTATGATTGTTACATTGCTTTCTTTCTATGTTAAGTAACATTGAGGATATCGTTTAAAGAAAAAATTTAACTGAGAATATAGAATGGGTGAAAATCACTTTGCAACTCTATACTCATGACGAAAATATTAGAATATTAAGTAAGTCATTAATTTATCAAAATAATGCCAAGCATGCATATTGTATGTGCTCATTAAAAGCCTCACACAAAATAAAATGGGCTAGAAGAGTAGAAAAAAAGAAAATTTGCATAGGTTTACATAAGTGGTGGAAGTTCATCCTTTTACAGACATTATTTGCAGCACAAGCATGAAATCAAAAACACCCGTACACATACAGGCACACAGTCAGATTTTTCCAATCTGCAAGACATCAGCAGGTTAAGATTATTATCACACAGGCAAGAGGTGGCACCATGATTCTTATCATAGGTATGAATTACAATATTTATACTGCGTGCTTTATTTGTGGCTGGCAGACGGATGGCAGTGTTGCGTTTTAATCCATTACACCGCGGCGGGTTGTCAAATTAGGCCGCTTCATTAATACACTATCCACAAGCGAGAAAGAGGAGAGAATGAAAGTGGAGGGAAAAAAAGGAGAAGAAAGAGGAGGGGGAAACTGTACATCAGGGAGAGATTATTATTATTCTGTCTCTCTCTGAGATGAGAGCAAATTATAAGAACATACACCTTCTTCATCTGTTTGGATAAGTGGGGGGTCGGTGCCTGATGGATGACTGTGTTTACAAATGAGGGTGACAATGTTAAGCAGAGGAGCAGTACATACATTTCCCACCAATAAGGCTCTGGCTGGTCACACACACGCACACACAAACACACACACAACAAGAAGAGGCAGACTGATGATAAGAGTCCCTTGGCTACCGGATTAGGCAATCTTCCCAACCGCCAGCAGATTGATAGAGTCACTGCTCACAGACGCAATTGCAACCGGGAGGAATAAAGTTTGGCCTGCTGGTATCATCTGTGCTTACAGCCAGCTTGGTATGAATCTCTGAGGAAGGATGACCTGAGAGTAAGACGGGACATTTACCTCCATTTCCTTTGTATCCATGTACCTGTGATGGGCCACCATAGTAAGATTACTGTCATGTCTGCCAGACAACAAGCAATATTATCTTTATTCTTTGTTTATTATTCATATAATTACTGTATATAAAGATGCACCAGTATTCCACTGATCATTCTCTACACTTTATCCTTTTGTTCTCTTTTAGAGCTGAAACGATTAGTTGAGTAATTAGTCGATCAACAGCAAAATCAATGAAAATCAAAAGCGACTGTATTTTGATAATTGATTCATCGTTTAAATTATTTTTGTAGCAAAAATGCCAAACATTACCTTGCTCCTTCTTCTCAAATGTGATAATTTGTTGCTTTTCTTTGTCTTATGTGATAGTAAAATTAATATCTGTGGGTTTATGACAGTTGGTTGGACAAAACAAGTAACTTGAAGATGTTACCTCCGGCTCTGGGAAACTGTGATGCGCATTTTCACAATTTTCTGGCATTTTATAGACCATAGATAAACCGATAAAATTATTAGCAGATGGATCAATGATGAAAACAAATATTAACTGCAGCCCTATTCTTTTTCCCCTTGTTATTTCAGGTAAAGCATCCAAAAAGTAGGATAGGATGATGTGTCTTTTTTGCACTCAAAAAAATCACTAAAAGTAAAATGACTTAAGAGTAGGCCTAGGTAGTAGTATAAGTATAGTAGTATAATATAGTAAAATAACAGCAGATGATCAGATACAAGTAATTAAATTAATTCTGCCTGTTAAGCATATATTTTAGGGATAATAAAAACTTATGTTCCTCACTGTGTCCCTTTAAATTTCCTTTTTGAGCTATTCAGCACTATCAAAGTAGAATTACCTTGACTTAATGAAGAATAAATACACTGAGATAATTACCCTATAATTAAATTACAGTATGCTTCTGTTAACTTTAACATTTAACATAATACTTATACTGCACATTTTTTGTTGTAATATGATGTAACTGCAACTTTATTTAAATTATACAAGATTTGCAATCATATCTGCTATCAATAATTGTGATAATAATAATAAATCAAAACATATTTTTATTATCTAATCTTTTTTCTTTCACATGGATGTTAGTTTGACACATTTTTTAAGCTTGAGGATTTGTTTGGAGCTACTTGTAAAAGGCAACTTTTCAGTGTTTCCGATGCCACAGATACACTCTTTGACGTGTTGGTGAACAAATAGTGCGGATAGTTTCATCAACAGCCAGACTGAAATGAATCAACGGACCGAGTCAGTCAAGAGCAATCGCTGGCAAGAGAGGTTAAATGTCTGCATTAGAATGTGTTTGCCCCCCAAGCATGTTAAAGAGCCCTTTTTCCAGGATCCCCCATAATTCCACAGGCCCTAGCATGTCATCTTTCTCCAGGTGTCACAGGAAATAGACTGATGAATCACTTCCTGATGTCACTGCGGTAGACTGGTGACAATCAGCGAAATGATAGTGTCTGCCTGCCTACACATATCTGTAATTGATAGCCCAAACCCCAAACACTCGCCTCTCTCCACTAGCTATGATGGAACATTGGATTGAAATCACTCCGGATGAGGTGGGGTCTGGGCCATTTGTTATTTACTTCCCGCTCGCTTCGCAACAGCCCCCCCCCCTTCTCCAAACCCCTTACCAACACCATCCTCCCTTCAACCCCCACCCCCACTCACCCCTGCCGCCAGAATTTTTGCCACAAGAACACATTATGGTAATCAGACAGTATGTGTGTATAGGAATCAATCAACGGAAAAGCCCATCGTAAGAGTTATGACACGGCGAAGTCTGTTTGTAACTTTTGATTAATGGGTAGATCTCCCCTGTTTTTCTGGATGGATGGGGAAGCAGGACCACCTGCAGGACCAGTAGCTCCAACATGGATGGTGTTGGCTGCTTTTGAACTTCTGTTTAGATGCAGAAAGGCCTGTGTTTTTGGTGAGGCAACCAATAAGGCAAACCAGGGTTTAACCCATTTTCTTGACAACGTATGGATGCACAGTGGTGATGGATGCCATCTCAGATATCTCTCATCAGCGTTACCGCCACCTTGGCACTGCCTCTCCCTCTCTCCCTCTCCCGTACCTGTCATTCCTATGCCTGCCTGATTTATAAAGTTGTTATGGCAATTCACTCTAATGTTATTTCCTGCCACATAAATACATATATCTCAGGCAGCTATTATAAGGCCTGTAATGGAGGAGCATCAGGGCTGCTCTGGGGATCCTTTTAGGATATTTGGCAGGATGTTATTGGTTGTGCTGAGAGAGAAACTTACATTAGCATTAATTCGCGAGGTGCAAGATAAAAGACTGCGGGCACTGTTTTATTATCATCAGACAGGCTCTTCTTTCAACCTCTGCATTTTCCTTTTGTAAAAATGAAGTTTCAAAGCAAATTTTTTATTCTTTGAGTATATCTTATTGACCCTTTCAGTGCCGCAGTTTGTCAGTACAGGAGTTTGACTTTAGCGCAGTTTTTATTTATAAGTGTTTTTGGACAATTTTGACTCTTGTTTTTTGACAGTGGATAGTATTAGAGAGATGACCGGAAATTAAGGGAAGGCAGATGCGGGATCAGGTGCAACAAAAGTCCCTGTCTGGACGCAAACTGGGAACGTTGCAATTACATGGTCAGCTCCTTAAACTTCTGTGCCACCAGGATGCCCCATCAGCACAGTCTTTTTTTTATTATGAACGAACAAGAATTCACAGGCCTTTCATTACTATTTCAATTATTCTGTATCTTTTTATGGACAAACTGCTCCAAGCTTAAGGCCCACAGAGGCCCACAGTCTTGCATTGCAGTATAAGCAAACACAGACAAAACAATCATCCATCACCCTTTTGTAACTTCTGCAGATATTTAGGTTTGCAAATCCAAGGGGCAAATTGTTTGTGGAATCTCCATTATGCCCTTTTCTAATGTTGTCATTAGCAATCAGCTCACTGGGAAAACAGGATGGCGGGAGGTGGAGGAAAATCATTTGAACCTTCGGCCTCGCCATGGATCCCCTGCCGCCGAGGGGGGTCAGGGGTGCAGGCCAGGGTGACAGCTTGGGTCAATACTCAGGAGCTGGTGGAGGATCGTGCAGTGGGGAGGGAGGTATGGGGATCACAAGGGGGAGTTAGAGTCGGTCGCCCTCCCAGATCAGCCAGCTTTAAGGTGAAATCTGCAGAATGTAGAAACGACGAGGTGTGTGAGTGTGGTGGAAATTAGGGGGAGTGATAGTTGCTGACGGTGCCAGCTGAAGATAGGAGTTCACACACACACACACACACACACACGTACAAGCTAATGACAGGCGGAGTGGAGATATTGAAAGGCGTGATGGCCTTGTCAGGGAGTGTCCCTCCCTGTCCTCTGCTGCCAACCAGCTCCCCTCTCCACCACTCAGAGGGCATGGCACACCACACAAGACTGACACCTGAAATATTGAGTTATCGATACAGTGTCTCTATGTGACAGCATGTGTGTGACAGCGTGTGTGCGTCATCGTACGAATGAGAGAGTTATTGATACAATGCCTCTGTAATGTAAGACCGCCGCGCGTGCGTTTATGTGTCTATGACTTTTTTTTGTGTGTGAGGTGTCACTAAATGTGTGATGGAGTTATTGATATTGTGCGCTTGGGCTCAAACCACCCATCGATTCCTAGAAACACAACACCTGCATGCAAGTCAGGTAAAACCGGCATGCTTCAGAAACACGACTGATAGGTTTGCTGGCTGAAAGTTTTCATCAAAGACATCCAAGGACTTTGAAGATACATGTCCCGGAAACTACTCAGTCAGCTAACATTATGGGCTGATTTCATATGTACACAATTGATGACATTTAGGTGATAACATTTGTGTGTGGGCAAAGAAAAATGGAGAAAAAGAAAGGGTGCCAGTAGGTAATAGAAAAATCCAGAGCTATGATGTCAGGTATGGATGTGAGATATACAGACATTTTTTTGCCAGCCCTATTTCAGCCAGACAGTAGGGGGCTATTTGGAATGGAGGAAAGTAATAACCTCCATTTGTTCCCCCTTGTCCCTCGGCTTATGAAAAACGCCTTTACAACTTGCTTTGCCTTAACTGGGTTTTCTGGGAGATTTTCAAGTTTGGCAACTTGTCACTTGGATTGGAGCTGGTGGAAATATGATGTTCAGGTCATGGCTTTCTCTGCTAGTTCAATATGTTGCTGTGTGATTGAGGCAGGCTTGGCGGAGGGGATTTGGGCTATTAATAAAGCCCAGGGTGGTCTTGGGGCCAGCACATATTGTACTGCTGTTGTCAAAGAAAAAAATCTATAACTTTTTTCTACGAGTAAAGCAGAAAATAGCCTTTTATTTGGTTGAAAGCTGAATATTTTTGATTAATTTTCAGTAAAAAAAAAATAAAAAAAAATGACAACCTGCAATTTTTTTTTGCTACAAGACCAGCAGTATCTATGCTATGTGTTATTCCACATTCTGGTCTGGCACTCCCCGAGCCCCCAGAGAGCTTGGTCAGCCGGCTGAGCTCCCCGCTCCCCCTGTCTCCATCACTATCAATTGTCTTTGAACAGCTCCGATCATCACCTCAATTATCCATTGTCCTGCCCACCTGATGGGTTTTTTGCCAACTATAACTTCTCTGTGGATGGACAGGGAATAATGACAGCTGAGGCCTGTGCTTGGGTAGCAGCGTGGAATACAAAGAGGGAGCATGGATGTAGATGTGGCTGTAAAATTCGGCTTCTCCACCACACACACACGTTGACGCAAACACACTTACAAGAGACACACACAAACATGAGAAAACACACGCGCAGTCTTGCAGCTGCATAGACACTCACACAGAGATATCCACAGATGTTGATGCAAGCACACACACACAAACCCCTTTCCCACCTCCTGCTGTAGAAAAGCCATTTACTGACCGAGCGCCGAGGTGTCAAGCTCTAAAGTGAATCTAAGAACGTGCTTGATGTGTTCTCTCTCTCCCTCTCTCTTTCTGTCTCTCTCGCTCTCTCCGAGGCTGAGAGAAACTCATTTACCCTGCAAATCCAAATACACGAGCAGAGTGGGAAAATGTATTCATACCACAGGTGATCTTATTATGGGCGCGGTAAACTGAGCAATGAGAACATCATCCACTGCAAATGACACCTAAACACATATCGACAAAGAAAAAAAGTAATATCATCTGCATAATCAGAGAAAAGCAGTCAGATACCATCGTCTGGGAAATGGAATGAATCGAAAAGTTCAGTGCCAGAGCATCGTGCTATTTATGCGTGATAGTGATTCGATTTAAAGCCAGCGAGGAATCTCCATGTTTGTTAGTGCATGGGAAACAAGCGTGCCGTGGGTGCTTTAGCTATTAGCCAAGCAAAGTACAAGTATAAAATAATCTAGTGCTGCATACAAATAGAGTTTACATGAAATTATGTATGAGACGAGGCACTGGAGCTGACACATGATCACAACCTAATAAAGTATACAACACATCAAATGCAATTATTACACTATTACACAATACTTTATTTAGATTGTCCACTGATGACACTCAGCTATGTGTCACTTTGCCTTTACTGCATGCCCATGGACTATGTTCTCCTTAAAGAGGACTGTTACTAGAACTAACCTGAGTCCCAACCCCGCCTGACCCCATGTTTAATCTTCAGCCTAAGACCAATATTGTATAACCAGATACTGGATAACTATTGATTATGTTTCACCGGAGCAGAAATGATAAGTTGATTAATGGATTAGTTGATCAACAGAAAGTTAATTGCAGCTATTTTGTTAATCGATTCATTTTTACAGTCATTTTTCAAGCAAAAATGTAATAGTCATTTAATGATTTTGGAGTTTTGGACTGTTGGTTGGACACAACAAGCATTTTGAGGAAATTAACTTGGGCTTTAAGAAATTGTAATGGCCATTGTTTTCACTATTTTATGACATTTCATGGGAAAAAAAACAATTAACCTATAAATCAAAAAAATACTAATCTGCAGATTAATGAGTAATGAAAATAATCATTAGTTGCTGCCCTACCTTCCACAGTATCATCTGAAATTACTATATTTCACAGAATATACGATTTTAGAAATACACTAGTAATGTTGCATATAGCATTTTCGGTGTGTAATAACATTCTCCTATCCTACAGTAAAAATGGCTGCCATGTACTGCTGAAACATGAACAGAATATCTCATGTAAAATTCTGCAGAGGTTATAGTTGGCTTATGATGGGAAATTATTATTCTGCACTGTCTCCGGGCCATCCAGCCAGATAGCTCAGCCATTAGCATTTTCCTCTTTGTTCCCATCTATAAACATTTTTGTTGTCCTGAAGGGTCATCTCTGTATTCTTCCATCTCTCCCTTCCTTCGTAATGAATGAGTGTAATTACCAGGCTTGATTGGTTGGAAGGTCAGTGGGAATCCTGTAATTTTTCACTTATGTTAAGCTTGTGTTTGTGATGAATGTATCCAACCTTTCTGCATCCCTCCTTAGATTACTCTAGGCATAGAAATGCATCCACAAATTAAGCTGTTCATTGAACACTGCTACTGGCCAGCCATGAGTAAGTTTATACAGATAAACAAATGGAAAGAGGTGGTGCGGTGGTTTTTAATGCCTGGCCTATTGCAGAGGAGGTATATCATATTTTTGTCTTATTTTTTTATTCCCATATGAGCTTCTCTTGAACAATGTTTTACATGTTGCATACATTATGAGACAATGTAGACAATAACGTTTTAAAATGTATCAAATCTTTTGTTTTTTGTGTTGATTAACATGTGTTGACAGGATTATCTGTAAAAGTTAATTCATGGTATTTCTCCTGCCAAGGAGAGTAGCAATGACGATGATTTACCAGATTCAGATGCACAGTCTTGTGAGCATATAGCATTATATGTATTATAGTCCACTTTGTCTTTTTAAGAGGTACTACCCATTATTTATCACCTTAAGTCATTACAAAGATGTTTGTTCAACTACATGGTAATGTTTGAGGCTGTTCTTGTATTGAATGTAATTGGATTTTGGATTTCATAGAATTTTCATGCGTTCCTGTTATTTTGTTCATCCTTAACAACCAATCATACGATAAATAACGACAGATTTCCAAAATACAATTTCACTCTCCATCTTCTCCTCAGCTCTCTTTCAATCTCCCTAAAACTCCCTTCTTGGATCTTCACGTCTTTCTTGTTTTCCCTTCAAAGTAAGAGAATGTTTTTTGCCAGACCTTAACCCACCACCTCCATCTTTCTTAGTTCATTTTCCCATTTTCTAAACTTTTCTCCCCCTCTCTTGGACCTATAATCTGAGTGTTTGGTTGAGGTTTCTCTTCTGTCGGTTGAATTAGTGGCCTGTCAGAGATGGTTCTGCTGCAGGGCGCTGGCAGCTGCCCCACTCACTCCACGGCCTATCAGCCTCACATTCAGCTGTCCATGATGGAGGGATGGAAGGACGGAGGGATCATTGGACGGAGTGAAAGTGAGGGAGATCAGGCTTCAGAGGGCCAAAGAATGGAGGGATGTAGTGATAGAGAGGAAAGAGGGATGGGTTCTTGATGGGAAGAAGGAGTGGAGAGATATGGTTGAAGAATGAAGGGATGGAGTAGAGGAGGGTATCCGCTCAGGGGCCCTGTGGCCGAAAGCCAGGCAGTGAGTCAGTGGATGGGCGCAGAGGCTATACTCTCCTTGTCTTCCTCTCCTTGTTTCTTTCACTCCTCCTGTTTCTCTTACAATTGCCTTCCTGGTGGACTCCTGGGCTTCTCTTCTCTCTCTCTCTTCTCTCTCTTTTCACTCTCTCTTTTCTCCCACAATCAGTCGGCTGACAGGCGGACTGGGGCCATGATGGACGATGCCCTCTCCGAGTCCGACAACATTTTCTCTCAGTCCCCGAAGCAAGATCGGGCAGCATCAGAGGTAGGCCGGCGCTGGCCTCTTTCAGTGTTTGTGAGGTCCAATTGCTGTGTTCAGTCACCCCTCTCACGACCCCCATATCAGCTGCGCTGGGCTTGTGCAAACTGGAGCTGACCACACGGCCCTGTCTTCTCAAAATCTGCACACTGGCCATGCCACAACATTTAACCACATTTCAACTCTGTGACTTTTCTCTCTTTCTCTTTGTCACAAGGAGCAAAATAGAAATGAGATCATAAACAGAAGAAAAACTTACATATAAGGACATCCAGACCTGTCAGAAAATAAGATTACCTCCCTCAGTATGAAAATGCATTTACAATAATTATTTTTTATCATATGCATGCTTGTATTTTTTGTATAATCCTTTTAAAAATAAGTAAATTCCTAAATCAGCATTAATATCACCAATTCAATTAGGTTTCTAAATTCTTAATTCACAAACAACTAAGTAATCAATTGGTTAATTAATGTAATTATTTCCAGAAAATCTATATGGTAAAATGTTTTGTAAAGTCAGAAAACAACAGCTTTATGTTTGCAAAATAAAAATATTTTCTGACTGCAAGGTCTCCTGCAGCACAAACCAAAAAAACAGCCACAACTTAATTCAATCTCATTAATTTGATAATGTTTAATCAATGAGCCCCGCTGTGTTAAAAGGTCTAGTTCAAACATTGATTACTGTCTTTCAATTCTTCCTCAACAATAAGCTGGGGGAGGCAACTTATCATTATTGGCCTTAAAATGCTTTAATCTGCGCTTCCTGAGGTGTCTTCGTGGTGTAAAAAATTGAAGGGGGGTTGGGGGGGGTGAAGTCTTATTATTGCTGAAAAGCCAAGTTTTCCCCCTCCACACATACACACACAGTGTTGGTACACCCCCGGCCACCCACCCACCACCTCCTCAGAGCCCCGGGCCCCCCATCCCCAGCCTTAATCCAATTTGTTCAGTCCCCCTGTCTTCTGCTAGCACAAAATTAAAGGCCTTCTCCCACAAAAACACCTCACATTTCCAAGGTATTGGCTGCCCTGCAAGACTAGAAACTTCATTTATTCTGGCTAACTTCTCAATTATCTTCCCAGTAGTGGAGACGTGTAAAAAGTACAAAAATCAATAGGATTCCATTCCCCTTGTATTGGAAAGGGGAAAATTAATGAGATAGTACACTCTCTTAATCAGAAATAAATGTTTTAATTCAGATAATGACATAGTTTTCTCTTGCAGAAGGATGACAAATGCCGAGGTGCTGCGAGACCCACCAAGAAGCCGTTTCAATTTTATTGTAAATATAAAAGGTATTGATCTGTGAGATGTACAAACCCTATTGCTTACAAAAGCCATTCAGGGGGACTGGGAAAACTATTAAGCGGCAGGTCAGAAATCAATAAACAACACTAAGAGGTGGCTGTGCCTGCCCTCTCTGGCAGATCTCTGGAAAGCCAAATGGCAGAGTTAGTGACAGGCGGCTCTGTGACGGAGCAATGTTAAGGATGATAGGGTCAGCTGGTTAATGTGGCGAGGGCCCTGACAGGTCGGCAGCCCACCTCAGAGCTGGAGGCCTGACAAGCTGCCATTTAAACAGACACTGACTCATCAGCCTGTCGCTACAGTTAGTGTTTCACTGTGGTGGGCCTCCGCTGACAGGAGCCATTCTGCTGTTTCTCTCTTTCACTTGATTTCTTTCTCCTTTGCTTTCTTTCTCTTTATTCATCTTTGTCTCTTCCTCTTCTGCTGTGTGATCTTATTTTCTCTTGGTCTGTTTCTTTCTCTCTCGCTTTCTTGCTCCTTTAGTTGTTCCGCTCTACCCAGGTTGCTTTGCATCCACTTTAGATCGGGCAGGCAGCAGTAGTTACATATGCATGTCTGATGTCGGAATAAACCGGTGAGAGAGAACAAGCTGTTTGGATTTGGATGGCTCTGGCTTGAATGCATAAGTTCAGTGCGTTGACAGCTGACAGCGTTGTCCTGTTTGAACACATACACTCATTAAATCAATAGTTCAAATTTGACACTGCAGCATTTGTCAGGTTTTTACCGGCAGTCTCGTTCCTCCATTTCTTATATTTCTTGGTTTTTCTCTCCTCTACTAAATATAACCAAAATGACAAAAACAAAACAAATCTGCGTAAAGCATCCATTTTGAAGACAACTGTGACAGAATATAGACAGCTATATGTTTTCTGTGTTCCTTATAAATATTTCTGTGTTTCAGTATTAAGTATTTGATGTTTTAAACATAAAGTGGCTGTTGTACGTTGACAGGAAGATTTAGATGTTTTCTAGAGTTTAGAGTGCATTGTGTTTTGTCTCGTGTTTACATATATTTGATGAATCAAACTGAATCTGACAGATGGATTCTGGAAGACCAATATGTACAGGTTATGTCAGCGCCCGGTGAGAGAGAGAGAGGTTATGGTGAGCCTGAGGGATGGATTGGTGTTGATTTAAGAGCAGGAAAGGGAAAAAGTTGGGTTGTCTAAACAGTAATTATGGGGAAAAGCAGGCGACTCACCAGCCAGCCAGGTCAGATGACTTAACCTCAGATCTATGCACTCCATTGGACTGTCAGAGGGTCAGGGCCCTCTGGCAACTCTCACATCCTGGGCCTTCACTGACATCAGAGCCAGGCAACAGCACACTGTCTATCAGAATGTGAACCATCTTGTTATATCAATAACATATTATGACATTATCTGTATTTTAGACAAAATATGGGAGAATGACAGGCCAGATGAGACAGAGTGAAAGCTGTACGCCAAGGTTACCAGTAGTGCTTGAATCCAAAATGCCTCAGGAACATGTGATGCGCTTTCAGCTGTTGAGCCACTGGGACGCCACAGCAAAGCTATCTTAACAAACATTGTAAATTGATAAATCATTGGAAAACGCAGAGGGACTGTATCTGCTGGGAGATGCTAAGCAGGCTTAGAGGGGATCAGTCTGTGAGTATTGCCATCTTCAGCAGGGGAGATCTGCTACATCCGCCAGACAGATAGATAAATAAATCGAGGCGTATGCGTCTGTATACAAATGAGTGAGCCTGTAAAAGAGAGACAGAGAGAGAGGCTGGGAGTCTGGATGCGAAGGGGGAAAGAGGTATAGAAGGGGATGTCAGAGAAAATCCCACGCCATCTCCCCCTGCGTTGGGACGACGATGATGAGATTTAGGAAGGGTCAACGGCACCTATCAGTAGGTGAAGTGTTTAGTGGGAGTGTTTCTCCACCCCCCTTCTCCTGGAGTGTCATCCTGTGTCACTCTCATCTCCCCAGCCTGATGATGAGGGGGCTGGGGGGCCCAAGGTGCTCGCTCCCTCCTCGGGTTCGGGTCATTTGACCCCGCTGTGTAATTCCTGCCTAATGCCCCTCGTACGAACAAAGCCTGCATCCGTGGCACACTCAGACCCCACTTGACCCCCGCAGCCCAACACAATGCAATTGGCCGTGTCATTATATCAGGCCCGCTCTGTCCCATCTCTCCCTACATGCAACGCGGGACTGTATAAATTGATTTCCAGCTGCTGGTAAAGCACCTTTGCATCTCTCCCATCGGGGTGGGGAAAATGAGAAAAAAAATGACAAGGCAGGAAAGGTCATCTGATATCTTAGATGATATCCAGGGAAAAATGGGTCTAAACAGTCAGGGAAAAAATATTTATCTACAGCTCCATCTGAATTTCCATTTAACACCAGCAGCAGCACCTCCGTCTGAAGCAAAATGGTGTTTATCTGTAGCGGCTTTAGCAGACTGGTACTACAAACCAATGCAAATAAAGCTGTAACTTATTGGGAATAAATTTAACTAAAATTTGACTGTACATTTTTGTATGAATTGGCTTTTAAATTACTGCATTAAATATATGAATACTCAGTACCTTCAGTTTGTTTATTTAAAAAATAGATATGAAACAAGACAAATACTACTTTGTGTTTAAAATGTGTTGTACAATATACAAAAGATTAAATAATCTTTAAACCTCCATCTATTAATGTTTCCTACTTTAATATAACTACTTATGACTCTCGCAGGTACAAACTTTTAACACTAGGGTGCTTGCTTTTCTTTTTGTTTTATAGCAGAACAAACTACTCATTTTTCATGGCTCTGATGTATATGGTGACCGTGACTAGTCCATAATTCAGGCTAAAGAACACAGGCACTTTCCCCACTTTGTTGTCTCACCAAAGAGAAGACCTTGCACGGCATGGCACAGCGCAGCGTGCGGCTAGGGGAGAGACAATTTATGATCCAGTGACACCAGCAGAGGGGGTGATTTATAGTTTAATTTGCTGTGGTAATGGACAGAGGATAATAACATGTAAAATATTAATCAATGTGTAGCAACAGCAGACATCATTTGCTAAGCTTGTTATCCGCTGCTCTGCCCCTGACAGTGAACAATTAAACTGACACGAGGAAAACAAGGCGTTGAGCAGGCATACATGGGCCAAGCCTATAGGGCAGAAGAGGGGATCAAAGTCTGGTTCGGGACCTAGAGGCAGGACATGGAAATAATGTATGTTGGCCAGATTAGTAGTTAAGGTTAACAATTCTTTGGCCTGTGCTTCTCTAGAGGCCTTATGTGAAATAAACACAAAAAAATGTCAAATTTAAAATCAAATGTTTTATGGAGAAAATTCTGTGTCTGAAAATAAAAAAATAAACCTGAGAACCTCAGTTATAATGTTCTACTTACCAACTAAATGGTGTATGTGCAAAGCAGGTGACACTTTGATGGAATGTAAATGAGCAATGTTATTGTCAACAGGATGAGAGATATATCAAAATAAAATTATTAAAATAAAATAGTTGTGAGTATGTAAAACACTGTTTTCTTCAGAGGCAGTAAACAAAACCAACTGACTAAAGGACCGCTAAGGGAACAACCAGGCTATCTGAAATCATGTCCACCTGGTTGACCTTTTGTTTTCTGTGCCAGAGACACACACGGCTGACAAATGAGCTCTCCGAGGCGCAGAGCCCAGTGTAGCAGTGTATTTTGAGTGATGTCTACATAATTAACGTGCAGTGGTTTAGCCTCAGTGATGAAGTGTGTGTATGATTAGGGCTGTTACGGGGATTCATCTAACCTTGTTGGAGCAGTGGTGAGATAGTAATATCCCCTCTCTGCTATGGTTGGATGGGGCTGAATGATGGAATATAATTTCGCTTTATGCTGCAACATTAGACGAGTGCTGGCTGGCAAAAACACAGACAAATATTTTGATACATAAAATGTATGAAATAATAAGCATAATACATACATTTCTACCGTGATGATATAGAATAACTATTGTAAGGTGATGGATAAATGCGCGCAGAAAAGTAGAATTGTTGACAAGATAATCAATAATTCATAAACAAATTAAATAATGTATTTCAAATGAACAGCTAATCAGAAATGATCAATACTATGTTTACTGATAAGCCAAATATTGTTAATATAACACAAATATTTTATGTCCAGCTACCTAAATTGAAAAATAGAGATAAAATGTGTTTTTTTTCTTTTCTCATTATTTATTCATGCGTGAAATTAAGATTTAGTTTATATTAATTTTCCATTCAGAAGTAGACGTGTCAGCTACAGCACATTCACTTTAACAGGACTGTGGATTCACATTATATTTAAGACAGCATGGAAGATTACACATCTTTCTCTTTTATTCTTCCCTTCCTCCTCTCTGTACTACAATTCCCTTTCACCTTGCTTTTTTTTTTTTTTTAGGTGTTTCTGGCCCCCTGCCCCCTGCCCCCATCTGTCTGTGTATGTATGTATGTATGTATGTGTGGATGGAGGTGGGGGTGGCAGACAGTCTTTGGTGTTAGATGTATGTAAGGTCATAGCAGGAGATGAGCCCTGGACCACAGGAGAGACTTAACAAGAAACCCCTCTTAAAAATTCAATTACAGCCTCAAAGAAATTAATAAATCCCCTTTTTCTGTTGGTAGGAACAAAAATTTGTCAACCTGTCCATTTTTCCTGCATCTCCCCCTGACCCTGGTCAATTACATTGCTTGTAAATAGTTTTTATACATGTTCAAATAATTGCTCATCCTAATGTGCAGTGATCTGTATTCGTCATGCTCCGTGGCACCGAGCCCATCACTCGACTCCGCCACCCGGAGCCATTTTGCTGCCGTGGCTGTAAGTGAAATTGAAATTGAAGTTATAATTGATATCGGGGCCCATCACCATAATGGGTTCATCATAGCGCCATCTAAAATATTAATTTTCTAATTATGGATAAATGATCAGACAAGCTGAGCCGGCGCTGGCTGCAGAGCCCCTGGGAGCTGGAGCGATGCGGATGGGAGGACAGGGCCTTGTAAAGCCCACAAATCTTCTCTAATCCTCTCCCGCACAGCGCCCCGGCTCCATTCCCCCCATAATGGATAAATAATAGTTAAGAATCAGGCTGTTAAGCTCAATTTTCTCTCTTGCACTCTCTCTTTCTTCCTCTCCCTTTTTATGTTTGTATGGGCTGCCAGTGCATTGTTGAGTGCATTGAGTGATCCTTTTTTTCACGTTTTCTCTCCCTGCCTTCTGTCTTTGCAAAGCCTCCATCCTTTAACCAAATTCTAGCACACACAGGGCAGCTGTGTCAGAGGGGGGCCCTGCAACACAATTTAATTGCAATCACTTACCAAACCAATGAGGCTACTTAACAATACATCTATTTGCACAGTGCAAACCCATGATTGTCCTGCACACACACACACACACTCACACATACACACAAAGACATACTTTCAAAGATATTTAACACAATAATTATATGCATTTAAACAGAAGATCAGAAAATTCCACAATTATTTTCAAAATTATATTTAATCATATACCCACAAAATTCCCATATTTATTCACAAATGCCAACTGGGTCATTAAAATTAACCTTTTCACTTGGCAGGTAGGAGGCAAGGGAAATGTCCTTTTTATGTGGTTATTTAGGAAGGACGGCACACACACATCCAGGAATTAAACATGCTTTGGCAGAACGTAAATTTCCGTTTTATGTGGCAATACTTTCTGCTAATTGTTTCCCTGCACCCTGATCCCATAATTAGGCCTTTACTGATTACCTAATTACCCAGCAGCAGAAGGGCAGGTTGACGGCAACATTTCAGCCATCGTTCAAAGGCTCATTATCCCTCTGAAAGTCACTCTCTCTATCTCTGCCCCCCCCCCTCTCTCTCTTTCCTCTACCTCCTCTCTTTTCATCCCTCCTTTCCTTTTCCTCTTCTTGCATCACCTTCCCTCCTCTCCTCAATGCACTGAGGGTAGCAGAGAGGAGGTAGAGTATGTGGACCAAAACACTCTGCCACCCTTCTGCATTTGTCAAGCTGTCGGTTACAATGGCAAGTTTGCCACATCGCAACTGCCCCTCTGACAGCCAAGTTTATATTGCAATGGGAAGCCGCACGTTGAGGGGAGCCGGGCAGGGAGGAAAGGAGAGAGGGAGATGCAGGGGTAAAAGGGGGATTGGGGGCAAGCGGAAGGGGGTGGAGAGATGGAGAGAGAGAGCTAAAGGGAGAATGAAAGAGGTAATTTATAGGTGGTGGGTTTGATTTGCACTGGCGCTCTTGTCTCACGGCAAGATATATGTCAGGAGCGGCTTGGAGGAGGATGGAGGAGGGAGCAGTGAGGGGAGGATCCTGCTCAGGCTCTCCCACCGCCTCAGGCCCCTCCTGGGCTTGCTCAGGTGCATGGAGCCTTTCTCATTTCACTGCACAGTGGGGCCTCCAGACATGGCACTGCTATGAGCCCTGGGGACACCCCCTACCTTGCTGCTCTCCCTTCTTTCGTTTAGTCCTTTCCCCTGTTTCTCATAGCATCTCTCTGTCTCCATCTCACCCTCTTTCCTCTCCCACCTCTCTCCCTTTCACCCCCCCCCCCCTCCCTCTGTGTTCCTGGGGCATCCCTTCCCAGCAGGGCGGGCCAGCAGACTAGGCACCGAGCACTTTTGTATCACCACAGCCATTTGACTCAATGAGGGACAACGTGGTTAATCACTAATCCAATTTTAGGGGGCCCTGTGTGTCAGCAGGGTAGGCTCTGTGCTCTTGTCACACTTCATTAGGGCCATTACAGGCCATTTTCTTTTTTGTTCTCAGTGACACATTGAGTACCTAGAGGGCAGGTAGGGGAGACAGTAGAGGGAGCTAGAGAGATGTAAGGGGCAGGGATTAAAAGTGATACCAGCTTTAATATTAAAATATTGGAATTTAAAGTGATATGTAGATAAGGATTGTTAATTTGTGCGTTATCATGTGATCCTTGCATGTTGTAACTATTATGTAACATTTTCTTGACCACAAAAACAATGTATCTTAAAGATCTTTATGCTCTTATTCAACTATTCTTAGGCCTGTTTGCAAGTGCTCACAACATAAAAATATTTGTGTATTGTGCAAAGAATGCTTCCTTCTTTCTCCGTCTCTGGCTCCCCCCCCCCCCATGTTGTGCGACCAGGCCGATGATCAGATGGGTATCCCGGAGCTGGCGGAGCATCTGCTGTGACTATATCACAGAGTCTAATTGGCATGAAAAGAGCCACACAGAGCGCTAGCTTGCAAGCAGGCCGTCCTATTATCCCCACAGACATCTCATTTAGGGGGACTCATGCAGGGAACCTGAGCTCCGACTTGCATGGTTTAGCATCTTTGACAGGAACATGTCCTCCTGAATGCTGCTTTAGTGACGCTTATTCAGAAAGCAGTGGACCGTGCAGAGAGAGGAGGATATATATTTACAGGGACATACTCACAAAAGGCCTTTATGTTTATGAGGAGGATTTTATTCCTTAGTGGTTTGTGGGTTTTTCATGACAAGTTGGTGTTGAAATTGATTTAAAGTTAGTAAATTATTACAATCTGCATATTATCCTAAATGTGTTCTTTTTACATCTGGGTTTTCTTTTCTGTTCAGGGGTGACATCTTGTTTTAGTACAGTATGTATACATACAAATGTAATAAATTAAATGTATGACAAGTATTAATTAATGCATGGTAGATAGTATCATCCATAAGAGGTTTTAGTATTTACATCTAAATCATCTTTACACAAATCAGATTGATGGAAATCAACTTACTGGCTAAGACTTGTGTTCCTCAATTAGGCCAAGAATGACAAATGTTTCTGAATATCTTTCATGGACATTGATTAAGGTCATGCAGCTTAGTGAGTACACAAAGGACTATGAAAAAGTTTAATTCAAGTTTTTTTAAGGATTACTGGAATTACAAAATTGTACTATAATAGGGAGAAATACAGGTAGCTGGAGAATAGAGTGCTCCATGCCTGAGGAAGCAGGCTGGAGGTTTGGAGAACACATCCATCTCGTGGTGTGGGATCAATAGGAGGCAGTGGGGCTGTTGAACGATTGATCCATTTTAGACTATGCTATCAGCTCAATGTACAATTCAATATAATTCACTGGGTATTTAGAATCTCACAGTATTGCACATTTTAAACAGGTTTTATTTCAAATAACTTGTATTATATTTAGTAATTCAAGGTTCTGTATTTCTATTGTTTAGAAATTTGTGAGATTTACTTTTGTTGTTACCTGTGTACTATCTGGGTTTGTCTTTCTTTTTGACGTACATTTGCCTCTATTCCTGCTTTCTTGCCTTCCTACATGTCCTGTTCGCCCTAGCCTTCACTAGTTTACCTGTGTAATTTGTCTTCCTTCATACATTTACCATGGGCCTGTCTAAGTTTTCCCTCTATTTTTTTGTCTGTCTGCCTAGATTAGCTGGCAGACAGACTGGCCTGTCCAACTCCCTGTCTTCCTGGTCTTTCTCCTGTCTATATCTGCCTGCCTGAAGGCCCGGCCAAGCCTCCCTCCAGAATGAGCAGTACTTTAACACACTACCTCATTACCACGTGTAAATAAAGACGGATGGCCGGCGATATTCCTACAAATTTGTTTCCCATTACACTGGGGTCAGCGGTAATTGTGGCTGGCGCCCAACTCCCCTGAGTGTGCGTACAGTTACATTCATATTACAGTTAATAAACAGGGGGCTAACAAATTGTCCTGTAACACCCACCCCCCCCCCCCCATGGTGGGGGGGACATTCTCAGCGGTCAGATACAGTAGCAGCAGCAAGAGGGAAAGCAAGAGAGAAAGAAAGAGAGACTATCTGGGTAATACCCCCCTTCTTTCTCTTTCTATCGCTCTATTACTCCGGAGAGGGCCACAGGGTCTAGTTAGCCTATCGAGGCCTCGGGCGTTGGACCTTTGTGTGTTGAATGCGACATGATAAATGTGAGAACTTGCATGTGTGCAATATGCACTATGCATGCAGAATAATTCAGTATTTTATAGAGGCTTACAGTACTGCGATTATTTTGATGCATGCATTCAAGCGTTTGTGCATGTGTGTATGTGTTGTTCTCACGCTACTGTATGTGTGTGACAATGTACGGTACGCTACCAAATGAGAGGAAGTGTAAATGTGACTGTGTGCTACTTGTTCTGTGTGTGTTTTTCTGTCTGTGCTGACAGGCAGCTGCTCTTAAGGACCTTTAAGTGTCTCCTTATTGCTGCCATTACATGAGTCCTCTAAACGGTGAAATATATCACACTGTTAAACATGGCAGGCTCCACTGTGGGATACAGTAGTCTGAAGGTGAGGCTTCAACAAGGCTTTCTGTAGCTGATAGTACATTGTATTTTACCTTTGGACAAACCGATAACCTAAAATATTTTACCACAGCTTTCTGAATAGTACAGCTTTGTTCAGCTTTAATCAGTTCTGCATAGATACAATTAACTGATTACATCCACAATATACTCTCGCTTCCATCTCTGTGCTAGATCCTCTGCCAGGGGCTTCCCGCAGTATTTTAACCACAGAATGCAACAGGAGATTTCATAAACCTGAAATAAACTTGTTACTCCTCCTAATTGTGTCAAAGTTTCTATAGCCGTAATCTAAAACCGTAACTGTACAGGATACCAGTATACCATTAGTATAATCAAAAAACTGGTTATAGCCACGAAGATTAGAGCGATGCCATCTTATGTTCCAGTTTTCTGTTTTCTCGCAAAAACAATTAAGACCTGCATTTTTTAATTAAAATAATTTCACTGGGAATTGCACATCCAGTCAAAAAATCTTGATCTTTTTGTCTGTGTAATCGGCTCTTATAATATGTGTTGTTATGGAGAGCCTGTGAAGAAGAAGCAGGGAGGGTAAAGAGAGCTCTGTCTGTTTTTGTATGCTCCTGCGAGCTCCCATGATCCATTAGAGAGGCTGAGGATGAATGAATGAGCGGTGCACCCGGAGAGAGAAGAGCAATAGTTTCTTCAGTTCCCACCTTATTGATTTCTGCAGGAAATACAGAACCCTGGGCACAGAGTTAGAAAAGGGAGGACCACACTGATATTAAGTCGTTTTCCCATCTTTTCCAAAAATCTTTAATCAAAGTTTAAGTGAAATACTAACATGCCACTTGACGTGACCTTTTAGCCCTGTTATGAATCACCTGTTTTTGAGCTGAGCTGAGTGGCCAAGAGTGGTTAGAGATATTTCCTAAACACAAATCGCTGCGAGAAAAAGAACAAGTTCAGTGGCAGAGTTAAATGGCCACCGAAGGGCTTGTTTGCTGTTGACCTTTGACAAATGCTAGACAACAAATCTATGTTTAAAGCACTCGCCCCGACTGGATTCCTTTATAGCACTAAGTGGCTCCTGGGTAGGACGAAGCCTTGAAAAGTGACTCCAGCCCAAGCCTAGAAAGCTCTGCTACACCAAAACAAAGGAAGATACAATGCACTTCCTGCACAAATATGGCTCTATGAAGAATGATATACTGCAGGATGGGGGATACATGTCTACAGGGACGAGGCAAACAGGACGATTTGTGAGCATACGAGTGCCTGGCGTCTAATGACAAATATGAAATCAATATAGTGACCTTAATTTGCCCAAAGCATAACTGTGATGCAGTACACAGTGTTTCGATTAAAGGAGGTATAAAAAGATGGTGTCTGTGTGTTGTGAGGGCAGGGAGGCCATGCCCTTTTGAACCCTGGTGCTCACCGAGAGCGTGGCAGCCGTAAAAGGAACAACCAGCCCTGTTTGGTCATTGAATAGGCTCCTTATGGCTCATGGGTAATAATGTCACGCCTCAAGACGTTTTTTAAAAAGAGCCAGCGAATGATAGCTACCAATGTGTTCCGCAACACTGGCAACATTATGGCAGCAGAGGAGAAAATATAATAGCTTGAATATGCTATGAATAACAAAACCTGTCAATACTCACCTCTAGAAGAATTGCTGATCAGACACAGTTCATGTAAAGTGTACGTGTGTGAGTGAGAATTTATGATATGTGTCCCTATATATGAGAGTGTGTGTGCATGTGAAAAAAGTGATGGGTCCCATTGTGTGTGTGTGTGTGTGTGTGTGTTGAATTTGTGCAATGTACTAGATAGACCAAAGTGTCCATTTTTGAATTTCCATCTGCTGGAATTCACACTTTTGTGACATTACACATTTGAAAATGTTTTCTAATTTAGTCTTGTATATTTATGTCTAAATATATAAACATTCTGACTTTCAGCTTTAAGTGTGTTTGAGGGTGTTGGACCATTGTGGTCCATTTTATACATAGTTTTAGGACAATGCAGCAGGGCATGCATTCTCAGAAAAAGACAATAGGTGAAGATGGGTGCAGTACAGAACATCACCAGGGAAGATAGGAAGAGTCTGGGGGATGCAGACTTCAGAAAAGCATTGTCTGCAAAGGATTTCCAACTAAATATTAAATATGATGACCTAAATAAATTTTATTCAAATGTTTTAAATATCTTTTGGTCATCTGAAACTGTGAAAGTATGTTTAAAAAAGATAACTTCTACACTGATCACGTAATGTGGATGTCACCATTCTTAAATTAAAGCTGACAGTCAGCACTTTAACCACATAGTCATTGTTTCATTTTGAATCCAATGTGTTAAAGTACAGAGCCAACACATCAAAAAAATATGTCAGTTCTTTTATTTATAGACCACATTGTATACAGACAAAATAATCAGAAACAAGGCACCCCTGACCAACAAGAAGGCAGTCTACAACTATATTACTGTATGTTATCAAGGGTCAGAACCTCAGTTCAGTTGCAAGTACTTAGATCTATTTAGCTGTAAGTATTACATTGCTTGGGCTCGTAGATATGGTTAAATTCTGGTACATTACTTGAAATGGAGTCACTAGTCTAAGTAGAACAGCTTGTTTGTTTTTTGTTTTTTGTTTTTTTTGGGGGGGGGGGGTGTCAGGTCAAAATTACAGGCAACACTGTTGTGACATGATTAGTGGAAAGTGTAGTACACTAACACCAATTTTCACTAAAATAAACAAACAATAAAATCATTTTAAGATGATCACTTGAATGGAGGAAAAAAGCCATCACTTTGAAAATGGGCCTTGGGCTCTCACATGAGACTTAAGAGAGGAATTTTAAACTGATGATGTTCTGTAATTGAGTAACCAAAATCATTCAAAGCCTCGTTTTAGCCCAGCACCACTGAGCTCGTCATAGAGCCTGTAAATGAGTCAGTTTTGTTTAGCTCTGCCCCTGGGCTGTCAGCAGCCGAGGGCAGAATGGATCACACAATGAAGCCATTCGGTTAGAGCTTAGCCCTTAAAACAACATGCCACTCAATGATCCCAATGATCCTCCTGGAAAACAATGGCGGGACACATCAGTCAGGCCTGTGTGGGAGGGAGGGTGGCAGGGGGACAATGATGCCTCCGTGGTGCTGTCCTGTTGGGAAGACGTTCCCAACGGGACGGCTCTTTTCACAGCCTGACCTGGAAGAGAACGACATGGTGAGGGTGTAGGGGGTAAAACTGAGGGGGATAAATTGCAAAATCATCTGTCTTATTAACTTCTTTAATCCTGCATTGGCTGCCAGAATCTTCTTATCTTAAAACAAATGAATATATGACAGTAATTTGAGATCATTTTGTTTGTTACAGAATAAGAAAAATAGAATATTTGGGGAACTTTTGATTGATTTGGAAAAATTCCGGAAATTCTCAAAATTTAAATGTCCTTTTGCTCTCTTTTTTTCTATGACAACTCAGCAAGATGCAGCAGAGCTCCATCTCTGCCTTCTCCAACAGAAATCAACTGATTGTTTGAGTTCCTGAATTAAAAAATATCCCCAAAATTATCCCAAAGACGTGTAATAAACCAAGTTATGAAGTCTCATTGCATTTATTTATGTATTTGATAACGCTGCAACAGGAGAAGAAAAGATGAGTAGAGAAGAATATCTGCATGATTTGTAGAGCTGATATTTGAAGTTTAATTGGTTACCAGTTGGACATGCATGACAGATCATAGACTGACAAAGTCACGTCTGGGCATTTTGGTTAAATTAAACTTTCCCGTTTGTTTTGAGGAGGATAAAGAGGGGTTTAGCATGAGAGATTGAAGAAGATGCGAAGAAAGAGTAATGTTTTAGGGTTGGGTGAAATTCAGGAGGACAGGGATAAAGCAGAGGCCCCCTGGGTCATAAATACCATAAAGCCTCCAGCATATTACCCAGTGCCAGGCCAATCTCTGTTCATTACCGCTCCACGCTACTCAGCACTTCATTTAAAACTCACATTCCTCTAATTAACACACACTGCTGGGTACAGATGAGCCAGTACAGAGCCTTGTCTGTCTTTCCCTTGCTTTTACTACACACTCAATTATGTGTCTCTGTCATCACGTTTCTTT
This sequence comes from Macquaria australasica, assembly GCA_005408345.1. Taxonomy (NCBI): domain Eukaryota; kingdom Metazoa; phylum Chordata; class Actinopteri; order Centrarchiformes; family Percichthyidae; genus Macquaria; species Macquaria australasica. The sequence goes on from SEMN01000016.1 coordinate 368,808, forward strand.
TGCTCTTCACTCTTTTCTTCTCTCTTGTCATTTAATTTCCTGCTTTGTGGCAATTTCCTTCTCAGTGGGCTTCTTGGAATAAAAGTATCTGTGTTACTAACATTATAGTAAACATGCTTCCATGCTATTTTTCCACGTACATTCAATAAACACAATTAGACCCCAGACATGTTTTTGGTCTTGTGATAGCTATTAAAAGTGTAGAAGGAAACATGGCTGCATCAGAATCTGAAGAAACAGTTTGTCCAACAAATTGGATGTGGTAAATGTTTGTTCATTTATTATATCAACCAATTACACTGCGACAGAATTAGCTCCATTAGAGTACAAAAGGCATTGAGGAGTATTTAAAGAAAGAGAAGCACATCGATTTTCCTGCTGCACTTAAACCTTCACATTAGCTTACATCAACTGACTCTGGGTGTTTTTCATGTTAAATGATACCCATGAAAAGATACACGGTGATCTACATGATAGATACACGAGGCAGGAATGAAATTTGGATAGTTTTTATTATGTCCTCTGTATTCGTAAGACACAGGAAAAACCAGCCATTCATCACAGCTCATATTGGTTTCACAATACATCGCCTGCTGTTATTAAAGGAGTCTTCTGTGCAGCTTAAAGTAAATGATTCTGCTTCTATCACAGGCGCTTATGTGGATCAGATGATGCGTCTACTGATAGGTTTGTAATGGACTTTTCCTGTTCATTAACTGAGTTATAGCACCAGGATTTTATGCTTTGCAGTTCTAAATTGAACAATGCATCTCCAATGTTTAAAGTAATATTAATATTTTCAAAATCAATGTTAGTAAAATTTTATGTACACAGTTGTATTTGTTGATGGCCAGCCGCCGCAAATAAAGAGAAGATTTATGAAGGCGAGGGTCTCCTCTCACTGTACTATTATCACAAGTGAACGCAGACCATAAAAAACTTTAATTAAAATTTTAATTAACACCGGTAATCAATAGGGTGTAACATAACATCTCACATATTTTCAGTGGCATGGAGGAAAATGTAATCAAACAAATACAGAGGGACCAAATATGATGATTTTATAGGCTAATAAGCCCAAGGTAAGTGTGGCAGGATGAGTGGGAAATGTCACAGTCTTTGTCCTTTTCCCATGTGGTGTTAGGTAATGTGCTGAAGGCTGTAATGCATCCGTTTGTTCTTGTCTGTCTAGGCTTTATAACACTTCCACTAGAATCTAAATCTTATTAGATCATGTCAATATGAATACACCACTTTTCATCAGTCTGCCATCAAGCATGTTTTGGTTTAGTTTTGAATACATGATTATTAACGTTGCATTCAATTAGCAAGCTGTGAAGAATAAATTGTGTGTTAAAGCCAGAAACTGTCCATTCTACATAATCCTGTTTACATTATAATCCTCAAAGAATTGTGGATTGTTTTCTGTAACTGATTTTTTCTTTTGCCATGATCAAAACCAACCAAATCATAACCAAAAAAAAAGTATATAGTTCATCACAGCCCCAGTTCACACACACAGCTGTTGTAGTCTGTTAACCCTGCGTTTCTCAATGAAAGTACAGACTGGTAGGACATGCAGTCCTGATGGAGCTCAGTGATGTATGGGGAAGAGAGAACCTTTAGTTGAGTTGGGCATACGTACAGTAATTGTGCACCTCTTTGTCCCCCAAAACAAGAGGCTACAGATGACTAGCTGTTCTTCTGCATTCAGATGATTGTTGGGACTCAATCATCTAAAAGAAAAGGCCGTCGTAAAGCCTACAAGCAGCTGTGGATGCCAGATGATGGTGGGAATCAGCCATGAATCTAGTCTACCATACTACAAACTCAAGGCTACATACTCTGTTAGGGGTTGAATGGAGCTGGACTAAGGCATGAACGTTAAGGGAAGAAGGACAAAGCAAGTGAAAGAACAAAAACAGAGTGAGAGAGAGAGGAGAGTATTAGGGTAATAGTCCCTGAAGATTGTCTGCCACTCTCATCCCTCCTCTCTACCATTTCTCTCTCTTTCTTCTACTTTCACAGAGGTAATCTCCCCAACAGCTTGACGCAGGCGTACCTCAGCTCAGCGAAACAATAAATAAACTGGATTGGCCACAAAATGGGAATTGCATATAAGGCAATAAAGCAAATTTCAATCACGCTCCATGGGCCTTTTTACATTGCTATGGAGGGTAGGTACACTTGCCAATCCTGAGGTTATCGAAACAGTGAGTGAGAGGGGCCCGAAAGTCCATGAAGGTAGTTTTGAGTAAGTAAATAATTATTATATTTTTGTATATTTATACAGTCTATTGAAAGTTGGAGAGTTTCCTTTTACTTAGTATAAGTAAGTGCTAAATATCAACTTAAGAAAGGCACAAAACTTTAAATGCAAGTAAATTGTTTTTGGGTCCCACATAAATAAACTTAAATGAAAAAAAAAACAATATATTGAATAAAAAGTACAGTCAATATTTAACTAAATGACCTCAGCTGAATAATGAAATCTAATTACTGGCTAAATCATGGTGTCTGTCTTGCATCCTTTTATTTCGCGAAGTTCTCGCCAGCGACTAAAAGCTAGCCCAAGATTTTCTCTTGTCCAGCCTCTTGCTTAATCACTCTCTTTTTCTCTTCTTAGCTTTCTCCATCAACATCCTCTTCGGTCTCATACATAGACATAGTGCCGTAAAGCATTACGCACTTCTCGCAAGAGGTCGTACCTGCTCAACCCAAGTTACATAGTGCAAGAACGAGGCTTCGTTCTCCCTATTACAAGTCAGTGTACCATCAAAATTATTTTGAATCTCTTATTTTAAGTTGTTTAAAAAGTTGCATAATGTTGCTTTCTACTTTGAAAGAGCAGAATCATAAATCTAGAAATGTAGCTCTCTGAGCACTAAATAATGTGATTATTGATCTCCATGTGGAAATTCTCATCTTGCTCTCACCCCTCCTCATGGAGGTCAGAGGTTAGGCTCAGCTACAGAACAACACCATCAACAGAAAAAGCTGTCTGGCTGCGGGATCTTTGCAAAACCTTTGTATTTCCAATTTGACCTTTTCGTCATTTCTATGAGTGGATGTTGATTCCTCTATCTGGACGACATAACATGATCCTGGGACCCAGCCAAAAAAACAACAACAAAAAAAAGACAATTTCAACATTCAATATATGTTTATATTTTTTTAAATCACCAGCACCACATAGCCTAGTTATCAAAATTTGTAGCTCCTGTGTCAGACACTTTCAGTTTACCTGCATTTCTGTAGAATTCTGTAACCTTTAGCCTTTCTTCCAGCTGTGTTGTCTCAGTGTGTGTAGGTAGGTGAAGGTATGTGTCAGGGTGAGAGTGTCAGGAACGAGCAGAGACAGTACAGGTATGTGTGTGTATGTGTGTCTGTGTCTCAAACAGTGATAAAAGGCCCTGCTCTCTAGACCTCAGAGTAACCCAGCGATGACAAATAGTTTCCCTCTCTCTTCCTCTCATCACTGCCCTCGACCCTAACTGAGAATTTCATCTGCAAACAGCTCGATTTGATGGGCAAATGTTTGCTCAGCTTCGAACGAGTGTTCAGACTGAATATTTTTTAAGTAAATGTTTGCGCAGTTGTTTCTACTTTCTCTGTATTATTTCTCTCTGTGACGATCTCCCCATTTTTGGTCTTGTTCTCTTTCCTCTGTGAAAAAAGAAAAAGTCTCCTCTCAGGGTATTTTATTGTCATAATGAAATGGGAGCTGTACCATTTGTTTTAAGAGTTTTGTCTTTGCAGGGGGAGTTAGTATCTTCTCTGTGTTGATTCTTATGCATGTATAAAGGACAGATGGTCCTTTATACTGTGGAAAAACCGACTTGCTTCTTCTCCGTCCCCGGTGTCAAACTTGCTGGCTAGCTTTCCAATGAACAGATTTTTTACTGCTCACATCTAATAAATATTTAGGATTAACTCAATGAAACGATGCAAACACAAATGAAATGTATTTAATGGGCATCCTGTCCATTGGAGGAGTTTCAATAGGGCACCGTTGAGGTGTGAAATGGCTACAACAGGCAATATAACACTCACATCGTCTCTCTCTCTCGCTTTCTGTGTCTTTTTGTCTCTCGCTCACACACTCTCATACACACACACACACACACAAGGAAAAAAAGCACCTAATATTTTCTGTCAGCAAGATTGTGCATACCCCCAACCTTCAAATAATTTACTGCCGTGTGTCTACAGAGTGTTTGGCGCAAAAGTGTCACTAAATCTCAGCCCTCAAAGTCAAACGTCAGGTAAACCACAGAAAAATAATGTTTATTTTCTCTCAGCCCTGGCCCTGTTCTTAACCATGCTGTCAGTACACCAGGAGCTCGTATATCTCACAAATTCCCCTATGATCTGTACAAGTAGTCTTTGAAAAGTGACTGAGAACACACTACAGCGGATTCTTTATTACTTACAAGTCTTGAAACAATGACACACAAGTTTTTTCCTTATGCCAGAGAAGTATTACAAGTCCTGACCGTTGTCACTCATCTTAATAAGCTGTCTGATTAATTAAATAGTGCAACACACTGCATAAAAGATGCAGGAAGATGCATCTCAACTGTGTAGATGTACAAAACATCTGTGTATCCCTTCCAGGCTCTTTCATCTCCCTCAGTTGCCCGCAGCTTGGAAAAATAATGTGTATTGTTTATTCATAACTGCTTTGTCACAACTTCCCTTCTGTCACTGCTGGCCTCAACTTGACTGCCACAACAGAGCTCACCTTCAGCTGTCCCCAAAGCACAGAAACAGCAGAAAGTGCAACACCTGGGTGTTATCACCCAAACTGATAATACAGCCATACGTTATTCATTTATATTGATATTTTCATGCATACTCAACAATAAGTTATATGTTCAATTTAGATAGGGGTTTATTGTGATGTTGTGGAACCTCATATTAACTTCTTTGGAGGATTCTGATAATTTTTAATGTTAACATTTACACAATTTCAATGATATTCTCTGAGAAATTTTACTCTTTTCTAGTCAAATAAAGTGCTAATATTCTCCATAATATTGCTAATATTTTAAGTGTTACTGTACATCCACTGTTTTACAGCAAGAAGCTCCTGGGTGTGACCCTGAAATGGACTGCTGGGGACTTGTGTAGAGTTTGCATGTTCTCCTGGTGTTCCTGTTTTCTCCACAAGGTATGGGTTATGTAAATTGGAGACTGTAGATGTAAATGATGTAAATGTATTTGACTGTCTGTATGTGTAGACCTGTAATAACTGACATCAGGGTGTACCCTGCCCAATGCATGCTGGAACAGGCCAAAGGTCCCTTCAACACTGAAAAAAAAAAAGATTGAAAATAGATTTAGATCTCTTTCCACATTTCCTGTCAACTCTCTAATCAAGGCATGAAATGCCCCAAAAAATAATTGCATGTTATTAGATTGCTTGCTACATTCTGCTCAGCATCTGTGTGTTTGTGTGCGTAGACTGTGTGAGCATGGATGCACACGTGTTAATGTTTGTATTTGTGTGTATCTGTGTGTTTGAGGCACATTGATGACAACACCTCTGTTTGAGGACACACACCAAACTATTTTCCCGCTCTCTAAATGATTATGTCTGCTTGTGCTTAACCCCCTCAACCCTATTCGCCACTGTAATAGAATTTCTCAACCCATTCGACCCCCTCACTACCCACCCCCATAACCCAAATAGCCTGCCCCATTTCACTCAAAATCCCTATATCATAAATGCATTCACACAAACACTGTGCACACAGAGAAAGAGAGCTAAACAGTAACAGAGAGGAGGAAGGAAGAAAGCAAGGGGGGCAGACAAAGCAAGCAGGTGAATGCAAGAATCTCAAGCACACCCACAGCCCACCCTATGCTGCTGTCATACATACGTGTTTCCCCTCCTAAAGATTCACAATGGGGCATTCTCTAATAACAAATCATTTCTTTCAAAGTATGCTTTTTAATCTGGCCATGCTTGACAGGGCCCATCCTTTCCACTGAAGTGAAAGACCACTTAGAGGCCAGGCCAATAAGGCCCAGCAGCCCCGTGGCTTGACTGGGGTGATTTGTCAGGCCCCTCCGGCATGCCGTTGGTGGTCACACCGATGGATTTATCCCAAGGCAAATGGAGATAGCCCTCACCAGCCGTGGGCCCAGCACTCTGATTACAGACCCTCTCTTCGAGTTGCATTGATAGATGTTGCTTGTGTTTATCTATTTACAATGCCACTAAATCTGTGAATACAATGCAACATGGGCAGAAGGGGTACGACTCTGGGGGCTGAGCGAGAGAGGGAGCGAGTCCTGCATGGTTTGATTTATGCTACGCTATGCAGAGCAATAGAGAGACAGTACAGATGAAGGGTCTGGGATGAAACAGCTCGGTGGGGTGGAGGTTGTGGTTTTGCATTGGGGTCGGAAGGGCGCTAGGATGAATCTCATGCATTTCTCACACTGGGTGCTGTCCACCATGCCATAAGAATAACAAACACGCAGCAAAAGGAATGAGGGGAGCGTTTCAGGCACACAGGGGAAAACAGAATGTACTTTCGGGACAACAATGTGGAGCCAATCGGAGATGCACAGTGGTGAACATTTATCCCAGCGCTCCCACATCTATGGTGAAGAGTAATTCCATCCAGGGACAATCACTGGGACAGCTCTGGTTCAGACAGCCTCTTCCATCTCATTCCCATCCAGCCAACCTAAACCAGCTTTGCTCCACAGACATGGACCTTCCCTGGGTTACCAGCTATGATAAAAATGAGTTCAAAGGAGTCAAGTTAGAGACATTGGAGGTGTTTCTAGGTTTGTCTGTCCAAGTCTTAAAACCAAGCAGCAATAATGAAATCGCCACTGAGATACAAACAAATACTGATAAGGCCTATCAACATATGGATCTACAAAATATGGCAAAATAAATTCAGCTATCAAGATTGAAAATACAGCAAAGTCATCACAATCATTAAGAGAAATGCTCTGAGCTCAAGTTGTATTTTTCTTCCAAGTTTCTGTTTCTAGAAACAGTTACATGAATGCAAACAACATTTGTTCTTGTTCTGTGATGTGGTGAAGCAAGGTCGCACTAAGGCCCTTTTGATCTCCAGTGTCTTACTGGCACACTTGTTTCCTTGAAGTCTTTCAAGGCTAAGGATGGTGAACTGCAACAGTTCTGCCTTGACAGGAATATACATACCATCAAATATCTACAAACCAAGACCAAAGTCAGCAATATTCAGGATGTAGGATCCAACAGTATAAGGATTGTATCAACCTTGTATCAACTGCCTTTAAGACACTACAGTCTCAAATTTGGGAAAAGATTGAAAAAAAAGCATGAAACAGCAAATCTACCAAACACTAGATGTGTCAATACCATTATAGTAGATAACTCCAAAGCATAGACCTACACTGCACACAAGTTCAACAGCTTCAGATGTCAAGTTATCCTTAGTATAGACTAAAAAGAGTGTAATGAAATCTTTCAATGCAGGATACCTTTCAGTATAAACTTCTCCTCGGGTTAGGAACTTGAACATTCAAAAAGCAATCGAATAGACCCACTCCTCTTCCTTGTTCAAAAGGAGCCAGTTAAGGCATATGATCAGGATGCCCAAACCACCCAGAACCTGCTGGATTACAAACGCTACTTGGCCTGGCAATGCCTCAGGATCCCCCAAGACGAGTTGGAGGATAAGCCTGGGAAGAAGAATGTACAGGTTGCTTTGTTAAGTGTGTTGCCACCATTACCCAGACTCAGTTAAGCAGCAGGAAAATGGATGGATAAATGGAAAAAATATATTAAAAAGGACATTGTGACCATTAATTACTAACACTAGGTTAGAATACCTGGAACAGTAATAAAAAATTTAAAAAAAGGTTTTGCTGCACACACACAACAAAACCCTTGTGTGCCTTATTGTATTGTTTGTAAAATGCTGAAATAAATGTAAAGAAAAAAATCAAATGGGTCTAGAGTTTATTTTTGAAGTTCACCAAATCCTTAAATAGTTTTTTGTTCCTTTAGATTGTGCCTGTGATTGCTTACTGTCCTGAGGATTTCTACTTTTCTCATTGATCACTTGAAACAGTGATGTTGCTACAAGTGCAGATGATTGTGCACAGTCCTTCAGTACTAATCTATGGTGAATGGCACAAAACCAAGACGACTATGGGATGTGTTTACAATATTTTGATGCTGCTTCATAAAGACCACAGAAATTGTAAAAAAAAATAAAACCACCTCACTCCTGTCTGACTGAAAGGAATTTCTCTTCTTCTCTTCGATCCTCAGGGCACAGTGATGATAACCTTATTGTACCAATATCATTGAAGCCTGTTTAGATCCAGCTGTCACACCTCGAATTCAGCAAGATATAAGAATCAGACTTCATAGTCATCAACAGTGGCATCATCGTCAGCAATAATAGCCACTGGACAGCTGATATCCAACCAGTCAAAGGAAGCTCCATCATGTTCGATCTCAACCAACTAGACTGCTGTAAGACTATGCGCTGTTCCTATCCACAGTACAGTATCCCCTACCATACACGCCCACACATCCCAACAACCCCCCTCTTGCCCCAACCTCTTGGAAAGCTTATGTATGGCGCTCTCATTGTTTCCTCAGCCTATTGAGGTAAAGATAACTGTGGGTTGTGAGAGAGCTGAGTGATTATACATCAGTAAAATCACAGGGGGTATATATCACTGCCACTGGGACACACCCACTGGAATGAATTGGGTCAAATGAGAGCAGTGCATCGGGCAGGGCGCATTGACAGTTACTAATGCACCTCCCATGGCCACTAACAGGAGTGTACAAATTGCCAGAGGTTTGTACACTTTGCCTGTTTAGGGCAGGGGCAGCCATGGCTTGCAGGAAGCTTTGCAGTAGTGGCATAGGTAGGTAACTAAATCAACACTTCAGCGGTGCACCAGGATGAACTTCATTCGAACAAAGAGGAGGGGAGTTCCTTCCATAAGTATCGGCCTCACCCACAAGACAGGTAAGAGGGGTTAAGACAGAGAATATAGAAAATGTAAGGTTGGTGAAGACTGAAAGGTAAAGGCTGTTTTGAGAATTAACCTGAAATGGACTGCATCTTCAAGAGGAGCCAGAATTGTCACACATAAAATGGACAATTTCACTTTCATTACAACATTTCCCCAACATTAACCATACTTTGGTTGCATGACCATGATCTGTCTCTAACCTTGACCAAGTGCCTGGCTAGGCTAGTTGAAGAAAACATTAACCATGCCATACACAAATATTGAAGAACAATCAATACAAGATGCAGAAAAGTATAATATGAAAGTCAATTAGTTTCCTTCAAAATGCATTTGCTAATGCAAAATAAAATTGCATATGTACCTATTTTTGTTCTGTATAAATACAGATAATAAAGTAATTTCTGTCATGACAAGTAAATGAAATCTCAATTACTATCAATATTTCAATTAATACATTCACTTCTGGGTCTTCTCAGGAGGCTGTAAGAAATTGAAGCAGCACCTTTTGCCAAGTTAATGTTTTGTTCTGTCAAATGTCACATTAATAATGAGCAGAGTAGAACAAAGCTAATGTCTTTCAATCAACTGTTGAGCAAATATTAAATTTAATCTCTTATGCTGGACAGCAAAAACGTTTAAATCAGTTCGTCTCAGGACAGAATAATTTTGTGGCAGCTATCAAAAGCTGTGATCAGTCTTAACGTGTGATCAGTCTTGATCCTGGATATTGGGAAATTAATATATGTATCTGTGCGGGCTGAGCTGTTGTGAGACAAACAAGTGGAGGCTGAGGAAGGAATGTTACACCCTGCTCTCTGATCCTGCCACACCACTCAAGTTTGTCCTCCCTCAGACCTGTTATTTTATCACACTACAACACCAGAGAACACAGACATGCCTGGATTGCAAAGGCACCTCAGTAACAGACGGTCATCAAAGCCACAAAACTGTTTTATGGGTTTATATATTTATGGTATAGTGAGGATGTGTAATGCTGTTTGAGAGATACAAAAAGAAAACAAAAGTAGAAAAGGCAGGCAGTCTATGCAAAGAAAATGCATGCCAAGAATTATGTGTATAATATGGAGGTACTGTATAGCATGTGTCTCAGTGCTTACATAGATATGACGGTATATACCGTGCAACAGTAGATATGTGTCCACAGGTAGAGATTTGGCAATACCGTTTCCACCACAGGAGCTATCTCTTAGTGTCTCTGCTGTATATTTGGGGCAGGCTATGTAGGAAATCAGGGCTGGATTCACGAGATAATGATTCTCACGTGATCTTGCAAATCCAGCTGCCTTGCAAGGTAACATGGTTTGGGCAGCAGGACTGCTGTTCTCAAGTGACGTGAGAGTGACAGTTGTTGGCGGTAATGTTTGCCAACTGCCGCAGAAGAAGACAGTGACAAGAAAACATGGAGGAAAGTGAAACTTTAAATACAGAGCATGGAGTACGGTATGGTTATTTTAAACCATTTCTTAATTGAACAGAACAATTACTGTATTGTGATATATGCCTTTACTGTGATCTAAAATTACATATACCGTGATAGAAGATTTTGGCCATATCGCCTACCCCTAATATGCATGCACAATTACCTTTATAGGTGTATATATTTTAGGTGTATAGGACTACAGAAGTGTCTATCTGTATAACTGAGTGTGTATGGCCTAAAGAAAGGTATTCAGAGTCACACCTGTCTGCTGTAGTTTGCACTGAGGCGAGGGGAGGCACAACAGGCATGCAGTGTCTATACATGCCTGTGCACCTGGCGAAAGGGACCTGATGACTGCACATACATAGAACAAGAAAACATAGAGAGGAAACTCTCAATGTTGTGCTGCTGTTTTTTTTGTTTTGTTTTTGTTGTTTTTTTGTAAAAAAAAATTTATTATACCCACTATATTTTACAGTAACTTTGGCCCAGTTAAAAATCCACAATACTGGTAAAAGCATTGATTCCCAGCTCCACTGCACCATTGATTAAGATCTTCGTATCAGTACTTTGAGCTCGAGGACACTGACTGACATAAAGCAACACAAATATGCTTGTTGAATAATGAAGCTCATCATTATTTTTTGTCAATATTTTGTTAATCCTTAAAGGTTCAATCTTTTTTATTAATTGCTTTCTAGATGAATAGTAAGCATTTTCTAAACTTGTCATAAGGGGGTTGTAATCTGGTATTTCCACTGCTGGTGAAATATTGCATGTTATCGTAGTATGCATCCTTTAGCTTATTATTCTTGTGTTTTTAGGTTCTGGCATTGATGACACATTAAATAACTCGCCTCCTAAAATGTTCACAAAGCTGTTTTAATGTGATGCATGATCAGTAATTTCTGAATTCTTTGAGTCAAGTTAAAGAAGGAAGTGCTCCTTCTGTTCAGTCTAACTCTATGTTCAGCTATGTACCAGTATAGTGTGACTTGGCCTGTGGCTTGGCAGTGGACCGACACTCTGAATCCCTGTGTGTATGTGTGTGTGTGTGCGCTTGTGTGTATTTATGTGTGTATGTGAGTGTATGAAGCTGTGACCTCTGATGTGTACAACACCTGTGTCCACTAAGCATTAGATGTACTAAAGACCTGCAGCTGCTAAACCCATCTCTCTCTTTTCCTCTCTCACTGTGTAACACAACATGGATTCACATACACACATACATACCATAAATATAAAAACACAAAAGCACACATAGGACATGTCAATACATAATGTATGCGCATACACAAAGACATACGTCTTCCAACCTCTTACACATCCAATCACAAAACATAAGTGTATGTTCACTCTGAAAAACAGTCCCAACCAGTGTTGGCTACTTACACACACACACACACACACACTTTTTCTCTCTGCAGGATTATGACATGTTATTAATTGCTACCATTATCAGCGACAGCTTGCCCGAGAACTGGGCCCTTCTCTGGGGATGTGAGGCCCAGTGTCGCAGAATACAAAAAAGTGAGAGAGAGAGAGGAAAAGAACAGAGTCACGGAGAGGAAAAGGGCACATTGAAAGAGTGAATGAGTGATGGAGGAAACGAAAGAGGAGGGAGAGACGGGGGAGAGAGAGAGAGAGACAGAGACAGTGAAGGTGTAATGCGTCACGCAGCGCGATGCAACACTCTGCCCAAAAGGGATTGTGGGATTGTGAATAATTTATCAGAAAACATTTTTCTTGGTCCTTTCCACAGACCCACAAATCCTCCCTGAGCTCTCTTTAGACGGGGCTGGAGATAATGTACTGTGTGAGTGTGTGTTAGCGAACATACTGTATATGCTGACTTCTGGCTCACTCTCATACACAGCGATCTAAATGGACATTCACACAGCAACATAAATGTACATTCATGAATGCGTATGTAGCAGTAAACTCCACAAAAGTGCACACATGCTGAAGCTGTACAACACGAGGCACGTGTCCACAGCAACAGTGAGAGCTGGGCTCGTCCAGCCTATTTGTGTTGCCAAAATGTTATTGGATGGTGGATCACACATGATTACAGAGCCCTCTTCAATCTACACTTTATGAAAGCAATGAAGGTGGTAATTTGTAAACAAAGATATCATCAAACTACTAATCTCTTAGCTGAATCAGTGACACAAATCTCTGAACCTCGTCACATGTTCACTGGCCCGTCTAGATCTCTTCCCTGCTCATATGTAGAGAGAGAGAGAGAGAAATTGATTGGAAGGAGTTTGAAGGAGAATTCGATTGTCAACAGCATCCTGGCATCAACTCCCCCAGCCCATTCATCTGTAGCAGCAGAAAAAAAACAGTTACGTGAACTGTCACACCCAACTCTACTGTTAATTTAAGGTAATTAGCGAGCGAGTGATTCCCAATATATCATGGTGCAACTGGCAGACTCCACAATATTTCACAGCCAATCTGTTACCTTTGCAGCCCCACCTCCTTCCCCCTCCCTCCTGCTCTCCATTTCTCTCATTTCAAACACAGTAACTACACATGCAAACACACTTATCCCTGCTGACAAACAGACACCCTGGCAGATATACCGACATTCTCTGCCAGGCAGATGTGTACAAGCTGTATGATACAAGAAAAATGTATTTTGTGCTAGTTCAGCTGTCATAGTTTACTTTCCAGACAATACACTGGCAAGCCAGCATAATCCTATACTGTTACAGCTTACGTTACTAAAATAAATAGGTTTTTTTCTCTGACTAGAGGTAACTAAAGTCTTGGAATGCATCCACTGTGACATAGTTTGTATCTATCAAAATAATGCAACAAATAGAAACAGAGAGCTGAAGGGTGAAGACTATCGAGGATGGCCTATGAACTCAATAGCTTCTAGTCACCATTCCCACAGACTAAAACACATAGGTAAACAATATTTTGGCCATACAATATTCTTTCAGAGACCATAATAACATTGTAAATGCATGTATGGTAACAGTTGCGACCAAGATATTATTAATTAATGTTTTGGTCTGGGTTTTGTTTTTACTCAGGGTATGATTTACTTAGCCATTTGCACATTGTTTTAGACATATTTGGCACCTAGCTTTGTGCAAATATTTTAGACACACACACCTGGAAGTCTGGAAGTGCTGAGTCATTAGTCATCTGAGTTGCCATCAGTGAAGCATCTCTCCATTACACACACACACACACACACACACACACCATAAACTCCCATGTCCACATGTTTTATTTTTGGTCTTAGTACCAATTTAGAAAAGTCTTAATGCTACAGCATACGATGATATTTTAAGTGTCCAACTGTCCAATAGTTTGGGGAATGCCCCTTCCTCTTTCAACATGACAATGCCTGAGCCTAAAGCAAGCCGAGATCCATAAAGATGACTGATATGGAATAACGTGACTGACCTGCACAGAACCATGTCCTCAACCACATCCAGCACCTCTGGGATGAATGAGAATCCCGACTGCAAGCCAGGTCTTATCACCCAACGTCAGTGCCCGACCTCACTAATGCTCTTGAGGCTGAATGGGAACAAATCCCTGCAGCCAGGTTCCTAAATCTTGTGGAAAGCCTTCCCAGAAGAGTTGAGTCTGGTATTATCAATGCCCGTGGTTTGGGAATGAAATGTTGAGCAATCACATATGGCTAAAATGTTCAGGTGTCTACTTACTTTGGCCATATAGTGTACATTTAAAACCCATATGTGTAGAATCTAAACACCAAGTGCCTTTAGTGAGTCCACATGGAGTTTCTCAAAGAGGGACAATGTAATGCATGCTACCCCATTATGCAATATTCTACATTATTGACACTTATAAGATTCAAAGACACAGTCCAGTAGCCTACACTTCATTCAAATGAGACTATAAACACTGGAGTTTGAGACACTATATAGCTAGCTAATTTAGCCAGCTCTGTAGCTAAGTTAGCCATGTTAGCTCCCTCCCAGGGTTTAAGGGTCATAGAGAGTATACTGAGAATGTGATGGATTAAGAAGGACAGGAGAGAAGCCAAGGAAGGGAGGAGAAACCCCATGTTTGCAGGGCTGGTGAACATGAAGAAAAGGTGTCAAAATAACGGCTGCATGCTCCAAGGCATCCTGTTCATTTCTGACAAAACAAACAGATGTCACATGTGTACTAAACATACCACTCCATGGCCACAAAGTCTTTTAACTCTCTGAGTTCAAAGATGATGATCTAGTGCTTAGGTACTTTTGGTTTAGTTTTCATGTCTGAGAGTGTTTGTTTTCAGAGTCTGTGCAGTTGTTAAGTTGTGTTTGAGTGAGTCTGTAAATTTACACACAATTGCAAATACTGTACAAAAAAGTGTGTTAACACCGTCCAACATCTGGGTTGTATTTACTCATATGCCTCAGATGTTGGAAACAGGGCTAGGGATGTAGAAACAGTTTATATACAAGATGCTATCAGTTCTTCAAGCACATTTCTGTCAAATGCTCAGAGGAAATCTTTTTAAAAAGGCAGTGGAAATGTATTGATAAAAGATGTACAATATATGCAGATTTATAATTACAGATATGTATGAAAACTGTCAATTTATTTTTACAGTATTAGTATGTGTAGTCATTATCCCCATGTGCTATGTTTTCTCAATGATAACATGGTAAAAAAAAAAAAAACTCATTTGCCACTAACAACTGTGGCATTTATGGTTTACAAATGCCTTTGCCTCATATACTATTTAGCAAAAGAATGCTTATTTTCATAATAAAGATCTTGGAAGTGAAAAATCGGAATTGATCTTCAATCTTTTTATCTACTGTAAATCTGCTGCTACCATTTGAAACAGTAATTGGAGCTAAATAAGACGTGTAAATGCCCGAGGAGTTGTGCAGTGCAGCAGTGGCATTGTTCCAGAGTCATCAGGCTAATAGTTCTATTATGTCCAGCAAGATGAAGAATGGCAGCACATTACCTCCATGTTCAACAATTGATAGAAAATCTATTATGGAACCAATAGTTTCATATACCAACAGCCATGAGGGAGGCTTATAGCTTTAATATTTTGTAATAGCCAAACCTTTTATATGGCTCTGCTCAGTTTCAGATAGTAAGTGAACCAGCAGGCCTCTGTCTCAGACAGAGCAGCTGGGGAGGTGTGAGACTACTTTAGCTCGCTGCACCACATCAGTCTCTTCTCTAAGACACACATTCATACACCCGCACATGCATGTATCACACTTGCACTCATACATACACCTGTCGTGTTCTATAAATGGTAAAATGTTATTATAATGTAATGTATAATAGTTTAAGTTTAACCATCACAGTGGCCATGATATAAATAGTACCATGGTACTGGCAATGATTATGACCAATGCACAAACACTGTACCATGGTACTGATAATGGCACACCATGGAACACTAATGTAACAGTTGCCATAGTATTATGTGTCTATAGCTAGGTATCAGCCATTGTATAAATGGTACATGGTGGTGCTACAATGCTACAAGTTGTGAGACCTTGATATCTTCTTCTCTCTCAAATAATTAGAATTAAAAAGTTATAGAAAAGTGTACAAATAAATGAATTTATTGAAACTGATTAGATTTAAGGCACATAACGTAGACCAAATTCCATGAGTGTAGCTGAGGTTATTCATCAGTGTCACTACACATCTACTTACAGGAAGTGCAGTACTATAATAAGTGTCCAGAGGGGGAAAATAAGCTGCAATTTTCAAGATCACCACCAGCATGGATTTTGGTAAGCAGTTACTGGATAAAGATACAACTAAGCATTGATTTGCACAAACAATTTTAAGTAATAAATCTTTATAAAGCATAAAACTTAATGTCTGCGAGCATTTTGGTAAGAACCATCCAATCACCACGAATCATTAACCAATAGTCACAAGAAAAAAACAAATTGGCGAGAAAAAAAGTTAACAAGAGATGGAAACTGAACTTTGAAGAGTCATGGGACTGACAGCACAAGACAAAAAGACAGAGGTGATAATGTGCTTGTTTTGGAGATATTTGGATTGAATTTTCTCCCCCTTTTTTTCTGCCTCCCATCATTTGTTTATGTGCAATCCTTTGTCTTTGTAGGTTGCTTCACTGTCATCATGGTGCAGCATGGGGCCTTCAAGGGATCTTCTTGATTGTGTTGGTGTGTGTGTGAGTGTTTCTGTATGAGTGTGCAATCAACTCTACCTTATTGTGTGGTTAGCAAACACAAACAGAGAGAATACCATAAACACTCACCCTCCCTTGCATCGCCATGGTTTATGTTTCCAGTGGGCATGGCACTGTCTTTAAGAGTGGCACAAATTAACCTCATAGAGGACTGGAGCGTAGAGTCCCCTCAGGCAAGGTTCCTGAGGGGGAAAAAAAGAGAAAGAAGTGGGGTTTTTTTCAAGATAATCTACTTTAATAGAATACAATACATAGTCAAGCATCTGGCTTTACTCTGTATAAATTCAGATTTTTTTTCTGTAGACGAGTTGTCAATTACATTTTCAGAACCTTGCTGAGGGCAAATTTCTAATACAAAGTCAGAATATTGATAACACAGGAATAAGAGGAGTAGTTTTCTGCTTGCACAGCAGTGAAACAGTCGATGCTGTCACTAGGCTGCTTTTTGGCTGATGTCTAATTAGACTATTAAGAGCCTGTAGAGCCAGTTAAGGTTGGGTGAGTGAGCACGGCCCCTTCTACTTACAACACAGTGCTTTCCTCTGCCTCTCAACTTTCTTTTTTACTTACAATTTGGGGACAACCAATGGGCCACATAAAGCCTTGGTATAAAGATGCTTTAGGTTCCTATGAAATTGTCGTATTTTGATAAGTGTTTTGGTTAGTGTTTACGCTATGAGTTTCATTTGCTGCTATGGAAAAATGCTAATGATTCTGCAGACTCATTTTAAAACTGGATCCTTCAGTCTGAGTACTTTAAAAACAGTCTTACAAAGATTTTACTCTTTTTGGGATATTTTACAACACTTGTTGAATTGCTCATGGTTTTGAACTAACTGCTGTTGTCAACATGACAGCAAAAGTTTGGAGATGAAGCCATACAGAGAACGTGAGACAAAGGCCATGAAGATCAGCAGAGCAAATCTGCCTGAGCGCCCTGCACTGTCAAACTAGCACCTTGGAGCATTCATTATATTTGGAGAATGTGAGATGATTGCATTCAAAGGTTTTTATCAACATTGTCTCTGTGGAAGTAAGACAGAGAGCCACAGAGAGAGAGAGGTCGCTGGGGTCTGTAACAATCTTCATCTGATTTGTTTTTCCTCCTCACTGCCTCTTCTATCTTTCTCATTGTACCTTTTATGTCTGAGTGAAAATGTGAGCAGACTCAGATCATCAGGTTGCTAGGCAACGTTGGCCGTGTGCAGGCAAGTAAGTTAACGTTGGGTTTTGGGTGCTGTTTTGGTTGCACTTCTTCCTATCTCCTTCCTGTTGGTCCTCTCCCTTCCTCTCATCTTCCTGATCCTCTGCCTTTTCTTTTCTCTTCTTTTGTCCTTTCTTTTACCCCATTTCCCCTACTCTGTGTCTGTTTGACTGCACAGTAGAGATTTCTGCGCCTGGGTGATGTGCAGTGCTTCTAGCCAGCAGGAGCAGCAGCAGCCGTGAGCATTTATCAAAGCCGTGCTCCGTAATGACCACTCAGCAGTGGGGAAATTGAGCTGACCCCGAGGCCAAGCTGTTAGAGGGGACTGGTGGGAAGGCCAGCGGGGTCAGGCCATCCTTGTCCCACCCACTTAGTGGGCATTTAGCGCTGAACCATTAGTTTACTGTTTGGAGGCCTCACAGCTATCCCTTGCACAGTACTCACACACAATGTGAACAACAGCCCCTCCGCCTAATCTTCAGCACTTCAATGTTTACCTGACACAAGTTGTAAAAGGAAAAGAGTCAAAGAAACCGAGGGGGTAAACTTTGTTGGCTGCCAGTAAATGCACTATCAGGAGCTATTTCTCTGTTGTTGTACTGAAAGCAGGTCAAGACAATATGGGCAAAGTAAATGCAGCTTAATTTTACATTTTCTTGGTATTCAATGAAAATGAGAAAAACAATGAGCTTGGATAACACTGGGATTCCAGGCTGTGATTTAGAATTTGAGCTGATGCTACATTGCATGTACGTGGTACTTTCATTGCACATGCACTGCATGTTTGGTTGCCTAACAAGGTGATTCAACGTGAATCATGAATGATGGAGCTCAGGGTGTGAAGGACTTTCCAACCTTTTCACTGGCTGATTGAAATCAGACTCTTTACTCACATCGCCACCACACCATTGTTTTGTCTCACATTCAGTAAACAGTTTTCTTCACACACACACACACACGCTAAGGCACAACAGTGCTCATATGTTTAGAGGTAATGACTGATCATTCAGTCCTTAAATCTGTGACACAAATTCTCACCTGACAATGACTGTTTAAAGTCAGTTTCAGAAAGTGAAACTGTTTGAAAAATACATTTGCAATAAATACTTTGTTTTTTAAATGCCATTTATCCATCCTTTATAAAGCAACGGCTGATAGTCTGTGGTATCTCATCTGACCTTTGTTGGTCTCTTCCCAGACACTGTGGAGATATGACAATTGCCAGAGCTCGTTAATGCCGGGAAGCTGCATTGAGACAGATCACTGGCTCTAGTTAGCATTATTTCACTCAGCTATGTCTTCAGGCACTCGCTGACAACAGTCCAGGGGCCGCCACGGGGCAAAAATCGCAGGGGAGCTGCACACACAGACAATCAATATGGACGCAGATGGGAAGAGAGGTGGGGGCAGAAGAAAAAAAAAGAGCTGGAATAGTCATTTTCGCTTGAGATACGCTCCCTGGAAAGCCATGAAATAAAAACCTGAACTTTAAAATTGATAAGGATTGATTTCGCTGACACGGGATCATAACATACACCCTTTCAGAGACTGGCAGCGTGAGGGCTTACAGATGCCTGACGCATAAAGGAGAATGGGGAGGACGTAAATCTGACTACAGCACAGCAATTAGCCTTTTACTGTGGAAAAGATATGGAGAATCTTTACTGTTTCATCAAATGGCATTAGGCACGCTCTGGGCCTGGAGGTTTCTCTGGGAAGACAAATGCTAGAATAAACTTGTTTGGACAGATGGATTGGATGGAATTCTTCATAAAGTTCACTATTTTCCCTCACAGATCCATATAGATCACTAGCAAATGGTTAGTTCATTATGTGGTTTCTATTAAATGTCACACAGTGTTTGAGCAGTAAGTACGGAGACAAGCTCACCCTAAATGACATTTTCCACAATGTTTTCAAAGACAAAGTGTGCTGTCAGATACATTTTGAATAAGTTGATCTCAGTGTTTACTGAAAGTGCTGAAAAGTAGCTGAATTCATGGGAGCAACACAGAGGCTCTTTTTATTAATTTAATGAAAGTAGGGCCTCACTGTTTTAATGACTATTCATTTGCAAGCCCCCTAATCATGTTATGAATCAGAAAACAACATTGTTTTTAATTGCACTATCATGTATGCTTTAAAAAACAAATATTCAGTCCCCAGAATGCAAATTAATTACTATTCAAATGAGCACCGTGCAGTGAAGAACATGATTAGGTTAGAGGAGAAAGAACTTGGTGCTAATTCCTACTCAGATGAGTGATTGGGAGGAATGAACAGGGAGGTCTTGATCAAAGCTAACAGTGTAAGCTAACATTGTACTGTATGCTGGTGAGCAGATGGTGAGCCATAAATCCTCACCCAGGCTCTGACACATATTAGCATTTAGTTAGCAGCCCACAGCTTGCCAGCCATTTAGGTAATATCTCCATCAGATCACTTTGGAAATGGTGATGGAGTGAGTTGGGGGGATTTTAATGCTTTCCACGACTGTATTGTGCTTAGTTAGATGGAACTCTGGCTGTGCCATGAAGTGTTGCTGTTGGCAGCGGTAGGAGACTGCATGTGTTGACAAATACGCTCATCACTGTCCATTTAACTGCGTAAAGCTTTCACTGGCACCAGCAACTTGTGTACCAGCATAATTTACTTCAAGTCAATACACAAAGTGCCAATGTACTCAACTCAAAATGCCATGGATTGGCAAACGCGTTCATATCCTGGTGAAATTTTAATTTAAAACACATGCATGTATTTTTAATTCATATTTTTAATTTAAGTTGAAAGTTACCTAAATGGGCCATTCAGAGCCCACAATGCCCACACAAACATTTTGGTCAGATAAATGCTCTGAATGCATTGTTGAAGTGTACACGGATTAGCCTTATATACTTACATACATATATACCTTTGTGTTTGTATTAGCATACTTTTCGGCCAGAATACCTGGATGGTGACACGAAAACATTTGAAAGAATTCTGTGAGAATGATCTGACCGAGATGTGTAATGCTTACAAGGTCTGTTTTTGGTCACCAGAAAATTTTAATATGAGATGTGCTATTACTGAGGCTATAAAATGATGATATGAGATGTCCAATGCATAGACCGGGGGAGTAATTTAGGAGAATCGTGCTCTATTTCAAAACTCAATGAATCATTGAATATTTATTTTATATAGTATAACATCCATACCTCCTGACAGAGGCCCACTTAGAAATTATATTTCTCACTTTATTAAAATATTTCAGTCTATTTTTTATATTGAGTTTGGCATCAAGACGCAAAGATGTTTTAATTATGTCTGACAAAATTATGGTTTTGTTTCCCTATAAGCCTGAAAATATTTACTTTGTTTTTGTCATTTAGATGTCAAATTACTTGGATACCCACCAGCTTCAGTCTCAAACCAAATCTATTGATTTATGGTGACAGACCTCTCCTTCAGTTTATTCTTGGTTTATGAGTTTGGCATTTAAACTTTGGATTGCGCTATCTGATATAGAAACTAATAAAAATATATTCATATTGTTAATCACTGTTCACTACAAGAGTAAAAAGTTGAAATATTATAAGATAATGACTGAAAGTGTGCAGTTACATGCATGCATTGCAACACACACAGAAGAAATGCTGTAAACTCACTTAGTGACACTTACACACTGACAGGGAGAGTGAATGACTCGCCTGCTGCACAGATTGGATTGCAGTCTGTGAGGTGATAGTGAAAGGGCAGCAGTGAGAAAGAGCGAGACAGAAAGTGCAAACTATGTCTGTGTGTGTGTGTATGTGCATGTGTGTGGGGTTAATTGTGGTTCAACTGTGAGGAACAGCTGAGAGAGCTCATATATGGCACAGAGGAACAAGCATGGTGACAGGCAACTTGACAACACAACCTGTTTTATGGTGACAAGTGTGTGTGTGTGTGTGTGTGTGTGTGTGTGTGTGTGTGTGTGTGTGTGTAGTTGAGAGAGAGAGAGATGGGGGGGGGGTGAGAAAGAAAGAGTGTGCTAAAGAAAGGCAGGTGAGCAGTGAAGTGCCTGTCTGCCCACCCAACATGTTCACACGCCTCCTTTAAGAATAGCAAAGAGTCTTGGTAAGCGATTTCTACACCAGGGGTGCTGATGGGGAGGATTGTGTAACTATGTGTGTGGGTGTGTGAGAGAGAGAGAGAGAGAGAGAGAGAGAGAGAAACTGAACAGAAGAAAGCCAAGGAAGACTGTTGACTATCCTTCACCTGTCACCCAAAGTACCAACAGGAAGGGATCTGAGAAAGATCACAGACTGTTTCCTGTTACCCATGAGGCTTAGCACGGACGACAGCAGTCAAGGCGCGGTATACTTTACACCAGATTGCAAACTAAGTATTTGCCTGGCTTTGTGTGTGGCTCTGCCTGGGCTGCAGCTGTGTGTTTGTGTGTATTCTTGATGCATAAGCACAGGGTTCAAATCATCAAAGCAGCTCTCCTCAGCTCAGTTTTCAGTGAGCAGCTAAAGGTTAGACTTCTGTGTTGCTACTTACAGTAACACACAGACTCCTTTACACCGTATCATTACCACTACAGAACTCACATGTCAATCACACCAATCCAGTGAAGTGGGTCATTTCAAAAACACACACACACACCATTTGAAAAGGTCATTCCTAATAGTGTTACTGCAGTGCAGTGGAGAGTATTTGAAGCTAGCACCTAAATACATTTTCTGCATGGTCATTTTATAAGTTCTACATATTTTGCAGTGTACAAAAATATGCAATGTATTTTGAAACATTTTATCTAACATTTGTAAGGAACAATGCTCATGCTATTCGCTATTTAAACATGTGCCTCTTTTTGTTACCATCTTTTTCAAAAACCAAGACAGCAGGTTCTTTTTCTCTTTCATTTTTGACTGCTGTTATTTTATCAGTTTTACATCATCCTTCTGTTCATACCTGTTTTGTTGATCCTTTCTCTTCAAGTTCTCTTCTGATTAAATAAAGCTTAAATAAAAATAAATAAATACAATTTTTAGAGCTGCAAAAATTACTAGAAACATTTGATTAATCGGTTCAATTATTTTTCAAGCAAAAATGCCAAACTTTTGCTGGTTCCAGCTTCTCAAATGTGAGGATTTGTTGCCATTCTTTGTCATGATAGTCAACTATCGGAAATTACAAGGGGCTTTTTTTCAATATTGTTTCACATTTTATAGACTAACTAACAATTAATCAAGAAAAGATTAATCTACAATGAAAATAATCGTTAGTTGCAGCCTTAAAAATTGTATCTAAGGTACATCTGTAACATATATTTAATATGCTATTTCTCACTGCTGCTATCTTGGCCAGGACAACCCTGTAGAAAAGGTTTTCACTCTCACTTAGGCCCTTTCTTGGTTAAATAAGGTTGTAAATATTTTACCACCCAACTCGAAGAAATGAGCTCAAACCCTGCAACCCACACTCGTAAAAAACAACTTGTAGTCTTGTTATGTGTGTTCTGACCAGAAACAGATCCATCCTGGGGTCACCACCCATAGTTTAAGAAACGCTGATGGTCAGTGAGTTTAAGACCTTTTTAGCTCCCATTCATGTAGCAGGAGGCTTCGCTGTGAAAAAGATACAAGTGAAAGGTTGAAGCTGATTCTGCAGTCCTGTGTTTTCTTAATGACGTGACATCACAGAAACATATTATAGGATTATCCCTGTGTATTACTCTGTCCATTATCTTATTCAGAATTACTGTAACATGAATACCGTACAAGTCCTTCATTGTAGTGCTCCATGGATAATTTGCTTTTTGTAGTGCAAAACATTATGTAAGCTCTGTATTGTAATGCAATACTAATATGTATTTGGGCATTGCACAAGCTAGTGAACGGAATAAAGCAATTGTAAAGAGTTAAGGACTTAGTATTCCACATGATAATTATCATTTTCCAGATAAGGAATAATCAAGTTAGTCCCTGACAAACAGCTTGACTTTTGGTCTGCAATTTTGTTACATAAAAATGCAGCATTTCAAGTGCAATTGAGATTCAAAACAGGCAAAATATCCTGTTAAGTTCTACATTCCGGTTGTATTTTAAATCATGAAGCAAGCAGCCGCTGCCACCAAAATAGAAGTCACATCAAATCAAAAGTGATAAGAAATAATTATGACAATGGGAATCATATGTAGTATTTAAAGTACTTATATTTGTTATTCTCTCTAATCTATCAAAACTATTTGGGAACTTGTTGTTCGTCAAATAGTTTACGTTGACTGGTCATTGGAGAGATAGAGTGACGTGCAGCAACTGCCACAGACTGAATTCAAACCGACATCGTTGTGGTATGCGTCTCAGCATGCTGAGCCACCAGGACGCCAGATCTGATCTTTGAAGCCATTGCGAGTTCCCTGAGGCCAACAGCAGCAGTAGCCGAGGGGGGGGGGGGGGTATCAAATGTGGTAGGGCTGCCCCACTAATAACATAAGTGGGCTAATGCTAGCACTAGAGGTTTGCCACTCATCTCAATCTGTCGTGTTTAACAGTCTCACAGGAATAGCTCTCAAATTTAAATGCTGGACGGTTGTTGATGGAGTGGAGAAATGTAGTGTGTGTGTGTGTGTGTGAGATGGGTGCAGAGCAGTGTGAGTATGTGTGTTTGGGTATGTGTTGGTGGGAAGCAAGCATGGGTGGAAGCAACGTAAGACGCTGGCTAAGTCTTATGGAACATCAGTTGACACTAGAAAAATACAGCTGCCGATAAATCTCCGACAACAGCCCCGGACTCAAGTTTCGGTCCATGATTTATCAGAGTTGTTCCTTTTAGACTTGCCATTTGGGAGCCACGATCTCTGTAGGTCATTTGTACAACTAACTTTTAAACTTTAATAATAATAATAATAATAATACGCAAAGCACAAATGTAGGGAGAAGGAAACTTGGCCTTTCCAAAGATGAAAGCAGCTGGATATCATTTCTCTGTTCTTTCTCCTTTTTTTCCCCATCTGGATATCTTTCTCCACTCTAAAAATTGTCTCAAATAATCAGTGATTCAGTTTGGATGTTTATATTTAACCACTGATGCACCCAACAGTTGCTCTCAAAATGTCAACTGTCTGTCTGAAAACTGGGCTTATTGGAATATGTGTGTTTTAAGGTGAAAGCTATTAATCTCATTCAGTCTCTATTGATCTGCACTTCTGGCACTGATAAGTTCTGCACAATGTTTATTAGACTAGGACTTAGAGACGAACTTGTTGAGACATACTGCCTATTTTCTTTGATAAACATGATCATTTAATAAAAGAAAACCCCATCAGATGTCTTGTCAGTATGCTATTACATGTACTGATGTTATATGGGCTTTAAACTGGCCAATGGGGCTTGTTGCATGTCAGCAAATGTCCCCATAAAGACAATAATTTAAAAACTTTCCTTAAAGAAAAAGCTGCGTTTAGTTAACTTAAATGACAAAATTAATTAGAGGAACATTTTAAAAATCTTCACACCTGACAACCTAACTGTGGCTAAATTTGGACAAAATTTTGTAATAGAAATTTGTAATACAGGACTGAAATGCTGACCATGGTCTGCCTTCATTGCGTGCATTTTGGCACCAAACTACATGTCAGTGCATCATTACTCTAATTATATTCATGCTGTTCCATTACATCACTCACCACACAACCATCTTCACAGGCAAACAACAGGTGTTTGTAATCAAATAATAAGTGTGATCTCAACAACAAATTAAATGCAGATCATTCTGGTCCTATCATTGGTTATAAATATTTATATATATAATAAAATCTTAAAGATTTAGTTATATTTTACAAGATATATTTTACAAACTAGATTATTTTGCTCTTCATCTCACACTGTTTCTTGATATTGTACAATCATTGTTTTTTTCATAATGATGTTTTTGTTAAATGTTGCTAAAGATCAGTCAAAACGACAAGAACCTGTGACTGCAGCATTGAGGAAAAGGGCATCTGAAAACAAAAGGTCATCATGAAAAAAGATATGTATTAAAAGTAGGTATAATCTGGCTCACATTGTATTAATGTCTCATAACTTAGAAAATGTTCACACTAATGTCAAAAAATCTGACAGTATAATAATAATGTGATAAGATGGACATAACTGTGACCTGATTTGTGTAGTTATTGTTGTAATCAGCCTTCATCAAATGTTTTTTTCTCTCTGCCATGTTTTGATTTTCACAAATGAAATGTGCTGGCATAAATCACTGAACTGGCCTTTAGAGGGCACTGAATTTGATCTCAGCTTTCCCCACCCGAGTTTGTTTGCTAATGGCCGTGTGGACACCACATACTCTTAACACATTCAAATTCCTCCCCATCTCCCCCTCGCCTCCCGTCTCTGCACTGAGTCAACCTGGAAACCACTGTCCATGACTGAGGAAGCTGGCACTCCATAGTAAGCACCTCAATTACAAATGTTATTAATCCCAGCGAAAGAGAGAGCTTAGCACTTGTGTCTTTTTTTCTCATAAGCAGTATTGGGGTAGATGCTCGAGGACAGCAGAAAGAAGGGCTCAAGAGAGACAGGGACAGCAGTTTGTACATATGTGTGTTCTTGTGTGAGTGTACGTGTCTATCCTCTAAAACTTGACCCCCCGCCCTCCCTTAAATATCCTGTCGCTGTCGGTGTTTCTTTCTTGCTGTTCCCCAGTATCTTGACTCCATGCCCTCCGCAAAACCTTAAGAACCCAATCGTCTCAAATTCAGCCCACTGAAATAATTAAGGGGTTGCATGCCGCCAAAAATAAGGGTGTGTGTATTTTTGAAGTGGGGAGGGGACATGTGTTTGGAGTCTCGGGATGCCAGGATGCCTCCGGCTGGGTTCAACTTGTTAGGAAAACTGGGTATTGCCTTACACTTCCGTTGACATGACTGCAGTATCAGTGGTGGGGGGGTGCGTTAGGTGTCAGCCACCCCGAGGCTGACCCCCCCCACCCCCAAGGATGTGCATGTTTACGGTGTTCATGTGCATATGTACAGAGGTGTTCTCACAAACATTTGCCCAGCACAGCACGACGGACAGGCCCCATTGGCATGAAGAGGTGTTTACAGTTATCTTGAGCAGTGTACGTCACCACAAGCACAAAATACACATGATGTAAGAAGTTGTCATAGCTATCATAGCGGCAATCATTTTATTCTATGTCGCAACAATCATGAAGGAAACAGAAGTATGGCATTCACATTACAAAGTAATCAACCAGGAGTGTGCCCTTGGACGTATTTGATTGGCCAAAACAACAGTAGTGTTGCACTACGGCAAAAGTTGAGCCAGTTTCCACTTTTTGCCAGACAACCCATTTTTTGCTGTTGTCTCCCTAAACTCAGACTTACTTACATCTTTTGTTTGAGAATAGTATGCAGAGGCACATGTTTATAAGCATGTAGAAACCATACAGAGTTCTTTCTGTCTGCATCAAATGTACCCTACAGACTCGCTGCACCCACCCAAAGCACACAAAGACAAGACTTGCTCCTAAAATGAAAAGAGCAGATTCAATTTTTTTTTACCTCTGCAATAAGTTTACCTCTGTCATTTCTATGGAATTTATGCAGTTGACTTCCTATAGATCACCTGCCATGCTAGAAACATGAAGCACATCACCTTCAGCGCACAGTCCTTTCTGGTAACTACAGCTACTGTTTACTTACTATGAACTATATAGACAGAACATGTAAAAAAATGTCTAAGCTTTTGTGAACTGGATAAAGTTTGAATACTATGTTGTTGTAGTACATGTGGATGTAGAAAAGAAGGGAGATTTTAAAAATTAGTTACAACTAAATGCTTAGCAAACTAAACTACGGATTGAGCAAAATCTTGTGCTCAGTGTTAGCAAGCTATATAAGTATTTTGTTCTGTACAAAATACTTATATACTGAGCATAAGAATGAGGTTGTAGGACAATATAATCACATCCATTGCAATACACAAAAAGCCAAAACCTGACACAGATGTACGAATCGAAACATATACACAGACATAATGAAACATGCTACACATAAACCAGTATTCATGTTCACTACCAGAGATGGACAGTGAACATACACACAGACATATCTCACACACACACACACACACAGATACAATTCATAAGCATGCAGACTGGGGAGCAGGCGTCCTTTTGTTGGAGGCAGAATGGGAAGTGTGAAGGACGTGACGAGGGAGATAAGTGTCCTCCAGGGCCCTGAGGTTACCCTAATGGTGTCATACATCACCCCTCACAAAGCCATGCAGAGCAAAGTTGTCAATGCATGAATGCTGCACTATTACTATCGGCCATTTTAATCATGGCACCTGTCACTGCGCTAATCAACACCATAACTTCACACTGGAAATCACTCAGAAAAATTCTCTCATGCTGCTGTGTACCACGAACTGTATACAACACAGGCAGTAAGTTATGCAGAGGGGTCTGCTGGCTGGATGGCGGGCCTCTGTGCTGAGGGGTTGTGACTTTGTAGTGCATCATTGCCCTTGTTTAATGGAGGCTTGGCTTTTCCTAAGCAGTTGTTGTGACAATGCTAAATGCCACTTTTATGAACGTGCTAAAAGGGTTTTCCCCCACTGTCAACACCCCCCCACCCCACCCCCAGCACACACACAAACAGCCTGTCCAGTGCGGCCTACTGGACACACACACACACACAAAGACCTCAGCACCCTGCAACTGTTTCCTCCCTGTCCACACCGATGCAGATTCTAATTATGCATCATCTACACACTTGCTTCAGTACTTCCATGTAGCAGGAACATTTAAACAACTTTCCAGGTGATCATTCATTTTCTATATATACCATCACAAAATATTGAATACACTGATGACTTAAGGTCTTAATACAGCTTCCCATGCTCACAGTTTTCTCACTGTTTGCATAGGTACGACAACTATGATTCATGATATTCTGAGGCAATACAGCAATTACATCTGATTATAACCGATACAGTAGGTGGTTAAATTGTGACTCATCATAGCACTCTTTCAACATTTTGCATGCAATGCAGTCTATCAGACAGCAGTTCACCTATCTACTGTCCCTCACTTACAACTTAATGTGAAACACTGTCCAACACTGCTTGTAAGTCATGTTCAAATACAAACCAAATACAAAAACAAAAGCAAATGGAGCAATACACCAAGAAAGATTCACTCAATACATTAAGTTAACGTTACTTCACTTAACAATAAGATAATAAAAACACAGCTGATGGACGTTAGATACTCAGTGTTGCTTGGCAACAGCAATATATGCAATCAAATGTGGACATAAAAACTATGAAACAAGAAAACAGAGTAGTAAGCCTTATTCAGTTTTTAAATAAAATATTTTAATGTTAGCTCACTCTTAACAATGTAGCAGATACAACTTTGATTTGTTTCCCCACACAGATGCTTTGCATATTTTTCTCCACTTGGTTGATGTTAAGTTAACGTCGTGAAATTACCTGAATGCTGCTTTCCAAGGTGTTTATGCACACCATGCTGGTTTACACATAAGTTGCATTTAAAGGTGACATTACTCACTGGTATTGCTGTTGTAAAATCCGCTGACTTTCAGATTCACAGGCAACAACCCAGGTATGCTCTGTGTACATAAATTACAGCGATAAATCCAAAGACTGATTCCACAGGACCGCTTCAGTTGACCCACTTCTCTGTTGACCGTTACAAAGGTTACTGCTGTTATTGTTACCTTCCAGACCGCATTGTACCGAAACACTAACTGAATGCGCGCCAACGCTGTTGAAGCTTGCTAGTTAGCCTAGTTAACTACAAACTACCAACAGACCGTTTTCACAGCAGACATTTTGACTTGTCAAAGCAGGAAAAGCACAGGTGGAATTAATAGCATTAATGATGGCTGCATTCCATTTAGGAGAGCCAGTTCCAGGGCTCCGGGATTGTGTACACTCACAATGTGACTTGGCTTACTGGGATACTTACTGGAATGGAGCCATCATTATTGTTATTCTCTCACACCTGTGCTTTTCCTGATTTGACAAGTCAAAATGTCTAATGAAAGAATAGTTTTACATGACATTTTGACATGTAATAGCACTAAATGCACAGGTGTAATCATCACAAGCAACATAGGTATTTAGCCATGTTAATTATGGTTGCAGCCTATTTTCCCAGGTTTGGGGATATCCCTCTCTGCCACCACCCCAATACAGTGTTACAGTTAAATTTCTTTGGCATCTAAAACATTTCTTTTCATAATCAGCTTCTTTATTACTCTGGATAACTGACAGAAAAGTTTCCATTTGGGTCTTTGCTAACAAGTTCCAGTGAAACTATCCACTGTCAGTGCTTACATAAGGATGTTCAGAAACATTTATATAAATGCAAATATAAGAAATAAAATATTTCTTTTTGGATGAAGTGTGAAGCAAGAGTGTTGATTTGCAAAAACAAAATGACAATTAACACAACATACAGTATACTCATATTTGCAAGTATGACAAACTAAGAATTTTATCGTAATAACACTTTTATTTATTTGGCCCATTTCAAGTAAGGAGCACACAGTACTTTTCAGAGAAAGAGAGTAATAATAAGGTACAGGGTACAATGAGAACACCAGCAGTAAGTTCCCAAGCTGTTGAAATGTTGTCCAAAATGGAAAGTGTACATCATGATTGATGTTCTACCTAGTGTGCCTCCTCCAGTGGCATCATATCAGCCGCCTCTGTGTATCTTCTTTCAGACTGAAACACTGTGTATATATCGGTTCCAAAATAAGACGGATATGTTGCTTGAGACCCAGCAAAGCAAGAGTTATGGGGGCAGCTGGAGAAGGGCTGGTAAAATATGGATGATTTCTAACTATAAAGTTACTGATATCTCAATATGAGTGACGCAAACATTCATGGTGTTGGTTTCAGGATGGTTTGACTGCCCTGTTTGGGTAGCACTGGAGAGACACTAGGTCAGGTTGCAAACTATTAGCATTCCTCTGGATCGAGGCTGTAAGACTGCAGCGCCTTGCCCTTTACACGGACAGGAGAGGGACCGATGTGAAGGAGGCCAGGATGAAGAAGTAGGAAGACACTGATGGCGGAGATATAAAGATGGATAAAGAGTGTAGGAGAGAGGGTACACAGGTGGAAATAAAATAGGAAAATGTTATGGGAAAAAACACTTTTCCTGAGTCCTTATTAGCCTGTGCCATGTGTGAATCATAGAGGTGTGAAGCCTGATGATCCAAATGTTGTCATCAATTAAAAACTATTGTTATTTTTTATTTATCTTGGAATTTCTGTGTTTATTTCTGGGGGGGTCAGATTCGACAAATCAATAATAAAAACATTCCAGGTGAAAATCTTTAAAATAATACCATTTATTGTTTATTGGTTTTTTTTCACTTGCCTAGTGGGTTAGGTACTTGCCTTGTCTTACTCCAGGGCATAATCAGCAGGCCTTCCTCACTTCCTATGACTCGAAGCACCAACAACACAAGAGGACCTTGTTTACTGCAAACTAAAGTGATCAGCATGTGTTCTTGTAGCAGGAAAGGGAAAGGTAAAAATCTGTGTAAATATTGTTTTAAACCAATGTGGTCCTTTCTAAAAGAAAATCAGTGTATATTTCAGTGAAACCTGAGAAAAGCCAAAAACAATGAGACATCTCATTTTGAAACTATTGGTTTGAAAAAGAAAAAAATAAAGGAAAAAAAGAAGCTTGTCAAGTTTATAAACAGGCAGAACATGGCATCAAATCTAACTTTCACCCTTTTTCCTGTAAAAGACGATGGAAATTGTAAACCAAGCTTCAGCTAGAGTGGAGCCAGCTGTGAGAAGCCATATTTGAAGAGGGCTGCAGAGTGGTGGTTCTAGTAGCACTCTGCGTCATTATGAAACCTGTTTTAACTAATGAGATACATTATCGTTAATCACCTACTCATTAGGAGCGACATGTTGAAGAGAGACTCAGCGATGGCGGACACGCAGTGCCACACACACACACACACATTGACACACACATACACAACCATACAGTGACATACACACACATAACATCCTCTAATCTCTTTGGCTCCAAGGTATTTTGCTGATTTCCTGGTCCTGAGCAGACACATAGTTAGAAAACTTAACAATATGCATGCAGTGGCCAAAGATTTCTCACTCAGTGCACAATCCTCACCATTATCCACATCTCCAAGACAGCTTAGGTGGTCTCTTTCCCCAGGCGAGAGGTACCCTACCCCGGGTTAAGGATTCAGAGATTCTGGTTAATGATACCCAAGCCTCCCCTTCCTCCCCAGATGCCATTAGAACCTCATTTTAAAGGAGAGTGATGGGCCAGGCTCGCAGGGTTATCTGGCCTATCTTTTAATCATAAATGAGACCCCTCCCTCTTCTTCCTCCCCCTCTTTACCTCTCTATATCTACCTCCCTCGCTCTTCCCCACTGCCCTCTCCCTCTCCCTCTGTGGGTTGAAGAAAGTGCTGTCTCAGCGTTCTCCTCTTTCTTCTCCACCCCTTCCTGTTCTGTCTTTATGCTTTTCCAGCCCATCGCTGATCGGGGGCATCAGTTCCACCGGGGTGACTCCTTCACCGTCACTTAGGAGCTGCAGAGTTTTCTTCTGTCCAAGTGAACGGGGGATATGGAGAGAAAGGGGGGGGGGGGGGTAGAGAGGTAAAAAGAGGGTCATGCCAATGACAGGAGGCCTTAAAATGGCTCCCAGGCTTCTCAAAAGTCTTGCTTTAGAGTGGAGGATCTTATGGCTGCTAGCCCTGGGAAACTCTCCTAAAACATTATCTTTATCCAATGGTACTGTGCTATAAACACCCTCTATCTCAGCAGTCTATTACCTCTGCAGTGTGTGCAATATTTCACAAAATAATTTTTATACACTCTCTCTCACACACACATATAAATACCCTTTCTACTTCTTTTTGTGGACTGTTAAGTTTATGTACAAGAATTTGAAAAATATATACCTGTACTTGCAAAGTTTAGGAAGAGTTGGTGAAAAAAAAAATGGTGATGATGCATGCTTACCTGCTGGCCTGGGCGATAATTTCCAGTCCTCATCACCATACACACACACACACACACACCACCACCACCTCAGTGCCCCCTTGCCTTCAGTCATTGTCTATCGCTGTAGTCCTGCAGGGGGTAAACGTCAAACTCTCCAAATTGGATGAAACATTATGGGAAATATTATGAGGCAGCCTGCTGGTGTGATGGCTAGGGGCTTCTGGTTAATTGAGTTGTTGCCCGCGCTGCATACTGAACAGGACCCGAGGATGGCAGACAAGTCGGGTGGGACACTGGCTTTTTAAAAAAAAGACATTTCATCTTTATTGGTTAATGTGCAGTCGAGACAGAAAAGGCCAGATGGAAGAGGGAAGGGAAAGAGACAGAGAGAAAGGCAGAGACAGACTTTCCCAGCATATTTATCTGTCCAATATAACAATCACCAAATTTTTAGACAAATAGTAAACATCTGCAACATCAGTGTTATTTTTATTTTGAATATTTTGAATCTAAGGAGGAGAAATCTCTTCCTCTTTCCCCAAAACTATTTGATACATTACAATTACACCAAGTCCAAAGTCCCCCACAACTTCAGAGCTGAGCCTCCAAAACTTTCTCCGCCAGAGGCACTGAATAATTTTGCCTCTTTAAGCCTGACATACCGAAATCTTTTATCCACAATATTAGTCGGAAAAGGAAGACAGAACTGAAATTTTAAAGAGAAGGGGGAAAAAAGCGAAGTGAAGTACTTTTGATCATCGCTGCGACAAGGCTGAGAAGTAACATTTAGTCATTAATGTCAAAGTGGATATATATCCCAGGATTTATATATTAGCATTAAGAGAAGTCTATTAGTAATGTGGCTCATCCTTATTTGGGGTCACTGCCAATGAGTAATAATCTTATGCAAATATATTCTGCTGGGGAATTTTCTGATGATTACTATATGCAGATTCAGCCCAGTCTCTTCCACTGGGCCTGAAATGAGCAAAAACAGATATATCCATACATTGTTCATGATTAGACAAAGATGAAGGAAGCTGAACTGCATATCAAGTTTTACATCATTAAGAAAACATAGTTTCAGTTATACTACCGGCAATAATTTCTTTCAAAGACTAACTATATATCTGCTCTGTGGTGTATGTACATGAGTGCAAACTTTAATTCATCAAATCTGAAACTTCCAGATCCCATCAGTGCTAAAGATATAGATTAAAATGTAAACAATACAAACAAACCATTTAAAGCTTTGCAAAACTCTTAAAAGCCACGCATTTTTTCACACATATGGCAGTTTAGAGGAACAAAGCTGAAGAGAAGATGCAGTTTAGAAATTTGGAATTGGATGCGACACATACAGTCGTTAACATGTTTGATTTCATTCTGTTCATTTAAAATATAATTCTAAACTAGAGCTGCCTATAGTTTGAATATTTTGATAGTGTCAATATAAAACCTGAGTTTATGTACCTGTATCTTTTCTGTACCATCAATATATGCAATCTTTGAATCTATTTTAAGCTTTCTAGTCAACTGTCATACTCTGATATTCTATGAAGGCAGTCACAGTTACACCAGGTTCATCAACTACTTGTAAATATGTACTTGTAATTGTGTAAAAGTGTTTATCTTTAATATAAAATGATGCTTATAACTTGCAAATGTCCACTGATGTGACCCCATCGTCCTCACAGCGGTGTTCACAGACTCCTCACAGACTGTGTGGGAAGTGTGAGTTTCCAGGCAGCTACTTCATCAACATTTCTCGGTGGGTCAGTGTCCTTCGTTGCAGAGCACATCAATTCAGAGAGGACATCGATCACAGCCACCTCTCGTCACATTGACCAGCTCATTAGCTGGACTTAATATACGCCGAGGGAGCTCTGAGGCCTGCGTGTCAGTCCTGCACTCTGTAGGAAGTTGGCTTGGAGATGTGCACATCCAGGATACAACTCATACTGCTGCAATGATGAGGCAGAGGACGATAAAATGATAGCATGCATACAATTTATTTGGGATTGTTTTCTGCCTCTCCATGTAAATGTTATTTATATTTAATTTTAATCAATGACGCTACATGCTCATTTGCCAGCACAGAATCCTCAGAAATTATGTTAATATTGGACAATTCACCACCTCACGATTTACATACAATACCAATGCAGGGAGAAGTGTGCCCTTTATGTAGCGAGGAAGAAAGTAAGCTCAGGTGTGGTAGAGGTCATGCGGGAGAACGGAAAGTTTGCTTTCCTGAACATACCTTACCTATAGATTATTAACCATAACCATTATGACTCCTTAACTTTAACCATGCTGTAGTTGCCATGCACAGGTATTATAGAAAGCAAGAATTTTTTTAAAAATTGTCATTGAACATTTCTTGGGGTCATGCAGAATCAAGCAAATCTTGCCGTTCTTGTCCAGCAATAAGGTTTTGCAGTAACCGTTGTTTAAATAAAGGCCCAAAGTGAAGCTAGCAATTAGAGAGGAGAAAGTGAAATCCCTATTGTGGAGATTTCATGGCAACTAGGATTGGCAGAATGTCTTTGAGCTCTCAAGAGGAATTGAAAATTGGACAAAATTAATGAAGATTAAAAGACCATGTAGAGAAAAATATTTTCATTATGATCATAAACAGCGTTTACCATTTTCATCGCCTCAGAAAGTTGTGTGTGTATCATGGTCTTCTAAGTTAAAACAATGCATCCTCCCACTGATGTAAACATCCACTCCAGAGCAAAACAGAGTGCCCCAGCTGACTGCTCGCCTTGTCAGCCCGGCCCACTCACAGATGAGGGCCACATTGTGCCTTTTGTCTGACTAAATGATGGCTTCAGAGAGGAGAAAAGGGGGAAACTTGTGTAAACAAGCTACAGCTTTAGCATCTCAATGTCACCGCATGGGTGTCTGGTGCTAAGCAGTGCTTTGTGCCTGTTGGCATCATGCATTCCTGCCTGGGCAAACTTTGGACACAATCCTGCCTACTGGGCTCCTCGACTTCTTCTGAGGATTCATAAATAAATTGTGTCAATTTATATCAAAAGAGGTAAATAGTAAAAGTCAGAGGAAAAATTATGTCACATATAACTTCCTTGTGTTATTCATCAAGGAAGCCGAGCAGAAATAAACCACAGTACAGTGTATTGAACTCTTGGCGCCCAGAGCAGCTGACTGTGTCAACCCAGTGAGTTGTTTACCTGGCTAGAGGCTACCACATGGAAGGATATTCAGAGTATTCTAGGGGGATTTTACCATTACTATAGTGCCCCATTCGCTTCCTTTCTTCCCTCTTATTTGTATCCATTAGGTTGCTGTCACATTGTCTTTTGCATTGAGCAGATAAGAGGCACGGATAACACATTCGCTGCAGCTTGATAAGGTCGTTCCACTTTAGTGCTGTTAGCTATTCTATGGGTTTTGATCACAGAGACCCTGACAACTGTGAAGTCAGTGTGAACACACAAATGTATACACACTTTTGACCTCTGTGTGTCCTCTGTATTTACCTTCAGACTGTCAAATTTTAAGAGGCACAGGGCTCTTCTGTCTCTAATGATTACAGGCTAAAGACATTCCTTTATTAGTGTCTAGTTTTGTAATGCTGCCAAATAACACTTTATTGCCCTTTAATTAAATATTAATGGTAGTGTCATTACATCTTCATTCATAATTAAAGAGCTACCAACGACTGATATTGCATATTAATGTAATTAAACATCAGTACAGTGTGTGTTTGTGTCAGAGGATTGTGGTGCAGTTGTTCGGTAGTGGTAGCATTTGATTAAAAACAATAGAAATGATGATTTTTGTTTACAACGCATCAATGAACGATCAATTTTTCACACCTTTGAAAAAGTATTTTTCTTAGGATCCTGGTAAAACTGCAGTGTTAAACACAGAGCTTTGCCATTTCCCAATTCCCATTCACTCTCCGGGTAATATTGTCCACATTCAAAGCCCCAGAATGCGACCCCTGTATTACATCTTTAAGGAAATAACAGCACTATTCTCCACGTCACCCCCCACACCCTCCTCCCACCACCACCAACTAAATCAATGCCCCATTAGGAACTGCGGGGGGAATGTTAAGTAAAAAAAGGGGGGGGCTCCAATTCAGCTAAATTGACCCCCCACTGCAGCTGTAGATTACAGGACCTGCCCCTCACCCCCCAGTCACCCTGACTTCATGACTCCCTCAGATGTGCTTGGTAGTAATAACGCATGATAACAAGGCGGCTTTTGTTGTTAATGTGGTAAACAGGAAGTTTCTGCCCTGGAAGCTAACGTGAAGACAGACACCACCATCAGCAGCAGCAGCAGCCATCTTTAAATCCCCTTTAGTGATGTGACCCCTGACCCAGCCTCAGAGAAGGTCAGACAAAACTTATCTCTCAATGGATAAACTGGTGCCCCTTCTAAAGCCAGCATGTTAGTGATTGCCTGCAGCCCATGCCATGGCATTCTCAAACAAAGTGGTACATGTGTTGGTTTTTAATTAACAGGAAACAGCAGTGGCAATTATAATATGTAGGCAGCTTTCAGACATGTGCATTAGGACTTCATTTTAAAGGATAATTCAGCTTTATTACAACTTGGGTCTTTTTTTTAGTAGTTCTGGA
Source organism: Macquaria australasica (assembly GCA_005408345.1). Classification (NCBI taxonomy): domain Eukaryota; kingdom Metazoa; phylum Chordata; class Actinopteri; order Centrarchiformes; family Percichthyidae; genus Macquaria; species Macquaria australasica. The sequence continues at coordinate 406,279 of SEMN01000016.1, forward strand.
CATCATTTCATTTTGTTATGATATAACATTGTACTCCAAAGTGAGTTTAATTTCCACAAAACAGAGGAAATGAAAAGGGAATATTCTAAATGTTCTACTGAAACTGTATTTTAGTAGAGGTAAAAATTATTCTGAATTCAAAATCTACTTAAGTAAAACACAAAAGTAAGCATAGCTCATTTAAACAATTCAGGAAATGTCCAGAAAACATTTTTAATATGAATATACAACCACTTGTTATCATGTGATCCACACGTGGAAGCTCAGGAAAAATGCTAGTAAGTTGACCTTTGAGTTGAAATTATTGACATATCAAATTATACTTGAAGTAAAGTACAGTAAATTGGAGTTTGCACAATACTGACAATGTACAGAATCTACAGAATCCTACCTCTAACACAGCTCATATACTTGACATCAGAAAGGCCAGATGTGATGTGGAAGTGTCTTGCAAAGGAGACACAGACAAAGTCAGACCTGCAGGGATCAACTCTGCAACTCTGTAGTCACAGAGAAACCCACCAACCAACAAGCCACCCTGCTGCCTCATCAATTATGCAGAATCCAACGTCTTTATGTAAACCAAGAGAGGAAAGCAGAAGAGATGAGCGAATGTTTTCCACACGGTAATGAAAGTCAAATTCACCCGGGTGCTTGGAAGCACTACACAGGCTGCAGCCATTAAAAGTCAATCGGGGTGTCTGCTGTGTAAACAAATAGCTATGATTATTCCAACCTGCCATCCTCCGACAGCATTAAAACATCCTTCAATTAGGCAGCGCTGCAACACACTCAGACCCAAACAAAGCTCTCTCTCCACCTCTCTGTCACGTATCATTACTCCCACCATGCCGCTCCTGCTCCCTCGCTCTCTGCACACCTTTCACTCATCATGATGTGTCAACTGTTTGCAGGAGAGGCAGCAAAGATGGCTAGCTCTTTGACCCACACCAAGATGGCAATGGCGCACACGACACACAGCCTTCATTGTTTGTAGGCTGGATCAATCAGTAAACACCTTAGGGCCTTTTTCTGAACTTTGGCCACACAGCTGGATGGGTAGGGTCTGACACAGGGGGTCAAGAGACAAGACTGTCAAGGGAATAAATAAAGCACTTTTTGAGCAAACCTTACTCTCTCTGTTAACTTTTTTCTCATCCTTTTCTCTCAAATATACCCACTGGCTTGGTATGTCACACTTTAGTTGTGATAGATCTGGTGTGCCAAGCTGGTATGCATTTCCTTTACCAAAACCAAATTAAAAATGTCACCAAACTCTTGTGGCTATGATTCTGATGTTAGGGAATTCACCAGGCTGAAACCACAGCCCTCAACATTTGTGTTTTCGCTTTATGATTTGGACGAAGTGTCAGCACAATTATCAAACATTTATTTGACAAACAAACAAACAAGTATTAGTAGTACAAAATAATTCTTATTTTGATATTTATTCGTTCATCATCTTAGTAGGTAAAAACATTTAATCATCTGGATAGTCTCACCCAGGGACAACAAAGTCAGTTTGCTTGGTCCTTGTTACTGTATATGTGTAAAGTGTAATGAAACACTAAAAATGTTCTCTCAAGATTTGTGTTCTCTGTTAATGCATGTTAATGCCAGGTGTAAATGCAGGCAGAACACATTGTGATTGGAAAGGGATCAGATTGGCCAGACCACATCGGGATTGGATCGGGTGCCATTATCCAGATAATACAGTATATCCAGATACTGTGTATGAATGGGGCCTTTGACTGGATTTGGACAATGCCAATGCTGCACTTAGTAAATATTATATTTGCGACCAAGTTACCTGATTGATCACTGACATCTTTCTGCATACTACCAACAATATGTGACACTATGCTCTGTCAAAAAGTTGCATATTGCAGCTTTAAGATCTTAAGATATACAAACATGAAAGGCTCCAAGTGTTTAAATTTCTCTTTCTGGCTCTATCACCACGCTGAGCATATCAGCTCTGAAATTTAGTGTCACAATTGAGGCTTTTCTCTCTCTCTCTGATTTCTACGCACTAAATTAGATTAGATTATTTAAGTTGATTTATATACTTTGTGGAACATGTGACAAGCACACAGGGATACAAGCCTCGCCTTAAATCAGGCCTATGTTTCTGTCAGCACCGAAGACAAGGCAAACACTAATCCAATTGATTATCATTATGAAACTGTTCAGGCCATGTGGTTAAATTTGACACAAGTTCAAATTCAATATATTTGGTATTTTCTCAAGAAATAAGTCTGTTCAAAGTAAAATCACATCTTTAAGTGCCACCGCTTCAATGAGCAGCAATCCCAAGCTGGAGAGGTTTGTGGCTTTATGTAGGCCAATTTAAGCCGAAGAGGAGCCACTGTGAGACTTACAGGCTGCTTCTATCTGTTGCCAGTCACTTAAGAAAGACGAACAGCATAAATAAAGCGTGTTGATTTCAAAATAAGCTCATTTTCTAGAAGCACTACATCATGTAGAAAGGTTACATTCATTATTTTCATCAAAAGCAACTGTTTTTATAACATAATCTGTAACATCCTTTCAATGAAACTTTGAATGCACAATTCTTCTAGAGATACAACACAGCAATGAAGGGTCTAAAATTTCTGAAGGACCCGAGGGGCGAACAAACACTGCTGCCGGGGCGCCTCTGTTGTCTGGATTACATAAACAATCAGTCTGGGGATTTTGGCGCTTGCAGTGCACATTTTAGCACAACAAACAGGAGAAAACAAGAGATATGTTGTGTAGTTTCCTTTGAGGACCAGAATGAGCTAGTTTTATTGCCTTTGGATGAGCCGATTTTAATGCCCTGTGTCTTCATATAACCAACATCAAAAGATAAATACTCAGATGAGTGAAAGCTCTGGAAATGCTGGGTTCACCTGGATTGACCTTGATAACTGAACCATCCACCAGATTAAAATAACTTCCTAAACTGCACGACTTGCTGCACCTTTTGTATTTCTTATTTTATATTACATTTAAACAGTGTTTTATATGTCAACATGGACGTACTACACTTTCAAGATTTATTTCATTGCTTCACACTAGGTCATTGATTCAGTTATCGTATTATTGACTTCATTCATGAAAAGATGCTTTTTCAAAGAGATCCAGTGACAGCAACAGCAGCATACTCTCTCAACAAGAGCAGTAATGCATTGCACTTCATCCAAAATATTATGCCAAAGAACAGTAAATCATATAGTCTAACTTAATAATAAGTCAGCTGAAATGGAAGAAGTATCTGAGGACATCCAATAAAAGCCACGTGCTTCTCATCTGTAAGCATTCTGACAGCAGAGAAATAATTATAAAATGAAGTCAGTGTTTATGTTTTGTGGGTTATTCAGATGCACACACTGCTGTGCTAAGAGAAATAGCTGATATAAACTCATCTTCCCCTAGAGATACATGTCACAATGGATATGCACCAGACCACACACGACCTTCTTTCACACTTGAGGCAGAATTCAGTTCTAGACTGGGTGTGTTAGTTCAAATCCAAACTCACATTAAGTCTCATGTCATCAGAATTATCATGTTTCAAGAGCCAAAGTACCACAGCCAAACGCTCTGTGTGTCTTTTTGCCAAGTGTGTGTGTGTGTGTGTGTGGGACTGATGCGACTCAGCTGTGCATGAATAGATGCACTTCCAGCCGAGACTCTTGACAGTCATTGTATCTGCTAAAAACAGCTGAGCCTTCGTTGGTAGATTAACAACGCTGCCTAAATGCCTTATTTAAACAGTCCTTTGGATAACGAATCACCAAGGTGCAGAGAGCTATACATTAATTTGCAACTTGGGCCCTGTGCCAGAAAGGTTTGACAGAGTAACTAAACATTTCACAGTGGATGAGAACGCTAAATGCGTTGTGACAGCCAGTAGTGTGTTTTGTTTCTTACAAAACACAGTGCACACAGAGGAAAACAGAGAGACACACATTGTAAACAGTGACATGTGCATAGACACCTGTGGTACACAGACACAGATACACACACACCTGTGCAGATAGTCCCACACTCCTCTTCTGCTCTCTTTCTCTTTGTCTGTGGAGAAATTACAGAGAAGACAATGAAAAATGTTAGGTGTTCAGAGTAATATTAGATTAAGCTAATTGAATTTGAGGAAAAATTGTTGCAGAACATCATGGGGAAACATATCTATTATGGAGACACATTAGCAGTTCTGTTTGAGCTTTTACTCGTTGCTTTTCTGTCTTTTCTTTCATTCAAGCTCATTTTAAACTATTTAATCTGCTTTCCTGTGTACCACAATAAATAGACTCACTGCACATTTAATATCCAAAACCTGACGGTCAGAATATTCCAAAGGTCACAGACTCGGCAGGGCTTCAAATTTTAAATATCCCAGCATTCTTTGTGCAAAATAGATTTTTTATAACTCAATAAACTTGTTTTGAGGTAACAGGCCTTTATGGTAATTGAATAACTAAACAGGATGCTTCAGTGCTACTACAACAATCTCCACCCAGCCGAGGGCAAGAGGCTCATTTTGATTGGCAGCAAGGGTACTCCCTATCTATTAGTGCATCCAAGACAACCAGGAAATGGAAAGTTTCTGACCTACAAGCAATAAGTATCAACACAGAGGGGACAGTGTTGTAAAGAGTAGCAGTACAGGAAGCTGAAAATTTGCACTGAGCTGCACTTCTGGCTCCCATGACCTTGACCTCTTCTCAGGTCAGAAACTTCTCACGTCCCAGCTGCTACGAATAAACCTTAAACTCTGTGGGATAAGAAGACATGTAGGTATTTTTCAGGTACAAGTTTATGATCAAATATGCTGCCTGTGTTACAGTATATGGCCAAAAGTATATGGACACCCCCTCATGTTTTTGTACATTTGGTCTGGGGCTGTTTTTCTATTATTTGGGCTTGTTTCAGTTAAGTAAAAGTCTTAATGCTACAGCATATATCATATTTTAGACAACAGTGTGCTTCAAACTTTCCTGTTTTAACAGGACAGTGCAAGGAAGCCAGGTCCATGAAGAAATGATTTTCCCAGTATGGTGTGGAAGAACTTGACAGGTTCGCACAAAGCCCTGACCTCAGAGGGCCCATCCAGCACCTTTGGGATGAACTGGAAAGCCAACTGAGAGCCAGGCCTTATCGTCCAACATCAGTGTTGGACCTTACTAATGCTCTTGCGGCTGAACGGGAGCAAATCCCTGCAGCCAGGTTCCCAAATCTGGTGGAAAGCCTTCCCAGGAGAAGATGAGATCAACAATCACATATGGATGTAATGTCTGGGTGGCCATATTGTGTAGATAAAACTGGCTGAAACAGCACGGAAGGTTTACATGCAAAACTGCAAATTAGAATTTAGCTCATGGAAGCAGTAACATTGCCTCTTTCCCCTGTCTCTTTTCACCAAACATTATCTTAACTTATTCAGGAGAAATACTAATCACTAGGGGAAAATTATGAAATATATTTTTTCTTTTTGCTTTCATTTTCTTTTCTGTCATTTCATTTCCAGTGACTTTGAACATTTTAAATCCACATTTGGCTCTGAATGCCTCTTTAAACACACGACTAAGAGAAACAATGTTCTTTTAACTACCTTAAGGCAAACTGGTAATTCTTTGATTTATTGTCACTCTATTGCAAACAGGCCTCCTTCATTCACAGTTTGCCTGTGTGCAGTTTACAAAGATAAACAACCTCGGTGTCAGAAGACTGTTTCAGAAAAATTCCCAAACAGACAAGGCCTGCATTTCAAAAAGGCTTGATTAACACATAAGTGGGCTCAACATTTGCAATAACACTGCTAATCTATGCAAACTTTCTTTAGCCTTGTTGCAACGTTGAATGCCTGACCGGCCATGCAAAGGCGTATGGTAAAATATACTCTGTAAAAATCTGACAAAGACTGACTTCTCTTCCGGCTAACAAAGGATTCCAAGTTTCGCCATCCTGCAGCTGCCTAGAATAGACAACACAGCCTCTTTTGTCAGGGTGAGTCAATCTGTGTGGGTGTGAATGCATTAGCCCTTCACAACAGAATTATGCCCCTGGACTCCCCCGCTTTGCTTTCAAATATTCTGTGATAGGTTCCCGCGGTCATGTTTAGATCACTTCCGGGCGATGATTTGCCATAAGAGAAGATGAATGGTGACCTTTGAGATGCTGAATAATTATACTTGGACCTGCGAGTTGGGGAACACATAACCCTTAGAGGGCAACATGACAAACATGTTTTTCGGGGCCTGGTGACAAAGAGCATGTTTTGATGTGACTGGGCATATTCCCTGAATTGAGTCATGCGGCAGGGTTATCGCTGTGGTGCGTGGGCCTTCACTCGCTCTGTTTGTCCATCTCTGAACTTTGCTTTTCACTGTCTGACTAATGGATTTATGTGCGTGTGCCTGTGTGTGAGCGTGTATATGTATGTGTGGGAGTTGATACTGGAATGCATATGCTGATGTGTGGTAGTGTAAAGTATGCATCTGTGTGTGTGTGTGTGTGTGTCACTGCAGCCTGGAGAAAGGAATGGACCACAGCAGCAGCAGACGACCACTCACAGTGGCAGACCTCTCTGAAGTCATCGTTTCCAACAGCAAGCAGACCACTGGTCATTATCACGCACATGCAGCATCTGTGTAAATGTGAGTTCTCATGAAGGTCCATTGAGTACTAAACACAATTAATTCATTCAGAACAGCTAGCAGGACCTAACGATCTGTTCTTTTGTCCAACACAGCCCAGAATCCCTTGGAATTACAGACATGTTAAATGAATCTGCAGTGCACAATTCATGTTGATTTACACAGTTTAAAGGGAAATTCCGAGCATTATTATCATGTATCGGCCTAACAATTTACTCACCACCTCTGTTGTAGAGATTTGGGAAATGCGGACTCCTGCAAAGATTGCTGTTGTTTGGGGCAAGCAGTGCAAGCCTCCTACATCTTTCCAAAAATCTTTAGTGCAACATGAATAATCTCAAACCCTTTGAGTCTGAAAGTAAACACAGAAAGTTGCCCATTTCAAATCCATGTAGCTGCAGCCCTGTAGCAAACTGCATATCATTGCTGTAAGAGGCTTGTGCTCCTTGTCCCAATCACCGTCGTTCTTGCTGGATTCTGCATTTGCAAAATCTCTAAAATGGAGGCGGTAATTCAAATGTTATCATGTTCAATGGTCATAATGGACAAAAGAAAGAGAATAACAGCCAGGTTGACAAAAACAAATTGTCCATTTTTGCCAGCGGGATTCATGTAGAAAAAGGAAAAGTTAGGGTGTGGTGTTCAGGGTGGTGAACGGGCCTGTAGCGCATCTGACTTTCATGCCATGTGTCTCGTCTCCGACCAACTATTTTATTTTTTCTAACTTTAACCACAATCTTTTCCAAACCTAAACTAGGCTCCCTAAGATTAACCATACCTTAGTTGCCTGTGTGTATATTGTAAGAATAGATTGTTAATAAAACCATTGAAAATTAACTTTCAAAAATGGTGTCACTGAACATAATCCATAATTTCAGTGGATAATAACAAATCACTTTATTAATTTGCATAATTTTGTTCAGTTCAGTACAAAGATTTGTAGTCACTGACTATGTACTTGTTCATATTTTTAATGTAAGTATCACATCACCAAACACAAACACACTTCAAACTGCTTCAGACTGTCAAAGGTCAGTCTGCTGGTGGTTTGATTCGTTTGGTTCTGTACAAATCTAGGCCAACACACTGTTTAGCTTAAACTTTTAAGTTTAAACATACAAAATAACCATATCCACTATTATGTACTTGCTCCTTCTCATCTCTGTTCATGTATTCTCTCTTAAAAGTATATGAATAAAATTCACAAGAGAATCAGCAGCCCTTCATGAAAACTGAATATATTTCCAAGCCACCCCCTCCCCTACACACGCCTCATACACACACATGCAGACATACTTGGCATGCGTGCGTCGCACATGCACAGCTTGGCCCATTAGCGGTGACATGTGACGTTTCGATGGGGCAAATGAAGCTCAACAATTGATGTCAGAGCCTTACAAATTAAACAAATGGGGGACCGCCATGGTGTATTAGGCACCCCAAACCCCCTGATGAACACAGCCGAGGCACATGCCAGCAGGACAATATTGTCTCGCTCTCCTCTCCTCCCCTAAACAAGGCTCAGAGAATGAGGGGGACACTGCCACACACACACTAATACACACCACAGTCAGTCAATGAGCAAAATTAAACTAACCGTGCATTGATTGCCAATTGAGTCCTTTGACAAGCAAATAAACAGCACCGATTCTGGGGATCAATATGATTGATATGTCATTTGGTCTTTGATGCAGCATCTTGCTGTAGTGTATGTATACAGATTGTCAAAGCACAGTAGGTCAAAGAATGGATGTCAATGAGTGAGTATTGCTTGCAGGTGAAGTGCTCGCTGGTGTTCAGCTGTGTATGTTATATTGACATCTTGTGAAACTCACTTGTATTTGTGTTTTTATTTTTAAATGAATCCTGAGAAATTTAGAGACACTTCAGTAGCATGATTTATTTACTGATTAAGATTATGAAACAGGATTCATTAGTGCAATTATATTTATGTGTGTAAATTGTGTTAAACAGTTACATTTCTTGGAAAATAACAGTTTCTGCATGGCAGCAGTAGTTGGGCTTTGGGTGCAGCCAGTCTGCCTAACTGGCCAGTATTCATTTTTTGTCCAATGGATAGAAACCACAGAAAAGGTATTTTGGATCAAATGTGCAAGGTAGAGTTGGTGAAGAGTTTGCATAGTGGGCTCACAAAGCCGGAATAAAATGAATATTGTCATCCCTAAATGCCTAAAATATGCTTTATATGTAATATTATTTGGTTTGTAATAACAATATTATGTTATATCAAACTCCATCTGCTGATGAAGATGTGATATGATCAAAAGCTTGAGAACAGCTACTAAAGTTACCTTATGGTGAGATTATTTTCTTAGCTGCTGTTTCCAAGGTCAACAATGAACTTTGAAGACAACATGGGTGAGAAGTCCCTGGAGGGCTCAGAAAAAACTAAGAAATTTTAACAATTTACTGAGACAGATCATGCAATATGATCGAAAACTCCTAACTGGACCTTTATATCTATTTTTAAAGTTCATCAGTCAGAATTTTGCATTTGGAGATATGTATTCTCAAGGTTTTCAACTATCTTAAATTCACCAATGTTGAGTCTCTGTATGATTAACATTGATGTTCAGACGTACATATACACTTACATGGTCACACAAGTATATATACAGCATTGTATGTACAGAAATACAACGAGGAACTTTCTGTTTGTTGCTCACATGATTGTGAGTGTGTGTGTGTCTACACTCGTAGGTGTGCACGTGTGTGTCTGAGCATTTGTTAATCCATATGCAAACACATTGTCCTATCGACAGACCTTCTGAGGGGTGAAACGTCCTGGGAACAGGGGAGAGGAGCGGGGATGAGTCACGATTGGGATCTCTACGATTCACAGCACCTGCACACACTACATGCCAGACACAATCACATCAAATCAAACTCAACGCACGCGCGCACACACACACACATAAACAAAATAGAAAGTGTAAGCGATGTTAGGGGTGCATAGAGAAGTACAATAAGACCCTCCAGACACACCACAAACAGATATAAGGCTCGCAACACACACGAAGTGGTTACAGTAACACATACGCACACAATACGTGAAAATTCTTGCTTCCACACGCAATCACACATGTACACAGGTGTGGCAGGTCCATTTTGTTTTCACTAACCCCCACAGCCCTTTGCACAATCCCCAGCAAATAGGACTGATGTTAAAGGGCAGATATAGGTGTACAATTTCTTGTTTGGCTTTGAGAAAACATGGCGTAATGGCAGTGAGAAATTGTGTTGGGAATAAATGCATCACCTCTGTTTGGGAGGGATGCCTCATCATAAGCCATCAGCCTGTATACGTGTTTGTGTGTGTGCCTGCTGTGTGCGTGTGTGTGTGTGGAGAGGAGGAGAGGAGAGGAGAGAGATGGAATATCTAAAAGGGGTTAAGTGCCAGGGTTACCCATCCAAGGAGCATTAAATGAAGGCTCTCACTTTGATGGACACCGGCACCGGGATCCCTGATGTCCCAAAATATTAGGTTTCTCTTCTAATAATGTTGGAAATATTGCCTACTGTCATGATTAATCTGGCTGGCTGCTGGGCCTGATTGCAGGTGACGCGGTCACAGCACAGTGCCTGTGTTAGTTTCCACACACCGTCAGCTTCGCTCCACACAGAGCCGCAGCCAGGAGCAGGGCTGATAGCAGCCATCGCAGCTGCCGCTAATGCAATGTGACAGCAGAGAAGGAAACCTTTATTTTAATTCAAACAACAAAAGCCAAACAGCCAAACTTATCTGCGTGCCCAACATTTTCCCTCCAACACGATGAGTTCTTTTCTTCTTTTCTCCTCCAAAGTCCTTATGCTCTTTTCATTTTCTCCCCTCCTATTTTCATTGGGGGAGATAAATCTTGTGCAAGCCAGTTCTTGCTGGAACAGTATCTGGCAAGGGAAGAGAGGAAGACAGAAGAAGAGGGGATGCAGAAAAGTGGAGGTATTTGCAGATGTGGAGGAAGGCACAAAAACATTTGTCAAATCAAAGGCTTGAATTATTGCACATAGTCGGGTCAGTTTCACATGCCATTTAGACGTCCCATTGTCCTGATGTTGAACAAGACCCCCTTTATGTGACAGGCTTGAAAAACAACGTTGGCCCTCCTCATAATCAAATCTGTAGATCCCAACAGGCCAGCAGGCCCTGCCACTTGGAATTCTTTGCATTGGCCATGGTCAGGACGTGCCGTTTGGCCCCAACAATGGCAACATTGATTTTAGCGCCATGAGAATTTTGGTGGAGCTGTAAAAACTGGGACCGGGGGGAAACACCGATCTTTGCCTTTCCCAGGAGGGTGTGTGTGGAGCTGCGGGGGGAAGGTGAGTCACTCAGAGGCTCCAGGGCTCTGACCTGCTGAACCTCTGGCCTAATTCAATCAGTCCAAGCATCATTAGCCTACCATTATCAGACATTATCTCCCAGGCTAAGCAGGACAGTTATACCGTGCCAGCGTTGGAAAAAAATAGCAACACACACACTTCCTGTCCTCACTTTGCTTCCTTTTGCGCCACAATTGGAGGCTGATTGTCTCGCCACAATTGGGCCTTGTTTATACGCATCATTTTAAGAGAGTACAAGCCGGTGTTTTGGGGAACTGATGTTACATTGATGTCTTGTTGCTATGGGGCCGGGGCTAAGGCCATGGCACAAAGGCATGACCTTCCTGTTTAGCTGCATAGTAACTTACTGAGTTGATACAAATTACCCCGCTTTTCGATCTACCAATTTAGCTGCTACTTACTGGGCAGGGGTCAAACCGAGCCCTTTCATGTGGGGAATCTTTTGAAGTGGCTGCAGACTACTGTGAGACTTTAGCACCAAGCGTCTTGATGCAGGGGGAGGGAATGTGAAGGGAGGAGAGTCCTGAACAATGGGCCCCCCTTAGAAAAGCCTCTAAATCTTGGTGGCTAACTTCAAAAGAGCCCCTGGTGTCAAAGCCAGTGTTGTGGCTGGAGCTGGACACGCTGTTTCCCCAGATATAAATGTTTTATTAGAGGGCACACCTCCTCAGGCTCACCCTGTCACTGTCAGAGGTAGGAGGAACAAGGGGACACTGTGTGCCCCTGAGAGCGACATCAAACATAATGGGCTTTGCATGCATGCACACAGCCAACAAAAAGTTATTCATCAAATTGTATAATATGTTGACTTTTTTTTACAGCTTTGCTCCCAGACTGTCATTCTACCCTACAAAGGGGAACTTTTTAACAAATATCTTGTTAAATAATAATGTGAGGAAGATTAAAAATATAGGCTATATATGTATTTCAAAATTATTTGGTTCATATGAAACACTGAATTTTATTAAATCCATCTCTACTGAAAAAACACCTTAAAATGATTATTTGCCACATGACCACACTGATGATTTAGGTATGTCATATGCAGCATCACGTTGCCAGACAAATATCACAATTTGCTAAAAGTATACATAATTCATCACCAATCAGTCTTTCCTCCCCGTGCTGACTCCTGTGTTATCCCAGAGAAGATAGATGTGGGAGCGAAGCCCTTTGAGATCCAGATGGTTCATTCCCAACAATAAGGTTTGGGCTTCCATTGGAAAATGATCCTTTTCCTGTGTGAGACACTAATGTATCATCGTCAGCCAGTAATGAGATGACGCCCCTAAATGAAAATCTCAAAAAATACATTTTCTTTCTTGCCTCCAGTATTTCTTTTTCTTGGTTCAAATCAAAAGCAAATGTTTCACCTCTGCTGGCCTGTGAATCACGCGCCAAACCACATGCACATTAATGCTTTTTTTTTTAAAGAATATGACTGGAAATGTGATGAAGAAATAACTTTGTTAAAACAGCACACTCATTCTTCATGGTTATATCACACAGCATCTTTGTATACCATGTGCCATTTACCAAAACATACATTTTCTCTGTACAAATATAACGAGCAGGGAGAAGAATGTGAGGCTTTTGATTATGATTTTTATTAGCTTTTATCCCATTAAAACATATGTTGTCCTGTCTATTTGACGCATTATTGGTTAATTGACCTTAGTGCTCTTTTCGCCCAAGCTTTGATAATGTTAATCAGAACCTCACTTGGCCTCTCTTTTGCATCTAATTTGTACTTTATCAAATTATATCACATGATGATACAGCCATTCCAAAAATCTCACTGCCAGCAGCAGTGAATTATGGTATCTCTTCTACTCAGCTGAACTATTTGAAAATTTCAAATTTTGCTCTCTTTTCAGAGGGCCTTTTGTGACCCCTATTATGCATTCTAGACTTAACGTCAAAGAGCGAGGAAGAGATTTAATTTGTTGACGATTGCCAGCGATCTCCTTTAAACGGCTTTTAATTGATAACGGTAAGAGAGAGCGGTGAACTTTAAATAGACATTCTAATTATCGGCTTTAAGAAGCAGGGGCTTTTTGGGAAATGTTATGGCATTTGGAATGGGATTAATGGGCGAGTGAGGCGCTGGCCACCCCGCAGCTAAATGACATTAAAGAGGGAGATGAGTGGTGCTGCTGAAGGGAGCAAACCCACTAGTCACAGGAGCCAGGGCGCCCACTGCCTTGGGCACACACACCGTGGGGTAACGTGCGGGGGAGCAGGAGGGGAGGGGATATTACATTATCTAGCCCTCCTAGACTTCACCCCACATAGATATAGACACTCTCATACAGTTAGGCCATACTTCCACATATGCAGTACTCTTGTGCAGATGAACAAAAACCATTTATGAATACTTTCTGACTTGAAAAGTATTAGGAATACTTAGACATATTGTTGCTTTTATATATAAAACATGGTGGATAAATGAGATTTCATGTCATCACCATAGCACGTTTAAAGTCAGTCAGATCATTGTTTTACAGCATACAGTTGCAAATTAAATACAGTATAAACACCTCTACAAGTGCTCCAAATAGTTCATATGGCAATTTTCTGATCTGACATCATTGTGGTTAAGATTTGGTTAGGTTCAGGGAAAGATTATGGTTTGGGTTAAAATAACTACTTGATGACGAAGGTCCAACACTTTGTCGAGCCGTGCATTCACCCAAATCTCCTCCCTACATGGACGTTGAGGCTCTACAACAACGTCACGTGACTTTTTTACTTTATGTATATCTTGAGATATATATTTATGACACATTTCTTTGATGTATTTGTTATTATCAGCAGTCTAACCAGCTCAGTGCCAAAGCTATAAAGTGCTACCCAACCACTCAGACTCAATAAGGTCTTAGTACACACCTCAAGCGCCATAATAGCCCTAACTAATTCAGCCTGCCTGGCCCTCAGTAGGATTCAGTGGTCTTGCTGGGTGTTCCAGACAGAGATCCCAGTCCCCTGTGGTCTTAGACTGGAAGCCCTGGGTCTGTAGAGGCTGGGGGGCGACCGGCAACTCTGATGGATCAGCTGAGGGCCGACTGTAGGGGATCGAGCCGGGGCCTCAGGGTTAAATATGTGGCATGATGGTGGGATTGACAGTAAACCATGCAGAAACCAAAATCATACCTATATATAGGCCTGCACAGATAACTACATGTGTCAACACATACCATCTACACATGTCAAGTACCAAACAGACAAGATGAATAGGAGTGGGACTGTGTGATCGCTGAGGACAGGTAAGAGGCTGTGTGACATTGCAGCCTCCTGGTTATACTCTGTCACTTCCCCCAGTGTCCCAAAGATTTTGTTCCTTTTAAGGTTTTCTTTATGTCTCATGTTAGCAAAAATGTCTCTCAATTTGTTAATAAAATATCTGAAGATAGAAAAATGGGAGGATGTGCAAATGTAAAATTAATTTAATAGTGATAATAAACAACAATAACAATAAATAGTAAAGAACAGGTGAGATCAAAAGTTAATTTTTTACCTTGGAAACAGTAGTGATGTGGAGTCTACCCCACAGCTGTTCTGGAGCTTTCGATTGTAACACACAATCTTCCTCAGCAGATGCAGTTTGCCCAGTTGTAATGGAAATGTAGATGTTCAATTTTTTTTCTATGCACTTTAACGCTAAATGTTGGCCTAAAAGCTACGATTGAAAGTTCATTCCAATAAGAATAGTCACTATACTGAAGAACACCTAATAAAAATGTTTTAGATAATTAAATTATCAGACACACATAGAAAAAAACATTTTAGTCACTTGATCTTCATCAGGTTCCCTGGTAAGTCTTTTTGTTTTCAGTGTTGCAGACATTATTTACTTTTTATAATCTAACAAGATATGGCACATATTTATGGTTTCTAACAAACTTGCCTGCAGTGTTTTGCAATTTCCTGAAGTCAGCCAATTATTTTACCTGAACACTGGTGTTGGCTACCCTATTTTAAACGTTTAGCTCATGTGGACACTTTCATGAACAATATCATGGAAAGAATGTCATAGAATGTCATCAGCAGTGTGCTTGCAAATACTGTAGAGGAAAACATTAAATTTATGTTCAAATATTCAACCTTAGATTTTTGGGGATCATGCCTTCTTAGGTAGTGACACTTGAGTAACAGACAAGCAACAAACAATGCAACACAGGTCCCCAGCTATAGTTTTATATATTTAATATTTATTTTTATAGGGACATGTATATAGCCTGAACTAATGCCACATACCACAGCTTTTATAGCTCAAGGTAATATGGAATACCTGTGCATAGATGAGCCTTTATTATACTCAAAAATCAACAAGATAATACAGTACATACAAAACGGCACAAAACACAAATAATGATACAATAAAATTACAATAAAACTTAGATCATGCATGACTACATGATTAAATGCACATGGTATGCAATCTTAGATACTAAACTTAATAGATGATGACATCTTAACAGACTAAAACTACAATTTATTTCATAATATAGCAGGAGAAGACCAGCTTCTCTTCTGAAAATCATACCTTTTATACACAAAAGCATACTGAAATAGTTTGATCCCAAACTAATCTTTTCATACTCTGAAACAGAACCAGTGGGGGGGCATCTCATGAAGTCCTAAACTGTGTGAAGGGCCAGTCTTGGCCTGTGGACCTCACTTTGGTTAGCCCCGGGCTAGAGGATGAGACCTGGGGAGAGTTGAGATGAGGCTGTCACACTTCCCATAGATCAGTCATTATCACTAATCCAGTCACAGCACTGGGATCAGCACCAGGCCCATTCATCTAGAACCGTCATTAAAGAGCTAAATGAGAGCTGCCTCTGCTAATGAGGTAATGAGAATTTCTGTGCGAGTGTGTGTGAGTATGTGTGTGTGTGTGTGTGTGTGAGAGAGAGAGACAGTGAAAGAGAGAAGTAGACAGAGAGGGACAGACAGGACGCACAAAGACAAGCTGAAAGGACAGAACACATTTAAAATCAATGAAAAAGATAAGACCATCTTGGCGTGTGTGTGAATCAATTTGCAGCTCTCCCATCAGAGGGATCATATCACTCACCCGCCTCACCCAGTTCTGTTTACCGCTCTCCCTCGCCACACGTAAACAAAAGCCAGAGTTGTACTTGTTCACAATCGCTCTTTAATTCGATACAGCCTCGGATGCATGTATGCAGCTGTTTTCTTCTGTTAATTGCAATACCACCAGGGTAAACATTATTGTCCTCTCAGTTATACTCCAGCCCAAAACAAAGCACTGCTGAGGCTGTGTGAAGTGGTGATGTCGTGCTTTGCTGTGTGACATAAATCAATTATTTATGCCTATGAAGCCTCAAAATATTTATCTTGCCTCATAGTATACGAGGCCGAGGCCTCAGAAAACAAATAGACGTTTCTATCAAAGGCGCACGGGTGTAAACAGCGGTGTGGAAAGACAATGTACGACCACCCGAGGGAAGTGGTGACGTTTGGTGAGAGAAGTTTGGGAAAAGCCTGTCATTGATTGGAAAACGCACATCAAACAGAGAACACATCACCCAATGCCTTACAGGCCCGTATGCACTTTCTGGCACTGACATCACACAGAGGCAAGCAAAAGCAAAATGGAGATCCTGGTCTAATACTCATATTACATCAAAGATCAGTGATCGAGATATGATTAGATAACACAAAAACATAAATTCACAGCGTAAACAAGATATGGTCACCCATAACATGACCAGGGGTGGTCGAAGACACATGTGGCTACATTAACACCAAAAGATAGATGAGATGCCTTATGGATCAACTATGTAAACAGTAATAACGCACTGTAAATATCCAGTTATGGAACACACACACACACGCACATGCATACGCACACAAATCAAACTGTTTGCAAGCTGATCAAATAGAAACATTCAGGTCAAAATTGAATCAAAATGCATTTTCAGGCTACATTAAGGTTTTTCTCTTTGTATCAGGCAGTTTTTATATTGATTGTTTCACAAAAAATTGCAGTTATCAGTTACTGAAGCCAGTTCAGCATCAGTATCCTGGTTACTAATGTGTGGCTATGGAATTTCTAAGGTTAGGCAGCTAAAATCACTTGGTTAAGGTCAGGGAAAGACTGCTGTGTAAGTAGTGTGCAATAGTCGCAAATGAACAGAATTTGTAGAAGATAGAGCTGCAACCGAGCAATAAAGATTTAGTTATCAGTTAACCCATTACAACCCACTGTCCCTCACGCCAGAAGCTAGCACAAAGCAGAACTTCAACATACTACAAGTAAAGTGTAAAGTTCAATGAATATGAAAATATAATACATTTATCAACAGATCAGATGCTTGTCCCTGTCATAGAAATAATTCTGGTACAATGCACGACAGACTATACAACTGAAACTTTAAAAGTATGGTATATTTGTTTAAATGTATGCAAGAAGTATGCAGAACACATGCACAAACCTGTGACTGTAATTGTTTATCTTATAACATTAAACATTTATTTTCTAACATTAGAAAATGTAAGTGTCCTCTGTACCAACTGAAAAGCTAATATGGGTTGACATGTTGTACTTTTTCTAATGTTATAAAATAAAACTTTTTAAGGGATCATTCAACTGTGTTGGGGAATCCTTGGGAAGCAGAAATCACATTTGATTTTGCAGATAACCCAAACAGAGGGTTTAACCACATTAACAAATAACAGATGTCCTGTAAAACTAACAAACAATAAGTATTGGTGCAGAAAACTGTGACTGAATCTCAGTGTGTGTCTCAGAGAAGCACTTTTATACCAGGCTGAGTTGAAACTGACCAAAAATGATATCTGAACAATGTCAGAAGAGGAGACATGATGTAAAGGGAGTCCTTGTGAGAAAGGTAAAGATGTATGTCCAGTACATGTATACATGTGCATTTAGACACGCACATTTATATACGAGATATGCACACTGTGTATGTATGTCAATTGAAAGCCACATATGAAACAGCAACTGAGTCTTGAACATCCCTCAGCTTCACTTACACACACACACAACTACACACACATACAGACATACAGACACTAGCGCTCTCTCAGGTTTGAACGACTTCTTAGTATGTCAGACGTGATGCCTCTGGGAATACAAACATGGGCTGCCGCTGGACTGGTTTATGTTTCGGTGTTGAAGTGAGTGGTGCAAGACAAGAGGAGAGTAAATAGTAGAAGCTTGTTAGGAGTGTAATGACAATAATTTTCTCTCAGTCCTTCTCCACTAATCCAGGGATCAAACCCCCATAGCATAATGACCTCCTCTGTCTCCCTCGATGATCTCTCTACGGAGAGCTGATAACACACATGCGCACGCACTTACATGTCAGCAGAAACATGCAAACACATATACAGATAATGGAAGAAACAGCGCATATACCTAGTGTGCTTTCCTGGAAAACATACTTGAAATCATGTGGATAAATTGATTTCCACAGGAGAGTTGCTGCAAAGTTGACATTAAAACAGTAGATACAAAGGCTCTAAGGATAAATAGTGTCATATGCTGTACAGATTGCAAAATCCTTTGAGGCAAATTAATGATTTGTGATTGAAGCCTATATAAATAAAATTGACTTGACTTGAAGGAAAGTGTGGGTATAGTACATTTTGTGAAAGTTTGTCAGTATGTTCACATGCACACAAGAAACCAGGTTACTCAGGAAATCGGGCAATGTGTTTACATGCACGGTAGCAACCTTGTGACTGTAAAATCTGCATTTACATGAGGCAGATTTCTCCCATGCCCCAGCCTTATTTTGAAACCATGGCTTTCTTATTTAAAGTGTATTAGTGGTTGTTCAGCTGTGGAATCAACTTATTTAGACTTCTAGGAGCTAGTTAGTGTCAGTTGTTGCACTTTGAATTACATTATTTTCAAATACCTCCTTGATTTCATCCTGATGCACGGCTGTTGCGCCTCCTGTCTGAAATATTCATCATGCACATACACTTAACAACTTAGTTAGAAACCGTTATGCATATAAATGGGCAAAAAAGTTTCTCTAGCAGAAATCTAGCTATGCAAATCCCAATTATGGAGAGAAGGTTTTGCATGTTTAAAAGGAAAATCTGGTATTTTTCAACCTGGATCTTATTCTCATAAATGAAGCAATTCTGACTATGGGTCATAATAACTCCCCACCTCCATTGTAGAGACAAAACTTAAATTTGACATAAATAATGTCAGAGTCCGGCCAAAAGTAAAAACAGGAAGTAGCTTTTGTAGCTTTAACTGCCTAGGGATATACTAGGGATAAATAGTCAGAACAAATTCCAGAACCAGATGGAAAAACACTGTATTTTTCCTCTAGGAATTCAGCTACTAAGCTTACACTAACATGCCTAAGAACATGTAAGCTCACTGATCGTCAATGACCATGCACCACCATCCCTTCACCTGCCTTATGTCATCTCACATACAAGTCTAAACTGGAGGGGGACGTGAGCTTGTGCCTCATCACCATGCTAAGTGTTTACAAATTGTTTTGGTCTCTCTTCTTGTGGGGGTTGCTGGGCTGTAGCAAGCAGTCAGGATGGGCTGCCATGCGAAGGCTGTTGATCTCTTCATGACACACCACCCTTATGGTGTTGCACATGGCCCTCCATTAATAAACAAATGAAGGGCTCACCCTGGAGGTCAGGGGAGCTCAGCTGGCCCATTTGCCACAGCGATCTCGCGGCTCACGGGGATCCAAAATGGCCACCCGCTGCGTCTGCCTGTCAGACGGCTGCTAACCTTGTCTTTGGTGACGGGCAGGAGGGCAGGAGAGTGGAAAGAGGGGGGGTTTAGGGTGGGGACACACAAAGGGGGGCATGAGTTGCCCTCCCTCCCTCCCCTACGCTGATTAGTGTGAGTGACAAAGTGGAGCAGAGAGTCCACTCAGGCCTTCATAATAAATCTATCAGGGAGTAATAGAATTCCATCAATCCTCGCTCCTCAGTCTCCCTGCCCTCCCTCCTGCTCCCCACCCCTCGGGGGGTCACCATGTCGGGGTGTGTGTCTGTGTAGTGGTGGTGGGAATGTGGGGAGGGGGGGTCCAATCCTCTGGGATTGTACAACTGTTATTATTCAATTACGCTCCCTTTTCTTCTCAGTTAAAAGACCATGATATCATTATCACTTAATGAATATATATAATTGGATCTTGGCTGCCGCTTCCCCCTGGTCTGATGAATACCACTCACTATTCATTCGACCCCTGCTCATCCTCCTCTACCCTGCATCCATTACAGCAGGCTGTGGAGCTGGAGATGATGATGATGATGATGATGATGCTGTCAATAGAGGGAATTTGAAATTATCTCTGTGTTCATTCAATGTTTAGTTAAACGAAAAGTATGTTAAAAATGAAACTCGGGAGTTTCAGAACCAGTTGTGCTGTCAGTTTTTATTTTTCTAGGTTTTTCAACAATCTAAGTGTTGAAAAGAAAAAGAGCAAGAGCCAGAAAGATGCTAAAATTACATTACAGGTGAATCAATAACAATGAGTCCGTAACTGGATTCAGGCTTCTTTGCACTCCGAGCATCGCCAAACTAATTTTAACTTAATGAACAAGGATTTTATTGCTGAAACAATACCTGCATTCTACATGTGATTATTGCAATTTCCATGTTTTGTTTAATAACCCAATGACAATTTACCGTGCAATCGTTTGCGGAAACTCATTAAGTCCACAGATAGGATCTGGATTTCATCTCCTTCTCCATGATGGCTGCACATGAAGAAATTGTTTGGGAAAATCCTGCAGCATTAATGCAGAATAGATGGCGGATGGAGCGATTTCTGCAATAGCCACATCATCATAGATTGTTCCTATTTAAATGTGTCTCCTGGTTAGCGTGAGTGTGGACAAACACCCAGAGGACATTAAGAGAAGAGGGGGAAAACCTTGATAGCCTCAGTGGTGACAGTCATGGCCATCAATACCCTCTCAATCTGCCAGGAAACAATGGGAGAGGGGGATAAAGATGGTGATGAGCAACACTAAAAACATTGATTTAGCATTTGTCCACTTCATTTGAAGTGAGACAAGGGGGCGACAGGGAAGGGAGGGTTGGGGGTCTTTGAAGAGGCAAAAATCGGGGAGTGTTTAGCCTCCTCCCATTCAGATGTTGCCCTCTTGTTGGAAACCAAAAGCAACCGTCCCTCCCCTCCGCATTGTTGAGGGTAAATGTGGCATGGTGGGGGGGCGATCATGTCTATGTAAATCAGACATGGAGAGAGTGTGTGAGGCGGTGGGAGTGTGTGCATGTGTGTGCGGCCATTCTCGTGCGTAAAGGGAGGCCTGCACGCTCATGGATGCGTATGGGGCGTACATCGTCATTAATCCTGCTTAAAAAAGACAGTGTTGGCAAAGAGGCAGCGCCCCAATCCAGCTGCTCCCCCCACAGAGACACTTCAGACACCCTATCTCTGGCTACACCCCCCCCCCCCCGGAACGCACACCCTCCTGTCTTCCCACCCGTCACCCTCTCACCCCACCTCCTCACCCCCATCGACTCAGCCTTCTCCACCTTCGCTCACAAGCCCCAATTTCCCATCACTCCCCCGCCCCACACACACACACACACCACCCAAAACCCAGAACCCCACTCTCACTCATTCACCCATCCCTGCCATACATCACTCCAAATTAAATTTACATTAGGCCCTCCTCTATCAAAGAAGCCAAAAGAGAGGCAGAGAGGGAATGAGATCGAGGGGCTGACATCATTACCCGGCAGCAGAGCACATGACCGTCATCTATTAAACCCTTTTATACACATGTCTCAGGATTTTACCAAAGTTCATGCATACCTAAGTGCAAGTTTGTGTTAAAAATTAAAAGCTCTTTTAGGAGGACAAAGGAGTTTCTGAACTGTTGACTTTGAGAGGGGCTTTATTACCCCCAACCATAGATGTCTGGCATTGCTATAGACAGCCCCTGTCCTTTCCTCTCTCCACTTTTTTTCTCTTCCTCCTACCTCTGCCTCTTCTCCCTTCATTCGGCAGCGTTGGGTCAACTGTCTGAATATTAGACAGAATATTAAAATATTATCTGCTACAGTAAAATACTGACTCAAGCATAACTGTAGCTCAGACATCTCTTGGCTGTTCATAATGGGGAGTTGTGGGTTTGAACCAGGCCACTGCCCTGTGCTGTGCCATCTTTCTCCTCCATGTTGTAGCGTTTTGCTTTACTCCTTGGATATATTCTCTAATGCGGTCTCATCTTTAGAACATCAGAAATGGCATGGAAATATTACAAGAAATCACACATGTTCTAATCTTGTTTTTAGCTGCCAAATATTGAACATCGATTTTGATCTGCACTTCCATGAACTTTGCATCCATATACCCATATACTCATGTCAGTCTGAGTAGTGATGTGTTTTGTTGTGTTGTGCCTGACAGAGCTTTGCTGTGTTGCCTTGAAAGTCTACCTTCTTTGTATTGCATTTCATTTACATCTGGTGTTGTGTCATGCAGTGCTGATACAAAACCTGAGTTTTGGTACCAATACCAAGCAATACTTTTTTTGATACCATTTGATTCAAAGGGTAAGTCTGGTGATATTCTATATTTTTCCTATACTCACCAAATCCCATGAAAAGACCAAAACCAACAATGAATTGATCCCGCTGACAAGTATTATCTACATAGCCAAAGCCTGATATAGCTTATTCCTTTGTGCCATATATCTCCATTATTGTCCAAAAATTATTAAAAACACATCAATGAGCCACACTGTTGCACTGGGTGACATGTTCCTTCATTACAATACAAACAGGAACTGTAGTTTATTTTGAGTCAGTCCCACATTTGCTATCCAGGTGTAGTAAATACTCACTAGCACACCAAATTTGCTGCTGAAAATAGTCCCCAACAGATGCACTATTTACTCCTGTTTGAGTAACATTTGTTAAAAACTACACTGCCCACCTGTTTAAGGAAGTTATTTAGCCGTTTTTTAAAAATACGGTTTTATAGCTCAGCTCGGAGCTGAGAGCCACAGACAAGGTAGGGAAGTTGGAAAGATGGAGGAAAAGTTGAGAGATAGATTAAGGGCCAGGTTACACTAGAAAAGAAGTGGTTCGAAAAATGTCTTTTCTGACTGTGTCAGAAATCAAAAGTCTTTAAAATTGTTTCAAATGTTGACACTCGAAAGCAGAGTGAAAAGGCAGCATAGAGAGGAGGGAGACATGATATTGTTTAAATATGGGACACTACGAATCTGACCAGACATTGGATGCCAGCTTCCAGTACTTGACAGTTTTCAATACTTTGATACCCAGCTCTGGTTGTAATGTGTTGTATATTTTGTACTGTTGTTGTGAAAATTGTTGGGTTGTATTGTGTTGTGTTATCTTTGAAATATTGTGATGCATGATTTTGTGCCTCTCCGTCATGTGTTGCTTTGTTATGTTGTCTTGTGCTGTATTGTATTCCGTCATGTCATGCTGTGTTGTGCTATCTTGTCATGTCAGATTGTGTTGAACTTTGTCACGTTGCATTATACTGCCGCATGTCGTGTTGTGCTCTTCTCCTCTCAGTCTGTATCAGTGATATATTAGGACAGAGTGTTACCTCCCCTCACCGTTGGGGATATATTTGCATTGGAGCGTCTGAAAGCAGCTGGAGTGAACCAGCTCAGTAAAGGCACCTGAGTGCTGAGCGCTTACTCTTTAATTGCTTCATTATCGTCTGTGCTAATCCCTCTCCAATTTCGACACTCTCATTTTCCACACTAATTTGTCCCGGTCCCTCTCCGGCTCTCTCCTCTCACAGTCCGCAGCGCTATGGCACCTATTTGCTTTCCAAGGCAATGATAACAATTAATGCAGCAGTCGGCGGCGCTTGTTTCATATAAACCTGTTTTAGCCGACTAAACAAGGGGCTGCTGATAAACAGACTCCGGAGCCAAGGCGCAGAGCTTCACAGCACCATTTGTCTCTCTAATTATGCTTTAATTACAACTGTGTATGCTAATACACTAAACATTTGCATAGAACATTCACACAACTTTCTGCTTTCTCTTTAGGAGTGCTGCAGAAGGAGGAGGAGAGATCAATAGCTCCAGTGCTTATTGAAAGAGGCCTGCACTGTGTTAAATTACATATGGGAATTGTTTAGAATTAAAAACAATGCCACAGTGCTCTCTGACAAACTGTTTATTTTATATTGTTAGGTAACAGCAAACAAAGTCTGAGTGATTATAGAATTAGGTGGCAATTCATTTCATAACTGCAAAACATTGTGTTGCGTTTTACAATAATACCAATAATTACAAATGCTCTTAACAAAGGTACATGGTGATGTTTTCTCAAATGAGCTTCATTGCAGTATCCTTCTGCAACAGGCCTCCTGCTAAGTCTCTGAGAGAGGCCAAAATATGGCACATTTTTTAAACATTTTAAAATCTCACTTTGGCTTCTTCTTCATTTTATAACTTTTCAAATTCCATTCACTGACCTTGGAAACAGCAGTTGACAAAATATTTTCAACTCTAGGTCCATTTAGTCGCCGCTCTGGAGCTTTTGATAATATCCATCAGCAGATGGTCTGCCCAGTTGTCGTGGAAATACAGATGTTCAAATTTCCATTTTTTTCCTGAGCACTTTAAGGACTTAAATAATCTATAAAATCCATCTGTTGGTAAAGATTGTAAGGACAAAATTTCCTATTACCAGATATGTATTCAAGTAATAACCTGTTTTCTTTAACCAGCACTCTGTGTACTTTGATATTTTCTCTCTTGGGTCTCTTTTGACATAAAGTACATTGGTATCCTGTTTTGGTTTGGTTTCTGAAGGACAACTTGTTTGCTGCGAGGGGTGATAGGAGAACATTCTGCCCTGTGTACTGATACTTGAATATGACTCTTGTTAGCTCGAGACAGAGATGATGTAGGCCAGGGCTCCTTCTGATATCCTTCCCTTGCTCTCTGTATGTTATGTGAGATTATAAATATGTGACTGTATCCACACCTCTGTGTGTGAGCTCCGGCCTTTCAGCTGAAATAGACTGACTCTGTGTGCGCTCGCTCTCTCTTTTGGATTTCTCTTTCTGTTTACTCTTTATTTGTTTACCTTTTATTCTTTTGCTTAATTAAATATACACAAGACAACTGTTTGTTGGATCATCATTTTATTTGTTCACTTCTCCACAAGGAAATAGCAAATTTCCACCACAAAGATCATTTGACATGATCAGAAACTTCAGAACAGCAACTAAATGGACCTGGATGTGAGATTGTTTTGTTGATCAATTTGTCATGGTTTGTACACTTTGTGTCCTGGGTTTTATATATGGTCTTCCATGTGCCTTTTATTCCCTCTTGTTCCATTCTATTCTATTCTTTTCTATTCCTCTGACTGCATTGCTCCACTCTTCGCTCCAGCGAGGCGTTCAGCTATACACCTAACTTAACTACATGTCATTGAGTCATTAACATACAAATGACCTGCAGTTATCCTGTAATCGGGGCCCTCAAATGCCACCAAATGCTAAGGAACCACCATTTACAGATAAGTAACCCAGCCAGCTCTGGTAGGTTTTGGCTAAAATCAAGGCATTTAATTGGCCATTAGGAGACAGGCCTCTGACAGTTAAGGTTAGTGGTAGAGGTGATGATGATTGTGGTGGTCGAGGTTTGTAAAATGAGGGCTTACACTGATAGGAAACACACATATTCACTCGCAGTGGTGGTAAATACGACACATTGCCCACTCTTTTGTAATTGGGGTGATGGTCCGTCTCTATAGGATGATCTCATAGCCACTGACTGACTCAGTCCGACCTCAACAACACAGCCACATGACTGTTTCTGGGAAGAACAATACTGTACATACATGACGTCCATGTAGCTCACACCTTACAGGAAATTAGTGATGATTTCATTTTTATAAAAAGTGCTTATTTTTAAAGAAAGATTTTCTCTTCATTTAAAATGTATAACACTATTCAGAAATATAAATTATTTCCTTAACATAAAACAGAGACCTTGGAAACTGAAGCTGACAAATACTTGCGCCACAGTCTCAACTTTTAAGCCAACGTGGATGACAAGTCCCTAAAGTGCTCAGAAACATAGAAATTTGCAACAAATTTGAACATCTACAATTCCATGACAACTGTGCAAATGCCAGCAATCTGCAGAGGAAGATCATGTGATTTGATCGAAAGCTACTGAACAGCATCATATCATAGCTAAATGGTCTGTGTGGTGAGATTGTTTTTGTCAGTTAGTGTGTCCAAGGTCAATAATGAACTTCCAATCTCAAGTTTTCAAAATGTTATATATATGGCGATATTGTGGGGTTTCTATTATATACACCTATCACATGTATTGAAAAGCAACTGTCCAGATTACATTTGTATTATTGCAAAACACTCTGTGATATTATATATATATATTATGCATGTGATAATAGTGAATAAACTCAGTATGCAGCAGCATTGAGAGTTACAGCCCTCACCTTGCTGCCGCTGCCACATTTACATTGAAAACAATGGACACAGTAAAGGCAACTGCTCGCTGTCTGAAAGCACCATAATTGCTGTTGACACTAAACCAGGATGGCTACCATAAAAAAAAAACACTCCTAGAAATACATTTCTGCTGCACATTCTGCGTCTTTTATTACATTTTTTGGCAACAGTTCCTCACACACAATACTCAATGGGACACTGTGTGTGACAGTTGGATCAATATATATTTGGTGACCTAACCCCTCTGTCTGTCCAAGCAGGAAATCTAACAGCTATGAAGTATTTCATCTGGACCGAGCCGTAACCTGTGACCCCGAGTGCAGCTGAGGCCTCTTCCCTCCACAGGGAACAGAGCTCCACAGCAGTAAACACTGACTGGAAGTTGTTGCACACTTGTCACAATGTTGGTGACAAGTGACGCCTACCTCTCTTTCTCTCTTGGTCTTTGTCTTTTGTATTGTCAGAAGCACATTGTGCACATCACTTGGCTTAATACAGATTCAGGCTCACACTTGAAGCCGTTTTTTGGCAGTTTTCAGCAGATTTAAGTACAAATTACAAGAGAGTTGCACTGCAGCAGACCGGCAGTTTAATCATCATAATTTAAAAAACATAACCTTGGTCTTTTGGCCTTGTATACGTTTTGGATGTGTCAGTTTCGTAGCCTGAAGTCAATGAACAGATATGTAAAGTGAGGAAACTAAAACGAACTCCAGTGATGCTTATTTCTTTGCTTTGATTCCATTTACGGAGCACGGAGCTGCAGCAGTACAGTAAACATTTAAGCAGGTCTTCTACTTTGGCTTCATCTCTTGGTTCTGTCATGAAAATTGAGATAGCAACTCTGAGGAGGACAAGACAGAATCAACAGTGAAAACAGAACAAATAATATTTCCCTCGCACATCATCTATCTGACAGAAGGCAGCAAAAGGAAAGGAGAAAACAGGAAAAATCTTGGCCTGTCCACCAATCTTTCATTCGTTCTGCGCTCATCCATCTTGAGTGCACCTCTTAATTTGGTCCTGCCACAGACTGGGCAACAGAGACCTTCAGCTATTGGAAACAAATGATCTGGCCAGGGAGGGGCAACAACTCACGGCCGGCGGTGCAACACTACTCAGCTGCTGGGGTTTAAACAGGAGTGGGTTTGAAACATTTTCAAGAGAATTTATCTAATGATCCAAGACACAGGTTCTGGGTCATTGTGTATTCCAACAATAGACAAATCGTAACATAAATATGAAAATTAAGCTGTTAGATCATTATTTATACAGTCTTGGCCAGCCTTATGTTGATCTTTGAGCTTTAAAAAGATCAACCCTACACTGATAGTATCATCCAGGACTGATTTCCAAACTGTGGAGAAATATTACACAGGGTTAGCCGGGCATGCTAACGTTTGCAGCTTACATTAGGTCCAAAGAATCCAAAGCTTACAGCCCTGCTGTGCCTAGTGACAGTTGCTAAGCTATGATTGGACAATGACTGTTTGGGAGAGGGGTTCAGCGAACTGTCAGTTCCTAGCTTATAACTGCAAATATCCAATATCTCCAGGAAAATAAAGTTTAATCTCTCTGCAACCAGTGTGTTGGTGACAGATTGGGCTTGATAAATTCAGGTGAGACTTTTGACACAACAGGTGGGCACAGCATAAGAAATATTTGACTGACAACCAGAACTTTCTGTTACACGTCACCTAAATCATTAAAATGTATGATGAAAAATAAAAGACTGACTTAATTGTGTGTTTTGGCTGATGACACACACTGACAAACACAGATGAAGAAGAGAAGAGGAAGGCCCCAGTCAAGTCTCGGTTCATTTACAGTAAGTTCTGTGTATTGTAGTGCAGTGCAGGGTGGCCACATGGTGACACTTGTGACTCTATCGATGTCAACCTAATTTTACAGTGAAACCAGACGCCTCGTGTCATCCTCATGTGAGAGTTGAGTAAGAGGCCTAGAATACACTGGGGAGATGATACCACACACACTGAAAAAAGAAAAATCCAAACACAGACGCTTGCATGGTGTAAAGGGACAAGCCTGACAGTTTTACACAAGGTGCAGAAGAACGATAACTGCACTGTGTATACAAACACACACATGGTGACCGATATTTCTCCTGGAGTTACAGTGGTACAGATCATGACATACACCAGATGGACACAAGCACAGGGTGAACTTTGTGACTCTGAGGGATCATGGGACAGATGCCAACTGAATGGACCATGTTAGTGTGACCAGTGCAAGGACATATGAGTCCCCAGTGGACTTCTTCTTTAAGTGAGCAGGCCATTAGCATTGACACAAGGTGGCAGATAGCTACTGTGGGTGGAGTTTATTCTGTAGTACTACTGCTCAAACCCATGGCAAAAAGTGTGATATTAAAGATGACTTGTGAAGAAGGTTGAAGTTTGTTCTTTTCACTCTGTTTCTATTAGGGATGGCAATGTCGACCACTTTGGTCCAGACTGAAATATCTCAACAACTACAGCATGGATTGCCATTAAATTCTGTACAGGTTTTCGCAGTCCTCAGAGGATGAATCATGCAGACTTTGGTGATCCTCTGACTTGTTGATATTTGTGGTTTGAAGTGAAATGTCTTGAAAAATATTGGATGGATTGCTATTAAATTTGGTATGGACATTCATGTCCCCCTCGGGACGAATTGCAATATCTTTGTTGACCCCTTAACTTTTCCTCTTGCGCCATTATCAGGTCAGAATTTGTATTTGTCTAATACTGTGGTTTATGAACAAATAAACAAATTAAATTCTAATCAGCCTCAATCAGCTGTACTTTGTGTTTATGCTAATTAGCAAAAGTTAGCATGCTAACACGCTAAACGGAGATGGTGAGCATGGTACATATTCTACCTGCTAAACATCAGCATTGTCATTGTAATGGCTGTAGACTTTGAGATAAAGGTCCATTTTCCCTTTGTTTCTCATCTCTACACTGGTTAATTTATATTTTGATGTCAAGAAACATTAAAGAACTCTGCTCCAACGCTCTTTTACATCAATCCACAAATCACATTTGTCACTCAATGACAAGGTCTCTTCCCTTTCAATTGAATTTCAACTTCAACTAAAATTTAGATTAGCTGCGCAATGTGTTTTGGTCAAAGATAGGCTGTAAACACAGCACAGAGAAATAAAACTGTCCTCATAAACCTGTGTTTTTGTAGCCTCTAACAGCTGTTATTTGATTCCCCTAAGTTTTGCCTCAGCCAGTATAATGACATTTACTTTACTGCCTGGCCAGTGATAAATAAGATGGGTCTTAAATTCAATGCATTGTTGTAAAACGCCAGTGATCTGCAAACACAACTGGCTGCCGCTCACCTCTCAGATGTTAAGTTGCTGCAGCAAAGATAATTAGATTGTATTAGAATTGTGTTTGGACTGCAGTAGCAGCATATAGAGGAATTCCTGTCAAATGACTTTGGTTCCAGACAAATACAATTTAAGGTAACTGGAAATAAGTCAGATGTTTACAGAGCGATTAATGTGCTAAATTGAGAGGAATCTCAGGACAATAACCAAGGGTCATGAATGTTTATGCACACTGAGTCCACTGTATACTACACTGTGAAGGTTTGTGAAGCAGCCTGGTGTTGTTTGATGTACGTCAACACTAAGTTACAGTAGTGAGAGACATTTTCAATGGGAAAGATAAATGAATAGCATTCAACTCTCACTTTGACCTTTTTGAACTTGCAGGACGGACATGCTAAGTGCTGTAAAGTACGGAAACGCAGCTACATACAGACATGCTGCTAATGTAGAAAACACAACCAAATAGAGAAAACATATATGTATATATAATACAATATACTCTTGTAAGCATATAAAACCATAAAACATTCATCACATATCAAGTGACAACAGATCTTATATCTTAATGGCATCCCAGGTTTGTTTGTAGACAGTGCTTCCTTTCAAAGTTTCCTTTTTTAAATGTTTGATAAAAATAAACATTTTTAATGTTCAATAATACTCTTGCAATTATAGTTAAGACAACATAAATTATTAACATTGTTATAAAGTAATAAGTTACACCATGCTGTGCTGGTGCAGAGATGAAGTTCCAGATATGGAATAAAAAATGTATTCATCACCAACGAATGAACCAACAAGAGATAAGCTCATGTACTATTTCAATACAGAACCGATGAATTACCCACAGGACCTCTGGTTGGCTTGAATCAGATTTGTTCTCTTTATTATTCATTGTTAATTGTTTGCTGTGGATAGAGAGCTCTCTTAGTTTCCCTGTCTTTCTATTCAGTTGACATTCCTGATGGGGAAAATCCAGAATTCCTAATGAAGTGCAGAACATTACATATGCAGGGAGAAATTTTGGACAGTCTCGCAGCTACAGTCTCGCAGTGTTCCCGCTGCATGAATCTGCACCGACAACTCCAGTGCCAAAAGAGCATGAAACAGAAATGACATATGCTGCAAAACTTGAAATGTATGTAACTTCCTCAATATTATCCTTGACTGGCTTGCTTTGTTTCAAATGTGTGTCCAAACCATGTACACAGATGAATGACCCAGCAAAGGAATTCCTGCTGCAGCTCAATGAAATGGCTTATGCGGGACAAATTTAATATGTGGTTTTGCCCAGACAATACCGGGGTTTGAGCAGATCTGCTATGCCCTGGAGCTGGGTGATGGAGAAGAGCAACACAGAGGAGAATGGGGCCTTTGTGAGCTTCCGAAAGTTTGAAGGCTCCACGCAGGATGCAGCAAAAACTGACCCAGGAGAACGAATTCCTGTAGGGGGAATAAGACAGGTAATCATTACATAAATGCAACAAATACCCCAATAACTAAGCAAGAGAAGAAGTGCACACTGAGTTTGCATCACTGATACCACACTTTAATTCCACCCCAGATTGGTAAACGTAAAAGTCCTACTGCTGTATGGCATGAGAGGAGGAGAGTAAGATGTGGTGGCTCTTTCTGAATGTCTAATGCCAGTTCTCAACCAGAGAGATGTACAGATGTACAAGGGGCAGTACATACGTATTTAAAACTTTACATATGTAGAATCATGCATATCATCATTATTATTTCATGCCCGTGATATCAGAATTTACAATTGGAGAGAAAAATGAAGGTCATTCGTCATGTCTGCAGTTGCAGCAGAATAAAGTCAAACACGTTGCTGTACAGTCTACAGACAAGTCAAACATCTGTGTTGGAGAAGCACAAATCATTGGCTTTTGGGCACATAAAAGTCTACTGTGCTGCAAATTATGCAGAAAAAAAGTGACTTTGCATCACAACAACATGGTGAGACAAACAAGGTGTCCCGTCCTCTCTCTCACTTCATTTCAGGTCACTTATCTACTGTCTGCTGTCTAATAAAGGCATATTAACATTATAAAAAATAAATAATAACCTCCTATTGTGACTTTGTACAACCTCTTGAAAATTAAGAATAAGATAAATATTATGTTGTTTGCATTCCCTATATTTGATCTGTTTAGGCAACCTTTGATTCTACGTTTATTACCCATAATGCATCACCAAGCCACCCCTAGGCAACACTGCTCAGTGGAGGCACAGTAGATCCTCTGATTGCATTTTAGCACATTAAGCTCTTTTGTAAACATCTGATAACATTCAAAGAAGGTGTAAGGCTGTTCCAAATGACATTAGCTCCACTAACACAAGTCATCTGACAGAAATACCTCTAATTTCTAGTATAGATTGTTTTCATGCTGAATTCTAACATGATAATTGAATTTGCTGTTCTGAGCTGCTTTCTCAAGTCCAGTCACATGGCCCCATTAGCCATTTAGCTTCCCCTTTGGTTCTTGAGTTGCGACATTAGGCCAAGAAGAAGCCAGCCAAATAACCATTAACCGCAGCACTTTGATGATTCTGAAACATGTTTAAACGATGCTTGGCTTCGCTCGATTCGCCACGAGTTCCTTCAGTAGAGCAGAAGCCACTGGCTGGAAAAGAAGTCATAAACCAGATGTTTTTGTTTACAATCAGTAGTAAAAATAGTACAATTTAAAAGTTTATCCTGCAGTTTATTTGATTTTGATTATTAACATATACATATGTTGTTATGTATAGGCTGATTCAATAGCTTCAATGGCCTTTTTTTCTCTTTTTGAAGCAACTTACGGGCAAGCTTTATGGAGTTATTACACAACTAATCACAAAAGTGTTCCAATAAGGTATGTTAATGAGTGGAAAGCAGTTTACATCAAAGCACACAACACAATTTTTGCAGTGCTAGCACAAGATTTGTGTATTCTAATGAATGTTTTAGATGCCACTGCATACGTATAAGACTTAACAATGTTATATTTTCATAATAATACTCACCTATAAAGGAGAATCCTGTAATGTGCTGCATCTACGCACAATACAGCAGGCCCCTAAAACAGAAATGAATAATAGAAAAACAAAATAGTACTGTATTTTGGAGATCAAATACAGAAGCTGATCATCCCATTGGACGTAAAAAGGGCATAGACGTTCTCCTCATCTTGAAATTCATAAAAGCTTTCAGAGATGCATCATGTGACAACAGCACTCCACCACACACACACACACACACACACACACACACACACACACACTTTAAATGCTTTATTTGAATCTGCCTATTACATTACAAGTACACAAGATTCAAATATATATCAAGTTTATATCCATTCTTTACTGATGCTACACAACCAGGATGCCTGTTACAGCTGAGATGGAACCAACTTTTAAAGAATTGTGAAAGGGTTAATGGAAACAAATGTGACAAAAAAGTTCAGTCATCATTGCTGTTTGTCTGAAAGCCTGTTTGTGTCTCTAGAATTACATGATCTGTAAATTGTGATGACTTTTGACTGAAACTTTCCCTTTTTTTGTCACCTTTTGCATATGGAATAAATGTATTATTTTTTACATCTACTGTCTTTTGTCAGTGTGCAGACAATTTTTCTATGAAATGGGACAATGGAACAAAATGTTGCCTGCTGTCCAGCTCTTTTTTGTAAGCCTGCCAATTGTAACCCACTTTTTTTTTAACATGGCCGAGGCTGCCAAATATTAGTATCACTAATTTATATTCATATCCTAGCTCAATGATATTTGCAACCAAGAAATGGTGCTTGATCAGTTTATCAGAGTGTTGGAGATGGTAACAAACAGGTCATGAGAGAAACATGGCTACCGTTACGAGATGTTAACACCTTTAAAAGAGAAATCCACACTAAATTAACTACCGCCTGCAGCACTGCATGTCTCCGGATGTGTGTGCAGTGTGCCAATGTTGAGTTGACCAAGTCACCAGCAGAATGATATTCAATGTGAGCCCGCTGCCAGGTGTCATTACACTTCCCCCTCCAGCAGAGAAAAGCAGTCACACATGCCACCATCTGTTTCCAGGATGCCCTCGCCAGCTCACCACAGTGTCCTTTTTACTTTATTTTGTCATCATAATTGAGGGACAGTGGTGTGTGTGTTGGGGGGGGGTCCTCTTTACCATCCTTTGAACAATACCTTGTGTACTAAGCAAAGAACCACATTAGAGCATGAGTGGGCCAAGATATCCGACTGATATCAGACTGTAACAGCTTGTCCTTTACAGAAAGAAAACGGAGAATTGGTAGGCAATGACAACACTAAGCAGCGTGCAAAAAGGCTACTAACAGATGCATATTTCACATTTAGTCTAATACATTCAGAGGTATAAAAAGGCCTTAGATTACCATTTGAATTTGTCAAGGCACAACAGCTCACAGTTGTGCATGCAGACAGCTGATGGTACATTTTGACACTGATTCACATGCAAAGAACGGAT
The DNA here is from genome assembly GCA_005408345.1 of Macquaria australasica. Taxonomy (NCBI): domain Eukaryota; kingdom Metazoa; phylum Chordata; class Actinopteri; order Centrarchiformes; family Percichthyidae; genus Macquaria; species Macquaria australasica. Next base: position 440,623 of record SEMN01000016.1, read on the forward strand.
GGATTTTATTTTAACATCCCATAACACTCTGAGCATTGTGGTCACTGGTGAAACATATGCCAAATAACCGCCTCCATCACTTTTCATGCCAGCTCTGAGTCATCCTGACTTAGACATCCAAGCAACAAGACCCCCCCCCCTCCTCCGTTTCCTCTGACAACAGTATCTGCTTATGATCTGCATGGTGGGCAAGCACACACAGTCCTCAAACAGTCACAGAGTGTAATTTGCAATGCGGCCTCAGTGTGTGGCGGCGGTGAAACCCCCCCATTGTGCGGCAGTGTGTTGGACTGGGCCGGGTGTCCTCTCAGTCAAATCAAAGGCGCTTCCTCCGGCACTGTGGCAGAGCCCACTGCCTCTGGAGCCACTCATTATTACATGCGAGGGGGGACTTGTGATCTTTTTAATTATTCTGCACTTCATTTCTATCCCACCATTCAAAACGCAACATGAGAATTGATTGCCTCAAAGATCCATCTTTATAATCTCCCCCAGGCCCATAAATTATCCAACTTTGGGGCAGGGTGGACGAGCCGTGCAGGCACAAGCAGATCCCTTTCACAGCAGAGCCGAGCAGAGCCACATCACTGCAGTGTGTTGGGGGGGCAGCAAAACTGAATGGGGCTGCTCTTTTGCTCACTGAAAACGGGAGGGGAAAAAAAAGTACACTTGTTATCTTGTGAACCCTCAAACATGTAAGATAGGAATCTCTTGAATGTCAGCGACAGAAATGGAATTAACAAGAGATCTTTTTATTGTCACAGAAGGTCATTAGGCTGCCAATCGGGGTAATTATGGAAATGATCTCCCCAGCTCTTTGGAATGTTTTCCTGCTTCCATAAGGACTTGAAAGTGTTCAATCAGCCTCTCTCGTGGGAAAGTTCAGCCATAACTGCAAGTGTACCAGCAAAATCAAATTAAGCAAAGAGATTTCATTAGTATTTATAGCCCCGAGGCATTTGTAAAAGTATGGAGCAGCGGAGTAATGTGGGACTGTGGAGGGGTGAATTATTGCTTAATGACAAAGGCCATACCTAGAAGACATACACATGGATAATGAATAGGAGGCATTGATTGCATCTTTAAAGAGGATTCTTGGGGGAATGTAAAATATTGATGCTTGTGTGGCTGACTTTGGACTCCCAGCACGGGTGTGAGGGTGGTAACTTTGTTTGGGTGTTAACACTGTTTGGCAGTCCACTTTATTATCCACACATGTTTAATCTTATAGTTAAGAGCATAAGTAAACACTGTAATATGAGCAAAATCTGCTATATTATACACACTAAAAATCACTAGGTTAGAAACTGACCCAGTTTGGGTTAATATAACACCAACATATTACTAGGTTAACTTTACCCAGTACCAATGGATTGTTTTGACCCTGTGTTAGTGTAGTTATTTTTATTACTGTTGCGTTATTTACCCAAACTAAAACATGATTATTCTGCAGTAATTACTCAATTACTGTACTTAATTACAAATTTGAGGTACTTGTACTTAGTTTCATTTATACTTATACTCATTACAATTCAGAGGGAAATATTGTGCATTTTACTCCACTACATTTTTCTGACAGCTATAATTACTTATAGAACAAAGCATATAAAATATGATGCATTGTTATAAGATAAGATAAGATAAGATAAGATAAGATAAGCCTTTATTGTCCCACAGCGGGGAAATTTTCAGCGTTACAGCAGCCAGCAAAAGTGTCATATATAGAAATACAATCAAAATGAATAGAAAAATAGAAAAATAGTCCTGTACAATATATATATATATCTATATATATATATATAGATATTTCATGGTTCCAGCTTCTCAAAAGTGAGGATTTGCTGCTTTTCCTTGTCGTAAATGACAGTAAACTAAATAATTTTTAGGTTTGACTGTTGTTTAGGAAATAAAACAGTATTTAAAGGTTTCACTTTAGCTCTTGGTAATTGTGATGGCCATTTCTCACTATTTTCTGAAGTTTTACAAAAGAAACAACTAATCAAGAAACTAATCTGGAGATTAATCCCTAATGAAAATAATAATTAGTTGCAGTCCTATTGTATATAAAATAGTTAAAAATTAGCTGTAACTATACTACACCAGCTGTAGTACTACAGTGCTTTACAGTTTACAGTTTTCCGGATTATATTTTTCTGAGTAACATTTTCACTGCAGGACTTTTACTTGTAGTGGAGTACTTTCACAGTTGGTATTAGTACTTTTACTTAAGTAAAGGATCTGGATACTTCCTTCACACTGTTATACTGACCCAGTGTTAGACACAACATGCTCAAGTTTTACCTTAAAACGGTCACATTTTTTTGCTAGTTGTACAAAATGACATACATGTGACATTCATAATTGCAAAGGATACACATATTATTAACAGCCAGTAACACATAGTGAGAGTAGATTGTAACTTTAGGTGTATACCATATTTTAGTTTGGGTAAATAACTCAACAGTAATGTAAAAAATAACACTAACACAGCAAAAACAATTGGTGCTGGGTAAAGTTAACCCAGTATTGCATTGATGCTATATTGGCCAGAATTGGGTCCATTTTGATCCAGGGATTTCTAGTGTGTAAGATAATTGAAACTAATCATAAAGAATAAGGGTCTAATGTGTAGTTTCATATATTTGTTGTAAAATTATATAAAAATGTGTTATTTAGTGAACAATCGTGGTTTCGGTGAGACCAAATGCACACATTTATATGTTCTTTTGTGTAATAAATCACTTTATTGTCTGCCAATGAGATTCAGGCCAAAATGAAATGAAGTCAGATCGCCATGTGCAGTAAATTGTAACACCTGATTTGAATCACTGGGTCTTTTCAGTCCACTTAACCTCAGAGTAATTGACAATTTAAAGGCGCAGTCCTTAATTTCAAGAGACAGCACAACCACTTTGATTAGGATGTGGGATATGCACTTCCCCACTGGAATAACAGACAAGGACACTTTTTTATAAAGCAAATAAGGGATCAAGTAGAAGCTATACATTAGAAATATTATGGCTTTAAGATTAATTAAATAAAGGCCTTCATGAGAATAAAGCACATTATAGACTACTAGTGATTAGTGAATTTAAACACTTCAGAATATATTGTAAAATAGGCTCTTCTTACCACACAGACACTTTTTTAACATAAACATCCTCCTCATTATCATCATCATCTTCTTCTTCTACAACTCCTGTAATTGGGTTCGAGAAGAGGTAAAGTGTCTTTGGGAAGAACTTGACAGATTATGTGAAGGAATATTATTATGGGCAGGGCAGGCGGGATGTAGGAGGTAATTTAGTGTGATGTTACATATATGTATGCATCAATAGGCAAGAGGATATTGAGTTCAGGGGTCGCACTGAATGAGAGTTTCCCTTTTGATGTGGATTAGAAGAAAAGCTGCCGCACGTGCAGACGTTAAAATTAGTGCATGGAGAGTCAAGACATGATTTTCAAATTGGACATCATGTTGAGTTTTGGATTTTCTTTTATTCTATTTGTTTTTTGAACACAAATGGTTACTTTTTTCCTATTGGATAGAGCGATAAATCATATGTCAATGTTTCCTCATTTACCATCAAATCATCCAAAAATCAATTCAGGTTCTGGAGACAAGTGATAATAATTACTGACTTACAATTTATTATTTATTTGACTGTTATGTATTTATTAAACTCAAATTACCACAACCATTTGACACCCAGCTGTATTAGCACATTGTTTACTGTCGTTTTATACAGACAATGATTTGGTGCAAAGCCAGGCTGCATGTGTTTTGACACCGTGTTAAATGCCTGCGATAGGGCCAATTTGCACTGTTTACAGCCCGAATCGCTGCACTCACACAACACGGTGATGTACTGATGTGCAACTTTTCAGCCTAAATCTGAATGACAAAAAGGTTACAAACTGGGTGACATTGCACGTACTTAACAAGTACACATTGGCATGGTAATCCGGCTGCATTTAGCTGGAGGTGTCACTTTCCCACCAGCACCCGCGAGTTTCATGCAGCCTCCCCGGGGGCTTCCCACTGACTGACAGCCGGAGGAGAGGAGCGATGGACGGGCTGAGAGGCTGCCTGGAGACGCTGCAGTGTGTTTTCAGAACTTTGCAGAATAGGACACATGACATTATCATTTTTAATACAAACATAATATAATGTAATATAATATAATATAAATGATCAGGAAAAACTGTTTTCCAATTGTCCTGCAAATGATCCAGCTGTTTTTTTTTTGGTTTTTTTTAAACCTCAAATGAGATGAAAACGAATTCATATGCAATGACTCAATTTAACTTGAAAATAACAGCCTAATAATCAAAGATGACAATGAGAGAGAGGTTTTGAGACCTGAACACCCACGTATGATTTGCAGACTATAGCCAATATGAGCACAAGATATTCGTTAAACTTATTGGACTGACGGGAAGGGATTATTCACAGTACATGATTAATAAGACATTTTGACAAGATTTTACACTGACATTTATTGTAACAAGATAAATATATAAGAATTGTCAGAAAAAAACTTCCTTTTTCAAATTGCTTACATACTAATTTGATTTTTTTATCATTATTTTTACCTTAAAGATATATGTGATAATTAATTTTACTGTCTGTATTTGATTTTTTATGTTTCACCTTGCACCACAAAATCACCAGATTAGATCAATCCAGATGCTTTTTTATATCGACAGCCTCCATCTTAACCATCTGACTGAAAGTAGGATTTCTAAAATGATGAAGCAAACTTCATGGCCAAAATACAACTTGCAAATGGTGACGCATGGGAAGCCTGCGAGAAGAAACAGGCCGCAGACAAGCCTGAAGACCTCAGACTAATAACTACATGAAAGAAAGGCGTTACTGGCCAGTAAAATACTACAGATTGCAGATGAAAGTCAGTTATACCAGTGACCAAGACATCCAGTTGTCCACTGAAAAACTTCAAAAGCCAAAGTCTGTTTCTTAATGTAGCCTAACTTCACATTTTCCCACTGGCTTCAGCAGCACTACCTGCCTATTATAATATGCCATAACTAATGTGAAACCCATCACAATATAAGATACCTCAGCCCAAAAATATGCACGAAACGAAAAGCTATAAAGTGAGTTAAGACACGATGTGAGTCCTTCTACATCACCTGCTGTAACTGTGCAGCCTGATCTGCTGCGTGGTGTCTCTATACAGTCAAATAGATGGGACGTCCAACACACACACACACACACACACACAAACACGCACACATATACAACATACACACGTGCATCTTTGGATTCTGGGCCCCTTTGTGCTTTGCTGTGTGTAGCAGAGATCCGGCTCCGGCTGATCCCGCAGGAGGGAGGGTTAAAAATGGGCTCCATCATAATGTTTGACAGAAACTCGCAGGTTGATAGAGTGGATTCCTTGAGAAGGGCTGAAAATGGTGATTTCCAAAAAGAAGAGGAAGAAGAAGAGAGAGAAAAAAACAGCTCACGTGCCTTCCAGAGGCTCTGCAGAATTCACATAGTCGACCATGTAAAATCCAATTAGAGGAAAAATATTTCAGTAATTTATTATTTTTGTGTAACATAACTGTTCTGTGACACGCAGCTTTGCGGATATGGAGAGATTTTTTTTTCTTCATTTTTTGAGACCGTCTTGTTTTTATTAAATCTGACAAGCTGAAGATTTGGCTACTGGTGTAAAAATAATTAACATAATGGTCGTAATTACAGGCGCGCTGACAATGCCGTTCATTTATCATATCGTTTTACTAGCTGCTGCCCCCAACCTGCTCTCTCACCTGATTAATTAAATGAGTTGCCTTTCAAAAAAAAAAAAATCTGGTTTCACAAACAGCTGATTTTGATGCAATAATGTGAATCAAGCAAGGTTTAGTGTTTTGGGGATTTTAATTTGTCCTGAAATAACATGTTTGTATTTTGAGCACTTGTCATATGTGCAGATATGATGTAAAATAGCTATAGCCTCATATTTGTATCATCAGTTAATAGAGGTTTTAATAGGCCTAACTAATTAATAATTAACAAAGATTCAAATGACACTAAAAATCCTGTAAAGGGGCCACGAGATATTTTCCAAATTAGCAGCCTGCTTATACATTTGCGCCACATATTTAGCCTACTGCACAACGACAGGTCTTCTTTAAACATATTTTTAAGAAATCAAAAGATCAAAAGGGAGAGAGAGAGAGAGAGAGAGCGAGGAGTCAATATTGATGAGGTGGTGGATGTCAAAATCCATCCAATCCAAAAAACTCCGCATCCACCTTTCCCGTAAAAACCTCCACACGTTTTCCTCCACTGAAAGCCCTTGACATTTAGCTCGCACACATGCAAAGTGCAATAAAAATGTCTTAAAATGCGCCCAAATCTTCCCATATTTTTAATTTGTGGTCTTACGGCCTTCAAAAAGGCTTGAAGAAGTTTTGAAGATTTTCTTATTTTTATTTATAATTACATATGGAAATTGTAAAGCAGAAAAAAATAGTAAAATCACTCCAGTGGTATCACACACTGGAAAAAGTGTCAAAACACGTGAATTGATCTCACCACTATTTCCGCATTTCCCCCCCAAAATGAAACTAATTAACAATATTTAGCATCTCCATCCACCTTCATGCATTTAGGCAGATCATCTCCCACCCTGCTGAAGTGTCCCTGCATGAGCAAACAGCTGACACCCTGCCTGCCGTCTCCTGCAGGTGACCCTGACCTCTGACCCCAGTGAGACAGAGGAGTATAGGACAGGTGGGGACAAGAGAGAGAAAAAAGTCCTCCCTCTCAGGAATCACCGGAGCATCACATTATTATGATCACAATTATTTGTGCGGTGACCTTGCTGGTAGTTTGCAGTGATCACATGTGGAGACTGTTTCCTCTCCATCACCTGTGCTGCTGCTGCTCCGCTGTCTGTACCCCCCCCCCCCCAAATGGTTTCATGCAGGAGCGAGTTGGCTTATTATACTAAAAGGTTTTGTCGCGCTAAGCCGTGCATGTGTGCTTAAAACGTACATTTCATTAACAAACTGCGGAGGTATAAAAGCGGATTTATGAGGCTTCAAAAGATCACAGGAAGGACGGGTTTGAAACCCCCTCTCGGTGCTGTTCCAGTCAGGTTATATCAGCAGTTACGCCGCCTTTCACACAACACTGCGACTCTGGGATTTTGTAAAAGGAGGCTGGCTGCACCTGTTTCTCTCTCTCCACACACACACACACACAGAAAGAGAGAGAGAGAAAGAGAGGGAGAGAGAGGTTGGTTAAGACAGTGACTGTATGACCTTCTGATTCCTTACAAAAATCCTTCAAAATTAGAAAATTGGTTCATAAAGCAAAATATTTCTTGCAGTATTTTTAAAAGGCACCAAAAAAAGAGAGGTTTTGGCTACATAACAAACCTCTCTGTTGAGAGCGAAGAACCATTTATTATCACAAAGGTCACTAATAGCATAAAGAGTCCAATGGACTTCTGTTGCTTTGAAGAAATGCACGAAATGTGTCAAATCAGCAGTGCAAAAGAAACAACAAAAAAATCTTTGATCGGATACATGTTCGATTTGTGCAAAACCTCCCCAAACAAACCACCTTGAACACAAGTTCGTTTTGCTGATTTATGGCCTGAGAAACTAAAGAGAAACGGCGCTTTCCTAAACACACGCGCCCTGCGGATAAGCAGGATAAAAGTTGATGTAGACTCTGGTTTCATCTGCTAAGTAGTCCGTATTGACGGACCTCCAGATCACACGGGTCGCCGAGAGATTAACACAAGGCGAGTCTAATCGGAAGCCATGTCTCCCTCCTTTGACCCATACGCGCATTATTAATGATAGCGTTCGATTAATCCGACTTTTATCCCGAGAGCAGAGGTGTCGGAGGTGGCGCATGAAGCGGCACCTCTGTGCACTGCTAAAGGCAAATAAAGGATCAAATGCACTCCAAAAACCATAAGATACAAAAATAACACTGATGGGATTTTAAAGCAAAATTAACTGCGAAATAAATTCATGAAAATGCGATTTTTTGTTAAAATACATTGTTTTCTTCATGTGAGTTAATGGCAATTATGTCACAAATAAGTGATACATGTAATTTATTTAAATAATAATAATAATAATAATACTTCCTAAATTAAAATGGATTCTGTCTCATACAATGTTTTAATTGAGAAAAAATTAGGGTGAGGCTGCAGAAATAATCGTTAATTACAACATATATTCATTTCTAATTTATTTATACGTTTTAATTTATTCAAATAAAGCTTTGTCACAAATAACTAACTGGTGTTGATTATAGATATTTTCATTAACCTGCTAAAAGACCTCCGATAAAATCAATTGAACGTTTAAGTCGCGTGTGGCACATCGGAATATATCTGAGTTTAAACGCCTTTATTGTTAATTTACTACACATTTCTTCAGTCGCTTTGAACGTTAAGCTGAAACACGAATGCCCTGTTCGTTCACTAGTCTTCCCAAATGTTCCCACACTACGGAGGAAACCCTCTATACTGGATCCGACATCCTCTCCCTGAGCCCAGTCTACACCGCTCACCTTCATGCTTGTGAATAAATGCTCTCTTTGCATTCACCCGCTGCCCGCATTTCCTACTTTTTTCAAATGTAAAAACATGCAATGATTGGGGTCGTTAACACCTCTTCCAAACTCTTAAGGAAAGTCTTTATTCTCTCCATTCATTGTCTCCGGTGCTGCTGCCGCTGCTGCTCAATATTCTTCCCACCTTCGGCTAATCCTGCGGGAATAAATAGACTTGAATTCATGCTTTGCATTCGCAGCTTGGATTTACACGGCGGGCTGTAAAGCTGGAAATATCAAGGCATGCGTTTCAGCACCAAATAAACAAAGTAAAAATGTTTCATCCTTACGCACTGACAAAGTATCATATAGAGTAACATGCTCGTAAACTGGTTTAAATTAAATAGCAGCAACATGCATGCACAATTTCACAATTTTAACTACAAACCTTAACACGTAACAGAACTTAAAGTAGGATTCAGTGAACTTAGCTGTCGTCGTTTTCTTTCAACAGAGTTTGCATTAGCAAAGTTAAAGGTTTGGATTGTTTTTACGCAGCCACGTTAATGCGCATCAGATCTTTCAATCATCCAGGCCAATTTCTCCCCTTCCCCCCTCTGCCACCGTTAAATGGTCTATGACGGACGAACACAGAAATCAGCGGAAAGCAGCATTGCTGATGTCCCATTGTTGACAAATCCATGAAACAACTCCAGTTTGCATGGTTTAACAGAGAGGAGAGGACGGTGGAGGGAGGGAGGAGAGGAGAGGAGAGGGGGCGTCTGTCGTCACCACACCACGTGTCCTGCACTGATAGTATATCTTATACTGGGAAAAGTAATCTATCAGACAGTCCTTTTAAAAGCTCCGGCCTTTAAAAGCAGCATGTGTCATCTCGACTTATCACTCCTATAGGAAATATACGCACCGAGAAGCGACGTCGGAGCGCAAAAGTCGCAACATCTCCCAACAACTTCGAGGCAAGACTCGCCGCTTACCGCGGGCCTGCTCACTTACCGAGTGGAGAAATATTTGTAGAAGTTGAAGCTTTTCTTTGGCTTGACTGGCTTGCTGCCGGTTCAACCGCATTTAGATTTTTGGGAGACATCCGATCTCTTCACAGGGGCGAGCAGAAGTCCAGCAGACCCGCCGTGTGTGCGCACTGACCGCGCTGGTCTCACCCACATCACACCCGGCTGCTCGGTTGTTTTGGCTCCGGTAGACTTTTAAAAAAAGTGTAAGTAAGCCGTGAGATGACCCTGTCTGGAGGCAGCGAAAGAGCCAGCGACATGTCCGGCCAAACTGTGCTCACAGCGGAGGACGTGGATATCGACGTGGTGGGCGAGGGAGACGAGGAGGGCATGGAGAGGGTGGACAGCGACTGCGACAGCCCGGGGGGAGGCATCCTGCACGACCTCCGAGGAGAAACAGGCGACGAGGAGCTGGAAGATGAGATCGAGGTGGAGAAGGAGGAGATGGAGTCCGGTGGAGGGAGCCCGTGCTGCGAGAGTTCCGGCGAGGGAGAGACGGGCACCGTAAAGGGAGAGGGTCAAGAACAGAGCGCAGCGGCGGGAGGCGCGACCCAGAAGCCCAAAAACAGCCTGGTAAAGCCACCTTACTCCTACATCGCCCTCATCACCATGTCCATCCTCCAGAGCCCGCAGAAAAAGCTCACCCTCAGCGGGATCTGCGAATTCATCAGCAGCCGCTTCCCGTATTACCGGGAGAAGTTCCCGGCGTGGCAAAACTCCATTCGCCACAACTTGTCCCTCAACGATTGCTTCGTGAAAATCCCCCGGGAACCTGGCAACCCCGGCAAGGGCAACTACTGGACCCTGGATCCCGCTTCGGAGGACATGTTCGACAACGGCAGCTTCCTCAGGAGGAGGAAAAGGTTCAAGAGAGTTCAGCCGGACATGCTCAGGGACCAGACTGCTCTCATGATGCAAAGTTTCGGTGCGTACAGCCTTGGGAGCCCCTACGGGAGGCACTACGGGATCCACCCGGCTGCTTATACCCATCCGGCGGCTTTGCAGTACTCCTACATCCCCCCTGTGGGTCACATGCTGCCCCCGGGCGTCCCTCTCCTGCCCTCGGCGGAGCTGAACAGAAAAGCGTTCAACTCCCATCTCAGCCCGAGCCTTCAGCTTCAGCTCAATAGTCTGAGCACGGCGTCCATGATCAAATCAGAGCCTTCAAACAGACCGTCTTTCAGTATAGAGAACATCATCGGGGTGTCCAGCGCCTCCTCGTCCTCGCCGGGCGCTGCTCAGGCTTTCCTGCGGCCTCCGGTGACCGTTCAGTCGGCCCTCCTGAGCGCGCAGTCCCTGTCTCTGAGCCGGACCTCAGCCACTATCGCTCCCATCCTCAGTGTACCGTCAAATATTCTTTCTGGACATGTTTTACCGTCAGCGGCGGCAGTGTCCAAATGGCCTTCACAGTGACTTAACACCAAGAGAAAATAAACTCTTATTTTTATATAGAGACATTATTACTGGGGGAAGTGTGAACAGTACAAATTAATAGGCAACACTGGACTCTGTAAAGACTATTGAAACACAGAGAAAAAAGAAAAAGGAGATATTTCTGTACAGGTAATGTTTGTAAATATTTGTAAAAAAGAATGATTTTACCTGTTTGACTTCTACCTGTCTTTTTTTCTTTTGTCCTGTTGGAGATCTGTGATAATTATTTTACATTTTCTTTTTGTATTGGAAGCTCAATTGGAGGGCCCTTATAATGAAAAAAAAGTCAAATATATGTAGTAATTCTATGTAGCTATACTGTGTTGTAAACTGAATTTATTTGTAAATAAATCTAAGAAAGAATTAAAATCAATTTTCATTATTAACATTCTTAAATAGTTTGATAACAGATTTAATGAGAAACATATTCTTGAATTATCCTTTTTATATAAATAACCTCTCACGCTATGCAGGCATAAACAAAGCAAAGACATGGTCATTTAATTTTGATATGTCGATATTATAAAATTTACTTTAAAGATTGATCACATAAAAGAAAAGTTGTCTTATCTTGTAAATATTATATGCTTAAATTTACTAAGTAATTTTCAGGTCTAATACTTATTAGTATCATTCAATTTTCACGATGTTGAAAGTCTATATTTTTAAATGTACCTTTCTGGGTGTATATTTTTATTTTATAATACCATTATAATTATATTAACAGAGTAACAGAGGGAAGTTGAACTATATTTTTAAGGCAACACCTCATATTCATATTAACCCTTTTAACTTGTATTGCAACTTTATAGTGATATGTTAAATAAATGTTTTTGGAATACCTCTCTAAATTAAATGAGAATTGTTGCCGAAGGTATAAACAAAATTCATAAGGGAGTTAAGAAAAATAACATATATTTATATGGATTTTAAATTTATAGAACAGGTGAAAATGGGGATTAATATGTAAATATGTTTGCGGAATGTTTACAGTTTTTCAAGCTGATATAAATCTGACATCATATTTAAGATGTTAAGACAAACCAAAACACATTAACATTTAGGGGTAAATAATAAAGCAGTCTAATTGTTTTTTAAAACTATATTTATGGTTGTTTTCCTTTTAATGATCTCTGACTGGAGGTCACAGTTGAGACACCTTTTAATTTACCATTACATCACTGCTCGTATCGTTTTACAGGATATTCTGCGGCTTGGCTACTATAAAGGTAACAGTTTCGCAGTTGTGTCTGGCTAATCACTTTTACACAAACAGCAAATGGCGATCGGGCTGGTGTGTGTGTGTGTGAGTGAGAGTGTGTGTGTGTGTGTGTGTGTGTGTGTGGGGGGGGGGGGGTTATAGGCACTATATTTATCTGATCCCCATGAGAAAGAGAAAGGAGCCTCTCTCTCTGCTTCATTTCACTTTCAGACACCGAAGAAGGTGCTGATGATGCAAAAGGCTTCTCCAGTGTCACCGTGGCATTTCATTCATTATTATCATTGGGCTATTATTATTATCAGCATATTATTTATTGTTATTATTAATAGTACTAGTAGTAGCTTAGTAGTAGTAATGTAAAATATGATATTATTATTGTATTATAGAATTAGTTTTACTGCCAAACTGTTTGTCACATCAATGCACGTCATTGGCTTTTCCCCGTTTATTAATCCTCTAATCAAAACACATAAATAAAAAAGAAATATAAATATAGGTTATAAGTTGTAGGCTCTGTAACGGGTTCCTGGTCATTTCTGTCATTATATTTTTTCTCATAATTCGACTCTTAATTAATAAACTAAGGAGGTATTTAATACTCATACATACTCACTGTAAGAGACAGTTTAAAGAGGTTGTGAAGGAGACGTCCAGGCACCACCAGACGTCACTTTCAGGGTACAGTCAGACTAAATAATTTAAATTAAAGGTGTGGAAAAACAACATGGGATGTTGTCAAATGCAGCTTTATGCGTGTCTTTTTTTTTGTGGGGTATTTGACAGACACATTCGTATAAGAAAACAATAAAGCATTTAAACATCAAAACTCAAACTTGCACTTGGTTTTAACACGTTTATAGTTTTCATATCAGTTGCTGTCATCTCGGATTTATTTCCGTCATAGCATGTGTGGTCACAGATGCAGGTTCAGCCTCCACAGCGCAGCGTCCTCAAGCCAAACTCTCACGCTTGCACATATAGTCTCCGTGTGATGTCTCTGTGCGTGATGTTGCACCGGTGATGCTGCAGGCTGACAACACCTCGGAAGAGACGAGATTCAAGCCGCTAGGGGGCGTTAACTGACACCTCTGGTTCTTTATCAGGGATATCAAAAATAAAAGAGATATTTAGGAAGACATCACAACTTGAAAATATAGAGGAAAAACCTTCCGGCACACCAAGTTCATCTTTTTTATTTTGTCCAATCATTTAGGTTGAATACATCTATTGAATATATGCAATATTCAGAATTTAGGCTATTTTAAAGAGGGGAAATTAAAAATAAATTAATATCTGGTCCAATCGTTGATTTTCATTGACGATAGTTTTTTTTTATATGATGAGCGACATGAATATGGTAAATATTTGTATCCTCATGCCTCAGTAATCACAATACTTCCACAGCTTCATAGCATACAGGGGTATACATATTGCCTACTGTTTTAGGGTCAGACTGTTATTTATCTTTGAGAAGGGACAATGAAATTGCTGATGCTAATTAGGGTTGTAATTCAAGGTTTCAGTAGCAGATGATGGGAAAGGACAACGTTGGAATATAGCAGATTCCACGAGACCTCAATTAGACAAAAACGGACCCGAAAGCAGCGTTGACATTTTTAAAATTAAGTGTAAGTAGGTGTAAGTATAACATTTTAAAAGAAACATTTAATCTCTTGATAGACATATAATATTTCCCTCCAAAAAGTACCAGGTAACATCACTGCCGTTTGTTTAAATCCATTAAGGCAGTCTGCTCTATCGTGCTATTAACCCGTTATCAATTGATGTATCGAAAACAAACGCACTTTTTGGTGTTTCGCGTTATTATGTCGCCAACAAAACAATTTGCTGATTGGAGGAATATGCTAATTTGAAGAGCACTCTCGCGCGCCCGCACGCACGCACCCACCCCATAATGACCTATGCAGCTGCACGTGCTTGTGCACAGGTGGAGAGAAGTCTGGACTGCGGTTCCCACAGCTCCACCAGCCAGTCTATATTCGTCTCAAGCGACAGACTTTTAGAAATAAAGTCCACATTGTGTCTTTGATTGTTGACTTATTTTACCAGCAAGTAAACTCATGAGCAGAGAGAGATTCAATAAATTAGCCAACATTGAATTAACAGTTAATTCGAGTTAATATTGACAAAAGTTAGGATGCAATTGTTTGCGGTAAGCCTATTTGGTAAGGTGGTCCAATGAAGGAAAATATGACCTCCACTAAGGTTATCATTCTGTGGTGAAGCCAACATTTCTCAGTTGTCATTTTAAGATTTAAGCATATTTATCATCATATTTAGATTCTGTATGCGGTCAACATGCTGTGTTTATTTCTGGACAGTGAAACCCTCGGTTTTCCATTCAAAACTGTACGTACAAGTAGGAAAAACAAATGCACAGACTGCTGAAAAAGTATGCACTTCTTTCGGAACAGTACCCAAAGTTTATTTTTGCATGCATTCAATCATTCATTATGACGGGATTCATGCTTGGACAGTGTTCCAGTACACCTGACCCAAGTGTAAAAAAGCTGTTTTGTACAAACACATTGCAGTTGCTGTGGTTATATTTGACCTCCTTTCTCAAAGTGACTCATTTGCTCACAAATTAAATGATCTAACACAAACACTTCGACCAAATTACAGGAAACCACAAGGGCTAATTACGACTGAAACTTCAAAGTGTTTTACCTGAAGGCCCTATCTGGATTATGTGTTCAACCTATAACAATATCAAAGCATTAGTGAATTACATGCTTGAGTGTTTATGTGTATCTTTGTGCACAGCAACTACTGTTACAGTGCTACTGACTTAGCTTCCCCTGCAGTGTGGCTTGTCAGAGTGACTCCAGTGCAGCTGACTAATCCACTGATGAATCCACTGTAAATCCCATGAACCCAGGTACATTTTGTTGACCAAATTCAATCTCACAACAAGGTACACTCAGTAGCAGTCCTGGAGCTTTTTATCACATCACATGATTTTCCTCAAGAGATGGGGTTTGCACCCGTTGTCATGGAAAGATAGATTCAAATGTGCTTTTCAGTATCTATTCAATATCCATTCGATATCCTAATCATACTGAACTTTTAAGCCCATTTGGATGAGAAGTTTTTGTCGAATGCTGCTTCTAAAGTCAAGAATGAACTTTCAGACTAATTTACATTTAATTTTTGTCTGTGTAGTTCCACTGTCATGTCCAATAGTATCTGTGTTTTGTTTATCTACAAGGGAATAAATTATTGCACTACCACCATATGAAATGGATGCACCAGTTTTTATGTAGCAGAGGACTCCCTCTTCACTTGTCCCATTCTTTAAAAATCTGAGTGATAACATTTTTCAAGGGAAGGAGTTAATGTGTTACCTTTGACCTATGAATCAGGGAGGGCATGTTGAGTGTCAGTGAAAAAGACTGAATCACATTTGCCTCCAAGAGGGAGTAATTTGGAGCTTTCAAAGCCTGTAAATTCATAATATGAATACTGCAGGATTTTCCAAACAGTTCATTGAGGATGCAATTAAGAGCATAGAAATAGCAGGACTTGTATCTCTTCAGAATTTGTAAATTAGATCACCTGCAGACTTTTAAAGTCATTATAGGAGAAGAAAACACATTTCTTTGAACAAAAGAGTGACTTTTGAATTATGGGTATTTATATGTGACAAAATAGCAGAAAAGATCAAGTCTGACTTGCTGTAGCGAACTTCACTGTATATGATGAACTACAATGGCATTGGTAAGCAAGGCCCTGGCCTCCATAATAACTAGGTCATCTTCCACAACACAAGCTATAGCCTTCTCCTGGGCGGAGATCACAGACAGTAAATGTAGGTACAGCAGTTACTGAATATTTAAAAAGGCATAGAGATGAAGCAATAAATGACAAAGTAAAGCTGGCGTGGCCAGGCATTAATAACTAATGGGTACCAGTGAGTTATAGGCTGCTGCCGTTGTAATGAAAGTGTCATTGCAAATCAGCAGTTGTCCGTGGTTATTATTATTTATGCATAATTGATGCCAGAACCACAAGGAACATGTCTCACCCAGCAAATCCCAACACCTTGGGAACAAAGACGATGGTGTCAACAGAAGAAAAGGTCACAGACGAGAATATGCCCCTGGGCTGAGATTTACATTGTGAGGGGAGGGCAAGGGAAGGCGGGCATTGTATAACCGTACACATATCTGTATGTGGAAGGTTACAGCAAACTAGTTACACATGAGACAACTGATCCTCTACTGCTCCACACATGTAGTGGATGTTGCTCTGTCGTGGTAAGCTGGTATAAAGTTTAAATAATAGACGACATACATGTAATCCAAACAAGGATTTAAGTGCAAGTGCAATGTTTATATGTGGGATTTCAAAGATATCTCATATGTTTATTTATAGGTATAATTTATATTTTCATTTTAGAGATGTCTCAAAAATATATGATAAATGTTTCCTGTGTATTGACCTACAGAAATAGGCAAGCTTTATGACCCTGATATGATGATTGAGGAATTTCTTACTTCTTACTGGTAAGAAAAAGGTGAATTTCACTCGTCATTGAACCATTTATACATTTTGTTCAACAGCCTGCATTATATCATTAGTCTACTTTGTTATTACATCATCGGAAATGCGTTTTTGCTGCTGGACAGACGACACTTCTTTAAGTTCTGACCTCTGAATTCAACATAAACTATAAGTTATTGAGATAGGCTATTAGTGGACAAATAGACGTTTAATAATGCATAATATCCATCAGTTTGTCATAAATCTCTTCACAACCGATGTTGCATTCCGCGTAACTGGGAAATCTGACACTCAGTTTAACTCAATTCAAATTGCAGAACTATTAACAAAAAACAGTTAGAGTCACAGGTGATGTAATTAGACCTTTAAAGTTACCAGAGAAAACTTAGTCTGTCTGCTATAGTTACAGTTAAAACTCGTTTGATAAAATTATTTTAGCCTAAGCTGTGCTGCGATGGCTCGATCATTGAAATCTTCCGTCTTTCTCTAGATGTTCCCGAACGCCTCATCCTGCAGTGCCCAATGAAAACGCGCAACGAAGTCTCGATGGATGACGTGTACAGGAAACGTAAACAATTTTACATGTATTTAGCTTTTATTTCTCCTCTAGAAGCTAAACTTTACTGGTCGAAATTATGCAATCGTGGAGTCTCGTATCAATTTGCGTGTTACTCGGCGTTGCCGTGAGATGGGGCGTGTCGTTAAACCCGTATTCAGGTAGGAAGCGTGTGGAGCTTAACGTCAACATGCGGCAGCTTTCAGAGAAGCCCGGCGGTCTTCTTTGCTGCGCTGCTGCTTGTTTTAGTGTAGCTCGATTGGGTTCCTGCAAACTACTGACAGAAAGCTGTTTTACACACATCAGTGTTGCTGTTAGCGGTTAGCATCCAGTCACATACGTTGTGTGTGTGTGTGTGTGTGTGTGTGTGTGTGTGCGTGCGTGCGTGCGTGTGTTTCCTTGCTGTCTTTGGTTGATGTAGTTTCCCGTTCACCAGACCAACAGCTGACATATCTCTTCTCCAGGGGCGGGGAAACCTCCCATGTTTGGCGACTATGAAGCCCAAAGGCACTGGCAAGAAGTGACCTGCAACCTCCCCCCCCAGGACTGGTCAGTCTTCCAGCTTCATCCGTTTAAATCCAAGCTGGTTCAGGCTCTTTGGGGTTTTCACAGTGACCGAGTGTCATGAAATAGAGATATATTGTAATGATCAGACTCAAAACACACTAATGTGTATCTAATGCTGAGACCAGATTCTGTAAGTCACATACCCACAGTACCACAGGTGTGGGATAGAACAGATCAGTATTTATCATGTATTGAACGGTTATGTTGTTGCACACGTGTGCACTATGCACCATAAAGCATTAAAGGGATCTATGAGACTATGCAATCCACGATGTTTACTTCGGCCCCTTTAATGAGACTTGGTCTGACACTTCCACAGTTTCAGAATAAATACATGTAACATTTGTTCTTGTCCAGGTACTTTAACACCTCTGAGAATGACTTGAACTACTGGGGTCTTGACTACCCTCCTCTGACTGCCTACCACAGCCTGATCTGTGCTTACGTGTGAGTAGTTCATTTATTTTGAGAGCATATTTTAAACGACTGCTTTAGTGTATGAATGTTAATTGAAGAAAAGAGCAAGTCCATGGAGTTTCCATGTTGTCATGTCAGTTTTAATATCGCATACATTTTATTCTATTCTATATACCATGTGCATAGGCATTTCAAAAGCAGGTCCCCTTGCCTGTCATTTAAGGGTGTTTTTTATAAAACAACAATAAAAACAAACTTCTCTCTGATTCTGGCATCTATCATTTCCTGCAGAGCCAAGATAATAAACCCTGAATGGGTGGAGCTCCAGAAATCCAGAGGTTATGAAAGTCCAGCGCACAAGTTATTCATGAGAGCTACAGGTACAGTAACCAAGAGAAAATAAGGTGAAAAGCTTCCATGATCCATATCTACCTCAACCTTAAAATAACAAATCATTTACTTACAGTACTTACTGTAATGATTGTGCAATGGTGGTATAGTTAGTAGTCATAAGCCCCACTATTTTTCATTAAAAGTACTCAGATCTACCGTAATCATTCACTGTTATTATAATATAGATACATCATGCAGTGTGAACAGTATTTGCAATATAAATTAGATGCGGTATAATAAGGTTCTTTGTTCTGTTTCAGTCCTGGTGGCAGATTTGTTGATATACATCCCTGCTGTGGTTTTATACTGTTTATACCTGACTGATGGATCCTTTAAAAAAAAGGTAACACAATTGCTTAATATGTCACATGACATCTAATAGTTTTTTCATCTAAAGACCCAAATGAGCCACTTAGTCTGAGAACCCACCCGTATTATAACTGATTACAGCACTGGTCATCCAAATTGGGGAGTTATGAAGTCATTATTGCACTATAATATGATGCTATTACATTTTCCAGGAAGTTACTACATTTCAGTGGGTATAACTTAATTTACAGTACAATCAATTAAGAGGGATATTTTGTAATATTTTGACTGTGTCTTAAATTATCAAACAGTTATTACAAGATCAGTAGCTGAAACAGACACATACCAGCTTTGTCTGTAAAAAGGCAGAACTAGAACCATCTGTCCCAGCATGCATTGCCCTTTGTTCAGTGCATGGTGGGACAGGCTCTTTGCACCTTATGAACCTATGAATCAGCAAGTACTGGGAAGGAATGAGTGAATAAAGAAAACAGCTTACTATGTTTAGATCTCTCTTTCACACAACAAAGTCTGCAAAAGTGACATAACCCATATCCTTTGATGCATATTGTGTACTAATAACCAGTGGACTCTGGTTAGATTTTAGTTATGTTTGCCTTCTAACAACTTATAAATGCTGTTTTTCTCCAGGTTTCTATTCTGTTATGCTTCCTTCTATACCCAGGGCTAATCCTCATTGACTATGGGCATTTCCAGTATCCTTATGTACAGATGCATTTTAACTATTTATTCACTTTGATATCATTATTGTTGTTTGCTGTGATTACTTCCTGTGAAATACTGACCTTCAAAATCACAGCCATTGACTTTAAAGGCCCAATCCTAACAGAGTAGTATATCAAGTAAATAGTATATTAAGTATATTTTCTCAAAGCCTTTGTAGCACTTCGTTTGTTGTTTGTAGCAGAGTTGAATTGATTGAGATTGTAATACAGTTTTGTAAGGATTTAAAATATTTACAGGATTTACAACTTACATTCTGTTATATAACAGAATGATAAAACAATTAAAGAGAGAGTCATAACATTTATGCTTTTTGTGCCAGTTTTTCAAGCTGTTTCAAGCAATTACACACAACAATGAACAAGATGTGTGAACTGAGCATCTGAACTGACCCCGGATCAGCTGCTGTTTTCTAAAGTACTTGTCCCATACCAGCACATTGAGTTGTTTACCTCCACTTAGAAAAAAGTCTTGTTCTTATACATGGAGGCACTTTTAGCCCAATATTGACCTTAACTGTATCAGGTACAATGGAGTGAGTCTGGGATTTGCCCTGTGGGGGGTTCTGGCTCTGGGTCTAGGCTGGGATGCGTTGGGCTCCATGGCCTTTTGTCTGGCTCTCAACTACAAACAGATGGAGCTGTACCATGCTCTGCCCTTCTTCTGCTACCTGCTGGGGAAGTGCATCAAACTGGGTCTGATGGGGCGAGGGTGAGTCTGTTTGTGTCTTGTGTTTTCTCTCTTTTCTATACATTTTTTGGGAATTTAGTTAAGACATGCAGTTATCCACAGCAGTGGTTCCCAACCTATTTTGTCCAATGTACCCACACAGCACAGTCAGATAGGCTCAAGTACCCTCAGTCCTACCCCTTTGATAGATGGGAGGGCTTCATGTAGTGTACTGCAGAGAAAACACAGTATCTGTGGTAGATCTGTGGCATATGTAAAACCATACAAGACATAGAGATCCTGCAATTGTCCGTGTTTAGGCTTGGTTTTTTTTCAGTAGTCAGTCAAGTTTGTAGTCATACTACTACCATTTGGAGTGGCAGGAACTGGAATTACTTTTACCTTTTTGTTGGTTTTCTGCTTTCTAGTTTGTTATCACACAATTTGTAAATCTGTTTAATTTACCTCCTAAATACAAATATGCAGATATATATATGTTATCAAATCATAACTTCAATTTTTTCAGATTATCTAAGATACTCACAAATCTGGTCATGCATGGTAACTGCAGACGTACAACATGTAAATAAACATTATTTGGCTTCAGTTCCTAGATCTCCAAAATAGTGAGCAACCAATAGTATAGAGTCAAAGTTCAAGCCGTAGTGCACTGACAATACAGTGTGACCAAAGAATTAATCATGTGATAGATGCCAGGAAAGAAACGGGGAAAAAAGGAGAGCAACAAAAGGGATTTATCCTATTTCCTGCCTTCTTGAAAGAAAGAAAAGTAGGAGACAGTCAAACGTCCAAGTATTCTTTCTTGCAATTAGTTATGATCACAACTCACGTCTCAATAAAGCAACCCCTGGCATAGTTCTGGTAAGCAAAATCAAGAGGATTTATTTTTGTGTCTGTGAAGTCATGACTATTCAACCGTGTATTGTTTTGGTTATTTTGTTTTGTCACTCTGCATAGAAGTGTCAGCTGAGTGCTCAAAGCAGATATGTAATGTTGGTCTATAAGAGAGCAGTGTCCTCAGGAGAGCCACAGAATGACTGAGGTAATCAGATTGGATGCTGTTACTAGTGTGTCCAGTGTCTGTTTATCTAGTAACAATGTACCAAGGGCATTTAGTAGCAAATGGAGAGCTGGATTAGAAGGGCCGGGGGGGAAGATATGTCCAGATGACACTCTCGCCATGCCCAAACTCCTCAGCTATGCTGTGTGTGCAACTTAACCAGCAGCTTCACAGTTACAGCTGACAAGATAGGCTGACCTACACTGAAGACTTTCAGCTGATGCATGGCTTTCACTGCATTCCTCAAGACAAGGGTCAAATCCCAAATTTAGGACTTGCAGACAGTATATACTAATTGTTTGAGGAATGCCAGAAGACAAAGACAACATTTGTATTTTTTAGAAATTATGGTTACAAAAAATGTCCACATTTTGTTAGGTTGTTTTCATTATTCATGGTATATGTGTACCTCCTCCACCCGGAGATGATGCTTATCTTTCTGTCTGACCATCTCTTCATGTAGGCTTTTCCTGTTGGCGAGAATTGCTTCAACAGTGTTAGTGACTTTTGCCCTCTGCTGGCTGCCCTTCCTGTCTGACCCCAGTCAGGCCTTGCAGGTGGTCAGGAGGATCTTTCCCGTGGCTCGTGGTCTGTTTGAGGTACAGTAGAGTTTCTTGAATGAAAAGTCAGCCTGAAAACGACATCTGAGAAGCTTGACGTTGCCTTTGAAACTCTGTCTTATCAAAAAAAACATTTGTACTCTTGTCATTCAGGCATCTAAGAATAGCAGCTCTCTACTCACAATCCCAATATGTCATTTAAAGAAACAAGTGGAGGAAGATAATATCTCCTGACAGATCATGAAGATCAATACAGCTAAACATATAGGCTAAGTAGTGTTAGACCAGTATGGCCTGGAGATTGACCCATACAGGTCACATGTACATTTCCTTTGACAGTTTCCATTGAAGACTTTCTTGCCCTTGAGGTGGTACAGATGGTTAACCCTTCTCACTATCCCTTCTGCTGGTCTGCACAAGAATGTGTATTCCAGGGAACTTTCAGAAATTCATGAATAAATGTGACTGTAATTACAGTAATCAAATGTCCTGAAATTCCAAATACCATCTATAGCATAAAATAAAAAATGTTAGGCATTTTGACTCAATAAGCCTAAGGGATATTTCTTTATGGCTTCCAAGATAAAATATATGTAGTGCCATCTTTTGTTATGTTATGAGCCAACAGAGATGCTGTTATGTGTCTGTTTACCCTAAAGCCTGGTGCTGTGTTGAATATCAGTAATTTCACATCTGCTTGACATTGGTTTGTGGCTGCTCTTTAGGCAAAGAGCACTGTGGGACGTTTGGTTACTAAATGTAATGCACAGAAGTCAGTGTTTTTACTCATCCATCAAAGTTAGGGATTGTACACAAATTATTAGAGTGTGAGGAGGGTCAGAAAAGGGGAAGGGTTATGCATTTTTGATGAGGGTCTTTTTATTTTTTCTCACCCAAAGTTCACTCATTCTGCGATAGTAATAATTTATTTATCAACACTTCTTCTCATCTTCTCTAAATATAAATGGTATGTTTTTTTCACCATTTTCTTATGTTTTCCATAAATATATTATTTTGAGATGTTCAGATATTGGGTTTTGCAATTTTTCCTAAACCAAAGGGAGGATCCAAAGACAATATTAACAACGCTGGGGATGTAGCCCCCTCCTTACCCCAATAATTTTCATACAGTCCCTTAAGGCTTACAGTCAACACTGGCCTCCTGTTATGAAATGATCATATCACACAATATAGGATTCTTCAATCGATCAGTTTGTGATTATTTAGCTCCTTTTAATATCAGTATGTTGTGTAAGTATCAGTATGAATTATGTGCCCATAAAGTGGTATCTGTATTTTCCTTAATTTTATGTAATCTTTGTTAAAACAGGATGTTGTTGCGCGACACAACACAGAGCAAAGGATCATTCTAAATTGTAATCCAGTTAAAGAGAAAAAGGCTGTTTGATATTATAAGATTTCTCTGTGATGGTTTTATTGGTTGGAATTTTTGTTTGTGCCTATATTCAGGATGAGTTTTCGGTTTTCTCGGAAGTGAAATTTTTCGTTAAAGCCCTCACTTCATGGGGGTTTTAACAATTTGCAGCACGAGGCTCTGGCCAGTTCTTTTAATGAAAGTTATACACAGCCTTTTTGGCACTCCCCATGCCCTACACACTGGTCCATACTCTCAGCATGGTTAACACCCTTCCACCCTCAAATGGTGGGAAATGGATACCCTGCAGGATCAAAGAAAACAGTGGAATAAAATGGTGAAAGGTCAGGAGATCAGTTTCACTCTATCTCTGGGAGGTGTCGGGGTTCGCGATGCACAGTAGGAGGATATAGATAAATCTAACTAATTTATGGCCTGGGTGTTTTCAGCACTTCATAGCACAGCCATGTTCTAGCCATATGGACTGATGTGTGGGGCCAACACTACACTTAAAGGCGTATCAGAGCACATCTGACAACTGTTGCCATCTACAGACTTCATCTTTAGAAAGCATATGTTAGACTGTTTCATAGCACACACACACACACACATTTGTATGCTGTGGTCCGTCAGTCATTGCCTCAGAGAAAATTAGGCACAGGAATATGATATTAATTAAAAAAGAAAGCAAGTGAACAGTGAGAAAGAGTACTTCAGTTGGCACTGTTGAAAGCTGTCATGGAAGAGGCATGGGTGAAGTAAATGTGTGTGTTTCTGTCCTTGCATATGTGACTGACAGCTCAGAGTCAAAAGTTTGCAGCTCTAATGTCTGAAACCCTGTATCCCCCTTCTTGTCCCGGTCCCCGAGGTGGCACCCAGCACAAGGTGTCATGGATGTGAGAAGTAATTGAAAATTCTACCAGGGGAGCAGATGGCAGCATGCGCTGTGGCAGTATTTGTTCAGCGAAAGATGCAAACATAATACACAGGGTGTGAGAGACACTATACTCCCCTGTGACGCCAGCAAGAGAGGCTGCTGGAGCGAGTTGAACTAATTGTGAAATCGTGCACGTAAGCAGAAGCTTTGGACAAGGGGACAGGGGTGAGAAGGGGTGGTAGGGAAGAAGAGGGCTGGTGACTGGTGGTGGGAGCTTCTGGGCGGGAGCCGTTGTAAGTTTACCCATTGAGCTGCATTCTGGCATCTCACATTGCTGCCTGTTCACAAAAATGGCACCAAATGCTTCTCCCTGTGAAATTCCATGCCAGCTTATAGGTGAAGGAGCCGCACTGCTCTCTTGCCCCCTTACATTTGCTGATGGGACCCCCCTTCGTTCATGTGTTGCCTCCAGCAACATTCCCGTATCAGTTATTTGCAGGCAGAGAGGGAAGGGGCTGAGACAACACAACACTGGACGGCCCAGTGCTGCTGACTAGGCTGCCATTAAGATCCACACAACTGTGCTGTGAGCAGCTGTAGCACAGAGGAGAGAGAGGAGGCCAGAAATAGTTTTTCTAGATAGGGCCACACACTGAAACCATTTACAGTGGTATCATACAGCTGATCTAGGCACGCTGTCTCTGTGTCGTGTGATATCATGGTGCACAGTGGCGGCTTGGGCCTCAATATCATCTGATCCCTGCACAACTGCTTAAGCGCTTAAATCAACTGAATCTCGCAGCAATGCCCTACTCATCTCTTATAAACTGCAAGTGCAACTTTTAAGCTGATATCAAGGCTGTAACATAACTGCCATATCATTCACAAACCTTAAAGATCTGATCTGATTTTATGGGTTATTTACAGAAACAATATAAAAATGATACGGTCTAACGAGAGGAATAGTTATGGTGTTTTCAAGGGAGCTGAAATTATTAGTTAATTAATCAATTAGTTTTAGAATTAGTATTTTAGTCGAGCCAAATATTCTCTGTATTCAGTTTCCTAAATGTGAGGATTTGCTGCTGTTCTTGGTTTTGGATCGGTGGTCAGACAAAGCAAGTAATTTGAAGACGTCACTTTGGGCTCTGGGAAATTGTGATTTGTTGACATTTTATAAGCAAAGCAATGAATCCATTAATTAAGAAAATAATTGGCAGATTAATTGGTCATGAAAATTATTGTTAGTTGCAGCCCTAGTTTTTAGTAAATTGGTTTATTAAAATAGTGGTCTGTATCTGCTGGTTATGCAGAAACTACTCTGGTTTGACACTTGACCTTGTTTACAAATAAGTCTCATGCTTTTTCTGACAGGGAAGTAAATTTATGATGGAGGGTTACGTCCCTCTAGAATGCCCCGGGGAATTTTTATTGCCCTTTCAGTGGGGAAATAATTACTTACAGCAATGCCGCTTATTTGCTTTCTCTTCAAAATGGAATTCTGATTGAATTGAATTTTACACAGGCATCAAGGCATGTGTTGAAATTGAAAATGTTTTTGTTTTCATCTGACATAATTTCTCATTTAACCAAGTGGTGTGTGTGTGTGCAGGATAAGGTGGCCAACACATGGTGCAGCTTGAACATCCTGATAAAGATCAGATCCATTCTGTCCACTGAATCCCAGATCTACCTCAGGTAATCCCCTCTATCTTTCTAACAAGCTTTCACTTTTCTCTCCTCTATCTTTCCTTGTTTTCTTCTCTCTTTTGCTGTATCGTTCTGTCTGTCTTTCTTTGATCCCCTCCCCTCCTGTCTCTTGTTTTGACTCCTTTCATTTACTGGGAAAGCAGAGCTTGCCCAAGGGGAATGAAGACACTGATCTAGCGGTGTGGAAATAAGATCATCCTGTACATCTTGTGAGGAACTTGAAGTCACAGCTGTCTTTGGAAATTGTGGTGACAAGAGGTTGAATTGCCCAAGGAGCTATTGAAACATGTCATATACAGAGATAGAAGGAGAGTAAATCAGCCTGATGTTCTTATTGAAAATATTATAGATTACGTGAATTCTTAGATAATGTGATATTATAAAGTGGGTAAGAGGCACATTAATCGTGCTATAAGGAGAGACGACATGGTAAACACTGAGCACTGGACACAAGCATCCCAGGAAGTATTTGGATAAGATATTTTGACCAAAAGCATGGAACTTGTCCGATCACAGTGAGGAAAAAGTCGATGCAACAGTTGTGTCATGGTGGAGCCATCTTAAATAACCCAGCACGCTAAATTTAGGAGTCCTGTGTTCGCAGCATGGACACGTTTCTGCCAGACGGCTAAGTCCGGGGATCAAGTTGGACTTCTTTGACTGTAGTGCATTTCAAACAAATGAAAAACACTCTTGTCTTTTTGGCACAGGGAGTGGATTGCTAAATGCTCTGGTGTGGGTGTACTGTGTACATAGAATGAATCAGCTGTGAAAAGTGATCCATGTCCTTCCGGACCGCAAAACCCTGCCCTGTACATAACACACGCATAACTCACTCGTTTTCGTGCACACTGAATACCCACTTACTGCTCCTTTATTACTGCTATCTACCACTATCATTATCTCTATCCATCTGTGTGTCTCTACTGTGTGTCGTAGTAAAAACACATTGTTGCCCTCACGCCTTGAACTAACTCGCTCATTCACACTGACATATAGTCACTCTCTTCCGGTGCCTCCAGCCCCCAGCAGGTGACAATTGAAGGGTTAAACTAATGCCTGCTAACCCTAAGAAGGGGCCAGTATTTGGTCATTTCCCACATAGCCAAGGTCTTATTTTGCGGAGCAGGCGGTGTCTATAAACAGCTAGATGGATCCACAGTTAGATTTTGGTTCGACATATTGATTGTTTGCATTTCACATCAGAAACTGGATCATCTAGTGGTGCCACTGACTGAAAACAAATCTTGCTTTGTTGGCAAAATAGCAGACTGCTTTTCAGTTATGTGGTGATTATCAGTTTCCACATGAAGCCATGGCAACACAACAGAAAGATGTACAGTACACGTTAGCCTGGAATTATGTGTAAATGCAATTATTCATATTGACTCCAAATTGATTTTATACTCTACATGTCTTCTGCTGTATAATCATTTTTTCTTGCTGCAGTAACTTCGTCTCTCACTGGGGATTTTCAGATCTATTTTTTGTGCATTTAACTGTTTTTGACAGTATTGGTGCGAGATAATCTGAATGTTCATTTGCATTGTTTTTCAGTTCTGCCTGCACTCTCCTGGCAGTCCTACCTTCCTCTGTCAGACTTCTGACGAAGCCCACCTTCTGGCAGTTTAAACTGGCCTTGGTGAGTGGCATCCAAAACAATAGCAGGCCGAATGTACGGACCCTCCTTTAACAGAGAGACGAGGCCCTTTTTTTTTACCGATCACATGCAGGCTCAAATATCAGTAATTTAATCATTTTAATTTGTTTGAGAGCTTTCTGCATTTTACTGCGTTGTCTAAAATAGTATTGAATAATAACAGTGTGAACATTATTGATGCCTTCATTCATACATTAGTTTTTTCTTCACTGCCTTTATTAAAAAGTATGCTAAACAGTATTATCATTCAATAACAGTAGTTATAATAATAATAATGCCAATGTCACTTTCAGGCTAATTCATCTCTGGCGTTTTTCCTCTTCTCCTATCAAGTCCACGAAAAGTCCATCCTCTTGGCTGCCTTGTAAGTACAGAGGTAATAACAGTAACTTCTTGAGGTTTTGTCCCACTGGGTGATTTGTCGACATGTGACAGCAGCGACGGGACTTTTTCTATCTTGTAGTGATATCTCAAATATTCATGAGTATAGATTTAATTTCTGCTCACAAAGGAGCCATTCATCTGTTCCCCACCTCAAATCTCAGTTTATGTCCTGCAGATTGTTAATGAGTTGAATACATGTGCACTCTGTAAAAGTGACATCATCCTCCTGCTGTACTCCCAGAGCTGCAGAGGAACAATCTATTTAAGTACAGACTTGCTAACAGAGGGGTTATTCACCTCTGTCATCATACAGCCTACAACAGAAGCCTTACCAGCTTCCATTGTCATGATATGTGCTGTGGTGAGTGTCAAGAGTTGGGTCATATTTAACAGAGTAAATGCAGTACTTGCACACGTGAGCATAAAGACAGGAGAGCGTGTGTGTGTGTGTGATTCATTAGTATTCATCTCCATATGTATAAAGCCGTGGTGGCTGTAGGTAGAGAGTGACGTCTAGCATAGATTTGACAGCGAGGGATTTGGTTCCTAGATCTGGGCTCATCTATTAATCTAGATTAGGGTAGATTGTTGCTTTATTAACTATTGAGTTATATCTCCCACCTGTCCCCCTGAATCAATCAGTAATGCATGTCCAGGGATTAGGAAAGAATGGCAGGCGGCAGCTCTGGCGTTGTTTGCGCAGGATCAATTATTGGGCTGTAACAGGATCGCCAAAGAGCACTAGCTGTAATTATGGGCTCAGGGACCGATGGAAAGTGCCCCCCTCGGAGCACAGTGTACAACTATCACTGGCTAGCAATGACGCAGACAACCAGGTTCAATTAACAACACAGGCTTCCACCACACAGACACACGCATACGTGCCATGAAGTAATAATTTTAACACTGTAACTTCTTGGCAAAACATTTTTAGGTCTTTAATGTTGAAATTGAATACTCAGTTCAAGTAAGTTTTTAACCACAGTTATTGAAGGTTTTACAGCACTATGCATGCCAGTGCAGTTGCAGTAAAAGGCACATGCTGATACACTAAAAAACTGTGGTACGACAAACAGTTGACTGCCTTGTGAGGGACTGTCAATAACTGAATCATGTGGAGGTCAGTTGCTTAAATATTATACACGTGATATCAGTTCACATCTAGCTCCGACCTAACATGGCCTCACTTCCCGTCTTACTGTAAAATAAGATTTAATGGTACTTACTGTAGAGTGTGTTTAACAGTGAACTTTAATATTTTCTAGGCCTGTCTGCCTCCTGCTGAATGACCTCCCCTTGATGGTTATTTGGTTCCTGCAGGCCTCTACATTCAGGTAAGACTATGTGGGAGAAAGCCCACTGTCAGATTCAAACTGTGGACCTGTAACTAAACACAGGTAGTAGATGGATAAGAGCTGGGTCTTAACTGTTGTTTATATCAGAGGTCCTATAGCTTTTCAGTGCATAATTCAATTGCTTTTATTGTCTGGGATCCATGCTCATGCACTTTGTGCTGTTGCCATGCATGGAACAAATGGACATTAACCTTTAGGTAAAGCCATTACTGGTGATGTTTTACATTATCTACATGTTTTTTTTTTAATGTAAAGTAATTATCTACACGACAAAGCACTGTACAAAAAAAATCATGAATCTTTTCTACTTGTGCTACTGTTACATTACATTTTATCATTTACCCTTATCCCATACCTGTCACTTGTGGCCACAGTGGTCATTGTTCAGCAAAAGTTACAGAGTCTCGCTTTAAGAAAAAGATGGACCTGTGGGATGTCCTGGTGGCTAAGTTGGCACATACCACAATAACTGCAATGTGGGGTTTGATTATGACATTTCATTGTCACATCACCTCTCTTTCTTTCTCTCGGTCTTTTATGTCTCAGCAATGTTAACTATCAAATGAGAAATGCCATAGTAATAATCCTAAAAAGCTAAATGGATTCACGATATGGGTTGAGCTGAGGACCATGAATGGAAAAGACAAGTAGTGCTGCAAATGCTCTGTCTAACTTTCACCAGCTGTTGTTAAATTCTTCCGGCAGCACTAATTGTTGTGCGTGTGGTTTAGTATTATGGATATCTGGGGATTACATGGCATAGTCTGCATGCCTGCTGTCTAAGTGTGCGTTGTGTAGGGACAGGAGGTCATTCTGTAGCTGCTTCTCAGTACAGTCTAACTGGGACTTTCACATTATCTGCATCCTCTACAGACTCTGCCATTTAAAGAAATACATCTTTTGTTAGCATAATTGGCTGAATGGATGCTCAACCATAGCAATTTTAAGAGGACAGAATGCAGCCAGTCTGTTTAAATGGACAAAGTATGTATTTCCAAATTGTTAAACATTTGGCTGCTGAATGGCGCTTTTTTGTTGGAGTAAAAATCAGAATGAGTGGTTTGTTGTGAGTGGATAGGTTTTCACAAGCTTGGGTGATGTGCGATTTGCTATGAGCCAACTGTTGTTCTTGTCCATGCTCCTCTGCTAAACTAAGATAAGCTTGGCATGAATGTCAGAGCCATCTCTCCCCAGAGGACAGACTGCTTGTGCAGGCCTGCTGGATAAAAGCTATGTGGTTCGCCCTTTTTTTAACAAACATGATACTGAACTTAATGACGTACTGTTGGACATGTATGAAAGTCCCATCACCGTCATGCTATGTATATATTTCTGTATACTGTTCTCAAAGCTCCAGCTGCATGTAAAAAGTGGAAAAGACTTCTGAAATAACGATATCTGTATGCTTACTCTGTTTAGAGTCACGTTTCTCTGCTTGGGGTTATTGTACATTGCTCCAGACAATGACATCAGCTCAAATGTCTAAACAATAAATGTACCACTGTTCTTGTCCTTGTCCCCCTGTGCAGCATGCTGCCTCTGTTTCTGAAGGACGGTCTGCTGGTGCCCTATGCTGTGACCTCGCTGGCCTTCCTCTTCTTCAGCATCTATCTACTGTCTGCACTGGAGCACTGTTCAGAGGAAGAGCTGAGACTGGGAGCCTACCACAAGCTGTTTTTCTGCTTACCCAAACTGGACCTGGCCTGTATTGTAAGATGGAAGGTCAGTGTGGTCCAAGCCCTGTCACAATGACAGTACAATAACCAGCACTGATTTTGTGATTTGCAGGTCAAAAGACATCTATGCGTCTATCTTACAACCAGGCTTGATTGATTTGTTAAGTAAATCAAGACGTTAGACGTTAAGGTTACATATAACCATTTCAGTGGCATTTTAATTCCTACGTTTAAACACACAGTTAAGATTTGCTACTTATAGTCCTATAAATATAGTAATTTTAATGGTGTTGAAGCAATGGTTATATGTAATCTACAAAACTTTAACTTTTCAGTTTTTTAAAATTGACCCTGGTTTTGATCTATAGACATATTTTGACCTGCAAATCTTCAACTCAACCCTTGCTGAGTATGTGTGGACTCAATAGCAAAAATAATCTGCATGAAGAAACATGTTGCACAACTGATACCTGTGTTTGACGGATGAGGAAAAAGCACAATTTCGCCAAAGACTTGTGTGTCGTCAGCCATGCTGCATGTGAAAGATGAAGTCAAAACAATGTTGTCATTTCGGGGAGATTTGTATGGAAGTTGGTAACTTCTATCATTGTGGTTGCAACTCTAATTGGTTGCTAATAAAACGGAGGTTGTGCAGATTACTTAATACATATTAACACAGGTAGGGAAGGCAGTATCAGTTTCATCAACACAAACGGATTGTGCACATAGTAGAGCTGCTGTGATTAGTCGATTAATTGATAAGTCGATTGAAAGAAAATTAATTGCCAACTATTTTGATAATCGATTTTTCAAGCAAAAATGTCAAACATTTGCTGGTTCCAGCTTCTTAAATGTAAGAATTTGCTGCTTCTCTTTGTAATTTATGACAGTAAATGAAGAGTCTTTGGGTTTTGGACTGTTTGTTGGACAAAAGAAGACATTTGAAGACGTCACTTTGGGCTCTGGGAAATTGTGATTGACATTTTTCACAATTTTTTGACATTTTCTAGACTAATCGATCAATTGTGAAAATAATCGGCAGATTAATTGATAATGAAAATAATCATTAGTTGCAGCCCGCCCTAGCACATAGTAATTAAAAGAGTAAATTAAAGCCACTATGTGTAGAATATCTATTTTATTATAACAATTTTTCACATTATTCATTATTATTTGTTTGTAGAGAAATTAGACAATCCCAGTAAAAAGTGTTGATGTCTGTGTTGCTTTCAGCCCATTCATCTCATTGTTATGGGGGCAGTTGGGGGTGAGTTCCTCCTTACCACAGTGTCTTTTTTGCTACTACAACTAGGAGTCGCCAGAATCACAAATGTTCTGATCCTACCCACAGGGGCATTAAGTTTAAAGCATGGCGTCCTTTTGCTTCTGATAAGGCCCATGTTCAATAAACGGTAAACAAAGTAGTGATATTACTGTTTGATTAAGTAAGTAGTTCATGTCTGCTCTTGTACATGTGGGGAGGAGGACGTACAGCTGATGCATTTGTAATTATAAGGGTGCTGAGTTCAGGATCCCAGGTGGCCTGTACTTTGAAAGTGGCACTAGACCTAAATTGCAACCGTGTGAGAAGATATACCCAACTGTATAAATAAAGATCATGTGCCGCTGTAAGCTGTGTAAGCTGTCCGGGGATGAAAGCCGCTGCCAGCCAAAGAATTATTTATCACTTATTTAAGTTTCCACAGCGTCTGAAGTGGCTGCACTGCCAGCCCCTTAGTGACAGGGGCACCGGTAGGGTGTCAGAGATTAAGAGAAGGTGTCTTTTTATAGCGCGTGTCATTAACACAGGTTTGCCTAGATATATTTATTTACACAAGCAGCATAAATAGCGAGCCCGATGATGGCGATAAGGTTTCATGGGATTGGGGTGACGGGGAGGGTGTGGGCATGAGGTGTTTCCTCCATCTTACTCACTGACTTATCTCTGGGTCATAAAGTCCAAATAGACACATGAATGATCTCACTCTCACCATCAGTTCTGTTTGCAACTCTGTAACAAGGCAAAAAGTAACTTTGTAAGCTTAAATTCAAATAGGCTATTCTGCTGTGTGATACTGCAAGCCTCTATCTTTTCTTTATAGCACCTCTCAAATGACCAATTTGATTCAAGTCATCCAGTGATAAATATGCAATGTGATTTGAGAGCTCTTTCAAATTAAGTCATTCATTGGTTCAATGTTATAGTTACACTTGAAATTAAGGGAAAAGCTAAGAGTTTGTTCTTAGCCTGAGGAGCCTAGTCTTTTCATTGTTTCATGAGGAACAGTTTCTGGTATGGAATATCAATTCAGTCATCACGAAGAGTTGTCTACATTAAAGGGGTATTTCAGCATTTTACAGAGGCTGAGATATCCTAAATTTTAGTCCGTAGAATAGGCAAACTCTGGATCCTGTACTTTAAATAATGCAACTTTACAACATCGTTTGTCAGACCCTCTCTGCATGGTGAATGCCCACATCATCTCTGATATTATGTTCCAAGCCCAAGCTGAAAGAAATAACCCAGATGATGTCATAAGGGTTATTTTTTTCAAACTATAGAAAGCTCCTTCCATAGGCATAGAAGATATACAGCAGTTTTTACAGGCTGAGAAGTACTCGCCATGACGAGTATACAGATCTTGATGTGTAAAATCGATTGGTCTCTTTCTGGTAGAGAGTTTTGTCCTCGTCTGGGATGGTTAGAGCTTATCAATCATGCTCTATCACGCAGGGCATTTAGGTGATTTGAAGTAGAACAATCTGATGGACATCACAATTGCAATTTGTTCCTCTTACCAAAAAACAAAAGTTATGTACCATAATTACAGAAGATACATCTTCATGCTCTGTTTTGACCAAATGCTAATCCATGATTGAGCAATAACGAGGATTTTTGACCTTCGACACAGTAGTTTGACAAAGTAATCTTAACTCAAGGTCCATTTATTTGCTTTTTCAAACCTTTCAACCACATCTCATGGTTATTCATCAGCGGGATAGAGTTTGCTCAGTTGTTGATTTCCAATCCATATACGACCACCTGTCATCACGCGGCTGAGGTTCCATACTTCGGTCACATGATGACAACTGAACCGTTCCCACGACAACTGAGCAAACTCACAGACAGTGAGATGCGGTTGAAAGCTCAAGAAAAAGCTAGGAAGTCAACCTTGAGTAAAAACCTTTTTGTCAAGCAAATATGAGGAATTTCGTTTCTCCTTTTATGTAGCTCTACGTAGCACCTGACCACAGCTTGGGTTTATGTCTTTTAGCAATTCATCATGAACTCAACATGCTGTATGATCTTGTGTCCCTGCTCTCATTTGAATCAATTGATAACCACTCCGTCTGTCTCTGTTACAGTTCTACATCAGCATTGCAGCCATGGCTGGTCTGAGCGTCGCGAGTGTAGCTCTGGCTCCTCCACCACATCTGCCTGACTTGTTTCCTGTGTTGGTGTCCACTACTGCTTTCCTGCACTTCTGGGGAACATTTATATATTTCAACATTGTCCAGTTCAGCAGGCCACCCAGCAGAAAGAGTCAGAAGAAGAACAACTGAATGGTGCCAAAGGTAGTGATATACACGACAGGAGATTCTTAGCTAATTTTGCTTCAGGAAAGCCAGCGTTATATCATGGGGCATGTCTGCTCTTAATGTGCATGAAGGCTTTCACTCGTGCCATCATGTCCCCAGTGCAAATTGTACAAATGTAGAGCTGCAACGATTACTTGAGCGAAAGAAAATTAATTGGCAACTATTTTGATAATCAATTGTTCGTTTAAGTCAATTTTCAAGCAAAAACACCACACAGTTGATGGTTCCAGCTTCTCAGATATGAGAATTTTGTGCTTTTCCTCTTCTTGCATTACACTAAATTGAATATCTTTGGGTTTTAGACTGTTGTTCAGAAAAAACAAGAGATCTGATGATATCACCTCAGGCTCTCGGAAAGTGTGATGGGCATTTTTCAGAGTTTTCTGAACTTTTATAGACCATCGATTAATTGAGAAGCTAATCGGCACATTCATCGATGAGAATAATTGTTGGTTGCAGCCCCACACAGATGCTTATTAAGGCATATTGTGGGCTGAAAAATCATACTACAAAATGGCAATTCAGAGGAGCTGTGACATCTAGTGAAAGGAAAGGGTAGCGATGTTTCTCTAGTTTGGACCAAATAAAATCATGAAATCAGTCCTCTCTGTTACCAAAACTCAATCAAAATCACTCAGTTTAGCCTTTACTAAACCTTTTCCTTAACCACATGACTTCCTTCATGTGAAACATTCCTCTTTTCTTGAATTATTTTTTGCTTGGACCAATGACAGTTCACTCTTCAAACTACACTATTGCTGGCTAATCTCACAAGTACAAATAAGCAAGCAGCGTGGAGCCTACACACTTGACTTAGATAGCTCCTCTGTGCCTGTATGCTCAAGCTACAGGAGGTTGCCACAATAATAGGAACACCTGTTGTAATGTTCAGTTATTGTTAAGACCATGGGGAGAGGTGTTGATTTAAACTTGTAACTGTTTAAGCCATAGTTGTTGGTGGTGCTGGTGTTCCTGTTATTTTGTCCACCCTCAGTTCCTCTTCTGGGGATTGTGATTAAAACGCATACCTGATGGGACTGGACTCGGGTCTAGCAGTAATGGTTGATTATTATCTATTCATGTGAACTTTTTTATGGATTTCTACTGTATATTTCTATCCATCATCAAAGTTATTTTGTACAAACTTAGTTTTTGTGAAAATAAATAAAATTTCTCAATGACCTAACGTGAACATCAGTTTTATTGCCACATTGTTAAATGATTAGATTTTGAGCAGCTTCATATAAACTGTCTACATTTACCAAGTAGTCCACTAAATCACCCCTAACAGTCTGCCAGAGACAGAGCCAATAATTGGACAGAAATTATATCTTTCAAAGCTGTTACTCAACATCATTAAATATTCATTGCAAGTCCCAGATACTACAAGGGTCCTGCACAAAAGACCTGTTCAATTAAAACAAAACCAGTGACAGGACAGGCCTTAAAAAGAGATGATGGAAGGTGACATATCTGAACATAATGCTATAAAGTTGAAATACCACAGAAAAAGGTACAAGCAATTTCTTTCTCCAATCTCTGAGCGAGTTAATGACAAGCATAAAAAAATCCATTACAACTATAAATGTTATCAGGTCAGTGAGGGTTGCCAGTGCATCTGAGGCTCCAGGCCGGTAGCCAGTAATGGGCCACAGGGACAAATAGGAGCCCAAGATCTGAATTAACTGTTACTACAATGGAACATGAACACAAGGGGCCAATTACAGGCGGTGGGAAAGGCACTGGTTTGCCCTTTTATTACACATGTTTATTTAAAGTCATGCCAATTCATTTAGAAAGATGTGAGGAAAAACAAGAATTTACTTTCCCACTTCTGAAATGAAAAAGTAAATTAATATTAGTATTAGTAAACTACTAGTATATTACGGG
Source organism: Macquaria australasica (assembly GCA_005408345.1). Classification (NCBI taxonomy): domain Eukaryota; kingdom Metazoa; phylum Chordata; class Actinopteri; order Centrarchiformes; family Percichthyidae; genus Macquaria; species Macquaria australasica. The sequence continues at coordinate 477,211 of SEMN01000016.1, forward strand.
TAAACAACTAATACAGCGGGAGTAAAATATTAAAAACCAACACATTTAAAACAATCATTTCTGGTCTACTTTATTAAAATTATAGTGCTAAAACAAATTAGTTGAATAATCGATTACAAGAAAATGACATTTCCATGACAACTGGGTGACTCCATCTGCTGAGGAAGATCATGTGATACAATCAAAAGCTGCAGAAAATGAATCAATAACAATTTTTTATAATCGATGTTTAAGTCATTTATCAATCAAAAATCTCAAAATTCTTTGGTTCAATCTTCTCAAATGTGAGGATTTTTCACTATTTTATGACATATAGACTAAAAGAGTAATGAATTAATGAAAATAAGCAAGTTGCAGTTTAAAAATAAAATATACATCAATTTATAAAAAAAAAACTATATATAAACCTGCAGTATGTGGCATCACATTCCCAGTCACAGAACAGTAATAATAAACCTACAAAATATAACTCATTGAAGCAAACTGCCTTGTCTGGCTGTGTTTACACTGCTCTGTTGTAACGGTTTTGAGACAGATTAGGTTTGCAATTGGAAACTCATATATAAATGTCACATTCAACAATTTTTCAGTCTGATAAAGTGTCCAGTTCATGTGCTTCTGGTGTTTAAAAGAAGTTAATAAAGTTCAATTATTACACTTCAGAGAGCAAGCAAGACTTTTTCATTTTCAAGCCACAGTGAAAATAAGGCTCGTGTCACCACCTGGTCTTTGACTAGTTATCCAGGATGCATATCCCCACTTTCTGTGGCTCTAAACCTTGCACTAGAGGTAGGCACAGTAAGTAGATACTGTACTCTCATAGCTAAAACTTAATTGTGCTAATGGGCGATGAAGAAAATCTCCCTAAGGGACCCCAGATTACTAATACACATTATTACTAGAAGAAGAAACAGTTTTAGATCCCAACCTATAGTGAAACCATTGCCATAGGTAAGAGATTATATGTGATGTATCAGGGGTGGTAAGGGGGCATTAAAAGCACCACGGATCCTTCTATCAATCTCCAAAGGGGCTTGTTTCAAAACATTAGTTTTGTTTATGAGCGTGCTGGCTTTGTCCTTCACGTGGCCTCTAAGGGTGATAAAGTGAGAGTTACACGATCCACCTTAGGCAGAAATAGGAAATGTTGCTGTGAACACCAGCTGTTGCTTAGGTCGACTCGGGCAGTGAGAGGCCTCGGCCTTCCCAGGCACTGCCAAATAAAGAGACTACTGTGTTGTGTAAGACAGTTTGCCCCCCCCACGTTTACTTTTCAAAGGTGGGAAGGATTGCATAGTTTTAGCCATAAAGGGGATGAGGGTTGCCATCAGAAAGAACATTATTTGCACAGCGTTGCAGCATTGTGGTTAATGTAGAATCAACATTTGTCAGCTGCCAGGCAGAGGCTCCGGCAGGTAGACAGGTTCTAACATGTCGGAGGATTCGCTCCCACCATTTCAGACACTTCTCCTGCAAATGAATGACGGCATCCAAGACATCTCAGCCTCACAACTGACAGCACAGATTCCACATTCATCTCCTGCCTTATCTCCACGGGACCATATGCACAGGAGGTGAAGAGCAATTCCATTAGCTGTCAACAGCTGAGATGCCTCGCTAACAAAAACCTGGGGAATATGGGAGAGGAAAACATGATTGTAACCCCACTGGCACCCAGTGATATTACACACACCACAGTCACTGTCAAGATTGAATGTTCACAAAGAAGAGAGTGTATAGGAGGCATGTTTTCCATAAACCAAGGCTTTATGTTACTAACCCAATGGATTTCTGTCAGCCTTCAAACTAAAATTTGAAATTAATTTCAAATTTGAAAAATTACTTGATGTTGGATTATTGTACCTCAGCCCATAATGGACTTAAGAAACTCATAGGAGCTATCCATCTGCACAATTCCTAAAAAGAGAAATGATGAAACCTAAAGTCAAGCATTTATAGATAAGTAAAAGTGTTTATTTAAAAAAAGAAATGCCTACTATTTAATAATCTGGGCAATACTCAAGGCAACAGGGGCAAAAACACATAACTAGACTATACTATACTATCTTAAAATCTTATCCTTTGATAATGCTAATTAGTGTTTTCATTCAACCCTCAACTATATTTGCTAATGAAAAAATACTTATTCGCTTACTATGTTAGTATTTCAAGGAAACATGGAAGTATATTTTTTGCACCCTAAGATGAAATGCAACGACATTCACTAAATCAGAAATCACGCCTGAAAAGATTGCATACTCTGCAACCTACGTTGTCGATCGAAAGCCACTGGCTTCACTTGGACCAAAACAGCCTAATATACAACTCCCCCCTTTAATTGCAACCGTGTGTTCAATCAGAAAGCATAAAACTCCCGGTGGGTAGGTGGCATCTGCCCGTGAGGCCCGCTAGGATTGATGTGCCAGAGTCTGGGAGCTGCCTGGGCCGGCAGCCCACGACCTGCGACACAGCCCCATCACTTTTATGACATCTTAAGGAATCTTCTTTTTAATACAGCCCATTACTGCTGACATACAAATCTTCCCCAACGTGGCCCCATCTATGGCCTGATCAATTTTTACACTGCTGAGCCGTCCCCTTTCCCCTCATTTTGTCATCTCAAAATTCACATTATATAGGATTTTCTTATGGGAAAAACTGCAATAAAAATATGTTACCACCCTGAAGATGCACCCAAGTCAGTGCTTGGCTGTTGCTAAAAAGCTTCGGAGAGAATAAAATTTGTTTCTGTAGTAAGCAGAACTGTTTAAATGTTATTTATTTTTATGTTTCTAAGAAAATATATTGTGAAGTGCAGCATTGATTTAGAACATAACCATGTCTCGATACGGGTTGGAGGGGCTGAATTTATGAATCCTTTGCACAACTCCTTTAATTGAATTTTCCAAATCTCTCACCACACACAAATAATCAATACCTACTGCTGAGGGAAACTTGCCTCAGAATTATTAGGGCCTTTCTTTTTCAATTTTGTAGTCATCAGCACATACAGACGCTGCGGGTATTTGTAATGCCGCGACTATACTCAGAGGATTTATGCTCGCCCCAAGCCTGATTGCTCACCAAGAGTGACTTCTTTAGAATGCTTACTGAAACTTTTGTTAACCTTAAAGGACGGTCGTAAGTGCTACACTGCACTCTCACTCTGAGGAAAGAAGTAGTTTTAACTATCACAGCGAAAGGTAGAAAAGGGGATGACAAGGAAGGGAAAAAGGGGGAGAAAGACATAGAAGGAGTGGGATTGGAGGATTGGCCTTCAAGGTTTAAATGCCCTCGTGGATTTACTCAGCGGCCTTGGCAGGGTGGAGGTGCTGGAGGCTAGGCTTGGCACCTAAGAGAGGGGAGACCCTGGGGTACAGAGTCTGGACATGCAGAAAGGGCTCTATGTGTTATGGCTGCCGTGTAAGATTTGTTTTACCTTACTTCTGAGTGCTAACAATAAACAAAACTCCAAAACTGACAGTGTTTAAAGCAAGACAAATGCATGATTAAAGATGAATTAACACATTTTTCTTCTTACAAATGAAAGTCAAGTATTAAAACGCACCCTTACTAACTTTAATACACTCGGGGGTTCAGCCTCACTTGGACTGGTATGACCAGCAGCTAATGTTAGCAAACTTTAGACTGATATTTCCGTGTAAATGACAACATTGAATCAGTTTTCTGACTTTGACTCCTCTCTACTTGAGCTACTGTTACACTATGTTTTACCATTATACTATTATGAATAGTCTGTATATTTGCCACAGTCATGTGCTACTATTGTCTGCACATTTCCCTCCCCAGGTGCTGCAGACCAGTGCATGAGTACTTTTACACCAACAACTTGAATGTAAATGGTCTCTACATCTTTTTAAATGCTGTGACCTTAACCAGTGACATATCAGCATGGCTCAGGTGCATGACTCAGGTAATGGAGTGCTTTGCCTGGTCACTTGAAATCATGTTGCAGGCCCTAAAACATCCCAAGATGCCTCAGTGTAGTTCTGTAAAGACTTCAGGATGATAGATAGCCACTCCACCAAGATCCTAAGTTAAGTACATTAACTACTGACCCACTCACTTTAAGTTGGATGTCCTCTATCACAGATTTACCTGTAAAGTGTAGTGAGGGTAAGACGATCCAATTTAAAAAATCTGACACTGGATCTACTGAGTATTGAGTCTGTCTGGAAAACAGTTAATTACAATGATCTATAAATCAATCACTACAGTGCACCTCATGAAAACCTCTGAGGTGGTGGCGAAATGAGTCAGGTAGGTAGGTAGGTACTTTATTGATCCCCCAGGGGGGAAATTTCTTCATTACAGCAGCCAATAAAAATACAATATAAATAAAACTATATACACAGTAACATACAATGTGCAACATTTTAGTGGAGACGGTGCCCTAATGGACAGACAGTGCAAGTACTGTGACAGTGCAACACAGAGGTAGACAGTGCAAACAGTTTAGTGCAAACTGCAAAGAACCATACAGTACACGAAAACAAAAACACAGTATAACACAAGACACCAGTAAACAAGTTAAAGTATAAAAAAGTAAAGTTTAGTACTGCTTCAATGTAGTATAGTAATATGCCCATAAAAAGACAATAATGCTTTTTAAAGTAGATATATAGTAATACACATACTGCAGCTATTTTGTCAGGTATGGCAAACCCTCTTTCATTATACTTTTGTTCTTTCATACATAATATTACCTAAGTGATTCTGAGCGAACTGATGTCAAGATAAGAGAACAACCAGCACAGTATAATCCTGCTGTACATCCTCATAAAGCACTGAGCCTTTTCCAAACTGTTTCTTACACCCCCCTCCCTTGAATTCAGCACATGGACTCAAATCCTAAAGGCCATAGCAGCGAATCTAAAACATTTTACACTAGAACAGAATCATGCTTCAAGATACCATCAACGTCATCTGTCTGGATTTCACGCTCCCAACAGATATAGGCCAGAACTCTTCAGCAGCTTTGAATAACAGTTTGTTTACCTAAAATGTGTGTCTCAATGCACATAGAGGGCCAATTCTCTCTCACAGCTATCTGCCTTGACATTGTGAAGTCTGTTGTTGTAAGGAGGCTTATGCAAAACTGATAAATTTCACGGATCCACCATGTGACAAAAATGTGACATTCCGGTGGTGTGGATCCACAATGCATCATGTATGTTCAGCACCCTTACTGGAACTAATTAAAATAATTTCTAACAACCTTATCGGAAAACAAGCTCGCCTCCTCACAATACCCCCTATTAATTTTACACAAGTCGCCATTGTACAATTGGATCACAAGAATTGCTCTGCTGAAGGCAGAATATGAGCCAAAAATAATCAAATTAATTCTCTCCCTAGGAAATCTTTTCACTGACTTGTTTGTGTAACCATAACAAAATGTTGTTTTTCTCCAAAGGTCGCAGAGCACACGATTGTGTCTGAACAACTGAAACAAGCATCCATTGATGCTGTTAATGTTAAATAGCAAAGAAGATGAAGGAAGAAGCTAATCAAATAGTGAAGCAGTAGCAGCTGCGGATGTCCTTGGGAATGAAACAGCCTCGTGACTACATTTGTTTTCCTGCTCATCTTGAAATCAGCCAAACAATTGGGACGAAAATGTTTTCTTACAGCCCTTAAAAGACCTAGAGATAAGGTCACAATCACAGCTGTCTAAATGGAGCCATTTAATGAAGGATGTCATTGAGAAATAATGTGAACAAAAACAGTCTTGATATTAGCCAAAAGTAGGGATACCGGCCTTATATCTTGCACATAACTTAAGGTGGATATCCACTATAAAATGATCCCCAACTATTTAAACATTCCTTGTCCAAACAGACCAAAATAAATGTGCCCCTTATCTTCAAACATGTGTCAACTTTAATCTTCAGTAAACCTTTTGATATTGTTGAACACTCAGCTCTACTTAGCACATGGACATAAAGCCTCTCAGTGATCAATGTGATAAAATCACAGTAATGTGAAGTAGGTGTGTTTATCTTGATGGCATAAATGCATAATAGCACATGAATGTTAAACAATAAAAGATTGTTTACTCTAACATTGTGTTAGGTTTATTACATTTATTACCAGATACACTGACTGTGATGTTTGGGGTCTTTATTGTCTTGACTCTACTCTGGATGCTGAAAACACACAAATGCCATCACAGTTATTTTAATAGTGGGAACAAATATGGAGCCTAACCCCAAATTAGTGCTTTCTTTTTTGATGCCGTAAATAACTCCAAACAGAACATAAATCGTAGCTTGTTTCATCATTCAATTTACATCCGGTTGGGTCGATGAAAAATGCAGCAAATAACGCATTAAAGCTCAGTGTTTCTGACTTACTTTCTAACAGTCATATTCACCAGCGTTTTGTTGATTTGCATACTTACTCAGCTCCCTGTGTCTCTTTAGTTCAGTCTTTAGGTCAGTAGAAGATCCAGTGAGGAAATGTCCCTGTTCATTGCTGCCCTCTGCTGACTAATTAAAATACAGGATCAGGAGATAAAAGGAAAACTACAAAAACCCTAGCAATACGCAGGAAATTGTGGGAAAAGGAAAAAGATAGCTCACTGTATTGGAAATGATTGAACAAAGTAAAAAAGAATCACAGCCGTAGTCTGAAAGGATAAGCCATGTCAGAAGTGAATATTCAGTATGTAATAAAAACCATCATCTCTCAATCTTAAGATATGATGGAGACAGAGAAATTTCCGCCTATTGTAAAGATTTAAGACCAAAGAAAAAGTCTTTCTTGGAGTATTTCCTCTACCTCTTTCCTGGCCTTGATGAATGCCTCCACTGATTGTTCCAGTTTAGATGGCAAGGCGTCCAATCTGGTCAAAGCAAAGAGAGTGGGGTGACAATAGCCCAATGACATGTTCATATTGTAATTCTGACAATGTGCTCTATTGAATAAATGATTGGCTGTAATATTCAAACCTAAAAGATGTATTACACATACACATAACATACACATAACTACTAATATTGACTAGTTGTATATATTGGCTATTATATAATGATCAGTAACTAGTGGGATAAAAGTAGGTAACTGGTGGAGCCTGAATGAGTCTACAGAAGAGACTGAAAACCACATCGAAAGGCAGATCTTTCTAACTAAAGGACTGATTAACTAAAATACCCTGTTATAAACCAGTTATTTACTTAATCTCTAATTTATTCATTTTAATTTTTTATCTCCATTTTTGTTGCGCTTTATTGTACTTTTGTATTTAATCTGTTTGGAAGTGAATCTGTTTTCAGTCTGGCTGTTTCGAGTTCCACTTTTTCCCTCCAAAAACTATTACATTTATTTTGAAATTCACTGCTGTGCCCCGAATGACCCTAATATGACATAACCAAGTGAGTGTTATGAATGTACTGTAAACCGAGCTCATGTAACATATTAGTGACAGCACTATAAAATTAAAAACTAATGCTTGTCTTGATGGATGGGCCAGACACCAAAATGTCCGCCTTGACTAAGGAAATGGTTCTTGTGTTAAGTGACTCTTATACAACTATTTTTAGTGCTATGTAAATCACTGATAATTTGGCCAGTGATGGATCTCCGTCATTCCGTGTCTCCTGTCATTAAATTCTGATATGTCATTATGACCATCAGGAAAGTGTGCCAATTGAAATATAGCAACTCATAAAAGGGAGTTCTCTGTAACCCTTTAACTCTGTGCTCTACTTTGGCTCTCTATGTACTGACAGTTTGCAGTGAAAAAAATAATAATTTGCAGCCTACAATATAAGTGATTGATGAAAATAGTTGTCTAAAATATGTGAAAAGCAAAAGCTGTGGCTTAAGTACACACTTTTCCAACTCTGTCTGCGAGACTTATTGTTCATGTGTTGCCTGTTGATTAAGCACCACATCCTTAATAACCCAATCTAGAGTACACTGGCGTATATGCAAGTGACTGTTGCTTTGTGGACTGACAGGGGGACAGTATTATTTACCACACAAGGATTACAATACACACAGTATGACTTCAATTAAAAGTCATAGTCCAAATAGTCCTAAAGAATGTCCTTTTCAGGAAGGACAACAACCCCAGCTCTATAATCTCAAATGCAGTTGCAGAGTATTCACAGACATGAGTCATTTCCGAGAGTGGACAGAGAGTGGATTGAGGTAATTCGTCTGGCAGCTGGCAGTACAATTTTGCAGTCATCTCTAGTGGAAGTTCATGAGGAAAACTATATAGGACGAAATCTTTAAATGTTAAGTCAGTAGTTTTATAAATCGTCATTTATGCAGAAAAAATGTAACCGAGAACAAACAACCTTTTTTCAGCAACGCCTGCCTCACAGTCACACACATACTGTTCCTAGCTGTGGGTCTTCAAGAGACCAGTCATTCGTTTAGAGCCTGAGATGTGTAGCTTGCTTGAGTGTGTGTGCAATCAGCTAAGATACACAGGTGTTCATTTTAACCAACTGGGACAGAGTGAATGGACTTTTTGGACGTGAGACATAGCTCTGACAATGACCAGTATGTCAGTGCAATTCTTGGCAAAATCAAGGACAATTTTGCACCAACACTGACGTGGCCTAAATGCATTTGTCCTGCTTCTATGGGTTTGGGACATCTTTTGTCACACGGTGCACTGTCTTCAGAGATCTGCAATGACATTTGTCAACACACCTGCTTGAGAACTTGCAGTCCCAGTCCAAGGTGCGTGGTTTCATGCAGGTTCTCGTATTCTGGAAGCTGGAGTTGCTTAATTTAATAAGAAGTTATCTGAGACAACTAAGCCATTCTTGGTTATTTGAATCTCCAGTGTGCTTTAATAGTATTCAAGTAGCAACAGAATTAGGACATTAATGCTGTCACATAATAACAGTAATGGTGATTATATATTATATACTGTGCTGATGTCTTTGACAGGGAAGCCATGGATACAGAAAGAGTTCTGTATAACATAATTTACATTTCTGAAGTAAATTAGAGGTTTGTTAAAACGTATGAAACTGGCGCCATTGCTACTCAAACAGTTCGTGTAAAACATAACCTGTCCTATATATAGTTCCGGATGTCCCCTTATTACAAAAACGACTCGAACAACGCAACAACCGTCTTGACTAAAAAAAAAAAAACATAATTATTTATATTCTAAACATGGCGTTTATTTTTTTTTATCACACAGAAGAGCCCAATACGGGATTACATTAGTTTTTGACAGCTACGGGAAACGTTACCGTTTGTTTCTTCAGTGTCGTTTTTGGTGAGCACCGATGAGTGTTTGTTTACCTAGCAACAGACAGCAGATAGTAACGGTGTTTGACAACTGTCGTTGCTAACGCGAATAAGATTCAGTAAAATGCATCCCGCATGCTGTCAGATGATTGTAACGGTGTGATGAAAAAGTAAAAAAATCATAGAGTTTAGCCCGAGTTAGCCGCCGTCTGGTTTCTAAGCTGGGAGAGAGCTAGCTTACCAGGTCCAGCTCTTCTTCCAAAGATGTCTTTTCAAGAGTCGCCTCGTCCTTCTGGTGAAGAGGAGGCTTTCTACGCGCACTGCAGAGCCGCATACCTAGCTGTGTTCAGGTCGAGTTTGACAAATATCGCTTCGAAACAGCAGTTATGTCGTGGTAAGATAAGCTAACTTAAAAACTATTAATTCATACATAAGTAGCCTGCTCGTTAGACAACCGTTTGCGTGCCACATATTCTCGTGTTATTTCCATAACATATAGCTCAGGTAGACGCTGGAGAGATAGTTGTGTCATGTGGAAAAAAAACTAAAAACTCTGAGCCCACAGGCCTTAGCTGGCCACCAATTCAGGACCGCGCCACAAAAGGGATCAGGTGATGACATCAAGTACGGATGCTCTAATTTCCAGCTCAGAGAGACAGTTATCTGTGCAAATGTTGACTTACATGTCCAAAAAGTATTTGGAAGGGGACTATGCCAAGTTTTTTTTTTTTTTAGGGTGGATGTCCTGTTTAAACCCCACTGACCTGAATCATTACGAACAAATGTTGTGCTGCTAAACACTGATCAAACCCACAGAACAGGGTGATCCCAAAGTTTCCGAAATACCAAATGTGATAAAATGATGCACGGACATTTAGAACATTTCTGTTTGACAGAATACAAACGTGGAGTCTTGTTATATGATTTTTCCTGACCTCTAAAGCTACTTAAGGGAAAATAAAAGGGGAGAAGTGCATGCTGAGGGGTTAACTTTTGTAGCAATCAGTGGTACAGATGTTACGATGTCCAAAAAAAAGCAACTCATTGTGTGGGATTTAACAATTTTGAATAATATACATGACATTTAAAAGGTATGTCAAAAAAGCAAGTCCTTGGTTGCCTTTGCCACTTGTAGATTCAGTTGTTCTTTCCCATTTATCCTGCTCAGCTCTCCAGCAGGCTGGTAGAAATCCATCCTACGCAACTCTCAATAAATGCTGGCCCCCGGGAACATCCAAACTGAACTTTGATGACTTCTGTGAGATTGTCAAGTGTGAGAAGAAAACTGAGGAAGCTGAGCTGATGAGAGCCTTCAAAAAGATGGATGTGAACGGTGATGGCTACATCTCACACAGTGAACTGGAGAAGGCCCTTACCACTGTGAGTCGCCTAAAACATTTTGTATTAGACTGATCTGCAACAAACTGTCTACATATTGTTTTAGATTAATGTTTAGGTTTTGGCTTGTTAATTTTGAGTGAATTTAGTGTTGTACAATCAGCCAACTGAACTACCTCAGCAACTGTTGTATTACAGATGTAGACTGCCTAAACATAAAATGATTCAAATCACTGATTGGCTCATGCTCAGACAAAATAGAAATATCTTTTGTTCTGGTGTTTTTTCTACTAAAGAAAATATGTTGAATCTTCCAGAGAGGAGAGAAAATGACCACTGAAGAGGTGAATGCTATTTTCTCATTAGTTGACACCAACAAAGATGGAAAACTGGACTATGCAGAAGTAAGTTTAGACAAGTATGAAGTGACTTCTATTCTTACTGATCCTGTTACCAGTTTGCTGTATATATCACAATTGCCAGGATATCTTATGTCCAAGTCTGTGAAAAAGTGTATTTTTAAATGCAGTTGTCCCATCTTTGTGTATCAGTTATTTAAACATTTCATCAGATTGATCAGCTTAACATAATCAATGCACCAGCATAGACTCAGAACAAAAGCTACTATCCCAAGCAGTCAGGAGAAACTTTTGGAAACAGTAAAATTATACCAACAATGGCTGATGGGATCGAATTTGCAGTCTTCCACCGTTATTGTTACTACTTGCTGCAAATAATATACATTGTTCTGAATCAGTTCAAATGCACCACAGTAAAAGATAAAAATACCTTTTCTTATGTCTCATTCGTTCAAAACGTTTCTCTTTAAAGTTGAATTGAATTCACGTAAAATACAGAAGAATCAGCAATGCAAAGTGGCACAGAAAAGAATGTATTTAGTGTCATATGCTTACCTCCATTTAAGATATAAGCATTTCTGACGCTTTCCCTTGCCTCAGAACATCCTCATGTATCATCCCCTTACTACCGGTGTCCTGTTGCTGTCAGATCTGCAGATTGCTTGTGTCTACAGTAGAGCAGTGTCAGCTGGCTGTTTTGGAGAGGCTCGAGGCTAATGCCAAGCTGAAGAGACAGAACTTTGGCAGTCAGTCATACAGCCCTCCGAAGAGCTCCGTGTCATCAGCATCATCAGCACAAGCGGCAGCGACTCTCCCTCAGCCTCCAGAAACTCCCCGGGCAGAATCAGACACGACACTCAAGAAAGGTACGACATGTAACTTCCCAGAATAATCTAACATGAAAGTGATTGCCACAGAATTTTAGCAGTCAAGTATGTAATCTATTTTTTTTTATTGGATGTTAAATACACGAAGAGCAATTCCACAAGGACATTTTTTTACCCTTTTTATCTCTCATTTTTCTCCCTCAGAAGTACTCTTCTTCCCATCCAAAACACCACAAGAAAGACAATAAGCAAAGATTAATAACATCAATGACCTCTCATAGTTACTCTGTAGCGTATTCCAAAACTCTGCACTCTATGTTTTAGCAAAATCTGATTGCATCATCATTCACTACTATGCTCAGTGACCAGATATTGTGAAAATATATATAGAATATATTGGTGTAAGACTCCAGAACATAATGGCAATTTGTGTGGCACAATCTACAGGTCCGAAGGGGCAGCCAATGGCGACTGCACATCAAGTATACTTCAGATTCCAGTTTATAGTTGCACACCCATACACACTGCTTGCCCCAATACGCCTCACCGATTAGTTTTGATGAATAAATAATAGCTCTGTTATTGATCGATTTTTCACTCCCCCTGTGACAAATCACCTCATTAAGACAGGCCATACATCATAATAGCCACACAATTAGGGCAGCTTGTTTGGAGGGAGGAGACTGTAAAGCGTTGTGATTTGGGTAATCATTTCTGCCATTTAGAGATTGACAAAAGCGCCATCCACACTGATGAAAAATGCTGCCTTTCAACTATGGATTTGGAGTTAGAGCTCTTGCCAAAAAATATGTTTTCATAGCTTCAACAAACACGGATTGGCATCAAGTCCAGCTCTGCAACCATAGGTAATGAACCAAAACAGCAAAAAGACAGCACCTTCAGCCAGTTGAAGGTGGATGTAAAAATCCACTTTTTGCACTTTAAAACCAGCATTTGGAGGAAAGAGAAGAACAGAGATCCTGGATGAGCGAGCCAGGGACAGGCCCATGGTGGGAAGATAGATGGGGTTGATTTAAGTGGTCAGTCCATGTTCATGTTATTGATTCGGAGGATTCCACCACTTCTCACTGGGGAGATGATGAGGGATTAGACGGTGGTCGAGGGGAGGGCCCAGTCGACCACCGCTGCAAAAACAAATGAGCTCCCACATAGTTGTCTGGATTATCACATTATTGCCTCTCCCACGTATCGATTTACACCTGCTACATTTTAACAAGACTCTGACACGAGATGCGACGTGATCACACATGTTTAATGGGTTATTCTTGGTGCTCAAAAACAGTTTTGACTGCTCATTTAGTCCTACATTTGTCAGTATAAAGCAGTACTACCGTGAGAAATATTTTATAACTGTATGGGACATGGGTTGGCTAATTGTTTTGCAAATAATTGACGAGATACAGATTAATTATATATCAGGTGTTATGTGTCTAACATGTTTTGGCAAACAGTTAGACCAATTGATGAACTGTCATGGCGTTTCTCCGATAATTGGTCAATTTAGTTCAAGTCTTGCAGTTTTCCAGCACCAGGAAACCACTCGGGCTGAAACAACACTGGCAGTAAACTCACATTCAGTATAAACTCACATTGAAGCTTTTGTTAGGCCACGTTTCAGTGCATCTTTGTCCACATTCACACAACAACTACAATTTGGTTCTCTAGATTAAAATACTGCAGTCAATACAAAATAGATCCATGACAAATACCATGACAGTGGGTCTATTTATTTCTCTGCTACGGTAATTTGCTTGTAAGCCTATCACATTACTTCTCATCTTGATTTCCCGGGCTTGGAAACAATCAGACCCCTCATTAGTGAATTGATATTTTCTGGCTTCAATTAGTGTTCAAGGAAAAAAGTTATGTGAGATAATGGATCTGAGAGGGTGCTGTTATGCCATTTGTGATTTAAAATGCCTCCATAATTAATTAAAAGGGAGTTGAACTTGGGATCACACTTTCTCAGAACCCAAATGCAAAGTAGCCATCTTCACTTGAACTTGGGAATGGATTTCTGAGAAGACAGATTACAGTGTCAATTATGTTGCGCAGCTCATCTCTCTTCTGAAAGTGTGTTTACTGTTTGGAGAGAGGAGGGCTGTACTTAATCTGTCAGTAAGTCAATTGAGCTTTCTGTTCTGTTGCAGCAATGTTATGACTTGATTTATTTATAATACATTTGAATGTATTTTTTTTTAGCATGTGTATTTGTGTTAGCGTTTATCTATGTGAGATGTTTTGTGTGTCTCAGACAGCCGATCATCCTCCCGTCCTTCTTCCGCTCGCAGCAGACGGTCGTCCCTGTCGAACCCCATCACTATGACATCTAGCAGCACAAAGGCCAGCAAAATACAAGAGCCCTCAGGCTTACAGGTAACCCCCTATATAGTCCCTACATACCTCCTATAATGACTTCAGAGCTGCAACTAATGATTATCTTCATTATCGCTTATTTTCCAGATTCATTGATCAATCATTTGGTTTATGAAATGTCAAAAACATAGCAAAAAATGCCCATCACAAGTTCTTGGAGCCCAAGTTTTTCGATCAACACTCCAAAACCCAAAGATATTCAATTTACAAAGATATATAACAGATAAAAACAGCTAATCCTCACATTTGAAAAGCTGGAACCAGAAAACGTTTTGCATTTTTGCTTGATTAAACAACTATAACGATTAATTTTTCATAAAAATTGTTGGAGATACATTTTATGTAAATCAATAAAATAACTGACTATTGTGTTTGTTTGTTTGTTTGTTTTTTATAAGAATATCCAAACAGGTGTATTGATATATATGGAGTCAGTCTGGTCCCTGTCTACTAATGTTTACAAATGGCATTTGATGACAGTAAATTGAATTTAATACAGTCATTTATAGTAATAACTCATCCACTACATGATATACAGTACATGCTTATTATCTTCTTTAAGCAACATGTTATCTTGTGAATGTCAAAGATTAACTATTTGTACCATCACTGACAAAACCTGGAAATCTTAGTGTGTGGGCTCCAGTGAGAGACTCCATGATAACAAGGACCTTGCAGCCCCACTGCTCTCCCAGTGTTTTTGATGGGCGAATTTAGCCCAGGGTGGATAGATATACACTGTATTGATCCCACGCTCTTTGTTTTCACTCTTTTTGGCTTAACCTCGGCTGGTTTGCTTTACAGCAAGAAAAATAAATAAATAAAAATAACTGCCCCCAGCTCCATCTCTCAGGTCCAAGCACTGCGTTGAGATTGGAAAGGGCCAGACATCATCGAGGTGAACGAATGTGTGTCCAGAGATTACCTCTGAGGGAAGTTCTGCTCGCTATATTGGCTGCTATATTGCCACAGGCTGATAATTGGGAGGTGGTGGGTGGAGGGTAGGCTGTGTTTTTGTAGCAGTGTGAATGTGTGCATGTGTGTGTGCCTTGTGGGATGCAAATGTGGCATCATGAATACAAACATAACCAGTAAGGATTACTCTCAGGATTTGTTTTTATGTATAGGTTATAATTATAAGAATTATAAGATAAGGTAATCATGGTTTAAATGTGTGTGTTTGTGGCTGGTTTGGTGTCCTGCGACCCTCTCCGCTTAGCAGTAAATCAGACCTGTGGCCGGAGCAGGTGACAGCGCCTGTATTAGTCTGCAGGCTGACCCTCTCTCTATGGGGGCATTAATTCTGATGTCTTTAAGCAGTGGATGGGTGCCCATGGCAATTTCCCTCATTTAATATTGTCTGGACAAACCACTGAAGTGTTATGGTTTGATCTTTTATGCCTCTCACAGCCCAAGATAAATACTTTGAGAAAATGGCTTTTCTCTAAAGGAGTGACATGCTCCGTCTTTATGGTACTTTCTTTGTTTAACTTGGTGATTTATTTGTCCACTAAAAGGATATATAGCCTATTCCAGACGTGCTTGGCCCTCAGTGTCCTCTTACTGTGTGTCCACACCAACTGTGTTTTCATTTAATGTGTCTCCAATGAGTGGAAGGAAAACTTCCTTGTTTTGATGTTCCTGTTCAATTTCAAATTATTACCTCATTTCAGTTGTGCTGCCAGACAAAGGAACAACAGGATTTCAAAATGAGAGAAATATTAGGATTCATAAATATTGCCAAAGTAGCCTCTTGGTAGTTTTGAATGACCGCTGGCCCAAGATTGAAAAGGCAGTATTTATCAAAGTTAAATGGACTCCAATTTGCCATATCATGTCCTAGAGGGAGATTTACTTCAGCCTTCAGCAGAAACACAGTGTAACACTTCTGCCCTCCTCTGGATCAGCACGAGTATAACAAGTGTTTACACGCTGCTGAGCTGACATAAACTGCGTAATAATGAATATGCCCCCTGAAGGTTGGAGTGGTAATTATCACAACGGCAGTTTCTGTTAATCAAGTGAGCAACCTCACTGTTATGATTGACTGCTTAATTCACTTTTTCATGCCAAAATATACTTCCCCTGTCACAAGATCAATCCCCCTTTTAATAGGAACTGCAAATTAGTTTTGGTTTCTGTTGAATGAATAAATGCATTTTGTTGTCAAGCAGAAAAACAGTTTGTTGGGATTGTGTCAGGATCTAAAGAGAGACCACACATGACAAAATATATTAGGATACACATAACATGATATACTGTATATACAATACTTCAGAGGGATTAAAATATTGTTTTTCTGCTTCATTTGCCACACCATATCAGTTTGTATGAATGTGGTGGAACTGTTGTTAAGCAGAAATGTTATCCATCTTTCCAGGAGTGGCATCACAGTTATGTGAAGGGCTGTTTCTTCTTGGAGGATGATGGGAGTATCAGCTCTCTGCAGTACCAGCTCCACATCCCCCAGACATCCAACGTCTACCTAACCATCCAACCACTCAGCCTCAGCCACAGACCTGGTACTGGCACTGGTTTTATATTACACAAAAATCATAAAAACGGTAAAGAACTCATAACCCTATTGGCTATATTTTTGCTTGCTCCCCTGATTAGGGAGGTCTGAAATTAGGGTCAGTTACAGGACAGCACTGGAGCTGGTAGGAATACGGAACTCATCCCTCAGGATTCATTACTTGGAAGTCCCATATTTCACTCTCTTGCTGGACTCCTTCCTGTGCCGTTGCTTCATCAGTGTTTTTAGTGACATACAGTATAGTTGCACAGTTTTAAAGAGGCTTTTTTGTGACATAGTAAGTAACATAAATAAAGTATCACCCCAGTAATTTTCAGATTATGAATCATAAACAAAAAGACCACACTGAAGACTGACTTCCTTTATTGGCCTCTGCGCTGTATTTTACAGCAGGTCAGATTTTGTAGGAAATGTGCTAGATTGTGTTCCAGCTCAGTGAACGATAATTTATGACAAGAAGAGGGTGCACTTCAGTTCATAAAGTTGGAGCACGCAATAGAAGATAGTGGATTGATGTAGGTGGTGGGAAGTCACTCCTATATATGTATTTTAGTGAAGACAAAGATAAACGTTGAAAATAGCTTGTAAAGGGTCTTTTGTCTCGCAAATTTTTGTACAGCCAATCAGAAAAGACTACAAAGACTGGATATATTAAGCTTATATTCAATTATATCAAAGGTTTTCTATATGGGGGTTTTGTATTGAATATGTGGTTTTGTTTGTGTCTTTTTTGTTTTTGTCCACAAAGTGGACAACAACATGTTACATAATAATCTATACAAAAGCCTGGCCTCTTGTGTTATTTTTCAGACAAGCTCTCTTCATGGATGACAGTGGACACAGCTCTTTTTGTCATGTCAGCCGGTGAAACCAAAGAGGACTCAACTTTCGTGTGTTTCACTGAGTCAAAAGACAAAGAAGTACGTTTGAGTGTGTTGAGGCATGTACATATACTATAACATTTGTTCATATTCATGTTTAAATGTTTCATCATTCCCAATGATGCTTAATTTAAAAGTTGTGTGTTGAAATATTTACCCATGAATGCTGGACAGAAATGTTTGTGTGTTTGTAGGTAGTAGCCATTTCTGATACTATGAAGTTGAAACCTGAATATGCTACATTCCAGGATATGCTCAGTGTTTTTAACTTGCTTTGCTACTACTTTGTCCCTACAGAAGTATGTTTGGAAAGGAGAATTGAATGCTGGGACATACTACCTGCTTCCCTTCACTAGTGGCTGCAAACTAAAGAAAAGAAGCAAAAAGAGCCTTTCTAATAAACCTGTAGAGCTTGTCTACAGGACTGACACTGGAGAGCTAGACCTCACCAGGGAGCTCAGGTGTGTGTGTGTGTGTGCGCTTTTGCCTGCTTCATTCCACCATCAGTTGTACAAAAGCATACATAGCAAAGTTTGATTTATCAAATGTCACCTGCTTTGGCTAATGACCAAACATTGAGATTGTGCATTCATGTAAAAATGTAGTAATGCCATGAGGGTTACAGCATTGGAAAAAGACACAGTTTAGTCTGTGATTTGAAGCACCCCTGTGGATTCAGGCCTGGAGAAATGGCCATCGCCACCACAGCAGTTGGATGGATGAATGATTGGATGGATACATTTGGACAGATTAATGAAATGAGATAAAGTCCTGTTTGACATTTCTCTGTGTTGCTCCCTTTGTGCCACAGGGAGGTGCTGTCTGACATCTTTGAGGTGATAGACACGGATGGAAATGGTTTGCTCAGTCTAGAGGAGTACAATTTATTTGAGTTAAGGACCAGCGGAGAGGAATGTGACAAGGACGCCTGGGCTGTCTGCAAAGGTAATAATTCTCATTATGGCGCTGATACACCGCATGGCCAGTGTTACATTTATGTAAAATGAATGAAAAATATAATGTAAGGGGGAGAGGTCCATTATGGCTGTCGTTATTTTTGTTGGGCATGCAGAGAACTTTGATATGAGAAAGAACCAGCTGACACGGCAGGGCTTCATGGAGCTGAACCTGATGGAGGCCACGGAGAAAGATGGAGACCCTGCAGACCTGTGGGTCACCCTGGAAGCCATGGGCTACAACCGAATGCTGGAGCTAGTAGAGGTAAGTTTACACACCTGCTCTCATTTCAAACAGTCACATGGGATCACACAGATTTCAATCACTTTCATTATGACATGACATGACTTACATTCGACACGTGATAAGAAAATACATTTCAACCTTCAGTAAGCCACTCTACACAACTAGCTACTGAATTGACTCTCAATTCCTGTTTCTTCTACTTGATTTCTATGACCACAGCGTCAAAGTGCAAATGTGTAATACTTGCAAAAGCACTGGTTGTAATACACACGCATACAGAGAGGAACACATCCATGCTTTCAACATCTCACTTGAATCCTACTAACTTATTTAATTCCTCTACCTCCCACTCTGTCAGGCTTGCCCATTCCAGATAGATGTACACTGTGAAGGCACTCAGCCATCCATCCAGCCACTTAGTATGGACTCAGGGCCCAAGCTTCTGAACCAGGCCCTCCAGAAGTCCATCACAGCCAGGACAGGGGCCAAAGCGCTGAGGGGACAAGACAACATCTTCATCTACACCTACCGAGGAGAACACAGGATCACCTCCCTCATAGCCAACAAGGTAGACAACAAACTTTGTGTAGGAGTGATTATCTTACTGTTCAGGTAGAGTTTTATTCTGAAATTAAAATATCATGTGACACAAGGACATACAGTGTCATAGATGTGAAGCTGCCTACACAGTTTAGAAGTATTGCAAAGAAAGGAGTGACAGTGTGATTGTCAAATTGCCATGCATCCTAATTGCCACTAGGGGGATGATAGTCCAACTTTGAATGCGTGGCTGTGTGAAGACTGTAAGTGAATTATCTATTTTATAAATTCATGAGGTGCTTTTCATCAAAAAAGTGACAAAAAAACTGAAAGGATTGACAGAAATATGTATCATGTTTTACAGCAGTATTACTCAAAGCACAGAGCATCACAGTGTTTGTGTATTGTATAGAGAGTAAGCCTTTCAGACAGTTTCTGGTAATGATAATACTTTCCAAGGTTTGTATTAGACATTGTCTACAGCATATAGTTGCAGAGACCATTCACACTGTTTGTAATTGATATGCAGCCATCGTATTGATTCTCATAGCAACAGGAGCTACTCAGAAAGAATGACCTGGTGATACAAAGGAGCTACTGAACAGAGGAAACGGTTAAATTTGTGTGCAGTTTACGTAGTCTTCATGAGAGTGTTGATTTGTCATTTCTTTTGTTACACATTACCCATTGCCTTATAATTCTACAAAGACACTAACAATTTTGAGGGTTCATGAGTGGGGTGTAGCGTCTTATAAACACAGCCTACAGTTGTGCTGTTTTAGACAATAGAGACCTAATTATGTATCTGCAGTATTTGTCTGTTTGTTTAGCTGTTGTTGCCCATTTCTGCAACGTTTGTGATTTTAAGTGAAGAAAGCTGATTAGTGAAAAGACTAATACCCTTTGTGTTGCAGACCAACCAGAGAGTGACTGTCCATGTGAACAACGAGCAGAGCAGGAACTGCTGCAACAGCAGAGGCATCAGTGTGTTTGCTGTCGAGGTGCCAGCCAGGACAAAGATGGTACGAAGTCTTGGTTATTATGACAAGAAAAAAAATCCTTAACCATGACTTGAAAATGTTCCATTCTACTACATTCAAATGTACAATTAAATTATTCATTCTGGATAAGAAAATACTTTTATTATAATTGATATTATGGTACAATGGAATGAAATGACTACATGGTGTTTTGGATTCTAATACAAAGATGTGTGTCCTGGCTTCTAGGTGTGCCAACACGTCCTGCCCATCAATGAGAGACAGGATTGGACCTACAACTGTGTGGAGACCATATTACCCTGCACATAAAGCTGTACTCCCATCAAGAATTCAGCGCTCACCTATGCTAGAGATACAGAAAAGTGATGGGCAAAAATGATTCATAAACCAGTGGTTTAAAATAGGATACATCATTAATAGAAATTGTTCTATATCCACTGGCAATATGAAAACTGTTTGATCTGGTCTGACCAAATGAGGTTATCAAAGTCTTTTAAGAAGGGCTGCTACTCTCCATGTTTAACCGATCAAGATAGTCCTCCAACCTGGTACTTACTGCAAAGCAATATGGTTTGCCTTCTTTCCAGTTCATCAAGATTATTCTTTGAAAAGACGGCTCGTAAGAAATTAACCGGTTCAAATTTCTGGCCCAGCAAACATAGTACAGGACAAACCGGAAAGTTAGCATATCTGAAACTAACTTAGGTCAATAAATGTGCACTTCTGGGCACTCCCACAATCATGCCAACATTGGTCAGGAGAATTGTCATCAATTTTGGAAAGTCTTGTCGGAGTATCAGAGGTGTTAACCATTGATTATAGCAAGTTACTGCTTTTATTGTGCCTTTGTATGTGTGACATGTTTCGGTTAATGTCGAGAATTTCAAAATTCACTTAACAAATATTAACATTTTAAATGTAAACAATGCCTAGATCAAGGGTTAACTTGCCAACATGACACATTTATTCATAATTTATCCTTTAAATAAAGGCTGTCATGGTGAATTGACAGTAGATTTAGATCATTTAAAAAATAAAATCTCCAAAGAAGTCTACTCGTGTGTCGTATTTTTAAAATAGAGTGTTATTTACCATATTAATATTCAGTAAGTTACAGGTAGGTTTATGCATCACAATTTCGGTTCTCCAACAATGTCCTACAATCACAATTAAGATGATTTTCACCTTTTTAGCTACTTTTTCTTGTCACAGTATACAGTCATGTAATCATAAAGGCCAAAACAAACTTATTACAATTTTATTTTCTTGTGCTTTTATATATTTTACTTAGAAAACATTTGATTATTTTATCACTTTCATCATGTAGATGTAAATATTATTATTATAATACTTCTATCACAGATTTTCCTTAACATATCTATTTGGTTTACACTTTCAAATGCAACCTTTCATTATGCCCCACATCAACATCTTGTTTCAACAGGAAATGCATAAAATAAAGGCAGATGCTCTCCAAATCCTGTTTCACTGCGACTTCAAGTCCCTGTGATCAGGCAGGTTTACAGTGTTTGAATTACCTTCCCTGGAAAGTCACCACAGCAGATTTTTATCCATTGGATCGTGGGAAACCTGGATTTTTTCAGCTCTCCAAAAAACACAGCAAAATCAAATGATAAAAAGAAACAACGGTGGATTGAACATCCAGTTGGTATCATTTGCTACAATGACGGCTGAGTATCAAAAGTGAACGTTCCTTGGACATTTAGGTGACATAACAGATAACAGTTGTTGCAATAGTACTGTATTTCAGTACTGTCCTGCTGGACGTGTAAGGAAGAGCCCAAAGCTGGTCCTAATTTGTAGTTAGGACTTGCTTCACATTGAAATATAGCTATTTAAATGCTGTTGAAACAATGGTTTTATGTAACCAGGACGTCTAAAGAAACCTTCATTTTTTTAAACCAACTTTAGCCTGGGTTTAACCAAGAGATCTTTTGACCTGTTAATCACCAAATCAATGCTTACTTTGTATTCTTTTTACATTTAAATGAAGGATTGTACCTTAGTTCTTGTATTTACAGTCTGTTTCAGTCTGCTACTGTGTCGCTGTTGGTCACCCACCACTCTCTATACTCTTAATACAGTATGCTGCTGTGGGGATTTTGACTTGGCAATGAAATGCATTCCTTTGCATTGCGCTCAGGTCTAAACTTTATTTGCCCTTGGCCTTTCCAGTTGAGAACAGTCTTGACCTCCTATTTTTACCTTGTAGGGCATTATTTGCCCTTTGACTTTCACTGCTGAAACTGTAGAGCCAGCTAACTAAATGTCACATGGCATGTGAGATGTATTTAATGTCCTGAGCCCCTGTCTGCTCTTCCTTTCCCAACACAGAGGTTTAGTAACACTTGAATGGTCAGGGCAGTCGGGCTTTAGGGGTTGTGAGCCAGTTTGAATATCTACTTTGTGAGACAGTCATTCTGCATTTAAAATCATTATGAATGTGTTTTAAGAAAGATTTAACTTTGTTTCTTTTTCATGCTGTAATTGTGTTTTAGAACATTTAATTCACTATGATTTCAGTTACATGATTTTCTTCAAAATTCAAAAATTAAAGTAATTGTGCAATAAAATGAATTTGCCAATAAATCAACAGTGGCAATAAATGGGAACAGGAAATCAATCACGTGTCAATAAGATGTATGTTTAACTAATGCTATAAATTGATAGAACTGAGAGTAAGTTGACTCTGCTCTTACTTGGCATTTGTTCTGCTCTTAAGGCTATTGAGAGATACAATTATATGCATATACATACTGAAGAACGACCTACACACACACACACCCCACTGTCATGGTGGCAGGTCTGACGTTAAACTTTGTTCTGCTTATGATGATTAAACACACTGTGATGCAACAGGCAAACAGCAGTGGCCTGAAGTGGACTATGTCACAATATTCTTCCTGCGAAATTCACCCTTTCACTCAAATAGAGTGCCGTATTGTGATATCTTTCTCTCTGAGTATATTTTTAGGGGTAACTTTGTGATATTTCAATTGTGTTGATTGATTCTCATTAGAGAATTAATTATTTTATTTACCTGCTATCCAGATTTTCCAGCTGGTGTAAAGTTTTGGACAACAAGCCTTGCAGTCAGTGACCCTTCTGTGCATTGGACTTGACCTTAAGGGTACAAAAGTCTGCTCAAGCATGAATAAATGTGAGGTTTCATGGATCGTTTATTGGGAAACTGCTGTTTTTTTCACCTGCATTTCTATATGGAGGTTAAGACTGCAATGTCACCTACCACAGGATATTGTAAGAGCCTCAATGCCTTGCTCAAGGGCACTTAATCAGGGGGGCTGTATGCTGATACAAAGCTTGAAGTTAGGGAATGTTATTTTGCACCATCAGGGCCAGAGCTGCCACTGAGGACATTGTCCTGTCCTCCGTATTTTTCTTTCTTTTTAGTTTTTGTGAATTTGGAGTCTTTGAAATCTGGGAGGACTTTACATTCTACAGTTCAAAACTTACACATGGTGGGCATTTTACAGGCTGATTCTAGTATTTTTAGACTCAGTATGTTTGAAGTTTACCACTGTTAAGCCAAAAGAAAACTATAAATACGTAAGCAAATGTTTCAGTATTTTCCCTACAATTGTATTAAGGCTTATAAACACCATTTCAACTTTCATGTTGGGAAACAACATTTACAGAAAATATAAGTGAACAGATAATGAATAAAATATGAATCAGCAAATCAAAATAATTAACAAAAAGAGACCTTGGTCCAGGACGTCCAATTAGAGTAACAGATCTCTGAGTTTGAAGGCTTATCAGATCCCAAAACACTAGCAGTAGTAGTTTATAATACTCTGAGACAGGATTTTACTGCTCTGGAAAGTTATCACTGTGGCAATTATTTTATCTTCTGCAGACAATTGTGAGGTAAACAGTAGAAGTATGCCGTTGATGTTACTTTAGTTGTTTACCAGGATGTGCTTGCGCATATTTGATTGGCCATGGCAGTGTGTTGCCAGACGATGTTGTGTTGTGGTCTATCAAAAGTTGAGCCAGGTTTTACTTTTTCTTGCCAGAGGATCCCTGTGTTTTCTGGGGGGTTTTGGCTGCAGCTGGCCGCAGTTTTGGTTGCATTGGCACCCCTGCTGCACGGACTGACTGGCCTCATTCAAATGGATGAGAGGGCCGCGTTTTAAGCCATTCTTTACCCTCAACTCTCTTCTATCTCCTACCAAATATAGACAAAAACTGCCAGAAAACTACTTTAAAAACATTACCTGAGGGGTGGGCCACAGGGGGACATGGCCTTATTTCTAAAATCCTGGCTATGGCCCTGTGCACCATTAGGGTACCATACTGCAAAATTATTATTTGTTTATTTATTTATTCATTTACAATACCCAATAAGGCTATGGGTAATAAATTACGGGGGACTACGATCTCTCTGAAACATTCCTGTTGTTGAGTGTGAAGAAATCCTCCATGGGCTCAACTTGCCCTTTAAACTGAGACGGCGGGTCTACGGGGGGGAGTTGCCCGGTGTGTACGTGTGGCAGCCGGCTGCCCTGCCACTGCAGTCGCCTCCTCATCGGGCTAGACTACGGTCCTCACTAGGGGGGGGGTCCAAAATGGTGAAAATAACGACAGTGAAGACCAAGCCGTACGCGGACCAGAAGCCCGGGACGAGCGGTCTGAGGAAGAGGGTGACGGTGTTTCAGCAGAACCAGCACTATGCAGAAAACTTCATCCAGAGCATTATCTCTGTCGTCGAGCCTGCCGAGCGCCAGGCTGCCGCTGTGGTGGTGGGAGGAGATGGGAGGTTTTTCATGAAAGACGCGATTCAGTTGATCGTTCAGATTGCTGCTGCCAACGGGGTCAGTAGCAGAAGGAGACGTGGTCCACCTTTGCTGCCCCCCCCCCTCTGTGTGTAACGTCAGCTAAGCTGGCTGGCATGTCAGCTAGCGAATCAACGTCAAGCTAGCTGTCAGGTTTTGTCAGCTTTCGTCTTCAGTATTACAGTATTTTATTTACGCTGTTGTGCACTGTGGGCTATTTTGTGGGCTAGTGTGGCTACGTAGTTGGCTGCAGGTCAGCAACGATAGAATATTTGTAACGAAAGTAACGTTACATGTCATGTACTGTTCAGCGTAAGTTACTGTGACGGTCACAGGTGCGGTCAACATTAGCGAGGGGATCAAACGTATTCAGTCAACGCTGAACAACACCGATGCATTGTTGTAAGATGAATATAAAGCTGGGTTACGGTTGACGCACTCCTGCACGCTTCCCCCATTCATTTGGCATGGCAAGGAGCAGCGGCGGAGCAGCGTTGGAGCAGCGGCGGAGCAGCGTTGGAGCAGCGGTGGAGCAGCGGCGGAGCAGCGTTGGAGCAGCGGTGGCATTCCTCGCTCTACTCGTCTCCGATGCCAGCTCGACCGCGGTGATCGTTTGGAAGAAGTGCAAGAAGGAGGCCACTTGGATATCAAACGATTCACCTTTGACATTTAACGCTGCGTGCTGACACTAAAAGGCAACTTGCTTCTTTGCTTGAGCGCGAGAGATTTAAACTTTTTATTTATTTATTTTTTTTTTTTTTTGTGGATTTCTAAACGACTTAGGTGTAGTCGTGCACAGCTATACAAATGAGCAAAAACAGGACTGAGTGTTGTATAAGGAAGCGTTATAGCCTGACGCTGTGGTGAGATGCCACTGGCTGCCTTCACTGTTACTGAAACGATTTTAGACAAGGGGGGGGGCGTGCAACGTGCAGCCAGTCACGTTGCCCTGCATATGTCTAGCATAGATGGGAACTACACGGTCAAGAGCAGAAATGAATACATAGTGCATATAGTACGTTTGCGTTTTATTTGACATTATAAGCATTTTATGCCCTAATCCCAGCTGTAGTACACACAGTTGCAAGCATAAGGTAGTCTCATCACATTTGGACAGGACATTATGGTTGCTGTCTAGACTCAATCTTTGACCTTCTCTCTCTCTCTCTGTGTCTCTTTTGTAGCTACTGCTAAGCAATGGCTGGTAAATGCAGGGTTCACCAGTGATGCCAGTTGGTTGAAGTTGCACAAAGATGTCTGCTGTTTTTCGGTTTCTCCACAAGTGATTGATGTTAGGAAATGAGGCAGTGGGGAAAATGTTGTTGCCAAAGGTGCACAGACAGGGACACTTCTGTTCATATGTTTACACAAAGCAAACCGTCGCATGTTTAAATAGGAATTCCTGGACTGAGATAGTGACACGATTTTAAAAATAGACATCTGCATCTTCTACTGTTATGTAACCTTTCTTGGCATTTCTACAACCTACCTTAACATTCAGTAGTTTTGCTGCAATTTAACACTCCAGAAAAGCACTACATTAGAATAAAATGAAGCAATGGCATCCTTAAAATGGATTTTGACTTGTAGACGTTAGTAGCAATTGCATAATTATTGAAGGTAAACATGAGATTGTGTCAGTATCTTAATAATAGCTTGCACTCTGATTTGCTGACTGTCACAGTGACAGCAACCGAGGTAACGATGGTATGTCATAGACTGTCATCAATGTTGAGCTATAGCCAATGATAATTTAATGGGACCCTGGACTACTAGACACACTCAAAATGTGTAGAGCCTTAATCAAAATCAGTAAATCTTTACATACTGTCCCCAAGCATTTAGCTGGCATTTTCCTGCACTCAACTTGCTCTCTTCACCTGTGTGTGTATGCATGTGTGCATTAATCTCTGTGTCCCTGTGTATTTATGATTCCTCCTGCAGATTGGCCATCTGGTGATTGGTCAGAATGGCATCATGTCCACCCCAGCAGTCTCCTGTGTGATCCGCAAGATAAAGGCAGTGGGTGGCATTATCCTCACAGCCAGCCACAACCCTGGAGGTCCCAATGGAGACTTTGGCATTAAGTACAACATCTCTAGTGGAGGTGAGTGGAGACTACATTGTGCATTGTTTGCCATAGTATATCTGTCAGTACATAATGTCTAACCAGCCTTTTACTCTGTCCCCAGGACCTGCTCCAGAGGGCATCACTAACAAAATATTTGAGATCAGCAAAAGCCTGCAGGAGTATCACATCTGCCCAGAGCTGACAGTGGATCTGTCCAAAATCGGCAAACAGACCTTTGAAGTGGACACTTTCAAGCCCTTCACAGGTATTGCGGCATAGAGAGCAGAGTCCTGATCTCACCTGAAAGAGAAATAGTTTATGATAGTTCATTCATTTCTTTGCTGTCAGGGTTGAAAATTAATACCAGAGACCTGCAACGGGATGAAATGTTGGTTTGTCTTGTTAACAGACAGACAAATTATTAGCTGCTTTTAAACATGATCTGGTCATCTGAAATAATGAATGAGTTAGTGACTTGTGAAATCCATCAAACATCCATAAAACTAGTGTGACCACTGTGTGATGAAAGTTAGTCAGCCACCAAGATAGCCACCTAGCTTGACGTCTACTGCTATTTTATTTGCGCTCTGTTTCCTGTTCATTTGTCTCAGTGGAGATTGTGGACTCAGTGGAGGCCTATGCTGAGATGCTAAGGGGCATCTTTGATTTTGCTGCACTGAAGGAGCTTCTCTCTGGAGCCAATCACATTAACATCCGCCTGGACGCTATGCACGGAGGTAGGACACAGCACAGCACAACTTCAGACTTTTGTGACTGGCAAAATAGATGGCAAAGACTGGTTATGGACCTAAAAAGTGTATAGGTCCCTTTTTAAAGACTCTCTCCCCTTCCAGTGGTTGGTCCTTATGTGAAGAAAATAGTCTGTGAAGAGCTGGGTTCTCCTGCCACCTCTGCAGTCAACTGTGTCCCCCAGGAGGACTTTGGGGGCCACCACCCTGACCCCAATTTGACCTACGCTGCAGACCTGGTCAACGCAATGAAAGGAGGAGAATATGACCTTGGAGCCGCCTTTGATGGTGATGGTGTAAGTCAACTTTGTTTTCTGGGAAGGTGATATTACAGCTGTTTAATCAGACAGTATATTAGGGAGAGGTGAGAGCAGAGTTGTGAAGTTCTTGAACTGGATTTGAATCTATGATGTCAGCTCACATAAAATGAATTTAATAAACTCTGGTCTATTAAGTTTTTAATTTAAAGTTTGTCTTTTTAATAGTCAGTCAGCCAGTAACCCAAATAATGGGCCTGGGTACTGGGGTGAGACTGAATTGAACTCATTTTGACTTTGGCACAGCATTTATTGAGGACAGTGAATGTTTTTAGTTAGCTGTTTTTCTCTAGCTTTGCCCCTGACACTTCTCTCATGTTTCATGAAAGGAACAGACCAAATTTTAATATATAACAGGATTGGTGATAGTCAATTTGTCATCCTCCTGCTACCTTCAAAACTCATAATGAGACGTAAGAAATATTTGAACAAAAATGGTTCTTGTTTTAGTTTTTGAGATACACTTCTGAGGAGAATTTCACATTTGCCTCTACAAGGAATCAGGAATAAAACATCATCCATAGGGATTCAGTATCTTCCACAACAAAACCTCAGAAGGGCTGTCACTAAAGTGTTTTTGTTGCCAATTAACAACCACTTACTACAGCTCAGGAAACTAATTCTTAAATGTCACAGATCCTGTCTATTTGGGACTGTTGATGACCTGTTTGTGGCACTCGTGTCCCTATCTACAGGACCGCAACATGGTGCTGGGTAAACACGGCTTTTTCGTGAACCCCTCTGACTCAGTGGCTGTCATTGCTGCCAACATTACCAGCATCCCTTACTTCCAGAAGACTGGTGTCAAAGGACTGGCCCGCAGTATGCCCACCAGTGGAGCCCTGGACAAGTAAAAACAAACACACAACATAACAGCTAATCTAAAGTTTTCCTTCTTGGGTAAATTGAAAAAATCAGGTACAGATCAGGAACTTTTTCTTATGTGGTTTATTGTGTGTGCCAATCTGTTACAGTGTGGCTAAAGCTCTGCAGATGCAGCTGTACGAGACTCCAACTGGCTGGAAGTTCTTTGGAAATCTGATGGATGCTGGCAAACTTTCACTGTGCGGAGAGGAGAGCTTTGGCACAGGTGAGTGAATGTCATCATATTTATGTAGCCAAAACTCCAGTAAATGAAAGCTGCGCACCATACTCATTCATTCACTTAATGCTCCTTTTCTCCTTCTGCTAACTAACCAGGCTCAGATCATATCCGTGAGAAGGACGGCTTGTGGGCGGTGCTTGCATGGTTGTCAATCTTAGCCACCAGGAAACAGAGCGTGGAAGAGATCATGAAGGATCACTGGCAGAAGTTTGGCAGGAACTTTTTTACCAGGTCAGGATTGATCCCTGTAGAATGGTTTATGAAATGTGAGCTTGAGTCCCAAAAAGAGGAGTATTGTAGGTTGCCAGTGGAAAGAATGTTTTATTTATTGTTTTTTTTTTTACCATTGCTGATCCCATGATTTTGTTTAATTGAAACAGTTGTAAGAACACTTACTGTAATTATGCAGGTATGTTGGTAATTCAGATGGTACTCTGGCACCTTCTAGTGGTAAATAAGAGAACTGCAGCATATGAAAACCCAGGGAAATTAAATGCATATAGCTGTTATTAGGACTCTCTTTTTAGAAGTTTCAGTTTTTTCTGTGATTATTGTGACTAAATCCATTTTTTTTTCAATTTTGCAAATAGTAAAAATCATAAGTAATAACAAAGCCCATCACCCCTATCCCTTCAAATCAAAGTTAAAGTGATTATCTAAATCACCAATTGTCTGATGCCAGGCAGTTAGACACCAGATTATATTTTTGCATCAACTTCACATCCAGGTACGACTATGAGGAGGTCGACTCAGATGCTGCCAACAAGATGGTTAAGGATCTGGAGACAGCAATGTTTGACCCATCCTTCGTAGGAAAGAAGTTCTCATCGGGTGACAAGACTTATGAGGTTGCTGTGTCTGACAACTTTGCCTACACAGACCCCGTGGACGGAAGCATGTCCAAAAACCAGGTGAGAGGCTGCATGGCAGAGCCCATTAAAAATGTATTCTGTGTTCTCTCAGTTTTCCATCTATCATCGGATGTAGTCCATTACTTAGATGAAAGTCTTAAGTGTTTTTTACAATGTTGTGTTCAAGCTCATATTTCAGGTGTGTTTGTTCTCTTTACTTTATTTCAGCTAGTGAAAGAAGTCACTATGAATCTGCACAATTTAAAATGAAAGAGCAAAACCGTTTTTCTAAAAACATGAATGTATCCAACCCATAGAATGTGTAATCCAATCAATGAACACGTTTACTAATTATATATATCAATCCTTAATATTTTGAAGTGATCCCACCGTGTTTAAAATGGTTGATTAATGAATACATAATGAAGTCAGAAGAGATTATGGCCAATGAATAACTATCACCATGAAACAGTGTTATTGCACCTCATACATTTTACCTCCACATGTTTTCCAGTTCATGCACGTTTTCATTAATCATAATCTCTTCCGTGTCTTTCTCTCACTCTCTCAGGGCCTCAGGATCATCTTCTCTGATGGATCTAGGATTATTTTCCGTCTCAGCGGTACAGGCAGCGCTGGAGCAACC
This sequence comes from Macquaria australasica, assembly GCA_005408345.1. Classification (NCBI taxonomy): domain Eukaryota; kingdom Metazoa; phylum Chordata; class Actinopteri; order Centrarchiformes; family Percichthyidae; genus Macquaria; species Macquaria australasica. The sequence goes on from SEMN01000016.1 coordinate 508,092, forward strand.
ATCAGGCTCTACATTGACAGCTATGAGAAGGACCCCCAGAAGATTTACCAGGACCCACAGGTCAGGACTATAAGGAGTGATTCCAGCCAGCTAGATCCAGTGAGAGAAAGGCAATGAAGTCATCAGATAGGAAAATAAGCATTCATAGAGTCATCACCAGTTTTTCTTTTCTCTTGAATATTTTCATGTATGAAAAATCACAGAAAAAGAAAAGAGAGAATACGTCTGTCACCCCACCTAGGTTACAGCAGTCAAAGGTGAGCTCACATGGGCCCCCAAACCCTTCAGGCTGGCCAGAATGATCTGTAACCTGCAGGACAGCCAGCGTGTACTGGGTGGAGCTCTCCAAAAACGAGTTCCAGAGCTTGTATTCAACATGGGAGATGATGGAGATGTTTGGCCAAGTCTTGAGTTATGGCAGCTTATCAGGGCCAGTATGAAGAGAGGGAAACATAGCACAGGGGGAAAATAAAGAGTGTGAGTTCCAACTAGACACTTCATAAAGTCGATTTGACTTGTGTGGACAGCGAGGTGATGTAGAGCAAGAAAGTGAGACAAGACCAAAAAAAAAAGAATAAAAGTTCTCCTCAAGCCCTTTTATCTTCTTCAGTGCTTACACAACATGAACGAACAGATAAGCAGGAACACATTGCTTCAGAATCTTAACTTGACAGATAAATGGCCAATGGGTTAATGGTTCAGTTGGCTGACTTTGGGTAGCTTTGATTTACACACCAAGATCGTTAACTTAAGATATAAGCAGGTTTTGAAGGAAAGAGGAAGCACTTCACAACAAACATTTCACATTTTTGCCAACAGCAGTTGTTTTGTGAATATGTGAATTTTTGTTTTTACATTAAATGAATAATTTGTCACTTCATGAAGTACACATATTTGCTTTCTTGCTGAGAGTTACACAAGAAGATACCACTCTCATGTCTGTACAGTAAATATGAAGCTACCATAAACAGCCATTTGGCTTAGCTTAGCATAAAGACTGGCAGCTAGCCCAGCTCTGTCTAATGGTGACAAAATCTGCCTACCAGCACCTCCAAAGCTCACTAATTAACACGTTTTTGATCATTTGTGTAATCCGTACACTATGTTTAAGTGTAAAAACTTTATTTGCTGGACCATTTCTTGGCTGAGTGCAGTAACTTCACAGTTTCTACATCCATATGGATATTACTGTTTCCGGCCAAGAAGTAGTTTCACACTTTGGTTCTTGTACGGATTAAACAAACAAGATATAACGTGTTAATTAGTGAGCTTAAGATGCGTTGATTGGTGGATTTTGTCATCTTTGGACAGAGCTAGAATAGCCATTTCCCCTATTTCCAGCTTATTATTTGGCGTACAGACATGAGAGTGGTATTGATCTTCTCATCTAACTCTCAGCAAGAAAGTGAATTAAAGAATTCTACAAAATATCAAACTAATCCTTTAAGTGTTATGGTGTAGTAAAAAGGACCCTTTGTTAACATTTTAACTCCTGCAGGCAGTACAAGGCTATAAGAAAATGCATGTATTGGAGGATCTGTGAGAATAGCATGACCTGTACAGGAAGTCATATATTCTGTGTGTTTGTGTTGTCTCTTTGTGCAGGTGATGCTGGCCCCCCTGGTGGACATTGCCCTGAAGGTCTCTCAGCTCCACGAGAGGACTGGACGCACTGGCCCCACTGTGATCACATGATTCCCCTGCCACACTGCCTCTACTCACCCTCAGCAACAGGATACCTCCGCTCTCTCAGGGGGTGTCGCTGCCCTTGAATGCTGTCTTGGCTTCAGTTCCTGGCCCTCTTAGAAACAGAGCTGGACGAAAAACTGAAACTCACCATGCAGGTTGAATACAAGAAAATACATGAGGCCATTGTTTAGTGTTAGACTAGAGTGAGTGTTAATATGCTGTTTTCTTAAAACAATAGAGAGTGGTCAGAAAATGTATCTTGACACTTTTCAAGTGACCTGCCAGACATAAAGGAAGGAAGGATGTGATGTAAATGTGACTTAAGGAAAACAAAATTTTAAAGATTCGAAAGTGGACTGAAAAACTTAAATGGAGTGTGCCTCATGTCATGTTCTGGAATCACGTTTAACTATGTTATTGTCCAGATCTGTTCCCGAACTACATCATTAAATGGAGAAACCGCCAAACTGACCATAAATCAGCAATTTGGGGCAGCCTCACCCCTCTCCCTCCTCTTTTCCGTTACTGACCTGGTGCCTTCCCCTCCCTCTATTCTCCGAAATATTCTCCACCAAAATAGCCTCCCAACCTGAACCACGACACACAGCTAAAGCCTTGAGAACCAACACATCCACCATTAATAAAATAACCTTACATAAAAGATGTACTGTGGTCATGTTTTAAATCAGTTTTTTGTCTTTTTTAATTTGTTGTTGCACAATATGTAATGCATTTAATTCATATGCAGATGTCTGTCATAGGCACACAAACACAATACACCCAAGTATTTAAAGATCCTGTTCCTTTCGTTCAAGAAACCAGCTGGTGCTTGACTAAGTGTTCGGGCCAGCTGTAATTGCCTTAGCAGACCTGGGTTTAGAAAAGTGAGCATTCACAAGAGAGACTGAAACAAGAGTGTGTGGGGTGGTATTAATGATAGCTTCTCTTCAGCCGGGGAAATTATTCTAGATAAACGTAAAGATCCTGTCCTGCAGCGAGTGAGCCAAGTCACAGGACAAGCCTCCAGGAGAATAAAGTGCTTTTCGAAAAAGTCAATGCCTCTCCAAAGACATTCCTGAGGCAAGCAGAGAAGCATAAACTGATGAATTCTCTACCTCCCTCGCAAGTCTTCTCGTGTAATGAGATAGTCACTGTAATCCTGATTAACGAGTAGAGTTATAAAGTGTCAGGAGGTCAGGGGATCCCACAGGCTGTATCTAAAGACAAACAGACAAGAGCTGAAACTGATTTTCTTTAATGCTTTGAAATGTAGTTTTTTTTCACAAGGGAAATGAGTGAACGATGTTTGAAGCAGCTTAGACTATTTGAGACTACAGGTATTGGATTGGTGTCAACATTTTCCTCACACAACTAACGCATCTGGACGTAAATTGGCTGCAATTTAGTTAATAGGAGTGAGGGTGGAAAATCAGGTGCACCCACAGCACAGGGAACGCTCCGTGTTCCTGAACATGAATGGGGAAATTGGCCTCAATCACAAATGGCACATTTTTTCGCCAATTTCTGTCATGTATGTCAATGTCATTCATACTGACCAACACAATCTGCTCTACCTGTTTGCACTAATCCCCCCCCAAAAACACATGGTGAATAGTAAAAGTTCCTGAGCTGGAACTAATTGACCATTCAAGTTGTATTTTCTCGCAGATATTTGAAAAGTTTGATGTATGATAAAGTTACGTCACTGCTATTTTACCTTTCCTGTAATTTTACTGACACAAGCTTTGAGACACATTTCAAATGGCATTGTCGACTATTAAGAGCTAAATCCGAATAAATGTTTCAGATCTTTTATCTGTGTTTACATTAAGATTGAAGATAGGGCTTCAAAGCTACAGTCTGTGGCATTTGAGATGTATAAGTGCTCTAAACAGTTCCTCTCTATTCCCTTAGGAGTCACAATAACAGGATGGAAACATTCTCATGCTGCATTGTTCAGACCCTGTCAGGCTAATATCGCTCTATACATAATGCGTTCCTCTTGTTCGGCTCCTAATGGCTTACAGGCTGTATTTGGATTGGCTGTCATTACATCAGGTAATCACAATAAGGCTTACATTAAGCTGGCCTGGACCACAGCTATTAGATGTCCAAATGGCTTGCTCTGGAGCTGGCATGGAGCCTTGTGTTTTTAGAGTGGCCCGCTCATTGCTTTCCTGCAAGAAGAGGGCAACACAGCGGACAAAGGCATCATTCTCAAAGTCCTCAAATAAGGACTAAGGAAAGGCTGTGGCTCTGCACTGTGCAATCAGGTTTTACTCTTCTGGGTCTTGTGGTTCTTTCTGTAAGTCTTTCCCTTCGCTTATGCAGAATTTTCTGCGTCAAGTGTCAATTAAATATAGGCTAATAATTTTATCCCAGTCTGTCTTTTCCAAAACTAATAATTCAATTCCCATTTAGTGTCATCACTCGAGAACTTTAATGGCCATCGTTTTTTGTGTTGTCTTTAGGATGCTACCAATTAGAATATGGCTCCACGTTTGCTGTGTGGTGATCTGATTAAACACAAATTTATTTATTTTACATTATATACCATTGTAAGCACAGTATCAGCTGAAATAATGAAGGTAGTTAGCTAGTTTTTCACTCACGGCCCCCTCTTCAAGACTCTTCAAGCAGGACCCACCTGAAGGCCCTTATTATGTAGATACTGTGCTTTAGTGGTCCATATTACCAAACAGTTACAATTGACCAAAGTACTGTGAATCAGTAGCCATTGGCCCTGGGGCTTGGTAAACCAGCGTTGATGTTCATCTGTACACCTGTTCTGTGATGAGATCCAAAGCTAGGATTCAGCCTTACAGCCTATAGTGCCAAGCTAGCACATCCCCTGGACCAGTGAACTCACAGGGACGAAACTGATGTCAGCCCTCCTGACTCCTGGTAAGACAACAAACAAGCTAACCACCCAAAAAATCAGAATAAAGGAGGCTATAGGTACCTGTAAAGTAATTACTGGGTTTGAAATTGCAAAATACACTACTCCTAATTACAGTATAGTAGCTAATGTTCGTTAACATTAAATTAATGGTCGATAAACTACCCCACAACACTTTTTTGTGTTTTCCCTCCAAAATGTCCTTCCTCCTGGGCATTTCCCTGTGCTATTTGTAAACTTGAATGATGTTAAGCCAGAGCTAGAAAATGGGGAACTGTCTGTCTTGTTAAAACAAGATATCACCTCTAGCTCATCGACTGGATGTGAACAAGCTTTGACAGGGTGCGTGAGGTTGACAAAGTCTCAGACAATCCCAAAAAAAACCCTGGCATTAACAGATGTAGAGGCTCCACATGATGAGTCATCGCCATCTTAACACTCTCAATTTTCTGGGTCTGGAGCCGAAGTGTACAGGATGATGTGTGAGGCCATAAAAACTGTTCAACGGGACGAGATGACTTGGAACATTTCTGACCACACAGTTGAACCGAGCAGAGTGGAGCAGAGGCTGGCTTGTGTCTACAGGCCGCCCCGTATTCTCTCATCCATTCTTCTTCTGGCTCAGTCAATAAGAAGACAAATACTTCAGGAAACACCACACTTCTATGGCTCATTGTCCTCTAAAGTGTGTGTTTGATGGAGAGACTATTTGGACCTTTTCTAGGATTCGAGATGAAAGAAACTGGATATTGAGGCTTTATACTGCACCAGAAATACTCAACATGTTAGAATATATTGTAAACTGTAGACAGGCAGCAGTGCAATGTGTTTTTGTCCTCTTTCAGCCTGATTAAACCTTAAAACAAAAAAGCTGTTCCCTCATCGCCTTATGTATCCCCATTCCATGTGTGCTGCACTAAAAATACAAACAAAAGAAGGAAAATGTAGTACACAATCAAACCCAGTAATGTATTGTGCGTTGCATGTGTTCAACTGCAAGCAATTATTGTTCTGCTGCCTGGAAGTTCACATATTTGGAGGCCGTGAATGGGAGAATATAAATTTGCCTTAGCATCAGTGTATACATTTACCTATTTTCTTGAAATAAATCTCAGGAAATTGAATGCTTTTGCGGCGTTCATTGTTTGTTCTGTAAAACTGTATCTGTTACACATGAGTTTTGCCTGCTCGCAGTGAACATTTCCCTTTCTTTTAATGCAGGGAGACTACAGTATTGGCCTGGAAAAGTTCCCTCCATCCTGCATTTGTTGTATATCACCACTGACTGCAGTATGTTCCAAAAGACACCTCGTGGGAATAGAGTATTTGAAAAGTAAACCATGAATATAGTATATGTAGTGCAGAGTTAAACCCTGGTTTTGACGGAGATGGGGGTCAGACTGGCGTGGGTGGGATGCAAAGGATGCAGTGAGGCCAATATTGTCTGTCAGCCATTTAATGATGTCTAAACTGTCTTGAGTTATCTGCTGATTGAAGAATGCGCAAAATGCTAGCACATTTTCAGATGAATGCAAGGAAAATCAGATGGAAGCACAAATTATTAGCCATCTGAGGATGTGAAGGAAAAAAAAATACTGAGAATATGTGGCAGATATTTTTGAAAGGCCATCAACACCCTCATCTTTTCATTCTCTTTTATTGACTCAGACATCATTGCCAGCTCTGTAACAAAGGGCCCCCCTGTCCATGTGCTGTGGCCGCTGGAGAAAGCCTCAGGGATCTGCTCTTCAAAGAGACCTTCAGAACCCTAATCCACTCCACCATGAAAGTTAGATGACTTTCACCATGCATGGTTGCAATTTTAATAATCATATCCTACTTTAGGCAAAATGAAGTCGATAGACATCAAGGAGGAAAAATAGGCCAATGTCAGAAATAATCTCGCTACTTGATCGGCCCGGCGGTGAGGTCTTCCCTCTCCAAAACCCCTTCCACTCCTCTGAGGGTCCTTATTACAGAGAAAACCACCTAAACACAGCTTAGGTTAAATTAATTTGGCTGCTTAAACAGCAAATTTAAAAGTAAGAAACACAGCTGACATATGATGTACATCACCTCACACGTTTCCCCAAACTGTAACCAGTCATGCCCAATTTCATTTGCTTTGACAGTTATTTAGAGTTATTTTGTTTGAATTTGCTCTCCGTGTGATATCACTGGAGCACAAAAGCCCTTTGTTGTGTTGATTGAAATGTTATGTGAAATCACACACTTGCCATGTCTGCACATGCATTTCTCACACACTTTTGGTGCGCCTCTTTTTTTCCCCTGCGGTCCAAAAGAAGCACAGATCCACCAGAAATAGGCACTCAAACCACTCAAAGTCCTTGAAGTTGCAGACTGCAGTTTTAAGAAGTTAGAGCTAAGAGTGTATACATTTCAATGTTAGGCCCATTTCACTTACAGTTCAATTAAATCAAGAAGAATTATATTCTTAAAAATTTAACTTTTTCAAAATCACAACCTCTGGCATGAAAGAATTGTTATGTCCAACCTATTAAACTGAGACTGAACACTCAATCATCATTAGCAAATGAAATGCAGTCTCTGTTTACATGTTGAATTGCTTGAATTGACCGCAGCCCTGGTTTTGATCAGAGCTTTGGCAGCTGTGGCAACCTGCTGCTTTGTATCCCTCAGCCCTCATAATCACCATATTCTTAATTTCCTCAACATCTAATGTAACGGTGGACCAGGGACACTGCAAAGATGTGTTGACATACAGTATACAGTAATACAGGAATTTTTGAACTAACACAGAAGCCTATTGACCAAAATATGGAAATTTTTAAATTTTATTTCCCCCAACACGAACTTGGACACACCCTTATCCTAGCACATGGTGTGCAGGAAGCTTGTGCAGTGTTATCTCTAAGCTCTGGTTAGCAGCATCTCTCCAGGGATGACTCTAAGTACACAGGGAAAGGAGAGTAGGGGAAGGAAGGTTTTGATTTGGAGTCCTTAGGAGGCAGCCATGGACCACGTCCTGGACCCCTGGGCCTGACGAGGAGCAGGGATATCAGAGGTGAAACCCTGACACTCATGAGCAGCCCACTACACCCTCTCCCAGATCTTCAATTGAAAATAATCCAGTCTAAAGCATTATTTATACATGCTATTCCTGTACTGTGTAACAGTTCAATCAAAACATACTCCAGAGAGGATAACATTTCCAGCTAATGAGCAGGGGTAGGTCACAATATGGGAGAACCGGAGAGGCTAAATTGCTACCATTCTTTTCCTGCCCCAGAAATGCCGGTTTTAGTCTTTCAAAGTGCAGACACACATGCAGAGACGAAGTATGTGTCAAAATCCAGAAGTGAGCAGAGTAAAACGAAACAAGGTGTGGAGTTATAGTGGAAAAGGTGAGTTGGGTTAATAATGCTGTAAGACTCTGGAATTAATAATTGTATAAAGGTGTGTGTATGTAGTGTGTGTGTGTGTGTGTGTGTGTGTGTGTGTGTGTATGTGTGTTGCTGTAGTTAACATGTCTGCAGGCGTGATTGTTAACGGCACAAGAAACCTTATTCTCTTCTCTTTACACTCCCTCTTTCCTTTCCATCATTCATCTGTCTTTGTCTTTGTACATGTAACGCATGGATGGAACTCAAATGAAGTTCACTGAGTTAAACATTTGGATATGGTTTCAGTATGGCTGGTAATTCATCTAGTTATTATAAAAAGGTAGATCTACTTGCTAAAGTCACCACCACCACACGTGATTGTCTAACCAGCTCCAGATGGATCATTATCAGATAATCCAGAGAGATAATTTCAGCTCCATTAACAGTTGTTTATTAATTCAATGGGAATGTGTGTCGTTGAAGACAGGTCTGTTTTCATAAGCTTGGGTGAAACTGTCACAGCTAGCAGTACAGTAGTACAACCCTATGACACAACAATATTTCAGTACTGTTCAACAAAGCAGATACTGAACTAAGTGGCAGAATTTACAGTGATCATTTTCTGACAGTCCTTTTAAAAAAGTGTAGTTTTATGACAATAAATTATGTAATGTATATGATACAATTATTGCAGAAAAGCTAAGCCTGCATAGGAATATTCTCAGAAATATCACGAGTGCAATTAAGTACGTGTATAAGGCCACGCTGAATTCACTATTCACATTCCCTGAATTCATTATTGGTGTATTTTAGTGATTTTTTTCATTAGGGAATATTTTCCTCCTCGTAAATACTGGACCTTGTAAATCAAGTGTACCAGAGACAGCCTGAACAAAGCGGCTGCTCAGTGCCCCTCAGCCTGCAGAGGACTGAGAAGCTTTCTTTGGGTTACTACTTCATTCATTTTTGGTCATAATTTAGGTATTTAAAGATACACTCCCTAATTTTGTCAGGGTGTTAAGAGTATCCCCAAATCCCACATACATTTTGGGATTATAACCAAGAAAGTGTGGGAGTGCAATTGGGGCTGCAGAACAAAATCTTATCTTGAAGTTCAAAAATGTGCTAACTGTCATGATTTGTAGTTAATCATTGCTGTGAATAGTTGCAACCAAAAAAAAGTTCATTCTTGATCTTAGAAACAGTTGGCAAAACAATCTCACCATAATGTCCATTTAGTAGCTTCTCTGAAGCTTTCAATTGTGTTACAGGACCTTCCTCAGTAAATTGAGTTGGCACAGTTGGATTTATAGATTCCATTTTCTCAGGACTTCTTTGGTCCACAGTTTTGTGCACTTTCAATTCAGCTAAATATATCTCTGCCTGCCCTCAGACAGTTCCTGTACTGAACACAGGGTGGCGACACATGGCTAATCAGAGCCATGTGGCTCCTGTGGGCACAAGTTTCTCCAGTGAAGTTTGTAGGAAGGATTGCGCTCAGTTGGAGAGAGAGAGACAGAGAGGGGGAAAGTGAGCTGGGCTCCAGCGAGGAGGAAGGAGACAGAAACCAGGAGAGACGGAGACAACTTTCTTCCAGACTCTTAGATTTTTTTTTTTTACCTAGAGGGGTTTGGTGCGCTTTTAAAGAGCAGCGGAAAACAGCGCACACGTTATCAAGGCACTGTATTTTGAGTCGTTCGCTTTTTGGAGCGGCTCGAAATTAAATTTTGAGTGTAGTGGATGTGAGCAGCGGGCTACGGTTTAACACAGAGCCGGAGGAATGTATCCAATTCGGGCAGCGGCGAGCCCGCGTCTCTGGAGATGTCCAGCCTGCGCTCTCTGGATCGCCCTGCTCCTCCAAAGTGTCCTGGACCTGAGCGCGTCTGGTGAGTCTCAATACTTTCCCCTTCCCTCGGTAATCATTCCCGTCTTTCCTCTGCTTTCTCTGCTGGCTTTGCTCACTCTGCGGTTCATCCCAACACGCGTGAATTCATCGATGTAATCTGTCATGACAAAAAAAAAACTTTGTTGGGACTTTCAGCGTGTGCCTGAAGTGTTCGGTTGTGGATATCTGGTGATTTTATCGCACTTTAAAGACAGTTTAAGTCATCCATCATTACAGCGTGTTTTTTAAGACCTCTCTGTTTGTTTTTCGATCCTGAAATCATCTCATAAATGTTCACAAACTCTTGTTGCATCCATACAAAGCAGAGCTGTTTGCCATCATTCAGCCTCCCCTCTCATGTAAATGATCTTTGGTTTGTAGATTATCGCCCTATTGTCATTCTGAAGCCTCTGCACGGGGAAAGACTTGACTCCATTGGCAGACAATAGGGGGGCTCTTAACTAGTCAGCTGGATAGCTATTGTGCCCCCAACCAACCCCCCTCTCAATAATTTAGGTCGGTTTAAAGATAAGAGATGCATGAAGTCTTAATTAAAAGGCAAACAGTTGTTAACCATTTAGGTTTGACTGATGATAAGAGAGTAGTGGCTGTTTCAGGCAGTAAGATGAGGATGCATGGACAGCTTTTGGAAAAATAGGCCAGCCTGTGTCCTCCAGGAAACAATACTGCAATTTCTCTTAATTGCCTTTACAAAACAAACACTCAAATAAATCATCTGTTTATTTATCTGTGCACTGAGGTTAAAATCTTTAGTTTTTTTTTTTTGCTCATTCAATAATCTTAGGAACTATATGTCCTTTGCCTTTTTACTGTACATGGCTGAGTGTGTGGTATTAACATCTTAAAGAAAGGGTGGCCTGGTGGTATATGTAACTGGCTTTTGGTTGACAAATATAAGTATGATTGAATTCAGTTTGAATTAAATTTGAATTGTTTATGAAGCTGCTCGTGGAAAGCATTTAAATTTCTTTTCCATTCTCTGGCTTTTGAGAGTATAGTAAGTATAAAACAATCCTCCCCTTCTAGATGGGTGGTGATGAATTATCTCCGGAAGGTTTTTTGGGGTTTGTTTGGATTATCTCTGTCCTCCTTAAATGCTTTTGGCTGTTATTTACAATGGAGATGTACAGTATATGCTGCGTTGAGTGTAAAGCTTTCCACTATGGCCCTTCTCTTGCCATCCCTTCTTCTCTATATCTTTCTGCTCTTAGGTAGGGAGGAATGTTAATCCACGTTACTTAACTGGATGAGTTAGCTATAACTTCTTCAAATGGACTTTCATGATCGAATATGGAGTGGAGGAGAGCCAAGCCCCTGCTACTTCATATCTGGAAATAGACAAGTGGAAATGACTGCATCTTTTTCCATGTTAGCTGCACAGTTTAGAGGCAAAATCCACCCTGAAAATGTAATTTTATATGCTAATACTGTTATTCATGAAGCAAAACTGATTTGCTTTTGCACTCCCTCCCACTGCTGGAAACCAGAAAACTACTGAAAAGCTTCAACCGCTGCCAGTCAGAGATGATCTGCAGCTGCTCTGTAGAACTTTTTCTGTACATCCAAATAATCGTAGCTTCACTGTAGCCTTAACGGTTATGGACAAGGAGATGACGCCCATTAAGATGCTTTGTACTTCCACAAACTTGACCTCCTATTCACCGCCAATGAAGCAGCTCCAGGATATGTTTGTAGATGATATCACTGGGAGTCTTGTCTTTCCTCTGGCTTGCTGTAATGAAAATGGTCAGAGAGGAATAACAGTGTGGTTCAACTGTAATCAAATGTGAAGAGAAGAGTGCAAACTGAAAGGCGCGGCTGTCTGTCTTTATTTGCTGCTGTTTGCTTTACTGGTCAGTCTGCGAGCTTCCAGTCAGAGGTCAGAGGTCACTGCTCTGTCACTGTGGTTCAAATGCCAACATTTCCAGGAACAGTCAGGGCTTCCCCTGGCCACAGCAAGGGGATTTTGTTTACATAGCAGACAAAAGATGTCAAGCCTGCCAACAATAAAAACATATATCCATGCATGGTTTGTATTTTATGGAACTGTATGTTCTCTCAGCCACTTGCAATACCTGGAATTGTGATTATTTGGCTCACAAAATGCAGTCCAAATCACATACAGTACGCTAATGAATTTCTTTTTAAAACCTATTGTACTTGTGTTCATCTGATTACTCTACAACATGAGTTTACATGCACTTTTGTCAGCCCTGAGATTCTTCCCTCCCCCTGCCAAAAACAGCGTAGGCATCACTATCAGCCTTCTAGGTGCTAATCTAAACAAGGACGGAATCATGTAGAACAGATCATGAGATTTAGTTATAGGCATTGCTTCACTTGTAAATCATAACTGTCCTCCTCTGGAAAACTGAAAAACCAACATGAAGTTTGACATGACCTGGTATTTTTTTCTTCCAGCAGGAATCTAGCTGTGCCAACTGGGTTTATTCTTAATCAGTTAACCTGAAATTGAACCCAGGTTTTTGCAGCATGGAAATCAGATTTCTGCTGAAAGTGGGGAACAGTCAGACTACCACAAGTAAATGCACCTTTAATTTAAACATAAGATAGGTGCAAAATAGTCACTGTCATTCCATCTTTCAGCCCCTGGCCTTTAGCTCCAAAGTAATAATCTGTGACACGTTCATAAAAATTAATTGACAGCAATGTTTTCCAACTATATAAACTGTGTAAATGTTTCTGAACATGGGACATTCACCTCTGAACATAAAAGGTCCTCTGCAGGGCAGCGACTATGTGAAATCTGTTTAGAGTTGCATTTAGCCTTTTAATAACACTCAGGAAGGCTATAAATCATGTTGGGTGGAACTGCCTCAGTGCAGTTTTCAACAGGACACACTGTTGACACTAAAGGCACTTCACCCCTGGAAAAAAATCCTCAGTCCTACAGTCTGAGTGTGTAGGAGCTTGTCCTGCTCTCCCTGCTACTGAGATGTCTATCTGTCCTGTTATATGTCTTCTGGCATTTTCTGAGACTCATATTAAGGGAGCAGTTTACAAGGAGGTGAAAGAGATGTCAGAGTTTATGGTAGCACTTTCTTTATTCATCCTTGTAAAAATGTGCAAATCAGCCACTCCCACTAGTGATTGCTCAGTGCTTTTCATCATTGCGATATTGCTGTAAGTTCTCCTTTATGTGGGACTTAATTCAGTTTATCTATATTTTATCCAGATTCTCTGGGAAATGTTGGGCTCCATCATGGTCTGAATGGTACATCTCTTTCAGATAGATGATTCTGATTGATTCTGTGATGATTCTGTTTAAAACTCCCACTCTGTACAGTACACAGAATGTGGTAGGAACTGTATGTGTGAAACAGATGTATGGTCTTTTTCTGGGAGGGGGGGTTGATTTTTTAATTTTTAATTTTTTAGACACTTTGACTCCATTTTGAGCGTGTGAAATGGGAAGAAAGTCATTCATTTAATCAGCACACAGCCATAAATCATATGCTTCGACTCTGCTTTATGTCACTGATTTAAAACCTCGGTGTGTAAACCACGTCGTGCACTGGCAATTACCTACTTCCCACTCGTTATTAAGCACATGTGTTTGCCAAAGCTCAGTGTGCCTCAGTGCTGCCATAGGGCAAACTGTTTGGAGAATATTGTGTGCTAATTGTTTAACTGATGTACAGCCAGCGGGCGATTTACTTTAAATGTTATAAAAAGTATCAAGATATCAAATAACTAATGTTGAGTGCTTTTTTCTGACTTGTGTAGATTTCTTCATCACTCTCTTATTGTAGTTGTCGTTTCCTAAGCAGGACTTCCTCATTGATTACTTCAGAATTCACAAGATATGAAGTTTCCTTATGATTTGTGATGCCAGTAAATGGCACAGTTGTTTTCCATTGAGTTGCTGGCTGGAATGTCCTGATAATATGTCATCAATGCTTGGTTGATAGAGGAATTTTTGGAAGGAGAGCCTGATATAGGTTTTCCTTTGTAGATCCACTCTCTGCCAAGTCAGGCAAAGGCCTTTCTGTGAATGGTAAGAAGTGTATATTTCCTGCATTCGCGTAATATTGTCAGAAAAATGCTCTTATTTCCACAAATCAGACTCCGTGGAGCATGCTTTATTTTTTAGCGGTCAGAGTCCCTCGGAGAGGCAGCGTTTAATCAGAGGCTAAACACAGTTCACTCAGAACCTCGTCGGGGGCGTTTGATGAAGTTTCTGCCACTACAAGCTGTAGCCAAGCGTGAAAACCCCTTTCCTGCAATTTACTGTCTGCACAGGAGGTCAGTCTGTTAGAGAGAGAGAACCCTCTGCTGGGTTCAGGGAAATGCAGAGTTGGATTAACAAAAGGAACGAAAAACATTAGTTTAGGTTTTAGTGCTGCAGTTGAGAAGACAGTGTATAGAGGTGGCACTTCAGTGATTTTAACAGAGTCTGGACTGAGTGGGGAATCAAGCTGCAGCAAGGTAGCATTAATTTTTGTCAAAAGTGTATGGTATATTAATAGACTATAATTATATTTGCCCCTTTCCATCTATTGACCTGTTCTGTATATCCGACTGCAGATTAAATTGCTTTCTATACCTTCTATTCAATTCTTTCTATGTTGATGTCTGGAAGACAAATTACGCCTGCAACATAAAAAATGTTCTCTGCTGTACTTTATACACACTACACAATGAGTCCATTGCTGAAGTTGTAAGGCAAGCTGTAAGTGCAAGAGTGTGCTGATGACAAAGTGACACTTTAATGAGTCTAATGGAATAAGCCACACATACCGCATATCAATTTCCCATATGGACTTGGCACAGTCTAATGTTGAGGACGGCAGGGAAATGGCACTGGCTTAAAGGGCTCTAAATTTCATTGAGACCTCTCTTCATTGCAGTTTTATCAAATTACTGCTTTGCTAGCATCCTCCGTGGCTAGCTTTGCCTCAGCTTAATATGTGGAGATCATGCTACATTTCATTTAATGGGGAGTAGGATGAAACATGGCTTTTTAAATTCCTTTATATGTGTCAGAGTAAATCTTTTTAAACCCTGTTTGCATTGCATTAAGGACTTCAGAAACCCCCACTGCAAGCAGACGGGCAGATCTCCGTCCACCCACAGTTAGGTCTTTGTACCACACCACGCTCCTTCCAAGGTATTAAATACCCCAAACTTTATGGGCTTCTCGGCCAAAAATATTAGAATGTTTTTTTCCAAAAAATATGTGTAACTTATCAGTCATTGGAGGATTTTTCACTTTATCTGCGTTTTCCCCAAATTTGTGTTATTGTCACATTTCTGTCCATATGAAATCATCTTTTTTGCATTGCAGCATGGTCATCCTTTTCACAACACTCCATAAGTAAGTACTTGGCCTAAGCCAAGTAGTCGGGTGAAGTAAAGTGCAATTGTCACTCACACTGAACAAAATCAGTAAGTGTGGTCTGCGCCTATTCTACTGTATCATTTCAGTGAATTTGAAGTGAATGAAAAGAGGACATAGTACAGTGCCCCTGCCTTCACTTTCTAAATAACTTTAATGTCACTGAAAGGTCAGAAACACCAATCAAGTACTGTTGGATACAAATGATCTGTGTTCATTAAAGTATTACATATTCGTCCCTCAGAGTATGTTTTCAGTAGTACACACAGACCTACTTTCTGCCTGCTGGAGGATCAGAGAATAGTCAACCCCTCCGTCACCCCACCACCATCAGCATAACATCAAAACTCCTCGGCACTCCTCTTATCTGGCTGGCATGAGACAAATGCTGGCACTCTCTCCCTGTTTTTCTTTTTTGCTCTCTTTCTTGGCTATAATCTGTCTTTCACACAAACACACACACACACACACACACACACACACACACACACACACACACACACACACACACACACACACACTGTCCCTTTCCCTCTCTGTCTGAACAGTTCATTTTGGCCGTCGAGTGGCTCCTCCACTTGGCCCTTCTCGCCTGGCTGACTGACATGCTGCTCTTGGCTACGCTGTGTGTGTTTACTCAACAATAACTGAGAGTGGGGTGGCTCCACACCAGCTCCTGCTACGACTCATACAGGCCTTTGGTAACGGCTTGTCAGTATTTAACATCTTTTAATTTGTGCAAGAGGTATCTTTTGATGATGTCAGCTGGTGCAGAAACACTTCATACTCTTAGTTCATTCATTACAGTTATGTGATGATTATGATGAGGATGTTTAGTCAAAATTTGGCTTTCTCAATATCAGTCCTGATATGTCTTTGTGGGTCCACGTCTGCTCTTTCGCCCACGTGAGACTGTGGTTACGCTGCGAAACCATTGGACCATCAGCTCCACTGAGACATTTGTATAAACTTATCACTCTGCAGTTATTAATAGAACATCATCACATGTATTTTTTATTTTTTTTTTACAGTTGTGTGATTCCAAAATGATTCTTGGCAGCTCCATCATTTAAACTTTGTCTTTATTTTTCCACACACACACACACACACACACACACACACACACACACACACACACACACACACACACACACACACACACACACACAAATGATGTAAATAGCACATTTCTCCTGTAGTACTGTGTAATGTGGAAAGTGCTTAGAGTACAAACTTCACTCTGCTTGGGAAATTATTAAACCAGAGATGTTTGGACTGCAGGAAATTGAATTTTACGGGGTATCTAATGATTTGTGTTCAGCTTGAATTAACTCAACCCTTTTGAATGTGTGCATGTCGATGTGGTGTGTGTGTGTGTATATATATAGTGTTGGATTTGCTAGTCAGGGCTCAGGACTGATTTGTGGTTCGCCCTCTCATTTAGTCATTCAGGAAGTTTTTATGTTTGTGTAAGAAACAGAGAGAAGTGTGTTTGGCTGTTTTTTGGTCTTTTATTGCTTTGTAATTACAATCAGTAGCTATAGAAACTATAATCCTGTTGTAGTCTGAAGTTGAGGAATTCTGTCTTTTGAAGATTAGTTCCTGCAAATGGGTTTTAGTTCAAAGCTGCTGGTTTAACAAGTCTATTTTGGCTACCAAATACATTTGGGGATCTGCTAAAGTAATAACAACAAGGTTGTGAATGTCTAAGCCCTTTTCCCTTTCATTGTTTGCAGTGGGGGATTCAAAGTCGAGATGTTTCATGGGCCCTTTTTGAACCTACAAACGAAAGTATTTTGATTAAAGGCCGTGTCTCTTGTAGATTATCACCTCATCAAATAGATCTATAGATTAGGGGTGTAAAGGTACGTGTATTCATGGTGACATAATGTTATTTTCTACATTGTTTTGTTTTCCCTGCTATACCGAAAACTTACTGAATCGTGAGTTTTGTGTACTGTTATTATAGATGTTGTTGTCTTATCTGAAAGGCTGTTTGATTCTTCAGTGATTCAGCTCCTGAATGTCAGGCCGTCCATCTGTGGGCAGGTTTTCAGACAGTCTGAGTATAAGCGGGGAGGTCTGCTCTCAGTGTTGCGACAGATCTTGAATTTATTGTTGCCTTCACAGGAAAAAGATGAAGCTCTCCCACTTTTCTTGCTGTGGGTACTGACTGTATGTTGTGCAATATGTTTTTTCTGCTCCATTGAAAAAGTTTGGCAGGCTTGTGTTATATGTGTTTTAACTATGAGGTGTTGTTTTACTATTATATGGGATTTATGGTACGGAACAACCTATGGTCCTTCTGCCCTCGTCTTTCTCTTCTGTCGGCTTCTTTCTCCCGCTACATCACTCGTTACTTTTCCTCCCCATTTCATTTCCCCATTTGTTTTTTTAGAACAGCCTCCCAGCCAAAGAAAAAGCCCCAAAGTATCAATACTTTCAACTGAAGTGTGCGCTTGTTATGCTTGCGTTAGGTGGTACCCGAATGAAAAGAAGTAACCGTAATTTTCTTAAATCAGGGTATGACTTAATTTCCAATTAAAGTGATATGTGACTATATTTCAAATGACTACATTATGCTCGCTAAGTCGTCCATGTTGCAACAGCATGAACATAAAAATAGATCAACAACAAAAACCTTGCTGTGTGATTGGCTATACAGGAATTCAAAGTGAATAAAAGCAGGGGAAAGTTGTCTTTTTAAAGAAAAAAAAACAATTTTGAGTGTGAAAAACTTGTGTGGACAGAAGGCCAAAAATGGAAGGAAAATTGTGCATTTTTGGATGGAGTTGGCCTAGTGTTGACACTGTCTTAAACAGTGTTTTTAAATGTATCGGAGTGTGGACATGGCCTTAGCATGTTTGTTTAACCAAAGGCTTTGTCACATTATTCTCTAAGCAAGCCCCCTTATAAACCAGCAGCTAGTGTTTACCCAGCCACTTCATTCACACACAAAAGACTTCAGAGGGGCTGCATTGAACTGGTGGCTCGGTCCTGTTGTCCAGGGGATTTCAAACTTTCACGTTAGGCAGACAAGTACTGCCTTTAACCCTACTGACAGAACTAGTCAGCGTAGAAGCAACTTTGCTCTAATTTGCCGGCATGAAACAATGTCTGCTTGAAGGTTTGAATGTCCAACACGGCTGTAAAGTGTGACGATAATTTTCAAGGATGAAAACTGTGACTGGAACCAGAAACCATAAATAAAACAGTGACTTAGCACGAATAGAAAAAGCACAAAAGAGCATAAGAAATTTGACTTAAATGGAAATTCCCTTTCTATCCATTCTAATCCTGTATTGACCACACTGACCGAGGAATCTGGAGTTAAAGGCCTCGCTGGCTGTAACTCTGAAGTACCGTGAGTTAAATGCCCATCTAGCAAACCACTGCTGGCCAGTCATCTGCCTAATTCAGCACCAAGCGGGAAATCATTGCCCCTGTGTGGCATTAGAAGCGGTCAAGGATTGTCTCATCAATCAGACTTAGTGATAGGGCATAAGGAAAAACGTTCAATGATCAGGTCAGTCTCTTGGTGAAAGTTGGTATAACTTGCTTCTTCCATTTGCATTTCTTAAGATTAAAAAAATCCGCCACTTTTAGTTTTTTGTTCCAGAAACTAAAGCTGGGAGAGTCTGCAGATTATGGTATGCTCGACACCCAAAGTTTTGGCAAACCCTCAAAGCTTTCTTCAAGCTGTTACCATACCCACACAGTCACTGGTAGCCTCTTAAATCCATTTTGGCTTGATGGCCTCAGCATACGGCAGCTTCTTTCAAGGAAAAGTTATTGACTTCTGTGTAGCCCAACTCTCCAGATTGTGGGTCTGTTTGTAACGGATACAAGGGAGTGAAAAGAATAGCAGGATGGAAGGACATAGTCAGTCGTTTTGAGCCACTGACTGTCCAGATGCTTTAACCAGAGGCTCGTAGAATCACTGTGTTTGATGTCTGAGCAGCTGTGGGGCTTTTGTGGTGAAATCTGCAGGAATGGTAATAGAAGGGTATGGAATAGTCATAGGGCAGGAATCTGTCTTTGTGTGACTGTGACAAAATTTATGCTATCTTCTTCATCACTGTCTCCCTCTCATTCACTCAGAGTTTAGCTCATGTAGCGGAGCTCTGTATTTAACCCGGGGCAGGCGGAAAGGAATCTCGTCGACTGGGACGCTCCAGACCAGGAATTCATACATTTATCCTGTGGGATGTCGAATGCCGCTCTTGCCCTCCGCAGAATCTCTCCCTCTCTGAGGCGAATAAAAAAACAAAACATGGATAGTGTTGAGGGGAAAATTGAGTTTACCCGTTAAAGCAGCCCCCCTGTTTTTTGTATTTCCACTTTGAACAGTTATTTAATTTCCCGGTAGATGTTTATCAAAGCTGACACAGACTTGGAACCAACTTGAGTTTAAGTTTACTTACTAGTGTGGTTGTGTCCTGAATGCCAACAGTCTCTCTTACACCTCACGCTTGTTTTCCTGTCTCTCTATATATCTGTCTCTGTCTTTCCCTGAACCCCCCCCCTCTCTGAAAGCATTGATTTCAGCAGGGCAGGAAATGAAACTGCATTGCCCCACGACTCCCAGCAGGAGAGGGGGACCCGGGGAGGGTAAAGAGGAAGAGGTTCATTGAGTAAAAGAAGTCCAATACTCGCTTTTTTAGAAAGGGATGAAAAGATTGATAGTCTGAGGATGTGAGTGAGGACTGGGATGGGCCTGGCTCCGCTAAGAGAAAGCTGAGAGGGCTAAGAACGATATTGAGATGAGAAAATATTTTCATAGAGGCGTTTGACTGACAGCAGGCTTAAATGAACTCTCAGCAAGTCATATCAATCAAAAAGGCTGAAATATTTGACTCATTAAAAAAACACGACAGAAAACTAGACAGAAATAAACAACCACGGAGCGACGGTGGAGAAAGGGGGCCCTCACTAGTCCCACTATCTTTGACAACTCCTGACGTCAGATGTCAATGATCTTCTCCTCAGAGGGGCCTATATAAGAGGCTTAGGCCCGCGTGATCCCACTGCCTGTTTGCTTAACCTCTGCGTGGCTGCCTCAGCAGTGCTAAGCTTTGCCCACAAGAGCCCATTACCTCTCAGCCCTCCATCTCTCTCACTATTTCATCCAGCCATTCTAGCAACTGGAACGTGGGTTTAAGAGCCTCTGATTATGTACACTGTTAAACTCTTCATGCTAAAATATGATGTGAACTGTGGAAAATATGCATTCTCTTACAACATAAGTCAAACTCATGTCATATCAACACTTATGCCTGCAAATAGCAACATTTTCAGAATTACATTTGGAAATGTTGAGCAATGTATGCAGGCCCTATTATTTTCAAACAGAAGAAAACAGATTCTCAGCATTTCACTGTCCAACAGTGATCTTTAATGGAACATAAAACCTGTCATGTCATTACAGCCATAATTGGAGTAAAGGAGAGATGGCACCGCTTCAGCATCTTTCCAGACATTTAGCAACAGTTTCACTGCACTTAAATAGAATATTTATTGAGCTTTTCATTGAGATGAACAACTGTTTATACTGGTGCA
Organism: Macquaria australasica; assembly: GCA_005408345.1. Classification (NCBI taxonomy): domain Eukaryota; kingdom Metazoa; phylum Chordata; class Actinopteri; order Centrarchiformes; family Percichthyidae; genus Macquaria; species Macquaria australasica. Next base: position 528,869 of record SEMN01000016.1, read on the forward strand.
TGCATTGTGTAATGATGTTTAGCAACAAGGAAGGGGCCCGTCCCTGTAGATGTATGCAGCCTGAAGGGTCCTGCTGCATTTAAATTGAAAAAAAAAAAAAAAAAAATCCCAGCTATGGGCATTGTGGCTTATTATTCCTGACATGCTCTGTTGAAGCGCTGATTCGAAATGGACCGGTGCTGATAATTTGGAGCGAGACAGATCGCTGAGTTTCCCCGGCTGGTACCGTTCAACAGTTTGGACTACTGTCAGCTCACAGCAAGGACTTGTGTTAGAGTTTGGCAGGGCGAGAGATTATCCTTCTTTTACGCTTTCTCCTGCTTTTTCACCCACTCTGCCTCTGTCTACATCTCCCCCTCGTCTTCTTTCTTCTCATCCTCAGAAACTTTGTCCAAAGCAGAGGGTTTGTTAAGAAAAGTGTTTGTATTCCAGTTATTCCAGTTTATATCCTTGAACATATTCTATTCTGGCTCTCTGTTATTGTTACTTCTTTAGTTGTCTGTGTGTCCACAACCAGACAGCAGCAGTGACCCATCATCCCCCACTGCCCTCGCTTTGCACCCCAGGCTTCATTTACTCTTTAATTTAAATTTGATTTAACTCTAGCCAGCTGGCTAGCTTAACCTCTGCTCATGATGGCCCTGTTCAGGAGTGGACATTGTCCTTTGTCTTGATATTTGTTGGTGTGTGTGTGCGTGGACAAAGATGTGCCTCTAAAATGAACAAATTCCAAGCAAAGATCTGCTTTTTATAAGGGCTAAAAATAGCTATAACAAACACTCTTCCATTCACTTGCTGTCATGCAAACAGTGTTCTGTTGAGGATCAAGTGATTGCTCTCTGATCAGACTAGGTGACCAGAAGAGGCACAATGTAACATCCCAATGCTGTTGGCTAATTTTGTTTGTTGTGGTTAAGTGGAGAACATGGAAATGGAAAATGTGGCTGGGAATCCAGGTTTAATGTTTGGTGATATTGGTAGATTTTGTGGTTCAGAATGTTTGTTTTAACAGTGAAATAAAGCTAATTTGGGAGAAAAACATCAGACGTATCCTAATCAGAGCACAAAACCCCAGTCTAGAAATTGCCTCTTTGGGATTTAATGATTTGTCTTTGGTTTCTAATTTTTAATTGTTCATGTTTAAAACCAGATTAGATGAAAAGGTTTTATGTGCATCACTATGAGATAAGCAATGTGCACTTAAACACAGAATAGGAGAAAAATGCTTCACTACCGTTATGTCATATTTTTAGAAACTGCCTCCATGTTAGCTGTAGACCTGTGAGATTATATAACGGAAGGATAATTTTCTTGCCCATTGCTCTCCATGTTTGACTGGCACAAATAACCCATTGCTAATGAGAGTACTGTAAGCTTGTTAAATGTGTTTAGGAAGTCACACAAGCACTCTGCTGCCTGCTGAATGAGTTACATCACTCAGTGGTTTACACAAGGTGCCTCCAAAAATGTGTAGTGAAGCCTCCTTGCTCTAAAGTGTCAACCATGCATTTTTTTACGTAGGTTACGTGGGCTTCCCTGACTCGACAGTAATAAAACTGAAAGAAAAACGGTAGTTAAGATGGTCCCAGACAATAGCAGAGAAGTGTTTTACTGCTGGTTACATAGCAGATAGCAGCCTACATGTTTGCCCTCGGTCTGTGCTTACACAGTAATGCAGCCAGAGTCTGATTGGTGGTATGCATTTGCAAATGTGCACGCCCCATGTCCCAGTGTTGGTGGTCTTGGAAAGCCACCAAGATCACCCGGCTGCTCTGTAATGTGAAAGCAATTAGTAGCCAGCGGTTTTACACAGTGCCGATACGTGTGGAATAACAAAGGGGAATGTAGGTCAGCGGTGAGCCATAGGTACACGGTGTGGCCATCGCATTTCTTTGGACCACGTGAAGTTATTTCAAACTATTAAGACATTGAAGAAGTTATTGTACATGTTTGTAGGTTCTTAACATATTTGAAGCTAATTTAGCTCTAATTGAGCTCTTCCCTGACTAATCAGTCTTTTGTACAGCAACATGAGTTTGTGTTTTATTGGCTCATAACAATTAGCAATAAGATCCTTAAAGAGATTTAAAAAATCACATATCAAAATACAAAATGGGAATGTAACAAAAGGGTCTTTTCAACTTCGAAGGACATTATTTTCGAATTCTTGGTAGGGTTCATAGTCAAATTCCTGACGTAAATGGGATTGTAGTGAGTTTAAACCCAGATTTATTCAACTCCCTGCAGACCTCTTTGATGTCTTCACCCTCCGTTTGCTTCCTCTGACATTCATTTTAATGAGACAGACATTCCCCCAGATAGAAATCTGCCTCTGACTTATGCTGGAATACAGTAAATCGGTGCCGCACACATATTCACATCGGGTTAGATTGAGTTCCCCCTGTGAGATTTTTGTTGTGTGTGTGTTTACAGTGTGTGAGCAGGGTGCGTGCCCTCTGTCACATCTGGCAGCTTGTGGTTTTTTTCATGAACTGCTAAATGAGGGGAAAAATACTCCCAGCTGCCCTCCGGAAAACTCACCTGGTGTAGATCTGTCTAAGTTCCTTGTTTTCCCTCATACACTTTCTGTTGCCACAAACTCTCCCTCTTTCACATTGTTCTCCACAAAACATGCAGATGTACATGCACACGCACAGAAACACTTTAAGCAGGCTACTGTGTTTGCATTTTTCTACATCTCTCATACATTCCCTTCAGAACATGCCTGCCTTTTTTAGCCTGGCTAAGGGTGCACAAGCATGAAAATATGCACATGTGACCTGGCCTGAAACATGAATAAGTAAGCTCTCTGTACTTATGTCCTAGCGTAACCTCAGATGTCAGATTAAGATGAGACAAGAACGACAGTTTGACAGGGCTACATACATGGCAGGAGTAACCACAGCCTCTTCACATGGTAAAGTCATTTTCACCTCGGCCGCTGTGGGAAGAGGAGGCCAGGAGCAACATCCACCCCTCCCACCCCTCACCTCAAACCCCCAGCCGGCATATTTCGGCTATCTGAAGGGAGCAGAGCTGGGAGTTATCAGCCCTGAGAGCTGAAAAGCAGCTTTTGTCTCAAGCGACCCTCCAAGACCTCTGCCTGCCTTCTCTATCAGCAAATCATAAACTATACGACACAACTAGAAACACAGGAGTGCACACAGAGAGGAAGAAAAGGGAGGGAAAAATCAACAAGATGAAAGACTTGAAATGCAAAAGTAAACAAAGCGGAATCGTTGCCAGCTATACATCAAACACTAACAGTCATATAAATCGGTGCACTTTTTACATTGTAGATTAACGGTGACCTTGACTAATGAGACAGGGGTTTGGCTGCATGTACAGTTTGTTGGAGGGGGAGAGGCAGGATAAGAAAGAGGGTTGCAAGTTGTTTTAACTCCTATCTCATGTTGAATTTAACATTTCAGTCTTAGTTATATCCAATCCGCGTGTAAATCTGCACACTTTATTTACTGAGGTAAGTTGCAGAAGTGTCTCTGGCTGTATTTTCATGAAAAAGATCCATGATAAGGTTATCAGTTTTCTGTCTGCGGCCTGGACTGTACCATTTAGCACTGACATCCATAAATGGGAGCCTCCATCAGCAGCTATCTGCACCCTTCAGTCTCTCTGCGTGCTTGCTAAAAACAGTTCTCATTGGTAGCCATAGTCTTCCCTCTCTCAATCTACAACTTTCTCCCTGCTTTACATGTCATGTTATTGCATTCCTTCTCCATTCAGTGTCTTGACAGTCTTTTCCTCCTCTCCATTATCTTTTTTTTTTGTAATTCCCTTTCTCATCCTCTCCTACTTTTTCTTGCCCAGACAGGAAGAAAGCTACCTTAGCTGGGGAGTAATTTTAGGCACCATGTCTATCAAAGCAAGGCTCACAACTGAGATTTAGTAGGCTTACCGCCTTACGCTCTTAACCCGTCATTTCAGGATTTCCAGGTTTCATACCAGTTGGGCACTGGATGAACAAGGAAACAGTGTTGCATCTGACACAGTACAGCTACTGTTACGAGGACAGTCAGACAAGATTTAGACAACATGTACACCAATGCTTTACTAACAATATGTTTGTAAAACTCCTGTATTCAAGTTTTTGATACAGTCAACACATACGTCAAACAGTAACTGTAATCTCATTATCAGACCCAAATAAGACATTGAGGATTTATTGGTAATATTTTTCTTATTCAAGAGTACAGTTATGTTTGTGTGATGTGACAATAGTATCCTGAAAACTAATATAATGAAGATGTGAAGTGCAGTCTGCTCTTGAATATTTACATGTAGACCCATTCATTGAGCACATTAATCATTCTTGTGACTAAAATCCATTTCAATTTAAACTTAACGGCTGAGTTTACCTTCTGCAGTATTTCAACATATGATAATGCACTTCTTCCAAGGTTTCGGGCTCAACAGACCGTCAAACAAATCAGGCTGTTGTAGGTTGTTTAGCTTCATAACGTAGTCGCTGCCTGTGCCCAAAGTTTGACCCTCATCCCTGCTTTATCCTGATGTTATTATTCCCTTTACACAAAGGCCACAAATCTGCTGTAGTCTTCTGCTCCAAATGATGTGTTTTGCCTTTGCACCGCCTCCTAGGAGTTTAAATTGAATCCTCTACAAGTAGCACAGATCATAAGTCACCAGGGTGGTGTACTGTAGTGAGTAGGAAAGCCCCTGTTTAACCATAGGGCCTGAGTTCAAGAGCTTGTGTTGGTGAACACCCACACCCTTCAAGTGTCTCCAAACAAGACAGTGAGTGCGTACTGGCCCTTGGAGAGCTCTTCATTAACTGACCCTGCACTCCAGCATCCCTGTAGAGTGGGGGAAATGAAAAGAAAATGTCTCTACTGGGATCTATATAGTAGCCCATGCAAATCGGTACACTTCCTCAAAATCTGACTCAGCCTAGTCCCATCAGTGCCACCGGACCACCAAGCTTTCATTCAGACCTGCCCCTTGACTATCCATAAACAAGAGCTGTGTAGATTAGAAGCAGTGGCTTTGGAGTGGAAATCCTGAGTAGATTCTGTAGACTCCTCAGTTAAGTGTTAAATGCAGTTACAGGAGAAACTACTTAAAGCCCTATGTTATTCTTAACTTCTGTCCATCACAACATTTGTATCTAATTTCTTTTGTTCACATACACTTTGTATATTGACATAGGCCATACTTTATTTTTGATATATTCTCTAAATGTATTCATGTTTAAACATAGCTTTGACCTAAGTTTCAACTGTTCTGGTAAATACTGTGGAATTCAATTAGCTTGTTACCTCAGTTTGGCTTACAATAATAAAGCTTTGCAGGGAGGTGGACTGTGGCTATTTTAGGAGACATCAGGAGTCAAAAGGCCGAGAAACACAGGAAACTATTGTGTCATTTAAAAAAAAAAGATTACCAAACACCAATTATTGTCTGCATTATCCTGTTTGGTGTATCTGCCTGTCAGGTGACCGCATTTAACTTAAGTTAGACTGTCATATTCACTCTGCCTGCAACTGAAAACAGCTATGATTTGACTTGACTTGGCATATACGCTTCAGACTGTTATTTACAGGTCCCCAGATCCCACTCATTTTTGCCTACATGGCTGCTATTTTGTGTGTTTGTGAATTTGGTGTTTTAAAGGGAAGAAGTGAGAGATTCACAGAACATTAAAAGCTGCTGGAACCAGCAGTCAGGCAACGATGCGTTTAAACAAGGAAAGAGTGAGCAAAGAGACTGACTGCATCTTTGTGTCTCTCATTCGAACACCGTGTTGATGGAAAGACCTTTGGGAGAACTACTGTATAACACACTGTTGAGGGCCAGTGACCCCTCCAGCTCTCCACATGTTTGTGTATATATATGTGTGTGTGTCTTGCAGAGGCTCATGTGCAGCACATGCACTAGCTGAAATACGAATAAAAACACTGGGATGACTTGCAGGCTTGCCCTACAGATATGGGGTTAATAGTGGAGTTTTCAGCTATATTTAGTTACCACCCACGAATGGAAAGAAAAGAGGAGAGGCCAGAAGAGGGTAAAAAGGGGGCAAATGGAAAAGGGGCAGCAGCCAGACAAGAAAGGGAATGAGGAGAAGAGGGAGAGATGGTTATTGGTAATCATTTAAATATGGTATTGTAACATCTGTGTTGATGTGCTATTGGTGACTGTCACACTGAACACCAGTAGATGAGGGAGTAAGGGTCTATGCTGAAGAGGTGAAGCGAATGAGCGAGAGGAAAAGAATGAGTGAATGAAAGAGGGAGAGTGAAAGAGAGAGGGGAGAGTAAGTGGGGAGGCGAGGGGCAAATCTTTTATGAGGCATGGAAAACGGGGTGAAAAGAGGTGAGAGGGGGAGTTGATGCCTGTGGTGGGTCTGAATAGCGGGACCCCATGTCCTCTTTAATGTCAAATGAATAACTTCTGACCTAACACAGGCTTTTAATTGGTATAACCACCAGTTGGATGGAGTGCTATGTTGGTTGTATTGTGTGAAAGTGAGAAAATACACACATTCTGTCATCACTGTAAAATTTAGAAAATTTTAAAAAGTTTGAGATTAAGTGTTTGTGGATCATGCATGTAAATGCAGGTGCACATTTAATGAGTTTTGTATCCATATGGACTGACATAGCATTCATTCTTGCTGCCTAACTAATTGGTTAGCTGATTTGCCAACTAACTGACTCATGATGGTTTACAAAACGTATGGATATATTTTCTTATGTAATGAGTATTTAAAATATTTTATACATATTTGTTAAAATTGCATGTGAATATGAGTTTGACAGTTTTGGAAATGATATGATGGTGGTACAGTATAGTATGATGGCCATTTATGACCTGTAGGGGACAAACTAACAGCAATAGAACACTAACAGTGTTGGCTTATTAAGTTGTGATACATAATGTGTGAGCAAGTATATACTGACTTACATATTTAGCAGACAAAGAGCGACATAAGCACCCCGTTAAAATCTTATATTTGCTCCGCTTTTAGCCCTGACTTTGTTCACCAAACATCGGAGTGTCTTCAATGGCTAGATGTTCCACTTTCTTCAAAGCAATTTATTTTCTTCAGCTATTAATTCATTTTGCATTGCACAAAGCTGTTGGGAGACATGCATGCAGACCTATGAACCAAAATGATGAGCTAAAAGCTTCTTAAGGCTGCAGAAAGCCTCAGAGTTGGATGCAGTGGGATTGGTAGTAATAGTAAGTCTTTCACATTACAACAAGTCATTTGAATCAGTGTTAATGTAAAAAATAATGCATACTGGAGCTTTAAGAAAAGGTCTGCTCACTGGCTGACTGGGTGGTTGTCTAGTGAGGCCCCAGCCCAGGCTATAGGGGCCCTCCCATGTTTGGGAAAAGAGGAAGCCTTGGGCCCATGAGCTCGCAGGATACTCTGTGCATGAATGACGGGACAGGGGGGGGGGTGGCAGGGTAGGAGGAGAGGAGATGGCTGAAAGAGGCAGCTCAAGCAGAAAGAGAGGGAGAGGGGTTAAGTGGAGGCAGGTGTTCCATGACAAACCTTACAACCCCCACTTCTCCTTTACTCTAGTTCCCTCCACCAACACCGGTCCGCTGAGAGTACAGAAAACTAGCCCAAGAACAGACACTTGTTAGTCATTTCCCTCTTTCTCTGTTACCTTCTTTTGTTAGCCTTTATCCAACCACCTTATCCTTCTGATCTAATCTATCCTACCAAATTGCACCCCTTTTCCTTTAATCCCAGGTTTCTTTCCACCGTCTCCTTGGTGTGCTTTCCCCATTGCTGCAGGACCACCTGGCTTTGTGGTTTGAAATCGCATTAAACTCCTGTTGCTATAAGCAGATGGACAGCTTTCCCACTGCTCCACTCTGCCTGACCCAGCTGGCAAGTTAATTTAGATTGGATTGACGTATAAATCGTGTTCTCTCATCGCGTTCCAGAGCTTATTAAACTCCAGCTCAAGACTAGAGCAGAACTGTACACAAATCCAGTTTTGATTGCTGGAAAAACAGGGAGCGCCTGATTGATGTCATTTTGTAAAATGAAATTAAATCTGTCTGTGACTATACATTTTGCCCTTTTAAATGTAATGTAGTTAGCATCTTTTCCACTGGGTTTTATTTTTGGCATGTTACTATCACATTTTCATAGGTTAATAGTCTATGCAGTGATTTTTGATTAAGATGCCCTTTTCTGGGTTTTCTAAGGCAGGCTCACTCCATGTGTTACACACAACATCTCAGACTTCCCTGATTGGATTTTGATGAAATTATTTAGAACACTGTGTGCCATTGCTCCTTTGTAAAAGTTAACTGGTTGGCTTAAGGGGTGCTAAAAAGTTTAGTTTATTCTCCCTATGTCAGACACAATAAGTCATGCATCACTAATTTATCTTGTTAACTTTTTTTGATTGTTACATTGAAAAAGTTAAGTACATGCAGAATTCAGTATTATCATTCATAGCCGTTTAATATAAATGTATTGTGACAAAATTCACAATAGTTACAAGTTAAATCTTACCAAAATCCAACTCAGCATGGGGTCTTAAATGCTTTATGTGGAGGTTTATGACATGAGTTTGCTAAGGTATAGACATCTGACTGTGACATTACTGATTCATGGCTCGCCCACTGGAAGAACTATAGTGTATTGTAAGGTGTCTCTGGACAGATGAGTCAAGAGGGATTCTTAATAGCAGACACCATAGCTTTCATTTGAACCCTCTCCTTTAAGTATGACTCACAGAGCCTCTATTGTGTGAATGATGTGTGTGCACATTTAGGATAACTGAAATGCTTAGAAGTTATTATGCCTGACAAGTGTGTATCTTCTGGTCTGCCAAAACATAGTGTGTGTCTGTCTGTGGGGACAGAGAGGGTGATGTTAGTTTAGTCGGTTCTAGTCCCACAGTGACTCGTTCTTGTTGTTGTGTCCTTGAGCAACTTCAGACAGCAGTCAGCTTCAGTAAAACATCTGGAACAAAGACATGCGGCTGTTTCTTGGTCTCAACGTCTGAATCATCGCTTATCATCACACTTTTATGTACAAGCACTCTCGCAAACTTCAAGCACCAACAGCAACCCCTACCCACAAACCACTTCTGATATGCTTTCACTGACAAATTCTTTTTGCTAAGATGAATGAATTCAAGTCCTTCTGTCTGCGTTTCTGTTTTCATCTCTACACTGTCTCCTTGCCGTAAGACAACGCACATGCATTTCAATACTAACTGATTTCTTTTTCCACATGCTCTTTTCAGAATGTGTTACTACAACAACAACAACAACACACACACACACTTACCTACACTGAGTAATGCACTTGTCCAGTTAGGGAGAAGCCAGGGTTGTCAGAGGCTCCAGTCTCCTCCAGAAGAGAGCAGCACTGATAGACACACATGGATAAGTGGCAGACCCAGAATAGTAACAACCACAACAATTCACTACACTGGTCCTGATTAAAGAAGAATGCAAAGTTTAATTCTCGTTAGCAAGCACCATCTACTGCCGGCAGGTATTGTTGTTGTTGTTGTAAGTGGTTTAATGTCATTAATATCAGCTGATCTGATATTAATTACTGTTCCTGCTCCTAATCTTTACCAGAAAGAACAAAGCCGTCTGTTATATTTGTCTCTGCAATTAATTGAAATTAATCTAAACACATCCCTACTGTGGCATGATAATAATCTTATGTAACACTTTCTGTTTTGTATCTCTCTCTCTCTCTCTCTCTCTCTCTCTCTCTCTCTCTCTCTCTCACACACACACACACACAGATGAACGGCAGGCGAAATGTTTATCCACTTAAACTCAAATCCGACAGCGATAACAAGGTCGCCACTTCATGGCTGCCCCACTACCTTAACTGGAGTGCTTGTGTGATAAAGAGTCAGACCTTATCGATATGTTATCACCCACCGGAAGAGAGGCTGCATGCCAGACAGCAGTAGTTAGAAAAGGGTGGGAGGGGTAGGGAGACTTTGTTACAAATCCCTGTATATAGTTAATGATAATTCAGTCATAGTCCTGCTATTTTCCTTCTTGACCTCTGGTATCATGAAGGTTATTGCAGCACTAATGTGAGGTTGTTTTCCTCATATGACTTTCTTCACTTTAAAAGCTGAGCAAGCAATGACTTATGTTTCTACTTTCAGGTTAATACCTGTTTTGTAGCGCTTGATCAAATCTGTCAAACCTAATTAAGAGCTGGGTTGTCTACCAATGTCCAGGCCCAAGACAAAGAACTAAATTCTCCCAAATTCCCTTAGGCTCAAGGCCCCCATGTTTGGCCAGATGTCAGAGTGTCTTGGACTGTTTAACCATACCTGGGAAATATATCAAAATAGTATCATAGAGTTTCATTTTGGTTGTTGCACTGTTATGATTTTGCTTGACTTTGTGTTTTCCTGCACTTACATTGGAAGCTAAATTGCAGTTAATTTTCTGAAGTAATCTGCAAGCTGAGTGAAGTGAACAGTGAATGCCTCTGGGTTTTATATCCACATGATACTAGTGTTTTACTTACTCAAATGTTTCCATATTTGATACCAGTAGTTATGCCTTAGATATTGTCAAGTTATATTGATACATGGTGACACTGAAGAATCGGATAAAGCAGTTTTTGATCTGACATTCCCTCCGAAGTGTGTGAGATTCAGACCCCTGACACCAAGTGACTGAAACGAGAGAAGAAACCAGAGAAGATGACCATGTGTGGTGTATGTTTTTTAGGTGTGTGTGACCATACACATAATTCCTACATTTCCAAAGTCATAGATTGCATTCTTGTGCATGTGTAAATGCTTGTTTTATTTCTGTACATTTGTGTAAATTTCATGCTGCGGTCTTCTGGGTCAGTCGGTAAGCCATTACAATAATGTTACAAGAAGCAGAGGAATAAGGAGAGTGAGACAGAGAGAGAAAGTCGAGTAAAAGAGGGAGACATGAGACCAAGAGCTAGCAATCGAGGTGATTGTGATACTAGAGTTGGAGGAAGAGAAAGGGAGCAGGAGGGCAGTAGGTTATTGGATTGCTCCGGTCAGCTCCAGAAATGACTTTTCCATGACTCCAGGTATGTGATCCCGGCTGAGCCTGGGGATATCCTCTGTTTATGCTCAGGCAAAGACCCGCAGATTAGGCGGCCTGGTATTCACCTGATTAAAATGACCTTCTTGTGTAAACTAAGCTGGCGGGTTGAGAGCAGTGCGCACATAAGCAGGACCTTTTGGGACTTGGACGGTGTATGAACAATTCTGTCTGTGTAATTAACACACACACACACACTGAGAGCAATGTGTGTTCATACTGCAGCAAGGCCAAATCACCATGGAGATTAAGAAGTAAAGCCCTATGAAAGAATCAGTGGTACTAATAAAACTATTATCCACTCTAGCATTAAACACAAAGGGCTGGCGTACCTGTATCTGGAACACCAGTGCACCAGTACTTATCTTTGTCTTCAGTATAGATGTTTGTGAGTTTTTTAAAGTGTCTGTGTGTGTGTGTGTGTGTGTGTGTGTGTACACAGTTATTAAGGCCAGGTGAAAGGATTAAGCAGTAATAGCCCAAGGCCAGTCCATCATCAGTCATCTGTCTCCTCGTCATCTCTGCTTGTTCTCAAGTTGCCTTTTGTCAGCACCATTCTCTAACATTCCCATTTTGCTACAGTATATACAATACTTTGTATTGTATCTATGTAGTCTCTGTCTTTGTCCCTGCTGTCCTCTTTATATGTCTGTTTTATGTGCTGAGGTCAAGTAGCGTGAATACACAGATTTCAACCTCGATTAGAATATAAAACTAAAAAAACCACCATCTCCCTGCTTTTCAGTGCAACATGTGCTTTTCAGGTTTGTGTGTGAGTATGTGTATTTGCATGCACAAGCTAGTTGTATCCTATGGTTGGTATATCATTGCTGACAGCTGTCATATTGTTATAACGCAGCTTCTTTCTTGAGAGCAGCTGGTTCTGTGGTCTCCTTATCCCCCTTGCTGCTGTAAATCCTTGCTAGTCTGAACCTCGCTAGCTGTTAGTATCTACTTGTTGTACAGATACAGTCACTGCACAGCGTATGAAAATATAGGCTGCATTGACCTAATGATCTTTGATTTTCATGAATTGGCAGAAGAAACTACATTCGAAAGACGCTGGACTCATTAGGGTTTTCCAGCCTGCTTTGTTTGCAAGATTGGAAAAGTGTGCAACAGTTTACAGTACAATTAGAATATAAGACAAGGAAGGATAACTAATGTTTACAGTAGCTCAATCCTGCAAAAATCTTCTGGAAAATATCACCATATTATGCATGTGAAAAACCAGATGCCCCTGATAAACCATTTTCTTAGTCACAAATCTGCCTCTGACTTACAAAGACCTTAAACATTACACAGTTTGGCTGAATCAGACTTTGCAGCCTTTTGCCAGGGAAAAAGAAAACATTTCACAATTAGACTTGCAGCCAAATTGCAGAGAGGTCTAGATGTAAGATGGAAATGTGCAACAATGAAATCTTTTATTTCACATTGAAATGTTTTTAAAGGTGATCAGGGGTTATTTCTGAGGTCAGAAAGGGGGAATGCTTTGTGGCTCATAAAATATTGTTTAAACAAGCATAACATATCTTATTAGATCTCTAAAAATAGGTTCCACTTTCCCTGAACTTAACTGATTTAATTACACTCTGGTTGAGAGTAACACAACTTTGAAATGCAGAATTTGGCTGATGGTTTCAAAGGCCAATAGTGAGTTAAGAATTGGCAAAAGAAGGAACATGTAGCCAAAAATTTGATTCCAAGTTAAACACAAACACCAAAAACTGGAGTAATAGGATTAGCACATGGCTGCAACAATATACTGGCCTTCCCTGGTGGGGCACACCAGTATAGAGTACAGCTCCCCTCCATTTCTGACTGTGTATCAGTTATCTTACCCCCGTACAAAGCCTCACAACAGGTAGTCGGCAGCGCAAAACTGACTCCAGATCAAAGTCACTGCAAGGGCACCCCCGACCTCGTGTCTGAATTGAGCGGGGCTGCAGCTCCGTAGGCATGACCCTTTCTAACAGTTTGTAGTGGACATTTGGCAGTTTTGATCTGCCAGCCACTTTGACCAACAAAACCTCTTATGAAATCAATTTATCCTTTAATTCTTGTATTTAAATCATAGATAAAATTGTTTACATTTGAGGGGTGAAAAATGAGGAAAAACCTGTTGCCAGTTTATGGAACAGTTGGTTTTCTTGGTTGGGCTGCAGAGGACACTGGGAGGAGTGGGAATGTCAAGACAAAGACTACCAGTAGGGAAGGAATGCTGGTGTCCTGCTGAGCTAATCCTAGCTGGAAGAAAGGAGAAAATGTGGAAAGCGAGGGAAAGAGGGAGGAGACGATAAGATGGCAAAGGAAGGTCCATGGGGTTTGGGCAGAAATGGAAAGGGTTGCTTGAGAAAAAATCCTCTTCCCATTCACCAGTTTCTCTCTAACTTTCACCTGCTTTCTCTCTATGGCTTTAGGGTGTTCTCTTTTTCGCTGGTGGTCCAACTGGTCTCTGTTCAGTTATCGAGGCATTTGGAGTTAATGAGACAGCTGTACTATTTGAGAGGTGAAGTCCTTTAGATCAGCTTTTCTCAGTCTGCACGGCACAGCGCTCACTTGTCTTTTTAGTCCTGAGGGGAGTGAGTAATGCCATTTTCACCCTCAAGGGCCATTTATATTGAAACAAACACCTACCTCAGCCTGTTTTGTTTGTGACTGGATGGAGGATTTTAGATTAGATCAGACCTTTTCAGTAAATTAAATCAATAAGGTTTCCCTGCGCACATTTAGATTGTAGATTGTGCTAAGAATCTTAAAATATGTCCAATGTCTCAGAGGCATCTGTAATATTATCCCTGAACAGAAGCAACTTTTCTTTCTCTCTGTAAAATGTTGCATGTTTGCATTTTTATTTATTTTTTGAATCTGTTATGGTGCTGTGTTTGTCAGCATGCATAAGCTGTTATGTTTTCAATCCAAACATGAGAAGAGACAGAGCAAGTCTGACCCTTTTGGATTTAAAGCAGATCTTCAAAGCCTCTGTATGAATGCTGGAGAGGGCTGCAGCATCAGATTGAACCTCTAGATAGGAACCAGACCACTTGGAGCTGAGGGAACATGGACATTCCCAGACCTAAAAAGACTTGAAAACAAATTTTTCAAGGAACTGAACATGTTGAAAAGGGGATTTGGTAAATAAGAGATCTCAGAAGCAGTCTCTCACTCTGTGTCTTTAGTGTTTATGTACAATAGATCCATTGTCTGTTCATGTTTGCACTAAAATTAATGTATTAATTGATTAACACCATCTTTCAGATACCATGAATGATGGCAATGTCATGCTACATCTACCCACTCCACTTCCAGGAGAAGCCAGCATGTTGCCTCACTGGCTGAATCTGAACCATTTCCTGTCCAACTTCCTGCGCCAGGCCTCCTGGTTTTGTCCTGTCTGGTCCAAGCTTGAAGCAATTACAAGCGGCTCGGGGGAAATCACCTCCCTCCGCTGTACGCCCTGGCTCATTTTTCACAACACCGCCAAGTCTTTTAAAGTGTTGACAGAGACATTAAACACGAAAGGCCTCTGTCACTGTCGAGAGCTTTTGGGACGAAGGCTAGTTGGAAATTAGCTGAAAAAAATCATGAAGATTCTGTAAAGAAGAGAAGATGGAGAAATTCAATTTAGAGGGGAGTGACATTGAACATGTAGCTGTTTGTCATTAACAAGAATTAAAGACATCTTTTAAAGTGGAAAATAAGTAAAATACATGGTAATGTGGAGACAGGAAATATTGTTTTTGGCCAGTGTTATAATGTGTTACAATAATGACATCAACTATTTGTTAGTATAAGCTGTCAGCATGCTTTTTGGCATAATTTTTACTGTATGTGTATTCCTATGGAAGAATTATCCGGAAAAAAAGACAGCAACTATCAGCTGATTTATCTCTCACTCTTGACTTCAAGTTGAGAAGTTTTAAAAGGATAAACTGAGAGGAGAAAGTAGAGAAATATGATTAATGGACAGTCGTTGTGGTGACTGGTCCAGACGGATTTCCACAGCGGATGGAAACTGAAGACAGGATTTTTATGATCCCGCCACTTTTCACTCCTCACAACCCATCTCACACAAAACAGAGGTCAGCATTTCCTCGTCCCTGCTGCCTCTGCTTTTCTTCCTTCCATTTTCTCCCTGTCTGTTTTCATTCCTGCCTTTGTTACAATTTCTTTCTCTGCTTTTTGGCTCATGAAATTTGTCTTACTCAAATCCAGAAGGCCAGATGATTTAAAGCCCTCTCCCCCGCTTTAGGCCAAAAGATTGTTGAATGTCTTGCTCTCGATTAGCTGTAGGCAGGAAAGGAGAGTGCATTTATCATTACTTCCAGGATTTGAAAAGGGTGAAGTTGGCCATCTGCAATATCATGCTGTTTGGTTTGTTCTTTGAGTGTGAAGTGCCCAGGCTACAGCTCCAGATAGTAGTCAATGAATTCCTTGAAGAAATAGGAATCACATCAGGAGGAAATGTAATATCAGGAGGGAAGTGTTAGAGGTTGGGAAAGGCTGGTGAGACAGGGATTTCATTAGAGGTCCCTGTGTGAACGGTTTTCCTCCAGGAGAGAGGGCATTGTTCTGGTCTCTGGCCCCATCTCAGAGCTCCTGCCATGGCCAAGACTTGTTAGGGAGACAGCCTCCTGTAGAGGAGGCTGGGCAAGGGTTATCAAAGGACAAAGGAACCTTTTGGTGTGCTGACAGGCGGATAGGTCGGACGCCTCGGTGTGTGTGTGTGTGTGTGTGTGTGTGTGTGTGTGACTGAGAGAGGGGGTGTCTGTAGTGTGGTGATGTGTGTGTGTGTTTGTGCTTGGATACAGGAATCCTTCTCTCGCATGCTTTTACATGTTTGTTCACAGCAGTTGGGTCAGTGTGAATAGAAGACTGTTGATGGATCGCAGGCTGATCAGCTCCCAGGAGACAGACATCGTGTGTGTGTGTGTGTGTGTGTGTATCATGATAGAGCACTGATCAGAGCCGTAACGTGATAAGGGTGACAGTAGGAAATGTTAGAGCAGACCTTTGTTTATTCCACTAGCAGCCTGAATAAGCCAACTAATCCACCAAACAGCTACAATAAGTTAAATTCCCACATCTGCTGACATATTTATTGTAGGATTTAGCTCTGTACACAGTTGCTTAACTTTTTGCCTTTTACAGAGAAAACAGAAGAGCAACTGTAACCTGTCAATGTCAGTTTTAAGCAACAAAAGATGATTATAACGAATAGAATTTTTCTGGACCAGCGCACCGAAATATGGGACTTCATAGCGTGCCTGACCTTTTTAATTACCTTAAGGAAACAGTAGTGGCTTATTAGCAGGCCTGACCCCTAACTGCACAGTGTTTTTTTTGCAAGTCCCGAATCTGCTACAAGGACGTTAAAGGAGGAAGATTACAACTCATCAGACAGATGAAATGTGGTGATAAATGTAAAGGTTAATCCCAAAGTAAACCAGATTGTTTAAGATACATTGACCTAATTATATTTGATTTTATGAAAGATTCCTGAATCTTTGTGTGTTTATTACTAAAAGCTAGCGCTAGGTATGAAACCTAAATCCTGTATTGGTTCTGTCTGTAGCACAGAATATTGAAAACTGTTCCTAAAGTTGGCATCAACTATCTGGTCTATTTTAATTAAGATAAAACTCTTGTACAACTGCCTGTGTTTGAATAATGTGTAACACTTGAGAACTTAACTAAAGGGTTTTGTAGAAAAACATGTTTATATTACTCAAAGTAAAGCACTGTAAAGACTTCAAGCCTTACTAAGGCTCACTTCAGATACCATTAGTTCAATACTTTCCTTCAGCTTAGTGTACGAGTAGAACAACTTCAGTTCGATTGCTTTTAAGGTCCAGTTTAGCTACCATGGATCATGTTATTAGTCTCATTATTTGGACAAAGCCTACAGATTTCACAGTTGATTTGACATTGGGTCAAATTTAGTCAATCTGAGGTAAGTAGATCCCCGTGGAAACCTTATCAAGTGAAGAACCATTGAGGTAGTGTATGTTCTCCTTATCATCATCTCTCATCCCTCTGCCTGCCATCCACAGGGTGATTTGAGGAGCTTGGCTTGTCATATCAAGGCTTCGGCTTCTCATGAGATTAGTTATTAAAACCAACAGGGAATATTCCTCGTTCACAGGCGTCTCTTTCTCTCTTTCATCATCTTTCACAGCATTACCTTTCCTGTATTTTGTCATTTCTGCTTCACCCATTCTTTCTTTTTGCTTTTATTGTAAAGCAAAGACACATGTTCATATTTCCATCTACCAGAAATGGGACTCAGGCTAAAATGAACGCCATCATCCAAATACTTTACTTTACTCATTTGTAAATTTCTCTTCCTCCTCCCCTCATCTTTCCTGTCCCACTGCTGTTTTTATCCCACTGCTCTGTAGATCTAAGTCCAGTGGCCTGACCCAGCAGAGCTCAGCCACATTCCAGGAAGTGAACTGACTTTTAGTAATCTCATTTGTTTTTAATTATATGAGAGCTATATTCTTTTTAATTGCTTCATGGGTTATGTAAACACTGAGAACATGTTTTCCTGTCTGCGTGCTGCTCATCTTAGGATGCACTCTTTGCTTGCTGCTGTGCAGTGTGGTATGTGCTTCCAAATACAAAATGGAGTAAGTGTTTGTGTGTGTTTATGGTGTTTTTGGGAAAGGACAGCAAAGATTACGCAACTAGACAGTCTAAAATTATTGGCAAATCATTTTCTGTCCTGTTCTATCTTTGAGATGCAATTCATGTGTTTTGCATTCGTATTGCCTCGCTGCCCCTTTGTTTTACTGTTTTTGATCGTTACAAAAGTCCTAACAGTCCGTCCCCAGCTTGAGGATGCCAAAACGTATTTTAAGAAGAATTCCAGTGTCATTTTGTAAAAAATTGTCATTTTTCCAACATTAGATAAGATCTTGACTCATAAAACTTTCCACGTTTTTGATGTTTTTCTCTTTTAAATATACAGTGCTATGTTTTTTATTTATCAGAATGGCCGGCATTTATACTACTAGTTGCTTGAAAGAGTATGTGACAGTAATGGGATTATATATGATAATCATGGGTCAAACCCACGATATGACTGGCACACTATATGTGCCTTAATCCATAAAGCCTTCATTTGCTCTGGTGCTGTTTATTAAACCCTCTGTGTTTCCAGCGGTGGCGGCCTTCAGTACTGGATGCTGGGGCACCTTGATGGATTTGGTATGTTATTGGGGGAGACACAGGGTGTTACACCCCCACCCCTCCCGCCTCTGAATGTGTGTGTGTGTGTGTGTGTGTGTGTGCTTGTGTGTATGAGTATTAAAGGCCATGACTTCTTTCTGCCATATTTCATGCTCAGCGCTGTGAAATGGACATCTAACAGCTTTGAGGAAGTTTGATGCGTTTAACCTCTTATTAAGTTCTGTTTATTTCCATACTACTTGTGGTGAGCACTTATATTTGAACATCTCCATCATGTCCCATATGCGTCCTCTGATGCTTCATAACCCATTGTTATGTGTCACACAACAGAATGAAAACCTTTTTTCAGTATGAGCACAATGTTTTTGTCAGTGGAGTTGGACACAGTTACTTTCTCACAGTCACCAACAGGTTTTTCTTGACTGTTTTTCCCCTCTTTTTCTTGTCCCTCCACAGTTTCTCTTTCACCAGGTTTGTCTTCCGCCTCTCACACACTATTGAATCATAGTTTATAAGTCATTAATTATGTATGAATGATGAATGAATAACCCTAAAGCAAATAACTGGAACTCTCTTGATGTAGTTGACATTTTAAGAATGAAAGTATCATCTCTGAGGACATCTGGTTCTGGGCTCATTGCTGTTCTGAGGGTCAGTTCAAAGTCTTGTGAAGCTGCCTATAGTTTTTCAGCTATTATTTGCTGGATTTAACCTTCCTGAAGACTTAAACTGGGCTCAGACTCCTGAAGCTAAAAAAGTCCCTCAAAACAGCGGTCTAAGAACTATAATCGTTCCCAGTTTTTGCAGTGCGAACACAATAAAAAGGGGAGGGGTCCTCCAACTGTTCTTAGAACTATGAAAAAGTTCCTCTGGTCCGAAAATGCCTCTTGTTAATGTAACATGTATTTTTTCATTCGAAGCACAGTGTATGAAACATGCTATGCCTTGTTACCCACATGGTTGATTACCCTCTGGAGTACCCACAATGCAGCACACCTTCGCTCTAAATCTGATGACCTGTTGGTTGCATTGATAGTGATTCTGATTAATCATGGTGCTGAGATGTGGACAAGCGCCATGGCCGCTGTTTGGCTTGTTAGACAGCTTTTTTCAGTGGTGGAATGAAAAAAAATAAAAAAATCAAAGCCAGCCACGAGTGTATTTGGAGGTTGCGGGTTTGGTTAAGAGTGCTGTATGTTTGCAGATGTTTAGTTCGAGGGTGAACGCTGCTGAACTCAAAGAAGAGGTTAAATCTTTCCTGTGGTGCATTTACTGTATGTTGTTTTCCCAGAGGCACATTCTAATTTTTCTAAATATACAAATAACATGTATACCTTAAAGGAACATCAGTGGCATGTAAAGTACATGTACATTTTTAATAGAAAAAATACATAAACCTCTAGTGACAGTGTGATGGTTGTACTATCATATGATTTTCCTCGAGGGACAAAAGGTTCAGTGAGGCTGTTTTTATGAGAGTGAATGAAACAAAATGGACCACCCATAGTCTTTTAATAAACACACGCTCTGTCTGTCTCAGCCACTCATACAGGACCATGCAAAGGATTTTCTCTTTTGGCACAAATATACACACACACGTCCACTGTGGCATTGATTTAGACAAGCATACACACTCTGATAAGGGTGGCGGTGTCCTGTGTGTACACACGGACACATGCATTATGTCTGTTCACACGATATGTGAGACCCAACTACAACATCATATACTGAAACATACAATCCCATATAAACATTTTGTTCCATATTTGTCAATCAGCTGACTGCTCGGCTCACCTACTGTTGGCAGACTAGTGCCAAGTGTGCACTGTCGCAGCATGACCCTACATGCAGACATTTGACGTGTGGTTTGCAGTGCTTTTTAGCTGCAAAGCGTTCAACCATCACAAAATTTCACTGGAATTTCAAAAACAACAAGCTGTTTTGTTTCAGGGTGGGCTGTGATTGGCTAGTCGCATCACTGCAAAGCAACACGTCAAAGCGTCTAAACTTCAAAAAGCAATGCTGCATGCCAAGTGTGTGTGTGTGCGCATGTGTTTTATGGGAATCAATAAGGACTGACTTTTTTGACTTGGGGTCTTGAATAGGGCTGCAACTAACAATTATTTTTTATTATAGATTAATCAATTAAGTGTTTTTTTCTGTAAAATAGTGAAAAAAGTCTATTATAATTTATCAGAGCCCAATGTGACGTCTTCAAATGACTTGCATTGTTCAAACAACAGTCCAAAATCCAAATATGTTCAGTTTTCTATCATATATGACACTGGAGAATCTGAAACCACAGAATAATTGTTGCAGATTAATTCAGTTAATCGATTGATTAATCAGCTAATCATTTCAGCTCTAGTCTTTAATGTGTTTTAGCCGCAAATAGCTGCATGTAGGATGCTGTGGGTCATATAGATTTCTAGCATGTAATCGGCTCAGCTGATCCAAAAAAAAAAATTTCCATTATTTGAAATGAAATGAGTACTTTCACAAATAATAAAACTGTCTTTATTTACAACAATACCTTGAGTAATTTAATATATATTATATTGCATAGTAATTTGAACGCCACAGCGGCTTCTAGCTGCTCACTAATGACGCTGTAATGTACCAGTATGTGGTGGAAGAAGGGGAGAAGGAGTTTGTTGCATTTTTACCTTCCTTACACACACAGACAAAAATGTACTTGACCTCCACAGTCAGTAGTAAGAAATTGGCCAAATAAACCACAACTAGATTCCAGTAGAAAGGAAAAGAACACCAGTGAAAGAGTGAGAAGTAGTGAAAGACAACTTCTTCTTCTGGCCATACAGCTCTTTGCACTTAATTTGTAAACTGACATGGGTCATATACACCCCTATTCATCTGTCATTGATATCCCTCCTTTCTCCCTGATTTTTTTGTTCTGCTTTATTTTCTCGGTCTCCTCGTTTCCATGGCCATAGTCATTAGAGATATGTGTTTTTAGCAGTTCAAGTGTAGCTGTCATATCACGCTGAGGGGCAAACAAACACAATACAGCAACATGTGGACTGCACATGAATGTCAAGTCATAATACCTTATTATGTTTCTTCTTGCCTTCAAATCTCCCTCTTTCTGTCTCCCTCTCACCCACTTGCACTCATCTTCGTCTTTGTTCCAGGGCCCTTTGAGGGTGTTTTTCAAAACAGGCGTTATTGACATTGAAGCCCTAATCAAATGCAGGCATCTCTGGCTAACTGAAACCATAAAGGGAGGGGAGGATGGAGAGCAAAAAGGCGAGGGGCTTGGCTTCAGCATTAAAAGGCATAAAACGATTTTCAACACAAAGCTGGTCAAGTGTATTCCAAATCTGTCACTGTTTTCAATTGAAGAGGCGTCATTTGTGTTTTAGAATAAAGTTATTCTCTCCATCATGCTGAACATTCGTTGAGACCCGCAGGGAGAGAAATGACAAACTATCACAGTGAGATTGGGTAACAAAAGATTTCTTACATTACAGAGTATTTTGTTGATTTGCAGGTGTTTCATTCATGGCTGAATGTTTCATATGATTTTTTTCTTTTTTTCATCAAAAAGAAATCATTGACATTGACTGCATGTTGTGACTTCAATCCCTGGCCAACATTTCTCCTGTCTTTTCTAAATACCTTTACCCTTCTGGGAACTTGTTCAAAGCTTTGGAGTTAGTCAGTTTTAAGCAGCGTTCAACATGTTGCACCAGTCTCATTTATCTTCATTTGAAGTGTACAATACATCCTTTTCTAGGTTAGATCTACTCCTCCATACATTTTGCCTGTTGGCCTGCTGTATAAGTGTTGATTTCATTGCACAGAACATACAGAAATGTCTTGAGACTGAGCTTTGCATTCAGTGGACACATATTCTAAAATGGTTATAAATGACCAAAAATAATTATCCCAAATCAGAAAAATTACTGCCTAAATTTACTCAGGTCATTGAGTGAAAAGCCCATGTATCTGCAGCAAGTGTGTCTGAGGGTGGGCAGCCATTTAGAGACGGCTCAAGTCAGGAATACATTTGGAAGTCACCTTGTTGATTGTGTCACTCTGGCCAGTGAAATTACAGCACAGTGTGCTTGTTTGTAACCTTATTTCCATGAGCACCAAATAAAGTAAAGTTTCACTTTCTGTCTAGTTTGGCTTTCTCAGAAACGCCTAGTTTCAGCCAGGAAGCAAGTGGGCAAACTTTGATTTATGCGTTGGGTGAAATGGAGAGAGACACGCCTGAACCAAAACATACATGAAATGTGTGTTTTCATAAACAAACTGCATCATGTAATGTGTGTCTCCTCTTCCACTGTTCTTCCTACTGTTTTGGCATAAAAATTCAATTACGTTATATTACAGCACTGCTTTAGACCAAGAAAAAAAGAAATTTAACGGTGGGTGTTCAGCCTGAGTCTTGACACTGTGAAGAAGCTCAGTCCTTAGACATTTTTCAGAGGATGGTAGATGCACCAAACTGTAGATTCAATCTAAGCTCTCTTTGTTTGGTTTCACATCGTCTCACAGTTTATTGACATTGCTGTGCATGCCTTAAACACCACAGTGTACTGCTGCACACACACACACATATACACACACACTGCTGTTTTTGTTGGACTCTGGAGTCTGAGACCTGCAGTGTGTCACTGCGACTGTGGGGAGAGAGAGAGAGAGAGACCAGGTGCATTGTGTCCCTGCATGTTTGTGTGTGGGAGAGAGAGAGATAGGCCTGACCTTGTGTATGTGTGTGTGATTTCCCATATTCCCAGTCCTGTCTCGGTCAGAGAGCATACTGAGGTCTCCCATACAGACCAATCATTCTTTAACCAGCTCTTTGGCCAGTGCTGCAGAAAATAAGACCAGCATTAATTTACCATCACACTATTCTGTTTTATGTCACTCTCAACTTAGTCATAGAGGCGCACACACACAGAGGCCTACACTCTGTGCGGGGCTAAGGGTGCCGTGGGACATTAGTCAGTGAAAAGGAGTGTGTTTTTATTGTGTTTCATCAGATTGAGTGCAATGGAGAATACCAGATGGGAGGGAGGAATGTGATATAGGTCATAAGCTGGATTTGAAATCAGCATAGCATGAACACATGGGGAGCACCTTACTCTGCGCAACTTAAATGAAGCCTCAGCCTTTTCCAGGGGAAAGCAGCCTCACTCACATAAACCACACATGACCACATTTACAAGCCACTTCAAAACGGTTCACATGCTCAAGAATTCTCACAAGAATTGCCCCCCCCCCAAACATTGAAATTATCATTGCGAGGGTACGGGGTGGAAGTGGTGGCATGTTTTAGAAACCGCACATACACAAATTCCACATGAATACACTCCCAAACTGTGATTAAAAAAAACACAACCCCCTGTCCAAAAATGCACTTTTACTTTTAAGGGAATGAGTGTGAGTGTGTCGTAGCTCTGCTGTGAGCTAAATGACAGGGTGGCAGCGCAGGATGACAGCAAGCCGTTTGATAGATGGGATGTTAATGAGAGGAGAGCAGGACTATCGCTGGGGAACGAACCTCTAATACCACGCTCACATGAGACCAGAGCTCGAAGGGGCCACCCCTGCTTATGGGAACTACAGTACAACACAACTTACTTAACGCAGCACAGCGTAGCATAATCTGTAAATGTACTTTTTAATATGGAAATTTACTAAATGTTGAGGGCTTTTACTCTCTCCTGAAGCATACTGATAGGCTGAATCCAAGGATTTACTGTGTATTGTGATTCATTATTAAACATATGGTAATTATTACACAGATTCAGATGTATTTTAAAGCTGTGAGACAGTTTGTGCAAAAGGTCCTGCAGTAATATATTGACAAAATGACCCTAATATTTTTTTTTATAGTTTCAACTTGTATCCATTGATTACTAAACACAGATGTAATAAAACAATCGTCTTCCTCTCCTCGGAGAAACATCTGGAGACCAGTCTGGGTTACGAAGGACTGTGTCAGAGCAGGTACAGTATGTCCTGGGTTTTAAAAAGGTGACATGTCTCATTACAGACTGTTTAAAAAGTTTAATACATTCATGATTCACGAAAAAACAAAATAACTGGACACACTGGACAGTGCAGCAGCTACAAAAACATGGCTCAGTCCAGCTGCTGGAAGATTCTTGAGTTTCTTTTTTCTTTGCTAGGTGATGTGGTTAAGTTTGTGGCTTTTTTCCTGAAGTTGTGTGTAGTTGCATGTGTGTTTTTTTTGTTTTGTTTTTGTTTTTTGTCATGAAAAGAGTGAACACTTAGGTATCCTGGTGGTCAAGGCATTTAAGACTCTGACTATGTAATCGCCCAGGGACCTTTGTTGCATGTTATCCCCTCGTCTTCTCTCTACTGTAAGCTATCCAATAAAGGCAAAAAAAAATGCCCAAAACACACTTGGAAAAAAAGAGACATGCATATAGTCACACAGAAATCATTCTTCTGTTAGCAGTGATTCTCATTTACAGTGTACACTAAGAAATAGCCGAAACACACATTTTATCATAAAGAAAAGCAGGAATATTCTAAATAAATGTGGCCACATTTGGGAATATTAAACAGTAAGTGCCTCAACAGACTGCCTCTCTCTGTCTTTATAAGCTCTCTTTTTAAAAGCGTATCTAGACCGGGGATTGTATTAAATGTTGTTTCTGAGACTATGGGTTAGAGAGCCACACTTGGCCACAGGCCTACCTGCTTAGGGTCCCTCTCCTCACATGACAAGTACAAAAATATGCTTTCATGGTTCTGGACTGAAGGCAAGAGACTAAGTGTCTCCTGTTGGTCTCAGGCTGAAAAAAATTTAACAGCCCTCATATTAAAGGATAAAAACTGTGTTTTAGCATGGTGAGAACCTGGCTGGGACTCAACAGTACTCACCACATTTCGATAGAACCACTTATTCTCTCTCTCTCTTATATGTATATAAGGACTCATTTTATTAAGAGGTAGGAAATGGTAAATGCTACCTCTATCAGTGGAATAAAAAGATTGCCTTTGCTGTGGTTTTTGAAGATGTAACCTAACAATATGTTAAATTCAGATTATGTTTTGAGTCTGATTTCATTATAATCAAACAGTTTCTGAAGAATTGCAATCTTATGAGTCACACTGTGTCCATGATCTCACCACCACACCACTAAAAAATCTTTAACCCTATTTCTGTTGTTTTTAGTGGACAGTGGACTGTGTGATTCTAATTTTCTCTTATCTCTCATACATGTACCATCTATCTATCCTGTAACCACAGAGGCCCCTTGGTTTCCCTCACAATCCACCAGTTCACCCCTCCCCTCACTTTTCCAGTTCCCCAATAAATAGCACAAAAAAGACCTTTGGCGATGGTTTCTGGAACCAGTTCCTCTCGTTGTATTATATGAAATCGTAAAATGTAGAGACGTGATCAGTTTTGTGTTTTTTTGTCTGTGCAATGGAAAATAATACAGTCCCTAAATACAGTCTCAATGGTCTTAATAGGTTCCATATCTCTGCTTTTATGGGAGTTTCTCTGCGCAGCACAGAGCAACACAGATGTCCACCGTAGAACAGGATGAAGCCTGTCAGAGTATGGGATGGTCGTCTGTGTGTTTTCATGGTGTTTGTGGTGGCAGCGTTGACAGGGGTGTCATCTGTCCTCCCGCCCTTCGGAGGGCCTCCTGACTGTTGGTCACAAACGTGCTCGTTGTCCAACAGAAGCCCCATAAAGAGTGCACAACCGCTATCTGTCAGCGAAAGCATCCATTAAAAGCCAATCCAAATTGTTAGTGTGCCGCAGAATGTTGGAAAATCCAGGATTAAACTGCAGAAATGGTTTTGTGTTTGATCGATCAATTCCTGGGAAAAAAAATCATGGAAAGATGGAGTGGAGTAATGCAAAAAGTGAAACGGGTGTGCTGTGGTTTATTGTGAAAGAGGTCATGATAAAGCCGTATCAATGTTAGAGCTCATTAATGAAGCACCTGTAAAGTACTCCTTAATAAAATCTATACATTTAAATTTAATCCTGTTTCAGACCATTACACGGTTCAAGAGTAGCATTTAACCTGCCTGCTGACACCTCCTGTGATAGATTTAAGGAACAGAACAAACTTGCATTGATAGACAGCTAAAGTAGGGGCAAGGCAAACGTAGGATATTTGTCTTCTCATTTTGTGGCCTGGACCTTGTATTTGCATGTCATTACTGACCCTCCGCTCCACAAAGTGTTCATTCATGCTCGCTGTCCCTCTCTGCGCTGCACTGTTTCTTCCATACACCGCTACCTTCCTTTAAGCCCCGACTCCAAAAACCGCCAGGCCCAAAGGCAATTAGCTTTTTAACATATCCACTTGTTTTCCATGGGAATAGATTATAATGATTTCCTGACCTAAATCACTGGAGACAAGTTAATAAATTGGATTTTCAGAAAATCTAGAGGGCTACTGTAAATAGGTCAAGGGCAGGAGAAGCAGCCACTGGACAGGACTGATATTGAAAACACTTGTGCATCAGTACGATGTTGACAGATGACAGATTCAGTTGTATGTGTCATGGTTTTTTACTTTTAATTGCTTTGCCAGCCCCAGAGACAGTCAGTCCCAAAAACCCAGAAACCCCTTGAACCATGGCCTCCATCCATGCATCCATTTATCCATCCTCTTACCAACTCTCCCTCTCTTTCTTCCACTAAGTGTGTGTCGTTCGCTGACTCCCGTCTCCCTCTCTCCTCAGCGAACGACACACACTTAGTGGAAGAAAGAGAGGGAGAGTTGGTAAGAGGATGGATAAATGGATGCATGGATGGAGGCCATGGTTCAAGGGGTTTCTGGGTTTTTGGGACTGACTGTCTCTGGGGCTGGCAAAGCAAGTAAAAGTAAAAAACCATGACACATACAACTGAATCTGTCATCTGTCAACATCGTACTGATGCACTCTCCCTCTCTCCTTCCCTCTGTTGATGGTGTATGTGACAGCTGTCATTAATGAGTCTAAATCTGGCAGCGGGCTTGGCCTTCTCAGCAACTGGCTGTTGGCTGGGAGAGTAAAAGTAAGAGTATCTACTTAGCATGTCAAATTTAGTGTGGTGAAAACAGGACGGCTTAGAAATAGTGCACTATATGAAACTCAACCCACTTCATACAAATACAAATAGGCTGAACACACACACACACGTATATCAAGTGGTCAACAGCAGTTTGTTGTTGAAAAGAGAGTGTGAAGTGTGCGTGCGTGTGTGTGTGTATGTGTGTGTGTGCTCAGGCTTGCACGCTGACTTGCATCATGTGTGACCCACATTCCTCACTGGTTGGCTCATTCACACGTACTGCCATTTAGCAGAGTTAGGGTTAGCACACATGCATTGCTTCAGCACTTTATGATGCACACGGGTCAAACTAGCATCTGAAGAACTATATGAGTGTATTAAGATACCAGTGGGTTATAATGTATTTGGCATCTGCTTCCGTAGTTGTGTGGCATGTGCTGAGGGCCCACCCATGGGACACCAAACACACTCAGGGATATTATTAAGTCTCAGAATATGAAGTCAGAAGCTGTGCCAAACGCCATGTGCATTTTAATTATTATGTGTTACATTAACTATTCTGTGCTTGAATGGTGCAAGGAGAGGTATGTCTGCATTTCACAGTGGTAATGAGGCAGCTGAGCCCTGAGGAAAGAAATATGGGAATAAGTAGCCTGGTTGTTCAGCATGACGTCAGCAAGTTAGTGTGGCCTCTGAGTGAAAAATGAACGGAATTTTTTTTTTAAGTAAATAGTATTTGTTCCCTAACAATTAAAAGGGACAGCTTACAAAGTGAGTTTTAATAGATAATATCGACCAGAGATTGTTTTGGGCAGCTGTGGCTACTTGGATTGGGGGTTTGATAGCATTTTATTGAATGTGAATGCACTGTTGAATCTGCATATCAAAGCTGAACAATTGCAAGTCTCTTCATTTTGAATCTGTTTATGTTTAGCTTCAGCAAAAATAATAACTTCAGATTTAAAAACTAATCTGACAATCAAAGAGCTAAATCTTTTATTCAGATAAACTAATTAACAAATTCTGAGCTTAACAAATGTTTGCTAACTATGAACCAAATCTAAAATGGATCTGGCTACCAGAACCCAACACTAGTTGCTACAGTTAAATTGTTAAAGTCTTTGAGAGGGAATATTTTTGAATCTGAATGTTTTTCTTCTGCCAAATTCAGGACAAACACAAGATGTGTGAGGCTTGGATACAGGGTTACACCACATTGCCACACACAGCACGACACTTTTACAAGACCTCACATGAAACAGGAAGAGGAACAGCGTGGTGCAAAACGGCATGAAATACAGGAAGAGGAATAAATAATGCAGCCTTGTCCTTGTCTTTGTATTTTCTATCATCAGTGCCTCATAAGTTTAAACAAGCAGTCAGCCACTGCTTGGCCCTGCCAGTTCATGGGCCACTAGTGCTCAGGGAGCTTTCAGTCACCCCCCTCCCCAGGGTCGGTAGAGCAGTCAATTAGAGTTCTCAACAAGCCAACCTGAGCTGATGCCGGCCAATTAGAGATCCTCATACATACACAGCTGCACACATGGAACATTCCACAGGCAGGTGGCAAGAGGAGGACTGTGTGCCGGACGCGCCGTGTCTTGGTCAAGGCCAGCTGGTGCGGGTGGGAGTGACTGGGTGGGTGTGTCGGGGCTCAGTGTTAAGCAGGAAGCGTGGGTAAATGGCCACACACACTCCCTTTCCCTACGGCTACAATGTGAAATAAGCTTTGTGTCCATGTCAGCTCTTTCCAAAAGTGTGGCCATGGACCTTCTAAGTAGCTGTTTTAGCCCCCACTGTGTGAAATCTACCAGGCTAATGTAGGCGCACACTACTTGTGTAACTGGGGTATGAGTAAATTAAGTATGAGGTCAGTAAGACAGTCCCGATGTCGGTAATTAGATACATTTAGTTTGTCCAGTCCTATTTTAAAAGTTTAAGACTTAAAAATGTGTGAATATAAGCCTGACAATGTCTCTAAACGAGCTTTCAATCAACTTGTAGATTTTACAGTGGGACTGCCCTGAGCTCTCAGACAATTATTAGGAACTATTATCATCCAACGACGAAAAAAAATACTAAGCTTAAAAAAAAATAGGGTTATACTTTTATTGTTAATTGTTTACTTTGCTGGAAAGTCAGTTGTGACTGTTAAAAAAGTCTTTATTGAGGGTGCAGCGCTACACTTTTTCCCCCCAATTCCATATCTTTGAAACATGAGCTCCCATAGGTGGCTACGGTAAATCGTAAATGTTTATTAAAGATGTGGGAGCTTGTGATATTGGCAGCGTGATGTAATGCAATGTAAAACTAAAGACGTCAGTACTAAGTAGAGCCAGCAGAGAAAATCACAATGGAAAGAAGCCCAGCAGGTTGATTATTTAGCTATATTCAAAGAGAGATGTCTGGAAAAATAGACAGTAATGGTGGAATGAGTAGAATTGCAGGAGAGATAAATGAAGTGAAGCATGCTAAATCCACAAATCCACACCCACACACATGCACATCATCCAGGCGTCTCATCCAAGAACTATCCATGACAGGCAGGCAGGTTTGAGTCAGGCACTCTACACCTCCCTTGGCATCTTTTTACCTGCTTATCTCGATGTGATGTCAAATCACCATTCATCAACACGAATTTAAGACAGTGCTAGGCTGAACGCAGCCCACACATCATCTGGAGGGCGGAGGGGACAGGGTGGATTATGGGTAATCAGAGCAGGCCTCAAGACAGAGACTGAGGATGAGCGGGAAAGGAATGCAGGAGGGGAGGGAGGGATGAAAGGAAAAAAGAGGGAGAAAGGGCTGTCAGGGATAATGGAGTAGCAGCATTTATCAATCTCTGGATCTACATGTGGGAAGAGGAGGGGGAGGGAGGGAGGGAGGGACAGGGAGGGAGGGAGGGAGGAAAGGACGGAGAGATGGATTTAGGGAGAGGGGGAGGGCACCTAATATGATGGGTGAATGAACAAGGCAACACAGAGGTCGGGGTTCATCCCAGTGAGGTTTTTCTCAGCTTTAACAAGCCAAAGAAAACTGTTCATATTTTAGATATGCAGTGTCTCCTGTACATGTCTTTGTTATGGTACTGTAAATGTTGATTATTTTCAATATCAGTTAACCTACTGATTATGTTCTTTTTATTTCCAAAATATTTTAAATTTAAAATTATATTTAAAAAAAAAAGAGAAATACTGCAAATCCTCACATTTGAGATGCTGGAACAAGCGAATATTTCACATTTTAGCACATACCAGGATCAGTTTCCATAGATTTTGTGGTTAAAAGTGGCTCTCTTTATATTTTGATAATTGGGCAGTTGTGCTGTAATTGGCACCAGCTGAGCATGAATGGCAGAAGATTAACTTTTTTTAAATCTGCCTGGAGTCTACTTCAATCTACCTGGAAGCATTCGATCTAAATGACAATAAAGGAAACACTGAGATGGCTTCTGGCATTGCAAAACCAAAGGAATGAGTGCAGATGACAACAGTGAGAGATGGACAGAGTGGGAGCAGAGACGATGGAGATGATGGATGGTAGATGAGGATGATAGACGCAGTGGTTGGAGAAAAGAGAGTCAGACTCACTGAGAGACAGCGTAGGAATGTGGATGAGTGAATGAGCGAGCGGAGAAGGGAGTGAGGGATGCTGCGTGTGTCAGGGTGTGTTTTCCCAGACCTCTCGGTGTCCCCTCTGTTTGACCCTGTTTTATGGCTCTTTTACAGCCTTTGCATACTGTAGCCGTCCAGATTCCCTTCTCCAGGGCTCTGCTCCCCTTGTCAACCCCAGCTCCAAAGCCTCAGGCGGGGTCAGCTGGCCTTTAACACTGTGGTTCCCAACACCCCCCCCCCCCCCCCTCCCCTCCCCCCACCCCTCCCTGATTCCTCTTTAATTCACACCAGGTCAAATTTGAGCTCCCCCTCTTTTCCTCCATCGTTTCAAGCAAGCGGCAGCCTGACACACACTTTCTCACACACTCATTCATCAAGGCTCGGACCAGTAAACGTCAGTGAACAGAGAGCAGGTGTTTCTCATATTTTATGCATTAGTATTAATTGTTCAGTTAAGGCTTTTTTTTGTAATTTAAAAACATTTTATAGTTGACCTCTTTTGTGCAGTTGGATTTGGATCCTCATCCATTATTCAAGATGTTTTTGGCTTACAGAGTTGCAGTGGTGAAACTAAGTACATTTATTCAAGTACTGTACTTTAGTACAAATGTGAGGTACTTTTAAATATTGTTATTGGGAAATATTACACTTTATACACAAGTACAATTTTTTAGAGCGATACTTATTTTACAGATATACAACATATGATCATCTTGTAAAACA
Organism: Macquaria australasica; assembly: GCA_005408345.1. NCBI lineage: Eukaryota > Metazoa > Chordata > Actinopteri > Centrarchiformes > Percichthyidae > Macquaria > Macquaria australasica. The sequence goes on from SEMN01000016.1 coordinate 560,516, forward strand.
TGATGCAATATTGCAGTTTTTACTACACATTAGTATATAAAGTGGTCCAAATTAGCTCCACTTTAAACAAAGCATCAGTAACAAGAATTCAATAATATAATGTACTGTATTATAGTGTAATACTCAGACAGGGGTCATTATGCATAATGAGTACTTTTATTTTTGATAGTCTAGCATGCTGATAATACTACTTCTACTACTACTTTTATTGTAGTGAAGTACTTTTTCTACCACTGCAGAGTTGTTACTTCAGTCTAACAGTGGCGGCATTTCCTTTAATGGTTGCCTCTTTTCTACATTTACAAGATAAAGCTTCATATTTTTGGGGCAGCGTGTCAGTATCTGTGATGTGAAACAATTCTCTTTTCTCTACTCTAAGCCAGGTTGAGTGTACTGTAGTTCCCCCAGCCTTAACTCTGCACTCACTCACTTTTTTTCATAATTTATGAGCTTTTTCCTATACTGAAAACTCCTCAGCTCACACTTACGCTGAGCGGACCTGGATCTGGAACAGTCGATGAATGAGTTTTTTTTCAGAGGTCTTGAGGTTCATATATTGATAAATCTAGGTGCTCAAAGCCTAATTTGATCCAGCACAGACCAATGGACAGTTCAGCTCTATATATGTGTGTGTGTATGTGTGTGTGTCAGACTTAGAAAAGGCTCCACTCATATTTATCCCTGCCATTTTTCAGACTGTATGGAGAATTCCCACCGCTCCACTCTAATTTATAGCCCACTGATTTTGGCCTCATGGAGTCTGCTATGGCCACTGATCCAGGAAGAGTCGCACTCCCAGGGGAGGATTACTAAAGCACAGTAGCCTGTCGGTTGCCTGAAACTTACCCATTTCAGCTCATACAAAGTTTAAAGCAAGCTCCAGATATAGGAGGCTTTTCTCTCAAAGAAATATTTGTGCACTGTACAATAAAAGGGAAAAGCAGCACCACAAAACCTCCACTACTGATACTGTATATAATTTTCCCTCACAAGTCTATAACATCTCCCCAGCGACCTTCGTTGTGCAGAAACACGCAAAGCCAGACTGCTCTGCTCTCAGATTTAACAAGGTGAAAAGTGGTGGGGAGGAAAAACTTTTTTTCTCTCTAGAATTAGTTTCTGGAAAATGAGAAGAGCGCATGCAGTAAATAACGCTAACAAGGGGACGCCATCCTCTTATCCTGCCTTAAATCACAGCAGGCTGTGTGAGTAGATCCTCAGTCCTGCCCTGTGAGCTGCGTGCAGAATTTCAGCTCCGCAAACAGGAACTCTGGGAACGAACCAACAAATAAATACACCTCAGCGGGGAGATAACTCATAGCAAACCAAACCAGTGAGAGCAGGGGAGACACACAAGGACCCTCTCAGCCACGCAGTGTATGTAGGTGTGTGTGTGCACAGGAGTACATGTGGTTTAGAGCAATTCTGACATATTTCACATGCTGTAGTAGCATATGTATGGCTCTCAATCTCATCTACAATGTATGATAACCTGCTTTGAAATGCAGCTCATTTTTACACAGACATACACATGCATGCATGCAGCTTCTGCTCCAAGACGGGGCAATTGTGTAATGGTACCTAACCTTTACATAAATGCAGATCACATTCAGATTTTAATACGTGCATGGGTGCCACACTCTAATAAGTAAATACATTAGTAAAGAGATGTACAAGACTTCAAAAGGATGGCATTGTTCAATGGGCAGGTCTGCTTATTACATTCGTTTTGCCTTAGAAGTCTAAAATCAGCTCATGCTCCTTGCCCTACCAAGTGTAACGTTGTTATTTTCTGTACCTATTCTGCTGCTCCCTCTGATGCTGTCGACCTCTAATCCACTCTGCCTCATGCTCCCTCTCTACCTCTTTCCTTATCACTTAAGTTCTTCCTCTCTGCCTCCTTCTCTTCTATCCAGTGAACTGCTGCTGACCTCCATGCTCATGTCAGTGATTAATGTCCCCTCTCCTGTACAACTCCTCATCCCATTCAGAAAAGCACAGCCTTAGTGGAGATGGGGATCATAGTCTGATAGTTTGCTCCATCTCTGCTCACAGATATGAGAAGGATAAGAGAGATTAGATTTTACAGCCAGTATGCTGCAGTCATTTTAATGGTATTAACTCATTATTTGTTCTCCAAGTGACCTGTTTATTGTGCATTTTTCCATTTAAGTACGTATTCAAAAAGACATTTTTCTTTTTCTTGACTTGCTGTTTTAAAGACGTGTTTTAAAGTCCCAGAAAACTTGGTTTCAAATCTTAATTTGAATCTATAACCTCAAATATTCATGGCAAAATGAAGTTTAAAACAAAAACATCTTTAGGTAATATTTAGTTTATTTAGAGTTTTACAGTCCAAAACTCAGCTTATCTGCTTCATCAGGACTTTGTGGGTGGGGTTTGATCAGCTTTGATTGATAGTGGCCTGCAAACATGAGCAGACAACACCACAAGTTTTTCCAGATTTTGATTCAAATGTCTCTCAACTTTGTAAAACTAAGCTTTGCTTCCTTAAAACCAGTGAGAAGAACTTTGAGGAAAACACATACATAGAATACAGAATTCTGTAACGTGAAATAACAAAGATTGTTCTAACTGTAGCAGAAAGTAGTGTTTTCATGTAGGACCCCCTCTTTCATAGTAAGAAGCTAATTAAATATATGGTTTTCAGTACCTTTTGAAGAAAAACTCAACAATAAGAGTATAGTTGACCCTTTCCTCTTAAAAATGTTGAAAACATTGATTCAAAAATTTTCTACCTCGGGCTGCTGCTGAACTGAGCATGGATATAATATAGCATGTTTTTGAGTGTCCTCTGGTCTGAACACACACATTTGCAAGTACACACTTTACAAGTCCCAGTCCTTTTGCCTGCTCTAGTCTGGTAGAGAGGACTTTCTTTTTCTCAGTCCATGGTTGAAGTTAAAGAATACCAGACCACCTGTTGGCTAGACTTCAGACACAGAGACACACAGACCGCAAAGCCAATAGGTAGACATGCACACACACGTAAACACAGACAAGCAGATGGAATATCAGTGTGTCTAACGTGATCCTGTTACCTGAAAACCTGAGATGGTTTAGTAGAGATTCACTGTAGAGTCTGCAGGGTCAAATCCTTTTTAATTCTGTTCATTTCAATTCTGTATAATGAGCTGCTTATTAAAATAAATGCCCATTGTTTCCACTATCAGTGTGATTGCAGATTTTGCAGGACAATACTGTATCATTGGTTTGATTTGACTGAAGTTTCCTTAGAAAGTGATCTGTGGTCACACTTGTGGATATATTAATAAAGTTAAAGGACCACTACTAGATGTAAAATGTGCTCTGTCTCTCTCTCTCTCTCTCTCTCTCCCTCTCTCTCTCCGAAACACAGCACCTACATTGTGCAGGATGTCTCTGTAGAGCAGACGTGGCGCTGCTCTGTCAGCGGTAGTAATCACAACCTCAAACGTCTGCCGTCTCAAGTGTACACGCTGCGTGACTGTATTTGCCTAGACCAGATGTGTGTGTGGCGGCTCATTTTGCTAATTTCCTACCCGCACTCTAATCAATACAAACAGATACAAGTCTTTTGGGGTCATGGTTTGGGTTGGAATACCTCTTTTTCTCTGTCCGTGTCTCTACATCTTTCTTTCTGTTTTCTAGCTCTCATTCATTTATTCACTGAATCTCACACACACACACACACACACACACACACACACACACACACACACACACACACACACACACACACACACACACAGTGTATAGGAAAAGCCCTCTTCTTTGCTGCATCCTCTTGGCCCTGCAAAGATCCTCAGCTGTCAGTGGAGGGACGAGGTGCCTCGGGCCCCTACACTGACACTGAGACACAAAGTCTTTGACAATTTGTCCCCCTGACCCCAGCTAACCTGCAGTGGCAGACTTCACAGGGCTGGAGGCCTCCAATCTTTCCCTTTGGCCATCTCCCCCTCCCCCCTCAGACTCCAGGTCACTGCTAGTGAAGAGGAGCTTGCTAAGTTTGTGACTTGCTGAGTTTGTGAACAGACCTACTGAATAAGGCTTCCAGTCCCGAGGCTAACGGACTGGCTGTTTGACGGGTTTGACGTCTCCACTGGGAGAGGACGGAGATAAGGACGAAATAGACTGGGAGGAAATGTGGGAAGCAGAGGGGTCATCTGAAAGGTGACAGGTCACAGACAAATGAAAGTCTTTGTTGTTTTGCAAGGACTATAGTATATAGTATTTTAATGTTTAAGGGAAGATGCAAGGTTGTAGTGCTGAAGGTAACCAGTTAGTTCAACAGTTGATTAACTCCTGTATCCTGTAAAACTGGTTGCAGCATCATAAAAACTTAAAGACACATAATCTATCTAAAATTATCCAAGGAAATGGAAGTGGACAGAAGTGGCCACAATTAAATTATATGTTCATATTAGTTAGCGCTTTAAATCTACAGTTTGTTTCAGCTGACTTGACCTGCTCTCCTCATCATTCCATAAACTGTACATGCTTGTGTGCCAGAACAAAAAGATAAAGTTTTAAACTGTCTTGGAGATGCATCTCAATGTAATAGCCATGTCAGTCCAGCCATGATGTCCCCAGGTGTACTAGACTCCAAAAACCACTTAATCAGCTTATGGTCACAAGTGATTTAAATTGAGTATTTGTGCAGCTGCACAACTTGAAGTTGAACCAGAGGGTTTTATAGTGCAAAGGAGAGAGAGCAGGACTCTGAAGGTGAACAAGACTAATTTGGTCTCAGAGGGGGATAGATGGCTTGTCAAATCATGCATGCACACACACACACACACACACACATACACATACACATGCACACACTGTATCGACATACAGTAGGCACACAGTGACAAATGAGCATTATTGCAAGCATGTGGACTCTCACGCACATACAACCACACTCGCACACATCGCCTCCACCTCCATCCCTTACTCCCTCCATCTTTCTGTGTCTTTCACCACCAGAGGATTATACAGTGGGATACCTTACACCGCTGTTGCAAAAAAATGTGCCCTGGAAAAGCTTTACTCTAAGCGAAAACACAACCATTCATCTCCCTCCGTCTCTCTGCTCCCTCGTTGCTCCCTCACTCTTTCTTTTCCACCTTCTTTTTGTTTCTCCATACTTTTTCCCGTCTCAGGTTTTCTGGGGAGCACCGCAGATGGAGTACTGCAGTGGAAAACCCTATCCTTTTTGTTTTGTGCTTACCTATTCAGTTACATGAGCATGTGGGAAATCTGAAGTTTAGATTAATGTAGTTTCACTGTGCTAATTATGCCAACGTCAGGCTGTGGTTTGGTGATAATAGAGGGCGTAACACTGAAAAGGAGCTCAAAAGAAATCCAGGAAATATTAGTGTTTATTTTTGATATTAAAACATCTGCAGAAAATGGGTTTAAAATTAATAATGTAAAAGTAAATTATAATAAAAATCAGGGTGAAAACTGAGTGTTTTTTTCTCACTTGGAGAGACTGGTGCATATTCAACAGTGCATTCGCATTTTTTCCCAATTTTTTGTTTTTTTTACACACATTTGCCCTTTTTACAAAAGGATCTTGTTTACTGTAAACTAAAGTGGAACAAGTTAAAATCAATTTTAATAGATCTGCTTCTTAATAAAAAAGTTCAAGTATTTTGTGCTTTAGCAAAAACTAAATCCTCAAGCATAATGTATTCTGAGTCTTTAATAACAGCTGGGGGTGAGAGCTAACCAGTAACTTTACTTTATCACTTGCTCAAATTGTAATTTGTAATGTTACAAAATTATCTTTTTTTAAAAGTAACTCAATAAAGACTTTTTTTAGTTAGCCAACTAAACAAAATGTACATGCACAAAGAGAGTGCTTTAAGTAACACACAGAAGAATAGCTTAAATTATATAGATTATTTTGGCAGTTTAAAGTTAAAGAGTCATGTGTTAAGTTACAAAAGGTAATCTGAATACTCTGATGTGTTACCACAGACACCAGAGATGAGTGTGTTCTGTTCAGCCTGGAGGACATTTCTCCTTCCTACCAAAGAAACATCTGCAACATCTAAAATCTCAAACACCGTGCAGGATAACTGGCATGTGTTCCTCGCCCAAGGCGTCCGAAGAGCTTCCAGTTTCCTTATGTTTGGTTATGAGTGACATGGTATTCACCCCCCCACTCACTGAACTCTGCCTATTTAAAAACCTGGTGGTGGTGGGGGGGTTGTATATTGCTCACATAATCTGTGAAATCTGTCTCAGAGCAGGTGTATGTGTGTGTGTGTGTGTGTGTGTGTGTGTGTTAGTGAGAAATCATATCCGACCCTGAGGTGCCACCTGAGAGGTGTAACAGACAAGTCTCTGCATATATCCCTCTCTGGCTTTCACAGAGAGAGAGAGAGAGAGATCACCCATATCTTTCTCTGAATTTCAGTCCTTTCAGTCCAGTAGATGAGCATGCAGACAGACAGACAGACAGAAACAGGACAGTAGCAAAGTGCGCTGGCTGTTGAGAGTGTAAAAGAAAAGTTGATTGATCACCTTTCAACGTGTTTGTGTATGTAAGTATGCAAGCATATTCTTGGTAAAGAGTGTGTTTTCTCTAATGCTGAAATGATTAATTGATTTGTCAATCAAGAAAAACATTTATAGGCATGCCCCGATCCGACTTTTTTCTCCCGATACCAATACCTCAACAAGAGGCCAGGGATGACTGTGGCTCAAAAAACAGAGTTAGAGGCCTGCTCTGAGTTAAATGAATGTAACTGAAGAACTGTATTTAATGTGGATCGGTTGTGTCAGGCATATCAGTGCATCCCTAAATATAAACCAACAACAATTTTGATATTGGATCAAACATTTACGCCGTTTATTGAACAAAAATGTGCTAAAGGTGCATCTTCCAGCCTCTGAAATGTGAAAATAAGCAATTTGAAGATGCCACTTTGGGAAGTTGCGATGAGCATTTTTAACTATTACCTATTCTGATATGTTGTAGACTAAACGATGAATTGAAAAAATAATAATCAATTTAATCAATAATAAAAAATTATCATTAGTTGCAGCCCAAGTTTCCATGAAGAAACCATCTTCTGCATCTCCCTTCTTTCTGATTCCTTCGCTCCCTTTATCTTTTGCTGTCTCTCATCTCCTCTGACTCTAACACACACACACACACACACACACACACACACACACACACACACACACACACACACACACACACACAGGAATCCCAGGTATGCTGTGTCCATGCAGGCCAGAGAAGAAGCGCTCTGTGTTTGTGATTGAAACTGTCCTGCTGCTCTGGGCTGTGATATGATGAGCAGATAACAGCACACACAAGATGAAAGCTTTGAAACGTCTTTATCTCCTCTGCTTGTTCTTAGCCTACATGTCTTTGTTCCTGCTTTCCACTCCAGCAGTGTGATGAAAGGTGTTGTGTCGTGACTTTGATATAAATGTCATGATGTTTTTATTTCATTGTGGAGTGTCTTCTTTTGGTCTTTCCATCATTTTTCTGTTACAGTTATAATTAGCATTGCCCTTTTGTTTGTTGCACTTTATTGCTCTTTCACTGCTCATTGTTACTAGTCAGTTTCGCAGTTATGGCTTATTTTCCACTTCAAATCCCTCTTGATAAGACTATATATTTGTTTTTTATATGGTACAAAAACTGGTTGAAGCATCACGACATATTCATGTATCATATTCTATATACTCTGACAGGCACATTGCAGGTACATGTTTCAGGGTACAGTCAAGGTTAAGTATACATGTGTGTGTCTCATAGATCACACAAAAACTTGTAAAAATATAAAGTAAGTTTATTCTTAAAATGTCATTCTTGTATACATTTCTGTCAATGATATAACAAAGTAAAGAGTAACATCATCCACCTTTTATGTAGTTTATGGTAATTTAGGCTAACAACTCAAACATAATTTTTCTTTAAAGGTCTTTAAAGGAAACAATTGACCTCTGTCTTAAACCCATGACCCAGACTGAAGCAGGCTGACACGAGAGAGCAGCTCTGCCACGGTCGTTGGCCCTGGGCTTATATGGAAATTTCCCCATACATTGTTTAGATTGTGGACACATGCAACCAATTACATACATAACTGACCAGTGTACTTATAAAGGCAACTATCCAGCGAAGACCTTAAGACCATTTTACTCTTCGACATTCTGTTACTCTTTTCTCTTTATCCTTCCCTTAACTGCTGCCTCCTCCTTCCACCACTTTACTCTCCCCTTGTAGCCAACCCACATCCTCCTGCTTTTCCTCCACCCTCACAGTTCGGCCAGAGAGAGATCCGGCGATGATTAACCTTTAATTAATTGAACGTCATTGCTGCGTTTAAATGCTCTGAGTGCTTGTTTTTCCGCCTGCTTGCAACCAGATGCTTGTTGACCATAGAGAAAAGGCCTCATTGCCCCATGTGCTCGCTAAAACTTTGTCCAGCCAAATGATGCTGTAAGTGGCCCATGCTTGAACCTGTGACATGCTTTAATAGATTCTTACATTATGTGTCCCTGCATGCTGTTTTCGTTTAGCTAGTTTAAGGTGCTGGAAACTGGTAATATAATTGTGTTGACGTGGCATTGTGGCATCCATCAGGACGTGTTAGTGGGGTGAGATCTTTTGTACTGTTACAGTGACTCAGTAAAAGGTCGTTAATTGGACTTTTCACCATGTGTTCTTTTAGTTCTTTGTGAGCTTTGGGTTTCAGAGAAGTGAAATCCACATAATGAAGTCTTTGGCTAGTAGTAGAGTGGCATTGTTCAATATGAGGACATTACACAGTTTTTTTAGTTGACTCAGTCCAGTGCATCAACATAACACAACTTTTCTTTGTTTGTTTCATATGTTGTGAACAATACACAAAAAATAGTAGAGGATATGTTTGATTTTCTTGTTTGTGTGTGTTGGTTAAAGAGAGAGGAGGATATCAGTTAGGGCCTCTGTCAGAAAGTGTCTCAACATACATGGAGATGGAGCACTGATAATACACACTGGCCCCACGAGACGAAATGCCTGGCCTCTGTTGATATGTTCAAGCCTTGTCTTATCTTTCTCCCTGAAATCCCTCCAGACATACCTTGCAGGTATTCATACTGTGTGTTGTTGGACTGCTCAAGACAAGGAAGCAATAGTGGCGATTGAGCACGTGTTAATCTTCATAGATATCTGATGACCCTGCAGATAAGACATCGCACGTGGCCTGCTGAAACTATGCATCTCTAGTTGGACCGTTTAAGAATGGGGGAGCTGGTAAGAAGAAATATTTTCATGGCCCCACAAAGGATCACAAGTGTGAATAACAACCCCAGACATGTGAGGCCTTTACTGTATACCATACGAATGGAAACTAGTGTACAGGATAAGCTTGTGTCAAAAGGTAAAAAAGAAAAATCTTTACATGCAAGAAGTGAAAGTTTACTTGTTTAACATGTAAGCACACAAATAGACAAAAGCACGTAAGTTAGTAAGAGATGATTACTAAACTACTAAGTGTTTTATACGTACATACAGTCAGCGTCGTTTGATGCAATGATATATACCTTGAGATTATAGAGATTTTGCTGCAGTGTACCATTACTGAGTCAGCTATCCCTTTATGTCTATGGTTGTTTTGGGTCATTGCAAATCAATAAGCAGGACTGCTTTATCACTTTATTGGATTTACAGGATGTTTGCATTAATGATGTGAACCTTCATATTTGATCCAGAAACAGATATTTTCATAAATATTTGTCAAAATACTGTATATCGATATCTATCATATAAAATGACAAATAAACCACGATGAGGAATTTATCCATACAACCCAGAACTACATGCAAAGAAACAAAATTCTCCTTAGGCAGCACTCACATTCAAGAGACGGACAGATAATTCAGGAAGAACTAGGAGAGCGACTGCATGGCATGAAGCTGAATTTGTCTGAATGTAGCCTCAGTGTTTTTCATTGAGCAAAACTGACCAGTTAAGAGTCTCACAATATGTTGGTGTTCTCTGGCTTTATCCTAGAAAAGTGAGCAATAGTTCCCCGTGGACAGTGCATGAGTTACCAATCTCTCTCTTTCTCTCTGTCTTTCCACTCTTTACCTTCCTCCTCCCTTCTCTTCTCTCCCTTCTCTATATTTACCCTGCAGCCACCTCCCCACATCTGCCCAGTTTCTCTGCATGTTTAATTTGCCGTAGCTCTGCTCTTCACTTCAGCCAACTGCTTCACCTGAACCAAGTCATGCTATGAACTCCCCGCTGCTTCCACCAGAGCATCATTCATTCATGCTTCACTAAGACGAAGGGGGGGAAATGGGAAGAAACGATGAGACGGAGGGTACCCTGTGGTGTGGCGAGCCAAAGCAAATAACATGTATCATGCATGTTTGGATTTGGCCTTTGACCCATGTTGCATGATAACCTCAAGTCTCCCACCTGTTCTGTTATTCTCTTCTCAGTCCTGTTGAACAAAACTGTATGTGTATATTCTAGTTAATAGTGTTGAAACGATGTTAAGCATCGGTTTGAGGTTAATATTCATATGTACTATTAAGCAAAAAAGTGAATGTTTCTAATAGCATATTTTCCTGGAAGAATGTATTATATACTTTCTTCCTTCACATATGTAAAAGAAATGACATGCCATGCAATGCAATGTAAGTTACGCATGTCTTAAGGCAGAAGGAGATGAAGCATGGACTTCTCCTCTAGCAAGATATGTGATTCAAAGCAACGTCTATTCTTATTATGCAAAGAAACTCCAGGCATAGTCCATGACAGGATCACATGAACATTCATGCGGGCTTAATAGATATATATCTCTTGTCAGAGCTTGGGAAAAGGAACGTGGATGAACATTACACACCCTCTCTCCAAACAGGCTATCCTGTACATAGGGCTGTGTTGGTGTGTGTTAACTGATCCCAAATCTAAGAGTCATTTACCAAACTCGTAGGAACAGGGGCAGCCCAGAAAAGATAAAATTACCAAAATTACCCACCTACCATCCACATGCTGTACATATTCACACAAACACACACCTCACCCACCTCCTACTCGAAGTTACACAGTGCGACACAGGCATCAGGCTGGTGTACAACCCTATAGACTGCTGCTCCTCCTATCATCATTATTGTTCCATTACCATGTTTTTCCATAACAATCAGAAGTGACTGCAGTCTCCTTAATGAGGTGTGTGTATATATGTATATACTGCTTCCTCTCTCACTTGCCCTTTAATATCATTGTGTATTAGTGAAGTAAGAGGGGGAGCAGTGTAGTGCTTGTGGAGCCTAATAGTTCTCTGGGAATAAACCCCCAAACACACACACACACACACACACACCCCTCTCTGTCCATGCCCATCTGTCCAAGGTTGACCTATTAGGAGTGACCTTTCGACTGGCTGGATGCATGGATGCAGTCGGCTGTTTTATTAGAAGGTATCAATGTCACAATCTCACACAAACAGCTCCGCAAGCAGCTATTGAATGTCCAGTTTCATGAAGACTTTGGACCTGGCTGTGTGCTCTCTCTTTCAGTCAGCTCCAGCTTGCCTTTATTATGAAGAGCTGTTACCACACTGCATTCAATAGGCCCTTTGTGTGTGTGTGTGTGTGTGTGTGTCTATCAGTGTGTTTAATAGAATGAAACATTGTCATCTACACTGCAGTTTGTTTGTGACCCTGGAGATACAGTCTTCTTCTTGTCTTAATGATATACGATATAAATATGATAATGCTGTAGTGCTGTAGGTGAAAATGGAGGACTCATGTAACGCTGATAACGTTTTGAAGTCGTGTGTGTGAAACTGAAAGTTGGCATAGTTCCTGTAGGCCTGATGCCAGTTTTTTTAATGTCCAAAGATTTCATTTGAAATCACTGCAGTTTAGAGGCTGTTGACTTGGTCTGAATTTGTTTTTACAAGGAATTAATACATTTGTTAAACTGCAGCACACAGGAGATGCAGGGGTTAATTCCTTGCCCACCACTGCAGAGACTCAGGGTTTATGTACTAGGGCAGCAACTAACGATTATTTTCATTATCGATTAGTCAGCCAGTTATTTTCTTGATTAATCGTTTTTCCTACATAATGTCAGAAAATAATGAAAAGTGTCCATTATAATTTCCCAGAGCCCAAGGTGACATTTTCAGATGGCTTGTTTTGTCCAACCAATGGTCCAGATTATCATTTTACTATCATACTAGACAAAGAAAAGCAGAAAATCCTCACATTTGAGTAGCTGGAACCAGCAAATGTCTGGCATTTTTGCTTGAAAAGTAACTCAAATCATAATAGTTGACAATTCATTTTCTGTCAGTCAACTAATAAATGATTCGACTAATAGTTTGAGCTCTAGTTTGTTCCAACCATGGATGAGTTATTAGAACTGGATATCGTGTTTCAAGATGGTGCCCCATTCAGTCCAGTGAAAATTGCTCAGCAGGCACATATTCTAAAAAAGTTACTCAGGCTTCTGCAATTTTGGGCCCATAGGACGTGCGCATTAGTCCCTCCCTGGCTGAGCTGGCTAACTCCCAGCAAACATGAATGTCAAGAAAATAATATACTGATACAACTCTGGGCCAAAACATGTGATATCATTCTGCCAAAACATAATGATTTATTGACTAAACGATTAATGGACTACAAAAATAATTGTTAGTTGCAGCCCTGGTGGTATTACTAATTTTAGTTATGTAAAGTATTTGAATTCTTCCTCCATCAGTGTTTAATGCAAACAGGAGACACATCTGTGACAGACTAAAGAACTGATTGTTCTGAGACACTGACTGAGTCTGTAGGCCGGGTTGCTTGGAATCTGATGATTCATTAGCTGGACATCAGCTTAACTTAATTACATTGGACTTGACGTCACAAAAAGCGTATTTGTAATCTTTGGGCTGCATTCAACATCGTCTCCAAGCCCCTGCCGTCACCAATCTGTGTGTATGTGCTGGTAGAGAAGGCCTATTGTTTTCTTCCATTATGAATTACCCTCTATCTCCCAGATGTGAAACATCATCTTGTTTTTGTACATTTTTCCTGTGTCTAGAAGAAACAGAAGACACCCTGATTGACAATTAATAATGACATGCTTTGCCAAGAAAAAGATGGAAGAAGGATAAACGGATGGATAATAAAAGAGTGTATAATTCCTCTTGCATTTGTACCCTGTGTGTTTATGTGTGTGTGTGTGTGTGTGTGTGTTTATGTGCATGTAAGGCAGCGACAGGCAGGGTGAAAATGACAGAGGCTTTATTTGAAGGCAGCTGGATGCTGAGTTATTAGTAGAGAGAAGGTTGTAAAAGAAGCAGGAATGTTGCTGCTGGGTCCTGTGAGGTTTTCATCAGGGTGGGAGGTGTAATGACAGCAACAAGGATTCCCCTAAAGGAAAACGGGGAGAGAGAGAAGACACGAAGAGCAGTGGAGAGATGAACAATGGCTCAATTGGTAGAAAATATGCCGATATTAGACACAACAACCATGGGTGAATTCCACAACAGAGATTATACTGTTACCACATGGTCACAGATTTGAGTCTTTGAATGCGTAGACGGTCCACCAACTACTAATGGGTCCTGTTAGGATATCCTTGATCTAAACTCTTTGGAAGAAAATGGCAGAGCTTGGAGACGCAGCTTGCCCTGTAGTTTTTGTAAAGACAGTGAGATGAAGAGAGATAGCGAAGATAAAAGAGGAATCCAGTGATATCTCCTTCACTTCACTTATCAACAGTAGCAGTACGGGAGTGGTTAAGAGAAGCCCAACAAGGCAGTAAATAACTGTCTGATTGGTTTTCGTCTGTCAGGCTCTTTGGTCACCAAAAGGTGTTTGGAGATGCCTAGACATTGTCTGATAAGTGGGAATAAAAAATAAAAAAAGGCTTATTGAAAGATTGACGGATTTTGACATTAATTAGGTTTCATCATGCACAAGTCAAATAAAACAGCAACATTTTGGGGGTATTGTGTTATTCTAGTGGTTAGATTTCCCTGTAGTGCTCACAGGGGGTTCAGAGCACAAACAACACATGGTGGTAATGGAGATGTCCACAGTTAACTCATGTATAAGAGGTAATTATCCTGTTAATCATATCTGACCTGCCTGAACACATGCATTTTGAACCTATTTTAATTCTGATTATTAAGGGAAAATGTACACTGACCTGGCCCAAAAGTTACTTGCAACAAGGAGCCTGAGATAATGAAATAAAAATACACACACGCGAAGCATGCACACCCTGAAAGGCAGACAGATGGCAGAACTTTGACAAATTAGCCACATGCCAACCAGAACAATTGCCCTGAGGGGAGTAGGGTGAGAGAGAGAGAGAGTGTGCAGAGGGCGGAGGTAAAGTGAACTTTCCAGCTGTTACCGTATCATGTTTGACATCAGTGTCTTGTCCTCCACCCACCAAAGAGCCCTCAGATTGACACACACCACCAAAACACACACACACAGGTTTATTGGCCCCAAATTGTCTCGAGGCTTTTTTCCTAAAGTCGCTTTTATGTCATACACACAAAAAGGTAGTCATACACAACTACATGCGGCCATGCGCACACGCCAACATGAACTCCTTTCTCTTAATCTCCTTTACACACACACACACACTCCACATCAATCCATAATGTTCCTCTTTAGGAGCGTGAAATTACAGGTTAGAGAAAGGTCTTCTGAGTCAGCATTTTTTAAAACTGAATTTCATCTAAACACACCACAGGAACCATTTTCTAGGCACACACACACACCTGAGTGCAAATGCTCTTCCCTTTTTCTCTCACAAACACACCTGTAAACACATCAAGTCACACTGCCAAACCCCAATGAGCTCACACACCCCTTTCCTTAAATACCACACAACTCGCCATTCCACACACGCAAAATATACTTACCTTGACACGCCTCCCAAAACACACACACACCCAGCTACAAGCATCAGCACACTCAGCACATGGATGCCTGCTTATTGTAAAAGCATGTCCCATTAGCTGTAGATAAGAGCAGATCATGTGGAGCATTAGGAGATGAGTTAAATTTTCAGGTACACCCTCTTTCCACTTCTTCATTTGTTGTTTTTAGTGTGTTGACGTGTTGTAGCTAAACACCCTGTCGCAGAAGTGTTAAAAACGACATGCTTTTACACAGTGCTGCTTTTTTGGATCATTTCTGCTCAGGAGTGGAGCTGCCCCACCTGTGATCACATTTATAGCCTGAGCAGGGTCGTGTGCTGCAGTGCGATGTGGGCGCCTGGGGCCTCGCTCCTGCCCCATTTACTCACCCGCTTCCCAGCTCTGCCACAGCAGCTTGTAAAAGTCACGGCGAGTGTGAAAATTAAAGATGATCTTTACGATCTTTCTTTTTCCTCTCTCTTTTGCGTCTCTAACACCCCCCTTCCCCTTCTTCTCTCTTTCTTTTGCTTTCTCCATCTCACACTCTGAGGGTGAAAGTGCTTTGTGACACATAGTTTGGTTTGATTAGTCATTACAATCTTTTCTTTTCTCTATCCCTTTTTCTTTCTTTTACAGTACTTGTTCCTCCCTCCCATCCTTTCACCCCTCCTCTGGTCTTCCCTGATATGGTTTACAGTCTAGAGACCTGTCTGTCTCAATTGTCTGATCCCATTTTCAACGGGCCATTAAACTGTGATGATTCACTCTACAGTACGCAACCTGGAGTACAACTGACCTTCAGACAAGCTGCTCTAAATGACGTGAAAAGCTCTCATCAAAGAGCTACGCAAAGTTTGATTTCACCCCAGAGATTGAGAAAGATATGGACAGCCAACATGTTGATCAGCCAGGAAAATACAGTCATAAATACGGATATGCAATCGCCCTCAGATGGCACACACTGTCAACCGCCATTCATAAATCACCATAGGAATGACCAGCCGTTCTCAGTTATTCCTGCTTATTATTTGTAGTTATTCCAGGGCACGGCATTTCCGAAGGCCTCCGGGGATAATGACAATGTTAGTAATGTGCGTAAACCCTGCAATCGGATCTGGCTCCATGCTCCCCAGCATTGCCAGGCTGTGTGTCTGAGCAGACGGATGGAGAGGGATGCCAAATCTCTTAGACAGCAGCTTGAAAGACAATTCTTTTCCACGACCTAGGCGACTCAGACCGGCGATTATGTCTCTGCTTTTTATAGCAGTTCTACTGGAGTGACACATTTTCAATCATTACTAGCAGTCAGCAGGGGCTCAAGTGTAAAGTAGCCTCTAGTGCAGTGGCACGCAAGCTAATGTGTATGGTGTTTTATGTGCGTTACAGTTCCAACTCCAGTAGGTGCTGCACAAGCCTGGTTTCATTTAGTGCTTTGATGAAGGCAATTTTTCAGTTTGTACGGCACTATGAAAGCAATTTATTTAATAAATTTATACGTACAGTAAGAATCAGTTTTCTATGCTGGGTCAGTTATTATTATAAAGTCTGTCCTGTGAACAGTCAAGGTGCCAGGGGAGAATCAATAGACAAGAAAATAATCATCAACCTCATAACATATCTGCCAGTTTCAGTTAAGAGGATTAACAAGGATATTTTGTAAATGGCACATCAGTAGTTTTAGGTCTACCTGTGATATTATACTAAATTATCTTGTTTGTTGCGTTTAAGATTAGAGTGATATATTTGCATTTTGTTGAGATGTGACAGCTGACAGCTAATGTAACAATAGAAAATGCTTGGTTGCAAATAGTCAAAATTTATGTTGAAATACTGCTCATCATTTTGAGTTTTGAACAAATTTTTTTGATCTTTTTTTTATCCAAGGTAGTTGGGATGCTATGCCACTCAATGTGCTTTACACATGGGCACCAAAGTGGTGTCGATTAGAGGGCTGCTGCTTGATCAGTTGGCCTTTCAAGTTTCAGTTAGGTCCCACTGCTGCCCAAGTTACTGCATAAACTGTTACATAGCAATGATATAAACCTGACTGTGACTATTTGGGCTGCTGACGGAAGCCAGGCTGTTGTCAGCCTGTAAAAGTTTAGGAGACCTCTCTTTATGGGACTGCACTGAGAACTGGGACTGTCCTTGTTGGAAGCAGCAGCCAGAGCTTGTTGCTGTCACACCTCTCTTCATGAGGCAAAATGGAAAATGAGAAAGCTTTTATGTAGTCTCGCATAGCCAGATCTCCACACTTCGTTTTAGCGCTGTGCCAGCGTTGGAATAAGGTCTGGCTGAACCCATTATCATTCTAGTATAGGGGAAAAACACTCTGGCTTGTTTGTATTTCTTTAAATCAATCACAATTGTCTTGCACGGCACTAAGCCCAGGATGCAGCGAGGACGCCCTTGCAATATAGTGTTAACAGTAACACGCAGATAGGGGAAGTGGAGGAGAATTCTGACTGACATAGTCGGCCAATGGCAGGCTTATACCCCACAGCCTACGTCCTGTGAGTCAGACTAGCTCTTATGTTACTAAAGCGGGAACAACTTTATGTTTAAACTCACATATAGCAATGAATACTTCGAATATTGTCAGATAAAACAAAAGACATATACTTACACACACCCAGACAAATGTGTATGAATTGTAATACGTCTGCCAGCAACAGCAGAAAATATCCAGGGCACCTTCAGAGGGGGCGAAAGGGTAGAAGGCTCCTTTGAGCAACATTAACAACCCACAATATGCTCCACAGGCCCAGACTCTGGTGTTTGGGCTGTTTTTATGGCCTAACTACCTGTGTTTGCCCACCACAAATCCATATTACCCAACATCATATAGGAAGCCTAAGCATTTTTTAGGACCTCGTAACATCTGGCAGTGGCAAAGATACATAAATAGTGAGATCAGGGCTTAGCTTTAAATGGTCCAGGTCTTCTAATGTTACTGGATGAAGAGTTATGGGTGGGTGAACGATTGGGTGTAGATTACAGCAGCACCCTCATTATGTGTAACCATAGTTTCTACTGCTCACAATACTGTACATACAGAAGAAGGCAGCGCGGT
This sequence comes from Macquaria australasica, assembly GCA_005408345.1. NCBI lineage: Eukaryota > Metazoa > Chordata > Actinopteri > Centrarchiformes > Percichthyidae > Macquaria > Macquaria australasica. Next base: position 578,477 of record SEMN01000016.1, read on the forward strand.
GTTACTTGAACCATGCCTGGGTCTTCTCTCTGAAGTCTTGAACTTGTATTGCTCTTTTGCCTGTTTTGTCTTGAACTTGTCTTGGACTTCACTTTTTCCTACCTTTATATATTTTCAGTGATATATTTTTCTTCACCTGCTCCAATATTGTGTATTTTCTCAGGTAGGCCTAAAAGAAAATAAAAGTATATTATCTAATGGTCAAATGGTCAGTATATTTATTGATTAGACAAGAGACTAATTAATTGAAGGATATAGTCTGGAGCTCTCACAGAGAGATCTGTACATGTATTGATTCTTGTAAAGCATCAGTTTTACATTTGGAGAAGACACATACTCTGTTTACTTTCTTGTTTGGTTTTTAAATACAATCTAATCTTGTAGCAGGCTAGTATATAATTTAATGCACACCTGTAAGACAGTACATAGACAAATCTGAACTCCTGCACACTGTCAGCACAACACGTATTAAGGAAGCTGTGCTTTGGCTTTACTCTGCACAGGATGAGCAGGTATAGATAATAGAGGGATGTTTGTTTTGTCTTCGACCTTCGTCAGGCATTGAGGCACTTCTGTGCAGCAAAGAACTTTATGTCATTGAGAGTGTAACAGATGGCAGTATTAGGTAGATCATTATAGGAGGATTGTAGGATTAATTTACCACAGATGCTTGATATGGAACAACGGCCATCACTGTAATAGGAACAATAAGTCCTTGCGCTTAAGTACACCAAATTGAATAAATGCAGTGGTGGTGGTTAATGTGGGGTCAGTAGGGCAGAGGCCAAGGCTGACTACTTTCTAATAACGCTGGCTTAGCTCCTTAAAGACAAGTTGGCTTTACTGGCCACATCCTCATTTTGCACTTGATGAGGGTTAATGGTGCGAGTCCAACAGTTTGTGTTATGGTTTGTGTTCTCAGCGCTGGTCAGTGTCCTAGTTTGACCTCTGGGTGGGTATGGTGGGATTTGTCTGGATTTCAGAGATTCTGAGGTAGCTAACATTGCAAGCATAGTGAGATTCCCGTGGGGATTCAAGACTGACGTCTCAAACAAACACAAGGCTTAGGAACACCGGGGCAAACAAGGAATGTGGTGCCCATTCACAAGCCCTTATAAAAATTCCTTATCGCATGAAATGGGCATGTCAGATTTTCCTATTGGGGTCAGCGAAGTGCATTTGGGTTTGGCTGCCTTGTACTATTAATAGCAGGGAAACTTCTGCTCTTGTTTCAACTCGGAGTAGACAAGTCATTTTATCCATTCGGACATACTGGGAAGATAATGTGCAATGGCTGTCATACGTATGACATGATGATGTTTATTAGGCTAATCCTCGTTGCTGATACATTTTACTTAGCTTAAAGCACAGCACAGTTTAAAAAATAAATGTTCCTGGTGTTAAATTAAGAGCGAAAAAGTAAAGGGCAGTTTGTAAGCATAATTTTGGCTTGTCCTGCTCAGTATAAACATTTAGTTTAAAATGAAATAAAAGCTGTATAAACTGAATTTCAGGAGGATTGTCTTTCAAGACACTGGATTAGTGTAAAGTGCACAGCCAAAAGAACAACACAGAGCTGGATTTGGCAGTACAGATAGCCATCAAAGATAATGAAAAGTAATAAAGTGTATGTGTGCAATGGAAAGCTCCGGCTGAGTGTTTGAGATATTTTATGTGTCTGCGTGTGTGGAGAAGATGAAATTCATTTCTGAGCCTCAGCTGTTGTGTTTAGTCTTTCACATTCCCCCCGAATTCAGAACCATGGCTCGTGTCTATGTGCTGGACTGCCGTCATAAATTACATCTTTGCTTCTCTAGAATTTCAAGTAAGGTGACGATTTGCACAAGTGCCGAGTGAAATGAACCAGTATAATGAAGGAATAATAATAAAAAAGAGAGGAGATTTCTCCTAAGTGGATTACTGCATTGAGAAGGAAGGAAGCACAGCAGACACACAAATAAAAATATTAAATAAGGTATGAAAGGTGTTTGGGGAATCCTGTAAGACAGTATAGTTATAATTCAGTGTAACAGCCGTGCTTTTGGCCATTAGCTGCTGTATGTCAAACTCATTATACAGTGCAGGAGTACATGGTTTTGCTCACTTGTTTCCTTTTTTAGAAATATACAGTACATGTGCAGTGTTTTCACCATCATTTGTAGCTGCAGTTGTTTCCTGTTTGTAAATTCACATAAAATCTGTATTATAGGAAATCAACTAAACTGTCAGGTTTAAAAGCAGATCTGAGCTGCATTAATATGGACTCTTCTTCCTTTGTGCAACCTCAGAGATGGCAGATTTACCTCTGCAGTTGAAAACACTACACAAAGTGAACATTACGCTTCTTTTGAGATCTTTCAAGTCAAATTGATTCACTTCAGAAATAACATTACTTACTTCATCACTTTGTCATGACGAAAGAAAACATCTAAAAAGAGCAAATTTGGCTTTAGACTCTCACATTTTTAGTAAATGTGTTGAAATATGTTGAATTACCATGAAACAAAACAGTCCACAAGCACAATAAAATAATCTGAGTTTAAATACTTAAAATAAACTTAAAGTATGAAAAAGGAATCTGATAAGCATGACAGTGTTCCTGGTTTGCTATTCTTATTAGTTTTTTCAGTGTTATCCTTGGGATAGATATGAGTGGAGCGAGCCAAGCAAGAATATAAAGCTGGAGTTATATGTTGTGGATGGAAAGAGACGGATGAGATCTCCTAGGGTGAACTGGATTTATAGTGCGCTGTGTTTAACCCCTGCAAAGGGATTGTTATCAGGTTTAATACACAGAAGTTTATTATTTAAAGGAGTGCACGATGGAGAGTTGGGGTTCAGGGTCTTACAACATTTTCACCTGTTGATTATACTAAAAGAGGCTGTTATAAGGCGAGTCAGTGCAAGATACAACATGCCGAGAGGTTTCATGGTCAAGGTGATGATTGTGTGATCTCACCGGTAGCCCATAGGGATACAGGAGCTTAAAAGTTGCAGATCACAGATGCTCTTAGTCCAGGGGCTACAGTTGTATCAATAAGTAAAGCTGATCTCTCCTCCTATTCCCCTCAATGTATCATCCCTTTTCCCTTATTGTCTTTGTGCACAATCCTTTCCTTGTTAGGTCCTTTTTGTTGTCTGTCCTCGCTGTGCGGCTGCTTTGGCTATCTTCTCAGTCCTCCCCAACTGTTGGGAGGCTTCAAAGACATAGAGGGCATCAAAGACTTTGGCCCCGAGTGGCCTCCTCGCATCCCTGTGCTCCCCTTCTTCTCTGTCTTTTAGTCTCCACTGTTCCAGCTTTGTTGTTCCTCCCCTCATGTGCAAGTGATTAGACGACAGGGCGAAGGAAAACACAAGCATTGTTTTCAAGGCAGCGGGCACGCTCGGAATTCCAGTGGATTTACAGCAGTGAGGATCCCTCAGATCCTAACTGGTTAAATGGGACTGTCTTTTCTACTTGTCTACAATTTTCTTTTTTCTTCTCTCCTGTTTCCTTTTATCTCATCGTCTTGTTTTTTCTTCTTCAGTTTTTTTTCCGATCATCATTTACCTAATTTTCCTCCTCTCCTCTCCACTCCTCTCCTAGACAGCGGAGATGGTACAAAGGTCTATTCATAGTCTGAGTGACTGCTCATTTTCTCCTCTCTGCCCAGCTGTCTCGCCTCACTGTCACTCTGGTTCTAATGAAAGGTCAGGTAGTCACAGATGGTACAGTTGCTGCTATTGTGCCTTTATAGGCAACGGTTATGTCTGCTGTTTTGTCATCTGCTCTGAAAGCAAAAACAGAGCACCAAGGGTCTTGATATGTAATGGGTTGTCCTTGGAATGACCTTGACAAATATTGGATTATCAGTCCAGCTGGACAGCTCTGGGGTTGCTGCAGGGACCTCATGGGGCCCACCAACTAAATGAAGAACAGTTGAATGCTCTTATTTGACATACTCAATATTACTACAGTGCCACAAGTGAGAATTCATAGGCTTTGCTCTCCATTCTATGCTAAATCAGACAAAAAACATTTTGCAGATGCTTTCCATGTTAATGTGTTTAGATATGAAATCATTTAAGTGTGAAGCAAAACCGACAAATACATGAATAGAGACTGAGGTACAGAAATGAAACAAGACTTATGCTGTGTCTCAAATCGTGTACTTCTAAACTTACACTTACACAATATTTTGAGTGCATAAGTGCGTTCACACTGACAAGTATGGCAAAACGCAGTGTACTATGAGTACCCGGATGATGTACTCACAACGGTCAGAAAGTTGAGTGTGGAACGCTGCACACTTCTCACCCTCAATGGTCGCCATCTTGGCTACGTAGCGGAAGGGGAGGGACCACCAACGTATGAAAATGGCGGCCACGGTTGCGATTGTTACGGCTAAAAGTAAAAGCACGATTAGAGTCTACAGCCACGCTAGCAGCTCTGTGAGGCTATACTAAATGCTACTGTCAGCATGCTAACATGCTCACAATAACAATGCAAACATGCCTGTGTTTAGTAGATATAGTGTTAAACCATGTTCACCATTGTGGTTTAGCGTGTTAGCATGCTGACATGTGCTAATTACCACTGAAATATGGCTGAGGCCGACCTGATGATGCTGCAAGATGGAGAGGTAAAGGATCACCAAAGTTGCTACAGTTCATCCTGAGGACATCAATGTGTGAACCAAATGTCATGACAATCCGTCCAGTAGTTGTTGAAATATTTTACACAAAACCTCAAATGTGAACTTCATGGTGGCGCTGGAGGAAAAGTGAGGGGATCACCAAAGTCATTAGTATGCATCATCTGGGAATCATGAATGTCTGTAAAACATCTTATGCCATTACCTCTGGTAGATGTAGCGATATCTCACTGGATAAGTGAAAACATTGACCTGCTGGTGATGCTAGAGGAAAAGTCAAGGGATCACTAAAGTCAGTAGGCTTCATCCTCTGGGGACCATGAATATACGTAAAAAATTTCATGGCCATCCATCCAATATGCTGCGAGCCGCTACAGCATGGCTAAAAATGCAAAAAATGTCACATCTCCGAAATATCAGCTTTTCAGGAACAGCCTTGAAAGAAGAAACGTCTTTTATGTTAATAGGCCAAGGGTTTGTGGAATTTATTACCTTTAGAGAAGTATGAAATCCTTCAATTTCATTTAAAATACAAACACCACAAAAATCTGAGGAGGTTTTCATCAGGCAACAGCAATATGCTTTGAAACAGACCACCTCGTGCATAGACAGTCCCACTTACCAGACCCAAGGCGTGCCACACCAATAGGAGAGTGCCAGCCAGAATAGCAATTTCTCCCAAAAACAATCAAAGTAAGTGAAGTGTGGATCATAGAGTCCCTCTGGCACGCCTTTGTGTTGCCTGGAGAGTAATGAAAGAATGTAAAAGTGCCTGGGCTCAAATCACACTCCAGTCAAACAAAGGAGGAGTAATAAGGCATTTTGAGAGCAGGAAAACTCTGAGCCTGCAAGTGATTTAAATCAGGGGGCTGATAATACAGTGTGGTGTGTGTTCATGTGTGTCGGTGTGCATGCATGTGTTTGCTCTCATAGTTTGTGTATGCGGTTGTATGCAGCGCATGTGGAGTATAGGCTCTGTTATCCAAAGAAATGTGTGTGACCGAGCTCGTGTGTGTGTGTGTGTGTTTGTATCTTTGCATGGGCTTGTTTCACAGTCATTTCACTGCATTAGACCTGGTTGAGTAGTTGTGTGTGAGTACACAGACACACAAAAAATACAAACACACACACACGCTGCCCTCTAACTATCTGTGTAAAATTGCAGCTGGAGCGGTTGGCTGGTGAAACCTGACAAGTAAACTGTTTTCAGATTTCACTTTAATTCTGTTCAGCTTCATCCCTTCGCATGTGGAAATAATACAGTGATCCACAGGTTTATGTTGTAGATAGGGCTTTATAAACTGGAAGCTGACTGACTTCACTCTTTGTCCTATTGGCTTCACTTTCACCATCACAGGGCCTTCGAGTACAAGCAGTCGTCTTGGTCGGCGACTTTGTCTGGAGGTTTAATATATCAATGTACAACAATGTTTACTGCAATGTGTTTATGTGAGAATATATTAAAATGTTGAATTTAAAAGTTTTGAGAGGCACTGTTGTATTATTTTCTTTCCATAGTAGGTTATGGTGAATCTTAGTGTGTATGTCATTGTGTCTTGTGTGAGAGCAGGTTAGTGAGGCTCTTACCTCTGAGTGCTGCACAGGGCTTTAGTTAAGATGGGAAAGGAGCTTAAGATCGTGTCAACTGTTTATTTGACTTTGAACAGGGTCCAATAGCAAAGTGTAAAAACACCGCAGAGCTAAACCAGGGGCTATTACTCTAACACGGCCTTTGTAAAGGTAACATTTTGTAGTCCTTTTGTTGGAAGATTCAAACGCTCGTTTCTGATTTTTCTGAAAATCATCATATTGAGTTGGACAAAGGAAAGTTTGATTTGGCACTGACTACTGTTCAGCCTCACCCAGTTCTTATGGAACCTGCCAATGCCAATGTAAAGTGAATGAATATTGGTTCCATCTACAGCTTAACTCAGTCAATATCCATAATTATCTTAATACATCTTTATTAAGTTTTAAAGCGCTTTACAGGGAGTGATAATATACAAAACCAGCTATACCATAGCCCTGAGTTATAGCAAAATTATCCTTTTATAGCAGCTATATTGATCCTTTAATTGACTACTGTTTTCTAAAATGAATTTATTATATTTTATCTTCTCACTAGTAACATAATATTAAACAGCTTTGTGAAGGTGATATGCTTTCTGCTGTTTTGGCTCTCGAACAAAAAATGCTACCTGTCAACTTTAATTGATGACTGAGTAATGTAACGGCTCACTCTCGTACACGGCTGCAGGATTTTATCATACACCTTTGCTATTTCACATTGCCATTCCCGGTAAACCCAAAAGTAAACATGCTAAACAGTGCACATACTGTAAGAGCACACACAAATACTGCACTCACATGCACAAAGTAAAAATTTTAGACACTTTTTCTTTCATGTTGCGTTGTTTTTAGTTTGTTACCATCTCACATACAAGCCGAGTGGGGCTGTAAAAGTCATCAGCACTGGTCGGACTCTCCAGTTATTTCTCTACTTCACTGTGTGTGCTCTGCTCATCAGGAGGAACTTTGACCCTGACAAACCTCTGTCTGCACCGACAAGTTCATATATAGCATGACGCTTTGAGGAGATCAACTAAATCAAAGAATGTTATATATTATCCTAAAAACATTATCTTGCTAACATTTTAACTGGAGTTTCATAGCTGGATAATGCCAAGCTCTCTCTGAATTGAAATATATTATTTAAGCCAAAATTGAAAATGAGTTTAGTTGTGGTAAATTGTAGACATACAGAAAGATGTTTTTTTCTTTTTTTTTCTTTACATACTGAGATTTGTGTGATATTGGTCTAAGAAGGAGGGATTACAATTCTTAAAGGATAAAACTGGTGATATTCTCTTTTTGTTTTTTTATTGTCACATCCCAAATCCCATGAAAAGACCAAAACCAATGATACATTCACCCTACTAACAAGTATAGTCTGTGTAGCCAAAGCCTGATATAGTTTATTTAGTCCAAAAACGATTAAAAACACATAAATGAGCCACACCGTTGCTGCACATAAAGGGCAGCACACTTTCTCATTTTCGGTGGATTTCTCAGTGTGGTTTGGAACTAAAGTGCACATCTTAAATGTAACATCTCAAAGTCTTTGTCGGTACCAGAAACAAGTCTTTGAAATGTTACTCGTGGGTCTTAAATTCCTAGTAAGTCTGACAGCTTCAGCATGCTGCCAGCCGGAGAACCACCCAGTAATACCACGTTTAGCTTCCCATTGTGAGAGACTTATGAAGGCCTTGTGTATATCAAAATGTGTTGAGGCACTTCATCAGTATATCAAGACCTTTCCATACAAAGTGATGACAGGTGCACATTAAGAAATAGTTGTTAGGTCCAGCTGGTCTGCAGGTTTTTGTGAATTAACACACACTTTCGGCTTGCCTCAAAAAAGAAAATTCAATTTGGGTTGAAGGATAATTAACTCCACGCTTTCTTCTCTCTCCTCCACCTCCATTTGTAACATCAGGAAACTGTGGATTGTCCTCCACAGCACAATATGAAACTGACATACTTTTGTCTTCATCCTTCTCCCTCCACCTGGCTGTCACATTTTCTGATGTTGAAGGAAAACGAACATACTGTACTGTCTCCTTACAGCACGAAAACACTTAGTGAGAAAGGACTGCGCCCGTCTCCTTTTTTAAAATCTAGGACTGACCCAGCGTGTTGGAGTCTGGTGATTGTCAGCAGTGGCTGCTCAGTTCAAAGGCTTTATACTATATAATAGGCAGACAGACGAAGCTAACAGAGCCCATCCACCAGATGTGGAATCTAACACACTCCAGTGTCTGCGCTGTCTGTCTGCAGCCTGCAGCTATATACAACACACACTGACAAGCAGGCAACATACATACACACACAGACACGAAACAGTAGAATTAATAGGAAATCTCTGCTACATCTTAAAGAGCTTAGTTCTTCATCGCTCATCTTTTTCTGTCTTTCTTTCTATGTCTTTTTCACTCGCTCCCACTGACCATCTCACAATCTGTCAACCTAATACCCAAGGCCTGGGTTCAGTTTATCCCCTAAATGGTTTCCTCCACCTGAGACATCAGTTTTACGCCTTTGATAAAACTGCTAAGAAACCTGTGAAGTCATTCTGACATTGCAGGACTGTGTGCGTCATTAGACTCCAACTGTATCATCAAACACTTGGATAGAACTGGGAACATTCCTTCATCTTTGTCCTAAACTCATGATAAATTGTTTTGTTCCCTCACAAAACTATGCAGTTGCTTTGATCCAAACTATTTTTGTGTCCACATTTGTCACTGTGGATCTCAAACGAGTGGACTTTCAGTAGCCTAGCAGCCCATTTTTCAACCTCTTTTTCTCTCTGCCTTTTGAAGAGGAGAGAGGATTGTTTATGTTAGCTTGAACCAGACCTGAGCCCATCACGGCTTTATTGCTTTGAAAAGCACCCAGGACACTGTATACAGTATATGCTGGTAGGACAGACTTGGATAAAAAGGAGATTCCTGCACAGGAGAAGAAGAGAAAAAGAGAGGAAAAGAGACAAGGCAGAGAAGAGAAAAGTATAGATGATACTGCAATTTGATGAGAAGTTCTGATCCACCAAATGAAGCGCCACGATAACATCAGGGCCCAGCGATATTACTGTAAGCATATTCCATATGCTCTCATTGTCTCCACCTCCGTCTCCTTCTTTTCTCCTCTGCCTGTCTCGCCCAATCTTATTTGATTTCCTCTCTTTCTCCTTTTACTCACTCCTTGTCTCTCTTCCCCCTTTTCTCCTGCCCGCTTGTTGTTTTATTGAGGAATGCTCCACTGAGGAGAGCATTTGATCTTAGTGCTGCTTTGACCTAAAGATGGAGGGAGGGATGGAGGGAGGTAGGAGGGGTTTCGGGCCGCATGTGTCCCCAATTACACCACTGAGATGGCAGCGCAATTCACTGCTTCACTCAGCGACTGGTGGACGGGAAAAAGTCGCCTAATCAAGGCCAGAGTACCCTAACCTGCTGCCAATTCTAACACATACATAGACACTGCACATGCATGACTCTAACACACACACACACACACACATACACACATACACACACACACACACAGGCTTGCTCATGACAAGAGCCTTCACACAGCTCACCACATTTGAAAGCTTATATTGCACACATTTTGTCGCCCCACCCTTTCTCTTTGACTTCCCTCCACAGCAGTCTCATAAAAATCGATAATAAATAATAGACTTGACACCACACGTCACTGACGCTAGATGCAAATAGCTAATGCACCCTTATCTGCAGGAAACCAGTCTGGCTTTTAGAGTCACCTTTTCCCTCTCATCTATCTCATTCTCTGTCTGCTGGAGTGGATGTTGTTTTCTTACTACATTTAGCTCATGATAACATTACACAAATAGCCTCAAGGCACCAGAATTATATATCTTTTTTTAAACACTATTGCTTGATTGAGTTGCATCCAATCTTTCACTGTGTTTAAAAGTGCTATAAATATACAGGCACCTCTTAAAACCTAACATATTTTCTCACAATTATCAAATTCAGTTGACTGTTGTCTGTGTATCCATAGTTACAGTGCAAACCAGAATCGATAGCACCTAATGTAGCGTAACTTCCCCTGGTGTTAACAATTTCACGCTAAATAAAAACTGGACTCCGGTGTAGCCCACAGCTAACTCGCTGACATCATGGCAACATTGCATTTCCTGTTTGCTTCACCTGTTAGCATGATTGCATTTGTAGTGCTGAAATGCTAATTGTGTTAATCCCAAATGGAAATAAGGAAACAAAAAACACAGGAGTGACAAAATCCACTGACTTAGCTTTTTTGTTTTACACAATCAGCATATTTATTTGCCACTACTAAGGCATATAATGTCCCATGAACGTTCTTATATCCCTGGGTCACTAAGATCCTCCTCTATCTATTCACATGCATATATTTGTTGTGTGTCTAGAACCTTTAGACATGCAAACAAAACAAAAAACTAGTAATTTATCTGAAAATATGTCATAAAAACTGCTCTACGGAGTGTATAGTTCCACTGATATGCCAAATAATGCCATTTCTAGGTAGCCCAATGTACCTGGAAAATAACAAAGAACTAAGACTTTAGAAAAGGAGAAAAAAACCAATAAAAACTATCTCGGGTTCAAAGGTCTGGCACATTGATGAGAAGTAAGGAGCAGAAATAACATATGAAGGTGCATAGCAGGCTGCAGGATCCTGCACTCAGAGGGATCTAACAGATTTCATCTCTGCAACCTGGGAGATTCTGAACAGGAAATGAGGTAATACAATAGAGATCTTTGTGCCCCGTAGTACTCCTTTAACACCTTTCTTCTCCACGCCGCCATCTGCCTATCCTCCTTTCCATCGTCTGGGGGTGGAGGTGGATCAGTTATGAAGTGTGTGTTTGAGAGAACAGGGTTTATGGGAGGTGAGGTGAGACTGTGTTTGGAGAAGCAAGCTGGGATGCTTTACAAGGTGTGCTTAGTCAGCCCCCGCACCAGTCATCTGGGGAAATGAGATGGAAATTACAACAAGCTTTGGAAATGTGAGACGGACTGTGATCATCTTTGTCTCTTGTGGCAGATTTTATGTCTCTCTCTGGCACTCGTATTTTTGCTCTTTTATGTATTTTGCCCACTTTAATAATATCCAGGCTTTCTAAATCCCTCACTTTTTTGAAGTTCTCCATGTTCAGTCCACAAAGATGACTTTGAGTGCAAGTGTTTTCATAATCAGCATGCAGTTGCAGCCAATGGAAAACTACGTCAAATAAAGCGAGATCAGGCATGAAGTTCCACCCAGCATGGTTATTTGTTTTGAACTGTGTCTGTGAGGCCTCATGCATCATGAGTCATCATCATAATAAATTGTTCTTGGTGCAAATTACAAATGATGAGGCTCTGAATATGGGAAGACAAACTTTAACTTTACTAAAACAAGATTATTTCCACTGTGGGCTTTAGTGTAAAACTGCAAAATGGATAATTTCCTAATGAATAATGAAAGTTGATACACAATTTATGCACTTTTATGCCTTATAGGCGGTCGGGCAAGTTGAACCAAGCGCTCCTCACATATCTTAGGAACATGAAACCAGATTCACGTACATTTTAACCAGTTTTTTGTGTGTGTGTGTGTGGGGGGGGGGGTTATGCTGTTATTTTCTCCTTCAGATTGGCATTCAGCTCACCTGGTGTCTTTTTCCCTGCTGGGTTTTTCATCGTTCATCCCTCTGTCTTTTCATCTGTCTGCCCTTTTCCTCCTTTGCTACTTTTCAGGATTTTTTTTTAACACGTTATTCTAATTCCCCTCCTCACACACTGATGATTCTTAACATATAGTTTAAAAATCTTCCAGTCTGTTTCCATTCAGTGAGTTTCCCACAACGTCAATTTTACCTTAGATCATCTCAACAGTTTTCATCACTTACATCTGCCTGACATTTTTTCTTCTCTTCTCCTCTTTTGTTCTTCTTTCACATGTTGTTGCCTTCTTTTTTTTCCCAAACTGAGGCAGATCCAGAGCAGGTGTCCCCCCATCCTTCTTAGTCCCCCTCCCTCATCCTGACATTAGAGATGGGGCGAAGGGGAACTGGAAATCGGGGAGTCTGTCTCTACAACACACACATAGTGTATACACACACAAACACTTTTGGTCCATCTGGTTCTTCACTTATTAGGGCAGAAGGCAAATTTCTGACAAATCCTTCCCATTAAGGGAGCCTTTTGGGGCCCTGAATCACCCAAATCCTCCCTCATATGTGTAAAAAGCAGCATTCTTTTTCTATTTTTAGCTACATATTTATGTATGTTATTTAAATTAAATACTTGTGCACTGTTGTGAAACATTCAGTGGAATAGTCAATATTTTTCTACAAGCTGGAACCGGATTTCAAATGTTGCTTGGTAGAAAGTGGAAACATATCGTCTAATTTTTTTTCTGCTCTTAAAATATATATTACAAGCTCCATTTTGACTGTAACCTTTATTGTAGAGGGCAGGTCATTAAAGGAGTGAACATCCACAATTAGTCTTCATGAGACTTTTTAAAAAAAAAATTTTATGACAAAACCATCTGAACTAGAGGCAATCCCCTGCCTTTTGTTTTTTATTGGCCTGTATTATTTTGTACTTGATTGCATCAATTTTTATAGATGCCAGTGTTGTATGAAGTTACTGTTACTGTACCTGTTACTCTCCAACTGTACAGAATTGACAGGGTAGGACAGTTTAGTCTTGTGTTTCAGCCATTGATTAAGATTCTGATGGTTCATGTAAAACTGTGACTCTAGTGATTGTAAACTGAAATCCCAGCATTGCTGTAATATTGCCATTATTTTTTCACGAGACCAACATTTCACCACTGAATGAAACCACTTTATGTCACACACAACATTGCAGATCTAGAAGTAACTTCTACTATCATCAATATATTTTCCCTTATATCCAGTTTTGACTTTTTAATATTTATAAAACGAGCTAGGCTAGAGGGTTACTTTTGGATGACAGTATTGAATTATCTCAGATCATAGAAAATTGGTGAGACCTGCTTTTTCTTGTTAGCGCTTGTATAGCAGATCCATCACACAACATTACATGGACAAAAATGATTGTTCAAAAAAGTGTTTGTCCAATAATGTTCATTTCGCACACAAGTAATATGTGCAGTCACTGTAAGTCAACTTTTTTTTTTAATCTTGAACGGCAGGTCATATCTTGAATTAATACCATCGACTTGATAAATACATTTACCGACCAGTGTTTGTATATTTTGAATCATTCTATATCTCTCAGCACATTCTGAAATGAATGTGAAATCTGTTTTTTGTGGTATAGTATGTGGAAATGCTCCAGTCCAATTCTCTGGCTCTAAATCTTTTTTTTTTTTTTTTGTAGCGGAAAGTGTTTTGGACGCCGACAGTGTGGGTTTGTCTCTGGCTTGTTTTCAGCTCCCTCTTTGGGGACACAAAGCTCTCACTTCTCTTTCCCACCACTCATCTCTCCCATCCTTTCTTTTCCTGTCTTCCATCCTTCTGTCTTCCTCATTAGGCGGCTACCTTTTCTTCTAAACAACTGAAGGAATGCTGGTGCTTATTTTCTTAACCTGGGACGAGAAGAGGTTTCCCGAGAGCATCGGTGTGATTGACAGGAAAGCGTGCTGGAAAGGCTCAGTGGTTCTCCGTTTGCCTCAGAGTCTCGCTGTTGGCAGCCCAGACGTGGTCTCCAATATAGAGCTGGAAAACCAAAGAATAAGAATAACACAGGACGTTTTCACTGGAATGAATATTTCTTTTGCGCGCATGGCGTTTCTTTCTCCCTTTCATCTCTCTGTCTTCTCTACAGTATATCTTTCCATCTCTTATTTCTCCCACAGCTTGTTCTGTGTTTGTCTCTATTTCAAATTCTTCCTCTTTCCCAGTCTAACTTTCTCTCTGGCCTAGAGTCAGATTTCTTGCGGCTGAGTCTATCCTACAGCGTCAGTCGTCGAGAGCTGACTAAGAGTCATGAGTTGATGGAGACACGATGTCTCACACCCAGTTTCCCATAAGCATCCCAAAATTATTCAGCACAGTTTATCTGCGCAGTCAGAAGCCAGAAATCAGTGATCCGTGTTACACATCAGGTCAATCAGTTCAATAAGCACACAAAGAGAAAATGTGCATTCATGGTTATATGAATGGAGTTCTTGATGGAAAACATCTACAGAGCTCAAAAAGCAAAACAGACTTTGAACAATTTGTTTTGCTTGTATGATTGATAATCTTAATTTTGTTCGGAAATGCAAGCAGAGAAATACACAGATGTGTACCAAATTGCATTATTTGATATATATGTGTTTTTGTATTTTTCTGTGTGTTTTATTTTATTCGTGCTTTTAGAGTCAAAGCAACCATGACTATGGCCTGATGGAAGACAGACCAGCAGCATTCTGGCTAATAATGCTAATGTTATCCAAATGACACCATCACTGTGTTTGACCTGTCATTTAAATCAAACATCATTAGCTTGAGATGGTCACGCTTTGTGTTATATTAATGGTATCTGGCCTAAATACTCTCATTGATTTAAGCTGGCCTGCCAACACTTTTTAGTCATTATACGTCCTGCAGACAAGGCAAGATTCAGCCTGATGAGTGAGGAAATACCAACAGACGTAAAGAATGGTTTTGGAATGGCGCCCAGCTCAACTGTAGTCACATGATGTCTAAATCCGAGTCACGTTTGAAATCCAGCAGCATTATCCTGGCGTTTCCCAGATTCCATCTGCTGGGGCCTCTCCTTTTGAATTTGTCATCCTCGAGGAATCTGGGAATGCCGGCAGTGAGCGTATGGAGTGTGTGCGTGTCCCTGGCTGCACCTGAGCAGACACACACACACACACACACACACACACACACACACACACACGTTTTGTCCAACACACAAGCACAGACAGGCATGCAACATGGCATGTGTCTTATTCACACCATTCACACTGTTGGCACACGTGATACACTATATACAGAAAAGTC
This sequence comes from Macquaria australasica, assembly GCA_005408345.1. Lineage (NCBI taxonomy): Eukaryota > Metazoa > Chordata > Actinopteri > Centrarchiformes > Percichthyidae > Macquaria > Macquaria australasica. The sequence continues at coordinate 593,648 of SEMN01000016.1, forward strand.
ACGTACAAAAAGCCAAGTGAGATGACTATATTCATGTCCCACACACAGACAGCCAGACTGACTTCTGCTTTACGTCTTAAATCTTACATTCCACACCTGACCCATGACACACAGAGACCTCAACACGGACGTAACGTTAATGTGCACCATGATCACATCATTAACCGCTATGCTCATTCTGCACAATGCACTGAGGTAGCACATCCTCTGCAATGAAGTGACACACTAACATGCAGGTGTGATGACTCCATTCACATTCCACAGACAGATGAACAGACAGACGGCTACCTCTGCAGATTACGTCAAGGTCTCAGGGCTCAGTCTATCTGCTTGGAAGCGATCAGGTTTTCCAGAAAGCTGAGCGCTTGCACACACACACTTGTGCTGGACCTGTCAGGTGAAAACAGATGAGCTGCACAGTAGGTGGTAACATGCTTGTGCGCATTCCTCACTAGTCTGCTTACACCGCTGGTAACCGGAGCCGAGGGGAGCCTCACCCAGGCTAACCAGCCTTATACATCAGCGTGGTTTCCACTGCAGAGCCTCACAGAGACAGCGGGGGCTTGTGCATCAGCCTGTTTAACCTATGAGTCGTTCTACAGGGCCAAACAGGGCAAGGCAGGGCTTCTGCAGAGCCATCAACACAGCATGAAGTTTCTCCAAGAGCAAAGTTTCTGTCATGACAAAACAGACAAATATGCAAGATGGACTATAGCTTAATATAAACTAAGATGCATAACACATAGCCAGTCTCTCCCTGCAATGGAGGACAGTGAAATTGCCTTCACTGTACATAAATCCAAACAAACCCAATAGACTTAAGTTCATTCCCAAACTCCAGCCCTCTGTGTAAAGTTTACATGCTGTGTGTTTGCATGCAGTTTCCTTGGCACGCTCAGGTTTCCTCCCATATTTCAAAGACATGCAAGTAGTCTGGTGGACTGGAAACTTTAATTTGCCTGTGGGTACGAATGTGTGAGTGGACCTGACCAGTAAAAAGACCAGCAGTTATTGAGTTGTCAGCTAAAGTTAGTCTAAAGTATATGACTGAAATTAATATCACAATATTATCGGGAGTATTTTCCTGATTTTTTCCCATTTCCATGTATATCAAGAGATGGCAAATACATGCACATTCACCGCATAAAATGAGCAAACTGATGAACTTTGTCCCACCTATCAGACAAAACGTCTACTACAATTTGCTTGGAATCATTACTATAAACGAAATGTTCTTAAAAATTCTACTGGAAGTCGATAGAAAGTCAGTAAACGATAATATTGAATTATGCCAGATCCTTTTGTCAGTTAATTGAGATCCTAGTAAAGGTATAAAGGTTAAAGGAACTTAGCCTTCATACTGTTGTGCATGATCATGATACTTACATTTTCAGTATACAGTATGACCTGATTGGTACGCTACCCAATTCAGCCTTGTGAGGGAGAGACGCTACTATAGGGTAACACAGAACTACTATAGGGTTTCAGTGCACATAGTGGGAGCCCCCTACCCCCGTTTATGTCACATGTGGTTAGACAGAGTGGTGGTGGAGACTGGGAGATGACATTAAACTACTGGTTTTGATTAAAACTACAACAAGAAAATCCCCACTGATGCCTCTATGGAAATTCTGATTTTGCTTGTCACTCCCAAAGAGGTCAGAGGTCAGAGTCTGCTTCATGCCAGCGACCCAGGAGATTGTAAGGATTCAGTTTCTTTCTTAAGGACGTCACCCCGCTGTCCACTCAGCCATGCTCTCCACCGTGGACTGAGGAATGCTGGGTAGTGACAGTTGTCATGTGAGTCTGACGCTGTGAGATAATTTTCAGTCGAAGTGACAAGCTGCTGTTTAAAGGAATCTTCTCAGCACTTGTTGGTCTGTGTCAGCTTTAGCTTATTCTTGGTGTACTCAAGTTTCCTCTGAAGTAGCTCTGCAGCAGTTTGAAAGCCCTCTGAAGTGGTTTGGAGTTCAAATTTAATGTTTGATAGGTTTCTGCTACAATATAGACAATTTTAAGACTGGAGAACTATTTTCAATTGGTTTACTTGCCCCCTCAAAATGCCTGTGTCTCTGAACAGTGTCTCCAGAAAGTATGTACGAGCAAAAATTAAAAAACAGGCACTTTTAGCAAGTTTTACACAAAGAGCCATAGTTTCCTGCAACATTTATTAAGGAATTTGTGTTCAAGCCAAACTGTAATTCCAATAGCAATGCAGCTTTAAAACATGTAGTATAAGTTGCATAAAACGTCCTCCCTGCTCAGCACTGTGTGATTTTTGGAGGGGAAGAAATAGTTTGTACTTTTTTTTTTAAGTGTGCTTTTTCATGTTGGAGCAAATGTCTGTTGCAACTTGAGCTCTTTCTTTCTCTTGCTGTCTATTGTTCTGATCCAAAAAGGGCCTTGTCATGCAGCCTCCTGTCATCTACCCTGCTCACATCTCTCTCCCCCGCTCAGCCCTCCCGCTTCTCTCTCTCACCCCCTTCTGTGGTCTTATAAGGTTACAGAGCAGAACTTTCTGAGGCGATGCAGGACTGTGTGTGTGTGTGTGTGTGTGTGTGTGTGTGTGTGTGTGTGTGTGTGTGTGTGTGTGTTAGTGAATCCTGTGTTCTTTGGTCCATGATGTCCTCAGGTGAACACTCTCAGTCCCTGAACTGGGCCTGCTTTTATTCCTCTTTATGCTCCAGTTGAGCCTGGTAACAAACACCTGCACACACACACACACACACACACACACACACACACACACAGGTGCAGCTATTCAAGCACACACAGGTACACATTGGCTGTGTCCGAAATCACTCCCTGTTTACTATATAGTGTACTATATTTACTGTCTGATATTTTATTTGAGTATCCAAACTGTTGTCAACTCTACACCTGGAAGTGAAGACACAAAATGGTAATTTGTAACGTGGGTGTAAATTTCAGTCTCAGCCATCATTATCCTTTTTCTAGTTCTACTGTCCTGTCCAAGGGGACAAACAATAATTTCAGGTTAATTCAACATAGCATTTATTACAATTTTGGTGGTAGTTTTGGCATTATTTGTATTTGTAATAAATACATTTTACTTACCACGTTGGAAACACGTTAACATCACTTAAAAGACGTCAGACTGGGCAAGAAACACAAGACAATCAGACACATTTTAAACAAACCCCTAAATTTAGTTGGAAGAGAAAACGAAACAGTTATTTCCCAAACTGTCAACAGTTTATATCTGCTGGTGTACACACAACATTTTCCTGTGCAAAGTAATTATTACTTAACTGAAATTTCAGGTGCCCTCACTTTCTATCTCGCCTCCAAATAAAGTAATCTGGCTGATTTCTTTACAACATGTCAAATCGTCTAACTGCTTGCATTTCTTGCCCAAGTGGACTTTGTTGTAGCGGCATTGCCCTGTTACCAGATCTCAGCAGTTACCTCGGCAACTACAATGTTATCAAATCTTATGGAAATGGCCAAAACTACAAAAATAAGACTCAAGTCATAATAAACTGGAATTTCAGTCACTAGAATTTACCATCTACTTATGTATTTCCTGTCTCCTCCTATCCTGTGGTTGGCCATTAGCCCCTTGACTCTGTGATGCCCATGTATGACCGGTGTATTTACATCTGACACCATGACAGAAACAGTGAATAAACTCTCCAGCCAACACAAACCTGCACTCTGCCTGGTGGGACAGAAGCCCACTTCTTAAAAAGTAGATTTTACGAGCGCCTTCACTCTGGGTTTATTATGAAGTTTCTCTTTTTTTTATTTTTTTTATGATCTCTCTTGCTGTCTTTTTTCTCCACACTCACATTTTCCAAGTCTTCTTCCCTCCATTTATCTCCAAGTCCTCTATTCTCCTTTTCTTCTCTCCCTCACTCTTCACCACTTTTTTCTCTTCCTCTTGGCACGAAACATCTTTATTCTCTCAAATCCCTGTCATTTTGCCAAGACTGTAACTTTCCGCTCGTTTTCCAATCTTGAGCCTAATTGTGCTAATAATTCATTAAGGCAGCTTGAGCCCTATATGGTGCTTAGTCTGGTTCTGGATGCAGGCCACAGTGGGACATTAGCTCCTTATTTCACTCTTCTCATGTCTGTAACTGCATAGTTGGATATACAAGAGGAATAGATGTTCACATAAATACTTTAAGTACTTCCTTTAGATAAGCATGCAGGAGGGAAGTGAGATGAGACAGTGGTTTGTAGGGAAAATCAAAGCAAGATTGGAAGATACTTTTTTTTCAGCAGAAGAACGTACATTTAGAAGATAAAAAGACAGTAAGGACACAAGAAGAGAGACAGAAACTTTCTGGATGGAAAGTGAGATCTGATGAAAACAAATTGGAGAGAGAACTGATTATCATTCCTGAATCTTCCTCACCTACACATATCTCTCTTTCACCTCTTTAAGGCAGAAATATGACATTGTGAAAATGGTGGGTTTGCTGTTCTTCCAGATAACCCCAGAGTTAGGTCAGTTTTCCAGCTAATAGGGAAGGAAGAGGACCTTGGGAGAGGCCCTAATAACAGAGCGGGAGAGCTCATACATCAGCCTCACTCACCACACCAACCAGCCTGGCTCCAAACACAGCCCCCCAGACCATATAACAGCATATTAGTTGCAACGCATAACCGCTCAAATTGAACATTTCTGATTTTGGTTCAGCTTTACCGTCTAAAGCTCCCTCTTTCTCACTTTCTCCTTCGCTCTTCTTTACTCTACTTCAGGCCTCTCCCTCATTTCCATGCTTTCGAGTTTGAAGTTCTGCACTAATTCCAATATGCTGCTGTCTCAGTAAAGTCACACCAGATTCTCAGAGCTTTTATAGGGGTTAAGCTCATGTCCCTGCGTGGTTTTTATCATCATAAGCCAAATACAGCTGGATGAGGATCACAGGCTGCTCTCATGGAACTTTCTGTGTGGAGATTTGATGTCTGGACTTCTCAAAGGCACCTTCATGTTAACCATTTACTCTATATTTTGCCACTAGGATGGCAATTAATGGCACCTAGTTGCAAATGAAAGAAGAGGTTCCAAAACTTTCAGTTGTATGAAATGTGCAATACCAGCCAAGAGTGGAAAGTGATACTATAATAAAGGTTGTCAAACATCCAGATTTTTCATGCGCGTTCACTGCCATACCAAAATATCCTCTGAAGTTTTAACATATCACTACTGACATGCTATGTAAATATGTGCACGGCTCTATGACCCGGGTTATATTGCTTTTCTTTGAAAATTAAAGGGAAATTACTGTAAAAGTAAGGTTTTTAACAGTTGAGATAATCGTCATTTAAAAAATAAACCAATGGGTAGAGATGGTATCACTGCACATATAGTTCTGGGAAGCCGACTTGTGGCTGTTTAAAAATGGAAGTGATGTGAAATGGTAGACAACCAACTAAAAGATAGCTTGGCTCTCGGCTGGAGAGACCGCACGAAACAGACTTCGACCGATGCTGATAAATTCTCTGAGAAATATCATGAAATGGGGATTTCAGGAGCTGCTGTAGGTGTGAACTACTTACATATGCAGTGGCGGGAGTAATGTTATCAACAGCCAGTTACATAACCTCTAGGTTGATTGTGGTATACACCACTGGCAGCAAAACATTTTAACTCACAAGTCTGACACAAAGTCCTAAAATTGGTACAGCTGGCCCGGTTAAATTTAATAAACTTGCATATCTACATTAATTTAGCATGAATTTATTGCAGCATAATGTCATTGCCTTCCAAATGGACCCATATGAGCACTTTCTGATCTGGCGACACTATCAGCAGGATGACAGTCACAAAAAGTGCTCATACCTAACAACAAAATAGGTGGTTTGTCCGTTCCTTTCCAAAATAACCCATATTAACATCACAAAAACAATTCATATGACTATTTTCTGATATGCCACCTCAGTAGTTAAGTTTTGGTAAAGTTTAGGCAACTAAACCTTCTTTGGTATGGTCGTGGTCATGGTTAAAAGAGACCAATGTTGAAAAAGATGCTAACTGTGGTCTCAGGTCAATGTCAGACACTTTGTACAAGCATGAGACTAACAAAATTCACAGTAATAGCCTCTTCCTTTTTCTCCTGTCATGTAAGCCTTTGATCCTTTTTAGTGATCCCTACTGGCAGACCAGCGTCCTTGAAATACACATGTCCAGTTAACATATGGGAGACCATCAGAGTCAGGATCATGATCCAATCAGGGGCCAGAACCACAACTGCAAGAACCATTGATCTAAACTGACACAGGTGCTGTGAAGGAGCCTATTTTAGGCCCTCATTAACAAATGGGCGTAATACAATTGCTTCCCTCTGTTACAGGGAAACATAAGAAAGCTAATCTCAAAATTGCTCTGCAAATCATCCCAGATATTCCAGATGATTGTCTCAATGAGAGAGAAGTAACAGATGTGACCTAAATAGAGGAGAGATAAAGTGGAAGAGAGAGAGAAATAGAAGAAAAATTTGTGAATAACCTCTCGTCTAGTTGGACAACTGTCTTATCTGCAATAGTAATATCAATCAAATCACCTGTGCCGCTGTTCCTGAAAAAAATGCATTTCCTAAGAGAGGACTGACTTTTGAATAGAACTTTCCTGAAAATACCACCATTTCTTCTCAAACTGATGCAGCTGTGCCTACTACCATACCATTTTCTTCCTCATGGTACACCTTTCCCTCTTTCTTCCTCCTTCCCCTTCCCTTGAGTTCCCATGTCCAGTCCCTCTATTGATCTCTCACCTTGCTGCACTTGGCTAGCTTTCTGTTAGTGAAGCTAGTGAGCTGCAACGTCCCCTCTCCTCTGTCCTTTGTAAACCACAAGAGCTCTGTGTTTCTTAAAGCCCATCAACCCAGAACGCAGAGAGAACCTTGGGGCCAAGACTCACTATAATACACTGTCATGTTAGGAGCCTCTAGAGACCAACCAGCAAGAGATTTTGGGTCAACTCAGAAGCATATTAAAGAAAAGGATGAAGATATTCTCGATGGGGATAACCTAACTAGCAGAGATTATTAGTTATTGTTTGAGTAGCAAATTAACATAATGAACACACACCTATCTTTACTGCATATCAACTCTCCAGTGTTGCTAAATATCTGTAACAATCTTGACCACGACTCATAAAAGCTGCCAGCCTGTTGTTGTGAGCCTGTTGCCGAGCCTCCAGACTCCCCCACTAACAGGTGCAGAGGCCCACAGCGCTGCTCATTAACACAGCTCATTTCACAAGCACCACCACAAAGTCGTTACCATCCTGTCACACCACGTGTGAAACAACACATTATCACCCAATTAGCATGACCCAGTGTCAGGCGCCTGGTCCTGTTTGACTGCAGGCTTTCTCTCCTCACACTCCCCGACTGTCACCCTGCATGCCACACACGCAACAATAATGTTTTCAAGTTGTGAATTCATGAATAAACTGTTTATAAGTTCTTTTTAAATTTTGCTGAAACATATGCAAGTACCGTATGAACAGGGTAGGTTTGCAGAGACATTTGTTTGTGTGTGTGTGTGTGTGTGTGTGTGTGTGTGTGTGTGTGTGTGTTCACAAACACATGCAAAAGCGCAAGCATGTGCACCGTTACATTTTGCATGTGTTTGTGAATGTACGATGCATGCCCTCAGTTGGCTGGCAGCCATTTGATCATTCATCACGTCTAACTATCCAAGCCTGCACTCACACACACACACACACACTGGGTCAGCCAGAAAAGCAGAACCCACTGTAACCGTGGGATAATGTATGTGTGTTGAGTGTTTGCCAGTTGTCTTGCGTCCAAAGAATCAGCAAAGATAAAAACAGTTTCAGGCTCCATCCTTGTCAGTCCTGCATGTTTAAGTCCTGCGCAGGTTTTTTTTTATTTGTCAGGAATTATCTTATCACCTGTGTCAGTGCACATTGAAGCCCGTTTTCTGTCTCCTCTCTCCTGTAATGAAAAGCAGAGGGCTGCTCTGTCATCAGCTGGTAATAACGCAGCATTAGGGTCCACATGGCTCGCTGATAGGCTCCCTGTTATACATTCAAACCTTTGATCTACACTAGCAGATGTACAATGCGATCACCAGTGTTGTTTTGCATTTAAGATAAAATACTCAGTGTGTGTTTGTATGCAGTCTTTTACATAGAAAAGTGGCTTCTGCTGTTTTAAATTTAGGGGCATCCAATTGGCACAAAAAGCCTGGGAGAGAGCAGTGAGTCTGTTGTTGCTGTTTGAAGTGACCCCCTGTTCACACATACAGACTCAAAGTGAGGCTTGCGGCTGGGTTTAGCATTGAGCTGGTTATTTCTCCTGTAGCCACTATACTGGAGCACAACAAAGTATTTCATTTTCCGAGAGATGTTCCTAGCATTGTTTTTCTCATTCAAACTTTTATCATAGAGACTAGGGAAACCGCTGACTATGACATCAGTTTTCCCTATATTTAGTTTGAAGTACTTTTATGTTGTTGAGTTGGAGTAGAAAACAACTCTTCTGTTTGCCAAGGCAATCAAAACGATTGGTTGTCACTCCCGTACGTCAGAGGACATTTGCATAAAGTTGAACCTTTCTCAACTTCCCCACTTAGCGCCACTGGGCAACTTTTGATTCTTTGAGCAGCGTTGGCAGCATGTTTTTCAAGGTTCACTCCACAATGCGTGGCATCCAGTCGCATTTCCAGTGTCTGAGTCTGTATTTGTGAAGGGGGCTGAAGCTCACAGCTTGTCATTTTTTCACTTGCTCTGCCTCATTTATTCTAATTGCAGGGTTCACGATCCATCCAGTGAAATAGCAATGGAAAGTTAGAAGACCCAACAGTCAGAAACATGCTAATAGTCTTCTCCATTTCCTCTGTTTACAGGGTCTGAGTTTCCCCAAGACCCCAGTGTGCTAGCTACCACTTCATGGAACACCTCTAGTGATGGTAAATAAACATAAACGCACACACACAAACAGCAGGACTCAGTTTCAACACATCCTTAACAAACTTCTCTTCAGCAAAACTAATAGCTGTAAACACATCTGTTGCACACAATACATGATGATATGTTCACAGTGCATTTAACACATGGTATGTTGAACTGTAACCCCACATGTGTCTGAAATTACATTCAATGATGTGTTAAAAATTAATTAAAATTTTTTTTAAATTACACATCCTCTGTGAATGGTCACCTTCAGCAACCCAGACAACACCCATTGTCCCAGCTTAGGCTACTATGGAGGATAATTGATGGAACGAATTACACATTGATCTACTCAACATGTGGGAATACAGCCACAGGTGCACTGCATTTCCCTAATTTCCACTGACCTACTTTTAGTTCTCTCTTAAGCAAAAGCTACCAGTGGAGCTTCAAAATGCTGTCACTACATCTTCCAAACCTGTGTCCATATATTCATTAAAGTATCTTTCAGCCCGACTTCTTGCTCAGTTTGTCTCCTACTGTGCCAGACATCCCCATCCCATTTGGAAGGGATACAGGAAGTATGAAGTGTGTTCATGTGAAGTAGAAACTGAGTTGTTTGAAGATGTGCTGCAGGAGCAGATCATAGGACAAGACAGATAAGGCATCTTGTCTTCTATTCCTTCATTTCCCAGAATGCCTTCTGATAGAGCCCATAGAACTTGCTTCAACTTGTTGTATTCAGCTGTTTCTTGTTCAAACAGTGATTTTTGTAATTGAGAATGTTGCTGTGATGGGTAATATTTCAGCGATTAAACTACAACTATATATGGCCAAGCAGCAACCTTAGTCTCATGAAATGCTTGCTTCTTACAAATCTAAACTCGTGGAAAAGAAGCTGCGACGCAAACAGCACTGTTACTACAGTTTAGTAGTTGTTGTTCCTGTAAGTCTACTACAACTAGTACAGGTCCGTCTTTGTCATCCACGCTTGTCATCATTTTTGTGGCCACTTTTTTCTGTCACTGTTTTTAATAGATGTAGTTTGGTAGTCCCCATTCTTTATTCCACCTACAAAGCTTTGACTGTTTCTCCAGCCGAGGAAAACAGCCATCAAAGATCATCAGACCTCGGCACTCGATGGGGTTTCTCTATTGTTAATATTAAGATCACGGCAGAAAAAGCAGCAGTGGCGACGAGCTCTTTTCAGTACTTCCTAACTTTCCGTTGTTGTTCTTGTCATTTGTTGTTTGCTGCTGAGTTTATATAATGCCCCCTCCACTGATGTGCTTAAGTGCATCTTGTGGACCAATGTTCTGAAGTAACACAGGATGCATAGGGTAAGCTAGTTTTTGTACATGCATGAGAGAGCTCACTCAAACATTATCCTGCAGCACACTGACGTGCTCATGATCACCAGGAGTTTCACAGTCCAACAATGGCTTCCTCTTTTGACAGGCTTGTAGAGAACAAACCTGTCATCAAGTCAGATTTAACATGCATTTCACCTGGTCCAAAACCCCAAGAAAATTAAATTGACTGTGGGATGCAATATGGAGATGAAAATGCCTTAAAGGCTGCTTGGTTCTCCTGCATAAACTTGGTCAGCTTATTCCTTCCCTTCCTTAACCAATAAGAATTCTTGCCAGTTTATTAAAATAATTGATTTTGTGGTGAGGATGGTCACGTCTCTTAGATCTGCAGATCCTGACGGAGGAAGCATTTAAAACTGCTGTTTGCGCCGAAGGAACGACTGAGTCAGATCCTTAAAGTTTTCTGGATATATTCTTAACACTGTTGCCCAGAGTTATCAGTCAAATCTCGCCCGCTCTCCTCCGTTTCTCCTGGGCTTGGGAGGCCGACATCCGCTGAATCCCCCACAAAGATACCCTGACCTGGAAGATCCTCAGCATGAGACTTTATTGAACTTGACCTTTATTTTTGCTCTCTCATTTTGTTTGGTTTGTTTAATTCATCTCTTGCAAAGCCAAGTCTCCCACAACATCCGTCCCTCAGCAGATCCTGTGTACACAAAAACAGACATTGTTAAACACACAGGCAAGAACAGTAGTTTCTAGACATGATGGAGCAGTTTAGTCAAGATAATGATTATGGTGACCAATCAAGGATGTTTAAAAAGTCATAAATACAATGAGGAGAAGTTCTAAACAAATCATAGAAACAGCTTTATTTTTCCACAACATGAAATATAAAAACCTACCAAGGCTGCACGTGTGCGTGCTCGCACCCATGTGTTCATGGTAGTGTATCTGTGTGTGTGTCATTTTGAGCTCAGCCCCATGACTAACATCTGTTTCTTATCTGATGGATAGATGGTGATTGCACCACTTGTTTTGTCTGCAGGCAGGGAATGGTTTTGATTGACCAAGCAGACAGCATTCAGGTAGCGTAGCTCTATCAGTATGCATCAGTAGCAGGAAGTTATCATGCTGAAAGAGGCTCATTACTGGGCTGAAATCAGGGGTGATGATAGTTTACTGAACCCATTTTCCTTGGGGCTTTCTTTCTCTCATTCTTCCTTTCGTTTTCTTTGTTTCATTTGATCCATTGTGCTTCCCGCACTTCCTTTCCTCGCTCTCTTTCTCTGTTGGAGAGAGACCCAACTTTAATGAAATTCACCTTTAGCCATAGCTGGCAATGCTACAGTCCTCCTCAAGGTATCCACTGAGTATGTTTGGTTAGCTGTGGAGCCACTCAGGTTTCTGTGCCTGCGTCTTGCTGAGAGCAGCCCGCCTTAGCTTTACTCTCGTGTGTGTTATTGAATATAGACATATATTCACATATAGAATGCAGTGTTGCTGGTGAAATGAAAAGGTATTGTGTAACTTGTGTAGGTTGGAACATATAGTTTGTGTGTGTTGCGGCTGTGTGGGTGTGCGTGTGTTTACATTTGTGTGCCTGCGTGTGAGTGTTTGATTGTACAAAACCACTGTAAGCAAATGCAGGCTGATGACAGGGCACCATTTAGTCGTTTCCCACATTAAAGGGACAGTCCGCAGCAACGGTTTGAGTTTCATAGTCCTCCTGGTGCCAAATACCACAACACTCACCACGAGACAATTACATACAGAGTGGCTTTGTTACACAGACACTGGCAGGACTTCTTCTTCTTCTTCTTTCTCTTTCTCTTCCTCCTCACCTCTCTTCCCATCGTCTCCTCTTGTCTCTTCTTTCCCTTCCTCTGCTCCCCACTGCTTTATTGTCAGTTATTATAACAGCTAATGAAGTGTACAGGCACACAGCTCCAAAGACCATTTTCTTTTCCATCAACTCAACTAATGAGACGGTGATAAAGTGACCTCCTTGCCTTTGGCAAAACACACGTCTTTGAAAAGCGAGCCTGTTCTCATTTGATATATAAAGTGCTTTGTGTTTTTAGATAATATAGTCAGACTCAACGGGTACATTAAGGCGGTGAGGTGTGGCATCAGCTTGTGAGCAAGATACACGTGCCTATACACTCATAACAGTGTATAGGCACGGATTCCCAGCAGACCCCTCATGACTTTGTGTTGATAGTTGGGAAGTCAAATCAAAATGAAAACACACACCCACACAGAAGCAAGCATGCACAGACACACTGTCACACACCCTCATTAAGACAAATGTATCCGCAGTAGTAATGACCTCGGGTTGTACCAGTGTGTGTACCAGGTAGAGCTGAGCTTAGGGTTTGTTATTAAAGTTTTGTTGATTTTTTTGCAAAGAAAAAGAGGTATACAACAACAAAAGCACAACTGGAAATGTAATCAAAAGGGCCTAACAACACAGCCAACCAAAATGACAGCAACATCTCATCAACACTGTCATAGTCCATTATCACAGCTCCAGTTCAAGGTGCAGAGAGAGCAGTGAATAGATGCAAAAATCAACAAAAAAAAATATGAATGATTATATTATAATTATAAGTACACTATATAGAAATGATAATCATAGCAGTAAAATAAATGATTTCACATTTTGAGCCATGTGGCAAGAAAGAAAGCTGAACCAACCCACACATCAGGAAATAGACTATTATTATTATTATAGATTAGACTAAACTAGATTATACCAATAGTATAATGATAACCTCCTAATATAGGTTGCAAATATTTGCTGTTCCCATGAATGATTTTTTTATGGTTTGAGAAAATTCGCCCACCTATTAGACTTATAAAACCCTTTCAGAAACCAATCAGAGGTCTAAAAATGCATTGTTATCAAGCGTAAAACAAAGATTCCTGGAAAGGTTTAGATGCTGGACAGTATTGGCAGGCTATTTCGCACTTGAAGTCATGGCACATTTTTACCTTTTGGAGAGGAGTTTGAGTTGGTTAACGTGACAAATTCAGTGTAAACAACACAGCAGAGTAGAGTTTAGTGAGAAAATATTTTTGCTACATGAAACTGGCCTAATGCTTGATACAGAAGGAACACAGTCACGTCTTCCATCTCTGTACTCTTACGGTTGTCTCATGACATTTAAAGTGATTACAAATGACGATATCATTAGACTTGGCAGATTAAATTGCAAAATAAAGCAAACCAAAACAGCTGAGTAAACAAGTTATGAAAAGAATCCAAGTTACACAAACTAACTGCAGAAAATGCTGCACTCAATATTTTCTTTCATTCAGTCTCTCCCACGCATGCATACACATTGTACATTTTATTGGTGCGTTTTCATTCCCTTCTTCGTCAGAGCATGCCTCTTAGCTTATAGTCTCACCTGGATATCAATTATGCACAACCAATTATACCACCTATTAGGTTTTATAATCAGATTTTGTCTTGATAATCCATTTACATGGCTTGTTAAAGCAAACAGAGGACACATGAGTCTGTGTCAGTGCATTAAGTGTGTGTGTATTGCTGACCAGATAGAAAAAAAACACAGAAAAAGAACTCTGCAGAAGAGCAATAACATAAGAATAAACTTATACATTGTGTCTATATGATCTAATGCAAGAGCACTACACCACACACACACACACACACACACACACATATACATACACACACACTCACCTAAGTGAGATATGTGTTTTTATGTCTGAAACTGTAGTGCATACATGGGCAAGGGAGTGGAGGAGTTAGTAGATATGGAGAGACAGGAAAGAGTAAAGGGTGGGAATGAAAGTGGGGGAGATGGGATGATTGATGTGGCAGTAAAGTACTAATAATGACGTACTTGACTTCCACATCAATTTCATTCTGAATACTGTCCCATTGTTTTTATTGATATGACTTTTATTGGCGACTTCAGCACTTGTTAACTTGTTGTAGGCTTTGTTCCGACTGCAGTGCTGTAATGTGGAGAGATGGGACTGTACAAATCCAGGGAGGCCGTGTGTGTGTGTGTAGAGAAAGGAGGACAGATAAAAAGTGGGTGAGAAGGGAGAGAGGTGGTGATGGTGGGAGTCTCCTCATATTGTCACACACTTGTTAGTACCACATTGCTGTGTTAAGCCTGGGGCTTTAGGGAGGACAGTGTGAGTCTGTGTGTGTGTGTGTGTGTGTGTGTGTGTGTGTCTGTGTGTGTTGTACTGTCCAGTAGAGGCTTAAGTACACACACACACACACACACACACACACACACAGAGGCTGTATGCCAAGACAAATGTGCCCACTTCTCTTTTTCACAAACACGTCGTAGACACTCATTTTACACACCTCATGACAACATGTTAGCTGCAGGAGTCAGATGAACTGTACATACAACCACAAGGGTTGTTATGGTGACAGAGAGTACCAAGTAAAGGCACCAGCATGCTCCAACCGAAGTGGTTTTGTCGGTTTTGTCCGTTGACAATTCCAATAAAGTTTATTGAAACAAGATGTCCTCAACAATGTTCACAAAAAGAGAGAAAGGCAGCATTACTTTGTGAAATTCTAAAAAAAGAAAAATATGGACCTGCAGATGGCTGAAGATAGACAGGCAGAAGACAATATGGTCTGTCTGTTCAGTTTGTATCACAGCTCAGTCTCAGTCAAGACTACAATTAACCACAACATGTAAAATTCTACTCCAATAATGTTAAAATTAGCTGGCAGAAATTTGGCCCAGTTTTGTCGTGGGCGACCAATTCAGGGTTAAAATCCATACAAAGTCTGCCTGGTTTAAAGTAGCTGTTGTGGTTTGTTGTTATCATGCAAAAGCTGAATTTGTGTGTGTGTTCAGCCCACACCATCACGCATCAACACAAACAACATTAGTAACTTAATAATCCTTCTAGGAATTTGTAATGCTGCGAAGGCAAGAGTTAATGTAATTTTAACCAGGATTCCCTTTTAAATGGTCAAATTCACTGTAAGTCACTGTAAGGGGATCACTTCAAACTAAATCAAACTTTGACCTAAAATAAAATGAACTGTAAGTAAGGGCTTTTCTCAGGCAGCACTTACTCCCATGGTCCAGTGGCAAATAGATGTCTCAAAAACCCCAAAAATCCCAAATCAGAAAGCTGTATACTTTAATTTGTGGAAAACTTAAATGTAAAAGTTATGTCAAAAGTTATGTTGTCCAGTGCAGAGGTGCCATAACTAATGAATCTGCATGGAGTAGTAAAGATTTAAATGTGTGGGTGTCCTTGTCCTTGTATTTTTACTCCTCAGCCTCTCTATTCACACAAATTGATGTATGACTGACTAGTATTTGAGATTCCCCTGTATGTGTTTTTCCTCCTTTTGTTTGTTTTGGCCGATTTGTGTAACCAGGAGCATTTCTGCATACCTAAGATGGGTTTTGGGGTTGAGGGAACTTTCCAGAGGTTTTTCTTGACATTAACACCAATGTTTTTCCTGCACATTAAACTCTTAGGTGGCCCTCCAGATTGTTTTTTTTCTGACCACCTTGAGGAAAAAATGTGGTCCTGTAGATAATCATGCAAAAATGTTTGGCTTTGTCTTTTCCAACTCCTCCTCGTTTGTCACACTGGGGCACTACAGTGGGTTCTGAATTTATGCCTCATGTTCACTCCTTAAGGTTGTTTGTTCTTGTGTTCTTTAAAGCTCTTACCCATAACACAGGTGATGTTGCCTCATAAGCTCATTCACAGGCCGGGAGAAAACCCTCTAGCATCATCCAGCCATGATGAAAAGTCAAATTAAGTGTCACCACAGTGGGAACCACAAAGTAACTTTCAAAACCAGGCTTTGAATCTGTGTGTCTGAAAACACAGTTGTTATACCATTATTTTTTATACAGCAGCATGTTTTTTCTTTATATCTGGCTCTGATGTAGTGCAGTTTGATTTATGTCTTAGTTCTTGGCCTTGTGTAATACAATGTTTTCCTTCCCCTTTGTCTTTTTCTCTCTCAGTCATCTCACTCCTGATGTTTCTTCTCACTTGGCCCCCCTTTTTTATATTTCTTTCCTACTTCCGCCCCTCTCCTCGTACTTTATCGCCTTGTATTCTTTCTTTTCATCTCTCCTATATGCCTCTATGTCTTCCAGGGCCCTTCTTCATCCGTCTTGAAGCTCCCATGAACAACATCACCACCTCTCTGGGCCAAACAGCCGAGCTGTTCTGCCGTGTGTCCGGCAACCCGCCGCCCACTGTGCGCTGGCTGAAGAACGACGCCCCGGTGGTGCAGGAGCCACGACGGATCTCGTACCGATCCACGCCTTACGGATCACGCCTCCGCATCCGAAACCTGGACACTACTGACACAGGCTACTTCCAGTGCGTGGCCACCAACACCCAGGGCACCGTGTCGACGACAGGCGTGCTGTTCGTCAAATTCGGTAAGAGGAGTTAGAGTGGTGACAGAAGCATCTGTGCATCTTAAGCTGCTAGCCAAGCATTTTAAAACTTACAGTCATGCAGATGTCACAATGAAATGGCTTTATGACAAGTGTTTTATGCACCTACTGTGACAGACAATGATGTTTTTTCCTACTCATCTTTTCCTACTAGAGATCTGGCTCCTTTTAGCAAAACTCATCTCAACTGATTCTTGTAGCTGGCAGCTTGTGCAGAGAAAAATCTGGGAGCAATATTGTTTATCCTGTTCTAAAAAAAAACCCTTGTCTTCTTTTCCAGATCCACTCCCCACACTTCTGACAGGAAGACCAACGTAAGTCACTTTTCCTCTATCCGTTTTTTCTCTGTCAGTCTGTTTTGGTAAGCTGTACTTACCAGGATGAAAGACAGGGGAAAGTGTTTTGTGAGCACTACTCGCGTGTGGATCACATATGGTGGAGGCAGTGTTACTTTTCACAAATCATTGTCGCTTGAAAATTGCAAGTATGTTTTTTGTTTTTGATTAGTGAAAAGTGTCAAAATCGCAGCTTGCAAATTAAATTTTGATTTGCTGTCTATACTGATAATTCACTGCTTGCTGACATATTGTTTGTGGTCTGCTGACACAGTCTCAAAACTAGAAAATGCAGCATTGTTTTTCTGTCTCCTACATCTCATTGTAATTAATTAGCTGCTTGCATAGAGCCACCCTAAAAAGTCCTGTGCAGCATATTCATTGAGTAATCCCTCACATTATAACAAGCCTTGGTCTGTAATTTTCCATTTTATTGGTACACGTCTCAGTGTGGCTAAATGAATATTTAATATCAGCCTTTGAAATCCCAAATGTCTGATGTTCTTCACTGCTGTTTGTGCCCAACCATCACAGCTCACATGGTTCACATTTGAATATGGACTGTGTACAGGACTGTCCACCAATCACAACTCGTGGTTTAAAGCAGATGTTGACGTCTACAACACACTAAACAGCATCTATACCACACTGATCGTTGTTGTATTGGGCAAATAGGGTTAATTTACTTTTAGAGCCAATTCTAAGTTCAAAACCTGCGCCATTCATTTAATTTCAGGGAAATAATGAGACATTTGTCTGATTTCAGGGCTATAATGAAGTTATTTTAATTAAGAAGGAATGTCCTATGTCTACTAGTGAGTTTAGTTAATTAACTGAAGTCTCACTAAAATATTACCACCTGAAATGAGCAGTATAGAAAAATGTCCCACATCTGTCTCTGTGGGTTCTGTTATACAACATTTTATAGTCACCCAATTAGCTGCCAGCTGTCTGAATGTACAGCAAAATCAACCACAGTCCTGCGCTCTTCACATGAACATGCACATCAAATTAAAAAGGGTCTTGAGAGTGACAAATAAAATCAAACGATACAAAATGTTTTCAGAAAGTATCAATAAATACATTCCACTTAAACATTTTTATGTTCCTGGCAATAGCAATGCTGCTGCCCAAATCAAAAGTTAGTCTGGCGAGCTTCCTTTGCTTTGTTTTGGTGTCTCCGCGGTGTTATGGGATAAAACTCTAAGAACTTTCTCAGTTCATTTGATTCTAGCAGGATCAAAGGAGCTAAGCTGGATGATTTTCCCCAGTGACATTATGGCAAGGCTCACTGCCATGTTCCATGCGGCGTTCTGTGAATCAAAACTGCTGGCACAGAGTGGACATCAGACACTTACTAAATCCACTCACACACTGAGACAACTGCATGCACAGTCGTACACATGCACACACATTTGAGCGTGTACGAGCGCTCCTTTTTCAAACATCTGTTTCTGCCATTCCTTTGTTTACATGTTTGTGATTTTTCCTGTGCGACTAAATTGCAGCTAGTTTCATAGACGAGACAGTTGGCTCACAAAGAAATCACAATGCAATTTTCTCAAGGGATATACCGATAAAAAGGAAAAATCACTGAGGCTGGCCTAAAAAAAAACAGCAATGTGAGAATACTGGAAAAAAACTAAAATGGAAAAACAAATGTAGATTCGAAAATAGGAGGATGTTGGTTTTGGCTAAATTACATGTTGACATAAGAGATTATCAGGATGACATTGCCAGGAGAATTTTGTAATCCAATTTCTCACATTGGAGGAATGATTTTGCAGCAATCTAATGAAAAGAGAAATTTGGATGATTAAGTGTTCACCTCTAGACTCGTTCTAACAAACCCATCTGGACATTTTTAAGTGTGTGTGTGCTTTCATAAAGTACGTGCACACATATAAGTTTGTATGTGGATTTGTTTTTGTCCAGTGAAAATTTTGTATCTTCTTGAATCTTTTCAGACTTTTCCGTCCTTGCTTCATGATCATGATGCATTTTTAAGATAATTTTTCAGCCTATAAAGGTTTATAAATGGCTTCAAAGGCTTAACTGGTGACAAAATGACCTGTTTTCATAAAATAGTACCATGTATAGTAGAGTTAGTACCATGAAAAGATGAAAAGATGGTGATATTCATGAACTTCTGTGCAATGCAAATGGTTCGTCTGATGTTCCAGCTGATTAAATCATACAGAAGCTTCTTATCATTTTTCGGACTGCTTTAATCTAATCACCTGAAAGATTCAAACTCATTGAGGTAGAACTTTAACACGCCAGACACTACTTCACTTTTTGCAAGTTGGAATAAATGAAGTTCTCCTTCTGTTGTTTTTTTTTTTTCTCCTGCCAATTCGTGAAGGAAAGTGTTGCAGTCCACCAAAGACCAGCATGCGATCTTGAGTCACATTACAGTCATTACAGACTTCATTTAAATGGACAGGGGCCTCCTTTGACAGCGGCAGACCTGCGGGGGTTGCGGGCTGATTATCACTGCTGCTCATCATTAGTGCCACAGCCAACTTATTAGCTGTAAAGTAGGGTGGCAGGCCGTCAAGAAGACAGGGTCACCTAATGATGACACGTGATGACCTGCAGCCGCTTACCTCACGCCGCAGCTGTTCAAACGTCAAAACTTCTGCTCCTTGATGGAAAGTTTTTGGAAAGACATCTGGTCCAGAGGCTTGTCAGTTGAAGTGAAATATATTCATTTGCGCGTTCCGCCACTTTTTTTTTGTACCTCCCACTCTCTCCCATCATCCCTGTATTCAGCAGAGAGCGCAGTGACTTCCGTTTTCTTAGCCACAAATATTACTCACAAATTTGGGGGGGAAAATTTCTTGCCACCCACCTTGTTGAACCTGAACATAACATGAACTTCATGTCCTCAGTGTTGTCTTTGCTTCGGTCTGTGCTCTGATTTCCATCCCCTCTACGTTGGGCTTAAGTATACACTCTGTGGTGTGCGGGACTGTGTGTGTGTGTGTGTGTTCGTATATATCCTCAGGTTTTTGAGAGTAGCCAGCCACAAGCAAACTAAAAGCTGACAGCCCGGAGGTTTCAACTATGATTTAGGGAGCTTGTATCCAATGTGGCTGCCTAAGATCAGAGCAGAAAACTACAGCAGAGCAGATCAGAAATACAGGAAGGAGGAGACAGGAGGACGAGGACAGGAGAGGAAAGTTTGAAGCATGAACTTTCCCTTAAACACAGACATTTTTAGATTCCTTACAGAGCTTTAAAAGCACATCCAAGACAAGTTTATAAGTCAGTTCTTAAGTCTGTCAGATAAGTCTGAAGTCCTTGAAGTCCAAGTCAAGTTACAAGTTTTCATAAGCAGATTGTAAGTTAAGATGAAAGTCTTTTCAGGTGTCTGGATCCTGACCATTAAGATGACAGAGGAATTTTCCTTTCAAAGCATGTGTTAATAGTATTTTACGTAGTTGAGACCAAGTCCTTTCAATATAGAGGCCTAATAATTAAATATGTAAGCTGTGTGGCTATGCGAGGCCTGTCTGTTGCTGTTTATTTTTATTTTTCCTGGAATTGGCATGATCAAAATTTGAAGACTCAAGACTTCAAAGCAAAAACATTCCAGTTAAGTCTTAATTGAAGGAATTGTTTGACGTTTGAGCCGAGAGTTAGATGAGTTGTGTGGTGTATTATTGGCCAGGACCAATAGCTTCTTGAAGTCTAGAGTCTGATTCAATTTAACTTTTCTGATCCAAAGTTCACCAGTATGCCACCAGTTTTCACAGTGCATCTTGTCTACAGTGTGCCCATGCTCCTCCTCTTCATTCTCCTCCCTCCATATTCCCCCTCCCTTCCTCTCCTCTCCTCCTTGGAGATGTTTTAATAGAGCCAGAACAAACACAGGGTGAGGGGAAAAAGTCTCGCCTGCCAAAATTAGACCCCCAACTTTCTCCGTCTCTCTCTCTCTCTTTCTCTGTACGCTGCCACACTTCCTTCATTTGCAGAAAAAAAAAGAGCGCGATGGAGACGGCGGGAGACTGAAGGGAGTGAAAGAAAAACAGTGTTAGCAGGGTAGGAGGAGGATGGTACCATTAACACCCGGGGTAGCATGTTGTTCTTTGATTCCCGGGTTCTGCGGGGTCGGCGGCATTCAGGTGTGATTAGCTGCGTGGAGGAGACGGGAGGTTTAGCTGTGAGCTCAGATCAGAGACAGTTAATAACTCCTAACTGAGGCCTGTGTGCAAACTGCCCACACGCTGACAGAGCAGGCTAAAACTGTCCATGATGCAATTACATTAATCAACTGGGTTGATAGGCAGACAGGCAAGCAGGACTTAAACTGAACTAAAAATTACTTTTATTAGTTATTTTAGGTATTTCTTTTCTTTTCTTTCTTATTCATTCTTTAGCATCTTTCAGCTCATTGTTCTGTTTTTTCCAGCCCACAACTTTACTGTTTTTTTTTGTGCCATTTTGGGCTGCAGCAGGCAGCTGTTTTCAGTGAAAAAGCTCTGATAAACCCACAGTGCACTTCCTTCCCAGCACCAAACAGCAGACAGACATAGTTAGCAACTAGCTGGTGAACATGGAGCATTTAGCAGCTACCCTTGAAGTCGGTGGAGACCAAAAGCAGAGATACAAGGAAAGTGAATATTGGACTTACATTATTCAGTTGGCTCCAAATGAATGCTAATGTTGCTCTGTTTCTGCAGAATTTGTAAATATTCAATATCAACTTAAAAGGTGATGATATGTCAGTGTTGTGCTTGTTTCCGCTGCTCCCAAGTAGCTAAAAAATCAGTTATTGCAGGTTTAACGTCATTATTCCACAATTTCTTGTATGATTTCCAAAACACAGTTGCTTTTATATTTCTAAAAACATTGACTTACTTGTAAGTCTTTTAATCTGACGGCAGCGATAAACAGACTTTATGCAACGCTGCCGCTGATCTCAGAGTCTCTGTCTGTGTTTATAATAGAGAGGTTTTCTCTCTGTTTGAAAAGATTAATACCACTACACCCTGGCTGTCAGAGCTGTTTAAATTTCTCAAAATTTTCCCCACCACTTTCTCTCAGCACTGGTAAAAAAAAAAAAGCAATTACAAAAATAGCTGCTTTTTTTTTCTTTTCCCTCCACCATGCCTCTCTGCTCCACTCTGTACTGGAGAATAAAGAGCACAGGTTTAACAAAGAACAGATTCTCGCTTCCCTGTTTTTTCTGGCTTCTTTTTCTGTCTATGCTCTGACCTTTCTGTTCCTTGCTTATATTTAATCTTCCTGTCATTTGTGTCAACATATCCCCCTTTAAAAAAAAAACTAAAAAAAGATGACTGACAGTATTTGGTGAAAGATGAGCTCTGCTGTTCTTTTCTTCATCATTCTCCTTCAAATACCTTATTTGAACAATACTTTACTCTCATATGTTGACAGTTAATCCAACAATCGCACATGCCTGAAAGTGCTGGTTTGTTAATGATTAGATTTATATGTATATGTTTATGTCTATATAGTAAGTTTGCAATTAATTTGCCAGTTGAGATCTTGTTTGGGTGTAACTCAGAATGATTTCTCTAATCAGGTGTGTTTTCACTGTAATACAGTGTAAACACACATACAGTATAGTCTTTTCTGTGTGTGTCTGTGTGTGTGTGGCAAGAAACCAAACAGCACACGATGGATGGCTCTGTAATTTGCCAGCTGTCAACACACTGCATTAAATTGATCTTGGAGCTGACAAGTACCATGAGGCCTGTGCTGCCATCAGCCCTCTGGCTATCCAATTATACAGTCGAAGCATCAAAGAGTTAAAAACCAACCACTATTTGACTTAGTGTAGACAGGACTGTAGCGTGTGTGTCTCAGCCACAGCGGTGCACGGGTTGATTGACAAATTAGTTTAAGGAAGTAGTTTCCAAAATGTGTAATGACTCGAAGATGTCACTCTAAGTCGATCTTGAAGCTTGCTCAGGCTTGCTCAAAGGCATTAGGCACTAAAATATGGGTGTACATAATCATAATAGATTTATTGATACCCTGAAACCCCTTTTCTCTTTTCCTTTCTGTTCTACAGCAGCTGTTGTGAAAGGCTTGTACTTATAATGTCTTTGTAATTAGCATCTGATTTATTAAGACGTGAGGTAATTACACAATCGGTGCCTGTGACTGCCTTCTAGGTGTGTTCTGGAGGATAAAAGGATGCCGCCAAGGGGTTATATCTGGCAAAGAGAAGCAAGGGATCCAAAATCCTCATTAATAAAGTAACAACATGTCAAAGCATTTATTTAAGCTGCAATTAAGCTCTTAACTGAGATAATTATTTAGGGAATCTATTACAGATATTTTGCTCTCAGCTATATCTTGCATCATCTCTTTCAAGAGGCCGACGGGCAAACCAACAAGCTGACTGATCAACCAGCCTTGCCGCTTGTGTGGCATAAATACAAGCCAGTGCAAGGTAAAGGTCTTATCAATATAGTATGATTGCCAAAGTTCATTAGCTGCTCAAAGAATATCACTTTTGCACAGGCACAACTCCCTGACCGGTCCTCCTCCCCATCCGAACAAGACCAGTTATTGCCTGACATTGTGTTCATGTATTATCTGTGCAGCTCCCCTGCAGTTGTCTTTGTGGTGCCTTCATTTTTTATCTTCTGTCTTCCGGTAAAATACAAGGTAATAGAATTTTTCCACACAAAATTGACCCTTGCAAGTTTCAGGTACCTCAGTAAATCCACAGGAATGTACAATCTACATTCTAGTTATTGTATTTCCTCCTATGTTCCCATGATCCCTCTTTACTGAAATAGTAGACATTTTGGGAAATATGCTTATTCACTAGATGAAAAGATTCCTCTCTCATATCTGTACGCTAAATATTAAGCCAAAAACCACCAAAATCCAGTTTGCTTAGCTTAGCACAAAGACTGATGCTATAAGCTAAGCTAACCGTTGGCGGTAGCTTCATATTTAACATACAGACATGAGAGTGGTATCGATCTTCTCATCTAACTCTCAGCAAGAAAGCAAATAAGCGTATTCTCCAAAACGTTGAACTATTTTTTAAAAAGCATATGCAAAAAGTTAAGAGATGCACTTCACTGATAACACCTTAGATGGAAAACTGCAGTACAGTGTTGGTGTGCCTGTTTGATGAATAACACGCCACTCCCTAGCTGCAGAATCTGAAATGAGGCACAACAGTTTACTGTGGTGCTGAATGTCCTGCTCAAGGCCAGAGAGATATGCAGGTTTACACCCAGGTCCACCACTTGAAAACCAGTCTCTCCTCTCACTCTGCCACCCTGCTGCCCTCAGCATACACCATGTGCTGTTTTTGGTCACAATAGGCTCTTAACCCAGACTGTGAATTTGTGTGTGCTGCATTGAGAAACTCTGGATTTTGGTTTCACTTCTCCTCACCTCAGTGCCAGTGTCAACACTGCTGTGGTTCTCAGATGCTGGCCAGGATTGATGATGATTTGCTCCACACCACAAGCATTGCACCCATTCAGGCTGAAGGGATGACAGGCCCACTCAATTTTTGGATACACTACTCCTCTCCCACATACTGATCCACTTCACCACTCCACATCAGACTAACGCAGGGGGTTCTGCTAAACGTATTTCAATTTGGGATCCGGTTAAAAAACAATATGTATTTCACTGTGGAACTCTTTGAGACGCTATTCGGACCTGCCAACAGCAGGCTCTGTACCAGTGGAGTTTTCTCAACCCATAGTTTAACCAAGAGCGAGAGCAATAGCTGTTGCAGTATTCCCAAATTGCTTATTGCTCCTGTTAACTGCCAAACATGGATAATGGATTAAACTTTCTTGGCAAAAGGTAAAAAAGGGCATTCTGTCAGTGTTTTACATTCACTTTTGGATGGGGTTTCAGTTGTTAAATGTGTGTATACGCTACCGCTTTTTGTATGTAGCTACACAGATACACAAGGAAAAACAAAGGCAGCCTACTGAGACTTTCTTCACCTCTGTCCTCTGTTCCTTTGCACGTCCGGAGTAGACTGGGGGTTTTTTTTCCTTCTGTCTCAGAAGGCTTTTACCCACACGCAGTCACACATATGCACACATATGCAGTTCTACATAAAACACAGAGTCAAAGAACTGCACACGCAGTTACTCTTACACACCCTATCTCTCACACATGTTTAGTTAAGCCCTCGGTGGGGCTTAATTGCCGTCTTGTTGTGGATTCTTTTTAGCGCAGTGCTGATTGATTGGGGATCAGGGCCCTAATATGGCTCATCGGGGACAGGCCCTTTGACATGGCCAGGTCCCAGGGCACCGACACTGTTTGAAACCAGAGATCCCACCGCAGCCCCCTCCCACAAGCCTGGATGCCTCTCTGCTAAATGCTGCCCAGGTCAGGGGGCTTCACACACATACAGGCAGACTCATGTGAACACACACACGTGGGGACTGTCATGATGTGTAGTCTGCTTTAACCATTATAGCAATTTACATTATTAGGCGTTAGTAAGGGGCATAAGTCTGTCTTTACACACTTTACCACACACCGCAAGTTTCATACACAACTCATTATGAACAAGGCTTTCACACTCAGCTTGGACAGGGGCCACTTCCTGTTTCCTGTTTCCCAGAATCCCCTGTGTCTGTCTGTTGGTGATCCTGTTGGCAGGTCTGGTCAAGGTCAGGTCTGGTGAAGTCTGTGCTTTAAGAAAGTGTGTGTGTGTTTGTGAATCACGGTTTCTCCCTGAGGGTTACAAGTCCTAGATGGGGTATGTGGGGTTTCCCTGAACTTTGCCCCTAAACCTCCCATGAACACACACACACACACACTCCTGCAAAGAGTAAAAACACACACATACATGCAGACTAGTATGCACAGAAAGTGTTCTTTCTTTGCCCTTAGTGGTGGTGTTGGAGTGTGTGAGAGACACAGAGGGAGGCACAGTGTACCTTGAGGATTTCTAGGTATAAATAGAGGCTTTTGTTTGCAGTTTGGACTTGTAACCTGTGAACCTGAGCCAGGGGATATTTAGTCATTTGTAGAGTTTAACAGGATCAATGCAGTTTGATGTAGAGAGTGTTGATAAAGGCAAAGCCCTTTCAGTTGAAGTCAGTTTATCAATCAGTTTTGTATTTATTGGTCCTGGCGCCTACCAAATTGCATGCATATGACTAGAGGACATTTTGGGTTGTGATAAAGCAGAAAGTCGGTACCCTAAATTTAACTACCACTTCTTCTTCAGAGAAAGATTTTACCAAGAAGACATGTGGATGTAAAGTTCAGACAACAATGGACTGGTCAAAGGAAGACTGATGTGGTACTTGATGGTAGATATTCTCATTACAAGCATCTTTCTTTAAACAGTGATTAAACAATGAAAATTAGATAAACATAGATATTAACTATACCATTAAGAGTCATTTACCACCCTTTCATACTGAGACCTCAGTGGCCCCGACTGTACTTACAATGTTATTTGTGTCAACAGGATATTGAACTTTGCAGCTTGTCACTTCCCCTTTTGACAAATCTAATAACGTCTGTGGAATGAAGCCAAAATAGTCTTACTATGGCCTGAAAGTGAACCGTGTGGGTTCAGTATGAACAGTCTCAGGCTGCCGTTAGCCATTGACAGTACAATGATTCATAAAAGGGAGCACGTTTTGTTTAGGCATTCTAGACGCCTGTGTTCTGCTCCCCGATATGTTTTTGTAAAGATAAAATCATTTTCATATGCAAAAAATATCAGCTGTCAGAGTAACCTGAATTGGTCCCTTAAGGCCAGCATGTGGGTGGGCTCTCCTGGTCCTCCTGGTCAATTAAGCAGCAATGCAGCCAGAGGACAGATCAAATGATGGAGACAGAGGGCAAGAAAAGGGAGGTGGTTTGTGTGTTAATGTTATACTTGAATATAATTTTCTTGCACTTTCCCACCACTTTTACAGGAGAAAGTACTTAGCACTAAGCTTCAAACTAAATTGCCAAATTAGTAATGTTTGTAGCACATGAAACTGCAAAAATTTTGCAAAAGGACTTTTTTTTTTCTTGGTCAAAGATCCATCTTCAAACAAACACATTACCAGGCTGATGTAATGATGACAGGATATTTATTTAGTTTGCATTGTCATCCCTCCTCTGTGTTTCTCTTCTCTTCCCTCAATCAATTTACAGCAGTTCTTTTTCACTCTGAGACAACTCTAGGAAGGAAGTTCATATGAGCACACAGAAGAGCACATATCACATAAATACATACATGTTGTAAATATGGGTGACAACTCTGAGAGTGTGTGTCTGGCCCTTGCACCAACTGAATAATGTGCTGGTTAGTCCCCTTTGTTTTTAAGAGAGCGCAAGCCTGTAAATTGTCATTTATTGGAAGATCCGGAGTCATGTCCTCTCCAGGCTGTTTGGAAGAAAAAAGGACCTTGTGTGTACAGTATGTTTACAGTATGTAAATGTTTAGGCCTGTAAGTTATTTTATCCATTTGTGGATAACTGTCAAGGTGCCTGTTTTAGTCCTATGATTTTTGGCAAAGGTGTAACCTCTGAAAGTATCACTTGTTGCAGACAAGCTGTCTTTCAGCGAGGCATTAACGTCACTGATCTGATCAGTAATATTTAGTGTCTTCCACTATAGAGTCATTTTCTGAAGAAGTGTTGTGATTTACCTTTCTGTTGTGCCCACATTCCTTTAGCTTGGCTCGTCTGCTTGAGCTACATCGAGCAATATCCTCACTATTTCCCCCCATAATCTCCAGAAACCTCAGACAACATGCCTGAACTCTCTGACTGTCGGATGTGAGTTTTATGTTTTAGAGAAAACAATAATTATAGTGATACGTATAGCAGAGGAAGAAGTTTTCCAGTCAAGAAAAAAACTCACTAATGTATAAGTCATAAGTAGTCATCAGCAAGTCATCAGTAATAAGTCTTTCAGCTGCATTGCATTTTGGTACAATGAGGCCACTGTCAATGGATGAGTTCATGACTACAGAGAGAAGAGTTTGATTTTTAGGGACTATCAGCAATCGGATATTTTCCACTGATGATTTGTACAGAAAATTGATACATTGGACAAAGACATACAAAGCATACTGTCATCATCTGTTAACTTAACGGCTTTGTTTAACTGTGTGAATGTATTAAAGTGGATATCCTTTAACCAGACTTAAGCCCTTTTTGTTTGTTCTCTGTGTCCTACAAACACCTTTGACGGCAGAGTGTGTAAAGAGGGATTATTTATGGGCTCCATGGTGCGACAGTGTTTTCTGTCCCCACAATACATGCCTTTAGTGGCTCTTAATCACTCTCATCAAGGATTAATCCACTTTCCTCAGGAAGCCACGCTTGTGTTCAAACGTGTGGATTCTTGTTCCGTAAGCACCGTCAGTAGCCAGTCAGCCAAAACATGTGTCCTCCTGTCTTTTTAAGTGTCTGCCTTTGTGTGTTCAGATTGGGATCTGAGATCTAGGCAATAAGCTGTCGTAAATCATGCAGGAAAGTTTGTGTGTGTGTGTGTGTGTGTGTGTGTGTGTGTGTGTGTGTGCGTGTGTGTGTGCGTGTGTGTGTGTGTGTGTGTGTGGAGGCGAGGGGGGGTGGGTTACATGCTGTCTAAATCGCAGAAGTAGCTTTGCTCTCGGCTATCTCTTCCCCCCGTTCTTTCTTTCTTTTGTGCTCTTTTTGCTTTTCCTGTTATTATTATTTCCACACGGACGTTTCAAGGCAGCCTGGAGTCAATTCAAGGAATGCTATTAAGAAAAACTAAAGACAGGAATTTTTACAGCAACAAAAAAGAAAAGCAGGAATGAAGTTTGTAATACTCTCCAGGGGGGAAAAACTCAAATCAATTCATTCCTGATTAGCATGACAGAATTGATCAATTGATCAGTTATTGTTGAGATACCTATATCACTGTTGTTGGGTCTTCATCTTGTTGGGTGTAAATTACATAAAAGCACAGCAACAAAAGAAAAATAGATGTTTTTGGGATTTCCTAACTGTTTCCGGTCCTCAGTCTTCCTTATTTCCTCAATTATCTCTCAATCTTCTTTTTATCTTTCTCCCAATTTTTCTTTCCTTCCTCTCTATCCCACTTTTTTACTTTTTTTTCTTTTTTCTTTCCTAGATCTTCTCCGTTCTCTATCTATCAATGTTATTTGTTTTCAGGGATCTCTACAACCAGTGGGTCAGTGATTAGTCAAACAAATCTGCCTGCCCCCTCCCTATGTCTCCTCTAATACATCTTCTTGGGTCCTAGTAATGGATTTTACTGTTTAACCCCTGTGCTCCATTTGTTTGTGTGTGTATGTGTCTGTGTAAACACCACTGGGTTTGTGTTAGGTTTTAGGAGACATATTGCCCTCCTATCCTGCTAATTGACAGGCTGATTGACACCCTCACTCCCCAAACCCTCCCCCCACATGGACCTCTGGATACCCTGCAGTCCTCTGTGGGAAGTGATGTCACCAGGTCAGGAGTGTTGTGAGGAGTGACGGGATTGATGTAGGCTCCTTCCCTGCATGTCGAATCACCATGGATGTGTTAACCCTGTTATTAAAACTCTTCAGCATCATCCAGTCGTGACTTCCAGCCTGTGTGGGCAAAGACTGGGCCTTACAACAAATACTCCAGCAGTCCAAAACATCAAACACCAGCATCTATATCTGGGAGTCATTCTGTGGACTATTGTAGATAAGATAAGATAAGAGATAAGATAAGATAAGATCAGCATTCAAGTTACATTCAGTGAAATGTTAACATAAATACATTTTTACTTTCTATCTCAAATCAAGAGTATTTCAACCATAGGCATTTTCATAAAGGCTTTAGCATTCACTGTTCGAACAAAGCAGTGCCCGCTACGTCTTTCCTGGGAAAATTCCTCAGACTCACTGGAAGGGATGGATTTTACATTTCTGGCGGCAGAAACAAATGTTTGTTTGAAATAAACACAAGAACTGTATATTTAGCATGAACAGAGATAGCCACCATGAGTGTTGACCACGTTTAGACCAACTACCCCGTCGTTCATTTGAAGGAAGCCAGTTCGTCGACACAGGGGTGCCAGTGCATCAATGCAGCACGATGTCATCCATCAAGGCTCTGCATTGCCAATTAAACGATGAACGCAATATTTGTACTGTTTACGTGTTAGCTGTTTATGAAATGATTGCCGCTGTGATAACTTTCCAGAGTAGTAAAATCCTTCCTCCTGATTAGCCTGCAAACTTTAAATGTATTCCTTAAACTGGACTTCCTGGATAGTCTTGCATCTTCTCACCAGTACCTGAAGCAACATGCCCACATCAGTGCATCCCCTCTTTTTTTTTTTAATACAGTGCTGTTTTTAACCTAAAAAGACAGGAAGTCAAACTTAAACATAAAATACAAGGAAAACCATCATGACTAATTATTACCAAAGATGTTGCTTTGCTGAAAAAAAGCAATGATTTAAAAGATTTCTACTTAAGAGCCATCTGTCAGACATGACCATGTTTCTTCTTGCTTCCTTCCTGTCAGTACGCTCTGAATGTCTTCGTCCTTCTCTCTGACAGAAGCCTCTATTGTTGCAGTCAGTAAGCAGTAGTAACACGAGGACTCAGGAGGGCTCGCTGTTTCTCCATTGTATCCTTATGCAGCGCCTGGTGGCCCTCACTCGCTGTTCATTCCCAGTGCGGTCACGGGCCACTGGCAGCCACAGACCCCAGTCAACCTCAGCCTCTGGTGGCCATTTTGGCTCACTGTCAGTGAGAGATGATTACACACTGCAGCCACACATGCGTTCTATAATTCTCCTATGATAATTGAGTTACACTGTCTATAAGCAGACACCAGTAAAAGGATCCAACACATGAATCACTGCCCTACAGTTATTGTTGGTTGTTGCAAAATATCAGTATATATTTCACCAGCATTGCACAGATAAAACAAAACAAAAAAAAGAGACTTTGGCAACATTCTGTATTTATGTTTTTTTGAGTACTAATTCTGAGGTACCTTTTATAATTGCAAACAGGCTGAATAATGCTGAACAGATTTTGTTTTCTCATCTTCTTTTTTATCATCTGTGTCAGACTTATTTCCAGGGAGGAAATGCAGTCTCTTGAGGACAGCGACCACGCGATTGTCCATTGTTTTCTCCCTCTCATCCTCTCTGCCCATCCGATCCTTTCCAGACCCACAAGTGTCTTTGATTTGTTGTTGGACACCATCTAACACACGTACACGTGTTCACAAACACTCTCTGAAAAGGCACAAAAGTGTCGTGTCTCAGTGAGTCTTTGAGCTCAAGAACATATTTAAATCCAAATTTGATGATGCTGGATGACATTTCTTCAGTACGTCACCTTATCTTACCTGATTTAACAAGATTTCACTGCAAAATGATACACAACGAATCTTAATAACCTTAAAATTAAACAACAAATCACATTTTAATTAACTATACCAGTGGTTTTGCACATTTTAGCCAATGTACTACGCATCACATAAGCTTTACATCACATCTATTTTGCCATTTTAACCATGCTGCTGTGTTTTAGAAATTCTGATAAATTTGGTCTCCAGCTATCCATTGGTTTTCATTCACAAAATTAAAAACAAACCAGAATAAAACAACATATTTTGTGACATTGATGAATAAACAACATAATAAGTATCATGCGCAACATAGTACAGTACATATTCACCCATACATTTTTAGTTTAGGAGCTAACACTTGCAAAAACACTGGCATGGTCCTTTAAAACCACACTTCCTGATTTTATTAAAGTATTGAATAGTGCCCTCAAATCCCAAAATTCTCTCCCAGCTCATTGTTGTTTCAAAAGTCACCAGAGTTCATAGTTGAGTATTTTCAAAACATCAACAGGAAGCTGACAAGAAATTTTGGGATTTGGGGGTTGCTGTTACACACTGAAACAAAACCAGGGAGTGTAGGTTTTAAAGACACATATAACACAAGCTGAGGGGCATCCCCAGTCCAGATACAGCAGCTGTGACTTCATACTGCCGGCAGCTCATCTCCTCTTCACTCAGCACCCACAGCAGCTCCTGGAAATGAAACCTTGAAATCTGAAATGTCATCAGGATCCGCCCCTTGCCTCTATTTTTTCTATACCCCCTCCAACAAAGAGTGTTGAGTTTCACATCCCCTTAACCCCAAAATTCAACACAAACCCGTCGTCCCAGCCCACAGCTTCTTGATGAGAAATACCCAAGTTTACATGCTGAATGCCTAAAGATTTGTTCCATAATCAAAACATAAAGTAAAGACCTGACAATGAAATCCTACGCAAGGAGAAGTTTGTTTATCCTGGAATAAACAGAGCATGTGCTACAGTAGTAACGTCCCACACTTCTTAAGGTGTTTTTGAAGATGCAAACAGTTTGAATATTTAGCAAATGGTTAAACAAAAAAAAAGCCATTGCTTAAAGTTGAGTTAAGAAAGTACTACAGTCGGTAGTGTCCTGTGCTTCAGAGAGTGATTTTTGCAGGAGAGAGCCTCATGTTGAGAGAGATGTGGAGGGGAAAGAAAGCGAGGGAAGGGTGGAGGTGGAGTGAGGAATGTTAGCAGTTCCCGCAAAGACAGTGAGAAAAGGGAGACTTCATATTTTGATCGATTACAAGTTTTACAAGGAATCCAGTCTTTTTGTCTTCAGTGCCAAATTGAACTTCTTTTTGAGGATTATTAAGTGTGGAGTCGACTCTGAATGAATCATCCATTTTTGTGGGCTTAACATTCAACCTCCTCAACTTTAAAAACTCTCCCTTTCCTGTTAAGGGTACATTTGTCAACAGTCCTCAAACCCTAACATTGTGTTTGATTTACTCTGTTTGTGTCTATACAGTCAAAATCTGATTTAGTTAAGGTAGCGCTATCTTCAAATGTTCAGTTGTGTCTCATCGTTGCTGTCAAAACACACACAAAACAGCCCGCTTCATCCTGTCATCGGTTTCTGGTTTATCGGTTTACCATCTCGGCCTCCTTGATAGCTCCTTGAAGTTAGGCGTGTGAGCACCCTAGACTCATGGAGACATCACAGTATACATTTCTGCACTGCACAAAATGCCACTGACGTCTTTATTCTGCTGTATTCTTACTGAACATATCAGAAGTATAAACTTGAGTCTTCCCACCATCATTTCACAGCGTTCCCTGTTTATAGAACAGCACCAGCACTGCTGCTTTTTGGTCATAACTCAAGAAGAATTGATTAACTTGTTTCACAGTTGGTCAGACAATGAATTGGTGACACTTTTGACTCAATGGTCAAGGTCACTGTGACGTCAAAACGCGTTTTTGCCCATAACTCAAGAATTGATGCGGTAATTATGACAACATTTCACACAGATGTTTAATGGGATACAACGATGATGTGATGATATTTTTTACCCAAAAGGTCAAAGGTCAACTTCACTGTGACATCCTGGAAAAACACTTATTTTGGCCATTTTTCAACACCTTAACTCAGGAACAGAAGGGGAGATTGTGACCATATTTCACAGTTGGTCATTCACTGAATAGGTGACACTTTTGACTCAAAAGTCAAAGGTCATGGTGGCCTCAAGATAGGTTTTTAGCCATAATTTAAGAATGAAGTGGGCGATTCCAGATTCCACACGTTGACTGGGACAACACAATGAGTAAACAATAACTAGCACAATACGGGCTTTCCTCCATCTCGTCCATTTTGCCTTTCACTTCCTGCCTAGCGTGCCTAGCTAATCATGATCCTGTGAGTGAGTTTCACCTACAGCTCATAGAGAGGCTTTGCATCTATAAATGCCAGGAGAAAACAAAAAGCACCACATTTTGTGTAGCTACACTCTATAAGAATCTTTTACATAGTAATCAGTACAGTACATGTGTACCTGTTTAGCCAATACATCTATGATAATCCTTCATTAATCAGTTCAAGAATGTATAATGACTGGAATCATACATATGTATCATCAATATAGTGATAACTTTCATTTAGCCAAAACATACCACCATACCTTTCATTAAATTCCTTTAAAAAGTATCCATTACATATATTATATCAGTCTGGACAGACTGAAACTTGACTGGTTGGCAGAGGCACACAACCGCAATACAATTCTAGTTTGCTAATGTTTGATGGCTACATTTCCCATTTTTATGTTATTTGGTTCATGATCCTCGGACTAATCCAGACCTTTTATGTGCATCTCTAGTAGGGTGGGTGTTGCCAGTTTATAAAAGTTGCCTAACTTCTTAGTTTCTTTGAAGTAATCAAATCAGGGAGGCCGGAGTTTAAAGTCTGGCTTGCTTGCTTGCTCACATCTCTTTCTTGATTAAAAATGATACAATGCAACTCTGCACGTGTGTACGGTTTTAGAAAATATACAGAAAACGTGTCACACCCCACCAGGATCAAGCAGTGGAGCTGCAGTCTGGGTCTTTCTGTACTGCCACCACCCAAGTGTGAATGTATGTAACCATATGGATGTGAATCGGGGTGGTGGTGGAAAATGAGCATGGCTGCTTAGCAAGCGCTTCCCTGAATAAATAATGAGGTTGGAAAAAATGTAATTGGACAATGAATCAATGTCCTCAATACCTTGTTTAGGTTCTGTGGTGAGGCTCGCCTTTCTGTTTAGATCTGGATTATAGATCGGGGCTCGGAGGGAAAAGCCTCTCCTTGTAATTAACTATTATAAAACATTACACAGAGGGCCCGTGGCGTTGGTGTGTAAAATAAAAGGCCTGAACAGCCATCCACTGTTTACACAAATAGCAACCGCACTTGGCTCTCCCTGCCTGGAATAGCTCACACACTCACACAAACACAGAGAAACAAAACTCAAGAAAGATTTTCTGAAAACCTCAGATGTCTCACAGTGATTAGGTTATTGGAGATGTGTCTTTCTCCCACCCATTTCTCTCTTTAGACATGTTATAAGTAATTTCTGCTGCACTGGACAGGATACAGACAATTTAATGTGCTTCTCAGACACGACTTTCAAGCTAAGTTGACTTGGAGAAGAGTGAAAGAAATTAAATTATAGAAAGCACTGAGGGGCGAGTTGTGATTTGGGCTGAGCTGGTTCGGTTGAGGCCGTTCGGACTGGCCAGAGATGTAATTTGCCTGCAGGCTTCTGGCTGCATTGTGGCGGATCGTCTGTTCTCCCTTGTCATTTACTTGTCTGTGTGTGGCTTGATGTTAGTGTGGATGTGTGTGTCCACCACAGGCTGTGACGCACAACCAAACTAACATCTCGGCTGCCTGGACACACTCCAGCCCTCACTTTGTATCCTCTGTGTGTGTGTGTGTTTTCTCTGTTTGCTCTCATTGCTGCCTTTTCATATTCTGGTTCATTACACTCAGTTTCAGCCCAATCAATCAACAATCCCTCAAATCATTCAACTAGTTTTCACTGTGGCACGGTTTTATATTACAAGACTCTTTACAGCTTTAATGCCAGAAATGATTTCCACCTAAAGAGATGAAGCTCTTCGCCAAAGGAAAAATATCTGAAGAAGTAGCAGCTTGTGAGTTTGTGGCTTGATGAAGGGGTGCTAAGCCGCCTGCAGGCGCACCGCAACATAAACTCATTATTACCAATATCCACATTTTAGTAGGAAATTACATATTCCAAGGATAAAATCTGCTTAAACCTGTATTAAGCTGTATATGTAATGTTATCATATCTCCATGGAATCGGCAGTATGCAGACCACTGCTCTATAGTTCTCTCTGTGTGTGTGTGTGTGTGTGTGTGTGTGTGTGTGTGTGTGTGTGTGTGTGTGTCCACGTCTGGAAAGCCCATTTAGATCTGTACAGACAGGGGTAGACAGAGAGAGCTGACCTTGGCCCTTCAGTCACTTAAGACTCCTCAGAGAGAGTTAACCTAATGACCCTGTACTCACACCAAACTTACACACCCTTGGCGTTGCGAAGGCTACATGTGTGTTTTGTGTGTTTGTGCCCACATGAATGTTCATTCTGTTGTGTGTGTGTGTGTGTGTGTGTGTGTGCGTGTGTGTGTGCACCATTGTCACCTTGTTTTCAGTTTGCATCTTTAAAGCTTTTTAGTGCAGTTTTACAGTTTGTGGAGTAATTAGTGTAATTCACACACTGTTACGTCCCTTGTAAACTACCTGACTCTTGTCAGCAAAGACAGCAGACATGGTTGGATGATAATGAAGCGTTAAGCCTCAAGAGGCTCTATTTTACAGTTAAACACAATGTGAAATGAAGCAGTGTGTTTTTATAAAACGGGAGCAAAACATTTGTTTAATTTAATTGTTTAATTAACTTGAAGTAGCTAAACAAAGTTGTAAATCACAGGGGTAATATTTAGAATAAATCTTTTAAGGTTAATGTTTAGTGAGTATTTTTGTTAAAATTGCTCAGTATTTTCCAAAATTTCACAGTCTGGTCAGTTTCTGCTGGAGTGCTTCTGTTTGCCAT
This sequence comes from Macquaria australasica, assembly GCA_005408345.1. Taxonomy (NCBI): domain Eukaryota; kingdom Metazoa; phylum Chordata; class Actinopteri; order Centrarchiformes; family Percichthyidae; genus Macquaria; species Macquaria australasica. Next base: position 630,050 of record SEMN01000016.1, read on the forward strand.
TACACGACCAGTAGTGTCTGAAGCATGAGGATGTACTTTCAATCAACCAATAGTTACAGTATGGTTCTTTTGTGTGTGTGTGTGTGTGTGTGTGTGTGTGTGTGTGTGTGTGTGTGTGTGTGGCATCATGCGCTCCCCCTATTGCGGTTATGCCTGGTCTTAAAGTCCCCATATGGCACAATTTAAAGCACATGACACAGTGATCTCACACTGAAACGAATAGCCTGCTAGTCAGCATGTGGTTTGTTTGTGTGTGTGTGTGTGTGTGTGTGTGTGTGTGTGTGTGTGTGTGTGCACACGTGTGAGTGTATATACGTAATTAGAGAGGTGAGAGATCAAGGTAGAACAAGAAAGAGGGAGGGAGATCACTGGATTAAAAAAGAAGGGCAGAGTACGTGGAAACGTAGAACCTAGATAAGGGCCAAAAAATCAAGAGTCACTAAAGGAAGTAAAAGTTGTGAAAATATGATCATCAACCCCTTCTCTCTCTCTGTCTCTCTCTCTCTCTCTCTCTCTGCATATGTTTCAGATTATCAGATTATGGCTCATGATGACATCTCTCTGCCATAACAGGAATAAAGTCAAACAGCCAAACATTAATTCCTAATGCGGTTTACATCTGTGCTGTGAATTGGGGTGTGTGTGTGTGTGTGTGTGTGTGTGTGTGTGTGTGTGTGTGTTTCAGATCTCTGCCTTTGACTTGAATGTGACTTATCTTTTTATCTTTAGTCAATCAAAGGGAGACCTCTTGGTTTAGGACCAGCAACAAGAAACAGCCTTTTCCTTCAACTAGTTGGTTTTGTGTAATATTCAAACATAGACTGCCCTCTAGTGGAATTTCTGTGCATTGCAGCGTATTGTTGAGATATCTGTAAATGAACTTTAAATTCCTCTACACCCTCTCCTCTGTCTTTCTGCGTGTCTCAGGGAGGATTTTGATGAAGAGGGATTCTGCCAGCCATACAGAGGTATAGCCTGCGCCCGCTTCATCGGTAACCGCAGCATCTTCGTCGACTCGTTGCAGATGCAGGGCGAGATCGAGACCCAGATCACAGGTGAGAAACAGGCGACTTGTTTAAGTGGATTTGAATCTGTTTTGTGTTAAGTTTTTGTGCATTTTCAAATTATTCTCTAAACATACTCTGTTTAAATGTGATTTTTCTGAAGTTTCACCCAAATGCACATTTGCATCATTTACAAACATATGCTTCTACATTGAATGTTGCCAGATCAGCAGAGGCTTATGGACAAACTAGTTGTTCCCTTTCAGGCATTTAGTATCTGACAGGAAAAGCTGACAGCCTGCTTTCATCCAGTGAGTTCGCCAGTTCAACCGTCATTTAGCAATTCTGTCTCGGCTAGCCAAACCCTACTCACATATGTCTTCAGCCACCATGGCTGATAGAGCACCTTTTGTAAAGCTGCCTTCTCTGCATACACTAAATCAATGAAAACCATCTGCGAATGAGGACTGTTTAGAAGGTAGGCCTTAACTAATATGCAGTAGGAAGAAAACAGGACGTTGCTTATGGAGTTCAAAGGAAGTTCAGCAGGGTCACCACCACTCTGTATGTAACCCAAATGGCCTACATACTGTTTCATACTGTTATACATGTCTGTGTAATCTGCTTTTGTGTTTTTGTTTAGTGTGTTTGCGTGCATATGTCCTCAGAGGTCACTTTAATGTGTATGTTATTGATTGCGTCCATGCAGCTGTCAGCTTCTCCCCCTGCACAGTTCAGGGACAAAGGGGCCATGAACTCAGACTCTAATCTGAAACATCAAGGACGAGTGATAATTAAGATTTATGATGCCGCAGGGTCGTAATGAGGCTACAGTAGGACTGTAAATCATACATCTCATTCCCAGAACATGCACATCCACATTCGGTAGCTATTCACCATCTTAAATTTAATATCACTTTCACTGATCTTCAGTATCTTTTTATTTAAGCAACATGTGCTGCAGCGTTTGGATAGCTGCCAACTTAAGCTATTCACTTTATAATCGCTTGTCTTCTCTTCAACCCCCCACAGAGCAGCTTTACTGATAATCACAACCACAGAAAAGCACATGTGTGCAATAACCATACAGTGTGACTATGAATCATGCATTTACTGCTGTGGCTTTCATCGTCAGTCTCCGTCTCCGTCAGTCTTTTAAACTTCTTTAAACTTCGTCTTTTTTTTTACGTCTTTTGATGAATGTAAGAAAGAATCAATCAAAGAATATATGAAATAATTCATTTTTCTTCTGCCTCTTATCTCTTGAACAAAAACCTTAATATAGATGTTAATTTTATAGGTGAATTATGATGGCAGACTTTAATAGAAAGTGATGAAGTTATTATATTACTTCTGTCTCCCCTCTTTCCTCTTTCCAGCGGCCTTCACCATGATTGGGACATCCAACCATTTGTCTGATCGTTGCTCCCAGTTTGCCATCCCTTCTCTCTGCCACTTTGCCTTCCCGACGTGTGACCGCAGCTCTGGCACCGACAAACCTCGGGACCTGTGTAAGGACGAGTGTGAGATCCTGGAGAACGACTTGTGTAAGACAGAGTACATCATCGCCCGCTCAAACCCCATAATCCTGAAGAGACTGAAGCTGCCAAACTGTGAGGACCTGGCTGCCTTTGACAGCCCAGCGGCTGCCAACTGTCTGCGCATCGGCATCCCCATGGCGGAGCCCATAAACAAGAGTAAGACATGTTCACCTGCTGATTGCATGACTTCCTTTGCTACTACAGCTGATAGAGCTCATTATTATTATATGGGAGAGGAATTGCTGTGTCCCCTATCGTAACTGCTAACAGGAGCTGTTTTGAAAACTGTGCTTATTATGCTCCAAAATCAAAGTATGGTTAAACTTAGGGCTGCAACTAATGATTATTTTCATTGTCGATTAACCAGTAGATTATTTTTTAGATTACTTGATGATCATTTAGTCTATGAAATGTCAAAAAATAGTGAAAAACGTCCATCACAAGTATTCAAGTTGCTTGTTTTGTCCGACAAGCTGTCCAAAACCCAAAGATATTTTATTTACTATAGTCTATGACAAAGAAAAGCAGCAAATCTGCACATTTGATGAACTGGAATCAACAAATGTTTGTCATTTTTGCTTGAAAAAGTGACTCAAACAATTAATTGATTATCAACATAGTTGGCAATTAATTTCCTTGACATCAGAGTTGGACATTGTAATGCAAACATTCATATTGTCCTTCTCACAACATCCATGTTAGTTTGTTTATTTCCCTCTGAATCTGATATTCCAGCAAAGTAGTTTGTAAAGACTTTTGTAAGCCATTAAACTAATTTTTGATTTAACTCCTCCTGCTCTCAGCTGCATTACATTGTGACAATGATGTAACATTGGCAAGAAAAATAGAAGAGACTTAATGTTCCCTGTAACGGATTACCTATCTATAGGTATATCAAGTTTATCTTACTTGAAATGGGTAATATTTTCATCTTTTAAAGTTGATTTTGATAGTTTACCTAGATGAATAAAAAACCCCTGGCTGCCGGGAGGATGGGAAACTTGCAAAAAAATTAGAAAACAAGTGGTACGCTTTGGAAAATGGTTTGTTGCATCGTAAATTAGACATATTTTGTAGTAAATATATGCTAACTAGAAAAGAATAACTCACTCACACACACACAAACAAACAGTTAGGAGAATGATTAGCAATCAGCTTTTTATAAGCGTCTATAATATGCCACCCAAAAGAAAAAAGTAAAGTGACAATGTGAGCCTAATAATATAAGAATACTACTCAACCTAACACAAACACCTAATGCACAGCCACGCCTTCCCTTCCCCCAGATCACAAGTGTTACAACAACAGCGGGGCCGACTACAGAGGGACAGTCAGTATGACCAAGTCGGGGCGTCAGTGTCAGCCGTGGAACTCCCAGTATCCTCACAGCCACTCCTACCTGGCCGTCCGCTACCCGGAGCTGAACGGAGGACACTCGTACTGCCGCAACCCTGGGAACAAACACGAGGCCCCCTGGTGCTTCACGCTGGACGAGGGGGTCCGCATGGAGCTCTGCGACATACCCATCTGTGGTAGGAGCCTAGAATATGTTTAACTGTTTACTAAAGAGATTCATAGGGTGTAATGCTGTCTTTGTAGCACGTTGGCAGATATTTGGTTTGATGTCAAAAAGTGCAGTAACACATTTCTTATTTAACTGAAGCTCAGAATAATAAAGAGAATATTTAATGACCTTCCTATAGTTTTTTATGTTCTCCTGCTGTCCAAATTTCCCATTATGCAAAAATATCATGCAATTTTTCTTAATTTCCAAAGGGTAATTTTACAGTATTTGGCAGTAATTTACACAAATGATATGTCTAATAAAGACTTTTATTGTATGTAGTAAAACTGCTTTTTTTATTCTTCTAACTTTATATTTTTGAGACAATTTCTTAATTTTTGTCTGTAACTTAATTTTACTGTATCACTGAAGATGTTATAAAAATGCAACAGTATGGTAAAATTATTATCAGTATGCCATAGGGCTGCAACTAATGATTATTTTCATGATCAGTTGTTGCTAATTGTTTGGTCTATAACATGTCAGAAAATAGTGAAAAATAGCGGTTTCCTAAAGCCCTATGAGACGTCTTCAAATCTCTTGTCCAAAACCCAGAGATATTGAACTCTTTTTATCACATCAGAAAAATGATTTAAACAATTAATCAATTATCAAAATTGTTGCACCTTCATTTCTGTCAACTAATCAATTAATCAACTAATTGTTTCAGCTGTAGTATACCTCTTTATCACATTATATTGCCCAGTCATACAATAACCTATATATCTGATATTATTCCTCTCTCTCCATCCATCCCTATAGACCATAAAGACAAGCCTGGCGGCAGCAACATGGAGATCTTGTACATCCTGGTTCCCAGTGTGGCGATCCCGTTGGCCATTGCCCTGCTCTTCTTCTTCATTTGCGTGTGCCGCAACAACCAGAAGTCCTCCAGGCCTCCTGCCCCTCGCCAGCCCAAACCGGTCCGAGGACAAAACGTTGAGATGTCTATGCTCACAACTGCATACAAGCCAAAGGTAGAGTAGCACAGTCACAGCACATGACACTGTGGGTGGGGAAAGGAAATGATGGCAGTCTTAGACATTAGGGTAGTCCATTATTTTCAGTCCCCATTTTCTTGATGTGTCCTTTCCGTCCATGTTTACACACCCCAAGGAAACAATTGGACTAAAATTAAATGTACATCCTTCCATATCCTTGAAAGATTAAAAAAAAAAAAAAAATGAAGATACATGATAGGATGATACAGAAAAAATGGCATATACAATTTCAATCAATCATATAACCATACAAATATTATGACACTTAATTCCAGTTACGTAAGTTTATGCTTACTTTAATGACAAGCTCCAGTAGTATAATCTACTGTACCTTAGGTTGCGGTTCATGATCACGCTGATTTATTACAAACAAACCAAGAGGAGTAAACATGACGTCATACAGACTGACAGGTAACTCACTGATTGGACAGTTTTGATGATGTCATCCTGCTTCATTGGTGCTACATGGATCCATGGGGGGAAATGAAATTCTCGTGACTGACAGCGAGTCATGCAGTACTGAACTGCTTCTTATGTGTGTATTTATGTTCTCTGGACTCACAAAGAGCTCACGAAGATATAACTGTTTTTGAGGGTTATTAGTTGAGACTGTTGTTGGACCTCATGCTGTATGCCATGTATAATGACAAACGGGTAGAAATGAGTGAGGATTAATGAGGGTTGCTAAAAAAAAAAAAACAGAGTAGGACACACTCTGTTTTACCTCCTTCTCACCCTGATGTGTCAGGGAAAAACCCTGCACTCACATGCTGACAAGCATGTTTACCAAATTACCTTGCATAATGCTGATTATACAGATTGCTTAGGCCTATAAGATCCACATATGAACCGCAGCAGAGCTCACTTGGAAAGGTTCGGTTGTTTGGTTTACACCAGAGTTTGATTGACAGCTTTCACACCAGCCATAACAAACCAAACTAACTGAGCAAATGCACCACAGTTTGTTTGAATCGGACTAAGTGTGTGAGCACCCTAGACTCATGGAGCCATCACAGCATATGCACTGCACATAATGCCACTGACATGTTAGTCCTCCATTATCCACCTCTCGTCCCCCTTTTCTGCCTCTTTCCTTCTTTCTGCCACATTCTCGCTGAAGATATCAGAAGTGTAAACTTGAGTCTTCCCACATCATCTCACTCCAGCATACCCTGTTTATAGAACAGCACCAGTACTGCTGAAAACACACTTATATACACTCACACAGCATTTTGGACTCTCCTGTGGTGAATCTAGATCAGTTCTCCTTTGCTGTGTTTGTCTTTGTAAGTCATAAGAGCAGACTGAGGAAGTAGTCAAAACACTGGCACAGCCCTCTATGTGTCAACTGGGATACGTCGCAGCATGCTGGGGCTACTGCCTTGATGTGTGTGCATGTGTGTGCGTGTGTGTGGAAATGACCTGTCTCAGGCAAAGCTTCAGATCTCTATCATAAGAGCTCAGCAGGTCCAGGAATGTTCGACTGCAGCTCTTTTCCTCTCTGTTTATTTCTCTCCCACTGTCTCTTTTTCCACGTCTCTCCCTCACACTCCTCCTCTCCCTCCTGCTCTCACTTAATCCATCTCTCTTTGTTGCTCTTCTTCTGTCTCTCCCTCCATCCCTTTAACTCTGGACCTCTATTTTCATCCCTCACTCTCTCCTTCCTCCAAGCCCTCTTTCACAGAACCTCTTTGTAATGTAGATCATCAAGTCCCTGCTCTGCCAGCCAACACACAGCTCACATTAGGATCTGTATCATATTTCTGTCAAGGTTGCCCACTCAGTCATATCATGTCTGTTTATCTTTTTCCACATCATTTTGGTGGTGGTGGCGGTGGTGTTTGGGGGGGTATCTAGACAGTGTGTCTGCTTGTGCAAACCAGAGCTGATGCTCAAGGTAGTGTGTATAATATTACCATCTACAGCTGTAGAAAGAACCGCAAAATGTCACTGAAGCGTCAGAAGACATTAATATCTGCTTTGTATTTTGTTTTTTTGCAATAGAACAAATGTTTCACTGACTTAAAAAGGGAGTCTCTCTTAGCTGTATTTAAATGTATTAGATGTATCTGCAAAGAGTAGGAAGGGGAGAGAGATCAAAGATCAAGAGTGACAACCATGTAGTTATGGAATAATACAGTGAATTTTAAATGGTCTTTGTGGACAACAAGGGCCTGAAATATGGTTCACACATATCAGACCGCCTAACCATCCATTTTAAGATTTCAAAAGCAAAATAAAAAGCTTTTACAGAAGTGCAGTTCTTACCTCTGTTTCCAGGACGTGTATCTAATCTGATAGCTAAATGCTGTAACTTCCAAGACAGTTTGGGTAAATGAGGATTTGAATGTGATTTCTGCTTTTTAAAACGTTTTTAATGAGTGGTAAAACCTCAAATTGTACAGTCATTTATTTTTATTATTGCCAAGTCTCTCTTCCCCGACCCCTCTTATCTACAACTTTGTCTTGTGTTGGGGTTAGGCTGCTACCCAGCAGGCTTTGCTGCAGGGTCACCCAGGGGCCATTGCCTGTGACAATCCATTTAGACACACATAAACATGCACACACACAAACCTGCTGTGGTGTGAGGAGGATCTGAGGGTTTGGGTGTGGGGAGAAAAGAAGGGGTGAAACAAACCCATAACTAAAAACATCTGTGTCTCTCATAACATCAGCAGGCCCCCACACACACTCACACACACACACACACACACGCCACCCCCCTCAGAGATCATAAAGACCTGTGTGTGTCTCTCTTCTGCTCACCGAGGAATTTCATTATTCATCTCAGAGTTCCTGGAATCTGAAAGTTTCTGCCAACCTCTCCTCACCTTTTATCTTCAAGTACAGCTACACACACACACACACACACACACACCCTTACTGTAGCTCTCTCTCTCTCTGTTTCTCTCTCACATACACACACACCCACGCATACACACACACACACACAATCCCCACCCCCTCTCTTTCTGAGATCACCTGGACAGCTCTAAGATATGAGAGTTTAACTGAAGTCATGAAGGATAAACAACCATACGAAACGGGACAAAGGACTCTCATACACTCATTTACATGCAAACACACACACGTGCACACACACACACAAAGTTTGCTGCAAATCTTTTGATAGTGTATTATTTATATTATTTATGTATTATATTAAAAATTTACTTTTTTTTTATATTTACTGTGGCTTTGCATAAGTTGCAAACAGATGTAAACTTTTAACTTACATTTTTTTAAATTCAACTTGATTGTATTTTTTTTCTACTGTATCAGAGTGTCTGACATTGCTTTGACAGTAAACTTTGGCATACTGTCAATGTTTTTTGTCATTGATGCTCACAGTTGTTTGCCTTCGCACTGCCTCATAATTTTTTATGACATCATAACCAAATGAAATACTTTCCTTTCATCAGTTTTAAAGAGTAACTAAACATTAAATCCACTTTTTAGAATTAGTAAATAAAAATTAGTAATTGAACCTCGTCCCAGTTTATAGTGTTCATTATAAGAGACACAGAAATCAGCTGTCTGCAAATCAGTAAGTCATCTGTCTGGGTTTGAATTTATTTGCTGAATCTGTTAAGAGGGCACCTTCAAGCTAAAATGAGGCATTATGGTGCTCTTTAATTAAGATGTAGATTTGACTAACTTCTAAAACATTTGTGACCCTGTTATGATCCCACAGTTTGGCTCAATCCTGTTGGATTTAGCTGGACAAACCTCCTCTCTATATCCTCCTCAATAAGACTAAAAGACTAAAAAAGTTAATGTCCGTCCTAGCACAGAAAGCTACATCTTTTTCTGCAGCTGATTCTACAGTTTTACTGGCAAGAGTGTTAATTGCTTAGTCTTCCTAAAAGCTGCTAACCTGTTAAATGGCACTTAAAGCTGTGAACGTGTTTGCCAGATTTCACGATTTTCCCACATCGCTTTCCAAAGGCTTAAAGGAAGTCATTAGGAGCTGATGTCATGGATTAAGTCCGATTATGACAATTATCAACTCTCTGGGCTATACTTTCATTTTTTTTCTACAACTCAAACACATATTTGGTGTTGTATTAGGCAGTTTGCCTGCATCGAATTAGAAGCACCAGTGTAAACTTCATGTCAACATTTCACTTTTCCATACAAGGATAATGGTGAGGAAAGAGTACTGGCCCGACAAAGAAAATAATGATCTAATTTTTCTGTCACATCTCTCTACCCGCTGATCTCACTTCTTCCTTTTTCTTTCATCTCCTCTCTGCAGAGCAAGGCCAAAGAGCTTCCCCTGTCGGCTGTGCGTTTCATGGAGGAGCTTGGAGAGGGCACTTTGGGGAAGATCTACAAGGGTCACCTGTATCTGCCGGGCATGGAGCAGGCACAGCTCGTAGCCATCAAGACCCTGAAGGATATCTCCAGTCCCCAGCAGTGGGCCGACTTCCAGCAGGTACAGAATGGATCTCTGCCTCCAAAGCTTTTTAAGTTTACTTCCTCCAATTTTGCACAAGTTAAAGAAATACTCCAAAATGTGTAAACATATAATATTGGTGAGGACACAGATGCAAAAATCAACCATGTGTAACCTGTATAGCAGACATGCTTCTAACTAGCAATTGTGTCTGCGTTGCTAAAATAAAATGTGGTACTAAAATAATCTACTGTTTTAAACTACAAGGGACTACTTTCCCAGTGGAAAGATCTCCATTCCCACAAGCCTTGAGGCATGACTTGTTATATTTGCACAGAAGGTAAACATAGTGGGCGATGGCAGACTGTATACGGCTAAAAATCACTGAAACAGCAGATGAGTTCACTTAAAATAGTTCCAAAAATAAACTGTAGCTACTGACGGATTGTCCAGATAAATTTAGATGTTAAGGAGGATTGAAACAGATGACTTGTAAAAATATAATCCTCCCTTTCCATGTACAGACTGAGACAGACCTGAACTGCCTGCCTTTAAAGTGATACACCAAAAAATCTTTTAGAGTGTGAACATCCCTAATAAACTTCTTATGGCCAAAAAGTAGATTAGAGTAAAACTTTAAGGTGTCATCTCCAATGAGCATTTAAAAATTCTTTCCATAATATTTTTTGTTTAAATGAAGCTGCTGTGTTTCTTTTTGCTTGAAGTTCACTGATACATTTTGGTTTCCATCACAGGAGGCCACAGTGCTGACGGAGCTGCAGCACCCAAACGTGGTGTGCCTGCTGGGTGTGGTGACCCAGGAGCAGCCTGTCTGCATGCTGTTTGACTTTTTGCCCCAAGGAGACCTCCACGAGTTCCTCATCATGCGCTCGCCACACTCTGACGTCGGCTGCAGCAGTGACGAGGACGGCACTGTGAAATCCAGCCTGGATCATGGAGACTTCCTGCACATGGCCATACAGGTGGGATATGAAAGCAGTTTGTAGTCTGTAATCTCTATACTTATTTTTACATGAAAGTAGAGATTCGTGGATTGCTGCTTTCGCCAAGTTGACATAATTCACAGCTACTTACTCCTTAAATGATTGTTTTGGTTCTGACTAATCAAACCTAGGTGACTGCTGGGATGGAGTACTTGGCCAGCCACTTTTACATCCATAAAGACCTTGCAGCTCGGAACATTCTAGTAGGCGAACAGCTCCACGTCAAGATCTCCGACCTGGGTCTCTCCAGAGAGATCTACTCCTCGGACTACTACTGCCTCCAACCCAAAACCCTCCTGCCCATCCGCTGGATGCCCCCTGAGGCCATCGCTTACGGCAAGTTCACTACAGACTCAGACATCTGGTCGTTCGGAGTTGTGCTGTGGGAGGTCTTCAGCTACGGTCTGCAGCCCTATTACGGCTTCTCCAACCAGGAGGTGATGGAGATGGTGAGAAAGAGGCAGCTGCTGCCCTGCCCCGAGGACTGTCCGCCAAGGTATGTTCAGGTTGATGTTGTTGCTAATCAGCAAAAGCTGTGAAATAAATTATGAGAAGTTGATATAAAACATATAAAACATGGTGTAACTTATTTGTATTTTCACCTCTCACCAAGCCCACAAACTTTAGACAACAAACGTGGCATGTGTCGGGCTAGTAAGGCAACACGTTTTCACTTTTAGTTTCCTCTTAAAGACCCTCACTTTGTTGTGCTTATTATTAATGAAAAAAAAAAATTATTTCTGTCTTTTGTATGTTTTTTGATATTTGCACATTTCTACTGAAGAACTAATCATGAGCAGAACCACAAATGTATATTTAGCTGTGCTAAGAAAAAAGGCTAGCCTACTACTTAAGACCATTCACAGCACAGGATTCATTCACCACATCCAAAAAAAGTCTGTATTGAGAGTTTTAGGTTTTAAAATTTGTTTATCAGATTAGGAATTCTTACAATTGCCTGATAACTAACTAACTCGGTTGTCTCTCAGGTTTTATGGTTTGATGACTGAATGCTGGCAGGAGGGACCAGCACGGCGACCGCGCTTCAAGGACATCCATGCCCGTCTGCGAGCCTGGGAAGGGATGTCATCCCACGCCAGCTCCAGCACGCCCTCAGGTGGCGGAGGCAACGCCACCACCCAGACCACCTCGCTCAGCGCCAGCCCTGTCAGCAACCTCAGCAACCCACGCTACGCTGCTGCCGCCGCTGCTGCAGGCTACCTGTACCCAGCCCAGGCTATTCCCTCACCAGGCCAGATGGCTCCGATTACAGCCTGGACACCCATGGCTGTGACCCAAACCCACCAGCGCTTTATCCCCGTCAATGGATACCCCATCCCGCCAGGATACGCAGCTTTTCCAGCCCACTTCCCTCCCCCTGTCCCACCGACCAGGGTCATCCAGCACCACCTGCCCCCTCCCAAAAGCCGCTCACCCAGCAGCGCCAGCGGCTCCACCAGCACGGGTCACGTCAGCGGAGTGCCCTCCACCACGGGCTCCAACCATGACGCCAACACGCCGCTGCTTTCCCACTGCATCATGCCGGGGAGCGGTGGAGGGCCGGCTCAGATGTACGGACAAATTTGCCAGAAGGGGGTGGGACAACTGGACCACGCGTCACAAACATCAGCGCTCCTCGCTGCTGATTCTGACGTACTGATGTACAACGACACGGTCATCACCGCAGACCTGTAGGTAGAAAGAGGGATCCTCACACTCTCTCTGCTCGGGACCCAAATTTGAGAAGTTTAGCCTCTCATCCAGGGACCCAGTCTAACAATTCTACTCTGGTCACAAGGAGACCCAACAGAAACTGGCCTGTACGTACATTTGCGTGTGCAAGAAACACTGCCGCAGCTATACAAGTATATACACAGCTGTCTGACTTTTTAATGCCTTATTGTTTAAAGCAAGTGTACTTACTACCATGGTTTGAAAATGTTGTGTTATTATTTTAACCTCTGTGTAAATACGGTACATAAGTCCTGAATGAATGAGTGAAATACAAAGATATATATTCAAAAGAACTTTTTATTAAGGAAAAAATTTTAAACGAGAAAAAGTAGCAAGTCCATCCTGTGTCCTAAGAAATGGTTTGTGCTACAGTCTGACAAAAAGTTCATGTGTCAACAACCCAGTCAATGGACTGTTTGACGCATGATGTGAAGGAAACACTGACATTTTATACCATGACCTTTAGGTGCCTTTCAGCAGTGGTGTGACTTGCTTGTTTTTGGACATATTAAAACACAAAAAATGTGCTAAACATTTGCTTGTACAGTAAAAGAAACTGCATTTAGCAAGCGATAACCAAGCGAACAAAAATGGGAGCAGCAGATTGAACAAACGACAAGTTCAGCAGCTTTTATTGAGAAGACCATCACCGACCTGCTCAAATACACCAGTGTACACGGCGTACAGGTGACGTACCCTGCCTTTTGGGTTTCATGTATTGCAGCCCGGCTATGGGACAGCTCCCCATCGAAGCAGCTGGAATTCAAAGTAAAACAGATTGGCTACAGGTGATAAGTTGGCTAAAATACTCGTCCAGGCACTGAGATCTGGCAGATTGCATCGTAATTTTCACGCAAACTCCCTTCGGAAATGACACCTGAATGTTTTTTTTTTTGCAACGTCAACATGACAATCTGACACTTTTGCAACATGGACACAGGCCTCTTTGCCTTTTTTTCAAGTCTCAGTGTACAGCTTTCCAGGCTGGAGAATAAGGAAGCTGGGAGTACTTCTGATTGGACCATAAATGTCATCAGCCTTTCATTCTCCCTGCCCCCTCCTCTTTTCCTCCTCTCGTACTGTCTTCCACCCTCCCAGCAGATATGGCATCTAACTTCAAAAGCTGGCTGCAGAATACCCCCTACAGATCTACAAATGGAATCACACAGCGCTCATATCCTCGACAGCCTCCACAGCTAAACTGGACCGGTCTCAGGGCAAACGCTTCATTCACCACATGAGGGCTGGGGTCAGTTTACTCTCAGCTAAAATTTCACCCTCGCAAAAGAACATTTTTTATTGTAAATTGGATATGGTGTTTTAATTTTTACGGGAGAGTTTTTCAGTATTTGAAGTTTGAAGGAACTTAAAGACTTTATTCACAGGGCTTGTCTTCATGTCTTTGTCCTTTCCTTTCCTGTTTTTCGACATCTGTATAGTGCAAAAAGAAATACCATTCGAGACATGGACTCAAAGCGGGGAGGGTTAAAACACATAAGGCTCATAGTAGATAATGTTACACTCACAAAAATGAGCCTGAGTTGGTATTTTGTAAGGTCTCAGACATGTACATGAACAAAAACTCCTATGAATAGTATGTTTGATGCGCTTAAGTTTCTGCCTAAACAGAAGAATGTTTGACCTAAATATGGATGAATTTCATGAGCTGGGGACAGATTGTATCACTGTGTGCAGAGAGATTTATGTTGCTTTTATTTGGTTCTCTATCAGTAAATGGTCACTATCGTGGTATCAGTGGTTAGGTATGGTATCAGTAAATACCTGGCGCCAACTGTACTGACATGTAGGTGATCCCAACAAGAGCAAGTGCGGGTTTTTAAAAGAAAAAGAAAACTATTTTTTTTTGCCCATTTTGTCTTAGTTTCCTTCTGAAAATTACAGCTGTATTCATATTTGAACATGTCCGATGTCCAGTAGCAGATAATCATATTCTGTTCTGGATACATTTACTCGAATATCCTTTTGTGATATGAGGAAGTTTGGTAAATTTTTAATTCTCAGTCCTGTAATCACACAAATGATGCCTCAGTTATTATTTGATGATGACTGATTAGAAGCTAAATATGACGCTTTTGTTATTTTAAAAAAAAGAGTCTTAGAACCAGCTGCAGTAACAGAACAGTTTGTGGTCTTAGTTGTACCTGTGTAGTAGACAATCATTGGTTTCGAATGGTCGTAAAAGTGTCCCAGACTGTACGCATGTGTTGCACTCCGCTGTTGTTTACAGACTATCATTCTATCAATCAGCTGTATTTATAACCAGCATGACACAAGGGTACGCTGACAGCATTTCTCCATGGATGTGCAGAGCATAAAGCACAGTGAAGTGTTGCCTATAGTGCATTTATTTTTAATGGTAAAGTTTTAAGTTGACATTTGTGGAATGTAGATAGACGAGACTGTAACCTGTTCACTTCAGTATTTAGTTCATTTACCCTTAAACCCATAACCCTTTAAATCATGGCTACTATCTGATGTCACTACAAGGAAACTTGGAGCTGTTCCAGTTCACTGTAGACTAAAGTCAAAATAATATATTCAAACCAAAAACAGAAGCTGATTGTCTGCCATTAGCAAGATGGAGGGAAAAGCTCTTGTTTCCAGCTTGGGAAGAGTTTTGTTCCTCATGTCAAATCTAGTCCCAAGATTATTTGAACCATTTTAAGTTAACTTCCCCATTGAGTTTTTATTTCATTGCTGTCTTTTGTCTCTGTGCTTTATCTTTTTGTTCCTCTGAAGCAGATCGAGCTACCTTGGCATCTGAGTTTGTACAGGTGACCTCCAGCGTGTAAAGGATTTATGTGTACTAATATAGCAGTGCAAAAACCACTTGTACACAAGACTGTGAATCTTAATCAAGTCTAGGTATTTTTGTGTTTGGCAAAAAATAAATCATTATTGTGCCTTTTTTTGTCTTATTCGAGATCCCTTTTTTTTTTAAAACAAAATATGAGTAAATTTATATTTCAGTAACATTGTACCCATTACAGAAGGTTTACATGCTTATCCTTTTGACCAAGAGAGGCCTTGTCTTTGTCTGAACATTTTTGCACAGATGTTTTGTATTGCAAAATCATTTATTAAATGATGTTGTTTGGTTAACCTCGGAGTCAATATGATCATTAATTTGTAGGCAGGCAGAAATTGTGTGTTTTGTTTTGTTTTTGGTTCTTGGTGATCAGAATTGTAATGGCAGTGTGAATCCACTGGGGATCACCAAATCACCATTTCTGTGGATTTTCTTTAATTTGTGTGCCTCGTAATCGTAGTGACCATTGTTGACCAGGTGGTGGTGCCCTTTAGCTCTTTGAATAGTATGAGCTTCGTAACAGCTGGAAATAATATTAGTCCAGCTAGAATTTGGCAAAAGATGGAAAAATGACTCTAGTATAGTGTTCCTCTGTGCTTACTTGTGTGTATCACTGTGAGCTTGTGTGTGTGTTTTCTCTCATTTCCTGCTCAAACTCTTGAAGGAGCCAAAACAGCTTAAAGTGAACCAGAATGGCTGTGAGTTTGTATATACATGCCCCCAAAAAAGAAGATGTAATCGCTGTATATATATGGAGATGATCTGATTTGCACTCAGCCCTCTGGTAATTAAGTTGTGTGTGTGTGTAAGAGAAAGACCTTACCAGTCTTAAAAGCAGACATTAAAGCAAAACTGCTAAATCACAACACACACCACGATAAACATCATTTTATTATATATACAATTAAAGTAATTTGGTTTTGGTTTACCTAAATTACAAAAACACATATTCCCTAACTATTATTAATGGTATCTAGCCATGCAGACAGTTTGGTTTCATTTCCCCAGGTTTTGTGGGTTAACTACTTTCTACTAAGAAATAGTTAGAGCACTTGTTCCCAACCTTCATGGCTTTTGATGTCTTAAAATGAAGCTTGCGTATGTTTATAATTTGTGACCAGACACTGTTTCTGTTACATTTATGGTATTGGTGATTTTTTTTAAATAATGTTTCTTCAGAAAAGAAATTCCTTTCACTTCTGTTGAACTTTGTTGGAAGCAGAGACAGATATCTCCCAACTTAGGCACATAAAACCAAAACTATCTGCATGGATAGAATTTATAAGAGGGAAGTATGTTTTTTGTAATGTGGGTGAAACATGTGGAGCTCCCTCTCTGTGCAAGACATACTAATGACTCTGAGCCCTTTATTCCCTCTAACCCTCTTCTGAAATTGGAATGTATGTGTGTGTGTGTGTGTGTGTGTGTGAGTGTGTGTGTGTGTGTATGTATGTGTGTGTGTGTGTTGGCAGCTATTAGTAGTTAAACTGAATTGACTCCTGAAAACATTTTCTGCTGCCATTCTGGAACAGCTTGTTTTATGAAAATGTTCTGTGAGCAGCAGCAGCAGAGCAGTAAACTCCCATGACTTCTTCATCAGAGGCACAGAGCTCTGAAACTACTGGATATAATTTATCCCAAGGAAAGAGTGAAAATCATTTGCTATGCTTGCAAGTGCAGCCAGAGAAAGCGTGTGTGTGTGAGAGAGAGAGGAGAGGACAAAGGAGGAGAAAAAAGGAGGCATCTGTAGTTGATAGACTCACACAGAAACAGACTTCTGTTCTGATGTGAGATGTCAGGATTATGTCAGAAACTCAGTCACTCACATCCTGGAAGGCAATTTGGACATCCACACCCAGCACTGAGACTCTGAGTCTGTAGCTGCTGCTTCGTCTTGGCTATGCAGTGTTTGTTAGACAAAAAAACACAACTTTTTAGGATATGAAACTCATTTTTCTATGCATGGTTTTGGAAATTTGCAGGTCAGAAGACATCTAGGCATCTGGGTTCAAACTGATATAAAATTTAGTTAACTGAATGTTTTTAGAGATCACATACATTGTTTAACAGCGTTCTAATGACTTATATCAGGTTTGCAACTAATGATTATTTTCATTGTTGAGTGCGAGATGACATCTTCATATTGCTTTTGTCCAAAATCCCCCTCAAACTATTTATTTTCCAATTATATAAAACAGAGAAAAGCAACACAGTTGATGAATTAGTCAAATGATTAATCAGTTATAAAAATGATTGTTGATTAACTTTCTGTGGATCGATTAATCAATTAGTTGACAAATTATTTCAGCCCTAGAGTATATTTCAACGAATAGCAAGGACCTGATTCACATTGAAAGAATGTAATTTAAATGCTTTTAAAGCTACAATTATATATAACCTAGACATCCATGTCAATATCTGTGATACAATAATCTAAACTCAATGTTCATGAATCTCACGGCCTTCTTCATCCATTTGCTGAAGCTCCAGAAAAAGCAAATGAGTAATATTTTATCACAGACCTACATGCTCAAGTGTTGCCCAGTTTGAACCTAAATGTAAAGACATCTCCTCAGTACTGTGACACAAATATCACAAAAAAGTAAGAACAAAAGGGATGAGAGCAAAAACCGGAAGCAACTTGTTGCTTATAGCGGCAGTTACATGATGTTATGATTAAGGTGGTGATTTAGAAAGTAGTAAAAATGTGAGTACAAAAGTGATACATTTCTGTTCAGTTGCTCTGTGTTAGTAATATATTATTATATTATTATAGTGTATTCTGTTTCCAAATAGCAAAAAGCAGGCAAAATGGCAGTGTTGCAAGAAGTATTCGATTCAGATCCTTAAACCTGCAATAATAATATTAATAACAGTTGCTTTTTTACACATCCAGCAGTTATGGAGCAACGTTATCATTCATTTGGAGTCGTGTTTCTAGTCATCTGCTGAATGTAAGTCTAATATTCACTCTCTTTTAGCTCTGTTTTCTGTCTCCACCAACTCCTGAAGGAAAAATCTGTCTCTTTAGCTAAATAATCCACATGCTTCACTAGCTAATAGCTAACTGTGTGTGTTTGGTGCTGAGAAGGTATGTACAGTTGCATCCCTATAAAGGGTCACAACATAAATCTGAAGGGTCATGAGATAATTAATGGGGTAGGAAAAAAGAAAAAAAAACAAAGTTCTGCTACACAAATAATTCATGATTTTTATTTTTTTCTAGTCTTTGCTGAATTGTGAAATAGTGGAGAGTTTTACATCTTTGGGCCTCAAACTGTTATTTACATGAAATTGTATGAGAAGTGTAGAGAGGAAATCCCTGTTGGAACTGCTAAGAACTAATAGACACTGCATGTTTATAAGGGGTCACAAGCCAAAATTAGCGGGAACCACTAGTTTGATCTTTAATGATGCAGTATATTTTATAGGCTTATATTTTTTTTATGTAATATCTTAATCTGTAAAGTAACTAGTACCTATCAGATAAATGTAATGGAGTAAAAAGCACAATATCTCCCTCTGAAATGTAGTGAGAGAGAAGTATAAAGTCTCAGAAAATGGAAAAACTCAATTAAAGTAGTATTAAAGTACCTCAAAATTGTACTTGAGTACAGTTGATTAAATGTACTTATATTGACTATCCACCACTCTGAAATGGACGTAAACAGACTAGTCTCAAACTGTAAATGATAGGTGGGGTAGGGTGTGTCCTGTCCTGATGCTAAAAATCCCTCTGGTTCAAAGCCAGAGGGGCTACTTCCTGCGACCAGACTGTGTAACTGAGGAACGACCACTCCCTCTCTTCCAATGACAGTAGAGGCCTGAGGGGGTCCTCTGCTAAAGGAGCCTCATTAAGCCTCTTGAGTTCAGGATGTAGTGGGCTGTAATGGGCTTTGAAAGTAAAGGAGAGGCTGAAGAAGCAAATGAGTGTGCATTTGGCTTTAAGAGAGAAAGATGGATGAATAAAAGGTGGAAGGAGAGGGATACAGGTAAAGTGAAACAAAGCCAATGTGATTATGTGTGAGAGGTCCGGCTTGGTTATTCACAAAATTCATGCAATATAGATGTTGATGATACTGTTGAAGACAGAGAGAAGACAGAGCCTCGCGTTTGTTTTATGACCCCTGTTATGTCTCGTCGGTTGTGTTAAGTTCATGTCTGTCATATTTCTGTTTCCTGTTCTGGCGTGTCTGTTTTATTTTGAAAAGTCTAACCTTCCCTCTCGTTTCAGGTCCCTTTACTTCCAGTCCTTGTGTGTTTCCCGCCTGTGTGATTGTCTGCCCCGCCCCGATTGTTTCCACCTGTTCCCCATTACCTCTTGTGTATATATTGTCAGTGTCTCCCTGGTCTTGTTGCCAGATCGTTGCCATTCCCATGGTTGGTCACGTCGCGCTCGAAAAAAACCTTTTTGTAAAGAACTTAATTTTCTTCAGTAAACAGTTAAAAGCCTGTCTGTCTCCTGCGTCCTGCATTTGGGTCTTTCCTGCCTTGCCTGGAAGCTTAACAACCCCAGGTTTCATGAAATTCTTTTGATTTTTGATGTGATTGAATGTAGGAAACAATTGTCAATGAATTGATTAGTCATTCAACAGTTTTGAACATTAATTAATAGTTTAAGTCATTTATCAAGGAAAAATGTGGTAATGCTTTATTTTATGGGTTTGTAATTTCCTATTAAGTTTTCTGGAAACTTTCTGGAACTAACCACACGGAAAATAGGAATTCCCTTGAAAGAAAAGCTCAATTTTAACCCAAGTTAAGTATTTTGAGTAATTTATTAGTAATATATTTTTGAAAACTTTATTTTACATACACTAAATTATATGAATTGAAATGTAAACAAATTTCACATTTTTGCATGTACAGCTGACTTGTTTCTGTGCACTGACTTAAAGACTCTGTAGGTGACAGCAGTACTTAGTAGGAACTGATTAATTGAACTTGTACTACCTATTGAACACTGTCTCCATTTTCCTTATAATGAGGACCAAGCTACATAGTTCTTTCCAAAAAACTTGTTGAAAGTGATTAGGAAATTGTTCGGAAATTATGGGCCTGAAAAATAAATGCAAAAATGCAAAATATTTGCTGGTTTTGTGAGGATTTCCTAGTTTTCTCTGTCTTTTGTATCATAATTAATTGAATATCTTTGGGTGTAGAGCTGATGACCTTGGGCTCTGAGAAATTGTAATGTTCATTTTTCAATATTAAAAATAATAGTTGTTTGCTGCCCAAATTACATGGTATATTTTCAACTGAAAGATCAGAAACCAAATCTGTTATTGTCAAGAGTGGCATTTTCAGTTTTCAGCCAATACTTGACATTTGACATACAGCAAATGACAAAATATTAGGGAACATCTTTCATTTTCCATATCTCAACTGTCACTTAAAGTGTAAAACTACTTTACTAACTATTTTACTAATTATTTAGATCCTCTACTTAAGTAAAAGTACCATACAAAAGTGAACTCCTTTACAAGTAAAAGTCCTTCATATATAATTTTACTGTAGAAGTACAGACATATGTCAGCAAAATATACTTAAAGTATCAAAGTTAAAGTTACTTTTTCTGCAGAAGAATGGCCCATGTGAGTGATATATTATTATATATGACATTATTAGATTGTTAATACTAATAATCTGTGCACACGCAGTATTTCTTGTTGCTGGTCAAGGTGGGGCTATTTTAACTACTTTATACACAGATTACATTGATGTAGATGTTTTCATGACATGTTTTTTATGTAAACCTTTAAAGTGAAAAGTAACTAGTAGCTTTGCTGTAGCTAATTATCATAGGCTGTAGCATAAAATGAAAATACTCAAGTAAAGTACAAGTACCTCATGCAGACAACTAGATGATAGAGCACTCCTGATTGTGACTGATGGCTTCCACTTTGACGATACGTTGACTGAGAGGGCGGAATACAGATATATGTTGAGGGAGGGAGAAGCAGAGAGAAGGATACAGTTTCACCGTCCTCTCGCTCTGTCATGGCGGTGCTGGAAACCTCCAACAAGCCCCTGATTGTTGCGGAACATGAGCTGTTTTTGTTGAGGGGCTGACAGGCGCTTGACCTCTGCTGGCCTTGCTGCCACATACTGACCTTGGAGAGGGGAAGTGAAGTGAAGCATTTGAACGCGGTCAAGTGAACTATCACTGCCTTGTTTAATTTCCCCGGGGGCCTTGACAGAGCTGGTATCATCTGCCTGGTTCATACAAATTGTTTTCTCCAAAGAAATATTTAACATATTTAAATTTTTGTTTTCCTTCTGACTGTAAATTATTGGTTTATTTAAAGTTTATTAGCAAAATAATCTACCTGAAGCATTTTATTTAAAATAGCTTGTAAAAATGAAACTTAGTATTAAGTATAAAATATTAACTTTTCACATCTGCCCAGGATGGTTTGAGAAACTTTTGTATTTAACTTTGACAGCCATTTTTGTATAAGCCCATGCTTTAAAGACTATAAACTATAATATAGATAGATAATTTCATGTTAGGGTCATTTATTTTATTTTATTTTATTTTATTTTAGTCTACAGGTAGTGGTTCTGTGAGGCTGTACTCAGGCACAGTGGTACTTTGAGCTTAATGCTAACATCAGCATGCTAACATGCTCAGAATGACAATACTAACATGCTGATATTTAGCAGCTATAATGTTTACCATGTTCACCATCTTTTTAGATGGCAAAAGCACGCTAACATGTTAATTAGCACTAAATGCAATGTACAGCTGAGGCTGATAAGTTTTGCAGGTATTTAGTCATAAAAGTATTGGAGAAATAAAAAAAATTGACCTGATGATGACGCTAGAGGAAAAGTCAGGGGATCACCAAAGTCAGTAGGATTCATCCTCTGGGGACCATGAATGTCTGTACAAAATTTCATGGCAATCCTTCCAGTAGTTGGTGAGATATTTCAGTCTGGACCAAAGTGGTGGGCCGAGAGACAGACATTATCATCCATAGAGCCACGCTGCTAGTGTGTCTAAAAACCAATCACACAAGGCTGCATACATAATATTCAATCCCTGACTTCCTGTTTGTAACACCATCTGCTGAAGCGCTGAAGCACAGCCTTGTACTAGCTGTGTCTTTGACAGCTGAAACTTATTGTCCAGGTCGAAAGCATTCAGCTGTTTTAAACATTAACAGTCCTCCATTGTCAGACAGATGCTCATATGGCCGCAGAGTCGGAAAGACGGGAGGAGAACAATAGAGTGAAAGATGGATCCACATTCCTTCTCTCTAGTCATGCCTCACAGGTCTGCGATCACATGACCCCTCCCCAAAAATGGCCAGTGTACTGTGATGATATTTGCCACATCAGCGTAACATGAAAATGAATCTTGTCAGAAGAGTGTTGGAGTGGGAAGCAAATGATGAGATTATTACTGTAAATGGAAACTGTTTCAGTTCAGCTGAAAAAACACGGACTGAAACATATGAAGGTTTAGAGACTTTTTTGCCCCCTAAGGATTATTGCGCATACCTGATTGGTTCACTTAGAGACATTCAGCAGATTGTGCATTGTTCAGCTGCTATTTCACTGATGAAGATTAAAGTTTGTTATATGCTTATTCGCTTTCTTGCTGAAAGTTACATAACAAGATCATTACCACTCTCATGTCTGTATGCTAAGTATAAAGCTAGAGCCATCGCATAGAGGTGCTGGTAGATTTATTTTCAACTTTGGACAAAACCAGGCTAGCTGTTTCCCTAAGCTAACTGCCTGCTGGCTCTAGTTACATCAGCATACAGATATGAGCAATAGTGGAAAGTAATTAAGTACATTTACTCAAATACTGTACTTAAATACATTATTGGCATTGTTGTGTTTGAGATGTCTACGAGTTGTTGGTAGGTGCAACAAATACACATTTCCCCTCTAAACTGCTCACATTGTTTCATTTAAAAAACTGTTTGAGGCCCAAACAGGTAAAATTATCCAATTTCACAAAAGAAACATCCAGAAATGAAGACATTTGTGTAGGAGAATTTTGTTTTTTCTTTTTTTCTACATTTATCATCTGGCAACCATTCAGATTTATCTGGTGACCCTTTGGAGGGGCCCCGACCTGTAGTTTGGCAACCACTAGATTAAACTACCGAACTTTAAATATAAAGTAGTTAAAACTAGCTCCACTTTAACCAGATACAACAGTCAAATGCTGCTTACACATTGATGCATAATGTACCATATAATAATATCTCAGTCACAAGGGCCTTTTTTGTGCATATCAAGTGCATCAACAATCTAATAATGTGCCAAATAATAATAATTGATACTTTAAACCTGCAATAACTGATCAAACTATTCCTTTAAAAAATTGTCAATATTAAACTCTTTTTAGTTTTGAAGTTGATGTGGTGATTTTATGAACTACTGCTTGACCAGGTCAAATGTTTTGTTACCCTGTGGATATACTAGCATCCAATGTTCCAGACAGAAGTGTAACATGAACAGCTTTTTAGGATTGTCTGCGTTTTGTGTTAGTACTGAAGATATTTACCCATTCATTCATTGATTTGTCCATTCTAGTAACATCATAATAATGAGCCACTTAGCATGCAATGGCACCAACTTGACCTTAATGTTTTGAGTAAGTGTGATTTATTTAGTCTAAATAGAGATCTGTTTCCACTCCTAACAGATTAACACAGTGTAGTAGACCTTCAGGAGATTGAAATGACTTGAGAGACCACATGGATTGTTAAATTGAGTGTGCTTGCTGCACTCAAGATTCAGTTAACAAACTTCCTCTCATAGGGGTTAAGAGATGATATCTTGAGACATGGTGCATTTGGTAGTAAAGTGTGTGTGTATATTTATGAACAGAGAGGTAGTGTATAAATAGTTCTGGGATTAAGGACATAAATAGCCTACAGCAAGTACTATACCTATAAATGGTGCATGTACACAAAGGAGGATGTGTGCGTATATTTCTCCACAAAGTTCTAAAAAACAAACATCACAGCAAGTTTTCAACAATATGCTACTATAATGTACCTGCAATTAAGATGATCTTGCTGTGCAGTTCAGCCCTGAATGATAAAAACAGAGTGATAAGAGGAAATCCTCTCCTGTTGCTCTAATGTTGCTCTTTATTGAGCAACATTATCATTTCAACTCCACTTTGGTCTCCATCAACTCTTGAGGGAAATATCTGGCTCTTAAGCTGCTAAATGCTCCAGCGAGTGAACTGAAACAGTAAAGTTGCGAGCCAGACAGCTTAACAATGAACTGAAACTTGCTATAAAGCGCCATAAAGCAGAGGCAAGCTTTAAAATGTAATTTGAAACATTAATATCAAAAGCACACAAAGTAGAGCTGAGGCTGATGGAAATGTCATCAGTTTTGCAGGAATTTTTTCATAAACCAAAGTTTTAGACAAATTGACATTTTGACCTGATGGTGGCGCTAGAGGACAAGATAAGGGATTAACAAAGTTATTACAATTCATCCTGAGGGGGACGTGAATGTGTGTACTGAATTTCATGGCAATCCATCCAATAGGTGTTGAGACATTTCACTCAAAACCACAAATGTCAACCTCATGGTGGCGCTAGAGGAAATATCAGCAAAGTCATTGTGGTTCATCCTCTGGGGACTGCCAAAAATATAATATCATTTTTGTATATCAGTGAAGAAGCACCCTATCCCCATCAAATGTGTGACACAGATATTGGCTTAATTACTGAATAATGTAATTATTCTATAGGATACTTTGTACATGTTGATTGAAAATTAATAGAAAGTGGTTTCCCAACCATTCCTTCTGTTTGGCCTCTGATGACTTAATCCGAAATGTTGGGCTTTGACTCAGCATAAAGCTCTCGGTCCTCCTCTTTCAAATTTACAATGTCTCTGAACTATTCTTGTGCAGTATATGCAATATGTACTCTCCCCTCACTCTCCTCCCACTCCACACAGACTCGTTATCTAATAATCCATCCATCTTTGTGCTGAAATGGAGGTCTAATGCTTTCCATCTGTGTGCGTCAGTGGTGGGGCTCCAAGGGCAAGGCCTGCCACTCTGTATTCACTCCCCCCTCCCCACTTCAACTCCTTTCTAACAAAACCCAGAGTCTGGTTCCACTCAGCCTCAAAGTCTAAGATCTCTCTCCACGCTGGGGCCCCTCCTGGCCTGAGGCAGCAGGGGGAGGTCGGCCAGGCCCATGGATTTGTGGACCCTGGATCCTGGAGAGTCTGGGTCACTCTGAAATGAATGAACAAGTCAGTTAATCACATACATAAAGTTTCCCAGTGCACATAGCTTACAAGGCACAGCATATTCTGCATAGAAGCAAAACAAAATCAAAGATTTCTTAATTACCTGCAGATTAAAAGTTAGATATTTAAGACACATAGAAGTGTGGAGAAGTTTTCCATTTTTACAGTATGTGGACAGTTCTCAGGTTTCTACAGAAAGTGTTAGGCTTGCATTGTGTGAAAATAATGAGATTACTGTGGAGGATCGGCAAGAGAACTGTTTAGTTGTTCAAACCCAATACATAAACACTTAAAATCACTTCAAATCCATTTGATTGACTTTTGTATCAAATGTGCAAAACATAAAGGGACATTATTTCATTGTCAAACTACCTAGTTATTGTCCAAGGCTCTTCTGCACAGACATTGTATAGGGAAGTCAATTAATCGATTAGTCAACCCACAGAAAGTTAATTGACAATGATTTTGATAATTGATCAGTTTATCTTTTAAATCTCATCTTAAAAAACAAATTTACAGACAGGCTTTTCTTAACCAACACTTTTTTATCTTTTGGCTTTTACTTTTGTATTTTTGTATTTTTGAATTTTTTGTTTTATTTCTTTTATTGTGAATATTATTTCTTTTACCATTTCTTTGCTATGTTGTACAATCGTTTGCTGCTTTCATCTCATGCAGCTGTGAACAAATGCCGCTTATGTCCCGTCGTTATCATTTAACCTTGTAACTCTGTAAAACACTTTGCTTGATAAGTGCTCTATAGATAAATTATTATTATGTATTTATAAGTCACTTATCAAGTAAGAATGTTCAAACATTCTCTGTTTCCAGCCTCTCAAATGTGATGATTCACTGCTTTTTTCAGTTTTACATCATAGTAAATTTAATGTCTTGATCAGTTGATCAGACAAAATGAGCGTTTTGAAGATGTCAGCGTTGGAAATTGCTAATTTCTGGCATTTTTATATCCTAAACAATCAAGTAATAAGTCAAAAAGAAAAAAACGGAGTAATACACAATGAAAATAATCACTGTTAACAATAAAACATATAAACACTTTATTTTATAGTGAGTGACTAGCATGCAGTGTAAATGCTGTTTTTACTGTGGGCAAGTTGCATCAGAAAACCAAATTCTTTTAAATTTTCAGAGTTATTTTTTAAATAAAAGCCTCATAAATCTGCTCGTACTGTACAATAAATGATGCTAGTGTGACACAGACCACCCAGTGAGACTACATGTGGCGTGTGGACTATGACAGTCATGTTTAAAAAAGACTAATTGTATAGAGGGCAGCCCAAACTCTGCAGGAGATTTATCAGTATAATACATCTTGTCATGGTGGAGGAATGCACTAGTGCCATCAAAGGGATAGTTCACCCTAAAACTGAATGCAGCCTCATGTTGTTCCTCTGATCTTGGGTTGGGACACTTTAATCAGAGTTTGTGAACATGAAGTAAACTTACCTGAGACTCTAACATCAGCCTGTTTTTTTAATTTTTAAAGAAAAATATTGCATGGGAATTCTTGTTTAAGGTGGAATTCTGCAGTAATTCTGTGGCAACAAAAGTCATCCATTTTAGCAAATTAATGGAAGAAATGGTTTGAGGGAGATTTTGCTTTGTATAGCTGGCAGTGAGACATCAATACAGTGCTGTGCTCTGAGAAATGCTCCTTCTTTTATCTTCCCTTTTACACTGTGACCGACGCAATACTGCAGTCTCAACAAAACTGCCTTTGTGGAAAAGTCCTGATTTGGATTAAAGGCGGTGAGTGTGTTGTGCACATTAGGCTCAAGGTCTCTTTCAACTCCACTGTGCAGAATCACTGTTCACAGAATCAGACGTGTGATTATGATCACTCTCCCGTTTCCTGGTGATAAAGGTGTGAATGGATGTCTTTGCAGCACTGTCCTGTGTATTCTAAAAGGAACAGTTTGACATTTTGGGAAATACGCTTATTCTTATATCTGTTTTCCCATCTCCAGTCTTTATGCTAAGCTAAGTTAATCAGCTGCTGGCTCAAGCCTCTTATTGAACAGACAGATACAAGAGTGGTGTCTATTTTCTGTCCGGAGGTAACAAACTCCACCTTCCAGCTCCTCTAAAGCTCAATAAATAACACATTATATCTTGTTTGTTTGACAAAATGGGGTTTTACTAGGGGTTATGTGCCAGACCATAGCCATGTCCCACATCCATACTATATACGAATTCTATACAGTATGTACTATACTGTTCATCATAGTATACTGTTTTAGCAGTTAGTTTAAAAATCAACACACTTTACCATTTTATAGTAACAGGAAATGATGCAATATGTGCAACGTCAGACATCAATCACACTACGACTTTGGAAAGTCACTGCCAGTTAAACATCACAAAGAAAAAGTAAAATGTCTTTCTTAAGATTTAGATTAAACACACGTGGCATAACATGTTAATTAGTGAGCTTTAGAGGTGCCGGTAGGTGGATTTTGTTACCTTTGACCTGAGCCAGGCTAGCCGTTTCCCTCGGTTTCCAGCCTTTATGCTAAGCTACGCTAATGGACTGCTGGCTGTAGCTTCATATTTAGAGCATAGATATGAGAGTGGTATCAATCTTCTCATCTAACTCTCAGCAAGAAAACCAAAATGTTGAACTATTCCTTTAAACCATCCTTTCATCATTATATGAGCTTTTCTGCAGGATACTTGAGCAAATCCAATCATGATTTTCTCATTTTATAAACGGTAGGCTTCAGATATATATTAGCACTGTTTCACTGTGTTCACCAATCTGCTTTCAGAATAAAACTGGGCCCCATTTGAATGTCTAGGATTGACACCATGCTTTGAAAATCACAGATCTGTGGGTGTAGAGTTTGGTGTGAGCTGTATGTGGATGTTCTAGTTAATATTTTATCTGTGTGAGACGCAGAATCAGAAACATGATGACACAACATGGCATGTTTCAGTGCTCCTCTCTTCTTTTCTTCACCTTCTCCTATCTTCCTCTTCCTGTCTCTCTCCTCTTCCTCTTCTCCTCCCCCCTCTGCTTCTTTCATCTCCTCTTTTCCCACCGTCCTTCTCTTTTCGTCCCCTCCTCTCTCCACTCCTTCTTCTTTTGATATGTTTTTTTTTTTTAAGGTCTGTGTCTGTACTTGCATGCAACACACACACATACACACACACACACACACACACACACACACACACACACACACACACACACACACACACACACACACACACACACTCACACTCACAAATGCACACACAGTCAAACACATGAAACAACATTTTTCATTATCGGTCCCGACCGGCAGGCAGCTTTGTAATCAGACTGTTTGTTTATGTTTGTTGTGCGGCAAACACACACATACGTATATACCTATCTCTTCTGGTTTTCCATACACATCTTTTATACACAAGCACACTGAGTCATATTTTTCTCTCTTACACACACACATACACACACACACTCACACACACACAGATGTCAAACACAGCACTGCACAAAGCCACAGCCCCAGTCTTGAATGGAGCCAGAAATAGCATTGGGTTTGACTTGGAATCGGCTTAAGTCTTCAAAGAGAAAATTTTGATGTTGCAAAGGGAGTGAAAGAGAGGGGGGGGGGGGGGGGCAGAGCAGATCTGGTTGGTATATCCAGCTGTAAAAGGGGGCAAAAAACTTCAAAGATTCATGTTGCCATGGTAACTGTATGGCGCCTGCTTTACAGCCCCACCCCAACCCCCACCCCTTCTCATACACACACATAGACATGTAGCAAATGTATTCATAAAAACTGATGGCAGCAGAGGAGTAGAGTGTGTACTGGGTGCGGACTTACTCCCTAATACTCCCTACTCCCTATTTTTCCGTCTCCATCCCTTTCTTCTTCTTCTTCATGGATACTGTTGCTCTCCATATCCAGCAGAGATCATATTGATGTGTGTGTAGTGATGGGTACTGCTGCAGCTAATTAAAACCCAATAGGGTTAGCAGCACAGTTTCCCTGTGTGAAATCACTAGTTTAGTCTTATCTGGCAGTGAAGGAGTTGCTTCTTCTTCATGTTTTTCTGTATTGATGTTTGGGGCTTGTTCCCTGTAATTATGACATGCTATCACTTCATAGCCAGTGGATCTAAATTCCCAGTCTGTCTTTCCCTCTTTCGTGTTTGTGCAGACCAGGTCTGCCTGTGTTTGCCTGCTCTTTTATTGACTGTTAAATGGATTTTTAAGCACAAGCTAAACCTTCTTCCTTTCAAAGATAAAGCACCAAGAGATAGACCTTGTTGTATGGACAGGTCAAATTACTTGATCTGCTTTGATACGATCGCTCTCACGTTTTTTAGCCCCGCTTTATGGATGGCAATGTTGGTCTGTGAGTTGGTTGTTCCACCACTTTGGTCCACACTGAAATATCTTAACAACTATTGGATGAATTGCCATGAAATTCATATGAACCTCATGTTAAAATTTTAATTTGTCCAATAGTTTGGTTTTGCAATCAACCCCATCAGCCCCATCAGCCTCAGTTGTGCTTTGTACTACTTTTTAGTGCTAATTAGCAAATGCAAATGTAAAGTCTTAAGCCAGAAATGTAGGTGGCATCCAGGAGACCGCTGTTCGTGTACCGTGTGAAACCAAAAGTCAACATTAACTTATTTTAACTTTCATAGCCTACGTATGTAACTTTACTTGCATGACTAATGTAGTTATTTTAACCCAAACCATGATCTTTTCCTAAACCTAACCAAGTAGTTTTGGTGCCTAAACCTAACCAAGCAGCGACTGTTTCATAATGTTTACTATGTGTTTATTATTGTTACCATGACAACGAAGTTCCGGTACGCCTATATATGTCGTTTTGGGAGTCATTGGAAAATGACCTGTTGTTTAGGTTGGAGGACTTGTTGGAATAAACGTATTAAGCAGATTGCATCTGCACAATGCCCATATTTTCATGCTACACCCCTGTTCAAAGATGATAAAAAGCATATTTTATTATTATTATTATAATTATTATTATAAAGGCCATTGGTAATGATGCTGTAAAGGTTTCAAGGCCACATAGGTCAACAAACATTTACAGCTGTGTCTCCATGCCTGTCTGTGACCCTGAACAATGTGAGCCTCTCTGCCTTTTTGATCCATTTCTTTCGTTTTTGTTTTTTCCCCCTCTGCCTCTGTCCTTCTTTCATGGCCATGTGAAGCACAGGGGTCTGTCATGCATTAAGAACAACTGGGTCTAGCTCGTTTGTCCCCGGAGCGTTTCCTGTCTGCAGATGGATGGCTGCCCGGAGACTCTGAAGCTGAAGCTCTGATGCTGCCATGTGAGTTCAAGTCAGCTGGGAACTGGGAGGTTGTTTACGTCTAAAGTGATTTCTGTTTTTACCACGGGGAGATCACCAAGGCGCCGTGATCATCAAGAGAGAAAATCAGGTCAGTCAGTGAGGATCTCTGCTA
Organism: Macquaria australasica; assembly: GCA_005408345.1. Lineage (NCBI taxonomy): Eukaryota > Metazoa > Chordata > Actinopteri > Centrarchiformes > Percichthyidae > Macquaria > Macquaria australasica. The sequence continues at coordinate 660,827 of SEMN01000016.1, forward strand.
CATACTTTGATGCTGTCAGACATAATTGGTGTATATAGCAGTTGAGAGGGTCATTTTCTACATATGTTTTTACAATGGTTCTATTGTACTGATTATTGACGGTTTATTATGTTAACAGCTATCAACCACAGACATGTGGACGATTTAGAGTTAGCCAATATGTCACAGATAGTCACAGTAGTCCATTAATGAACTTATTCTAACTCACTGTTTTGTTGTGCTGTTTTTATTCTCCTTCCTTTGTTGAGACATTAAGGGAGGATGAACCATATTTTTCCTTAACATGATGATGTTGTTGTTAAAACCAAAGAAGCATTTTAGGAGCAGCTGTACCCGAAACATTTCCTGCGAGTGGTTTGAGGCAGACCCAGGACCAGCTGGGAAGAAAGAGATGGCAAAGAGCTGCGGTGAGGACATTCATGCAATGTATCAAAACCAAAGTCATGCAACCTCATACCTCCAGTCAGTCAACTTACCAGTAATTAATGAAAGCATGGTTGATTTCCATGTTAATGAACATTTTTTATGCTGTGAACAGACAGCGCTTTCTGTTATTTTTACTCTTTTACTGCAGAAAACTAAAATGTTGTGATACTGAACGATACCCAGGGATTGAATTTTGTTCAGTGTATCACCTCAAATTTTACTAAAAGATATCAGTCTATTATTTCTACACCTACTGATCAGCAGATAAAAATGTTACAAGCGCCAGAGTTTAAGGAATATTTCTACATTTTGTGAAATATGCTTATTTTTCGATTTCTTGCTGAGAGTTAGATGAGAAGATTGATACCACTTGGTAATATGAAGCTAGCCCTAGGAGATGGTTAGCTGAGCTTAGCACAAAGACTGGAAGCAGTGGGGAAACAGCTAACCTGGCTCTGTTCAAAGTTAAAATATCTGCCTATCAGCACCTCTAAAGCTCACTAATTAATATGTTAAATATAAATAAGTCAATCCGGATTTTAAAAAAAGTATAAAAATTACAATTTGTGGTTTTATGCAGTTACTTGTTTAACTTGCCAGGCAACAAATACACTTTTGTTTTTGTATGGATTAAACGAATGTGATATAAAGCGTTAATTAGGGAGCTTTGGTGGTCCTGGTAGGCATATTTTTGAACTTTAATGAGAACTGGCTTCCAGTCTGTATGCTAAGCTCAGCTAATTGGCTACTGGCTTTAGTTTCATATTTAATGGACAGACATGAGAGTGGTATCAATCTTCGAATAAGTATTCCCCAAAATGTCCAAAAATTCTTGTAATCTAATTTTGACCCCGCCAGATGTGAAAAGGAATCCAAAAATCTAATCATTTGCATCGCCTTTTCAGTGCCTGTGCACATAAATATTGGTGTCTGCTGTGCCTACCAACCCACAAATTGTTAAACGAAACAGTCTTCTTCTTTTTTAATGGGCTGCCTGTGTCAAAAGATGTGATTAAACAAGCCATTTTGATTTCCCTGCCTGTTGTATACCTAAAGTAGGGACTGATTTAAATTATACTGCTTTCTACGTGAGCATCTTCTTCTTCCTACAGCATAATGGAAGTCTATGCTTCTCCAGTGGATGTTCTTGTGTATCTGTGTTCATTTCTACCTGTCATATATTACTTGTGTACCATACCTCCTAATGTTATGTAAGGGCCTTGTTGTGCCAGGAGGAGTATTGCTGAAAAAGTCTAACAAGCCTCCATGTGTCACTATCAACCCCTGTGTTTACTGATTATTACAGTGGGGAATTGTCATGCTCAGTCAGTCACATGGCTTTGGCTTTATTTACACAGCATGCTTGCAGCATTGTCTACTTCCCACGCACAGAGACACCTTCCCTAACAACATTATTCTTATACTAGAAGCTGTGCAATGTCACTGAATCTGGCTTCAAATCTAGTCCCGACTTCCACAGGTAGCAGGTAATATTAGATCTTGAGCCAAAAATGTCCTGTTTCCTTCTATCAGTCAGAGCTGCCTTTGAAGCCAGATGTGAAACGTCTTCCTGTCTTGCTTTGAACAGGACCTCCCTGCATCTCACCCCAAATCTCATTTAATATATTCACAAATCCTGAATCCTGGACTATTCAGCATCACTTTCTCCTCTTCTCCCCTTTATCTTCCCTAACCAGGTGGCTTTGTGGGTCTATGCTGTAATTAAAATAATGCAAATGGTGTAATCCTGTAAAACAAATCCTTCTGTCTCTGTTAATGAAGACCCCTACCACACTTTCTTGTGTAATTAAATATTTTGCTCTGAATAAACCAGCGGCGCTCGCTCCACAGAGATATGCCAGTCAGGATTAGTAATTTTACAGACAGACGTGTTGCTTTGGCTGAGCTGCAGTCTGAAAATGATCCAGAAGATAACGTGAAGAAACAATGAGAGCAAGTCAAACTGTTGTTACGGTTGCTTTTTATGGCATGAACCCACCGGTGTATTCGCTCATAAATGATGCCATATTTTACTGCTTTACAAGCCACCAGTCCCTGTAGTAAAGGATTGATTTGGAGATGTTGTATCAATCATACCTGTTGTTGCTATTTTAGAAATCAAATATGAACTCATCACTGACCTTGGTGAGGTGAAGACATAGAAATTAACACCATTGCAATGATACTCAAATGAAACATGACTTTTTCGTCTGTTTAACTTATTCTCCATATCATAGTGTACATCTAATTACAATTAATTACAAACTTTTATTCTTGTATTTACTGGAAAAACACTGTTTACAGTCTGTGATTGCACGGATCAATTTACCCTCATCATAAACGTAATATCGCGTCCTTTCCCTGGGCCGTGTGCGGGTACATGTTGTTGAATGGAAACATAATGTGACCGTACCTTTAGAAATCTTTGTTGTTGTTGAGTGGAAACTTAATGATTTGCGTTTTCATCACATCACTGACAAAAAGTCCCTCGTCTTAATGAGGGCTGTTAATCTGGGATGCAACAGGGCCACATGCAGAGTCTTTTTTTCTGACCCTGACCCCTTTTCTCTGAACATCTCTACATCAGTGCTGTGAACAGAATACACCTGTGGTAGCACTACACACTAACATGAACACATGCAGACACACACACACACACACACACACACAAATAACAGGTGTGGAGCAGAGAGAGTCGAGTAGGCTTTAAAAATCCTCCAAACTCTTCAAACACTTCTCTCACCGACAGCAGAGCTTTGATGAGGTCAGCTCTGCCTCTGTGGCTGAGAGGAGAGGAGAAATTGGCCATATAATTTTAAAAAGTGGTGGCATTTAAATTTTTACTTTTGAGTTATTTTAGTCTGCTTCAAATTATGTTAATTTATACATTCTGTCTAATGTTTGCACAAGGATCTTTATATATTTTCTCCTGTGCAAATATTGCAACCAATTCAGGAAATGAATTCCCTTGAAAAACTGTTACCATTTATGCACTTATAAATAAAGAATGGCTGGGTTCTAATGCAAGTAAACTACACTTTTGCTCGTTGAACCGAGAGCTGAAGGTGAAACAACACAAGAAAACAGGGATTTTCTGGGTAGCTGATAATGTATGTGGTGCACACACTACATCTAACCGCTCAACAAACACTCTTGTGTTTTTTTAAGTGTCTAAAAGAATCTGACGGCCATGCAAACATCGGATGCCGTCTGCAGCCAAAGACACAGACAGACGACCCATTCAGGAGCGAAGCAAAGTCTGGAGTCAGGAACTCTTTTCCTGCTGCAGATCCCTGGTTTGCAAAGTGTTGGTCCACTGCACCAATCACACTTGTATTTCACAAGCAGAGCCATCCATATGAGTTAAAACATGAGAGGACAATTAGAAACAAATGACATTTTTGGTAAAAGAAAGAAACTGCCCATATTATGAGCAGTGCATCCTGAAAAAGCTCCATTGGAAGCCAGAATATAAGAGATAAGATAAGATAAGATAAGATAAGATAAGATAAGCCTTTATTGTCCCACAGCAGGGAATTTTTTAGCGTTGCAGCAGCCAGCAAAAGTGTCATACATAGAAATACAATAAAAATAAATAGAAAAATAGTCCTGTACACAGTATAGACAGAAATAAATAATAGAGTGACTGAGTGCAGTTGTAAGTATGAACAAATAGATAAGATAAAAATATTGCACATATATAATATACATGTATATGAAAATATTTCACAGCAACATATGAAGTAGATAACATCATGAATACAATATATGTATGAAGATAATGCACAGCAGCAGATGAAGTATAGTAGCGAATAGTCTGCACACTGACATTTATCTTAAAAATTGTCCACACCATCTACACTTGTAGCTTAGAATATTCGGTAAAGTGACTTGTTCCACTGCAACATTGAGCTTCATTGCAACCCATGTAACAACAGGAGGTTGTTAGACTTGACTGTCACCTCTCTAAATGCCACACACCAAAAATACTTCTCCATTTCACAGACATTCAGTTAAAAGACATTGAAATGATTTTGGCTCCAGTGTGAAACGATCATGGTGGGCAGGCTGCTCTATCCTCACTATGATCAAGACCATAACTAAACATGGTTGACTGACTGACTAAAACATGAATATTTTATATTTATATATATGTCGACTCTCCAGCAAGTGACGCATCTGAAAAAACGAAAATGAAAAATAATCATTTGATGTTAAAATGACTTACAGCTTACATGGTGTTATAGCTACTCATCGTCAGGGTCTCAAACCAAATTTAACACACCAGAAACAGCTTCCACAGACGGATAAAGACATTTACTTTGCGAACCTTAGTGTAACGGAGTTAAGATTTGTTATTCTAGCACAAGCACTTCCCGACTTGTTCCTTCAATAGCCTCCCATGACTGTCTGTGATGACGATTTGTCATGTGGAAAAGACGAGACTGTCAATTCTAGTGTGAATGACACATAGAGTAAGTACTACAGCGCTACCTGGGCTCTCATTACACGACCAACAGAGCTGGACAGAAGGTATGTTTTCATCCGATTCCATCTGTCTGTCTCCACAGGCTATCTCTAAATGTTATGAATACATCTGGTAAAGAATTAATCAAAGCCCTGAGCTGAACTGTGGCATCTAGTTTAAAAAGGGGTTCCTTGACTCTATTACCTATAAGTTTAATTTTATGGACAAACAAGGAGACATGTCCCCACCCAGCAATATCTGTAAATAATCTGTCCCTTCCAATGGACTCTGTCTTTGCTGAAACCTACAACTGCTATCGAGCTAATATTTTTTAACTTAATTTAATCTGACAGTCACGCAGCAAACATTAGTTTCAGAGCTCCAGCAAGCTCTTTAAAAGGCAGAATTAACATGATGTGGCCACAGCAGGCCTACATTTGTTTTGTAGAGAGAGAGAGAGAGAGAGAGAGAGAGAGAGTGTGCGCACAAGGCAACCAATTACAGTGTACAAAGCTGTCCTGTGATGTTACACAACTGATAGAGAACTCTCTTCTCAGGGAGTTTCAATACTATATACGGGCACAAAGTATGCATCTTCAAAATGTCTTCAAACGTCTTAAATTCAAATATAAAAAACAAAATTTAAAAACTGACCTTTGACATAAACCCGCTAAGTGAAGCTGCAAATTTCACTCTTTGACAGCTTGTAATGTAACATATTTTTCTGTTTGTAAAATAGGAAAAAAGAAACAAGTAAGCTGAACTTTTCCCTAGTCAAACAGCCATTAAAACAGATATTTTGAGCCTGAATGCAACGTTGGTTAACCAGAAAATCTCCAAAAAGTTACAAGAAGCAGTGAGATGCTTGGGAAGAGGCCAGGTGGGCAGCTGCAAATCAAATAGACTCTGCAATCCAATGAAGTATGGAGCACTGATTAGAGGTCAGCTGTTGGATGGGTTGGAGTGCTGTTCACATCATAAAAGCTTCACATCATTTGCATTGACTACAAGATTCTTTAACAAATGAGTTATCTGTCATAGTGTTTTTCTAATTTTGCAGTCAGCTATCATAATGTGAATTACCCAAATACACAAGCTTTTGATCTTCCTCAAAGCAGCTCAGCCAAAGTGAAATTGAAGCTGCAACTAAAACATGAACTGGATTCTCACAGGAGTGGAGGCTTTCATTCATGTTCATCCAAATATTGTAGTTTATTTTCCCACAATCGTACCTGCAGGAGAAATCAATGATCTCCACACAGACGCGATATCACACGCATACATCACCAGTTTACTTTCTGGTTGGAACCAAAGAAAAGTGTCTTTTTTTCGCTTAATTACTTTGTTGTTATCTACAACTGTGTTTAAAGACACAGTCCCTCGTACTGACAGTGTTACTTGCAGAAAAGATCTAAAATGATCCTACAGCCTCATACAAGCTAAAGGCCATTTGTATAGAAACCCTACTTTCAAGATAAAAGGAAAAAAATTCAACAGCATAAAAATCACTATCTATTAGGTTGAACAAAATGGTAAAGAATTAAATACCTGCAATGAAAGGCATTGGAAGACTTTTACCATCAGTCACTGATGTGGCAAAGAGGACACAGAGGTCATGTCCTCTTTATTTATTTGTGGGAATTTAGGGTTTTTAGCAACCTGGGGGGAGAAACTTACACATGGTGGGCATTTTATTGGCTGATCCCAGCCATTTTTAGAGTCGATATATTGAAATGTGAAAAGCATATCTGTCCATCCTGGAAGTGGGGTCCCTCCTATGTTGAGATTTGTCCCTTTTTACCCCATTAAAGGCTCTTTTTTTGTGGAGATTTTCCTTATTGGAGATGAGGGGGATAGAGATATGCTGTTCTTTAAAGCCCTTTGAAGTAAATTTGTGATTTTTGGCTGTATAAATAAAATTGACTTGACTGGACTTTTAAGACAGCACTTTTCCCAGCAGCAGTTGAAGGCATCATGAATCCCTGATCCATTGATCCGGAGATCCAGGCGCCGGTAGGACTCCTGTGTTTCCACGCCTCCCACTTTCACCCCCATTGTGGTGAATCTCCGGCTCACACACGCTTTGCCAGACTTCCAGGAGTTGGAGCGACTCACCGAAGACTGAACACAGACAACGTTTAAAAAAGAAAAAAACATATCCTCTTTAACGCATGGATCTACTTTCTTCTCTTGAGGGATTTCGAGGAGATGCGATGGTTCGCGCTGTTGGAAACTTTGGAGACTTGTACCGGAGAGAAAGGGCTCACGTACTCTACGCTACAAAGTTGTAAAAGTAGCTTCCCTTGAAGTTTTTTTTTTCCGCCACCAGTTCAGACTCGGTGTTTCTCCAGCTTGTAGACCCACACAGCCATCATGGCGAGGCGGACAGTGGAGAAGAAACCCCTGGTTTTGACGCCGAATACGCGCGCTGCTTTCCGGGATAAACACCTTCGGTTTCGCGGGGGCTTGTTGGCATTTTCGTGGAGCTTCGTTTTAATCTGCTCGGCTCTTTCATGTGGATATTGCGGAGCTGAGACGGAGTTTTCCATCCTGGAAGAAGCGCAAGTTTTGGCCGAGCAGATGAAAAAGCTGTCCTCTCAGGAGCTGGGAGTCTTCACTATGCAGGTAAACATGGAGGAGAATTTTTAATTTTTTTGTTATTTTTTTGTATTAGTGTTTGATTCTGTGTGAAGCTGTGAGATATTCATGTGCCGCTTCGAGTTGGAGCGGATTTAAAGAGCCACACTGGCACAAAGAGGATTGTCAAAATAGGCCAAAACACCAAAATAATGTAATAATCACAGAGGGAAACTTTGACAGAAATGTTACGAAACAATAAGCTCTCTCTGGTTGCCAGCGTTGCAGTGCAACAACAGGCGCTTTGAAGTTGGGACGCATTTATCTGGGGCATCAACACGCTGGAGGTTTGGTGTTCTGTTCACCTTTTATTATTCCCTAATCTGTTTAAATAGGACGCTTTTTTTTTTTTTTTTTTTTACTGAAGATCAGTTATTACAGCACATTTACTGCGTATGTCTGCTGAAAAGGTGCATAAACTGTCACCTCCAGTGATCATCATGAGCAATCAGCGGTGAAGCAACATTTCATTGTATTGTCTTAAAAAGCATTGGCCCTTATTTATCCCCATAAATAACATAAGCTTGATACAATGATTTACCTGTGATGTGTGCTAAGGTGTTAAGACCTGGTTATAAAGATGGACACGTGCCATTGTGCAGATACAGAGCTAGTTATAATTAAACTGCCATCCAGTGTGTCTGAGAATCTGTGCTAAGTGGGTCTCCCGAACATCAAACAACAGGAATAAATCAATTTTTATCTAAGTTGGCTGCAGCCCACAGGCCCAATCAGAGAATCAGCTTGTTGGACACAAGGAGAACTGATACTGCTGATGATTATAAATACTAACAATAAATCAGAATTTGTCAGCATATCGTCTCCATCAGCAGCAGTTGGATCAGAGCTGCAACTAACGATTATTTTCGTTATCAGTTAATCTATTGGTAAACTGTCAGAAAATAGTGAAAAATGCTGATCACAAGATAGAGCTCAAGGTGATGAGATGTCTTCAAATTGATTATGTCTGATCAAAAACCCCAAAGATATTCAGTTAACAATGATATAAACAGGAGCAAAGCAGCAAATTCGAGAAGCTGTGACAGTGATTTTTTTTTTGTTGTTTAAAATCTTTTTTGATAAATGGCTTAAATGATGACTCGATTATCAAAATATTGTTATAGATTGATTTTCTGTCATCGACTAATTGATTCATTTTTCAGCTCTGAGTGCAGCTGACATGATTTTTGTGTTTTATTAAACGTGAGATGCTTCTTCTCCTTTAGAGACATACCACACATTTTTCTAGCAAGTAACCTTTGTTTTGATTAATGTGTTACCATATAAAACTGTATAAACCTTGATTGATCATGGATTTTTAGAGCTGAAGCGATTAAAGGTTTGATAAAATGATCATTTGATACTTGATCAGCAAATATGCCAAAACGACCCTGGTTGTAGCTTGCCAAATGTGAATAGTTGCTGGTTTTCGTAGTATTTTATGATAGTAAACTCTAAATCTTTGGGTTTTGGACTTTTGTTCAGAAGGCAAGCAATTTACATTAGAGCTGAAATGATTAGTCGATTCACTGGTTAGTAGTTTGACAAATATGTACAGCTATTTTGGTAATTAAAGTCATTTTTCAAGAATAAATACCAAACTTTTAAGTTCTGTGTTCTTAATTCTGAGGTTTTGCTGTTTATGTTTATTTAATGTGATAATGAATTGAACGCTTTGGGTTTTGGACTGCTGGTCGGACAAAACAAGACATTTTTATACGTCATCTTGGAAAATAATCAGCAGATAATGAAAATAATTGTTTGTTGTTAATTGATTTTAAACATATAGTGTGAACACAGCACAAACACTGCTTTGCCCTGTCCATCCGTGCAGAGCTGCGTTGAGTAACCAAATGGCAGGAGGTGCAGGGTGCATTGCCGGGTGCTGCAGGGTTTTGTGTGTGTGGGGGGGTGTTTACACTTCAGAGGCAGAGGCGCTCACAGGCCCTGAACACAGAGGCGAGGCAGCGGGGGGGCCCTGCCCCCAATTGGTGTTTCATCTTCCCTGCTTCCACACTGAGCCGCCTTCATCCCGGCTCTGGGAGTCGGCTTTGAGGGCTTCCTCTGATCCCCCTGGATCCGCCTTTGTCACCGCTCATCCCTGCCTGAGCTCCAGTTTGTGCTCGGTTTCTGTCTCCTTCCTGTTCTTTCCATCATTTTCTCTGCTGTCTTTTTTTTGCTCTCTATTATTCTTGTTTTCTGCTCTTGCTGGTGCATACAGTAAAATTAATTTTACTCTCTAGTCCCTTCTGTATTTATTTCTGTTTTTCTCTCATATCAGAGTAAAATTGTTTTATCAGCTGCAAAGATGTAATTAATGCAAAATAATTTCGGCTTTTGTCACTCTCACTTAATTTTTCATGACTCATTCAGATTTCATTATAGCCCTTTCAGATTATTCATGAAAATATGCATTCGGCATCCTTCCCCTGTATCGTGGGAAAATAGTTTTGAGGCTATCATGTTGTTGTACAAGCTGTGAAAATCCAACTTGGCATGAAGCTAATGTGAGTTTGATTGAAACGGTACATTTCATGGATTTGTCGGAGCGGTTTTCCGCGAATGTAAGAGATGTGCATCCAGTAAAAACAGTCTGCATCTGCCCATGAAAACAACTGCAGGAGTCTTGTCTGCCATGCTGTCTGTGTGGACACCTGCTCTGATGCTCAGATGTGGCCTGACTCGCAGTCTGCAGGTGTGTCAGTTGAACTAGATTTCACTTTATCTTTCTGACTCTTTGGTATTTTTCCTTTCCCCCTGTGCGGTGAAGGAGGCAGTGATTTTCCACACTATGATTTTTTTTTTCCTCCCTAAAATGAGTTTTTATCCAAACAGCACCGTTGACTTTAATGCAAGTTCTGATTTCTGGGGTCACAGCTGACATTCATTATTTCTTCGAGGCGTTTTTTTTTTTTGTGTGATTCCTTTTTTTGGCACAGAGACATCAACATGCAGAGTTCACACTGTACTATTTCGGAAAAGATCTGAAGGTTTTGTTATCAAGCGAGCGCCTCGGCATCTCCATTTAAAACGTAATTCTACCCCTCTCCACTCCACCCCTCATTCTCTGGCAGATGTGTAATTTGAGGCTTGCCTTGTCAGTGCTTCTGAGTCACTGGGTCAAACTTGTTCAATCTGTCATTGAGTTACTCAATTGTCAGGGGACCTGAGGGTGTACAGTTGACACTTTGTTTAAGCTGATAGGTCAACTTTTCAGGGGATGTTTTTCAGCAGAGGTTTTTTTTTCAGATTTATGTTGTAAAAGCAATTCCCTGGGAAGTTTCAAAGGTTTTATATATTTTTTTTTTCTGCTACAATCTACTTCACTTAGTTCAGTTTATTTTTAATCAGATTATTGCCACAACAAACTGTAGAGTTTGTTGCAGGGCTGCAACTAACTGTTATTCTCGTCATCGATTTATCTATCATTGTCATATATGACAAAGAAAGGGATCGAAATAGTTATCAATAAATCTTCTCTCAGTTGACTTGTCGACTAATCGACTAATATTTTCAGCTCTACTTTGCTAACTGATTTGTAACAGTGCGATTATAATTATCAGCTTCTACACAGTATTGGCATTGGAGACATCTTTCAGTTTTCCCGACATTTGTGAATGTGGTATCTTGGGTAGTGTATCTAGCACAATTTACCCAACTGTTTGTCAGCACAGAAGTGTTTTGCATTCAATTTCCATCATTTTTCCATCATTTACATATTACATTTTCCTTGTACTTAATGTGTTATTTATGTAAAACAGCCTTTGTGTGGCTCTTGTTGAGTTGCTGCTAATGCATGCTATTTGTTGCATCTTTGATTCGCTACAGTCTGGCTTTGTCTCTCAGACCTTGCAGGTTCTCAGGGTGTAAATCAGAAAGTTGAGAATAGTTCTTCCACGTTAAGAAATTATTTCATATCATTCTGAATGATTTATGACGCTGATTTCTGCCATGCGACTCTGTGGGTTTTGTGAAAGGAGACAGTCTTCTCTGATATATGTAACTGATGAGCATTTCACGTCAGATTTTCTGCGGCTTAAAGCAGGAGGTTTTACATGGCAGATTGGACTTAGCCTTGGATGTAAATAAGACATTTAATCTCCTTTGCCTTTTCCATGTTATTAAAACACGAGCCTGGTGCTACTCTTGTCATGTGGGCGCACACCAGAGCCAGGACCATAGTACATATTTCCTGCCACAGTTATAGCAACACATGGAGAAACTTAAAGGTGTAATGAACTGGCATGCATAGATTGTCACTAATGGTAATCACTCATCGCTGTGTCAAAAGTCCAGTTCACTTGCTTTTACTGAGAGGGTATTTACGCCCTGTTTGGCTGATTATTTACAAAGGAAATTTCACTGTGTTAGTTTTAAGGGCCTTAATCCGCAGAGAAGTGTGGTTTGTTATTGAGGCTGGCTCGTCCAGCATCCCCGGGCCCCTAATTGAATATTGATAGTAATTTGAGGGCAATGGAGGTTTGTGCAGGAAAAGAGAAAATTGGGGTAGCTCTGGCACTGTCATTAGGCTGTGATTTTCTGGGTTGGGTTTGGTCCAAGGGCAACACCAGTTAAGGAGCTTTCACAGAGCCCCAATTCCTGCTTTGTTGTTTTTTTTTCACTTGGACTAGACATTTTGATTAGGCCTGTTCTAACATATATAAATGTCTTCTCTGTTTGTTTCCACCTGCCTTTATTTTAATCTTCACTTACTTTCTCTTTTGTCTGTCTCTCGGCTGTTTCTTCTCTTTTCCTTGCTTAATATTGAATCAGTTGCAGAGAGGAGGAGGAGTAGGGTTAGAGGATATACAGCAGGACATCAGAATTCCTGCTAGGTTCTCTGCAGTACAGCTTCAAAGCCTTCTTGCCTCTTACTGCATTGCCTGCATGGCTGTGTGCTCAAACAGTCAAGGTTACCATGAGCCTCACAGGCCCTCTGCTACATGTGGGACTATTACTATCTCTCATCCATTCTCTCTTTTGACTTTGAGTCTGTATTTTTCTGTGTTTTGCTGTCCAACATTGCACATATCCAAGCATATTCTTTTCAATTAATAATATGAGGATAAATTTATGTATGAACCACCGTACATCCAGTCTGACATGCTGTAGCACTCCATGCAGGGCTTGTAGAAGTTGACTACATGTTCAGTTGAATAGAAGGTTATAGTATAACCCAGGTTCTATGGAATGAGAGTACATGTAAAACCGTTTTCTTCACAATGACACTCATCCGAAGGGCAAATGAACACTTAGGTGTCACATGCATCGCTAAGCACATTCCTGCACTTGTCTTGTTGGGGACATAATGGAGCTCTTTTTGTTGCCCACCCTTCAGGGCACAGAGGTTACATATTATAACCAACGATTCCCTGTCAGTTAGTCCAATGTTGCAAATCACAGAATATGGAAACATATAAAGGGTGGAGGATGGATACCTTCTTTTTTCCTCCCTTTTTGTCATGTTTAACTACCATTTTTCATGTACAAACTACATGTATCACATTGAGTATGATGTAGAACTAAACTCTTGGTTCCTGGTTAAGTACCTGTTTATCATAGCGTCACTTAAGACCCTGGTGTGCAGCTGTATCTCCGTACTATTACCGCTAAACCATCCAATCAAGGTTTTGTATAATTCTGTGTGCTTAACAGGGATGTTTCGCTTCAATGTTACCAAAGGTGGCTGCTGCTATGTTGTTTTTATACTGGTGCTGATAAACTGGGGCACGTTTTTAGGATTTCTTTTCTTAATTTGCTCACATTTCTAATGTCAAACCTCTAGAAAAAAAAGCCCAGATTGAGCAAGTTGTAAATACAAAAATTAATATAATATCACCTTATACTCCACTATGTTCACCAGCTAGTTGCTAACTGTGTCTGTCTGCCATTTGCTGTGCAGGTAGTGTACAGTGGCTTTTCAGAGCCCTTATGCTGAAAAACAGCCGAAAACAATGATGGCGAGAGCAGAGAGAGTGAACCAGAACAGTGAGTTAAAAGACGGTAAAACGGCAGAGTTGAGGGGAACTGTAGAGTAAGGCGTTTATTCTCTGTGGGTTTGTCAGTATGAGTGACTCCTCACATAACACACAGTTGTTTCATACACTGTCACCATAAAAGTGTTGATTATAGCTGTTTTAATTTAACAATGTAGTGGTCAAATGCGGCCAGGAAAAGTGGAATTTATAGGTGAAAAGTGCTAAAAGTCTCCTGCAGCCTATACTGTAGAGTGTCTATAGATCTAGTAACCTGTGTTCACATTTTCATACCAAAGACCTGCATGGTCAGACTGGTGGTTGGCATCAGGGTTTGGAGCCACACTGGATTATATGCTTTAATCCTTTCTCCCTCTCCACCTCCACTTCTCGTGTTGTCTCACCACATTAAATGTCTTTCAGGTTTTGAAAGTTGTAGGGATTTCTTTTGTCTTGTTCTGTCTCTCTGTCCCCATTCCTCTTACCTCCTTTCTCTTGTATGGGATGTCCAGGTTTCCTGAGCAACAGGTGCTCTGCATTAGTCAGCCTTGCCTTGCATTGCATTGCGATGGCACAACTCCTGGTTTTTAGTCCGACCATAAATCACGATGTGCCTCAGCGGTTTATGAGCCATTGGAGCCTGTGCTGAACTATCTGCACCTCAGTTTTTTTTCCATTTTAACTGTTGCTTTTTTCCAAACTGTTATTGCAGGGAGTGTTTTTTTTTAACACTTCCTTGCTTTCACACATTTGGATTCTTGGTCCCAAGTTGCTGCTGATACACGAATACTTTATAACTCGGAGTTATACTGTTCTGTTTGTGTGAGTGCTTTTTTTTTTTTTTTCAGTATTATGTCTTTTTATTTTTCATTTTTATCCAAGCTGAATTGAAAATGATCATGGTAACGTGATGTGATAAGCTGTTGGGTATACTTGACATTATTTCCAAGCTAAACTTTTATATAATCTTAAAGTTAAATTGTTTCTTTGAAATTAAGAATTGTATTTCTTGAGTCCATTTTTCTTGGAAAAACAGGGCTCCCTGCCAACAGCTGCAAAGTCCCACAGCGACATCTGCAATGTTTTAAAACTTGGAATGACTTCGATATCACTCTTCAGAATTCTTGGCCTGTCCAAAACCTGGTGAAACAGCCCAGTTCTGTCGAGTATCACCTTTATCATCCCGTTACAATGCAGGAGAGAACAGAGCAAAGGACCACGTTTTCATTAAATGTGGAGCTGCTTGTATGTTTTGGCCTGAGTCCAGACACCGAGAGGCTCAGGCACCCATTGTATCCAACTGCTCTGTACTGCAGTGTCTCTAACCTCCAAACAGAACACACATCAGACACGGTGAAGTTCCCAGACTTGTTGGACGAAACGGGGATTTAAGGGCTGCTGTCAGATGGAAACCTCGTCGCTTCAGGATTTAAGGAAAAACAACCTTATTTCCAGTTTGTTCGAATTCATGCAAGTGGTCATTGGTTGTTTTAATGTGTTTATTCTTTGGCCATATCGCCCAGCCCTACTTATTTTTAAAGATTTAATCCCAAGTGAGAGCAACAAAAGTTAGCTGTAGGACATCCAAACTTTTCATCTGCATTCAAATGTCTGGTTTTCTGGGCACAAGTCACTGTTAATTTTGTGAGATTTCCTATTCAGATGCTTTAGCTCTGACCATGTCCATTTTTAACAGCTGCCATATTACCTCCACAGAGACCTGAACAGACATCATGTATCATTTGAAGTCCGGCTTCATCTTTATTTGAATCTACCTGCAGCCCACTTCCATGTGGGGCTCCATGTCCTGCTGGAAGAAAGAAAGATATGGAGAGAAAAACATTTTCAGGGATGTGTTTTTTTTCTCTCTCTAGATCTTTTGGACAACATGACTCTCATTCATTTCAATCAAATCCCTTTCATTTTTTTTTTGCGTGTATAAGTACAGCCTTGTGCACTGTCTCTTGGCTCCTGCTGGACTGTGGTCAGGACGGAGTATAAAACTGATGTTCTTCCCCTTCTGCACCAGCTGTTGTGGTTTAAATCTGTCTGTACTGTCGTGGCCAGATCATTCATCTGACCGCTTTTTGATCCGTTTCCCACATCTCCCAGTTGAAGAAGGCCTCTCTCTGTTTGGCCTTGACTGAAATTGGTTTTGCAGTGATTTGCAGCCTCCTCAGTCTTTGCCTTTTTGTGTCTGCTTTTGCCTGCTCTGAGTCTCTCCTCGCTTGTATCTCGTTTTGACCTGCACTGTAATGCCAAGCTCCTGTTAAGAATCTACTGAGCATTTCTGTGTCTGCTATCTAAGTGCAATATAGTTAAACATGGTCAGATTAGAGAAAATACATTTTTCCCAGTTGCAAACATCCTGAGATAAACATCAGAATTCCAATTCCAGGTGTGCACGCACGCATACACATCTGTGTATTGCATCATAATGATGTATAGAGCTGAAATGATTAGTTAATTGGTTGAATTCCCCGGAAACTACTTTGATAATTAATCGTGGCAGGCATTTTTCAAGCAAAAATGCCAAATACTCATCAGTTCTAGTTTCTCAAATGTGAGGATTTGCTGCATTTATCTGTTTTAAAAAACTGTAAACTGAATATCTTTGGGTTTTGGAAAGTTGGTGAGAGAAAATAAGAAATTTGAAGACGTCGCATTAGGTTCTGAGGAATCACGATGGATATCTTTTCACAAGGATTAATTGAGAAAATAATCAGGTCAACCTCCCATTTATTTGCAATACAATTCCTGTCTGCTTCCTCCATTTTCATTAATTTATGTGGAGCTATAGTTCATTGTTTTCATTATCAATCTAGGGATTATTTTTCATTCATCTATTAACTATCTAGTCTAAAATTGAGTGAAAAAGCATTGTGCCTGTCATATATTGCCAAAAAAAAGGTGAACATAGTCTCTTGACAATGACATATAAGGGAGTTTGTGAAGCTGTTCAAGCAAAACTCCAATCATCCTCTGGTTCCAGCCTCAAATGTGAGGATTTGCTGCTTTTATTTGTTTCACATCATTGTAAACTGAATATCTTTGAGTTTGGTCCATTGGACGGAGAACATTTTGACATTTTAAGACATCATTTTGGGCTTTGAGGAATTGTGATGGGCATTTTTTCTCTTTTTTTTTTTTGACATTTCAAAGACTAAACGGTTAATCAATTGAGAAAATAAGTTTGTTGCAGCCCCTATCATGTAACATAATAAGTACTTAAAGGTAGATCCTGACCTGAGTTTTGATTCCCACAATTTATTTATGATAAAATTCTTGTCTGCTTGCTCCCTCTCCATTTTTTTCTGTAGACATACAACTAATGATTATTATCATTATCAATTAATCACAGGTTACAGTTATCTGCTCAGTCTTTAAATGTCAAAAAATAGTGAAACAGGCATGACGTATTGACAGAAAAAGGGAGAGACCGTAGCAAATCCTCACCCAAATATTTGGCATTTTAGTTTCAAAAAAGAGTCCTATGAGTAATCGATTATCTACACAGTTGTCGATGGATTTTCTTTCTGCTGATTAATCAACTAATTCTTTCAGCACTCATTTTCACTGCACAGCCAAGCCCTCCAGGTTTTCAATGAAAGTAGCTAACTCTTTCCTCTGCTTATTAAACAGGAGAACTAATTAACTGGCTGTTTAATCAGCTCATTCTCACTTTATTTTAATGATTCTCCCTCTCTCTATTACCTCTCTCACTCTTTATCTCCCAGTCTCTCTCTCTCTCTCTCTCTCACGCACGCACGCACGCACACACACACACACACACACACACACAAAGCGATGATAAATGCACTCAATGAGAGAGAGAAAAGGATCTTTATTGGTGATCCAGGCTTTGTGTTTTTTTTCTCTTCAGATTCCTGCCAGTGTTACTTAGTTAGCTCCAACAGGGTTGACCTGGCAGTGTGAGCCAAGGGACCCCAGGCCACCCCTTAGCAAGTCAGTCCCTTCACTCGCCACAATGGGCAAGACTCAAAATGAACTCTCCCTGAAAGAGAGAAAGAGGGAAAGGAAACGGGCGGGGGTCTGTGGTGAAGGCAAGGGGGCAGTGAGCAAAATACCCGATTGGGAGGGCAAAGAGAATAGAGGGACCAGTTCCCTCCCCCAGACACCATGCATTTGTAAGGCCCCCATCCCCCCTCACAATGCACACACACACACATGCACACACACTCCTGCAGGAGAGGCTTTGCATTCTCGATGAGGAGAGAGTTGGAGCACCTACTGTGGAGAAGCAGATCAGACTGTTCGTCATGCCTCTTTTCTCTTCCTCTCTCTCCCTCTCTGTTTATGCCTCTCTCTGGGGGCTCTGTGTTGCATACATAAACTCGCCGTAAACCCAAACTTCACAGTCGTTGAGAAGCGCTGTTTCCGAAGTTGTCTCGAATTTCCATCCATGTTTTTATGCCTGTTTGCAGTTTTTTTGTATTTGTGAATATGACTGTGAATATGTAATAGCAGGCTTAGGGGTTCTTCCTCGATGCAGAGGGCTGTTAAGAGCGCAATGTTAAAATAGGTGCACAGGGTAGGAATGAAAGAAGGCTGGAAAAGATTGTTTGCAGCAATGGCAGCCAAGAAATGGCAAGTCTCTCATATTGTAAGCACAGACACTGTCACAGCAGTTTGCATCTTTCTCTCTGATGGTGAGGAATTATGACGTCTCTCAAACACCA
This sequence comes from Macquaria australasica, assembly GCA_005408345.1. NCBI lineage: Eukaryota > Metazoa > Chordata > Actinopteri > Centrarchiformes > Percichthyidae > Macquaria > Macquaria australasica. The sequence goes on from SEMN01000016.1 coordinate 679,033, forward strand.
GGGTCACGGGATTGTGGAGGTCAGCTCAGTTATTCTAACTTCTCTCCTCGCGGCCATTCATAAACATAATGACATCTGCCTGTCAGTAATGACTAACACAAAACATCCAGTCACTGTTGCGGCAAATAAAGCCACCGCCATCACCCATTTCTGTGTTTCTTTTGGTTCCTGCCTTGAGGTCTTCTCAGCAGTCTGACACGATGTTGCCTGCACTACGGTTCTTAGTTTCTCTTTGTCTATTTTCTCCACCATCTTCATCTTCTCATCTTCTCTTCTCTCCCGTTCCTGTCTCTCGGTGTAATTGTGCCTGTGGGTGGTGGTATGTGAAGCTGTCCGGTGCCTTTTGTCTTCTGCTGGTTCGCCGCCTTTGAAGAAAAGTCAGGAAGTGACCTGGGCTAATGAGTTGAACTTTGGGCTTTCTGCTCCTGTCTCCGTAAGACGAGGCTGGTCGGAGGATGAAAAGAGATGCAGTGTTTTTATTCGCGCAGAGAAAATGGCAAGGGAGAAAATGTGATACAGCTTGCTAATTAGGAGGCAGGGAGGAGTGTCAGGGCTTTGAGTGTGAGATGAAAAATTGGTAGATGGCGTCAGACACTTTCAATGTTCCAAACACATGTAAACACCCGAAGTCACACTCTTACACTATCTCTATCTCTACCTATACACACACATGCCTCATGTAAACACACACTCATGTAAAGCTACATGTACGGAGCGGCTGCAGCTGTGTTTAGCTATCAGTGTCTCTGAGCTCAGTTATGTGTTTGCCAAACGAGTGACTTATTTGATCTGGACTGACTCACAAGTAATGGAAGACGAACATTTTCTCCTGCTGGCATGCCAACATGACTCCAGATCACAAAAGAATACAGCTCATGGAGAAAGTGTCCTCTTTCAGAAACTCTGCTTTCAATCTTGAAAAATGATTTTGACACAAATATTTCAATGATGAGAAACAACAAACTTGCCACTATTGGACTACATCACCTTCAAGTGCATGGTGGTTTTTCACTCAGACCTGCAGCAACCCAGCATTACAGCGGACATTTCCTCCCCACTGGGATGTTAGCCCAGCAGAGAAAAAGAGCTCATTTAGGTTAGACATGATAAGGTATTCAGCTCAGTGCCCAAATGATAACCATAATGTCTCACGCTGCGTCCCAGACTCATAAAAACATATTGCTCTTGTTGCGTAGGGACCATCTTGAAATCATCTCGCAGCACATTTTACATCTTGGCCTCTCGTTTAAGAAACTTGCCAGTTTTCCCATGATTTTTCTCTCTAGCCGTCTCAATTTGTGTGTGCAGGTTCTCTTTGTGGTTTGATTTCCCTGCAAGTAACAAAAAAACAAATAGGCAGTAATATCGTTTGAGTTTATCACATTGTTGTTTCACACACTGGACTCCATGTGTAGACCAGCAATTATTAATCCTTTTTATTTTTCTCTCTTGTTGTTAACAATTATTGGTGCAGTCTGAAAAGGTGATGCTGCCTACATCCCACATCCAATTGATATCAGATTTTCAGGGGAAAATCTCTAGCACCAAGGAAATTTAGATTTTTTATCTTTCTGGCAGAAGTGTTGGTTTTATCCTCCTGTCCAAAAGAAACCCCATTGTCAGTCTGTGTTTGTGTATGCCCATCCAGACTGCAATAAGTACTGGTTGTCTGGCTGAGAGGTCTAATGTTCAGCCAATTGTACAGCAAGCTGGTCCGTCTCACTACTTAAGTATTCATTTGTGTTTTTCTCCAGCAGAAGCCCAGTTAACTCTTTCTACAAGAAACCTAAATCCTCATTTCATCCAGTCTTATCCAGTTTTCTCCTCTCTTCAAAGCTTCCATCTCCCAGACTTTTTTTTTCCCTTCCAGAAGGCCTGCTCATTGCCAGGTTTGGCTGGCTGGTGCCATGCCAGCTTTTCTCAGTCTGTCTAGCCCTGGTGTTGGCACCGTCAGCCAGCTGGGGTTTCTGTTGCCATCTCATGGCAGCTGAACAGGAGACAAACCCTGTCTAGAGTCTGCTGCTCTTACAATGCACTGCATTAGAATGTAAATTTTAATTTTTTCAGTGAAGTTCCACATTTACCTATCGTCCTTTTCACACAGTGACTCTTCTGTTTAAGATTTCTGTGTTAAGTGATGTTGCCTCCCCCGGTTCATATTATTAACTACTGATGAAAATTTAATTCATGCTTGGTATATTACTGAAGATGTCACTTCTTATTTTAGATAGCAATAACAACATCCGTGCAGCTTACAAGCAGTTTTCAACACTCTAGCACCAAACAGATACTGCCCGTCAAAATTGCAGTTTTTATTTCACCGTTGCATCACAAAGTAAAATTTGTGTGAATTTATAGTGGTCTTGAGGGAGGAAATTCCTGGATCAGGTTTCTGCAGTATTGTCTCTGGCTCCTTTTCACACGATAACAGGAAAAAATCCTGGGTGAAGCTGTATGTTCAAAAGAGTCATCAAATCAATAAGAACCACAAAAGCATTAACCACTTGGTGATAAGCTATTAAAACTGAAACAATGGCAAAATAGGACTTCAACAGCTTCCAGGTTTTAGAACATTTCAGCATAAAGGTACCAGCGTATCTGGTGTTATTTGAAGTTGCATTCTGAAAAATCCTTCAAGTGAAGCATGCAGCAGCCTCAAATCTGCTCAAGACTGCCAGTCAGAGGGGTGCAGTTGATGATCGTGTGAACAAGCCAGATCTCTTACCTTTTTCCGGAAACATTAATCCGTCAGTGCCTCTTGTATGTGTGAAAGGGCTCTTAGACTGATACTGAGATCTGTGGGAACAGGAACCTGTGAGTGTGTGTGTCAATTTTAGTGTGCTTCCGTGTGTGTACACGTAGTAGTGAGTTGGTTTTCATTCTTTTGGGTTCTTTAGGGTTGAGTGATATGACAACATACTGGATATCATGAGACAATATAAATTTGTCAACTGGCAGTGATTTTGCAGTAGTGTTCATATCAGGGGAGCTATGCCTCTCTTGTTGCAGCTGCCAGAAAAGTCATTCAGATTGTATCAATAAATGGTTCCATAGTTGAATTTCCATTAAAAATTAACTATATCACTACATATGAATGAATGAAGTTTTTATTGTGTTCATGCATGCTAGTATGCCCATCATAAAATCATATAAGCCTGATCCAGAGTGCTGTGTATACATTTTCAAACAATACAATAAAAAAGTTAAAAAAAATAAATTAAAAAAAATAGAAAACCAACTTTAACAACTTTCACAATCAAATCTTTAGGACTTTATTGTTGTAGACAATAGAGACATTTACTAATATAATTCTGGAGAAGTCAGAGTAAATATTAGTTAAACAGTTCATCTTTCCATCTTTTCCAGGCTTTTGAGACAATATTAACATCACAATTTAACATCCTTTCCAGTGTTTGATCGTCTGTACACCAGAATATTTTAGTCGAGCCATTTCATGGAAAACAAGTTATTTTAAATCATTATAGTTTGTACAGTACAAAAGAAAATAGGACTCGATAATGCTATTAATATACATCAATATATAAAAAGACATGCTGTCATTTCACCCACCCTTAGAATGTGAATATATGAATATTGTTATGTGTTTAATGAGGTCTCAAATCAGGCATTTTGATTGACCGTTAGCAGGAATTCCAAATGCAAGATTCTTCTTTGAGAGGAGCTGTCATGTGTCTCCTGCATACTTCAAAACAGGAACGCTGCTCTCCTTCTCCTCATATTCACAACAGCAACGCCACTCATCATTTACATACCAGAAACTTGTGAATGTCCTTGGGGAACTCTCTCTCTCTCACTCTCTCTCTTTTGAAAGCACTCACACTTGAGCTTCTGCACACAGCAATGATCGACTCATGAATGTGAATAGGAGACGTTTCCGATGTTTAGACAGCATAGGAAAGAAACCTGATGCATATTCAGTTGACAGCCCCCTCCATGGGCCTGCCTGCTGTCTTAAGAGCTCAGCTTGACACGTTTGTGAAACACTGTGTGTGTGTGTGTGTGTGTGTGTGTGTGTGTGTGTGTGTGCCTTTGGTTTGCTTGAGTGTTAATGAATGTAAACAATATATTTTTTCTATGTGTTTTTGCATATATATATATGATTTGTGCATATGAAGTGAATGCCTGAGATTTGAGTCCTACTACAAACACTTCCAATTCATTGTAATTTATCATTTAGGCTCTTTTATTAAATATTTTCACTCAGTACTAAGGGTGCTCATATGGTGCTGTGCTTTACTGTGGGGAACACCCTGCACTTAATGGTGTGATGTTTAATGAGGGAGGGAGAATGACACTTACTACTCAGGGAATTCAAAACCAGCCTCTCTGTTGTTGGGCTTTACTGCAGGCCTGTAGTTCCAGTGACTGTGAAACAGAGATTGATGCATCTGGTTCCTTCTTTCACCCAGAGAAATAATCTAACCATGCAATTCATGCTTCTTTAAATTATCATGCAGACAGTATGCTTGGAAACTCATATTTTGGGGTGTTTGGAATCTGCCAGTGGTCCCAGTTTGTCTTCACCCAGCCTGTCTGTCCAGGGTGCAGTGTTTTTTCCTAGGCTAGCAGGGGCACTTGTTTTCGTCCTGAGTGTAGTAGCCCACATGTGTTCGCTAACACCCGCCCTCCTTAGTTAGCTTACCAGCTTGTTAGCTGCTAGCTACCTAGGCTAGATTTAAATTGTAGTTAGCTAGTTTTGGTCAGATGACTGCAACTTTTATTTACCTCTACAGAAGAGTGAACCAAGCCTTTATTTGAGACAGGATATTAACAGACAAACTTAAATCATTTCTTCCCATTTATATGTATATTTTATCATATATATAACTAAGAAGAATTTTCTTTGTGATCTGCTCCTGTTTGCTGTTATGTGTTATGCTGCTAAAAGTTTATCAGTTTCACATTAAAAGACTAATTCCTGTAAAGACATGGCATGACTACTGTATGTTGTAATGCTGAGAAATTGCTGTGAAAAGGAAGATTACGCTCAACATCTTAAAATGTGAATAGCCATATCTCTGCAGTTTCCAGATATCTATTAGTTTCTTTTACACATTTCAGTGGAGAATTAAATGCTAAGTTTTTCTGATCCTATGTACAGTATATCCTCGTTTCCTTCTGTCTTTAATTACTTTCCCACTTTCTTTGTTCCTTTGCACCTCTTCCTTCTCTACAAGTGTCTCTTAGGCAGCTCTGCCGACTTCTGAGACAGCTTTCCGATACAAATTGTGTTTGAGTTACTCAGCTGCATCTGCATGATAGCGCAGAGAAAAAGGAGATTTGTGTATGTGCGTGTATTTTACGTGTATACTTTGGCATCGTGGTTTCCTGCCGCGAGTGAGGGTCACAACTCATAAACTGTCCTCCTTTCAATTCACTTGTCTCTGTGTGTGCAGTTGCAGAGCATTGGCTATGTAGACAGATCAGACATGAAATTGGGATGGAAAAGTTTTTCAGTGTGTCATGTTGTATAAGCTGTTATTTGCCATTAGATGCATATGTGTAAATGCGTCATTTTTATGAGCCTATATGACTGTGCATGAAAGTGCTTGTCTATGTATTTCTGTAATTTAGCCAAGCATGGGCTGATGTTTTCCTTCCTCACCACAGCTCCCAGGTTGCCTCCCTTGGTACGATGAGTAGCCAACACAAATCCTGCATCCAGTTAATCATCTCATGTCAAAAAGATTAATGCTGTGCTGTACTGTGCTGTGTTACGCCATGGTATGCATTCCTCTACTCCGTAATTACATTTTATATTAGTAATAGTCACAAGTGTTTTTTGAGAATTTCTTTTGCCACATTGTCATGTGTTATGGTAGACACCTGTTGGCTCTGAATCTTTGGGAGACTTCAGCATGAACTATTTTCTACTGAAGAAATCGTCCCAGTGTAAACTTTTGATGGCGAAGTCTCTGGATTATCCTGATTATCTGGAACATTGTTTCTAAGTAGACTTTGTTGTTGTGTTGAGTTTTTCAAAAAAACAATTTACAATTTACACTCAGTTGTCAGTTTATTAGGTACGTGTATCTAAAGGCCAGTTCAGACCAAAGATTTGCAACGAGACGAGTTGAAACTTGAAACTATTTGCAATGCGTCGGTCTGCAACGTTCAGATACCTGCCAGTTTACACCAGTGCAACTAGACGAGTGTATCGTTTCTATAGCAACAACTCTCTGTACTTCTGTTCTAACTGGCGGCTTTCCTTTTTTGTAGCTGGATATAATTTGTAGCGTCTTAAAATATGAACGAATGTGACTTGGCTATGAGCTGATTGGCCAGTGAAACAGGTGATGTGCCTTTATGTTCTGAAAGCAGCCACTGGCGGTTTTCACACAGAATCAGGTGTTGCGACGATTCACTGCAGGGTTGTGCGGCGGTGTGGGAGTGTGTCATACTTAGCAGCAGCAATCCCAACTTGAAGACTGATACAAGCCAAGCCACTGCACGGCGATTAACGTCTTTGTACTCCCTCGTGGCAGGGTTGAACAGCTGATGTACAGTCATCACGGAGCCGATCGATCAGTCTCTCTTCCATCTTCACAGTTACTCGGTAAACAGTGGAATATTAAGGTAAACAGCTAATGCTACAGTGCTACAGGTAAACAAAGTTCTTCTTCACCTGGGCGTCTGCCGGTCTGATCGCCGGCGTGATTGGCTGCCACAGCGTGACATCGGGTTGCGTTTCTCTAAAAACAAATGTATTCTAATTCAACAGCCCTGTAATGAATCTTACCTTCATGAAGGTTGTAATGATCAGTTGTTGTTGAAGCTGTTGTAGAGAGGTGTTGATTCAATTTTATGGTCATATTGGCAGCTATAGTTATAGTGCTATGAAATTATACCACGTTATACTGAATAGTGTTTTTAATATTTTGTCCATCTCAATTATATCAATAAGGGTAGACTAAATAGAAACACCTCTCTTAAACACTTTAAACGAAAACTGAACATTATAACCTTCATGAAGGTAGGATTTATTTCAGTGTTGGTGTATTAGACTGTATTAGTTTTAGCTGGGTGTATCTAATATATGTAACTTGTACCGCTCTCACACACAAACCATGTTTAACACACGACAATGAACATGCATCAACCCACATTCGACCCATTTCTTCCAGACTGCTGTTACTGGTTAATTCCAGGTTATTGGTGTGAACATGAGGGTCAGCAGGACCAGGCTGTACTAGTTTGGCTTGGCAAAGGCAAAACCAGTATCGTGTGTAGCGTAAGCCTCTCTGCAGGGCGACCCATGCCTCTATTAATCAGTGCGTGTAAATGCCCTGAGAATACATGAGGTAGAACAAAGCGCCCTGTCTATAGAGAGACCTTATAACGGTGGCCAGACATGATCTCACATCGTGCTTAGAAACCTGAGAAGGAGACCACCCCGGGAACATTTTTTTTCCTCTCTGTTCTATGTCCTTTCTTTTCTTTATCTCTTGCCCATCTCTTCAGTCTTTTCCTCTGTCCGTCTGCTTTTTTTCTGCTGCTCCTTCACATTAACCTGCCTGAGACACACACACACACAAACACACATTATTTGTCATTATTTGTTCTGGCCATTTCCTGCTATTTCTACTATCCTAATTCTTCTTTCTCTTCTTCCTCAGCACCTCTGTATTCCTTACTTTCCATTATTCAGTTTGATTCTCACCACCTCCCAAGTTTTTGAAAAACACAGCTTCTCTTTATTCTGAATGAAAATGACTTGTTTGTTCAGAGGAGTAATTGCACCATTTTTATGGCACATATTCAAGATCTTATTTTCTTCTTAGGGTAACATTTGTACTGATTCATCTATAGTGTGGCTCTTATGTACATATATACTGATGCTCAAGTATGAAAGCCTTCCAGATGAGTCCACAGCATAGGAATGTGAAGATAATCCAGGGTTGTTTGTGCAGACAGTGCAGGCGCCCCATCTGAACATCCTTTCACTTGGCTGAGAGCGGGGCTCTTTTGGCAAGTTTTGAATTTATTGGCGCTGGGTGACGAGCCCTTTGCGTTGCGTCTGTGTTTCTCTTTCACTGCCTTTTCTTTGACCCAGACTTACAGTTAATCAGTCTCAGTTCTTTCACACACTCTTTCTGATCTTTTTGACATCTCTAAGGGGTCAGTATGAAGTTTTGGCCTTGGCAGGGTGTACCACTAGGGTGTGACTGGGACTTGTGGTGCCAGAGGCTGCTGACAGACTGGCGTTGGGCCCCGAGGTGGCTGAAGCCCAGTCCAGAGGTTAAGTGTTTGTGAGACTCTTGCTAAGTTTCAGCTGCTGTGCCGCCTGTTTGCTTCAGTCCTGTCGTTTGTCATCTCACTTGAAGCCACTGGTTCTGAAAGAGTTTATTTTATTTTGTGATCCAGCTGTAAAAAAAAACATCTGACGCAAAAATAAAGAGCGGACACGATCCTAGCATGTTTCCCTCCCCCAATTATGTCATTAAATTGATAAGTCAATAAGTCAAGTGTCAATCCCTGCTTTCTTTCATTAAGAAGCAGCAAACATGAAGTACTGCAGTTCAAAGCTAAGTGTCAGTATCCACTGTAAACATGCCTGTGACCCCACTATAGGCCTCAAGTAATGGTTGAAGGAATGTATAGTACACATTAGCCAACCATGATTTGCAGCAGAGGTTCTTCTTTAGTTTGAACTCCCTCATCCCGATCCCCACAGTAATTTACTGGCATTCTTGATGTGAAGTTGGTCATATGAAATGAGCACAGTACTTCATTAGAATCTCAAATAATTGCCTTAGTCCCCAGTTATTTACAATATTTACTCATTGTCAGTCACTTTTAGTTCATCACTGTACACCTCATGATAGTTTAACTACAATCATCCTTTGGCTTTTAGTCTCAGTCATGTTGCGTGAACACAAACACCATCATTTATGGACCTTTTGTGATGTGGAGAAACATTCAAAGCCCCTATAAAAACACAGAATTTTCTCATTATCTTGCATTCCTGTGTTGAAGTTATTTGACCGCAGTGTGTGAGGTTTTGTTTTCGTCCTCTTTCATTCCTAGATTTTATCAGCTTAATGGAGGTGCTCAGGTATGCAGCTTTGATCTGTCTTTGGAAAGTCTTCACATTGGCTCCACTTTAACAGCAAGTTGTTACTCCCATAATGCACTGCTGGCCTGGCGCTACTGCCGCTACAGACTCTACGTGTTGCTGCTTTCAAGTTAAAATCCCAAAAGATGAGAAAATCAGTTTGATATCCCATTAGAGGCTTGTACGCTATATTCCAATATGTATAATGGGTTTTCAGGTCCCTAAGATCATGAATATTGCATAGTGCTAAAAAAGTTGTGTAAACTTTCATTAAAAGATTAGGAATGCCACCATCAAGAGTTTTTCATAAAGTTTTAGTATTTCTAATTAGTCAAGTATGATTAGTGCATGGTTACTGTGGCCTTGTTTTAATGACTCAACTGCTTTGACATCAAAGGGCCTTGTGTGGAGAAAACTGTAAGTTAATGACCTGTACCCTATGCCTCTAACCACGTGCACTTTATGGGGTGAGTGTGCCTGTGAGAGCATATGTAGTTTGTGCTAAGAGGAGAAACCTGGATCATCAGCCAGAGCTGTGACCTTTTGAGGATATCACTGTGTTATCACTACTTCTTAAGTCTGTTCATTGTGTTTATGTCACAGAACTTCATAGCTTAACTTCCTTCGCTCTCCTTTCTATACTAAATTTACACTGTTTGATGTTGAGTGCCCACAGCATTCATTGTTTCTTAACACCCACAGAGAGAGAGAAAGGCGGAAACCGCATTTACTCTCACTAAGCTGCTAGATTGTGGCCTTTACATGCATCTTGTGGACAGCTCTAGGTACGTTAGTTCACACCTGGCATTAGAATGCATCTCCACATGTGTCTTGAGTGACCACTTGTGATCGGATGTCACTTCCCGGCTCTATATGCAAATAAACACATACATCATTTCCATCTGCAAAGACCAAATGCGTTGTTGTCTGTAGCTCGTGGCAGGCAGCAATGTACTTCCCGTGCCTAGTGTGCCTGGTTGCAATATGAATCATCCAATTTCCATTGTACTGACTCTTTGGCCCAAATGGAAATCGGGCGGCGCGTTTCGTGTGTACTCCATCCACGACAATCCATTTTGCCTGTCGTTGTGGTTTCTTCTTGTTGTTTCACACTTTAATATGACGCTGTTGGCGCGCTAATGAGTATGTACTTCTGCTTATGCAGAGGACGTCAGTTGAGTAGGCGGTCCTTCAGTGTGGCCCAGGACACACATGCGTACACACTGCTAAAAGAATGTGGCCGTATGCGGCCCAGACCACCTCCCAAATGTGGTCTGAGCAATCAGATCTCAACTCGTCCTCAATGCGTCTTGGGTGCATTCACACCTGTACTTAGAGATGTCCACTTGTGATTTGATCACCAAAGACACATGTTAATGCCAGGTTGTAAACAGGGCCCTTGTCTCTCATTTGAGTCACAATGCCTTATTTTTGGACTGTAGCTAAGCCACAATTCAGATGGTTCATTACCATCCTTTGTCCTGGAGGAGGGCTAAATGGGGCAATACTAGACATGCTAGAAGTATGTTTCATTTCACAGAGACAAGAAAGTAAAATGTCTACAACATGGGTCTTCTACGGTCATGTCTACTCTTGATTTACCTATGTTTTTTTATTTTTTTTATTTACACCAATGTATGTCTAGAGTAGATGCAGAACAGCATTTTGAACTTACAATTGCAAATGGAAGAAAAAGGGAGAAATAATGACAGTGTATGTACAAAACAGTACATTGATTTTACTGGAGCAAAGTTGTATGGTTGCATCAACAAAATTAATTGAAATGTTTGTGGGATAATATCGGTCATTTGTACCTCTGATGGCCTTGGTTCAACCCCCTCCCCTAACTTCTCTCAGATTTTATAGTCTCAGTTTATTACCAACTATCAAATAAAGGCTAAAACACCAGTAGATATTCCAATTTTACATCTTTATTCACAGTCATAGCTTCAAATAAGCAAGAAGCCTGGCTTTGGTGTGGAGAAGTTGCTATCACACCATAGCTCTGCTATCTTTCTCTTCTCGTTACTGCTCTCCTCTGACCCACCCCACTTTTCCACCGTTTTCTCGTCCCCCCTTTCCTCCCTTCTTCTCTCCTCCACCCTCCATTCCCTTCCTTTTTTTTCTCTCACATGTGGAAAGCATTATATCCTGTCTGGTGGAGAGGGAGAGCAAACATCCCAGGCAGAGACTCTGAGCCTCTCAGGTAGGTGTAGGGGGTGGTGGAGAGGCTGTTGGGATCTGCATGGTTGTGACTCTCTCTCTCTCTCTCTCTTGGCCCTGATGCTGTTTGGACAAAAGGGGGTCTTGTTATTTCAGAACCACAGCACCTGATAGCTGACAGGTTTCACCCTCCCACTGCATTGGAGTGGACGAGACCCTGGTTGAATGAGGGAAAGGAAGATAAAGAAAGTCCAGTTAGAGGTCTTTGCACTCTAGTAGATTTCGCATGAATAATATCTATAGCATTTGCAGATTTGAGTTTAAAACACTTGTGTAAGTCTCTCTGTGTCCCTCTTTAGGGAGTTGATTACAGTTGGTAACATGTTAGTGCTGTGACTCTTTTCCTGATCTGTTTAGTTGAACCTTTTTTGAGAGCACAGTCATTTTTGGGTTTTCAGACTTGTTAGCTCAATACATCTGACAAACAAAAATAAAATATTAAAAGTAGTGGGTTTTAGCAGTAAAATACTTGGAACCAAGCCAAAAAAAAATGCAACCCTCTACTATAGAGAGGATTGCAACAATTAGCCAATGAATCAATTAGTCGATTGAACCAACTATTTTGGTAATCGATCGAAATTGATCAAAAATGCGAAACATTTGATGATCAAATGTGAGAATTTTCTGCTTTTCTTGGTCTCACATTATTGTAAACTGTATATTTTTGGGTTTGGACTGTGTATTGCTAAAGATACTGATCAATATATTATTGCCCTTAGTTAAGTTAAAGAAATACTTTTAAGGGGTGAATGTATGAGTTACTGCTCTTCTTTAAATGGCATGCCTCATCAAGAAGGCGTCAAACCATTTTGGGTGATGACTGTTTATGAGAAACAGAATTAGGGACTCTGGTGGAAAATGTTTGAGAACAAGTTGTTGTGTGTTGCTTTTTTCATAAGTTGCTCCACATTGAAAAGCCATCATATGTGGTCAGTGTGAGACATAAGTCCAAGGTCTTGGACTTGTCAGATGTTGAAAAGGTTCCCAGTCTTCACTTTATGTCCCAAAGCTGGATACCATGACAGCAGGCTGAAACCACCACCACACCCTAAGTGCTTGGATCAGGGCCCACTAAATTGCAATGTGCTTAGTTATATCTTTGTAAGTTTTTCGACAAATTCATGCAGTTCACAAATCTGGCAGTACTTTCCTCCAAAGTGCCCATTGATCACATTGGAAAACTCAATGTGGGTACATCAGCATTTCATTTTACTACATCAGATTTTGTGATTGCTTACAGAAGATCCAATCATTTTACTTTCTTTCTCAGTGGTAGTATGACTGAAATAAGCATAGCAGTAGTTCAGCATTAGCAGTATGAGAGTGAGGTGTGAAAGTGGGGGATTCACAATGGACATCAGACCTAAAAGTGTCATCATTCAGTGTCTGTGTGGCACCCAGTACTGCCTGGGATTTAGACTTTGCCCTAAAAAGAGCATTGAACTGTTTTATCCATTACAGTTTTAAGTTGCATTACTATGACAACCAAGTTATGTTTTTATGAAGATGTAAAGGCTAGGAATAATTTCTGCATGTGGCAGCAATCCTCCCTATTTATTGCCACTTTTTCAAGTGCACATGAACGTCCACAAGCACACAAATACACATATAGAAGACTGCAAATGGAGCACAGTAAATCAGAGCTACCCATGGTATTCCCAAGCCTTTGACTAGCAGGCTGCACACACATGCATGCACTCCTCACACTGACGCAGTGTGTGGGCTGCGGCTTTGGAGCCATTGCCTCAGGTTGTCCGTTAGTTAGATTCAAGCAAATTAAATTGACCCCCAGCACCCTCTAAATGCAGCAGCAAGCAGTTGGCAGACACTGAAGGCTAGCCATTTAATTAGCGAACCTGCTCCACTGGGTTGAAATGGAGACACACTTAATTAGCAGGGGTTTGGTTTCTCTATGGCCATTATAGTGACATTTAGAGATCCACATTTGACATGTTTTTTTTCCTCCTTTTTTTTATGGTGCCATGGTCACAACCTTGATGAGTTTAGATTCATTCCATAGTCACTAAAATGTGCTTTGGAAATCTGCACAGGTTTTGCCTGTCATGCATTGCGCTTTAAGCAAGCAATCAATCTTTGGTGAGATTTTTTGAATTCATGGGAAGACAAGTTATTGATTCCCTTATATTTTTCCTAAAATCTGTTGTTAACAATGAAGATATGTCACAAAAGTTTTTCTAACAAGGGACACGCCAATTACCCTACCCAAGCTAACAAACCTGCTTTATGTCCAATGCCTTACTGCTGAAAAGCAGGGTACTGCATTGGCTCTCATCTCTTGGGACCAGGTGATGCCACCATGTGTCATTTAATTGGCTTACACTTAAAAGAATGTGTTCACCGCTTTTTAACCCAGTCCTTATTAAAATGTTGTTTTCCCATCATTTATAGACATGTATAAAACAACTTCACTCATAGCTTAAATTTTGAGAAACTTAAACCTGCATTCATTGATTTGGCCACTTGGAGCACCACAACAAGCTGTAAACACAATATTAACTCTATATGCATCACTGTGGTAACTGGCTAGTCACTAACTTTGTAACTTTGCCCTCTGATGCTGGGCAGGTAGCATACAGTGCGTTTATCAAAGCTGTTTTTCTGAAAACAGATGCCTGCTGCATTTTGAAATGATGCTGACGGGAGTGGTGAGGCTGAACCAAAACAGTAGTGTTGCAGACCGTAAAAACCAAAACATTGAGCTGAAAGATGCTAAAACGCTCTGTAGAGCTGAAGGGAACTGCAGAGTTGGGTGATAATTGTCTGTGGGTTCATCACTACTAGCAACATCTTTCATATTACTTAGTCATTTGACCATTATTCATATAAAAATATTAATTAGTGCAGCTTTAAAATTCTGTTGAAGCTTCTCACTGGGACTCAACAGCTGAATGGTGCAATTGTTTAGGCCTTCAAAAAGTATGATCAATCTCCTTTTCAAAAACTGTAACCTTACAATAGTCACATCTGTATCTTCCACTGATTAAAAGAGAATCATACGCCATGCTTTTATCAACTTAATTTGCCCGACTTCCATCTGCCATCACTGTAGAAGAGAAATTAAGTCACTGGAACTGTTATATTTAAGCTCTGTGAAAAGATGCACCAGAACCACAATTGCATTTGTTATCTGGTTTCAACTGAGCTGAGTTTGTGTTATGCATAGTTATAATTGATAGGAAACACAGTGAATCCTTTTTAAAGCATTTCTGAGTTTTCTAGGTTAGTTCACCTGGGTTATCCCCATGGAAAAATGAATGAATACAAATGCTATTTTCTTCTGTTGTTCTGGTCTATGTGTTGCTATGGAGCGGAGCTGTAAACTGCAGGTGAAATAATTTCATACTTTTTGTGTTGTATTGCGAAAATACAGAAACTGTGCTCTCTATCCCCACCTCGCTTTTCCTCTCCCAGGTGCCTGTTTCCTGACTCTGCTTTGTAGTGTTCAGAAAAAAATCGAGATGGGAGGGCAAGGTTGGGGATGGAGACATGGCAAAGAGTCTAGGAAAAAACTAAAAAAAAAAAAACAACACACGCACATCAGAGGCCGAAGCTCTGATGCTGCATCACCGGCTCCAGCCCTTTGTAGTGCAATGAGCGGAGAGTTGGCTGGGGGCAGGGAGGGAGGGAGAGAGGAAAAGCCAAGGGAGGGATAAAGCACTGAAGGAAGGAGGGAGGCTGAGCTGTATACCAGCAGCATGGAGGAAGCAGCAGTTACTCTCCCTTGGACTTTAGGCTTTTATCTGTCAGTTGTATGGAAACCAATCTCTCAGGCCCTACAGCTCCAAAACATCTACACTGCAGCCTAATGTGTGGCTGTGAAATGTGTGTGTGTGTGTGTGTGTGTGTGTGTGTGTGTGTGTGTGTGTGTGTGTGTGTGTGTGTGTGTGTGTGTGTGTGTGTGTGTGTGTGAGAGAGAGAGAGAGACGTTCACATTCACAGAAATTTCCTACAATGAGAAGCCTGTAGTGACAGATGAGCAGTCGATAAGCTACACATTCGTGCACTAGACCTGTGCTTATTTTCCTATGCAGAGCCCACATTCAGTCTGCACATGGGCACATAGTAGTCATTTTGGCTCACACACACAGATTGGAGATGTGCCCCACCCAAGTGATGCTCCCATTTTGCCCTCTGGTGCGTTCACAGATAAACCTTGCACCACTGATCAACAGGCCCTAAAGACAGGATTAATGTGTGTGTGGGTGAGTGGGTGTGTGTGTGCATGCTCTCCAGTCTGATTCCAAATAAGTGTGGCTTACGGCTCCTCTCTGGCCTTTGAAGATGGGGGAATTGCTAATAGGTGTATTCCCAATTCAGCCCCAACCACTGCAGTCGGCCTCCACTTCCTCTCTTCCTCTTTCCTGCCTTCCCTTTTTCTTTCCTTCCTCACTGTTGCCTTCACCTCTCCACAGTCTGCTCCATCTTTCCTTCACTTCTCTTTTACTCTGTATCTCCATGTGTTTCCCCTAAAAAAAAAACATACACAGGTGACTCTCAAAGGGTCTGTCTTTGGGCTGGTATCGTCAGTCATCTGTCTGGATTTTATTCTCTGCCCCACTAAGAACAAAAGAGTCTCTTTAAAGGAGAAGAGCCTCTTGGGGTAGTTTATGGCATCCCTAAGAGAGCCTGACAGAAGAGCTGAAGAGGCAGGCCCAATTAAATGGATGCCATATACACAGAGGGTTCCCATGGTTTAGCCACTGAAAAAGCTGCTATAAGAGGGTGCAAAGAAGATTGAGGGGCCAAGAAACAGAAACAAAATGATAAAGGGAGAGTTTGGTTTTGCCAGGGACATCAACACGTCAACAGTCCAATCTAACAGCATGTACTTAAGCCCATGGTGTGCCTTTTAAAACAGACCAGATTGCAAATGTTTTCTTGTTATGAGTAAATCTCATCAATCTTAATCCCCCTCTTTTTCTTTAATTGAGAGGGGAGCAGGTTAAGTTATAAATCTGGATAAAGTTGGGAAAGAGTTTAAATGGTAAGTCTAACAGGTGTACATGCAACTTCATAAATGCAACAGACTTCCACTGCAACAACCAACAACCGTGTATCATAACAAATATACTACAGGGTTGAAACAACACAGGTTTTGGTGTTTATCTCTGTAAGTCGCAGTTTGAGCTTCCACTGAGGTTTAGTCATTCATGTGAACCACTCATCTGTGGTTAGGATTAACCCCAAGGTGGATGGATTTAAAAACTGGCCTAATGAGACAAAGGCTGGTGCTCTGTGATCAATGGACAGGAGTTTGAATGCATTTCTTGTGAGCTTAGTGTTGAGACAGCTGCCTATTTCTTTTTTTTTTTTTTTTACCCAGGGTCTGTTAAATGTCTCTGTGGAGTTTTCTTCTAAACAAACAAAAGTTACGTTTACACCAAAATGCGTTGTGTGTATTCTTGAGGTCCAACAAACATGTCGAGTGCATTTCCCTCCTCATAAAACATTTGCAAAGCTGATTTATTTTAAATCCAGTGTTGTTTACATCAACGTTTACTAGCTTGCAGCCTTCTTCTTCCCTGCCTTTGCTTGCACATTGATGCATATCTTGGCACGTTACCACCACCTGGTATAATAGTAGAGCGTACATGAGATAAATTAACCCACAAAACCCACAAAAAATGCTCCATAGCGCTACTATAGGTCTAAAACTCCACAGGGAGTCCCTTTTGACTTGGCATTCGATATTCTATAAAGAGCTACGCTGACTTGTTTGGAACTTAAGTTCATTAGTCATCCAAATGGATTGTTTCTGTATGTGCACTCGGCATGCTATTGCTACAAAATGATTTTATTCCACAGCTTGATAAATGAGGCAAAGAGTTCATAATGTTGCAGTTTAAGATGGAGTGTCTTCAGGAAAATATGGTTGTTTCCCACTGCTCTTCTGGGTTAGACAGGTAGAGAATATATATATGTATGCATGTATGTATGTATGTATGTTATATGTTGTGTATTGTCGATCATTCTAATGCAATTGTGGGATTTCTTTGTGAATCACACTTACTTTTTTTGAGGAACTTCACATTAAATACATTTACAAAGTCATATTTCTACCAGAATACTCTTAATTCCTTCCAAAAATGTCCCATCTGACTTCCCATCAGTCTGTTTCTATATTGCCCAGCCCAGTAAGGTGTATGGGGAAGTCTGAGTACACTCCTGACACTACGTAGCTGTATGCCTCTGTGCTGGTGTGTATGTATCTGTGTACATTTCAGTGTTTGATTATGGGTCAGGGGAGGCCACAAGCCCACGGTGGCCTAGGCAGCCTCAGGCCTCTAAGGTTTCAGAGCCAAGCATTCCTCCCTGGCTGCTACATAGCTGTGAAAACCGCAAAGCAGCTCTAACAACAAACACTTGAGGCACTGGGGGAAAGACAGCTAACCTGTGGCTAATCAACAACAGGAGTTTTCTCTCTCTTCAGGATTTCTTCCCAATCTTTCAGAATTGCTGGATTACTGGAAACAAAGTATTTTTCCATTCCAGTTCCTATTTTTCCCCCCACTTTCTTTCTCTTTTGTTAGTGTATTGTTTTGAAAGCACATGATTCCTGCTAAGTAGTGGCAGCTCTGTTTGTGTGTGCATGTTCGTGTTTATTTGGCAGTTCTACATCTTGGACCTTCTCTCTTTTTTCCACTAAGAAGGGTGTGGAACAGTAGACTGTCTGGGCTTGGTTTTGCACTTTGTAAATAACTCAGTAGTGAAATATGCAGCTGTGAGTGTGTGTAATAATAACATAATGAAACAGTTTGCATAGCACTTTTGTGTTAGTCTCATGCCTCTGTAAAATGGAAGGAATATGTTCAAAAACAGTCATAACAAAGACTGCTGACTCCATTTATACAATCAGGATTAAAACTGAGCACTTTGTTTAAGTTCTGTTGAGGACAGATTGACAATTAGCACTGTGTTTGTTTATGCCAGCCTGCGTTTATAGGCCACATTAGACATAATTGAATTTTCAGAAATTACATTTGACACTTAATCTACAAAAGCGTTAACTGAACGGCCTAATTATGGCCCAGAAGAGGCCCTTGTAAGGAGATTTGTTCGTATAGCTGCATCTGTGTATTTGCATCTGTCGTTGCCTGACTTTGGATCGCTCTGTGTTTGTGTGCGTTTCCTTTTTATTCTATGAAGGTATCTTTCAATTAGAGCTACAACAATTAGTTGATTATTGCAATTTTTTTGATGATCGTTTAAGTCAGTTTTCAAGCAAAGCAAAAATGGCAAAACATTTTCTGGTTTTAGCTTCTCAAATGTCAGAAGTTGATGCTGTTCCTTGTCTTACATTATAGTAACCTGAAAATCTGTGTGTTTTGTACTGTTGGTCAGACATAAGAACATGTTGTGATGTATATTTTTTCGCTGTTTTTCTGATGTTTTATAGACCAAAGAATTAATCCATTAATTGAGAAAATAATCTGCAGATTAATGGATAAAGAAAAAAATCAGTAGTTACATCCCTACTTTCGATATGGTGCCATTAGGTTACATTTCTTTGCAAGAGCCGGTGGAAAACAATAATATATTTTTTAGGCATCGTGGTATAAGTCAGGTTCTTGTGATGTTTAGGAGGCTACAATATATTGAAGGAACTGCTCACTTTTCCCTTTAACTGTGTGAAACCAATGACACCTTGCTTTGTTTTGTGATGCTTTGTAGAGATCTGTTGAAAGGTATAAAGGTGTAGCCATGGCTGGGTAATTACAGTCTATAGTGAATCAGCTCTATGTTAGTTGGATGTGGTGTATTCTGGGTAACTGGTGTCCTCTGGAATGTGTCTAACAAAAGGTGTGGACAGGCAGCAGGAAACGGTTGCGGTGTGGAACCAGGTAATTTAAGGCTTTGTGTGCAGTGGGGCAGCTTACAGTGAAACACCTGCCTACCTGCACAAACATTAGTTTTACTCTGTTTGTAGCTGTCTCGCAGTACTGCTGCCTGTGTTTGGGAAGTGTGTGTGTGTGTGTGCGTTTGTGTGTCAGGACGTAAGAAAAAGAGAGAGAATGTTTAGGTGATGGGACCCAGGAGACCATCTGAATAAAAGTGTGTGTGTGTGAGATTCAGGCAGCTCTTAAAATGTTTTTCTGGGGCTCTCTAAGTGTGTGTTAAGGCTGAGGTCACACCAGGACTCATTTTCTCCGCTTCCTATTCACTTAACAATATAAATCAGGGACTATTAAAATGTTTCAGTCTGGAAGGTGAAGGGGGAAATTTAACATCACCTTGTGATTTTGGGCTCATGAAAACCTTCATTTTGTGTTATGGCTGACCTCCAGATTTAGACAGGTGTGACGCATTTTCCTCCCCAACCTAGAAACTGATGTAAACAACAGGACCATGCTGTCTGGGTCTATGGGTTGGTTGTTTTGGCAGATAACCAGGTTTATCATTCTCTCTGGACCAGTATGGGCAGAGAAATCCATCACTGCGAATGCTAACGAATGCTTCACTCTGGATGTAGAATCAAGACGGCGACTTGGTGCCTTTTCCGTCCGATTCTGTGAAGTCAGTTTTGTTAGGCTCTATCATAATACAGCACCACCCACAACACTGGGGACCTCTACATACATCACCAAGCAACCTATCATTTAGTTTATATCTTGTGTGTCATGCCATGATGTTATGTTGTAAATTATATATGAAAAAACTGTGTCACTGCATTTTGACTTGTCATAGCAGGAGAAGTGCAGGTGTAACTTATAACATTAATGATGCTTTCATCACATTTAGATGTGCCAGTGAGCCAAAATACACAATACCAAGGCCCTCTGCCATTGCCATTAGAGAGGGCTATTTTGTTACACTTAGCACAGTTTATTTATATTAGTAAGATTAGATTTTTTTTTAACTCTGCATTTTCTCCATAGAATAATGGAGCTACTGGACTTTCTGCAGATTCTTAAGATTATGTAGCCGCCCATGCTTCAAAGCTTCTTCACCTCAGTCTAGTTGCTTTTGACTTACTGTGGCACTTGTAGATATTCTGTGTCCTGGATGACTGAGAATGCTCACAGATACATGTACATCAAAATCCAAAGGTTAGCTGCTAAAATTTAGGACATTCAGCTACTGAGCAGTTATTTGAGCTGAATGTAGCCTTCCTTCTTTTGGCTCTACTTTAGCCTGTTATCACTTAGAGAAGTTGTTTTATAAGCCAACAAAATTCACTAACAAAAAAGAGACATGTAATTTATTTTACTGAATTTCTCTTTACTACTACAGGGGATCATTTGTGTCTCAATTTTAAACACAAAATGTCCTTTATTTGCACATCTGTTGACTGTTTCACTCTCACATTTGTACACATCACTTCCTTAACTCCTTAAATAGCTTGTGTCTTTGCCAAATCACATTTCCCTGGCAGAAATTGATCAAGTGCCATGGGCAAAGCTTTGATTTACATGACAGTGCTGCTGTTACAGGTTGAAGGCGTCTGTAGCCAGTTTTGTTTGTTTATATATGTTTGGCTTTGCAACAGCCAGGGTATCATTCAACAATTCTCAAAATTCAGGTGTTGTGTTGGCAATACAAGAACTCAAAATAATAAAATATGTTTATTATAAAACTATAAATAATATACAGGATACAATCATCGAGAACAATTTGTGCAAAGAATAAGTAAGCAAGACTGAGAATCTGACACATTATTTCCAACTTTTGGTACTTTTTGATACCCGTGAATGTTGATGCATTTTGGTCTGCACTCATAGTTCAACACATAGCCCCGGTGGCGGTATGCTTAATTAGCATGAATGTCACGCAGCCACAAAAAGGTCCTGGTTTGACAGGATTCTATATAAATGTGAGGAAGTGCAGTCATGGCACCGAACATAAAAAGGTGTGAATGTTTGAACTATTTGGTAACCTCGTGATAATAATACAATAGTTTGTTGATTCCCACAGGGAAAGTACTTTTGCAATCGCCCTCTTATCGCTGGTCCACCCTTTTGATAGTTTTTGTAGATGTAATCCCAGAGTGCTGATAACAAAGGTCTCATCTCAACAACACCTGAAACCAAACTCTGTCTCTATAAAGGAACTCTGCCAGTGCTCTTCCTCGGGTGATGGTTTTCAGTTATTGGATGAGAATCTTCAGCATTCCTCCTGATCTAACCTCACTGTCTCTGCTTCCTTCTCTCTCTGTCTCTCTACAGAGGATTTTCAACTCGTTTGTGTACACCGAGAAGACATCAAACGGAGAGACAGAAGTGCAGCAGGTGAGTAACAAAGGCTTCTCCTTTCCTGTGTGCGTGTGCATGTGCGTCTGTGTGTGTGTGTGTGTGTGTGTGTGTGTGTACTTGCCTGTTTGTGCATGCATGTGCCATGGGTGGTGTATGTTTGTGGTCTTGTGTAGCGTTCAATTCGGCAGCAATGAACAGACACATTCCCACTCACACATACACCAGTCATCAGAGGAAAAAGGGGGTTTATTAAAATTCTACGGCTGCTGTCTCATTGGCTTTGAAGTTCTCTGTCTGTTTTTCCACTCGTCTGTGCGCTGTCTCTCTCTCTCTTTCTCTCTCTCCCTCGGCTCACAATATGAGTGCAGAGCTTGAAGCAGAGAATGGTATCTTTTTGGAAATGAACAGAGCAGCGCTAGAAATTGGGAGATTTGTTTCAAATGACCTTAAATCCACAAGTCAACATTTATGTGTGCCACATTAGTCCTAGATTGGAAAAACTATGCTTACAATTTCTGGCGTCAAGTCAGTCACAATTGCGTGCAGGCATGGCGTATGTTTGTCTGTGTGTGTGTGCACTCGGGGATCTTGGAAGAGTGACAGTAAACACCAGACTGGTAAACAGCCACCAGCAAGAACAGACAGGTTGATGTTTGTTTGCATTTCTCCTGTGACTGTGTTTCTGTGTGTGCACTGGTGTATCCATCTGTGTCACTGCATATGCGTGAAATATATAGCATCTCTCACCTTGCAGTTATTTATTATTCCACAGGCAGCACAAATTGGCCTTGAAGCATCGCTGTTTATTCTTCTCAACAGAAATGTGGCCTTTTCCTTCCTAATTTGCATACAAATATAGTATTCGTACAACTCCTAGCGTTTCCAGGCTATGGAGTCATCATGATAATCATAACCTGTTGTCTTAGGTTTTGAATTGGTATCACATGGATGCAGTGTGTGTTAATAAGCACCAGTCCCAGAGCAGAACTGACTTTTGGGTCCTTGTTGGAACAGTTGAACTACTTTATGTCCCTGGCCAGCTCAAAGAGTGCCCATACATTCGAGCTGCAACCCCTCTGAAGCCAACTAATTCAGATGACACCTCTGGCATAGTTGGCTTGTGTGTTCTCTCTGGGCAGGGGGGCTGTGTCCATGAGCCAGAGGGAGGCTCAATTAGGAGTGGATCTGCAGAGGAACACAGGGCTGGGAGAGAGGGCAAGGGGCTACAGAGAGGAGCCACTGGCTTCTCAGACGAGTTTCTCCTCTGGAAATTCATTATTCAGAGAGACACGCAGACATCTGTCCCTCTCTAATGACACCAGCCCTCCCTCCCTCTGTCTCCGTCTGTCTCCATCGTTGAGTCTGTTACTGTATATTCTATTAGTCTATTCTAATGATTTATTCTGCTTGTTTTAGTCGTTGACGTGCTGTCAGAGTCAGAGTGGATGTCATGAATTGAAACTGCTGGGTGGCTGCTAATGTTTTCATGCTGGTCCACCGTTCACACACATGCAATGCTGTGTGTTAGCAATGGGTTGTTGGACAGTTGCCCCTCCTAGAGTACTGTGAGTTACAATAAAGAGCTGAAATCTGATCAGGCTTTACCAGCCAATACAATCAATTAAACAAAATTAAAAAAAAGTCTTTGACTGGACCCCAATACTGAACTAGCAGCATTATAATGTAAAATTAAACTGCTATCTTGGCCAGAGGACTCCTGTAAAAGAGATATTCAATCTCAGCGAGGCCTTTTCCTGGTAAAATAAAGTTATATTTAAAAAAACTAAACTAAAGTTTATATGAAGTTCTCAAACTAAGGCTTGTTGGCCATTAGCTCTGAAAAGTGGATACTTTGCAAATATTAAATGTTTCTTTTAGAAGTACTACACTTATCCATATTAACATCCTCACCAAAGATTGGTAGTACCTGGTGCTTTGGCTCAAGTTCCTCATATCACAGAAGGGAAAATCTTAAAGCACGCTCCATTTTTAGCCCTGTTAACAGCATAGCTTAAGATATGGCTATTGGATGGATTGTGATGAGATTTTTTTTTTTTTTTTACAAACGAGTGAAATGTCTCAAACAATTGAATGCACTTGCTTTCTGGCTTGTTAAAGTGTCTTTAACATGCACATAAGAATGATTGCAGGAGAAATCTACAAATCACTTACATAGTGTACCACAAGCCATGCTGATCTGTGGTACCTCACTGGATAATGAATTGTAACACAAATGCACATGCTCACTTATATACAGTATATGCACCCTTCAACTGCCACGGTCTGATGTGAGAAGGTTATAAAACATTTTAGAGACACTTACTACTGAAATCACACCCAGTTCAACTAAGTTTATGAACCCACATTAGGTGTTCAAATTGACAAAGTGTATAGTATCAGTTCAGTCTACCACTCTAGCTTTGTGTGTGAGGGTTACGGCTATCGGCCACAGTCCAGGTAGATGCAGCCTTCACAAGGTGACATTTAAGAAATGGAAGGAAAAGGACAACCAGAAATGGCTCCATTCAAGTGAAAAATTAGATTTTGATTATTTCACCATTTTGTCAGGTCTGCACTGCTGACATGTTGTGTTCAACATTTTATTGGTTTACTGCGTTTACTTCTGCATTGAGGATATCCCTAAGACCACTAATATTTACAATATGCCAGTGCAGTCATCTTTGCAATTCCTGATCTTGCCATATACTGTAAATCTAATACATGTCAGTTTTTCTTAACATATAAAATTAAATTTAAACAAGCAAACAGTTTGCTGTATTAAACTGTAATAATTTATCTTATTGTAAGACGTTTTTTTTGTTAATTCCACAAACTAGCAGTGTCTGGAAATACATACAATTTTCTGGTATTTTCTGCCTTTACCGTGGTATTTCTTCTATTAAATAAATTGCTGCCGCTTTTCATGACATACCCATAAGCAGGAAGTTTTTCCACTTTTCTATTAAAAGACATGTCCTTACTTTATCAAATCATGCTGAATAGTTACATCACCATCGGTAGAGCGAACAAAGGCGGCAGTGTGGAAGTTCAACAAACCTTTTGGACCGTCATTGGAAGCAACATGTCCACTTCTCGCACCAGTGAAAAAATGCACTAATTCATTAACAAAATCAGTTCATCCAAGGAGAAGCAAGACATGTGCAGTCACGTTTCTACTGTCTCACAGTTTAAGAACTCGACTAGTGTCCCTCTTCTCATACGCACCCCTATATTAACCTCATCCCTGCACTCCAAAGTAAGTCTTTGTCTTGCCATAAACACTACTGCCAGTGACTGTGGTTGAAGGCTGGCTGGCAAACCACAAAACTCCAACTCAAGATTTCAGGGTGCACCCGTTCCACTCACTCCAGTTCCCAGCCCCACTGGGTGCTGCAAACCCTAAAAGGCTGGTTGGATGGGTCGGAGATCGTAGAGAGGAGCCCTGTGTTTTGGAGAGTGTGGTTAATCTGCAGAGCGCAGGTTTGCTTTGGCTACACTGTGGCAGACTGTAACCGAAGCTTCTGGTTTCTCTTAAGTCACTCTGTTAAAAAGTCGAGTCTTACTTTCTCCTTCTGTCCCCCCCCCCCGGCTATGGAAACACTCCTCAGCTGAACACTGGCCCATTTTCCCCTTTTTAATACAAAGTTCACTGCAGCTAATTGCCATGCTGCCATGCATGGACCGTACTGTGTGTGGGGGAGTACCACGTTTATGTGTTTAACTTCATGTCCGTGTGTGAGAGTGCACGTGTTAGTGTCTTGGTGTGTGTGTGTGTGTGTGCGTGCGTGTGTTCCTTATGGAGGAGTAGGAGTAATTGTGGGCTGTGCCTTAGGCCCCTGTTAAACCCCTAATAGGAATAGCGGCCGGCTGATTAGGTGTACAAGCGGTCAGTGGGTCGTGGTACATTTCCCTGTTCCTGGCTTGAATCACAGCCCTTTTGCATGCACCGGTAATTATGGGATGTGAACAAAGGGGGTCCAGTTACTGTGGAAATAAGCCTTTTTCTGTATCCAACAAGGCTGAGTTAGATAACTTAAAATGGCTTCGGAAAGTATTCAGACCAGTGCCATTTTACTGCATTTTTTGTGTGTTATTGTTGCCATCAGTGCACAGGTAATACATTGTGATGAGAAGTTTTTGCAATTTTTGTGAATTCTTTAAAAAAGAAGAAACTCACTTTATAGAGTATGTTACCCCTTTGGATTTGCCTACAAAGCTTTGTACATTTTTAAAAGGTCAATCAGAAGAAATGTTGGTTTAAACCCCCCAAAAAATATTGAATCAAGCCAATAACCTTTGCTGAACTAAAGGACACTGTGGCCCAAACACATAAAATAACATGATGAGAAAATTAATGACTAACTTGTCAGCACAGAAAGAGAAAATGCGGCTGTTTTTGTAGATTAATTAAAAGAAAATGTTATTTTAAAGTTATTCACTAAATTTTCAATACTTCTTCTCGCGCGAGCAATATTGTACCCTGCGAGGAGAAAACAATGCTTTGAGCGCGCGCAGCTCTCCTGTTCGCAAAAGAGAAATCGTCCTGAATTATTACACTAACCTACCGTTATCTGTAAATGTAGCATTATGAAACTAGTAAAATGAAATAGCTCTTACGTGAGGCGTTTCCACATCCATTTCTTCAGTGTATCTTCTTCCTTTCTTTTGTACTTGAGCCGATACAAAGACAACGTCCAGTCCTAAAAGACGAGGACTGTGACCAATTATATTTAGGGATACAATGGTGGCTGGATCCGCCCATTTACTGCCAAAAAGAAAATCCACTCGCAAGCGAGCAGGTGAAAGTTTTGCGAGCAGGAGAGCTGCACGCGCTCAAAGCATTGTTTTCTCCTCGCAGGCTATAATATTGCTCGCGCGAGAAGAAGTTTTGCTCGCGTGAGCGCTGTGAAAGCGCAAGGATCTCATTTGCACGTGCGGATTTTGGCAGTGATATGCCGCCATAGGAACTGTGCCAGTACTGGTTGCTACTAGCAACATAATGTTCAACTGAAACCAACTGCTGGTGGCAGAATACTGTGTATACTTCATTGAGGTGCTGTAGTGGTCCAGCCATAGTGAAAGTTACTCTTTCTAACTAGTAATTCATTCTTTAACAGATCTGGAGTGAACCAGTGGATCATGTGACAGCTCTCAAGTTAAGAGGATAATCTGTAACAGATTACATGCATGTGATGTTTCAGATTAAGTGGATGTGAGTTCCTCACAATTCCCCATAACATCCTTTCAAGGCATTTTGGGAAAAGAAAGCAAGAACGGGAACCTGTTGTGAAGAGCTGCTGGTGCGCTGGTTATTAATGTCCCCCAGGAGGCTGCTGCAGAGCTGGTTATTAGTTTCCCCAAAGGAGCTGGAACCCCATTTTGAAAGGGCACTGTGTGAGATGTGTGCTCAACCAGAACCCAGTCCTTAAGAGGAAGAAAGACAAAGTATAATGTATGCATGTCCAGGGGCCTGCATTAAGGGTCCCAGTAAACACTGACTGAATTAGCTGTTTTGCCTTTGTTTAGAAACGGCTTTTTCTCCTTCCTGCTTCCTGGGTTTTATGCATTTTAAAGGTAAATTACACCATAAGACAGAATTCACAAACTCAGTAGACACTTATATGGACCGTATATCTGATTTTTCTCTTTTAAAATGAAACAAACACAGGGAATATGTTTTCTTTAAGACCAAGACAAATAGTGCAAGGCACTCACAAAAAGAAATGTACATAAATGCACTTCACAAGATAGCAAGTGGTAGAACCAGGTTAATTCATATGAGAGCTGGAATGTTATAACCTAAAAACAGCTTGATGCACAAATTTTTACATCGCCTCCGCTCCCAATTTTCACTTTATATTGGCCCTGTATTGTATTTTAAATGATGTGTGCTGTGTGGAAATGAAGAGTGTTTTTTTGTTCTCCAGCCTCAGACATCCATCATTCGGCTCTGCGTTTAACAGTGATGGATTTCACACTTAGTGCAGCCTGAGTTCTGGGCATCTTTGAAATTGCTCAGCTTCATTTGTGATAATTGAATTGTGTGTGTTTGTGTACACGTGTATGCATGGATGTTGGTGTGTGGAAACATTTGTCAGCCTCACAGTTTACCTGGACACCTGTCTATATAAAAGTCTATAGTCACACTTCTAGATTTGCCAGCGGTTTTGAGGAAAATATACCCATGGATAAAATTATGGTGTTGTCAGTTTGTTGAATAAAATTTCTGTCAACCTGATAACAGCAATGTGTGCATTGCCTGCACCAATGTACTATTCTAGTGTTACCTTAAGATCCATCACGTCATTGTTGCAGAAAGAGGGCTAAATTTAGAAGGTAGCTACCGGTTTTTGTACTCAAAACATAAAGACGGAGAAGAAGGCAGATGTCACAGTGAAAGGAAGCTTGTTTGAGAACAAGAAGTAAAAAGATAGAGAGAAGGAGATCCACTTCAGAAGTAAGCACAAAAGAAAATAAATTAAGATTTATGAAAGTGAAGATGAAATACAAAATTCAGTTTTATTTATATGCATATAGCCCTCTATAATGAGTTAACGGGAGGGAAAGAACAAATCAATTATAACATTGTGATAAACAGTTTGTGTGTCTGTTTGTGTCTTTATGTAAGCGATAGGTGACGTTTTTCACTTAAATCGATATAATTAATTCAACAATATAACAGAGTATTGTTTATGAGAGTTTTAACCTTATTTTAAATGACATGGGCTTGTGTATTTAATAACATAAATCATATGAACTGGCCACTAAAAACACTTTATGACAAAAACACCACTGAACTTGATCTCTTCTTCACTGCAATATTTATCCCCAAAAACACACTGAGGTAGGAAGCCAGTGGTGTGGGGTTTCTGGTATACTTGTGTCACCAGGGTCACACTGTTCCCACAAACGTGCTATTAGTGTGCAACACCTTGCAACCACAGTTAACAAAGCCCAACTTGTATTCACTACTTTTATTAGGTGTCAATACCAAATGAGTTTGAACAGGCTTAGTGGTATTGATCTACCTTTCTATGTGTGTATGTGCGCGCATTCTTGTGTAGATCCTTGATGTGATACTTTTGGCTACTTTATGTTTTAGTAAGAGATACATTTAGCTGTCAGCGCTAATCATTGTCTGTGTCTGTTTCCTTTTGCAGTTGGCCAAAAAGATTCGTGAAAAGTTTAACCGCTACCTGGACGTGGTGAACAGGAACAAACAGGTGGTGGAGGCCTCATACACCGCCCACCTCACCTCTCCACTCACTGCAATACAGGACTGCTGCTCCATACCTGCATCTATGATGGAGTGAGTAACTTTCTCTTTAACACGCACGCGCGCGCACACACACACACACATTTTTCTCTCTTTCTTTGTCCGTCATAATACTCTTTCATAACACTCACAAAAATCACTGCAAGAGGTTCATTCTCTGTCTGTAAGCCCACCTCCCACTGTTAGCACCTGCACTCCACTCTCTATACGTTGCTTTATGCTTCAACTACACACACACACACACACACACACACACACACACACACACACACAAACACAAATCCCCATCCCTCCCTTGTTTAAACATGTTTTGATCGTCTTTGGATTACATCACGTAATTTACAGCCTTGAGCACTACTGGCACGCTCTGATATTTGGCAGCGTTAAACTCTACCCTTATTTCAGAACCTATTCAAGCAGTCAGTAGTTGTGCCAGTTTTTGCTTTGCTGCGGAGTACTGTGACATTAAAAAGGTTTTATGGTACTTGGAGCCCAGGAAGGCAGCGAGATATTGGGTTTTCATGGAAAATGATGTTTTTTTGAAAGCCTGGAGATTTGGAGGCTTTGTTGGCATCAACTCATATTCACTATTTTTTTTCATTTCATCATAAAATTTCAAAATGTCTAAATCTTTTGCCACACAAATGCCAGTGTTATTAATGACAAAATGACACAACATTTGATTTCAGTATATTATCTTCATTTTGATTCTTATGAATTTAGTTTGGGGGCCAAAATAAGCCACAGGCTTTGTGAAATGGGTGCCCACGTGACAAAATTGTCTGTTTTTATGAAACTGGGTGAGTGACTGAATATGTTAGATTTAAGTCCTCTACTGAGAGAGTTTAAAATTGCCCCAGCCTACAGTGTAGACCCAGCTTTTCAGCCAATCCCCAACTCCAGCAGGCGAAAACATGGTTCAAAGCCGAGCTCAGAGAGAGAGAGAGAGAGAGAGCTGCTTTCAGTTCTAATCTACAGAGCAGCAGCTGTCTCTACCCCTCATCCCCTCTCTCTCCATTTCTGCCTATCTCCCTCCCCTTTATCAGCCGATGCAACCAGTTATTGCTCTCTGAAGTTTTCGCGCTGCGGACTTCACAGGTACAAGGTCACCTGCCTTTTCTTCAGGCGTGCAGAGAGGAGGCTGCCTGGCTCAGGGCCACTGGCCACCTGTAGCCGAATCATGCACATGACATACTGTACATACATTCAACAGTTGTTCACACGCAAACATGTTGTATTTATGTCCCGACATGTGCACTCTAAACCCGGGGACTAAAGCTGTGTATTTACAGCTTTGAGAGACAATTTGAGGCAGAAATTGTTGAGAAAAAGATTATATAAGACCGGGGTAGGAAGGATGGAATGATGCAGGGGGAGTCACATGGGGGGCATACCAAACTGAAGCTGAGTCTGACAGATCCCTGAACTTCAAAGGATCTTCCTCAGGGGAGGAAAAAGGCACGGAGCTCTCTCGCTTTCATTTTTTGGGGGTTTATGCAGGATCGTGAGATACTTTAAGGAGCAGTATGTTGAATAATTTTGCTCTCTCTTCTTCTCAGCACTCTGCATCAGGGAAGCTAGCTCCAGAACCAAGGACCTCTTAGGTTAGCTTAGACTTCAATATATTCTTACTGTATGTCTAAAACTGATTGAAGGCAAGAATAAAATCATTGTTCTTAAAATGATTTGTAAATCTAGACCAATCATTTCGGGGGGGCTGATATATCGTCCGACATCAGCTTATTGCAGATATATCGTCTTCTGTAAATATGTTGGCTGATACGCAGCAAGAACTTACAGTATAGAAGTGCTAAAGATATGCTTGAAATAATTTGGAAATAGTGTCGCTGGTACTTATTTTGTCCACCAGAGAGAACTGAAAAATGTCCTGCTCTTTACATGTCCTGGCCACAAATCTTTAAGAAACTAGTTTAAGAGATCCTTGTCAAAAATGTTTGTGTATGTTGTGTTTTGATTAATATATATTGGCCAATATTTAATTATCTGATTTTGGTAACTCTCAAATATGAGTATTGGTACTAGCCTTAAAAATCCAGTATCAGTCAGGATCTAATGATAAATATTCAAACATTATTAGCAAATAGTTCAAGTACAATACAGCTATGGTCAAAGTATTTACTTAAAGAAATGGACAAAAGGGGCACCCTGCTGGTCTAGTAGTTAAGATGCCGACCATGCCACAACCGCAACATCCCTGGATCGCGTCCAGCCAAGGAATTTTGTTGAAAGTCATTCCCAGTCTTGCCTATAAAGCATCTCACTTAATAAAAAAAAAAAGAAAAAGAAGAAGAAGAAAAAATAGTTCAAAAAAACATAATATCATGTTCCTGGTTGAACAGGATTTAAACCGGAATTGGGACAGGACTTCAGCTGTCTGTAGTCCACTTCAGAGTGTCCTTCATTAGTCTCAGGCATCAGCTGCTTCTGGGGTTCTCAGTCAGGTCAGCCAGTTTAGAGGGGGATCAGGTGGTTCACAGGGTGTCCATCTCTGTTAGCTGTCAAGCCAGCAGGCTATCCTTTCACAGGGAGGCCACCGAGGGCAGTGCTTAGCGCCTGGTGGTATGCTTTAATCACTGCTCGGTCTCAACGACAGGCTGCACCTGAAAATAGCAAATGTATGTGACTCGTAGAGTTGGTGTGTGTGTATGTGTGTGTGTCTGTATGTTTATATTTTTAACATGCAATCTCCCAAGTGCTCATTTCAACAGTTCCATTGCTATGCAGCTGTAAAAGTGAGAAGTGTGCTTGGGAGCAGCCCAGATGGCACTTAATGGTCTCATTTCACCAGTAGTCCTGGAAGAGAGAAGCTGTAAATGGACTGTGCAAGGAAAATGCTATTTGATCCTGAAGTTTTTTGAAGAGGTAAACAAACAAATGTCTCGCCAAAATAGCAGAAGAGAAAGGTAGGGGGGGAAACAAAACATGGCATGGTGTCCCTAAAGACGGCCGGTCCTTTTAAGCTGCCTGCAGGCATGCCCACATCAGTGTTTGACCAGCACCATGTTAAACCTCACCTTTTCCCCATGACTTAGTCTAAATAACACCTGCATTCTCAAACAAGACTTTGCTGTTATTTGGTCATAGACTAGAATATTAAAAAATCTGAGGTGATGACGGCACTCAATGAAAAGTGAAGGCACTAAAGTTATTATAATTTATCCTGAGGAAACATGAATGTTTGTTCCATATTTCATGGCAGTCACTCCAGACTGCCATGAAATTATCCAGATATTTTACTCAAAACTACCCTCATGGTGCCGCTTCACATAAAGCCTATGCCATCACTATCTCGATTATTGTCTAGAATAATTTGAAGAAATAGTTTTTCCAACCTTGTCAGATACTTTCCAATACCATAGGCATAAGATATGCAACTTCTGTGTTTGAGACAGGAGGATTTTATTTTAATAGAAAGATCTCAAAAATGTAGTTGGAATCATATCCTTATCCAATCGATACCAAGTATTTTGTTTGTAGTCTTATGACTCATATATTTAAATATCTCGTTATTTTTTCCTTTCTTTTTGAAGCTAAAAACTTTCAGAAAGCTGTCAGAAAGTACAGTTTATCTTTGAGACAACTGAGATGTGCGTTGTGTAAA
Source organism: Macquaria australasica (assembly GCA_005408345.1). NCBI lineage: Eukaryota > Metazoa > Chordata > Actinopteri > Centrarchiformes > Percichthyidae > Macquaria > Macquaria australasica. Next base: position 711,441 of record SEMN01000016.1, read on the forward strand.
AAGGAGTCCAACTCATATGACAAAACAGATATAAAATTGGTCATGTTTGATGTATTAATTGCAGGTTTCTCAGCTAAAAGTATGATACGTATGTATCACAACGTGACAAAGTTACCAGCATTTCTTTTTAATGCATCTGGGTTGCTGAACAGAACACCAAATGCCTAACTCCACTCCAGTTATCACAGGATTGCATGTAGTAATATCATATGAGGGGATGATATTGCAGAATTTCCAGTACCTTCATTCATAAATTAAACATAAAGATTAAAGACACCATAGTGGTAATACTCCTGTTTCTCAAGAAGAATTCTCACTATCTGAGCTATTGGCAGATTGACAGTCCAGATCAAGAGTATATGTGGCACCAGTGAGCAGCTACTCAGAGCTAGAGCTTCAGATCAAGCTGATCTTCTGGTTGCTCAGTCAGCACAATGATGATACCTCTGTTTGCACATTAGAGAGGGAGATGGCAAAATACCAGGCAGGTTGGGAGGGGGGTTTGTTTAAGTGACCTTAACAGGTGTAAATATTGGGCCACTGTCAGAACTTTTTTTTTCCTCTCCCCACATGCCTCCGTTAATGTCAACCTCTTCCTCTTTCCTTCCTCCCTCTTCTCTTCTTTGTTCCTCTGTCCTTGCCTTCCTTAAACTTTATCCTCCCTTCCCTTCTTCCATTTATTTATTCCTCCTTCCAGTGTTTCAGATTGCATGATTTTAAAAGGTGCTGATAATATTTTGTCCACACCCATTTAGCAAACAATAAAGTTTTCCTTTATACATGTGTTGCCGGAGTTTGCCCTCTTCAGACTTTTTCCCTTCGCCATGCACCTTTGAAGTAGGTGGAGTTGTGCCAGAAATCCCTTCCTTGCATCCACCCCCATTTACACACATGCAAGAGGCCAGAATATTAGAAACAACTCTATTTAATGCAGTCAATGCAATGCAAACGCAGAGGATCAAAATCCACTAGAGCTTTTTCTCCCTTGTCCCCCTTCCTTGTGAAACACGAAACACGATTCCAAAAGCCACTCTGCATATTGATATCACAATCAAATCTGTTTGATAGAGCTTTTTAAATGCTCTCTCATTCGCCAGCTAGCATGTTGCTTGCTGTACCGCTGCTATTCACTGAGGGATTGCAAACACATTAGAAAGGGTATTACTCTAAACGTTGGAGCTCACACAACAGCAAGCCTCTTCAAGGTAATTGTATTCACTGGGCTTTTTGAATGGCGTATGATTGCCTCGTCTGTGGATATACATGGTTCCTGCTGCAGGGAACAGCTTAATATAAATGATTTTATAAACAGTGGATGGCTAGTAACTGCTGAACACTGCATGTTCTGCCTCATTTAGAGGTGTCTGTCTGTTTCACTCTGTGGTAGAAGACACTGGGCTTCATGTCTTTTCTCCAGTGTCTTACTGGAGATTTGTATTTCCAAAACTGGATAAACTGTTTTTTTCCCTTGCAAGATCCTCTTTGGTTCTTCAGAACTGATTCATTGTATATATTTCAGTTTCATTCTGTGTTAAAAGCAAATAAAAATGTCACGTTTCAATCAAAATTTAAAGAAACATCAATAAATTGTAGTTTGAATCTTTCTCAAGGACCCCCATAGAGCCATTACTGGTGCTGTCTGTCTGTTGAATTGTCTTTGGGATCATTTCTAATTACTGCATGGAGAACAATCCCTTTTGGGCGGTATGGTAATCAAGCAAGCATTACTGCAATGCATTATTAATATGCATATTCAGTGGAAGAATTATTTAAATGCACCATGCATGCAGTTTGGAACATTCATGGATAAGAGTTTGGATTTACACGATTATTCTTTATATTATGTAAATCAACTCTTGTATTGTTGTTCCTGCGTGTGTCTGGTGAGTCCAGCCTTTATGCAGAACAGTTTTTTTTTTGCCCTCATTAAGATGTCTGATCAGAATCGAAGCCCTCCCCCCTGCTCTCTCTCTCTTTCTCTCTCTTCTGCTTTCTTTCGTTCTCATGTTTTTTTGATGTGGAACTCAAAGCGGCTGCAAATGTATTTTTTATCTGGCACACATTTTGCTGAGCGTCCTGTCCACCCCTTCTATGCAAAGTGGGTTGAAGGAGAATGGTAATGACTTTGGCCTTATGGGACTCTAAATGAGTGAAGTTCAAACGCAGCCTGTACATCAGAGCACCTGTCAATCAAACTGGGCCAGTGCCAGGTCTGCAAGCAGAGGGAGCCAAAGAGTGTGTGTGTGTGTGTGTGTGTGTGTGTTTATGTGTGTTTATGTGTGCGCATGTGTGTCTGTATGTTGCTAAGCCAGAGGGTGCGGGGGGCAGTCTAGTTGGAGGGATGGAAGGATCAAAGCACCCAGGCTTGGTGCAGTGCAGAACAGGCTGCTCCTCTGCATACCTCCCATTTTGTCAGCTCTTAACTCCAGAGATATGGGCTCTGGAAACCAGGCTTTACCATCAACACACACACACACACACACACACACACACACACACACACACACACACGTAAGACATTTTAAAATAACTTATGCTGCTGCTTAACACTAAAACAAATGACTGAAAAATGATATGTGTGAAGATGTTTGTAGAAAAGACACGTGTAAAGATGTGCTGATTGCAACACATGTCTCATTTTTTTTGACACCTCTTTAACACATTTGGGTGTGTGTATGCTCACGGACAACACTGCATTCCTGGGGCCCATCTTTTACACTACAACAGAGCTTCTTGTAGGGGCCAAGTTACAGTGCAAGCTAGCAACTTTGCTGGTAATTATGACATTTTTGTGAGCTCTTTCAGATTGCAGATAAAGGCAATATTGCTGATCCCCTTTTTGTCAAAGCTTTGCCAGTGTATAACTGCCAACAGAGACGTATCCTCAGTGCTAATAGTCACATTATTTAGTACATTGAGAGAACGGGCATATTAGAAAATATTGCTGTGTAGAGCCAAATTAAATTGATAATCACACCAAGGAGATGTGTGTTAATCAGCTGTTCTCAGCCTGGTTGATGAGGTTTGGTGAAAGACTTCAATTCTGTGGCTCATTAAAATTTAGAATAAATGACAATGACACACAAGCTTGTGTAGAGAAGAAAAAGCCCTATATTGTATTAATTTTGAGGCTGACATGACAAGCTGACGTAAATGTTTAAAGCAATTATTTTAGAATTTTCTCCGATCACAGTCTCCAGTTCTCACATTTGTGTCCTCAAATGCCATAACCCTGAATTGGGCAGCAGAAGCTCAATGTCCTCCCCATACAGTATATTCTTACATTTATTGTTAGGAATATAGTAATCTAAGTTCATCCTGTACCGTTCAGTCAGGGCTCCTTTGTAATTGTAGACAGGAAGAGCTTATAAATGAGTACATATGTTATCTAAATTTTAGTTTTCAGATTCATGACTGGGATTTTCACAACATAAGAACCTGAAGACACGACACCATACTCTCAATTGCATTACCACACCAGGATATAAAAATTTGACAAAAATAAGCAAAAGTGTGCGGTTCAATGTAATGAATTACTTATTACAAGCAAGTTTCAAGTCTCAAGGCTTTCCATGTATGGCTTAGTATAAGGTATTTTTTGACTAACCTAGCCAAACATTCACTGCTACTCCTCATCTTTTATGTTCCACATTAGCATTGTCTTTACCTTGACATTGTCTTATCATTAGCCTTGTATTTAGCCAGGGAACAACCAGAGAGAATATCAATATCTAGATAGAAACATTGAGAAAACAATGGCTTAACAGCAAATCTTCTCTTGTCAGTTAAATGTTGTGTTGAAAATGACAGAGGGAATGAGGGGGAAAATTTAAAAACTTGACAAAGACACTGATAATACAAATTGGGACACTGACAGATCAATCAAATTAAGCACGCAGCCTTTCGTACAATCACCCTCAGATGTATTCAGGGAACTGGGTATTAGCTTTTGCTGGAGAAAAGCAGAATTCAAGCAGTTTTCCATGGAAAATATTATTCACTTGCCATAACTCCTACTTTAATATGAGGTCTGGGCAACAGATGATATAGCCTGCGATACAATTCAGCTCAAATGAAACAAGTGGGCCCTATTAGCTTCAACAGATGTTTCACGTAATTGGGTTAACTTCATGGTTTCACATAGATTTCTTCACTATTTGTGTTAATTGTGTAGATCTCAGTCAATAGCTTTTTTTTTAGTTAAAACATGAACATTAACCATAAAGTCTGAGGTATTTGGAGACCTGTAAGTTTGGTTTTTTGTAAATAAGGCTGTGGGGTAGTAAATCTGTTAGTGCTGAGAGAAAAGTCAGAGCTGCTCCACCAACAAATGAGCCGGACACGCTCTATAAATCTCTCAAATGTTGCCTGTTTGTGTGTATTTAGGTTTGATGGAAACTTCAATACCAACGTCTCCAAGACCATCTGCTGTGACAGACTTTCCCCCACCGTCAACAGCCGAGCTTTCAACCCTGGACGGGACCTCAACTCAGGTTTGTTAGACACAAACACACACGCACAAAAAACACACACACACACACACACACACACACACACACACACACGCACCAGATGAAGTGACAATAATTTGCTAGTAAACAAACTGAACTGGTTTAACAAATGAAAGCTTACACTTTGGAATACTTTTTTTTTTTAACTGTTGACCGAACGCCAAATACTGAATAATTTAACAGCAGTTGCCATGGCAACCTGTTTTTAATTAAGAAGTTGTACTATCTTTTCTATTCTTCTTATCCTCTGACATGTTAAAAGGAGAGGACATTGATCTGAGATGGAAATAATTAGCTGTGCGTGTCGGAAGAGATGTTTTTACAGTCTGTCCTGTGCTCCCTCACTCACACTTTCTTCCCTTTCTCTTTCTGTCTCCCCTCTGTTTTTTCGCCCCTTTGATTTTAAAATGATTTTTATAGCCTGAGATCAAAAGCACTTTGTTTGACTTTGAACTCTTTTCTGCAATTGTATTCAGGTAGTATATGTTTTTATCATCCTGTTGTTAAGGGCTTTGCCAGTTCTTTGTTTCTGTCCTCACATTACCCCAAATGGAAATGGCATCAGGCGTATTCATGTTGTTATAGTAATACATGTAACCTCAAAATCATCCTCACAAGACGTCCTAGAGAGAGAGCAATGGGAAACAGTTTGATGGTGTTCTCACTGCTCCCACAATACATTTATTGAGGTTCCAGAATGCATGAGCACATTGCAGAATATTACGATGTAAAACCCACACGTATCTGCACCACATATGTCGGTCTGCATTTGATTAGTAAGAAAATGGACTAAAATCCCCCGCTGTTTTTTCTGTTCTACTGCCATTACTTGATTAGCGGTGTGTTCCTTCTGCTTTCAGAAAAGAAATATCAAGCTGTACTGCATGCATTTGTGACCCATTCTTATTACGTATACATATTTTCCCAGAATATTGAACCACTTTCCCTGTGTCCCCTAACCTTCCAGTTTCAGTCCAGCACACACTGTAAAATCACTGCCAGTTCCCTCTAGGAATTTGTGATTGTATGGTTGCATGAATTAAAGCAAATTCTACCAATCCCTGTAACATTTGCGAGCAACATCGTGTACATTTTCAAAACCTCCACATTTTTCTACAAAAATGGTCAAATTGGAAGATTGTTGCTTATTTTACCAAGCACTGCAGTTTTCTGCATGAAAATAATCAATTTCATTAATGCTTGTACCAGCCAAAAGTCAAATTAAAATCCAGCTTCAAACTACAATAAAGCATTTCCTTTGAACTACATAGGGGAGCACTGTGTTTCCCTATAACATGTCTTGTCGGGTAGTGCTTGCCCCCTTGCTAATCATTGCTCTAACCAAACTTCTCTAATTTAAGTCACCAAAACGTATGTTTCTAATCTAATACCTAAACCCTAACCATGTAGTTTGCTGAGCTTGTTGACAGCGATGTATGGCATATTAGGAAGTACTAATGTTACCTTTATAGACTGAATCCAGGAGAAAAAAAGTTACACATGCATATTCTACCTGGCTAGCCTACTTACCGCAGTATATTGTAAAATAACATACAATTGTTGCAAATTGTAGCTCAGGGTTTTTAAAAAAAAAGATGGAAATTGAATCATTTTGGGCGTAATACTCCCAAAAGAACTCTGCAAGATCCTGGAGGGACTGCTTAAAGATGTCAGTATGCTTCAAATGAAGTGCTTGTCGCATCATCAAACAGCTCCTGAAACCTCTTACCCCCAAAAAAGATCAGCACTTTTGCCTTTAGAGATGGTCTTGATGGACTTGATGCGAACTAGTTTATTTGAAGCATAGAGTAAAGGGTTCAGCCATTACTCGTCCATTGCACCCTGGATATTGTAATTGCCCCCCCTCTTCCTTCCCTTTAACAGGAAACCTCCATCATCATTTGTTCTTCTTCTGCCATCCCAATGCTGCCCCCCACCGTCGCCCCTCCTATTTTTTTCCAGACATCCCAGCCTGCTCCTCTCTCTGCAAACCATTCATAATGACTGCCATTCATAACACGTCACCATCGGCTGGGTTTTATTTTCCTTACAAGCCAGTCATGGCGAGTTCAAGTTACCCATCCGCCTCCCCTCTCCTCTCCCTGTCCCTCACACTCAGCCATCCTTGACCCCCATGTTCCCAGCGTATTCATTCTCTCCCATTTGTCTCAGCCCAGTCTAAACAAGCAGCTACAGAGGGGAAGGAGGGAGGGAGCGGGTGAGAGAGTGAGGGATAATTGAGAGGGAGAGAATGATGAATGAAGGGGAAGAAAGGAGGGGTGAGAGCTGATTGAAATGGAGTAATTGTATCAAGACTGTATTGTATTCCTTCCATCTTCTCTCCTCTCATCTTCCATTTTACTTTTTTTGGGAGGAAGGGGGAGATAGGAGAGAGATAGTGGATGTGGGAGGCATAAATAGTGATACCAGCAGGAGGGAGTGAAAAGACAGGTAGATGAGAGATGACTGGGTTGGAGTGCTGTGTGATTAGAGGACTAGTTTGATCCATCTTCTTTCTTCCATCCATTTCTTTTCCTTTTTGCAGCCTTCCTTTCTGTGCAATTTCATCCATTTCTGTGGCACCTCCAATTTGCTATTGTTCCTCCAATATGCTCTACCTCCATCTCATCTTCAACCCTCACATGTGTTGAATGGTTCCCAAAAGGTGCATTGCTTCAGGAAATAAACAGTGTCCGTGCACATATGTACATATATACATGCTTTTCCAACAACTCCAACTCCAACTTCAGGTTGGAGTGCAATTGACTTGCATTTACCATGCCAAGGTAAATGGACTTCACTTGTGTAGGGATTTTCAGCCTTAACGGTTCCCAAAGCACTTTACAGATTGGTCTCATTCACCCATTCACACACATTCACACACTGATGGCAACAGAGGCCATGCAAGGTGCTGGCTCCATTGGGAGCAACTTAGAGTTCAGTGTCTTGTCCAAAGATACTTCGACATGTGGACTGGAGGCTCTACCTCCTCAGCCACAGTTGTTTGGCTATGCATGTGACAAGCTGGGAAACAAAATCTAATTGAACTCTTGAAATGAATGCAAGTACAAACCAAATGTTTTTTGTCCAATTAGTTGACTTATCACGCTACAAGGCCTTGCCTTTATTTGCATTAAATTAACAGAACTTCAACTAACATAAACTGAACTGAAATTACAGCTCACTACTCGTGTTGTAAATCATGTGGTGATGTGGATCTTGGTCAGAATGAAGATACTGACCCAGATACTTATTGGTGGCACTAACTTCTTCAGCTTTTTTTGCAATATCTGGATCATTCTCTGCTAGCGTGCGATACTTAAATCTGTACATATGGTGTGTTTATGGATGTAGATGCAGATTTATCTAAGCAGGTCATTACAAACAGTCAGTAGTATTAAGGCTGTAGGAAATGGGTGTCATTTGGGTCCTATTTCTTGGCTTGCCCATCTGTTTCTGGGAAGATCTAAACATCGGTGGCAGAGTGGAGAACTGTAGCCTGACAGATATATACAGAGCTCTTCTTCCACTGTCAACACAAGTGAGTGTTTCCTGTTTATATGAGCTTCAGAGATGGATGGAGTGACTGGGCAGGGAGGGATGATGTATGATGGGCAACCATGGTGTGCATAATCTGCCGTGTCTCAGAAAAGCAGTTCTTTGCCAAGTACATGTAGCCAGAGGTGCATTTTGGTGCTGTTTATGATGTTTGGCAGTTGGATGCTTTCACAGTTGTTCTGTAACTTCTCTATTTGTGTATATATTTAATTTGTTTTGGATTTAGCGTTGAATATTTGACATATGATTTTCCACCCCTCCCATAGAAAAAAAATTGGCTTTGGCTCGTAATATTGCTGGAAGGTTGGAAAAGGTCAAAACAGGTTTCCTTTAGCAGGTGATTAATCCAATGTGATCACAAGCCAAGAACCACATTATGGGACTATTTAGACCCAGCTGACATGCAGGAATGGCGGTTAACATGTCTGGCAAAGACCATAGACTTAATTAATAAGATATTTGAAATCCTACCCCTGTCTATGGAAGGCTCCATCCGAATAATAACAAATAGTCAGCTAAATGGCAAAATAGTTGGTGAATGCATACAGCTGCTAACGACCTGAAACCAGAAACCAAAATGAATATTTATTAGTAGGAAGAAATTAAACATTGTATTACCTGGCTAAATCAAACCAAACTTTCTCTTATATATTATTATAATGGACTGAATATTGAAGATTCATTTCTAGCCAAAAACAAGTAGTAGTCTTGTGTGACTACTGGGATTTAAGCAAAGACATAAAACAGAAATGAAATTTGTTTTATAACCCTATAAATAGAGTTTATGAACTGTTTCAGCCCTATTGTCAACCTATATTTATAAGATTAGTTCATTTGGTGTACTGTTTTAGGACTTAAGGTGATTGGATTTGCCATGGTTGGTCTGCATATATGTATATATTTTAAGGCATTATTGTTTCAGGTTATTCTAATTAAGCCTACTTTGGTGGCTGCGCTCTGTTTCTTCTCTCTCTCTCTCTGTTTTTGCCTGGTAAAGGGCCCAAAGTTTCTATTTGTGTCTCCCCCCTCCTTCCTCCCCCATCTCTTTGTGAAAGGCCGTTTTGTGTTGCAGTGAGCGGAAAGGAAGTTGCTGGCTTTGTGATGGGATCTCTGTGAAGATACTGTTGACTCTGTGACCCAGCAAAAAAAAAAAACAGTCTGTTAGTTTTGAGCAAATACTTAGGCTCAGTGTCTCTGCAGAGGTTGTAGTCAAGGCTGTTATTTCAGCTTACCCTGCAGTCACAGTTACGACACGCAGAACGACATCCGGTATCCACATGAAAGAAATGTACTGTATACTTCCCAGTAGTTGAACAGCTCAAACTTCTTTTTCTTCAAGGAGTTAATTTATTCTATGAGAGGTGTGAATGGGGAAATTCATTAACATGCATATAGTTAAAGTCCAGTCAGAAAGGGATGTATTTAATTCCTTGTCATGCCTGAATAGGCAGGTTTGAATAGATCTGAATTAGGTGTTAAAAGGCAGAAAGTTACACAAGTGCAGCACATCACTGCAGTTTCATACCGAAGTGGACGGACAAATAACAGAACCAACTCCAGTGTATTACTCCCAAGTTCGTGATTGTTTTTGTTTTTTAATTCACCAGCTAGTTTAAATAGTGGATCTGTGTTAACTGTAGGTAAGAACCATTCATTAGATTTGTTATTTCCCCTTTTAATCTGAATAATCTTCAGGGAGAGGAGGAGAGTCTAAACACATTTTAATGGTCTGCCGTCATTTCCATTCAGTCACGTAGCTCAAAATCCCTGTGCGTCGGGTAGAAACTATAGCGTTAAGCATGAACAGCATGATATATGAACACAGGGAGTGTGTTTTTTTTGGACTGATCTTGTCATGTGAGTGGTTTCTCTCACCCACTCTGATTCACACAGGAATCACAGTTGACCCCTGACCTTTGTAAGGAGGGAGCTCCTTGAAAGAGGTTGTGGTTCTTAGTAACATTGAAGGTTAAATCTAAACAAAGAGAAACTCTCAAAAGTACCGAAGTCCTTATTTACTCACATTTTTTTACCTTCTTTCCTTCCCTCCTGCCTTTCCAACTTTGTTTGTCCTTCCTTGGTCTTTCTCCTCCCTCTTTCTCTCTGCCTTTTCCCTTCATCCTTCCCTGTTTTTTAACATGTCTCTTCTCTCTACAGTTTTGGCAGACAACCTGAAGTCCAACCCGGGGATAAAGTGGCAGTACTTCAGCTCAGAGGAGGGCATCTTCACCGTCTTCCCTGCCCACAAGTTCCAATGCAAGGGAAGTTACGAGCACCGCAGCAGGTAAAGACCAACTTCTTCTTTTGTTTAACATTTGGTTTTCTTTTATTTTCAAGCTCAGTTACAGTCAAACACTATTTGTCAACAGATATCACTCCTTACTTAGCAAAGCATCCCCCTCCCTCCTACTCCTCTTCCTCACCCCTCCTCCCTGTCAGTTGCTCTGGGGTGGCCCAGAGGGCACATTGATGGCATGCCGCCCTCACACACCCTGACCACACATGCCCTTGGCAGGAATGTGGCTCAGTACCACTAAAGCCTGTTGGAATTTCACACCTCCAGTGTTGTGGGTTTTTTGTGGCCGCGGCTGAAAGACGTCTCTTTCTCTCTTGTCTTTTCTTTCTATATTCTTCTGTCTCCCTGGTGCATATTGCATCTTTCTCTCGCTTTTTTTAAAATCATGTCTTTTGGATTTTTTTCTCTTGCTGTTCAAGTCACCGAGCTGGCATGCAGCCATGAGAGAAACGACATTTCTTGGCTTGCTTTAAGTGTGAATGAGGCTTTGTGAGTACATCACTCCCCTTCTCCGCCCTGTGTTAGTGTCTCCTTGTCCAGCAGACCACACACACACAGGCGCTGACCCCTCCTACCCCCCACCAAGCTGATCATATACGTACATTAACACATATACCAAATATATTAGACCTACTATTATGCCAACAGCAGTGAGCACGTAGTCTGCTTTTTGTAAATCGGTCATTTATCTTTTTAACACTGAGGGTCCCTGATAATGTCATGTTTTTTCTTTTTTTTTTTATACTTTAGCACAAAGTTTATTATGTTACTTAGGTTTTTATGTCACTATGTCACTTTTATAATTCAAAAAAACATTGGAATGAACTGAAAAGTAAAATTCCTTTTTTAACTTCTGAAGCTTGAGGGTTTCCCATATAGTTGTAGTGAAATGCAGAAAGTCTCCACCAATGTAGAAAGCCTCCACCGGAAATAACAGTGAAGGGAAGGGGATCTCTTATGGAAACTGTAGCTGAGTGCAGGCTGGACAAGAAAAGGAAACTCTTAACAAAAGCCACCCAGGAAAGACAAGGGATGAGGAAAGGGTGAAAGAGAAAGACATAATGATTAGTTAGCAGATACGCAGAGTCACGTCGCCACATTTACTCCAGCTCATAGAAAACTGCATCATGTGTTTTCATATTTAATGCACTTAAACTTTATTTCAGCATTTTATTATCACTGTACAAATGCTGTTACATTATGTGTTAATATTGTCTTGGGTTGAGGATTGTATGTATATTAATGTGCAGTCAAGTGTCTGATCTCAACTTGCATGTTTGCGTGTATTTGTGCGTGTGTTCCTGCAGGCCTGTGTATGTGTCTGCAGTGCGTTCCCAGTCTAAACACATCGTGGTGATGGTGGACCACGGAGCGTCTGTAACTGACACCCAGCTTCAGATCGCCAGGGACTCGGCACTGGTCATCCTCAACGCCATAGATGAACATGACAAGGTTAGTGAAAGGGAACAGACCTTATTTCTTGCTTTATATGCTTACCGGTAAATGCTTTGGAAAAAGACATTAACTTTTAGTGTCTGCAGTATTACTCCAACTAACATATTTGTTTCATTTAATCTCATAATCACTCTTTCCAGGTCTCCATTCTGTCAGTGGCTGAGACGGTTCGTTCCTGTTCTCTGGACCAGTGCTACAAGAGTCTGCTCTCTCCAGCCACCAGTGAGACCAAGAGGAAGATGAGCACCTTCATCTCCAACATCAAGGCCTCTGATGGAGCCACACAGCACGCAGCGGGCTTCCAGAAGGCCTTCCAGCTGCTCCGAAATACCAGCAGCCTCTGCAAGCAGAGTACAAGTAAGAACACAATATTGTGAAATTGTGGTGAACGCTGCATGTTAGGAATGTGCACAGTTGTCTGTGTGCTGCGTCAGGGATCAGTTCCAGCTCTTGTACATTAATTGACATGAGTGTCGTGTTTCTGTCTTCTATCAGCCACAGACATGGTGATCATCTACCTGTCGTCTGGTATCACGTCTCGAGAGTCGTCAGAGCAGGAGAAGAGAGCAACGCTCAGTGTGGTCCGAGAGGAGAACCGACACCTCAACAACTCGGTCATGATCCTCACCTACGCTCTCATGAATGGTAGGTCACTCGTATTTAAGATTCAACCTTTTTTTTTTAAATATATAACTAAGTGGTTTTAATTGATTTTCACCTGGATTTAATGTCCCTGCAATAACATTTTTTTTATTATTATCAACAGTAATTGGTTAAACCTGAGTTATATTTAGAAAACCCCAAAACATAATGAATTCCAAGATTTTGTTTTGAAAAAATAAGATCCAAAGGAGCTGTACTTGTACTTTAACTAAGGGTGAGACCAGCATATTACTTACAATTTGGGCTTTTATTCGTTTTTTTAAGTACAAATGTCTGTGTCTGCACTGAAAAATAAACTAAACTTAGTTGTACACTTATATAAATTGTTTCACTTTACTTGAGTATTTAGAACAGCAGCCCAGCTGAAAAATCATATCTGTTAGAAATAAAGCACAAAAGAGTCAAAGACCATTGAACATTTCTGGCCTTGTATTAGTCGCATATTCTCCACATTAATGTTTATTTTTTTGCACATATCTAGAGCTTCATTCCTTTTTGGCTCTGCTGGGAGCGGTTTCTGTGTGTTAGATATCCTTTCTCTATGTTCTTGGGTACAATGTGCTCAAGAGAAGACTGAAGGTTAGAGAGGTGCTTAGAAACCTCAAAGGCTCTTTTTCTTCCTGCGTGCGTGTGTGTGTGTGTGTGTGTTGTGTGTTGTTACGGTGTGTATGCTTCCTTTTCCTCTTTTATTGTCCTTGTCCGTCCATCTGCCTCCTCTAATTCCCACCTCCCTCCGCAACACACACACATACACTGCGCATGTATTAGTCCACCATTAATACAAATCGTTTTTGCATCTGAGAATGGAAATGAGGTACATCTAAGAGAGGAGAGAGTGAGACTTCAAAGGGCGTACTGCTCACTCTGTGTATGACTGACAGAGGACCTTGGCTGTTTAAAGAGCTCCATGATGAAAAGGATGCAGAGATCTATCGTCCTCTGAGTTTATTAGCATTGCATATCCAAAAAAACATTTGTTTTGTTGCTGACGCTGTTGCACACAGCTGAAAGGCCCACTGTGGGTGTGTGTGTCTTATTCCCTGCATCCCCTGCCAAATGTGAAGTGCTGATTGTTCAAGGAGATCAGCAGTCCCTTGGCAGTATAATGCACAGTTGTTTGTTTGTGTGTGTGTGTGTGTGTTGAGATGCCCCCCTCTCTCGCCAAAACTGTGTACTGTAGCCTGAATAAACTGCTCTCCTGTCAGCTCGAGTTTCTACCCTACATGTTTATCATTACCTGCTTGCTCATTGTATTTTTGCATATAGCTGTATTTTTTTTGATTTATTAAAAAAATGTAGTCTATGAATGTCAGAAAATACTGAAAAATCCCCTATCACAATTTCCCAGAGCACAAAATTACGTCTACAAATTGTTTTATATGACAAGCAGTCCATCGGCCAAAGATATTAAGTTTACAATCGTTTAAAAAGTTTGATAAATGACTCAAACAATTCATTTAATATTCTTTGACTGGCTGTTGATTCAGTTTTGAAATTTCTTCCAATCAATAACAACTACGTTTAACAACTAATAGTAGTTAAACGTGGATCTTAACCAGGGGTTGTGTGTGACTGAAATAAAGCTAAGTCTATTTTATCTCCCCTGCCTCCTCTGAAGTAACGTTCAAACTCTGTTGTTGTTGTTGTTATTCGTCTTAGCTAGGTAGTAGTACCAGTCATAACAACACAGCACACACAGATTGAGTAAGTGGGTGATGACGGACTGATTACCTCGCATACTGCTGACCTACTGTTGCAAGGAGTGATGAGGAAAGACAAGGCCGTGCAAGGTTCAACACAGTTACCACAAAAATAGCCTATAATAGCACATAGTTATTATTCAGCTTTGTGCTATTATACTATTAAAGGTCATCATACCTATCATAGAAAGAAGAGTGGGAATGGATACTCCCTCATATATTAAAGTGAACGGCAACCTATGCTGTCAGCAAAACTTCTCCTGTTATGTTCGTTTGACATTGCCACCCATGACGACATTGCCACCCGCCAGTCGCCCAGCGTGATGACCAGCAGAGCAGAGCCTTGGCATTAAAAAGGGATTCTGCTGTAATCCAGTCAATGATTGGATACTGGCAGACACTCTGTGCTCAATCATTTCCCAATAGGTTGTGGGATGCCAAATGTTTCAGGTGACAGCTGTAGGGGCCAGCCATGGTTATCCGTTCTCCTCTAGATGACCTTATGAGGCTTGGAAAGATTGAGTCTGAACTGTGCATTAACATCTCAGCTGCATATTTTCTTTAAAGTGATGAGGGATTTATTCATGTCATGATCTCCGAGCTTCACTGATGACAATTCGGTAGATGCATGGGATTGTACGAATAAAGCTTATAGAGATCATGACACAGGATCACAAGTCAGGGCCTGCATGTATGAAATATCTCTGCTGCTGATGCCAAATAAGTTTGGCATCACCATGTGGCAATGTATAGTATGTCGTTTGATTAATGATCCCCTTTAATGCAAGCTTCTTGCTGCTTAACCATGCAGACTGCAGGAGGTTAAATACGTCTTTCATTTGAAAGATTCTTGATGAATTCAGCCCCTGTTTGGTGGCAGGAGTGGCATTTCTTTTTTCCAGCTCCTTGAAAGAATTGTTTTTTACAGCTAGAGGGGAAAGAGAACAGTGGGTTGCCTTTTATAATAGGAATTTGAGTCA
This sequence comes from Macquaria australasica, assembly GCA_005408345.1. Classification (NCBI taxonomy): domain Eukaryota; kingdom Metazoa; phylum Chordata; class Actinopteri; order Centrarchiformes; family Percichthyidae; genus Macquaria; species Macquaria australasica. The sequence goes on from SEMN01000016.1 coordinate 726,604, forward strand.
TGCGGTCTGAAGTGAAGAGCTGTTTACTCTTTTTACCTCCTTTCAACCACTCCCTCCTCTTTTCATTTGCAAAGTTACTCTGTTCAATAGGCCTTTAGCCATGCCGTCAGTTACGGATTTGTTCTTAATATCCCTGCTTGATTAAATCAAACAAACTCCGTCATCGACTCTCCCTCCCCATCCTAAACTCATTCTCTATCCCATTCCCTCCTCCCCCTCCCCCTCCTCCTTCAGAGGGAGTAACAGGCCTGAAGGAGCTGGCCTTCTTGAGGGATCTTGCAGAGCAGAATTCGGTGAAATACGGCGTCGAGCGAATGTCCGACCGAGACCGCTCCTTTGCGGCGTCCTCGTCTGGATCAGCAGGAGCTTCCATGATGCCGGTGGTGAAGGGAAGCATGATGGTACTAAACCAGCTGAGCAACCTGGAGACAACAGTGGGCCGCTTCTATATTAACCTGCCCAATCGCATGATCGACCTGGCCCGCTTCAGCCTGCCCTACTCTGACCCCATGGGTGATGGTGAGTGGTTTGGACACAACTGGACAGAGAGTCTGGACTCTTCTCATCCAGAACAAGTTTAGATCAACTGAATAAAATTGAATCACAAATTGATATGAATTGCAATTACATAAATTCCGTTTGACCTTGTAGGAAATATGCTTATTCGCTTTCTTTAGAGAGTTGGCTGAGAAGATTGACACCTCTCTTGTATCTGTAAGCTTAACACGAAGCTAGAGGAAGCAGACAATTAGCTTAGCATAAAAACTGGAAACATGTTCTTTAATAAGCTGTGGAGGTGCTGGTAGGCTGATATTTCTATCTTTGGACAAGCCAGGCTAGCCGTTTCCCCCTGCTTCCAGTCTTTATGCTAAGCTAGGCTAATTGCCTGCTGACTCTAGGTTCATATTTATTGTACAGACATGAGAATTGTGAACACTTTTACTGAAGGCAAAAATTTGTATTCTGCACAATGAAATGAGCTCAACAGAACTAAATTGCAAACACAGAATGAGCTCAAAAAGAGATAAACTTAGTGTATCAAACTAAACTAAACTGAGGTGTTGCATGAACTTTACTTAGATTCTTGTTCTTCTTTCTCCCTCCAGGGTTTATTATGACCGTGAGCCGGCCGTGTTATTTCGGTAACCTGCTCTTGGGTGTGGTCGGGGTGGATGTGAACCTGGCCTACATCTTGGAGGATGTCACTTACTACCAAGACTCACTCGCTTCATACACGTTCCTCATTGACAACAAAGGTCAGTCACATATAGAGATAGACGAGGTGCGGACATTTTTGCTGGGCTCCTGACTCTCCCACACATGCACACGTCCATGTTCATCACATAAGAATTTGCAGGAATATCTACCGCAGTGCAGGAAATGGGGCCTTTTCTAACTTGTGCTCAGCCACATGAACAGTGTTTGTAGGTGTACAACCAAATAAGGCTTTAAATCATGACGGCCTGTTCCCTAAATCAAGTTTTCCCCATGTTTAGTAATAACAGGTCTACCGGGTAATACAACAAACACAGTAGAACAAATCAGTCACTCGTTGCCCATTGCTTTGATTTCTAAGCCAGTAACAAAACAAGCAATAATCAGGAAAAATCTTGCTATGGCCGAAAGGTCCAGCAGACTCCAGTGGTCTGCAAAACATTTCTGTGCTTATTCAGGGTATCAGTCTTTATTAGTCACAGCCTTAGAGAAACAGGCTGGTTGGAGGAGAGTGTATTTTGGTGGTCTTGTTTCACATACAAGTGGAATTACACTTTATTTATTACTTCCTCCACAGCCATTATCCCTTATTAGACTTAATTGACATCTTCTTGGTAGCACTGGCACTTCCTTGGCATTTCTTTCTCTGTTGAGCCATGCCTCAGTGCGTTGCCACAGTGCATGGCAGTAGTGCTCATGTCCGGTCTTGGTTTGTTTTGGCCTAGCTGAGGGGGTCTTGACTAAACCATTGGGTGCTGTGCAGCAGGTAAGTTGTGCTCTGTAGGCCGGGTTTTGCTAGATGGCACAAAAGCTACAGATTGGTTCCCCTTACTTACACCGAGTAATATTGGCTGGATTAACATAACATTGCTCCTCTTGGTGGCATTGCCCTCCTGCCAAGCTAATAAGACAGTAATGTCATAATACCTTTTAAAAATACCCCTGCCCCCCACAAATCAACCCAACTAAAACAGAATATTTGCCAAGCCTAAAGGTAAATTAAACTAGACCTACAAGTTGTAATGTTGAGCTGGACGGCAGGGAGGACAGGTAAATGAAACATGACTGGCACCACAATAACCAGACTTGATGTGTGTATGGTTTTGGGGCCCTGCTAATAGGAGGCAAGAAGAAAGGATGATTTAAAACAAGCTTGAACAAGATGTGGTTGAAATGAAAGGTTGCATGATGTGTAGAGAGGAGAGGGGAAATATTTAGGAGAGTGGGAGGGAGGAGAGGTGAAGTACACTGGAGCAAAACATAAAACCTGTGAAGACTAACTGACATATACTCATCTGGATGGTTTAAATAAGTGTTCAGCATCAGAATTTTTCACTATTAAACCTAATTATTGCAAGAGAATTTTTGCAGCTGTGTCAGTTTTGCTCCTCTGCTGTGCCATTCAATGAGTCTCTTTTTTTCCCTCTAAAATGTTTGTTATTGTAATAAATATGCCATCAAATTATAGCTCATTACCGCGCCGTGCTTATTAGTGTAGTAACTCTGTAAACATTGACAAATGAGTCCCATTAAAGTTATTAGCTGGCATTCAAATCGTCTACTGCCAATTACAGTGCAGGTAAATACAATTAGGTAAATATACCAGTGACAAGAAGCTTCCAGACCTGGAACTAAAAATAGCAGATGAGTAAATTGGAAATACCTTTTGCATAGGAGGCATTTATCTCATGACTTTTTGAATGTGTGTGTGCATGTTGATCAGAATTGAGCAAGCCTGCATCTAAACTGAATCGTGTATAAATTTATGTATAATTTATATCAATGTTCTAGTCCTCTCCATGTATACTGTAGTTTGCAGCAGATGGTTTCTCCTTAAAGAGTGTGAGACAGCACACCTGCTGCTTCTCTGACAAACTGACACACTCTCTTTTTCAAATGTACACAGTGTATTAGAACTGTAAAAAACAAACCCACATTATTTTGTTTGTTTACTTCTTTCGAAACAGATGGGCTTTCAGTCCAGTATCTTCGGGGCTTTTTGGCTCTCCCAAAATGATTACTGCTGCTGTTAAGAGCTGTGTTTATCACAGCACTACACTCCTTAGCACCACCAGAGTACTCTTTGCTGCTGAGCTTCTTGGTGATATATATCAACTGTGGCAATAACAAGGATTTCACAGTCTTTCTGACATTTTTAATGAACGGGGCCTCAGAAATTGTCACGATCTTAAAATTACTTGCCTAGCAGCATCTTTTTTATATACCACAGTTACATACGGCAGTGCCTACCTATGATGTCCCCTGGAATCAAACCTTGTCACTTCATCCCTTGTTGCATTCAATGACTGTTGTAAATTTAAAACTTGGCTTTGTCTCTTGCATGTATAAACATGACAAGACAAACTGAATAGACCTAAACACTTAGAGTATGGAATAATGTTAAATAGTAATGACAGCATGAATAATTATGCAACATGACTGCACTTTGTAATGTCTTGTCCATAATAGTCCAATTTTTCTTAATTGGTCTGTGTATGTTGTTTTAGTATATACAGTATAAGCACTATCTTGTCAACTTGTTGTTTGATGTTCCAGGTTACACCCTGATGCATCCATCACTGACACGGCCCTACCTAATGACAGAGCCTCCCCTGCACACTGACATTATCCACTATGAGAATATCCCAGCATTCCCTGCTGTCCGACAGAACATCCTCGGGTAAGAAAGGATGAGGAACTCTTAAAAAACAGTTTTTAAAGTTAGTTCAAAAACCATTTAAAACCAGAATTCTTCCAGCTAGGAATACACATAAAGCATATTTTATGTGTAATTTTTGTTGTTTAATGCTGTGTATTTCTTGCAGGCTCCCTCTGGGCAGTCAGGTCATCGCTGTGCCAGTCAACTCCTCTCTGTCCTGGCACACCAACCGTCTCAGGGACAACAGCAAAGACGCATACAACGTCAGCTACGCCTGGAAACTGGTAGGTGTCTAAATAGAGACTAAACATCTCACACGTGTTTACTGGTGACTGGTTCACAGTCCAGCACTTTGCCCTTAGCCTAAGATGAACAATGAACTTTCCAGTCACTATTTTACACTTGTAGACACCCACATATACGCAAACTTGCATACATTTAAAAGCAATGTAAAATAAGATGTTCTGATCAAGACTTAATTGCATACATAGTTATACTTTTTCTAATAATTTCTGATAATTTAAGTTCCCCAAAGAAAAAGAAAAATAGGACTACAAAGAGGAGTTAAATAACTGATGCAGCAGGATACAATATTTTGTTGCCAGAGAATAATGTGTAAATTAACACACTTGAAGATGGAAATTATAAACTGGCAATTGCTTTTTTTTTTCATCATTTGAATGCCAGTTGTCTTGACTAATGTGAGCAAAAGGATCATATATTTGAAGCAGAACTATCACTTACTTACACAATCAGAGCAGAGACAAATGATGATCTGTGGCTCTGGGCAAATGAGCCATTGTCGTGGTGGGAGAATAACTATCTCATATACTTCCTCTCTATCGCTTCCATTTCCGTCTATAGCTCTTTATCATTACTGTACCGCTGTCTAAAAGCAGTAAAGAGATTTATGCTCCCAGCCTTTATGTCTCCACCAAACCTCCGCCACCTTAAATTAGCCGGTGTAATAAAAATCAAGTGCTCCCACACCCAGAAACTGTCTCTCCCTCGAATCTGCTTTTCCTCTCAGGCCCAGAAGTGTCATGCTTTAGGAACAAATGGCAACAGAACAGCAATAACATCACGCCATATTGAGTCTTTGCTTTCTGACATTTAGATTTTTTTGGCAGGAGCAAAAATATCACACTCAATTTAGGCATTTCACTTTTAGCCTTTTTTTTAAAGCTTTTGACATTTTGTTTTTTTCACACAGGCGCTAGAGTTCAAACACGTCACCTTTGCCATGTGTTTAGCAGCTGTCTCTGTTTTTTAAAATGAACTCTCCAGAGCCAGAAAAATGGTAAATTGACCTAGAAAGAAAAATCGAGAAGAGTCTGTTGTTTCCCACACAATTCTGTCCTTTTGTAGGACAAATAATATCCAGGGGCTCCTTCAGGAGTATATCATATTGTTACTTTTTATGCTTGTGACCAGAATTAAGTCAAAAATGTGTCTTAAAAATGTACAGCTGAGGTGATTTTCTTCTGTTTGCTCTTGAGTTATCAGAAGCTCCTGGGCCTTTCTGTAAACGGTTTACTGCTTGTTCCCAGAGTATCCCGAGTATCCCAGATATCAGCCTTATCCTCTCCTGTCGTGTCTTCTAGGTTCAGGACACATCGTTCATCCTGTGCATCGTGTATGTGCAGCCAGAGATCCCAGTGAAGCACCTGAAGAACCTGAACACAGCTCCCAGCTCCAAGCTACTGTACCACCGTTTAGACCTGCTGGGGCAGCCCAGCTCCTGCCTGCACTTCAAACAGCTTGCCACAGTTGGTAAGGAAAGCACCAAAATCCATAGCACTGGACTAACATATGACAACTTGAAGTAATAAATGAGTCTTACAAACTTTATTTTTATCCATAGTCAGCTCTAAAACGTTCATTAGCATCTCTGACTGTCCCTCTTTCCCTTTCTGTCTCTTTCCCAGAGTCCCCCACAGTGATGTTGGCAGCTGGTAGTTTCTCCTCTCCCTACGAGCACCTCAGTCAGCCAGAAACAAAGCGCATGGTGGAGCACTACACCGCCTACCTGAGTGACAACACCAGGCTCATAGCCAACCCAGGCCTCAAGGTACACAAGCATGGGAACACAGATGAACTCATGGCTAAAACCAGCCTGTAGGCACACACAGGGTTAATGTTGTTTACCTGACAAACACGTGGCACACGTGGCCATCCCTGTGGTCCTGTTATGGACATAACAAATATTCATATTTTAATGGGTCCCAAGATAGTTAAAGTGTTTAAAGGTACTTTTTAAATGCAACTTTAATTCTATGTCTTACAACATCTGGCAAGCAACGTTCTCAGTCTGCTTATATTACATCTAAAATTCACACATTTTTAAATGAAACTCTGCACCTTTAAGAAGGGGACAAACCCCCACATGGTTTGGCAGTCTGTGTGCATTCCTGTCCTGGGGGGAGTATGGGGTTAGAGTTTGAACTCTAAGCCCCAGTCCCAGCTCTGATTCCCAGGCTAGTCTTAAAGGCCCCCTCCAGTGACCTCATCACCCCTTTCAAACTTACAAGCTTCTCTGAAAATGGTACTGAGATGTGATTTTTCAGGGTGTTTTTCAGGGCTTTAGGCCTAATCGAGTCCCATTTATTCCTGAATGCTGGTCCTCTGAGCCTTGAAATTTGTGATTTCTTGATTATATTTTCACAGTAGATCTTGAAATATGATGCATCAGTATCTTTAGAAGCACTACAGTAGAATAATTGGCAGGAGTCACCTTTTAGTTCTATTTTGTTTGTTGGTAGACTGGAGGCAAACTTGCCAAAAGTTTTAGCCAACTTACCTTCAGGCCAACCCTAGGTTAAGACTCTTTAACTTTCTTCTCCCCTCCTTGCTTACCTCTTCCTTCCTTTTCTGTCTCCTTTCAATTCACCCTCACTGCCCCTCCTCTCTCTCTCTTTCATCCTGCATCCCTTCATCCTTTCCCCTCTGCAGTCCTCGGTCAGGAACGAGGTTATGGCGACCAGTCATGTCACGGATGAGTGGATGACACTAATGGAAATGAGTAGCCTCAACTGCTACATTGTGCGCCGTTACATAGCAACGCCCAGTGGGGTGCTCCGGATTTACCCAGGATCACTGATGGACAAAGCCTTCGACCCGACCCGCAGACAATGGTGAGGCTTACTTTGGAGGGTGTGAAGGGGGAGGCTGGAGTGAAAGTGTGTGTGTGTGTGTGTGTGTGTGTGTGTGTGTGTGTGTGTGTGTGTGTGTGTGTGTGTGTGTGTGTGTGTGTGTGTGTGTGTGTGTGTGTGTGTGTGTGTGTGTGTGTTTTTAAGGGAGAAAAAGGAGGTATAAGTATGTGTGCAAACTGCAGATTTGTACTTAAACTGGCCACCAGTCATTACTGAGTTGAATTAAGTTAAGATTTTCTCATGAAACTGTTGAATTGTAATGAGTTGTCAAATACCCAATAGAATGTAAGAAAAAAGTTTACTGTTTACTCAAAAGTTACACTTAAATCCAAGTATTTTTTAACATAACACACACACAATGTTTTTACAAAGTGTTTTGTAAAAAAAAGAATAATTTTATATTATTCTGGCAAGTTTTGTGTTTTTTCCTGGTTAGGATGATTATGAGCACATTGTGTAGAGCTTTAGCACTGTGTGCACAAGGCTTTTTTTGATATCCATTAAAAGATGACATTTACAGTCCCGCTTTTACAGTTAAGGACATGGCAAGTGTTCTGCTTTGCAAATGTCAACCCTGCTTTAATTACAGAGTTTCAACCTTTTTTGCTACTTTATTGAAACAAGTGTATACAGAGAGTAATCAACCACATGACTTGTGTATACAACTTGTGCATACAAAGTAGAATGATAAAAGTAAATAAATAATAATAATCAGAATAATTGCATGTAAACTTTATAAAGCTTACTGTTGTTCTAACAGCTTTTTGTTGGCACATTCAGCTATGGATGAAATGTGTTGTTTGACGTATATAATCAGATCAGAAAAGTTTGATGTCCTGCTTTTATTTTGATTCATGAACATAAAATCTAGTCAAAATAACAATTACATTAATCAGGTAATACTAAAAGCAAGAATTCCTATCATGTTCAGTGAATCCAAACTATACAATTTTTCAAAGTAAAGTAAATTGGGCAGAGGATATGATCATCAATAAATTGTGACAGTATAATCCACAGTTGTTTTGTATACAGCAATTCTCTGCATCCTCCACAAAAGGTACACATTCACGTTCTTAAGTTTCCGTAAGTAATGAGTGGATTGGATAAAGCCTGTAAAAGCATCTTAAAAGATATCTCATTTACTTTGTTAGTCAGGAAAAGGGAAGACGTTAAAAATAACTCTCTGCCTGTGCGATGTGTTGTGTAGGTACCAGCACGCTGTGGCTAACCCGGGCCTCATCACCTTCACGGGACCGTACCTGGATGTGGGCGGTGCGGGCTACGTTGTCACCATCAGCCACACCATCCATGCCTCCAGGTAAGAAGAAGAAGGTGTATTTTTACCATAGTGTGTAAACCCATCTGCTATCTCGTATTTTACTGCACCACAAGTCAAGAACTTTGCTGAAGTATCTGCGTAATAAAGGTACTCATTTAAGTGAGTCTTTTGAAAGAAGAAATAACATTATCTCCTTCTTACAAATGAGAAGTAGAAGTCATCAGCAATAACACCCTTGCTCAGTTCGGTACACTCAGGGGTTTTGCTGCTACAGACTTACTTGGTCTCGTATGAATAGTAGCTTATGGTGGCTAATGTTAGCTAATGCTAGCAAACTTTAGATAGATATTGCTGTGTAACTGACAACACTGAGCCAGTTCACTGACTTCATGACTCTTCTCTATTTGTGCCACTGTTGCACACTGTTTTAGCAAGTCACATATTTGTGTTTTTTATCAAAAGTAAAACAGGAAGTAAACACACCAAACCTCACCAGGCAACACATTTCCTGATTGTTGTCCGGTTACCCTTACATTCGGTCAGGTCATCTAAGGATGATGTCTTTGAAGCAACTGACTCAAGAGAATCTTGGGAAATGAAGGAACAATGTATGTGTCATCATGCTGTATTTGAGTTTCAGCTCATTGTTGAGCTGTTCGGCCCACAACTTTCCTGTTTTGGTTCACACTCACCGCTCTCACAGCGTCGTTTTCGGCTGCAGCAGGCAGCTGTTTTCAGCGAACAAGCTCTAAAAACCCAATGTACACTACCTGCTCACCACCAAACAGCAGACAGACACAGTTAGCAACTAGCTGGTGAACAGGAGTTGGTAGAGACCAAAAACAGAGCTAAAACAGAGTGAATATTGGACTTACATTCATCAGGTGGCCAGAAACACGACTCCGAATGAATGATAATGTTGCTCTGTGTCTGCTGGATATGTATACATATGTGTGTTTACTAACAAGTTCACCATGTCAACTTAAAAGGTGATGATATGTTAATGTGGTTGTTTCCACTGGCCCTAACTGGCCAAAAAAAATCACTTATTGCAGGTTTAAGTATTTCACAATTGACAAATTTGTGTGAATTTTTACACCATGGTAATAAAATCATCAGCACTCCGTATTAGATATTGCTCATAAAGAGATTCACTGTTGTTGTGAGCCAAGACGTCATTGTGGGCTGTCATCCTAGAAGTCATTTCAGCAGAGCGGACGTTCTCTGAAGATGGGAGATAATTTGAAGGAGACTAAAGGAGACCATTGACCATTTTTCCTTCAGGGCTGTTTAGTGAGTGACAGAATATCCCCCGACCAAGTGGTCTGGGTTCACTCACACTTATCTTCAATTATCTGCTCTTCCAATGTGCCCTCAAGCAAGCCACTGTATTCCAACCACCTCCTTGAGCTCTGGTGCTCAGTATTAGCTACACTCTCTGCTTCGGCCTTTGAGTTGGAGGCTTTAAGAAGCCTGTGTTTATGTTTCTAGTTCTGTGAGCTTAAAAATGCGACTGCCACCATTGCACCCAAATGCACCGTAGCCACAACACGGCTTGCAGTTGTACAATATGAACTGTTTACTATGGTCCATGCAAATGTACAGCATAAACATAAACATTCAGTGTCAGTGTGTTTGATAAGCCAGGATTAGTGTGTTGATGACGACCTCAGTGAGCACAACATTGTCTGTAGTCTGCGTAAACACATGTTTAAAGAGAGAGTGTGTGATGTATTTTGTGTGTGTGTGTTTAATGGGGATTTTTTTTGCTGGTGTGGGTAAACATTTATGTCATCCTAACAGTCTGTAGAGTAGTGAGCTATAGACTGTACAATGTAACTGATAATTACTTCTGTCAGCATACAGCTTAACACACAATCACAACAAACAATTTAACAGAAAAGCTTAATGTTTTTCTTCATTTTAAAGAAAGTATTTTATAATGCTTTTTTGTCTCTGTCTCCTCCTCTCTCTTTAGCTCTCAGATGGCCCCTGGTTATGCAATTGCAGTGATGGGTATAGACTTCACCTTGCGCTACTTCTATAAGGTCCTACTGGACCTGCTGCCCATCTGCAACCAGGACAAGGGCAACAAAATCAGGTAGGAAGAGGATGGTTGGCTGACGTGTCTTGTTTTGTTTTTTATCTTCTGTTCTTCTTTTTCTATGTCTTCTTTTGCCTTTTCCCCTGAATTTATTCAGAGGATGGCTAAACTTCTGTTTTAGTGAGCAAGAATTAAACTTGCAGAGAGATGGAGAAGAAAAAGGAAAGAGAGAAGAAGAGATAAGCTGATTATCATGGCAGGCCTGCGGGAGATGTGACGTTGATGCTGTCTCAGCCCTACATACTCTCTCCAGCTTTTATGTCTCCCTTTTTTTTTTCTTCATCCTTTTTCTTCCACCCCCTCCTCTCCCAATCCCCTCTTCTTCCCGTCTTTCTCCTCTCTCTCTCTCTCTCTCTCTGTCTCTCTACTTCCTTCATGCTCTCTCTGTTGGCGTTCAGGAGCCATACAAAACAGGATTAGCCCAAAGGGGGTGTCAGTATTTGGCAGGATCTTTAAGGAATGGAGGGAAGTAGAATGGAGCCACATTATGCAGGTTGAAGTTGAATTAAGCACCGGGGGAAAAAATAGTAATGTAAAAAATAGTGGTCAATGATAGAGAACTGGAATGACTAATGTAAGTTTACGTATATTCTTTGAATTGATCCTGACCACCCCTCTGTCACTGTGTCTGCAGTCTTTACATATATTTGTGTGTGTACTTTGTAGGTGCTTCATAATGGAGGACAGAGGGTACTTGGTCGCTCACCCCACTCTCATTGACCCCAAAGGTCATGCCCCTGCAGAGCAACAGCACATCACACACAAGGTAAAGCACTAGGGACTAATATACAAATGTAAAAAAAAACACGACTTATTGTACCCTTTAATAATCACTTCTTTCCCCCTCTCTCCATGTTTATTTTTCTTTCATTTCTCATTTTGCCATCCTGTCTTTTTGATGGCAGGAGCCGCTGGTGGCTAATGACATCCTGAACCATCCCAACTTTGTCAAGAAAAACCTGTGTAACAGCTTCAGTGACCGCACCGTGCAGCGCTTCTACAAGTTCAACACCAGCATAATGGTGAGTCAGAGAAACACGAGATAACTGGAGACAGTTATACTCAGAAGCAGACAGACACAAATGCACTCCTCCAGGCCTCACTGAGCAAGATGTGAATATGTGATAGTATAGCACTGCCACCTTGTGGTCATCCTTGGTGTTGCAACCTTGAGTTATTCCTTTATGCTATACTTCTATTAAACCTGCAGTGTTTTGTGTTGTTTGTAAGTCTGAGAGAATATTATCCCAATTTAAGGTCAACTGCTGTAAAGTCATTAAAGAACATTTTTTGCAACATGTCATACTATTTCATTCATGCCCACTTTGAGATAAACAAGGAGCAGATTGAGTATAATATCACAAATTCAAATCTAAGTGTGTCTAAATGCCTCATGTCCTTTATTAGTTAATTTACTGATGTCTGGTTAATTTGTGTGTTCTCTGTTCTAGCCAATCGATTCAGGTTTGTTTAAATTTTTGGATATTTGTGAAGAGGCGTAACCTTTTTCTTTTATATTTTTGCTTTTGAAAAATTGGATTGGATATAAAGTTATTTTAAATATGTTTCAAAAACTTCCAAAATACCCAGTGGGATGATATGTTGATGATATGTCTCTCTCTTAGGGGGACCTAACCAACCTGGTCCATGGTAGTCATTGTTCTAAGTACCGTTTGACCCGAATCCCTGGCACCAACGCCTTTGCAGGTATCGTCAACGAGACGTGTGACTCTCTGGCGTTCTGCGCCTGCAGCACCGTGGACCGGCTCTGTCTCAACTGCCACAGGTCTCTCCTCCACCCACACACCCATGAGGGATTCACTGTTTTACCTCTTGCTAATACACGATGATACTCCTGTTATTATTTAAGAATAGATTTGATGTTTTGCATGTTTGTTCAACAAGATCACAAGACAAACCTCTCGAGTTTAGTAAAGATCCAGATCTGATAGTATCATGCTGCAGCAGAGTCATTATAGATTGTGTGAATTGTGTTTACAATCACATCATAATCAAACAGAAGCTCAGCTAATGAAACATTACATATGTGTATGGATGTGTCAAAATAGTTCTTACTTGACCAAAAAGCAAATGGAGCTCATGGTTTGCCATTACAGTGAACTATGATGAGAATGTTTCTCACTGAACATGTAACTCTGTGCTTTTTCAGAATGGAACAAAATGAATGTGAGTGTCCATGTGAGTGCCCCCTGGAGGTCAATGAGTGTACTGGCAACCTCACCAATGCTGAAAACAGGTCAGTGTAAGACATGTCTGAGCCACATACATTACATTCATATTTACAAATTCTACATTGATTGTAAATTATAATAAGTGTAGCTAGACGTGAAGTGTAGTCATATCACATACCACTTACTAGTGCACATAATAAGGGAGTAATACCAGGATTTTACATTCAATTAAAACATCTCAAACTCAAACTGAAATGGAAAATGACCTAAGCTTGTTGTCTAAATATTATCAATAATGCCATAACTTACCACTCTTACTGTGTAAGTCATATTGCAGTGATAGAGCTGTCAGTCACAACCCAGGCAGATACAGTCTCCGTAGGAAGACATGTAAAAACTGTAAGGGAATAGACAAATAAAAAAAGGTTCCTCTCAAGATCTGTTTAACTAATATTCAAGTGAAAACCAATGCCATGTCCTGTTCATTTTTTGCTTCTTGACTTATACAATCATACAATAGGGATTTGAATTATGAATGCTAAGAGCTAGCATGCTAAAGTAAGATGAAACATTTGCCAGATTAACTTGCTTAGTCCTTGCACATGATAGTAGTGTGTGTAAATGCACATAGTCTCTTTCATATTCCTGTTATCCTCATTTGAACTGTGGATGTGTATATGTGCCTGCAGAACATTTTGGGAGCTGTATAAATGTTTGTGGGTGTTTCCGCTTCTCTTTCTCTCTAACTATCTCTCTTGTCCTTTCAGTCCTAATCCAGTCTCTCTCTCTCTCTCTCTCTCTCTCTCTCTCGTTTCACCCATCTCCTTTCATCAACCATCAGCAGCCTCTGACAGCGCGTCAATGTTTCAAATGCCAATTCCTTTATTGGAAGACATGCAATTATCATTTTTCACTGTCAGATTTTCCTCTGTGTTTTGTGTCAAGCGGCATTGATGTTTGTCCTTTTAGAGCTGCTTTGCATAAACTGACATGCTGAAGACATTCTTTCGAGGGCTCATGCTTTGATTTCTTTTTATGTTGAATTTACTGTATTTGTAAGTGTAATCATGTTTCATTCTAGGATTTGGATGGATGTTGTCAGCTGAATGTTTGTACTTTGACCCTAGAATATGTACTGTACCCGCACCTTTCTGTATTTTCACCTTTCTGGTGTGTGTGTGTGTGTGTTGTACAGGAACCCTAGCTGTGAGGTGCATCAGGAGCCAGTCAGTCTGAATGTGATTGATCCCAGTCTGCAAGACACCCTGCCCCAGTGTATCAACACTCGCTGTAGCCAGAGATACACCAGCAGGTACACACACTAAACTACACACATGTACAGTACACATTAACAGTATAGATATTAACAGTATAATGAATACCCCAATGCATGTATGAAGTATATACCAACACACTCTTACAGAGCCATATACCATGGGTGTATTTACAATAAAGTTATATAGCCGACCATGAGCAGCACAGTGCCACCCAGTGGTAATAAATGGGAAGTGTGAAGAGTGTCCTTTTGCACCTTAATGTGCTCAAATCTTTAGTTGTAGGTCACTATAGAATTAACTCACATTGTGAAATCATAAGCTTTTAAAATCGCAGGCTTTTGTCAGATTTCACTAAAATTAATACACCAGATTTCGATAGATTTACTTTCTTTCCTGAGTAGTGTTGAGAAATTTTACAGAAAAATGATCCCCTCTGTCTCCGAAAGATTATTTGCCACTTGGCCCATCTCTAAAAATAAACTTCTAAGTTCTTTTAAGTGTTTGCTCTCTAACAATCTGATCTCTGTGTTCTGTGCCCTGTTTCAGTGACTGTTTTGGCGTGTTGGACTGTGAGTGGTGCATGGTGGACAGTGATGGTAAGACTCATCTTGACAAGCCATACTGTGCCCTGCAGAAGGAGTGTTTCGGGGGAATCGTCGGCGCCAAGAGTCCCTATGCAGATGGCCTGGGACTCCTTGGTGAGTGAATTGTGGATATAAATCTATCTCACTCGAAAGAAATAGATCAACTAGATCCTTTCTTTTATAAATATTGTGATATATATATCTATATATAATCTGGTACAAAGTAGCTGAGCCCTTCAAAGTCTTTGCAGAGTCTGGTTCCAAAGTTATGAGACATTTTTCCTAAATGTACTGTAGTGTACCTTGTCAACCAGCAGAGTAAAGAAACAAACAAGCAACAACAGAAGAAGACAGGGTCTTTGGGACAGCAGAAATGTTAATTTTGTAGATCACAGATGACCAATATTTCAGATTGACTGAAACATTTCTGTGGCTCTTTTTTTTTTTTTTGGTTCTGTTATCAGTTTTTTCAAAAGGAGAACTGGCCGTCTGCCTGCAGTCGAATATTTTTTCTTTGGCATTTCACTCTGATGAGAAAATAGAAGCGAAGTAGAAAACATCTCAGCGTGGCAGCATGAGTTAGGATCTGAGCCCGAGCTGTTTCATATCAGCTTGTTGTATTGTTGCTTCTTGAGCCATCTGAAATCCCTTGTAACTTCTTCTGCCCGTTCCTTTCCACTTCCTTTCTTCGTCTCTCTTTCTTCCACAGATGAGGAGGTGGCGTCTCTGAACATGATCAAGAGCGCCCCTGTGGGTCCAGTCGCCGGGGGCATTATGGGGTGCATCATGGTGTTGGTGCTGGCTGTGTATGCATACAGACATCAGATCCACAGGCGTTCGCACCAGCACATGTCACCGCTGGCAGCACAGGGTAGGAATACACACATTTATAGAGTTAAAGTGAAACCTTACAACTTATAGGTCAATAACAACAATAATACATTTTGGCACCATGAACAAAATAAACCCACAGCATAATTTTCTGCATTTGTAGTGGATTTTTCTGCATCTTGTATGACCACTGGTTAGCCTTTAGTGCCAAAAAAAACTACAAGAGCAACAACGGAAACAAGTCTGGTACAGCAGTTGCTTGTATTAACCTTCACATACTGGCATTTCTTTAAATATCAAAGGAAGAGACAAAGTTTTAAAGCAGCTTGATTAACAAGCAGTGCGGCAAGTGTTGCTGGAGCTAAACAGCTGACATTAGCATCACGCGGCAGCAGATGCTGCTGCGTGATTTGTGTAATTACTCAGCGTTATTGACAAAAACATCAAACAAGATTACAACCTCATTAAAACTCTTGAGTCCAAGTCACTTTCAGTCTGATAGTTTGGTAAACAACTTGGAATGGATGGTGGAGAGTGTGGCTACGTTATCACAAGGCATTAGGCTGAGGAATTAGCTTATAAAGTTGCTACACTCTGCTTTTTTTGTGTGTGTGTGTGTGTGTGTGTGTGTGTGTAGGGCGTTCAGTCTCTTCTGCAGCTCGTACCAGCAACACCCACACATGGTCAAAGGAAAGGATAAAAGTAGCTTGTAGTGCAGCATGTGTAGCACCCTTTTCTACAAACTGAACCCTTATATATATATATATATATATGCATGCACTCGCATACACAAACAAGCCTTCCTTCTGGCTAATATCCTCATGTACACAGGTTATTATCTGGGCTAAATAGCTGAAAGGAATATCAACTGTAATCCCCGGTACAGATATCAACTCCATCTAAAACTAACTAGCTTTGGATAAAGAAACCCTGTTCACATACTATTGCTTACTTGTCATGCTTGTAATACTTCACATGTTAGAATAGTAGCATCTGTCTCATCTTTGCATTTTTCTTATTCCCTTTACCTCCACGCTGCTCCAGAAATGTCAGTGAGAATGTCTAACCTGGATAACGAAAGAGATGAGAGGGACGAAGACAGCCATGAGGACAGAGGAATCAGTAAGTATTGTTTGATGTCTCATCTGTATAAACAATGTTATCTTTAACTCATGCCACAGAACATTTAAATATAGGGTCTGAATACTAATTATGAAAGTAATTACAGTGGCTTTTTAAATTTGCCAAGGGCTTACTGTGTGACAGTGTAAGTATTTAATTACTAACCAGGGCCTTGGTGTTGACCTGTGTGTTCTCTTCACTTTCAGTCAGCAATACTCGATTCATTGCTGCAGTGATTGAGCGGCACACTCACACTCCTGAACGGAGACGGAGGTACTGGGGGCGATCTGGGACAGAGAGTGACCACGGTAAGACTAATAATTGATCTCTCACACACTACACATAGATTAACAGAGGCGGAGACGTTTATAGAAAACACTAAAAACCACTAGTTGTGTGCACTGTGTTATGTCATACAGTACACCAGCATTGATCGAAAGAGGAGTTGTGGAGGCTCCATCTGAAATGCCAGTAATGCTGTGTCAAAGCAAAACTATTTATAAATTTCATATTAGTAGTGGTTGCATGGTTCTCTGTAGGTTGAGATTATGAAATCTTTTCTAACCTGGCTGAATGTACTTTAAAAATGCATGCTAGTCAAGCTGAAGTTGCCATGGTTGTTGTAGAAGTTGATATTCAGTGAGATCTAAGTGGAAAGATGAAGCACCAACAATATCGTCGGACTTTGTTTTATAGAAAATACCCGAATGTCTAGTAATTGTTTGATACAGCTTTAGCTTCCTTTCTACCTCTAGAGGTCATCATGATCAGCTCTCCATGCAGGTTATTCTTGCAAATGACAAATGTTTGCCTCCATGTCATGTTATTCTTACACAACAGATAGTTCAGTCTAAAATAATCTGGTTTCTGGAAAATGAATCATTCAATGGTTACAAAACTGGCCCATCCTGCACTCCATAAAATAAGAGTATTAACCACCTGAGTTCTGCTGAAATGTTGCCTTATGCAGCATAACCATAGCTACATAACTTTAAATCATGGCGGCTCATCTCTATACACAGCACCAGTTCTGGAACAAAGTCCTGGATTGGCAGTTGGACTCTCCTTTTCCTAAGTTGCCCAGGGAGAGAGGTGCAGGTTGTCTGGGATCATTGTTATGGACAGGGGGAGGAGCTGAGATATTCAGGGGGATCTTGGGAGTAGAGTCGCTGCTCCTTTGTGTTGAAGGGAGCCAGTTTTAGGCATCTAATCAGGAAGCTTTCTGAGCAAACCAGCTGAGGAGGAGACCCCGGGGTAGACCCAGAACATGCTTGAGAGTATACATATCTCGTCTGGCCTGGGAACACCTCGGGATCCCCCAGGAAGAGCTGGAAGACGAATAAATCTGGGTTACCTTGCTTACACCTACTGGGACAGTGACCCAGGCCCAGAGAAGCAACAGAACCTGAAATTAAGTTTATATTTTAATTTAGGATCTTTTAATAACATACATTATGGAACATAAAACCTTATCAAGATCAAATTTAGCTACACTATCAACAATCATATTTAGGACTCATCATTTTAAATGAATGTTACAGCACAGTCTCAAATCCACAGTTAGCTCTCAGTTCTTTGGCTGTGGTTCAGCTCCTGGCTTGTTCTTTTCATTATATCACAGCTCAGAACCTTGTTTTCTCTCGTCTCTAGCTCTGGGAGAGTTGCTCCTGTTCAGTGTAACCGTTTGTAGAACTTGTAAGTCTGACACTCGATGAGCGTGGATGGACAGTTTCACCCACACGGGCTCTTACCACCTACATATGGCATCACTCCACTTCCTGGCAATGAGTGTTTCCAATACTTGTTGCATAACTGATGATGACAGAGAGAACAAGGATGAAGAGAAGAGTGGGCTAAAATGAAACAAAGACACAAGTACAGTATAGCTGTTAAACCAGGGAGGAAGGGAAACGGGGAAAATTTGTTTTAATTTGTTAGAGTTAAGTAGGAGATGTGAAGTACAGAGATGTAGGAGATGTGAAGTACAGAGAACATAACATATTTTACAGTTAATTCAGATTCATTTAAGATAATCCTAAATATCAAAGAAATCATTCTTTATAACTACATTTTTGGAAGGAATGTTTTGAGGAAGAAGTGTCAAATAAAAAGTTTTTGATCCGAAACGTCATGTACGAAGGACATCTGAATTCTCTTTCACATGTTGTAAAATAATTCAAGAGAGAGCATAACACAGAGCTTCAAAAGAGCAGTCCTGATAAATGGACAGGAAAGACCATCACATGTTGCGTAACTGAAGATGGGAAAGAAAAAAAAACTGAAAATGGAGGACAAGTGGAGAGATGTAGAGATGCAAAAATGATGAAAGAGTGGAAATAAGAGTGAAATGCAAGGGCAAGAGGACGGGGACAGAGAGGAAGATGAGTTTGAAATAATGGAAAGAAGTGGGTGTTAGTCCGTCAGGGATTAAAACAAATTCATTACTAAGTTGACGCTTCAATGTTGCTGCTTCTCTTTGCTCGGTCAAAGGTGCCCTCCTACTACAGTCCACTCACTGATACTGCTAAAGGGTATGATAAAACACACACACACACACACACAAAAGCTGCATGCAGATCAGCGAAGGACCAGAGCATTAAATCTGTTGAGTGAGTGACGCACGCATACAGAGTGCTGTTTGGCAGTGCTGGTTTCAGCTGCAATATTAGCTTACAGGCAATGGCTTGAACTACCCTTTTTATTATGGATACTGTACATACTGCATACATTCATATAATCACCAACTTTAATCCACACACCCTAACATTATGACTGCTCTGTACAGTATAATTAATATCTAGAGAGAGGGAGAGGCAGATATCATTATATTTGAATGTTTTTTGTGCATCTTCAAAATAACAAAGAAATTCAAAGAAATCATGTTTACGAGTCACATACTTCCAGACCTGTTGGCAAAGTTAATCTTGACACCAAATTATGAAAAATGAAAAAAAAAATGATATTGAGGATATTTAATAGGACACATTTTGTATAATTTCTGGATTGGGGCTCTATTAGAAATCCTAAAGACAAAATTTACATTGCATAGACAAGTTAAAGCAATAGTTTGATATTTTGGGTCATGCATTATTCACATTCTTGCTGGGAGTTAGATGTGAAGATAGATACCACTCTCATGTGAGTGCTAAATCTGAAGCTACAGCCAGCAGCCGCTTAGCTTAGCTTAGCTTAGCTTAGCTTAGCCTAGCTTAGCCTAGCTAGTTACTGCTCCTGGCCACGAAATGCAGTAGTGCAGCACATAACCCCCATGAAACCACAAAATGGCATTTTCACACTTAGGTATTTATAGGAACGAAACAAACAAGATATATTGTGTTAATGAGTGAGCTTCAACTTTTACACGGAGCCTGTTTCCAGTCTTGATGCTAAGCTAAGCTAACCAGCTGCTGGCAGTAGCATACTCAATGCACAGACATGAGAGTGAGATTGATATTCTCCTCAAACTCTTGGCAAGAAGTGTATTTTAAATATAGTCACTTTGTCATTCAGCTCGTCACAGACTTAATTGCTCTGTCTTTTAACTGTCAGTTAACTGTCCAGGATTTGTCTCCAGGATTTAGACTTTTCTCGTCTCCGGCTGTTATTGAAAGAAAAGTCTCCAAGGTGCAATAACATGGTAGTTTCCCCTGTCTCTCCACATTGACATTAAGAGGGATTTGCTTTCCTCACCTGGTGCAGCTGAAAATTGTCAACAGGACACAGTTAGCTGTAGACCTGCCTGAAACTCTGGCTCTTGCTTTGGGGAAAAGAGGGATAAACTGTGCTGAAGTTGGCACCTTCCACGCCTGGAACTTCTTTGAAGTCTCCATCCCTCCCTTTCCTTTAATCCCTCCCTTCCTCTCTCCTTCTCTCTTCCTGTCCCTCCCTCTGCTCATTCTTCTGTCTCTCCTTGTCTTTGTCAGCTTTCTCTCGTTCGGTATCAAAGCCCGGCTAATCTTCTGAGAATCAGGGAGAGGGAGATTTCTGAGCAAACTTCTCAGTTTGACTCTAGTACAGGATTTGAGGACACCTCAGTGAGACATACAGGACATTTACTTCTTTTACATAACACCGCACTGTGGGACATACGGTACCCTCTATTATATGACAGTATCACAGGACATATACCACTAAACATGACAGGAAGAACGCGAGAAAAGCAAATGAGTCATTGCTGTTCACAACTTTGGTACACACTGAAATATCTCGACAACTCCTGTATGGATTGGCATGAATGTACAGACATTTATTTCCCCATCAGGATGAATTGTGAGAACTTTGGTGAGCCCCTGACTTTTTCCTCCAGCGCCACCATCAGGTCAAAACGTTACTTTGGTTTATGACGAAATACCTGGAGAGCTAACGGCATTCCCATCAGCCTCGGCTGTACTTTGTGTTCAGTGCTAATTAGCGAGTGTTGGCATGCTAACACGCTAAACTGAGATGGTGGACATGGTAAACAAAACATACCTGCTCAGCAACAGCAACATTTTCACTAGCTCAAAGCACCACTGTTCATAACTAAAACTTCACAGAGATGCTAGAAGGGCTGTAGACTCTTGTTTATGAATAGTTTAGCTTGGTTCTGGACTTACTAAGCATTTGCTAGATAGCCAGAGAAGAATGTTGAGGGATCACATATGTTTACTTGATGGTTTAGATGTTTAACTGTTAGTTGTTTGGAGATAAATTTGACACAAGGCCACACAAACATAAACACATACTTCAACCTACTGCCTTGTCCCTAAATGCCACAGGTATATGAACCCCCGCTGACAAGCACACATGCTCCAAAATCACTTGGTTCAGTATCTGTGGAGATTTAATGTTTCATCATCCGAAATGGCAGTGATTTTTCTATAAATATAATCGACTGTAATAACAGATTGATGTTCCCATCGTGCAGCATGTTGCTGGTGTCACTTCAGAATCTGAAAAAGACGGCACTAAAGGAATTAAGGAAAATGGGTTTGAAATTTCCAGATCAACTCCCAAATATTTTTTTATGGTCAGACCATGTGTTTCAGATGGATTTCATGGCCCTGAAGGTGATAAAACCCACTCCGGTTATGTCGAATTAGAGTTCAAGTGGAAAAAAATGAAGCAAACTAAATAAACCCAGAGCCTTACAAGGTTTTCATGAAAATTAGCGGCTGGAAGCATTGAACAATCAGAGTATACATGATTAGTAATCTCAATCGTCACAAACTTGGAGGTAAATTTGGCCAAGTATAAATTTTCATCAGTAGAATGTAGTATCATAAAATACTGTCCTCTTTATGTTCAATCTGTTATTTACTTATTCTCTGACCCAGTAATCTCTTTTCTCTGTCTCAGCAGTACTGCCCTCCCACTGCTCCACTTACCAATGTATCCTAACTGCCATGTTGGCTTATGTTTCTATCTCCTCAGGCTAAACGTATATGCATGATGTGAAAAAGCTGAAAACAAGGAGCACAAAATGCCCAGTAGGGATATTTAGTTGTCAATGTGCCATCACAGAGCGTGTACTGCTTTCAGAAACATTGTGTGTTACCATGTATTCACATGGATGTTTCTGTGTTGAATGTCTATGACTGGAGGGCGTCATTTGCTGAGTAGTTTCTTTTATGGTGTCTTCCCATTTCTTTTCAATGTTCTGCAGCAACTGTTAAGTTCTTTTATATTTGCTTTAACCCCCAACTCAGTGTCCGAATAAGGCATCCTACAGTATATAATATGTTGTATTGTGTTGGACTTGCACTAAAAACTTGTGTTGGTTTTTGAGGTAAAATATTCAAATCAAGAATGTTTTGTTTCCAGTTTAGTTTTTAGGGTAAAATATTTTTTAGTTAAGGTATGCTGTCTTTCTTTGGCTCATGATCCAACTTTCAGGCTTTGGAGTTCTTAAAATGAGTTGGTAGCAAAACATTCACTGGTTCCAGCCTCTTAAATGTGAGGATAGGGTGTTTTTCTCTGCTGTTTGTCATTGTGATTGTTTTCTTGTTTTGACATTTTAAAGACTAAATTATTAAACAATTAATTGGGTTAATAGTTCAGTCGATAATTAAAATAATCATTACTTGCAGCCCCACTAGGATGTAGGGGAGAGGGCAAATATTGAGTTTAACAATTTACACGTATGGGTTATGGCAAGGTTTTTCAACCATTTCCAGCTCATGACCCAACTTTCAGGCTTTAAAATTGACCCACCATGACCAAGTTGTAAATTTGAGTGTGGCATACCTTTTGTATTCTGTTTGGGTTACAACAGGGGCTGTGCAAACTGAAAAGATTTTGTCTGAAGAGAAAAGAGTTGATAACAAGTCTAGTAATGCCAACCTTTTGCATGTTTTTTTTGTCTCTAGGCTACAGCACCATGAGTCCACAGGAAGACAGCGAGAATCCACCCGGAAACAACGACCCGCTCTCTGCCGGTGTCGACGTTGGTAACCACGATGACGACCTCGACCTGGACACGCCTCCTCAGACGGCCGCGTTGCTCAGCCACAAGTTTCACCCATACCGGCACACGCATACACACCACCACCCGCTGCACACGCACACGCACCACCTGCAGGCCGCGGTCACCGTGCACAGTGTGGACGCAGAGTGCTGATCTTCAGCATTCGCCCTCCTGCCAGGGATGGAACTTTTTTTTATTAAAGACTATTTTTAAAAACATTTGTGCTTGTTTAGACAGCACACAGTAGGTGCTGTCAGGATGGACGGAGGGAGAGAGAAGCCACAGCTGGACTCAAACCCACAGTGTCACTGGACCACTGGGACCTCCGCCATGAATGGATGTTTAGCTTAACATGGGTATTAGCCTCATGGTCTCATTGTGCCAACATCTCCATCTCAACCCTTTTTTTTTTAAACCCCAGTCCAAAATCTGGCAGGTGTACACCGTTTTACACACACTGAAAATTACCAGACCTGGGCCGGTAAAAACAACCAAATGGGATTTTTTGTTTGTTTTCTGAAGGGATTTGGCATTCAGGACTCTGTAAGAGCACACAACAACCTTTGGGAGCAAACAGAAATGCTGTTTGAGCCCATTCATCGAGGAGAGGACACAACTGGAACCCAAAAGTCTTGAGGGGAGGACAAACGTCTTCATTTCCATGTGGAAGGCCAGAGCAAACACTTGGATAATCAAATTAACATAGAAATCTAGATGCTGATTTGGACCCCTTTTGCCCCAGTGTTCCATCCCAGCCTTCATACAGGTTGTTTCCCCACTAAGCCCGCTTGTGGTGAGGGGCAGGAGGGGAACAGAGCACTCCTTACATTTGTGAAAACATCTGAGATGAAGAGTAAAAATACTGTATTTTCACACAGACCGGGATCTAATGTGGGATTCTATCATTACAGCTTAACTCTCTGTGGTTCTGCAGACAGACACTCCACAGTTGGTTTTCTCTGAAAGTTGCTTCCTTCATCCAAAGGAGTAGCTGCTGGCATTACACATCATGATTTGGGAAGATATTTTGGACGTTTTTCATGAGTGTCTGTGAACTTCAAAGTATGAAAAATCTTCAGTGATTCACATAAATATAGGAAGAAACACTTTAAAGAAGAAAAGATTATTTTTCTACTATTTATTAAAGAGGTAGATTTTTCGGGATAGATGAGCAAACAGCTGCCGCTAACACAAACGAGAAAATAGTCAGGATAAGTGATGCGTACCGACCCACTTCCTGTAACCAATGCATCATATTTAGGGCTCATTATTTTCAGTTTTTGCTTTCCTAAAAATCTGTGACTGGTTGTGTTAATTTTGAATTTGTTTCAGTAATACAACAGACCGTGTGACATTTTTTGGTTTTTATTTTTCATCACATTGAGGGACTCTGGTCATAATCAGCAGCTCATTTGGATTTACTTTCTATTTTTCTCTTCACTTTCTATCACCAGAAGCATATTCTGAGCTATCCTCTCCACCAGAGGAATTATCATGTGGTGAACAGTGTCTTCTTCAAGCAGGAAACATTTTTGGATGAGCAGGGACCTAAAATCTGGAGTCAAAATCAGATCTGCTCCTTTAAAAAAAAAAAAAAATCCAGGTATTTTTCTGTGAATACAGTTAAAAGAAATGAAAACGATGAGCCTTAATCACATCCTGTGTCGGAGCAGTTAGGAGGAAGTGGTCTTTGACATATAGCACATTTTTGTGTCCTCTGTATCTATCAGGAGGCAGCCTCCTGAGGATGGAGGAGGAAAGAGAGAGAGACTAACACCAGCAAAACATTCCTGGCTTTAGTCACTGCTGGGGATTTGGTGTTTGAGGATAATTGGGTACCCTCACAGAGGTTCCGAGAGATTCACAAGAGACTGAGTGCTAAGTCCCCTCTATCTGCCTGCGTAGAAAAACCAGTACTGAATGCTGCCCCCTCCCAATTTTACCACAACTTTTTGCCTCTGAGGCCGAGCTGATACTGTATGTTTGTTAAGGCTGAGTGCTAGATTTGGTGAGAAACAAGTTGAATTTCCAGTGATGCCCAAGATGGAGTCTCCTTCTCATCAAAGAGATGCTGCTGTTGTTGTACAGAGGTTACACCCATCTGTCGGCTCCTCTGTGGTTAACCACTCAAAATGTCTTTTCTACACGTCTCTGGTTTAACTGTTTGTGTGTATGTGTGTGTGTGAGTGAGAGAGAGGGTGAGTGTGAAGAAAGGATGATTGATCCACCTGAAACATTTTCATTGAATGCATTATTGTATTTTTCAAGATAGTATTAGAGAATTATAGGTGAAATTATCATGATTGAGAAATCCACTTATTTTTATTCTGATGAAGAGTCACTCGACCCGATCTGTGCTTCGTGGGTTTGATTGTTCAACCGGTCATATCACGTCTATTGTTTTCCAGAGATTCATTATGAAGTGTAAATACAGAATCACAAATAGCTAATAATGTCCTGTACACTCCATATTTTTTTTATGTTGGTAAGACATGATGTATGCTTCAAATGATGCTCAGCTATTCGGGTTGATATTTTGAATTGTCTGTTCATGGTGTCTCACTATATTTTTGATGCCTTGGATGTTTTTTTTTTGTTTTTTTTTGTTTTTTTTTAGATGTATTTTTCTTTAGGTCCATATTGGATGGAAGTCAGTACTTGGAAAAATGAATACACACTTTTACATTTGAGAGACTTCTAGTTTTTAAAGTTTTATCAATGTGTCTTCAAAATGTTAAAGAAAGCTTATCTCTCCATGAACTAATTTAGATTTGCAAAAACAAAACGGTACTACATCTTCTCACTGAGTAATGACCAAAACAACACCCTTGTAGTGGATTCAGGGTTTACAGTAGGCTGCTGTAAGCCATGCTGTGGTTCTGTTGCTACTTAAGACTGTCGGCCATATTAATTTACAGTTATTTCAGTGTGTTTGTCACGTTAGTAGAATATTTACATTTGCACAACCAATGTGAGCTCATTTAAGTTTAATTTGTCACCTCTGATAGAGCAGAGAGGTTAAAACATACTGGTATTATCTTAGTAGCCAACACTTTTATGTTAGAAAATCTTCAAAGTACTACTGTTCTTGAACTTATTGGATGTGTAGTGGGTTAAATATTCCACTCAAGACTTGGATTACAAGAAGGTTTATCATCACAGTTATGCCATCAGACCATTTATTGTTGGAAGTTTGACCATATTAACCAGATTTATTTACCTGCAGTCCTTTGTTACACAAACAATAATCAAAATTGTCCTGTTTTCACCACTTCACATGGTACATAATTTCAGTTTAGTTCGACATCAAAGCATTTCAGGGCATTCTTTAGATCAAACGCAGTCTTGAGAGTATATTTCGACGTGTGTTTGTGTGTGTGTTGGGGCAAATTTTTTTTCTCCAAGTTGAGTTTGTTGTTAAAAGCATTTTTTTTTTCTGGAGAACTTTTAAACAGTATTTACCAGCTGTTGTAAACAAGTATATGTGTGTGTGTATACAGAACACTCTGAATCGCATTAATTAATGTACTGAAGGAACATGTGTACATCACCCCCCTCATGTATCATATAAAGTTATCAAATTGAGATTTATTGCAATGTGAATGTGATAAAGTCCATTTTACACTTAAATTGTCTGTCTTTTATTATTTGTCTTTTTTTATTTTTTAAGGGGAAATTTACACATAAGCATATAGCTCAGCAAACTGCTCACTGGGGGTTCAAACTTAAAAGTATGCTGCACTTGGTCACCTAGATGTCAACAGGTGTTTTCTATTAGTAGTCAAACACTATCAGTGATTGCAGTGTGACATGAGGTGCAGCAAACCTTCAAGTTTGAACCCGCAGTGCAGATGGTGCTTCTTTCTTTATGCCTTTTTCACAGAAGACATTTTGTTGTCATAGCAGGAAAAGCACAGGTGTAATTAATAACATTTGTGTGGTCCAGTTCCATGACCCTGCTATTGTGTATATTTCCTCACTGGCAGGCTTAGGGCACTTTAATGGAATGGAGCCATAATCAATGTTATTAATCACCTGTGCTTTTCCTGCTTTGACAAGTCCAAAAAAAAAAACTAACTGGTGAAAAAGATCTGTTCAGTGTTGATTCAACCTGTAAAGCTACAATGTTTAGTTACTTTTTAAAACTTGGAGCACAAGAACTCCACAACAACCTGGAAAAAAACTAACTTCAGTAACACGTAGCTGATCCAGGAGAGAGGGGCAAGATTATACCACTGGAGTCGTGTTTCTGGCCAATATTCACTCAACTTTTAGTTCTGTCTTGGTCTTGACCAACTCAGGAGAAAAACAATTTATCTTTAAACTGTCTTTTCGCTTCTAAATTAGCGAAATGTTCAGGTTCGTTCACCTGCTTGCTACCTAACATTAACGTTAGTTATGTCTGCTGTTTGTTGCTGGGCAGTTAGCCTGCAGCGTGTCAATCAGGTGGTCTGGAAACCGACAAGCCCTCCTCACAAATCCCAATTTGACACCCCACATGTGATATATGTGGTAATTGGAACAAAGGTATTAGAAAACCTAAAATAGAATGGAGGTAGCTGTTTACAAACAGAAAAGTGTTTCCAAAAAATATTTGTCAAACATACACTAGCCTATATCAAGCACAAAATGCTGAATTATGCAGACCTATCAACCAGTTGAAGGGGACACACAGACACTCTTACAAGCAAAAGTCTTCCAAGAAGTTGTTGCTGTGATTCAGCATTGCTGGCAACTTATCGCACTTCATACAAACGTTAGTCATTGTTGATATTAAGGCCAAAATGTTGCTAATTGTGTGTTTTCTATTGTCTGTAGGGTCATTTTGTTCTTACTGTAGGAGGTCATAGAGCAGGTCACCCACAAACCGCCTCACACACAGTAAGCCAGGGAGATTATCTGCAGGGGATTTTGTGTGTGTTGTTTCAATACCTGGGCCAGTATTCACACTCACTGACACCAGAGTAATATTGTCTGATGCCTCTCCAGCCTGTATTATTCTCTCTGGTTCAGGCAGGGACATTTAGGACACCTACACTCCAAAAAAGCTGCTCTTCAGAGGCTTTTTGGCCTTGTTTGGAAGGGAGTATTTTTAATGACATGCTACTGTGTCATACTGGGATATTTGTCTGACCCAGTAGTTGAAGAGACAATTTTTCAACAATAAGATCCATGTGTGCCAGTATCCACCCCGTTGGAAGTGAAGTTTATTCATCAGAATTAATTCATATGTTCTGCAAATAACTCTGCAGATGGCAAGAATTTCTTACAGGGATCATTACAGTCACAACAATAATGCATTATGTATTAAAGTTCTTCTACAGTTCATGTAGGTTATGTTGTAATGTATCACTCATCTCAGTGATTTAGTTTTGGGTCTTGTCCTTTTTTTTCTGTCAAGGTGAAATGGTTTTATGTTCATAAGGGTTTATGGCTTTTTTAGTAAGGAAAAATTCACTTTATTTTTTATAAATCTAATGTCTTTTCAACCCCTATTTCAAGAAATGGGGCGTTTCAGTAGTCATTCAGCAACAGTCTGCACTTAGGTCTACAAGAGAAGTGGGTTTTTCAGTGTCTTTCAAGCTGTTGGCCTTAGGTCATGCCATTTGTGGGTGGAGGAAGAATAGTGGTACATACTGCCTGGAAGACCCTATCAGTTATTTATGAGGCCTTTCTGTACATACAGTGTTTCCTGCCAGGCGACCTGGGAAACAACCACAGATGGAGAGACAACATGGTTCCAACACAACAATATAACAAGAGGCTGCTTTGGTTTGGGGGGGATGTAAGAGCAGAATCCTGTTTTATGTTTTAGTGGCTTTTTACTTTTAGAAAGAAAGGAAGAATAAATGAATGATCTGATCCTACTAACAAGTATTGTCTGTGTAGCCAAAGCCTACAGTGAGATTTGATATAAGGTTGACTCTTGTTAACATAAAATCATAAAAGCACATCAAGATGACTAATATGGAACAACCTGGTTGATTGTGGTTTTGTTTTACACAATTTGTGTAAAAGGATATTTCACTTTGATCCTATTTTAACATTTCAAAGAGACGGGAGAAAGCTCAGAGTGGATCTCGGTGTCTCTGCCACAGTATATGACATAGCTATATATAGTTTGTTATTCTAATATCGGAAGAGACACCTAGACATATAGAAAGGATTTAATGGAGACTAATTTCAAACAGAGCATCTGTGAATCTCCAAGGTCAGCCTTCCTTTGATTCTTTCATTTGATCTCATCTTTTGAGATCATGTTTTATTTAAATAAACAATAGAATAGGTAAGCATAGGTGGTTTCTGGAAAGGTACTGTATCTCTGTCTATTTTAAGAGAAGGTCACAGAGTGCAGCTAAATTGTTTCTCCTTGAGGTGGATATTGAAAATGGAGAGGGGCACCCTCGGCTCTCAGTTTGCTAAACATTAGCAGGGAAGTAGTTCAGCACTGTTGAGAGCTGAAGGAGCTCTTTCCCCATGTCTCTGTCTGTCCGCCTGTCGCCACTTCCCATAAACCTTATCAGTTTGTCGGCATTCATTCATACCTCCCCTACATGGCCTTGTCTTTATCTCTTTTTCACTGTCACTGTATCTCCTCCACTCTCCCTCTTTCTGTCGAGCTGTCTGCCGGTCCCTGCCAGGGAAACGCTGTGAATTAGAGCACTGAGCTCGGTGTCCAAGCACCCTCGGGTCATTTCAGTCCGTCTACGCTCTGCCAACTGGTACAGCAGACATGCACTAGCAGCATATTTTGTGCAGTCCAGAGTCCCAGTTTCCCAAACGCATCTTAGCAGTGTAATCATCTCAAGTCTTGCATGCAAGCAATTTATAGCACTTTGAAATCATTTTGACAAACATTGCTTTTTATCCTATCATATGGGTTTTGCTAAAAATCTGTGGAAAATAAAACAACTTGAACCTTACAGCAAAATCTGGACTTAAGGGATTTGATCTCAATTTTCTGCTCAAAGGTACAACCTAACATTACTTACTACTACTCTGTTAACAAAATTGGGAATCTAATTAGGGCTTTTAGAGGGATCAAGAACTTAAAAAAAGTACACACTTGCTTGGGTCATGCTTGGGTTGAAAAACAGGGAGTACTCATGTTAAAATAGATGCAACTTTCTCATTACTGATTCACTTGCTGGCCACATAAAAGTAACTTCCCTGACGCACTGGTGAAAAGTAATGCTAACGACCACTGTAATTAGGACATGAATTGGACAGGGAACTCTTGTGCATATTGTCCTCGTGGGTTCAGGTCAGCTGTTTTTAGTAGGTCACATGTCCCTTAATCTCTTCTATGCTACAAGAGAAAGGAAGCTATGCCACCAGACTGCATCTGCGATCATTTATGAGAGCACAGCACCGGCTCATAAATGTAGGGAGAGCCTACAGTCCATTTGTACAGCTCCTCCTGCATTTTAGACAGGATTTCAGAGGTAGACGTCCATAATCACACTGCACAGTCATACAGGATACACACACACACACACACACACACACACACACACACACACACACACGTGTATGTGCTCACTGTCAACTCCCACGCGCAATGAACCACTTTGCCATTTAGGGTTCACTCCCTCCCTCATTCCCTCTCCTCCTCTCCCCTCCCCTCCCGTCCTCACGCCTACTGAGCTCATCCCAGGTGCCCGTTCAGCCACTCTCCCCACCCACGCCCTCACACTCTCAGCCCCAGCGAGCAGCGGCAAACGTTTTCCCGCTTTCTTCTTCTCCTCTCTACTCCCACCCACTCCAAAAAAGCTGTGAATCACCGGCTGACACGCTGAAGCACCAGCAGGGCTCTTGTGTTTTAGATGGAGAGGGACTAACATCTCTTTTTCCCTTTTGGTTTGTGAAGCATATAGCCCATTATTGTGGGGTTTGACTTGCACATAGGTAAAAATGCTTTGAAAGACACAGTTTGTGTAACTGTGCGGGACGGCTGTAGGCTGACACGAGTTTGTGTGTGTGTGTGTGTGTGTGTGTGTGTGTGTGTGTGTGTGTGTCTGTAAGTGTAATACGGTCCTGGCATGCTTTTGTGCCAGGGGAACCGAGAGAACAAATTAATTGTTCTCTCATGGAAACGTTGTTTAGCACTTAGTGGAGTGATTCATGCGTCTACAAAATCAGCCTGTGCAAGTGACAGACAAGTCCTTGCTGCCTTGTCAGAGAACCACTGCTCAATGATTCATGTCCCCCAATCTGTCAGCAGGCACCGACTATTGTATGAACTGCGGTCAGATCAAAACGTGACTCCTCCTGAATGTTTTTCAAGTTAAAAAAAAAAATCTTTGTTTCAGCTGATTGCAAATGGACATAAAACACGTCTTGCATGAATGCTTGTATGATTTGAGGACAATTTGTGACTTGGATTTGTAGCACATGTAATGCTGTGTATATAAGTTAAGCCCCAAACTGTCCATTAGGATTCCCCCTGGATAAATCAAGTAATAGTTT
The DNA here is from genome assembly GCA_005408345.1 of Macquaria australasica. NCBI lineage: Eukaryota > Metazoa > Chordata > Actinopteri > Centrarchiformes > Percichthyidae > Macquaria > Macquaria australasica. The sequence goes on from SEMN01000016.1 coordinate 757,933, forward strand.
TTTCTATAAAATTTCAGAAAATAGTGCTCATTATAATTTCCCAGAGCCGAAGAGGACATCCTCAAATGTGTTGTTTTGTCAGACCAACAGTACAAAATCCAAAGGTACAATATTCAGTTTTACTATCTGACACAGTCCTCAGATTTGAAAAGCTGGAACCAGATAATGTTTGGCATTTTTGCTTGATGAAAATTACCGAAAAGATTAACTGATTATCAAAATTGTTAGATTTATTTTCTGTTGATCACCTAATTGATTAATCAAACATCGTATGAGCTCTACTGTACTTAATGCTGCATCCTGAAATCCTCTTTTTCCTTCAAACTATAGAGTAAAAGCCCTTTGGAGGTAAACTATGTCCTTCATATGGGTTTCATCATGGTGAAGGAGTGTTTGTCCATCCATCCATCCATCCATTTTCTTCCGCTTATCCGGGGACGGGTCACGGTGGCAGCAGGTTAAGCAGGGTTATCCAGACGTCCCTCTCCTCGGCAACGCTTTCCAGCTCCTCCTGGGGGACCCCAAGGCGTTCCCAGGCCAGATGAGATATATAATCCCTCCAACGTGTTCTGGGTCTGCCCCGGGGCCTCCTACCAGTTGGACGTGCCAGGAACACCTCCAAAGGGAGGCGTCCAGGAGGCATCCTAGTCAGATGCCCGAACCACCTCAACTGGCTCCTTTCGATGCGAAGGAGCAGCGGCTCTACTCCGAGCTCCCTCCGGATGTCCGAGCTCCTTTCCCTGTCTCTAAGGGTGAGCCCAGCCACCCTACGGAGGAAACTCATTTCGGCCGCTTGTATCCGCGATCTCATTCTTTCGGTCACTACCCAAAGCTCATGACCATAGGTGAGGGTTGGAACGTAGATCGACTGGTAAATCGACAGCTTTGCCTTCCGGCTCAGCTCCCTCTTCACCACCACGGTCCGGTACAACGCCCGCATTACTGCTGATGCTGCACCGATCCGCCTGTCCATCTCACGCTCCATCTTACCATCACTCGTGAACAAGACCCCGAGATACTTGAACTCCCCCGTCTGGGGCAGTAACTCACCTCCAACCCAAAGGGGGCAGTCCACCGTTTTCCGGCTGAGAACCATGGCCTCGGACTTGGAGGTGCTGACTCTCATCCCAGCCGCTTCACACTCGGCTGCAAACCGCCCCAGTGCATGCTGAAGGTCACAGGCCGATGAAGCCAACAGAACCACATCGTCCGCAAAGAGCAGAGATGCTATTCTGAGACCACCAAACCGGACACTCTCCTCCCCCCGGCTGCGCCTTGAAATCCTGTCCATGAATATCACAAACAGAATTGGTGACAAGGGGCAGCCCTGGCGGAGTCCAACACCCACTTGGAACGTGTTTGACTTTGTGCCGAGAATGCGGACACAGCACTCACTTCGGTTATATAGGGACCGGATGGCTTGTAGCAGCGACCCCGGTACCCCATACTCCCGCAGTACCCCCCACAGGACCCCCCGGGGGACACGGTCGAAAGCCTTCTCCAAGTCGACAAAACACATGTAGACTGGATGGGCAAACTCCCATGAACCCCCAGCAGCCCTGCAAGAGTAAAGAGCTGGTCCACTGTGCCACGGCCAGGACGGAATCCACATTGCTCCTCCTGGATCCGAGGTTCGACAATCGGTCGTAGTCTCCTTTCCAGCACCCTGGAATAAACTTTCCCGGGGAGGCTGAGCAGTGTGATACCACGGTAATTGGAGCACACCCTCCGGTCCCCCTTTTTGAAGACGGGAACCACCACCCCGGTCTGCCACTCCACAGGCACTGTCCCCGACCTCCATGCGACACTGAAGAGGCGTGTCAGCCAAGACAGCCCAACAATGTCCAGAGCCTTCAGCATTTCAGGGCGAATCTCATCCACCCCTGGCGCCTTGCCACCAAGAAGCTCTTTGACTACCTTGGAGACTTCTGCCAGGGATATGGGTGAGTCTTCCCCCGAGTCTTCAAACTCTGCCTCCTCCACTGAGGACATGTTGGTCGGGTTGAGGAGATCCTCAAAGTGCTCTTTCCACCGCTCGACAACATCCCCAGTCCGGGTTAGCAGCTCTCCTCCCCTGCCGAACACGGCCTGGGCCAAGCCCCGCTTTCCCTTCCTGAGTCGTCTAACGGTTTGCCAGAACTTCCTTGAGGCCAACCGAAAGTCCTTCTCCATAGCCTCTCCAAACTCCTCCCACACCCGGGTTTTTGCTTTGGTGACCACCGAGGCCGCCATCCTTCTGGCCTCCCGGTACCTGTCCGCTGCTTCAGGAGACCTCTGGGCTAGCCAAGCCCGAAAAGCCTCCTTCTTCAGCTTGACGGCTTCCTTCACCGCCGGTGTCCACCAGCGGGTTCTGAGGTTGCCGCCTCGACAGGCACCGACGACCTTCTGACCACAGCTCCTAGCGGCCGCCTCAGCAATGGAGGCTTTGAACATGGCCCACTCTGTTTCCATGTCCCCAACCTCCCCCGGGATGCGCGAGAAGTTCTTCCGGAGGTGGGAGTTGAAGATCTCGCAGACAGGGCCCTCCGCCAGACGTTCCCAGTTCACCCTCACTACACGTTTAGGTTTGCCAGGTCTGTCCGGCAGCCGTCCCTGCCATCTTATCCAACTCACCACCAAGTGGTGATCAGTTGACAGCTCTGCCCCTCTCTTCACCCGAGTGTCCAAGACATACGGCCGCAGATCTGATGATACGACCACAAAGTCGATCATCGACCTGCGGCCTAAGGTGTTCTGGTACCAAGTACACTTATGAACCACCCTATGCTCAAACATGGTGTTTGTTATGGCCAGTCCATGGCTAGCACAGAAGTCCAACAACAAAGCACCACTCGGGTTCAGATCGGGGAGGCCATTCCTCCCAATCACCCCCTCCAGGTTTCACCATCATTGCCCACATGGGCGTTGAAGTCTCCCAGCAGAACTATGGAGTCTCCAGGTGGTATCCCTTCCAGGACGCCACCCAGGAACTCCAAGAAGGCCGGGTACTCTGAACTGCTGTTTGGTGCATAAGCACAAACAACAGTCAGGGCCTTCCTCTCAGCAACTTTCAGTCGCATGGAGGCGACCCTCTCGTTCCCCGGGGAAAACTCCAACACAGCGGCGCTCAGCCGGGGACTCGTGAGTATCCCCACACCCGCCCGGCGCCTTTCATCCTGGGCAACTCCGGAAAAGAAGAGAGTCCAGCCCCTCTCCAGGAGTTTGGTTCCAGATCCTGAGCTATGCGTAGAGGTGAGCCCAACTATATCTAGCTGGTACTGCTCCACCTCCTGCACCAGCTCCGGCTCTTTCCCCGCCAGAGAGCTGACGTTCCACGTCCCTAAAACCAGTCTGTGACACCGAAGGTCAGCACGCCCAGGTCTCTGCCCTTGCCTGCCGCCCGGCTTACATTGCACCCGACCCCGATGCCTATCCCTGCAGGTGGTGGGCCCACAGGGTGGCGAGGGAGTGGCACAGGAGTGTTTGTCATCTTTTGATTTGTAGGATATGTTTGTGACTTGGATTTTTAGCACAAATGATACGAAGTAGAATCAGTCCAGTCTTTCACAGAAAAAAATGCTGTTTATCCTGTTTATTGGACTCTATTGCTTCTGTTTGAAATGACATAAAATGTCCCTTTCTTTGGCCTTTCCACTCTGGAGTGGACTGAACATAAGCTTGATTGAAGCATTCATGCAAACGGTTTCATATACAGCCGGTGTGTTTAAGTTCCACTGGTTCAGCCACTTGGCAATGTGAGATCATTTTCACCCACTGACAACTGTGATTGTCTGGACTCCGATCTGCCAAGAAATGCTTCACACAGATGGCGAGAGAGAGAACATGGAGTTTGGATGATGGAGGTTGATTTCACTGGCTCTTACAGGCCTCGGCATAATCGCGCTCTAAATATTTCCTTAGTGGGTTGATGTGTTCTCAATGACATGTTTGTGGGCCTACATGAGTGTGAATGCATCTTACGAGTGCGAGTATACAGCGTGTGTGTCTGTCAGCGACTCATGCAGCCTGCGGAAGCTACATAGGCATTGTGAGGACTCGGCAGGGAGCTCTGTTCCCTTTGTGTTTGCCAGGAGCAGCTTTCCACCCACGGTGGGCAGGCAGGCAGGCTTGGTTGGCTGCTAGTTTGGCATTCACTGGATGACTTGGGTAGAAAGGAGGGAAGGCACACAGCCATTCATGGTCACATTATGCACATGGGGAACAGGAAAGCTGTGGTGGTTTAGAGATATTCTCCAATGAATGCCTCTCTCTCTCTCTTTGATCAAAAGAATACATGTGTTAATTGAGCTATACAATAAAAATAAGAACTGAGTTTCTCTCTGTTCACTGCTGTTTAAAATGTACTGTGCATAGTTTACAGATCATAAAACATCTGTCAGACATGTGGCTGATGATATAGCATGTTCACTCCTTCTTGTTTTTGCTTTAAAATCTGGAGATTACAGGATTTAAGTAGGTTAACAACATAGATGCCAGGAAGAAAAGATCAGTGATGCCAGGAAATAATCAAGCAATCTCCAATGTAGTTGATTACAAGCTGCCTTCACACGCACTAAACAAACCGTATTTGATGGTCTGATGGTGATACTGATATTAATTAGCTTCTATACATTCAGCAGACAGTTGGGGTCGCCAGGAGTCCGAGGTGCAGCCTGACATGCTCGAAACCATGTGAGCCGAAAACTGCCCATTTAAACAAGTAGTTCCACCTGTCAGCTACTGCGTGCCATCCTGCTGCCTTTTACCATAAAACAAATAAATAACGTATATAGGCCTAATGGAATAAAATCAGTTTTCATTTTTCTCCTGAAGAAGCTGCATATCTTCTGATAAAACACAATAACCAGCAGCAAACAAACCAAAAGATATTTGCACAAGTTGATATAATTTGATTATTAAGGCAAATATATATACATAGATAAGTAAGTAAAGCAAATAAATATTTGATTACAAGAATAGTACACACATTTAGCAATAAATGAGTTTACGTGACTCAACTAAAATCGTCTTTTTCTTTTCATTTTATTCGGGATGTTTTACCTTGCTCTCTCGCTCTTTCTCTCTAAACACACACCTCCCACCTGCTCGCTCTCTCTCTCTCTCTCTCTCTCTCTCTCTCTCACTTCCCTCACACTTTTCACTCAGCTACCCAAGATGGCGGCAGCGTCATCCATCCAGCCGCCGAGCGTTCACTCTTCTCTATCCGTGGAGAGCGCACTTTCCCCGGAGATGGACAGCCCCGAGAGCCGGCAGCCGGAGGATGAGGAGGCGGCGGCAGCGGCGGCAGCGCAGCCCTCCGACTCGGGGATTAGCCTCCGCGACCTGCCGGACCTGGAGCCGGAGGAGATCGAGAGGAGGCTGGCCAAAACTCGCCAGGAGCTGAGCAACAGGAGGAAAATCCTCATTAAGAACCTGCCGCCTGACACCACTAACCAGGTACACGTTAGTTTACACTGGAAAAACTGAAGCAAAAGTCGTTTGGTTCACTTAGTTTTCAGGTTTTACGCATACCGAGACTTATTGTGGTGCTCAATAGTTCAGTTTGCACTGACCTTCGCACTTTTCAATAGGCTACGTTTAATGTACGTTATTGTGTCGGTGACCTTAATTTACCCCATGATAGGATAGGCTAATATTTTTGATCTCGAGCGATATAAAAGCCACATTTATAAGAAACTTTACTTTTATAGTTTATTTAAATAGATCTGAAATGTATTTGGGATTAAAACAAGTAAGCTGGCTGTCACTTGTTAAACACCATGTAAGTTAACTTTGCATAATGTCTGACTGATGTGAGGAAAAGGATCTCCAACTAATTTGACATAAAGGCTCAATTTATTCTTTGACCATATTTATAACAGTTCACAAACTGTATAAAAGTGATGTAAACAAACCATAATCAGAAAACATCATTAAAATGATTCATCTGAATCAACTTGTGAATGTCCCTGACACGTCAGTAAGTGATTGTGTTTCTAAATGAGCTCTTGAGAAAGTCCCCTTACCTCTGTCATTCAGGTTTGCCCGTTGTTGTAGGGCGAGGTAAACGTCTCCATGCACCTGTACTAACATCAAAAACTCTTGAGTTATATGACATTGGTCAAGTCAGAAAGCAGGATTATTTTTTGTTGATGTGTGTGTTTGTTTTCTTATGAACACCAGCTTGGCTTTATAGTTTATCCACATTTTCTTCTACCACTACATTACTGGATATTTTCACTGCGTGGAGCAGTGCATTGATATGCACATTGTGTTTTTGCCGTTGTCAGATAGCATCTGTTGTGATTCTGCTTTTTTTTTTTTATCCTTCTTGTAACTTTATGCAGCATACATTTTAATATACAGCATGCACAATAACAATCGACATTGTAGTCATCTCATTTGCTAAACTTAGACTAAACTCAGACAATACAAATATTGTACAGTTAAAGTCCTCGTCCATGCCACTAGTGTTAGACAAATATTGTTTCGAACAATGTAAACAAGATTTAAAAACTACTTCAACCAACTCAGATTATGTTTTAAAGACACGACCGGTAGAATCCATGATTTCTGACTTTACATGTTGTAAACAGTTTGCTATAATCAGATTCCTCCACTGGAGGCCAAATCAGATCAGTCAGTTCATCTTTTATGTTTATTGTACACGCAAGAAGTTTGTATGCATGTTTCTTGTCAAAGACCACAGAGTGACTTCATTGTTTATAACTGTTAAGACCTTTTTTGGTTTCTCCTAAGTGTCATTCATCACTTGTGTCAGCATGCAAGCCTTCGTGAGGCAGCGCGTCGAAGGCACTGATGGTGTATTCCTTCAGGGTTGTAGCACCAAAAGAGGCACACTGCCAAGGAGAACCAGCACTCTGTGTGTGTGTGTGTGTGTGTGTGAGTGCGACTGCATGGTGTGTGTGCGAAATGAGAAACAGAGTGGAGACAGAAAGAAGTCACTTGGATCAGGTGAAGCAACAGAAGTGGAATCTCTCCTGCATGCTCTGTATTTTCCACATTATTCATGTGTCGGAACGAGCGTGAGATGTTTAGTGAGCCTGAGCAGAGCAGTCGGAGAGCAGAGCTGCATGACGCCTTCCCTGCTGAACATGCCACATGAATGTATCCATATAAAGGAGTAGTTCAGACTCTTTGACATTTCTAGGTGTGAGATACTGACTGGTAGTGATACTGTTGAATTGACGTTAGCCCCGGCTAGGCATCTTATGTGTGGAGATATTTCAGGAATCTGACAGCTTGTCAGAAACAGAACAGTTAACAAAAACCTTTTAAACCATCACACCACTCCAGAATATTGTAACCATCAATGACTGATTAACTTGCCTGCTCGCTAACATTATTGCTAGCAATATACGAGTGATGCAGGGCAGAGGCAGCCAACTATTTAACTGTAACCTAAGCTAAACTAAGGTTAGCCAGCTAGCTGTAACTTAACTACGCTGCATGGATCTGGCGTTGGTTGCTTTGTAACGTTTATGTACTGCAAGCTAGTTAGTAGCATGGAGCGAATGGTCCAAATAAAATATAGGAATGTCAGACTACAGATAGTAATGTTATTCTAAATATGATTGTAAATCACGTTCAGTCTCGGGTATGTCGCGTCCCTGTTTTGGCTGATGCTCGCTCACGCCTAATATAAGTTTTATCACAAAAATGCAAAATATTTTCTTGTTCCAGCTTCTCAAATGTGAGGATTTGCTGCTTCTGTTTTATATAATTGCAAATTGAATGTTGTTGGTTTTTTGACAGTTGGTTGGACCAAAAAAAGCAATCTGAAAACATCACCACTTATTTCTTGGTAGTGCATAGGGCTTAAAACCCATAGCTACTCTTGCTCGGAGGAATCCATTGATATTCATAGAGCTGGTCTTGACATTACATTATCTTCCATAAGGTTATTGATTTATGGCGAAGGAAAGTCTTCGTCATAGTCTCTGGGCGTTGTTTAGTCATAGTCTGATGGACTAAACAACGCCCAGCCAACTCCATCTCCCTTTCCCCTCATACCCGCTGCCCCATTAGTGAACACTATATATCGCAGATTGGATATATATGAGTGTGTGAGTGTGTGGAGTCCATGGTGCACTGTGTCAGATATATGGCCCTGCTGACAGTCTTCATCTCAGAGAGAAGTGGGGGGATGGGAACAATGGAGGGAAGAGTGCAATGGGAAAGAAGAGACAGGAAGACAGAAGAGTTGGGTGAGAGGAGAGGAGAGGAAAGGAAGGAGGGATGAAAGAAGAATGTAAAAATGTAAAAGAATAGAAAGAGGGTAGCATTTTATCAAATCGATAGGTTTCGCTAAAATGCTATTAGTAGCGTTTTACTGAATAAAAATCCACTTTTTAATCTGCTTATTGAATCCAAATCCTTTTAAATCTCTCACTGAATATAATTAGGTTTAGATTTCAACATTTACAAGTAACTAAAGTTATAAAAAAACTAAAAACTCAAATATTCAGTTGAGATCTGTAATGAGCTTTTGTTGGCTGAGAAGGCAGAGACGCTGCATTTTTTGGGTGGCGGCCTGATTAAATGTTCAAAACCTGTAGCTATAACCTGTCAATGAAATGAGGAGCAGACAATATGAAACGTTTATGTATCTGACATATTAGAATTACAGGTGTAGCATATCAAACCTTTTACATGTTATTCTTCATGAGCTACTTGCTCTAATTTTGGAGGTCCCAATTCAGAAGTATTACATTGAAAATCTTGATACTATGTGCATGAAAGCTGAGGTGGGCGATTATACTGAGTCAAGAGGTGATCAGCAAGATAATTTCTCTAGAGAAGAGTCGCCACTCCATTGCTCTCGGTGAACTACAAAAACGAAGTCCATGTGCGGTCGTACCATAGACTGTATATAAAGATGGACGACGCGTCTCCACTTCCTCCTACTGTAATGAAAGCCAAAATACCCCGGATTGACTTTTCAGTTTGGCCCTTGTCCCATCCGCTAACATGGAGGGGCGGGATTTATGACCTATACTTCAGCCAGCCACCAGGGGGCGATCGAGATGTTTTGGCTTCACTTTTGGGGCGCTGTCATGCCGTCCGTCTTTACATACAGTCTATGGGTTGTACAGTGATGTTTCTTTTCCCTTTACAAATGATTTTTGGTCAAGTACGGATGCCGACTTGAAGATAGTACAGTAACCAAACAGGTTTTATTTTAGCCGTTTACTCTATAACATTGTCGGACCCACGATGGAAAGTGTAAAGTATCAAAACTGATGCAGCACAACTAGAGTTATCGCCCATTACATAGCATGTATTCTTCCTTGTCAAAACCTGGTACCTACATTATCCACAATGCAAGTCGACCGCTGACAGTTCGGTCGGAAATTGTTAAAGTAGCTGCTAATATTGACTCAAGCCGCTAGCCTCGAGCAGAGATGAGGAGCGTGCTACAGAGGTCTCGCTTCACTCCACACCCCGAGGTTTTTTTTCATTTTTAAACTTGTCGACTTCCGCTCCAACCGACTTTGTGCAACTCCCTCTGGAGCCACAAAAGACTTGACCAGTAAGACGGACATAAATGTGTAAAGTCTGCAAACTATTTAGCTATTTAACTGGGGAAAATTGACATTCAGCTCCGGCTAAAAATGAGAAGCTGCTACCTTAATGTTTTGTACTTTGCTCTTTGAGCAAAGAGGGAGATAAAAGGTTTGATAAGAGTTGAGAGTCAGAGTTTAGTGAATCTGGGTATTTTGCTAACTGGAAAATCACTTAAAAATGGAATCGGCTGTTGGAACACATTTCTACATTTTCCCCTCACTCGCAAACAACCAAGTTGGATGTAGCTCTAGCCCCAAAGTATTGAGCAAGAATTTGCCCCAACCCCAACTGTGCCCCCCAGACTCTACTTGGAATTTCAAAAAAAGAGTGAAAGTGATGTTTAATTAAATCCAAGCACGTAGTTTAAAAACATATTTGCAGATGCACTGGAGGGTAAAATAGATATGGGTAGTGTGTGTGTGCATGGGGAGGAGGTTAGCTTCCAAGGACTTCTGCTAAGTTCTTGAATTATTCAGAGTTTCTCCGAAACACAAAAAAACACATGCAAGATGTGTATGCACATGTTTATATGTTTCTTTCTGAACACCAGGCATAGTGTGTGTGTGTGTGTGCGCGCAGTTGGTTTTGCATATGTAGAAGTAAACAAATACATGTAAATGTCACTCAGCAGCGTGGGCCTGAGCTGTTTTCTTTCCACCCACTTCCTCCTCTTGCTTTACATGCTGGGTTGTGTGTGTGTGTGTGTGTGTGTGTCAGTAGCAGATGTTCATGAAATCTGCCCCTCCTGACAGTGGGCAGCCGTCATCACCTTCATCACTTACGTGCCTGCATGCACGCACGTTTTGTGTGATTTAGCTGTTTACTGTGGCATTAGTCACCTCGAAGTTTTGCATATGTTTGTGCCGCAGTTATCCCTCAGGAATTCAAGATACACCTGTTTGACTGACTTCTGTTGGTACAACCAGGACAGACCAACAAGTTCATAGTCTTATTTATTTACTTTTTATATGGCATAATTTGGCAAAGGCTCAAACATGTTGGTGACTTTATATAGGTTAGATGTTGAACTTGGCTTGCGACGCGCCATGACCTCTAATGCTGAGCCAGTTAAAATCCATGGTGATGGTGGAGGAGAAGGGGGAGTGTTGTGGTGTATATATTAGAGCTGGGTGATATGGTTAAAATCAGTATCAGGATATCACTAACAGCATGTTTGCAGTATCAAGATATATATCACAGTAAGTCAAATGTATGCACAATCTCATAAAATAACCAGACTGAGGTCCAGTGTAATGAACTGTTCCACTGTTGTGCATTAAATCAGATATACATTATACAAACTTCAGTAACTAATTGTGTTAGTTTATAATTACAGATTGCTCAGAATTAGTCATTAACAATAGAATTTATATTGTTGATTAATTAACACAGTATGTTCATATCATCATGATTCCACTGAAAGTCGATACAAGATCATTTTGAAGAAAGACTTTCATATAGGCTACTGAAAGACTAATATTAACTACATGTATTTCACAGGAATGGTTATGATTGCAGAGTAAACTGGAATTGCGCTGACTGGATAAAAGGTTCGGGAGTAACCTAGAAAGAGAGTGAAACGCATTGACTGGACAAGTACAGGAAGAATGTGACTAATTGGATAAAAGGCTACGGAGAAATAATGAGTGTATGAGGAGTGCTGAGGCGAGGTGGCCTTCTTGGTTGAACCGCCACTATACTGCTTCATTCAAAAGAGCCATTTTAACTTCCAATAAGAAAATATCTTTAGTGTCTCTCCTATTATTACTCCTCCTCTTGACTTTCTCTCACAGTGCTGGTTAAACTGTGTTTGGACTTTGCGAGCTACAGTATGTGCGCCTGCTGTTCCCTACTGCTGCCAGTGTGTGTGTGTGTTAGTGTGAGATACAGCAGGTGGAGGGGTTCAGGATCCTGCTGGTCCCTGTTTACTAGAGTTCTGGATCTTTGACGTTTATACAGCAGAGGACTGGAGTAGGATTCTTTTGATACACAAATCAAGTGAGATGAAGTGAGAGAAAATGAGCTGGGGGAGGTCACCTGCATGTTTTAACCTTCCTGTTGATGGCAGGAGAGAGGAGGCACAATTATCCACATTGATCAAAACCTCATGATTACACAGACGACGCATAATGACTTTGGACAACAGGACATTAGTGTCAGAAGTGCAGGTTCTGTCAAATTGGAAACACCTGACCTCATCTATCACAGAGTCAACAACATAAAATCCAGTCAGCGGCAGCTCTGTGGGGGCAAACACCTCAGTAATGAGAGAGGTCAGACAACAATGACAAGAGTAAGCCATGCCAAGTTCCACTTTTGTTACCCGAGAACAAAGAAGCATACAGTAAATCCAGCAAGTGATGACCAGAGTGTAAAAACTGCTCATTTGAATTTCTCTTGCGAGATGATGATGATGGCAGAGTCAGAGTTAATGGCATGAACTCATCCATCACCTTTTATTTTATAAATCGCTTTCAGGAGTTTCATTTTACTCACGGGGAACAATGGGATCTGTCATTTCTCTCAGGATAAAAAATAGGGACAAAAATGTCACTATTGTAAGCCTTTAGGGAATAGGAAAAAACTTTTTACCCAAAATGCTTTTATTATTAATCAAGTCCATCTGTCAAAATGCCTCTATTAGCTTGCAGGACAGATTCTAGCAGAAATTGTCTACAGCATGTAGTTATACAGTTTGTGAAATCCGTATGACTTTAAAGCTTGATATCTTGAGTCAAATAACCAGGAACATTTATTTACTCTTTGCAGGGCTGCCATTATTTATGCGTTCAGTTAACCTAGCAGTTATTTTGTCATTGATGTGTTAATCGCTTTAGTGCATGTAAAATGACACAAGCCCATCACAAGTTACCAGAGGCCCCAATTTCACAGATGTTCTGCTTAGTCTGATCAGCAGCCAGTGTCTGTCATAGTGGGTTTACTTGCAAATGTATTAAGTTAATAAATAAATTAATACATTGACTATTGAAATGATTGTTATACGTAACAGAACATTAATGTAATGTTAAAATCAAGGTCAATTATCTTTTGCACACATTTTGTTCAGTTCTAGCTGCATAAATTTCAGTTACAGGTGAAAATTGCTTATTCAAAGACACTGCAAACCTTACAGATATTTCAAATAAAGCTATTACAAAGGTAATATTTACATATTTCAAATCTGTGTTTATGCAATACCATTTCAAGCTGGTGGCACTTGACCAAATGCTCAGTTTATTAGTCCAATAATGTGAAGATTCTTCATTGTTTAAAGTCAGTAATAAAACAAATGTGTGTAATGCAAGTGCAGAAGACATTAACCTTTCCACATCCAGCCTGTTGGTGTGCACTATGCTTTCACTGGCGCCTCGGTGTAGGAGTACAAATGACTACAAGAGGGCATTTAGCTTTTATGTCCGAGAGCTTCTCTGCCAGTTTCCACATATCTCTGCAGTTGCATAGTGTGGTTTTCTGACATTAATGCAAAGCCACACTGTGGACAAAGTGCTGTAAAATGTCGAAAATAGACGATTATAGAAAAAGATTTCAGCGGTGTTCAACACCCACGTACAATAATAATCTTAGGTTGTTTTATCTTCTTCTTTACCTGAAGGCTAGGATTGACCACATCTCAACACTGCTTCACAAATGTAGACTGCAGATAAATGAAGCTCAAATATGTTACTGTCGTTGTGTAAACACTTGCACATGTTTTAATTTATATTATGTGGCAAAGTCCACACATTGGGTACTGCAAGCAAGCTCAAACAAAGATAACACACATTCTTGAATTATGCTTTGACCCAGTGTCCGCAGGACTCCGTTGATATGTGAGGAGTGACTGTCTGCTCAGTGGGGAAAATAACCTCCAATCTGAGCCCTGTTGCTTCAGGGCCAGAGCCAAGCAGAGATGGGTGGGTGTTGATAGGGGAGGGGACGTGGGGTCACACAGGCTGACAGCAGAATCGGTCCTGTCTCAGGGCAAGCCACCTGCTTCCCTCAGCCCACCGGTTCTGTCCCTTCTAAAATCAGATTAACCATCTTCTCTTTGGAAGACATAAGGGAAATGAAGAAAGGGACAAATGGAAGCAACATTCAGGGTTTGACCAAGCAGCGGCCGCTGCAGCTAAATGCTGAAGTGGAGCTGTTGTGTAAGATGTAGTTCTTTTAATGCCAGAATCTCTGACGGTATGGAAATGATAGGGAAAACTCCCAGCTTCCCACATGAAATACAAAGACGTACCTTTTCCCAACAACAAATTAAGTCTTAATAGGTCATTTCACTTCCTCTAATGGGTGTCTTGGTTGTGATTTTGAACAATATTGTCCTATTGAGAGGTTATTAAGGCATAAAGGGAAGTTTATTTTGAGACGTTTTGTTTGAGTCGATCACACATAATGGTGATGACTTGTTGCTTTTGCCATCACAGCTCCACCCACACTTCTCCCATTTTTCTCCTGAAATTTGAATTTTCTGACTCTAGTAGCTGATAAAGATGGTATGCTGAGCTCTAGGCTTCAGAACATTTATTTACAGACTCACTAATAATGGCACTGATGCTAAGGCCAAGCTCCAATGGGAAAGCATTTAACAGTGTGGTGTCATTTATTCTATAGCATGATAAATATTGTATATTTTGGTGTTTAATGGTTCAGGCCCAAACTATTTGCAGTTTTTGGCTTCTGCTGCAGGGAAGGTGCTTAGTGTAGCCACTGACCAGATTCTTTCTCTTATTCTTTTTAAATGAGTCAGTGCCAGGATAAGCCCGGATAAATGTCCTTCCCCACTTACTGTTCCTGAAAGGTGGATAACATTAGGTAGCATTGGCAAGTAAGGAAGCAATTAGCATTGCAATTGCAGTTTTTTTTTCTGTACATGCTAAGCTAATTGCAGAAAATCTTCACATAGATCTTTGTACAGTCATTGAGTTTATTCATGTCGGCTGGCATTAAGGTGGAAATAATATAAACAACAGGTAAACCGGAAGCCTATATGTAAATTTGCATAACATTTCAACCATTTGTACACAATGATGCACTGTAGGGTGGTGAATACTGTGCAAACATTTCAACAAGTTTTAAGCTGAGAGCCTGTGTTTGCAGTGTATTGGCACAAGAGTCTGGCAGTCAGTGCAGAGCGCACCTTTTGGACCGTGTGCCTGTGACTGCTGAGGTTGATTATGGGTTTGAATCCCTGCTCCTGCTGCGCTGCTTTACTGCATCATCTGTCTCTAGTGGAAATGAACAAAAGGAAAGGAAAGAGATAAATTAAGATGAAGCGATAAAGAACCTCATATCAAGTCAGGAAAAAAAAAAGGTCAGAGAGGGAGAACATCGTGGATCTGATTCTGTGTCCTCTGTGTGTATTCACCATCCTCTCCTAGAGGGTAACAATAACTCAGCATGAAAATTTAACCAGACAGCCATTGTTTGGTCAAATCAAGACAGAAGAAAGCAGGAGGATACAAACGAGAGAGAGGAGAAAGGAGTTTGAGGGGAGGCACAAAGACAGGACGAGGAGGGGGAGGCGGAGAGAAAGAGGGCGAGAGAGCCTGAATGAAGGGAAAGAGATAAAGAGAACAGAAGAGGAGAGAAATCAAAACAAACTTGTTAAACCGGGGAATTCTACCAGTGCCGGTGCAGAGCGAGGGTGTTAAACTAGCATACAAGGTGTGAAGACTGTGAGAATGTGTTTGAGAGAGAAATAAGGAGAGAACGAGGATGGAAGGATGAAAGGAAAAGAGACGTCGGCACTTGTGTGTGCTTATGCTTGTCTGCTCTCAATATGTGAGTGTGCACGTTTTCTAAGAAGCTCTCCTGGCAGGCATTTGATAGTCCAGTGATCTCTGCTGTGCATGGCTTGAGCCACCTGTCACACACACACACACACGCGCGCGCACACAGAGAGAGAGAGAGAAAGCTTGGCTCAGACCAAATATGGGAAACTGTTTTTTTAATTTATTAGGGATAGTGTTGTAATTTCTCATGAATATGTAACAAATTATTAAACTGTGTGTTATAACTGAATGTGGCTGTTGTAGATGTTTTATATTAGTTTGAAAGCACGTATAAACTACAACATTTTACACTGCCTGATTGACATCATTCATGCATTCAATATCAACAACATTAGTGTTTGACACCTGAAGGGAAACTTGGAAGTGGAATCGGTGGAAAAGTTACAAAATTTCCACTACAGGTCCACTAAAATCTCTCGTATGAACGCAATACTAGTAATACTACTCTATAAATGTGAATAATAATGATGCCGTTATTGTAATGCTAATAATTTCAAACCATACAGTAGTGTTGTGTGTGGGAGTTGCATTCAGCTTGCTGGCAGACCTCATCTTCATCCTCTGTTCTCACTCTGTAGCATATCTCACTCTATCAGTAGGTCAAGGACACAGTTACTGCCGGTAAGGAGGCCATGCAGAGTGTGTTTGTCCCCTAATCCCCCTATCCCTTCTTCCTTCTCTCTTTCTCTCACAGACACACACACTCACACACAGATGAAACGATAGCCCACTGTTTCTCTTTCCCCCTGTGGTCCTGTTTGTAAGCCATCTCATTTATGACTGCAGGACAAAAGGAGAATGTGTGTGTGTGTTTGTGTAATGAATGAACTGGTGTCAGAGTAAACACATTTTTCTCCCCTCTTGTTCTTTTTTGAAAAGAAAAAATCAGTCTCATTTGGCTTTCTCACCTTACATTTATGTTACCTTATACACTTTCCACTGTATAGAAAATTACTCGCACTAGAGTGCAACAGGGGAATTAGAAAAACCTAAACTGGTAAACAGTGCAAGCTGACAGATGGAAGGGTCGAAATAACTCCTAGACCATCTGAAAGGCAATTTGCAGTCCGTTTGCTCTTTATTCGCAGGAAATTGTCAGTAGAAGCTGTGAGTGAAAGTTGCTGCAAACACAGGGATTACATTTGTTATTGCATTGAAATTACAGTAATCTGGCACTCAACTAATCTGCAGTGGGAAATTCTTTCACTGATTTCACCTCCTGGAACATTCGAAGTAGTTCGATATATACAGAAGTGCCGCTAAGGATTCAGTATCTTGTTTAAAGACACTGAAGCAGGGTGTATGTCATGCGTTTGAACGAGGGCCTTACTAACCGTTTACCCAAACTGCTGTCCCGAAAACAGCATAGTGTTTTCCATGTTTACCCATGGCACGTAGTGGACCTGAAATTGATAAAATTGCTGCTTTTCAGGAGCATTTACTTGTGCCAGTGCTGGGAAACAGTGGTGTATCTTTGATGCAGCAACGTGCGTATCCTTGCAATGATGCAGGTCTTGATGCTGCTGATGTGGGTTTTTGTTTACAAGATGAAGAACATCTTGTAAACAACCCCCCCCACCCCCACCCCCCACTCCCCATTTGGCTTAATGGCTGCACTTTAATAAGAAACACAGTTATAATAGTTTACAACTATGGCAAATGCAATTTAATCTGATGTAATGGCTCTGCTCAAGGCACCCTTTTTGCCCAATTTAGATTAGGCAAGACAAAAAATGCATTCCAGAGTAACACTGATGTGTAGTGTTTGGGCTAGAACTGCTTCTCTGGGCTGCACATCCAGATGTCTGCGTGGCTATTTCTTTTATATTTTTACAAACATACAGACATTTTTTTTCTCTTCTGATTCGAACCCTTCTCCCAACACAAAGTTGGATTACACTGACATTATGCTTATTTATTTATTTCGTCCAAAGCGACATACAAATGAGGTACAATCAAACCACAGTACATCAAAGAGAAGCCATCAAGAATAAGTGCTACAACACTCAGTTGCACGTTCCACCGGACACAAGTGCCACAAGGCAGGTGCTTATAAGTGCATAGCAAATGACAATTCTTTTTTGTTTTTTTGAGAAAGAGAAGGATCAACAGAGAAAGAGAGCACATTAGGTGAGTGTATACTTTGGAAGAAGTATGTCTTCAAGCGATTTTTAAAGACAGAGAGGAATTCTGCTGACCGAATTGAGATTGGTAAGCACGCAGGACAAGAGTCTGGATTGAGATTTCCTGCCTCGCAGTGACGGTATGGCTAATCATCGCTCATTTGTAGATCGCAGTGAAGGAGAAGGCTTATTAACCCAAATGAGGGAGTCCAGGTGGGTGGGTGCAATGCTAGTGTCCACTCTATAGGCGAGCATTAGTGACTTGAACTTAATGTGGGTAGCAACAGGCAGCCAGTGGAGTGTAATGAAGTGACGAGCTGTTTTTTGACTGGTTGGATCAACCAATCAGCTTGTGTGATGCACCATGTGTTGTTGAGATTTGGCAGGTGTGTGGGTCTGCTCCTCTGCAAGCCTCTACAACCTATGATTACCTGTAATACCCTTCTCTGCATAGAGCCACAAAGAAATTTACGTGCATCTTCGCTGAACTATAATTCCAGTCTAAATCTGTGCAGCCAATATGCTAGATGATTGAAATATGCCCTGCATATCATAGAGAGACAGTAGCTTGAATCAGCTCCAATAACATGTATGTGTAAGCTTGTGGATAGCAGTAGCTTAGAGTTAACACAAGGTAGGTGAAGGCTGTGGTGGTGGGTGGTGTGTGTCTTCTTGCATTGCACTGGTCAGTGAATAAAAGTCGGCAGCAGCAGTATTTAGCGCGTATGTTCCATGTTCCTTCATGAACCTACACTATGCCCATGAGCTCCATTTTAGTCTCACCAGGTGTCAGACCAGGCTGCTATCACATTCCTTATCAAGTCCATCCTCTCAGGGCAGTTTGCTTTGCTACCACAGCAAGTGTACGTATGTGTGCACCCACACATGCACGCACAGAAATTGGCCCTGGGCTCAAGGCTGGTGCTGGGGTACTGACTGGACTTGCTGGAAATGTCAGCTTCTTAAAGCATTCAAACACGCAGAGGGAACAGTATAGCACAGCATGGAACAGAATGACATGCTTAGTTATATTGTAGAACAGCTTGACATAGAGCAACATACTGTGGAAAGGTCTTGAATAGGAAACACAATAGCAGCTTGTCCTGGGCTCAGTAAAGTGTCACACTGTGTCTTTACTGAGCCCAGTGGCTGTTTAGAAACACTTATGAGCGTCGCTTAGCTGTTACGACAGTGTTAATTAGAAAACTGTTGAAAGAGTGTAGTGGGAATCTCAATGACACAAAGTGGAACATCGTAGAACAGCGTGATGGGATGTAGCGAAAGTAAAAGATCATTAAAACATGGAATGTAAAAAGAAATAGGGTGACACAAACTGGAATATCATAAAAAAAGTGCAGCATGGTGTGCTCAGCTGGTAAATTGTGTGGCTGAGTAAAGAGGCTAGGACTGTTGGACTAAAAATAGTCTTTAAATGTCTTGTAATGTGCCAGTGCTCTGAGGAACAAACTTTCAGCTCGATTTTAAAAGTACAGAGCAGCACAGGGACAAGCTCTAGTGACACCGAGTGACATGATTCAACCTAGTCTGAATGTCACCAAGTACTCTGCAATGTCAGTGTCTGTATCTTGTCCAGTACAGCAGTAACTATCATTTAGCTGGAAGCCGGCGCTATTTGGACAGCTTGTTTTGTCTTAGATTTCTTTGTTTTGTTATTATTTCTTGCGTTTAGAAAATAAGTTATTCCTTTAGTCTATTATGTTTATGTCAGAATTTCAGTTATTACAAGAGCACAGCTCCCCCCCCAAGAAACATGCATTGTGACATGAGAAAGAAAGAGAGCGAGAAAAAAACGAGAAATTTGATACAGTAGAAACGCATTGCATTAAGAGAATAGAGACATGTAAGCACTGAAACAGCGGGATAAGCAAATATAAAAGAAGGGGAGCTTTGGTTGGCAATAGCAGTTTAAATCACTTCGCATTTGTACAGGCATACTTCTAAATTGTTTAATCCTATTTTATTCTTATTGTCTTTGCCTTGTTAAATTGCCTACAGCCCTGTATTATAATTGCAAGAATGTGTTTTGGCATTATGTCTGGAAAACCCCTATAAAACTTAGTTTACTTTGGAAGAAAAACAATAATCTTTTATGCCATTTTTGACTGTAATTGAGTCCTTAAAAATCTTATTTTCTTAAAACAGGTGATAAAATCTGCCAGTGTGGTAAGAGTATTATTTCAACCTGTTTTCAAAGTAAATCAACTTAAAGCATTTTCTAAAATCAAGTTGAATTTATTTTGACTGTAGTGCAGCCTACCTTATTTCGTCAAAGAAGTAAGATTTCTATTGGAAATTGGTTGAAATATTCTTACTTTTTTTCACTTGCTTTAAGAGAGTAAGGTAAGGACTCAGTTACAGACAAATGATGTTTTAAAATGAGGATTGTTTTTGCATTGTTTTGGTTTCAGGTGGTTTCTTTTCATTCATCCTTCCGACTAATTCTGCTTCCTCTCTTGTCGCAGGATAGTTGTATCAAGAAATAGATCGATATGGAGCAAAAATCCAAAACAAAGCAACTCTTTTCCTTCTCCCTCTCTCTCTCTACTCGCTCTGCTTTGATTTTAAGGGCGAGCGAGCTGACCCTCTGTGTGGGCTGCCTTGCATGGCCTTTGCTGATAAGGAACATGCCTGCTCACTGTGTACCTGAGTGGGCTGGGTGGTGGTTAGAGAGATAGAAAAAGAGGAAAATGTACATTAGAAAACCTCATCACCTCAGCCGTTGTGTGACCACTTGAGGTAGATGTTTTCTTTATAGAAATGATGTGATAAATGGGATTGGAAATGCTTTGTCTGTCCACGCGACCTCCTGGAAATGTCAAACATGCTTTCGCTCTCATGTAAAAGCGATGTTATCATTGTGTCACCATGAGATGGTGCATTACAATAATGCAATTTTCATCTATTTATTTTTATATTTGAATGGAAGCATAAAACATGGCCAGCATTAGCTGACAGTGAATAAAAGCACAGGATTGGGGCAACATTAGATGATAATACAGAACAGCCGCATCCTCCCAAATGCCAATCAGTACTTTATTTTTGTTTTTGTTCACATTCAAGCCCATTTATAAAGCCTATTTATTCACTTTAAACCAGCTCTTGAAAATGCGTGCAATTCACATTTGTTTACTGTATTTCAAAAGTTTTAATAAAATTGGATAGGAACATAATTAGAGAAAAGGTGGGAAGAAGTGATCATGGTCAGTGTGTCTGCCCCTGAGGATAAAACAGTTTGAAAGTCCTGCCTGATGTGCATCATACTGTAGACTTGCCATTACATCTTGTCTCTGGTGGCACTTAACAATAATTGCTTTATATAAGTGACCTTTCCACAGCCACAGAGTTTAGACCGTGGCTTGCAGGTTGTTTTAGCACATGGGAGAAGTTTGTCTTCAGGGTTTTCTGCCAGAAGGCTTTCTAACAAGTGGTTAACAGTGTGGTTAGGTTTACGCACTTAAACGCTGACTTATTATTTTAAACCAAACCATGGTCTTTTCCTAAACTTAACCAAACAGCAACAGTTTTGCAATGTTAACCACGTGTTAGAATGACTTTTTGGCAGTACTACGGTTTTTAGCAGTACTACGGTCGCAGTTTGATTAGGTTTAGGCACCAAAACTACTTGGTTAAAGTTAGGAAAAGATCACAGTTTGGGTTAAAATAATAAGTTAACGTTGACTTTTGGTTTCACATGGGACAGGAACAGCAGTCTCCTGGGTTAAAGTCCTGTGTTTGACCCATCCATCCACCCTGACCTTCTCTATACATGGACTTGTTGCGTTGTTTTAGCGCTGTGGTTGTTGATTTTTTTTGTTTTGTTTTGTTTTGTTGCTCACTGTTCAGTCCATCCGCCTACACTGTGCTCCTCTTCGATCTGGAACTGTTGAGGTTTGACTGTGACTGGATCCACACCGTTGCTCATATCACAGGAGCATATCTAAAAAAACAAAAAACACTTGTTGCCTGAACTCTGAACAGTTTGTGCTGTCATTTACTTGTGTGCAGTAGAGACTTTGTGTGGCTACGTAACAGTGACACCCATCAGGAAGGTACCAAGGCTAACAGAGAGTTGGCAGTGTGCAGTGGAGTTCATAACACGCTCAGACACGGTGTGAGGATCTCTTGCTGTGTTATTGCATCTCTCTTTGCTCCCTTTCCTGTCTCACTTCATCATATACTGTTACTAAAGAGACAAGTTTATCGTTTGTGTGTGTGTGTGTCCCTCATGTGGATTTGAGTGCAGCGTGGTGGGCTGCTGTTATTATTAACCTGACAGGAGACAGAAAGCTTTTCATCTTGAAAATACACTTTTTTTAAAACATAATTACCCATTAGAGACAAATTACTGCAGTTGAGGAAGTCTCCCATCAAAGAGTTTGTCGTGAAGGAAAATAGTTTGCTCAAGTGTCAAAAAATAAGATTTCATCAGTGTGATGAGCAAAAATCTCTTTCATAAGATTTATCTAAATTCAAGTTTTTAGAGTGACTATTTGAATACTCAGTGTGTTATTGGAAGAAGTTAATAATTGAATAGCACTGTCAAGAGTTGGCTCTCTGAATAGTTAAGTATGTTAAAGTTTAACAGTTACTACAGAGTTGTATTCACTGACCATATTTAATAGCACATTCCTTTTTTTGGTAAAAGTGATGCATTTTGTCTGTTGCTAAAATGGTTAACTGATTAACGGATTACTTGATTCACCGCAATCACTTTGGTAACTTGTGATGGGCATTTGTCATTATTCTTGACAAACTGGAAACTAAATAATTAGTTGATTAAACAAATGATAGATTAGTTGATGAATACAAATTTGTTGTTAGTTGCAGCCCATATTTGAGTTAAAAATGTCTGATAAAATTATAGTTTAGACTTTTTAACATTTGGATTTTGATGATTTCTTGGCTCAAGTCTTGTGTGTCTCTCTCTTTCTGTCTCTTTTTATAGGAGGTCCATGAAATTCTGAAAGAATATGAACTGAAGTACTGCTTTGTGGACCGCAACAAGGGCACAGGTAAAACTCTCACTTAACCAGACATACAGACACACATATGCGCACGCGCGCGCACACACACACACACACACACACACACACACACACACACACACACACACACACACACACACACACACACACACAAGCTTGTACTCATATACTTGTGAGGACCCTCGCCGACATAATGCATTTCCTAACCCTAAACTTAACCACCACAACTAAATGCCTAACTCTAGCCGTAAACTAAACCTAAGTCTAACTCTAAAACCATAAGTTTTAACCTAATGTAGAAGTAGTGTTGTGGATGGGCAGATACTTTTGCCTGTGACTCCAGTGACCAAGGTCTGTTTCCTTGTTTTTTTAGCACAGTGATGGTGATTGTATGACTGGCCATATGTAGGTTTAGGACTGCACAAAGACTTGGGACTGTCAGTGACGTATAAAAACCAAATTTGTCTCTGAATTGACTCAAATAAATGTAATTCAACCAAAAAATTAAATATTAAAGTTAAATTTAATGATAGAATACACTCAGTTGCCAGTTTATTAGGTACACCCAGCTAACACGAATGCACTCTAATACAACATTCCTGCAATAAATCCTACCTTCATGAAGGTTATAATATTTGGCTGCTATTTTACCCTCATTGCTATAAATGAGGTGGATAAAATAATAGAAACACCTACAATACAGTTCATGGGCACCACAAACGACCATACAGTTGAATAAACACCTCTCTAAAACAGGTAATAACTAACTAATAAGCTGGCAACTGAGTGTATAATAGTGACACAAGAAAGAGTGTTGATGTGATTCCAAAGTTTCCATTTCTTTTTTTCCCCCCTCGTTAAAGGGTTTTTTAGGGGGGAATTTTGCCTTAATCGAATTGAGTGTCTAAAGATTGAGGGTTTTGTATGCTGTGCAGATTGTGAAGCTCGTCCAGGCAGATTTGTGATATTGGGCTATATAAATAAAATTGACTTCACTTGATTAACTTGACTTCTACACACACTTTAGTTTTTCTATTATCTAGTTATGGATTTGAGTGTTTTTTGTACCATATCTTGCCTCTTAATGAGGGGACTCAAACTGTCTTTAACCACATCACTTGGAGTTGAAGTTTCGAGGATTAATGTCTTTGTAGTTTTTGCGCAAATGATTGGTGTAGTACGTTTTTGCACACACTCAATCACAGACTTACACATAGTAAATTGTCTTAACCACTACATACCTAAATTACACATAACCATATTTTATATACATTTAATTGTAGTTTTAATCCTCAACCAAAATCCTATCCGTAAATTAGCTACATATAAAAGTGAGCATTTTCTTTTCCACATCCTCCTCACCTTCTGAGTACACATGGTCCTCATAAGTCTGGAAATACAAGAGGACACACACACACACACACACACACACACACACACACACACACACACACACACACACACACACACACAGAACAGACCCCCTGCCCTAGAGTGTGTCCCTTTCCAGGGAAATCTTACATAGTGCCTATATTTAGTCTGCGCAGTCAGCCAAGCACCTGAAACATAACGCTTTTAGAAAGTAGAGGGGAGCTGTAAACAGCTGAGATATCAAAGCACCCGTCTGCCCAAAAGGTTAATGGGGTTTCAGAGCAAATGAGAGCCTGATGAAACACAGGCTCTCATCGGACTGGCAGCCACGGTACTCTGCTAATTAGGCCGCTGCGGTGGCGTTGGGTGTTGGGCTCTGATGTGCTGAGGTGGATGAAGTGGGAAGACAATTCAGTGTCAAGAACATCAGAGGTTCTTTAAGAAAAAGTTAATTTTTTCCTAACAAACCCGTCTAGCAATGCCACCACATTTCTTTCTCTTTCTTTATTCTCTCTCACTTAATGCTCTTTATCTCTCTCAGTCGCTGTCGTCCTTTCTCTTAACACAACCACCCGTCACTGTCATGGTATCTGGCAGTCTCTCCCTTTCACTCAACCCCTTTACCCCTCCCACGTTTTTTCTTTCTCCATCTCTTTCCTCTTCAGTGAAGCACCACTCGTTTCATTTCAAGGACTTATAAAGTGGAATTTACATGCATCTTCAAAGAGCTCTCTTGAGGCCTCAGGTGAAAGCGAGCTAGGGAAGTTTTTTTCTTAAGTTATTTTTCCAGGTAATATTGTCAAGAATTTTATTAAGGACTCTGTTAAGATAGAAGATTGCAGCAGAGGTGTGGCTGTGGGAGGCTTTGTCTGCTCCAAGGCAAGAGCGGGGGCTTTCACAGCTTGTTAGCTTCACTTTTGAGCTTGAGGCCGATCAGTGTTCGAGAACGTGTTGATACATTGAGTTTAACTCTATAGAGGGGGAGAAGGGCAATAGAGAGAGACTGAAAAACACAGAGAGGAGCAGCAATACAGACAGTGTTTTCAGATCATATTCCAAAAGCTGAAGTAAAATCTCCGCCTAATAGCACCTCAAAAGCTCATTAATTAACGCGTTATATCTCGTTTTTTAATCCGTACGAAAACTGAAGTGTAAAAACCTGCTGGCTGCTGACATGAGAGTCCTCTACTCTCAACTCAGGCAAAAAGCAAACAAGCGTCTTTCCCAATACGTCAAACTGTTCCTTTTAATGTTGCAGCTATACGTTAGCACCAAGCTATGTATGCAAACATTACCATCACACTGTACGTCAGTAGTGGCCAACTATGTGGCCTGGAGAGCCAACAGTCTGCAGGGTTTCACTAAAAGACTCTGATTAACGCTCCTTCAGGTAGAGGGGAAGAACTTATCAATGACCTCACCTGCTGAGATGATCGATTGGAAATGAAAACCTGCACACTATTAACTCCCCATGGTACATTGTTGGCTGTATCACTTTTTAAAAAGAGTTTTTAACCCTACTGTACAACTCTATTATCAAATGTATCCACTTCAGAGTGTATTTCAAATACAGACGGCAAACAGACACTTTCAGTATGTTCTAACTTATTTTACTTTAGCCCCTTCATGCAGAAAACATTTTATGCCCTGAGACATTAAGATTTTTGGTGATTTGTTTACTTTTCAATTCGTGGGCTCTGCTGGAGCTGGGCTGTTGGCTGTCTCTTGGTGTTTTCTGTTTGGTCGATGTGGACAAACTCCTACTGGAACAACAGTTAAACTTGGTGACACTGCTCATTAACTCTTTCACCCTATTGAAATAAGTACAAATGGGGTTGTTTTATGGTGCTGTCTCAGCAGGCAGGGTGAGCTGGTATAAGTGCGCGTGTGTGTGTGTGGTGGCAGATCCCCGACTGCTTCAGTTAGAGGTGTGGAAGATTGATTTCAAGCCTCTGTAGCTTTTCGTGTGTGTGTGCGTGCACTGAAGGATTGAATATTTTGCCTTGATCCGGTAACCCCATGGCTTGTCGCCTCTTCACTTACCCCAAACACAGATCTCTGTCCAACCTCAACTTCTTTGTGTATGTATGTGTATGTGTGTTTGTGCTGATACATGCCTGTGTCTGTATGTTTAATGTGTGTCATAACAAATTTACAGCTGTGTTTCTTTATGTGAGTAGTATTGGTCGTGTGTGTGTGTGTGTGTGTGTGTGTGTGTGTGTGTGTGTGTGTGTGTGTGTGTGTGTGTGTGTGTGTGTGTGTGTGTGTGTGTGTGTGTGTGTGTGTATGTGCATGTGACACGGCGGTCGGCTTGAACTTGCCAGCCACTGGATCAGTTTTCATGGCAGCTGGATAACCTCACCCCAACCAAGTGTTTACAGTCTGAGTCACACGCTCCTTCCTCTTTCACCCTGGATCTTTGTCTCTTTCACCTTTTCTGCCTCTCCATTCTCATAGCTAACAAGATTTTATGTTTCTATCTGTCTCTGCCACCATGCAGCAGCTTGGAAGTGAGCTGAGTCTCGAGCTGAAATGTGCTGAAAAATATAGAATTTAAAGCTCTTGAAGCCCAGACCCTCAGCACTGTTGGGAACACATTGTGTATATTTTCCATTGTTTACCAAAGGGAAAAGATGCCAACATTGCATATGGAGAGCCACTGTGTGTGTGTGTGTGTGTGTGGGTGTGGGTGTGTGTGTCTGAATTTTCATTATACAGACTCACTGCATGTTGTTTTGACAATTTCCACTGTCATTTAAAACTTGTGAAACGGAACAAATGTAATCAGGGAAATAGTAAAATGGAAAGTTGTAAGATCACATTATTGAAAATGTTCTTTGTTCTGTTGATTTCCAGAAGTGTGCATATGAGATTTCCTTTGCTTCTTTCATGACTCAAAGGCTTCTACTTGTACCTCTCCCTCTCTGCTTCTTGAAAGTGGGATCCTTAAGATCATTGAGTTTATTTGAGCAAAACCTTTTTTTTTTTGCAAGGTGCTCACTGCCGAGGTATTTCTGAGTCGCACTTAACAGAGATCACTTGTGTCAGATGTGTGTGCAGAACCGTGGTCGCCTTTTCATTGAATTTTGAGTTTATGCACATGAGTTTCTGTTGGTGGCACTCCTTTTTTGACTGTTAAGGGATGGCTTGTTGCTAATGCTAACCACGTTACACTTTCTGTGTTTATTTGAGCAAAGTTGTTTGCTGAATGATTGTTGCTGCTGCATCTGTGAAGCAGAAAATGTCTCCTGGGAAACACATTTCTAAGCCTCTAGTGTTTGAATTGCTTTTGTGTAGTATCAGTTGTTGATAAAGACTTACACACTCTTCTTTCTTAAATAGAAAGACCACTGAGCCATTATGGGAATGAAACGCTCTAGAGAGAACTGAAGTCCTGCCCCCTATTCAAGCTACAGTAGCCTGGCTTCCACTATCCTTCAGCAAACAATGTATTTCCTCATTAAGGGTGTCTACTACTTGATACCTATTCATATAAACAGGGATAACATGATGATTATTCTGTTAGCATTTAACAATAACACATCCCACAAGTCATAATTGTTTTCTTGTCTTTTCTTTCTCCTTATTCTAGTGTTTTTCTTATTTTTCCTGTATTAAACGGCGGGAGTATGGTACTTTGTGAAATGTAATGTCTTCCTTATCCTGTAACAAAATGTGCTCATTTAGCATGAGAAAACGAAAAACCCTTGAAAACAACAACCCATAATCACAGAGGTGTCAATTCACACGGGACTAGAATTACCACATGACACCTCTGGCGAAATATGGTGGGTAATTTGCGGTGGAATTTTTACGGACAGATTCGCACTTGATTAAGATCACAGACAACCTCCGCAATTATTACAAACTACTAGAGGTCCCCCCAGGTAATACTAGATCTGTGCGAGTAGAGCTTTAGAATATGGACAGAAAACTGAAGTATCATGTTTCATAAAATAAGGAAGTTTTAATTACAAAGACTTAGAATAAATAGGAAAATATAATACAATGGACGCTAGTGTAACAGAAGCTACTTGGCAGTGTAGCATCACTCTGGCTCTCAGTAATCAGCCGCCGGTGAGAGAGAGAGAATGACAGTTTTTGACATTAAACACTGACTTTCAGTGTTCAAGCCAAAAAAAAATGTTAGGCCCAGTAAGACACTCGTGGAGAACAGGAGCTAACCCAGAAGAGGGGCAGTACTTTGGCTCACTGTGTCAGCAGGTGGTAAGAGCGAGAGATAAGGATGGACAGAGGGAGCGTGATCTATCTCAGCTCATATTGTTGCTGAGCTCTCAGCAGAGAATTAGCCAGAAATCCGCTTTAGCCCGGCTAGGTAAACTGTTCAATCTTACAGGAGTCAGGACGTAGCTGGCTTTGATGTAATTTGTTCGGCTTAAACACGGGAGGTTATCAGCAGGTCAGCGGGTTCACTCACATTTCCCCGCAAGGTTGAATTATAAAAGTGTTTAATTTTTTATGATGTGGAATTATTTGCCTACAAATCATACTGCATGGTTGATCTTTCATCAAATTAAAACTGAGCACAGTTTGAATTTAATGAATTTATACCTCCTGCAAAATTTGTTCAACAGCTTCTTTTGTTAATAGTGAAAATATTGAGCCCTGTTGTACATTTCATATCACAATACTCAAAAGTTTGTGTGTTTTGTCATTGTGAGGCAGAACTACAGCAGAACACAGCTGTTATCAATCAAATTAGCTTAAAATATGAAATTGGTTTTCTATATCTTTCTGCTGTTATCAGCCCTTGGGCTCTGTAATAAACACACAATGAAATATTAATCATATGAACGGAATGAAAGTTCCCTCTGTGAACTTTGTTTTCTCACAAATGTTTTAGTGTCATCAGATAAATTAATCTTCTGTAAAGTCTCAAAGTTTATGGGATTAATGCTTTATTATGAATATGTGGCCCAACACAGAATATTGTTTGTTTTTTGGTCATTTATAGATAATTGAGTTTTACAATCATAGTCTAGATTGCACAGAAATATTCAGTATGTTATTCATCAACATTATGCTAGTTGTGTTCACAGCACTTTTGCAAAAAATGATCAGCTAAAACGATGAGCTGAAATAAAATAGCTGGTATTTAAGGATCCCATATGGGTCAGGCTCTGCTGTCAATTAGGTATGGATCAGAAATGACATGGGTAATTCCCCTGGGGAACAGAAAACGGCTACGTGGTTTTATTTTGTGCAGAGAGATTTTTATAATTGGTGTGAAATGCAGACATATTCCCTGAGCTGAGTGTATCACATATGCAGACACAAAAACACAGTCGAGCATGCAGCGGACTCAGAAATGTTCTGAATGCTAAGATTGTCACTTGGGAGTGTCAGAGTCTGTGTTTGTTTTACATGGTAAAGTGGTAAAGTGTGTCACTGGACATATCCGATACAGGAATTACTACGCTGACCTGTAACAGACACTAGTTAATGGAAAATACTATTATTCGTCTCAGCTTTTGTTGTCATAGTTTGGGCCATCATTCCTATCAGTTCTGACAAAATTTTACTTACCAGCTTACAGTAATTTCAGAGATATGATCTGTCATATCCTTGTTGGTAAGTTTCAATTTATGACTGCTGTCCCGCTTTGTTGATGCAGTGTGTCTGTTATCGAGATTTTTTTTTCAGCTATTCCTCTGGTCATATGAAATTATTTTACCCTTTCTTTGACAGATATATCGTATAGGCCGACCAATACTGGATTTATAAGCCAATTTGACTCTGGTTTTTGATGAGTAAACTGCTCTTAATGTGTAAAATGTGTGTCGGAGTGTCCCTTTTTAAGGCAAGCAATGATGATGAGGAGGAGCTTTGTTTAGTTGTCTCTTGAAAAGTTCTCATGGACCAGACATTCTGTATAGCTTAGAAATGCTGCTAATTAACAGTCATGTTAATAAGACTCACCTCTGTATCAGTGTTTGTAAATGTGATTAAGATACTTCAGTGTTACGGTCCTTTTCCTTGAGGTGTATGTAACTGGCTTCTCCTGGGATGTAGGTGTTAATTACACCAAAGATAATTATTTCTGTGGCTGCATTAGTAATTGACCCCATGGTAATTTACTCATAGTACACAATTTTTTGCTGCCTTGTCTCTAATTGAATTTCTTGGGTGCAACAAAAGAGATGATAAACTGTTGTGCTCTGTCTGTCTTATAATTCTCTGGGGTGTTTTTCTCACTGTTTGTGTGGTAACTATTTAGTTGAACCTCTCTTGGCTCGTCCCCGACCTCTGCTCTAATTGAAACGTACTGCTCCGAACAGCTTTGGCATGCATCTGCACCTCATGACCATATCAGTTCAACGAGCCAGCCTCCACCGTTGGACTTATTAGGTCATACTGATGGGAGTGTTTATGTGTCTGTCTGTCGGTGTGTCCTGCAGTGCACAAATCTGTTTTAATGTGTCCCGCTGTGTGTGTACATACCTCCGTGTCTCCATTTGCGGCTTTGCTTCGGGCTGTTGCTTCAGCTCCTCGGCTAATGATGATTTTTTTCTTAAACACCCACCCTCCGAACACACGCACACATAACACACACCAGCAGATTACCTCTGTTGCTGCCTATCTGTCCTTCTTTGCCTCCGTCGTTCCTGTGCTCATGATTTTTTTTTTTTTTACCAAAACGCTTTTTATAGCCGAGATATTCCTCAACAAGTATCTAATCCTCACTCTGTCCTTTGATCTTTGCCTCCTTCCCACATCTTCCTGCCTTCAGCCTATCAATCCCTCCTTCCCTTGCTTCTCTCCTTCCTTAAGTCCTTTCCTCACCATTAGCAAATTGGAGGCACTCTACCAGCAACTTGTTAGCTGGCCCACTGCCCGCATTCAGAAAGTTAAGCATCCACCATTATCAGTCTCCATGCTCACATTACTATGCGGTGGGATTGCCAGTGCTGAATAAAATCTCATTATCAGAGCAGATTATGAGTTGGCTGCAAATTTGGCATATTCAGATTGCAGCTCTGTTAATGTTTGATTTAAATTTTGGGCTTCACATCCCAAATGTTTCATCTCACCTGTTGCCAGCAGCCTTTGATAAATGATGGTGTGTGTTTGTCATTAAATTAGCCTGTCCACTGTCCATGTTTAGTTTTAATTCAGTGGATATCTCTCTTGGTTTTATCAGAACAGGCCAAACAAAATGCATATGCAAATGCATAACCTAATTAAGTTAGTTTAGTTTAAAGTTTAAATCGTTTAAATAATTTATTTCTCATTATCAGATTCTATCTAACATTTCCACTGCCTAAGGCCATTATTTCAATGGCCTTAGGCAGCGATCCTGGTCATCAGTTTTAATCAACTTATTATTTATATCCA
The DNA here is from genome assembly GCA_005408345.1 of Macquaria australasica. Lineage (NCBI taxonomy): Eukaryota > Metazoa > Chordata > Actinopteri > Centrarchiformes > Percichthyidae > Macquaria > Macquaria australasica. The sequence goes on from SEMN01000016.1 coordinate 789,154, forward strand.
CAACTCATTTGAGATCAGACCAGAAGAAAAGAAGTTTAGCTTTACAATAATTCATCCCTTGAGAGAAAATGTTGTAGATCTAAAAACAATTTCAAATGCAGGTCAGAAAGACGGTTGACTTTTGGGAAAACTTTACTTTTTAAATACTGAATATGGAAGAAGTTTGAGGCTTGTCTTTGTTTGGTTTCAGGTCTCTGCTGCTAAGATTCAACTCGGTTCTGAATTGAAACCTCAGCCAGATAGTCAGACAGGCAGCTCAACAGGCACACAGATGCACACATTTACATATGTACACAGACAGGCAGATCAAGCTGTCTGCCAGCCTGTTAGGACTCTGCAGGCATCAATCAATCCATCCAACCAACCATCTAGTCAGTTAGCCAACCAACCCGACACAGTGAGCCAGCCGCTTCCACATGACGCCACCAGTCCCAAGCGCACCACAAGTCCAGAGGTATGTGTACTAATTCGGCAGTGCTGCGGAACCAGGGATCTGGTAATACAATGGCGGGGTTTATCCTGGGAATCCCGGCCTTTCAATGGAGGCCTTTGTGTTTGTTGCTGCACTGTCCAGTAATGAAGAACAACACATGCTGGCAAAAAGCTCATTGGCCTGTCGCTTTGTGTGTGTATGTGTGTTTGTGACAGTATGGATGAAATACACAAGCCGAGGGACAAGTGTGGGTTCAGTGACAGAAGTAACACCATCCATCACTTGTACTGTTTTCATTGTGACTTTACCATTAAAACTCATTTAACTCTTCTTTATTTTATTTCACTGCCTTCTTTTTTCTGTTTGTTTACATCAATAAGCTACCCTCTCGCCTTTTTTTTTTTCCACCACTCTGTACAAAGATAAATATCTTTGTCTTTGGGTTGCTGTTGGTTTGTGTTTTTCTCTGGTAATGATGCTGCTGAATGGAGAGTTGATTAGCTTGGCTGTTAGTCGTTTGCAATGTCTGGAAGGGTGCATTTAGTTTAGAAGCAGAACGTGGAAGTTGACGGTCAAGAGAAATGGCTGTGGTTCACTGCCTGGGGTTTCTGCAAATGTCTGGAAAAACATTAGGCTCATTACATGCAGTTTCACTAGTTCCAAATATATAAATACAGGTATTGGCTCACTTAGTCTCAATTCTGCTCATGAATTCCTTAAAATTTCATGTCATTGCAGAGTTTTGGTCCAACTGCACTTCCCTCTTCATTGGTGGTCATGCATGTGTCAAAGCACATGTATGGACAAAAATTGGTTAATTTACTTTGCCAAAAAACATTACAGTGTAAACACAATAAACACATAGCACGTTCCTACATGTTTATGTAAGGCAGGTAGCACATTTCAAAGAGAGGCAATTCAAAGTGCTTTACATAGGCAAAGCATTAGAACAACATTCAAAAACAATAAGCAATAAAAACCAAATAAAACCAATGAAGATAGAATAAAATGTCTTGTGTCAACATCCATAATTTTGGTTTATAATGACAGAGCTAAATAAGATTTTACGTGAACTGTGTTCTGAAGAGTTGCAAGCACTTGTATGACTGTGCTTCTGCTTTACTGCATATTAAGAGCAATCATTTAAATTACGGCATTAGCAATTGGAGTTGAGAATTTGGCTCTTCAGTCAGTGGAGTAAGACGTGCATTTGTGTGTTTTTGTTTGTGTGTGTGTGTGTGTGTGTTTTGGGTTGTTCTCACAGGACTGTGCAGCACTAGCTAACAGAGCCATTATGAGACTCAACACTGCTCTTTTTCTATTTTTCACTTTTTGTTCTCCATCTTCCTGTCTTAAGTGACAGCAGCCGAGTCCATATAATTGCTTCCCTGGACAGCAGCTTGTCACTTTTCTCTCTCTCTCTCTCTTTCTTTTCCTCCCTCTCTCTCTCTGTCATCATCTGTCCATCTGTCTCCTAGTGAATCACTAAATGTAAATCAGCACTGACCACGCAAATGTGATGTGGCTGTTATCTTTGATCACACACACACACACACACACACACACACACTCTCATAAACACGCCCTGTTACTTGGCCTCTTACCTCTTGCTGTCAGGATATGTCGGTGAATATGTCGGTGCGTGCTTTCCATTCGTGTGTGTGTGTGTGTGTGTGTGTGTGTACATTATTTAAAATTCTTCAGACTTTCATTAGGCCCAGTGCGCTGTGGGTAGCTAATGAAGCGATAAGTAGCCCTACGCACACGCCTCACCTTGTGTTTGACACCAAGAGAGGAGGAGGAGGAGGAGAAGACGAAGGTGATGATGATGAGGATTGTGAGGGCTCTCTTTTCTTTGCTGGTTCTCGGCTGCATTTGCTCATTACAAGGCGACAAATGTGAAACAGTACTATGGCTTCAGGCTGCCTCATTGGTCCTGTATTTTCTATCCAAAAGTCCATGCATATCTATATTATAATATCAGACCGTCTCAGATCTTGGATAGATTGACAACTGCAGAGATGCACAAACATACAGGTGGTGTATTGTTGTAATAGTTGCAGGGGTAGGATCAACAGCTCATGAGACTCAAAGACTTAGTTCATCTCAATGAGTCACAGTGCACTCGGTCTAATTAGTAGCAGGGGACATTTTTATGATATTTATTGATTCCACCACAGTCTAGGTATTCTTTTAAAATATTTCCTTTTTAGACAGCTGTGTAGAGCAACTCCTGGGCCTCAGACTGGTACCAGACCATGGACTATAGTTGTTATTATTATTGGCTATTTTTGCAGTAATTACTTCCACTTGGCATGGTCTGTCTGTGCTGCATCTTTCTTTTGAACTAAAGTACCCAAGATAGTTAGTCTGTCATCACCCACTTAGCTGCTCAATCTGCATGTGTTGTGTTTGTATTACTGTTGCAACTAGCTAGCTAATGAGTAAAAAAACTAAAATATTGAGAGTCGAGGTATGGGATATTTTTTGACTGTGAAGACCTCCACTCTCTGGCTTGTAACTGCTAGAAGAGGCTAGTAGCGAAAGGTCATTATTTCTTCTTGGATCTGCCTTCCAACCTTCCACGATAAGCATCTTTGCAAGTTTGAAGACCAGGTGCCACCAGGAGCTCTGATGGTGATGACCTGCAGCTAGTGCACGCTTTGGATGCATCCTTGCTAATGCTACTGGGACCGGGTATAGCAGGAGAGTTCACTGGTGGGTGACAATTTTATAAAAATAAATAAATAAATAAATAAATAAAGAGAAAGCACAGGCCCCAGGGCAGTTGGACTGGCTGCACTGCCTATATTTATGCCGCTGATGGGGTCGAAAAAGGTTTGCGGTTTGCTGTGCAGGATGGCGTGAAAAAGTTCCTTTCTCATTATTGGCTCCTACCATTTTGCAGTTTTATTCAACGTATTACATATTGTATATATTTTCTCAAGAATAAATGTATTTTTTTCATCTTCACACAACCAACAGCAGTGCTGACCAAGACCTAGAAAAGCACAGTTATGGTGTGTGAACACTTTGGGAAATGTAAGCAAAAACTACTGTTGTAGAAATCATGAAGAAACCACCTGTGGCAAATAAACAATGAACAGTTTTTAAACTCCCTGTGACAATCAGAAATGTATATATTTTTTAAACAATGCAGGCATCTCAGAAGTATGGAAAAAATGCAGATGTCTCATTAACATAATCACTTACTGTGTGTTAACCCTCAAGTTTCTCTCTTCAGTACCCAGAGTTTGTGTTTTATCTGTGGTTCACACCAATACACATGAAAAACACACAAGTCATAAACACACACGGACACACCTGGTCTCACTCCTTTGGTTGAAAGCTTCTGTACAAACCAAGACTATACACACACACACACACACACACACACACACACACACACACAACACACACAATGTTAATGTCTGATACTCATGGTCACAGTCTTATCGGGGCTCTCAACCGTGCTTTCTATGATTAAGGAGCACACAAATGCACACAAAAGATAAGAAGAGCTTATGATAACCAGCTGACCACAGAAACACACACACACACACACACACACACACACACACACACACACACAGCTGGTCTGAAGTCTTCAGAGAGAGGAAGTATACTTTGTGTGCCTCCCTGAGGTATTGTCAGGATATAGTTTTGAATTTGCGTATTTTCCTGTTTGTCCCAGTGAGACCAAGAGAGAGTGAGACCAAATGAGCTATAATGTTATTCTATTGAACTTGTTTAGATACTTTAAAAGTACTAATTTAAGGATGGAAATGTCATCAATTTGTCATTAACAAAGCCTTTTATTTAAACCTTGAATTGATTACTTTTTGTAGTGTATGCAGTTTCTGAGGAAACAGAACCGTCTGGTTTCACTGGTTTGTATGTGTGTTTTCACAGGTGCATGCGCATGGTCTCATTATGTGTGTGAGAGTAGCTGAATCACAATAGGGCTGCAACTAATGATTATTTTCATTCATGATTAATATGAGTTATTTTTTCGTTATAAATTGTTTGGTCTATAAAAAGTGAAAAACCTCCAAAAAGTCCAAAGAGACGTCTTCAAATTCCTTGTTTCATCCGACCATCCCAAATATATTTGTATTACTATTATATAGTAATTTAAATAATACTTTTTCCCCCTAATACTTCTCAAACAAAAGCAGCAAATCCTCACATTCAAGAAGCTGGAGCCAGAGAATGTTTGGCCTTTGTTGCTTAAAGTGACTGAAATGATTGATCAATTATCAAAATAGTTGACGATTAATTTTCTGCAGATGAACTAATTGATTAATCGACTAATTGTTGTTGCTATATATCACACTGAATTGTACAGGTGTTTGTGTTGTGTCCATATAGTGATACGTCCTTTTTTTTTTAGAATACTCTTGTTTGCCAGTTTTGTGATTTAAGGTTGGATTTAAGTTATTTGGTTTGATCATAGTTCATATGCAGACGGAGGAGGAAGAGGGGGAAGGCAGGGCAGAAAGGACATGAAAAGAATGCAGGAGAGGAGTGAAAAGCATCTGCAGAATGGGTGGTGGTAGGATGTTAAAGAACTGAATTGATTGATGGAAGATGAAGGTGGGGATTGACATAAAATGACTAATAGTAAAAAGGGAGATGGACAGGGGAGGTGGGCATGACGGAGAGAAAAATGAGAGTTGGAGTGATCTACTGGAAGGATCAATAGATGATGGATTGATGGTACAAAGGCCGGCAGGTGAGGAATTAAATGCACAATTTAAATGTATTATCACGGCTATTTGTTTACCGAAAGTATTTGCAACTGGTGACAAACTTTTTCTTCAAACTGCAGGCTGCTTGAGTAGCTGTACTTGATTTTGATCATTTGTTTAAAAATAAGATTTAAATCAGAATCAGTAGGTACTTTTGTTTTCCATCTTCATGGCTGTGTTTTCACTGGAAATGCAAATTTCCACATGTATACTACAAAACTGTATATAAGCACACGAAATTACGTTTGTGGATGTGTTGCATCCATTTTTAGAGTGAAATGTTTCAAAGAGGGACAGAGCGGCTGAGTGAACAATGTAGCTGTGGGCGGGTGAGTGGGCAGCTGGTTGAAGAGATGCCGAGTGTTAGATCCACTCAGCACTGCCTCTTATGCATCTCATCCCTCCAGCCCTTCATTTCTCCATCTCTCTGTCCATCTATACATCAAACACCCACCCACCAACCTCACATACACATTATATACATTTAAATACTACTACTGCAACTGAAAAAGCACAATAATAAGAGATCTCCAACTGTTGTCCATGTTTGATTTTGTAGCCACTCCTTCTAAATATTATTATCTTCCATTGTAAAGTTATTCGTTTCAAAAGTGATTTCACATTTTGTTACATTTGGTAACTACTCTGTGTCCTTATTCATGTTGCATTCAAATTTCAGGATAGTTCTTGCTCCCCTGCATGCCTGCATCTTGCTCCACACGTGTTGCATCTTGAGTCGCACTGGTGTGTGCTGGTGTTTTTGCTGTTGCAGAAGTGAATGAGACAAGAGGTCCCTGCACAGAATCTGATTCTGACATGCTGCCTTACAAGTGTGGACATATGAAACTTTGCTTCATCTACAATTATTCCTTGAGGAGAGATTTCAGGTTAGCTTAACATATTCTGGCCAAGTTCAAGCATGCTGCCGTTTTTAGTTGGGTTAGGGCCTAAAATATAAATATTACTGTTTACTCTAAGGCTGTGTGTTAGGTGGTTTTCCATGGAGAATAATAGAGTCAAATAGGTGAAGATTTTTTAGTAGTTGTCTGGTTAGAGAGTTTCTGTTCTTTGAGAATTAATCAGTTGGTTAGGACTTGGAGCTAGTTTTTAGTCCCTTTTGAAAACTTATGCTGGAAGAACGTGGTCCAAGACAAGACCAACTCTGAGACAAGGACTCGAGTACTACAGTCATGTATTACACCGTTTGTTAAAATAAATGTGGCAATGATTAACTTATCCTTCAAAGTGCTACATGCGTTGCTTTTGAAACATGGTTGCACAATTATGTCATGTATTTTTTTTTAATATATATTTCATAATAATTCAGATCTATTGAACCAACAAATATTTAAGCCCTAATATCCCCTCAAGGACTGCCATGGAAGTGGCTGGAGGACTGTGGGGGGAATGATGGGTAGAAACAGACAGAGAGAGGGAACAGAATCAAGAGGAGGTGGCGAAGATGGAGAGGAGAGTGTGGGAGGGCCGACGTGATGGAAGACAAAGGGCCCTGAGGATGAGAGGACCACTGGGGGGAGAGAGGAGAGGATGAGAGAGGAGGATGCAGCTCGTCTGAAGTGTTTACTCATGTAGATACTGTAGCAGAGAGTGGAAGGGAGGAATATAAAGCCACGGAGATGCAAAGGAGGATGAGGGTTTATTGGTGCTACAGAACTAAGAGGCACACTCATGGCTGTGTCATAGCTGTTTTAGTGCGCGTTATATTTGTAGACATACTTGCTGATGGTGTTTTATCACAGATCGTTGAAAGTACATTAAGCAGTCTGTCAAAGGAGCCACTTGTGGTTCTTCCATTCTTGTCCGGTTTCTGTCTTTTATTTGTGGAATCTCTTTTATAACGTACGCATTTCAGACAATGCAAATGTTTGGATGGCCTTTCAGATCCAAGCTGTGATCCTCTCAAAGAGGAGGATTTTTACACTTTGCAGTTCGCATTTAAGAACATCCTTGGGGGGGGGGCTTTGTTGTTGGGATTATTCAGAGGAGACTCGGTGCTCTCGTGTGTGTGTGTGTGTGTGTGAGTGAGGGAGATTGATAAAGAAAGAGCAACAGATCCATAGAGAGCTCGTCCTTCCCGGGCTGTCAGCCCACAGATGATCAAACCTTAGTTCAGGTTGAAATTGCAATGATGATGTAATTTCTAAACACCGTCCTCTGCTGCCTGGTTTCCTCTTATCAGCCTTTCATCTCTAAAGCAAATTGAAATCTTTGACATCATTACTCAAACAACTTTTCACCTGTAGTAGAGGAGAATGATCCTTGAAATGGATACAGTTATAATTTTTCACATGAAGGCCTGTAAGGGATGAAAGTATCATAAAAAGATAATAGATGACTTCCAGGCTGGTTGTTGCTGAAATTTCTTATTTAAATTAAATGTTGCCCTTGGATCATAATTCAGAATTTTACTGATAAAATTACCTGTCTTGTCAAGGTGAAAGCTTTCAGATGGAAAAACAGAAAAAACTCTAATTTAAGAATTGGCTGTAGGTCAAGGGCAAGATATCTTTTTATTAAATTTTATTGTCTAATAAATCCACACACTACGAAGAGCTGAACGTAGTCTAATTCATTTTGATCCTTGGCCTACAAAATTGAGGAAGCAGGGTCTAGCTATTTTACTGAATATCAGAAGAAAATCGTCCACAATCATAGTGGCTCTGCGAGGCTGCGCTTAGTGGTGCTTTGAGCAAAATGCTAATGTCAGCAGGCTAACATTCTCACAGCGATGATGCTAACATGATAATATTTAGCACCTATAATGTTTACCATGTTTACCATCATAGCTTATGCTGTGTTCATATGGGATGGACAATGATGGGAAAGATTCATATGTTAACTAACAACTCAAGATGGTTGCATGATACCTGAGTTGGTCATGTAAGGGTTTAAAATACTGTGCAATGACAATATGTCCATTAAATCTGGGTTTAATCACACTGAATGATGGACTTTCTCTGATGTGAGGCGTCCATTTTTGCTTGGCTTTCGGGGACTTTCGTATTATTAAGCCCCAAGTCGCATATATCAGAGCTTTCAGAAAAAAGTTTCCCAGTCGTAATTACAATGGATCGGATGTGAACGCTGCTTATAAGTTGGAAACAAAGTACAGTCACTACATTATCTTTTTATTGATGATCAGTTCTAGCGTCTTTTAGGCTAATTATCTGTAAATTAAAACAGTTGTTGAGAGATTTTACCCTGGATACAAATGGTGGGCCGGTAGACTGACCCACATTGTCATCCGTAGAGCATTAACTTGGCTAAAAATGGTTCCATCTTTACATGTCAAAATAACAGTATGATTTGTTGATTATCTAAGTGTAGGTGGGAGGAAATGCTATTCAGCTGCATTTTACTTCAATGAAAATTATATAAAAATGTTCTAATTATCAGCCTGAAATTCAAAGGGTTACTAAGCATTTTTAAAGTCGTCAACAAAGCAATCATAAGACAACGACACATGTGGATTAAACTTAGATTCTGGAGCATTTTCCCCTGTCAGCCCACTGAGTTGTTATTTCCGTGAGACTCCTCTCCACCTGAGACTTTCATCTAGGCCTCGGGGCTGAGATGAAACAGCAGGACCACCTTACACACAGCATGAGGACCAGCCCCTCGAGTTTAAGGGGTCCGCCGTGCCGCTAGTAACTCCCCTGGTTTTAATTAGCTCCTTCAACAGGGAACGTGGCAGCAGAATTGCAGCCTTCGAGGTGATTTCAACGGAAGATTTCTTTTCTTTTCCCGTGCCCCTACACACTCCTCATAGGAACATGGGGAATAATCGACATGTTCAGAAGCGGAGACCCATAATTAAGACGTTGGCGCTTTTGTGCAATTTTTGTTTTTCATGTTTTCTCTTTTTCTTTTCTTTTTTTTTTTTGACAAAGTTCACTCGGTAGCCCACTCAGTGATTGTCAGGCTGTGAATTATAAGATTATTTCTTAAGCTATTTAAGAGTTTTAGAGTTCTCCCTTTCACTGCTGGAGAAAGTATTGAGCAGGATTTGACGTCAGCCCCCGCTTGTTGGGCTGCACTGTGTCATTAGCGGCAATAGAAAGAGAGAGAGCTTTAACATAAAACCCAAACCATATTCTCTCCATCTCCTCGTAATGCCTAATGTTAGGTAGCATATTTAGCGGGTTAAAACCAGATTAGGCTCTCAGCTTAGTGTAAGAGATCCATTACAGAGTGTGAGAGAGAGTGTGTGTGTGTGTGTGTGTGTGTAAGAGTATTAGATGGGTTTTGAGGTAATTGATTTGGGTGGAGGCGGTATCTGAAGACAGACAGAGGCACATGGAAATGGAGATAGAAAAACTGGGAGAGAAGTAGAAGAGAGAGACCAAAGGACAGACAGGCATAAAGCCAATAGATATGAAGAAATGCAGTAGTCAAGAGAGGAGTATGGTGGGAAGAAAACACACAAAAAGACAATATAGAGAGATCAATAAAGATACAGAGGCAGTAGGGGGAGAAAGACAAATGCAGGCAGGCTGATAGATGAAGACACAGATACAGAGAGGTGGGGATAGATTTTTTTTTTTTGTGTTAGCCCGATCCTGTCCTTACATTTGATCTGCCTACATTGATGCTCTCTGTGAAAACTAAGACGCCTGTGGAGCAGATCCCAATTGTTGCTCATTTCTACGTTTATTGGCTAAGATTTTCCATCCAAGCCTCCAGCACCTACCCGATCTGCACGTACACTCAGTCATAGATGCCTTCACATAGAGGAGCAGTTTATACTGTGGTTTTGAAGTCTTTGTACTGTATTTTTTAATCCAAGAATGTGGACTTTGTGTCTGCCTATCTCTATTATGAGGGATTAGTTGGTACGTAGATACTGTATACTGTACAGTGATAGTGTAGCTATGATGTAAGATAAAAGAGGTGGTGTTCATGTGCAGGTTAGTGGGTACGTCCTGCATTACAGATGTTTTTAAGCCACCTCCAGATCTCTTGTCTGCTCTGCATATGTTTTACTGTTAAATACATTTTGATTTAACGGCCTGCACCAGAGATGAAAGGATACGTGTACATATGGTGCCAGCATTGAGACAATGTCCAGGTTGTCCATAACTACTTCCTGCATTTGATGCTTAAATAATTGTTCAATTTGAAAATTGACTGATGACGATTTTGATTAATATCTGAAGTCTGTTATCAAGGAAAAATTTCCAATATTCCGTTTTTCAGTTCCTCAAATGTGAGAATTTCCTGCTTTTCTTTGTTGTATATGATTGTAAATTGAATATCTTTGGGATTAGGACTGAGTCAGACCAAACAAGCAACGTGAAGACATCATCTTGGGAATTCTTTATTTTCTCACATTTTATGGACTTTACAATTAATTGATTCATCAAAAGTTAATAGCTTGCTCCTGTGGAGAACGGCTGCTTTAGTTGGCGTGGATTCCCAACAGTTTCAATGGATTTCAATAATGACTCGGAGTCACAGCCCAAAAACATCACTAGAAACTTCTCAAATCACTTCTGCAGCATAATCCACTTCTCCACCGCTGATTCATGTGTTCATTTTGCTCTAAACACTTATAGCTTCTTCTCAACACAGCTAAATACAATACTTGTGTCTTGTGCTATTTCCTCCTCATAGCTCTGAAGCTCTGTCTGAAATGGCACATTTAGCTATGGTGAAGGGAGCATTGTTTGGAAAATACGCAATAATGGTGGAAAAGTGGATTATCACTCAAGTGGTTTGAGAGGTTTCTCTTGAAGTTTTGAAACTCTTTTTTTTGCCATGCCTTCAGGTTGTGTAAGTGCTATTTTGAAACAGAAGCCACATATATGTAACCAGCTCCGACTCATCTATCACAGTTTGTGATTGAAGCACCATTTGTTTTAGCACCAAAGATCACTCATCGCTCTGATGTTTTTTTGGCTGCGTTTCTCCCTCTGATGAGTGGCAGAGACACCAGCTGCCAATGTTTTCATTTGAATAATTTAACAAACAATCGCTCAGTGATTTGTGGGCCTGAAACCTAAACTCCGGCATTCAACTTTCCATTTCCTGCGGGGCCTGACTATTTGTTGTGCACTCAGGATCAGACATGGAACTTGGCGGTGTGTGATGGTACTTTTGTGGCTGAATCGTTCTGAAGTGCGACCACAGAACGTGTACACATTGACACACAGCAGGCTCGAACACAAACGCATACATTCATGCAGATTGAGGAGTGTAGGCGGTAAATTACCTGTTGTTTGGAGCTTAGTCTGGAATAGCTCCAAAAATACTTAATTTCGCCCACTTTGGGTGTAGAAGCAAACACATTTGCATATCTTGATTTTTCACACTGATTAATGCTTAAAATGGTGCCGTAGGCCCGAAGTGGGCTGTAGTGCCTCTTAGAGGTCAGTCCCAAGAAAAAACATACTAGTGATGACAATTTTGGACATACTTACTTGCTTTTGATGTGCACACACTAGTAATATCTTAAAATGTTCACAATGACCCATACAATCAATTTATGCCCATATCATATCCTTTTGAAGACAATGTTTTAATTTCCACCTCATTATGGAAAACTATCAAAAATGCAGATTGTTTTGCAATATTTATTCACATTTGGGTGTGAAATGTAGAATTGAGTAACTTTTATCTCCCTATACATATCATCACATTACCCAGGTTTCTCATCACTGTCTTTGACTCTTAGATATCCTCTTCACTCTGTATTATGTAGATACAGAGGAAGTTCTCCCAGTATTTGAGGATGAAGCCTCTTTGGTTTTGGCTACCTGAACAATGCTGAACATAACATGCTTAACACTGTCTGCTGGATTTGGCTTCTCTATTTTATCACCAGTAATGGAAGACAAGAGCTACAAGTGATACTCGACTTATCCCCTACTCTGCCAATTGTCAGGCTTTCACTTTCACTTCCAACATGGAGCATCATTATGGGAACACAGAAATGGGATACATTAAAAAGAAGTCATAATCAGGATAGTAGTAGTGTAATGTAAGTAAAAATACAAAAAAAAATCTATATACTGTAATGTCAAAATATTTTGACAAAAATATATTTATATTTAATTTTGACTAGATTGACCAGCCCTACTGACGACACAGCAGGCAGGGAGGAAGTAATTACTGCAGCTCCAAATTCAACCAACATGAAATCTCTGTATTAGATGTGTGTTTGAAATACACTGTTGGCAAAAACATGGTTCCATCACGGGCTCAGTGGTTTCCCAAACAGTAGTCAATTTATACATGTTGGGTATGTACAGTGGTGAAACTCTTGAGACACTATTTGGAGAACAGTATGTGCATGACTTCAGGGCCAGGACAACAGCAGGTGAGGTTGGAGCTTTGATAAAGGACAGCATTGTCCTGAGGCACGCTGATATTTTCCTGCAGGTCAGAGGCTCATAGTGCAAGGCGCACCTGTCTGTAGTTGTTCACGATGCACTTTAATGTCACACAAACAGCCGTTCCTGTTTCACTTTGATCAGACATATTTTGAATAGGCAAACCCTGAGCTTGGAAAGTTAAACCTTGTGCTATTCTACTGTTCTCTGAATCAGTTATGCACTTTGTTTTATCTCTTATGGGACACTAAGAAATGATGCAATTCAGTTAAAATCTGAACACTGGTTTTGAGAGAAGTTGCTTATCACAAAGCATTTTAACTACATCACCATGGTTACATTGGACCTCAGAAGTTGCTTCTCAGTATCAAATAGCATTTTTATTTGTATGCTTGTTTGTTATGGCCTTGCCCGCAGCCTGTGTGTTCTTACTACGGTAGCATGGTTAGATGTTTACAATTCAAATGAGTTGTGGTAGTCTTTTGACACTTTGGGTTGCCAGAAGGTGCTGTTGTTGTTTTTTATTGCAACTGAATGCATGCTCTTTCTCAGCGATGCCTGCTGATTTAAATAGTCAAACCTGAGAGCTGCTCAGTGCAGTTTCACTTTGCTACTGTTAACCTCTGAGCAGATCCAGTGGGTCAGTGGAAACACTGGGCTTTGCTCAGTAGTTCCAACATAAGTAGTCTCATTTATCTATCTATACATATTTTCCAGGCTGTGATGGATGATTCTCTGGTCAGAAGTCACAGCTGTTTTCACAGGATGTTACAAAGTGTTATCTGCTTGGAAGTTGCATTTAATTTATGGCATAGTTGGGTCCAGTGTACTCACCTCCTCAGCATTGTGTACATTATGTGTCAGGTCATTGGTGAATTGCTTCAGCTTGTATTGATTAGTGTTATCAGAGATCCTAGTTTTCCCACCTTGTTGAGTTTTGTGGTGGTTTTAGTTTTGGCTGTCCAGTTGAATTATGTCTTTTTGAGTGTTTTTATATAACATATACACATATAGTGTGTTTTCCTTAAATACTCAACCTGTGCAACACCTTTTCTCTTTTTCTCTTGTCACACACACAAACACGCACACACACACTGGGTTTTTAGCTACACATTCCAGATCAATTTATTACCACCTCATTTCACAGCCCATGAATCCGTCCATGGCTGTTTTGATGTGAGGCTGTTTAAGGCTTTATAGGTTTCTAATACTCTATACATTCACTCTGTTCCTCCCCTTCAGCCTAATAACACAGTGTTATATGTGTGCGTGTGTGTGTGTGGTTTTATCAATGGGCCTTTACACATTGTGTTTTTTTTTTTTTAATCATTTAGCTAGGTATCTCTGTTAATAGGAAAGGAAGCCTGTTGGAAATTTGCTGACTGGATTGTAACATAACATATCAGTAGGATTTTCTCTTTCTGACAGCCTCTATACAGGTGATAACCTTTGTTGCTTTATGGGACTAAAATGAAATATGACTGTTCTTTCGAATACAGCTGACGTTTTCAGTTTCAGTAAAGGGACATCATCTTCTGGAAAGAAATGGAGAAAACATGAAACTCAGGCAGTGATTGGAAGAGATACTCTTTGATATTAAGGAGTAGTGCTTATTTGAATTGTGACATTAAGAAATATTATCACTGGCATGAAAAAGAGGCTATCATTTGCCAGTAGTATTTAAATGTTTAGAAATACTACCTGCACTTCAGTATTCATCAGTATTATTGTTTCTCTGACATATAGTATACAGTATATATAGCAGTCAGGCTGTTGTTTTTAAATGACAAAAGGTGTGTATGTGTGTGTGTCACAGTGGATTCCCCCTACATAGTGGCTCCCTATTGGCTTTCTAGCTAATGTGCTGTCTTTCTCTCTGTGTATCTGTCTGTCTGTCTTTATGACTGTCTGTCTGTGGTTTTGGTTGTTTGTGCCCAAATGTTCTCTTTTATCCCTTCTTTGTTTGTCACTCTGCCACATTCGGCCTGTCATTTATTTTCTTTGCTTTTCATGTGAGTTGTTTTTTTGCATGTTTTTTGACTGTGTGTCTCCATTCTGCATTCCCCACAAACTGCTTTTCTGCTTGTTTTTTGAATGTCTGCTTTAAATGTATGTTTGTGTTTGTCTCTCACACGTCCCCGTCCATTTATGTCTGTGCATCTCTTTCTTTGTGTCTGTTCTTGTCTTCTTCGTCTGTCTTTTCCTCTCGTCGCTGTCTCCATAATGTCCCCTCCTCCAGCCTTTGTGACTTTGCTGAACGGGGACCAGGCTCAGGATGCCATCCGCTCCCTCCATCACAGCACTGTCCGGGGACGCCTGATCAACGTCACGCTGCAGCCCACCGACTCCCTGCTCTGCCTCACCAACCTGCCCCACACCTTCACCGCCCAGCAGTTTGAGGAGCTGGTACGCGCCTACGGAAACATCGAGCGCTCCTTCCTGGTGTACAGCGAGCTAACGGGCCACTCCAAAGGATATGGGTTTGTTGAATATATGAAGAAGGACTCTGCATCACGAGCCCGCTCTGAGCTGCTGGGCCGACCGCTGGTATGCTTCATGTTTGATTATATGATACATTTATCTATAAGACAGAAAGCTCTATTGAAGGTCTCCTGTTTCTTTGAACCCTTTTTGATGTGTGCAGGATGAGTAGAAAAGATGCATTTTAGTTTGTTGAGCCAAACCTGGGCTAAACCTAAATTGATTTGACTTGAATTGGCACGATTTGCCTGCAGTTTATGTGATTTTACTTGATTTGATAAAATCTTACCTCACATTTTATTTTTAAGTTACCTTATTGTAACAACGGATTTGATTAGACTGGACTACTGGCCAACACAAAGCAGGTTCATATTTATATAGTTTTATTTAATTTAGCTCCAAACAAAACTACCACCAGTTTCCCTGATTTTGATTCAAACATAAAAGTGAGCAGAAAGAGGGATACATTTGAGTCTTTGGTCACATCCTCACATTGAGTTGTTTACTCCCACAAAACTTGGCTGAAACTTGTAAGCATCAGTCGTGATTGATAGAAACTGGCCAATCAGGGGAGAACAGTTAATCAGTACAAATACGGGTTCTGCTAGTTGAGTTTGGTTTCAATTTATCGCGCAAGTATAAAATATACAATTGGCAGTGTAAACACACAAATTATCTGTGGGAAGAAAAAAAAACATCTAATTTTAGAGCACCAAAATCTGTTTACTTTAGATTATACAACAGTTTGTTTGACCTTGCATTTTTGATCGTCTCGATCAGTGAAACAAAAACCATAGACAGAAGTGCAGCTGAAGAGCTGACAAGCTTTCAAATCAGCACTTTAGAGCCAAGAGAATGAATATATAATATGAAGAAAAAGCCATATTTACAAATTTATTTGTAATAAATGCAGAATTAAGAGGGTACTTATGTAGTGTAGGAGTGTAAAGCCAGTTCATTTCAGGGTCTTAAAAATCTGGTTCTGTATAACACTACTGTGATTGTGCAGGGCGATCGTTCATTGATGGTGCAGTGGATGGATGTCAACCAGCTGAGCCAAGAGGAAAACCTGCACTCCAAGTGTCTGTGTGTGAACCGGCTGCCGCTGGACCTCTGTGACTCTGAAGAACTGACCCAGCTCTTCTCTGAAACCTACAAACCTGTCTTCTGCCAGGTGAGTGTGTGTGATGAGGGTGTCATACAGATTCTGTAGTACTTTGCATTGCAAGTATATTGTACAGAAAGTTATTAATTCTTAGCCTTTCATTGTATGATGAAAGCGGAGACATCCAAATATGACAGGCAATTCAGCAAGTATAATAAAAGCCTAACGAAAATGTGACAGGGCCTTTTAGTTTTCACACCTTGTACGAGCAAGATCAGATCTGCAAAATGATGTATCCAAGAGGTTACGGCTCATTGAACATGTCTGCTCTGAAACCAAGGTTTTGAGAATAATGTTCCCAAATTCTGTTTTTCATTTTCTCAGAGCTTCGTAGTGTAGTAGCAGCAGTAAAGAAAATGTAATTCATTGATAATGTCACACAAACACCACTGAGGGGTCTGTTCTTCATAATGTTTGACACTCTCACTTTGAAATGGTTCCCTCCTTCCACACACACACTTTTATCAGTCGAACACCACCAGGTGGGTGGTGCTGATATAAAATTCAGGGGTCAGTGTCCCTATTGGCCAACCTCGCAGTATCACCAAGCAACTGTTTCCATGGTGAGGTGTGGCTGCTGGGACTCCAGCCCCGCCCTTCAACTTCCTCCCTCCCACTCTGCTCTGGTTGTTGTTTTTTCCTTGCTCAGTTCAGCTGTGTTATACACCACCCTGCCCCATTACATCAACTCCACCCCCACATGCCCATTTAGACATCACTCAATGGGTATCTGTCATCTACTGCATTTCCAGTTTTAGCTCCACCCCTCTGCCCCACTCCCACATAAAAATCAATACACCCACATCATCCTGGTCCCATGATGCTTTGTGGGTGTTTTGCTCATGTTGCTTCGCTGTTGCAGAACCAGCAGGCTTTGACCTATGGTTCAGTGTTTTTTATGTACCCTACAGTATGTGCTTTCCTGTGTGTGTATTACTGCATTTCAATGTGTATGCACTAGAATACTGAAGGTACAAAGTGTATGAAACCCTGTACACTGAATTGAATTGATGAACAGGATGCAGAAATGAAATAAATTCTAACTTCAGCATGCTCACATGCTCACAGTGATAATGCCAACATGATGATGTTAGCAGGTATAATACTGCTAACATCTACTGTATACTACTATACATGCATTATACCAGCTATTCACAGTTAGCGTGGCTGATAAAATGTGTGATACTAGACTGGCTAGCTGGCTATAGACGTATAATCCAAGGTCATAAATTCACCACATCTCATTAACTAGTCTTGCTTGTCCTTAAGGTGGATATTAACAAAAGCAGATATGTAGGCCAGTATTCGCTTGCTCTATCGGTTTCAGCGTATATGTTGGCCAAAAGTAAGTAAAAACATAAGGAAGATAAGTAAAAAGACAAAGACAAATTGCAGAACAGAAATGCCAATTTGTTTTAGGTAATGTCCCAGTTAGTATATATCTTGCTCACAACTCTTTAATAACCAAATGTACGATTCTTATAAAAAATGGTTATTTTTAAAAAGAATAGATATTTTCCCCATATATCATTATCAGATTTTATTTACCAATATATTTGGACAGTTGGGATAATAGTGATATAACGTGACAATATTTTAGGGGTGACATTGGTGCTTTGGGAAATTTTTGCACACTTTGACGAGAACATTTTGAACAAGTATTTCAGCTACTTTGTGGACGTGAAGTTATGAAAAATATGCCACTGAACTATACTAGCGCTTTAAACACCAGGAAAACACATCACTTAAATTTAGGCCATTTCACAATATAATACTATAACAGCCAAAATCCAGTATCATCCTTGTATCAGTTTGAATATCCCTATATTACTCAGCTTCACTTCCTGCATTTTGGTACGTTCAGCCTTTCATACACTGAGCTGCTGTTTTGTGCCTGTCAGGGAAAGAAAATGTCATTAATGATAACATAATCAAAGGGGTTAAAATGACAGCACAGTTGGACAGTTTGGATTATCTGTAATCCCCATATAGATGGGGTGGGGGGGGATTTATGGGTCCATGGAAAGCTTTGTGAACATTTGTGTCTTTATATATTTATTTTTCATAATGTAATTGAAATATATCATCTTAATTTACAATCCCAGCCTCATTTAAAATATATAATTATACATAAATGAACATTTGCATATTTCTGCAGGAGAGCAAACATGACAAGCTCGAGTGGAAGGTTTTGTAGGAGTTTGCATTCATTTAAAGCACTGTGGCTGATGTTTGTTTGTTTGCGGACACTGTCAGCTAGTCAAGTGTGATACTACTGGGGATACACTTGATTTCAATGCAAGAAATACAAACATTGTGTGAAAAGCGTTAAATCCCAGTGCGCCATCTCTGTTGTAAGGTACACACCCAGCTATGGTTAGTGCAGTCTTTCTGGTTTACCATTTTCCACCATAAAGATTCATATATTTGGCCTACGTGTTTAAAATGCTGACCAAATAATCGCAACATCCCCTGTTTGACGACTTGCAAACCTTTTTGTATGTGATCTCTTCTTTTTCTACCTTCCCATATCTTTTTAAAAAGATAGCTTAATATTAGTGGTTTATTAAGTGAAAAGCGCTGCTCTATCTGCTTTATTCCTGTTTCTACTCGTCATACAGGTCAGAGGTCGGTGTCAGCTGCTGCAACATCATTCCTAAAGATCTATTGCTCATGGTCACTTAAACAGTTACGATACCTAAAAAGAAGTTGGTCTTCTTTGTTTGCTGCATTTTCGTCTCTGTTAAATCATTACCTAATGTCATCGACTGCAGTGTGTCTTACATAAACCTTCTTCCTCCTCTGTGCACATACGTAGAACTCAGCCCTCTTGTCACTTTACCTCTGTTCAGCGTGCACTTAACCTGTAGCCTTGGCCCTGAGCGCTATAATTCTGCTACCCACGAAAGGGCCCTCCAGACAGCACTTTAGCTTGAGTCAGCCGGGAGAGATGGACGGAGGAGAGGGTAAAGAATGTCAACCATATTAGAGGGAAGGACAGCAGGATGGAGACAGTAAGGAGGGGTGGGAAGAAGGGAGGAGAGAGGGCGGTGCTGAGAATGCCAGACCTATTAGAGGGAGGAGAGGGCTGACAGTGTCAGGCCTAATAGAGGGAGGGAGATGGGGAGAGATGGAGAGCTGAAGTGAAATGGTGGGAGAGAGGTAGACTGTCAGTCACAGTAGGAAGATTGTTGGCATATTTGCAACTGTAAATGTAATAATGAGGGCTGAGAGCAAGTTAAAAACTCACATTTACCTTGAGACAAAAAAGAACAAATTAATGGCAGACTGAGCAGAGACGGTTGCTCTTGTCTGGCTCAATAAGGTTGTAATGTCATATGTTGGTACAGTGAAATACAGCACACATACAGTAGATGACACCCCTCACACCTCGTATATTTGTTTTCTTATTTTCCTGTATGTTCTTTAGCAACTGCTGGAACCATTCGCCACAGTTGCACTGTGCAGTAGATTATGGTACCATATTGCACAGACAAGTACTGTTAAGAACAACAGATCTTAAGCTTATAATTTCCAACGATACACAATATATTTGGCCATATTTCATAAAAACGTATGTACAATGATGCAGCAAACATTTAGAATTATTCCATTTGAAACTATAGTGCAGCCATTACAAAAAATGCAAAGTATTTGTTTTGAAGATTACACATAATATACTGTACACTGTAGGTGTTATTTAGCTCCAAGGAAGTGAAGGCATATGTTTAATGTGATGTAATACAGTGTCCGTTTTTTCACTCTAGAGCTACTTAAAGGGAAAATGCAAGGGGGAGGGGTTAGAGTGGTGCTGAAATGGTTATTTTGCCCTTGCAAGTAATACTTATTCAACTGAGGACATTATGCAGTTCTTATACTATCCTGAGTTAATTACAGGCTTTTACGTTTGCTGTTTTCAACACCTGGTTCTGTGTAGGACTTAAGTCATTCCAGGAGATGCTTGTTTGGAAAAGGAACAGGTAGCAGAACAGCCACCATGGCAATAGTGTCCAGTTACTGGCGGCACTATTTAATTGACAAGCACAGTCAAAAAGCATCTCAGCAGTGACAACTGAGAAGCAAGGATGTCAATTAAATAAAAAATTCATGGGCCTCAATGTTTTTCTCAGCGCCAAGTGAAACAAAATGAGGTATAAAAGACTGTGGGATGAATCAGAGATAATTCTGGATGCATGTAAATATAGGAGGACTAAGAACTCTTAAGAGGATAGCATGGATTGCAAAACCAATCAAAGTAGGGCTGAATGGATGGACTGATGGCTATAAAGATTGATAAAAAGATTAACCTCCCTACAAATCAGCACTTTTCGATGACGGACCAAAGAGTCTGTAAGAGGAAAAACAACAATGAGAAAACCTAGGCAGTTGCATTTTTTTTTTCAGAAGCAACTGAGAAAAACTAAGTTTGAACATGTAATGTGATTTGCTCTGAAAAACATGTTCCTCAAAATCATCGGCACTGATTGTTGCACAGCTAATTAAAGTCTTTCCAAGTACATTCTTTAGATGCTTGACACAATTATCGCCCCCCTTTGGTGAACCTTGCAGTGTTTTCAAAGTTTTACTCAGAGAAAGAATAACTCGAAGAAAGATGTCATGTTTAATTGTGCGATGCAGCACACAAAGATAATGAAAAACCACCGCAAACATTTGTTGTTCAACTTCGATTTAGCAGAATTGTTTCATGCAAGATCACCCAATCTTAAGACCAATGATTTCTTGATTATTTCGTCTGTAATCTTCCACTTTTAAATTATCTTTTTTAGCGATAGTCGCACTTTCATCCACTGAGTCTTGCCCTCTCTCACACACACACACACACCCTCTGCTCGACTCATCCAGCTCTCTTTTCATAAAGGTCTTTACAGTTAAACTTGTCACTGTGACAGGTCATGTACCTTTCTTCACAGACAGCTGTGACGGGGCTGTCGTGACCTCATCACTCAGTTCAGACAGCTGACGTGGCCATTTAAAACTCTGTCTCTCTCTCTCTCACACACACACACACACACACACACACACACACACACACACACACACACACACACACAAACACACACACAGGGGTGCTCCACATAGTCTTCGCCCTGTCAGTGACTCAGTCAGCATCTCTTGGCTGGGGAGCACGACTTGGGGTCAAGAGCTGTCAGACACACTGATAGCTAGCTTCACATGTTTGGTTTCTGCACTCTTATACACACACACACACACACACACACACACACACACACACACACACACACATACAGAGACATACTGTACATAACGCATTTGGGAAAAGACCATTTATTCTGACTGTTTTTTTGTTTTTGGTTTTTTTTTCTAAATACCTGTCAATACCTGCACAACTGAGCTGTGATATCAGAGAATATTGACACATTGATTGTTTTCTCCTTACAAACTTCTGCTGTCTTTGTGTTACTGTGCTGATAAAAATCAGCACTGCACATAGTACCCTAAGTCTTTGATCAAGCATCCTTCTTGCCTTGGTGACTTCGGTGAAATGTCCTCACTTGTACTTTATATTTCTGCTGTTGAACTAATTAGACTTGCTGATGTTAGACAAAGGTAATTCCTAATGTCTGCCAAGGAACTTCTATTTTCACCTTCTGATGCAAAAATACTTAAAGATGAACACAACACATCAAGTTACTGACATACATCACGTAGCTAAGATACACTCTCCTAGGCTACATCTGAATTAAAGAGCTGCGAACATGACATCTGTGTCCGTCTAAATAGTTTTCAAGATTTTAGACATTTGGTCAGATTTTAGATTTTAGGTCAGATGCTAAGTTGGTGTTTCATGTCATCAAAAATATTTTGAGTAACTGACCTTAATCCTCACATCTGCATGAACTCAGACAACTCAAAGCAAGATTTGGGAACGACAATCAGCATGTCTTGTGATTTGATCATCAGGTTTATTAAACCCATAGAAGACTTTGCATATACGGTTTTATATCTCTATGAAATGAGTTTCTATGGCAGGCTGTCATACTGTACAAGTGAAAAAAAGGGGGTTGTCAACTGCTGTTTTGCTAAAATTCAAGTTGAGTCCCACTGCACTTTAACTTGAGTCATTTGACAGATGTTTGACTATGTTGTCAAAACCAGGGATGGCATTTCAGTGCAAGTCAAGAGAGTTTGATGTAACAAAATACTTTAGATATGCTTAATTTCCAGCTCTCCAAAGAATATATGATGTATTCAGAGATTATGCAACTAGTTACATTTCAATTACAATTTTTCTCTCATCTACAATACATATAGCTGATATTCAACACTGTGGACAGTGAAGGCATATTACACCACTATAAATAGCAAATTAAATGCCAGTAGAGTTTATATGCATGTTGTTGGGATGTTAAAAGAACTGAACTGAGCAAAGTTTGCCCAAAGGCCTCATTAATCAGCTTCAGTACACACAAGTCAATTACACACCAATCAGCCCAGTCCAAATCTATTGAGACGGAGGTCATTAATTGTGATGTCCATCATATGAACAATAAAATATACAGTGATCATAGGTAATGTAATACACAGTGCTGTATCACTGCTGATTTTAGATGTCCATCATGACAGAAAAGCCTGCTGTGCTTTACACATCATACCGTGGACCTTTATGATGCAGTGAGTTAAATTAGTTTGTTATTCCAACTTTACTACCTGTTGGCCAAAGCATGAAACACAGTCTGTTAATTATACTGATGTAGGGTAATTACACTTTGCAGGAGAGGGCCAATCTGTTTTTGATTTACATCAAGGATCATTTACAGAATGAAGGCTGAAGTACCAACTTTATGCAGTTAATTACTCTCTTCATTTTTCTAAATTATACCTTAAGGACAAGGTAGAGCAACTGCCAGACATTACAATAAGTAAAAGATAAGTAAAGGGGTTCCAATAAAAAAAAAAAAAAAAAAAGAACTTACAAAACTACACATGAACAGTGTTTCAGTCACTTTGTTGACTTAATTTCTGCCATACATTGTCATCGTCAAACCATGTTGAAAATGTCCAGGCTACTTTGTGGTTATAGTGAATGTTACATGTTCACTACTGTGTCCTGCCTGGATAAGAGACGGCAAAAATGCATTTCTTTGTATTTTTAGAGGATACACATGGACATAAAGAGAGATAACCAAATGACAGCTGGCATATACAAGGCACATGCCTACTTTAGATTTACATAATTGTTTGTGCAGATCTGAATAATGATTGAATATTTTATATAGTGTGAGTATAGTTGGAGAACAATTTGGGTAGAAAGAGAGGCTCACTCCGTCTTCACATCATTACTCACGCATGCACACACACACATAGTTGATGGTAGCTTGAATATCATTTGCACACAATGTAATTTAAATCCAATTTAATATGTAATGAATGTTTCCCAGTTTACCCACTTCGGTCTTATTTGTTGTGTGCGCACACAAAAATATGATTAGCAAGTTTTTATATGTTTTTCCTCTTGTCTTTTCTGGCTCATATCCTCCGTTAGCCTCCCTCACTCTCTTCACCTAATCCATCACAGATGTTTCTCTCCTTCACTCCTCTTTCCTCCTCTTCCTCTCTCATTTTCTCTCCATCCCCTCCTCACTCCCAGTCTCTGCCCCTCTTCCATCCATCCTTCCATATCTCAAGAGGTAGAGTGGTTCAGGTCGTTTCCATACAGTTTGCTTAATGTATGCTGATGATAATAGCCTATCGACCTACTCCTCCACACATACATCCATTTTCCTCCCTCGTTCCCTCCATCCATCCAGCCTCTGTTCAGACCGGAGGGAGCAGCAGACGAATGAGAGGAGGGAGGGAGGGAGGGATGGATGGAGGGAGGGATGGATGGAGGGAGGGAGGGATGGATGGATGGAGGGAGGGAGGAAGTGGAGACCCACTTGATTGAGCGCTGATGGTAACCGGCATCAGCACTCAGGCTGAGAAAGTACAAATACATTTCTCTCCCACTGATTCGTAATCTGTCCATTTTTATAATAAAAATGTCTGATGTGATTATATTGCATGTAAGTGTGATTACATGATAGTTTTTTTTAGGTTTAATTGCAATCAAAAACTGAATCTTGGTGCTGTGGGCTGTCATGTAAATGCTGTTAATATTTCCTTGGTTGGCTCACACAGTATACTTTACAGCTGAAACTGTCAGTTATAGTCAACAGAAAATGAAATCGGCAAGAATTTAGTTTAGAAGTTTTTAAGCTTCGTCTTCTTTGATAATAAACTGAATATCTTTGGACTTTAGGCTGTTTGTTGGACAAAATATGCAATTTTAAGTCATTACCTTGGCTTTTGGTAATTTTCTGACCAAACAATGAGGAAAATAATTGGCAGATTAATCTATCTATAATGAAAATAATCATTAGTTGTAGCCCTACTATACTTATTAGGCATCCACGTCAAATACATTGGGGAAAGGGACTTTGAAACAGGCCCAGGGTAACATATCATAAAGACAACAACCATGCTTCTTGATTTCAAAAAATAGAAATATAAAATTATTAAAGCTAATTTGTCCATATAAATGGACCATCCAATCTGTGTGTTGCTATAACCTCTTTAATGTTTTGCTTTATGTGGGCACATTAAAAGCTTGAATAAATATTTTGACCCTTCCTGTTGTGTTTAAGGAGCATCACCTTATTTCAGGCAGAGCACTAAAGTCGTAGTCTGGTCTGGAGCTTCCAAGGCACATTCATACTATGCAGAATAGGCCTTTGCACACTAGACATTTTGAGAACAATGGCAATCATTTTTCAGATTGTGCGTACTCTGACTGCAATAGAAACAAGCGAAAAGAACTTCACAAGCAGAAAAGGTACACACAAATTCAGCTCCATCTATTTCTTCTTGCGTCATGTCTACTTTATTTGGATTTATTTCAATTGGTCACTGTGTATGATAACATTTGCACATCTGGCCACTCTGAATTAAAGTCTGACTGATGCTGCATGTTTGAGGTTTTTTTTTTTTTACTAGGTGCATTACATAAAAGTTTTTGATGAAGATCCCCTCAATTTTTTTGTGACTTGGATGGGCACTGAGCAGGACATTTTGCAGTTGAAAAAATAAATTGTCAGTGTTTCTTGGGGGACAAACATGTAATAGAGACACTTTCTAAATGACCTCAAACATATCTTTGGCATTTCTGTACTGACACCAATGTATCTACTACAATGTAACAATCTTTTATCGGCTGATATATCAACCCACCCAGCTCTACTCTGAATGCTCAGTGTCTCCAACCGATTCAATTTGTCACTTGTATAGTAATTTACAAAAAAACCTATGTAAGTATGATATAAATAAATGAAAATAGCTCAGGTGCACTTGATCTGTGCACCAGATACCTAAACAGTCAAACAGTAGACACATCCTTTGAAAGGTAAGATAAATCAAGCACTCCTCATGTAATTTTTTCAGTTTTTGTATCTGATTCAGCCACTACCAACAGTAGGTCAAGTGGTGTGTTTTAACCATAAGCCATTAGCTTTTAGTCATTGTCATTATCCAATATCATCCATTAGCTTTAAGCTATTATCCTGCATTATTTAGCTGCCCTTCACACACTGGAAGTGACTGAACCCTCTTGACAGAAAAGTCTATCGTCTTCGGAAGTAATGTTACTGGTCAGCAGTACTGTCTGGCCTGGAGAGGTCCGTTTATTGACCAGTAACTGTAAAGAAAATGTGATAAAATTGTTCCATCAACTTTTCAGGTTTAAAAAGACTAGACGTTTCACTTTTATGTAGCCATTAAATTGGTAGCAGGAGATTGTTTGGTTTGGATCAGTCCCCATTTTGTTTTCTTCTACACACATACGGAAACGTGTGTTTGATTGTGTGTGTATGTGTGTAAGGCTACTCCCTGGAGCAGAGCAGGAAGAGGATGCATCTCTTACATCATGTCATTTTTTTATCTATCCTTTTTGACAAAAGGAGCTGAGACGAGCTCTTTTACCTCCACCACAACACAGTTATCTATCAGTTACTGTCTTGTCTCACACACACACACACACACACACACACACACACTTAAAAATTAGAGTATATGTTCTTGTTAGAGTCAGAGTTGCATATATAACTTTGATCCCCTATTTGAAACTCTTGTTGATGTGTTTGCGTGAATTTGAGGAATACATTTGTTAGCCTAAAGTCTCAAAACGATATGACTGAACTAGCAATAAGCTAACAAATTTGGACTTGTTTGCAGTCTCACGCCGGTGACTCACTTTTGCGGAGTACCATCACCATGGTAACGTCGGCTGCATAAATAGCTTGCTCTAGAGGAGATTGCGTTTTGGCCATTGAATCCAAATATATAAAATGCCCTACCAGTCAGCTTTCTGGATAAATGGTATTACTATTCCTAGTTAGAGCCGCGAACTTGATGCAGAAATAGAAAAGAGCCTGTTTGCAGGGACCTCCTTTGCTTGCCCTGATGATTTATTAAAATAGAATAAATTAAATAAATGTTTCCAGGCATTTTGCCCTCTCTGGTGAGGAAAAGGAGGGCTAGTATTAAGCAGCATGCAGCTTATATTAGATGATTACAATTATCAGTGAGTACATTTCCTCTTGCATATTGAAGGAAAAAGCCACTCAAAAACACATTCACTCCATTAAAACAGCTCTTGGCGATAATACCTCTGGTGGTGTATTCGTTTTTTATTACTGCAGATAATTGGTGAAGTCTGAAAGGAGAAAATGAGCAGTGACATTAGGTTTTTGTGTCAGTTAATCAGAACAGAAGTAAGGTCTTGTCGAGATTCAACAATCACACAAGAAAATATGTGAGGCAGAGATACCCGTTTCTCCCTGAACAGTGACTTTAATGGTTCATGTCGTGTTTTGTGTTGGGCATAGTTCTTGTTTCTTCACTGCTGGCGAGAACCAGTGGCATTGCTGTTTACATCCACACAGGTTTCATTTGGCCAACTTGCTCCTGAGGCACTTCAGATCATCCATCCTTGCATTATCTGTACCTGCTTATCCTGTTCAGGGCTCCACAGGGCTGGATCTGATCCAGCACACTGGACAGATCACCAGTTTATCACAGGGCTGACACACAAACATGTTCACAATCACTCTCACTCCTACGGGCAGTTTAGAGACTCCCCTTCACTTAACCTACGTGATCTTGGATTATGTGAGTTAACCAAAATCCGAGCAGACATGAGGAAAACAAGAACACTCTTCACAGAAAAGCCCCAGCTGGTTGGCAGATTCAAACCCAGGACCTTTTTGCTGTGAGGAGACGGTGCTAATAACAGAGGGACACAGTAGTTGTTTTTCAAAATGATCAATAGAGGGGTAACATGTTGGTACAACTGATGAGAGATACCTGGAACGGCATACTTTATCACATTTTAGTGAAGGTCTTAAGTAATTAATAATAATACATATCAAATATTTGTATATACGTTCTGCGTGTGTAGCGTGAAGAGGGCTACAACTTTCATTTCATTGTGCAACCCTGTGTTGTAAAATGACAAATTAACCTTGAACCTTGAGGCAGTTTTGGATATTTCCTATCCATATAGGAAATTTGGATATAACAGGAGCAGCAAACAAATGAGGGGAGGCAACCATCATCCTTTGATTTTAATCAGACACTTGAACAGGAGAGCAAGTGGTAAAAGGCAGCAGCTTGTGTACATAACCCTAATAATTATATGAATGTAACCCAAGTAATAATGACATTATTCTGTGCCCCAGTAACGCATGTCAAACTACAGATCTCGCAGAGGTAAAGAAAATGAAGCTATGAACCGGTGGAGGTTTAAGTAAACTTTTTTTTGGAGCAAAGCTGCTGCAGAAGCATAAATAATCTTCGTGGTTAAATAAAATAAAAATGGTCAATAAGTGAAGTTTTTCTTGCCCTGGAGCACAAAATGTCCACAATACATTGTGTGTATATGTGAGGGGTTGAGAGAATAGTCAATACCAATTACCAATGACTGTGTGCTGAGAGTTCTGACTTTGAAAACTCACTTCCCGGCCTTCACTCCCTCCTCAGGCCAAAAAAGCATTAAGTGTTGTTAAAAAGAATTGTGTGTGGTATTAGTGACGTTTTTTTTTTTTTTTCTCGTTTTTTTAACTAATGACTTGTCACATGATTTGTACTGTTAAAAGTTTCAAATTTAAACTGCCAATATGCACGTTTTAAAAACATATCTTTGTACAATTTAAAAAGCTGTAACCTTAATTTAAAAGTTAGTTTTCATAATTGAATACTATCTTCCAGCTCGCTCAGGATGAGGGCAGCCCAGTCCGAGGCTTCGGTGTGGTGGAGTATGAGAGCGCAGAGCAGGCAGAGGCTGTGCTGATAGAGATGGACCGAACCCTGGTGGGAGGACAGGAGGTCCGTCTGTCTCTCTGCACCCCCGGCACCTCAGGGAGAAGCACCCTGGCTGCACTCATCGCCGCCCAGGGTATGGTGAGTATGATGCACGCAGGAGCGGCACAAACCATCATATAAAAGGCACGCACCTACACATACCGCATATACCCGCCAATACACAGGATTAAATATTACAGGCTCTCCTGACATTCATGCAGAATCCCAGTTCAGTTATCAAAAGACTGATGTACTAAACCACAAATAGTGATCTTAGAGGATATCAGTTTATTTCATCATGAATCTACAGAATCATCAGGCACGCACAGTAGTTTACCAGCCACCAAATCTAAATGTTAGAGTGCAAATATGTCACTACGGTCCACAAGTGTGCTCTCCCCATTGCTAATGTTTTGTTAAGACTTACACCACAACAAGGGATCACTTTCAGAGTCTAATTTCCCAAAAAAATAAGTAAAAAAACAAGTAAAATATTCAACATTGCAAATGAGGTCTGTTGTAATACATGCCAAACATAGTTTCACCCATAGAACCAGGGCCATCAGCAAGCAGTCAAGCAGTCCAGATGTCTCCCACCCATTTAACGAGTACAAACTGCAGCCCTCTGGTCAAAGGTTTAACCCCACCACCACCACCACCCCACCCTCTCTGTAAAATAAACAAAGCAGATAATTCATCCAACTTGTATTAGTTTTCTGAATAAGTGATCCAAAGCACAATTATTATTTCACAGTTTTTGCTCATACACAATTGTATTTATGCCATGGAGGGGAATCTTATAAAGTTCAGAATTATAGTTCAGTCAGCCAACTCACATGGAATGGATTATTATGAGAATGCAGAATATCTGTATTTTATATTTGGTTTCTCGGCTCTAAACCTGTCACTCCCCACAGCAGAGATTGGGGAGTGGTGAAGATAACTTCCCTCACAGGGGATCTTAGGTGTAGCGCCTACAGGGGGGATGCTACTGGCGGGCTGGAGGTGGGGCTTATAAAATGCTGTTTGAACAGAAGTGAGTGCTGCAATTATAGCGACATGTTCTGTTGAGCAGTGTAGAATCTGGCATGCATGGCAAAGCAAAACAGAAACGCAAGAGCAGAGCAGCATGGCTTAACTACATCACCCAATAGCAAGGGGTGCGTTGGATACATGTTGTTTTGAGTAGAGATTGTCCTGTGTGAGCATATTAGTGCACAGCCTAAACAAGCTTGCAGACTTCACTGCATTTGTGTGAAGAGCTTATTATATGCAAACCTACCTGAATAATCTCTCATGGAGCTGGTAGCTGTTACATACAGTACATGTACCTCAGTGTTGTGCTAGTTGTTAGCAATGTAACATATGAAAGCAGTATTTGAATTTAGTGGATCCAGCTCCACTGAAAAAAATAAATAAATAAAAACATACATTTAAAAAAAAAACAAGCATAAATCTCTTTTGACAGGGATGATGACGAACCATCTTCTCCATAGAAACATTTCCTCAAATCTGGAAGTCTGTACACTGTTTCACCAAAACATCAGACTTTCCAGGCTTACATGTAAACACGCAGACACGCTCACAGCTACATCTAATTTATGAAGCCAGTGCCAACTGCTTATTGCACAGCCAGCGTTCATATATACTGAGGTTTGACATGGTGCATATGCATGAACACACTCTGGCTGAAATAGTCTTGCTATGCTGCAACTTGCATTGCTGTGCTATCCCTCCTACACTGTACTGTGGTAGCAGAGAGGCACTGACATGATAATTATAGTTCTATAGACTGATTGGGCTCCTCCACTGTCTCCTGCTGCCTGAAATAAACCAGACTCGCAGCCTGCGACACAGTATGACACTCATACATACACACATACATTCAAATGGATATACACAACAGCAGACTTAACGCACACACGATGTAAATACAAGTGAGAGTTCCAATCACTTGTGGAAAAGGAACAGTACTTGTTCATTTTCATGGGTGCATGGATTTATATATAATTATGCACTCACAGGTACAGAATTTAGATACAAAAGTGGGTAAGTAAACATTTCAAGCTAAGTCTCAATGCTTTTGCAATCAAAATCTGAGCAAGTTTGTGTGTGAGAGTGTGTAAGGGAGTGAGAGAGGGACAGACAACATGGTAAACGATTTTAGAATACTGCTGTACTGTCCTGAAATATTACATAATGTTTGTTTTTGTTGAAATTGCACTTAAAAAGTGAGGTTGTCTTACATTCAAGGACAATACTTAAATGTCTTGAATGCATTCACACACGTCCGTGTTTCTGACTCTGCCTCTCTGTGGCTCATAGTCTCTCTCTCTCTCTGAGTGTCTCTGTCGAGGACAGCGGTGGTAGTCGAGAGGGAAACTAGTAGTTAGCTGAATGTACAGTATCTTCACCAGCCGATTAGACGAGTGTTGATGATGGTTGTTAATACACCAATCAACTGCTGAATGCTGGTTGTCTTGGTAGATGGTAAAATTGTATTTAAAAAAAACAACCTTAAAAAGTCACAAACTGTAGTTTGTCATGTTATTTACATAAACTCAATTTTAAAAAATGTGTGTGTGTGTATATATATATATATGTATGTGTATATATATATGTATGTATGTATGTATGTATGTATGTATATATATACATAAATTTATTTTTTTATTTTTTTTTATAAACATTGTGATTATTTGTAATTATTTCATTTTAGTATATATTATGTTTATAGATGTATTTTATGTTTAGGTATTGTGAAAGCAGGCGTCTTGTAATGAGTGTAAATACATACAGTACATTATAATATAGATTTAGAAGGTTTTCTTATTTGTTCTAATATGGTTTTACCAGTAAATGTTAATGGTAGCACTTATTCACAAAGTCAGTAGTAAGTTGGGAAGGACAGCCTATAGACACAAAATACAACAATGTTGCTCCTGTCACATGGAAATCCTCAATTGTATTTTCATATGAATTGCAGGTTTCTGGTTCATTGTGAGTTACCCATAGGCCATGGAAAACCATTACAGCTTGCTGTTTTACACTCATCTGATGATAAATATTTTAGATTACACTAATTGAGCGTATGGAGGGCTACAATTAAAAGTGAGAGTTTGTAGCTTTTAAAGACCCTGACTGTAATACTGTTAATCCAATTTTCACAAAATGTCCTGTATTGACCAACACTTATATTAGCCCAGTCAGTGTGCTATAATTTACTCATTCTTAAATTTATAACTACCATTTTTGGTATGTGTATATGTCTGACAGCTGTATTCTCTGTGATGTTATTCTCAGCTGTTACAGAGCAAGAATTATCAGGCACAAGTAAAGAGCTTGCAGCCTTGAGATGGATGGGTTGAAAATTACAGGTTGAAAAGCAGAGCAGTAACGATCACAGAGCCTTGAACTTGAAACAAAGAGGATGAAAAGACATTGAGAGAAAATGTGTTTGTGAATAAATGAGCTGAGGAAGATGAGGCAGACGTGAGGAGGAAGGAAGACATCAACAGAGTGAAAGAAAAGCGGGGCATTGGTTGAGAAAGAGACCAGAAAAGGGAAGGAAAGGAAGAGGTAGAGAGGCAGAAAGCGTTTGAGCCTGTGAGGACTGCAAGGTTGCATTAGAACCCCGAGGCTCCTTTTTAAGATTATTGCAGTGAATGTGAGCAGCTGGTAAAAGAAACATCAGACCTTCAGAAAGAGATCAAGACCTACTCCTGGCTAACAGTTCTCCTCTGAGGCAATTCTCTCATTCCTCCAGTTAGTGAATGTGAGTGTGAACGCTGAGGACCAGATGGCCTCCTCCTCCCTCCTCCTTTCTTCTCCCTCCATCCCTCTCCTTACGCGATACTTCTCGCCTTCCCTTCTTCGCGGCTTCCTTACCTCCCTGGCGTGTGAGTGTGTGTGTAAGTGCGTGGGTGTGTGGCTGGATTTTGTGCCAGTAGCCAAACAGACTGATGCATGATGACATTTTCCCCAGCAGAAAGAAAAGAAACGAGAGAGCTCTCCTCCTCCTCCTGTCCTCCTCCCCCTCTCTCTCTCTCTCTCTCTCTTTCCTTGAAAGACGCTGTCAGCTACGACTGGCCTTGTTCAACACCAGCACACACACACACGCACACACACAAGCCAATTTTCCTTGCTGTAACACACAAATACACATACTGTATGTCTGCACCAGACTCTCCTCTTGCTGACAGGCTGGAGTCAGACCCACTCCATCCCTGTCAGTAACGCTCTCTCTTCAGGATGTGACAGGGAGGAAACAAGGTTGACTTGAGCTGAAGTCATGCTGTAGCTCAGGGGCAGACGAGGAGGAAATATCACCATCCTGCTAATGTTGTTTTAAATAGCTGTGTCTTTGGGCCAGCCGGCGAGTACTGGCTGCGCACTGTCAGTGCTGAGGAGGATCTACCAGAGCAAGGGGCTGCTCCATTCGATTTGACGCAGTCTAATTCAATAGGATTTCATTTGAGTGTGTTGAATTAAATTCCGCAGCGTAATGGGTGATTTAATTCTTATTTGGGAACGTGCCTTACAGTATGTCTTTCGATTAAAAGCAAGTCAGCAGGAATCCGTTCAGTTCCAGGAAATCCAGCTCATGTCAAATGAAATGTAAGCTTTGCTTTAACAGGGGAAACACACAGAGTAAAACTTGCCTTTATAGTATGTGTGCTAAAGAACAGAATCAAATAGAACATGCAGCTACAACAACAGTGTGGGACACTTTAAATACAAAACATAAAGTAACTTAAACCTGGGCAGCACCAAACAAGTGGGCTGAAACAAGTAAGTGAGCAGTGCTAAATAGATACATACTGTAGACTGACAGGTTGAGGTGGAGCTGCAAGCTAGTACCAGTAGTACAGACTTTTTTTTTTTCCTCAACACCTCAACTTCCTGGAAGATGAATGATTAAGACCTAGTTAAGACCTTAAACCATATACCCGCTTTGTTTCTGGCAGGGGACATTTGTTAGATGTCATACACACCCCTCTCTCCACTCATTTCCCTCCTTATCTACCTTTATACTATTCTGAAAAAGGTAAAAAATGCCAAAAGAATAATCTTTAAAATCTTCTTTTTTTTTTTTCTTTTTTTTACAGTACTTGCTTTATATTTGCTTTATTTTTTTAATATATATATATATTATTTTTCTATGTTTATTTTTCTATTTATTTTTCTCTTTTCTTGGCAATAAATCTGAAGTACCTTCAAGACTACAACACTCTTGCATATGACATACTTGTACATAGTGTGTAAGTCAATCACAAAAGACAGGATCAAAGCTTAAAATGCTGCACCTTAATCAATGAGATTAATTTCAAATGGCATATTTGACTGTTACTGGGCTCTTCTCGATAGTTAGATGTGTGTGGGACTCTTAACAAAAAGGCGATGTTGCATATTTCTGTGCACCAAATCAGGATTCATCAATATTTTGAATCAGAATCGGATGACATTTGTTGGGTTGTTTGCTTATGTTGCCAGACCACTGTCAATGAAATCTGACCAAACCACACCCACACAGTCCTTATGAAGTGGATTAGTGTTACACTCCTAATAAATAATACTTAACAGTGTTGTTTTTTTCTCAACTTAACTTTGATTGTTGCGAATTCTGTAACAAATATTTAATTTTCTTATAAATACAGTTTGGAATGTTTTTAGTGGATGTAAAGTCTCACTTGCTTTCTCTTGTGATTGGTTTGCATACTGTACACTAAACTGTCATATGCAAGACAGTCATAAGATTGTTTTGTTTGTGCCTTTTACTCGCAGTGTGATTTCTTATTCACACCTCAGCCAGATTGCAAGATTGCAGCAGATTTTACAGAAGATTGTCTCAAGGTTTTTTCTAAACGTGATGTCGACATGTAAAATTGGCAGAGAAATTATAAATGAGTGCATGTCTGAAAGGTGGCCTCTACTTTTTCTCAAGTTTCTACTTAAACTTTCTCCTCCCAACTCTTCTCCTGCCTTATTTTTCACATTTTCTTTCCCTGTCCCTTTCCCCCTCCCGCTCCTTTTCTGTTTCTCAAACAGTTCTGTCCCTCTTTCTCTCTCTCTCTTTCGCTCTTTCTTGCTTATTTTCTTTTGTCTCCCAGATCGACTCCCCTCTGCTGACATTGCAGACATATCCCGATGATGTAAACTAGTGTAATGATTACCACAGCCATCAGGGACTCCTAATGACAAGATCAAAACACATACTGTACACACACACACACACACACACAGAGTCTCACTTTTCTTTCTCTAACTTGTGCATGTGTGTGCGTGTATTTTGTTGTTCTGCAGATTCTGAGTAATAGGAAAGGTCTACTACCTGAACCCAACCTAGCCCAGCTGTTGACCAGTATGACCAACCCTGCTGCCCTGCAGATCCTCATGAGACCGTACCACACTGGGAAAAGAGGAGGTATGAGTGTTGGCGGTGACAAGTGCTTCTGCATGAAGCAAGGATCAGCTTTTTATTTGGTTTTAAGTCTTACAGCTAAAACCGCAGAAATTGAGATTGAGTTTGAATTTGTAATATACCCAATATTTTTTTCATGATTTCTTTGGCCTATTAGTATAGATCAACCTTGCGCTGGCAAAGGGATAATCTCATAGCTTGCCCTGACATACTGTATCAAGAGCTGAAATGGATGGGAGTGCACTAGAAAGGAGTGTTGATAGGGATCAACTGGCACAACTGGAGGTGTCACACATCCAGTTAAAGGTTTGGTCAGGAGAACAGATGACAGCCTGTACAATGAAATGACAGCACTGTGATTGTAACAAAATAATAAAAGGTACAGACAGTGTTAAAAGCAAAGGACCTATAATGAATAAATAGATGTTTCAAAATACAATGCACTGTTCTCATTCAAATGAAATGTCACAAAATGTTTGATAATGAATGAACGAGTAAGGAATATAGAAATTTAGACAATGGAAACATTTAACGGTTGAAAACTATAAAATGGCTGTAACGTAACATCTGCTGAGGAACTGTGAAATGTGGATGAAAGCACAGGGAAAAAGCTAGTAAGTGGACCTTGATTTAAGTTTGTTTTTTTTGTCAAACATAAAACACAATTACCTTATTTAAATGTCCAAGATACACTATAGCGTATATAGAGTTGTGAAGACGGAGGGACCGCTGGTTCTGGAAGTGTTTTTCCTCATTCTGTATTCCCATTTAAATTTTGTCTTAAAACAATATCCTCAATGTTACTTCACATGCACATGGATAATGTAATAATCCTATAGGTTTATGTTATGACCTTCACTTTGGCGTGTAGGAGGGGTCTAAATACTACACTACCCATGAGCCTCGGCCTCTGTTGCTATGAAGGAGAAGCCAGTCAGAGGGACAAATCAGAGCGGTAGCAAATTTAAAACACTTTGTTGTGGAATTTGTGAACAACACATGCCGTTATAATTGCTGAATTCAACCAAAATTGATCCAGAATCCAAAAGTAAATTGATCTAAGAAAACTGAAAACACTTAATCTGCAGTTTAACATCATAATCTTTAGCTTCCACCCACTGGTAGCAGCACACCTAACAGAACTCTGTGATTGGATGTTTTTTTGCCAAAAAGGTTTTATGTGCACAGGCTTGTACCTTTTGACTTTTTATTGAAGAAGCAGATATTTTCTAAATCAGTTGTTAATCTTCTGCACTGTTAATTCAACTGGAACGGCTTCATGCCGATCCAAGCCGTAGAAGTGCTTCACCTGTGAGTCACGTAACGTTGTCTATAGAAAAAATGAATGGCACTTCTACGTCCAGAACCCAGGATGCCTGAAATAGCCACTCCCACTTTGCAACTTCATTAATTAAATTTAAAAACAAAACTGCAAAAGAATTTGCAGCTTTTTAAAATGTGGACATCTCTTAAAATGATCTTTGTTTCGTCATACATTTAGTTTGCACTTTAAAATACTATATTATATCAAATTTGCATGTACAGTGCGCACTTTGAAAAATCTTTGAGATTTTAAAGCAAATCAGCATCCTGAACTCGTTCTATTGGGTAGTCTTTCCGCTCCTGATGGGCTTGGATGATAATCAAAGATTCCCCGTACGAGTCTGTCCCTCTGTTAGGCCCTCCTATATACTGTAATCACCTCTTCAACTACTTCATTATTTGATGAATGGCTAATCAGGTATTAAAATGAAATCGTGTGACATTAGCGGGAACAAATGAGAACAGGAAGGAGAGAAGATGGGGGAGCTCTCTTAAAGAAGAGCGCGCACAATTAAAGTCTAAAATTAGGATCTTGATTAAATGTTAAACTTTCTCTACCTATTCTGGTGGAAGCTACCATTAGCATTGACGCTTACATTTATTATGAGGAGACCTTGTGATACAGAGAAGTAACACACACGCACACAAAAGCCAAAGAAAGGGGACTGTGTACTGTACTGTATGTGTGTAGCTATAAGGTGGCAATTGCCTGAAGGTGAGAGACGCCTTGTGACCAATTTTGCTGATATGAATCCCGAACATGGAAAATGTGTTCAAGTGTGTGAACGTGGGCAAACCCTCTGAAATTCTGGAAATCTATACACGGGTTTTCCAGTGAATAAAACGCTGTGGCTTAAAAACAACAAACCATACTAGTTAAATGCCAGTCAATGCAGACTTACTTCTTGTTGTTGCCATGGTGATTCAGTAAGCAAGAGGACAGTTCTGTGTCCACTGATGAAAAAAAAAAAATACAGTGTAACTGCTTATTTTCAACATCGGTTCAATGCCAATTATTCAGCACTACAAAGAAAACCACACATGAACATGAGCATGAACAGCAGAGCGAAACTGTTGTTTTTTTCATTACTTGATTGTTTTTGCAAGAAAAGGCAACAATTATTTGTGCACAAACATGCACAGCTGCAACCATTTCATTACGTTTCTCACCAACCAGGTTTTCTTTATCACAGCTATGCAGCGAGCTCAACACACTTCCAATAAACGTTAAAGACAGCCGTTGGCCTTTTGATTCTTGAAGCAGAAGTGAAAATGTTATTGGACAACAAATTCAATAATAGTGACTAGAAATTAAAAAAAATGATGAGACACCATAAACAAGAGTTAGACCAAAGGTATTCTAAAAATGAATAAAAACAGTAGCAAGAAAACTGGATTCACAAAAGTACAGACTGACTGTAATACGAGTTATTGTCCTTCAAGCTTGAAGAAGCACAGAATCATCGGTGAAAGATCAACATTAAATCCCTGTAGGAAGTCAGTGGTGGAAAGTAACTAAATACATTTACTCAAGTACTTGTACTTGAGTATTATCATGTTCTGTTACTTTGTACTTCTACTCCACTACAATTCAGAGGCAAATATTGTACTTTTACTTCATTAGATTTATTTGATAACTTTGCAGATTCAGGTTAATAATAAATGTGATGTATTATTATAGTTTTAAGATAAGCTTCACAAGCTTTCATTGTAAAAAGTAGTTAAAATTAACCCCACCTTTACCAGCTGCAACAAGTGATATAGCTACACAATAATTATAATCCAATAATATAATTAATATACATTATTCTGAAATGGACCATTCCGCATAATGAGTACTTTTACTTTTAGTACTCTAAGTATAATTTGATGCCAATACTAAAACTTTGAATGCATGACTTTTTCTTGTATTCTACATTGCTACTTTTACTTAGTTTAAGTAAAAGATCTGAGTACTTCTTCCACCACTGTAGGAAGTATAACACAGTAATTAATCTAGTAAACATACACAAAGAAAGTAAAACGAGTCAAATACAACAAGTCAGCCCAACAGTAAATTAACTGCTGTATTAGCAACACATTAGCCTCTAGCAGCTAGCTATAGGTATTGATTGATTGAGAATATATTCTAATGTTAGCAGTAAACTGAGCACAAAGAAAAACTAAATCAACGCACTTAAAAGAGTACCTCGGGATACTTGCTCCAACAAAGGCATTTGTAGAGTAGATAAAAGACGTCTGTCAATATTAGCAGATCTCACAAAGTGGTGGATGTAACAATGTCAGTTAAACTGCTAAAGAACTGTGGCAGTAGTGGTTTCTATAGCAACAGAAGACCTGTAACAGATGGTGGTAGAATACAAAGAGAAGGAAACATTCAGCGTCATTTTTCTCTGGTGATCAAATTATCATTCAACTCCTTTAAGCACAATGGCCGCCATCTTTTATAAACGAACCAACGTCATCTCATAGTTCAGCCATTCAGTTCTTTACATTACAGGGAATATGTTTTCATTTTCTTTAAACTCCCTCATTGGTACATCAACACAATCTGCAACATCTCTCTTGAATTTTTGCATTTAAGACAAATACTTCCTGAATTGTGAAAAACAACCAGTGAGATGCTGGAGCTAGTTTCTTTTGTTTTGTTTTTTTTGAGCAAACTTTCAGTACCATTGACACAGAGTTTGAAGTTAGCATTTTTCTCCTTTTCTTTTCTCTATTGATTTTTTTTTAGGTGTTTATTAGTTTGAGCTTTATTTCAACTGTGCCTGCAACATCAAAATGTAATTTAAACTTGGAAAAAGTTAGTTATGAGGGAGGCGATTTGCTTTGTGCAAACATAATATCCCAATATTGCTTTACTTGTGCTTCTTATAAAACAGAAGGCCATGTGAGTGTTTGAAATGTGCTGTAAATGACTGATGGATTGGTTGTCTGACTAATAATTCTGCCTGTGTATGCCTGTTGGATGATTGATTAATGCATTAGTGGAAACAGAACTTATAAAAGAAAGTCACAAAGAAAAAGCACTGATTGGTGTTTTTATTTGTTGGTTGTTGTTGTGTTTTTAGGGAAGTACGGGCGTCACGCCAGCCTGCCGTTCCTCAGACCTCCTCTCACCACAGCTCTGATCACACTGGGAAAAGCACACCAGGTCACAATAACATCCGCATCTGTTGTGGCATTTTTTTTAGTGTTTGTGTGTATTGATGCGTTTGTTACAATAATGTCTGTTTCTTTACCTTGCAGAGTGCTATGCTTGGTAATGGACTAGTCCTCCAGAACCTCTTGCATATGCAGCTCGCACAGCAACAGCTTCTACACATCAAAGACAAACGCATCAGCAGCGTAAGACACCTGTGTGTGTGTGTGTGTGTGTGTGTGTGTGTGTGTGTTTGATAATTTGCATAGGTTAGTGGTGAGGGTTAAACATAGTTGTGGGCATGTGCATATGTGCCCTTACAGTTTCATCTTCAGCACTTAATGCATAATGAAACTAAGCAACCCCTAAATCACGCAACCTAATTGCTTTTTGTTCTGTTTAAAGGAAGACTTTGAGGTGTTGAAATTTCCCTTTTGATTTGCATATTTTAAAATGTCTCCGGTGTTTTCTTTAATTGCCGAAGTGAACGTTAAAAGTCACAGTGACTGATGTTTGGAATATTTGATGTTTTAGAAGCTGGATGATGACAATTCAGAATCCAGAGAAGGAGAATACTGTGTACTTTTTTCTTTCTTTTGATTTTTCTTTTCTTTTTCCTCATCCTTTCCTGTGGCTTTCCAAATAATATATACAATTGTAAAAGTGCAGAGGGGAATGTAAAAAAGGAAAAAAGAAAACAACAATACATACTGTGTACTGTATACACTTAATGTACAGTTAAGTTATTTCACTTTTGTGGTGTATGCATGAAACTTCACTCATTTGTATTCATAAATGTGTGTGTATCTTGTCCCTTTCTCTCCTTTATCTTCTCCTTTATCTCCGTTCTCTCTCCACCTTCTCCCCTTTTTTCTTTTGATAACTTTTCCCCTCCACTCTGTCTTCCTTCTCCTCGTGTCTTTTCATAATGCTCTTCCATCTCCTCCTCTCTCCTCCACAGATCTCCAGTCTGCTCGGGGACCCGTCCAGGCTGCTGATGCAGAAAGCTTTGTCTCTGCGGCCTCCGGGCCTTGTGCCCCTGGGGAAGGGCCTCCTGGGAGACTCTCCTACAGGTGAGCAGGGCCGAGTATCAGTACGCCCTTGTCAAATGACTTGGTGTAATTACTGCAAACTAATGAGACCATATTAAGACCTACAGTATGTCTCTCACCGGTGTTTTTGGTAATGCTGCGTTTATCAAATTTGTTTTGTTTTATACTTTCACTTCTTCTTCTGTCATCTGCCATTGCAAGAGCACCTGAACACTGTTGATTAATTAGTGCTGCAATAACAGCACCCTGCTTCTGTTTTGGGCTGTAAAACAAGTAATGTCAGATCAAGGCTGCTAGTGACTGTGCAGCTTCTCAATGATATATTGCTGTTAAAATTATTAGGTTTAACTTGGAACTCATATAATACCTTCAGAAGTTTTTTTTTAACACCATTTGATATTATAAGCATATTTCTGGGGATTCTTATGACCAGCCCTTGTGCAGACTGCCCCAACAGTGAGCAGGGCATACACTGTTTTGACCAAACATGGGCACAGCACATAAAAGAGGACTGCATTATGCAGAGAAACAAAATTATTAAAAGATTTTTTTTTTGTTCATGTCAAAGTAAAGCAGGTGGAACACAAGCAATTCACCCTCTCACCTCCACCAAAAACAGAACTTTAACCTCTTAGATTTACCCTCATGGTTAAATCTTGACAGGCTCCTTGTTGAATGTGCCTCAACTCAAAGCCAATATCCTGTTGAGGCTGTTTCAGATAAGGAAGCACCGTACTTCATATCCTACAACAAACCAAAATGTTGCTTTGAAAAGTAAGCTGACATAAACCCAAGCTGAGATCACCTGTTTCAAGCAGTAAAGAGAGTACATATGCCTCAGTATCCCAGGGAGCATTTGTATTTTCTCAGATAATTCTCACTGTTGTGTAAAAAAAAAAAAAAAAAAAAAAAAAAAAAGGACTTGTTTTTCTATTTTTGAA
Source organism: Macquaria australasica (assembly GCA_005408345.1). Classification (NCBI taxonomy): domain Eukaryota; kingdom Metazoa; phylum Chordata; class Actinopteri; order Centrarchiformes; family Percichthyidae; genus Macquaria; species Macquaria australasica. Next base: position 830,593 of record SEMN01000016.1, read on the forward strand.
CAATAAGAGATGTAAATAACCCTCATAATATGTTAGTGTCAGGTGTCAGAGTTGCCCCTCTGCAGAGTCCTGAATGTCTCACAGTTGTACATTACTGTACAACACATCCAGGAAACTGCGGAGCATTTACAATTCAAATCTCCAACTGAGAAAAGCTGTGTTGTTTTAAATGGAGATTATATATCACAGACTGTGTGTGCACAGACACAAGCAGTTGTGTGTATGTGTGCTGATCTATTTGTGTGTGTGTTCCTCTTTGAATGTGTGTATGAGTTTGAAATTGTGTGTCTTTCTGTAATGTGAGGCTTTTATCAGTGCTTGTGTCTGCTGTGATTGTTAGCTTAAGGCTTGTTAGAGCTGATTCTTTTATTGTGCTGTGGAGGCCATTTGTCACAGCAATATTGGATTTATAATAAGTGTGATTCTGTGTGTGTGTTCACCTTTAGTGTGTGTGCATATTTAAATTATGTGTGTTCATGCTTTTATGTCTGTATGTTTTTTGTGCTTGTATATATGTATGTGTGTGTATTTGTGTTTATTAAACCCTGGAGTGAGTGAAATATGGGGAGTGTGGAGCAAAGTGCCGGGCTGTAAATAAACATGATAAGTGATGATGTATGAGCAGGAAACCCATTCTCAAATATTACAACTGGCTCTACAGAGACGGTCGGGCTGAGCTCTCAGTATCCAGCCGTCTGAGTGATTCGTCTCTGTCCAGAGGAGACGGCGACACTGATGGTCATCAGTAAAAGCCATTTCATGTGTTTATCTGCTCTCTCCTCTCCTTGCTTTCATTTCCCTTCACTTAATTTCCTTTACTTTACATTGTTCCGTGTGCTATATATAATGCCTTTTTCTCCTTTTTCCTTTTGCTTTCTTTTCTTTTCATTTTCACTTCCTTTCCTTCTCCTTACTTACCTTCCCTTTCCTTTTCCATGTCTCTATGTTGTATTTTATGTCTTACCCATCTTTTTCTTTCCTTAACTGTACTTTGTTTCTTCTTCCTTTCCTTTCCTTCCTTCCTTTTTTTCCCTTTCTTTCCCTTATTTTGCTTCCTTTTCCATTTAATTTCCTTTACTTCTCTGTCTTCTTCTTTCCTTTCCTCTCCTCTTACAGAGTTGGGCCAGGAGTCAGTGCCATCATCTACCCACAATGCCACAGTAGTGGTATCAGCAGCAGGTGTGATGCCATACCTCCAGGGTCGAGCTGGAGGGGGAGATCAAAACAGCACCCATTCTATCTCCACAAACCCTTGTGCTTCCTCCTCCTCCTCTTCTTCTTCCTCCTCCACCCCCTGTGACAGGCAGCCAGCTCCACCTGGGACCATGGTGAGCTCCCATCTGCAGGGACAGAGCTATTCCTTGGGTATAAGTAACTCAGGCCTTGGCCCGCCTCCACCTGTCCCCCCTGGAGGAGTTTATACGTCAACAGGCCAGCACAACAGCTCAGATGGCTGCCCCCTGGCTAGCATGGTGAGCACAGCGAACACAAATTTACACACACACACACACACACACACACACACACACACAGACAGCCAAACAGTACGTTATAACTTTTAATGATACAAGAGAAAAGGTTATTTTAACCTATAACCACACACACTATTGAATTTAGTTAATGAGGTGCTCCTTGGCCTTGGAAGTAATTATTAGTTGCTACAGTAGGTAGTTAGCCAGTTAGCTTTTCATTAAAGCAGACAAAAGTACTGTTTATTGTTCTTTAGCAGTTTAACTGACATTGTTACATCCACCACTTTGTGAGATCTGCTAATATTGACAGACGTCTTTTATCTACTCTACAAATGCCTTTGTTGGAGCAAGTATCCCGAGGTACTCTTTTAATGCTAGAGTGTCACTCTTTACTACAGCTACACTACTTCAACATGCAAAGAAATCTAAAGCTTGACAGACCTGCCGAGCCTAGTTACAGTTGATAAGCTACAATTGGATGATCGCCATTTGGGGGCGGGGTTTAGTAAACGGTCAGTTATGACAGGCATTTTCACTATTTTGTGACATTTTACAGACAAGACAATTAAATAAATTCTTAATAGATACATCAGATACATATAAAGACTTGTTTGTTGCAGCCCTACACTGTCTTTCTACCTGTCTGTCTCCTGTGGACGGGTATTTATTCCTGATTTAGCCTCATCGGGTCTCAGCCTCATTCAAAACACACAAACACACACATCGAGTGAGCGTATGTATAAACAGCCTCAGTTCCTCAGGGGCTCTTCCTTTGGGAAATTCCCATAATGCACTTCTGTCTCACCCTTATTTACTGATACAGTATGATGCCTTCTCTCTTGTGCCCTGTCAGCCTGTCGTTCTGCCCCATGCCTACCTGTCTGTTCACCTGTATGCCTTTCTGCACACACTGAATACCTATCTGCTTTTGTGCTCCTCTACATTTCTTTGACCAGGCCTGGTTTGAATAAAGCACTGCTATGCTAACATCATCATCCATAATAAGTCAGTGTACAGAAATAATCACAGCACTGAAGTTCTTTGGGGAACTGATTCAAGTCCCAGTGCTGTCTTCTCTAAAGTCTCTTTAATGGAGGGAAAGTGTGATTAACGGGGAGTAAAATGCTCCCAGGTTTCCACCACCTCGTCAGCTCTTCAGCACTTCATCAGACTCTTTGCAACATTAAAAAACCTTATGATGAGGTTGGTGTGGTTGAGGTTAATTCACTTTTGCAGTAACATAGCTGGCAGCAGAGGCTGCAGTATTATTTTTGCAACCCCAGATGTAATTCAGATCCAAGTTAAGAGTATAGAGAGGACGCAGCGTGGTGGATCAGAGGTCGAAGGGCAGACTGACCAGTAATTACATTTGCTGTAGAATGCCTCAAAACTTACAGACTTCATTTTGTTTCCTGTGAATAATACCTTTTAAATCTGTTTCTCTCTCTTTAGGTAAGCAGTGGTCAGAGCTCTTTGTTGGGCGATCCTCCTAAAGAAGTCAGACTGCCCTCCAATCCTTACCTGAACCTGGCCAGTGTAATGCCAGGGGTGGTTCTGCAAGGTGAGCACACAAACACACAACAAATGAAGGAATACATATTTCATCTTATCCTATCTTTCAGTACTTTTGACCATCTGGAAAAAGCATATCAATTCCTCTGTGTACATTTATAGATATAGAAAATAATAAAGCGATCACTGCTCATATGAAGATGCAAAATGTGCATAGAAACTTTCTTTAAAGCAATAGTCCGACATTTTGGGTAATACGCTTATTCAACCTCACGGTGACGACCAGACTCCAGTAAGTTACTGCCCCAGGCCAAGAAATCGTACTGCTCAAAGCCCCCCCCTTAAAACTACAACAGATTAAACAAATTAAACAAGCAAGATACAACGTGTTAATTAGTGAGCTTTAGAGGTGCTGCTTGGCAGATTCTTTTGCCTTTGGATAGAGTCAGGCTAGCTGTTTCCCCCTGTTTCCAGTCTTTATGTTAAGCTAAGCTAACTGGCTGCTGGTTGTAGCTTCATATTTAACGTACAGACATGAGAGTGGTATCGATCTTCTCATCTAACTCTCGGCAAGAAAGCAAATTAGCATAATTTCCCAAAATGTTGAGCTATTCCTTTAAAACCCTCCTGGAGCGTAATCACTCATCCGACGTAGATCTGTATGTTCAGTATGCGAAACACACAACAGTGCTAAATACACTGCTTCTGTGTCACACTGTCGCCTCTTCTTAGCTCCAAAGCTCGTCCGCAAGCTGAGCGAGGATTGTTTGGTACATACTGATACATACTGAAGATACAGGTCAGCTTTGGAGAAGGGGATCATGCTCCTGGATCATTAACTGCTGTCAATCTAAACAGACGACAGCTGCCGTCATCCATGAAGGAGCAAGCCACAAACTTTCCAGAGCCAAGTTTCAAGGGCACAAGCAGATAGATTTCTGTTGGGAGTTTTCCACTGAGATATTTGTTAATGTCATACCCAAAGTATGATCTAGCTCACTGTGCCTCCATGGTTCCCTCCACTGTTGCTCAGGGTCAGTGGGGAGTAAAGCCCAGGGAGGACAGCCTGGCTCCGGGTTGTATGCCACCTCGGTTGCTCCAGTCGCCTCCCAGGCCTCTGGCTCTTTCTCCCACAGCGCGGCAGCTACAACCACAGCTCCATACACCACCACTGATACCTCCACTGACTACAGCCAATACAATCAGGCCTACACACAGGTACTGCAGCACACACACACTGTACAGAGATACAAATGAAGAAATATGGTGATAGATGCGTGGAAGTGGGACTGCCTGTTCACAATTGTGTTACTCGGCCCAAAATGTGAGAGAGAGGGATTGTGGCTGAAAAGATGATATATGGATGGATAAATAATGAGTGGATGGATGAGTGCAGCAGTGACAGAGTGAGCTGTGACTATGGGAGGCAGGGAGGTGGAAGAGATGAGAATGGGTATGGATATTTGGACAGACAGAATGAGAGAGGATTTGGCAGAGAGCGCTGTCTTTCCATCTGTCCCTGCTCCCTTCCTCTCTCTCAACACTCCACTCTCACACTCTGAACAAGTCATGGATCCTCCCTACTGGCAGTTTGTCTGCATCTCTTTCTTTTTCTTTCTTTCTCTGTCACTCCGTTTCTCTCGTCATAGTTATGCCTCCTCCGGCAGCAAGTGACATATCTGATATTTGCAGCGCGATGCAAACCCAATTTTAAATGCTAATTACAATCTACTCATCCAAACAAATGAATCATGATTAGATAACCATTAAAACGGTCAGTTCAATTTGTCTGGAAAGACGAGACAAAGGAGAGGAACAGGGGAGAGCCGTCGGCAGGAACAAAAGTTAATGAATGACAAAGAAAGAGAAAGAGACACAAAAAAGGAGGCAAAATCGGCAAAGACAAGAAAATTACTGAGCAAACATTCATCTGTCTGCACCAGCCGCTCTTCATCTGATGTTTGCTGATTGATTGAGTGTGTGTGTGTGTGTGTGTGTGTGTGTGTGTGTGTGTGTGTGTGTGTGTGTGTGTGTGTGTGTGTGTGTGTGTCATAGGAGGCCATGCAGCAGTGGTACCAGCACTACCAAGCAGCACAAGCTCACACCTACAGCACTGCTGCTCCACAGGAGAGCACGGCCACAGACTACAGCAAGGAGCACACACAGGTAACACACACACATTTGTGTGGGATTAGATGTGTGCAGTTATTTGTGTTTGTGTGTGCAAAATTAGGACTCATCATTTTCAGTATTTAGGGTTTTTTTTTGTTTTTTTTGGTTGAAATGAATTTTTCTTGTTTTTTTTATGTTCCCACACATCAAACTGGGACACTGTTCACTTAAAGTCACAGAAAACAGGATCATCTGGTGGTGAGGGTAGCTCACAATGTGTTCTCACACAAAAGTAAAGAGATGAATGGGGAGAAAACACTGAAGATCATGTATATCAACCAAAATTCATCCAAGTCACTAAAAATGTACTACTGAAACTACTGAATGTTTGTGTTGAAGCTGATATTTTTAAAATCTCCTTTTCATAGAATCTTACCTTTTTAAATTATTTATAATAAATACAGATGAATTCCTGGATCTTTACTTGAAAAATACAATAAAAAATTTAAACAATGAGCGCTACAGCATTTGTAAAAATAACCTTCTTGTGTTCCAGGCTCCACCAGTGTCGACCTACGGGGATTACAGTTCCTACATGCAGGCGGTCACTCAGTACTACTCCCAGCCTGCGACAGCCAACCAGGCCTACGCCACCAAGGTACACACACACACACACACACACACACACACACACACACACGCCTAACCCCACCCAAAACACAATTCTAACCATAACCCCCAGGACTAGGTCTTAACCCTCAAACAGCTGTTTAAAGAAACAAAAACCCAAATGCCAAATTGTCCTCACTCTCAAGGTCTGAACTCAAATCACACAGAATCGCAGACGCTCATACAGACTTCCTACATGTACTCACTTCAGTTATCAGCATGCATCAGTCAAGCTAAAGAGCCAAATGTGCCAGGGATAAAAGTTTGATACAAATTAGTCAGTTGTTTCCTCGAATTAGTGAATACATTTTTTTAATTTGAGGGTAAAAACATAAAGTTGGTATGGTAAAAAATAACGCAACGTTGTGTTTGACAGCCATGACTCAGAGCACACTATGCCCACGATAAATGGGCCACCCGAGATTGTCCATGACCTGACATCTAGCAGCAAAGGATGGCCAGCAAAGAGCACACTATAGCCCTTTTCAGACATGGAATACATAACATTGCTGGCTTTATTCAGACATGACTAAAGCCCTTTTCTTTCTCTTTTTTGCTTTATTGTACTTGTGTTTATTTGTGTATATATGTATATATTGTATGGATATGGACTGCTGTTTGCAAGCCAATTTGCCCTTCAGGGACATTAAAGCTTTACTCTATTCTTCTGTACTGACAGCACATCTTTCAAGGGCACAACAGTATTAGTTTGAGACAATGAATCACTAATTCATTGGTAGAGGTTATTAATTCCAGCATACAAATGACTAATTATTTTGTACAAATGATCAGAAAATGTGATCCATGATACCTGACGGGCTCCATACAAAACAGAAGCTCTTTAAAACCTAACTTAAATATTTGAGTCAAACAACATCCTGTCTTGCAGAAGTCATGTACATGATCTCAGAGCAGCATGCTGGTATTTACAGGCAGTTTGTCTTAATGTTTATTTGGAGAGCATGACCTCTCTCTAAGACACTGATACCCCGTTAGAGGGAACACATCACTCTGCACCCAGCAGCTGACACCAGACATCTCCACACACCCTGAGCAGCCAGGTCCAGGTTTATCTGCTGCTGGAGGGTGTGTGTGTGTGTTTGTGTTTTGAAGTGTTTGCTTGAAGATGCAGCCATGGATCTCGTTACGTGGCAGAGTTACATTCTGGTCTACTGAGCTCACTGTTGGTGGAGAAAATGATATGATGGGTTTCTGATATTAAGTTTCTTCCTGCTATTAAGCTGAACTGAAATTATGTCGATATGATATTGTAGCATTTTGTTTTGGCTGGTTGTCCTCAGGAAAAGGAACAAGGCCATAAAAACAGCAGACAGACGGGGGCGAATGAGTGTTCCTGGTTGAGTGTGACATCTGTAGACATCGGTATATCTCATAATAGCCACTAGAGGGCAGAAAGTTTAACATGAATGAATAAATAAAAGGATATAAGTCAGTTTGTCAAATCATAAGTTGCTTTTAGTAACAATATGCCACCTAATGACAAAATGGACCCTCAAATGTAAGGGCTTTGGGAAATATTTTCTTTGTTGTGTTTTTCCTGACTTGCCACCTGTCGTTCAATGTGTGTGTGTGTGTGTCTCTTCTAGGAGGTAGATGTGTGTAAGCCTCTAGGAGTGTCTCTGCACGCGGTCAGTAACGGCGCGGCCCCACCACCGGCCGTCCTACCAGCCGCTGCCGTGCTCCCAGCCTACAGCACCCTGCCTTTAATGCCCGGCTTCCTCGGGACGCCACACCCGGCGGCAGCAACGGCAAGCCCCGTCACGCACACACACACTGCCGCCACTGACTGGAACACCTACTACTATGTGAGTAGAGAAAATTCACACTTTTAGTTCAACTGTGAGTGAAATTTGTTTTCTTTTTTTGTCCAATTTTCTCCATTTTGAAATGACCGTCTAGAGTGAGCGCACCAGCTCAGGTGACAAAATCCAAACATTTCATATTGCAACTAACTACTTTAGTGTTTCCCATTTGACTTCTGATATTAGTGGGCAGTATTAGGTGTTGACAGTGGTGAGCTGAGGGAGAAGATGAAGACTGTTCAGCTTGTTGAATTTAAAGTAATACTTCAGGATAAACACTACTGGATGGATTTAATAATAACAATCATTATACAAAGGCCAAAACACTATAATAAATATTAATACAGGCTGTTATCTTACACATCTGTAACTCTGTAGTGTATAAGTGGTCAGTAGTGGTCATAACACTGTTGTTTGCATTTAAAATATGAGTTATTGATTAATGAAAGGATTTTCATGTGAAGCAGCAACAGGAAGTGTTCACTGCATTACTACCTTAAATTATTAAATAGTGGCCAGGGTCTTGATTTGCCTCGACTACAGATAGAAGCGGGCCTTCATTTAAAAAAGGGTGATATAGTGACAGGCCTTGATGTGTTTCGGAAGTATATTTGATCATATTCTCAAGTGTTTTCTGATATGGCTCTATTTTAATTTGCAGTTAAAGCAAAGTCAAAACTTTCTCCGTGATGAGTTCAGTATAATGTATATTTCCGCATTTTTTCAGACTTTCCACTAATATTTACTTGTTTTTGTTGTGAATTACTGGAGAATGTGACCTATTCAGGTGTCTAAAAATGACTCTTTGGTTGAACTGCTTACAATTCTGTGACATTCTGTATGTATGCAACTGGTGGTAAGGGGTTGCAGGTACACATTGTTTTGTTTTCAGGGTTCACAAGCCACAAAGCTTGGGAACCACTGCTGTAGGCTATGGAGGTAGTAGATCAGTGTTTTTTTCTGAGATGTGGCAATAAAGCTACAGTGCAGCCTTAATTTTGTCCTCATAGTTTAACTGTTGAGAGAAGAAGAGGACGAAGGGACTCAGAGCACGATGACGTGAGCAGACAGGATCCAGACGCCTGAGCTAAGCCTCGTCTCTAGAAAGATTTACGTTTTGTTTGTACAGACGGCCTCTGTGGCCCCTCTCTTACTGGAGCTAAGACCTTTAGACTGTTAGACCTAAAAACACACACACAAACACAGGATGTTTGCATTGTTGTCAAATTCCACAACTAGCCACATTTATTTCCACTTTCTTTTTCCAGTCTCTCCTTTTAGTTTATCTAGACTTTAAGGTGTCGACCAGTGTAGCGATGAAGCATGAGCTCAATTCAGTAATATGCTAAACACCAGAAAACAATGTTTGGTGACCAGCTTTTTCATTAAATTTAACATGTAGTGATAAACAGATGTTATGACACACAGTCCCATAATAGAGAATTCATGAAATGAAATATCACACCCAAAGATAAAATAAAGATTATCTGCTTGCAAAAAACGTAGCGAAAAGGTCCTTTAAGTTGAAATTGCAAGAATGAAACTTTAAGATATTTTATTTTTAGCATTAAATTAACTAAAATCCATCAAACTTCCATTTATGGCAGCTACAAAAAAATCTTCATGTTTGGAACAAACTGTAGTACAAGATTTTGTTCTCTTTATTGAAACTTATAACAATTACAACAATAACATGAAATTGTGGGGTTACTTCTAAATAATGGTGACAACTGAATATAGGAAATTACAAATAAATAGAAATAAATAATTAAATAAAAATAGTAATTACTGAGTTTTGTAATTGCATTAAAACGGAAACGTAATGTAAGATAAAAACAATATAAAAATAGCTGTGCTTTTAATTAGTTCCACTAATGTTTTGGATGTTTCTCTGCTAGTATACACGTTCCTTAAGGAAGAAAAGAAAATGTTAAGGTCTACTAAAAACTGTTTACTCTTCGGCTTAGAGTTGATTTTTGTTGACTTGTGAATGTGGAAGTTTTCAAAAAGGCACAGAAGTTTGGTGGAATCATCTTTTAAAGAGTTTCCAGTATTACAGTCTAACAACAAGACACCAGTAACGACCTGACAGGTGATCTCGTTCCTTTAACATGTAAGACATTGGTGAACATAAGTTCAATAACGTAAGTGCTGCGATACACCGTTTCCTCACCTCTGACTCTTCCCCCTCTTCTCATTCCTGTCTCTTCAGAACCAGACAAGGGGCCACAAGAGGGAGTACCCCCAGTTGGCGGTGCAGGAAGTGACATCATCAGACGCTGCCTACATCGGGCAGCACTCCCAAGGCCTGGGAGGGCAGTATGCTGACTACTTTAAGAGGAAGAGGCTCTAATATGAACCAAAACCACCTTAAAGCCTAAAGCTTATGGAGGGAGGCGTGCACACTCAGCGTCTGCTGGATGTCACAGCTCCCTCTAGTGGCCTTTCTGTGGCGGCCATTTTGCATCCCTACAGTAGGTATTGAGTTTAATAGAATTGGGGGTTGCAAATGGCTCAAGTGAAAGTAAGCCATAGTGCTCTTTGATCCTGGCACTTATACACACGCGCGCGCACACACACACACACACACACACACACATACAGACACAAACACGGTGTTGCTTTTGTCCTGTTCAAGCCTTAACTCTTAAACTTAAACTGTTGTTTCTCAGTGTGTCAACTGTACTTAACTAATATTATCTTGTACATTTTTTCTAATATAATGTAAAGTAAAAGTATACTGTATCTGTACGTATAAGCTGCTTTTGTATTTGCAGCCAGGTGACCTGTCTGCCTGCTGAAACTGTCTTAGGACTGGTCTTACAGTCAAGTGTCTCCCTCTCTGTCTCCTTTCAAAAGACAAAATGTGTTTGGTGTTGCACACTCGGCTCTTTGATTGGTCAGTCGAACTGACATCTGTCTGTTCCCGCTTCAGTGTCTTTTCTCTTTTCCTTTTATTGCCCAGGTCCCTCTTCTATATCTCCCCCCGTGGAGAATTAGTGTGTGTGTGTGTGTTTATGCGTGTTGATATGCTGTTTCTGTAGGAAGTGTCAGCCATTTCAATCCCAAGGTTTGGGAGCACATCAGGAAAAAAAAAGGGCCTGAACCAATCAAAGCCCTTAATTGTGGTGACTTACAATAGCTTCCCTCAATGAATGGACCTTTCTTAGAAAGACTGGAGAGAAAATAAAAGGCTGGTGTAAATACGGTGTGTAATACAGAATATATAAAGCCATGCGTAACAGACACTATCATATATAATGGACATTTCCCAGCTCCTTTTGTGAGCGAATTGTACAACATGAATGAAAGGAAAGCATTTACTACGTGTCTGATTTTTTTCAATCTATACTGTTATATATTTGTAATATGATATAATAATAATATTACCAAGGCAATTCAAGTCATTTATTAATATTGAATCAAAATGTATTAACTTAAATGTAGTTGGCTAGTTTGGTTTTTAACATTTAAGCCAAATATTAGGGCCCAGTCCTTTCTCTTTTCTTCTCTTCTCTCTTTTTCTCTTCTCTTTTCTCCTTATTTTCTCTTCTCTTCTGTCTGCTGTAAGACATTAGGGTGTTTTGATCCGTTGGGACTGTAACAGGAGCTTTACTTCCATTTCCAGCTGCCATTAGAACATAAAAGGTTTCAGACTGTAAGCGTGTCCCGAATCCATACTACATACTAACTCAAAGCAGATTTTGAGTATGTATTGTGTTTGCAAAGGTGACAAAATAAAGTTTACTCAAATCACTCAGAATGCATATGAAAAAAAAACATATCTTTTTTTTCTCAGTGTTCTGGTTGATGGGGGAATTGTCTCCAGGAACACCTGTTGCTGTCTCCTTGTGAAGTTTAATTGGCAGTGATGTTCCAAATTTGCAGTTTGATTTCATTTGCATGGTGCACATATTGCATAATCTCCTGTTAGTGTAAAATGTCGATTTGTTTGTATACTGACTGCAAACAAACAGTTATACTATAAGGATTAGTATATACTGAATAGGTTGGTATGTAGTATGAGATTGGGACACAGTCTTTTTTTTTTTCTCATCACATGCCACTGTGCATGTGTGGTTTTTTTTTTGTGGTTTTTTAATGGGTGCTGGTAGAATTTCCACACCTTCTACATTTTTAGGGGAAACGGCAAACTATTAATGTCAATCTTTACAGAGCTGATTTCTTTCCAACTGCTCTTACAAAGAAACACGAGAGATGACACTTTATTCTTTGTGGAAAAAGAGTTTTATTTGTTTTTCAGAAATATTTTTGTTATTATTTCAATCCCGTTCTTACCACTGCCACATTATCAATATTAGAGCAAAGGCTGTGAACTGAATAATACTTTGTGTCTAGAAGGTTTGTTTGGTGTTCATTACTAAGGAGAGGGCTTGGTGTTTTAATATTACAGCTTGGACATTAGGTTTGTCATGTGCACGGGCCTCTTGTCTAACAAACCGGCAATAACTAAGGCTCCTACTACTGTAGAAAGTTGAGTGTAAAATGTTTCTTTTCTAGTGTAAATGTTTTGCCATTCACACAGCATTATATACTCCTACGTAACGGCTCGTACACTTGGAAAAAGCTTCTTCTTCTTTTCTATGTGTCTTTGTATTCTGCTTTTAACCATCTGACTATATGACACAGGGCAGAATATTACTCGCATCGCCATGGCAACCACGCTCACGCACTGTGAAACCCAGTAGCAGGTGAGATCAGATAACAGATATATGTCAGTTTAGTCCAGATATGTGGTGTGAGTTTCTGGGATAACATCTGAAAGTACATGATGTTTACATGTGCAGACACACAATAACAAGAGTTGAGTCTGGTAACGTAGGAGTGGTGGTGTGCAGGTACGCTTATTAAGTACTAATAAAATGGCTCAACCTTAAAGGGCAGTACACATCCCTCTGTTCTTTGTATCTTTCCATTACCTCTTTGTCGACTCTCTTGCTGTCTGCTCTTTATCCAATTACTCGTTTTCTAACTCGATTTTGCTGACGTGTTTCATGGTGTCACATGTCTCGCTTTCAGTTCATATTTAACGTCCAACTGCGACACATTTTGAGGCATGCATCCATAGAATATTTTATGGAGCATATGAACAATAAAAAGAAAAGGAGGGCATTTATTTTTGCTAAATATTTGCACAAATACAGGCAGGAAGAGGATCAGCCAGAGTAGCTGCTGATCAAAGCCTTTTTTGTGTTCATTGTCTGTCTGTGTGCACATATTAAGCATAATGAACTGTCACCTTTTTGCAGTAAATGGCTCCATGTCTGGTTTTTTTCTGTATTATCAATGACCCATTAGTGAAGCCTTTTTCCACTGTTTTTCGTGGATGAATGGAGGATATGGACAAATTACAACTTACCCATAGACTCTTCCTGTTTTTGTCATTTACACTGGCGCCTGACGTTTATCTAAAGTGTACCAAAATCTGAATCCAGACAGCTGATGGTGTCCCGCTCTCCCCACTGATCCTAAAACCTAAAACATGAGTTTATGTATATTGCGAATTACATTATTTTTAAAAATGCTTTCAAGCTAATTATAAGATTAATCACGTTTTACTTTTTATTCAACATTTTACTTCAACATATAAAACTTTCTATTTAGCACGCATTTCTATTTTCAATTTCCTGTTATTGTTATTTTACTAACTTGTCTTTACGCTATTGTAGCTTACTGTATGTCCTGCCTGCGTGCTTTGTGTAAAATGCTTTTATTTTGGTGATTTTTTTTTTTTTTTTTTTTCACCAAACTAACCACAGTTATAAAATATTTTATTTAAATGTGACTCCACTTTAACACTTCGCAACATGATTTCCTTTAATAATAAGCTTCAAAATGTTGCTCTGTCAGACACAAGTGTCTGCTTAGGTTCAGCATATTGAATGAATACAGTAACTGTCTTCAAATTACAGAGAGCATATAACAAAAATGATGTCATTTAAAAATGCAGCTGGGACCTCGTGCTTTCATTGTTTCTTAAATTTCTAATAACCTGCACAATTTAATTTCTGCTGTTTATCATTGTCATATTGCACAAAAACAAGATATCAATATGTTGAAGTAGTTCTAGGTAGGTCTGTAATTTAAACATCTTTGAAGCCCCTCCCTCTCCCTCTGCTGTGCTGCTCCGACACCTGAACTGTGTGTTTGCTCAGTCTGGTTTGTTGATTTTTTTATCTCGAAAAAGCAAATATGAAAATTATTTTGGGGGAAAGGCAAGAGATCCAGTTAGTCAGCCTGCTGCTAACACAGGAAGTTCCTATGTTAAAAGTGAAGCCTGTGTCTGTCGTCTAATCTACTGCCACATGACGTCTCTCTCCATCTGTGGCTGTTTGTAGAAGCCATTTTGCACGTTCCCCTCTTAAGCAAGTCTTCTAATTGATTTTTTTTCCATATTACTCTTTTTATCAACCTGACCCCCCCGAATCAGCTGTAACCACTTAGACGCATGTCATGGCGCCGCGTTCCGCCGGTCTACTTGACTGTCTGACCTGGATCAGACGGAGCCACAGTTTGATTTGCTTCCTGGTGTGGATGAAAAGTAGCCAGCTGGACTGCAGTGATCTCTTTACTGCCAGGTGATGCTCTCACCTGCACCTCTCTAAAAGGCAAGATAGAAATGTCTGTCTGTGTGAGTGTGTGTTCGGACCAGACACGGGGCCTCTGTGTTTGTGGATGTGGACAGCTGACGCAGCAGACTTTAGACAGCACTATCTGCTCGTCTGTTTTTCCCATCTGTCTGCCTGCCTGCCTGTCTTTCTGACTGTCTGTTTTTCTGCCGCAATGTATTCAGGTACTAAAGTCAGTCAGGCCTGAATTATTTTAGTGGTATTCCAACAATTGTGTCAGCTTTTTCTCTGCATTATGTCTCACATGCTCTAAAGCCATGACTCTACAGAGTTGTGTGTTGGTTAAAACTATTGAGGACAAATCAAATTTGAGCTCCAGATCGAGAGGACGAAGGGACAGATTCCTAAACGTATAGAAAAAAGTTTTCCTAAACAAAGAACTAGAACTGTCAATAGACTTGAATGAGCAGTAAGGCTTCCTTTGCTTGACATTTTCAAGGTTTCACATACTCAGTTTTGGTCGTTCACATTCAAAAACAGACTGAGCAGAACTAACTCTGTTGGACCTGAACACGAAGAGAAGTGTCACCCTGTATGGACCTTGTCCTTGCTCTTTCCAGTGTAGTCCCTCTGCTTTTACATTGTCCAAAATCATTTTAAGGTACAGGAAACTCAAAGCTCGTTAATTGTGTTGGTGGTCTTGCCAACAGGTGTTAAAATGCCATCAATTAAAGGGTCAGTGTGTAAGATTTAGGGGGATCTATTCACATAAATGGAATATAATCTTCATAAGTATTTTTTCATTAGTGTGTAATCACCAGAAAATAAAAATCATAGTGTTTTTGTTACCTTAGAATGAGGGAGGGGTCCTCTTCCACAGAGCCCGCCATGTTGCACCGCCATGTTTCTACAGTAGCCCAGAACGGACAAACCAAACACCTCCTAGAGAGGGCCTTTCGCGAGTTTCGCGGCCACCAAGTTGTCCTACACGCTTATCAGTTGGTTGCAATCTGTAACTTCACCGCTAGATGCCACTAAATCCTACACACTGGTCCTTTAACTGTTAATTGCTCCTATATTTTTGTCTCAGACAGAAAAATGTCCAAATATGGAATAGGCTTCATCTTTGATGTGTTATTGTGTGTAATTGGCAACTTAGTTAGTTAGTTGAAAGTGACTATTATAAAACAGATTTGGCTGTTTAAACTATTCAAAGTGAGGAGGAAGAAAAGGGATATATTGGTGTGCAGCGTGAATTTCAGCCAGACGTGCAAACAGCACAGAACAAACCTGGTTGGTAAACAAGATTAAGTGCAGCTCCATTGTTTGTCTGTAGTGGAGCTCAGCAACAAGTAATTTCTTTTCCAAATGAATTGGGAATTGGCAGAGATGCTGCATTTACCTGCTCATGCTTTACTCTTACAGCTGTAACATTGATTGAACAGCTTGTTGGCAGCATTAAACTATCAGTTCCTTCTTTTTCTCTCTTTCCACCTCAGATACACACGTGAAAATACACACCTTTTTTTTTTTTTGCCATTCATTCAGGTTGCTCATCATCAGTATGCACAAACATTGTTGGGTTTGGATCTGCAGTATTTTCAGTTCAGGTTCATCTTGCTCCAACTATAGTGGGCTTCCTTTGTTGTGCTCTGATTGTCACATTGTTGATGTAGTGCCACAACAACCCACAGTGAGACGTGGATTTGTTGTGTGAGGCCTTGAGGTTGTTTGCATTTCCCCTAGACTACTCCGATTTTATTTACATCTAATAGAAACACCCTCCTGGTGTCTGGCCGATATTTGACATTTTCTTTCTAAATCAAGTTTCCTGTACCTTTTTTAACTTTGAGAAAGGTACGACAGCCAGCAATGTGCGTGTCCTGCTGAAGCCTGCTTGCCAGAAATTGTTGGTTAAGCACATTTTCTTTGTGTAAGAACTGCCAAACTGTCGGAGATGTGATTTTACACAAAATAAGAAATCTGTGCTCCCCAACATGGTTTACACTTTCTGAGTTGGACCCGGTCTACTCTCCCATCTTGACTTGCAGATTGATTAAAGCTTCTCTTCGTCGTGCGTTTGCTCATGATAGTTTTCATCGTTTCTCAGCTTCCGTAATGTTCCCGAATTGCAGATAACGAGAGTTGAACTGGTGTTTATTTCGATGGCCCCCTGTGTGTGCTGGAACCAGTAATTGTAGGTATTGTATGTGTGTGCGTTTCTGTGGGTGTAGCTCTCTAAAAATGTGCTCTTGGCAGGTAATGGGGGAGAGGAGAGACAGAAAGAAAAAGAGAGGAATGGAAAAACAACTCCAGCTGCCGTCAGCCGCTCAGCCTGCTGGGATTTCTTTTTCTTTTTCCTCTTCTGCCTGCTTGCTCAGTGAAGAGTGTTGGTTATGTCTGCCAGACTCCTGCATGTTGCACGTACCTGTAGAGCTGTCACACACACACTCCAACACACTCTCCTCTCTGCTCTGGCATTTGTATTAGTTGGACTCTCGCAGGCCATTTCTCCCTTCCGCCCTCACACAGCTCTCCCAGTGTGATCCAAATCCATATGAATACATTATTGTCCTCATGTTTTTGTGCTTATTGGTGTCCCCCCTGTGGAGTAAATCGCCCAGCCTCTTCGGTATCGGCAGAGAAAAACAATCAGTATGCATTTTAACCGCAGGCCAACTGACAAACATCGCTCCTCTTCCTGGTGAAGAGAGATGACAGCGGTCTAATTGTAGCCGCTCAAATGCAAACACATAAGGTCGCAGTTGGCGTCGAGCCTCCAAACCCGTCAGTCATGGGAAACGTGGCAGCTTTGTGCAGAATAATCCCACTAAATCTGCACCAATCACATTTAAAGGATGAGGATGATGATATTATATATTTTTGTTATCGTCAACAAATCCCTTGAAAAGACCAAAACCAACAATGTGTTAGTTCATCTCTTAATACTTTGACTTCCACAACCTTTCAACCTGGTTTTTCAGCCCCAAAGCCGTATTTCTCCTACTGAAGAGAAAAGATTATAATTATATAGTTAAAAAATGTTTTGTAAGGCTTAATAATTTATAATAATAAATGTTGGTGTAACGGTTTTAGCAAACGTTACACCAACAGGAGTAAATAGTGCATTTATTTGGGACTATTTTCAGCTGCGGATGATTCCATATTTGGTGCTCTAGTATCTGCAGCAGCAGGACGGTGTATGTGGGATGTTCATCATGTTGAGTGTGGCTCATTGATGTCTTTAACACTTTTGTACAACAATGGAGCTCTACAGCACAGAAGAATACGATAAATTAAGCTTTCGATACGGAGACAACACTTCTCAGATCAGTTTGGTCTTTTCTGGGGGTTTTTTTTAGACGGTAAGAAAAATATAGAACATCCCCAAACTTATCCTTTAAATGAACTGAGCATCTGCATCAGTATACGCTGGTTTAGCCTCTGTGATTGAACATTAGCTGTGTCCTGATTCAGACCCCCAGTCAGTATTTCAAAGCGGAATACTTTTTCTTTACCTGAATTTGGACACAACAGGTGTTAGTGAGCAGTTGTTTTGTGAGGGTGGTCCGTCAATTAACATGAACTGGATCAATAAAAAAGTCCCTGCAGGATGTAAATAGAAAAGTCGGGAATAAATTCCACAGTTTGTTCTGGTTAGCAGCCTGGACATGTTCTCATATACACACATATAGATAAAAGTTATATAAATCAATGTTCATTCTTGCCCTTGGAAATAGCAGTTTGATGGTAACCCCTGTCTCTGTCTGTTTCTCTGGTGTCTGATGGTGGACGTCCTCCTTGATCTTCCTCCAGCCGTCCACTGTCGATGCTGTGAGAGGATTTGGTCTGGTGTCTTTCAGACAGCTGATTTTCTTTTTATTCTGGTTTTCATTCAGTCTTGTACACCCGTGCAGTCTTCCTCTCTCTAGGGGTGCTTAGTTTTTACCAACAGAGATGTTAAGGTGTTCATATAGATGTCTACAGTCTTAATCTGGCACATGCTTGGCATTGAACCTTGGCATTGAATTTTGAAATGATTAAGTTTATATGTTGGCAAAGGGCTTCCTGGCACCATTAGTTTTGGTCTCTGTGAAGCGAGAAAGTCTAATTTGGGAAGGAGGTGCAGGTCGAGTCCCACTCGCCTTCAGTCTTAAAAGGAAATCCCTTCACAGGCTACATCCTTCAAGGGAGGCAGCCCCTGAGTTTGGACGCAGATTAATGTCATGTGAGAAGAAAGTCTTTTTGTCGTTTCATCACATCACCTACAATTCTTGAAAATCTTTTCTCATGGCTAACTTGTGCCATCCAATCAGATTTTTTAGAAATACAAGCTTAGTTTGGTTTCACAGGGATTCTGGGTTGCAAGTCCCAAATGATCAGCTTTTTTTTTTTAAATGTACTTTTGCATGTCTGCTTCTAAACCTTTTGAATAGTCTCTAGTAGCCATTGTTTTGTTTTGTTTTCTTTCAATACTTCAGTTACAATCCTAAGATGTGGATTCTGAAAGAATCAATTTTGTAAGCCTTGACTTGACTTTTTCCAAATGATGAATATATCATTTTGGAATTTAACTATCTGATGTTGCAATATTATCTTTAAAACTGCCTCCCATAGTTTCAGTATGATAGTATATAATACAAATACTTCTACGACTGGGGAAGAAAACATATTTTATGTCTGTGGTTAGTCAGAATATCAGGCCCTTTTCTTTATTGGGGAATGTTGTGTTTTCTTGAGCGGTTGGACTGATGGAGAAAAGGTTGTATCTATTATTATTGTTCTGTGCCACCATTAATCTAGGCGTGACGTCCTCATGATGATTGTACACAAAGGGGCCTGGTTCCCCGAAATGAACATAGCACAAACAAAAGCCTGTTTATACACAGGGAGTGGAGGATGTTCTTGACTCTCGTCTAATGCTGGTGACCTGTTGGTGAGGCAGCTGCAGGATGAATTCAGTTTCTGTGTAAATCAGCTTATTTTTTTAGATCTTTAGTTGTTAATAGAACTACTGTATGATATTGACATGAAGATGCAGTCGATCTTTTTTAGAGTGTGTTCATTCACATCAGAACAGAAAATCTTAGTTGTAGTCTTGTTGTTCAGTTGTGATTTTGTTTGTTTCGTAGGATTAACACAAACACGGCTGAATCACTTCAGGATAAAATCCAGATTTTTCTGTTCTTGTGTAAACGGAGCCTCGTCTAAGCTTCAGTGCGTTGCCATTGTACTAGTATGTATTCTGCATATTACACAAGGTCAGTGGTGAGGCTGGACTTTGCAATAGTGAATGACTGTGCGTGCGTGTGTGTTGATCACAAAGCTTTGCAATACTCAAGTATTTCTGATTTTCTGACACATTGTAATGGCTGTAGATAAACCTAGATTTGCTGTGCTTCTTGCTTTGTAAACAGTTTTTTGCATTTTAGGTATGTGGATTTTTTTCTGACCTGATATATACTGTAGATTTTGCTAAATTTTATATCACTGACATTGCTATTGTTTTACTGTGAAAGTATTTCTAGAGCAATTTTAGCATGCCTCCTTACAACTGTAATATATAGAACAAACTGTTTTCAGTAGTTAATAATATATTACATTTGGACTGACATGGACAGAACACAACAAACATTAATTTTATTTATTTTTTCATTGTGTATTTATGGACACTTACCTTCCATAATTCATACTTTTGTCTTATTTTTTGAAAAATATATATATTTCTTTCCTCTTATTTTGAGCAGAAGGAATTGTCTTTTACATTCCTAAATAAAATGTGGACTGAAGCGCTTTGTCCTCTTGATAGTCCTTTTTTCTTTTCTTTTTTTGCTTCTTCACAGTAAAAGCCATACAGTGGCATTAACTAGAACTGACCATTTCTGAAGTTCCGATAATCCGACTGAGCGAGATTTTACGGCTACATGGCTCACGTCCGCTGACGTATTTCAAACAGAAAAAACCCTCTGCTCAAACCATTTCACATACACACAGATAAAATACACTGGGATATTGGAGAATTAAAAAGTAAATGATACAAATAAAATGCACATATATAATTATCAAGGTTTCATGTCACTAAAAGTAGTAATATATTTTTCGGAACAAATAAACATAAAATGCCATGTGATTCTTTCTCACTTCACACTATACCTTCGAAAGTCCTTCCACATACAATCTGCAACAATGGCAAGATTATGTTTGTATAATATATAGATATTTCATAAAATATTTGGCTTTTACAGATTTGAACTGAAGTGTAAAACTACACGACAGAGGAGGAGAGGAAAAGTGATGTGATACTGCCCTCAAGTGTCTCTCACAGGTACTTAATCTCTCACTCCAACAAACAAGTTTAACAAGTGCTGAATATTTAAGAGTGACTAATCAAATGCTTGCAGGTCCTAATTAATTAAAAGATCTGTCATATTATTTAACTCACATAGAGATTATAAACAGAACCACCTGAAACAATCAGAGGACTTTGAAAATCTCAAGATTGGATTTAACACAGTGCAACAGATGTGTTTTTGTTTTGTTTTTTCCCATTCCTGGTGATTTGAAGAGGGTGACACCCCATGAAAGATGATTAGAGAGCCACAACCCATAAAAGAAAAAAAAAAAAGACATTTTCTGTTCCTGTGCAGATGCAGCTCCTTCACAGAGAAAGTATTCTCATTGGTGTCTGGTTACTATGGGTGAGACAGGCATTTATTACACATTTAAACAATGCAGGCTGCAAATAACAATTATTTTCGAGATTCATTGGTCTATAACATGTATGAAAATTGTGCAAAATGCCTGTCAGTTTCCTAAAGCCTAAGAGATGAAGTCTTCAAATTGCTCGTTTAGTCCAACAGTCTAATCCAAAGAAAATCAGAAATCCTCACAATCGAGAAGTTAGAACTGGACCTGAACAATTAAATCATCAAAACGCAGTGAGGGAACATTGATAACTGATTGCTGGCATCTGCACGTCATGAACAGACAATCCAGACATTTATCACAGATCAGTCCATGGCTCTCTAACTAAAAGAAACACAAACCAGGAGTCCCTGAAACAAACAGCAGTGGCAAAAAAAAAAATGTTGCAAAGCCACATCTGCAGTATCTGTGTTAATGCCTCTGTCCCGTCCCTGTCTTTGTCCCATCCGTCCAAGCACTTCTCATCATGATTCATCAGTGAGCCACTCTGCGTCCGTCACAAAAAGACCACCCCACAACTGTTTGACTGTGAAAGTGAGCATTAAACAGTTCCTTTCTCTGCTGTTTCCAACTTTCAAGCTTCCATCAGTGAGAGTGAAATCACATAATTATAAGGCCGACGAGTCCACGTGAATTAGAGATTTCTCACAACGCAGACAGCTAAATACGTACGATACACCTGGAAGTCCTTTGTAAGATATAAGGTCACATTTAGCAAGCACTACGGCTACCACGTTTGAAAGAATTTACTTATTTCATCCAAAACTCGACTCAAATGAGGAAATAAGAGAATATTATAACAAATATAAAAGCATCAAATAAAAATGTTATGGCAGACTAAAATGATAGTTGATTAGGACCAAAAGTCTTTATACCAAAGTTGTGGAAGGTTTATATGCAAGTATGAAGGAGCATGGCTGATCCTTCAGGACTGTCTCTCAGTACAATGAAGCTGCACAAGCAGGTGCTGATCTGGGGTCAGTTGTGTCGTTTGCATCTGCTCCCAAGTCTGCACGCAAGGTCAGCTTCGCTCCCAGAGCCTCAAACAGTTTGAGGCTTAAAGTTCATTCTGTGGCTGCTGCTGTTGCTGCAGGATGCTCAGCTCCTCGATCAGGCGCTTAAAGGTGATTCTCCTCTCGGGCTCGTACTCCCAGCACCTGCACATCAGCTCATACAACTGTCGAACATGAATTGTATTAGACAACAGGTGGTAAAAATGTAAAAGCTGACAAAGAAATAACCTGCAGCTGTTAATGTGTTGCCTGCAGGCGCCACAAGTGTTAAAACTGCAGCAGCTTGTACTTTCTTTGCCTATAGCAGGAGACGTCAACATGTTTACATCTGCAGCTATAAACTCCTGCTGCTAGAACTTTCCTTTTATCTAATAATGCTCCAATTTATAAGGTAGAGGTTTTAGAGATTATCGTGGGTAACAGAAAGCAGAAACACTGAATTTTATAATGACTTTGAGGAACAAACTGTAACGTGGAGCAGTCAGGCTTGGCCGATACCCGATCTGCTTAGTGAGGTCAAAACAGGCACAAGCATCCTTACTTTAAAGTATACTTCAAGATAAATGTACTCATATACTGTAAAACCACCGTAAGATTGTTTATTACTAGCAATATTTCATGTGCACTTCACAAAGACTATCAGGATAAGTACTTCAGGAGTCTAGCTGCTCCATGTAAAAGGGTAAAAAAGCAGAAAATGAGCCTCTTGTGTCATTCAGGCTCTCATAGAGGTGACACTATGTTTATGTGCACAAAATATTCGGTTTTTGCCCTTATTCCAAAAAAAGACAATATTCCTAATAAGCTGTTTACAAGGCTAATGAAAATATATTCCACTAATATCTTTTAGATATTCTTGAAAAGGTCATCGCTGCAATATTTGCGCATATCCAAAAACCTGTTGATATCCAAGCCTTAATGTTTAAAAGCTGAACAGAAGTCTCGCTCTGAAATCTCGCGAGAGGTGAGCTGTTGCAAGAAGACGACTGTGTTTCTGGTAAAACGAAAAGGTCTGTCTGTGTAGGGATCCTTTCCATAATGTTGTCTGACAACAATCTGAGCCAGTCAGTGGCAAAAACAAGGACTTTTAGAAAACTTTTAGTGGACATACTTTGACTGGAACAGTTGCCTGCAAGGATTACATTTCAGCCATTGCAGCCCGTTTCGCGGTTGCCGGCTGAGGCGATCAACTGGACCAATTCCAAAACTTTTGGTAACTATTAGTCATTTAGACCCCAAAATGTGTAAAAAAAAACAAAAACAAAAAAAACATAGATGTTGACTTCCTCAGCTAAGCTCGAGTTTAGGTAACGAGGATACCTGACGCTCCTGTTCAGTTTTTCTAAATATAAGTTTTCCATGCTGTGTGCACAGCGAGTGAAATTCCATTCACCTTCATTGTACTAGGAGGGCGGCAGAAATCTCAGAGGTGGACATCTCAAAACTGCTCCATATAAAACCAAAAATGGAGCGACGGCCTGTGAGCTAGTTCATGCAGTCAACTCGAGCTGAACTGCTATACACACGTGACATGCCTCACTCTCCACAACCATCTACCAAACACACCGAATTTGGTAGTCTGTTTAACCTGCAAAAAATGTCCCATCTCTCCCTCTGCCTGTCAATGCCACTGCTGCCCTGCATCAGTATTACTGCCTGTTCTTTCAGCCCCAACACCACCACCCCAGCATCCACCTGCAGGCTCCGGCTAGAGGGTTTAAGATATTTGCTCATCACTCCCCAGTATCTCTGTGTAAACATATCTGCGGGGAGTGAGCAAATATCTTAAACCCTCTAGCCGGAGCCTGCAGGTGGATGCTGGGGTGGTGGTGTTGGGGCTGAAAGAACAGGCAGTAATACTGATGCAGGGCAGCAGTGGCATTGACAGGCAGAGGGAGAGATGGGGTCGGAGCCTAGACGCCAAACTCTAACTTCTTTCTGCAGCTATAGTAAACATTTCAAACGTGAGTTGTCTGACTGAACTACTTGTCTAGATACCACTAGGGGTAAATGAGAACATGTTTTTTTTTTTTTTTTGTAATTTGGTTGCTCTGATCTTTTTTGGAACCTTGTTCTTCATTTCCTCTCTGACAGGATGTTGATTTTAGCATTGAGACCTACTGTTCAAAAGAAGCCACTACTCTTTCTTCAATCTGTCGCTCCTAAGGCCAAACATTTTGACTTACTGTTGGTACCGCTTTGCATTCGTTTTGTGAATAAAGACAACCTGTGTCCATGTCATTATTGTGTTGTGTTGGTAATGAGAAGTTTCTTACAGGCTCAGGACAGCCGTCAGGACGTGGCAACCTCCTCCGTTCTGCCAACACCTTCACCAACCGGATGATAGTCATCTGACCGTGAGTTCGACCAATCATACCGAGGAAGAGCTGCGTGTGCAAGGACAAGGACAGGTTACAAAAGAAAACAACGTTTCAATACTGGCTCCTATTTTTACTTGGACATGAAAATACAGCTCCAGGGAAAATGGGCTAAAGACAGTGATAAGCACAGAGCATTTTAATGAAGATACAACACAGTCATTCAGTCTGTGTGGTTCAGATGTAATAGCTTTTACTTTTTAGGTTCTGTCCCATCAGGTCCTTTTAACATGTCTTTCATTTCAACATTCACTTGACTTGTGCGGGTCTTTATTACTAATTGCCTTCCGGTAATAGTTGTAGGTCAATTGGGATAACAGTGGCAGTTAAAAAGCCTGATGTAAATGAAAGATCTTCATGATAAACTAAGCTCTTAGCGTTGGCACACGCTGTAGTTTGGACACAGCTCCTGGTGGAGTCTGTCATCTGCCGGTCTGGCCAAAGACCGACACCATCTGTCACGTACAAATGACTGCGTGTGTGTAATGCCAAGATAAATTCAGCTCTTTATTTCTACAAGGCTGGTACAGAATGTGTTATATGTATTGTGTAATAATGTAATGTGTAATCATTATCCAAGCTTCCAAAAATACACAACAAGGATTAGAAGTAGAGTGAAGATAATAAGGAGAGTACTGCATACTGACCGTCATCGGGCTCTTGGAGGAGTCACAGTAGGTGATGAGTTCGTACAGTGTCACCCCAAAGGACCAAACATCTGAGGCCAGGTAGAACTTGCAGTGAGTCAGACACTCTGGAGCATACCTGAAAAACAAAGTGTACCAGCATGAATACTTGTCCATTTTTTTTTAATGTGACCATGCTTTCCTAGTGTCGGCCATTTACACTGCACTTGCATGCTTCCAATGTTAATATCACATACACCATGCCGTTACTGAAAAATACTGCTTTAATAAACAGTATTACACACATTCAGGCGCAGTATGACCTGCAGAGAGAAAAGGCAACTATAACAAATTTCAGACGCTCTCTTATGGATGTAATCCTGCAAAAAGAACCTGACAAGTCTTTACTTTTAAAAAAAACAACATTTTCTTACAGAAATATTAAGAGGAAGAGCATTTGTGGTTGAAAAGTTGCCATGTCCATGTAGAAAAAAAAAAAGTAGGATTGGGATTGAAATAGCAGTGTGCAGTGTTCATCTTTTTGTGCAGATTATTTATTCCCAGCACCTGCAAGGAACTTCTGGATGTGTGTGTCTGCTTCAAGAAATATTAGTAATGAAATCATACAACTGTCTTTAATGGAAGAGGGATTATCTTTGTGTTTATAGAATTTGCATTTAGTAAAATTGGACAAATGCTTTTAGGAAACCAGCGTCACACAAGACTCTCTCCAAACCAACCGCTTCTAAATATTTACTGTATATGGTGATTAAGATTAATAGAATCCCTCAAAAGTATTCCAGCTCAGTTAATACAGACTCTGGTAATTTAACCGCCTGATTCAAACTACTCCACTCTTTTCTCATCTTCCCTCTCTCAGGGTTCGTACAGCTTTTTAAGAGTAAAATTCAAGCACTTTTGAAGCACTTTCAAGGTACCTAAATGCCAAATAAATATTAAAAGATTTTTGGTTTACATAAGTGATTGTGTAGATGATGAAACACCAGATTATGTTGAAAACCAAGCACTTTTCAAGGAATATATT
Source organism: Macquaria australasica (assembly GCA_005408345.1). Classification (NCBI taxonomy): domain Eukaryota; kingdom Metazoa; phylum Chordata; class Actinopteri; order Centrarchiformes; family Percichthyidae; genus Macquaria; species Macquaria australasica. The sequence goes on from SEMN01000016.1 coordinate 856,538, forward strand.
CAAGCATATTCCTAACCTTGAAAACATAACAGGAAATTAAGCATTTTCCAAACTTTCAAGACTTTGTATGAACCCTGCTCTCTGTTCATTATCTCAGGCTCAGTTCTTTAGCTTTGGCGACAACTGACACCAGAGTCAATTTTATTTTAGAACCTGCTGGATAAAAAGGACTTTTGAATGAAATGCCTTCACCCTTTGCCTGAATGGATCGCCATTTTTGCACATTTCTCCTACACAGTATCGCTCTGCTCAGTTCATATTACTGTCCTTTTGTAGTCAATTCCTTTCTGATCCTATTAAATTTAGTATGTGCTCCCTTTTTTATTCCCTCCTTCCTTTACAGAGTCTCTCTTTTAACATTTACAGCTCAGCTAGTCGAGTCTGAGAGTCAAATTTTACGATACTTTTCTGACTTTCATCCTTCTCTCCTCTTGACTCACCAGAAAACGGGGCTGTCGTTTTCGTCTTTGACCGTGTAATATCCCTCATTGTCCTTGATGCTCTTGGTGAGGCCGAAATCGCCGATCTTCACCGTCCTCTCGTTCTCCACCAGCACATTTCGGGCAGCCAGGTCCCGGTGGATGTAATTTTGAGATCCCAGATAGTCCATTCCCTGAGACAAAACAAAAACAGGGTCACTGCAACATGCAGACAAACAAAGCTACATCTGGTGACTTGAAGACGCATACCTGATGCGTTATCTATTAATTGAAACACTTGATGCACTGCCAGCCACACACATCACGTGGCTACTGTTTTGGAAGGCAGTTCACCACCATTATCTAAACAGGAAGTGTTAAAACATTTCAAAATAGTGTGAGCATGTGTGCTAAAATTACCAATTAACTACATAGTGGTCAGGTGTTAAATGCTAATGGCTGACAGCTGGTATTTTACTGTTTGTCAGTTAAATGAATATAAGATGCCTGATGGTCTGAGGAAACAGCTCTGTGAAAAGAAACCATTACCTTGCATATCTGGACAGAGTAGCTGAGCAGGGTGCCGAGGTCCGTCTTGTTTTTGTTTCTGGGTAGATACTCCTTCAAACTGCCCAGTGGAACGTACTCCATGATCAGCTTAATGGCCTGACCCCCTACAAACAAATATACACATAAATGCAATCAGAGACAGGCACAAGTTCCGCTGTACCACTTCTAACCACCTCGATTAAACTACATTCTGTTCACGGCACGATTAAAAAGATTTTCAACCTGTTTCCTAAGTTGTGCCTCTTTTTCCTAATCCAAACAAAGATGGTAGCTGGACATGACATATCTCCTTGTGAAAAAAAAAAAAACATTTACCTAAAATGTCTGGTGAGATCTTATGTTTGTGTATGCACTCTTTCCATCTTACCTTCCTCTTGACAGATGCCCTTGTATTTGACAATGTTTTCATGGTAGAGTGCCTTCAGGATGTCGATCTCGCGGGAGAGGTTGGTGCTCTGCTCTTCCCGGTTCTCAGGCTTTAGCGACTTCACCGCCACCAGCTCACCTGTTCTATCTCCCCGAGGATCATAGCGACACAGCTCCACCTTACCAAAGTGACCCTGCATGAGACAAACATGAGAAATTGAAGTTATTCCGATCATGACCAAGTTCTAGTCTACTTCCTGTGTGAGACTAGTTTCCTATCATTGCCTAAATTACTTCAGTTCTGCATCTGCTCTTGCTTATCTTTGGTCTGTAGATTATTGTGTTCTGTATGTCGTGAAGCACCACAAGAATTATTAAACCCCAGGTGGCATTTTTTAAATAGTAGTAAGCTGATGTGAACCGTAAAATAGGAAACCATTTACCAATGCATGTACACTAAACAGCCAAGTTGTTTTAGCTGTGCATTTAGAAATTGTCAGTTTGATCTTTCTTATAAATGTTAACATCTGCTATACAGAAATGAACACAAAAGCACAAAAACAGCATAAATACAGCAGGAACAGCTTACCTCTCCCAGATCTCTGACCTTCTTCAGGAATCTCTTTTCAAACATGGTTGGGTCCACCTCTGGTGTAGGCTTGGGTTTGATAAGTGGGTCTGAGAGGTGGAAAAAGAGACAAATACATTATCCGTACTGGGTTAAACATGTCTTTTCTTGAACATAGGCACACTTGCGTCATAGGAAGTCTATTGTGGTTGACGGTGTCTAAGTTTTCACAAGAATTTTCTGTGGTTATATAACTTTGCTTGCTCTGGTTTCCACACAAATGGCTACTTATAATAGGACAATTCATTATTCAAGCAAGACTCAGTCTGCATCACCATTGTCAATAATTACAACATAGTTTATTTAACCAAAACACTGTTTTTAATCTAATTTTCAAGCCTTTTTAGGTGCAACTTATAGTAGATCGATATTTTAGTGAAGGTGATTTTGTAGCTGTCTTGGGATTTTAATATAAGATAGTGAAATAAGCTTTAGCTTTAGTAAGCCTGGCTGCAGTATCCGATTCTGGCCAGCAGGTGGAAGAACAGAGTAATGTGTTGCCATGGGGCCCAGCTGAGGGGCAGATCAGTGATAATGCACCCACTGAACTTCCTCATGAACATCTGAGTTGAGTAAACAACTCTCTCTCTTTCTCTTTGCACTGCTTACTAGCTGCTGCTAGGTGAGATACTAACCATGCAAAACATTCAGATCCTATTCCAACTGTAAACAACCACGCTGAATTGTTCAACCTGTACCTGCTTTTAGTCTGTTGCATAATAAAACTGCAGAAACAAAATAAGGTTTTACTTCATATTTGCACCCACCCCATTATAAAATACCTAAAATATAATGCACATACATATTTATTGTATACATATTATCATGTACATACTCTTTTCCTCTAGCATGTCTATGTCTCTGACGATAGCTCTGAAGAAAGGTCTCTTCTTGGGGTCGTAGTTCATGCAGTGTGTCATCAGTTGAGCTAGCTCTCTGCAGTCTGGGGTGGCCAGTTGGCACTCTGTTTCATAAAACCTCTCCTTCTGCTCAGCACAAAGACATACATATGAATGAGGAAGTGCAAGCAAACAGAGTTAACGTGATTATTGATGTGTGATGGTGGACAGAGGAGGTGAAAAAGGAGTACGAAAATGAACAGGAATAAAAAGAAAGTGTAGGATAGCCATCAGATTTCAAATAAAAGATGGCATTAATGTAGATGTATGATTATATACACTCATCGTCATACAAAGTTCTTGTGTGTGCCCCCTACCTCTGTGAGTTTCTTGTCTTTGAGGGGGACCTCTCCATCATAGCAGATCTCCCACAGGGTGGTACCAAAGCCCCACTTATCCGCTGCGACGCTCAGGGAAGACACACTCTTCACACACTCCGGAGCGATCCATGGGATACGATGCACACACTCTGCAGAGGCAAACAGAGTCAGCTTTGGCAACAGTAAATCAATTAAGCACAGATTGGTTTCAGTCCCCGGGTGTCTTCGTGAAAACACTGGAGATGTGTGAAATACAGAACGTGGGCTCGACCTAATTAGTGGGAAATAATTTGACCAAGGTGAGGATAAGTGGTGCTCTGGGTGATGAGTCCTTTAAGACCTGATTATGGGAACATTACCACGTGTCAAATACTGATTTAACCTTTTTAACAAGCGAAAGAAAAGATACTCACTGACCTTCTTACACACAAAACCCCTAACGGACTGAAATATAATAAATAAAAACTGATAAACTATATAATAACCATACCGGCCCTGTCCTCATCAGGCTGTAACATTCAAATTTATCTATGTAGGTTTTGTGGTCCAGGTCCTACCAGTGCTCGGCAGCACCTGAAGTAGGCTCGACGTCTTCTCTGATCCATATTCTAGGTTTCTCCCCTTTTTTCCACCTGTTGGGAGGTTTTTTGTGCATTTTTTCCTGGTCTCTGATTTGTCCACGTCAGGGGTCTAAGGATAGAGGGTCATGTATGTTGTGCAGACTATAAAGCCCCTTAAGGAAAACCTATGATTTTGGGCTATCTAAATAAAACTATATTTCACTTCAGATATCCCGGATCAATCAACAGTGCATTGTTGAACAAGTTTTGTTAAGAAGAGAGTAAAGAGTAAAAGTATGATCACTTCGACCAAATGCTGACAAAATGTCCACGCTAAACACTATTTAGAAGTAATGGTTAGGGCGTAGTCTCATGGATCGGAGCCAACATACTCTTACCATTCTCCAAATACCAGAAACCAAGAGTAGAATACAGTACAGCTCTGACAGGCGGACTGCGCGACTAACTGGCTTAAAATGTTGACTGACTGCGTCCACTGAATCTAAAAAGCCTTGGTATCGGCTGGCTGAAATATATTATTCTGGAAGTAATATACTGGAAGACAGGCTAACTGATTGGCTGACCTCCACAGTTGGCTTTTTGAATCCATAAATCTATAACATAGTAAGTGTGTGCAGCTCAGACTGGAACACAGGATGACTGACTGGAGGGAAAGAGGAGGAGGAGGAGGAGTCAAGAGGGGAAGAAGCTGTGGAGGGGCTGAATGGAGAGAAGGGGGAAGATGGAGGCAGAAATGGAAGTGGGGAAGGAGGTAATTGAGTGTAAGGACAAAAGAAAGAAAAAAGAAAGAAAGTGAGGTGAATGGATTGAGGGTTTGAGTAAAGTGATCAGAGATTGCTGGGAAAAGGGGAAGAGCACTCCCAGTGGGTTTCTCAGCACTTTATCCACTGTGTGTTCAATCAAATCTACGTACGATGACATCGACGTGTAACTGGAAGACTGATTGTTCTGCAAAGGGATGGAGACAGAAGAAGAAATGTTAAGAGTTCTGGGAACAAAGAGGGAGGAAGGAGTATCCCCAGGGGCGTGTGGCGATAGACATTTGCACAGAGACATTTCCAGTCTGTGCTGTGGTTTGCAGATCCATCTACACAGCCACGCCGTGTTATATCACACAACTTCTGGCTCTTAGAGACAAACAGAAACATGAGGCGGCCATTTGAGGGGAACTGTGCAATCTGAGAAATGTCCTTGTTGTGCCATCTTCCCTGAACCTAGATCTAGCTTTTACAAAACAAATTACAGTCTGAGAGGGAAATGTGCCCAGTGCAATGCGTATTGATTATGTGACAAATATGATTCCTATTACTGACAACCTCTGCTTGATCGGAAATGCTTTTCTTTTTTTCTGTATTTTGTAGGAAGAAATGAGGGTACAAAGGACGACGAAATTCCAACTCAGACAGGACAGTGCATAGAAGAAGTTACAACAAGCATTTTATTAGTCTACACGTCACAGTTAAAAGTGTTAGGAGACATCAAGAAGCATATTTTGAAATTTGTTTGATGTGGCCAATCATCAGACTCAGACCAACATCAATGCGTGTCAGTATGTGTTTATTTCCAAAATAGTTTCACTTATTTCAGTTTTAAAATAGTTTTAATTGACCGTAGCACCATTTTTTTTTAAAGTCTTTGGAGTTCTAGTTAGTTTTCAAAATGTATTGGAAATCAATATGAACAAATTATTTCAGTTTCACTTTATTACATGTAGCTGTGGCATTTTATGTGTTCTCATTTTGGTTTACAGCTGACTTACCAAAAAAGTGGAAGTTATTGTTAAATTTTCCATGGTAGCCGTTTTGCAACCATTTAGGTTTCACTTTTAGTAACCCTGGCTCAGAGAGAGACAGAGAGAGAGACAGAGAGAGACAGAGAGAGAGACAGAGAGCGTATATGTGTGTACTTTGTACCCACCCTCTCTGGTGAGCACTGTGATTGGTATTCCTGGGTCGCTGAGCTTGATGAAGGGCCCTCCTTCATCGGTGCCCAGTCCGTCCCTGGCCAGCAGGATGTTTTTAGCACACACAAAGCCATGGACCAGCTTTTTATCCTCCTGAAAACACACAAAATACAACAAATCTATTAGTTCACAATTGAGAGGGAAAATATAAAGATTTTGTTGATAAAATGTGGTGCATGTAATCCCATGAAGGACTTACATGCTTACATTCCTATAGTGTGTGTGTGTGTGTGTGTGTGTGTGTGTGTGTGTGTGTGTGTGTGTGTGTGTGTGTGTGTGTGTGTTTTGCTGTCTCACCAAGTAGCTGAGAGCTGAGGCCAGCTGCTTGGCCACCTGGAACTTCCATGGTGTGCTGAGTGGGTTCTGCTGTCTCCTCATGAATAAGTCCAGTGGTCCTAGCTGGACGAACTCCTCGACCATGATATCTGTTTCACACAAACGCAAAGAGAGAGATGTTAGAAACAGCTCCGCACTCTCATACACATATACACACCACACAGTTCTCATGATGCACTTACTCTCCTGGTGACGGACACACACTCCATACAGCAGCACTATGTGTTTATGGGACACTTGTCGCATCATGCTGGCTGTTTCGAAGAAGGCCTGTCAACAGAAAGACAAAGATGACTCAACACATAGCACATTACAGAAACTTGTATGATCTGATTAGATTTTGAAACAGTTTGCTGCAACTAAGTGTTATCTTTCAGTTTGGTTAGATGTTACAGAATGTAGTCAAAGTCCTCATAAGAACAGGTGTACAAGGATGTACAGGATCTGTGAGCGTGTCTCACCAAGGAGATGTCCCTGTGTCCAGAACCCAGCACCTTCAGGACCACCTTGACCTCCTGGAAGGATGAGTACCCTGCATCCTCCTCTTCCTCACTCTTCACCCTCAGTGTCCCAGAGTAGATGTTGGTTCTTGTGCCTCGGCCAAGGTGCTCCTCCTGGTTAACACAGCAGGGAGCAGAGAAAACACAGTATTACATAAAATAGTTAAATCCAGTATCCAAACTATGGCTAAATTTAAAATTATATGAAAAAAGAGAAGATTAAATCAATTGTTAACAGTGTAAGTTCAACTGTGCGGATTAATGCAGGGGAAAATTGAAGGGAAAATTATTTGCATACTGTACAATTTCTGAAATAAAAACACCTTGATAATTCAAATGCAATGGCCTGCGATAGCGCTACAATTTTAGTTGTTTGTGTGTGGACTAAACTGACTATAGAATGTTTTGAGGCTGTACTTTGTGGTGGTCCTGTACAAGACTGCATTACATTAAAAGGTGTTTCTAATATTTTGTCACACTCATTTACAAATATAACATGCAGCACACTGGAAGCTTCAACTGTAACAAAAAAATGCATTGCTAATCATTTGTCAATCAACTTTGGAATACATTATATGGACTTTCTTTGGGGAAGTTTTACATCTTGCATCTTTACATCTACAGACATCTTATAATTTCATAATAACAACTGCATTATCATCATAACATGGGAGACAGACACGAAGATGAGGAGGTGTACCTGTTCAATCTCCTCCTTGAGAATGCGATGGAAGCTGAGCTGACTCTCCTGCATTGGTGTCTGAGTGGCCGGTGCTCTCTCTTTAGTGACCACCAGCAGGTTAGAAACCTCTGCAACACAAACACACACACACTTTTAAAGCGTATATTATTTACATTACTGCTGACCATTTTGAAAAGTATGATAATATTTTAGATTCTTCTTCCTGCTGCAGGTGCAGGGACTTGACAATTGTTTGTGTGTTAGGTAATCCCTCACAGAGAATGTCATGTCTGCTTGTATTGTTGTCGAGGTCCTGCTATTGTAACACTGTTGGAACTTTAGATTGATTTGAAAAGTCTGCACTGCATTCACACAACAACAATGAACTCTTAACAACAATAAAAGCAGAAATGATGTTCACAGTGAGGTTAACTCGGGTTGAAGCAGCACACAAGAATACTACAAATGTATAGACGCTTATATAGGCACTGGTATTCAGCATGAAAGCAAAACTGTGTTTACATGTGGTGAAACAAGCTCTCAACAATTACGTCAATGTGGCAATGATGTGAACAGCTATTCGGGTCGGGTTACCATACTGATTCAGTTTATTTTGTGTATATACAGAGGAGCTGTGTGTGGGAGGATGAAGTAAAAATGTGTCTTTGTGCCTGTTCCCGTACTGTGTGTGTGTGTGTGTGTGTGTGTGTGTGTGTGTGTGTGTGTGTGTGTGTGTGTGTGTGTGTGTGTGTGTGTGTGTGTGTGTGTGTGTGTGTGTGTGTCTGATGTTGTGACAAAACCAGCACACTGTGGTTTAAGGGGGGGAAAAGGTATCTGCACTCCATCAGCATCACCCTACATTCTCCGTCGAAGAGTGTTAGCACTGTTCCGTAACATGCAATCTGCGTTTTTATGCAAAACCCGAATACAACATGCACCCACACCTACCATCAAATATATTACACTGCACCCACTCCTTAACCCTTTGACCTGATCCAGGATATCAGTTACTTTGAGTCTAAGGCGATGGTTTAATTCAAACCTTTCTTGTGTTAAAAACCCATATTCTAGTGACAAAGGTACACACAACTGCCCACTCTCAAGCCATGCAGTCCTTCTTTCACCCATCTGCCATCATATACTTACTTTATATTATTTTTATAATAGTTAAAAACCATGCATAGACCCAAAACAACACTAAGTTAAAGTAGACTGTTTGTATCATATTCTCGCGATGTGTCAAGCAAGGCTGTTGTATAATGCATCATAAATATTTTAACAGGTACAACACAGCACTCTAGTCTTTTATCTTCCTCTAAAGCAGACAGCCCAAACCCTAACCCCAAACAGTCATGCCTTATGATAATAATCAACACCACACAACCCCAACAAACAAAAACAGCTTAACGCATCCATGCACATATGCAGACAAGGCTCCACCTTTCCCTGAGTGAAGTAAGCAAAAGAGTGCTACTTTGACTCCGGAAACCCACATTTACAACTCTCTTCCTCCCTTCACAGACACACGCATTGTTCATGCCAGCTTCACTTACCCTCAGTTTGTGAGAGACACAAACAGACACACACGCACACACACACACACTGAAAAGAGAGACTCCATCTTGTATGGAGGGAAAAGCTTTGCTTCACTGACCTCTAAGGGTTGAAAGGTTCAAGTCTGTTGCACTTCTGACCCCACCCAACATCAGTCAGGTGTGGTCTGTTGTACTTGTTAACACACACCCAGCTGTGATGTAGCATTGCACAAAGTAGTGCATAGAGAAGTGTTGTTGTTGCAGGGTGTGGACTGAGGATGCAGAAACTGCTAGATGCCAGAGCAAGCAGGATTTTCAGTCTGCTGTAGCATTAAAGTGTGAACACTGTATGACAAGTATTGACAAGTCAATGTATTTTTCTTATGCATGTGTTGTTGCTTCTTGCAATTAGGACCTTGGAATCAAAGTATCAATTAACCTTATCCACAATCTCACAAAATGAAAATAATGTGGTGTAAATGGTTTTGACGAATATGTTCTTTTGCAACCATCATAAGTCCCGTTAATAATAAATCAAGGGTGCACACGCTGCTGGGGGGTAGAAAACATGTTGCCGCACTGTCCTGATAGCTTTTATAGGGACATTTTCAGTATTTATTAATGAAGCAACTTACTGTAAACCAGCAAAATTACTTAGAAGGGAAATGGTGTATGGCACTCGTCCTTGCATTTCCAAACCTTGTTTTACTGCATGCCTAGTGATGACATCTGTTGGCTCTGGCTAGCTAACATAACACAGCATGAAAGCCACCCTCACACAAGTAACGTTAACATAAAAAAGTAACACTGGCATAAATGAAATTCCTGTTGTTTATCATCCTGGGCTCTCAATCGTTCTGGTTTGCTTTCTATTAGACATGTGCACAATGTCGCTCAGAAACCAGTCTCTCACACATCTATCACACTTCTTGTGATACTTTTTTTTACCACAACAGCTTTAAATAGCTTTAAATGTTATTTCAACATGTTGCAAAAAACTGTCATATAAACTGTTTTCTCCTTGGATTCAAAATGGTCTTTCACTTTCCGTCAACACTTTAGACATGCCGATTTCTATTAGTCTTATCTTCTATAAACTCCATTATTGCTGTAATATGTGCATTGCAAATTGTTTGATAGATTTTTTAACACAGCTGGATAGTATGTGGTGTAATTGTAGCTGAATGAAACTGAATAGGAGTGCATATTGTATGTTTTCCAGAAACACAACATTTTTGCTGTCAGTCAGACCTTTTGTATTAATTTATTTAAAGTCCCTTAAAGACATGACTTACCAGAGAATGAAGATCTGTGCTGAGCCTTTTCTAGCTTAGTGAATTTGTACTGCATGCTTGTCTTTATTTGGGTATTAGGTGTTACTGCATGTGCCTTTGAGTAGATCACCATGTCACCATACGTGACGGGATTAAGTTTACCTCTAGGCTGTGGAGGGCAGCAGCGCAGCAGCTGAAACTGGAGGTCTTCGGTGCGAAGGCTTTGGCCCTCCAGGTGCTCCAGCAGCTCCTCGAGAGTGGGCCGAAACGTCTCAGTGCCGTACAGGCGGAAGCCATCGGAGGTCACCTCAATCTGGAAGTTCTTGTACTGACGCACAGGACGAGACTCCCTCAGGTCGATCTGGATGCAGAAAGAGAGGTTTTTTTAACTGGAACATGACAAACATGGAGGAGAGATCAAATGTGCAAGAGAAGTGAATAGGACAATTATAGATTAGGAGAGAAACAATTGAATTGAATTGACAACTGAACATTACATTAAATGAGGAGGAGCCGGGAAGAACAGAGAGAGTGGGAGTGTGCAAGGAAAAATGTAAAAGTGCAATGAACTCAAGTAAAGCTAATGTCAATATCTTAAAAATTAAACAAAACAGAGGCCTTACAGTGTTTTTCATTTATAGTAGATAGAGTTTTCACAAAAGGTTCATATAGTTCTGTTAAAGCTCTACAGACACATGAAACACCACACAAATGTGTCACTGCTATAACACATTAACTATTTTTTTTTTCTTGAGGGGGGGGCTCCCATGCTGACTCATAAAGCTGCAGCGCACTGTAGTGACCTGTCTTAATCTAAGCAATAATAACATTATTATTATTAACAATAATATTTGGTGTGGTTGATGAATACGCCTTTCCAATTCATCACTGGAAGACATTACCTGTCCCAATAATACAGGGTTCATTCATATCATTTTTTACTAAAGCCACACAGCAGGACTAATTTCCTGATATGACACTATGGGAACAAGGAGAAACCTTTACAACCTTTTTATAGCAGAGAGGCCTGTAGAAATTTAACAACAACAAAGACAGGTGTGGTCTTGATTCCAGTTTTGGTTAAGAAAACGTGACCAATACTACATGTTTTTGTTCTTAATTTAATTTTAAAAATCTCATAAGTGATTACACTGGAAGTAGAGAGTTTTGTCTTTTTATTTTAGTTTCTCAACAGCCACACAACCAATTTTGGGTTTCCTCCAGTTTTCTGAAATAATATTTCAGTTCAAACACACTTAATGGGCTAAAATGGGCTTTTGACTATCCCAGTGTAATGTTTCTATTTGTTTGAACCTTGAAAATACTATAATAATATTTACAATACTTATGCTACTAGCGCATGTGACAACTACAATTTACTAATTATTATGCTATAATGAAGCAATGACACATATAATTCAGTCCAACAAAGAAGGGATAGTTTGTAAAACAAATTTTGGGGCTAATTTAAAGACTCCTGATTTCACTGTGGGGGTTAAATGAAATACAGCTTCCTAACATCTACTGAATAAGTTTACACTACGTTTACACTACCTCATTGCAGACCACAGTGATGATGATGTACTGGTAGTCGGTGCAGCTCCAGCGCAGAATGTAGGTGCCCTCCTCGTTGCCCTCCTGACGCAGCTTGTGGATGGCATACTCCGTACTGGGGAGGGAGAAAACGCAATGAATGGGGGCAGTAATGGGGTTCTATCAAAAGTAGATTGATGGTTTTAAGTTATACAAAAGACTTAAATACAAGCTTCAATGAAACACTGTCTGTTAGTATTATTGTATTGTATGTCTTTCATGCTGTATGTAGTTCGCTGTGACCTGTCTTACTTGTTTTTTCCATTTTATTTTTCCCTGTGCATTGGTGGCCAAACCAGTTTCCCTTGTATTAATACAGTTATCTGTCTACCAATCATTGATCCATCTTGTATGATAAAAATCTTTTGAAAATGAAAACTATAAAGATAGAACAACAAAATGATACAACGACAGAACAACAGAGGCAGATAGACATCTGTTTGGTGACTGCACTTATTTGACAGGCGCAGTAACAAAAACAACATTTAGACAAACCTTAAATTGCTATAATGGAAGGGTTGATACAAAATGTAGGTTAACAATGAGGATGACAGTAGCCTTTATTATAAAACCTTCATTTAGGCTAACTTTTAAAAGCAGTGTGTGATCTCTGTTAAGGTAGGAGGCAGACAGACAGGGTATAGGTAAATACAAATTAAGGCTAGTAAGAGATGGTTTATGATGAAACTGCCTGTGTCCAGTAACATTGCGTTTTTGTCTGGAAACAGGCACATGCTCACACACACATTCCACCAATAAATCTGCCAGTACTAACCAGATGGGTCCGTGGCAGCCGTTGTCGATGTTGTGCACCACTGAAGCAGGGGCCACCTCCTTGCACAGGTAGTGGTGGGCATCCACTGTCAGTCTGAAGTACCCATCCACAAGGGTTGCAAAGGACAGCGCCTCAGCCCTAGAATCCATTTGCAACTCCTTAAAAGGAGAAGAGACAGGGAGAGAGTATAAAGAGAAGGAAGGAGTGAGGAGGTGATCAGAACAGGAGCTCTTATAAAGTCACAATACCCCAGAGAAATATCTAAAAGAGCGTTGATGTATTACAAAACTCAAAATCCATTTTCATGATGAAGCATGGTATCACCATTAGTCATGGCTAATAGCATAGAGACAGGCTTTGCTCGAACATGAGGTAAATCCAAACAAATGCCATTGGTCACATTAACTATAAAAACAAGTAGAGGCAGTAGTCCAGGTTCCTACAATAAGTGAGTGATCCTATTATGATTGTGCTAAGACACATCACAATGGTATTTACTTTGACATGTAAGTTTGAGGCCACAGGAATTGTGTACAGTTAATCCTTTTCAAACTAAATTCTTAAAATACCAAAACTCTTAGAAAAGATTTGTGGAACGATGATTGCAAATTCTGGTCTTAATTACGAACGCATAAAGAAATTGACTATGGATCTTTAAAATTATAAGCAGGCTTCAGAACAAATATTTAAAAGGACAATCCACTGCTCAAATTAAACATGTGAAGTTACAGATGGGGTTATTAAAAACAGACAACAGTGACAATATGGAGGTTGATACCATATGAAACACAGTGCTCTTTGATTTGTTTGTATGTCTGTCTCACCATCCTCTTGTTGTCCTGTCTAAAGATGGTGACCGTTGCCTCTTTGATGACAGTGTGTGTGATCTCATGGAAGTCGCAGAACATCACGCAGCCTTCGTCCGCCTCTTTCTTTCTGTCATTTTTCTGTTTTCCATCCAGCTTGTTCTTCTTTGACTTGCCCTTTTCCTTAGAGATGACAGGCTTCTGTTTTAAAGATATACAAAGCAGATACACACACACAAATTATGTAAGAAAATAAACCATCAGCATTTTCAAATAATGTCAAATATTGTCATCTGAAAATACTGCAATGAAAACTACAGTACCATCAAGTTCGGATTAGTTAGTGCTAATTACGACATACTGGAACAAAATGAGGACAACTGTACTGCTCCGCCAATTCACACTCTGTCCGTCGTCATCATCATAATATATGAAAATGTCCACTAAGCCGTCTCAGGATCTGATTTCTACTGATTTCTTCTATCTATGAAATTTGATGCTTGTTATTGATTATGCCAAATATTTAATCACAAAAGACAGCAGGAGATGTGTTATATTAATCAGCAGGATTGTACACTGTCAAATAGCAAACACAAACATTTAAAAAAAAGAATCACTAGTTCAATGAGTTTGTCATTCCTGTATAATATTCCTATTATACGCCTATATGGATTTGATTTAGTGACTTTATATTGCGCTTAACATACTTTACATTTTTGTATGCAATTTCTTAATATTCCTAAAACAACTTTCTCTGATATCAGTATTCTGGTGACTTTATCCCACTTTACCTTAATCTTAATTTTCCATATACATACGTGTTCTGTTGGAGTTACTCAACAGGGAGTTAATGATATTTTTTTTATATGACATTTATGTAATTCTGTTGAGAGGTTTGAGGAAAAGATGTGTCTGACAGTTATTTATCACTGCCAGTTTATAGTGAAACTAGAGGCCATCATCTCTCTAACACATCGCCTTGCGCACACACAGTTTCACTCACTGTAGCGGGCTTCTTCCTCCAGGAAATGCCAGTGGTACCAGTAACCAGGACCTGCATGTCATGGCATGTCTCCATGTTCAGACTCTGGCTCTGCCCTTGGCTCTGGTTGTAGTACCCTAGAAACCAAAAGCAAACATTATACCACAGCAGTTACACATGTAGCTAAATATTTTAGTGCTGAAGTTACAGGACACAGAGTGGAGACACATCGATTGCTGGAAAAATATTTATACATTAGTTAAAGGTGGGGCCAGCGATTCTAATCCAATACATTTTTTTGTCAAATTCAGTGAATATCTCCTCATGGTTCACTAGTTGTCTGTTCTGTGTGTGCTGAAAAAAAATCCATTGTTTGTACACAGCCCTGCCTCTGTAAATGGGAAACAAACAAAGTGGCTCAGACTGAGCCACGCAGCACTATCCCTGCCAATCAGCCACAGGTGGCGTTCGTGCTCGTGCACAGGACTTCTGCTGGCTACTCTCCCTCTTCCAAGTCCTTGTCCACGAGGAACAGAGCTACACCATGATAGTAATGAAACGTAAATAACATCGGAGTATAAATATCAACAGTCTTCGCTGATTCCACTTTAATTGGTTTCTCAATGTTGTTTTTGGAAAATCATGCAGTGATTATGTCAAGACGAGTGAAGCAAATCATCCAGGGTCTAGTCTACTCTGTGATAACTGGGTTAATGTGACATGTAAACATCTTGTTCCTTTCACTTTTGGTTTTCAACATCTGCACAAACTCACACAACGTTTTAGGTATATTTCGATGTCAACAAAGTTCAAACTTTTTAAGAACTGTGGGTAGGACACCACAGGTACTCTGCACGTAAACATCCCAAACTAACCACTGTCACGTAACTACTATAATCTTCTACAGCTGATTAAAGGTTACAATATTTTGTCTCGTGCTTAATAATAATAATAGTCATTTTATTGATCTCCCTCTCTTGGCTTGCCCCCACACTGAGCTGTTGCATGCCACAAATCTGGCACAGTGCCTGAGAATTTTAAATCATGGCCCTCCCCTCATCATCTTCCTGAAATCTTACCATAGTGACCTCCATTGCAGAGCTCTCCTTCCTGCGTTACACTGAGCAAGATGGGCTCAAACAGCTCGCTGCCCAGGCCGCTGGTCAGGCCCTCCAGTGTGGCCAGGTACTTGATCTTCAGGTCGTACAGTGTGATGTTGCTGTCCTTGATTGTGCGGTGGTTGAATTCACTGAGGAATTTCTTAAAGACGTTGTTGATGCGGATACGTGTCAGGAAGTTGCGCTGCTTAATGTTGCGGTTCAGCGACTCTGGGATGAAACGTTTGTAGCTGGTGGGATTAAAATAGAAAGATAGATGGAAATGTATGAACAATTTATTTCAGGACTTACTTCCTATGCTTTGTGCAAGTGTTTTGAAGGTAAGGAAAAATAATGTGTGACTTCTCAGAAACGATGGATTAACGAGCACCCTTCAATTAGTAGCCATTATTCTTTAGTTACTTCCTGTGGCATGTACAACTGTTTTTGAGCAAGAGGGTTTGAGGTGTAGCTGATTAATGGGCTGATAAATGGGATGATAATGTATGGAGTAGAATATGCATGTGCAGTATTCCCCATGTATAGAATCTATCCTAGAAACCAATCAAAGAGATATATATTTTCATATTTTTCCACTGTGAATTCTTCCACGTACAATGAATAGACAGGAAAAATTACTTCCCAAATGAAAGGTTAGCTTGTGATGGCAATGTTGTCTTGCAGCCACCTCTCAAGTGTTGATATAAAAGCTCCCTGCCACAGGGGCAGAATATCAAAAATATGGTATATTCTCAACCTGTGAAAAAAAACACTTAATTCTATACACACGTTGCACTGCTCTGCTATCGAGGGAGAGCATTTCTGTTTCTGGAATTGAGCTCAAAATATCAGAGCCACCACTGGACCTTCATGACCCAGTGCCACCTAGCTTGACAACAAATCTAGTCACAGCACTGCTCTTGATTCTCTGATAGTGCTCTAAATTTAACAACAATCTATTGTTATTTTAAGCTCTTAATCAAAAGACTGTTAAAGCCACACCATCCAAATTTCTTTAGAAAATCAAGAATTCCAGCTCATGCCATATTGTGTGTGTTGTATGTAGGTGTGTCTGTGTATTACCTGATTTCATGGGAAGCAGTGGGCAAGGGAATATCCATGTTAGTGGCATAGTGAGTGATAGCAAGCACAGCCATGCCCAAACACTCATTTTCTATCTCGTGTTGCTCTGCCTCTGAGTGGGATGTCCTCAGTGGAATCACGCCTTTCTGAAAGTCATGCTGGCCCTGCGTAGCAAACACATATTTATATTCATTAAACATAGAGACACACTGAACACGTATGAACATAAAAGCCTAAAAAGAACTCTTTGCAGATTGTTAGATATACTGTATGATTTGGTTCTTTAAGTGGCACACAAATCCTGTCATGATAACCAAAAGAAATTAAAAAGCAGACTGCTTTATTTACAGGAAATTCAGATGGATTTCTTATATTTTGGACAACTGACACATCAATTAACTTGTTATTTGAATTGGAAACATCAATTTCAGCTGCGTTACAACTTCTTTCAGTCTTTTTATATTTTAATGGACTGAAATAATTGAATTGAGTGTCTGTTGAATTGAGTGTCTGGTGCCGTCCTTAAAGCTGCACTTCCTGGTATTGTTACATTTCCTCCCAGCTGTTGATTTTTTGAAACAGTGAACTGTGTTGATGTTGAGCTTTTAATCAGAATGTACTTTCAAAAGGTATTCAAAGAAAGAAATAATAAATACAAATATTTATAAAGTAATAAGTAATTGATATTATTCACCTGGGCAAACAGGTAGTCGAGAGAGGCAGCATCCAGTAGGGGTGTTCCTTCTGGTGTTTTCTGTGGGCTAAGTCCTCCTCTGAGTTTGCTGATGCAGTGTCTCCAAACTGGAGATTCCCCTTCAGTGGTGCCATGCCAGTTTCTGAAATAAAACCTGACAGGAGATAGAAAGAAGACAAGTTAACAGAATGAATACAGAATACTCAGAATATACAGTGGCATTACAAGATAACATGAGTTGCTTTATGCACAGTGAACTCCAGAAACCCATTTTGTTCCTGAATACACTGATTTAGATCTCACATGTCCAGGAACTCACTACTAGGTTTTGAAAGTATTGCGTGAAAGGAAGGGGGATGTTAGTTCTATAAATAACAAAGTAAGCCTTGAGTTTGCATTGATGGGATTTCAGCCATTAGTGAAAGAGATGCCTGCTGCTGAATTACTGGTACACACTGAACAAAAAGGTCCATATGCGTCTGCCTGTGCTTTTCAGAGGAAATATATCACCCCTGTCTGTTTAGACCTGCTGTTGGTCTGGAAAGGGCCTATAGACACACATCATGGAGAAGTGCACAGGGAAACTGGTAATCCAAATCAAGAAAAATATGCAAAAAAGTATACAAAAGACGACAAAAAAAAGGAATATTGCAGCAGATAAAAATCTGCAATATTCAGCTAACAGGCACGGACATACTGATGACAGGACTGCAGAAACTTTATTGGCCAGAGAGAAACATTCAGCAAGAGGTCATGAAAATTTTTTGATACAGATGGGACTCCTTAAGACAATAGGCATTTTCAGACCAGAGGAACTTTTTCATAGTCCTAAGAACAGTTGGAGGACCCCTTCCCTTTTTATTGTGTTCGCACTGAAAGAACTGGGAACGATTGTAGTTCTTAGAACGGCATTTTGAGGGACTTTTGTAGCTTTTACTTCAGAGTAGGTACTCTTCCAGCACAAGAGGAGCCTTGAGTGATGTAGGTGTTTGGTGATTGGTCCAGACGTAAGCGTACATTGATTGGTCGATCACATGAGCCAATGCAGCACCAGAAACCGCAATTTTTATAAACCTGTGTAAAACGTTAGCCGTGTAAACAACAGCTTGTAACGGTAGCCTTACAAAATGGAACAAAACACGAACAAATGGAGCGACAGTTGTTGTTGTTGTTGTTGTTGTGCAGAGGTGACGTAGCTATACCAACCACTGACCGGATTATGTCACTTCAGCGTTCCTATTGGTGAGGCAAAAGCAAACAGAAAAAAAGTCCCTGAAGGTATGTAGTTCTTGGCGGAGTTCCCCAGTGGGCAGTTCCTCTCAGGGAGTCCCCAGAACTGTTTGGTCTGAAAATGTCTAATGTCGTGTTCATGGTCCCCAGAGGATATTTCACTTATCCAGTGAAATATGTCAACATTTGTAACAGTTGTATTTCATGTTTAGGGCAATTTAGCAAATGTTAGCATGCTAAAATAAGACATTAAACATGGTAAACATTACACCTGCTAAACATAATAAGCATGCTGCATTGTCATCATAAGCATGTTAGCATGCTGACAATAGTCTTGAGCTAAAAGCACTGCTGTGCCTAAGTACAGCCTCACAGACCTGCTAGCGTGGCTGTAGACTCCTCGTGGCACATGTTTAAACATTTGTTTATGCTAAAGATTGTGTATATATCAAGACTTGACCACAATGCCCTGCTTGTTCGGCAGACTGCACTACAGTATGCAAAGCAGGCTGCAGCAAAAACACTTACACACAAAAGCACACATACAACACACGCCACAGTTACACTCTATGCACTCACTTTTCTCTCCACTAGCTACTGTCAGAGCAGAGCACAGAGAAAGAGGAAGTGCAATTGACACCACAGTGTTGCTTTTCTTCCCTCTTTGAATGAAATGCTACCTAACTTGTAGAATGGATTCTCTGAAGAAGGACTTAACTCTCTACAAAGTAGTCTAGTCAAGTAAAAATACTATAATTTGCTCATAAAAGCTTCCCCTTCAGACTTGTCACAACTCTTATAAAAACTGGGTATAATGAGCAATTTAGTCTCATATCAGAGGGTCAAGTATGGAGTTAGACTCTACTCTTGCCATCACTTGTTAAGGATGTAAGACATCAGTGACTCACTGCCTTCTATTGTTATTCTAACTGCCTTGCCTATTCTGAGATTATATTAGTTTATAACCAAAAGCTTATAAGAGCTCTCTCTGAAGTACCACTAATCTTCATCTTTTGCTGAATTCCAAACATTGTTTGAGTTATCTTTGCTGTTTTCTCGTCTTTCCACAAATTAAGCCAAAGTGAGAATCAAGATCTAACAAGCCTGCGAGAACTTGAAATGTGTCTCATCTTGCCAAACCACCCAGTGCGATTTGCCATGTTATGATCTTATATAACCAGTGCCACAGTACTGCTGATTCACAACACACATCCGCAATATTCAGCAGATTGCATTCACATGCCAAGGATTTTACGGTGTTGTGAAATTGTACACAGTTAACTGATATGCTCTCCACTGTCAGCAGCACCTCTGGCGTTCTGTACACCTGGCCCTGACAAGCTGACATCATCAAAGCAACACCCAGAAAACCAGAAATAGGTGTTTTTTCATTGGTAAATTTTTATAAAAAGATACATTGGCAAAGTAGCCAGCTGCATACAACTGAAGGAGACTTCAGTTAAAATGTTAGTTTAAATGGTTAACAATATTTGGAAGGTGTTATGGTGTAATCGATTCTGCTCATTTAACTATCCTCAGAAATTGACAAATTACTTTCTAGACAAAATATATCCAACACTCGCCATATTCCATTAATTTTCCACCAATTGTTGTGGCACGTCATGGTGGCAGCAGGATAAACGAGGCAGCCCTGGCATCCACCTAGCCATGTCTTCTTCAGAGGAATCCCATGGCATTACCAGGCCATGTAGGATATGTAATACCTCCAGTGTATTCACAGTCAGTCCCACAGTCTCCTCTGAAGGGAGGCCTACAGGAATCATCCTGATCCAAAGCAGATCCTTTTAACAAGACATTTCAAACATTTGAATCCTGGATCTCATCCTTGGGTCACTATAAAGAGCTGAAAATTGAGGGTTGGAATGTAGATCGACTGGTAAATCAAACGTTTTGCCTTCAGGTCCAGCTCCCTCAACAAACTGCTAAATCACTACCAGTGGCACATAAGTCTGCTTGTTGAACTCACATGCCATGTTACAATCTATATGAAATGACAACAAGGCAGAAACGTGCACCCACTTTGAAGGGAGCACACCAGAGTTTTCTGATAGAGCGTCATGGCCTCTGACTTGGAGGTCCTGGCTCTCATCCCAGTTTGGGTTCAAACCACTCCAGTGTGCACTGGAGGTCAAAGAACTACATCATCCACTCTGTGACCACACTGGAGGTCACACCACAACTGCATCATCTCTGCAAAATGCAGAGAATGTAATCCTGAGATCACCAAACCAAAAATCAGTATCAGGCAGGCTGTTTCTCCCGAACACTCCCTTCCTAGTTTTTCTGACATCATCCACATAACCATTTACATCCCCTGGCAGAACTATAGTGTCCCCAAGAAGCACCCTATCCAGGAACCCACCCTGAGACTCCAAAAAGGCCAAATACTCTTGACTAACATAGGTAAAAACAACAGTTAAAGCCTTCCTCTCTGTGACACTCAATCGCAATTGTCACTCTTCTTCTTTGGGAAAAGTCTAACACATCAGCACTCACCAAGGGGCTTGTTCACACTCCCCCATGGATCTTCTCACCCTGGAAAACTCCAGACAAATAAAGGGCCCAGCCAATAGCCAGCAGTTTGGCTCCAGAGTCTTTGCTTGTATAAAGTTAGCTCAACTAGATCTACTTAAGGGGTGCCCAGCACGCTGGTTCACTATGGCACATGGTTTGTTTGGTATTGCTCCACCTCTTGCTCCTTCCCACCAGACAAGAGACATTTTACATCCCAGGAGCCAGTTTTCATAACCAGGAGCCAGCATGTCAAGGTTCCTGCCTTTTCCTGCTGCCCAACTGGCAACGCACAGATCCCTACACCTAATCTTGCAGCTCTGGTGAAGGGGCTCGATTGAGGAAGGTGCCCCAGTACCAGAAGTCCGGACAAGGGTGCTCTTTCCTGAGGTGGGCATTCTCTAAATTGCTCTTACTCTGGACCCTCACCTGCCAATATTTTTCAAATATATTTTAAGAGGTTCAATAGGGAAAAACAGTTTCTTTCAATTTAAGAAATGACTTGCAGATATGCAGATAAATGACAGCTAGAAAATCATAATATTCAACTCCAATGTAGTCAGCAACTGCTGTAATGCCATTCTTACCTCATGCGATAGTGCAACTTGATACTGGTTTCTTCTGTGATCTTGAACTCGTGGTTGGGGGGGTACCACGTGCCAGTTGTCTCATTGTACAGGGCAAATAGGTTATGGCACAAGGGAGAGATTGCTGAGAAGGGACAGAGAAAAGAGAAAAAAGATCAATATTCAGACCAATTGCTGGATTGGGACAGAGACTGATTTGCAGCCTCTGTGCAAAGAGAGGATTTAAGTGCAACGACAAACAATATGCTTACAAAACAAGATGAACAGAAAGCATCTACATACATGCTCCACCATATCAATCTCACTTGGTTACACTGTATGTTTTTATACTTAGGCATAGATGAAATGTAGGAGTCTGGTTTTAGAGAACATTTGCACATTTCTGCATTTAATATAAGCCTTCAAATGAAAAGAGACTGAAACATTTTTCATCTTAGCCCAGCTAACCGGTCAGTTAAAATTACTAATGGTTGGGTAGAGAGAGAGAGACACTTGGTCTAGTTTTACAATAACTGAATCATGGGTTTTGAACTGTGGTTGCAATTGATGTGCCGCAGCACCATGTAGTATGATTATATTATTAAGGAGAGTCATTGATTCTCTAGCAACCATAATGTCCATCTTGATTGGAATCTAATGCATTTTATTTCACATGTTGACAGCTGAATGGCAGCACTTAGAAGTAAGGCAGCAATACATCTTCATCTGGATTTGAGATCAGTAACAGACAGGGAGAAGTTCCCTTCTATGACAGTGTAGTTTAACATATAGCTCTCACTAAACAGTTAACTTTGCACTGCCACATTTCATGAAGCTATTCTCAGGAAAAAAGTTTATGACCATGTCATCACCGCAGGAATTACAAAATACACAGGGTTAACTGCATCACCAGATGACCAGCATTGAATGTGTTGTAATCAGGTTGATTTGCCTTTGGTTCAAGCCAGCGCTAAACTGTATTCTTGTATTTTATCAGAGTTCTTGCATTAGTGTCTGTCAATTACCATCTCTCTTACCAGCTGTTTATACTCTCTGTTCATATGTCTCTCTCTCTCTCTCTCTCTCTCTCTGTCTACATGCTGTAAAACTGTTTTTTTAGTAACCTTCACTACTTGACCAAAGCCAAGACCTGGCAGACTACTGGTTATCAACACTTTTAAGCCTAATGCAATGTCATTTAAGAGTGGAGATATAAGATGTAAACCTGGTGATTTTGTTATCTCCAATTGATTTGGCCACCCTTGTCCCACATATTATAATCACAGTAAAATCAACAACACACCGTTCATTACTGGCAATAAACAAAGACTATATCAATAAGCAGAGCATGCAAGCTTGACTTTGCCAGCTAGCCAACAGATCAGTCACTCACAGCATTTCTTGGCAGCCTCCACACAGAGCTTCTCCACTGTGTAGCAGCCTTTGAGGTACTCGAGCTGCAGCACCTCAGGTGTGTAAAAGTGGATCTCCAGGCCACAAGTGGAAGTAGGAGAAGAGGGGATTTGGGCCCTCCTACTGGATCTCCTCATCTTCCCACAGAGTTGCCTGCTCAACTCCATCACCCACAGAGTTGGCATTCAGACACTGGATAAGTGAAGTGAAAAAGAGAAATGAAGAAAGTGGGAATGTTACATTAAACTTTTGTCTTAAAGTCACAGTTTCTATATAGAGTAATTTTTTGGCTTTCATATTATGTACACCCATGTAAGCTTTGCAGTTAATTCAATTCAGCATGGATGAGACAAACAAGAAAACACACACACACACACACACACACAGGAAACAACCCACAACTTACTGTATTTTGATGGTCAGTGGATTGGTAAAACAAACTTCATATATCCTGTTTTACAAGTAATTGCTACTAACGGTCTTACATTTTCAATTAAAGTCTTTATGCTGTTTTTAAAAAATAGCAAGAGCTTTTGATACCAAGTTCATCAGAATAAGCGTGCTTATGTCAGCCTGTCCCACCCTTATATTATTATATTATTATCGATTTCTGAGGAAATGGGTGACCCCTGTGTAATGAACATTATTCAAGTGTGTTTAAGGTGTGTGCGTGTGTGTGTTACAGTAAGGGAAAAGTATTGATTCATTGTGTAGCAAGCTCAGCAAACAGCAGCAGAGACTCTAGTTGCCGTCGAATTGTGTTTTTTGCTTAGGAAGATTCCTAACTGAGTGAAATGACCCGGAAGTATCTAAGTGGCAGCCATGATAAGAGCTGGTCGAATTCTCTAATTGCTAAGGAAAGGTGCTTCAATGCTTCCTTTCTTATCTCAAATCCCAAAGGAAAAGAGATAACGCCGCCCCACAATTCCTTGCAGCAGCAACATTTAAAGCGATCACGACAGACCCAAGTCAATAACATCCGCGCCGTCACATAGTGCAGTTGGATTTTCTTAGCACCACGGCTGTCTTTTCCTAAGTCCTTCTGAATTCTTCTTCACATCTTTCCTTGACCTCATGATGTTTTCCATCGAAGTCAAGTGCCCAAGTGTTTAGGAAAAGTCATTTTTATGACTGTTCAACTGCAGCCTCTAAGTTCAATGTTCATTAATACTGTGCAGAGCCCTAACACACAAAAGCACACAGAATACAGTGCTGTCTCACTAAAGTGCATGCGAAATGACGTCAGCCTCTCAATTGAGCTGATGACAACACAGAAGACAGATCGTTGCTGCACAGGGGCTGCAAGGACTTTGGGCTTCACTACTGGATAAGTCTAATAGCCTGTTTATATCGGCTGCATAGCAAAAGCAGCATGTCAACAGCAACACAACAGCAGCAGCCATAAGTCCTTCATCAGCATTCACACTGGATCCGTTCACCCACATAACTGCTTTCCACTCAATGGTGTGTTGACAGCACTTACAGCTAAATACACAATTATGTAATTAAGTGCATAAATGGGAGAAAAAAATTAACTTAAAAGCTGGAAAAGAAACTTCCAGTAACAGATACGCATGTGAATACAAGCCGTTATATGACCAGTGTAGACAGCGGCAATGATTTAGATGCTAAGCCTAGGGCGTCGACCATAAACTGCAACATCCCCGGTTCACGTCCAGTGTTGTATATCTCTCTCCCCTCATTTCCTATCATCTTTCCACTGACTGGATCTGTCTAATAAGCCATAAGATGCCAAAACATTACTTGCCAATCCTATCAGCTCTGTTGGAAGGGTGACAAAGACACCTGTGAAACACATCTATAGACAGCAGGTAAGCCTTCCTTACCCTTCACACTACTACCTAAGACTTTCTATATCTTCACAGAAAAAAATCAAAACAAAACACTAACAACTGCTGGCTAAACTGTATCGACTTTAGGAGGGAACATTTAAATATAAGCTTACTGAATCTAAAGTATGTAGTATTTAGATGGTTACGTTTTTTTTAGACAATATGACTGAACTATTTACCAAGGTTGGACTTCCTGTACTGTTATTCAGAAATGCTAGATGTGCTTATAGACAGTGTGTGGGAATATTAAGTAAAAAAACAACACTTGTAGGTCAGCCAGCTTTTTAGTTTTAAATTATAGTAAATGAATGGTAATTGTAATCGAATTGTTATCAAAATTGTTAATGGTTACACAACTGACTGTCCCTAAGACCCGCCTCTTTCCCTCGATACTCCAATTACAGCTGAGCAACAATTGGGACACATCCTTCACCTAAGAGACTAAATGTCTCAACAGATTAGCATGAAATTGGATATGTTGCATCCATATCTAGGGCCAAAGATTGACAAGCTGCACGTTTACCATAGGAAAGGCGTGTTTAGCTCATTTCAACAACTGACGTGGTGTGATTGTGCTGTAGAACTCAACATCAGCTCAACATCATCTTCCTCTGGTTTACTGATAAACCAACTTTGAAAAGTTGGTTTACAAAAACAGTAAGTGGATACTGAATTCTACTGAAATCACACACCTGATCATATGTAATATGATCATATATTACAATGTGAAAAGACTAATACATCAAGGTCATCGGGGACCACAATACCCACACATAGCCATTCATCACCATAACAAGAAAAAGAAATCATTAAGTTGCATTCATTCTTTTAACCAATGCAATGTCCAGATAGCTAAGTATAACTAGCAGCAAGAGAGGAGAGGAGAAAAGGGGAAAAAGTGACAGACTGATAAGTCTTTGTTTATCTGTTTCATCACTGTCTTTTCTTGCTTGTCATAACTCCTGTTAACTTCCTATAAAGCTGACAAATAAATGACATTTAAACACTGTACTTAGGACAGAGAATCATTCTACCTTGCTAAACTCATCCTGTTTCACACTAAGCTTAACTGATCATATTCAAATCAACTGCCAGGCTTTTTGTATTTTTGTTTTAATCATATGATCGTGCCACTAACCATGGGTAAGCAAAGTAGTCAGCCTGGCAAGTGGACTATCTTCTAACAGTCATCATTTCTCATCAATCTCATTTATTACAGCTGAATTTCTTGAGAAGAGATTTTCAGTGAGTCATCAGTCTGCCCATTTACAGTGAGTTAGTTAATCAGTCAGTGTGTCAATTTCCCTCACTCTTCCCCTTTCTACTCTTATAGATGTTATTTGTACTATAGTTACAGTAAAAATGTCTCATGAATTTGGTGTGTCAGATATAATTAAATCTATCTTGAACAAATGACATGATTGGGACTGGTTGAGACTGGTCTGGTAGCACTGATCTGACACCAGTTTTACTAGAGTTACAGTTTTGCAGTCATCAATCATCAAGTTCACTTCAGCTGAAAAAAATGTTGACAGTTCTTCCCTCTCCCACTCAGTGACGTCACTCTGCTTTGTCTGCATGCCATTATTTGGAAGAAGGTAAAATGACTGCGACTATATTTTCTGGCAAACAAAAACGAGACCTTGGAGCAGAATATAATGTAGTGATAGACAGCTGATCCTGACAGTTGTGTAGGTGATTCAGATGTGGGTAAAATTAAGTCTACACAAAAGACATAACAAATACCGCCTCCATTTGCATCTGTGTTTTCCATAAAATCAAAGAACAAAATACTGTATTAATGGGGCTACAATGATTACTTTCATTATCGATTAAACTGACCATTATTTTTGAGATTAATCAATTAATTGTTTGGTCTATAATATGTCAAGGAATAGTAAAAAATGCCCATCATAAAGCTGGAACCAGAGAATGTCTGACATTATTTCTTAAAAAAATGACTTAATTGATTAAGAAATTATCAAAATTGTTGGTAGTTAATGTTCTGTCGATTAATGAACTGATTAATCATCCAATAGTACTGTATCACGTGCAGGTTGTCACTTAGATCCTAAAACTTAAATCTTCAGTCTAGGAATGTTTTACAGGGTTTGGTAGCTTAGGTGGACTGGACCTCTTATCAATGCATCATCTGGTGCTAGTGCTTTTAAACATGTATAGAATAAAATGAATACTGTCTACAACAAATAAGCTCTTCTGCATCACTTGCATCAATTTAGAGTTTCCCCTGACTGTCTAAGTCTGAGGTACCCATCTAAAAAGTTGAGATTTAGAAAAAACAAGCATCATGAGGACGAAGTTCTGCTGAAGAACATGAAAGATAAATTGAAATAGAATGAGCCTCCTTTTCGTCATCACAACCTTCTCTTATACAAAACTTCCTGTAGCAACTTTTCACAGTAAAACCCTTCCAGCGAAGACAACTGTGTTTGACTTTTATTGTGTCTATAGGACACCCTGGTTGACAGCTCATCATAGGATGTTCACTAAGTTTTTCTTTTTTTTCCTTTCCATACATTGACTGCTAAGGTGAACATTTGCAAACAGTGGCTATTTCTACAAAAGGACCACGACAAATAATCAAGGTAAGCAGTGATTGTCCTGTTCCCTTACTGGGGTTATAAAACAAGGCTACACAGGCATTTGAGTGCCCAACAGTGGGAGACAATGGCAAACAGCTAACAGTCAGCTTCTCATATTGTCAAAGAAGTCAAAAACGTCCAGCAGAAAGAACTGAGCATGAGCCAAAACAATGACACATCACAAACTGAAAAATATATCTAAATCAGTCTCCTTTTCTGATGGAAAAGACACTTTGGGCATACGTCACAAAACTCAAATCAATGCCCGTCTCTACAATCACCTTGTATCAATAACTGTTCAAGTGTGTCCCAAAGTAAACCTTGCCAATTACCGCTGATATACAATTTAATTCAAGCATTGGATAAAATTCAGTTCTACTCAATTAGAGTCAAGAGTAGAACTCAGGTGCAATGATTGTAGGCAATATCCACACACAATTTTTAACTCTGACTTGTGACCACACCCATAACCAATGCTGGGTGTAATGAAAAAATATTTTTGATCATCAAGTGAAATTACATCCACCCATTGATGAATGAACGTGGCCAATTGTTCAAATAAATCCTTAAAAGCTTTATTCAAACAACTGGTAAAATCATTATAATTTTGCTGCTCTTGTTCCCACTCTGCCTGTCGTTATTCAACAAATAGCCAATCAGGGCTAAGGAAGTGCAAAAGTGCCTTCACACCCTACTGCCCTCATGTTTGATATCATAATCTTCAGAGAGGCGAATAATGAGTGTAGTTACACATTGAATGAATAGATCCTTAACTTGGATTTAGTAACAGAGAATGATGGAATAAGGTAAGGCTTTTATGTCAGTTTACTTTCAGACACAAGGAGAATGTCTGGACTTACTATCTTAGCACTTCAACACCATCTGGCTCTTGTCGTTGATGTGTTTCTTGTGTCACACTGACAGCTGTGACACAGGATGATTATCTTATTATTTTGAGTATATTATAATCAGTCTTATTTTTGATCATATGTTTTGTGCACCTTTTTCCATCAGTCTCTGCGATTTTTGTCTGCAATTCAGCTACATTGCTGCGCTTAAATAACGGAATAAAACGGATCAATGCTGGGTTGTAACACTGTGTCAGCATTAATAAATAATTTAATTAGTGAACTATCCCACCAGTCATTTTTCTGTACCCGTTTGTGATAATTCAGCACCCATGTCAGCATACTGATGTTAAGTGTGTTCATTCATTCACTATATTATTGGTACACCTCTGTCGATTGGTCACAATCACTCAAAAGCTGAAAAGCTGTATGTAGCTCTATTGTGCTACTCTACAGCAAAAGAAAATGAAACTAACAAAAGCACGAATACATGCTTTAATGGTCAGGGATTCAAACTTCATTGATCTTCATTATGGGCTCTTGCTTATTGATTCCCTGCACTTCTTGAGTTTCAAGGACAGAAACAAATCTAATTCAGTGGCATATTCTATAAACATTTGATACTTAAACGAGATGTAATTTAATTTTTACCATAACCACCAGTTCAAGATATTTAAATATTAGCTTTGCCATTGGCTCTGAATTAAGAATTCTACTGTTATGACACCATCAACAAGTAATTTCTGAGATTAACAGACTTTAAACCAGAAAAGTAAAAAACTAATCAGTGAAATTGGCTACTGAAATGTTACTTTAATGACATAGTCTTTAACTTCTTATAAACTTAAATATAAATAGGGGAAGGAATAAAAAACTGGATGGCCAGGACATTTTTTTTGGTGACCATTTTGTTTCATTTCAGCAAAATGTGCTACACTATGTCTCACTCACAAAGATGCAAAACCAATGCGCCTGAAATGAAAATACAGTGGGCAGACAATAGCCTGGTAAAGCAATAACGTCACAGAGGTTATTAAGAAAAGGTCAAGAAAGTGATTATCTAGTGCTCTTTGATGTTAAATATCACGTTATCATAGTGAATACCAATAGGTGGGCCTATTTCTTTTCTTCAACTAAAATAAACCTCAAAGCTTAAAGATTGGAAAGATCAAACTACTAATAATGTTTAACTTTGATCAATTATTCCAATTTAATAATAATTTGTTTATCATTTAGTATTTCAAATGTCAATTCCTTGGAATAATTTTACATTAGCCACAGCCTATTGCTGGGTGAAAACTTACCCTTCACTAGTTAAAACACATACAAGTTGGTAAACTTGATATCCAAGTTCATTGGGTGAAAAAAAAAACATTCTTGTCAGTGCGAGTGTTAATAGTAAAAGTAAAATAGCTCTGAAATTAAGCCTGCCACTTACTTGTTCATTCTGATATCAATAAAATGCAGATCAAAAGTAACTGTGTGGTTCAAGAGCTTTAAACATTCAAAGTCTGACAGTTCAAGTTTCTGTCAAGGGTACAATGGGGGAGAGCTGCGAGAAACCACGTTCTTTCATTGTTTGAGATGAAGTTTTAGTGAGTAGTGGTGACGCCAGAAACTCTGTGTGTGTGTGTGTGTGTGTGTGTGTGTGTGTGTCGGGCTCAGAAGGAAGTACCTACTTTTGTCAACCTCAAATGTGTGAAGCCACTTACCCTTCGTTGTCACGATTTTGTATGATTTAGTACAATATTTGAATTACAGGTAGGGCTGCAGATGATGAAATATTTCATTATCAATGAATTTTCTCCATAAATTGTCGTAAATTGAGGAAAAGTTCAAAGAGTCCAAGGTGACATGTTCAAAATGTCATATTTAGTCAGACCAACAATCAAAAACCCAAATGTAATAACAGATATTCAGTTTATTATCAGATAGGAGTAAGAAAAACTGAAAACATTCACATCTGAGAAGATGGAACCAGTGACTTTTGACAATGTTTGCCTGAAAAGTGTCTCAAATATTGAATCGCTTATCAAAATCTTTAACATTAATTTTCTGTCTATGGGCTAATGGATTAATCGTCACAGCTCTAAATTATAGGTGGGGGACACGTAAGTGACACCTATGGTGAAAAGAGCCAGTCGCTGCCTGTTCTGTTAATGTGTTAAATTCCAGGTAACCGAATAATAATAATAATAATAATAATAATAAAATCTAACCATTTTACTTAAACCCATCTTAACCGTGTTCGAGTAGGGTGCCAAACTTTTAATACAGCAGTAGGCCCTAGTTTTGGATGGCGTTTTGTATTGGATTGCATCACATTGTAAGATCTTCCTAATATTTTGTCCTCAGTCCGTTTTAATGCTGTAAACAACTAAATGAATTCTAACTTAGATCACATTTTAATCAGCCTAGCGTGCCTCTGCCCGTCTTGAGCCACCGAAGACGGACGGAGTCTCGCCGCCGCCGTCACGCCAAGTGGACTGACGTTACGACATTAGCTTGTTAGCCAGTCAACTTAGATGGTCGAAAACCGAACAGCAGCTGGATATATCCCCAACTGACAGCAACGGAGAACGGTGACACACAAGTGGATGTGTTCAGTGGACCAGAAGACAGACGTTTTCTTCGACGGAAAACATTTAATAAACGGCTATTACTCACCTCGCAAGCTTAGCCAGACAGCTGGCAAGTTACTTCCGTTTCGTTTAGTACATTAGACGCTTCAACCAAGTTGGAGCCGTTCTCTAGAAGGGTTTTAAGTGTCGCTCGTCGGCTGTTCGATTCCCAGACTTCCCCACAAAAATATCCAGTATCCAGAGGGAAAGAAATATTGGGTTAATTCCACGGAATTCGTTGATATTTAATAGCTTGAGCGGAGACGGAGTCCACCTCTGCTCTCGATAGCCCTTCCTGACAAGTAACGTCCCCTTTCCCGAAAACAACGCAGCGGCCGTCTGTAGAATGCAGCAGCTGATTGGCTGTTTAGCCCGTCACTCAGGATGACGACCTTAACCCTTTGTTGGAGCGCGGCTAAGTCCCGCCCACGCCGGTGGGGAAAACAATCGATCGCTCTCGGTTGACTTTCTGTTGCGTGAAGGTGCCTCCTTGTCACTTCGGTCTGCCAGCAAACAACAGAAACGTGCCTAAAAGCTGCCGTGTGGTGGGGATGCACTACCAACAGGATCGAGAACCCAGAGCTAAGTTTTTATAAGCTGCCGAACCGAAAAACTGAGCCTTTAAGGAGACAAAAGTGGATCCAGACGTGAGGCATCAGCAGGAAGAACCGGAACACTGTGGTATCCTGACACTCAAAATACTGAAATAAGTCAAATATCCAAGTGTCAGTTTAGGCTGACTGTATTCCTGTAAGTTAAGCTAAAGCATTTTGATAGTGTGCAACTTGTGTAGTGGAATGTGGCTTAATCGCAAAGCCATGCAGTATTATGTTTGCAAATGCCTTAGATAACTACAGTAACTTAGCTTGAGAAGGGACACTGAGACAGACCGACAATAGTGAGTTTGGCAATATACCTTTTCCTCTCTGGTCAACATAGGGTGCTAAAATAATCATTTGAGATGCACCGGTGGGCGTGGTTTGCAGAGTTTGACGAGTGGCGCTCCACGTGTGCCTTTTTACTTGTATTACTCATGTTGTGGGCACAGAAACGTATTCACAGAATGGAGACAAAAAAAAGTGGTCCCCAAATGATTAACCATCGAATTTAAAATATATTTCTTTTGTCAAATGCTATTTCCAAGGTCAAGATTGGACATTCAATCCAACATGGTTGAGAAGTCTTTAAAGCCATAGATATAAAACATTGTATCTATGTTTTAAAGCATCCAGAAATTTTTTTTTAATTTGAATATCTACATGTACATTCCCATGACAACTCAGCAATTGAATCTGCTGAGGAAGACTGTGTGATATGATCAAAAGCTCTGGAACAGTTACTGAATGGACCTTGTGGTGAAATTGTTTTTGTCAACTGCTGTTAAGTCAAGAATAGACTTTCAATTTCAACAAAATTTTAATTTTGGGCAAGGGTTGGGATAAATCATGTAATGTTTTAAGACAAAAAAAAAGCATGTGGTTTGAATTATAATAAGTGTCTGATAAGGTTTTTCTACCAAAAAGCTCAATTAACTTGTTAACATTTCTTAAAGTTACTACTACTCCTTCTCCTTCATTGGAAAAAAAACTAGAATCTATGAAGATGCAAATATTTTCATTTCAGAAGTTTAACTGCTGGACACAAGATGTCTCCTACTTTTCACTGTAAAGTCAATTCTCAGTGTATGTGCACAGGAGGTTTTACGTTTCCACATCACACTTTTGTTCGTTGCATATTGGATCATGATTGGCTACCGAACAAGTTGTGATGTCACAAAGTGATGCTTTTGGGTACACGTTTTAACTCAGATTTTAGGTGAGCAAAGAGAAACGTTGCCCCTTCAGCAGGTGACTTCAGCAGCCTTTTAGTGTCAAACTCTGCGTGTATGTGCAGTAACAATAAGCAAAACAGTGGAGGAAAACTTAGATTAAGGAAGTCTCCAAGGAATGAACATAAGTCACTGTAATGTTATGTGTTGCAAAATAAAGACAGGGCAACAAATGGGAACATTTCACTCTCATGGACTTCACAGTTGTGCGCACCTTCTGAACACTGTAGCAGGGAGGGTTATCATTCATCTTTGCCATTCTGTAGGTGGCAAAAATGTAGGCAGTTCCTTCCAGGTCTTTGTTTGAGCTATCTAAAACATCTTTGTGATTGTGTTTCCAAACCTGATAACATGTAGTCATAGTCTATGTTTTTAATAACCACTGCATGTGCCCCATCTCTTGCAAATTTGCATAACTGTCCTTTGGGAAGTGGTTGTTTACTGGAAACTGTGGGAGTGCATTCTAGTGGCGAAGCAGTGCCAATATCCTGAATGTGTGTAGGCGTACTACACTTCATATCAAATACATACTGAGAGATCAGAGTGCTTTTAAAGAGAAATTTGTAACAAAAAGTAAATCAGGAATCATGGACAAATAAGTCAAGGAAGTGTGTAAAAACATGCGACCAATTCTATACTTTATACAAACTAGGAGTCAGCAAACTCTGGATGATGATGTTACCACAAAACGAATAATGGAGTTTCCCCACTTACTGTCACTGCAGACACAGAAGATCAAACACTGAGACGAGGTGTAGATACTGACATATTTCATGATTTCATTTATAAATGGTACTGTAAGAAATGGCTCTGTGACTGTGAAAAGAAAAGAAACAGATCAAACAGATGTGTTATGCATTATTGATGATCATAAGGTTAAGGTCCCTGAGCTGGTACATTTCAGTGTAACCAGTTACTTACAATCCTTTAACATAAGTTTTGGTTAACGCTTTACTTTAAGTCCCCCTCTATACAAACATTTAATAAATGGTTTATAACACACTATAATGTATTTGAACGCACCTATTAGGACATTTTTAAGTGTTTATTAATGTTGTCAACCTCTCCAATGTAAACATCTTATACTATTACAGCAGTGTTTTACTATATTGTCATTCATTATCTGTTTATACACCAGCCTCCACTTATGCGTGCCCACAGGAGAAGTTATTATTATTGACATATACATTAATGTCTGCTTACTTTATAGCGTGTTATAAACCATTTTTTAAATGTTTACATACTGCTTATGAATGCTAAATATGTACTTTCCTTACGGTAAAGTGTTTCCAATTTGGGTTTGGGATTTTTGTATATTTTCGCACTTTTTTCTCACATCAGTCCCCAGTGTGCAGTGGTCTGTGTCAACAATAGTTCTTCTCAAGCTGTGGGTGGGTGCTGCACATAGGGGTTGTCCTTCAGCACCAAATTACATCACTGCAGCAGTTATCAACTGTTAATCACTTGGTCTATTGTTCTAGCAGCTTGGGGAATAGATTTCTTCCTCAACAAAACAACAAGGACGTGGAGGTTTCTGTAAGAAATGGGTGGTTCACTTTAAGGGAGGGACTTCCCATGCCACATCCCAGTAATCTTATTCTCTTGCATTAAAGGAAGTATGACAGAAATTCCCCATGATCATGGCTGTCCATGGCAAGTAGAGTTTTGGATGTTTGCAAAAGCAGTAGTTGAGTGTACTATCATGAAACTTAGTGGGTTTGAATGCCTGTTCTCGTTTAGAAAATAGCTCTTTCAAGAAATGTAAACCTCAACTTGACTTTTCATACTTTATTATGCTTTACCACAGAGTATCAAGATATCACATGGTGAGTCAGAAAAACACATGTGAATCAAGACGAGCTGAGCAGATTGAGGTTAGAGTGAGACAAAAACAAAACATGTATCATGACTCTTTGGGGATTTCCACAGTAGCTACAGTATGTACACTTTAAATGAAACATTCTAAGGACAGGTGCAGAGTGACCTGGGGTTTATCAGACATGACTCAAACAGTGCATAAATTATTCAAAACACTGTTCTGAAAAATATGATTCATTTCAACGTATTGACATCACAGATAAGAGTACGCGTGTTTTGATCTGTTATATATTGATATTGAACATTAACTATGAACTAAGATTCATTTAAACAAAAATGACATTTATACCAAAATGGAGATTGTAGCTGTCATTAGTGTGAATTGTACATACTGTAGGCGTCTTAGATCAACTGTTCTGTTTTATTGGAAAAACAAATCTTGCTCGCATAGCAATGGAACAATGAATAAGAGCTTATTTTTTGTGTTAACAAAACTGGATTCAGCCAAATCTTCAGGCTACATTTAACATGGATCTTAACAAATGAGCACTTCATATGTTTTAACAACTTTGCCATCAACATGTTAATTTTTAAGGTTTCAGAAACAGATTACAGAGTGGGACAGAGCTTAGTAGACCATGTTATGTAGACCACAAAGCACATCAATAATAGATCGTTAGCTCCCTCTATTGACAACAATGTGGAGAAACCATTCAGCCTGTGGCCCAGTGCTCCCAGAGACGGACAGCTCAGTGTGGGTCTTTATTCCTCAGTCTAGTTAAGACAAAACTTTAATATTTAAAATGTTTATAAATGTTATTATAAAATTGATGTCATCAGGCTTGACTATAAAGAAGACACACTATGCAGGAAATGAATGTGGTCGGTTTTCTTTGTCAAGTCTGCATGATGTAGTTACATTAGTTTTAATGCTAAATGGAACTTCGTTGGCAATGCTATGGAGAGAGCTGTCATAAAGTATTCATTATAATCTTAAAACTGATCAGATGGAAACTTCAGTCACTACATAGTTGACAGTTTTATGGCTGCAACCTTCTGTATTTAAGATCCACTGAAGAAGCAAGAGATAAATAAGAGAACGTACACATTTAATTAAAAGAAAATTCACTTTATTTCTTGTGCTTCAATACAGAATAACTAATAAAATAAAATAAATAATGACTAATAGATATGTCATTGAGCATGCCACAACCTACTGACAGATCAAACAAGGGAAAACTATTTTGTGAATAAAAACACACAAACTTATGGATATCCCTTTAAACTTTTTTAAATCAACATGCCACCATCATTTCTTCCTTCTCTCTGGTCCTCTGGCTCGTTAGCCGAGCGTGCTTGGATTCGCTGCACTCGTGTCAAGTTGGCAGCCATCCTTCAGTTATCACAGTACTGTACCTTCGATGGGGACAGCATCAGCACTGTGATAACTGAACCAGGGCAGCCTGTCAAATCTAGCAGTCCGGGGCTTCGCTCCATTCGTCATCCACCCATAATATCTGTGCTCTTGCAGTTTAGTTGCTGGTATCTCATACAAACCATATGCAAGTTGCATCTCCAGCAGCTATATTACTCTGTAGATTAATCATGTAACCTAACAACCCTTCATTTGACTACTTTAGTTTTTTTAAATATCCTTCTCACCAGCAGAAAGTCTTTTGCCCTCTAACCATGGGATTTAAAGCTTTAAAATCCCACAACATTTTGGGGAAACATAATAAGACCACTAGTAAATAAACTTAGTGAAATGGAGGAGGATTCTTGCTTTATAGTCTATTTTATCATGATGCACATGTTTATCACTATTTCGCACTCTCTTTCCATATGAAAGTATTTAGTTTGTCATTATTTCTTTGTTTTCATTCTGCTTTTTGCGCAGAGGCCTCGTTAATGTTTCATCTCATAAAACAATTACAAAGATATTTTTTTCTTTTCCTAACGTCTTTCCTGCTAGGACTTGGTGGAGACGAACTTCTGTATATTATTCATACCAACCACAAGGCCGAGTGACGTCGGACTTGTTATGATTCTCCTCGCGGGCTCCGCCTCCCCCGAGCAGTCCGGTGGCGTCGCCGGCCGACGTAGCGGCTCCTCCTCCTCGTCAGTCCGCCCTCCGCACTTCATGTAAACAACTCCATTAGCCCCGCTGCACAGGGGCTCTGGCCAAAAATGTTCTTGTCAGACGTGAAAAGCAAAGCAACATGTGCAATAACTAAACAGGGCAGAGGGCAAACACATCGTCGGGGCTGAATGCTCCGTTTGTTGCCATCAGCGTCTGTAAAAAAACAAAAAAAAAAAAAAAAAAAAAACAGACCCTGTGAAGAAAGCGCGTCCATATTGCATAAACCCTTAATGTAAATAACTGGGGGAATGTCTCACAACCTACTAACAGTGAAGGTAACAGGCAGCAATACAGATCAATGGCTACGATGCTAATGTCAGGGCATAAGGACAACAGCGAGAACTGAAAGCTGTGCCAAAGCTTGTTGCTGTTTTCTACAAATAAACAAAAGTTGATCAATTCTAAACAACACCGTTATTAATGTCATTGCATACATACCTGCTTTAATTAGGCTAAATATCCCATTTGAAAAGCGACTAAAGGCAACATATAAATGCAATGTTCGTATTGAATATTGTGCAGCCAAACGTTAACGCCCCAGCTTTGCACACACACCCCTTTCCTGGGCAAAAACAAACTGCATGCTGTAGGGTCCAAATAAAAGCATTTATTCTTAACACATTGCATTCAGTCCGCATTAAATATATAATAAATATTTCGCTCACTTACCTGCAATTTTCCCGTTTAATTCCCCGTGTTTACATGAATATTTTTAATGACGCAGCAAGACCACACGGAGCAACGTGATTGTCGCCATTTTTTGTTGTTATTGAGTTCTCCAAAGCCATGTGACAAATTGATAATGGTTTGAAAAACAGGTTTCCGGTTGTGGAGACAAAAACTAGTTTCGCGAGGCTGAAAAAAAGCTAGGTTAATCTTCCGAGTTGTTTGTCTGCTGGATTAGTCTGGTTACTCCACTGACTGAAGACTGGAGGCTGTGCGCAACATTTGACAGCTCCGGGACGCTGCCGCCGCCGTATGGCTCGCAACAAGTACTCACTCGATTCCTCCAGTCCGCAAACGTTGCGCGGAATGACAGCGACTTCGTGTGCTCTTTCTGCGCCCGCTGCCAGCAGTGCAAAACCATAAGAAATAATAACCCCACGAACCATAGGAAATAACAAAAAGTGGTGGAATCCAAGAATAGCCCACCAGTTAGTGGGATAGCATGCACGATACAGCCAACAGCTCTCGCAGTAATTTATTTATTGCAGAACTGTCTCGAAATGTCAACTTTTCTTGAATAATTCTAAAAGTTAATTACTGTAGAGGGATAATTATATTATCTATTATCTAAGGTCTATTTCCATTGCAAACCAAATATCAATATTTTTATGGCGACATTACCATTTTTTTTGTTGTTGTTGTCTTAGAATAAATTAGTGACATGGGTTTTTGTCTCCACAAAATCCTTCTAACAAGCCCCAACATGAATTGAATGTGGGATTATCTGAAGGAATCTTTGTAGTTGCAGATCAAAACAACTTTATTCCCAAACAGGCTGCAATAGGACATATTTAGCCTTAACCTGCTGTACAGAAAGGCATCCCCTTACTGTCCTAAACAGTTAGGCGTATAGCTGTGAAATGAATTGGCGATTTTATTTTATTTTATTTGAGTGTTTTTGCTTGCTAGTATGAAGGAAAACATTCTGGTCTTTCTACTTAGAGTTAGACCTATGACAAATTCTGAAAAACGTCTCCTTCTCCTTCTTTTGATAGATAGATAGATAGATAGATAGATAGATAGATAGATAGATAGATAGATAGATAGATAGATAGATTTCCTGAGACATCCATGCGTGTAAAATTTAATCAGGATTATCGCAGTTTCGCTCTTAAGGGAAACCATAGCCAGTGATTTAACAGACTACAGCTGTTGCTGTACATCACTTGAATATAAAAACTACAGTAACCAGTTTACCCTGCAAAGTTCGTGCGAGTCAGTCATCCGCATTTTTTCTGGATGATGTGCGCAGAAAAATAGGGCGTTGTGGCGACTCCCTCATTCATTCGCAGAGGAAAGTCTCTGTCCTTAAAGACGTAGGCGATCGTAGTGTATCTACCAGAGCGCTGAAAGAAAAAAGGGGGAAAAAGGCGTTTTGTCTTGATCCGAGTAATAGAGCAGGATAGCCCCAATGTGCGCAGAGAGTGGGCTCTGTGTAAAGAACCGCAGATTCCAGAGATAAACTGAAATTTGCATTGGCAAGACAAGTTTATAAGCCATCCAGGCTTTATAGCTGTTTGATCGCTAATGCGTACAACTGATTAGGAGTTTAATTAAGAGGTCATTTACTCCGTCCTCTCGCGCACAAACAGGAACAACAACATTTGTGCACCCCAGTTGCAGCCTGTGTTTGAGGAAGACATGGCCAAGTTATTCCGAGCTGCTATCATGGGTCCACCAGGATCAGGGAAAGGAACGATATCCAAGAGGATTGCGCAAAGCTTTGGCCTGCAATATCTGTCCAGTGGCCACTATCTACGAGAGAGCATAGCGGCAAATACAGGTAGGATACATCTGCCCATGTTGGCCCAATCGCCAATACTGTGGTGCCAACACAAAGAGCCAGTCAGAAGAAAATAAGTTCATCAAACGCGTTGTCTATGCTGCATGCATGAATTTGACGATTCTTCCATTTTCTTCCCCTAAATATCATTAAAATTGTCACAATAAATGAAATCACAGCTGAGAAAAAAGGGGAAGTTAGCAGAATGAAGTGAGGTGTGTGCATTTTCTGGTCCACAGTTGTTTTCTAGAAGCTCATTTGACAGTAAACCTTCATCCTTCTATCCAAGCTCCAGAAGACGAGACATATGGATGAGAGGAAACTTAATTTTTCTTCATCTGATTTCACTCTAGTGTAGAGACTTAACTTGCACAGTTGTCCAACCCCACAATGACTCAGTGTTACTCCAAACCCACCATGAAGGTTTGTATTACATTACTTTCCCAAACTTGCACCTAAAACCATTGAGTGTCTCTTTAAACTTCCTCATTATAAAAACCCAACTGGAATTAATTTAATTCCCAGCATGTGCCAAGCTCATACTGATAATAAAATTGGAGTTCGGTTCAGAGAGCTTAAGTAAAAACATGTGTGCTTGGTTGCCATTACTGAATCGTTTCAGTAAAGTTGTGACTTGTTGGATAGCTAAGCCTTTTAAAACAAGTCTTGGGTTTTAGAAACCAGTGAGTTCAGTAGGTTTGTTTGTTTAATGAATTCAGTGACTTGGCATGAATATTGATTTAATTCTCCACAGCATGCCCCAGTTTCCAGTGTAATTTTAAATGATTAAGAGAGGAGAAGTTACATGCAGGAGTTTGCAGTGACAGTTTTATCTATTTACTATCTCTGGTCAGATACTTACATACTTACAACAAGATACTCTTCAGTGGTACCAAGACTGTTTTTTTTGTTGTTTTTTTTATCAAGGCCTGGATAAATTAAACAGGCCTCATCTTGTTTTTGGATTTCAGAAGCAGAAACAGACGTTGACTATCTTTACCTGTCTGTTGTGTATCAGAGGCAGGTGTGCTGGTGAAGACCTACGTAGAAAGAAGCATGCTGGTGCCTGACCATGTGATGACCAGACTGATGCTGCCCAGACTGGAACAGCTGAGCGGCCACAGCTGGCTGCTGGACGGTAAGAAAAATAGTGTTTTGTTTATTTGTACAATCAGAGTGCATGGTGGTGCTGATGCACTATTATACACCAGCTTTGCATTCTTTATCTTACAGCAGCCTCCATCCTTTGTCTTGAACATTTGTAGTGAGGGAATATGTTCTTCATAATGCAGAGTCATGGCCAGTGGTGGGAATTGCCAGCCGCCCCTTGAATCTGATTGGCCACCCCAGGTGCCACCCCCCAAAATCTTCAGACTGATAGCCAAGTTAGAGGCAGGGCCATCAGGCAAGCATTTTTTTTTTACCCCTCTGCATGTTCAGAAACATACCCCCCAAAGTGTCATATGCAGTGCCTCCTTTACTTGAGTCTGAGGAGTAAGAAAGTGGAAAAATTTGCTCCACATTATCCTACATCTGGGGGTAATTAGTGCTTTGAAGTACTGAATGCAGTACCAGCAGGTCTGTACATGCTCTCAACTAACCCCTAATTTACAGGAATCATAGAGGATTCAAATCAAAGGTCAAATCAAACATCAAAGATATCCTTTAACCGTGTTTATCAGGAGTGTCCTCCAAGTGCCCTGTGCTTTTCTGATCTCTGCTGCAAGTTTCACAATTTATAATTTATTCACACTGAGTGCCAAGCCTTTACTCAGCGGCGACCTTTGTTACAACATTAGTTAATCAATTAATAAACAGGTTTATATGTCTTTCCTTATGACAGACCTTAAGTCACTATGGAGTGACAACACCTGTAGTAACAGTATTACATTCTACATGTCAGTACATTGTCAAGTTTTGTGTGTGTGATGCATAATAATTCTCTTTTTTGCCACGCATATTCAAAAGTACAAGTATCGGTTGGAAATGGCCTTAGACGTGTGTCAGGTTAGGAAGTTATTAAATACAAAACTGCATGGAAGATGTTATTTGGTAACGTATTTAGTTGGAGCCATTAGTAACATATGAGATGTCCTTTTTTCAAGTTAAATATTATCCACTATCTTCAAGAGAGATGCCAAACATTGATGAAACAAACTGGTTGGTGTTAAACCTTGAAACATGATTGCTAAACAAATAATTGTTGTTTAGCAAGAGAAAAGGGCAACCAAATCAAGGTTACGCACGCATGCACACACACACACACACACCATGTTGCCTTGATTTATTGTTTATCTCATGACTCTGATAGGTGGGTCATAAGTGTCCACAGCGTATTGATTTGCATGGTACTCTTCACGTTTTTGAGTTTTCAAATCTAAATGTCTTACTAGTTTATTTCCACCACCACCAACTAACACAGACACATCTACGCATTTATATCCTCCCAAAATATACTGTACTATATAGACTCCACTCCCTGTCTCTTTCCCTCTTTTTAACTTTTGATTAGTGCCCTCCTCTCACTCATTTGTGGGCAGCAAAATACTCTGGTGGTTAGAGACATTTAACAGCTCCTTATTTAACCAAACAAAGCTCTAACACATGAGGAAGCAATAAACTGAAGACATCCCCAAATGCTTGTTTACCAAAGCATACTAAAGCAAAAAAAAGTTTTGTGGTTTGAGAGAAACAATGGTCTTAAAACTAAATGAACTGTATTGCTTGCCATGTGAACACCCAGCACGCTGAAGCATCCTTGAGCAAGACACGGAATACCTACAGTTCTGTAGGTCACTTGACCTCTGACCTTCCAGTAGAGTGGGGCAAGAGGAAAAGGAGTTTCTCTGTAGAGACCACAGCAGTGTAATTCAATCACAAATGTAAGTGGAACAAAAGACTACAATGGTTCTGCTTCTGTGCATCTACTACTGCTTCTAGCCAAGCTAATGTGATGTGGCTCTAGGAATGGAAATGTTGGTCTGTCAGTCCAGACTGAAATATTTCAGCAACTATTGGATGGATTGCCTCGAAATGATGTACAGAAGTTCATGGTCTCCAGAGGATGAATGTTACTGACTTTAGTGATTCCCTGACTTTTCCTCTAGTGCCACCATGAGGTTGAGATGTTTGTTTTTTAGTGAAATATCTCAACAACTAATGGATTTCCATGACATTTGGTACAGATGTCCATGGTCCCCAGAGGTTAATTTCTGTTGACTTTGGTGATCCCCTGACTTTTCATCTAGCACCATCAGTTTTTCTTATCCAGTAAATATCTTATGTATCCCATGAATGTATCCAGACATTCATGGTTCCCAGACGATGACTCCTAATAACTTTAGTGATCCCCTGATCTTATCTCTTGTGTCACCATGAGGTTGACATTTTGTTGTTTTGAGTGAAATGTCTCAACAACTATTGGATGGATTGCCATGAAATTTGGTTCACACATCCATGCCCCCCTCAGTATGAATTCTAATAACTTTCGTGATCATCTGACCTTTCCTCAAAAAGCCACAGTCAAAGTTTCCAGCACCACAGTGCCTAATTACAACGTCACAGAGCTGTAGACTCTCTTCTTGTTATTGCTACTGGTGGTTCACACAGGTCATGTTACAGAGACCATTGTTTTTTCAGTAAATTCATTCACATGTACATAATCTTGTTATTATGACACGGCTACAGACCATTTCACTGGAAAACTGGAAACAGCTTGAGTCCAAGTTTTCTTGCTGTCAACTAGAGACATTAGCAACCTTTTACAGTAAACAGGAAGTAAACTGTATGTATGAAACTGTGAAATAGCCTATTATTCATGTACAGTGTGTCTTCCTTATGTTATTGACTCACAATGATAATCATAACTTGAAAAATGCACATGCATCGGAGTCTTAAATGTAGTTGATAGAAAAATAAAGGTAATACATCAATGTATAGCACTTAATATAAACTATTCCTGGTTGACACATTCCCCCTTCTCCCTCTGCTCTTTCTTTGTCTAGGTTTTCCCCGGACTCTGGCGCAGGCCCAGGCTCTGAACGACTTGTATCAGCTCGACCTGGTCATCAGCCTCAACATCCCCTACACGACTCTGAAGGAGAGACTGAGCGACCGCTGGATCCATCCAGCCAGTGGCAGAGTCTACAACATGGGCTTCAACCCGCCACGAGTGCAGGTCTCAAAAGTCTACAAGTGATTTAGTTACAGTGCTTAAAACATTCTGCTTGGCATTTAGATTTTTTTTTTTTTGTGGCACTTTATAGATTTTCTGGAGGAGAATATTGTCCTTTCAGTGGAGTTTTAAAAGAGGACGCTGATATTGCTCACCTCGCATTCATTGGAAGGATGTTCCAGAGCTTTTCGCGCCCTGACATCAAATGCCATCTGTCTCTAGTACACCACTTATTTGCTACTTGACTGTGAGGTCATGTATCATTGGCATCAGTTTGCATGGCCTCACTACAGGAAATTAGTCACATAAAAAAGTTGTTTTGCAGCATTTTTTCTTTATTAAACAGAATGCGGAAAAGAGACAAAATTGAGGCAACTTTTAATGCAACATGGGAGGCATTTGAAGCCAAGATATCACCATTACATGATAGCTCCTTATGTTGACTATAACGTTTTTGGATTAATAATGGCTGGAAAGAGCAGCAACCAGAACAAATTTCATGGCCAATGTTGACATTATACTCTTGATATCTTTATAAGATATGATATGATCCTGATATTGATACAGTAATGACTGTAGGTATGTGTCTACCTGCAGTGTGATTTTTTTATTTTACTGCGTTGTGTTGTAATCCCCTGTGTGACCTTGTGTTGCCTTCCTCAGGGTAAGGATGACATCACTGGGGAGCCACTGATTCAGCATGATGATGACAAACCAGAAGCCTTGATGTCCAGACTGAGACACTACAAAGACGTGGCCAAGCCTGTCATAGACTTATACAAGTCAGTAAATACTAAACCTTTCATGGCACACTCAGTATTTTGAGCAGTTCTTTTCCTTCAGGCGGCCAGTAACATCAGTTCTTGCTGTCAATATGTGAAAATCAGATTTATTAAGATAGATAATCCATCAAAATAAAGATTAAGTGGTCTTTAGTTTATCTAACATTATCATTGCAAAGTATCATTGTAACATTATTTTTACAGAGAATTGAGATCTGGACGCTGAAAAGAAGTGCATTTGACATCAAAGCCAGATGTCAAACAGTAACAAAACATGGACGTCATGAAAGGGATCATGTGAATTTGGTCGTTTCTTGCATTAAAAATGCTTTTATTTATTCAGCAGTCGACATTCAAGTCTTGGATGTTGTTCTGTGATCAATAGTTTTTTATTTTATAACTAAGAAAGAAGTGAGTTTACCCGACCTCTGTGGCCCGCTCCTCTTCTCTGCTTGAGGCTACATTAGCCGCTTCTAGCATAGCACACCTGACTCTCCGACCGAACTGTTGGCAGTTGAGTTGCATTGTGGGTAATGTTGCCGCCAGTTTTTAACAGGGAACAAGAATGTGTGGCATAAAACA
This sequence comes from Macquaria australasica, assembly GCA_005408345.1. Classification (NCBI taxonomy): domain Eukaryota; kingdom Metazoa; phylum Chordata; class Actinopteri; order Centrarchiformes; family Percichthyidae; genus Macquaria; species Macquaria australasica. The sequence continues at coordinate 901,140 of SEMN01000016.1, forward strand.
GATGACTGTCCATCGTTAGTCTGACAATGTTATAGGAGTGCAATGCTAAATCAATATTTAAATTTTTACTCAGTTTCCTTCTTATTTGTTCTTTTATTTCTTCACTCAGGTCTCAGGGAATCCTGCACTCTTTTTCCGGTACAGAGACAGACCGAATTTGGCCTTATATCAACTCTCTCCTCAGCACCAAGATGCACACACAGCCAACAGATGCCTTCCAGACCCAGACACCCTGACACTGGACCACGAGGTCGCAGGGAGACATCAGGAAGCAGCCAGAGGAAGTAGGGTGATGTTTGTACTTGCTGGCTTCAGCTTTCAGTTTCCTCATTAATAGTGAGGTTTAGAGAGAAGGACACTGATCAAAACTGTAGTCATCCAACATGTTTGTGATTCAGTTACGTTTTTCAAATGAATGGTTGTATGCAACTATTTCAAGAGCTTTATTGACTGTGTTGTTTTCTGCATTGCCGTAGCGAAATGTTCAGATCCTTCAAGTCAAAAATCAAAACTGTTAATTTTTGTAAATTGTAATTTTACACAAGCACTCACCATCAAGAAATTCTTTACAGTTTTGTGTTTTTATCTGCAATTGTTTCAATTCCCACACACTGAATTTAAATCATAGCTCATTCAGGGAAGCTGCAGTAAAACAGAAAGTTATAAGCAGAAGAAAAAGTAAATAGAGAAGCAAATAGAGAAGGAAGGATCGCCTTCATTGCAGCTCTCCAGTTTTTATTACTAGGAACCAACAACAGAGGGGTATGGTAACTCCAAGAATATTAAACCAAAAAACAAAAAATTACATTAAGTGTCTCACTCCAATAAAATGATTGTTGTTAGGAAAAAGAACTTTAATGAAAGCAGACATAGGAAATATTACTTAAATATTACTATCTTTGCAGATTTGATTATTGCACTTTAAATGACATTTTTTCTAATCAAGCAAACAATATCAGGGTGTTGCCTCTATGAATATACTCTATGAACTTCCCTTCAAGAACTTCGGAAACTGATGAGTTGCAGTTTTCAGTGAGCAGAATACGCATAACAAAATCTTTTTTTTTTTAAATTCAGCCTCACCACAGCCTTAATTGACAGATTCACCGAGGACTATACTGACCTTATGCATTGTGTTGTATCTAAAGCCAGAATCTGTGATTATTTGGGTCAATTCTTTATAAAAAGTTGAAACCTGTGCAAGCCTGGGTGCTATGTAATATGCTGTATAAAATGCCTACAAGTCAGCCGTTACATATGAACCAGTTTTTAATTCTTTTGCTTTATCAGCTCAGTGTTTCCAGGATATATCCATCAATTATGCAAACAATGTGCGCAGTATAAACTGCTATTCTTTTACTTTTTGTACTGATTCAGAATATTATGAAATCTGCAACTGTTGACATGCAGGAGAATCTACTGGGGAGTAAGAAGCCCTCACAGTCACTCTACAGCACACTCTGTGGCTGGGATGAAGACCAATGCACAAAATGTAGAGTGCCTTAGATGATGTTACATTCCTTTAAATATACAAGGTTGCCTTGAGATTCTAATCAGCAAAATGCCACAGATTTTTGTTTATAAAATGAAATGTTTTGCAGTGTTTGTTCAACTTTAAAACACTGCTGGATATAACTTTAGTCAGTATCAGGTTGCTTTTATGATCATATATGTAAAGGTCTTGTTTTTAGTGATTGTTTGAATGTATAAATCACTGTTGCTGGGAGAACAACTTGTAAAATGTAAAATTTTAAATCTTTTTTTTATTTTTGTAAGTGATTGGTAAATGTTTGTAATACTTTCTCACCTTACAGAATAGCTTGTGGTCCATCACCTGAAGTTAAAAAAAATACGTCATATTTTCACCCAATTTGCCTTTTACACTAACTTAAGCACACTAGTGACTAACCTGTGCAATAAAGAGCAACAAACAGGTTTTAATTGTATTCTTCAGCTCTGTTGATGCTGGCTCTGCAGTTTTTAAACTTTCTAGTAAAATGTTGTCACCTGAATTCATTATGAAGCCTCAATATAGCAACGCACACTAAGTCAGGGATTGGCCATAAGTAACACATGCACATGCAAAAAAAAAAAACTTTTTTTAATCATTTATTTTATGAGGTAAAAAGTGCCTTATATCATTATTTTTGGTGGACTTTTTGTTGTCCTTATCGAGAGTCTAAGGATAGTGGGTGTTGCGTGTTGTACAGATTGAAGCCCTTTGAGATAATGGCAGACCAAAGATGCAAAAAAGAAACACTGACTGCTTGACTCAATAATATTTTGTGCTTGAGTGACAATAGGATAAGATGTATGCAAAATGTCAACGTCGCAGTGGCCTCAGCTAAAGTATGAAGTGGGTGTGTGTCTGAATAGGATGAGTCTGTAGGAGTTGCCTCTCTTACAGCATCTGATTCACACTTTGGTTTCATGGTGGGGAGCAACATACACCTGGATGCTCAGTGTGTGTTGTTGAATGAACAGGTGTGGCGTGTTGAGTTGTACATGACCACACCCTACTGCTGTTGTGTAACACCACAGTGGATTTCTTTTTTCCTTCCCTATTTTTAAACCATGCTGTCCAAACATGCATGTTACATTCCAAGAACAATAAAACTATTTTCTCATGGTCTTTGTATATGATCAGTCCCATACTTGTTCTGCAACAAAATGTACTTACTGTACATGTACACATCTGTATTATTCATTTACTGTATCTTAAGATCAGCTAATATTTAGTGGGAGACTAGCAGGTAATTCATACTAATCTGGTTGGGCGTAGACAGATTTCTTCATAGATGCTTTTAACATTTATTTCTCAGTCCAAACATACGCAAGCAAGAGGGCAGGGTAACCACAATCATGGTTAAAAATGGCAATTCCTAGTTTTATACACAGAAGCTCTTTTTGTTTCAAATAATTAAAATGGTAGTTTTTTTTTCAGATATGTGTAGTTTTGATTTTTAGTGGTGGTCTGCCTGGTTGAAACTACACAAAACCTACTTTCACAACTCTGAAGAATCTCTGGATATTCACTATAATCTATGGTTATGACAGGCTTTATGTTTCTTTATTTCTTTCTTTCCAGCAAGCAAAACAAAAAAATAAATAAATAATTGAAAGGCTTTCCTCCTCCCTTCTTTGCTCCTTGATCTTTCGTGTCATGTGAGAAAAACAGGAAGCAGCAGGAGGGTGTGCTAACTTGCACTAAACACAAAAGCTATGGTGGATATTTAAAACACGCATGCACATACATAGGAATACTGTCTATATCTCCTCCTCTTTTCTCTTAATCCTCTCAGGTCTATGCATAAACCCCATGTGCATTAGAGCTTGGGTGGAACTCCTGCTCCACTGTCACGGATTACCGTCTCATCTGCTGTATTTACCTTTGACAGAAGGTGTAGCTCTGTAGTTTGTGCATGCACGAACCATGATGCAGATTTACATAAGCTGCAGTATTCGCACCTGCATAACAAAAAGTCTGACGTGCCCAAAACCTGAAATGACGCACAGTTTGGGTGTTGCATTTCACGTTTTCTTTAAGCGCACCATGATGATCCTTGTTCTTATGGGGACCTCTACTGTAGGAAAGTGGTGCTCAGCCGGTTTGTGACATGATAAAAAAATATATTTAATGATATTTTTTAATTCTTGTATTATTGGTGCATATCACCAGCGTTGGTTTCTCGATTACTGCAGTTCTCTTTTGTGCGTAAAGAGATTTCCTGCAGCAAATAATCACATGCGGTCATCATATTCAGCCTATTTCCGAAGTCCATCCCAGGTTTTACCAGGCTGGCTCAGCCTCTCTGGCAGCTCGGGCAGGATGCGCTGAGCGGCGCAGTTTCTACAGATTCACGAACATCCACTCTCCCTTGTGCGGTCTCGATTAGACTCATCCACACTATCTACAGATCTACCAATCGCCGTCGCAGGACCTTGTTTGTTGCTCATATGCCATATGTGATTATATGATGATGCCGTATCCTGCTACCTGTGTAAATTTGCCGACAGGTTAACTGGGAGCTACCGGGGAATCCTTGTACGACTGCGTGTCTCACAGGACGTTTAACGCTTTGACCTTTGACTGATAGCGAATGACAAATCAAAGGTCCGTGTCTGTGAGCGGAGCCGGGGTTCAGAGCGCATCTCAACCACGGCACAAGACGGTGCTCCCGGGAGAATGGTAGAAAGCGGTCTGAAAGGTAAAGTCATCCGCAGGATCTTCCGTTTCTACTCATTTGATGTGATTCAAGAGGCACGTTTTATTGGCTTGGCCTCTGTTTTGCATCTCCAACCAGGCAGAGAAGGAGAGCGACAGAGAGCATCATGATCTGTGTGTGTGTGTGTGTGTGTGTGTGTACATAATACCAGGCTACCTCTGGAAATCCACGCTACTTCCTCCCCTCACCTAGTGCATCTCTGCTCGGCGGACAGAGGTTATCATCAACATGCACTTGTTCCACGGGGAAATACTCCGTTTGATCTCACTTAGGAGACAAATTCATCTAAAATCACACCTTTGTCTCTGTGCTCAGGGCCTCTATGTGGCTAGATGCGCGCACGACCATCATGAATGACATCATTTGGTTTATTTTTGTTCAGGAGGTGTCGATTTCCTTTTCTTCACATAGGCCTATGTGTAATTAGACATTTTATTTTCCATGTACGAGAATTGATGCTACTGTTGCTTTATCCTTATGATAAATGACATTCTCAGAACTAGTCTGAATTAACAGTGTGAAGGTTGCCACTTCAGCTGTATGTTTCTGTCAGCTGATGATTTCGGTAACGGCATTTCAGGACACCAGTTAAAGGCACGCAGCACTCTGTCCACAAATCGATTTAATAGGCTATTTTAAGAGGACAGGTTTTTTAAAACGAAACAAAAACATAGCCTCTGTACTACTGCATGTGGACAGGATTGATGTCTCTTGTATCTTGATCGTCAGCATCATCAGAATTACCATCTTCATCGTCCAGGGATTGCTCGATACTGAGAGGACAGCTCCTCTCTTGCACTGTCCAATAGCCACCGCCAGCGTCACGGAGGTCACGTGAGCAGCTTAACACAGCTTGGTGTGGTTTCATGTTGATCATCAGCCACTGAGTCACCTTTTGCTTTTCTGTTCACCCATCAGGCTTCGGTGCATTAAAAACTGACATTATATGTATTATAGACTATAGTCTATAATATATAGAATATAAAAGACTATATTAAATGTTATATATTCATAACATTTCAGTCTGTGAGACTGTGAGAAGTGAGTTAGCTGATCCAGCAGATTCCTGGATTCTGCTGTAACTGCTATGGGGATAATCATTAATCCTCAGTCCATCCTTGAGAATGGTGGTCAAAACCAATGAAAATAGTGATACAGCTTCTTTTAAGATGCAAGGCCATAGTCAGTATCACGTTACAGCAATGTCATAAAACAGTTAGAATGGCACTGAGCATTGTATTTAAAGGCTTTTCTGTAAATGATTAAAAGAGGGGTGTAAATGAATCCCTCAAAAGGCATCATACTCTTTGTTTTGTTTTGTACATAAGAGTACCTTAGAGAACCTGTCTGACAGCAACCATCATATCACTACAGCTCACAAAGGCAAGTGCTGCACTAGCTTTATTGTGGCCGTTTGCCTTTTATTGTGTGCCAGTTGCCCATATTTATGCAATGGTTGCCCAACACCCATTCGAGTTAAACTAGGATCCATAATACAAAGCCTAGAAATGTTGTTGTTGCCAGAGGTTTGATGTAGGGCAAAATATTATTCTATAAGCTTTTGTTATGCAAAGTCTTCAATGTCGCTCAAGTTGGAAGATATAGGTTTTTCAATATTTTCTTTCAAGGCTGCAGCTAATGATTATTTTCATTATTGATTAATCTGCTATATTCTTAATTTCTTGATGAATCTTTTTGTCTATAAAATGTCTAAAACAAACAGTGAAAAATGCCCATTATAATTTCCCAGAGCCCAAGGTGACATTGTCACATTGCTTGTTTTGTCCGACCAACAGTTCAAAACCCAAGATATTCAGTTTGCTATCATATACGACAAAGAAAAGTAGCAAATCTTCACATTTGAGAAGCTGGAACTAGTGAATGTTTGGCATTTTTGCTTGAAAAAATACTGAAATGATTAAACGATTAACAAAATAATTGATCATAAATGTTCTGTAGATGGACTACACAATTAATATACTAATTGTTTCAGCTCTTTTAATGTTTTTGATTGGATTAGTGCTTGTCATGTCTTCACGTGTAAATCTCTGACTGTGGCAGAGATTGGGATGTCCATAAAGCCCCTGCTTGCTGTATCCTAAACAGTCGCAGTCTCATAAGGGCATCAAGGGGTAAATATTGGTAGGCACTGTTAGGAACAAGACAGGAAGCTCCATTGCAACAATGGAGCGGCAGCACTTTGCGTCCGGTTATGGCGGGGGTATCGTTCCTCCCTTTCGGACATTCCGTTCCCGCTGTGCTTTGAGCTCCCGTCTGCTCTCCTAAAAGAGTTTCCCAGGCTCATGTCCTCTTTTCAGAACCATGCCGGGTTTCCGTTGCCAGGGGGACAAGGCCAAGGAAGGAAGCATGCCATGCCATCAGTGATCAGCGTTTTGTCCTGCATGGATCCAGGGTCATTACACACAAAAAATGGAGTTACAATTACAAATTTGGAGCTAAAATTAAAAATTTGTTAGATTTTAATTTTATTACAAAGAGCCTGTTAACATTCAAGGCCGCTGCTAGTCGAGTAGAGGCTGAGAAAACTCCCTGTGATGCAGAGTGAGTTCCCTCTTTCTGACAAAGCATGGTGCTGTTGTCTTGCAATGCTGACTACAAGACTCCTCTTATTTACATTTTTTTTATAATGACAATGCCAGGGGTCCTTGTTCATTTTCAGCACAGGACTCAAGTAAGAAATTTGCTCTATTATGGGCCCAGACTCATAATTTGTTCCTAATTTATACCCAAGAAAGCAGGTCATAGCAAGAGAGGCTGTTATTTCTCTACACTGTCTCCCTGAGGATTTCTGTTATTTTAATAGATGACACTGCAAATTTTACTTTTTTAGCACACTTCACACCTCTTTACAGTAATGGTTACAGCAGACACCATCCATCATACATCTCTGATGCATCTGTCCTGCATTCAAGTAGAGCTTAACTTTGGTCTACTTTGAAAAGTCACTTTTAAAGCTAAAATTTCAAACATTTGCTGGCACCAGTGAGTCGTTTCTGCTTTTCTCTGTCTTATATTATTGTAAATTGATCTTTTTTTGATTGATGTTTGGACAAAATTAGCTATTTAAAGACTTGAACTCTGGTACAATGTGATGGGCATTCTTTCCAATATTCTCACATTTAATGGCGATGAATCGATTAATGAAGAAAATAATCGGCAGATCAATCGATAATGAAAACAATTGTCACAGCCTACTTAATTCTTCAACTGTTGTAATTAAAGCAGGCAATATTCAGTGAAAACAACATACATGATGCACCACCCCTTCATAGGACAAACATAATTGGCTAGAAGCCCACAGACATTTAGAAAAGAGTCTTTAAAGGGGAAATCCACCCAGAATAGGAACTGTGAAATTGTTCACAAAATTGGGATCCCACTCATTTTACATTAGCAAATTTCATTAAATTACATGTGAGAGTCTTGGCTTCACAACCAAAGACAACTATAATACTATTATGCAGATTTTAATGTGTCTGTGGTACTATTTTAAGGCATATTTATATTGGGATCACTACGATATTCACAAAATATACTGATGGGGAATTATAGTGTCAGTGGTGCTCAATAGTGAGTTTACTGTGACATTTTTTAACTTAATGATATTGTAGTTTTTACGTGAAAATGTCCTGCATTGATCAGCTTTAGGAAAACTAGGTCTATAGTCGTATTCCCAGCTACTGATTAGAGTATGTGAATAATAGATGCAGCAATGACATTAGAGGATTGTGTGTTGGGGTGGATTTCCCTTTTACTCAGTCGGCGACTACAGCGAGCTACAGCAGCAGCAGCAGCAGCGTCGTAGTAAAAATGCGGTGCTGCTGAGAAAAGAGGAGGCGATAGAAACAGAGAGAGAGAGAGAGAGGGAGAGAGAGAGAGAGAGAGAGCATCCGGCAGAATTTTTCTTTCCACAGAAAACAGAGGAGACCGGTCGTCCTCTCCTCCTCGGACATGTGGTGCACCCAGCAGCAGCAGCAGCAGTAGCAGCACAGGCAGCAGCGGCGGCTGTGGCGGTGGTGGCGGCGACGGCGCGGCGTAGCCTATAGCCTACGTCTTTGGGGCTCCTTTTGTCTTTAATTTCCTTCCCCCCACCTGTGTGTCCTTCGGTAATGAGCTTGCTGGGGGCCTACAAGAAAAAGACCAGTTACGATGGCTATGAATCTTTGCAGTTGGTCGATAGCGGCGGAGATAGCTTCAGTGTCGGCAGAGGGAGCGGCGGCGGCGGCGGCGGCACACTCTCAGGCTCCATAGCGGCCACCCTTGGACCGAAGGCAGGCCCGCTGAGAGAGGAGGACTGCAGCACCATGGACAGCTCAGGTAAGAGTCCTCGCCGCGTCCGGCAACTGGGATGGCGATTGTACGCTGACGTGCAGAGTGCATGAGTAAGATGTGATGACTTTACGCAGTCTTAACTTGTCCTAACCATAGTGAAAGTATACAATGATGCCATGCACCTCCAGGAATCCCCTCCAGGGCTCATAGTGGCTCCCAGACCCCACCTAAATTGCCATATTGGGCTATTGTATGCAGACCAGAATAAGACATGACTAGTAGGCTACCACTGGTTTTCTGTATAACGGTCTGCATTATGTGTGTTCTTGCATGAGGTGCTGCCCAGTCCTATACACCTTCCTATAAGGGAAAGTAATACTAATATATTTAACATACAATTCAGGACTAGAGGTTTGGATGCTTTAGATGTGTAGAGTAGCAAAAAGTCTCTGCACACATTCATTTTACATATATATTTTGAATGTGCATAATATTTTACATAATATGCACACACATATTAGCACATAACACTCTATTCCAGTGTCCAAAATATATTAAAATATGGAAGCATATGTATACAAACTATCTGCCACGATAACCCACATTTCATGGCCTATTTACTTATTCATATGGACTTTAATTTTGAAATTGTATATCACTAGTCAGTAGAATAAATTCTGCTTCAGTTTTAGGCAGCAGAAGCACAAAATAATAAAGTTCTATCTTATCTTAAATACTCTTATACTCTCACTTCTAAATACAGCTTAGAAGTTTAGTCAGCTGGCCATGAATGATGGATTGTGAGCCTAATATGTATCCAATTAAAAAAACCAAAACATGATCTTGAATGATAAAGTCGCACTCCATAATCCATCTGTATATGATTAATCTAATGACAAATCCCTGGGATGCTTTATTGAATTCAGTCATAATAACTCATTTATTTTCTCATTCAACTCATTGAGATCAATTATGTCGTCTGTTAAAGAGCCTCTTGAGAAGAATAAAGTTTTATAACAGCTGATGTTACTTCTGCTACTGCGACCACTGCTGCTGCCACTACTACAATTACTACTGCTGTAACTGTAACTACTATTACTACTTAGTTCGTTTTTATTTGTGTGTCATGCCAAACTTTTGGCCCATATGAGATTACTAGACACCACTTTTATCAAACATCTAAATAAATAAATAAATCACTATCACCCTGTCCAACATGTACTTCTATATAGTTTCAAATATCATCTTTATGTGATTTCTTTCCAATTAAATTGTACACTGAATAGCAGAAGAAAGAAAATAAATGCTACAAGTCTAAATTGTATCCTGATAAAGGACTATCTCCAAGTAACTGGCTAATTTAAATGCTTCATATGTGAACAGCCAACTCAGTATTTGTGCATCATCCATGTTTACAAAATCCTTTTATGTTTTTTATCTTAAAGCATTGTGCAGTAAAAAAAAGAGGAACATGTCCAAAAGGAAGTCCAATAAAATTACTACTACGACAACACAACTGTAAATGCTTATATTACAACAAAATAACAGTAATTATAGTATTTGCAGTGAATGGAGGTCTGTTACTTTGGCTGTTTAAAGTCTGTAGAGCCTCTCCTGTGTTCACCTCACTGCAGTGCTCTGTGGAGTCAGCCAGCCTCCAGGGATGAACACTTGTGTGAAACAAAAGAAGCCGAATGAGGAGGGTCAGTGAGGAAAGGGGATTGGGGTTGGTGATGGAGAGGGTGGGGCGGGGGGGTGGGGGTGGTGGGCTCCAGTGTCAGATGTCTGTCTGGCCTGCCAGGCCTTAGGGATGGTCTCTTTTATGTGCGTGTGTGCCCGTCCCTGTCCGTGTGTGTCTATGTATCCGTCTGTCCCATTCACACACAGCCTGATATTGAGGGGTAAAGGTTGGCGCTCTAGAAGGAGGGAGGCACATTCAAACAAACCAGTGATCTTTCTGGCAATGCCAACAGCTCTCTGCTCTGTTGATGTCCCGCTCTCTCTTCCTGTTAGTGGCTGGGCTTGCTGCTGCTGTGTTACCTGATGGAGCCTGTATCAGAGCCTCTGCTGGTGTCTGTATTAGCAAGGTTTGTCACTGTATAACTGGCTCACCAGTCTGCACACTCCCACATCCATCTGGCCACAGAGAGAGAGGCACATAGACCAGCTAACAGACAGACAGGCAAGCAAGCGGGCAGATTCACACAGATATGTAGAGAAATAGATGCAACATAAAATAGAGACAAAGCACATAATATACAGTAGGAGCAAAACTGTGGCTCATTCACACTGTGGACATAATTGATCTATACAGCATCAGGATGGGAATCAACACACGGAAGACATAAAAGGAGATGAAAGAAAACAGTAGACCTAGATGTATTATTTATATTGTTTAGAGATGATCAGATAGAGGCCAGTTATTCAAGAAGGTTCATATCCATATCCTTTGGCAATGGGAGTGAAGGAAACATTAATTATGTTGCCTATATGATTTGATTTTTACACACACACATATATATATATATAAAGTTATTTGTCTCCAAACAAGCTAGGTCTAACCCTGTATAGACCAGTGGTTCCAAACCTTGGGGTTGGCACCCCTCCGAGGAGCCGCAAGATGAATCTGAGGGGTCATAAGGTGATTAACGGGACAGCAAAGAGGAATGATATCAATCAAATTTAGAATTTATTTCTCTAATTCTTTCTTATTTCTTGTGAAATACTGGGAAGCTTTACCTATTTGGGCCTCTAACAGTTATCCTAATAAAAACAGTCTGACAGGTTTAGAGGAGAAAATCACACTTTGGTTTAACTGCTCACATCTCACAACATATCCAACCTTTGAGAAGAAACCGCAAGCAGACACTGCTTCATTGTGAAATACACTATTTTAAAGATTAAGGCTAAAGATAACTGATGGTTATAGGCACCAAAAATGGAACATGAAAAGTTGTGATCTTCATTGCATTAGCAATTGTAGCCTATTAGCCCAAGCTCATCTTCTAATTAGGGTACCAAGAGGAAGGTCAGTCTTCAACATGATCTCTGAAAGCTGCTCATTTCTTAACAATAGTACTTTACATATTTTGCAGTGAATTATGCAGGTGTCTCCCCTCTCACTGGCCTTGTTTATATTGTGACTGATAGTAAAACCAGCCTGACTCAAAGTGATGGATTCAGTTTGTTATGCAGCGATCGACATACCCCTGACTGCAGTTTTGGGGGGCCCTGGTGGCCTAATAGTGGTTAAGGCGCTGACCATGAATTGCAACATCCTTGATTCAAGTCCATCTGGGAGCCTTAATTGCATGTTGTTCTCCGTCTCTCTCTCCCCTCATTCCCTGTCATCTCGCTACTGTCACTTTGTCAACACAAATGAATCAGACCTGTCACATTTGATGGCAAGAAAAAAACAAAAAACAATACCTATTTACTCATAGAGAGTAAAGTCATTTATGAGCTTGTTTGGACACCACTTATATCAAGGAGAATCACATATAAAACCTAAGCCTTGTAATCCAAATAAGGAATGTAGTCTTACTTTAGGATCCAAGGCCAATCCAGGCATGTGTTTGGTTAAAACTAGGCCAAGCATTTTGAAATCAATGTGAAACCTTTAAAAGGTAGAGAGTAGTTAATAATTTTAGCCCTTTTATACAAACCTTAGTTTGACTATTTAACTGTCAGCTTGCACCTACAATACATGTACAGTTCATCACAGCTTTTACCAATGTGACGTGCTTTTAGCGGCCTGTAAGAGCTTGCGTGCCATTCATGCTCCTCTGGTTAAGCTGTATAGTAGATGACTGATCATTCAGTCCTTGTCTCATCAGCAGCTTCTGTAATTAGGCAGATTAGAGTCCGGGTTTACGCCACAGTCATTCAGTTCCAGGACACAACAAGGCCCAGCGCAGTGTGGTAGCACTGACATCGAGTGCAGTGCAGTGTGTTTGCTTGTCAAGCTTTATTGTTGTGTGTATGCGTCCATCCGTGTCATTCACACCAAGCCGGATATTGAGGGAGAAAGGTTTGGGCCTGTAGGAGGAGGGAGACATATTCAGACAGCCCACTGATCCCTCTGGACATAACTAGAACTGTCTTTCTCTTTACTTTTCCTCTCCCTCAGGCATCTCTCTCCCTCCCTCTCTCCATTTCTATTGGTCGACTCTGTGAAAGCGATAGGAGGCGGTTGAGGAGGAAGGAGGGAGGAGGGGTGAGCTATTGGCCCGGTCCTGTTTTCGTGGAACAGTTCTCCCTGTAGTGAGATTTCTTTGAAGCACATGTTTTTTTTTCCCCTTCATCATCACAGATGCCTCTTTACCTGTGCATGTATCTAAACATGACTGGCAGATCCAGGTTGAACTCATATATAGCTCCTGATTTCAAAGTAGAGCAGGATCCAGGTTTTTCTAATACATCCTGTCATGCTCACAGGCTGGGAAATTTGCATAGTAAGGAAGTTAAAAATAGACCAAAACTTACTGGTGAAATGAAGGTGTTGCCTGAAGAATGCAAGCAGAGCATTTCAGTTCGTATCCCTCAGTATCGACATGTTCAATATGGCTACTATATTAAAGGAATAGTTCAACATTTTGAGAAATACGCTTGCTTGCTTTCTTGCTGAGAGTTAGATGAGAAGATTGATACCACTCTCATGTTTGCACGGTAAATATAAAACTACAGCCATCAGCCGGCTGGCTTAGCTTAGCATTAAGACTGGAAACAGGGGGAACAGCTAGCATGGCTCTGTCGGCAGGCAACAAAATCAGCCTTCAGACTTCATTTTTGTATGGATTAAACGAACAAGATATAACATGTTAGTGAGCTTTAGGGCTTTAGAGGTGCTGGTAAGTGGATTTTGTTACTTTTGGACAGAGCCTAGCTAGCTGTTTCCTCCTTTCTTTTTGCTAAGCTAAGCTAACCAGCTGCTGGCTGTAGCTTTATGTTAGTGTACAGACGTGAGAGTGATATTGATCTTCTAATCTAACCCGCGGCAAGAAAGCAAATAAGCCTATTCCCAAATTGTAGAACTATTCCTTTAGATGAAGGTTAAATGGCGATTGTATGGCATTAGCTCAGGAGACAATCAACAAGTTAAATGATTTAGAAGTTAATTCAGTCAGCAGTAGAGTTAACAGGGTTATTCTCTGTATATTAGGCAGAATATGTTTCTTATTGGGGAGCTCATCCTTTGCTGCATGTTACCCTCCCTTTCTTTTTCTCTCACCAAGTGTTGACACTCTCTGCAGTACAGATAAATGACGATGAAATGACCCAAGCACACACACAAATAAATGTCACCTCAAAAAGTCGAAGACAGAACATCAGGATGTAAAAAAAACTAGGCCGGCTGCCAGCTAAAGGTTGAAAGGTTTAAAGGCACAGATGTGATAATGTCAGTGGCGCAGTACTAGGCTTTAATTCTTTTTTGGTTTGGTTTCCTTTTATATTGTGTTTCAACGCTTGTGTTTTCATGTAAAAACCACATAACTCCAGTTTTAGTGGTTTTCAGCTATTCATTTCAGTTGAAGAAATTTTATAACCTTGAGCTGAAGGCGGGGACACACATTATAGCTGTGGAGCTGATTATGAATATGATTTGGGCGTGACGACTGATCAGAACAAGTTTGCCCAGGTTTTTATGAGGTTTAACATCATAAAATCTGGCTTTAGCTTTCCAGGCTAATGCAACACATGGACTACACTCTCTGTGTGTCTTTATCTTTTAACGTTTGGCAATAAATGTCCTGCAAACGAACACAGGCTACAAACTTCTTAGTTAATTATATTTGAAAATAACCAAACCCAAACCCCACAACTCTAAGACCCGTCTAAGCCCAACTTGAAACTTGATACTTTTTTTGGGACCTGCTGTGGTCGAGTAGTAGGCTCTTTACACTCAAGACCCCCAGTAGGAGAACCACTGCCTTGTCAGATGATAAGCTAGAGCATAAAATGATGAAAATGACAGTGTTGCTGGCTTTATGTCTTGTTGTCTTCTGTCTGTACATTTTAACCATCACCTCACTGGTTTCAAAACATCTTGCCAAAGGACTGCAGTTGAAAATTAGCCAGCTGGCCAACACTGGCACATTTACAGAAATGTTAATTGTCTGTCCGTGGGTAGTTTCCTGTGGACAAGAGTACAATACATTTTTGATGAACCCAGGTGCTTAGAGGAGACTCCAGCTGATAATGCTGAAAATCCCTGTTGAGGGTGATTTTCTGCTGCATCATGTTTAATGTCTGTAGATTTGTCAGCCCTGCCAAATTACAACTCACATGATGCCACTGTGGTTGCTATGTGTGGATATATGAAGGGGAGACACAGAGAAAGAGAGAGAGACACACACACACACACACACACACACACACACACACACACACACACACACACACACACACACACACACACACACACACACACACACAGCAATACACAGATCCAGATGGTATGCATTTTGTTGTGTCTTGTCTCTTGTGTCCTTGTCCATCATTCCTTTACACCTACACACATGTTTACTTGGTGTGTTGTGCAGTGACTCATATGTTCATCACTGAAATCAAATGAAAACCTCTAAACTCCAGTTTGTAATTGAAGGATCACGTTTATTCAATAGGCATCCTATAAAATCTTCAAAAACATCATTCATAGAAAACAGCAATTAATTTTCTGTTGATAAAGTAAGATAGGAGGTTTCTGTGCATTTACATGGAAGTGTGCCTCTTTGTCCCCAGATATGGATGCCAGTTATGGCGGAGGACTGTTGGATATGGTGAAGGGAGGAGCCGGGAAGTTCTTCAGCAACTTCAAGGACAACTTGAAGGACACGCTGAAAGACACCTCCACCAAGGTCATGCATCAGGTTGCCACGTAAGTTACCTCTGCATTCATACACATGATGTAATGTACTAACTGTATTTTTGTTGGACAACAGCTACAAAATTGACTGCTGTTTTATTCAAATGTTGCCATTCTTAGCAGATTATATCATATTATTGCTTCTGGTTTGAATGAAGGACAGTGGTTTGGAGATATTTTTGTATAATAAGGGATAACTAAGCCCTATTTGTAATCTAGGCACTTTGTATGTTACGGCAATCCTAACACTATATGACCGAAGAAGTGGGTTCCTACATTTAAATCCAACATTAAACTGTGCTAGGTTTAGCATCAGTACAAACTCCAGACAGACTCTGCTCTTCTCTTCTTTGCTATAGAAGTTGTACACTATGTGCACTGCTTTTGCCTGCAAAAAGCTAGGGCAGCGATCTTAGCATACGTCCAGCAAAAAAACAAAAACAAAAAAAAAAAACAGGAGCAGAGCCATGTTTGTAGTTTTGATACTAGAAAACTAGGCATAGTATATGGACATACTGCGGGCAAACATCTTATCCAGGCGCGCTGTGAACATTTGCGTTACGAATGCTATGTGTGAGATCACAGATGTGGCTAGGCATGACAAGATGTTGCACGTGGGAAACTTAGTCAACCTACTGTACATTGCCCTTTCTTTTATTTTTTTGTTTCTTTCGGCCTCTGTATCCCTATTCCCTTTATTCTTCAGATAAATAAAATCTGGTTACGAGCGCCGTTATTTCACCCTTTCCTTTCCAAATTAACCAGGAAAGGAAAGGACAAAGGACACAAGCTGAGACTCATTGTCTGCTCGTGGTGCAAGTGGCAAAATTGCTTCATTTGCAGTTCTAAACTGTTGCTGCTGTCACCTGCAATTTGCTTGTCTGTATGGCACAAGTTGGAAAGTACGGATAGGTCCAGAGGTGCAGATCTGAAAGTGCCAGGATGATATTGGTTTGGCCTGTTTTTTAAACTGTGTTATTGTGGGCTGATCCCATTCACAATATTGTGAAAGAAATGTTGTAAAATCTTTGGTTGTCAACTGGAAAGGGTGGTCTGTGAGACGCGTACACAGACTGCCAATTTGGAGCTTCTGCAACCAAAACCAGCCTATATCAAAATACTGACAGGAGGACCAAAATCCCACAGTGTGACAGCTGCTACAACCCACATCTACAAACCAAACAATCAGAATATGACATGAAATGACCAGAATACACCGGTGAGCTAGCGTAAAGCTACTTCTGAAAAACATATTTACCCAAAAGTCACTGTCCACACTCTCCCACTCCCCTTCTCTTCTCTTCTTTTTTGTGCGAGCGCTATGGCAGACTCTGCTACATTTTCAAAACATGAGAGCAGTGCTGACAGATGACGTGGGTTGATGACATGTCTCTGCTCGCATCTGTTTTTTGTCTATGTTCATTGTAGATTAGCAGCCATTCATTGCATCTGAAATGCCTTGTTACTGATATTGTATAGTCTGACATAAATTGCAACCAAGACTTTATTGGACCCATCTCACACAGTGTGACACTGTGAAATTGTTGTTATTGCATGCTCTATAGGTGCCTGTAGCAAAATCCCTTATATGACAAATGATATTATAGAATCTGAAGCAAGTTTACAAAGAAATGCAAAACAGTTTAATGGCAGCATGGATTTTTCACACTGCACAGACCTGGTCACTCTGCATATTTTAACACCTGTGACTATTATTTTGAAGATCCCTAACAAGAGATCAGCATTATGATGAACGATGAATGCTGTTTAGAAAGTTAGCTCAGATATTTAAATAGCTGGATTTTCTTTTCTAATTATTATCAAATGTAATGATTACTTTGATTGATTGAATGTTGTTTCAGCTGTTGATTACAATGTAAAGTGAGCCTCCAGCAGCTTCAGAAGTGGAAGAGAGCAGTGTGGATGGAGGGGAGGAGAGAGGGAGGTAGCAGAGTCTGGCACGGCTCGGTCGTCCCAGTGTGTTTGTGCACAGGCATCTGCACAGGGCAGCACAAAGGGGCCTCTGTATTGTCAGAAACACACACGCACTCGCAGCTCCTCTCTCACTATTGACTCAGCAAGTTTGATCGGGTTTATTCCTCTCTTGTGTCTCCCCTCCTCTGCTGCTCACATCTCGGCTCAATCTCCCACTCTCCTGTCCCGTCGTCCCCTCGTGTTTTCGGTCGCCTCTCACCTCTCATCTCGGCTCCACCTTGCCTCCTCTCCTGTCCTCTCCTCTCTTTGCCGTCTATCGCTCCTCTCCTGGCTGAATTATTCATGGCAGTTCATTGTGCCAAATGGCCAGTGCACTGCTGATACAGAAGGATTCATTTCATTAGGGCCCTGTGTGTGGTGGTGTGTGTTTGTGCGGACTGTATATGTATGTGTGAGTGGGTGGTTGGGATAATGGGGCGGTGGGAGGCAGGATACCGTGGCAACCGGCTGAAAGCCTCAGCAAGGAAAGGTAGATGGGCTGAGATACAATAATGTGCCACAGTTTAGTACACTACACTTTAAAACTGCTTAGGCAGGTTTCTTTGATGATTCTATGACGTGTCAACATTAATTATCCTGCTGGGATCTGGCACACTGAAGAGTTAATTGTTGTATGTATAACATTTACTGTAATATCTTTATTTAGAAAAGGAAGGACAGAAAAGATGACAAGTGATTTCCCAAGGCTGAGGGTGTACTCTATGGTTTATTGCCCTCATGAATAAATAAACATCTTGTGAACTGAGTGATACGGCTGACTATCTAGTATAGTAGATCTACAGAGCAGTTTCAAGCATGGTGGTAGGATTATATATAGATATTATATAGATATAATATCATTATTTTCTGGGTCCTGCCCATTGACTGTCATTGATGGTTTACCTTAGTTGGTTCATGAGGGTGAAACTTGAGGTGAGACAAAGTCAGCAGTTAATTAGGGAGATATAATCAAGAGCTGCAGGATCTAATGATGTATTTCTGAGAGCACGGCTGCTCTCTTTCACCCTGCAAAATAGGCAATTCAAGGAAGTCCTAATATCTTATTTTAAGATGATAAAATCATATTTTCTTATCCAAGATAGATGGTCTTGTCAAGCACCGTTTGCTTTAGATCATTAAACCTGTTTCAAGGTAACCGCTCTTGATTTTTCTTAATAAGGTTTTCAACCGACAAGATACAAGTCTGAAGCGTGGGTAGCATAATTGTCGCGCTCATATCCCGGACATCTATTGAGAGAAAACTAGAACTTTATTTCAAGACTCAAACTAGGCAAGACAAAAACAACACTTCAAATATTTTTTTATTTCTTGAAGTGATTAAAGGTGCTTTTATCAATATTTTTATATTAACAATGGATCAAATGAATATGTATAATGTGAAAGGGGTTGCTCATAGTGATGAACCCACAGAGAATTCTCATCCGACTCTGCAGTTCCCTTCAGCTTCAGGGAGCGTTTTACCGTCTTTCAGCTCATTGTTTTGAACCAAAACTTTACTGTTTTGGTTTACACTCACTGCTTCCATCAAGCTTGTTTCCAGCCTCAGGCAGCTGTTTTCAGCAGAAAAAAACATACTTTACACTATCTGCCCAGCACCAGCAAAGTTAGCAACAGCAAAGTTAGCAACTAGCTGCTGAACATAGAGGAGCACCCAACAGCTAAAGAGCCATATATTTCCTTCAGGAGTCGGTGGAGACCAAAACAGAGCTAAAATGGGAGTGAACATTGGAATTACATCAGACTCCAAATAAATGCTAATGTTGCCCTATATCTGCTGAATTTGTAAATAGGCAACTGTTTGCTAACACTTTTGCTATATCAACTTCAAAAGTGTGTCAGTGTTGTGTTTATAGCTTTTTGCGCTGTCCCAAAGTGGTCAAAAAAATCTATTACTGCAGGTTTAAATCACATGTAAAGAAGCAGGGGGAATATTAACTCCTGACCCCTTTTTAACTTTTTATTTTTATTTTTTTTAACTTCTTTAAGATCAGGTATTGTTCTGTGGTGGCCTGATTTTTATTCTAGTTTCAAGCACTCCTTGTTTACCCCATTGGCAGAAACATTCTCTGCTATTATATAGAAGGGGATTTTTTTGCAGCTTGAAGGTTTTCTAGGTTAGCAGAATTTCTGCTGGAGGTTGAGTATGACTCCTTAAACAGACTGTTTCATCCCAGTGTATTGACTGTTTGAACACTTCAGTAGAAATTCCCCTGAGCATGCATGATATAAGGAAAAACCCCTGCAAGCCCAGTTGTTAACCAGGCCCTCTTTTAACACACCTAACTAGACTTGATTGTTTCCTCTCTGCTTCTGTCTGATCTATATTCAAGGCCAAAGGCTGGAGCTGAATTGTTTAAAGCAGCCTGCTTGTTTGTTTACCTGGCTGAAGAGAAATTTAGCAGAGAAACCAATGTGGCAACAACGCTCAGCTGTGTGTTCCTCTGTCTGTGAGAAACACAACAGCGCTGGAGTGATCTGGGTTTGTGAAAGGCACAGTGTCCTTGGTCTGCACCCAGACCGCCCCCCCAACCCCCCACCAGACACACATTCATCTCTCTCTTCTTTCTGCTCAGTCTCTCTCTCTTTCACTGGATTTCATCCATCCTCTCTCACTTATTTTCATTTTTTGCTTCTCATCTGTCCCCATTTCATTAACACTAAACTCCGCTGACATCTCTCTTTGTCTCTCTGTAATTCTTTCGCCACTAAACAACTGTTTTCCTCTCTTTTTCCAGTGGCCAAAATATATAAATCATAACATCAAGGCATCTTTTGCTAGATTAAGATAATTTAGAGCAAACAAGTCGAGAGACTTGGGATGAAATTAATAAAAAAGCTGGTGTGGCGTTAAGTTTTGGCAGCATTTTTTTGTTAAGAGTGAAATACATTAAATCAGGCCCTGGGGTCAGTGGGTTGCGGTGCAAACATTATATGGCCAGTGCCTTTCTGTTACCTCTTATATTGGTTGCCATTCTCTACTAAAAACCATCCATTAGGAAGCAGATATACTGTAACAATGCTGTTCAAAAAGACAAAAAACTTTTAAATAGAGAATTTTGGAGAGAAGCATGGAGGGAATGTAGCCAAATCTAATATCCATCGGGATCTAACCCACTTACACTGTGTTTGTTTGAGTGTGTGTCTGTGTGTGTGTGTGTGTGTGTGTGTAATAGTCACTGGAGACTTAGTTAGAGCACCTCACCACTGATATAATCGAGCCTAAAATGGCTTTCGTGCTTCTGATGTTTACTCTCCAGGACGAAACATAAACAACAGGCGCTGTGGTGCTGGTGCTTGTGGGTGTTTGCATGTGTGTGTGT
This sequence comes from Macquaria australasica, assembly GCA_005408345.1. NCBI lineage: Eukaryota > Metazoa > Chordata > Actinopteri > Centrarchiformes > Percichthyidae > Macquaria > Macquaria australasica. Next base: position 921,839 of record SEMN01000016.1, read on the forward strand.
GTGTGTCTGTGTGTGTGTTGTCACTCTTCTGCCCTCACCATGCGTGTAAGTATGCAGCTATGCGGCGAGTTGAACACACTTCCAATTAAGGTTGAAGACAATAGTTGGACTTTGAGGTTTTTACTGAAAGCAATTGGGGAACTGTGAAAACAGTATTGGACAACAAATTATAGTGATTAAAATTAGAAAAACATGAGATAGGTAAACCAAAGGTATTGCAAAAATGAATTCGTACAGTAACAATTGAACTAGATTCACAAAAGTATAGACTAACTGTCAAATTAGTTACATTGTCCCTCATGCCAGGAAGAACCAAAGTGTCACCAGTGAAAGATCAACATTAATTCCCCTTGGAAAATATAACAGTTAAGTTAAGCTAGTAAATATACGCATAGGGTCCACAACAGTAAAAGTAAAAAAGAGTCTAACACATAACAGTTAGCCCAACATTAATTAACTGTTAAGAGCTACTTGGAATGTTGTATTAGCGACACGTTAGCCTCGGACAGCTAGTGGCTATCTTGTCATAAAAAAGAGCATTTAGAGAGTAAATGAAAGACACTTGTCAATATTTTGTTGGTCACAGATCTGACAAAATGGCAGGTGTAGCTAACAAAAAAAGTCAGTTCAACTGCTATGGAACTGTGCCAGCAGGGGTTGCTATAGCAACTGAAATCAACTGCTGTGTCGGGATAGTCTCACAACTGCATAAACACATGACTTATTATAGTAGTATTAAATTCTACAGTTTACATGTAGTCATGATACTACATTGTATCCATCATACTGAAGGTGGACGACATTTACTGACCGATTTCCATGAAAAAGGAAGAAACCCCCCCCCCATTTCATTCTCTAGTCTGTGCCACACCTTGCAGTACATTTTAATTGGCTGCAGTTCTCACCTCAAGAAGTCAGGGAGACTAGTCATTTGCATACTCTGTGGCTATTGGCCATGACCATTTAAACCTGACACCTGACCTGCTTCTCTCCTCTAACAGCCAACCAGCTATTTCAGGAGGGAAGCAGGTAAAACCACATATTCACACAACAACTTTTTTCGGGTCCTTTTTTTAAACCTTCTTCAAACATTCCTCTATTTTTGCAAGGTAATAAACAATTTGTGCTCCAGCAACCTCACATTAAGGTTAAGAAAAGTAATCTGTATACTGGCTTGAAAAGGAGTATACAGTCCAGGTACTCACCTAACATGTCACTCTCTTGGATAAACACAGTATTGGATGAAAATAGAAACTTGAACTGTGGTCCAATTACTTCATTATCCGGGGCTTACAGACACAACAGCAGTCTCCTCCCACCTTCCCCTCTAATGGATTTAACTCAAGTTGTTTGTTATATTAGCTAGGTCAAGGCCGTGCCTCACAACAATAAAATAGTTGCCATATATGATGCTGTAATATCCAAAAATGCATTTATGTGGAACACTACAGAAAATCCCAAGACACACTCAGCCTGCTCTCTCTCCAAAGCAGACTAGTTGAGTGGCAGTGCATTACATAACCAGGTCTAGGACTGCATCAGGGCCACATGGCACTCCTCCATGACCACACAGAGATGACTGCCCCAGATCAGCCCTGCTTGAGGGATTTTCACAGTAGGCAACAACTCAACTCAATCTGATACACATTAGCCTACTAATGTGTTTTGCATGATAATTGCAGTACAGCGGGAAGTCAAGCCGTCTGCTGCTTGCTGTTGGGTAAAAACGTTTTTGTTTTTTTTGGTAAATCACTCTTCAAATCTTGTTTCTTATTTTAGGATGATAGAATCAGATTTTTCGTATCCAAGATGAATAATCTTGTCAAGCTTTTTTGCTTTAGATCATTAAACCTGTTTCAAGGTAATGTCATAGATATTAAGATATTCAATCTTTTTTTCAGCTACAACTAACAAGAAAGACGTTTGGAGCGTGGATTGCATAATTGTCACACTCACAACCACATCTACTTGATAGAAAACTAGACTGATTGTTTATTTCAAGAAGAAATAAGACAATTGTTGTGAGTCTGCAGTCCATTAAAACAAATCCCACTCCAACCCAAAACCCCGCCCTGCACCTGCTTCATAGTGTTTCGTGAGCACTGTTTTCCATCACTTCCATAGTGCAGCAGTATTGGATTTCTCGTATGTGTGTGCACTGCAGCTGCTCTCAGAGATTAAAAAAAATCTCCATATGGAATAACTAAATTTGGCAATGAAAGGCAATGATGCTCAATTGAAGAATTCACATATGGTATTCCTTTGATCTCGAGCAGTCCAGCCTAGTGTGGTGAGCCTGAAAAAGACAACTTCCAAACAGCCAGACTGACACATGGAGGCTTCTCCTCTAAAACCTGTTGGGTATAATTACTTGTATATTCATGACATGCAGTCTGATGCATTGACAGTGAGAGGCAGAGAGCTGGATCAACCTTTTGGATGCTGGACAGTCATGCATTGATCTCCTCTTTTTAATGATTTGATATTTTTCAAGAACAAGGCATCTTTTGACCCTCCTGACTAAATGCTTTGTTGTCTGAAAACACATGTGCCTGCTGTATCTGATATAACAGTATACCTGTAATATGACAAATTTCACAAAAACTGAGCAAATCTTGAAGATTGTAGTATCAATGTACTCTTTGTGCTTGTAATATTGCTGAAGGTTGTCCCAGCCTTTGCTTGTAATCTTTTTCTCTCCTTATTGCTCTCTTTTTGTCTGTGTCATGGGAATCGCATGAAAAAATATTTTAAATGATCTTCAGAGGTTACTTTCGTTGTTACAGGTACACTAAAGGGGAGCTGGACATTGCCTACATCACATCACGGATCATAGGTAAAAACATTTTGTTGTAGCTAACGGACGTGTGTGAGCTGTGTGTACAGATGCACTCTAACATTGTCACCAGAAATAATGATTCAGGGAAAATATCTGTCTGGTCCACAATGTACAAAACTCACAATTAAAAAGGCTGCATTTTAAATCACCTGAAAAGTTAGTTCAAATCTTGTGATTCTCTAACATGTGGCTGGAACATGGTGCATGGAAATACATAGCTGGGAATAGATATACAGATAAGAAGGTTAAAGTGTGTTATATCTGCATAATGTAAGAGAATGGGAGTTCATGTATAACCCTAAGACAGCATTAACATACACATAATCATAATTACATACAGATAAATAGACACCTGCACCCTCAGCTCTCCCTCTGTCCTCCTCTCTCATTCTCAAATTGCTTACAGCTTCACATGCTCATGAGCGTGGAGCAGCAGTGTGTCCTTTAGAGAACATAGTCAGCTGGACATTTGTCACCTGAGGGCTCCTATCCCATAATGCTTTGTGTGCAACTGCTTATAGTCATGCTTGAATGTGGACCTACTCTCCATATTTCAAATTTCAATTCACTTCTTGCAGGATAATCGTAGAAAAAGGTTAAAGATAAAGGAGATTGTCAGAGTGTGAGCCTATTTTATATATATATATATATATATATATATATATATATATATATATATATATATATATATATATATATATATTATATATATATATATATATAAAAGAGAGTTCATGTAAACATCTGCACCAACAGTGCATGAAATTCTTCACATCTCATCCAGCAGCTGAATAATGGATTTTTTTTTTTCAGTGATGACCTACCCAGCGGAGTCAGTGCAGATTGGCTACCAGAACCATGTAGAGGACATTCGCTCCTTCCTCGACAGTCGCCATGCTGACCACTACACTGTCTTCAATCTATCGCAGCGCAACTACCGTGGCGCCAAATTCTCCAACAGGGTGAGTGTGATGCTGCCCCATGAAGCTACAGATGAAGCCATTACAGAATTATTAGTTTGTACTTAGTTGTTAGTGGTTGCTGCACCATTTTCATACCCTGGATTATTACAAGACCACAGTGAGAAATGAGGACTTATTTACTGTTCTCTGGCTATTTTTGGTCTGCCACTGTTTTAAGTGGGGACTGTTGCTACATGTGCTCATAAACTATAAGCACCCAGAGTTAAGCCTCTAATTAGATTTCCCCAAATGGACCTATCATTGCTCGCCACTCCTCTGTCATTAAAGCTACAAAAAGTAATTTTTGTCCACTAGGGAGCAAGTCGTCGAGCAAGCTTGTAGTGACAAACCCAGAGAGAATAATCACCCGACTCTGCAATTCCCCACAGCTCTACATAGCATTTTAGCACCTTTCTTATTGGTTCGGTTTTACGGCCTGCAACTTTAGTTTTGGTTCACCCTCACTGCTTTCATCAGTGCTGCTTCCAGTCGCAGCTGTTTTCAGCTGCTCTGATAAAGCTGTGATAAACCCACTGTCTGTTACCTGTCCAGCACCAAACAGCAGACAGACAAAGTTAGTGACTAGCTGGAGAACACAGTGGAGCATTTAGCAGCTAAAACGAAAGTTAAATATTGGATTTGCATTCATCAGGTTGCCAAACATGCAGCTGAAAATGAATGCAAATGTTGCTTTGTGTCTGGTGAATGTGTAGTTAGGCAGCTATTTGCTAACACATTTGTAATGTTAACTTCATAAGTAAAATTCTGTCAATGTTGTGTTTGCAGCTCCAAATTAATGCTAATGATTATGTCAAGGTGATAATAAATGATGTTGTGTTGTGTTTACAGTGTTTCTGCTGCCCCCTATTGACCAAAATTCAGTTAATGCAGGTGCATATAGAGTTTTTGTATACTCTATATAATATAGAGTATGGGCAAGACTTATTGGGAGGCAACCACACAGAACAAAGAAATAAAAATGAGGTTAAAGTGGCTGAGAGCTTCAGAGAGCTGCAGAGTTAGGTGTTGATTCTCAGTTGGATCAGTAGCACTAGCAACAATATCAAAAAAAGGGAGTTTAATTGAGACCGACACCATCTGAACTCATGGCTATACAACTTACTACTATTTAATGTTTAGTCAGATTATCCCATATAGTAGTAGCCTTTCATGCTTAAAAGATACACTCCAATCTTCTTCCAGTACTGTTTTTATGGATGAAGCATGAGCTGGAAGGACATTTGGGGATGCTCTTGAGTGATGTAGCAACATCAGGGAGTGTATTTTGGATAAATAATAAGTATTTTGTCTTCAAGAGATATAACACAGCAGTGATTTAATATGCAGTAGTGTATCTTTTACCACAACAATAACCACTTGTGACCGCAGATGTCTCAAAATAAAAAATATAATTCATGGGTCACTAATCCAATTGTCCCAGCTGAATTACCATTCAAAACCCAGAATTCATTTGGATTTGGATTCAAGTGAAGGCTCATGTGGGATCTCTGTATAAAAGACTGCCTCCCTCAGGCAGAAACATCCAAGAAAGCTGAGGAGTCAAGCTGTGGAGTTAACATGGCCAAGATGGCCCCCTGTCTGCTTGTGGAAGTAGCTGTATCTCTAGCAGATGACTCATCATGGCAACTGGTGTGTTGTGTTGCTCTGCTGCTGCAGTGCTGTTGCTAACCTCCTTTTTTTTTGTTTTTTGAACTCTTCCTCTGTTTCTTCACCTTTCTCCTTGCTTCTTCTCCCCCCTGTCTCTCTGCCTTCCTTTGCTAGTTTTTATTTTGGCCTCTGCATCTTCTCTGCTATTTTTCTATGTCTGGGTCTGTCTGTTTCTGTGTCTCTCCCTGTTTTCCTAATTCTTCCTCACTCTCTTATTTCTCCTACCAACTCCTTTCCAGGTTTCAGAGTGTAATTGGCCTTCTCGCCAGGCTCCCAGCCTTCACAACTTGTTCGCTGTGTGTAAGAACATGCACAACTGGCTCAAACAGAATCCCAAGAATGTGTGTGTCATCACCTGCTCGGTAAGAAGACACTCACATATAGCACCTTCATCATATTCATCCCTATCCTCCATTTATTTTTCATTGATTGTTTGGATTCTTACCGATTTAAGTACTGCTTGCTTTTACACTGCTAACCTCATACATTGCCATGTTTCCTTTAGTTTACTGTGAAGTGAAGGTACATGAAAAGGCACTTTTGATGTGTGGGGACCTGTTTTGATTGTCCCAAAAGACATTCCCAAGTTTTTGGACTTTTAATTGTCCTGTGTACCCACTTTTGAGTCTATGCACAGCGCTCCAAATATGCTGCCAGAGGACTAATTGAAACATACTCAAAGTCCCTGTGTTCCCTCTAACGTATTTCACTGCACTATGATTCACTTTACGTACAATGTTTTGCCAACACAGGTGATTTGTCAGCTTTGCTGCTTTTGAGAAACGTTGAGAAAGTCCTGATCCTAAAAATCGCTACTTAAACCACATGGGGAAAACGTACTGTGACGTATATTTAGTGATCATGTAACAAAACCGTCAATCTCTTGTTTTTCTTTTCTTCTATATGCATAAAAAAAATTGCAAGATGATCTTCCTGCTTTCCACCAAATGAAGACAATAACACAGACGAGGAATCTTAACAAGGGAAACACACCCCACTTTTATTCTCTTTCCTATTTATCTGCTCTTCCTCTTCTCTCAGTGTTGCCAACCCTGGATGTGGCAATGTTGGTCTGGCTTTTTTTTAAATTTCAATACAATAAAGCACAGCTTGGAGCTTGTCAAACTGCTGTTGAGTTCCTATCAGTCCTTCCTATCAGTGTCTTCACATCTGTTGTTGCTTAACAGTTGGTCTTTGTATTGAAAAGCGAATTGAATGTCCCTGAAAAAGTAGACGAGAAGAGCATTTTAGTCAGGCATGTCGGCCTCAGAGATTCAAATTCAGTTAAAGTGTGAATGTGAGTCATGTTTTAGTATGTTGGTTATAGAATTGGAACGAATAGATGGGACTCTGGTGTATTCTTGAATCTCTTGTTTAGGTGTTTGTGTTTGGTAAAAGAGATAGTACAGTTAAAGAGGTAGATAAAGAAGTCTTCTCGTCCAAAATACATGTATTTTGCTTGACAGAGATCAGTTTGGAAAACTCAACAAAGTTTCCTAAGCAACCACTTGCACTTTTAGTACATCTACAATGACACATTAAAGCTTTGATAATGTCAGGCAAATTTCAAGCACAGCTAAAACCCTTTATACTTTGCAATACAAATATTTTGCAATACAGTCACTACCGAAGAATTCAGTGAAACTCGCCTTTCTGTCTGTTCTAATTCAGTGACAGCAATACTGTACACTGGCATGTGGTAGAGCATGTTATTGCCAAGTTACTGCGGTTTGGCTGTGGCTTGGCAAACTGCTCCGCCTTGCATAACCTCCACCAAACGGTTCCTTTCTAAAAACTGTTTTCTTTGCTTCAGATCACAAAAATGTTTTTGTCTCCCTGTAACCTTAAATGAACTCAGAGTAAATTTATAACAGTGAAGGAACAAAAATCTCTACTACCATTACATTTAGTGTTTGCCTATTTGGGCACATGACTTCATCATCAGACACATCCCTTATCTTATATGTAGTGAACTTCTTTGAGCTATGAGTAAGTAAGTTGTGTTTGGCTACTTTAACAGTTCATCTTAGAGTTGGAGTTACAGTGCAGATCTACAGCAAGCTGTGTTCAGTGGCTTTATCACCATTGTTCACACTTGACACTGCTATTGCTGCAATGCTAAGATATAAATGGAAGCAGTGCAGGGGTTAACATGCATGGCAGATGGGAGATTAGTGAAGCTTTAAAATGTAATAATTGCCCAGCATTTCATTTCAGTGTCTCCTTTGTTGTGTTGTTTACAGGATGGTCCTTCCCCCTCGGGTGTTTTGGTTTGTGCCATGTTCTGTTTCTGCCACCTCTTCAACAACCCGATTCCTGCCATGCAGCTGCTCAGCGCCAAGAGACCAGGTTCTGGCCTCTGGCCCTCACACCGCAGGTTTGCATCCCTGAACATGTGTGTGTGTGCATGACAGAGAATGAGAAAGAAAAGAGGGGAAGTGAGAGAGAAAGACAGAACAGGAAAATGGCATCTACAGTACACATACTTTGTAACACGTCTTACACATTTTCTTTCCTGTGTTTTCTCTGCCGTTAAATAATTTGTTTACCATCTATTAAAGCTGCAAAAATTAACACGAACAAAATTAAAGTCAGGCAGAAACAGAGAGCAAAGTAGCTGTGATCAATATCAGATGAAGAGACATAAGAATCATGGTCAGAGTTACAAGTCAGTGGTTTACAGTATGTGTGTGTTGGGAGTGGACATGACCGATTACCTGGAAGCATTACTTGTTATATGCAGATTTGATATTTCTCAGCTGTTGAAATGAATGATGAAGGTTGTTGCACCGAAACATAGCTATCAAATAAATTGACCATCAGTGCTGATAATGTATTGGCAATAAGTTGACAGCTTATTTTTGATTTTTTCTTCTCTTCTACATTTGTCTGTATACATAACCCCCACTGATTTGATGAGGTTAGGAACACATTCACATCATCAGCGGATTCCACCATTCGCCATGTTTGTTCTCCTATCTGACCCTTTAGAAGGCAATGCATTTCTTTTGGATTTGAGCATAATAGCATAGTTTCAGACCATTTGCTGTTGGTGGTAGTGATAGTCAAAATAGGTAGAAAACATGTAGTAGCTGAATAGTGCAGCCAACAGTCCTCAGTTTCCTCAGCCTGAGCATGAATCTTAGGCTGCAGAGCTGGCAGACCCTCAAGGACTGACATAATAATAAAAAGTAATAAATAACATTTGTTAGTCCATGCTCGAGCAAGAGCTCCCTAATGAGTTTTAGTGCAAGCTGACTGAGAGTTTATGAAAATGGCAGCGATAACATTCATAGCATTCAACATAGCATTCTGGGCATTGCTCAAACTAACTGCTCTGTGCCTCTGCTTGTTGGCTTGATACAGCGTTTGGTGCTGTGGAGTATAATGAGCCCCCCACTGTATGTATAACATTCATCAGTTTGTGAATGACTGATGATACATATCACTAAAATAACAACTTACATGTGGATATAACAGTGAGAACAACAACATAATGTGTGAATGAAACGGGATAAAAATGATTATCTTGTCTTCTCTCCATGCAGGTACATAGGCTATGTGTGTAGCATGGTATCAGAGAAGCCCAGTCTACCCCACTCCAAGCCCTTGGTGATCAAGGCCCTCACCATGATTCCGGTCCCCTGCTTCAACAAGCAGCGTAGCGGCTGTCGGCCCTTCTGCGACGTCCTCCTAGGAGAGACAAAGATCTTCACCACTGCACAGGACTACGAGAGGATGAGGTACGGGCTTGTGACTGATACTTAAAGTAAGATTTAAAACACTCAGACATAGTGAGATTAACAGTTGCTAACAAACATTTTCATACCAACTAAATTGTGACATTGTTATAATAACATCAGAGAGTATGTAAAGTGAAGTGTATAAGCCTCAAATAGATCAATAAATCAAGATATTTATTCAGTGTATGATATATATGAAGGTATGATAAAACAGTCTGAAACACATTGTGCTTTTTTCTCCTCATTTTACACTCCCTTTCTCTCTCTCTCTGCAACATTTCCTCTTAATTATTCTTTCCCATTGCTGCTCCATTTATTCTTTCCTCCTCTGCTCTCCATGTTTCTCCCTCCTACACACTCATGCATGTCCAGGGAGCACAGGGTCCAAGAGGGTAAGGTAGTTTTCCCTCTGGGTGTGAGCGTGCAAGGAGATGTCGTTGTTTCAGTCTACCACATGAGGTCGACCATTGGAGGACGTCTGCAGGCCAAGGTAGACTCCATGTGCTTTACGTTGTGTCCTACAAAGTCTTTTTATTGTTGTGCTTACAGTTAGGATAGTTATACAGTGAGAGACTACAGTACATTTGATGCAATTTGGAATGATAGACTAAAATATCACATGGTCCAAACTTACATTTGTTCTACTGCTGTCAGGTGTCCAACACCCAGATTTTCCAGATCCAGTTCCACACTGGCTTCATTGCTCCTGGTACCACCATGTTAAAGTTTAACAAGTAAGTACATTTCTTCTATTTAATCACTTGTATGAGTATGACTGAAAAACAAACCCTGCTGAACCCTTTACAGTAACTATATCTTAATTCTGACCCCAACAACTTGAAAATACAGTGAGTGCAAGTAACTGGTTGAAAGACTGCACTGAAATCATGATTTACAATACAATACATTTTTTAAAAACAATCCTGCGAATTCCAGTCCTTTTCCCCCCTCTCTCTGCCTCTCACTATACCTACATACATTTTCTTTCTCACACACCTTATTTTTCCTCTCAGACCAGAGCTGGATGCATGTGACTCTCCTGAGAAGTATCCCCAGCTTTTCCATGTGATACTGGATGTGGAGGTGGAGGAGGTGGACAAGCAAAAAGACCTGACGCCGCCGTGGGAGCAGTTCCCCTGTAAAGACCTCAGCCCCAACGTGCTCTTCTCCTGCCACCAGGAGCATCAGGACGCACTTGCTATCGCTGGTACAGTGGGGACAAATACAAACTGCCTCTGCTAAAATGGACTGCACACATATGTTTAATCCATAACGTACTGACTGCATATCACACTTGAGGTGGGAAGCTCTATGTTATAGCTTCTGATCCATTAGCTTTTGTGTATTTTTGAATTTGTGTATCAGCGTTTCTAAAAAGCTCAATCACGATACCAGGTTTTTCTGCTTCTGTTCATGTTCAAAGCAAAATAACTATCCACACCCATACTGGCTACTAAACACTCATTTAAACAAAGATAAAACAGTGATTATATTGTGAATATTCAACGACAACATCTCTCATGACTCTGACACAGAAGTGCTGTCAAAGCCTCATAGGAGCTGTAGTTGTTGAAAGGTGTGCTAACTGTTAGACCTTTATTAATATGACAAATATGTCAAATTCTACCACCAACTACATTAGTAGCCGTTGTAGTGAAGCAACAAATATGGACAGAAAAGACCTGTATCAAGTTTCAGCTCATAACCTCAATGAGAAAGGAACAAAAGCTAGTGAAACACCAGCTAGCTAGCTAATAGCAAAGCACTTTGGCTTAATTCTACAGCATACTGTATAACCTGTGTACTTAAATGCCTCTGGATTGACAAATGAAAATGTTGCATCTTTTTATAAACATTAGGACATTTTTCATCTTTACATGCTTTCTGGGTAGAGCCTCCCAACGTGAATGTGACGTAAATTCAAAATGGCTAATTGTAAGCTAACTGTTGTTTGTTAGCTGTTACAAAATTAACAGTTAACTATTTAGCCCACTTAAACCTAAAGTAACCCTAAACCTAAGTACTAACCCTAAACTAAATGTACACTGATTGTAACCCTAAAAACTACTTACAAAAACTGAGGGATAGCCAAAAATGACTTATAAAACAATCATCATTCAGAAAGTCTAAAACTCAGACTTGTTCTCACAAGGATAGAAACAAGTGAACAATACACATCCACAAGCAAACACACTCACAAATTAATTATACCTGTACACTCTCATACATGGTGCACAACTACAATAGATCGCTGATAAGGTAACATAATACAGTATATGCAAAAACACATTCACGTACAGTACGTTAACATGCAGACACATGAACTAACTAATGAACTAACTCTCATTTTTGTCCCTACAAGATGAGATGGAGGGATTGGATCTGGAGGGTAAGACAGTAGAGGAGATAGACCTGTTAGAGAAACACGTTCAGTTCAGTGACATTAGTTAACCAAGGCTTGGCTCAATTCAATCATACTCTTCCCAAAATGTACAAGAGCATTGACCCAACTGATGAATAAATCTGTTGTTATTGGAAAATCACTTGGCTGTTACCATTTACAATCTGTATTGATTGAATTGAAATGAACCCCATCCTTGTTATGCAGTGATATATCATTTTGGTAGATGATTTTAGTCTGTCTGTGGGGACCTGAATAAATTACTAGTGTAAGTAATTCCCTTAACACAAATCCCATGTATTTTTTCCCTGTATCCAGAGAAATGCTTTCATGAAACTGGGGGAAAGAAAACACATATTCCCAGTGATAATAGCTAAAGGAAGCTAAGGGAAAGAACTGTGCAGCTATATAAGTGGTACAAATTAAAAAATGTTCTACCAAAGTGAAATATTGCTCTAGATTAATACTAGCTGAGGTTTATAGTCATACTGTACATACCATCCCTTCTTTAAAAGCATACTGTAAATTTTATTGATTGGAGTGTGCAGCATAATGTATTATAGCACACAGCGCACAGCATCAGGAGAATAGCTGGTGCTTGTAGCAGAGATGACCTATGTAGTTGCCCATTATTCCCCACTTTGCTCTTGTCCCTTTTTCTCTCAGCCTACTCTATATTTCTGTCTGCTTTGCCCCAATTAATTTCCTGCTTTGTTATTTCTTCTTTCTCTCCACTTTCTCCTCTGTCTCATTTGGTAATTCACTGCATTTTCCCTCTGTGTCTTTCTTTCTCTACCTCTTTCCTTCTATTTTCTGTCTCATCCTCCTGCAGAGCCAAGCCGGCCCCATGGAGGTCCAGAGGGTCGGGGCCACGGCGAGGAGAGCGAGCCCTCGGATGATGAGATGCTCTCTCTGTCCAGCCAGCGAAGCAACGCCAGCACGGCCCCCCAGAAACCCGATCCCCCTGCTTCAATGCCTGCCGCCCCTGGACCTGCTGAGGAAGTGGATCTTCTTGGCCTCGATGGGGAGGAGATCAACCGCCCGTGTCCCTCATCTCAACCCCCGTCTACTGCAGCCGCAACCACTGACCTCCTAGGGGACTTGTTCGGGGCCCCACCCCAGCCAACCAGTGGGCCGTCATCAGCCCAGTCCACACCACATAAAGTAGTCCCAAACACTGCCTCACCATGCCACTCTCCTGCTCCACCAGGTGAGATACCAACTTTGAAAGTACATTTGATTTCATACACAACCCTAAAACAAATATTCAAACATAATATTGCAAAAAGTACGCTTAGATTGCTTGATACACATTTAGGGTATCAGTAGATTTTTAAAGACTGATATAGTTAATTAAACATGAAAGTTAATTCTTGAACTTTGAGTTAAGACTATTTTGTCAGACTACTATTTCACTTTCACAGACATTTTAAGTCCACTTACTAGCTTATTGTGGTGCTTTTAACCACATCTCACAGTTTTCATCAAATGATGTGCGGTTAAATCTCTACATCCCATCATGAGATCTTAAGTGGAGAGTAGTTAGGATTATTTTATCAAACTGATATAGTTAATATTAAATAAAAAACAAATGCATAAAAATGAATTAATACTGTAAATAAAATTATATGCTATACTCAAATTCTCATACCTGGATCATGAAAATCTAATCACATTAATTATTAATGAGTTAATTTTCCTGCTAAAAGAAAATGGTAGTCTGTAAGGAAAGTAAGAAGAATATAATTTTGGATATTTCACATTATGTAATGCAGTTACTAGAACAAATAAATAAAGATATATTGTGAAATATGTGAAATGCTAGACAATAACTTTTAAGGTAGTTAAGGTAGTCATTTTCATTTTGGCACGTGGAAAACCAGTTAGGATTATTTGGAAATATACAAAGAAACCCAGGGGAATTACACATTCTGTAATGCAAAAGTTGCATTGCAAAAACACAGTGTAATTTTCACTGTAAGACAATAACAATGATGGGTATGTTTGTTTCCCTCAGCGTTTGATCCCTTTGGGACGGGTCCCATGCCTAAGCCTCAGGACATGATGAGTTCATTCCTTGGACCAGGTAACGTGGGGCAGCCAGACCCCTTCCTGCATGCTGCTCGCTCTCCATCACCCACCCTGCAGCCTTCAAGCTTGGGTAAGGCATGCCTCTGCTGCTCTGCTGCACACTCACAGCATTCTGGATGTAATAAAACCTTTCACATCAGTCCACATCAGGGTAAAGCATGTTACACTGTATCTGCAATGTCTGCTGCCATGCCTGAACACGTAAACACGCGTTGTGATTGTCTCTGCCTCTGATCAACTCTAGTTAAAACTGGCATCAAAACATATTTTTTTAATTTACTTATAAATTTTCCTAAGATTCATTAGACTGCACCGTGTTTTTAATATCTTTGTGCTTTTTTCTTAGCTTTGCTCTACTTATTGCTTACTCACATATTGGCTTTGCAAGATAGCCTTTTTTGTATTGCTGTTGTTTGCTTGGCAATGAATGGGTTTGCATGATGTATGAGGATTATTTGCAGCCTGTCTGATTAGTATTGCATAGAGATCGCACAAGCTTGATATTTCTCCCCCAGCACGAATCATTCCCCATCAACATGTTCAGCCTGAACTCTTCCCAAAGCCAATATTTTAACTTCAAACATGGCAGGGCAATTCTGCTACTTTAGATGTAGACATTTCTTTAGACTTTACACCTTTTGTGGAGAAGTGTGTCCATGATGAAGCAAGACAACAACAAAATTATCAGTGTTCCTTTTAATCAGTGTATCATTTTACAATTGACAGTAACATTTAATATATATCGCTGGCCTGAACCCAACCTGAGCTCGCAGTAATGCTTGTGAAAACACGTCCGACCCTGGCCTGAGCCCAGCAGGCTTGATAGATTTGTAGGAGAGGTTTCAGACCTTTATTTCATTATTACAAATAACTTGCACATGACCTTTGCAGTATGATATGATGGATGCCCTTTAAGCAACAAATATCAGATTTAGAACTAACAACTAGATCCATTTAGACATCCAACAGCCCCTTAATAACGCCTCTCAACCCTGCTATTATTTTCTCAGGCTGTGTGGGTTCATGTTGCTCAGTTCCCTTTCACTGTGTGCTCAGTCTGTGACAAACCTTTATGTGCTTGAATAGGCCGGAGTTCCCCTGTCCCGCCTACCACCCCAACCGTCAACATTCAGCAGCAAAATGCCAAGGGAGGATGGGACTGGAACAGACCCGCTACCACAAGCACAGGTAGAAACCAGTAACCCAAGCATACACACGCCAACTAAACTTTTTTGTATGTTTTCACATCAGTGGAAGCTGGTGGAACTGAATGCTGAAGAAATGCAGATATATGTGTTAGTACCAGTTCTCATGCATTGTTTGTTGATTAATCCAGGAGGAGGCTTTGGTATGGGCAGTCGGTCAGCCACTACTAGCCCCACAGGCTCGGTCCACAGCACCCCCACCCACCAAACCAAGCCAAACACCCTGGACCCGTTCGCTGACATAGGCAACCTCGGGGGAAGCCTTGGAGGTCATTCACTGGATATTTTCTGAAGTACATGAACTGAGTCTTTGTTATTTTCGCCACCATCTCTTATGTCATAATCTCTGTCCTTTCCTTTAACAGGTTCTGGCTTCTCCAGCAAACCCACCACCCCTACTGGAACTACCCCCTCCTTCCCTCCCATGGGCTCCCCATCGCGACCTCCTCCATCTCCCCAGCACGCACCTGGCTTCCCCTCGTGGCAGCCAGGTGCTGGAGGCGCTGGAGGATGGCAACCCCAAGGACAGGGCCCTGCCCCGCAGCCAAAGCCCAGCCCCAGCCACACCGCCATGCCTCACACATCGCCCCAGAACCGACCCAACTACAATGTCAGCTTCTCTGCAATGGGAGGGGGCTCACCCAGCGCTGGGGGCAAAGCACAGGCTGGCATGGGTGAGCAGGAGATGTGGAATTAGATTTGATGTTGTCTGTTATGATGCAAATGTTGTGGTCAGGTTGTGAATTTGTTATTTGTCTTGTAGCCATGACATATTTTACATAAACTTTCATAATTCATGAAAACAAAATTTAGACAACACTTAACTCTTAAGTGATCCTGCAAAAAACGTGCCATTAGGTGGCACTAAAGTAACATAATACATTTAAATGGCCATGATTCAGTGGTCATTAGTCTTATTCATTTAAAAAATTGCACAATTTATTGTTCTGCAAAATCACAATATTATTATCACTTCCATAGATTTAAAGAAACCTCTAAACATTTTATTAAACTAAACTAGAAACTAAAAATGGCTGCTCACAGATTCATACATGACAGAAATAGGATTATTAGATGCTGCTGTGAAAATTAAAAACTGCAGGTTTTTAAATATTTATTTATGTGATTTTTAATTTGATAAGATGTAAACACTGAATGACTTTCAAAATGCATTCACTTGTCACATACACGACTGTCTACACTAATACACACATGCACACACTGTTGCATCTATATGTCAATGTACACACAGTCATGAAGAATATATACACACATGGACACATGCAGACAGTCTGTTTATCTGTTTAGTTGTTTTAACCTGAATTTAAAAGCCTTAGCAGGGACGGCTTCAGCTAGATGCCCTGTATACATTATATCTGTTGCATTACTCCTCTCTACATAACAAGGTGTATCTGTTTTGTCTCTGTTAAATAAAGTAACAAATAATAGATATGTTTAGGAGAGAGAGCAGGGAGGTAGTTGTAATACTTGATGACTTACATTTTAGTACATTAACATTTTGATGCTGTGTGCACATTCATTCTTCAGTGGGAATGGATCTGTCACTCAGTCAGTTCACGGTACATTGCATGTAACAGTGCAGGACGATAAGTGGCTGAGCAGCTTTTAAAAAGTGTGTTTTCTCTCTTTGTGTTTGTGTCCCTCTCTGCCAGCTTCTAAGCCCAAGGCCTCGCATGCCAACTTTGATGACCTGCTGTCGGGTCAGGGCTTTGCAGGGACCAAAGAGAAGAAAGGGCCCAGGACTATAGCGGAGATGAGGAAGGAGGAGATGGCCAAAGAGATGGACCCTGAGAAACTAAAGGCAGGGGATATTTTTCTGATGTGATACTGAGTAACATCTGTGTGCTAATGAAAATAAGGAGTAGTTTGTTGTTCTTATTCGCTGTTGATGTTTCTGTGAGAAACACCATGAAGTCCCATGACTCTTGCATCACTACATCTGAGCAGAATTACAGCTTGACATCAGTTCACTGGGTTTTTGTCATCTGTTTATCCAGTGTAGCACAATAGAAGCAATTCAGCGATTCCCAAAAGTAGGATAGTGTACTCAAAAACCTTTGGCTGTTAAAGCCATTCTGTTTATTCCAGAATTAATGAAGCGACCAATGTAGGTCTCCCATGACCAAACTTTGGTTCTTCTAATTACTCCTTTAAAAACACTTCACCAGAGCCAAAAATCACTGAAAGCATTTCTGCTAATTATTGTTCCAAATCTGATCATCACTGGCTAATGGCTACCCTTTTCTCCCTCTCCTGTTTGTGACCCAGATTCTGGACTGGATCGAGGGGAAGGAGCGTAACATCCGTGCTCTGCTGTCCACCATGCACACGGTGCTGTGGGAGGGAGAGACGCGCTGGAAGCCTATGGGCATGGCTGACCTGGTTACTCCAGAACAGGTCAAGAAGGTCTACCGCAAAGCAGTCCTGGTCGTCCACCCAGATAAGGTGAGACAGATAATGACTGGTGGACTTGAATAAAGTGAGGATCTTTACCTGTGTGCATGCAGGGAGAGAAAACAAGACTTCTCTGTCTCTACGTCAAACAAGTTCTCTTTTAATAACCTTCATGTTTTGTTGAAATTGACTTTATTTTCTCATTGTTTGGGGTCCCACAGACACCACTGCTGCATGTGTAAAAGTAAGAATAATTACAATTTTTATCCAATGTTTCCCATCAAAATTTTCTTCTGCACTTATTAACACCCAATATGTAGAGAAGTACTTCAGTGGTAACCCATCTCTTTGGCACAAACTGGGCAAGCTCAGCACAAAATACTAAAATAACCATAAAGCAGGGTTATTATGGAGCGCCTTGATAGTTGAATGGTTACTGCACATGCCGCTGGTTTGATTCCAGCCGGTGACCTTTGTTGCATGTCATACCGCCTCTCTCTTCCCCCATTTCCTGTCTGCCTCTTCACTCAAGCTGTCCAATAAAGGTGAAACATGCCCCCTAAAAAATAATCTGGTGTTATTACACCAAATATGAAAATATTTCATATGTTATACAGGCTTTGCATTCCTGTTGATTGCCAAAAAATCATTCTTACAGTACTTATGTACTTGTGACATTACTTATGTTTTGGGTCAATTAGACCCCATTAGACCTCTGTCAACACCGACATCACAGATATAGAGCAAATGAAAATTCATTTATTTATTCATTGTATTTATATTTTACAGCTGTGGTCTCTGAGACCCCAAACAGAGTGAATGTGTCTTCTGAAACGTGATCTGTTCAAAATCACCTTTATAAGCAATTCCTTTAAAATCAGGAAAAGTCATAAGTATCAAGCTGATAAAACTGTCACTGACAATGTGTTATGAAGCACAGTTTTTCAGTTTTACTAAAATCTAAGAGACATAACATCTAAAGATTTTCAATATTGGCAAAGTTAATAATAATACTAATTATATAATAATTAATAGAAAAATTAGTGCTGGAGGATCGAGTTGTTTCTACTTAACTTATATTGAACAGGAACTTTTTCACACATGATATAAACAAAGAGAGTAACACAATGAAAACAACCAACATAATCATCACCTTAACAATGGGATAGGTCAGTGATCCAAAAGTAGTTCTCAACCAATCAAATAAAGAACTGCCATCCTGGTGAACAGCCTTAGCAGTGTCATGAAGGTGATTAATGATATCACCAATCGTAGCATTGTAATCAGGCACAAAGGTACAACATTCAGAACCAATAACAGCACAAGTTCCTCCTTGGGCTGCTAAAAGAAAATCCAAAGCTGCTCTGTTTTGTAAAGCTAGAAGTCTAACAGAGGCAAGCTCACTCGATATAAGCATGAGGGCTTTACCAGTTTCATTAGCTATAACTTCTATTGCATGAGACAGATCAGCAATTTGATCCAGCGCAGACATAACTCCGTAAAAAGGAAGAAGGGGGCCGAGTATGTTCTTGAAAGACGATTGATGATGAGTCCCAAAAATATCTGAAGCTCCACGTCGTACTCGCTTAAGAAGAGGTTTCTGGGGCAGGGAGTGAGCCACTCTCATAGCCGGGACGATGTATGCCAAGCCACAGCGTCCGTTGTAATCCACAGGAAGATACGGGTATGCAAGGTTTCCACATACCCAGTACATTCCCACAGGTGCCGAGATGGAGCATTGAGAAGTGCGGTGAGCTAGAGCATTGAGGTGAGCCTGGCCTGCTGCTTCCAAACAGTGCTGAGGTGCAGAATCCAGAGATGTAAAGTCAAAATTGGTATGTTCTGGGTCCCATTTGAATGTACGAAGGCAGTCGGATTGTCCTACAGGTGTCTTGCCGTCATTCTGGAGACACCAAGGCAATGGCCGAGGAATCAGCAGTATGGGAACAGGTTTGGGGGTTTTGAGACATCTGTTGCAGTTCACATGTCCTCCAGAACAGTTAAGTGGTCTCATTTTGGAGATGCTGGAACAATCAGGGTGAGAATAAGACTGAGACAGGGGAATATGCAACAGGTGGCAGGTGTCACAGTCAGAGGCAGGTATGGCCATCAGAGGTAAACCTTCTCCAGCTGTGTAGGGCATTAGGCCACAGACATAACAACTAGAATTAGGGCGCATGTGGTTGGCTACTTGCCATGCCATAGTCAGAAAAATATTGATATCCTCTGCTCTTACGTCTGGTGCTTTCATGACCTGTGGAGCTCCCATGGTGGACTCCACCAAGATCAGTATTAGGAGATGTAGCATCAGGGGCATTCTTCCAGTGGGAGTCATGGATCTACAAAATCTGGTTCTGGATCTTCACAGATAGACTCTAGAGCTGTTTTGCAGATATGCTTGAGTCACCGGGCTCTAGTGGAACATCAGCGCCATCATCAGGAGTCTGGGAGCAAGTTCGTACCTGTGAAATGAATGCAGAGAAGGGAGAATGACTCACAGCAGCACAGCAAACCTAGGTTCCTCACTGTCTTTACAAATGGCAAGGCAAGGGAAAGGCAATCATAACAGCAGCCTGTAAAATGACCTTACCTGTGGTTTCAGTCAGCAGCCAGCAGTGAGGCAGCCTTTTTCTTTTGGCTGTCAGGAATACTCATCGGACTCAGGTTATGGCTCTAACATCTGTTGTGAGATCCTGTCAGGCAGACGTCACCAGCATGCATGCAAGGAGAAAGTACAAGACCTCTCACCCCTCTATTCACCCTCTCTTTTATCAGAACAAGAGCGTAGGCCCAACACAAAATGAACGCAATCACAGGGGTCTAGTGAATGAATCACAAGATCAATACCCACTGATTAATCATTACAAGAAGGCTTTTGGATTACAATCATCAAAAGAGGGCAGACTTAGAGGCAACGTTATGTCAGATATGACTTGGTTGCATAATCCCACAAAAATATTTATTTAGGACAACAAACAGTAAAAATGAATGCATATAAAGGACACGTAAAAGCAGGCTTATCAGGACACACATAAAAACTACAGTGCATAAACACACACAAAGATGCATGCACGTACTTCCAGACTCCCGGCATTTAAACATGTTGATTATTGTTAAGAGGAAATATAGAACACACACACTTCAGTAGCTTCACAATAAAAGACAAAAGCAAGAAATAAAATAGAGACACAATGTAAAAGTGATAAATAAAATAAATAATAGTGACTTGTCTGAACTAAAGAGTCTTTTTTCATTAACATGATATAAAATATCAAGAACAACATTTGGAGAATGAGCATCTTTGTTTTAAAGTTTTAATTGTAGAGTATTTAGGGAGTTTTGATTGTCTGTGCTTGTCTCTTTTTTTAGTTTGCATCTGTGTTGTTAGTGTTGGTTTGCTTTGGAGTCCATTTTTTTTTTAGACCTGTTGGTTGTTTGGACCACGCCGTCTTTGAGTTGTTTGCATTAAATCACAGTTTATTCGTCACCTAAATGGTAAATCGACAAAGAATCACACATGGCTTGATATTGCAGCTGTTGAACTTGTTGATATTGAGCATGTTTCAGCTTTAAAATGTCTGGCCACAGTCCAATCTGTTATGTCAAAGCAGGTGTTTTATATCCAGATGTTTTGCCAGAGGTAAAACACCTGCTTTGCATCACTCATTTGAATATGGCCAGAAGTGCAGCATATTTCTAAGGTGATTTCCCTATGGGTTTAACTGTCTTGTGTTTTTCCGTCCTCCCTCGCAGGCGACAGGACAGCCCTATGAACAATATGCCAAGATGATTTTCATGGAACTAAATGACGCCTGGTCAGAATTTGAAAGCCAAGGACAAAAACCCCTCTACTGAATAAACAGTGAGAGGAAGTGAGCGAGGAGAGGCAACCCTTCTGATTCTGTCATCTAATCCTAAAAAATGTGTCACCACCTCTGGTCAACATCCTCCAGCCGCTCCCTACAACATCTGCCTTTATACCTGTGCTTTGACCCGTACTTCTCTTCTCACCACACACACAGAACATCCAGTTGATCAGCAAAGACTTCAAGACTACAGAACTCTAGCGCCCGGACTAACAGTGTAACTGAACAAATGACTCCCTGTAGCTCAAATGTACCTACCTACTGTATGTATGTGGTGCAACATTGTCCTTCCTTGTTGAGTGTCCTTCGCCCTGAACCGACCCACCAATCACAGCAAAATCACCGGGAAGTCTGGAAAAACAAAAGCTTGATTTAGAGGAGACAGATCAAAAGAGGTCAAGAGACAATGGACGCACAAGATAAGAGAAAAACACATCAGGGAGAAAACTGAGTAGTATTTCACAGACGGCTCTAAATAAACTATTCAGAGCGGCAGGTAGTCTGTAAGGCACTGAAAGCATTTATCAGCAATCAAGCCATTTACCCACAAACCATTCTGTTGGGGAAGCAGTTTTTTGCTTTGTACTTTGGCATTAGAATTGGGTCCATGATCAGTTCTGTCATATCAATTCCACAGTTTTTCACGTAGTTGAATGTTCCTAAAGATCAGTGGCATCAAGTTACTATATGTTTTTCACTGATTGAGGTGAAACTGAACTGAAGCCAAACTTGTTCTCCGTCCAAAATAGGCTGTTTGGAGGTATGAATAAACAATCTGTCTAATTTAGAAAGTGTTATGAAAGTGCAAAGAGAATGAAAGCAAACTGCTATTACTGCTTTTGACAGCTTCCATCTCCATTAGCTTTAGAATTCATTCTGCTGAGGATAATTGAAAATGAAAAACTAAATTAAATTTAAAAACACGTGGGGCTCTACAATAAAAACACAGGTCAGAAGGCTGCTACAGTTTCAATTCCTGACTTCATGTTCATGTGACAGATTAACAAAGAGGCGCTGTACTGTAGGAGAGTGATTTTATCATTGGTGTGTCTGATGTAACCAAGCATTGTGTGTTTCCATGTTTGCAGGGAACTGGGGATTGTATACTGTATTTTAGGGATTAGCACATGTACAGTTGCAGACATGAAGTACCTTGAGGGCTCATGCACACTCACTCATACAGTAACATGTATTTTTTTGCAAGGGAGCTCTGTGAAAGCACAAACTTGACAACTTTACTCGGTGCAGCTTTGAAGGAAAGCCATTGTTATTTATTTGTTGTTTTGTTCATCTTCATTTTGTTGTTTTGTGTGTCAGACCTGTTGCATCTAACTGCACATGTCATCAGCTATATGTATGTAAAGGACATGATTGGGATTTTTGGGCCATTATGTTTAACTCATCAACGGGCTGACAAGCTAGGAAAACACAGGAATAATTTGTAAGACTATGTTGCAATTTTTGTGTGTATAGCCTGTTAGAGTCTGCAATATCTGTTTCCAAACTACAGAAATGGCACTTATGTGCATCTGACATTTCTATTGCCCCCACAAACTCCCTACAACACTAAAAGAGTCGATTTTGCAGAAAAATGTTTCTCATAAGATGATGTGTAAACTGTCAGATTGATGAGTGAATTAATGTGCTTTACTGTATCGCCCTGCTTCATATCTCAAATTCCTAATTTCATTCAGATCCTACTCATATCTGCTGTCATTATCACACTTTATCAAAACACTGATTTGCAGCAATTGCAACATGTTTTTAAAAAAAAAAGATTTTATGTAATTTGTTTACATTTGTGAGACATTTCTGTCACACCACTGACACTTATTTATAATTATCATGCAGCTTTTTGTCTGGATGAGTAACATTGACACTATTTCATTTCATATCAGTGAGGTACAACATGCCTTTTTTTTCCAGTGGCTATACATGTTGCAGGTTTCTAATAGTTTGAATCCAGAAAAGATTCAATTCTCTCCATATAATTCCACTAATATGCTGACTAATGTGATTGTTCCTCTGTATGATGGAAATTGACTTTTGACATTGTCTTCTTGTGTAAAAAGTTCATTACAAAGAAAATTTCATAGTCCTGTGGTGAAGCCCATGGGTCAGTGAGTAACAAATGCAAAAACAAAATATAGGTATTTACTTATTAGTAAGTGGAAACTGAAGCAATTCTCAATTTCTTTTAGGGTTTTTTAAAGTTTTCACAGGACACTAATGCGATCCTATAACATCCTCACCTTCCAGCTTTGTGTTACCGACAGACTGTTATCCTGATGTTTGACATCTGTTATCAGTTCAGAAATGTGTTTAAAATCAATTTCAACACACACAAATTGAGCAGAATATTTGCCTTCACATGTTCATGAGCTGTTTAAGTTCTTTATATCGATACTGTTCATGCTCTCTCTCTCTGTTTTGGAGATTTAGATGAAGGATAAAACAATTTTTTGGTTGTCTTTAATCCTTGTTAAAACATCATAATGTTTTTATTCCCTTTTGTTGGACAATTGTTTCCCAGTTTGTTCATCTGCATTGAGGATTTTGACTGAATACTTATCAGTGGAAAAAGAGTCTGACTGTTATAAAGCGCTGTTTCTTCAACTGGTTTGGGACCCAGACTGGATCGCATCCCTGAACAAGACACTGGGTCTGAAAATGTTGACTTACCAGACACAGGAGGTGTGTAGTATGTGCTTACACTGAGGACCTACATGTGAAATAACCCTCATTAGCTCCCTCGCTGACTGAATTCTCTATCTGCAATCTTACGGCTATGTTAAAAAGCTAACCTCTATAGTGTAGTCAATGGATGTGTGTTGTTTGAAGTTGTGGTACGTATGGAAGTGATCAGATTTGGATACAGACTACCGTACGTTATGTGTTTGCCTGTCTGCTGTTCAAGTATTACTAAATTGTGTAAAAAGAATTCTGTTCATGTGCTCCTTTTCAGTTCTGTTTACCGTTACAGGATGTACATAATGATCAAGTGCAGTGCACAAAAATAAATAGCAAACAGAAAACAGAAGGTGTGCGCAGCATTCTTCAGGTTTTATGCGTCTCTTGGTGTTTCTCTTTTTGACCACTAGAGAGTGGCAGAGTACAACGCATGAAGTACACTATTGCCATAAATGACATGTGTTTACTGGTGGAACAAGTATCATTTACTGTAGTAAAAGTACCTGTACAACAATCTAAAAGTACTCTATTACAAGTAAAAGTCCTTCATACAAAACCAAAATTACAGAAGTATTATCAGCAAAAGTATCAAAGTACATGGTCTGCAGAAAAATGGCCCCTGTGACTGACACATTATCATCTATTACATTATTAGATTGTTAGAGATGCATCAATGCTTAATTATCATTTTATTATTGTATCTGGTTCAGGTGGAGCTAGTTTTAATGACTTAATATGTCAGATATTTTAGTTGAGTGGTTCCCAACCTAGAGGTCAGGCCCCCTCCAAAGTGTCACAAGATACATTTGAGGGGTCATGAGATGATACATGTAGGAAAGAAGAAAAAAACAACGTTCTGATTCAGAGGAATTTATACTCATATTTTTGCCTTTTGTTTTTGCAAAACACTGCATAATTTTACCTCTTCGGGCCTCTAATATTTATTTAAATGACACCATCTGTGTTTAGAGGGGAAATCACACTTTGGTGGAACTGCTAAAAACAGACATCACAGACATCTGAAATGTCACAAGGGGCCCCTGCTTTTTTGTAAAGGATCATAAGCCAAAAAGATTTAGGAAGTTTAATAATTTACAATGCATTGTATTTTTTAAGTTTACATGTTTTCAATGTAAAATCTTAATCTGAAAAGTAACTACAAACTATAGCTGTCAAACAAAGGGGAGTAGAAGTATAAAGTAGCCAAAGATGGAAATACTCA
This sequence comes from Macquaria australasica, assembly GCA_005408345.1. NCBI lineage: Eukaryota > Metazoa > Chordata > Actinopteri > Centrarchiformes > Percichthyidae > Macquaria > Macquaria australasica. The sequence goes on from SEMN01000016.1 coordinate 946,942, forward strand.
AGTAAAGTACAAATGTACTATGTTACTGTACTTTACAACTTCTGAGTGTGCTTAATATTACACAAACTTTGATGTTTTAGCTTTTCTATTAATCAACAGCTATAAATATCATCCATGAGTAGAAAACATTTCATGTCTGCCAGTTGGAAAAAGTCTGTTTTTTCATTAATTTCTAGAATCAATGTGACAACAACTTTTTCATATAAGAAATATCTGCTTTGCTTTTTTCTATCAGCGATATAATACAAATAGGGATTTAATCTCGGAGATGATCCCTTTCAGTGGAGGTGCAGCATTTCAACACTGATGGTAATGAAAACAGACTATAACAATATGCTGCATTACAATGCTGCTGTTCACTACTTCATGTTAAACTCCTCTCATATGTGATCAGTTAGGGGGTTGATAAGTTTTCCCTTAAGGCCCAGATCCGGGAAAAGCAAGACTGCAGTGTCAGTGTTTGACTATCCAGAAGGAAATTTAGGGTAATTGAAAATTACCCCCGCCATCAGTGATTCATTGTAAAATAAGGTTAGTGCTGCACTCTTCAGTTTTTCCCTCCTCTGACTGGCTCTGCTGACAGTGCTGACGCACTTCCTGTGAGAGATTCAGCACTGATGGATGTAGACCATTAGCACAGGCTGATGTTTTATTTTTCATGGTATCCTACACCATTAGGCACAAGCCCCATCTAGATGTGAAGCTACGGCAAACACACACACACAAAGAGTTTAAAATAAACATCTTGATATCGGTGGGAACATGAATGTCCTTTGGGGTGAGCTGAATGTAAGCATGTAGACACATTCATGGATGCTACCACAAAGGGTTAAAGATGCTGCTGCTGCTACTAACTGCTAGATTTAAGATAAAACATATAAGAAAATAATACTAATTATGAGAACTCTTAAAGATTTGAAAATTCTCAGTTTTGTAGGGGAATCACTAAATGCTTCTCTTTGGAATATAAAAAGTGAGAAACAAACTTGATTTTCAAAACTTTGACTTGAAGAGAGGAAGATCTCCCACTGGGTCGAATACTTTTAACCAAAGTTTTGCCATTTATTGAAGTTAAATTAAACCACATCTTTCTCACAGTATGAATCTAAAATCATTACCAATAAGCTACCCACGAAAAACGAGCATGCAAAACATTAGGCTGCAAATATGCCGTCTTTAAAAAGAAATGATTCGCTGCAGCCCTCCCATTGTCTTCAGGTGTGCAGGATGAAAAGATGACTCATCAGACAAATCAGATTGATCTTGTTGTAAGCCTGAGTGGTATATCTACAAGAAGTGTGCATCTGTGGCTGATTATCACTGTCTGAAAAACAACATCAACATTTAATAGCACTGCTATGTTCACTGTGCACATAGATAACCATGTAAGGATAGGAAAAAAACATGTGAACTTTGTTATCACACTCTGCAATTAGATTTAATTGTCTGAATTTAAAAGAAGAGGTCAAATTTAAAGCCCAGCTAAAAATTGACTGTACTTGAGGAGGCAGTGTTTTGAATAAACTCAAGGTTCACTTGGACAGGCTGCAGGGTCCTTGCTCTCACAAAAGGGACAGATGGTATTTTAACAAGAAGAGAACATTGTTTTTAAGCACCAGGACTGTTGCCCTAGAGAAGCTGTAAAGTTTGCAAAGGTGGAAACTGAATAAATAATGCCTCTGACTCTGTCAAGCACTACTGTCAATTTACCAATGAAAGCACCCCTAAGTGCTTCACTGGTCACCAGATAACCGACCTCCTGCTGGAACCTGCTGTGACCGACTGTAACTGTGTTCCTGTGAAACCGGATATGTCTGGAAAACAGTGCATGTGCTGCTCTGCTCAAGTACATAAACATAAATATGTTTTTAAAAAAGCAAGCTTTAGAGGTTTTGTACAAGCACACTACGTACTGTTGTTATCTCAAAGTCATGTGACTGGCTGGGAAATTCGCATGTCTCCAGAGATGCTACTCCTCCAGTCTTGGGACTTATCAGGAACTTTAAAAAAAACGTGGTTTCACATGGCCTCTACAGTAAACAGTCATTAAAAGAAATACTGAACATTTGTCAATGGTTAATTTATTTGGAAAGTATTTGGTTATCTTTCTAGTGTTACTGCTCTTTTGTGTTGTGTGCTGTGAGTTGTATCATAGTGTGTATGTGCAGGAGACAGAGCTTTGTAGCTTAACTGAATATGGAGAATATGGCCACGAGACAACTCAGACCTGCAATGTCCAAAATATCAGTCACAGGCAACACATACAATGCAAACATATCTCAGTTTGAAAGAGAGGGAACAACAAAACAACCGAGCAGATCATTTTCCTGTAATGTTGACTGTACACCTCAAAAAGTCCTACCTGACCAGCAGACATACCGATTTATAAAATAGACTGTCCATGATAACAAGACAGGAGTCTACAGCCCTGCTAGCAACTCTGTGAGGCTACCAAAATGCTAACATGCTCACAATGACAATCCTAATATGCTGATGTTTTGCAGGTATAATGTTCACCATGTTAGTTTAGTGTGTTAGCATGCTAACATTTGCTAATTAGCACTAAACACAAAGTACAGCTGAGGCTGATTGGGATAGGGAATGGCATTGGTTTTGCAGGTATTTGATCATTAACCAAAGTATGAGATAAATTAAACATTTTGACCTGATGATGGCACTGGGTGCAAAGTTAAGTGATCACCCAAGTCGTTAGGATTTCTTTTCTGTGGAACATGAACGTGTGTACCACATTTCATGGCAATCCCTCCAACAGCTGTCGAGATATTTCACTCAAAACCAAACATGTTCCAGGGTGGTGCTGTAAGTGTCACAGTCTGTCTCCCTGTCCCTCCTCTCCAGCCACATTTATGTTTTCCCAGTGTTTTTCTTCACTACTCCACCAGATGCCCTCGGACTTTCCCTCCTATCCTCATCACCTCACTGCCTCACCCAACTACACACCTGTTTTCACTTCCCTCTTCAGACTTGTGCTCATTCACCTGCTCATCTGTTTTTACTTGTCTCATCAACCGCTCTTTACATATACCAGTACACTTCCTTTGTTCCAGTGTTGGTTCATCCTGGTTACCATTTGCTTGTCTGGCTGCCTACCTGTACCTGCATGTAAGCTCATCTTTACAATAAATCACTGTTCTGCACCCGTATGCCTGCATTTGGGTCCTTTCTCTGCTGCCTGCACTTCCCACCCGTGACAGTAGGAAAAGTCAAATTCATTAGAATTCATCCTCTGGGCATGGTGGATATCTGTACAAAATATCATGGCAATCCATCCAACAGCTGTTTAAATATTTCAGGAAAGCATCCTAATTTAAAATCCATTGCTGCCAAATGTAATTCTCATTATGGCCATCAAGTGACAGGCTAGTTGAGTCCATAACATGTATTTTTAAGCGCTCTCTGGCCTCCACATACAATGTCAGAGGTCTTGCTACAGTATTAGTTTGTCCATGACCTGCACTTCCTGCTGTGCTAATAATCACTGAAATACAGCACCATTGTGTAGTGATTAAAAAGCAGGCATTGCAGACTGAAATCTCAGTGCAGATGCACTCATGCCATTCTCAAGGTTCTTTGTTAGTGGGCTGGGTGTGGAGTGGCTGAAAAGAAGTGGTCATTTGGGTGGAGATGGTGGGGTTGATCTGGGGGGGGATTAGATTAAAGCCACATGTTTTATCTCTCTGTAAACCTCCTGAAGATGAGGGGTTTCATTGTGATTGTTTCATGAGAATAGTTTAATTACTGTTGCTCTCGTTGTGCTGAATCACCCATTTACAGTATATTTCCACGCAATTAGAAGTGCTCTGATTTCCTAGTGATAAACTACCATCTAAACTCTCCTCACTACATGTAGTGACTTGATAGAAGGGAACATTTGGCTTCATGCGCAATGTGATGCAATAAGACTTAAGGATATTGCCACTTTGGTATGTGTGTGTGTGTGTGTTTGCATGAATAGGAATGTGCATCTTGCATGCCAAGACACAAATGTTTCTTCCTGGGTGTACAGATTTCACACAGGAAGAAGAAACAGTATTTTATTTAGTTTCAGTGGTACGTCCTGCTCTGTTGCTTCCTTCAGAGAAGAACAAGCATTTGCAACACATCTGTAAGAAAATGTAACAGGTCTCTGAAGACCTGATGTATGTTTGGCAGAACACCCATATATAAAAGCATATAAGAGTTAGCGCTGTATGGTGTTTACAAACCACTTCAGGTGTCATGCAGGTCAACTTTCTAACTCTGCATGAGTCAGCAGAGTTTTGATATCTTACTGGCAGTTTAAAAATAGTGGCCTCCCATTTGGCTCTGCCACTTCACAGGCATAGATGAGATAACTACAGCTGTGATGGAAACTAACAATGGCACTATAATAATAACTTTTACAGGCTTATAAAAGCTGTTTTTAAAATAGAACAGCTGTTGTTGGGGTTGTTGCTATTTCCAACTTGTCATGTTTCTGGCCACATGATGAATTAAAGGCCAATATACACTCTTTTTGCTCTGGTTTTGGTCTCCACCAACTCCTGAGGGAAATATGTGGCTCTTTAGCTTCTAAATGCTCCACTATGTTCACCAGCTAGTTGCTAACTGTCTGCTGTTTAGTGCTGAGCAGGTAGAGCTGTTTTTTTTTGGGGGGGGGGGGGTTTGCTGAAAACAGCTGCCTGATAGAGCTGATAATGACATTATGAGAGCAGAGAAAGTGCACTAAAACAGTTAAATTGCTGGCCAGAAAACCAAAACAGTGAGCTGAAAGATGCTAAACTGCTCTGTAGAGCTGAGGGGAACTGAAGAGTCAGCTGATAATTCTCTGTGGGTTCATCACTACGAGTGACCCCTTTCACTTTACAAACATTTCATCCATCGTTTATGTAAAAAAAAAAAGAGGATTATAGCAGCTTTAAGTTTAGCGTCTGTTGTAGTGTGCGCACACTCAGACCTCTGTCACCTAAACAAACAGAATATTTGCACTTGCAACAGCCGGATATTCTGTTATAGAGTTGTTTTTCCCCCCTATCTCACTGATGAACAAAGCCAGGTTGTATCCCAGAAAGTTTGTTTGGCCTGATCAGGATCAGTGTGGTCAGGGAGGGGGCTGCTGTAAATGGCGTGGCATTGCAAGCCAAAGCCAGCTCTTGGCTAGAGTGCGTCAGAGGAATTATGGGATCAAATATCATTCGTCACATACACAAACAGGAGCATAGAAAACCCTTTTGTATCTCAACTAGAGGGGAAAATTTGAGGTGAGTACTGACAGAAGGCTTGTCACTAAGCTCTTGTTTCTATAAGGCTTGGTGAAATCCCTTTGTGCCCACACAGCTACAAATATACACATCCAGTCCATGTACATGCACACAAAAATAGAGATGGCTTTTATCCAGTAAAATCCAACCCCTGTCTACATTTACAGTGCACACACCTGCAGATACAGAGATTAGCGCAAACACATGCATGCACATCCTGGCCTGTGTGTGGTGCTGTGAGTGATTGGTGTGTATTCTGATACCGTGTATCAGAAAATAGCCCCTCATGCCCAGAGACGCACTACTCCACATAAAGCTCTCTGTCTGTGGGACTTCAAAATGTCAGTTCCCAGTCTGCCACTACAGACTACTGGAAGGAAAACTTTATTTTCCATGTTATACTTCTGGAGTTGTGCTGGTGTGGGGCACCTGGTGAGTAATTTCTCTCAATACTACAACATTTCATAAGACATGGAACAAAAGTTGCGAGATGAATGGCACCATACACAAGCTGCCCACAATGATGCACCTTAACAATTAAAACAGTGTCAGTTTGCAACACTACCGGCTCAACCTTGAGTTTCTTTTCAGTCTCTCTGTATTTCTTCTGACATGTTGAAACAGCAGTTTTCCGTCCTTCAGTCTTTCTATATGTCTCTTTGTCTCTAATTTATTATCCTGAACTCTTTGTTGTGATAACCTTGTTCTTCCGCCTCCATATTTTGTGCTTTAAATTTTAATGAACAAGTACAACACTGAGCTCATGACAGTTTTTCTCTAGTCAGAAAATAAAAGTGACAGGGGATGAGTTCAGTTTTTTTTGGCTAATTTTGTTTGAATATGCTTTAACTTAGAAGCTCCTAAAAATCAACACGTAAAGGAATAGTTCTACATTTTAGGAATTTGTTTCTAAGAGTGAGATGAGAAAATATCTTATGTCTGTGTGTTACGTACGGAGGTCTACTAACACCTCTGCATCCGACCAATTAACATGTTATACATGTATCTTGTTTCTTTGATCTGTAAAAAAAATGTGTGTAAGTGACAAGTTGGGGTTTTACAGGATGTTATGTGGTGGACTATTTCTTGGCTGGGAGCAGTGACTTCCTGGAGTCTTGTTGACAAATATAACATGTTCATTAGTAAAATTTAAAGCTCCTGGTAGGAAGATTTCTTTTAACCTTTGGACTAACTGTCTGCTGACTCATATTTAATGGACACATTCTTGGCAAGAATGTAAATAAACGTATTTCCAAATAAGTCAAATTATTCCTTTAACAGGCAGTCATGAGGCTGATATTGATGTTCTCATTTAACTCAAAAGCAAAATGTTGATCTCTTCCTTTAAATTCTCACATGCTGTGTCTCAAATCGCGAATTCCGTACTTACACTTAATGTTTTGAGTGCATAAGTGCGTTCACACTGACAAGTATGGCAAAATGCAGTGCACTATGAGTACCCGGATGATGTACTCACAACGGTCAGAAAGTTGAGTGTGGAACGCTGCACACTTCTCACCCTCAATGGTTGCCATCTTGGCTACGTAGCGGAAGGGGAGGGACCACCAACGTATGAAAATGGCGGCCACGGTTGTGATTGTTACGGCTAAAAGTAAAAGTACGTTCATTTTTTATTCATTTTTAATATAATTGAATTAAAAAGCTGGCAGATATTTCAGCGTGCGGCAGTCACAGTATAATGTTGGCGATAATGCTCGGCCCGTTTGCAATCCGCCATTAAAAAGAAGAAGAGGAAGATGCGGTCAAAGGTTGCGATCGTCATTTCTGGTAAGTGCACAACAGCAGTATTCGATTTGAGACGACACTACCCTGTCAAAATTAATGCACTACACAAGTCGGTACATAGTGTACACAGTATACTGCATGTAAGTGTACTAATGGAAGTACACGATTTGAGACACAGCGACACTGTGGAGCTTTTATTGAAGCTTTATTCATATCTAATCTAATCCAAATTTACACTTGTGTCTTCTGCCGTACCTCGATATCAGAAATATTCTGTCTTCTAGAAACAATAGCGTTACTTTTCTCCAATACAGGACAATATAAAGAGTCTTCTTATCTGGGATTAAAAGTATTTGTTATTCAGCGTTCATGTTCAGACTGCAGTATCTGTGGCTTCACCAAGAGACAGCGAGCTGAGATCAGGTGCTTTGCGGGGTCGTAACAGCCACAGACACATTTCAGACGAGCCTCGGGCGAAATCTGAGCAGGCTGGCTTCGATCGACAGTCCAGTGCTAGATTCTCAGAGGTAGAGAGTCCCGTTTTTCAATCTGTGTCAGAGCTAACAGCCACACATTTATCTGCCCATTTGACCATTTGGTTTATTCGAGGAGTGCAAAAGGTGAGATTATGATCACAGAGATCTCCATGGTGATGAGGGGCTGTGCTGTTTGCTCAGTTGGACCTGTACGGCTGAATTTACACTGGAGCTAAACGTGTGACTGATTCTTTGACCCTGTGCTAATCCAGCTGATCTTCATGTTCACACTAAAGGCAGTGCTGTAGCTGCCAGTAAGGACACTAAGGTCTTGTCCTCAGTATTTTTTCTGGGAATCTGTGGGGTTTTGCAACCTGGGGGGCAGTTTACATTATGCAGTTAAAAACTTATACATGGTGTGTATTTTTAGTACTGTATATTTAAAGGAAAAGTTTGACATTTTTGGAAATATACTTGTTTACTCTTCTGCAGAGAGTTAGATGAGAAGATTGATATCACTCTCATGTATGTTAAATATGAAGCTACTACCAGCAGCCAGCTAACTTAGCTTAGCTCAAAGACTGTAAACAGGGGAAACAGTTTTGTCTAAAGGTAACAACATCCGCCTACCAGCACCTCTAAAGCTCACTAATTAACACGTTATACCTTGTTAAGGCGGTAGTGTGATTTTCTTACCTCTGGACAGAGCCAGGCTAGCTGTTTCCCCCTGTTTCCAATCTTCACGCTACGCTAAGTTAGTCAGCTGCAGGCTGAAACTTTATATTTACTGTACAGATATGAGAGTGGTATCAATCTTCTCATCTAACTCTCCACAAGAACGTGAATAAGTGTATTTCCCAACATGTTTCCTTTAAAAATGATTCCTTTTAGTCCCACAAAATCTCTCAAAATTCTCCACCAGAATTTTATTTATATTAGAAAATAAAACAGAAACATTTTATTTTATGGTTGCATTTCCTAATAATTTCCTGCCAATAACTATGTAATGTCCTATTGATAACAGGAAACACAGAGAAAAATGTGTTAGTTTTGAGTTAATAAGCAGTTGTTGAATTTCTTTGAAATAACTTCCCCATTTAAATAAGCAATCAAAAACATGCAGGGATATAATTGAACGGCTACCTTAATAAATAAAATCCAAATGATTAAAAATGTCTTTTTGGTGTCTGTGAGTGCAGGGTGTTTCGGCGGACTTCGACTCATGAACGCAGTTGTTCTAAAATCCTTTCTGCAGGTACAAAATCAGAGGCTGAGTTGGAACTGCATTGTGCTGCTGTATGTTCTCTTTCCTCCTGCTCCACCCCCCCCCCCCGAGGAAGATGACCACCCACCTAGAGTCTGGTTCTGCTCGAGGTTTCTACCTGTTCAAAGGGAGTTTTTCCTTGCCACTGTCGCATAGTGCTTGCTCATGGTGGGAACTGTTGGGTCTCTGTAAATATAAAGAGTCGGTCTAGACTTGCTCTACTCGAAAAAGTGCCCTGAGATAACTTTGTTATGATATGGCGCTATATAAATAAAACTGAATTGAATTGAATTGAAATCCAGTCGAATCTTAGATAAACTGTTTTTTTTATTTTACTGACTGATAATGCTAAATGGAAGAAAAGAGCTTTTTTTCAATAACTAGGTCCATCCATCCATTCTCTATTCCTGCTTATTGCTATTCAAGGTCACAGGGAGCTGGAGGAAGGGCTAATATACCGATGTACACGACATTCACATTCAGACATTTAAAGTTTCCACTTTAGATGACATGTCCTTGGACTGACTGCACTTTACCCCTGGCAACAGATTTTCATTTAATGCCACAATGAGTGGGGTTCAAGGTTTTAGGAAATACAGAGACTTTTGTGACTTTACTGAGTTCCAACGGAAACTACATGGGCCTACGTGGGCCAAACAGATATATTGGTGCATGAGTGTTTTGTGTCTTTTGTGCAGAAAGCTGATGTCAGTTTCAACCCACTCCCTGTCCGCCAGTCTGTCTGGTCTCCTGTGAATCACCAGCTTGGATCTGAACCATACACGAGCTAAATTAGCACATCATGACCAAATTTTCTGGAGCTGTGAGTCTGTCAACAAACTGCTTTGCCTGACCTGTTGTTTGTTGTGGTTTATGATAATAATACTTTTAGAGGCACAGCACTGCAAACATTCTGGGGAGACTTGACCCATTGTTTACTTTATGAAAAATATCTACATTAACGGACCTCCAGTCAAATGCAATTCTCCACTTTGGTTTATTTGTTGTGTTCCTTCCTCTGCACATTTTCCATTTTCATTAGCATTTATCCTCCATAAGCACTCTCTCTCTCTCCATTCCTGTTCCTCTCGCACTAATTCACCCTCACCAGGTTCATTTTCATTATGTGCTGTTTTCTTTTTTGCGGTAACCTATTTTGTTAAGAAACATGAAAACACGCAGAAATGCACGCACGCACGCACACACACACACACACGCACGCACGCACGCACACACACACACTGACTGAGTGCTCCTTGCTGGATCTGTGTAGATCATTGGAAAGGTCAAGCTGCACTGATGTGGCAGGAATAGAAAGCTGGAAAACAAACAAGGCTGGACAAACAAGACTTTCAGAAACACAAGTTGAACTAATATACTGACATTAGTATGAATGAACAATACACTTGTTAAACTGTTTTTTTTTTTAAATCCCACTTTTGTTAACTAGCAAAGTTTTTCATTTAGTAAGCTGAGATGTCTGCTCTAACCCCCATGGCAAGCTGTAATGAATATGCAGCTTAATTAGAAAGAAAATAAACAAAACTGTCGATTATTATTGGCTTCGGGCTGCAAATAAACAACTCAAACCACATTTACAAGCCAGGGTTTGCTCGGAAAACATCTGAATGGAAAATCAACAAAACAGTATGGGTGATTCTGTGGCCCCAGCCGGGGGAGTTTGATTCAGTAAGAGCAGGTGGAATGCTTTCATTCAGAAAAACACTAAGAAATTTTGCTTCAGTACGTTCAAATGACACTTCCCTGCCAGGCTTTATGACCTCAGAGCTTTCATTTAGAAAAACAGGAGCGTTTGAATTGCTCAAGGTGCCAAACTGATGCTTTCTCCACTGCTGAGAGGATGCAGTGAGACATTAAGGTAGAGAAACAGGGGTATGACTCAAACATAGAGCGCCTGGATGTTATTGCCTGTTGTTTGACTGATGCAGACTGCTTCAGCGTTGAGTGGGCATACCAACTCATTCACAGGCACAAGTGGGTGGTTGGGGAGTTGTGGGCATTAAGAGGAAATGTGAGACTCCCAGTGGCTTGATATGAAACCAAACTCGCATTTCTACACCTTTATGCTCTCTTCAGGCTGTGGCTCAGGAGGTAGAGCGGGTTGTCCATTAATCCCAGGGTTGGTGGTTCGAGCCGGCTCTTCCTGTCCACAAGTTGAAGTGTCCTTGGGCAAGACACTGAACCCTGAGTTTCTCCCGATGGAGGACAGCACCTTGCCCTGGTTGAAAAAGCATTATATAAGTGAAGTCCATTTACCATTCACTTTCCCTGCCTGTCAATCAGAATTCCTCCAAGACATTCAGAAAACAATCTTACCAGCATTTAGTGCTCTCATACGTACAGTTTTACAGTAAGAGTTTGTTTGGTGGTTGTTTGGTACAGGTTCTGGTCCTTAGTGTGTACTAGGATTAGACCAATGTAAGTTTATACATGATAATTCTTTAAAATTGACGTTTCTTGATTTTTTTTTAATATATACCTACTCCAAAACCATAACATAAAACAAAATGTGTATTGCATTTGTAACAACACATTTTGCCTTTTCTTTTGATCAGTCCATCCCTGCATTATATCCCATCTAGAGCTGCTGTTTTATAGGCGCTAATGAGTTTAATTTACAGTAACTGATACATTTAATTTAATTTAATTTAATGAAGACATGAGTGGAGAATTGCATTCATTCAGGCAGAGCACTGAAGTTGCACTTGCATAAGTTGATTGGCATCAGTTTCTTCATTCATGCTTCACCGTCAGCCTTCATCAGTTGCTTGGCAACCAGCTGAGTAGCCTTAATAACTTTACACTATCACCCCTCTGATACAATCATGTAGCTCCCTCCAACACCCCAACCTCTGTATTGTTGACTTATGTTCTAATGGTCATGTGTTTTCCACCAAATCCAACTTTTTAACCGTGTGCTATAAATAATCAACTCCTTGATGTCTCTGACTGTATGACATTATGTGTCTGTCCCCCACGTTTAAAGTGCAGTTCAAATTTCGAAAGTGGCAGCCCCAGTCTGAGGAGTTATTGCTTAGCATGTCCATTGGTAAAAGCCTCACAGATGTTTTGAAGCTTTTTTTGTTGCCTCCTCAGCAAACTTGATCACTCTTGTATTGGTTGTATTTGAAGACCCCTAATTTGCATGTTTCTAAACAATGTGCTACTGTGTGTAATATTGATCAGTGATCCCAATTAAGATGGACACATTTTCTGTTTCATTCAGTGTGACTGAATCCATTTGAAATTTCAAAATACTATTGTGAAACATCTAAAACACTGTAAATTGGAGGCAAATTTGGGATTTTGGAGAGCCCAAGCTTGGTTCTCTGAGACACATGTCTCCCTCTGGATCATCTAAAGCAGCAGGAAGGAACAAAAGTTAAAATTGCTCACAATTTCTTCTAAAACCCTGATTGGATTCAAAGCAGTCACAAAATAATATCAAGGTGATAGCGGTACTAACACAGCCTCTGTGTTATCTGCCACCAGATGACAGTCCCCTACTCGACGTCCTAACTATTGGGGGGGATGTCTCACTAGGTTTTAGATAATAAAATCTGATGACGCACGTGTTTGGCATTGGGGCACTTTCTCTCTTTCAGCCTTTCTCTCTCTAATTCTTTCCATGTTTGTTTTTTCCCTGGGAAGATGGAAAGAAGAGAGGTACTCCCTTATAATTTTACTTGTCTCTCAATGGAGAAAGTGAGAGGGAAGCTATGTGAGTGTCTGTAACCTACTTACAGTTCAATATAAGAGTTTGTGGTGGAGATTGTATCCCAGGGAGAGACTGTGACTGTGGTTTTATGAGTGACTCCATCATGCTTTGATGATGCGGTTACAGCAGTGCAGAGAACAAGCTGAGAGTCATTGTAGTGCTGTCATTTCATCACATCATCGTGCACACACTGCTGCAGATTGTGGGCTGATTTGTGTTTAGTCAGAGTGTATGTAAGACATACAGAGATGGAGAAAGAAAGAAAGAACCACAAGATGAATAAGAAATGCTCATCTCTCCCCACAGGCTCTTTGCTTTGGTCTCTGATATTAAGCGTTGAACCCCACAAACCTTCATCTTTAAGCCTCGCTGGAGTCACTACCAGATGTTATCTTTGTGTCTGTTCCTTGTGTTTTCTAGGCCAGTTTTTGTGCAAGGTGATAAGTATTGTCACTAATAAGAGCCATTAAATCTATTAGCCGCAGCTGTCTCGTTAACTCCTGTGAGCCCTGAGGGTTGCACACTCAGGCTGTTTTTGCTCTCTCTCTCTCTCTCTCTCTCTCTCTCTCTCTCTCTCTCACACTCACACACACACACACACACACACACACACACACACACACACACACACACACAGAGTCGGTTGGGTGGGTTTATTGCATCATAAGTGTGCACATAACCCCAATTCAGCTCAAGCAAACCTCCATAAGAGAAGCAGAAAGGGAGGCCAGAAGAAGGGAAGGACAAGTAAAGTAGGGCTGCAACTAATGATTATTTTCAATGTTAATTCATTTCCTGATTGTTTTTTCAATGAATTAAGCAATGATTTAGTTTATAAAATGCCCCAAAACTCAAAGATATTTAATTTACAACGATATAAAATGCACAGAAAAGCAGAAAATCCTCACATTCATGCAGCTGAAACCAGTGAACGTTTGCCATTTTTGCTTGATAAATGACTTAAAGATTAGTTGATTAATTCATTAATCAACTAATCTTCTGGACAAAGAGCACTCTGGATTGAAAGATAAGAGGGAAGGAGAGAGAAGGCAAAATGTATGAAAGGTGTTGTGCTTTGCTGCAAATACAGTAAAAAAATGTCAGTAAATCTGGACAGTCTAATATTTTGTTGCCATTTGGTGGTTTGGACACATGCTACCTTGACTCATTCTCTTTTTTCCCCCTCTGCTTTTCCCTCTTGGACACTTTCTCCGTCTGTCTCTTCTGTCATGGGACTTGATGTTTGGCAGGTGCTGTGTCTCGTGCAGCACTGCAATTGGAAATCTTTTCTCTTAATTCAATAAACAGCCACTCAACAGTGGAAAAGTACCATATCTACCATTTTTCCTTACTTTTGATCAAATGAGTATCCCAACAGACAAACAAAATGAGTTGAGCAGAAGAAAAATCCAAATTAAACAGTGCAAAGTGAATGCATAGACTGTCTGGTGAATGTAATTATAATAAAAACGTATCAAATGACAATGTGAAAACAATGTGACAATGTTAAAGGGTTCGCTTGTAGTGGTGAACCTACAGAGAATTTTCACCTGAATCTGCAGCTCCGCTCAGCTTTCCGGAGCTTCATATTGAGTTTCAGCTCATTGTTTCTCTCAAGTCAAGTCAGTTTTATTTATATAGGCCAAATACCACAAATAGCATATTTGCCTTAAGGGGCTTTACAATCTGTACAGCATATGACACCGTTGATTCAGATGAGGAAAAACTCCCTGCAAAAAACCTTTAACGGGGGGAAAAATGGAAGAAACCTCAGGAATAGATGAGCAGGATGACAAAATTATAGACAGAACATATATGAAGAATATGGATCCTGAAGGATGTTGAGCTACTTCAGGTGTCGCTAAACAGACACACAGAGGGAGAGAGAGAGAGAGAGAGAGACAAGAGGAGAGGCTGAATTTCCTGGAGGACGAAGATCCAGATCCAAAACATCTGGACAGCCAGGGGAGAGAGAGAGGTCCCAGGACGGCTGATGGTCCAGCACAGAGAAGCCAGAGAGGAAAGAGAGGACAAGGAGGAGAAACTAGAGAGAGAGAGAGAAAGAGAGCGATAAGCACACAGCTGTACTCAGGGTTCATACAGCTTTTTAAGAGTAAAATTCAAGCACTTTTCCAGCACTTTCAAGGTACCTAAACCAAAAATTTCCAGACTCTATAAGCCTTTATCATCACATCTAAAGCATATTCCTAACCTTGAAAACATAACGGTTAAAATGAAGTGTTTTCCAAACTTTCAAGACTTTGTACGAACCCTGTGTACTGTGGGACACAAACAAACAAACGGAGGGTTAGAGAGATGCAGTGCTTTTTCAGAAAGATTACAGTATTCTCGTCTGCAGGACAAACATGGACTAAAGGTTGTAGGCTTAGTAGATTCATTGAGACTGAGACAGACCTGCCGGACGGATAATGTTAACAGGTACAAGGGAATCAAAAATAAGCAGTTAAGTGAAAGTTAAGGTGAAAAGATATGTTTTTAAGTATGGATTTAAAGGCCCCCAACAGAGTCACACTGTCTAATGTCAACAGGGAGGTTTTTCATTAGGTTGTATTTAAGGAGATCAGACAGGTATAAAGGGGCTTGTCCATTTACAATTTTGTACTAATTAAGTGCTCTCAACACACAGAAACTCAAATTCAGACTTTAAACCATCTCTTCAGAAACCTGTCAACTGCCTAAATGTAGTCCACAACCGATGCCCTGAATGTAACCTATTAGCTAACGTGGTCACATGACCAGTAGGTGGAACTGGGTCCAGTTTGTACTTTTGTCACGTAACTGCTTTGTTTGCGCTTATTTCACAAAATCTTATGAGACAGTTTTTGGATCCCATTGTCAGTTCACAGCATGCAGACGTCAGCAGGTTTAATTGTTCTCTGTTATGGGTCCAAGGTATCAGCCTGTTTTATGTGATATTAACTGCATTAACCAGAGCTCTTGAGACATGCAGGGTCAGCTTGTATTTCAGCAGGCGTAGCTTTTGCGGAGACATGTGATACAGCTGTGCTCTGGAAAAGACATCACGCTGAAACTTTGTCAGCACACACCACTGCTTACATGATGATGAAGCTAATGCATGACATTAACAGGCGTGTGCACTCAGACTGAAGCTCAAACTCAGTGATTATGTCTTTCAAATAAAAACAAAACAAAACGAAGGGTGAGACGAGAAAAGCTTCTGGGAACAGGCAGAAGCGTTAGTTTGGTCCACGTTCATGTTTTCCTCTGCTCAACATGACTCTGAACACTCCTACAGTGTGGCTGCTGCTGTTGCATTTCTCAGTAACAAGGATATTCATAGTGTGACCCTGGGCATAATGCCAATGGAAATAAGGATGTCCAGTACATGGACCTTCCACAAACATGAAGACACAGAGCTTGATAATACAAAAATTCTAGCTATGAACGGGAAACACAATTAGATAAGCAAGGCCAGATAGGGAAATATATTCCAGTGAACATGAACTGAAAATCTCTCTACAGGGGAACAATAACAGAGCTTGAAGAGCTGCAAAGCTTGTTTTGAGTCAGTGAACTTGTGTAACTTCAATCTAGAGGAAAATAGTGTTCAGATCACAAAATGATATGTGCAGGAGGGTGTGGTCAAAAAGTTATTTTTTATTTCTCAATATCACATATGATATATTGATTTATGTACTGTACATGTTGTGCTTCACTTTACGTATTAGAGAAGAGTGAAATGAACGTACAAAAAGTCTCCTAAGACCAGAACATTTGCGTTTACCTATACGTCCAACTAGCAATTGTGTACCTAACTTTCTTTTTACTTTTGGACAGAGCCAGGCTAGCTGTTTCCCCCTGTTTTCAGTCTTTATGCTAAGCTAAGCTAACTGGCTGCAGCCTCATAATTACCGTACAGTCATTACAGCTGTATCAATCTTCTCATCTAATCAAGAAATCAAATAAGCGAATTTCCCACTAACACACACCTAAAATCAGTGCCCATGACTTCCGTGGTAATTCCTGCAGAGCACGCTCTCTAACAATGGCCCTTCATCTGACCTTATTTTCCACCTTATTTCCTCCCTTTCGCAGAGGAGGTGATAGAAAGATATGAGCTTATTATGTAACACCAAGTCACATTGCATCCTTCAGTGATCAAAGAGATTTAATCTGCATGTGAGACAGGGTGCTGGCAGGGGAATCACAATGCAGCAGAATCATATATGCATTTAAAATAAAGAGATTACATCATCCCCTTCAGTGACATCATCCCAACCAGTCTGCAAGCATGACATCATCCTCTTGGTATGTAATCTCCCTCCCATGAGGTTTTTTTTTTCTCTCTCTCCCTCATGTGGAAAATCTGATTAATTATTCATGAACGGCTTCCCTGTTTGAGTATGGAGACATTTTTACACTGCAGGCTGTTTGCTAGAAAGAGTCAACTCATAATGTTAGAACAGTGTAAAAAGCTTAACTCATCTACTGTAGTGATGAAACCGTAGCTCTGCTGTGAAATCATCCCCCCTAAGCAATGATGGCATGGGAATAAAGATATTATATTGAACTGATGTCATGTTGGTACAAATATTAGATGTTCTAACAGTGACAGGACTATCTGAACCTCGGTTAAATAGTACTTTCAAATATTCAAAGGGCCAAATGGATGATATTTGTCGAATGTAATAAAAATAAGAATTAAGTTCAATGGCCAAGTACGTTGACTCATACAAGGAGTTTGACTCTGGTTGTCAGTAGCTCACAATCTGCTTACACATAAATAAATAAGAGACTTTTCTTATACTTTATTGTCATTAATTATGTCCATTCTGGGCCGCTAACCCCCAATTCATCATGTTTTAACTGTTATAGGCGGTGTAAGAACTCTAATAATTAAAAATTATAATAATGATTGCAATATAGGAGACATAAACACGTGTCCTTAATATACAGAAATGAATGAATAAAACTTTGTCCTTGATACAGTGAAGCCCAGGAAATACGAACATACATACTAAGATAACAAGGTATATAATTTAAAATCAATAACAATAGCTGAACAAACACACATTAAGTGTTTATATACAGGTTATGATATTTAAAACCAGACATGTTGCTGAAACCAAAGGTCTTCTTCCTTTTTTTTAGCTCTGGTCTTCCTTTATTACTGCACATCATGGGTAAAGACAATACTCAGATATATGAAAATATGAAGAATAAAAGGAATTTCTTGCTCCAGTGTTAGATAGATAGAAGGCTGTCACATAATTATCAGAGCAAAACCTCCTGGTGTCACTGATCAAACAGTCGTTGTCATCATCGTCATCATCATCATCATCATCATCATCATCATCACCACCACCAATCATGGATAATTATCAGATTTTATTTATTTTAAACATTTTACTTGTTTATTCATTTTTGCACCACACAAACGTCGTCACGTGAGGATTACATACCGAGGGGATGACATCATTCTTGCATACAGGTCGGCATGATGTCACTGGAGGGAATGATGTCATCTCCTCATTTTGAATGCATACTGTGGGTGTGGCTGCTGCTACAGTGTGTCTACCCTGCTCACGCTCTCTTCATATACTGAATAGTAGGCTGTGAATCTCATATTTCTGTATCACTTTGATGCCGTGCTGCGAAGGAATGAGAAATATTCTTATAACAGGAATTAAGGGCAGATGAAAGTGCTTTAATAACCTCATAGGCAATTAGCTTTGGCAGCATGTTTGTTTTTTTTAAGTCTTTTTCTAGAATCCAAAGTATGTTGACTTTATGAGTAATGCTGACAGTAAGTGCAGTAATAAGACTGTCCGTCTGTGTGTTTTTCCACTATTAGATCAACTATTTTCATCAGGTTTTGTTTTTTAAAATCATAAATCAGGGGTCATTTTGCCATCAGTGCCAGTTTACTACTTATTCATGCAGTATGCTGGTATGACAGAAAGCAGCTGACACATGTTTGCAATCATTAGTCATCTGATGGTAACACGACTGTTATCGGACTTGGCAAAAGTCACAAAAGAGAAATGAATACTTTTGTCTGCCTCCTTCTCTACTAACCCTCTCTGCTGCTCTAAAGGGATTTTGTGTGGATGCTGATAATCCCCAACAGTCACAGCAGCACTGAATGATGCCAGACTGCTGACATTAATGAGCAAATTCCATCACTATAAAGATCCGTGGGCTGTAAAATTGAAGTTATGTGCCTCGGTCATGACGCAGATTAAGGAAAGCATTTGCAAATGAATCTCCTCCCCTCCACATAGGCAAATTTATGTGGGCACACAATGACGCATCCTTTCTACGTCATGAAGTTTGATAGTGACTGCAGGCAGTTTCTCACTCTGTCGCTCTCTCTCACACACACAAAAAGAACCTGTTCTGCTATAATTGTGAGGGCATTGTATTGCTTTCATTCCCTGGAAGCTGGTGGTAATTCCAACCTGGGCAGCATAATGGCTTTGCGGTTAGCACTGCTGCCACCCAACAAGAAGGTCCTGGGTCCGAGTCTGTCGGCCAGCTGTGTCCTTTTTGTACTTTGAATGTTTTCCCCATTTCTGCCTGGGTTTCCTCCAGATGCTCCGGTTTCCTCTCACCGTCCAAAAGTATGCAGGTTAGATGGTTAGGAAACTCTAAATTGCCCAAATGTGTGAATGTGAGTGTGAATGTCATTGTCTTTCTACATGCATTAGGTCTGTTATGGACTGACAACCTTTCCAGAGTGCCCCCTGCTTCTCAGCCACTGTGCAATGTTTGAATTGGATGGATGGATACTTCTAACCCTGGCCCTAAAATCAAGTCTAGAGAGACTCCTGCAGTACAGATCCTGCATACCAATAAAGCAGAAAAGGTGTGGGACTGTAAATTAACAACTTAATTAGGATTCACACCTACAGACAGACCAGTCATTTGCTTGTCATCGTGATATTCACTTATTCTAACACTCACTGTTGCTAACACCAGTATATATGACACTTCCCATAATGCCTCAAATGTACAATGCTCTGATCTGTCAGACAGCCAGTGATTTACTGTTTGTACATCTTTACATTTACTCTCATTATTTATCACATATGTTATTGCAGAGTTGTGCAGACCACAGTTCTGGGAACACACATGCAGACAGCTATTGACAGCAACAAGCAGCCAGATGTGTTGGGAACCTTTTTGTATGATTGTGAGAGAAGGAAGAGAGCTAGTAGACCATGAAAAACACAAGAAGACAAACAGTAGTAATCAAGCATTTGTATGTGTAATGATTCTTCCTTGTTAAATAAATGTATAAATGTGCTTTGGTCAGTTTGTTAGTTACAACTGTAAATATGCAGAATTCATTTGGACAGCACATCCATTGATTTTATTAAATGTTTTTTGTTATTTTTTACTCTTAAAAAAATCTATATGTAATTGCAGTTGAGTCTGTGCAATTATTATTTAGTTTATGAATTCAGTGCAATACCACAAGTAAATATTAAGCATGATAAGCTGTAAGCACACATATAATTATAATAATATAATAATAGTTTATTTACACATGAGTGTTGCCCTATTCATCCATGTCTCTGCAAATGTCCACCTTTACTCTCGTCATACTGACATTATACTGTTTTCACATGAACCATCTTTTTCCTCTGAAATGAAATGTTCTCTCACCTCTGTTTCTGTTTGACTGCATGCTCAACATTATGCAAATTAAACCTATATATCTGGAGGACATAATTGGAGAAATGTATGGACACCGGGTAGCATTATAGTAATAAAGTATGTTCTGTATTTTCAGGTGGTGTGCCATGTGCCAGTTTTGGCCTGAGGTATAAATATGACACACAAATATTAGGCCACATTACCAGGACAACAAAATCATTCACTATTCACTCTTCTACGTGGAATTCCCTGTATAGTTAACAGCAACACAGACATACTTTCTATTCAAAAAGCGGATTATTGACTGGGGTGTCTGCTTGCATTTGGAAAAGTAGGTTGACTTAGTGGTGTGGCCAAGGAGCCACATCTGGAAGGAAACTTTTTTCCAGGATGAAAACAGTGGGCTTTTTAGGAGAATAAAAAAAAGAAAAAAAGAAAGACAAATAAAAAAGGTCTCAGCAGAAGCCTTCATGAGATCGCTGGACTGCTAGACTGTCTGCACCCCTGTTTGTCCCCCATTGCACTGCAGTCTGTTGACTCCTGTTTTGTACAAATACAAGATGTGTTTGTATGACAGACATTTGGAACATCTGTGAGTGGTTTTTAACAGACAGTGGCTGCTCTGTAGTTCCCTAGAAGTCAGTTTTTTTCTATCGAAAGGAGAGATAGAGAGCAGAAGGGAGTGACATTCAGTGGAAGACAGAGGCCTTGGGGAGAGCTGAAGATAAGTGGGAGTGGCAATCCCCCAATACTATTGTGGACTGAAACATAAGTAAACACAACATTTTCATTTAAAAGGCCTGTGTGCAGGATGTGTAAATACATCTCTGATCTCCTTGAAGAATATAAACCCAGAAGGGCACTTAGATCTTTAGGTAGCTGGGTGAAGCTGCTTTTAGCTATTATGCTGCACACAGATGGAACCAACTTCCTGAAGATCTCAAATATACCCCAACTTTAGCCACTTTCAAAACGAAATATAAAACTCTGCTGTTCTCATGTGCCTTTGCATGACTGGTTTCTCTAATGTACTTTTATTTCCTTTGTTGCATTGACAACTTACATCTTTTTACAGCACTGTAACTGTAATTTATTTAATTTTATGTATCATTTCATTTAATCTCAAATTAAAATGTCATTTTATTCTATCTGAATTGATTTCTTATTGTTTTGAATGTCATTCTAATGTTTTTCATTGCCTATGTAAAGCACTTTGAATTGCCTCTGTACTTGAAATGTGCCATATAAATAAGGTTGCCTTGTGGTGACATTTCAAACTGTATGGCCTACATCCCCAAATCGTAGGATTACCGGAGGTGTTCCTGAACGCATCACAGTGGGCTGGGCTGGGCTGGGCTGGACGCCGTTGTGTCTGCCGGAGCTCCAGTCCTCAGCCTTACAGTCTCGTTTCTTTACGCCGGGAGCATCAGCCGGCGTGTACGTCAAAGAAACAGCAGAGAGAAAGAGAGTGAGAGAAAGACGACTGTGTGTTTGGGAAATCAGACTCAAACTCAGACTCAAGCGATGGACAGTGAAGTCTGACGGAGGCGCACAGATCTTCACTGAGGACTTGAACTCACCTGAATGAACATTTCTTGACTCGGACAAAGGGAAACCTGGACTCGGAATTTCCCAAGAGCGATGTAAGAGTAACAGTCTCATTATTACTAATTCTCACATTTAACGTCTCTATTAGCCCACATATGATATTTTTGTAGCCGGACGACCAACTGCTCTTGACCTTTCAGACTCCTCTCTCTTTCACAGAGAAGTGAGAAATTACTCACCCACTTCTGTCAAACTGACAGCTTGAATGTTTTTCACACCTGATGTATTTAGTGGGTTTATAGATAGATAGATAGATAGATAGATAGATAGATAGATAGATGCCAATGGGAAAGTGTAGTGCATTGTCTTTTGGTGAGTTTACATGAATCTCTTTGAACTTTGTATTTTCTTTCCATTGAAAAAAAAAAGATATATTTTTAGTTTGCTTCCAGTTTATTATAGTGTTTTCTCTTGTTTTTGTTGCACTTTTCGTTACGTGAAAACTTGTCAGGAAGGGATTAGCCACAGTAAATTACTATTAAACACGTGTGAAACAGAAAAGAGAACAACTTGTAAGAAGCGTGCTGCTTCTGATTTGAGGGGGGGGGGCAAGCCCTGGCCCTGGCCCTGGCCCTGGCCCTGGCCCTGGCCCTGGCCCTGGCCCTGGCCCTGGCCCTGGCCCTGGCCCTGGCCCGCCTCCATGGAGAGCAACTTGAGGCTGGCAGGGAGTGAGTCAGACCAGGATGAATAGTTGGCGAGGTGGAGTCCTTGGAGGACCCGGAGCAGAGGGGCAGACCTTCCCTTACATGTGGAAAATAGTTTCACATGGTTGTCTTGATGTAGCCTAATTGTTTCCAAAGAGGATGAGGAAGCAAAGATGGCAGCCACACATGGCAGCAGCATCAACTTTTTTTTACTTATGTATATCCATCATTGCTGGTTCTTTAGTGAGGTGTGGTTCTACCTGCAGCTCAGAGATAATGAGCACCAATGCTGTCAGAGCTGAAGTCTGTTTTTATAGCTCAACAAAAGGCTGCAAGATTCAAAATATAAACAAATATTTACAATGTCTTTATTAATAACGTGATAAAAGCTACTGTCAGTGAATGTTTGGCTGCTGTCACTTGTCCCAAAGTATTAAAAATCTGATAATGTGAACATATGTAGTCCATTTACACGATGTCTTTGGAGAATTGATCCATGGGCTTACTCAGAGCAGTTTTGTTAAATGAACTAGCAGTGGACTAAGCACTTTATGACTAGAGCTGGTTACATGTTAGTGGGTAAATATGATGTGTAATGATTCTTCTAATGTTAGGCTCTGTGGTTATGCACCAGCAACATAAAGTATCTGGTAAAGCAACTGGCAAATCTTTAAATCCTAACCAAACCCCATTGTTGTGATAACAGTCTTTGAGATATCAGTTGGTGCTTACTATGCTTGGGTGATATGATGATGATATATATACGCACACTATGGCATGATATGAATTTGGGAGAGATTTTGTGATACTGTTTATACCGTGGCAGCTATCCTATTAATATCTCTGATTGGATTAAACCTTTGCAGGAAGTGGTGCAAATCAATGAGCCGGATTGCTTCGTGGCAATGTTGTTTTGCATCAAAATGTTTTGTCAGGTTTTAAATTTATGGAAAATACACATTCCTATCTGGGTATTTTATCCATCAACAGTTTTTCAATAGATAGACAGAATATGTGTTATATTATAATATATGTCGATATCATTATATTAAATCACATATACTGTGATAGGGGATTTTATCCATGTTGCTCACTCATTGTCCTTACTAAAGCATTGGTTTGGATCAGCAGAGGCCAAAAGGTTTTGTGCAAATAAAGGATCTCAGGAGGATGCTGCTTCACTCCGTCTAACATGCAAATGAAGATGGGTGTGAGACCTTCCACTACAATCAGCAGCTAGTTTCTATCTTTTTTTTTTTTTAATCGCAAAAAACAAAACTTGTATGAGAACCGAGTGACTGTCAAATGAGATCCAAGTATTTCTGTCATTTTCATCACAAGTAAAAAATATAAACAACAACAACATGAGGTCAACAATGAGGTCACTGACACTGAGTGTTTCATCTTTCTTAGTAGTGCACCATGAATTGTTCTGTATTAAGAATTACACAACAAACATCCAGCACATTCAAAGATTAACATTATGTAGTAAAACAAACCCTGAGTTGCAGTTTTGAGTTTCCAGTTAATCAATCACAGGAGCGTCCTCGTTAGGGTTTCTGTTCCAGTTAACATGGAAACATTTCTACCTGTCAGTATTTATAGATAAGTGATAACGCAGAGAGAACTATGTGACGGGTCTTTGTTCCAGGAGCTACTGATGCTGAGGCTTTGTTTTGAACACCTGAAGGTGATGACAGGTGTGTGTGTGTGTGTGTGTGTGTGTGTGTGTGTGTGTGTGTGTGTGTGTGTGTGTGTGTGTGTGTGCTGTGCATGGGAACAGGTGTGTTTAAATACATGAGATGCTGCTCAGTGTCATCTTTTAATCTTATTTTGTCCGGCAGTCTCTCATCGTGCCGATGATTAATTAATTAATTAATCGTGTGCATCTTGTTTTTGTTTGCTTGGGTTGTACAGCCTCCTGTGCCAGTCTGTTATTGTTTCCATGGATCACACACACACAAACAAATGATCACCTTATTACACACATACTGAACACTGTTTTTCACTGCATGCTGTGCTTGTCTTGGTCTACCATATCACTGTATTAATAGATGTGCTCACTGGCTTGTGTGAGGTTACACTGTATTAATTTATTGCCTTGCTGCTCTGGTTTGGCATCAAAACAAGCAGCGGAGAGCTTTATAATGAAGGGCAGTGTCAATCAGACAGAGCAGTGTCAGAGAAGAAATATTAGAGAAGAGATGATCACACTTTTATGGCCAAAAATGTCTAAGAGAGACTGGAAGGTTGGATTTTAAGCAGAGATAAAACTAATCAAATTTCAGTCAGACAACTCACGTTGAAATGATTATTATGCAGCAGAACGTAGTTAGAGTTTGGCGTCTAGGCTCCGACCTCATCACTCCCAGCCAATGTGTTTACGTGAGATATTGGGGAGTGATGAGCAAATATCTTAAACCCCCCTAGCCGGAGCCTGCAGGTGGATGCTGGGGTGGTGGTGGGGCTGAAAGAACAAGCGGCAATACTGATGCAGGGCAGCAGTGGCCTTGACAGGCAGAGGGAGAGATGGGAAATTTTTACAGTTGAAATAGACCGCCAAATTGTGAGGGTGTGTTCGGTAGAGGAGAGTGAGGTATGTCACATGTGTAGCAATGCAGCTCGAGTTGACTGCTTGAACTTGCTCGCAGGCGTCGCTCCATATAGTAGCATCCTGTTATCTAACTGTGGGTGGTTGTTGTTGCTGTAGGAAATGATTCTGGTATATGCTGATGAAAAAGAAGTGCAAGAGTATTTCCTTCTCCCCGTGGCAGAAATTCTCAAGTTTTTCTCATGAATTAAGAGCAGTTCATAAGTATTTTATCAGTGAAGGTTGGAGAACGGAGAGTGGGTGGTGATCTACCTCTGAAATACCATGTGTATGAGCAAGTCTTTTAATGCCAATTCTAGAAAAAATGCCTTTGCAATCTGTCTAGTACTTTTCTTTCCATTTAAGTCGTGTTACTTAATGTATTTCCCTCATTTATTCCAATCACGACACAGGTTTTCAGTCCTGCTGGAGTCAAAATTCACTTAGCAGCACTGCTTCAGATCCTTGTGTATATCACCTCAAGAGGCCTCTGAAAACCTTCTCTCTCTCTTTCTCTCTTTCTCTCTCCTCAGTGAGATTCACCCCAGCCAAAGCCCAGCTAGGCCATGCTCACGCTATGACCACTACAATGTAAGTATTGCAGTATGAAGACTAATCTGCTGTTACTGAGGTGGCATTGTTTAATTGAATTCACTGACTGTGAAAGCACGTGTTGATGTCAGAAATGTCCCCCTCCCGCAGATGAAGGTGGTCTGAATGTGGATGTCATTCTCAAATTGGTCATGACATAGGTTTGGGGAGAAAAGTCACACTAACATTGTCCGACCTCCAAAGGATGGATGAGAAAGTGCTTCGTAGAATTTGCTGGCTCATGATTATAGATCAACAGATTTGCAAGTCATGATTTCTTGCATTGTAATCAGATGAAATACACCATTCATTAAACATCTGACGGTCATGAAATTGTGAAATTAATGAGAAAATTACTTATTGGAGCAGTAAATGTAAGTTTGGTGATTTGTAGTTAAAAATATGTCTATCTAATAAACTTTATTTTAATGGCAGGTTCTGCAGGATCTCTTGGATTTATTTCTTGGCAAAAGCTGTATAAAATTGTTAAAAGTGAAATCCTTTACAACATTGTTTCATGGGTTTACAAGTTTCATTTGGCCTACAGCACATATTTGTCTATATTTCTAGGACAGTGATTCCCAGCTAGGGGTTTGTGTATTCCTGGGGGTACTTGTGCAGTTTATGTATGTAGAAAGATTATGAAGAAGCTCTTCTAATTTAAAAAAAAAAAAAAATGATTTAAATATATTTGCATTTTGTGTTAAGAGGAAGATAAACACAGAAATAGGATTACAAATTGCTGATGAACAACAAACTAACAGCTATGGTTGCTCAGGATACCAACTGAACATCACGTGGTGCGATGAGTGAAAACTAGTCAGTACACGAGCAAAGAAGTTGAAATAGATGGCTAAAAGCAATAGATAAATGGTTGAAACATCCAGCTTCAGCCACTACAAGTAGCAGTACAAATGAAAACTTGACCAAAAAAAGCATCAGTAGATGCCACACTCTACTTGGAGCTGTGGTATTTAATAGCCGTTAATGAGAACTGTTGAGCAGAGTCTTGTGTCGCAATGCTTCGCAGCAGAGCCTTTATGTCCAATGAGTCATTACATTTCTAGAGAAGTCGGTCCACCAGTTCTTCCACTGTACTGTGTAACAGGTTTCCTGGTACTAGACTGATCACAGTGGCATACATGCCAATACCTCTCACTGCTCTCCCATGATGCCGTGTTCTTTTGTAATCACTTGCTGATTGCTGTAATTTTACATCATGCATAACCTGCAGAACTCCCATTTCCTGCAAATTCAGAACAAACAACAAGGTAGCTGCACATGTCCCCAATTTTCACAGTCTTGCAATTGCACCAGTTTGAATTTGGAAATATTTAAAGATATTGCAAAATCAACTACTACTTCCCTTGATATCTGGCTCACTCAATTTCTGTCATAATCGGTGTCTCTTTTCTCTCTCGTTGTTTATATCGCTGAGGGTTTTTGCTCTTTGCACAGCTGCCTTTTTTTCCTTCTTTTTGTCCATCCCTCATTACTTATCCCCTCTCTGTCTGTCTGCAGGGTTCGCTCTGTAATGTTGACCGTCCTGATGCATATTTTCCTGGTGTCCCATGGTGAGTTCCACCTCCAACACAACAGTTGTGACCTCTCAGCTTGTACTAGTTTTCTTTCTTAGAAAATATTTATGTACGCAATGTCGACATTTGGAGTAAACGGACACTGTATGCATTATATTCAACCTCACATATTATATTATTCATGCAACAGCCTGATGTTTTACCAAGGGGTGCTATTGATCAATCTCAATATCTAACTTGAATGTATTTATTTATTTATTTAATTTAAGATGAAACATGCACTGTGCTTGGACTATTCCACGTCAGTGTGAAGAGTTTAATTTGTAAAATGGATTTTGTTTGCTTTGGCCCTCCTGGCACACAGACTCTGACAATGTCATTACAGCTGAAACTGATGCAATTCTAGATGTTAATAATGTGTACAAGTGTGAAGATTGGCCTTCTTAGATGGAGATGGTTGTCATTAAATCCTGATCCTTATTGCTTTTCTTTCCAATTATGTGTAGTAGTTTAAGCTTAATTTCGGCTTGGAGCTGACATTTCTATTTAAGTAGTACTCGGGTTTTGAAGACGTAACACTGGTCACGATGTATAAGTCTATATAATCTCCAGATACACAGGACACAGCAGCCTCATACCAGTGTTGACCCTTGACTTCTTGAGATACAGTTGATAGATTTCCCATGTTCCGCTCATGTGGTCAGAACTGCCAAAATAAAATCCACTGTACTCTACCAGCTACCTGTTGTCAAACCTACATGATGACTTTCACCTGGGCTAAATCAATAGCATGTCATGTGTACACTAACATGGTCTTTGTGCTTCTCTCACAGATTGTCATTAAAGCCACTGGCTGTTGCCTCGCTTTAAAATACAAAGTTACATGCAAGAGGCGTTGATATTGCAAAACTTTTTGGGGAACAGAAACAAAATGGTCTTGACCTAAACTTAAACTTACGGTACATTCTTTCCCACCAATTCTGCCATTTGGGCCTTTTACTCTATGAAAACTTAAATTAATATATATCTAATGATTTATGTTTGATGATAAGGGGACATATATTTACCAATTCAAGAGAAGTTTGGGCAAAAAAACAACATTTTATTTAACTTTCAAGACATTTGTACACCTGGATTTTGTCAAAAATCTATTGTTATTGTAATTTGCATACATTTTTTAAATCAGGTGCTTTGTATACTCTTCCCTTATTGCTTAGTAATAAGGGGATACATTACATTGTATACATTGCTTAGTAAAATTTTAGATCATAACCTAATTTTATATCATAACCTTATAATTTGTATATTTGCCAAAAGTTGAAACATGTATGCCTTTAAACATAAATGCAAAGCAGCAGCCAGTTGTTTCAATGAGAAAAATAAACCCATTGTTTTAAGTATTGATTAAAAAAAATATGAGATATACAACATACTGTAATGTGACTTGTCTGATGCAGAAAAATAAAACACAAAACTTAAAATATAAAGTTTTCTTTTCCTGTCCATGTGTCAAACCTGAGTTAACCTTCTTGCCTCTCTGTGAGCAGGTGCTCAGGGTTTGGAGCCAGAGGAGGCGGCCTCCCTCCATTCAGGTGCCCTGGACCTCCCATGGCAGGATGAGCTGTGCTGTGACTCACCTTCAACCCACCTCACTGCGGAGGGAGATGACACTCGCACAGCGGAGACGAACCGCTCTGAATCCAACCTCCCACACTATCCCCGCTGCATCTTCAGGAGCTCGACAGTCGAATCACATCCTCATGAGCCCTCTGCCGGTGAGAGTTTATTCACCACTCGTATCCAAAATGTTTCTTAACAAAGAAATGATCAGTGTAAATAGCAGTGTTTTTGAGTATTTGCCATGGTTGGAGATGCTCTCCATTCTGTGCAATTGAGAAATTGTTAATCAGCTTTTCAAGGCTTGTTGAGTTGCTCCTGTCCCGGTTGATAAGGACGCAAACTCTGGTCTCCTGCGTGAAAGTCAGACTTGCTACAGGGCCCATCCACCATCTTGACCTCCACACCTTTAATTTCTGCCTTGCTACATTTAGGGAACACTAGTTCTTGCATTGGCACTGAACGTTGGAATTGGACGTAAACCTTAACGAATCATCCAATATCAACAGAATTACAAGGATACTGTGCTGGCTTTACATACAACAATTTAAAGGGATCCTGTGGAACGTTTGACCACTAGTGGCGCTACAGAGCTACATTTTGATGAGTGGGTCCCAGTTTTGTTTGTGCTCTACTAGCACACACATGAGCCCGCAGATGACGTGATCCACATATCTGCTGAGGGGTTCACGCTGTTCGATGCTTGACTTCAGATAAGATGTGCAGGACAAACATCATTCTCTGTATGAAGGGAACATGAGCATAACTGTCCTTGTTTACAAGACAACATTCAAGTGATACACTTGTGATCCCAAGTAGCAACAGGGTGGCTGTACGGTGTGGCTCCTGCTCATCAGAACAAACAGCGGGTTTGGTGCGACAGAGCCTCATAATTCTGCCTGCAAAGATCAGCCTGACAGGCTCATTACACTTTAATGGCCTTTCCGCAGGCACCCCCCCCCCCCCGCCCAGGCTCCTCATGTGCTCATGTGTTGTGATCAATTCACAAGATAGTCTGGCTCACGAGGATTCCCTCTCATCACTCAGCACAACAGAATCAAACCAGCTGTTTCTTGCCTCTTCTATTTATCTAGGAAATTGTTCAGCACCGCTGTTTTCCAGCAAGAAGAGAAAGTGCGAAGGTTGTTGAGTTTAAAAAGCAAATGGGGGCCAGTTCAAGTGAGTCATAATTATAAAATGATCTCTTGATATTGTCAGTGCGGAGGTGAAGATGGAGGTGAGGAGGATTTGTTTGTTTGCATTGATCTGTTTGGCACTGTGACACATCCAAATCAATGGTGATTAGCTTAGACCTTCCAGCTTTATGTCTAAGCAACGACGATTAAACAGAGAATTTAAAGGGTCGCGCTGTGCCTCTTTACTGCTTTATGAGGCCTTTTGACAGAGGAGTGTGATTCAGCTCCAGGATCCCTGCCCTGAGTATGTTAAGAGCTGTTAGTCATAGTTATTTTATTCACATCTTTCCTTGCTGTCAGCACCAACAACATCTTCAAGACAGCTGTGGGTTAGTGACTGCAGAAGGCTGAGACTGAACAAATAAACACTTACTGGCCAGTCCTCTGTAGATAATGAGTATGTAACGTGCAAAAATGTACTTGTATACTCAATTTCTCCTTTAAATATATGACAATATAAACCTTATGTATGTGAAATTAATGTGGCAGACAGAGGAAATGTGGTGGGTGGGATGTGGTTGTAAATTGTACCTGACTGAAAGAAAACATTTGGCACATTTGGTAGACATTTCATGTCACGCATGAATAGCCAATTGAGTGTGCATGACAAATTATTAATTTCAAAACTATTTAAGGGTTCAAAAGCTCACTATAACAGCTAAAAACCCTTATATAAAAACTCCAACTGAAATGACATTAAAATACTTAGCTCAGTGCTCAGCTGCAGCACATTAAACAGCATGTAAACGTACCTGCAAATGTCACTTCGGTCCGGTTAGATGCTGGTGTGGCCCTTACTCGCCAATACCACTAACATCACGCTGTCTGCCCATAACATGTAGCTACAGGACAAGTTTGTTTACTTTGTCTCTTATTCCATACAGTGTAACACCGACACTCTGGCAGCTTATCCGCTGCTGTCAATCAAACACAGACACTGACAAGCTTCTCCAGCTGGCTGAGGCAAAAAGGAGCATTTCCCAAATACCTTTTTTCTTTCTTTTAATAATAAAAACTATTAACAGTACATTTAAAAAAACATGTTGACATTATTTTTTATTACAAAAAAAGGTAGACTAAATGTGATTTCAGTTGGACTTTAAATGCTCTGTTTTAAAAGGCTCTGTTGGTCCACCGCTGTGGTCCAGACTGAAATATCTCCACAACTTTTGAATGGACTGCCATGACATTTGGTACAGACATTCATGTCCCTTTCAGGTTGAATTAAAGCAACTTTGGTGGTTAACTTAACTTCTCCTCTAGCTCCATCATCAGGTCAAAATCTTAATTTGTCCAATCATCTTCCATCATCCTCAGCTTTACTTCATGTCTAGCGCTAATGAGCGCAAATGTTAGCATGCTAACATGCTAAATTAAGACAGTGAAACAACATTACACTTGCTAAACATCAGCATGTTAGCATGCCGAGTGCTACGTACAGCCTCACAGATCGGCTAGCATGGCTGTAGGCCTTGTTGCACTCAAGATTTTTTTTCCAATCTTATTCTGATTCATTTTTCAAAACATATTTATAAACCGCTAACTTCACCATTAATGATTTAACTCACTGTAACAATGTGTCCCAAGCTAAGACCCTTCATGACTAAACTGCCAGGCCGGGCCCCTCTCACTATATTGCTGCTTGCAGCTATAATATTTCATAGCAGAGGCTTAGTTCTCAGAATATTATTAAGTCAGGCCGATTTCTCAGAAGCCTTTATTAGGAGGTCACAGTCAACTGGTGTAAAAGATGGCACTGATGGCTCTACTAACATGCAAGTGTAATTTCTTGTCAGGCACCTGTTTGGACATACTGTGCAGAATTGAAGAACAGTGGGAAAATTTAACTTGTGACCTTCAGTCTCCTCCATCAACCACGCTGGATGCTGGTCTTATGGCAGTCAGCTTGCAACGTCTGTTGTGAGTATGAAGCTGCACCCTTTTATTATTTTGTTGTTGTTCCTGTCCTGTTTTTTCCAGAGTGTGTGAATGAGTCTCTGTGTGTGTGTGTGTGTGTGTGTGTGTTTGATCTGAACCCTTCCTGACTGCTCAGTGGGGGGTTAAGTATGTGTGTTTACTTTGATCAGCAGAGGGGAAGCTGCGTGATATCACACCGGCTCCGGGCTTTTATTGTGGCAGGAACAAAGAGCCCAATTCACCACTGATCTAACACACACACACACACACACACACACACACACACACGTTGTGCAGCTCTTACACTGTTACACACGTACACTGTTCTGAAATGTTTGCTGTAAATGTAAACAAAATGTGACAAAATGGTTTCACCTCAAGGTCCATTTATTAGCTGTTTCATGTCACACAGTCTTCATCAGCAGATAAAGTTGCCCAGTTGTCATGGAATTGCAAATATTTGAATTTCCTTTTTTTTTTTTTTTCAGCACTTCAAAGACTTCTCATTCATGCTAATGAAGTTAATGTCATATGATCAAAAGCTCCATAACAGCTAATGAAGATTGTGATTCATATATATTCCAACAACAACAAAAAAAGATTAAACTCTGAAAGATATTTTGAAACAGTCAAACTTTATAGGTTTAAATGTGTGTGGAAAAGCATCAGCATAATGGTTAACAAGTCTGACGTTTCTGCTAAAATTGTCTTAATTGGTCTTGTTTTGATTACATGTTACAGTACAGAAAATTCAATCTCACTTCATAATAATTCAACAAACTGAAAAAACACAATCATTTATATAACATGTCGTCTCTGTCTTTTTGCTACTTTTTGGACATTCAATGATATTTAGTTTTGATTACGTGTTTTAAATTCATCGTATTTTGCTACACTGTTCATCCACATACTAAAGTATTTTTTCGTGTCCGTTTCCCAGGTCCCAGGAAGAGGTGAACGACGGGAATACTGCATCGGATAATCCTGTTGTCTGTGAAGCGGAGGATTCCTTCATGTGTTCGGTTGCTCTTGACGCTACAACAACCTTTGTCACCGCGGTAACCGTCAGCATCTCCGACGCCGTAGCTCCACCAGTTCTACTCAGAATTCCTGCCCGACCTGGTAAGAGAGGGACTTTGTTTTGTTTTATATATTAGTAACACATTTTGCTTTCCCATATTTTAAGATAGAGACGGATTCATTCCATTTAAGTGAAAACAACTAATAAACTTCAGTCCCACAGGATCAAAGAGCAAAGGGCTTCTTTCTACACTCTTAATTTTGTTTCAGTTAGAGGAAGAGGAAGACTCAATCGTGGCAGAGATACCAGTTTTCTCTGCTCACTATAGCCGCTGCAGTTGATAATGTAATGTAGCGTTGGAGAAGGGTTTGAGATTCTTGTTTTCACTTAACTGGAAAACTCTTGCTCTGCTGTAGCTAGAGTTATGGCTGTGCTGTAAGCGTTGCATTTTGGGAAAAACTAATACTTAGTAATTACTGGCTGGAGTACAGTACAGGTTAATGAGGCAAGCTGAGGGAAAGATCGTTCAGCAAAAATGCTAATTTTGCTTAATCTACTATGAAATTATAATTTATATTTATTTGCCTTAGTTGTCATTCCTCCCAAGTTATTGCATCTAGAGGTAGGACAGATGTAAAACTGTATGATAGAAAGTCACTCATTACTTCCTACTATGGGATATTTTATATTAGGAGTTTATATATACGCTGTAATTATTAAATTCATTACCTTGCAGCCCATAAACTTACATTGATCTGTGAAGCATTACTGAACTATTTATTAATTATTTACAAATCATAAACTCTTTGTAAGGTATGCCCTTACTAGACAGTGGTACTGAGAAAAGTTTAAAGTTTTTTTCTCAAGTAGAACAATTATTCCAAACCCCATTTGGAAATCTGAAGCTTTTAAATGTGAAGACATTTAATATACATTCTGGTATCTTCAAGTGTTTAAGTGTGACCTCACGTATCTGTTTCTTACTTACTACACTATTTTAAATGCATTATGGTAAGTCATCAAAAAAAGCAAGTTCCCGGCATTCACTTTTTTTTTCAAAGTCATTCATTTACTGGCATTAGAGCCGTAAGAATAAATTCAGCCATGTATGAAGATGATGCAGAGCTCCTCAATGTTTAAAACACCAGAGTTTTTCAACGTCCAGCTTCAAAGTGATTCATCTGGACAGATAAGGAGAAAGAGTTTTATTCAGTTGTGAATGGTAGACATGACCAGAATATCTGAGAGCAGCTGGGCCATGGCCTGAGCCGTGTCTGTGTGTGTGTGTAGGTGTGTATTTGTGCACCCACATCCATTGTGAGATCTCCACAGTGACAGACGAGGACGTTTCATGCTGTGTTTGTTTAACCAGACCTTTTGGTAAAACTGACAGAGCAGAACAGAAACTGAATATTTTCTTCACTCATCAGCTTCATCATTTTCCTCCTGTTTATGTTACAGCATTGTTAGCAAAGCCTTCATCCTCCTAAATTAGTATTTTTCTGCTCTTGAAACAAAGCTTCCATCATTTTTTTCCTGTGAAAATCCAACCTTTGGATGGAGTGTAAGGATATTCCAGTACTGTCAGTGGTGGTCCTCAATGTTTTGTCACCCCAGGCGACACACTCACCTTTATAAAAAAAAATAAGTTTTGTGACATTTAAAATAGTTTGAGTTCTTTGCTTGTATGTCCACATTTTTCGCACACAGTAAATATCTGAACAGGCACGGATACAGGAGACATTTTGAGCCTGAATAATGTCTGTTAATTAACAGTATGGCTGCAACTGACAATTATTTGCATCATCAATTAATCAGCCAATTATTTTCTCGATAAATTGTTTGGTCTACAGAACAAAATAAAATAGTGAAAATCACAATATCCTAGAGCACAAGGTGATGTTGTCAAATGTCTTGTTTTGTCTGACCAACAGTCCAAAACCACAAATATTAAATTTACAGCAATTTAAGATCAAGAAAAGTAGCAAATTCTCACATTTGAGAACCTGGAACCATCAAATGTTTGGTATATTGTCTTGAAAAATGACTTACACGATTAATCCATTATAAAAACAGTTCATCATTGTTGCTGCTGTAATTAATAGTGCAAAGCAACAAAAGCTAATATTCATGGATTTGGCACTTCTGTTTTTGTTTTTGTTCTATTTTCGATAAACACGCTCTGAGTTGTGGAACTACAGTTCCCATCATGCTTTAGGGGATACAAGCAGGATGTGTAATGTTGCCATGGAGACAGTGAGCTAGCTGTGGGCTACACCTTGAGCCCTGTTTTTTTTTTTTTAGGCCAATATTTGTTTACAGATTGGCAAACTTGAATGAAGAGTTATGCTTAATTATCTATTAACAGTTCCTGTTAGCTCTGTAACCATGGAAACAGACAACAATCACTGAACACTGTGTATTCAGATTTAACTAGGCACTGGTGCACTATACTATGAACCACCACTGAGTGCTGTTCAGTTGGATGGCACTTGATGTGAACAGTCATTTGTTATTATGTTAGCAAAGTAATCAATGTTGCTTCTCCTTGAGTTACATGTTCAGAGGAGAGTTAAAAGCCCTTGTTTTTCCCTGATGTGAGCTTAGTCTGGAAAATAACTTGTTGGGCTCTTACTCACAATGTTGAGTAATCTCTTCCCTCCCAGAGGGCATCTTTGTGGTTTTATGAGACTCAATTATCTCTTTCTCTATTTGTCATAATTGAGTGACAAATACAGATCACTATCTGGGCTGCTACGCTTGGTTCAGTGCAGTGAATGACAGTAAATATAAGTCTGGGTCCACGCCTCTGAAATTCACCTGAAATGGTCATTCAGTCTAAATATTAAGCAGCTCAATGTAGTGCACAGAAAAAATTCCCAGCTACATGCTTTGATTAACAATGTACTCATTGGCATTTAAGCGCATTAGCTTCCTATGTAAAGACCAAAAGACGAAGTGAATTTGTTGTTTACGCCAAGCGGAGAAATTCAATTATATTCTGTCTATATTTTTCATTAACTCTGAACTCAATGTTCATTTATTTCATTTCATTATTTGATAATCCTGGCATAAGGACTAGAAGAGTATTGACCTTCATTGCACGGAGATAAGAGTAATTACAGTAGATGCCACCTTTAGATGTACAGTGCAGTTATGTCATATTTAATCAATAACTACCCCAGTTATAAATGCTAAGAAATAATATATAGCGGGGAATAATAAGTGATCTTAAGGCTGCACAGTGGATCTTTTAAATCCCTTAAAGATGCAAACTCAGATATTGTAATTTTGAGAGCCATATGGCAAAAATGATCTTCTGATTTTATGTACAGTTATTGTAATGATCCATAGGATTTGGTAACCTTTGATAGGATGTGAATTGATATTAAAACAGGATCAAAGTGGCGTTACGACTGAGTAATTTGTCTGATGTCTATTGATTCTTCTATGGGAAAAAAGCGCTGTATACATGTTTTTGAGACGATCTGTTGTTTTTCTACAGTGAAACCAAGTCCTCCAGTCAACCTGTCACACATCCAGACCATTGAGGCAGAACTGATTTTACACTGGGACGACCCATCGGACTTTGATACTGGTCCGCTGAGATACGAGGTCCGATACTCCTCCAACACCACTCATCCAGCCTGGCAGGTAACACTAAGCTGCTCCCGCTGGGAGTCATGTGATCTGAAAATATCGGTATAATAAGGAAACCTTTTATAAAGGGTTTGTAAACTGTAATTATTGGCTTTATTGGTGGTTATAGATCAGTTATAAACTATTAATAAGAGCAATATTTGGGTTTCCGGGTTATTAAAAAAATCCCTTTGCCTTGTGTTTATCCTTTTCTGTTTGGTAATGATGCTTTAATACTGCACAGGTGGACAATCCATTAATAAGTTTCTAATTTCTAGTCTGATGCTTAATGTTAATAAGTTGTTATTAAATGGATTTTGGTCCAAGTGAGTGGATTTTTTTAAACCCAAACGTTCTTAATAATGGCTTATAATCAATCTATAAAGCAATTTTAACCACTAGTTAGAACTTATAAACCCTTAATAAAGGGTGCCTTATTAGAAAGTGGTACCAAAATGTCCCAATCTATTTTTAACAAAACAGTTCGCCTCAGTGAGGAGCTTCATGCTTTCATTTGGTTTCAAACAGGAATTATTATGCAGATTATGCTTGAAAAGGAGAAGTGGAAATATACTGTCAGGTGTTAAAGAACAGCTGCTATACAGGCACTTACAAGTTATGCCATGAGTAAGTCACACAAACACACACACTTACTGTATTTGCCTTTCACTGCAGCAGTGCTGCTTTTATGCAGCACAAATTTCCACTGACAAGACATTGTGTTTATTCAGTGCTTGCTCACTGTCAGTTGGGGTGTTAATAGCCTATTCAACAGGGCACTCAGTGTTCAGCAGTGGATCAGAAGCTCCATGATTCATCCAGGCGCAAGACTTCAGACCCACTGTTTAAGACTCCTATAGATGGATAAATAAAATATGGTTTCAGTGATTCTCTTAATATCTTTTCCATAAATTTGGGTGTTAAAGTCAACCTTGGTATAAAGTTAAGTCAAGTTTATTTATACAGCCCAATATCACAAATCATACATTTTCCTCAAGGGGGTTTTACAAACTGTACAGCATACGACACCCTCTGTCTTTAAACCCTCGATTCGGATAACTTAAAACTTCCCCAAGAAAACTTTAATGGGGAAAAAATGGGAGAAACCTCAGAAAGAGCAACAGAGGATGGATCCCTCTCCCAGGACGGACAGACACAGTATATGTCGATGTGTACAGAATATACAAACATAGTAAAATGACAGTATGGACAATCAGGATGACAGACTATACACATATGAAAAATTGATCCAGGAGGACATCGAGCCAACGGTCTCCTCTCCACCATGTACCTTTGGGCTCATGTACAAAATGGTCATAGGATAAAATTTCAATTTGTTTTCAACATTTGGTTAAAAAACATAACAAACTGTCTACCACAGAGTCAGTTATTGACACATGAAAAAGGCTTTCAAGGAGAACTGCCAGAGTTTGCAGGTGTCGACACACACCACGTCCAATTCTGGCTGTAGCCTGGTTGTGTGTTTTGGTAACAATTACAGTTGATGAGACACCGAAAAGCAGCCACAGTCATGTTGTGATGGTGCATTTAATTTAGTCATCATTCACTTAAGAACACGCCCATCTACTATCCTGTCAGTTTGATTTGTGTGTGTGTGTGTGCGCGCTTGTCTCTGCTGTCTCCAGGTGGTGTCTGCTCCTGGAGAGCCCAGGTCGTCTCTGGATCTGAAGCCCAGGCTAAACTACACCACCCAGGTTCGCTGCTCCAGCCTGGACAAGCTTCCAGTGTGGAGCGACTGGAGTGAACCTCACCACATCTACCTGGACAGTAAGAACCATTCCTTTCCAACTGTTTATAAAGAAACAGATAAAGAGAGACATACAAGAAGATATTTTTGTTCTTTTTAAAGAGTGAAAGGTTTTTGCAGATGTTTTTTTTCGCGCTGTAATGTGAATGTGTCGCTCAGTACAACCCTGCACTGTTTATTGGAATTGTTTGAAAATCTCTGTAGAGCCGCAGTATTCGACAAGGGGTCTGTGACTTTTCTTGGAAGAACTGCAGGGGGTTCATTGAATTTAGCAGAAAATAACCGACATAGAAATTGTGGTGTTTTTTTTAGACATACTAGCAGCATGGCTCTAGAGGTGGCAATGTCCACCGGTCGGTCGGTCCACCACTTTGGTCCAGACTGAAATATCTATTGATCTGATATAACTATTGGATGGATTGCCATGAAATTCATTTATGACCAAACACCTGCAAAACTAACGACATTCCGCATCAGCCTCAGCTGTACTTTGTGTTTAGTGTTAAAATGTTAACATGCTAAACTGCAGCCCAACAGTTCATCAAGCATGGCTTGTTTGGTTTAATAGTTTTAAATAAATTATATTTACATCCTGCAGTTTGGGTGCAGGATTAAAGAGAAAGAAAAAAAAAAAACCCACAAACCTTGAAAATATTCAGAGGACTTCCTGTGTCAATAGAGACTAAATCAAAGGTCTAAAGTACACTTTGTTGTTGTGACAGCAATTCAAGGTTGTTTGCTGCTCTTTTAGTCAGAAAATCAGTGAGATGCACTATAAATGATTGCAGACTGATATTTGTTAAATAGCTATTAGCCATTTTACAAACACAAATCTGGAGACAAAATCAAAAAGGAAAAAAAAAAAAACTCACTGCTGCCGTTTTGAAACTCGATTGTTAACTGTGCTGTTTCAGAACTGCAACAGCTGAACTGAGAGATCATTTGGGTATTCGACGGCCCTAAAATCAGGGGGTGAAGTTATATAATTCCCCTCTATTTGCAATGAACTTGGCTTGCTAACACTGTTACTTTCTCAGAGAGGTCCAGCAGGCGAGGATTCATCACTGACTGTGGTAGATTCAAACACTGACTTCAATTATCTCGCAGGTAGATTTAATGTCAATGCTAAATTATTAAAACGAGTCTAGCTCATTAGCCCAAGCTATTAACGAAGAACTCATTCCAGTATGGTCAGCGTCAACAGACTCTGAATCAGAGGTCGTTCTCGAGGTTAGTGACCAGCGGCAGATCATACAGTGAGACAGATTGGCTTGAAAAAAAAAGAAAATGTCAGAAGCAGCAAATCTGTTAAAAAGGGCTGAACATGAAGCAACCATCCATGTGCACACTTCTTAACAGTCGTTTGTAAAATGATGAAACTGAGAATTGAGAAGCGAGATTTGTTGGCACAGTCTAAAGGATCCTTTTAACACCATCAGAAACTATAAATTGTTCATGTCGGCTGGTTGTTATTTTGTGCTCTGCAGCATCAGACTGCTAATTAAAATGTTAACGACAGCCCTGAGGGCTTTAAACAACACAACAGACCGTTTGAGTCTTGTATCCGGCAGTGCTTTGTGTCGTCATAATAAGGGTCTGTGTGCATTTTTAACCATTTTGTGTGTGTATATATATATGTACTGTATGTGTTGCTGTTTCCAGAGGGTTGGTTGCTCTTCTATTCTGCATCACATCAGGAAACTTGACCCTGGTGCAAAAATGTGTGCGTGTCATGGGGTTAAAAGTTTGTGAGACTCAACTACTCTGAGTCATCTCACTGAAATGAGCCACATAAGCTTTGATGATGACGGCAAGTCTTCCAAAAACAGTAATAGAAAAGTAAATGAAATGAAAGCTTTGGGAGAAGGTAAAATAATATACTTTTGGAAAGTTTCTTAATGTGTATCTGGAGTAAAATGCAGCAAAAAACAACAACAACAATAACAACAGGTAATTCAAGGACACATGTTCCCCCAACACACAGTATTCACAAAGTTTGAACAATTGAGTCATGAAGTTGATTTGAAAGTTTTCTTTTATTGAGCTGTTCGCTTATGAGTCACATTTCTTTTGATTTTGCTGGCAGCACACAGATGTCTTGGCTTGCTGCATCTGAGGAGGTGGTTAGATAACGGCCCTCACACTCAACCCGTTTCAGACCACGTGACAAACAAAAAAATGAAATGTTTGCAAAATTCCTGAAAAGGTTTTAATTCTTTTGTGAAAACCTACATGTAAACTATGGATGAATGAGAGTGAGTGGGGCGTTCATTCAACGGATGGTTTTGTTTTATTCTTCTTTAAAACTTTTGGTATTCATTTAGCTTTTTGTCCTGTCTTGAAAGTGCTTTGTATTTAAAAAAAAAAAAAAAACTGTTGTTGTTGTGTGTGTGTGCAGCGGTGAGCTACATCCCTGAGAAGGTGGTGGCGCGGCCGGGGGAGAACGTAACAGTGTATTGTGTGTTCAATGATCACAACATCAACGCCAGCGCGGCCATGTGGATGCTCAACTTCCAACAGCAGCTTCACCGCAGCCAGTACCACCCAGTCAACCAGTGGGTAAGAAAAAAAACTCTTTCTGGCAACATTTCCAAAAAGTTAAATTACTTCCCTGTTTATTTTTACAGGGTTTGTACAAAGTCTGGAAAGTTTAAGATTTATGTTTTCATGGTTAGGAATATGCTTGAATTCGAATATAATCTTTGAAAAATGCTTGATTTTCGACATAATCTGGTGTTTCATCATCTTCACAATCACTTATGTAAAACATTTAATTTGAAATGCCTCCTGGCATTTATAATAACTATTTAGATGTGCTGAGAAGGCTTTGAGAGTCTGGAAATCTTTGGTTTAAGTGCTTGAATTTTACTCTTAAAAAGCTGTACGAACGCTGTTTTCACTTCATAGATCTGACTTTTACTTTCCCAAAACAGGTGAGCCAGATCACAGTGCGTCCTTCAGAGACTCGGCTGTATGACCTGCTGCAGTGCACTCAGGAGTGGACCATCCCATACAGCCAGATCTATGTAGAAGGTGAGCTTTGTTAACAGCAAAAGCTAAACATTATGCAGTGGTAAAGACTATCACTGCTACTCTTACATGTCCAATGAAAGAAGGACATCACTTATGTGCAGTTTAAGACTGCAATGAAAGTCAAACATCAACATTTCACCAAGGTGCCAGAAGTCCACGTCCCTTTATTGTGTCAGTTTTCCGCTGCAGTGGACAAAGACAGGAAATAGAGTGGCTGGCAAAACAATGTGAACCAAAATAATCCCAGAGGCTATCTCAGGTGAAGCTAAACATTTCTCCCTGCGTGTTTCAGGAGCTTCCATCGATATCAGCTGCATAACCAACGGTGAAATTGACGCTATGGACTGTAGCTGGAAGAACACAGAGTGGACTAAACCCAAATTCAGATCCAGGTAAAGCAGCGATTTACATTTTACAGTAGCTCATTTTAGCGTAGTGTAGTCGGATGTTTGCACAAGCATTGTTAATGAAACCTTAAATCAAAGCTCAGAGTTACTGAACACAGTGTACCAGACAGCACATTTATTGAACAAACTCTGGAAATATTTGTGTCCAACCCTGCACAGAGTGGAGTGATATCTGAAGAGTAAACTATACTTCTGGACCTCAGAACAACAGAGAGTCTCTATACAAAAGAATGAAGCCCAAACCACAACAATGAAGACTGACTGAATGATGTAATGTTTATGTACTGCAGAGGCCTCTTGTGCAACGCAACTTTGTACTTTGTAACTGACTCTTTACTCCAGTTCTCCTTCTCACCTACTTTTTCTCTAATTCTCCGTCTTTTAAATAGAGCGAAGCCACTGTTGATCAGATCAGGGAAAACTTCATTTATTTATTTAAAAAAAAACTTTTTCACGGCAGGTGGGCTGACCTGCCGTGCGATGTGATGGAGGAGAGGGAGAGAGCGGGTGAGAAAGTGGGGGAGATGGGGCCTGCTTGCCTGCAGGTCCACTTCAGGCAGAAAACCTGCACCATCCAGCCTCTGAGGATGAACTGCTACAAGCTGTGGCTGGAAGTGCCGTCCCAGCTGGGCCCTATCAGGTCTAAACCCGTCTACCTGTCTCCCATAGATCATGGTGAGCAAGGTGGATTCATGCGTGTGGAACATATCACGACTGAACAACAAAAAAATGACAGAAAGTTGGATTTAAAGATCCTTCCAGGCTTATATCAGTGCAATGAGCTGAAATGACTAATGCTTTTGTGCATATAGGTTTTGTTTAAGCAATTTTACAATATGTCAGTTGTTCACAATGCATTGATTCAGGTCACTAAGAGCAACATGTTGATTGAATTTCTTGAAAAGGGCATCAAGGGAACTTTCTTGTCCATCAAAGGTGAATTGCTTATGTCCATGGAAGGTATCATTATTTCATGTGTTATGAGAGTCTTTATGTGTGATTTCAAAATAAAATAGCCTGTGGAAATATCTAAAGAATATTTATTTCCTCCTGTTTAATTGAGATATACTAGAAAGGCTGGACTATCTAAATGGCATTTTTAGACATTTTTATTTTATTAATCTTAATTAAATGTCAGGTTTTAAGGCAAATGAGTATTGAACTTCCAAGGAAACCATTGCTAGATTAAATACTCAGAAGAAATAGTAACCTTTAAATATTGAGGTTAAAGTAGTGATTACTATTGATCACAGAAGAACTGAAAAGGTCTAAATGGCATGACATAAGATTGTTCTTTGAATAAATAATTGCATGAGACATACTCACACTCTTCTCCCGTGCTATTTCCCCTGCAGTGAAACCCCACACACCCACTAACGTGAAGGCAGTGAGCCGAAGCAGCGGGGTCCTGGTGGTCACGTGGGAACCTCCGTCTCTGCCAGTCGAGGGGCTCCAGTGCCAGTATCGGTACCTCTCGCCGTCCGCTGCGAGAGCCCAGCCAGAGTGGAAGGTGAGCTTGTCTGTTGGATTGTTTACCAACCACAGGCTTTGATAGAAA
Source organism: Macquaria australasica (assembly GCA_005408345.1). Taxonomy (NCBI): domain Eukaryota; kingdom Metazoa; phylum Chordata; class Actinopteri; order Centrarchiformes; family Percichthyidae; genus Macquaria; species Macquaria australasica. Next base: position 990,199 of record SEMN01000016.1, read on the forward strand.
AGTCTGGCAAAGCGGTGGCACTATGGACGGCATTTCGCTGAACTTTATCGAAAACCAATTATTGCAGGAGGTAAATAGACGATGCCCTCCAGAACATTGCAAACCTTCTAAAAACAATTTGCATGTAATTACTGGGTAAATAGGGAACAAGATGGTTACCACAGAGCACTTCCAACTCCCTACTGTTCATTCACTGACATTTCATTCTAAAAAAAGGACATGGTTTACATTTTATAACCTTTCCAAAATGCTCTTCTACCTGTAAATAAAGATGTTTATCTACCAAGAACCACAGGAACAAACATATTAGAAGTCCCTCAGGTCCAGGACTCAGCTGGTAAATTAGTCTCATGCCTCCTTAAATGACGCAGGATGCTTTGACATGGACTCAACTGGTCGGGTTGACATGATCTCATACGCGAACATATTCCTGCCCTCTGATTGAAAACTTCTCTTGACAATTGGACACATGCCACCTCTTACCAACATTCACTCAAAATGAGGAGAAAGATGAGGAAATCATTTCCTCTCTTTGCTTGTGTAAAGTGGATAGATGGATGAAACAGATGTGTACTCCACAGATCAGAGATATTTTCCATTAATTGTATCTTCCTTTATCTAAAATGAGCACTGAATGTCATGCCTGCAGGTCCAGAGTCCAGTGCGGGTGCCGTGGGCGGAGGTCGCAGTGTCGGACATGTGCCGGGTGTATGTGGTACAAGTACGCTGCATGCACGTAAACGGCACCGGCTACTGGAGCGAATGGAGCGAATCTGTCTACTCCACACCTCAAAACAGCAGAGGTACAGTAGAACACCGTTAATTTCACTCTCGAACAAAACCTTTTAAGATGATGACAGCCTTGACAGATGCAGCTTGATGCCTCACCTGACCTTTTGAAATCACATCTGACCCTCTTGATTTTAGCTCCACCACTCACACAGAGGTAAAAGCTGTCATGTGATGCAATTGTCGGTCTCCCCCCTCAGCTCCTGAGCGTGGCCCTGATTTCTGGAGAATTCTTCAAGATCATCCATACAGAAACCAGACTAATGTCACTCTGCTCTTTGAGGTACACAAGCTAAAATATAAACATTTTCAGGCTTATAATTAAGACATAACATTTTAAACGTTGGCTTTCCTGCTTTTTTTTTTAGCATCTCCAAATATCAGGGCACTCTTACTGCGTGGATGGATTCATAGTCCAGCACCAGGCCTCGAGTGGCTCTGTGATGAGGGAGCAGATCGAGTTGGTGTCCTCCTACAGCTTTGAGTGGAACCAGCTGCTCCAAACTGTGACTGTGGAGGCCTACAATAGTCTGGGGAGCTCCGCTAACAACATCAACATGACGCTGGAGAGACAGCCCAAACGTGAGTGAAGCTGGAAAAAATTAAAAAGTTTTATTTATATTTTATTTTGACCTACTAAGAGGAAGTATTAACCATATTCTCTCCTACAAATATACTGAATCTGTTCTACCATTAGGACATGAATTCCCACATTCTCAGTATTATATTAGTATTGCAGGAACATTTAAACAGTGCTTTTCAATGTTCTGTAGCCTGAAGTCTCAAGGATAGCAAAGACAGTGAGGGAAGGACGGTGGCCCAGGAGCATACAAACTAGTCATTTGATTTGTCTTTTTGAATGGGATTTTTCCTGTGCTGAGACGATCTGTCAATTAATTCAGTCAACAAAAGAATAATCCTCAATAAGTTTGATAAGCATTAATCATTTAAGTCATTTATCAAGCAAAAATTCCAAACATTTGTTCATTCTAGCTTTTCAAATGTGCGTCCTTGCAGCTTCTCTCTGTTGCATATCGTTTTGGACTATTTAAAGGGATTTCAAGACACCACCTTGGAAATAGGGCTCGACATTTTTTGCTTTATTTTTCACTTTTTTTGAACATTTTATTGACTAAAGGACTAATTTATTGTTAGGAAGGATGCATTAATAATGTTAGGATTGATAAATTAATAATGAAAATATGATATAATCATTAGCTGCAACCCTGGACTATACAGTAGCTTAATAAAAAAAAAAAAAAACTTTATTTAACCAGGAAAACCTCAAATTACAAATGTCTTTCTCAAGAGTGTCATGGCTGAGATAGGCAGCTATAATGATGAGTTACAGACAAACAATATAAGAGAAATAACACAAAGTATTCTACAAATCGAAATGAAAATGTGATTATAAAATCATGAAACAACAGGACTAAGACATCAGGATTCAAGCAGCCTCAAGAAAGAGCAGACAGTTTCTTCAGCAACGATTTGAATTCTGCAACACGCTGTAATGTTCAAGTAAAGACAAGAAAACTGGAGCTGAGATCAAAAGGGTTTTCAGTTTTTTATTTCATTGTGAAAAAAAACGCACAGGTCTACAAAAGTGAGGTGAAGATCAATCAGACTCACGGTCAGTGCTTACGCTCTCAGACACAGCTGCACAATGTACTGGAGAGAAAATGTACTGCTAGCCACCTGAAACAATGCTGAACAGATTTTTCTGTCTGTTAATTTGCAACTATGACAAGTTTACTTCTACCATTGACAAACAAAATATACGTCATAGCTGGGGACATTAACAGCCACCCATTTGGGCATGACACTTAAAACATGTGTCTCTGGAGAGCCTATAAAGGCTCTGATAGAGTTCCTGCCACCATTAGCTTTAGTGTAAATACTATTAGTAGCACTCCAACAGAGGTAACGAGTTTTTTTTATTTTAATGGCAGTTCTCTGTGTAACACAGTGGGATGTTTGTGTGAGTGGTGTGTCTCTCTCCCATGACTCATAATTCAGAGAAAAGTATTTTCATTAAACAACTAACTGGCAGAATCCAAATGTTTTTCCATGAAGATGTTTTTTAGACATTTTCCTATAAGTATTCTGAGAAATTTTGTTTTCAGTGTTATTAGCAGACAAACTAGCAGCAGGATAAATTATCCCAATAACTGATGTTGACCATAAAGCACAATAGCTTGTGATTCACTTCATACTTCAAACCATTCAGCATCTGCATTTATTATGTTTCTCCGCTTATTTATTCAGGTTTTTCCTTTGTCAACAGTCTGCATAGGAAAAAGCATGCCGCGTAAAGGAGCTATAATCAATATTTTTATGTTAGCAACGAAACACATGACTAAATGTACGTCAAAGGTGTCAGTCGTGGTGTCAAACCCACATGGGAATGTCATCCGACTCTACAGTTCCCCTCAGATGTACAGAGCCTTTTAGCTTCTTTTAGCTCAAGTTTTTTCAACTGTTTGCTAACAAGTTCACTACATCTACTTAAAAGGTCACGATATGTTAATGTTGTGTTTACAACTTTTTTTCTGCTGATTATAACATCTTTCAAATTATTCTGATGGCGGTGTGCAATGCTGGGTGCCACAGTGTGTTTTTTGATATTACCACTGGGGGGCGCCAGTGTCAGATGTTTCAAATTCTTCACATAGAGGCTTTAATCTATATTTTTATAATTATGTATCAAATGACAATGTGAAAATAATGACAATGCGACACATCCAAACTCCGTCCATCGGATAGAGATCTACCTGACTGTTCACCTGTCTATCCATATGTCAGACTGTCTGTTTAGCTCTCTGTTCGTCCACCTGCCTGTCTGTCTGTCTGTCCGTCCGTCCGTCCGTCCGTCCGTCCGTCTGTCTGTCTGTCCGTCCGTCTATTATTGTCCCTGTCTGTCAAAATATGTGTATAAGTCACTAAAGGTTTGAAGGGTGGGAAGGTAGGAGAGAGAGGGCGGTAAGGGAACAAGGAGTAGCGACTTAACCTGTGTGTGTAATATGTGCAAAAACTTAAATTACAAATATAAAAGAAATTTAAAAAATAATTGGTAGAGACCAACAATAGAGTCAAAAGAGAGTGAATATTGGACTTCAACAATCCACCACCATCATCAAAACACCAAATAAAGGAATATTTTTGGCAGAACAGTGTTTCATCCCTCCTGTAGATTACAGAGATATAGAGAGTACATGCCAAGGAGAGAACTTTATTTTGTGTGTAATAGAACTTGAACCATAATAGCAGAAGGCACCTGAAAGCATTGTATTCACCTCAGTTTTATCTTTTCTGTACTGCAGGCCGCTGTGTGCGTTCGTTCAGTGTGCTGGCTATCAACAGCACCTGTGTGTCTCTGTCCTGGAGTCTGTTGGACAACAGCTCCATACCTCTGTTCATGGTGGTCCAGTGGTCTCCACAGAGGCAACAGGACTCTGATCATACCCAAGGCCAGAGTGGAGAAACATGGGCCAGACTGCCCTACACCGACCGTCCCATCTATCTAAGAGGTAATGCGACCTCTTCTCTGTCTGTTCTTTTTATTATTGTAGTTAACAGCGTGTGTTACTGTAAAAGAGCACTCAGCCAGCATGATTTCGATGTATCATTTCAGGTGATTTCTTCGGCTCTGAGGAGTGTGGCTTCTACTTGTACCCCGTGTTTGCTGATGGAGAAGGGGAGCCAATGTACGCTATAGGTATGCCCAAAATGCACCAGTTTTTTAAGCTGTTGTATCATATTCAACATTAACGTGTTTAAGGATGACACAATGCCAGCACTTTCATTGTGTTATTTATGTGAATTTTCCAACTGTTACAGCCACCAGAAGAGACCCTGCAGCCTACATGATGCTGATGATCGTCTCCTTCCTCTCCATCGTCCTGTTTGTCACCCTGGTCCTCTCCCAAAACCAGTAAGAGCTCCTGTGCTGTGAAAAGTTGGGGTGTTTTAATACTATAACAGCAATATGTTATCTTACAAAAGACACAACAGTTTCTTTTCTTTTTTTTCAGATTTAATCTTGTACCAGGTATTTATTGTTCGGCATCAGTGTATATCCAGTTAGTTTTTTTCACCCAGACACCTGTAAGAAATGATAAATGAATCTCTGGGGTGCAATCTAATTTAGGGAGCAGAGACACTGACCATGACAAATTAGAAGTGTGACATTTAACAGGTCACAAGGGTGTAATTACACTTGATGTTAGCTGATGGGAGGAGGGGAGAGGGAGGGAAAAAAGGTCTTTAGACGGAGAGATGTGAAACCTAAATATCTGCTGCATCTCTTTCCAGGATGAAAAGGTTTGTGTGGAAGGATGTGCCCAACCCAAACAAGTGCTCCTGGGCCAAAGGACTAGACTTCAAAAAGGTGAAAATGAATTTCAAACTACAGTGATTTTATTCTTAAACGATGACTCAGGGTCAACATTTCTTTTTCTTTTCGATTGTTAAGTTTACATGCATTCAAAAACGTATTTTATGCACTCAGTGTGACTCATTTGCAAACATTTGGCACTTCATATTAGACCTGGAGTCATTTAAAGAAATACATACCACTCACATGTCTGTCTGTTAAATATGAAGCAACAGCCAGCAGCCAGTTAGCATAGCTAAGCATAATGCCTGGAAACAGGGGGAAACCGCTGGCTTGGCTCTGTCCACCACCTGGTTGCTTGACTCCAGAAAGTCACTGTTCGGGGCCAAGAAATAGTCTGGCACACAACCTGTTGTTAAACTTTGTTTTTTGTACAGACTAAACAGTCAAATATAACTGTTTTATTAGTTTTATTAATTAGTGACCTTCAGAGGTGCTGGTTGGAGGATTCTGTCACCTTTGGACAGAGCCAGGCTAGCTGTTTCTATATGGCAGTGCTGTCGATTGATTAAACATTTTAAACCATGCAAGCTCAGTGGTTTTTATCCATCTCTTTGATAAATAAAGAAAAATAAATGTGTTCTCCTGCATATTTGCTCTATTAATAATAGTCCAGCAATGTACAAGGTCTCTCTCTCTACATCTGTGGGCTATTATGTGAGTAGTTTGCAATGCTACCCTCAGGGAGAAACAGAAAATCTCCCTTCTTAACCATTTTTCATTATAATTGCAATCTCAGTGTGAGATGTCTTCTCTTGTTCATATGTTTTTCATTTATATATCAGCTCATATTCTGAAAACTAATGGCAATACCTTGGACTTCATATGTGTTTTTTGCACGTCTTTTCTAGGCTGACAACTTTGACCACCTGTTTCGACCTCCAGAAGGCCTGCCAGCCTGGCCGCTGCTCCTGCCCTCTGAGAACATTTCCAAAGTCGTCATAGTGGACAAGGTTGATCTCTCGGCTCTGACTACGGCTTTAGTCCAAGCCCCGCTTGTGTCCCTAGCTCCCGATCCAGCCACTGCCTTATCTATCTCCCTACCTCCAGGGTATGACTCAGAAGTCGACCAAGCCCAACCCATGGAGAGTGAGGTGCTCCTAGGTGGAGCTCCTTCCTTTGTCCTTAATTTGGATGCTTTAACCAGTTCAAGCCCAAGAATAGATCAGTTACAGCTAGTCGACCCCCCAGCAGACCAGCCCCCAGGCAGCACTGACAGCTCTGCCCAGTCTTTGGTCACATACGCCACTGTGCTGCTCTCTGATCCGAAGCAGGAGCAGCAGCCCATTCACCTCCACTACAAGGATGGTAGTGGCAGCAGCTCCAGCGATGAGGGCAATTTCTCTGCCAACAACTCAGACATTTCTGGATCTTTCCCCGGTGGCCTGTGGGAGCTGGACGACCCGCGGCGCTCCCGCTCCTACAACTCTGTGGAGGAGCTTTCTGAGACATCAGAGCAAGAAGACGAAGAGGAGGTGAGAGAAGAGAAGGACTTGTATTATCTAGGGATGGACTATCCAGCGGAGGATGAGGGAAGCGAGGATGACGAGGGGCTGCTTAAAAATGTAGTTTTGAACAGAGAGGACTGTTCTGTGGAGTCGCACCCTTTGCTTGGCCCTGAGGACTCGAGCGAGCTGCCGTCAGCGTCAACGCGTGGCTTCTCTCCACTGTACCTGCCTCAGTTCAGAACTGCTCAGTACACGAGGCAACTTACAGCAGAGTCACCTCAGCCGTGACTCTCACACAGATGGGGTCATGACAGAGTCATGAGTCAGCGCTTACCAAGGCAGACTTGCATTATGTTCCTTCAGACATAGTGAGGTGTGGAGTAGGAAAATGTACAAATACCTCCACTCATGTATGATTGCAAATTGATATTCATCAATGCTGCTATTGTGTTATGTGGGAAAAGACGACAGGAGGGCACAAGCCTCGTTTATAGGCATTTCTTACTTTCTTTATGGGGCTTTAAAACCCATATTCTACTGTGCCACGCTGCTCCTCTGCAATCGGTTACTGACGCAGGAGAACATTGAACTCACACATTTTCAATGGAGGTTAGGCTAGTGGAATAATAAGTACCGTTAATGCTCCCAGAGAGCAGCAGGCAGACTGCACAAGCAGTATATTGGCCATCAGGAAGGGAGCAACAGAGGAGGTGGGCATCTTGTGGCTTTAAACATCCTATACATAAAACATATTTCACTGGTGGTCATGCCTTACTTGCATATTAAAAAAGATGTGGGACTAATGTGTGTGCCTACGTTCTCCGTAAAAAACAAGTTGTCTTTCATTCTCTGTTGTTGTTATTTCGGCTACGTTTTAAGTGAAACGTGAAATAAATGCAGAGAAAGCGAGAGAGAAAAGGCCCATAATCTCAAAGCACGTTATAACTGTGTTAAGCTATTGGTGTGACTAAATGAAAGCAGTTAATGGTGAAAACAGATGTAGTCTGTAAGTGCAGGTGATTTTTCGACACAGAATTTACAGTATTTGTAGGCAGCTTGCGCAACAACATGGTCCACCGCCTGGACTAACTCACCCAGCAACCCAAAGAATGTCTTTTTGTACTTTGTGCTGTAATGTATTTGAGACTCTGTTACAGTTTGTGAGACATGTGATATCTATTTTTCTGTGTTTGGCCATTAACATATAAAACACCTGCTGTCTGGTGTAAAGAAAAGACAAAAGAATGTATATTTGAAACCAGAGGAAGACAGAAATTTAAAGTGAGGAAAATATTGAAACATGGTTGGCAGAAATTGTTATTGTATATTGGAGATCTTTTGTCTATTTTTCATGGTGAAAATAAAAGTGTTTATTGTGAGTTGTGACTGGTTTGTGTAACAGGGATCGGTACTCTCAGTGAACTGTTCAAACGTGCGCAAAAGAGCAAACTTCAGACTCTCACATGTAGAGGAACAGGAATGATGATAAAAAACAACAACAACAACAACAACAACAACAACTGGCCTGACCCTTTTTATACATTCATTCAGGGGTGTGTCCTAATTGGTTAATTGGAATAACAGGTGGGAGATAATGAGTGTCATTCAGGGATTACTTCCACTTCCAAGATTTCACTAACCAAACAACTGAAAACTCCAAGAAACAAATCAAATAAGGATAAACTTGGTTATTAGGACGCACCCCTGAATGAATGTATGAAAGACTCAGGTCAGGTATTGTCTCTTCATTTGAAACCCTGATGCAGACCTGTCAACTGGCTGTTTGTTTTCTGCATGTGAATGCTTGAATTTTGCTCTTCGGCACGTTTGAAGAGTTCAACCTTTTTTCAAGCGTTTGTTGAGTGCATTTTTTTACCCACTGAGCACATCGCTATCTTTTTGGTCTATCAGTGAAATGGCTCTGTTTAGTTGTGACACTGCTCCATAAACAGTCGCAAGACACATGATAAAACAAATGAACCACAACATAAACACACCATCAGCTTCACATAATCCTGTAAATTGTTTTACAGTATGTTAAATCTGTACTTACTTAAATAGCATCATTACTAATTCTCTTGTATCTTTTGTATTATATGGTGGGTATGTTCAACATCACAAAACCTTAGAAAATAAAGAAATATACATTGAATAAGTAGATAAATACAAACACAAAACCCCCTCCTAAACTGCAGTAATGTTCTGCCACCTTGACATCAGTCTCCAGGTACACATCTGCTGAATGGCACTTTAGTCTTATTGCAAATGTAAAGATGGGAACTCTATTCCCTAACAAACACACATACGAGTCCTTACTATTTAAAAATTGGGTTTAAGGTCTGTTGTTTTGTCTTTTATTTATCTGTTTAAGAAGGGTATAAGCACATGTTGTCTGGAACAAGTCAGCAGTGGTTTAGATGAGTCTTATTTTGTTTTGTATTGTAGAGATCACTTAACACCACTAGAGGTCAATATAACTGAAGTTTAAACTAAACCTTATGCACTCCTGGTGGCCAGTAGCTAAAAGTGTTTCTGTTCAGATCTTAATATATTTCTAACTGTACACATATTTCACCAAGTGTTATAAAGGCAGCGTTCAGGACAAATGGTATATTGTGCAATTGTACATTCAAAAAAGTGTCACACTTGCCTCAGAGAGGGTATTTGATTATCTGACAAACTGAAGTGGTCACTTCACAGCAACCATGAATTATTCAGTAAGGCAAGGCAGTTTATTTATATAGCACACTTTACACACAGAGGCAATTCAAAGTGCTTTACAAAGACAAAGATTATAGCATTAGAATGACATTTACAAACAATAAGCAATAAAAACTAGAATAAAATCAGCCAAGATGGAATAAAATGAGATTGTAAAAATTAGATGAAATAAAGTCCAAATGGAATATATCACAGAAATACAGTTAGAGTGCAGTTGTAAGTTGCCACAAATGCAACAAAGGAAATAAAAGTGCAGAATAGAAACCAATTAATCAAACGCACAGGAAGTTTTTAATTTAGATTTGAAAGTGGCTGAGATCATCAGGAAGTTAAAACAAATATAAAAAACACATGTAGATGTTTCAACAATTGTACAATGTCGAACCGATTCCCACTGCAGTTTTATGTGGGCTTTTATATTTAATTGATTGTGCATTAGACATGATTTTAAGTTCTACTTGACTTTTATTGCAGTGGCAATTGACGAAGATACCTATATTAAATGTGTAGGCTATTAAAATTGATTGATACTAAAAATGAAAGTATCCTTTACTATACATTACAAAATACTGGCATTGTCACTTTCCTAATTAGTGAAATAGCAAATCAGTAAATTAACCATAAATCCACTGTGTTGGGTGGATCTTAGGGAAGAGACAATAACTACTATTTAGCAGCAGTTAAACTCGGCCTGTGCTTGCTCACCAAACTGAACTGTGGCAAATGAAAAAATCCTATTGACAGAGCAATGGGTCCATGAACTTTACATGATATTATAAAATGACATTATAAAAGTGTAGGATTATAAATCCATCTGTGATCAATTAGTGTACAGATGTATTTGCATTTTGCAGCCACAAGGAGACAGAAAAGCACCACTTATGGAGCTCAGTAGACCGGTTATTTCAGTGATGTGAAAGAAGCTGTATCCTTAAAGGCCCTCTGTCCTGGTTCTCTTCTATTTGCCATAGAAGGACATGATGGTGCAGAGAGCTGTTGGCTGAAAGCTGTAAGGGAAATAATAAGCGCAGGCCTGGTGCCATGCTTGGGTTGAATATGGTGATAGAGAGAGGGAAACACCACAGAGAGGGGGAGAAGTTGTGTTTATGGATATAGTTTGGGAGCACAGGATTGCATTTTCTGAACTGTTCTGAGAGGGTTTCTGTAAGGTGATAATGACTTCAAGGATCCCAACTTGAAAGCCGTCAGACACAAGTGTTTCAAATTAAGACGCAGATTACATCCCGCTCATGATCAAAAAGATCCGAAATCAAAACCAAGCTTCCAGAGTGATGCTATGTCTAGTCAAGTGACCCAGATTCCAGCAGCAGACCTCAGTACCTGCTTCTGGTCTGCAAACCAGCAGCTTAGCACGGGGTCATGAGATAAGACGGCCTGCAGGAGAAATGCTGCACATGTGAAAGTTCTTTGGTGCTCTGCTGATCTCTCGGCTGTGACAAATTAGCATCACCAAGGAAAGATTGGGCTTTAATCTAAAAAGTGAGAGGTGAGTGACCTCTCTAGAAGGAAACACTACCAGTTAATAATTATATTTAAGACTAACTCTGAGGAAAATACTGCATGTTATTTATCCTATTTAGTCAATAATGAAAGGGAGTCTCTGAGCTGATTAGGTCTCCCAACACTTTGCCAGTGAGATGTTGTAAAGTATCTGTGAAATGTAGTAATCTTGTTCGTAAGATTGAGCTTTTGTTCATTAGCGGAGAAAGACTGACTCTGCTGAAAAATAAGATTACGCATATTAACTTAAATTTTCCTTTTGAAGACTGTACAAGCTGTCGAATGTTCCTGGCACAAATGATTTTGTTCAAAGCCATGAAAGCCATGAACTTTGCCATGACCCAAAGAATATTTTTCACAATATTTTTTCTTAGTGGTCATATGTGATGTTATCTTGCGTAAACACTGATTCTGTAATCTTAAATAATCCATATTAGGTTGTGAAACATCTTAAATTCAAACTCAAACTTTATTTGCACAAATATATTTGTTGTCAAGATGACATAATGTATATACACATTATTAAAATGATAATGAAAACTGAGAACATATATTAAACAAACACTGATTAATCAATAACAAATAATGGTATCATAAAGACGTGTGCATGACTATATACATAAGAATTTAATTTAATTACCTTTTTCTTTTAATGAATTTCTCCTTCTGGTCCTCATCCCCATCTCTGCCTGGATCCATCCATCTGGAAATAGCAGCACAAACACTTCTGCAGAAAGCTTCCTCGCCTACCAGGAAATATCTGTCTGGTATTACAACTCTCTTCAAAAACAGACCTGCGTGTCCTGACTGATTTATCTTTGAGCTGGATGCTGTTGTCATCTGGAAGTGATCTAGGATCACCTCTGGGTTGTGGAAAAAGGAGGAGAAAATAACAGAGGAGGCAAAGAGGACAGTCTGGAAGAGGAGTCGAAATGAAATGTTGATCCAGAGCGCTGTTCTGGTGACTGAGAGGTTACAGGTAAAACTTTAGTTACTTGGCTTTTTATTTAACCAGGCAAGTCATTATGAACAAATTCTTATTTACAATGGTGGCCTGGCGAAAGGGAAAGCCTCTTGGGGGAAGGGGGTAGGGGCTAAAAAAAGAGATGACAAAAGTTAAAAGACAGCTGCACACAACTAAAATGACATTTCAACACACCCACTACTTATATAAAATTACAACAAGCATTACATGTGGCAAAAACCATGACATGCAGTCTGCATCAGCAGGTAGCTGAAAACTAACCATTTTGCAAACCATGCTACTGTTTTAGGTATTTGGATGTGTTTTTTCTACCATTCCTGTTGTGTCTGTTTATCTGATGAATATAAATCCAATATTCACTCTCCTTTTGGCTCTTTTTTTGCTCTGTATTTGATCCTGAGGAAAATATCTGGCCCTGGAGCAGCTAAATGCTCTGCTACTGTACGTTCACCAGCTAGCCGCTAGCTTTCTCTTTCTGCCGCTTGGTGATGGGCAAGAAGTGTACTGGTTTATTGGTTTATCACAACTTTTGTTTTGTTTTTTGCCTGCCACATCTGAAAAGAAGGTTGAGTGCAGCAAAGCTGCAGGCAGGGAAACCAAAACAATGAGCTGAAAGATGCTAAAACACACTGTAGAGCTGAAGGAAACTGCAGACTTGAGTGATCATTTTGTGTTCGTCATATTACACTTACATTGTCATTTGACCAAGTGGTAATATAAAATAAATGTTGATTGGTGCAGCTTTAAGGCTTATGGCATCTCACAAACTCACTGGTATGGCCCTTTAAGAAAGATCAAGATGGCATCAGCAGTAAGTTTGGTGAGGGTAAGGGGTTTTTTTTTGTTTCTCCTAAAAAGTAAACGTGAGGTGCTCGTCACTTGTTAGCTGTGGTTATCCACCACAGTAAAAAAAAAAAAAAAACATCCACCACTGTTGGATAAAATGCAAAATTAAGTCACAAGTATAATTTACCTAAGTCCTCTCCACTCTACCAAAACACAATGGTTAGAATTTGTGTAAACCAAACCAGATGTACTGAAATCACTCTGTGGGTGATGCTTCTCATCCAGTGGTGCTCCGTAAAAAGTTTAGCTTGAACTACTGTTCCTGTGCTGCGTGTGATATACTGACATTATGAATTTTGCACAATACAGTCTCTACAGTCAACCCGGCCATCAGCGAACTGACAAAGTGACCTAAAAGACAAGCGTGTGTGTCTATGTTCTGATGTCACTGTTCATGCTCCGGCTGTAGCCATCAACCCTGTTAATGGGAATCAGGAGAAAGATTTAGCAGCTTGACATTGTAAATCCTTCATTGATCGCCTGGCATTAATTCATGCAGCAATCGTGAAGGGCTTTAGCTACTGATGTTTATCCATGTTGGCTTTGAAGGCCTCAACATCTGGGGTAAAGGTCAGATTGTGGCAAGTTCACTACAAAACTCAACAACCACAAAGAAAATGAGGAAAATCCGCTTTTGCTGGTCTGGAGCCGCATGTGCACGCATTGGCTGTGCTCCTTCTTTTAGTAAACTGGGGGTAAGAAAAAAAAAAAAAAGACTTGGCTTGGTTGCCCAGCATCACAGCACTGCAAGTTGGATAGATTTGGGTTCTCTGGGAATGTAAAGCCTCTCTCTCCCTGTAATCTGTAATCTTGGCTCAACAGCAGCTCAGTTGTAGGGAAATCGATGTCATCAACATCCAGAGAGAGAGAAAGAGAGAGAGAGAGAGAGAGAGAGAGAGAGAGAGAGAGAGACCACAGTGGAAAAAACGTATGAGGTAAACGTATCTGTAGCAGCAGGTGGAACAGAGCAAAGCAAACAGAGAGAGGGAGTGTGCAAGCCTGAGAATGGGAGAAGAATGGAAGAAGTCCCTGGGACTCTCTCTTGGGGCCCTTTTTTTGCTGGAGGCCTCTGAGAGGATCTGGGACGACATGCATATTGCACTCTCACCCCCATTTCTCTCAGGCAGGGTTGTAAATATATGAGCTACTTGATGCCTGTTGTATGATTTGTCATCAGACACCTGGCAACATTTCATTTCAGAGCAAGAATTTTCCAGTGATGTGACTCTGTGAATATGTGGGATCGTTTTGGGATCACAAATCAGGGGAAAGAGATAAATAACAGATGAGTAAGATCAAGATTTCTTAAGATTTGGTCCAATTTGTTATTGTTTGTGTTTGATCTGTTCTGAGTTGCAAAACTCTTCAGCTACATACCAAGCTTCTTCCACTTCTTGACCGTCATAGTGCATATCATGTAAGTAAATCATGCTTTGTGTTACTTTGCACCTGCCTATGGTTGTTTTTTTTCACCCTAGTGGTCAATAGGAAGATTAGCTCCCATGTGGTAAGTTTGTATTTTCAACATTGCTACCGTAACATTTTTTATGAGCTGCTCAGTGACTGAAATTACGGCCCTGGGGATGTTTTGTCAGGTGGCTTTACAAGAGGAAATATACTGTCGATTACAATAAATAACTGTCAAGAAAGGCCTGCGACCAATCTGTCAAACTGTCATCATATTCTGATTCGAGTGTTGCTTAATCTCATTGGTGCATGCAAGTATGACACCAGCTGAGCCCTGCCCACTTCAAACCCCTGAGAAGAGCAATGACAAAAACACAACTAGAGAAATCTCTCATGTGAAATAACCAAAACTTTTCTAACTTTGGCAGAAAACTGTGTGTTCATGAAGGATCCCAGCGCTGATTGAAGAAATGTTTTTAGGGCTCTTTAACCCACAATAGTAAATCCAATATCTCTTTAAACCTCATTTTCTGAATCATCTCTTCAGCATTTATGTATAGCCCCAGCTAATTTCTAGTTAAATCTATAGTTGACATCAACACATCCCTCTATAAACTGAAATGATGCCGAACTTGCTTAAAAATGCCTGCCTGTGTCTTTTAAGGAGCAGCTTCTCTAAATCTCCCCCTCTCTGATATATACCTTTTTCATTTCTTATATTTGCTTTCATCATCCAGCATCATATCATATCATATCATATCTGATTCACTGAGGCCACACCTCTCGCCAGCAGACCCAAATAAATCCAACAAGAATAATCTGAATGTAGTTATGTTCAGCCCACTAATTAAAGACCATCATATTACCTCACACAGCCTTTCTACATTGTTGTTTCTTGCTGAATGGAGACACAACAACTAGGTCACCTGAGCCTGATGGTGACAAACAAACTTTCCACGCTGCTGATATTGAAAGATGCCATTAAAGAGCTTGTCCTCGTCAATTGTGACCCATTATTCTGCTTGTGCGCAGGAGGGAAAAGAGCCATTACCCCACATATTCATAGGGCACACACTAATATTCAACCAAAACCATTAACCCAATCATTTGCATGGCAAAACCCATTTGTCCACTTGTTTGTGGGAGAAAACGTGAGATACACATGAGCCTTTGAAAGGGACCCGGGGCAGCCTTTTTCGTAAGTGGGTCGGATGGACAAAATGCCTCCAGATCAGTCAGTGCGTATGTCCCCATGCATGCTTGTCTCTGGCTAACCGGGTGAAAGAGGCTCAGCCGAATGGCCCCCTTTCACTCTGATACTCAATTAAGGCCTAATTGGTTTGAGGTCCACAACAGGCATGTGGCAAGGCAACACCCCAGGCTTATGTGCACTTGTTTCCTATTTTCTGAACGCCCCCCACCCCTGGAAATATTCCTTTGATCTGTGAGCAACCAAATTGGTTTTAAGCCAAGGGGTTGATAGCCTATTTTCTATTTGAACATGTACAGCAGTTTTAGATAATTACTTTGGTATTTTTACAGTTCATTTGGCCCACAGATAAAGTAGATACTGAGGGTCTGACACAGGACAAATATACAGTTATGTGCAGTCCCTATGGCTATGGATCCATTTCTTTGCAATGTGTTTTTTTGTGTGTGTGTGCACAAAAGAGGGAGCATATATAATGTGGGCATGAATGTGTATTTGTTCATGTGTGTGTGTGTGTGTGTGCGTGTGTGAGACATTTCCATGAGCTGTGTCAGCAGTACAGAGAAGCATGTCTTTATGGTGTGTTGCACTCCTTTAATGCATTACTTGAAAGCTCCACCACTGGGACCCACACAGCCATGTAACAGCAATATCACTGTAGTCATGATTTTTTTTTTTTTACCCCCTCAACTACATACTGGAGGTGTGGTCATGTCAGATTTCTTGAAGCCTGCTAAAACTACTTTCTCAGCAACAAACAACAAACAAACAAGGGAGCACCTTGGTAGCCGAATAGTGCAACAAAACTAATAAGAGAGATGTCAAAGATGTCTCACACATTCCTCCAGATCGGTCTAATCAGGCACAATAAGTGAAAACACCTGTACAGGTGGACATAAGGTGTGTAGGGCCTGTGAGCTCCTGCACAGCTGAATGCACTGAGAAGTGTAAGATACCACTTATGATGTGAATGAAACACAATTAAATATATCGAGAAGAAACATCTGCTCATAACAATCTCAAAATGGGAAACTTTTCTTGGTGGTTAGGATGCATACCATAGCCTATATTAGGATGGCAACGTCCTCGGCTCGTTTCTTCCTGGCGACCTTTTGTTGCATCTCATTTCCCTTTCAAAAAAAGGCTTAACATTTCCACCAAAAAATACTTAAAGATCCATTTAAAATTAATATCAATATTTAAAATATTGTGAAAAAATCAAAAACACATCAAGTGATATTTAAGATGTATCATAAAGGAACCTGTTTTAGATGGAAATCACCAACATCTCTGACCAAATGAAAACAAAAAACACATGAGAACACACATTAGTAGCCATATCATGCCAAAGGAATCCATGCCAAATGTATTTGGTGTGCTTCAATAAAATCTCATTCTTATTTTCATTCTTCAGTCCAGAAGTTAATTCTGTTTGCTGACTCTGTCCCCAAGACACAGAGCCAATTTTGCCTTTATTTTGGTAACAAACAGTTTAGCGATGACAGGAAATGGGAGAAGAGGGATGACTGATTTAATTCAAAATAACACATAAAATCAATGTGTGCGTCAATAATAGCGGTATTTCCTGTTGATAAGAGACAGCGAAAACGTACATGTTAACGCCTGTATGACAATCTCAAGTGTTTCTAACCAATCAATGATTTAGTTTGATGAGGCTTGGTGTATATTACCTACGTATGTCTCAGATTGAAAACGATAAATAAAGGCATGTTTTCATTCTGTAATATTGAAATAAATGTAACAAATACTGAGGAAAGCTCAGCTCAGAAAAGTCTAATTATACAGTTTTTCTCCCTGCTGAATTATTCTCTAAGCCTCCTCTATACGGACAAGAGGTCTGACAATACAAGGACCTCAAAGTAATATCGACTGTTCAAGTGGAATAAGAATGAATCTAGGAGCCTTGCCTCTGTGGACAGGGATTACATGATCAATACTCCTTTCAGTCTTCAAACAAATTGGAAGTGATATAACCTTGGGTTGAAATGTCAGCTTCATATCTAATTTATTTTCCACCCTATGTCTGTTATTTTAATTGGCTGTATCTTGTCTCTCTCTCTCTCTCTCTGTCAGTTTGCTGCCGAAACATCTGACACAAATGACAGCTGCCTGCAAATATGTTTACATCTTGCAAACAGTGAGCAGTGAACACAAAATGGCCTCAACGACGACCTGCAGAGTACGCTGCAACCGAGGAGTCCTGCTGAGAAACTGACACACACCCATACACGCTAACACAAAACAGATGGCTTCATCCCCAACCATGTTGAGTTACTTCACCGCAAAATCTTCTGGTAGCCGTTGGAAACTCCAACAACAATTCCCAAAAAGCCTGGCCTCTGCTGACCTTGACCCACGTTAGGTTACGTCACTCGGTGGGAACACCACGGCCTAGTTCTGCCCCTTTGTTTGTGTCCCTCAGCGTCCCATAGAGCCCGGGGACCTCTAGAGTAAAAACACTCGACAGTAGCAACAGGCTCGTGGGACGGCCGTACACATTCCACCGTCTGGGAACGTCCTAACAAACTGTCACTGGATCCAAGTAGTTGTTAATGTGAGTGGGAGGAAAAGACGGATTAATAACATGAAGCTACAGAATGAGAGCGCAGATATTAAATGTGTGGCAAAGAGAAAAGAGAGTGTTCATAATATTCACCTGCACTCATTTCTAGGAAAAAAAAACTTCGTTGTTGCATAAATCTGTGAACTCAATTATTATGATGAATCTGATGATTTTTAGAGGGAATTTCCTCTTTAGATAGTTAGATGTTATTTTCATAGGCTGATTTATTAGTTTGTCTGCGTTACAGCACATGTCCAGTTAGCAAAAAATGTGATCCAATAGGTGGTCAGAAAAATGTGACAGTGTGAGAGGGGTCACTAATAATGATGAACCTACAGAGAATTATCACCTGAATCTTCAGGTCTCCTCAGCTTTACAGAGCTTTATAGTGCAGCTCATTGTTTATCTGTCCGACCCATAACTATACTGTTTTAATTCACTCTCACTGCTCTCGTAACGTCCATTTCGGCCGCAGCAGGCAGCTGTTTTCAGCAGACAGACACAGTTAGCAACTAACTGGTGAACATAGTGGAGCATTTAGCAGCTAAAGAGTCTGATATTTCTCTTAGTAGTTGGTAGAGACCAAAAACAAAGTTAAAAGATAGTTAATAACAACAAGTTCGCTACATCAAATGAAAAGGTGATGATATGTCACTGTTGTGTTTACAGCTTGTTTAAACTGCCCCCAAGTGGCCAAAAAAAATAAATTAAATTAAATAAACAATCAGTTGTTGCAGATTGAAGACTGGAATTAAGAAGGTTTTTGACCTTATACTATATGTATTATATATGGAGGAGGAAACAAAGACAGGTTGGATAGTTCCAAATGTTCTTTGCTGAAAGAAACTTAGAGGAGTTGAACTTTTTGACTGTAAATTGAATGGATATGGGGAATGTTAATAAACTGTCATACGCAGATGACCTCATCCCTTTCTTGGAGTCATGAATTATTGATAACAGAAACAAGACACTTATTGAGTATTTGAAGTAAGTGTACCTGACTAAAATGTTTTACCAGGCATCCTAATTGGTTTTGATTACATTTCTATTTTGCCCTTAGCTTGGTTTTCACTACAGGGCTAAATTAGTAAACCTTGAATTCACTATAATATTCTGTATCACTTGTCTTGGTCACTGGTCATAATCTAGTATTTTTGTCCCTTTTACCCCCAGCTATGGTATGCATTCTTCATACCATAGCTATAGTCATGTCAGATTTCCCTTAAGTCTACTGAAGTCACTGCCTTTTATCACACCTGAAGAACCTGAAATCTGGGGCTCCTGGATCAATGTTCACAAAGTCCACACCAAATTGTATTTCATCTGCTTCAATAAAGTTCAACTTACTGAGCTCATACCCCCTCTCTCTTTTTTAGCCGGGTTTCTTTATTCACCCAATACTGAACCATGAAATGAAAACTAGAATGTGACTCACTCTGTAACAGCTCACCTTTTCCCAATAATACAAGACGATACACTCTGCTCTGTTTGAGTTTTGTATTTCAAACTCTAATCTTTTGTCACTATTTTAAGATAAATAGATTTGTTTCTCACATACGAATATTTTCTTTTTACTGTTTCATCCATGAACATTTTTATTCGTCCCTGCTGTGGTGATGTTTGGTCAAGAGACAACACTTGGGGATAAAGGGGTCCTGATCTGTGGTTTCCTCTCACACCACAGGAAGAGGGCCTGTGGTGTTTTCCCCTCCAGTTTTTGGAAGACTCAAAATATTTTGAATGGTTGCTGTCATGACATTGAGGGGTAGTTGAGGAGATTAGTGGTTCTGTGTGGCTGTAGTCTGTGGCTCATTATAACCATTATCCTTAACCTGATTGGACGGCTGACCGAAAGAAGAAGGTCTGAAGAAGCACGTGTTTTCATACGTCTACATGTGTTTATGGTGTGTGTACGTCAAGAGAGGAGTTCACATGCATTTTTGTTGTGTTTTAGTGTAACTGATAGCATCACAACCCACCGAATATTGATTATCAATTGACAATAAAAGGAAAACTGAACATCTTTTACATTGCTATTCAAATAAGTGACTTTTTAAAACATTTATCTCAAAGTATAAAGTTATTTTTCCACAAGCACTTACACAAATATAATTCCTTGTTCACATTTTTCTGTATAATAGTTAGACAATTTGGGAAATACTGTACGCTTATTCGCTTTCTTGCTGAGAGTTAGTTGAGAAGATCAGTACCACTCTCATCTGTCCGTTCAATGTGAAGCTGGAACCAGGAGATAGTTAGCTTAGCTTAGCAGAAAGACTGGAAGCAGGGGGAAACAACTAGCTTGGCTCTGTCCAAAAATTTTTTAAAAAATCCACCAATCAGCACCTCTTAATGATCACATTATATCTCATTAGTTTAGTCAATTCACAAACAGAAAGGTTAAAACATTTTTAGGGAGAGTTACTTGCTAGAAGAATTTATTTGCAGGGTGTAGTGATTTCCGTGATACAGGCTAGCTGTTTTCACCTGCTTCCAGTCTTTATGCTAAGCTAAGCTAATCGCCTGCTGGCTCCAGCTTCGTATTTACTGTATACATATGAGACTGGCATCAATCTTCTCATCTCTCAGCGAGAAAGCAAATAAGCATATTTCCCAAAATGTCAAATTATTCCTTTTGTCCGTGTTTCACCTCACCCTCCAGTGTTCTGTGTCTCTCCAGGGTCCTCCGCCCTGTCTTGTAAGCAGGAAACCTTCCTCCTTCCCACTGTTTCACTGTGCCTTTACAGTCTACCCACATTGTTTGTGTGCACTCCATACACTTGCCACCCACTGAGCAAAAAACACACTCAAGTGGAAATTTAAAAAAAATACCCTGCAGGGCTCTGAATAGAACACAGGTTGAAGCAGTGGCATTTCCTTAATCAGTTGATGAACTGCAAGTTAAAATGTGCAGCTCTACAGTCTGCTTAGCATCAGCGGGTCTCTTGGCTTCTTGTGGTTGTTGGTTGTAAAATGAAATGTCTGCTGACACAGGCGTCAACACCAGCCGCAAACACTTTGCCTGCTTCAATTAGCAGAGCTGTGCATTACCAGACAAACCCACTGTCTCCTGGACAGTGAAAATCAATGGCTGACACTGACACCAACATTGAAACACACCAGTCCATCATCTCAACAGAGCTGCACATTGTCAGCACAGCTTCAGTTTCTCTAGAGGCTGGAGGTTTGGAATATATTACCTATAAGAAATGTGGTCATGTGCAAATGGTGTAGCATTTATTTATGAATTTAAAATTTTATGCATGTTTGTCAGCATCATTGGTGCTAAGAGGCGATACCTGTAGTGTTTCTGCACTGCACTTCCTAGAAATCACCTGTCAATCAATCACTGTGGATGGATGTTTCCCATTTCATTCAACTCAACAGCAGTGTTTAGAGCAGTGTTTAGTGTCTTTTTCCATTCATTATCTAATTCAGGCTAATCCCCTAACTCACCAAGTATATATTATAACTAAGTATAATTTAGTTATTATGTTTTTATCAATAGAGACTGTTGAGATGTGTCAGGAGGGAATTTGCATGTTCAGTCCTTAATAATACATATTTTAATCACAGAAATAATCACAGAAACATAGAAATAAAGGCTTACAGGACTTATTCATTAAATTAGTTTATTGGTTTTTGAGTGCACAATATGGTAAAAGCTGAACAGTCTTTAATGATTTGACACCATTGTCAAAACTGTCAGATAGAGTCTAAATACTAGTGGTAGTGAGGATTAGTTTTTTTATGTGAACTGGAGCAGGATTGCTGAGAAGCTCATGGGACTGGATCTGGAGTCACATCATACTGTGGACTGACTCTGATGAATTGTGGAGGTGGAGGGGCGGCACCAGTCGAGCACTGAGATGACAGATGACAGCACCCCAGCTGACAGCAGCAAGATTATTGGATGACAGAGGTCGTGGTGAAATTACGATTGGTGAAAGTGGACGTGGGGAAACACTCACAGTCAGTTGAAAGCAGACAAAAGAAGCTTAAATTAGAGAGAGCAAGAAAAGTATTCTTTCTGGTTGCGCTTCACCACATTTTAGCCTCCACAGCTGGGTGTCCTGGTGTTGACCCACCCAGAGGGCATCATCACACCCGTCCTCTTACCACCAACACCACCTTCTCACTCGCACACCCCGCCAACACCACCTTAATCTGTTAAACCAACCATCTTATGTTCTGATCTGCGGAAAACACACAACTGCATCACACCCCCACCGTCCCACCCTCCTTTATAATCCCCTCACTCTCTTTTCACACCACCCAGTGAGAATATAGTTTTTTTTTCTAGCAGACAGACAAAAAAGGCCCAGAGGTTGATGTTGGATTACACGAGGCTGATTATACTATATGCCCCCATTAGAGAAGATAAACCGTAATACTGCTGAGCTGTAACCAGAAAGGTGGAGAACATGAAAAACATTGGATTTAGAAATGGGCACACACTGAATACACACATGGGATCATGTCGGCTGATTTGAGAAGCACTTTACAATTAAATACCACAGTGGGGCTGAACCGTTTTGATTTGTGACCCTATAAAGGTGTGAGCATGCCAAGTGTGAATGCACAAGATGGATAGCTAACAGATAGCAGATAACAGTTTATCCTAATTATGTGTTGTTGTTTTTTACTATTCATTTTTTCTGTTTGTATAGAACAGACCAAATCTTTGATCACACCGTATTTGCATATTTTAGGCTACTTGGTTGAGCATTCCATGTAAAATATCCAAAAGTCACCGTAACCAATATTTTGGTGGGAGGTTTCTGGCACTTATCTATCATTATCTTGGCTGCAGTCAAACCAACAAGCTACATTTTCCATGTCCTTTCTGAAATCAAACTTTAGAGTCATCACCGACGTCATTATCCAATGAAATTATCTGAAAAATGCATTTTTACAAAGCTGAAAACAGGGCTGTTTTAGTAGCTCATGAAAAGTTAAAACAATTGTTCGACATTTTGAGAAATACGCTTTTT
The DNA here is from genome assembly GCA_005408345.1 of Macquaria australasica. NCBI lineage: Eukaryota > Metazoa > Chordata > Actinopteri > Centrarchiformes > Percichthyidae > Macquaria > Macquaria australasica. Next base: position 1,013,100 of record SEMN01000016.1, read on the forward strand.
CGCTTCCTTGCCCAGAGTCAGATCAAACTCTCTGCAAGAAAGTGAATATATCCCAAAATGATGGACCATTCCTTTAACATATCAAATGTAAAGCAGGGTGCATTGGGACATGTGCAATATTTTCCTTTCCTGTCATCTTTTGGAAATGGCCATTGAGTGCTTTGAGTGCTAATGGATCTGCATTGAATGAGGGATTGAAATTCTGGGCGGGCTGGGCCAAGTATTGATTAGAAATCTACATAAGGTTCACTGAAAGCACTCAGAGTAGTTTACATTAAGAGGTCGGGAGAGAAAAACAGCTGCTGAGGTTTTGGTTTTGAATTTCTTATTTGCTTTATTCTCGGGGGAAATATTTGATCCACTTGTCCAAAGGATCAAGAGGTCAAACTGCTGAATAGGATGTTTTCATGAGCAACATCACTGCGATCTTCCACTTCCCTATTTGATAAGGGAAAAAAAACACAAGCAAAAACATTTAAAATATCTTTAATCATTGGATAAGCTCATATAATTTACATACTGCATAATACAATTCTCCACATTAATGAACATAATCAGTTATTTGTTCAACATTTCCACTTTACAAAGAAAACATTTTTCTCCAGACACATTGCATAACAAAATGATAAAAATGCATCGTACCATGGAAACAAAAACACTCACTCAAGCAAGATACTGATTCGACTGATCCAGTGAACTGCAGTCGGTCTCTGTGGCTTTTATCTTTCAGTCCTCCAAGCTGTTTGTTGCCTAACTTAAGTTTTGGACCCGGTTCAGAGCCCAGTGTGCACTCAGTGGGGCTTATTTCAATTCACTTCCATTTCTTTGAGCTGTTTGGGATGTGAACAAAACACACACACACAGGGATAAAATATAAATAAGATTCAAGGAAAGGAAATGCTTAATGGCTCTCTTTGAGGGGCTGTCAGGTACCTAGAGACCCACGTCAGTCCCGGGATAAATTGTGCTTGTGTGTGTTTGTGTATATATAAGAGGAAGGAAGAAAACAGCAGGACACCGGGAGTGGAAGCTTCCTTTTAGCTGCATGCTGTGTGCTATGCTGCTCAGATCACTGTTTATTTCTCTGTTCGGCCTCCTGGGAGACACAACCAGTCTGTCTTTTAGCTTCTCAAAAATGGCCAATAACTTGCAGGCAAAGGGCTCTCGACAGCATTTCAGGTGGCTCATAGAGAGGATGGCTGAGCTGTGTACTAATGCAGAACAGAGCAGTGGGGAGTGTGAGAAGAAGGACTCAATATTTGGTACCAGCAATGACAATATGTACAATGATTTACTGCTGCAATGAACATGAAAAATGTGCCCTAAAATGCTGAATTCCTAATATCTTGAGGAACATAATTATCATCTGAAGGTAACACTGAATGGTTGACCATTCACCTTGCATGGCTTGTGATTTCTGCCTCTCAAGCCTCTCATTTCTGCCTCTCAAGCACTCGAAACACTGTTAATCACTCCCTTTAAAATTTCTAATTTATTACATTAGAAAAATGTTCTTTGTTGGGTGCAGAATAATCAAAATTCAGGAGCAATTAAGAGTGTTGCAAGTCATTCATAATTACAGGTTTTTTGCCCTCGGCACCTGGACAAGAAAGATGTGTATTTGTTTTGCATATGTCTTCTTTAACTTTGGACAAGACTTATCTTTTCTATTCACATATACATACTGAGCTGTCCAAGGTGATAAGAAATCTAACATTTTTTTTCATTTAGTTATTTGTTTAACCAGGAAAGCATCACTGAGATTAAAGAGATTTTGAAGAAATATCTTTTTCTTCAAAATCTCTTTTTTTCAAGGGACGTGAACAAGGAATATTAATTCTAAACTAGTGCTTTTTGCAGCAGCCAGATTAATTCACATGTCCTCAGTCAGCCTGTATGACTGTTATCTAATAGCTAATGCATTGGGTATTATGTCTCCTTACTGGTGCTATAAGTAATGGCTTTATTAATGGTTAATAAATCATTTACAAAAGCTTTATAGGTCAGTTATAAGCAATAATTAGAACAAAATTTGGCTCGCTAAGTTGTAAAAAATCCCATTGGTTGGTGTTTATCCTTTGTATTTGTTTTTGGTAATAATGCAGTTAAATGTTGATAATCCATCCATCAGTGCTCATGGGTTTCTAACTTTCTAAAATCCCATCAAGTCTGCACTTGTAAATGTTAATAAGTCATTAATCAAAGGGTTTTAATCATCAAGTCTGCTGTTGTAAGTGTTAATAAGTTGTCTGAAGAAATAATGACTTTTTCACTACTAACCCAAAATGTGTTATTATTAATGACTTATAATTGAACTATAAAACAGTAGTAAATAAGAAAAAAAAACATTAATAAAACCACTAGTTAAAACATATAATTACCAACCTTATTAGGAAGAGACACCTGAAAATGTAATCAGGAGTCATCACAAATTATATACATTGATTATTATATAATCAATATAATAATATTATATAATCAATGTATATATTATTAATACAGAGGTGTTAAACATCACTCTCATGGTTATTATTCTGCCTCTCTCTGTTAAAATGCATAACCAGTCGTCTTATCTCATCTCTTTCATCTCACCTGCCATCATTTAAACAGTACTGCTATACTACGTCTAGCACTGCAGTAAACATTGTTTTATGTAGCCACTAGAGCTGAAGCCTGCTCGGTCTCATTGTCATGGCAACCTTGTGGATATTCACTCGTCTATGTAATGTATGTTTGTCTTATGCCCAGAATAGCCAGAGGGTGCCTGGCACCTGAAGCCAAGGCAAACACATCACAAACTGGGCATCTGATAAATCCTGGACATCATAAAAGGATAGAACAGAAGGATTTCAGGGAGAAAGCCTGCCGGGTTTGTGTTTACCTCCATACCCTCTAAATAAATCTGGAAAGTGAGGAGAGGTTTTCAGCTTTGACTGAAAGGTATTTTCCACAAGCTTGCCAGTTAGTAACACTTCCATTCTTATCCATGCACACAGCAGTTATTATCCCTCTTTCAAAAACAATCAGACCACAAGTGATTTTCTCCTGGCACCTAGACTGTCAGCACCCATTAAATCTCTGCCAATGAGCGGTTTAAAACAATGTTCATATTCCAATTTTAAACTGGATGTTCCCAGTGAAAACACAGTACAACATCTTATAGCTTCAGAGAGATGCACTATAGCTTGATGTAATGTGTTTTACAGGTTTGTTCCCTGCACTAAAATGTAGGTTTTTCCATATGGTTCGACGAATTTGGAAAGAAAACCACAAACTAGCAGACAGTCTCTTTGGCATGCAATATTGCTTTACAGCCAACACATGTTAAAAAGGGAAGGAGGTTTCAAATGACTTCATGTCTATACTTTGGCTGGATAATATACCATGGTTGAAATACTTATCCAGCAATGGATAGATGCTCTTCTTTTTGAATTCAAAGAGATTTAGAGAGAAAGAAAAACAGGGGGGACAGATTTTTAAAAATGTTCCAACTCGTCCAAGAGTTCATGGTCCAGTTTGAGCACAGTTTTTCCTTGCCTGTCTCCAGGTCTGGCCTGCAGTCGCTGTTTCTGTGGTGCCGGCTTTATGGTGCTGTCTCCGGCGAGAGGGCATTGTGTGTGCATGATGTGTGTGTTGGCACAGACCAAACATTTCCATCGAACCAGTGTGGTGGTGGAAAGTAGGATGAAAAGAAAGACAGGCGGAGGAGGAGAGAGGAAACACTTCAGTGGCTCAAACAAATGGAGATGCTGAGTTTAACATCTCACTGTAGCTGCCTATAAAGATAGAATTTCTTTACAGTGAGGTGTATCAGACATCGATTGATTGGCTATAGTTGACTCCCAAGTCAACACATCATAACAACTAGTTGCATTACATATGCAAGCAGTGGCAGTTAACAAGCAGTTAACTCTTTACGTGGAGTCAAATAGCCATTATCCATTTATTGACCGTTTGCTAAACCCCCTCTCCTGAACTACGCACAACAGGCCTGTCAAGCTTTGGATTACTCCACATGTTGAAGCGGTGTGCACTGGGCTGTAGTTAGAGCAATAAGTGTAAAAGTATAATTAATGGAATGGATTAAACACACTGTTTAATCCATTCCTACTTTAATGTAAACTCAATCGTTAGCATGTCCAGCTAACTAGCTTAGTGCCCAGAGTAGTTACTTCCAAGGCAAAGAGTTAGCACATCATTAGGCTACAGGTTACGTTAAAGTTCACGACTAGCAAATCCACTGTGTAACATTTCCTCTAATAAAATAAGTCTGATCTTACGTTTTTCCTTGTAGTAGACTACCAACAGTCTCAGGTAGTCATCAAGTCGTCATTTTTAAGAACAAGTCAGCTGAAATCATTAAACTTAACCAACTCATAAAGCTAACGTGTCATTTCAGAAGTTACAAAGTATTTTGAGTTGTAAATCTTCAACGTTAACATTAAGTGCATATCTCTGTCGCGTGAGAACAAAAAGCTCGACAGGCATAATAACATAAAGGGAGTGGGGCTTAGCAAACGGTCAATTGGATGGTTAAAAATACAAAAGGTAAAATATCTTTTTGAAAAGGTCATATAAGGTAGGAGAGAGTGTAAGCCAAACCTTTTACAAGGAGCTTTTTTTGACAAAGTATACTGTAGCATAAAAGGTTATGTACTGATTATGTAATATGTTCCCCTCCATTTATCAAAAGTGTTGCACTACCCCTGCAGCATTAACATGCTTAACTGCAGACTGGTAGGAGATGTAGTAACGCTGTGATGAATGAGCTGAAAACTCCCGAAAACCTTTGGGACTCGTCTATTCTTATCCGAACCTGACAGGCCAGCTGTGCTCAGGCAGGCAGTCGGCATCTGTCTCTCTCTCTCTCTCTCTCTCTCTCTCTCTCTCTCTCTCTCTCTCTCACTCACACACACACACACACACACACCCTCTCCCTGTCAGTAGTCTTGGAAACTCCTGAAGAACAGACGAAATGATCAGATTTCATTTGCTGAGAAGAGGCTGCTTATGTAAGCCAGCAGAAAGGCTTCGAGAAATATTGCTTTTCTCCTCTGACTGTTTTAGGTCTTCCACGCATTTCTCATTATTTAACCAGTAAAGCTCTCAGCACAGGGCATGCAATATCCACCCAGCCAACATAACACATTTACCAGTCAACACTTACGTGGCGAGAGCACACAGACTGTTGGTCTAGCCATTTGTACACGCAAGCAGAGGCCAGGAGGAGGCAAAAAATAATACAAATGAAATCAGTCAAAAAAACTTGGATTATCATAACAACAGTGCAGTCATCTCAGGAGGGAAAGTACAGGCATATAGTTAAGGTTTACACCAATCAGGCACAACAGCTGCTTATAAAAAGAAAAAGAAATTCAGCCATATTCAGTATTTGCCTACAACCAGTCACGACTAGTACCTGATGCACAGAGTAGCTGTATTGCAATTCAGTGAATATACAATATTGCAGATGGTTGGTTAAGCACTGAAGGTATTAGCTCCACAAAGACACAAATGCTAGCAGTGGGTACATTATTTCTCAAACAGGGAAACTTTTACTAACTTCAGTGCTCTGTCTTCTATTTTCATATCTTCTTCTTTTTGTTCACATAGCTACGAGTCCAGGGAGAAACACGCTCACAGATTTCATCAAAAAGGTGTTTAATACTTATGTTTCGCTTTTTTTCGTTAATACTTTATCAAGTAACACTGCCTATAACCATTAAGTGTTCAGTTATATTGTCTACGTCAAAGGGTTTATACAATACTTTTAATTTGCGACTCAGACGTAATGGGTTGATAGGGGGAAACTTTGGTCTTCTACTAACTTAAATGCAGTACAATAGGCTCTATCAGTGCTGCTAGTAGTGGAGTTAAAGGTGGTGATGATTGTAGAGGGCCCACCACAGGACACATAAAGTAATTAGGGAGAATCCAGAGCGATATTCTTTAAGCTAGGTCAGAAATCTTTGTTGTGCCCCTGGGTTTTAATTATAGATTTAGTGTAAGTAGAGAAATTGTAGTTTATGGAAATTATTTTTCTGGATGAGAAGGTCAAATTATAATTCAAATCTTCTAATTTACATTGGTTGGTGTATTATGTCAAGCAATCTGAAATCATGTTTCAGCTCTCTGGCAGATCATCTCACTGTGCTTTAGAAAAGAAAAAAAAAAAGATAAGAGAAAAATCAGGGAATGCCAAGAAAGACCCTGAGAAAAACTATGACACAGGATTTTAAATTAGATTTTTCTAAGTCTGGCTAAATATGGTCAAAATCCTGTTATGTGCATCCATCTTAATACTGACATCAATGCTTTATAGAAAGATAGTGCAGTCACAGGAGGGAACAACAGGACAAAACGAGTTATTCTTTGTCTTTCAAACCCAGTGTCGTTCAACAAGGAAAGCCTCACTATGTGCATTTCACGACAGCAGTTCACTCTTCTTCTATCCTTCAGTGATCTGGTCTTTGATGTTACAGAGGGAGTGTTCAATAGTGGCTTTAGTCCCCTCTGTTATTATCCTTCTTACAAAAACGTCACATCTTCTTGCGACTGCACCCACCGCCAGTGCGCGTCGTACTCCAGATGCATTTTGCCATTCATTTTGCAAGTATCCAAGTCGATCTTTCCGTTTTTGTAAGGTTTGAGTTTGGGGCTCTGGCTGGTTCCCAGTTTCTCGCTGAGGCTGGGGCGGGTTGGGCTGCCTGTCTGCATGGTTGGTTTCTCCAGGACGCCATTAGACTTAACAGTTTGTGTCTGGGTGTTGTCCTTAGACACAGGGCTTCCTTTACCCGTCTCTGCAGCCTTGGTCCAGACCGGAGCGTCTTGCTTGGGGCCCTCTGTCTTGGCTTGGGGAGAGCTAACAGGAACAGCTGGTTTCCCAGTTCCAGGCCCAGCAATCCCAGTCCCAGTGATAGCATTGGTAACCCCAGTCCCTGGTCCACCTTTCACCTTCATCCCATTTCCAACCCCAGTTCCATTTTCATTTGCCCCAGCTCGAATCCCACTTCCAGCCCCGGTACCAGACTTCACCCCTACCCCAGTTCCTGTCCCTGCTGCTGTGACTCCCCCTGTCCGGCCCCCAACAGTAGCCTCTGAGACCAGCGGCATGGTGGAGCAAATGACCGACTCCGAGCTGGAGGGGCAGTACTCATCCATATCATCCGCCAGGGTGTCCAGGTAGCTGCCGATGGAGATGTTGTCCAGCTTGTCGTTGGGGTCCTGCAGGCTGCTCCAGGAGCCTCTCCAGGAGGTGTCGGGGCCCTCGCCCAGGCTGTACTGGCTGCTGGTTAGGCTGCTGCAGCGGCTCGTCAGCGTGCTGCGCTCCTCCAGCAGCCATTTCACTGCCTCGATGCCTTCATGGACCGCCAGCAACTGCTGCAAGATCTTCACGTCCACAGAGCGCAAGTGAGCCTACGGAGAAATAATAAAGGAAATATGGATGAAATTACAAAGAGACAATAAAGCTGCATGTTGAGGTTTACAATTATTTTCACTGTGTTCATGTTTTGATAGTTTGCAGTTTGTAAAAAAATGTTTTGATAGTTTGCAGTTTGTAAAAAAATGTTATATATGAGAACCAGTCAAACTGTGAACCTGGGGAACCACCAAGCCTCTGCAGATATTTATTTTAAGTGTTCAGCTTTGGCTCCACAGACGAGTGCAAACACTATTATAATGCTATTAAACTTTTGCAGATTACCATAATTGGAAGTAAAGTATAACAGATGCTGGCAGGTCGAGTATACGCTGCAACCATGTGGAAACAAATAAGGAAAAGGTAGAGGGGAAAAGCTTACAGATGGAAATAAAAGAAAACAGAAAGCGGGACAAGCTGGTAAAAGGGGGAAAAGGAAGGCTTAGAGAAACAAACTGTAAGTGGTGGATTAAGCTGTTTAAAAGTGTTAACAGGGAAATATGACCAACACTAACTCTGTAGGAGAAGCTGTTGAGAGATGGACATTTGATACAGTGGAAAATGTGACACATTTGAAAATAAATTCAAGAAAAATAATCTCTCTAAATACCCTGTATATGGTGCTACTACTACTCAAACTTCTATTTATTCATGATGTCATCTGGTATAATAAATAAAGTAATGATTAATCAGAAATAACAGCCACTGGTGTCTTCGAATGTGATGCGTGTGTGTGTGTGTGTGTGTGTGTGTGAGGTTGAGAAAGCTAAATGACGAATAAGAGGAAAAAGACGGCTGCGGTCATGGAAAATTCCTCCCAAGAATACATTAGCAGAGGTCTGCGGTGAAGTGCAGGGCCAAGAGGTGATATATGGCACCGACATTCACAGCTCGGCCTGATGATATCCACCCCTCTCTGCAGATAACCAGTCTCTCTCAAAGCTAAAGCATTTAGTCTTTCAGTATCTCAGTTCCCTCTGCGTAATCATTTTATTTCTTTATTACTTTTTCTGTCTGTCTCTCACTGTGTCCCCTCAGAATGTCAGCGTCTCTTTCTTTCTCAAGGCTACGGTAGCTCCGTTTTCTGGAGTCACATTGTAAAATAAATAGTTTATTAACAGTGTATATTACCACGCCATGTTTGTGTCTTTTGTCTCACACAATCATGGCTACTTTCAGACAGGTTTCATACACAATTACACCTTTACAAGTAAAAGTCCTGCATTCAAAATGTTAGATCATGAAAAGTATGTAAGCATGATCCGCAAAATGTAACAAAAGTAAAAGTACTAAATGCAGAAAAACAACAATCACAGTCAGACAAAACAGACAAAGACTGCATGTTCATACACAAACTATAAACTGTATGTTGTAGAGTGTAACTGTATATGATTCTTATTGATTGTGTAAGGGGTAATTTTACAGCAAAACTTGCATATAAATGGTCAAAATGGCACATGTAGCAGTTTTACTAATGTAAGGTAGAAGTGCAGGAACCTTAATTGACTAAGACCTTTGCTCTCTGACCTTTCGGGGTCTTTGTATACCTCTTTTATTTCCAATAAAGGGTCCTTATGACCTTAAGTCAATAAAACAGTGGAGAGGAACGTATTGATTCTTCCAACCTGCCAAGTTATTTATCTCTTGGTCCTGCATAATGTTAGCGTAGATGGTTATGCCGCCAGTGGAGTGATGCATCATTGTAGATTTAGTCCGTATGATTTTCCTGTCATGATCTTTGCTTAAAACACCTACAAAAAAAGCAAAAAACCCTCGACCTGTCAGTGTGTTTGAGAGGCAGAGATTCTACAAGGAAAACACTGTCTACACAGAAAATAATACCTCTCACACATTGTCTCTATGCGTAGGTGGTGGATGAATATGTTTGAACCAGTCACCATTCAGGACAGTGAGCACTGCCGGCTGTAGGGTAAAACTACTTTATCACATTTAGTCCTCCAATTCAGTGTCATCCCCTCATCTTTCTTATCCATTGTGGTTAAAGTCATACTGTAGATGGGTGATCAGTGGTTTCCGAACTGTTGGTTGGACGCCCCCAAGGGGTCCCAAGATAAAACTGAGAAGTCACATGATGAAAATCTGTTACACAAATTGTTGTTTTGTTTTTTCTCTCTCTAATTTTTTGCTTTTCATGTGAAATATTGGACACCTCTTCAGGCCTCTAAAGATCCTTCAAATTATACAATCAGAGAAGGAAAATTCCCCCTTTGGTTGCTCAGTGCTCAAGACTTATGTCTACATTCAGGCCATTGCATTTCCAGGAGTCAAAAGCCACAAAGGATGGGAACCATCACTTTAGATAAGACTGCATCCTCATGTTGAATCTGGGTGGGTTGGCTCCTGTTACTTACAGCTGACTATGTTATCCATGCCAGATTTATCAATAGCCATCACAGCTTATTGTAATGTGGCCCTACATCATTAGCCCAAACACTGTCACTTAGTGACCTCTTAGATTGCCTTGAAACCTTCAAATTGGTTGTTTATATGACTCGCGAGGATTTACATTAATTCCTTAGAGGCCAAAACCAAAACCACAACCACTGCATGCCTTACCCAAAACTTAACCAAAGCACGGCTTTAATTTTAACCAAAAGCCAAGTCTTAATCCAAAAATACGTAGATGGTTAAGCTTGTGGGAACCAGCTTTTTGTCTTCAGATGGGAGAAAAGTCCCCACAAGGCTCAAAACAACACACTCCAGATTACACCTTGACACAACATGCTAGCACTTACCTGCATAAAAGAAAAAAGTCCTAAGCACTGCAGCTCTCTGAACACGCATTTAGGTGTATATTGGGGAGGTTTGCACTTGAGTTTATTGTAAGTCGCTTTGAACAAAAGAGCAATACAGTAGAGTTTGTTTAGAGGAAAGCAAAGGCAAGTGTGTTCAATGAATTGCAGAATCTGCTGATGCCAAAGTCACACTGTACGCTAAATTACAACTGGCAGACACAGCTCTAACAACATGAGATGAAGGGCAAAGAAATAGTGTGAGATAAAAGGGAGACATAAAATAGACAATAAATATATAAACGTCTGTATCTGCTTATTCATCCCATCATCCGCCTCTACTGTACATGAAACACACATAAAAGCACACATCACATGATTGCAGGGAGGAGTTGCCAGACAAAGAAGAAGAACTAAAGATCAACAGCCCCAGCTTTCTGTCCGTGTGTGTGTGTGTGTTTGTGTGTGGCTGTAAACACGCTGACGTCCTCGAGCACAGTCAGACGTTTGGGGTGGGGTTCAGGTTTGAGGTTTGAGGTTTTTGTCGGCTGGCAGAGACTGAGTGCCTAATGAGGGTGGCAGTAAAAGTAGCTCCATGCCTGTCAGCGCTGAGGTGGCACAATGCTAACGAAGCTGAGCGCTCCACCAGTCTGTGCTCACTCTGCTGCTGAGCTCGGCCTGTCTGACAATATTGGATCCACTAAATTCACGGTTGCTCTCACACTTCAATGCTTTACTCATTCTTCGTTAACGGGAAGGCTGCATTTGACTCCATATTTTATATTCAGCAAAAACCAGTTGCGATGGATGTGTATTTTAACCAAACCAAAACTATTTAAAAAAGCTGTATAATACTATGTCTGTGAAATACATGCAAGCAGTGTGTATTCTGACTCTACTATAATATTCAGGATGCCGTCTATCAGTAAACATGTATGTAAAAGGAAATTAAAATATGTGAGTCGATTAATCAGTATGTCAATCATCAGAAAGTATTGATTCATTCATCAAAAATGCCAAATATTCCCTGGTTCCAGCATCTCAATTGTGAGGATTTGCTGATTTTCTTTCTTATTTAATCTTTTTTATCTAGTTTTTAGTCTAGCTTTTATTTAACTTTATTTATTGTCTAAATTTTGTTTTGTTTTTATTATAACTTTTAAATCTCTTTATTACATTTCATCGTTTTTATTTTTTATCGTGCATTGCTCTCAAATTCTTGTTTTTTGTTGTTGTTGTTGTTGTTTTTATGGTCTACACTTGTTCTGTCTTATCTTATCATCTGTGAAGCACTTTGAACTGCACTAACCTGTATGAAAGGTCCTATACAAAAGAAGTTTGACTGATATCATAATACCATAATAATATAGAAAGAACAGTTTCAGTGATCAAATGTAAAATAAAAATCAGAAATAAGCCAGATTAGTTAATTTTATTATAATGCAAGACTAGTGCTGCTTGTGGTCTTATTAACAGCAATGCTTTAAAATCAGTGTGTTATTGAACTAGATATCAACATTGTGAAATACAAAGACAATATTACATTGTGTTACTAAATAAATATATGCAAATATGTCCTTTATGTTTTTTTTGGCATCAAATTAAAAACGCCTACGTGCTCGTCCTTGTGCCAACGGTGGAATCCATCCAGTTTGCATGCAAGCCAACTGTGTCTTGTATTGTGTGCTGCTCATGATTTCCAGATTAAGTTCCAGCCTTTAATTACATGATGAAGTCAAACGTACTCATTATAGGGAGGATCCACTCAAACGAAAAGGTCAAAAAGGGGTCAAAAGGTTTTAATGTGACACCAGTCAGGATGAGAGCAGGGTGGACGTCCGGGACTTTGCAGCCTTGAGGATTGAAACATCATTAATCATCTTTTCTCATTTTTGTGCCATCAGTACACCAACAACCAAACTGATTTCAGTTTTTCCAAGCGCCTCCTGGCTGATCCATAGGATCCTGCCCTTTTATATCTGGTTCATGACGGCATGTGTGTGCACGACAAACTATATTCAGCTAAATATCAGTCTTTATTCAAAATAAACCTGCGACTGAGTGAGATTTCACTTGGTTTCAGGATTTGTCTTAAGTCAAATGACATTTTCATTTTAATAGCTAAGTAATCTGCCTTATTCTGAAACTTACTTCTACTAAATTCATCAAGTGAAACACTGCTGATATGTATATTACCAGTATTAATTAATTTTAAGATAAATACGATTATACAAGTAAATTAAACTTAATGTTACACATATACATTTAAGTAAAAACAATTAGTCTACTAACTGATCAACTGAATGGTAATCAGTGACAATAGTGGACAAGTCATGTGCCTCATGTGAGGCTTCAGTATCTTGTGAAATGTGAGGATTTGTCTGCTTCTTTAACGTTTGTTTCGCTTTAAAATTAGTATTTTTAGGGTTCTGGATCATTGGTCAATCAAAATCAGCAACTTGAAGACATCACTCTGGGATGTGGTGACAGGCATTTACCATTATTTCTGACACTCTATCAACTAAACAATCAGTTCATTTCATCCAAAAAATGCACAATAGATAAAGCAACATTGAAAATAAGTAGTTGTGGTCCTCATATGTGTGTAGGTGCACGTACTTTGGAGCATGTGGTGCCTCAGTGTAACACAGCTGAAACACCCACAGGAGAAGATGACGGATGGTTACACTTCAGTGATTTGCTCTGCACAAGGGAATTCAACTGAAGGTGTGTTTCAATCAGATTCTGACCTATTTCTACCACTTTGAAAGTAGAAGGAACCAGCGAGAACCATGAACGTGCCAGGACTGCACCAGAAGTCTCTTCAACAGCTTCACGCTGTGGACTGATTGTTGGAAAGTTTACTATTATGGATATTTTGTCGGACTTTGGTTTTCTGTCAGATTGTAGTTTTCCTTGGACACTTTCTTGGACATTTTTTCCGTCAAAATGTGGATTTTGTGGCAGAGCAAATTGTGGTGCAGTGTTTTGGATCACATGGTTTGGACCATGAAACAAACTGTAGCTACAGCTGCTGAAAAATTCTGACACACTATACATAACAAGTGATTGTTATTTTTAAACGTTGCAATGTAATTTCTCTGCATACCAACAACAAACAAAAGAAACTCACAAGCGTGACACCAGATGCTTCGTCATCTCTGCTGAAGTTATGAACTGCAGCTTTTGTTCCCAGATATTTCTTTGTCAGCATAACTTTTCATAACATAACACATGACCTGATACTAACTCCATATCTTAAAGGATTAAAGTGCTACAATTTAGGTCTTATTTTTGCAGTTTTGGTCATCATTCTAATCTGTAGTAATAATATCTTTGGCTTGTTTACAACCAGTCTTGGCTGACTGCCTGTGTTTTCGTGCCCCATCTGTCTTCGCTGTAGCAATGAACTCATCTTGGTGTGTGCAATGTTATCATACTCAAAAATGACTATGAAAATAAAACCCAACTTGTAATAAAACATAATTATCCTTGAATTTTTATTTTAGATGTTATCGTAGACCAGCTTTCCCTCATAAATATTCAAAATTAAGCAGCGAGGTGCTGCAGAATCTGATCAGATCATGCTCTTATTTGGGGGAATGTTAAGTGTAAGGATGCATTTTCAATCATGTATTGACAAATTGAGTGTCTAAACACAGACGTACGTATGCATGGCTGTAGCGTGATCCGTGACGCAGACTCTCCCATGTGGCGAAAACAGCTTCCCAATGTCACACAGCTACCTGACAGACTGCTGAATCACTGCCAGCAGGGACAGCGCGAACAATCACTCGTTCTCTCATACACCAGCAAAATTCTCTCTCTCTCTCTCTCTCTCTCTCTCTCTCTCTCTCTCTCTCTCTCTCTCTCTCTCTCTCTCTCTCTCTCTCTCTCTCATCTAACTGAGGCCGTGTGCAGACATACGGCAACCTTGCAGAGTCCCTACAGTCTCAACAGGCAGCAGAAGGTCGGCCCTGGCTCTCCATAAACCTCCAACTGCTCCATCTGTCTGTGTTCACCTCTGAATGCTCCGTAAAATATCTTTTACATTTCTCTTTTGTGTTTCTGTACTTGACTGATCTTTGTCCCTCTCTTTTATTCTGTTTCTACTTTTCACGACATGTTTTGGATCGCAACATGCAGGATTTTACTGCGCGGTACAAGTCAGACCAAATGAAAATAAATGTTTCAAAATACTGCCTGGAAAATATTCTGCTGTATTTTTGTCCTGATTTCGGAACTACATTTATTAAAACATACTTGGGAAAACAAATTAGAAGTAAATAAACATAATTTCTCTGAGACAGGGTTGAAAACTAAATGTTATGGACAAATAAAGGAGCTCAGGTCATTTGGCAATGATTTCATTAGACAAAACCCTGCACTGACTGTCTTTGAGGAGATAGCCAGTAGCCAGATAGACAAAGACGACTGAGATTAAATAGACTAGATTTTGATTCCCTACAGCTCATCTGCCCAGAGGTGGAAGACAGAGACAGAGAGCGACACAGAGAGAGACAGGCAGACATGAACAAAAAAGAAGAATGACATACCCCGAGTAATAACACAGCATTCACCCTGTACATCTCCCTTTGATAGCTGAAATACAGGTGCTGATCATGTATGAAATGCACAAAGCAGCTGGTATACAAAGGGCCTTTAGTGTATGTGTGTGTGTGTGGCTGACTGCCAGTCTTGTGTGGTTTTAAAGGAGTGTCTCTGTATCCAGAAAGTCTGTTTAGATCAGTGGAGAGCGTGTCTTCCATTAGACAGCTGGAGAAAAGACAGAAGCTTTAAAACTGCTCCCGCAGAGATGAACAACAACACTAAAATCATTAATAACAACATTTATCTGCCTTCAGCTCACTGTGCTGTAAAACGGTCTCTACCATACTGAGACATAAGCATTGAGAAAGTGTGTGTCTGCACAGTATTTGGGGTATATGTTAGCAGACAGCCTGAAGCCAGATATCAGACAGCCAAGAAGATCACACCAACAGCCTTTTCACTAATGAAGTACACTTTCTATATGTGTCAGCCATCTTTTTAGATCTCTTCCTTCCTCTCTCTGACATATTAGTGCAGGAACAATAATTAATCAATATAACAGCAAAACATTAATTAGTCGAACAACAGAAATTGAATTAGCAACATTTCTGATAATCAATTATGTGTTTCAGCCATTTAATTGCTTCTCAAACATGAGGACTTGCTGCCTACTGTTTAATACCATGTTTAAATCCCTTTAGAGCAATTGGAAGACATTCCACTGGGACAGACAGTTTTCACTATTTTCTGACATTTTATAGACTAAACAATCAATTGAAAACAGATTAATTGTTGATGAAAATAATCAGTCTGGTAAGCAGTGATAAATATTAGGTTTCATGCCAGACCATCTTTATAAACAGCAAACTGTCCGTCACCATTCCTTACATTTTTTTAAAGATACCCTGTGCAGTATGTATTGTGTGCATCCTTAAGGTCGGACAAACGTGTTTAATGTAGTTTATTGTTCATAAAACAAAGCAGAGATGATTTTTTTTTTAACATTTTAAAACCTGCATTGTTGACATTCACGTTTGCTAACTAGCAATGCATTGCTATGTTTCTTGGTGTTACCACCACGAAATAGCATGAAACCACTGGTGGAGTGTAACTAAGTACTTTTACTCAAGTACTGTACTTAAGTACAATTTTGAGGTACTTGTACTTTACTTCAGTATTTCCATTTTATGTTACTTTATACTATATTGGAGGCAACTATTGTACTTTTTACTCCACTACATTTACTTGATAGTTTTAGTTACTAGTTACAGATTTCGATTATTAATACAAAATATAAATCGACTAATAAATTGTGATATATTACAATAGGTTAAACTACCAGCTGCAACGTTAACGTAGTGTACACATTAATGCAGCACTAATTATTATCCAGTAATATAACATACGTTTCTGAAATGGGCCATTCTGCATAATGAATGTGTTTACTTTTGGTACTGTATGTATATTCTGATGCTAATACTTTTGTACTTTTACTTAAACTAAGGTTGTGAAGGACTTTTAACCACATGCCACATGAGTATCACCACATGCCCAAACAAAACGGCACCCCGCTCATCAGACAATTGTTCCATAGCATTGCTAGTACTTCTACGTAAACTAGACATGTAAAGGGAAAGACATTGTACAACAACTGCCTTGTATGTGTTAAAGGCAGTGTGTTTGTTCCAGTCAAACATACACTGTAAGGAGTATTAGAAATGCAGGATAACATCCTGTTTTTCTTGACAGTTAACAAGAAGCAGAGCAACATTTCATTACTGGTGGTGACACAGTGACAACATGGCCCACACACACACACACACAGACACAGACAGACGCACACACATCCTTGATTTTACAGTAGACAGATGCTGCAGCCCGCCATCACCATGTTGTGCAGTTATAGATACAGATAGAGTAACAGATGACACAGGAACACAGGAGTGAATACAGCAGAAAAAGTGAGAGAAAGAAGCGGATATTAGCCTACTACTTAACATGCTGTGAGTGTGGAGGTGGAGGTGGAGCTGATCAGTATGACAGAAAGTGTTCAGCATCAGAAAACAGTGAGAAAACATCCAGGGACCAGATTAAGTATGCGCGCACAAGTGTGTGAGCTTTTCCATTTAGCATTACTCTGCAGACACTCTGCATGTGCGTTACTGCACATCTTACTAAGCAGATTTCTGTTGAAAGTGCAATGCTCAGAACTCTTCTTCTGCACTCCCATTACACTACACCACTCTCATAGATGAATGAAACACACACACAGAGAGAGGAGGAGCCCGGCTCTGTGCTGGAAGTTTCACTCCCCTCCAGTTAGGAAGTGGCTCTTTATCACTTCTCCCTCAGTCCTCCCTCCTTTGCAGCAGACCTGATTAATGGCTAAAACTGTTAACAAATCAGTCTGGCCCTCTGCTCTCGACAGATTTATAGAAACTCTCTGGATGCTTTGTGAATCCAAACTGGGTGCGTGGGTCAACTATACACTTGGGCGGACATCAGTGTCTGGGGGTTACAACAGTTAATTTCTCTATAACATTCCCAATTTGATAGCCTAATAATTTATATCATTCCCTATGAAATGAATGGGCTGACGGAAAGCTTGGAGATGTGATATCGGCCTGTGTCTGGTCTGATTTTGACAAAAATGGGAGGGATGATGTTACTGAATGGATCCAAACTGGCGCCACCAATATCATATTCAGATATATTTCTTCTTCTAACCTGGTATTTTATTTGTTTAGCCATTACTTTTACACATTGAGCTGTCAAATGGACCTGCATTCCTTTATGCTGCCAGCAGTGGATGATAAGGGATATGTGATGGGGCTGTTAAGGCACCGCTACTAGCGTGAATGTTGATGGAGGACTGAAAACACGTCCTTGAAGAATGGATTAATTTGGGACCTTGAATGTAGTGGAAACACTCAAAATGTATGTTTTCTTGCACTTGTTTTTGTTACTTTGTGCATAAAAGACCTAAGGTAAAATGCCATGAATTTTGAAAAAGAGAAGATGAGATGAAGGCTGACTATCACACATTCTTCTTGACGTTGTGGTGCCTGTTTCTGCTCTTTCTATTGTCAACAAAACTTCCAACAACCAAAAAGTAAGGAATAGAAAGAGCTGAGGTGCATGTAACCATATGTCACTGTCATCTCTATCATCAAAGCAGCTGTGAAAATCACCACAGGGCACGAGTGGATCAGATGAGTCAAATGCATTTATTAAAAAAGCCATATGAAATGCAGCAATGAAATGCCATGATGTAAAGTTACTGGTGTCATCATATCATTCACACTTTGTTTTTCTGAAATTTAAGAAATTCCCTTAAAACGTATGCAACATTTGAATAGAAGAATAATATAATGCAAATTCTTTCATGAAATAATGTGAATTTTTCCTTTACAATAACATGCAATAGGTTTTTAATATGCTGACACATATGGTAATGCATTATGTATCAATGTGTCATCATATAATTTAATAATATGAGATATGATGCATCTCATCTAATCTTATCCCCATAAGTAGCATTAATGTGACATGCAGTATATATGCCTAAACTGCACATACTAGTTAATGTTGTGTAAATTCAACTAAACTAAACTAGATTATAAGCACCATCTAAATGCAAGATATTGTCAAGTATTAAAAGAGCCAAATAGTATTTATAGGCCCACATTCCTAAAAGTACAGCTGATAATGTTTCTTCAGGAAGTGTTCAGTTACAGTGGGACGAGGACTACTTCCTCTTTAGGACTCTCCAGACTTCTAGAGATTATCTGGGCTGCCAACGCTGGAGTTTCTATTTCTAACATGTGACCAAACTGATAATATGTTTTGGATGTTTGCATGCAACCGATGTGTTTTGGCGAAGCTCCCTCAGAGGACAGCTTGTTTTGTTTGGGAGTTTGGTGGTGCACGACCACAGGAATGTATGATATACATGATCACAGGCGGGAAAAAGTAAAATGTAGAGTGGTGTATTATTGCTACAGACCTCCACTGCTTGGAGGAAGCGGGGTCTATGTAAACAAGAGAGATATTTGTTTAATGGAACAACTCAACCACTGCTCGATAGGAAATAATCTGCTGTCAAAACAAAGAAAAGACTTGGCTGGACAAAAGAACAACATCTGATTGCAGTTCGTAAGCTTCTACATGTGATAATCACTTAATATGTGAAAAACAATATATTTTAGAGGGATGATGAACCAATATATCACACTAAAACTCCCAGTATGTACAGAAATAAAGTGATGCCATACCGTAATTTATGTGAATGGTGGGATGAGTGTTAACCACCTGACAATAGATGGACAATGAATCCATCACGTTTCTACAGGCCTTCGGTGGTGAACTCATTTCCTAGCAACCGCAGGTATCTGCAGCTGTCGGCATGGTGATGAGCAGCTTGAATTACTGACTGAGTGAATTAGAAGAGACTTCACGTTTTATCATTCAAATCACAAATATCACTGACGCATTTCATACAGTAACATCTATTTAGTCGCAAACTCAATCAAAGATGAATAAAGATTCTTGGTATCATCATACAGTAATTCTCTAACTGTGTGGTAGATTGTTAGATACCTTAATTCATTATAAGACTAACTGCAATTCATTCTCACTCTGGATGGCCTGCGAATTTGGGAAAAAATACGCTTACTTACTTTCTTGCCAAGAGTTAGAGACCCTGTACTGGAGCCTACCACTCCGTCTCCGCTGGTTGCCTGGCAACTTCATGGCGACCACAAGACTCCAGGAAATCACTACTTCCGGCCAAAAAAGTAGTCTGGCACATAACCCTTAAAATATGCACAACAACTTGGTTCTTCTACAGATTGAACAAACAAGATATATCGAGTTAATTAATGAGCCACAGAGATTGAGGTACGCTGATTTTATCACCTTTGGACAGAGCCAAGCTAGCCGTTTCCCCCTATTTCCAGTCTTTATGCTAAGCTAAGCTAATCTGCTGCTGGCTCTGTAGCTTCATATTTACGGTACAGACATTAGACTGCTGTCAGTCTTCTCAGCAAGAAAGAGTGTATTTAGAGAGAGTATATTAGCTACAACTATATGACTGTGCTGCGTAGTTTTCAACCATCCCTGAGTCATGACAAACTGATCTGCTGGTAAATGTTTAAACCTTCACAACAACAGCGTCAAGTGGAGCAGGATCTTACCATCAATATGACATGTCAGTACTGTGGTGACTTCAGTGAATGCCACATCCTGGAAAACAAGAGTCTGCCACACGTCCCACAGCCTGTGCCACCACGCAAGCGCACGCACACACACGCACGCACGCACACGCACGCACACACACACACACACACACACACAGAGAGAGTCGACTAAAGCACTCTTACCATCTCCATCTTCAATTTCCTGATCTTTTCGTCCAAACTCTTCTTCCCCGTCTCCTTACTGGTGTCGTGCGCGGTGGTCAGCTTGGCGTCTCCCCGGAGAGAGGACGCGTCTTCCCGCATCCACCTGAGCAAACCCTCGGGGGTCTTCCGGCCAATTTTCACCTCTATGTCTTTCAGATCTGGGATGGTCTCGCCGGCGGTGCCTTCGTCCATCGTGGTCGTGCGTTTAAACGGAAAAGATCCACAGGACAGAGATTACGTCCCTTTCGTTTCTTTGTTGAAATCGTTGCCCGTCAAGCTGCGAGAGTCACTTCCTATAGGACTGTGTGGCATCCTATGCGACTCCAGCTGAGTTCGACCGCGCCAGGAGAGAAAAACACTCTGACAGCATCAACACAACAACATGTGGTTATCCCAGCACACTGCTGCTCGCGGGAATTAGTATTTTAACTGTATTATCATCTGGCGTCAAATTGATGAAGCCCGTATGTTTAAACAAACTGAAAGCAGAACATTTTTTTTTCCTTTTTCTAATTTTCTGTTTATTTCCCGTGGCTTGTTGACTGGTTCCTCCACAGTCTGGTCTCCAGAGTCCGGTGGAGGCTGGTGTGTCTTGTTTGAGATCCCTAAACTGAGCTACATTGCGCAGATTCCACCTGCATGATGACAGCGACCAGCAGCCGCAGAGTGCGAGAGGAGACCCCAGACTGTCAGCCACCTACAACGGCATCACATAGCTTCCGGTACGGCTTTCAAAATATAACACGAGTAGAGGAACACGTTGGATTTGAGTATTGTGAACTACCAAAATAAAAAAATAACAGCTCCCCCGTCTGAACTGAACAGTTTACTAAGTTCAGATTTTAAGTAAGTTAATACAACAGTGTAAAAATACTCCTTCACAAGTAAAAGTCCTTCAAAGGTAAAACTACAGAAGTATTATCAACAAAATGTTCTTAAAGTAGCAAAAGTAAAAGCACTTCTTGTGAAGAAAAATGGCCCCTGTGAGCGTTATGGTAATAATATATGACATTATTAGATTTTTAATACTGATATATCAATGTATAAGAAACGACAGGCAGCCACAATATAACAGAGTTGCCAATTTATTGGTTACACCCAGATAAATCTAATGCAACCCCACACAACAGCCTGCCTTTATGAGGCTTAATTTACAAGCTCTCCGTGTAAAATGCAAAAAGAAGCTGCTAATCCTTTTAATGGCCCTGATTGTTTGTAATCAATAGTTGTTGTAATGCAGACTCAAAATAGATGTTTTATTAATGATGTACTAACAGACTTGCCAGCCTTGATCCACACACATCAAGCCAGCGTACCTATTAGAGCACCATGTCATCAGCTAAGATAAGGTCAGGCCAATGACTGGACCATCAAATAAACTGTCTGCACACATGTATTACAAAATAAATTTTAAAAACGACACACACGTCTAATTCTTTTGTACTCAAAATGTCTTAATGAACATCAGTTTTAGACAAAAGCACACTCTGTGGCACAAATACCAACCCTTAATCCATTACATATTGTCATCTAATTGAACAGCATGAACAGGCATATATACTTCCATCCATTCTGTACTTATAAAAGCAAAGCAAGGCTCAATCCAGGCAATACTAAATCTTTTACATATACGCTCAGATCCAGCTGTTTTCAATTTATGTCTTTTGATTTTTGCCACTGTTTTTTGGGGGTTTTTTTTCGCAAAAGCAGAAATTAAGGTTGCAATATGTGTTGCAGCTGATTTCAGATCATTTCACTGAGAAGCTGTTTAGATGCGGCAGAGTCCCTGTGGGGTGGGATGGATGAAGAGGCTAATCAGTGTAATGAAGTACGACAGATGTCTGTGTTACTTAAGACTATCACATTACTCTTAATACACTTACACACGCTCACACCCCGTGGCTCTACATGACAACCTTCTCCCAGCCTACACAGACTGAGTCCAGGCACATTTTTCCCAGGCCTGGATGTCCTCATGTGGAACCACGAGCACTGTGGCTGCCATAATGCATCAGGTTAAAGCTCATGGTTATGAGACTGGTGGAGTGATGTATTGTATTGGCAATGGTTTGGGGCAATAGAGATTAAATGGAAATAGACATTGTCAGTTAGAAAATTCAATAAGGTGAATGGTGACATTTTCCTTATGGCTTGGGAGGGAAAGCATTTTAAAATTTGCTAACTAATCTATATCTGGGTAATGTTTTATTATTAAGTGCTAAGTAACAAACACATGGCTAACAAGTTCTTTAAACATCCCGATGATTTTTACCCATGATGGAATGCAAGTATGACATTTTATGAAAAAGACAATCCTGAAAGAATACAGTCCGTCATCATTTTTGGTAAATTTGCTATGCTAAGAGTTCCTGAAAATGTTGCATGCTTACTGTATAAGTCTACATACACACAGAGACAGTATAAAGAGACATTCAGAGGTTTAATCTGCAGTCAGAGAAGGCCTCTGGAGAGCTGAAGTGTTGCTTTTCACTGTGAACACTCAGAGAGAAGCTGACTAAAAGTGGAAATACAGTCATAGTCAACAGTAATGAAGTGGCTTAGAAAGGCAGAGAGTTTTCAGTTACAGTATAAACACTAATTAAACATACAGGTGTATCTCAGGGGAATAAGGAATAAGAGGGAATCTGCAGTAAAAAGGGGGATGGACATCTGCATTAAAAGAATTTTGTTAAAAGCAGGATTCAGGATCTAAAGTGGATTAGGACTGTCTCACTCTCTATAATATGATATATTATAATATGGAATGAGAGCACAAGTGAGGCTACTTTTCTTCAGTTTCAGATGGAGAACATACAGTATAATACATACTGAATCGTTAAATCCCTCCATTCTTTGGCTTTGGCTTTGGGCCAGTGTTACAACAAGATAGTGAAGGTGTAACAAAGGTATTAATAACCAAGGAGAGCTCAGCTTAGAGGGAGGGGATAGGAAGGTATAAAGTCTGGATTAATGAGGCTTTCCTGTGATCCTATGATCCTTTTGTATTCAGTGTCACATCTCGTGAGGGGCCCCAAATTTCCCACTTATGCTCCTGTCAATGTAAATGTAATGCCTCTGCAGAGCAGGATTTCGGAGAACTTTGATGCAGCGAGGTTGTCATCGTTGCTGTCGCTCATACTATTCACAACACACCAGACAACCTTTCTATTCTCATCCCTGACTGTCTGTATATTGTTCTTCACCAGTTATACACTGTCCTTTGTGCCAGAAATTAAGATAGAAACCAAAACAATTATGTAGGTTAACAAGGGGTTAGTTTAAAAGCAAAAGGACCTTTATCAGCATGTAGGACACATATCCTAATCCTAATACCGCTAAGGCTACAGGGATTATAAGGGGTCAACATCTTCCCCATAATACCTTTGTTTTGTCTCTTGGCTGCTGGAATGTAAAATCTATCATCTAAATTGGAGCCTTTATGAGCAAAACGTTGTTTAAATCCTGTCTTTGGCTCAGAGGGTGCACAGCCACACAAACAAGCATCTGTAATCATGTTACCATGCAATCAGCCTGGTATCCATGATGGCCACCATGGCAACGGTTGCCGAGAGGAGAAACATTTTCAGGTTTCTGTACACCCACATGATAGAAAAGTCTGCCCACGAGGAGGCAAATCTGCAGTGCTAAATACACATTATGCAACACACTCTGGGAGTAACTCCATCTCTGTGTTTCAGGGGCAGCATAGGTCATTCAGCACTGTTCAAACCTGAACGAGGCATCAGTGTGTGGGTTTGCATGTTCTCACCATATTTGTGTTGGTTTGCTCCAGGTGATCCAGTTTCTAACCCCATCAAAAACATGTTTGTTATTAGAAATACTCCTCTCACTGACCTGTGAGCCGATGGTCCACTGTTGCTAGCTGCATTCTTTTCCTGCAAACTTCTACCTTTTTCAGACAGGACTCACTCATCTTTCAAACTGCTGTTTTCTCCTGAACTCTTCAGAACACCTGGGCCTCCTCCATCTTTGAGTAACTGTTTGATTAATCTAACATCATCCTGCCCCTACCCCTCCAGCTTGAGCCCCCGTCCTACTCGGGACTGTGATGAGCAGCTATTGGACTTTTAAAGTCCTCCTCCACTCAGAAATGTATTTAGCTTATTGTAACTTAATTTTGATGTTTGACCTTCACTGTGCAGAATGATGCATCTGCAGACTTTGACACACACACATTTATCTGCTGGAAAGGGAAAGTTTCTCTGTGCTCACGTTAAATATCAGTTTACGACCAGTGCGGATGAACATGATTTTGTGACATCACAACTAGTTTGGAAGCCAATCACGGTCCGATATGCAACTTACAAAAGTGATATGGAAACCTGAAACATTTACACACACACTGGGAATGGACTTCATTGAAGTAGAAGACATTTTGTTTTCAGCCGTTAACTTTTTATATTAAAAATATTTGAATATTCATAGATTCTGGATTTTTAAATGAGTAAATGCAATTCTAAGAATATTTAACTATAAGTTATCAAAGTTTATTTGTGGAAAAAAACATGAAACAAATTATTGAAAAGATGAGTATTTTTCTATTTCTTAAATATCTCTGTTTTCATTATCTAACTATGTTTGTAACAGTGTCTGTGATAGTTTGACTGAATACTGTGCAATATGCTGATATGTTGACTGGGGAGCAGCCATGAGACATGTTTTTTGTTGTATGGAAACGCAATCTTGGCATTTTAATGCATATGACAATATGACATTCATCAAATCCTTGCATATCAACCAGCAGTACTCTCTGGGACTTGAATTTTATATTGGTCTTGTTAAATCTAAATAGCGATTACTATAATCCTACTGGACTTTTTTGTAATTGATTTGTTCCCACCTACGGCTATTATTGCACCCTGGCTGTCAGAGGAGGGCTGATCTCTCTTTGAATTATCCTTCCAGAGGTCTTGTATGTGCTGAAGCTTTGTGAAGTTTTTCCTTGTCTTCTTAGAGAGCTTGCCCTTGCTTGGGAACCACTTTTGATGTGGGCCTGTAAAGCCCACCAAGACACTGCATGTAATAGTGGACTTACACTCTGTTTTGTTTCACTGTCTGTGGAACAAAACTTGTATTATGTGTTTATCATAATACAAGTTTACCCTCTGGTGGAAGAGTTTGGATTTGTATGCAGAAGCATTCAGGAAATAAATGTGCTTATCTTGTGTGTATCTGATCTTGTAAGATAATATTGTGGCTTGCAGGATAACAAGGATTTGCGTCAGTTGCTTTTGTTGACATCTCTAGGTGTTTACACTGTTAACAGCTCATCATACAGCTGCATGTTTTTCTTTTGATAATCAACTCATTTGTTATGTTTATATGAAATAGACTTTTCGTGGAAATTAAAGGTAATTTAGAGTTGTAACATGAAATTGGAAGAACGCTTCATTGAGTTTCCTTCAGTATTTCAGTCACACTGATCCTGATGGTTCACATTCTTCTGTTGGGTACAGCAGGCAGGAGCAGAGGGGGTTAATTCAGAACGGATTTTATGGAATGTTAGTTGGTATTTCTGTTAAAGAGCCAAATAAGAAAAACAAAAAGCAAAGTCATGACAACTCAGAAGTGATGTTATTTCCTTTTTGAAAAAGAAAAAAATGAATAGAGATGATTAAGATTTTATGTTTTTATGGATAAGATTCAAAAGGGGAACTTGATACAAGAAAAAGTTTGTGGGGAAAAATATGTATGCATAGTTATACACCATCTCCCCCTTACACTCTATTCCACTCCCTAGTCACTCCCAAGCCTAACCTGTTCAACCTGTCTGCACTGGGATGACAAGAGTGGGTGGTTGAATTATGTCACAGTAGATTGTAACTGTAGGCTGAGGAGGCTGAAAGGTATTTTCTTGCGTAGGATCTTAGGTCAAAATATATGAAAGCAGAATTTTTTATCGTATTTCTTAAAGTTTCTTCTTTTTCTGTTTTAAATAAAAGGTGGAGCAGGAGTCCATGGAGGCAGACAGCACAAAGGACATTGAGTCTCTCATGGAGGACATGGACTACATCCCCGGCCACTTCCACCTGGACCTCAACCTCAACTGTGACCCTGTTGGGCCTGTGAAGCTGAGACTCAGGGACACTTATCTAAAACAGGAGAGCCTGCGAGGCGAGCTAGAGGCTGAAGCTGGATATCTACAGTACGCTGTCCGAAATCTGCTGGGTCTGCTGGCTTTTCACCTCGAACAGCTGGACATGGCTGAGGAAATATTCAGGTGATAATACACTTTTACACACTTTTTTTTTTTTTAAAGGCCGCATATTCAGAATATTCACTAAGCAAGAGGCCTCATTTTGCGACACTGTTGAAGCATGATTTCACAAGCGATCTTGACTAATAATGTGTTTAAGATTCTGTAGCACTCTTTACAATAGAATCACCACACAGGTTGAAACGTGTCTTACCACATATACTTAATCTGTGAGCTAACCAAGAACCACCACAGTGAGTGCCTACACAGCAATAGAAAAGGTAACACACAGCGCAACCTAACCTTTATGGCAAAACATCGACCAAAATCAAGACAGACCTGTCAATTCAGAATTCAGTGATCTCAAATGCAGGAGGCTACATTACAAACAAACCTTTAACATGACTACACACAAATGGCTTGTTTGGCTTAGACAAACATAATTAACAAGCATTATCAACAAAAATACGAGTTGCTCCAGTAAGACTAAGACATTGATATATTTATTTCATGTTGCCAACTCTGCTTTCTGCAGATATGACGTTACCTACTGCTCATAAAGTATGTTTGATAAATATCTTAGTTTTGCCTAAATACCTTAGTTTTATCTTCTTTTATCTAAACTATGCATTGTCAGGGTTAGCCATCTAGGCAGCAGGGGAAGGACCCAAATGCAGACGAACAGGCAGACTGGTGCAGATGAATGATTTATTAACAAAAGTAGCTTATGCTCAAAACTGAAGTGCAGGAACACAGAAACACAGGCAGGAGGGCAAGAACACAGGGAAACACCAGACACACAAGGATGAACCCCCCCCCCCCCCTTCAAGGGACGGATCCCAGACGTCCCTCGGGGAACACCAACCCGGGTGGTCGTGGGGGGGGTCCATCCTTGGACCCAGAAAAACTAGATCCGGGGCTGGACAGAGGCTGAACTGGACCCCTCAGGCGGATGGCCCGGAGGACGACCAGGAGGACAACCAGACGTGGAGAGCCGCTCGAGAGGATGGCTACATGGGAGGAGCCGCTCTGGAGGACAGACAGGATGCCGGCAACAAGGAAGGAGCCGCTCCGGAGGACGGGTGGGAGGCCGGTGATGAGGCTGCAGGTCGGAAACTGGGGGCTGCAGCTGGACTGGAACAGGCACTGAAGGCTGCAGCTGGACTGGAACGGGAACTAGAGCTGGAGGCTTGACAGGAACAGGAACTGGAGGCTGAGGCTGCAGCTGGTCAGGAGCTGCAGCTGGTCAGGAACAGGCACTGGAGGCTGCAGCTGGTCAGGAGCTGCAGCTGGTCAGGAACAGGCACTGGAGGCTGCAGCTGGTCAGGAACAGGCCCTGGAGGCTGCAGCTGGTCAGGAGCTGCAGCTGGTCAGGAACAGGCACTGGAGGCTGCAGCTGGTCAGGAGCTGCAGCTGGTCAGGAACAGGCACTGGAGGCTGCAGCTGGTCAGGAACAGGCCCTGGAGGCTGCAGCTGGTCAGGAACAGGCCCTGGAGGCTGCAGCTGGTCAGGAGCTGCAGCTGGTCAGGAACAGGCACTGGAGGCTGCAGCTGGTCAGGAACAGGCCCTGGAGGCTGCAGCTGGTCAGGAGCTGCAGCTGGTCAGGAACAGGCACTGGAGGCTGCAGCTGGTCAGGAGCTGCAGCTGGTCAGGAACAGGCACTGGAGGCTGCGGCGGCAGCTGGACGGGCACTGGCGTTGGTTGGACCGCAAACTCGGAACCAAGTTTTATTTTATTACACTAACACAGCAGTGCTGTGAGCTAAATGACAATGCTAACATGTTAATGTTTTAGCAGGTATAATTATTGTTTATTATGATCACCATCATATGCTAATGTTTGCTAATTAGCACTGAACACAAAGGAATGTCATTAGTTTTGCAGGTATTTAGTCATAAACCAAAGTACGGGACAAAATTCTAATATTGACGCAGCATAATAAGTTAAACGAACATCAAAGTCACCACAGTTCAATCTGAGGGGGACATGAGTGTGTGCACCAAATTTCATGAACGTTCATCCAATAGTTGTCAAGACATTTCATTAAAGCCAAACATGTCAACCTCATGGGGGTGCTAGAGTCAGGGGATCATCAAAATCAGCAAGATTCATCCTCTGGGAACCATGAACAGCTTTTCAAAAATCTTAAGTTTTGTGTATTGTAATATATTTCTTTCAAAATAAGAATTAAACATCATGGACATTTTTTAAATTACTTCCAATGTTCAAGACCTTTATGGGTCTAACCCCACTATTTGTGTTTGTTGGCCTTTCAGAAGCATTTGTAAAGAAGACCCTGGGAACCTCAATGCCTGGGCCAACCTGGGCTACGTGTACGACAAACTGGGGAGAGAGCTGGATGCGGCTGAGTGTGTGGAGAAAGTGTCCGACCTTATGGGCTTAGATGCTGGAGGGGCCTCTCAGGAAGAGACCAGGCTCCTGGCGGCTCGCTGCCTGGCTGAGCAGGCCTACGTGTATCCCTATGATGTGGAGCTGGACAGCGAGGACGACCTGAGAGAGAGACTGACGGTAGCATTGACACTTTACAACAGAGCCCTGGACTATGGGGGTCAGCTGGTGAGATGGAAACATATGCACACAGTAATACTCAGAATAAAGGTACATATCTGTTTAACAGTTTAGGATTAACATGTAGAATACAAATGTAGGAGCACTGAAACATTGACTGGTTATGTAATGACACATGTATTATTCTGTGACTTATAACCTTCCAGCATTTTATTGGTTGATATTTCAACCATGCAGCGTAAGTAATCATTAGCTATCTTTGAATTCATTGCTCTGCTATGACTCATTTCACATGCAAACCTTTACCCTTTAGTAAGGGTTTGGGTGGAACAGCAATTAAACAATGCTGCTAGACAAGTACCTGAAGACGTCCTGCACGATAAATGTCATTTTATTCCTAACTAAAGACTATTAGTAAATTATATTGTTGTTTTTCAGATACCAATAGAGGAAAAACGAAGCTGGTATTTTAAAATGGCAACCATCTATATAAGGTACACTACTAGCATCAAAAGATAACCACTGCACCAATTAATGTTTGTACCTGTAATTTGTACTAAGTCATTTTCTCCCTGCAGACTGGACTACATAGTAAAGACCAAAGAGGACTCTGAATACTCCAGACTCCCTCACTACAATAAGGGACTGAAGCTTCTCAAAAAAACGCTAGAATCTGAGAAAACGCAACACAAAGGTAAACAAGATATGTTCCTCTATGAATAAATCTGCTCTGTTGTACGTCTAGAGGCATTATGTTAAATGTGTTGAAAGTGCTGTAGTTCATACTGCACATTGCAATCCATGCAAAGGACCACTGATTATTGTAGCAAACTTTGTTTTAGTAATAAAATTGACGATTTGATTTAACATGTTGCATACAGTAGGCTACAGCTATTTCTTAAATCTAGGGACAAACAACAAGCTTTAGGTAGAACCTGGTAAAAACCCTGATTCTGATCTCTCCCCTCAGCTCTTGCCTGGTGTTATGTTGGCATCATGTTGGAGAGGAAGGAAGAGTTCACCACTGTGCCCATGTCTATACATGACTGTGGCTACTCAGCCTCTGAACCTCTGTCCTGCTATGGAACTGTGAGTTAACCCACACATTTAGATCTGACACCAAATATCAGGCAAGCTAGGAGAAAAAACAAGGGAGGACTATTTTACCTAGACCTGTTGTAGAAGTTGTTAAATCTGATAAACTGTTTCCTCTTCTTAAGATCGAAAATATCAAAAACTACTTAAGTTCCTGTCATTTTTCTGCTACCGGCAGTTAATTTGAGTTGAACATTTTGTTGCTAGTAGCAACCAGTACTGGCACAGTTCCTATTTAACTATTTGCTATTTAACTGACATTTACAACCATATCTATGGTTACATCCGCCATTTTGTCAGATTTGTGACAAATATTGACAGGCCAAATATCCTTGTTGGAGGATTATCTGTAGGTTCTCCATTTATAAATGCTATTTTGTGACTCTTGTTTGTAATTTGACATATTAAAATAGTTATTTCTGCAATCATTACTGACCAAGCTAGCCATGATACTAGCCGTAAGCTGTCTGAGGCTAATGGGTTGCTAATACAACATAAAGGGAAACTGTTTAATTAATGTTACTACAGCTACCTCTTGATATATTTTCACCATAACATACAGTATAACTGTCTGTGTCCTCAGGCCATAAATTTGGCCAGCGAGGATGCATTCACCCTGAACCTTCTGGCAAAGGTCTTCTTTCTGCTGGGCAAACATGAGATGGCCACAGGGATCTGCAACATGGCCCTAAACGTGCTCCCAGACCCAGAGATCAACTGGCAGGCCTACTGCAACCGTGCCAAGGTATGGCAGTTTGAGCTAGTGTGAACTGTAAATGGTTATATTTGTGTACTGTATGTATTTATATTCAGTTTATATTGTAAAAGTGATATTTTATACTCCAAACACCTTCATAAAGTGATTATTTCCATAAATTTTATGAAAGAAGATGTTAATAAAATGGCGTATAGTACAAAAATTTATAAAGTCTTTCCTTTTAGATCAATATGATGCTCTATGTCAGGGCCCTGGAGAAGGCAAAACATAGTCAAGGTGGAATCCCAGATCGACAGAATCTAACTGAGGCCAGAAAGGACTTGGACAAGGTCCTGACTGTACGTCCATGTCTGCGGACTCACCTAGAGATGGCACAGGTAAAGACACACACTACTAATGAGCAATATAGATGGATTTTCTACAGCAACAGGGTTTTCAGATTTGTGTCTTTCCCTTTAGGTGTACTACTACATGGGTGTAGATGCACTCCAGGAGAGTCTTTTGGTGGATGAGGGGGCAGTGAACAGTGCGTTGGTGAGTCTGTCCCATGCCTTACAGTTTGAACTGGGTGACAGCTTGCCCGACCTCCACGTGCTCAGAGGACGCTGCCTCCTGCTGAAGGGTGAAGAGCAGAACGCTGCAGACTGCTTCAAAAGGGCTGTGGAGTTAGAGAGACCAGGGAGCACAGACACCACAGCCCTGCGCTGCCTCCTACAGGCCCTCCTGGCTCTGTTCATGCAGGGAGGCCCCGACCCCAGCCTTGCCATCACCCAACTGGAGGAGTGGGTGCAAAAGGCAGAGGAGAGGTACCCTGGGGACATCGTGAAGGCTGAGCTGAGGTGCCTTTACAGGACTCACACAGAGGAGGTCACAGAGTTATCCAGGGCTCTGATCAGGACAGGCAGACTGGACCTGGTGAGGAGACTACTGGAAACAGTCGTGCCTAAACAGCTAGTTAAGAAGAGACCAATGGCAAGGTCTTTCTCCTGTACATGAAGCAAATATGTGACTTTAATAGAAATACAGGCACGTGACCAAACCAGACCAGTGACGCAGTTTTTAATGAACTTCTCGGTTGGATCTACAGAGTAACCTACAGTTACAGTGTTACAGCACAGTGGGATATTCCTTTTAAGCTTGCCTTGTTTGATGAGTGTGAATATGCCTTGGCCTTGGCCTGCAGGGGACAATAATAAGAAGACTAACTGTATTTCTTGCTCCTGGCTGTAAAGATGAGGGTTATTGTGTGAAATATCAAAGGAGATGTTGTGTTGCTACTGTGTCATTTAATCTCTATCAAAGCTACTATCGGCAGAATTTTGGCTCCCCCCTGTGACGGTATCAGTAAAGACACTGTGACGCTGCATACTGGTTTGATTCATGTACTGGTGCTGCTCCTCGTGGTTTTGCCCAGCAGGGGGCCCAAGGGCCTGAGTGACTGTCATTGCAGCAGAGTGAAAAGGTTCAGTCTTTCATGCCAATAAAGGGACCCCCAGAAGATCTTCTGAAAAACTGAAAGAATAGCTTAAACATTCACAGTGAAGGTGTCACATAAAAACACAGGGAATACATGTTTATACAATAGCCTACACGTTTTCTGTAGAACGTGTACACTATTGACACCATATATAGGCCCTCCAACTCTGCTGAATGAAAGTCTACAGCTGTGTGCCATCATGACAAAATGTTTGATTCCCATGTGGTAGTGTAGGACATAATTAAAGTTGCCAAGAGTACTGTCTGCTGTTTGCTCACTGAAATATGCATCCAGCATGATATTGTGGTTTGTCACTCCCTCCTTTCTATGTATTGGTGCTCCACCTGCATTGGAACAAATAAAATCCCTTACATGGTAGCCTATAGCTATTCTTATTTGGGCCCAGCCAAATGATTCCTTTTGTAATTGCAGATAATACTATTTCAACAAGCCTTTTATCATCTTTAACAGAAGAGTAGAAGCTTCTGTGAGCTAATTTTCTATTACATAAAACACTTTAAATTAAAATACAACAAAATATGTAGTTAAGGGTGATGGACACAGGGTAAAATAAATGTAAAACAATAATAGCAAAAGATTAAGATAATTAGACCAATGAAACAACAAGTATTATAATTAATAAATTGATACAATGCAGTTTGTGAACTGAAAAAGGTCATGATTAGGTCAGCTTATGTATGAGTATGACATCTGTGTTTGCATGCAAATTGGAGTGCCAAACATTTGAGTTGAGCAGCTAAATTGAAGCTAAGAAAAGACAAAGAAGCAATCAAACTGGATATTTTATAACAAGTGCCCAAAATTACTTTTCATTTTTTCAAAAACATTGAGAGAAAGGATGTCATCATGGGCAGTATGGACAGGAGGAATGATTACAGCAACCAATAACCCTGTAAAAGTACATACAGGCATGTGAGTACTGATAAACGACAGTCGGTAAAAATGTGAATCCACCCTTTAAGTGTCTAGAAAATAAATTTGAGCCATTTTTGGGAAAAAGTGTCAAAATGAACGTAATGCCATGCCATCTCCCTGGCTAATGACAGCAAGGGTCTTTCACCCTTCAGAGTGTGAGGGTGCACCGGGGCATGGCAACGCCATGGGTTTTGATTAAAGTTCAGTAAGTAACTTTTATAAAAAATAACTGTTTGTCATATTTGCTGAAACTGTCACTATATCCTGACAGTAGTAGATGAGACAGAAAAAAATCGGGTTCCTCTGGATCCTCCAAAAAGCAACCAATCGGAGCCAGGAGGAGTCCCTAACGCAGAAAAAAGCATTGGCCAAATCAACAACTGAAGAATGCGTGGCATTTGATGGAACTGGTGACAAAAGCTGGACACCTGGAACCCCCGTGGCCGATTAGCAAGACTAACTGAAGTACCCTCTGAAAGTCTACTAGAAGACGTAAACGCAGCACTACAGAGAATCCCTAGTGCGACCAATAAGCTGATGTACACCACAGCAACAGTGATCCTTGAGATGCTTGGCAAGATGAATAAGAGCCATAAGGAGCAGTATCCTCCATGGAAAAGGAGGCTGGGCAGGGCTCACAGCCCTGGCCACCCGCCTAAAGAGGTACACCAGAGAATAACCAGGAGAATATGTTATGAAATGCCTTCGAGGCAGCCTTGCCACGACAAGCCATCGAGGAAGCAGGGAGAGGACCCAAATGCAGACAGCCAGGTAAATGTCAAAAAAGGTTTATTTCCGAACTCAGGAACACAGGAACTCAGGCACACACGAACAATGACGCGACAAAGCACAAAGGAAAAGGACCGGTATATATGGAGGACGAGACAACGAGGGAAACAGACACAGGTGAGTAACGAGACACAGGTGAACCTAATCAAAACAGGCGGGAAAGAACAAGACAGGAAGTAAATAATACACAAGAAAACAAGAACGGGGATTTCAAAATAAGAACAGAAAACACACATAACACAAGTCCTTCGGATCATTACAGAATAAACAGAATGTTCTCCACCGAACCATCCAAAGTGTACTCTCAGCGGCAGGGTAATAACACAAGAACAGATCCGCCCAGGGCTGAGACTGAACAATACTGGAAGAGCATATGGGAGAAGGAGGCATCACATAACACCAATGCTCAATGGCTAGTGGATCTAAGAGCAGACCATAGCAATCTCCCAGAACAAGAGCCAGTAACCATCACAATGGCAGACATCCAAGAAAGAGTGTCAGGTATGAAGAGTTGGACAGCACCAGGCCCGGATATGATCCACACCTACTGGCTCAAGAAACTAACTGCACTTCATGAACGCCTGGCAGCACAGATGAACCAACTGCTGATGGATGGGACCTACGCAGAGTGGTTAAACCAAGGGATCATGAAGGACCCCCAGAAGGGTGCAATTCCATCCAACTACCGGCCAATAACCTGCCTCTGTACAACATGGAAGCTCCTGTCAGGCATCGTAGCGGCTAAGATGAATAGGCACATGGCCCAATACATACAGAAAGGAATTGGTAGCGATGCCAGGGGAGCCAAGCACCAGCTGCTGGTAGACAGAGCAGTCACTCGAGACTGTAAGACCAGACAGACCAATCTGTGCACTGCCTGGATTGATTACAAGAAAGCCTATGACTCAATGCCACACACATGGATACTGGAATGCTTGGAAATGTACAACACAGGACAATAAGAACCTTCATCAAGAACTCAATGGGGCTGTGGAAGACAACCCTGGAGGCCAACTGCTTACATTCATCAGGTGGCCAGAAACACAACTCCAAATGATATTCTATACTTTATGAAACACATGAAATCAAAGCATTGATCTGTCTTTACTGACCCTCACATAAAGGAGGGCAATATTCTGCAAGCCAGATTTCAAAAGGACTGTGGGAAACAACAAATTGCAGAAGGCCCACCAGTGAGTCAAAAGGTAAGAAGAAAATACCCATGAAAATCATGTCTCTCATTGCATCTTATGGGAATTTGTTTTTTGTGTGTGTATCTTTAAATAGATAGACATTTTATGAAACTTAGTCTCTGACTGGTTTACCACACCTGTATTAACACAAATACAACTGACCTGCTACCTTTTCTTTTGCAAAAATTCAGGTTCTGCAGCATTGCTCATGCTTACTTGCTCAATATACATGCAGTGCCACTCCTCATACAAGGCTTATTCTTTCACAGCTTTCCGAGGTGACAACAAGGCTTAAAGCTTCATCAGGTAAGATTTTTATATCTTTATTTTGAAACCGAAATCAAAGCTTAATCTAACATGTTAGAAGCTCACAAGATCCAGCAAAAATGATTGATGAGTGATTCTAATACGTATGCAGATTTCTTACAGCTGTTTAAAAACCGAGGGCACAAAAAACCCTGTAGACACTCGTTGCTGCTCATTGCTGTTCTTGTCATTCTTGCTACAGAGCCTATAGCCTACTAATACCCCAATCATACCCCATTCACAGGCACTGAGCGAGTTTGACAAGCACCAGATGGTTTGCCGCTGTCAAACTAGAGCCTAATGGATAAAGTCACTATATTTTATAAATAGAAAACAGAAAAAAAATCAGATAAGTAGCAATTCATTAGAAACATATTTGTATTTCAAACTAATTGTTTTTACATAGTACATGATTGGTTCTAATGTTCTATGAAGAATGTGTGAATTCAAAGATTTTTCTCATTAATATTCAAATGAATGCCACAGGATGGTCCAAAATCGAATCAGATCG
This sequence comes from Macquaria australasica, assembly GCA_005408345.1. Classification (NCBI taxonomy): domain Eukaryota; kingdom Metazoa; phylum Chordata; class Actinopteri; order Centrarchiformes; family Percichthyidae; genus Macquaria; species Macquaria australasica. The sequence goes on from SEMN01000016.1 coordinate 1,048,997, forward strand.
TCGACTCTTAAGGATGGAGGATTAAGGAATATGTGTTGTAAAAATTACATTTCTGTTAAGTGCAGCACAACGTTGCGTTGGTGTTAACATCAATGCCATTACCATATCTATGCTGTATTGAGCTGCTGTATGTTCTCTTTCCTCCTGCTCTCTCTCTCCCGCTCCCCCCCTTCCCCCTTCAACCGGTCGAGGCAGATGACCGCCCACCTTGAGCCTGGTTCTGCTCGAGGTTTCTACCTGTTAAAAGGGAGTTTTTCCTTGCCACTGTCGCATAGTGCTGCTCATGGTGGGAACTGTTGGGTCTCTGTAAATATAAAGAGTCGGTCTAGAATTGCTCTATTCGAAAAAGTGCCCTGAGATAACTTTGTTATGATATGGCGCTATATAAATAAAACTGAATTGAACGTAATTTTACCCAGGTTTTCTTGCTATACACTGCCTTATTTCCGTTTAACAGGTTAACTGAATATCTGTCTGTGGTAAAGTTCAAGAGCCAATGGCCGCCCTACCCTTGACAGACTGGAACAGTGGACTCTTTGACTGTTGTGAAGACGCAAGTTCTTGTAAGACTCAACACCAAAACCTTCAGTCATATTTATTCAAAATAATGTCATATTTGTAAAAGTCTGGGTTTTTTTATCCTTCTTCAGTCATATAAAAACACTTAGACTATATATAACAACTTAAAACTGCTTGTTTTTCAGGTTGCTATGGTTTCTGGTGCTGCCCTTGCCTTGCCTGCACGGTTTCAGCAAAATATGGAGAGAACCGCTGTCTCCCCTTATGTGACATACTCAGCCCTGCCATAACATCAGCCATTGGACTACCTCTGTGTGCGCCTCCTGCAGGCCTGTCTCTAAGGGCTGCCCTGCGAAACAGATACAATATCAAGGTATAACACGTATAAAACGGATCCACATCTTATATCATGTTTGAATGAAAACCTTGTGTACATTTACAGAAAATAAAGCATTTCTTTTTTTTTTTTTTTTGTTTTTTTTTTACAAAAATTCATTTTAATTTAAAGCTTTATATACTTGCGTTTAAAGAATGCCATTCTTCAATTTCATTTTCCCTGTGGAGATTTTTAAACTTCTGCTTATTAATTAACATAATTTGACTTACTGATTAATGCAAGATAACATAATTGGTACTTTTGTTCTCCACAGGGTTCTCTCTGTAAGGACATTGCGACTTCCTGTTTCTGCTCCTGGTGCTCCTGGTGTCAGATGCATCGTGAGCTAAAACATCGCACGCAAACCTCAACTGTCATTGTCAACATGCAGCCTGCTCCAATGATGATGGCTCCTAGACACCCACCTCAAGCTGGGTTTATAAGCCAATCGGGGGTTGTTTTAGCTTCATACTGAGCTTTGTGTCTTCTAATTGGTCTGCTCTGTCATGTGGAAGAAATTTGATTTAGCTCAGGTCAATTGTGGTTGAAAAGCTGATTATTTTTGGTTAGGTGTGGGGCTGAGAGGGAGAATACTGACCTTGTTTTGACCTTATTATTTGAGGAGCTGACCAGCTTGCTGCTGTTTGTTTGGTTACGCTGAAGACAGATGCAAATTATTTATCAGTGAAACCTCAAGATGTGATCATTTTGAATTGTGTCCCCTTGGAATCAGAGCTTGCTGGGTACATTTCAGTTTCATAATGCTACAATAATGATGATCACGACAATTCTGTGGTGGAAGTTGCTAGATATGATCAGCCACTCCCTCTTTTTAAAGACAGAGGACTTATCTTCCTTAATAAAAGTGAACTACCGTAGTAAACTATGTTCTCAAGATGATCGATCATCAGGAAATTCACAAATGTCAAGTGAGGTCTGTTTCCTGAATTACCAAAAGACTTAGCTGTCCTTGTCTGTTACTGTTTTGGGTTCACATGTATGTTGAAGGAATTGTGTATATAATTAATACACATAACATTGTGTCATTAAGTTTACCCAATGGCTTTCTGAAGGATTTTAAAACCCAAGTAGATGTGTGTCAATCCATATGACCTAATAATCCCAGAAAACCACTATGTAGATTTTTATTTTTTTAGGTAATAATTTCTATCTGCAACAATAATCACATAAAAATCACTTATCCTCCTCCCCTGAGAGGAACTGTTGGCTTTCTGTGTGTTGATTAAAGTGAAATCACAATCAAATAAAATAATGTAGAAGAAAAAAATATTAATATTTACTTAACAAACAAGAGTTTCTAACCAATATTGCATCGTTTTACACTTTTGAATAAAACCTTTCCTGCACTGTGTCTCACTCCAACATCCTGTTTCATCAATCTTACATCTAATACATCAAATTAAGTAAGAAAGCTCAGCTCTCATGAATTCAGGTGACATTCAATAGATGTGATTGAAACATGTCACTACAAGCTCAATTCTGCTTAAACAGATTTGAAAAATGCCTGAATGGAAATGCAATATTTTAATATTTTTTCAACCATGCATGAATGTAAGAATCTGATGCTTTTCTTTGTCTTGCATTATAATAAATTAAATATCTTTGGGTTTTGGACTGTTGGCCAGATAAAATAAGACTTTTGAAGATGTCACCTTGGACTCAAGAACATTGTGGTGGACATTTCACATTCACAGTTTTCTGGTGTTTTATAGTCCAGACAATTAATCAGTCAAGAATTCTTAGTTGCAGCTCTAATATTAAATAATGGCACAATATCAATAACTGAAATGAAAGCAATGAGTTTTAATTTCTTGAAACGTTTAAATACGAGAAGCCATCAACCAACCCCCTGTCTCAATTTTTTTGCTCACAGTAAGTACATCAAAAACATGTATATTTGAAATACACAGTGTCAAACTGTGAAATGTATTTGATGAGTATGGATATTCAAGCAGCACAGTTGTTTAGGGCTGCAACTAACAATCCATAATGTGTTCAGATTTTTCTTGATTAATTATCTGGTCAATAAATATCAGAAAAATTGATGAATGGCAATTTCCTAAAGCACGAGGTGAGGATATCAAATTGATTGCTTTGTCTGACCGATACTCCAGAACCTAAATATTGTGTGTAGTGTTTCATAAGACAACAAAAAGAAGCAAATCCTCACAATTTCGAAGCCGGAACCAGGCAATTTTGTTTGAAAAAAATAAAGAAGTTAACAATAAATCAGTTTTATTTAATACATTTTCACAATACCTGTTGATTATTTTTCTGTCGATCAATTAATCGACTAATTGTTTCAGCTCTACAATTGTTGCATCTGGAAATGTAGTCCCAAATACTGTCACAAAACTGGCAAAATCTTCAAAAATGCACGCTAAGAAAAACATCTTGATGCAAAAGTACAACATGGGTACGCTACCTCAGTTCTCATTTGTATGCATGGAAACACAAGTGATGTAATGGACACAGTGAGGTTCAGCCAGGACTACTTTGGGACTATTTAACCTTGCTATAACTTCTGACATTGACTTTAATTATGTTTTGTCTGCCTCTCTACACAAAAAGAAAAGAGATGGGTTCACTAAAGTTGCCTGGGCATGTTGTGGCTACTTTTTTATTTTGTAGTAACAAAGGGAACCAATAGATGGCGGGAAAGTATCAAAACCTATACTTTCTCATAGAAGACACAGGTGGATGGATGGAAATTAGCAATGAAGGGCTGGAGAGGTGGGACAGAGACACAGTATTCTTGTTCCAAGAGTGCAGCAATAACAGTATCTACTGTGGTAGTTGGCAGATAAAAAATACGGAAATAAAAAGTCACATTTCTTGTTTCAATATATATCAAGATTATTTGTTTGGTTTTCCACTGATGATCCCTCAAGTCTATGACAAGATTTACAACTCCTGTACTGCCTGGATCATACCGTTATTATTTTTATCTCCCAGAAATAAATCAAAGGCCTTGATTTTTTTCCTTCCGTTCATTCTTGATGCTCATAAATTGAAATTGATTATAAATTGGGTGTAAAAAAATGAAATATTAGAGTACAGAGCATCCACCAAAGACGTGGTGCAATATTACACCATAATCAAATCATATGTTCATGAAATACATTTGCCAAAGTTAAAAAATAGTGTATTTGTATGCCATATGAAAACCCTGACTTTAATGTGAGTAAACGTTTTTAATATATATTTTTTATATGCTTTCTAAACATTACGTAGCCTACATATGGATCTTTAGTTTTTAAGTTACAAGAGCTATATTGAATATTAGTAACACATTACTGCACAACACTGGTATCAATTCAAATCAACCAACAGTGATAACAAGAGGTCTCAGGATATTCACGGAGAAGCCATGTTGCTACTGTAGCATGATGGCAGGAGAGAACAGTTTCATGTTTACAAGGCCTTAACTGTCATCAGATGTCAGGAACTGGGTCACACGGACCAAACCCTCCTAGCTTGACGAATGTTTGTCCTAACCTGTTGACAGATGTGGATACGTTCTTGTCATCAGGAGTTGAATCCTGGGAAACACTCTGCAGCCGCCTCTGACCGGCTAATTCCTCACCGTCTCCTATGAGGGGAGTCACTCAACCTACAGTTATTTTTAACAAAACACTTCCTTTTTGGGACATTTCAACCATGTATGCTCCTGTGTTTAAATGGAAAAAACTTTTAAATTTTACATTATAGTAATTAAAATACGATGGACATACTATTCTTAACACGTAGTGTCAATTTCATTTCTTATATTCTTGCTGTAAAAGTTACTTTATTAGATAAAGAGAAGTGGGCTTTCTGCAGACCAAAATAATAGATTTTCACTTCCTTTGGCACACACACATGCAGCAGTTTATGACATGAGGCACCCAGGACAGGTGTTTATAAATGTTACCATCTGGATTGTTTTAGGAGCAAACTGTGTGAGTTTTCTCCACAATCCACAGTGATCATGTATATTATTGCTGATTGAAAATAAATTAATTGACAACAAACAAGAAATAAAATAAACCGCGATTCAATAAATAAATGAACATTTGAGAAATAAATGAGAGTTTGAAAGTCATATCTACGTCAAAATACAAGACTTCTAAAATGTTTCAGATTAAAAAATAAATATAATAAAAGATAATGCTGCTTTATCAGTTTCTCTTCTTTACCTGACCAGTGGAAGAATAATGTAATGATAATAACTGTCCTGTAATCAAACGCATACAACAAGGGGAGGTTTCCCTTACCCCATTAGCATGTACTTTGGATTTCATTTCTTTGTGCCACTAGATTCAGGTTTTGCAGGTTGTGCACAGGATACCGCTCCTAATCCACGGCACATCTTTTCATCCATTCACAGCCTCAGAGTTGCCAAGAAGGTGTCCCGCTCAGTCAGGTAAGACCTTTAAGTTTGCCAATAGGACATTTTACATCTTTATCCCAACAGTTAAATGATTTCTAAATGTTACCAGCTGGATAGGAGTAAACTGTGACTTTAAGAAGATACCTGTATGGGGATATAATGGTGATTCTTAGCATCGCCAGTATATTCTTTTAGTTTATCTTTTCAAGCCCTTTACAATCATTCCTATGACTTAGAAGGTAAATGTCCTTGTACCTAGAGACTTCATCTAATTTAACTATTTTTAAATGTACCGCAGGCTATCATTTAGTAACATACTTTATGTTGTAGCTACTCAAGAGTAAGATCAGTCTGCATATCCTAGTCAGAGGATTTACAAATAACTGGCAAGAGATCTGATTTCCCGTTGGCAACACAATCAAAACATGATTGCCGCAGGTGAAAGTAACATAGCTAACATGAAATTCATTTGCCCTGAGTGGAAACACAGTGCTCAGGTGTTACTGCTGTCAAACTAGAGGCTGTCTGTCTGCATTTTACACAAACAGAAAAGCAGCAATTTATTAAAATGATCTTTGTATTTACTGTCAATGGTTCTGTGAAATCAAGAAGTTGAAAAGTTTGAATTCAAAGACAACACAAAACACTCACAAGTTTTGCAACAAGGAGCTCCAAAATCTTATCAGATCATCTACTGTAGAGGATAAAAATGTGGTGCACGAATTACATTTTCAGACGTGCTCCTATTGAATGAGTGGTAAAAGATTAAGACATATAAGCTTCCACATATGCTCCAAGAGATGAGCTTTCACTGTAAAGTTTTTTATCCGAGGTTCTTGCTATGCTCCGATTTCCATGTGTCAACAGATTCATTATTCACCATCTGTGGCTTAAGTTTTCCAACCACCAATGGCAGAAAAACCCCTGACAGACTGGAACAGTGGTCTTCTGGACTGCTTTGAGAATGCGAGTACTTGTAAGAATCAATACCATAACTCTGATGAATTTGTATTTTTTTTCTCTCATTTCTATGGCCGCCTTTAGTAATATTACTTAATTAGTTACTTCATTTTTCAGGTTGCTATGGTTTCTGGTGCTGCCCTTGCCTTGCCTGCACGGTTTCAGGAAGATTTGGAGAGAACAACTGTCTCCCATTATGTGACATGTTCAGCTCTTCCACAATTGCAGTCTGTGGGATACCACTGTTTGTTCCTCCTGCAGTCCTGTCTATAAGGGCTGCCATGCGAAACAGATATGGTATCAAGGTACGATGCATGTAAAGCTGATGAATACTGAATTTCACGACATGTTGAATAAAAGCGAAGCCATGTGGAATTTACGACTCTACATACTCTTTACTTTGGTTCTCTGCAGGGTTCTCTCTGTAAGGACATCGCAGCTTCCTGTTTCTGCTCCTGGTGCTCCTGGTGTCAGATGCATCGTGAGCTAAGACATCGCAATAAAACTCCCACTGTCATCAATATGCAGTCTCAAACCATTATCAACATGCAGCCTGCTCCAGTGATGATGGTTCAGAGAGACCCACCCCAAGCTGGTTTCATGAGCCAACCAGGGCTCGTCATGGCTTCATACTGAGCTTTGTGGCTTCTCACTGGTCTGTTGTGTCTCGTGACGGAAATATGGTTCAGCTCAGGTCATGCTGCTGTTTGTTTTCCCTTGACATTGGAGTATGCTGACTGACTTTCAGCTTCTTAATAATCTTGACAATTTTGTTGTAATTACAGTAATACTTGATAAGTCAGCCATTTGACATTTTAGCTACAGTTCCAAATACAGATTTACTGTATCAAGACTTCTATTGTAATAATAATAATAATAATAATAATAATAATAATAATAATAAGACCAATACAACTCCTGTTTGAACATATCCAATTTCATCAATATCAAATATTAAACACATTGGGCCTCATTTTAGTATTCTTATCCCCTTATCTCTCTATCTTAATTTCTTTTCTGTCAGGTGTGCTCTTACAAGTGTTCCAAGTCAGATTTACCAAACTTTCTTAATTGAACAAACTTGTAAGTCGCTCGTTCTGCAACCTGTTCTTGAGGAGCTGCTCCTTCGTGAGATTAAATAATTGGCATTATTGACGCCCCTGAAATTGGTATACAAGGCTACCTTTTCCGGTCTGTCTGTGGGCAAGTTTCATAACTTTCATACACTAAAATATTACCAAAGAGTAAAAAGAATTATTTCACACTGCGGAGCTTCAAGTCCTGCTATCATAAATCAGCAGACATCATCAGAGCAGCGCTTTACTCTTACAGTCCCAGATGGTCTGACGTGAAGCTGGAAGCTAAAAAACGTCTTTAAACAGCAAAGCAGTCCATGACAATTATGTGAGGAGGTCAAGAGGATATTATTAGAGATATTAAGCGAGATAATATTACAGCCTATAGTAGTGATGTTACACTGTCGGGTGCAACAGAGGATGACACTGGACAGAGACCTGCAGAAAAACAGAGTTGCTGTGCTGAAATATACCAATACAAATTGTAAAATAAAATAAAAAAATTGGCAAGCCATGATGATTATGATGATATGGTGAATGGAATATTAATTTTGCATTAAGTTTGTCTTAGATATATATTTTAGTTAATTCCAGTATCATCTTTAAGCTCAAAAATCATTCGGTTAAGACATTGTTATTTCAGATCAAATGGATGTTTTGGAAAACCTGTACATTTTGTATGAGTTTGTAACCAAGAGAAACAAATTCTCTTAAATCACTCATACGTGACTCTTGCGAACGAAGTACGAGTGGTTCCTGCATGAGGTCCATTGTTTTTCTATGTAAAGTGCTCTTGATTCACAGGAAAGGCTCAAGGCTTGACTTGGCATGAGCATCTTAGTGATTTGTTCACTATGACATACATCTTCTGAACACATCAGCTTCAGGGAATTCATGCCTAGTCAAGTTGTCTATTGTAATGTACTGGAATATATAAGCAATACAGAAAAGCATTTTAGACAAAGTGGAAAAAATGGTTTATTCAAATAGGTAACTTGGCAACTTAGTGTTTTGCATATGGTATAGTATGTCGCAGTGGTGATGTGCAACACTCCAGGTGGATGTCACGAAACTTCCTTCTAAAAGCGAAACTTATTCACATCTCTTACTTTCATTTCTCACTTTGTCAAAAGTGCTTTGAAGGATGAAGAGGTTTTCTTATGACGTCCAAATTAATATCCTTAATGGATAATAAAGCTGAATTTGAGATTATACTGATTTTGTTGTTGACTAACACTGAGACTTGTAGCACCAGATTTATGTTTAGGAAAGGGACCCACTAGTCTTTTAAATGTTAAGGATGAAGTCAGAAGGCTTTGCTATCTTTCTTTTTAATGTTACACTTACAGCACTTGTTTATACCTACTACAGGGTTTGTTCTTCTGTTGTATTAATGTTTGGTCATTTTGTTTGACATTCATTTGTCTAATTAAACATTTTAATAAAATTTCTTTACGCTGTTTTCAAAGAATCCACATGGATTACTTTTAGAGATCTCATTATCTTTATATTCATTTATATTGATATTTGGTGTGTCCTTGGTGTGAGAGACATACATGTTTGCCATGATGTCTTTTTCAAGAACAAAGTCAGTCTTCTGGGGTGGAAAAGAGAATTAGGTGTATTCAAAGTCCAAGATTTGAAGGCCAATGTTTTTTACAATCCTTGTATCTTCTTTCCTGTTAAAAACTGCTTCCAGAACGACGAGCCTTTTACCAGAACGATGAAGCTGGGAGTGCCCGCCTTGATGAAAAATCTGTTAACAGTAAACAAAAGACAAAGACAAGAGCGTAAAGAAAGTTAAGGAAGTGTCAAGGAAGTTAGTGTAAGGAAACCTTGACATGATGATACAGATATATTTCCTAACAGATAATATCCTCAGAGATATACATTCCTCAACTGTACTGAATGTTGCCTGCTTAACGAGGAAACAGCTGACAGCAGGAAAGGATTTTTATAGTAATTTGCTTGGTTGTCATTAGGTTATTTGTCTATTTTTTTTTTATTAGTTGCACAAGCTCAAATGTCATTAAATAAAGAAGACCAATTTTGGCCTACTGATTTGTCAGTAAACTCTATTCATATTAGAACTCTTTTGACTCAGTTGAATTATTTTTGAGTATTGAAGTGCTTATAGTGTGGTGAAGATCCTGAAGACATCTGGCCCATCTTTGGGATTTTTCTCCCACATTAAATTGGCGAGCCAGCCAGGAGAGGTCGTGGGGCCTGGGGCTTGGACGAGGTCACTGCAGCTCTAACAACAGGGGCGCCCCAAATTACAGGTAAGCAGAGCCACTTGAAAAATTTGCATACACTTGTTGTTTTGAGCACAGTGTGTCCTCGCCCAGGTCACAGACGATGCGTTGCCTCTCCTCTAAAGATCCTAGAATGAAAGTGGAAGTTCAGATGTGAGGTGTGTGTGTGTGTGTGTTTTGACTGACTTGACTAACCACATTTGACTGAATTTTGCATAGGGAGAACAGAGGCCAGCAAGGCCTAGCATTAGCAGGCTAGTTTGGCCTGGTAGCTTGTTAGCTTAGCATGCCAGAACAGGAAGATCTTCAGTGGACACAATTGTTCATTGACCAAAGAGTAATATGCAAAAAAAAGGGAGTGGCTGTGGTGTGGCTCAGAACAGGTTGAAAACATCACAGAAATTAGGCCAAGGTCAGCAGGTGGTTATACAACTTTGAGCCCACAGAAGGAGGGTGAAAATGGCTATAAAAGAAGATGTGTGCGTTGGATTGTCAGTTACTTCATGGACTGACTCAGGTCTGTGTGTGCTTGTATGCTTGACTGTTGGTTGCTCCATGAACTAACTCGGGTTTGCTGTACTTGTTGATTTGTCAGTAAACTCTATTCATATTACAACTCTTTTGACTCAGTTGAATTATTTTTGAGTATTGAAGTGCTTATAGTGTGGTGAAGATCCTGAAGACATCTGGCCCATCTTTGGGATTTTTAACACACACGGCCAAAATTTAAAACTCATTTTAGGCCTAATAAAACAAAGAGGAGATGCAGGTTAAAACATCAATTACAAGAAAATAATGGACACCTGCCAGCTAATCACAATGACGAATTATTGGTGGCTGTGGTATAAATCAAAATGAAATGTAAAACAGACTTTATCTCAAAGAATGTACCTTTTATGCTGCAACACTTTTAAAAGTGATGACTCTGGGTTTACTTGGTAGAGCGTCTCCTTCTTCCCATCTTCAAAATACAGCTAGAAAGTGAGGAAAGGTCAATTGTGGTTAATTAGAATTAAAAATCAATTATTGTCATTTCATTTATTGATATAACTGCCCTGCATTTGGTAATGAAATATAATCCTTGTTTAACAGTTGTACTCTTGATTACTTGTACTTATCAGAACACAGTAATTGAATTCTTTATCTACATGATATAAAATATCACTGTAGAAAATATTGGTTAATGTATTCAGTTCATCAGAATGTGGCAGCAATGTTGTCCTGCTACAGTTTGTAAGAAAAAGATTATTTCACAAGTTTAAGGATGCAGAATAAAACAGTCATGACACAGTATGTTAACTTCTTCAGGGTGGTGGTGTGAATTATTCCTGACTACTTCTTGTGGAGGAACGTCACAGGAAAAAAAAATATTGCCATCAGGTGACCAATAACATTTAGCCAAAAAACACAAACCTGTAAATTTTGTGGGTTGTATTTTCTGTCCGTGTCCCAAGGTGGAAGTTCTTCTCCGAACATGACCGCCAGGTGATCTATGAAGCTGAGCAAGACAAATAAAAAGATACAGAAGTGAATTTGCAGCTGTGATTCTGATTAAAAACACTTAAAACTCCTAACTTATTTAACTTTATTTAGTCAAATGAAATGGAGAACACTTGACGTATGGAGTATCCTGAATTCAACTGTGGTCCACATATAGGGAGACCTACTCAGATGCCTCATGTGCTATTACATATTTGTTTAAAAGATGAATGTTGTGAATTGCTTATATAAGAAGGTGTTTTTCATTCATGATTTCGGTTCCGATTTCTAAATATTACTTTTTCAGTTAGCTGCAATAAATAAAACTACACTCTTGGTTGCAGTAAGTGCAGAAATACATCAAATCAAGATATATTCAGGACTAGACAAAAAGAACAGGAGGGAGTTTACCAGTTGTTCTCACAGAAAGCAGAGATGAAGTCACTCTGCTGATGTTCAGGATAGAGGAAGAGAACAGGCCAGTGCAGCAAGCCCTGCTCGTCCAGGAACACCTGAGCCCCCGTGGCCTCCTGAGAGCTGAGGCCGTCCAGGCTCAGCTGTGATATCGCTGCTGAGGAGCCTTCATCCTCATCCTCACTGTCTGAACCATGCTGACGAGGCTTCACAGGATGGAGGACCCTGATGCCTCGGTCCTGCGTAAAGCACACAAACATGCATCATGTTAACACACACTTCTTACAGTTAGAATGAGTGTCAGATTTGACTGATTGTTTCAGGTATGATATTGTGATTTTCAAATACAAATGCATATGCAAATTTCCACAGGCTTGAAGCTTAACTGACAGCAAGTTGGGGTTTAATTTTCCTCTCAGTTTTAAATCGGATGCTTACCTTTATAGCAGCCAGAAGAGCTTCTTTCTCACCATACAGCTTTTTTTCTTTGGCCTTGGCCTTCCTGGCATCTCTCTCGGCTGCTCTCTAAGGCACAAAAAAATAAACAGGGCTTTATGCTCGACTGAAACTTAAAACCTCCACCCCAAAGTCATTTCAACTCATTAGTGATTGTACCTTGTGTTTATCAGCTGCTGCTCTCAGCTCCAGCAGCTTCTTGTCAGTAGGATGGGCCTTGAGCCCCTCATCACACCACTGGAGGGCCTCTGCAAAGTTGCGCAGCTCTATACAACACTGAACACCTGCAGAAACATACACAAGATATGCACATGATTGTTTTTGTCATTACACTAAGCAGTGTTTTGCTTTCTTATGATTACTCTGTACTGTTATGCTATTGTAATATATTAGGAAAAAGGTATTGCTACAGGTGAAACACTTGTATGTTTATATCACATACCTCTGATTAAGGCTTTAAGGTGGTCTGGTTTGATCTTCTTTGCAGCTGCAGCATCATTCAATGCAGAGCGCAAATTACCTGTGTGATATAAACCAGAAGAAATGAGGATGAAATGAAACAATAAACAGAGAACAAAAAATATTCTGTGATATTCATTGTAAGCTGCAATATTATTTATATGCATACCATCCATATTCCTGGTGCTACCGATACATTTATGTTTTTAAAAGCTATGAATGTATCTGTGTGACATGTAAATAAGAAATCCTTACCCAGGTGGAAGTGTGCTGCCGCCCGGTTGGTGAGGAGAACAGTGTCGAGGTCCTGGTCCCCACATTTCTTCTTCAAACCTGCTGTGTAGGACACTATGGCCTTTTTGTAGTTCTTCTCTTTGAAAAACTCGTTTCCCTCATCTTTCAGGCTCTTTGCCTGCTCTGGGAAGGAATAAGGCAAATGAACTTAATCAGTAACAGTTTCTCAAGTCTACAAAGCTAAAGGATAACACCAACAGGCGTTTCAAAAGCTGGAGGGACTTAAAGCCACTGTTTAACTGGTGTTGAATTAATTGGTGACATTTCTGTGCGTGAGGCTCTGGTTGCGATGGCGATCTCAGGACGCTTAAAGCGAGGGCAAAACACTGCAAACGTCAATTAGAAGTTTACTAAATGTTCATGTTGTCAGTCTTGTATTTATAGTATATATCGTTATTAATCTGACGTCGACTCGAAGGTGAGAGCTGTTTATACTTTCATGCAGTCTGTTTACACCTCGCTCGAACGCAGCGCGAGTTATCTGTAGCAAAGCGTGATACGCCCAGATTAACTTGTGATACAACATCTGTATCTACCATGGGTCAGATATTTATATTATATTATGGATCATATTATTATATTAAAAGGCTACAGACATTGATCTCTCTCATTACAACGATATTCTATATGATTGCGTGAATGGTTATTCTTGTGAGTGATAGTGGGCGAGTAATTGAGGTGTGCTTGTGTGTATTAGAGAGAGGCTGGTAAGAGTATGTTTGTTGTATCCGTTTGTCTCTGGCAGCGTGGTTTGTGTGCATTTGTTATTTGTCTTGTGTATCTTGTTGTATGTGTGTGAAGAGGAGAGGGTAAGTAAGTAGACAGAGGTAAGAATAGAAAAGTGTAGGACTAGATAGGTGAGTCGGGTGGAGGTAGGTGTAGAAAGAGGGACAGATAGGGTGGTTGACAATGGATCCCAAACTTGTGCAAGAGGTTCTGGATTTGACATTCATAACCGGTATCCTGAAGGCATAACCAGCAAGGAAAAATATGTGATTAAGAGAAGAGCTGACACCTTCAGGATAAAGGGTAAGCATGCATGCCATGTGGACTTGAGAAAACAGGAAGGAAACAGTGGCATACACTATCAGCTTTCAAAACACATCAGCAGTGATATAATGCTCATGCCTTTTTCCCCTCCGAGGTCACAGAGCCGCTTGACCTGGTGGGTAAACTCACTCTAACAGACGGTGGCAACCAGTACATACGTGTCATGGTTGATTATTTCACTAAATGGGCAGAGGCCTACCCACTAAAGAGCAAAACAGCAGATGAGGTAACCAATTGTATTCTTGATTTCTTGATTTTTACAAATTTGGTGCACCTAAAAGGCTGCTAATAGATCAGGGCACAGAGTTTCGCAACAAGATACAGTAATGATGCATTATGAGAACTCAGTATGTAACTGTAACTGTCGCTCTTATTTCATGTTTGTCCAACTGATCATTTCAAGGTCAATGACTTGTGTGAGAGGCTGGGCATCCAAAGAAGCCTGTGCTCCCCGCATCACCCACAGACCAATGGCCTTGTGGAAAAACTAAACGGCACGATACAGAGGTATGTTTTGTTTCAATACTTGAATGAATTCTAGCTCTCATAGAATAATATGTATTGATGTCCTGTTCCTATCTCAACAGGTAATCATTAATGGTACTTCTTGGAAATTGGTTGCTTCATCATACATGAGAACTCAAATTCTGTCCTGCCTCCTCTTGTCTGTACTTGAATTCTGCATTTTGAGGTCCCTAAACAAACTGGTGGCTGATCACCCCAAAACTTGGGACCGTTGTCTTCAATCCACTATGTTCGGCCTTCGAACTAAATAGCTCACAACCAAGTACAGTCCCTATTTTTTGATGTTTGGGAGGGAGGCGAGGTATCCTTCAGAGGTACCAAATGAGTACGAAGTAAGATTCTCTAATGTTCTCATCAGTTTTAATATTCTTAATTTGGATCAACAGTCAGCTATTCCATCTATGTCCTCCACATTCTGTGATCTTTGGCAGGTAACTGAAGACAAAGTCACCAACCTGCTGATAAAAGAAGACCTGTGCGAAGGCCTAAAAAAGCAGGACTCCATATTCACGGAGGTTAAGGAGAATGTTAAAAAAAAGCCAAGACAAAGTTCGCAAAAGAAAAGAAGAAAGGGGCCAGGTGGACAATTTTAAAATTGGGGACCTTGTCCTGCTGAAAAATGTGAGACAAGAACAAAGAAAAGGGGGCAAACTGGAAGCGGACATGCTGGGGCCCTTCAAAATAATGAATCTTGAGGGGAAAAGTGCAGATCTCATATCAGACAAGGGAAAAGGAAAAAGAAAAATCAACATTGATCATTTGACACATTATCTCCAGCCAGAGGAGAGGATCCCTGCCAAACTAAGAAGGGTGTCGGATCCCTCTCCTCTGGCTGGTCCATCTGAACCAAATCCGCAACAGACAAACATACACATCCCACAAACATGCACCACATATGAGACTGTGACTCCGTCAACATCCTCTGAAGGGCCCCAGACATACAAGGCCCCAGAACCTTCTAATGAAGCAGAAACTTGTGAGTCAACTGACAAAGTACACCCCAAATTATGCATTTAACAAATAACCAACAATTATATTTTTACAGTAATCAGAGACATATGGGCAGGAAAGAGAACAGACACCCTATGGTCCAGAATTGGGCCATATAAATTATTTTCTCACAATCTGTTGGACTTGGCCCAGGAAAGGAGTTGGAGAGTCAGGTACATTTTTATATTTATTTATTTATATATATATATATATATATATATATATATATATAAAGTTCTTATTATAGAACTACAGTGGATCACAAATTAGTGTAGATCATAAATGCCTATCTCACTATTGTGGGAAGAAAAACTGGTGCACTCATTCTGGACTTGTATGCGATGACTTCAGTCTGGCAAAGGTCAGAAAAAGGTTTAAGAAGGGTGAGTAGGATTTTTTTTATCCTGTTTTCAATACAGTTATATGTTATGATTTGAATATGTATGCATTTTTTATTTTATTTTTTTAGCTGGACCTTTTAAAATATGACGTGGCAGCTGGAGCTGTATGTGACAAGGGACACTGGACACTCATTGTAAGTAATCTTAAATGTTAACAGATTTAGATGCAACCATGAGACCATCTGGTGTACAAGGGGTTGGCTATAATTTGTTATTGCATTTCCATAGATCATGTATCTTAAGGAGACGAGGTCCTTGTTCGTGGACCCATTTGGGGCCACTCAAGACCAAATAAATCATTGCAAAGATGTAACAAGGTGAGTAAAGGATTAGCTTTTTTTAGGCTTGGATAGGTTACCTCTACATTACTGGGTGAACACTCACAATCACACAGCTATTGAAAATGTATATTTTAATTCACCTAACTAGCATGTCGTTGCATTTTTGGAGGACATAAGAACACACTGACTTCACACGGAAAGGACCAAAGCTAAGCTTTGAACCCAACACAGTGTTTCTTCCCTCTCTGGATGAGTGACATGAACATGTGAAAATGTGTGACAATATTCAAAGGTGTGGTTTTTCTTTTTCCCTTTCAGATTGAGTGCACCGCATGCAGTCTGTGGTACCGCACAGTTTGTGTTGGCCATCCCTCCACAGAGGAAGACTGTTTTTGCAATAAATGTACAAAATAAAATAAAATAAAGCATGTGTGTGTGTGTATATATGTGTGTGTGTGTGTGTGTGTATGCGTATTTGGGCAGCGTTAACATAAATATGCAACATTCATACACTTTTTGTTTTTTTAAAATTCAAACCACAGCTGACATGTTGCCTATATAAGTATTTGATTTCGGTGGATCAGGCAGCCAGTATTGCCAAAATGCATTGTAAAGCTACAGTATATGTTATATTGTAAAGCATTATATTGTATGGCTGCCATTTATAACACCACATTTTAGATACATTCAGGTTTTATATTAAGCGTTTACTATCGTGACTGTCACAATATCAGCACAGGGACGCGTTGTCTCCTGTCTCCCGTCTCCCACTGTCCTCCACTGCATCACTACTCATCATGATGGGGCGTTCAGGGGTTCGACTCCAGCGCGTCCTCAACGGAACACCAGTTAATCCGGAACACCAGTTAATCCGGAACACCAGTTAATCCGGAACACCGCCTACCTCCCGGGGGTCTGTCTTCGTCGTGGATGATGGCCTGGAGACAAGCCAGTTCTGGGTATTGTCGCGGGTCGACCTCTTCGGGGGCTGCTTTCATGAACATGGGCACTTTATTAAACTCCTGAATGAGACACAAACAGAGGGTTTCGCACAGGAAACGCACATCTCCGTGGCGGTGCCAGTGGCCGACAGACTCTTACCTCTTCCCAGCTGTTCTCGCTGAAGCCGTTTCTGTATCTCTCGGTCCTGAATCTGTCCATGAACTCGTCCATCCCGTCGTCGCTGTCGTGCTGCTCCGCCATTGTCGACCGGACTATGTGTATTTTTTTGGAGCACCGCCTTGTTGTTTCCAGACCTTGTTTGACCCCTGACCCGAGGCCTCTGCCACCCGCCGACCGGCTGCAATAACGCGGCTCACACGTGTGCATCGGCGGTACTACGTGAATAAAGATCCGTGCGGAACCACAGTGCGACACATTTGTTCCACGACCGCCTGCCCGACAGATGAATATAAAATGTTATTATGAAACCACCAGAGATGGAAAATAACCATAACAAATATACTTAAGTGCGATTTAAAGGTGACTGGTCTTTACTTGAGTATTTCTATTTTATGCTTCTTTACTGTTCAACTCACATTTGGAAGGAAACATAATTTTTACTCCACCTAATTAACACAACAGCTACAGTTACTAGTTATTTAAGGAAATATAATGAATTGTTATATACTAAACTGCCCAGCAGAATATAAAGTAGTTCAAATTAACTCCTGCTTTTATGTAGCAATAATACAATTTTAAAGAAAATATGCCCCTTGAACGTGGCAAACCTGCATAATGAGCTATTTTAACTTTGATGGTTGTATTTTTATTACGTAAAATGTTGAATGCAGGACTTTTACTTGTAATGTAGTATTTACTTATTGGGGTATTGACACATTTGATTGAGATCTTAATACTTCTTCCACCACTGTAAATAGTAATATGATGAGAAAGTCACTAAGTACATTTTAAGGTAATTGTACTTTTTTATATTTTAATTGTGTGCTACTTCGCACTTTATATTTATTCTGATTTATTTGACAGCTACAGATTAAGATTTTATCAGTTAAAGAAAATATGATGCATTGTTATAACTGAAAAAGGACCGATTGTATATAAAGTAGTTAAAATTGATTTTTACCAGCAACAATAAAATGTTGCTTTGATCCAAATAAATAAATTACCTGATAACTCTCTTAAAAGTGGCTAACCTGCATATTGAGCTTCTTTTATATTTTCACTTGTAATATGGAGTATTTACATTACATATTGTGATAATGCTATTTTTGCTTAAAGTACCTCTTTCACCAGTAGAAATGGTCATTTAATTCTTTGCTTTTCCATGACTTTCATTAAATGGTTGTATTTGCAGTATTTTCCAAATGCCAGCACTGAGTTGTACTATGATGGTGGTGCAAATGCATATTAAAACACAACAGCAAATGGTCATTTTATCTGTTCACCTCTGTGGGCTCATGTTTTTATTTGCATGGCCGACATTCTTGTGTATTACATCATAAAAACCAAATGCAATTTAATATCCTAAAGTCCGTTATCAAGCTTTTGTCGTGACAGTAAGTCAATCCAGTATGTACTGTATGCAAGTATGTAAATTATAGGTTTTATAAGTTTGTAAAGCAAAAAGAAACTTCCAGTCCTCTTAATGGCATAAGACGCAACTTACAAAACATACAAGGCTTTTATCTTCTTTCCCCACCACCTCACTGACTGCACCATACACATTTTGCTTATTACAAAAGTACACACACAAACATAAAATAAAACATTTATTTCCACACTCACAGTTGTTATTCATACAGTTTCCACTCTTCCCAGGAGATCTAACAGTCCATCTTTACTGAGAAACATTGTGTCACCTGTCTGCTGACAGATCACCTCAAACCTGGGCGTTTCCTCTAGCGCTCCCTGTCCTACTACAATGACATAGGGGTAGCCCAGTCTGCTGGCATCCTTCAGCCTCTTTCCAATGGTCATCTGTGTACGGTCATCAAGAATAACTTCACCTCTCAAACGAGGCAGAGTCTCTCCCAAAGTCTGAACCAGTTCCTCAGCTAAGGCTGTCGCCTCGTCCACCTTACTGCCCTTCTTTGGGGGTAAAACACACACCTGGTAAGGGGCGAGAAGGCCTGGCCAGCGGATCCCCTCTTCTGTTGACATCACCTCAATGGCTGCTGCGAGAATACGGGTTACCCCAAGACCATAGCAGCCCATCTCTGCAATACTAGGCTTGTTCTGGGCATTGCTGAAGGTGGCACTGAATACCTGAGAGTACTTTTTTCCCAGGTAAAAGGTGTGGCCGACCTCTATGCCCTTTGACTCTACCAGTGTGCCAGTTTTGCATTGTGGGCAGTCAGTTCTGTCTGATGACAAGGTCTCTACGTTAGCAGAGAAGGAGCAGTTCCCACAGACCAGAAGCCTGTCCTCACCGATGTCTGCTGGCAGCTGGAACTCATGGGAGAGTTTACCACCAATGTTACCCGTGTCTGCCTGCACCTGAACGCAACGCAGACCCAGCCGGGCGAAGAGCCTGGTGTATGCCTGGCACACAGATTCATAGGTATGGTAAGCTGCTTCTTCACTCATATCAAATGAGTACATGTCCTTCATGTAGAACTCCCTCCCTCGAAGCAGACCAAACTTCGGCTTTGGTTCGTCTCTGAATTTGCGGGTGATCTGTTTTAAAAAAAGAAGAAAAAAAAAGAAGAAATAATGATGTAAAAGTTTAAAATATTTACAACAAATACAACAGGGTAAAGGCTACCTGATAAAGGAGCAGAGGGAGCTGTCTGTAGGAGAGAGTCGTCTGGTGAGCGACCAGAGTCGTCACTGCCTCCTCGTGTGTGGGAGCCAAGCAGTAGTCGGCTCCATGGCGGTCTTTCAGACGGAGCAGCTCCTTTCCCATCAGGTCCCAGCGCTCACTGGCTTTCCAGAGATCAGCTGAGCACAAACTGGGCATGTCCAGCTTCTGCCCACCGATGCCCTGCATCTCTTGGTCAATTACTCTCCCCTGTTGATTCAAGACAGCAGTTATTACATTTTTAGGACCAAAATGAGAACATTTACACTCAACCATGCATCCAGGTTCATCACACTTATGATCTAATGCAGTGGTTCTCCACCCTGGAGCCCGGACCATCGTTTTTACAACAATATACACTTGTATGATTCGTGAGTCTCTGAGTCAGTGTCTTTTCTATTTTTCATTCGTCTTATAGAGCTGGGTCACAGATTCATGTCGGAAAAATCTCTACAAAGAACAGTGTTCACTTGATGTGAATAATCATTTATTCACTCACCAGCTTCTCCATGGAGCGGACGGTGGCAGGAAGGTAGTAGTAACAACCCGGGTTGGATGGGTGGATGAGCCCAGCCTGCAGCATGAGCCTTTGGCTCTTACAAGTCATCTCTCCTTGCAGCCGGTTGTCCTGCCCCACATCACGCAGGTTTGAAGGCTGGTAGAGGCGGGACACCAGGAGTGTGGGCTTGATATGTCTGGAGTTGGTGGAGGCAGGAACAGTGGCCTGCTCAGCACACCCTGAATGGCTCCTCCTGGGAAGCACCGAGGACCTGTGGAGGCGCTGGAAGACTCTCGGCCAAATCTGATTCATTATGGGCTCCATGGTAGATCCAGACCTGCTGGGTGAGACAAATCAGTCAGAGCTGAAACAATCAGTCAACTGACAGAGTATCCATTAGCAAAATTTTGATAAATCATTTTAGTCGTTTTTCAAGTGACAATGCCAAACATCCTCTGGGTCCAGCTTCTCAAAAGACAAAAAAAACAGACATTTTGGAGACATCATCTTGGGCTTAGAGAAGCTGTAATGAGCATTTGATCTATTTTCTGACATTTTATAAGATATACAATAAATCAATCAATCAAGAAAATAATCGACAGATTAGTCTATCATGAATGAAATAATGGTTAGTTGCAGCCCTAAAATCAGTGGAGGAAATACAACATTGTACATTTACTCAAGTACTGTACTTAAATACAGATCTGCGGTAAATGTACTTCACTTTTTCCATTTTATTCTATTTTATACTTCACCTGCACTACATTTCAGAGTGAAATATTCTACTTTATAGACTCTGGACATGCATAATGACTACTTTTACTTTTCTTTACTTAAGTACATTTCGCTGATAAAACTAATGCGCTTGTACATAAGTAGGATCTTTAATGCCTTTACTTATAATGTACTTTTATACTGTAGAACTGCAACTTTGACTTTAGTAAAGGGTCCAAGGTCGTCAGTCTCCTCACAGATATCTATTTGGTCCTTGGAATAAGCCACTGATGTATTACATAGATGCAGAGGTGTAGACGCTACTGACAGATGTCCAAAGTGTCCAAAGTGTCCAAAGTTCAGAAGTTCTTGTCACCAAACGACCAGTTTAACTAGCTGCTGTTAGCTTCCTCGGTTAGCACACAACAACGTATGTCACACACGCAGAACTAGTCGGCAAGACTCACCTCGGGGTCGATAACTACTGTCCGATTGTTCCGAACAGATTATCTGAGTGAACGAGCCGAGAGTGGCATCTCTGCAAAGTCCACAAACCGCAAAAACACTGACGGTCGCCCCGCCACGCTGTCTGCCGCAGCTGCGAGGCCGGAGGCTCGTTGTTTCAGTGTTACTGCGCCACCTGCAGGTCTGGAGGAGTGAAGACGCAGAGGCAGGGAGAGGATATTATTACACTAACAAACAGCAAACTCTGTTTATTAATGTCTGTACTATTATCGTTTAGTTGTCATTATTAGTGTACTGATTGTTTGTTTGCTTTTGGGCGTGCAGGGTTATATAAGTTTTATATTGTCTATTATTTGTATTTAAAACATACAAAAGAAAATCTCAGTCACAGTGTACAGCATGACAGTTACTTCTATGTTCAGTAGATGGAGGTAAGGGCATACAGGCAATGTTTTTCTTCCCTCACACCTCTTCCAGGCAAAATCTATTGCTATAACTGATCTCGCAAACTACAAATCAAAAAATTTAGCTGTTTAGATTACAAGTTATCGTTTTTAATTCCCTAAATATGGATATCGTGTCTGTGTTTTTATACCTAATAAGGCTGGAGACTGGTTTAGAAGTGAGCACACTTTTCAGCCTACGTGTGAATGGTGTTTCATTAATCAGACATCTCCCCAGGAAGGTGAAGTTGAAGAAGGTGACATGGTGGACCAGCATGTATGATTGTTGATAAAAATGCTAGTCTTTAATAGGGACACTGGCCTCATTATTCACGTTACTGTCAGGAACAAAAGGCTAAATATTTTCCATATTAACTTTTTTTCCCCCCTTCTAAACTCTGTGTACACATGCTCAAAAAGTCTCCCTTCTGGTGACCGTTTTTTAAAACATTGAATAAAAACAGAATATTTAAAAGCTGTAGTATTTTAACAATGAAAATCACATATTCCATAAATTGCATTTTAAGCCAAAGTTAGTTTTTTTCATGGTCATGCTCTGTGAAGTTTGGATTTAGACTATTGATCTGGAAACAGGAAACATTTACTGTGAAAGGGAAAGGCAATGGAGGGGAGAAGGGATGAAGGTCTACTGGCCTGCAAACATTGAACGATTTGGCGTTGGCATTACTTCACCTCCTCACAGTCATGCTATGTATTTATGAACCAGTTTCATAACATTTTCTACAAAATAATTTTGTTCACATAATCACATTTGCAGTTTTGTCAGTGAACATGTTCTTTCATTTCCCATCTGTTATGTCAAACTATTCTGTCGTCAATGACAAAAACAAAACCTCTTGATTTAACCATGTTTTTAAAATTGCAGTCAGTCTTCCCAATGTCAGCAAAGGGAAACCTCACCACCTAAATTAAAACACAGGAATGTAACTCATCTTTTAATACACAGAGTAGCACTATGGTACAATCTGAGGTTCTAATGTTGTCTGATGTTTTCTAAATCACTTATATCAGTAACAAAGAAGTTAAAGCACCCAATATTTTAAGAATGAGAAGCATATAAATGTAAGATATGTAACTTATGTATTTCAAATTACTGATTGGGTCTTTAACAAAACAACTGTAAACCATTTTTAATATGAGTAATTTTCAGGTTATGTGTTTCACTGACTTTTGTTCATGTGACTTTGACCACATAAACCCATTTTGTTTTCCTCTTCTTTTTTTTTTTTTTTTACTGTATTTCTTTGTCACAGGAAGTGCCTTAAAAATAAAGTTAACTTTGCTACAACAAAACACAACCTATGAAATTTGCCACCAATCCATATAGTGTAAAATATTTGATACACTGTTTCGGTACGATTGATGAGTTTTTATTGAACGTGCTATACTATCACATCTTTGCCTCTTGTTGACTTTATACTGTACTGCAGTCTGTGTTAATGCACTTTTGCAGGCTTTATAGCATTTTATGCCAGCAATTTGAAACCATTATTCCTTCAATCAGTCGATGACACACAGGCACCTGATGGTCATCTCACATGGCAAACACAGCTGAGCTCGGAGTGTCTTCTCTTCCTGGTGGACACTGCGGAGGACATCGTTCAGTCTGCAGGTTACAGATTGATTGAAGATGCACACACACACACACACTGATGTATTCCCGAGCCAATTAGGTTTGCGCCTGTTTCATCCATTTATCTAGTCGCTCTTGTTGTAAGATTTGGTTCTCAGAGGAATGGGCGACTGAATGTCTCCTTGAGATACGAACAATCCCATTAGGACAGATTGTATCTGCAAACGTCACATTTGCCTGTTTGGCTTTATATCGAATATAGAGTTGACATTTTTACTGTTACAAAGACTCAGTTCAAGATTTCTGGGAAATGTGGTTTAAAAATATACATCTGGCACTTTAAATATACTGTATCATACATTAAAGAGGAGTGTAAGTTTGGTTTCAGAAGTGAGGAGGACACAATGACGTAAATCTTTCAACCAAAAAATAAATAAATCTAGCAAATAAAACATAATGGTGAAATTGGTTATCAGGCTTTATAGAAATGACCGTATTTCTGTGTAAATTGCTGCATTAACCCTACTTCAAACCACATCTATTTTTTCTTGATAGAGACCTGCTTATAGTAAAATAATGTTATTTATCGCAAACAGTTCTGCCCTTTAATGTCTTTGACTTACATTCAATTTTAGTATTTTTAGAAGAATATTAACTCCACATAAAAACTCAGATTAAGTGCTGTTTCTCTCTCTCAGGCTGCATAAGGCCCCAAAAACCTCCATCAACATGGTAGAGCAACTTTCATGCAGCCTGAGGGGTGAAACTCAGGGCAAAAAAAAAAAAAAAAATCGTCCACAGAATACTCACTGCTGCTGCTCATTAAACTTATTGGTCATACTCTACCAACATTTTGATCATTTTGATTTTGATGTTGGGTGATTAGGCCGGACTTGCAGTCATCATCCCAGTTCATCCCAAAAGTGTAGGATGGGGTTGAGGTCAAGACTCTGCAGGCCAGGCAAGTTCTTCCACACCAAACTCAATGCAATATCTCATTTAGAATTTTCTTTCATCGATCTTTCTGGAAAAATGAAGCGTGTTCCTGTGGTTTACTTTCCATATTCTAAGACACAGCAGCATCTACTACTGCAGTTGCCATCAGAAATGGAAACCTTTGTGATTTTAACAGTTTAAAGTTATACAACGATTACTTTGTGAGCACAGAAAAAAACAATAGCTCCCATGAAAATGTAAAAGCGTGGCAGTGCAAGTACGTTCGTCATCATAACTTGGTTTCGTCCATAGCCATAAAATTCATCAACACTCTCTTCTAAAGTCATTTTTTCAAATTTTGTTTTAGCTGTAATATCTGCTGTCTAAAAACTTCTACAACGTTCAGTCCTCTCTGTCCATGGACTCGTTTCTTTTGTCGAGCCGTGACCTTTAGCCTTGTGGAAAATGTGGTTAGCTAAAGGCTGCTAAAAAACAGAAATATTAAACGAACGATATTAGATAATTTTTCTAAAAAATGGCCTGCCTTATCTAAACATATGAAGCGAGCACACGACATAGGCCTACTGCTGAGAAAGGCTCTGTAAGGCTGGATTTGTAGTTATTAGCATAGTTACAAATGTCAATGGGATTTTGAATGAGGTTTTCTTACTTCTGGAACAGAACCGGAAGTTCCAGTTTCACTTCGGCTCTCTGAAATATGTGTCATTATGTATTCTTTGTTTGCTATGTGAAGCACTTTGTAACATTGTTTTGATAAGTGCTATATAAATAAAGACATTATTATAGATATTATTGTGTGTTGTAGGCATGGAAGTATAAAGAGAGAGCACTTGTTTTCAGTTCATCACTCACCCATGGATGTATAATAATAAGAATAAGTTCTTATAATACATCAAGCCTTTACGTCAGTAATCAGGGCAGTCAGACAAAATGGAGTCCGTCATGACGAAAGAAGCTGTAGCTCTGATTACAGCCATCAGACACATGAGGAAGATGGTGAATGCTAACAGAAATGCTATACCGTTATATCTCTTTTAAAATCGTTAGGTGTTAAAATTCTTTAACACATACTGCAGCGAATACGATACAGACCGAATACCCCAGAATTGTGTTTTGTTGGACTCTCTGCAGCCATTCAAGACGAAATATGAGCCGAAGCAGGATCATAATGGCGTGATAACCTTACCTCAAAATAATGTTTATTTATTCATTATTTATTTAGTCTGACCAAACAATCCCAACTTTAGGTCCACCTAATAGCTTTTCGCAGAGCTTTCAAACGAATCACATGGGCTTCTTCAGCGGAGGGAACTCGCTCAGGTACCATGGAGATGGAGCTGTCGACATGCGAGCTCAGCAGCTGTTATGATTTCATCCAAAGCACTTTTAAGGACTTCCGCTAATGAATACCGTATGACACAGCAATACATTTGTCAAACTGCTATTTCCAAGTTCATGAATGGATTTTTATCTTTAATAATCGTATGTTTATCCTGTACTTACATGGTGACTGTACATGCAGTATTAGTAGAACATGATGTTCACTGACTCACTGCTAAATTGTTGGCAGAGGTTTCCCAATCTGTCTGGCTGATAATGTCACCAACCTCAAACAAGCCGTTGACAAAGGCAACACCAAGTCTCTGAATAACTAGACAAATTTGAAACGTCGGCAGGTTGCTTAGCGTCTAGAACGACACTAATATTATGGTGATTTTGTGCAAAGAGACAGTAATATTATATATATATATACTGACTCTTTGCACGTTTCAGTAACCCATTGTTTAAGCAGCTGAAATGGCCCAATTCATGCAGAATCTCTTTAATATGCAAAAGTCCAGGCCTTAACCTGGAAAACAGCAAAACTGCGTAGTTTCGTTCCAGTAAATGAAAGATAAATATTCATTACTGTGGTACTCCCAACCAGCTTAGACTTCACATTATCTGGAATGTCTTGTTAGTTCTTAAGAAAAAGGGAAAAAAAACAACAAAAAGACTTCCAATGAAGGAGTCAACCATCTTTTTTAATTATATTTTTATATCTAAAACATTGTTTTCGTTTTCTGCTACCATAGGGACACCCACACAGCATGTCCAACTAAACACAATATAATTTAATTGACATCCTGAGTGGGACCTCCACCGTTAATGATCGAAGTGAAAATGTCATGCTGAGTATCACATCGCACCATCAGCAATACCATAATGACCTGCATGATGGACTGTCAACATTGACTTTTTTCCTCTCATATGGGGCCAAACTGCCGTAAAGCCAAAGACAACCAGGCCATCAAAGTGTTGTAAACAGGTGAAACATCTGTTTGACTGTAGGGGCAATCACTTTGCATCACTTAATTAGCCATGCAGCGTAGTGAAGGTTGGCGCAATCACAGCCTTAAATCACATAATCACAGAGAGGCTGACCTCATCTAATGTGATTGTCAGTTGTAAAAGGCTGATGGCCGTCACTCTCTCTTAAAAATAAAAAATGGTGATGGTGGAGATGACCGGAAACATAAAATGACTTGACTGTCATGAGGATGTGTGTTTGTGTGTTGATGTTTGTGTGTGATTGGGATGGGCTAAGGGGCCAGTCAGAGGGAGGAGGTGGAGAGATACTCAGCACTGATGAACTAAAAGGTGGATGGTATATAACTCAGGGAGATGCAAGCACTGGATCAACGACCGGGCCACTGTGCAGCAAAGAAGACTCAAAGACAGCCGAGGCAAGAGATAAACCTTCCTACAGGTCAGGTATCCAGGATGCGGGCTCTGGTGGTTTTGCCTCTGCTGTTGTGTGCAGTGGTGCATGTGGACCAGGTGAGAGCAGAGGTGAAGGCAGTGAAGCTGTGCGGCCGGGAGTTCCTGAGGGCCGTCGTTTACACCTGCGGAGGATCCCGTTGGAGGAGATTCTTCAGTGAGTCAGACATGGATGGTGAGACAACTTCAACTTTTTGTTCTCCAAACAGCAGACACAGTGGTCAGTGATTTAAAAAAAGAGCATTTTCTCTTCAGGATTAACCTTATTATTAGACGTGTATACAAGAAAGAATAATGCAGAATAACACATACATGTTTCTGTGTAGATTTAGCCTTAAAAGATAGGTTTACAATTTTTAAGTCAATAGTCAGGTGCCCATATGAACATTGAAATGTTTTAAATCACTCCTTGTGTTCATACCGGCCATTAAGAGATCCCTTTCTAATGTGCTTCCAGTGTGAGAGATGGGGGACAAAATCCACAGTCCTCCCTCCGTGCAAACATGTATTAAAAAGTTTATCTGAAGCTAATGTAATGGAGCTTATGTAATACAGGGCTTTAGCTGTCCGAACCAGACAAATCAAATGGATATCTTCCAAAGCTACTTTTTTCATTTTTAGCACAAAAAAAAATCCCTTCCTATCCCTCCACTGCAGCTCAACAGGGAAACACAAAGAGGAAATTCATACTTAAAAGGTGGTAACTTTGGAAGTCATACACTTGATCTGACTAACAGACTGTTAAAGCCTCATATTAGCATCAAATATACTTTGGAATGTATTTTTGCACAAAACGAGGACTGTGGATTTTGTCCCCCATCTCTTACACTGAAAGCATTTTAGGAAAGGAGTCAGTATGAAAAAGAGGAATGATTACAGCAAGAAAAACCTGTTTCAGTTACTTTTTAATTTTTTTTTATTTATTCCTGAATAAATACCTCTTAACATACAGTTTCCCATTTTGTTTCCCTTTAAGTTGCTTTAGGGTTGTTAAAATCATCTTATTCCACACTGTCTAAGCGTGTCACATACTGTATTTATTCTGCATGAGCTTGTTTCAGCTCTTCGTTGAAGCTATTTTGTGAAATCTTTCCCCAAAATTCAGCCTATGATATTTTCATCAACTTTGGTTCTGTAGTTTTGAACAACGTTTGACCACACAGAGTAATTTTGTAATGACTGACCTGACCCACTCCTGGGCTGCTACTTCTTAAGGTTTTACACTGAATACTATTAATTCAGTGGCTGCAGTGCAGTGGATGTGCAAGCAGACAGGTGCCCTAGCGCAGAGACATTGTCTGCTGTTCTACCTTGTTAGACTTTAGGAGCCCACATATCATGATTAAATGGTGCAGCAGGCTGTTCCCCCGGGCAGCCTCACTCTCTCTCTTACTGTCCGTCACACACAAACAAACCCAGTTAGCCTATCAGTTGTGCTGATTAGAAAGAGTAAAGTGACACTGTAGAAGACAAATAGCACTGAGTTAATCTGTGCAGTCATTTAGAGTTTCCTTATTTAATGGGAACATGGACTTCAATTACACAAGACTTCGTTCATTCATTACACTGTTGGAAACAACTGTGAAAAAACTTGGAAACAAACTGACGCTGACATTTTTTAGAGGAAAAGTGTGTGTGAACCTGGTTATTGGACTAAAATTAGAACAATGTTGAAAGTCAGTGTTTCTTTAGCGTTCATTGTGGGTTTTTTTTGTTGTTGTTCCAGGTTTGCCCTCAGGGGAGCAGAGCAGTTTGGAGAGCCTGAGCAGCAGCAACCCGGGCTCCCAGTTGACCAAACGGGATATTAATAACATACTGACCACCGTGTGCTGCCAGGTGGGCTGCAGGAAGAGCGACCTCACTTTCCTCTGCTGAGGCCAACCCCTCTCTTCTTCTCTCTCATTCTCCAAGTGACCAAAATGACTCTGTTCTCTCCCATTTTTGCCTTAGCAGAAACCAAATCTGAATAAAAAATGCTGATGTTTAAAAACATGATCCCTGTATTGTACATCAATGCTCATATTCACAGCTGCTGTTTTTTTCTAGTTTCTTTTGATATTTTTGTGCGTTATTAACTTGTGAGGTTTGTAGATGAATGTGGGCCACTTGAGCATCTGTGAACATGTTTCTGAACCTGAGCTGGAGGATATAAAAATATATTTCATTATAATATAAATGAACCTATGAGATTTAGAAACAGAACTAAGTTCACTCAGGGATGATATTCAAGGGTGTAGGACTGTATCACTTCCCACTCAGACTCTGTGTAAAGAGAGGACAGATGTCTTAGCCTGGGCTCGTGTCCTGTATGTAGAGAAGTATCCACAGGGTTGCAGGTTTGTAAAATGTCCATCTTTGCTTTGATGTATTTATGGGAAACTTGAGCTGTATTCCATCATCTGTATCTGTATTCTATTTCACTATTTTTGTCAAATAAATGTTCTTGCACAGGGCTTACATTCTGTGAGGTGTGAGATCTGTTTAAAATTGCACTCCTGGACACTGGATACTGAACAATACTTTGTTAATTTCAGCAAACCTAGTGTCAATAAGATCATCATAACATCAATATGTGACCAGAAAGGCAAGAAATAGCACCCTGATGGCCTAGATGCCAACCATGAGCCACAATGTCCCTGATTCGCATCTGGCTGGCGACCTTTGTTTCATGTCATTCACCCCAATCTTTCTCCTCTCATTTCCTGTCATCTCTCAACTGTCGACTATCCAATAAAGGCATAAAATGCCCCCAAATATTATTGAAACAAGACTAAAAGTCTATGCTAGCAGCTCTGTGAGGCTGTAGGCCTTTATGTTACCTGAAAAGTCCTCTAACATTCTGGCTGTACTTTGGTTTATGTATATTTTCTATATCTGCCATTGTGGATTTCATTTGGGCAATAATAGTATAAACTCAATGATAACAAGACTAAGAGTCTACAGCCATGCTAGCAGCTGTGAGGCTGTACTTGGGCACAGCTTTGCTTTTTTGCCATTTTAACCATCTTAATTTAGTGTAGTAGCATGCTAACATTTTCTAGCAACTAGCACTCAACACAAAGGCTGCTGTGAATGTCAGTTTTGCAGGTATTTGGTCATAAACCAAAGCATTTGACAAATTCAGTACAACATTGACGTGCGTACCAAATGTTATGGGAATCCATCTAATAGTTGTCGAGATAAAAAAATCAAATGTGAACCTCATGTTGGCGTTCAGCGGTCAAAGGGAGTTGTTGTGATACATCGTCTGGGAACCATGAATGTCTGTACAAAAGTTGGTGCTAATTTTGTCAGATATTTTACTGAATAAGTGAAAACATTGGCCTGCTGGTGGCGCTAGATGAAAATTCAGGAGATCAACAAAGTCAGTAGGATTCATCCTCTGGGGACCATGAATGTCTGTATGAAATTCATGTCAATCCATCCAATAGTTGTCTGCCCACTGACAGACCAACACAGTCATCTCTAGATCCATGGAAACATACAGCAGGACTACATGTTTGTATTAATGAGAAAGACTAAATTATACAGAATTACGTGATACAAAGAAAACTGCAAACACAGGCGTCCAGTTATAACTTTTATTGGTTTTGGAAAGAAGCAAACTAAGTTTCTTCATCTTAGCATTGTTATGTACTGTACAAACAGCTTGCACATGTGTTTGAGGTTAACGGTACAGAACCCAAAAGCATTCTGGCTTACAGCACACAAACACACTCCCTGCTCTCTTCTCAACATTAATACAGGTAACTGACACTCAGCACAACACGTCATTTCAGTACTATCTATCATCATAGATGCCCCACCTTTTACTGCATGCGCTGCATGCAATAATGAATTACTGCAGGACAAATTCACCACAGAGATGAAGATCTGGAAAATACAAGTTTTGTTCCATTTTTTAACTAGATGCAAAGAATAATCTGACAACTAACAGACAGAGTGAGTTTTGTACTGCAACATGACTTTCAAGCTGAAAGACATTTAATCTGTAGTGTACTGGTAAGTTAAAGCAGATGCATGATGGCGGGTGTGTATGGTGGGCCTCTGTAGATAATGCTGTAGTGACTGTTGCGCTGATAGCTTCAAGATTCACCCAGAAGGTTACAGCTTCCTGTCAGCCATGTTGATCCATCCAGTCAACTAGACTGAAAGAAAATGTTACCAAACTACTGTGGGAGCTAAATGGCACCAATCATCATCACCTTGCATTAACGAATGAATTAAATGCAACCTCAGAGTAATCCACAATGCTCTTTTAGACCGAGTCTGCACAGGAATAATGGAAAATCTGGTCAAAGACAAGATTTGTATTTTTACTGCACAGCATGTTTTTATTAGCCAAATAACAAATAACAACATCATTTTAGAACTAGGTCATTGAATAGGAGTATTGACATGTTGGTAATAGTCCTTGTGTCCTAAATTCAGCCTAGGATGCTTCTACGACAGCTCTGAAAGGACCATGATTGGTTGCATTTAGCAGAATGCCGACATACAGTACAGTACAGAGATCTTCGGCTACGCTTCACACTCACTTTTTGTTCTTCATGTTGAGTGTCAGAGCATTCAGGAAGTTCAAAATCATCAGCACAGTGTTTTATACACATTAAACAATATATTTTTTCACTTTTATCCGTTTTAAAAATATTCAGCTTATTCTCCTTAACAGAGGACTGACTGTCTGGGGTACACACATAAAATACAAAAAAACAAAAACACACACAAAAAAAAAAGCATTTTGGTCAACTTAACCTCCACAGCCTCATTCAACTCATGTCATCTCACAGAGACCATTACGATTATGCAAAATAAAGCCATTGATTCAAGCGCTGGTTGGATGATCGGGGGTTTAGGTACCACTGAGGTGAACGGGAACAGGTAAGAAAACAGGTCAGACGCGTGGTCGAAGCTGAGGAAGAACTGAACGGGTAGATGTGGGAACCGAGAACGCTGGATTAATACGAGTGTTTTCTTTCTTTCTGAAGTTTAAATTAAAAAAAAAAAAAAACCCCAAAACAAACAAAAAAAGCTGGTCCCAGTAAACAAATCCTGTTCCAGTAGTGGTACCACGGTCACCAGACTTCATCACTGCTGCTGAGGAAAACTGATTGCTTTTGTTGTCATTGTCTTGACGTTATTAAAAGGAAAAGTGAAACAGTGTGGGGAGAAATACGCTGACTCACTTTCTCGCTGGGAATTAGATGAGAAGATTGATGCCACTTTTATGTCCGTCTGTTACATGTTAAAGCTGGAGCCACGAGACGGTTAGCTTAGCTTAGCATAAAGACTGGACCCAGGGGGAAACCGTTAGCCTGGCTCTGTCCGAAGGTAAACGGGACTGAGGATCTACAGCTAGCAGCTCTGTGAGGCACAGTGGTGCTTTGAGCTAAATGCTAACCTTCTCACAATGACAATGCTAACATGCTGATGTTTAGCAGGTGTAATATTTAAACTTGACATTTGTACACTTCATTTTTTGTACAAATTAAAACAAGATATAATGTGAACTTTATAAGTGCCCTCAGACAAAGCTAGGCTAGCTGTTTCCAGTCTTTATGCTAAGCTAACTGTCTCGATTGATCATCTCCTCTAACTCTCGAAAAAAGAAAACAAATAAGCTCATTTCCCCAAAATGTCAAACTAACTCTTTAAAGTGTGGACCTTGCCCATGGTATAACTAACTCTACATTAACACTGCTTTCACAAAGCATAACACAGCATCCAGGAAGATATTTATCTTTTTCTTTAAATTACCCCACCCCACCCATATATAGCTCAAATCTTCTGTTGCACTTGAGTTAAAAAATTATATCTGAAATAAATTCAAAAATTATACCTTATACTGTACACAGGTTACCCAACTACACAGATAACAAAAAGAGAGAGAGAGAATTCAAATATTTATACCTTTAAGGGTTCTGAGTTGTGTGATACCATTCAAATTCTATCCGTATACAGAAACACATGTTTTATACAACAAATCATCGTCATCAATAAATAAAAATAGAATGCTGTCATGTAGTCTGGAGTCTATCACTGCTGTCCTGGGAACAACAGAAAGGCTATCTGACAATACGAGGAAAACACCAAACGCCCTTTAAGATATATATTATTGATTTAAAATGACACTTTGTACACTTCTTTTGTTCTGACGGGAAAACATATTTTCTTATTTTGCGACCAGTACATTGATTTATCATTGCAGCTGCCTAACTTGCTAAAAACCTCTCCATGTCTGTGTATATTCCAGAGAAATAAAACACCAGTTTGATTGACTGATCAGTGCATTTATATTAAAAAGGATGAAATCCAAAGTCATGTGACCCTGTAGTACCAGTAGGTGATGCATGAAAATCTAGTTGTTTTTTTGTTGTTGTAGTTACTTGATCCTATGTTTCATCCGATCCCAAACAAGCACCGACAAGAAACATCTTTCATTTAACTGTTTGTGACAAGATACACGTTGAAATGCATCAGTAAATGCATTTACTTGCTGGCAAAAGACACAAATGGCCGCCGTCAGTGAGGACAGCTGTCTCGCCGTCGCTTCGAGCTCAGAGTCTGACAGAAGGATTATTTATAGTGCTGATTTTTTTAAAAACCGCTAATGGTGTATAACTTACAATGTATTGTCCTGGGCCCTGCTTCAACTTGAACTAGTCTAACTTCAGATGTGTCAGAGGTTGAGGTGCGTTTCTGACCACAAAGATCTTATTCAAGGGTTTTTCAGTTTACAGCCAAATCTTTCTGGACTCTAGACAACAAAGAGCATGTCACCCAGAGTTAAAATCTGGCCGAAACACTTTCTGTGCATGTCTTCGGTCAGGCAGCTGCAGTGAAACTTTAAAAAAACACCACCACACATTGACCAGAGGAGGATGGAGACAGAGGCACAGACTTTAGAGGGAGGAAGAACCCAGGTGTCTTAACTGCAGCGATACAGATGTTATGAAATGAATACAAATACGATAATTACATGACCTAAAACAGCTCCACGATGCTATATGCAAGTTATACAATACTGCTGGGTAGGCTGCGGACCTGTCGTGTGGGTTCAGAAAAGGTTAATGGAAAGTCTGTCTGATGTTGGTTCGTCCTCTGTCCTCAGTGTCAACCTCAGTCCACTGCCATTGTTTTGTTCAACAACGCTGTTCTCAGTAGCACGGGTTAGTTGTCCGCAAGGTACTTCCCTGAAACGCATCAACGAAACGATTACGTTATGTTTCAGTCATTTATGGATCTTTTATAGATCTATTGTTAATAAGTAAGTAGAAGATGCATTATTACATAGTAATAGAGGTAATGATAATGTACACAGAAATACTTTTTGCAAGGATGAGATCAGAAAAATCTTTTTTTTTGGCTGCACTGAGCACAAGACTAACTTAAAAGTTTTTTATTTGTGAAAAAAAATCATGTTATGCGTTATTAGTTTTCATTATTAATCTGCAGTAGTTATAGTTTAGTACTAAAGGAATCAGTCATTTCATACAACATTCAACAGTTGACTGATTTCTAATTAGATCAAAATTAAAAAGATACCTATTCTTACAAAATTTGTACCTATTATCTACCCTTACAGAAAGTAGATTATACCTTGATCCACAAATTAGCAATATAATCGAGAATAACAGACAGATTTTTAAGTATAAACAAACTTCAATAAAAACTTTTTTTTTTTCAAAATGTGTAACTGATGAAAAATCTGACTAATATTCCTTAACCTATACTGATGTTTTACATCAAACCATGATGATGATCGTCACTTTTTTATGTGGCAAATAAGTGACTTTACTTGCAGTTTAAACAGGTTTGATCTACTGGACGAGTTGGCTGAGCTCTCATTGGACATTAGTGACAGTGATAATTAACATTTGGTTTGGAAAATCCCTCTGTATGTTGTTACTAAAATGCTCAGCTGACCTGCGGCAAACCTCTTCTTGATGAGAGAGAAGCGGTATCCTGGCCCAGCCAGTTCAATGTCACAGCCTGACAGGGTGCTGCCCTCACTGGTGAACTGCACCGCCAGTGGAGCCGGTTTACTGGGGCCTTCTGTTAGCTGAAAGCGCGCTAACAATGATCCCACACCTGAGGGAAGAGGGAGGATTTAGAAAGACGTCTGTCGGGCCACGAGGAACGATTTAAGGGCGAAGGAAATAGATTTAATTCCCAACATTTCATAGACAGTGACGTGCATGAGGCAATGTATGTTGGTGCTGCTTTAACAAAATGAAATATGCAGGTAGCAGACGTTGCTATATTCAAATTTGTATTACAAGCACAGGCTGTTGTATCAAAGCTTGTTCTATGTCAAAATATTTGCTGGATATAGATTTCAAGAAAGCACTGAATGAGATTAATCATCCGAGAGTCAGAGGACATTAAACAAATTAAAGACGAGATACAGAGGATTACATTAAAAAGTCATCCATGTTCAAAAGAAAAAGAAAATACATAATCTAGTTTACTGTCCGTCTCCTGGAGACCAGGTAAGCCCCAGAGGCTTCCTGCTTTGTAGTATATGAACCAGGCCAACTATTTAAAGTACATCAGATGACGTCAGATGCACAAATCAAACTGCTTTATCAGTTGAAAATAAGTGTAAATATTGCACTGCAGATATCACATCAGGCACTGATTTATTTTACCATTAGAGAATAAGAGACGCTGTGGAAACATACACACAGCCACAGAAACTGAGGAGGTCAGCTGAAGTAATTGTAACACCATTTGTAGACAGAAGGGGGTACTGTTTACCTCAGGCAGAGCTGGGAACCAACTAGGGCCCCATCTTTTCCTGAGGGGCATCATGTACTACACTTTTTTCCTGTAGTCTGCTGCCTGCAGAAACTCTGTCACAACTCAAGTGATATCAGAACAATATTCAGGCTGTATGTATTTTTCTTTTTAACCTTAATCTCTTTTCATCTTCTACCCATGTTTGTCTCTTTTTCTGTTTTTGTACAATCGTTATGCCAATAACAGTAAAAATGGACATACCCCTTTTTGCCAGGGCTATGGATGATAATGTCATTTTTGGGCCATTGATTCAATCTCTTCCAGGCTGATACAATCTGAGTGACTCTTTATGGGAGTTTTTCCTTGCCACTGTTGCCTAGTGCTTGCTCATGGTGGGAATTGTTGGGTCTCTGTAAATATGAGGAGTCGGTCTAGACCTGCTCTATTCGAAAAAGTGCCCTGAGATAACTTTGTTATGATATGACGCTATATAAATAAAACTGAATTGAATTAAAGATGTACAAAGAAACGTCTTGCTCAGGAGTCCAAAAATGTCAAAACAGGCCCCGAAGCTGTTATCAGATTGTTATAAGTCCTGGGTTATGTTTTAAATATAAAACTAAAAGAAGGACTCTCTCATCGCTCCCCACAAGGCTGTTCTGTGAGGAATATCAATATAGCTATTACTATATTATATATTACTTTCTTTATACCGTACGTACCTCCGTTTTCAGATTTCTGTGAGATATCAGGAATCTTCCAAAGGATTCTTTGCTGCTCTGTGTTCCTGTCAAGATTACAAGAGGAAAAAAAAAACATTTATGAAGCTTTTGAAGACTAACTAGAGTAAATACTTTTGTATAGATATATACTATATGCAAATTTGAGGTGTCTCAATACACAAAAGTATGCACTTATACTAATCACTGGTAAGATGGTGATACAAGTCCCTACCTGGTATTATTATTTCTGTAATTCTTAATATTATTATTATTATATTAGTATACATACTGTATACTGCTTAGTAATCTAAATGGTACTTAACACTATAACAAAGTTTAGACTGTACCATGCAGCAGGAGGTAAGACAGCCTGTAGTTTTGAAACCCCTCCATCGACAGGGACGAGGAACTGGACGTTGTTGAGGGCCATTGGCGTCGTCATGGCCTCCCCGTTGTATTTGTAGTCTATCCTCAGGTCAGTGCTGGTGGGCTCACATCTCCAGCTCACCGCTAGATTCAGAGGAATGGACTGGAGCCCGTCCGTGGATACCTGCTCACAGATAGAAAATACGCAGACACAACTTATAATAATGCCAAAGCATTTTCGTCTAACGTTTAGGGATTCCAACATAATGTCACGTTGTTCCTACAGTTCATTTAAACCCCCAAAACACTTGTTTAATAGCTCATAGTTGCAGTTGGTGTTTGCAAAATGGCCTTTACAGTGAAACAGCAGAGATTCAGGGGCTGCTGTGTATCTCTCAGCTTAGTGATGTCTTGTCACTCCAGAGGGCCGAGCTTACTTGATACTTGAGCATGTCCACGTTGTAGTACGTTGCCTGTGGCTTCTGCTCTGCCACCTTCTTTAAATGGGATATCAGATTTGGCATGTTCACCCAGAAGTCCTTGGTATCGGCCTTGGCTTGTGTGGTGGTGTCGCTGGTGGGGGAAGCATGTAGAAAAGCACGATCAAAATACAGACATTTGCAGCAGCCAGCATCTCAGTTTTAAAGGAATGTTTGAGCAGAAAAACAAACGTTGTTTTTTTGGCACTAAAGACTTTGGAAATTTGCAACACATTGAGTTTCACAGGCTTTGGTCAGAATTTTGACCACGAGCCACAGGGGGTCATGCTTTGCACTGATTTTACAACTTTAACAACTATGCAGGGTTTAGGAAAAACATTTTATCATTTACTCCTTAAAGAAATGATCCCCCATTATTTGAAAAGGGAGATATTCAATACATTTAATTTTGTCATGAATCATAATTAAGTAACAGCAATAATAATACTTTTTATGCCACCGAGTGGTGATTTTTGGTTCGATAATTAACATTAAAATGAGTTTTTATGGGTCCCAAGTAAATTGATTTTTTTTTAGTGTTTTGCAACAGGTGTAAACATGAATTAAAAAAACTGAACCATGGATGACGAACAAACAAACA
The DNA here is from genome assembly GCA_005408345.1 of Macquaria australasica. Lineage (NCBI taxonomy): Eukaryota > Metazoa > Chordata > Actinopteri > Centrarchiformes > Percichthyidae > Macquaria > Macquaria australasica. The sequence goes on from SEMN01000016.1 coordinate 1,087,027, forward strand.
AAAAAAGCTGACCTCTGTTCAAGGTAGTTGGTCTGAAAACTCAGATGACCTCATGATGACTCAATACGCAGTCAGCATTAGTGTCTGAGATGAACTCACTAAGGTTTACTCATCCTCACATCACCTAACAATCTAACTCTTCCATATGGGATCATGAATGTTTTATGAACCATTTCTCAGATAGTTTTACCACTTTACATCCTTATTCCAAATATAAACAATATCTGCATAATCACATCTGAAGCTTTGTTACTCAATATGCTTAAAGTTTTACTTTGTTTTTGTGCCACTTTATGCATTTCAAACTGTCTTTTTATCTCCTTTTTAATTTCCCTCTCTTGATCATGTTAATTTACTTGTACGCTGTTGTATATTTTAGATATTTTATCTATAAAACACATGGAGTTGTCCTTGTGTAAGTGTGATAAGTATGATTTGTTGTGTGGAAACAAAGACGATGAAATATTCTATGATTATTATGAAAAATACATGATGAATAGGAAACAAACAGAGTTGATAAGGAGACTGCATTTACTAATAATTACACTCTACAAATATAACAAGAAGGCGACTCATTTTGATTATATGATGCAACATGCTCTTTAGGCTATTATCGCACATGCTCTTTAAGTGAAATTAATATTATTAATACAAATTATAATGCATAGTGAGTAACAACATTTGATTTGGTTTGAATGAAGTTTAGTTAAATTATAAAACACTCATAACATCTTAAAGAACTGGAGGGAATTTCCAAGCTGGACAATAAAGCATTCAGACTTGAACTAACGCATGTGAGGAGGATGCAGTAAGAGTTATGGTGTAATCTTATCTTCTTCACTGAGACACTGCCTCCAGTGAAAAACGTGTGTATTTATTATTTCTTTCTGAGAGTGAGGTGGTGAGTTCACAGTGGTGTCATTACCAGCAGAGCAGCTGGGGGTTAGGCAGCACATGCTCCAGTCGGCTGTAGTTGGTTATGCTGAAGGTTAGCACGGCGGGGGACGGGTTATTGGCAAAGTGCCGCGTGATTCCCGCTGGAAACGACAAAACCATCTCACCTATGATCTTCACAACACACCTGAGGGGAAGAGGAAGAGAAGGAGTGGGTCAGAGAGAGAGATAAACAGCAATAATCACTGAACAACAACTTTAAGCCCAAATCTGTTCCACATGCTGTAATTTCTTAATAAAGGTTTGTGCCCATGAGCATGAAACAGTCTTTATTTATTCAGTGCTTTGTAAATTCACATAACTCTAGTCAATATTAAAACTTAAATATTTAAACTGTGTAAATCAATGACCTAAACCCAAAGTTTATTCCTCTCAACTTCTCAACCCGCCTCAAAGCCATGTAAACACAAAAACTGAGCATGCTCAGTGAGGTCTGCCTGATATGAAGCTACTCTGCAAAGAAACACAAATTATTACAGGCCGTACTTAGTGCAACCGCATTGCTTTTTAATGTATTTTTTAACCCTCTATTTAGCACATATAAGCAGTATATGAACATTTAATACATTTAAAACACACTATAAAACACTATAATGTAGTTGTAAGCTGATAGGAGACCATTTTTAAGTGCTTATCAATGCATTTGTCAACAACTACAGTAGAGCTTCTAACCGGTGTATAAACAGATAATGAATGGTTGACAATACAATAATAATAAGCAATTTGTAAACAATACTACTTCTTCACTCTCCATGACAACCAAGCAAACTCCAGCTGTTGATGAAGGCCATGAGCTCCGGGAAAAATCTATGGAGCTCCAAAGGGTTCAATATTAAATACATAAATATGAAATAAATGATCACATAAATAAATTCTGGAAAATATATAAATGATGATAAAATAATTTGTAAAATAGTTACAATTATTATAAAATGTTATTTCATCCTTCTTATTTTGACAGTAACAGAGTTTTGTAGGAATTAATTTTTATTCCATAATAGACATTTTTATTTCTTAAAAGTCTGTTTTTATTTCAAAGCGGCAGTTTCCTCAATAACACTTGTATTTCATGTCACTTTTTATTTTATAATGTCACTTTTCATGACAGTGATGTTGTCACCGCCCTCTCATGTTTGGGCCAATCACATGTCCCCTGCCTCTTAAGCTACCAAACTCAACAACTGCTACTAGAATTAGCCAGTTAGCACCTGTTTGTTGACATTAAATACATTAAGAAATACTTAAAAATGTCCCTATTTCTGTTTAATACTACAGTATTGTGTTATAAACAATGTATTAACTGTTAAAATACTTCTTAGAAATGTTAAATAGGAAAGGAATTAAGTAAAGTGTTACCAACTTATTAGTACTGCTGTATAAACAATGAACACACTCGTTTCACATCAGCCATGAAAAAGAAAAGATTGCGATCCTGGTCAGGGAATCCTACTGTAATAAGTAATGACAGGATGTGTTAGAATGTGTGAAGCTTTTTGTTGACCTACTTGCTGGGGTCGGCTCCTTTAAAGAAGGCGTTGACCGTCTCCGTGAACGCAGCGGCCACAGGAAGGGTGTCCTGAGCCCCCATGGTGAGAGGACTGGGCCCTCTGGAGCAGCCTGGAGGTAACACACACACACACACACGCGCGCGCGCACACATACGGACGCACAAACACACATTAAAATAGTCAGAATAGGGCAAGACACACACTCAACCAATGTCAATAACTAACAATCCATTGAACTGAATTGTCGCTATTTATTATCCTTTTCTGGTTGTTATAGCCAAAGTCAGAACTACGTAAAAATCATCATCAAAATCTTTTTTCACATCAATATATAGTATCTTCAATCCAGTATAAAAAACAGCCAATACATTAAGAACAGATACATGTTCCAACTCCCAAACCAGGACTCTACACTCTTCCTAACCATGAATGTGTGGATGAAATGAGCAACAACACATGGTGTCCAGACTATAGTGATGAAACGAAACTATTTGAAATGAGAACAAATACTGGTGTTAGTAAAGTGGCATGAAAACAGCAGGTTATGTGCATAGAAGACACCCATTTCTCTCTGCTCTTTGACTGTGAAATTGTAGAATTAAAACACAATTTACTTCCAAATATCTCCCTCAAATATATGAATTTTTATACAGTATGTTACACACTGACATCTGCTTGTAATTGAATAAGCAGAGGTAGATGAGAAAGGAAAGACAAGAGGCAGACAGAGAGAGAGACTTGAGAGAGATGTGCATGCTTATTCCAGACGTGATGTTGAAGCTGAATTATCCTGACAGGATCAAAGAAGATCAGACTGTCTAAAGATCAAACCAAGAACCAAAGGACCAAAAGGACAAAAGTGACGACAAAGAGATTAGTAAAGTACACGAAGAACGCTGATTGTACAGGGAATGAAAAGTGGTCAGCGCAGATGAAATGAGAATGAACAATGTCAGGAAGAGAAGGTAGAGGAAAATACGACAAGACTGCATAGTTGACTGCATATGAGGGGGCTCAGCCAGGAGTTAGCATGGCGTGGGTTAGGGTGATGAAGGGATTGCAAAGGAGGAAGAGGAAAAGAGGGGAGGGAGGAAGGAAAGAAGGGGCAGGGCAGGGGCGAAGCTTGCACAAATGAGCCTCGAAAGAGTGTGTGTGCACGCTACCCTGGTGCAGAGAAAACTTACCTTCAAAGGTTAAATAAAACTTCCCTCTGTCAAACCATACAAGGGATGGCTGGTCATTCTCTGTGTGGGGTCGAGGGTTGGAGGAAGGTGGGGTCAGGAGAAAGGGACGAGGAGGAGGGAGGAGGAAGAGGGATGAAAGGGAGGGAAGTGGGCGAGGAGGGGTGAGAGGGGGAAGGAGAGAAGGACAGTAGCGTGAGTCTCACATGGCAGGTCTATCACATGTCACAGTGAGGTGAAACGTGGAGGTGGAGGCCGGGGGACGAAGAGGCACAGAGGGCCGAGACAAAACACGTGACAACACGGGGGTGACTTTTCTTTGGTGGGTGCTTGCGTGCGTGAGGAAAGGCAGGAGTCAGGTGGAGTGAGGGGCCAGGTGGGTGCTGCCGGATGTTGGCAGTGGTAAGAGTCAATGTGCAAGATGTGCAGTACAGGAGAGAGGAAGTCGAGGCTGTGGAGACTGAGGGGGGACTGCCAGAGGAGACAGTTTTGGTGGTTGCCAGCAGGGGCAGCAGCCATTGTAATAAAATGGTATTTCTACACCAGCTGATGCTCCAATTGTGGCAATTTAGGAAGCACTAGGGGTCCACCGGTAATCTGGCGCTACTTTCTTCATAAGTGGCAGATTGTTCATACTGCATTTATCTTTTCTTCGGCTTACTGTGCTCACATCTTCCTCTAGGCCTCCACTTTTTAAATTATGAAACAGATGGAAGCACACCGTCATGTATAAATACACCCAGCAGGGGGCAGCCATGAGACTAAAAGACCAGAGAGCAGGGAGAAGGAGGGACTGCGGTGCACAGGGAGATGCTGCGTCCCAATTTTAGGGGCTGGATCCTCCAAAGGACACAGACTATGAAGGTGGATCCTCCAGAAGATAGTCCTGGTTAACTTTCTTTCCAAGTTTATTACAAAGAGATTTCCCTCAAACTAGAGCTACACAGATAAATTGGCCGGGCTGATATATTGACCAATATTAGCTTATTGCAGATTATTGGTAGTGTAGTGTATCTGTCGGCAGGTAAATAATGAGATATTGCAGTACAGATATGCCAAAGATATATTTCGGGTAGTTTAGAAATGGTGTCTCCAGAGCACAGTAGCAAGTTTAATTTTCAACTGCAAAATATGCCGCTCATTTATTATGTGTTATGTGTTATGCAAAAAATGAGCCAGTATATCATAATCAGATTTAAACTATCAAATATCTGCAAATATATTGGCCTAAAAATTCCAGTATTGTTTGGGCTATACCTCAAACAGCTGTCTAGATCACGGGTTTAGAGTGCACGTTGGTAACTTTCACTTCAATACATGATGGACAACTGGCAAAAAGCATACCAAGCGGAGAGTCCTGGTGGCTTTGTGGTTGCGATGCATACCATGTGTGCAGAGACAAAACTAGCTACTGGATTGTTTCAGCCTCTCAGCAATATAATAAATATTTAAACAAAAACATTTGAGAAGGGAAAATTATCGCACTTGTCACGAGTCACAGACATATTAAACCTGTGAATAGGGGTCACACGGAGAAGTTACTTTTTTTTAAGGAGACAAGCCAAAAAAAGGTTAGGAATTTGTGGATTGCAGGATATTTCAGGCTGCAAAGGATGCAGTGATTCTGTCCTCAAACTTTGGGCAGAAGAAGGCCTAATTTCTCAGCATCATTTGGAGGAGACTTTCAAAAGAGACAAGCTTCCTGGCCAGTCATGCTGTATTTGGTCTATGGGATTCAGACATCGGAGGATCCAGCCCAAGAACTGGAATGCAGCTTTACTTTGACTAGAATAAGCATGACCAGGGATTGTGGCATTATTTTCTAAAATTACATGTGACAAATAATGCAGCTAAAACATGACTCTTCCAATGTCACATGTGTGCATTAAACTTGATGTCAGTGTTTCACTTTGACACAGAAAAACTTGGCAATCATCCTGGCAGAGCAGGATAAGCTTGTTCTAGTCCATACTTTTGTTTTGATGTGGGGTCCCAGCAGTGAAGGTGTGCTGTTGAGCAAGTGGACTAACTGAGTGTTGGGTGATGATGAGAGCAGCACAGTGCTTCATGAAGAGAACAAAAGGGCAGGTGTTCGGATGGGGAGGGCGGAGTTTGGGCTGTATTTTTCTATGGCTGGAGAGTGCGTGAGTGACAGGTGCGAAAGGTGGGCGTCAGGGGGTCGAGTGTGGGAGTGGACTTGAGGCTTTAAGGCCAGTGGAGATTGGTTGAACTAAAGGCTGTGTCGTGCTACTCCAGCGGTAGAGAGAGGATCACATTGAATACCAAACAGCTGCTGCCTGTCTAATTCGGCCTAATTCTCATGCCAGACTTCAAACGACTCTGTGAGCAGCAGCTCTGATCTGTCAGTATGTGTGAGAGTGTGTGTTTGAGTGTGTGTGTGTGTGTGTGTGTGTGTGTGTGTGTGTGTGTGTGTGAGAGAGAGAAAGACAGACAGACAATATGGATCTCAAGGGCCCACAGATAAGGAGCTCTTCAGACATGCTCATTGAACACACAGCACACAAATACTCAAACACACTCTTGTGGCGCAGGCTGAGAGTAAAGGTATCTGGGAGTGACTGCACCGCACTCTGCACACACACACACACATATGTGTCGCCAAGAGAGGAGACAGGAGGTTGCCATGGTGACATGGTGAGACAGCCGCTGGTGCACAGTCATAAAACAGAGAGAAAAGTCTCACTAGCGGGCAGATGGGCAAAGGGGAAGTCGCTCAAACTTTTTTTGTTAAAAAAACGTTATGCAATAGATGCAGCTTCACCACACGCTTTCATTTTTTCTAGCAGATTTTTTTCTGTGGGTGAATGAGGGAATGAGAGAGTAAGATATACAGATAGAAGAGAGAGAGAGGGGCTATCATATCTATTAAATGCTTGGGAAATGTGTGGGAAGGTATGAGTTGGCAAGAGCAAGACAATGAAGAGAAGTGACGATTTCACTGAGAAATGCTGCCACACAAAAAAAAATGAACGTGTGGTATGTCCCTACATCTGTGAGTAAAACCCGAAGGAGACTAGTCAAATAAGTAGGTATTAGGATAATGACAGAAATGGTCTTTTTATATATCTCATGATTTGACATGTATTTAATTAGAAAAGATTGACACGAGGTTTTCTGAAACTGTGCAAGAATGTGTGACGAAAGACCCAAAAAGAGTCTCACTGTCCCAATACCTACACTTTTTGACTGACATCAATCAAGAAAGCACAAAAACACTCGGTGATGGCCTTTACCCTTCTATGTTAAGTGCACTCTGGGTAAAGAGCATCAAACGAATTGAAAACTGACACAAGAACACTCCTCCAACCCCTTTCCCAACCCGTTCCCCTTCTCCTCTCTCTCTGAGGGGATCGTTACTATACCTGCAAATGAATCAAAGTGTCTCTCAAAGGTGGGCAGTTTGTCTACATAAGCATCGTCTTCTGACAAGCCAAAGGACAAATAAAGACAAACAAATGGCAGAACAAAAAAACAAACAAACAAACAAACAGAAAGCAAATCAAACCAAGGAAAAAATAATTCAAAATAGAAGTCAGAAAAGTACTCTCATGCACACAAAAATAAAACTGCAAAAAACATGAGAAGAAAGTGTCAAAATTAAAAAGCACTGGAACTGGAATAGGGGCAGTTTAATATTAATATTTTTTCATGTTACAGTCTGAATCTAGTAAAGCTGTTTACTTGTTGTTTGTCCATGCAATCTGTTTAAAAAAGCAACCTCCAACCAGGGACTATATTCTGTTTTTATGTAACTGCTGCTGCCTCCAGAGTGTGTATTTTTTAAATCTATTATGACTCAGCCATGTTACAGTCTACTGAGATTTGCTATTATCCACTAACAACTCTGCACAAGGTCCTTCAACACTGACTCTAAAGTTAGATGAAGGAGTATAAACTGTTGTTGTGCCATTAATTCATTAAAGTATGGTTTGTCGACAGTGTTTGCGCTTTAAAATGAACACCCTGCTTCACATTATCACCTCCCACTCATACTGCATGCGTGTGTATCAACCTAAACTAGACGCAATATTTATGTGCAGTTTAATATTTCCTTATATTAAACTTATTTTAAATTAATAGAAATCAAGATACAAATAATTGTAGTCATGTTTTGCATATTTGTTCAAATCTATCTCCAGATAGCAACTGCTTACATGCATGGGTTTTAATGATGTGATGCTACAACAGGTTTTGGCATTGTATTATTGATATTCATCATTTTGTGGACCATCATTGCCAGGAAACTATTTCCAAAAAAAAAAAAAAAATCTAAAAATGAATAAATAAATACACAGCTGAATGACTCATTCCACACAAACTCTGAGAGGAAGGAAGGACAGGGCCAGTGCATAAAATCAATAATGAACTTTTAATATTAGACATGAACAGTTAAATTCAGCCAGCCTCTGTGACCAGCCGTCAGACGACGGGCTGCACAGCTCAGTGACTGCTGAGGGAGCACACACCTGACACGGACACGGAGAGCTCTTTACCGACGGTGGGGGTGGTGGCGGCACTCAGGGAGTTGGTGGAGGAGATGGAGGAGGTGCTCTCAGCCCGCGCTAACGGGGCGATGGGAGGGGGGCTGGCAGAGTGGACCGGCGGGCTGAACGGACGATTCTGAAAGGATAAAAAGGAAGACAGATTAGAGTGAAAGAAATGTTGCACAGCAGTTGCTGTTATGTTTTTGGTAAAAGTTTATTACAAAGAGATTTCCCTCAAACTAGAGCTACACAGATAAATTGGCCGGGCTGATATATTGACCAATATTAGCTTATTGCAGATTATTGGTAGTGTAGTGTATCTGTCGGCAGGTAAATAATGAGATATTGCAGTACAGATATGCCAAAGATATATTTCAGGTAGTTTAGAAATGGTGTCTCCAGAGCACAGTAGCAAGTTTAATTTTCAACTGCAAAATATGCCGCTCATTTATTATGTGTTATGTGTTATGCAAAAAATGAGCCAGTATATCATAATCAGATTTAAACTATCAAATATCTGCAAATATATTGGCCTAAAAATTCCAGTATTGTTTGGGCTATACCTCAAACAGCTGTCTAGATCACGGGTTTAGAGTGCACGTTGGTAACTTTCACTTCAATACATGATGGACAACTGGCAAAAAGCATACCAAGCGGAGAGTCCTGGTGGCTTTGTGGTTGCGATGCATACCATGTGTGCAGAGACAAAACTAGCTACTGGATTGTTTCAGCCTCTCAGCAATATAATAAATATTTAAACAAAAACATTTGAGAAGGGAAAATTATCGCACTTGTCACGAGTCACAGACATATTAAACCTGTGAATAGGGGTCACACGGGTCACACGGTAAACGCATTTATCCATCAAAAGTTGTTTCGAGTGATCAGGTTAAGCTCTGATTGTGAGGGACTTCGTTATACCTGGAAAACTTTTGTCACAGCTCACCACCATAAGCAAGTTGTACAGTTGTGTTTGGCTTTGAGAGGCTCTGTTATAGAAGTTTCTTGCTAACCCATACAAGTAGGCAGGTGAGCCAAATAGCAGGAGAGAAGAGACTGAACTCCCCATATATTAACCGACCAGAACTTGTTGCAAGAGTAACACAGTTCGATAGTGGTAAGTCAGTACTAAAGCTTAAACAGCTGGCAAAATACCACAACACAACCCATCTCAATTAGATGTGAAAATATGATACTGCAAGACTTACTGCATCTCCTACAGTGGGTTTCCCTGGAGGGAGTTTGGGCCGTGAAGGGGGTCGAGGTGGAGGTGGTGGTGGGGTGGGGTTGACTGACGAAGGCGTGGCAGGTCGCACTGGAGAGGAGGAACCTGGAGAGCAGAACAGAAACATATAGGAATTACTTTATAAAACTCTACCGTTGTTTTCAGATGCTTAATAGTGTGGAAACAGCTACAGTACAAACACAGAATAGATGCAGGACGGACAGAATCATTGGAAAGCATTTTTCCTATTTTTAAAAGGGATATATTTTCATGGATCCAACGCAAGTGAAGAGCATATTATTGTACTATAAAGGAATAAAGGAATGTGTATACTTAAGTATTATGCTGTTTTCGAAACTGCCTGCTACATACTACAGGGGTAGTATGCAGTATGAAACTGTTAAATCGATTTATTTTGCAGTATGCTAGGCCAGGCTTAGCTGGTTTCCGGTTTTTAAAAACGGAAGTAAACAATAGTACAGCTAACGGCAAACCACCGCAATGGTGTAGCATCCTCTTAAGCTCTGAAAACAAAAAGTAATAACTGTAGCCTCGTCACAACTTCTGCTTGCACATGATTAAATTAGAAAATAATGTTATAAGTGGTACTTCTATTTATATTCCTCCCTGTCAACCACTGATGCGGTAGTGTTGCTGTCCGTCATTTCGACAATGGTGACCATGTAAATAAAGTTGCATACTGCATACTACATGCTACATTATGGCCAAATCAGTACGTACTGATAGTATAGTAAGCGGTTTCGAAAACAGCCTTAGTTTCCCTTTTACAAACTTAAATTAGATTTTCATAAAAAGACACAGACTAAGACTTTCATTTTATTGTTTCACTTCTGTCCCTGAAATTGGTTTTTCACTTCCATCATGCACACCTCTATGGAGGCCTAAGAATAGACAGCCTCCTATTTAACTGCCTTCGGTATCTGTCACCACTGACATTTAGGATTTTCCTAAAGCTGCAACCAAATTATTTCTTCTTCTCAGCTATTAGTCACACACTTTCTTTTGTGAACTACTGGCCTAAATTTGATCAATGTTCTCCCTTGTACTTAGACTATTTCTTCAAATAGTTATGTATTCTGTGTTTGGGTCCCAGGCTCATTAAAATTTACCAGAAAAGGTTTTTGTCTCTTGCATAATGGACAGGTGAAATGGTCATATTAAGAAGATTAATATTGATACTGATAAGACTGGCTGACAACCCTTACAAAAGACACTGTATGTGCAATAAAAATGAAAATGTTCTACCAAAGGGAAGTGTGACCTTTAACTGCGAGTTAGTCAGAACAACAACCTCCGCTAACATAACACAATTCTGCAGCAGAATGGGGGTCTACATCCAACCGGGGCCAAAACATGACCTCTTTTCCAGGGAAACAAATGTTTAACAACAAATATGGTGCAATCAGCTGAAAGGAAATTTGGAGATGGTGCAATGCTGGAAGTACAATCCCTTCTCAACTCCATTCAATCTTATTTGTATGGATGCTATTGATATTACTAGTCACCTGACTGATATGATGACAAGCAAATTATCTCTGTGTTTTCATAATTCCTCTGAACATGGTTGTTATAGATGTGATTCAATAAGTTATTTCCACAAATCCGAGCTCTAAAAAATCCTCCTATGTAAACCATATTCCACTTAGAATCATGGACTACTCACCGCTATTCGTGCCACCAGCTCCAGATGTGGGTCCCGGTGATGACACCACCGCCCTGTATGTGGGGGGAGGAGGTGGGGGAGGCGTAATCCGGCTCCCCTGGCTAGAATCGTTGGGCGATGTGACAGTTTCACCTCCGTCCTCTTTGGGTTGGGTGGCGTCTGTGTTCTTGGACTGCTCCTCTTGAGACAAGACAAGAGGCGGTGGGATGGGGCGTGAAGCAGGTTCCTCAACAGGAGGAGTCACCGCTGGAGGGGTTCTTGCTTTCGGAGCAGGGGCTGGTGGGACGCTGGCGGGTGAGTCGAGCGGAGGGGGGGAGGAAGCGGGAGGTGACGCAAGCTCCTTTGGTGGAGCAGGGGGTGGAGAGGTGGCGAGTGTGAGAGGATTTCGATCCTCAGGTGTAGGAGGACCTGAGGGGACAGGAGGTGCAGCAGGCTCCTCTGAGGGAGGCGGGGAGGTTGGTAGAGGGGGCACAGGTTCTTCTTTTGGGGGAGGGGAGGTAGGGAGAGGTGGTGCAGGGTCTTCTGGATGAGGTGGTGATGCAGGTAAGGGTGGGGCAGGAGATTCAGGTGGAGGCGGGGAGGCTGGTAGCGGAGGTGCTGGTTCCTTTGGTAGAGGCGGCCGGCCAGCAGATTCTTCACTGAAGCAGATCCACGCGTCACCTTTATCCTCGCCAGCAGGGGGAGCCTGTTCTGGTCCAAAGATGTTGTCCAAGTCAGCTATTGAGGGCTTCCTGGTGGACCCGTCTGCTTCTGTTGACACTTCTGAAACACAGTCAACCAGTGACCAATCAGAGGTGCTCAGTATGTTTACACACACAGAGATAAAACATGACAGACAGACAGACAGAGAAAGTTAGAGACAGAAAGTTGGAGATAAAGTAGCTGCTGAGAACAAATGTAAAAGTTTGTTTCATCCCGAGGTGATGGTGTGATATAACAGGAGGCAGAAATAGATAAGAAGACTTCTAACCAGGTTCATCTGCAGAGGGAGGGCCAGTCGACAGGGGGGAGGTCGGGACATTCTTGGGTGGAAGTGGAGGTGGAGCTGCAATAAAATGATCAGTGCGACAATGAATAGTCTTATAAACAGGTAACTCCAGGAGATTACCTTTCTTGTCACTGCAACTTATGGTGGGCTGCATACAATGCAAAAAAAGAAGTATTGTTTCATGGTTTAGCCTATAACACACAAATTCTTGTAACAAAAGCTTTCAAAGTTTGGATCTATACATGACAGGTATTATCCCACCTGCCAAACACAACCACAACAACTTGAAGAGAAGGGATCATCCCACAAATCATCAACCATGCAGCACAGGAGGAGGCAGTGAGGGAGGAAGGGTTGGTGCAGTATGGCAGACAGGTACTGAACTCTCCCATAAAACAAACTACAACCAACACTGAATCATTTGGTTGTGAAATGGCTGATGAAATGAAACAGGTTACAGCTGGCGGTTTATGAAGAGAAGCAGAGTGTTATTGGCACACAGTTGTTTGATCGGGTCAGTGTGCAGGTCTGTTTGTTAGTCGGATGATGAGGGGGGTTCATGAGGTGAGCTGATGGATCCGTGCAGCCATTCCAGGGAGAAGAGGAGCACGATGCGGCACGATATGCAGGAAATTATAAAACTTACTTCCTGTAGGGAAGGATCTTGTCAAAGAGGATTCAGGCTCTGAAAGAGGAGTCCCCCACGCATCGGACTCAGGCAGACCCACTAAGTTCAGGAGGGGACAGAACAGGCCATGTCAGGGGCATTAGAACCAAAACTCGCAAGGGTTTCTGAATCTTTGGGGCTTAAAAAAAGGTGTAAGAGGGGAAACAACACAGATCAGCATGTCAATAAAATCTTTCATTAGAGAAAACAGATCTCCAGCCTTAGTTGCAGAATGCAGTCAGGATCTGTTGTAACTCTAGAACACCTAGAATACCTTTTCCTTGCCAAGTGAATTTCAATGCCACTGTAATAGTGAAATACAGCGTTCAGCAAAAATGCAGATATCTGAAGACATGGCTACAAGCCTGTTCACTCAAACTGATTTCTAGAGGCAAAATAGAAACTATTTGGGCACAGAGGTGAACAAGACAGCCCTGCAAATCACATCAAAACTGCTGTGCAACAGCTGCTGTTCTACAAACCTGTCCAAGTCTGCCATAGGATCATAGCATTATCATTGTATGAATTCAACATAGTATTGATATGAAAGCTAACCTTATTACCTTTAGCATTAACCTGTCTATATAAAAGTTAGTTTAACACTAGCTTAACCACTTGTCTCAACAACAAATCAGATGATGCCAAAACCAACATTACTATGGTTAGGCAATACGGCAACACATGAGGTTAGTCAACTGGAAGAGATTTTGTTATACTGTTAACAGTCTGTCTGTCTAACTGTAATATTTCTGATTATATAAGCCAAAATGTTGCAAGAGAGCTTTATGAAAATACTGGATTTACAGGATATTTGCATTAATCATGAAAAAACATCATCAGATTATTTTATCTATAATCTGTTCCTCAAATAAATTTCCTTAAAATTTACATCATATGCACTCAGTTGCAAGTTTTTTTAGGTACACCTAGCTAAAACTACAGCAGTCTTAATATAAAATTTCTGCAATAAATCCTACCTCCATGAAGGTTATAATGTTTTAGAGAGGTGTTTATTCAACTGTATGGTAATTTTTTAGGGTGCAGTTTGTGGTGCTGTTGAATTGTATTGTATTATACTGATAGGTTTTTCTATTATTTTGTCCACCCCATTTATATCAGTGAGAGTGGGCTAAATAACAGAAACACCTCTCAGTATGAGGCAATATATTTCAACAGCAACACAAACAACACCCTCCAAAATGACCATAAAGTTGAATCAACACCTCTCTAAAACAGATTTATTGCAGGACTGTTAGTCTGCATTCGTTTTAGCTAGGTGTACCTAATACACTGGCAGCTGAGTGTATAATATATAATATATATTATCACTAATATAAATGGAGAGTACAAAATATTAGAATCACCTCAAAGTACTGTCTGTCCTCAGCAGAAACTGATCATTATAACTTTCATGAGGGTAGGATTTATTGCAGGGCTGTTGTATTAGTTTTAGGAAGCTGTACCTAATCAACTTGACAAACTAAGTGTAAAATTACTTATCACACACCCCTACTCTACATACAGATAAAAGGTAAAAAGTTACCAGTGTCACACACAGGGCTGCTAAAGGGAATTCAAGAATCAGGTTGATGTTTGTTATGCCTGACATGGCTGTTGCGTAACAGCTAAGAGCTCTCCCCATAGCCTGTACCACTAAATCCTACTGGATTGCATGAGAGCGGTTGACAGTAGAATCTGCATATTAACAAGCTGCACTGTGCACATGAACGTGACCTCCCAGTGCCAATTTCAACTTTGACCTTAGCAAAGGCAGATAGACTGAATCCACAACTGCACAGAGAGCCTGAGGAAAGAATGATGTTAGAGAAAAAGGTGAGAGAGAGAGAGAGAGAGAGAGAGAGAGAGAGAGAGAGAGAGAGAGAGAGAGAGAGAGAGAGAGAGAGAGAGAGAGAGAGAGAGAGAGAGAGAGAGAGGGTATCTATCTGATATGACAGCCAAGCAGGGCTTAGCTGGCAGCCTTAAAGAGACAATAAATGTGTGTTCAGAAAGCCTCTTTCATTGTGCTGCTATCACATTTGAACAAAAAAACAACAACACTGGTAACAACTGTCAACACAAACAAATTCTAAGAACCAATACAGACACAAAGAGATGCATAAACAGACATAAACACAGAGTGACAAAGGCACAGGGAGGAGGGTTACCTTCAGTTTTCGGTTCTCCAAAGGCTGTTTCCAAAGGAGGCCCAAATAAGGCTGTGGTGTCTTCAGGGACGGGTGTTTGTTGACTGCTGCAGCAGACAAAAGACAATAAGAGAAGAAGTTGTATGACAAAACAGGTCATTTGAGGAATTTGATCTATTTTAATTTTTTCTTTAACATTTTGCTTTCACGATTGTATTACTGTTTCATTTGGACTTTTTTAATGTGTGGACCGCAGGAAGATTAACAACTGCTATGGCAAAAGCTAGTGGGGATCCAATAGTTATTAATTCATTAGTTATTAAGATATGTACATTATAAGGATTGTGCTGTGTGACAAGTTTGTCAAAATAATAATAATAAAAAATATTAAAAAGTTACATGTCACCCCAAATACATGTGGACACTAAAAAATAGCATTTCAACACACCACAAAGACATACTGTATGTAGAGGAATAACTATGAATACAACTTTAAACACTGTTTTTTTTTTTAAAGCATTCATACTAGAAGAACATGTGTTTAAGTTCCCACAGTACACAAAGCATTACAGTGGTGTTGGCCTCAAGTGGCCCTACAGCAAAATAAACACAATTTCTGTCTCAAACTTCATCTTATGTTTTAGTGGGAAGGCAAAGGCTGGGCAAAATCTAAACAAAATCTTGTAGTGTTTATCAGCCATTATGAAGTACAACAAAACATGTTTATCTCAAAAAATGCGGCCTTTGGCTATATCAAGAGTATCGCCCCAAAGAAGCTCCCTTCTTTCCATGATGTCAAGGCTTTTTAAAGATTTATTGCTGTTGTAAACTTTACAGTCAATACTAAAGTTAACATCTCAGTTAGGGTCCCTGCTCAATGACACCAACCTAGACAGCTTCAGCAGGTGTTAGAAAGCTCTACGCTCAAAATATGACAATTCTGACTTAAAAAAATCAAAACTATCATGCAGTTTCTGATTAAAATCGAGCTACAGGTAACATTTTAACACAACGATTATTGTAACCTGCTGAGAACATCACCACGGCCATCACCTCCATTAGCTTGTACACTGCATTTTACACTGTGTGCCAGAAAATGCATTACACAGCAAATCTACTGCACTGCTTTCCAACACAAAAGTTTATCTTTCAGTGATACAAAACAGTAGAAGGGAGCCAGTGTCTCAGCCCAAATAAAACCAGAAACTGTTTCTAAAACAATGGCGTTTTGTGGTGTGGTGGAACAAGTGAAAAGTTAGCAAGAAAAGCCTCTTGCACACTCTTTTTAGGAATGCAAAAGTGTAAATACAGAATGCAGTAGATGCAGCACAATGCCATAACACAGAAGAAGGGATCAGCAGTGACACATACAATATCTATATCTAAACCTATAGCATCTTCACATTAAGTGTCAGTGGTTTGTCCTCAATGTCAGGGAACAGTGAGGTACATACCTGGGGGGCTGTGGTGCTGGAGCTGGTGTGGGGGCCACAGTGGGTACAGTGGGGACGACACGTCTCGGTCTGGCAATCTCCTCACCTGGAACCATGTTTAAATCTGTTCACCACACGTGACTCTCGCATCACATTCTCTGTAATTCACAATCATTAAAAGTGAACCTGGCCTAAGGTGCAACGAGACCGATGTGGATTACTTACTGGATGTGTTCCTTTTCAAACCCTGTAACATGAAAAAATTAGTAAAATGTAAAAACCCAAAGACATAACATTTAAAAATGTCAACAGCAAAGAGTCACTAACAAGTACAATGTTGGATCAATTCTAATACATTTGACCTATTATGCTACTAAAATCAGCATCCTACATAGCCCCCTCTATGTACATCAGTTGCAAATACAATGAAAAATGTCCAAAGAGTATGTATTGCAGTCCAAAAAAATCTACCTTTTCCTTTAACAACAAAAAGCTGTGTGGTTTAAACAGAACAACGATGTAGGCTGTACAGTAGTGAAAGTCAGAGGGTGAACTTCATCCTCAGATTGACTGAATCTGATGAGACCTGTTGAATCAAATTCTTTACTGTAAACAGGTGCATTTCAGTGGCAGAAATATAAAAAGTCTTTCCTGTGTATCTACCAACGACAGTACGTGTTCAGACCAATTGCAAATCCTGGAGGTACAAAATTGGATAGGCTAATGCTGACATGCATGCCAGTGGTCACTTTAATGGCACTGTAAATGACATTTCCTATGCTTTACAAGTGATTCACTGAACACTGCACATTCACTGAAATATGGCACAGAGAGTTCTAACAAATCACCTCAGTAGCAAAAATATCTGCCATTAGGGATACAGTTTAAATTAAGGGGTGTAAAGTTTCTCCAATAAATAATTCCAAAATTCAATAACAATAACACTGTTAGTATCAGGTTAGAAACTGGCAAACTGTGAACTGCTGCTGCCTGCAGTGGAAATATTGGAAAGCTTTCAAAACATGCTTTTGAAGTCTTAAGAAGCCACCCCTGGTACCAGAGAAGGTGTGAGGCTGATAAAGTTGGAGCGTAAGAAAAGTTAAAAGAGAAATGAGTTTTGTTGTTGGAGAGGCAACAGCACAATAATATTGCATCTCCAGCTGTGAACACCCGGGTGTATGGGAGCGTATGTATGAATTCACCATGAGAGGAACACAAGAGGCCAAGAAGGGCAGAAAAGGAGAGAGAGAGAGAGGGAGGGGGAGAGACGGGAGCAGATGAGATGAGAAGACACGTCGATGGGGAGGGACTGAAGTAAGACATCAAAGGGTCCAACTGTCAAAAGTGCAAATTTTCTCCCACTACAGAGACCAAGCATGAAGCCATTCAAAATGAAAAACAAGTACACAAGCACACTAGTGAAGTTGAGAATCTGGAAAAACATATTTATATATTTACATGTTTAAAAATTGATGTCAAAACAAATTAGCCAACGGTTTTGACCCATCGCCTTAGCCACTGAACCCACCTACGTATTTTCTGTCTTATTCAACCGACTCCAACGACAAGGTGAGGAGCAAAAGGGTACGAGAAGCATGTGACGTGTGTTAAGCCTGACCCCAGGGAGACGGAAGAAAGAGGACACTTACCGGGCTACGTCTCTGTGACCAGCAAAAAGGAAGAGAGAACAGATACCTGGTCAGAGAGTGACAAATCAGTAAAGCAGACATCATATGCATCAGGAGAAGAAGAATCTTGGCCTGGCTGGTCGGATTTGGGGATGAAGATGGTAATATGTCCATAAAGGCGGCCTCGTGCTCTTCTGTCTTAGAGTTTGTGAGAAATTGCGTGTGCAGCCTTACGCGGTTTAAGGATTTTTGAACATAAATGCAAATAGCTCATTATGTCCTGGACAGCTGAGGAGGACTTATTCAAGCTGATCTGTGTGTTTGTGTTAATGCCTACTACATCCCCGTCTTCTGTTGATAGTGAGAAAAAGCCGCAACAATTCAAGGCCTTCAGATAAATGAGGATATTTGCCTGAACCTCTAATGTCATCTGTGAACCTGCTGTGTCTGGACATCATCCAAAATATCTTGTGGAGCTGCTTAAATCACTTCCCTCTCCTCCTCCCCTCATTTTGATCTTCAACCGTCTCCATCCCCATCGCTTTATTTGATCGTATTTGTTAAAGACCATGTCATTTTTGCCATCTAATCCTTTTGAGTTTCCTTTCATTTTCCCTGTAGTCTCCCATCTGCCCCTTTGGTCTCTTCCATTCCTGCTGAAATCTCTCCATCTGCCTGCGTCACGTCCACCTCGCATCAACCCTCCCTCCCTCCCTGCATCCCGCACTCTTGTGCTTGTTCCAGTTGTGCAGTGAGCCATGAGTGATTAAAGTGATGCAACAAGGGGGTGGGACCTGCTGGTGGAGGGGATTCATTTCATTGGGTAAATTGGTGCAGGACACAGTGCAACACTGTTTGTCATAACCAATCCTTGTCTCCCTGCTGTTATGTAAACAGGAAGAACATCAGGAAGCGTTCAGAGTCACACACTGTGACCTTTTAGCCTCTCTCAGGGATTAACGACGATCTTAATAGAGTCTGTACACACTAATAGTTGTGTACAGACATGCTGATGTTCAAAATGGACTACTCCAAACAAGTGTGTGATATATTTGAAATCAGAAAATGTAGAAGAATCAGAAGAACAGGTTTTTTTTTGTTCCAATTTTGAAATTCAATAATGCATCTTTTCTTTTGGTGCTAGAGTAATGAAACATTTTGTAACAGGGGGAGGTCATATTTGTACAGAGAGTCAGCTGGGCTGTAAAGTAACCGGCTTCGCCTGAGGGGACTCTCTGTGAAGACCTGATTGCACAGTGGCTGGCTACACTAATGGCACACATTATGAAATAAGAAGAATCATAAAAGTATGATGTTTGTCTTCCAAATTAAGCCTTTCTGATTGAAATGCTGGTAGACAATACAACAAGGGAGGAATAATGTGTGATGTAAGAGCTCTTTTTTTAGTTTCTAACTTTTTAACTCCATCCCTGACCTTTTCCTTGCCACCTCTACTGAATGTAGTCTTGTTACTTGGACTGGGAACTGGAAGCTTAAGACTCCAGAACCAATTAAAATCAGATTTAAGGCATCTTAGTCAGCGGAAACAACTTGAAAGACAGCGCTCTTGTACTCTAAGTAACTAGGCAAACAAATCAACATGTGCCGTAAAAATGCTGAGCAGTCACACACATGTACATGCAGTAATCTGCAACAGTAATCTGCCTTTTATATATATATCTTAGATATATATATAAAAATATAAATATAAATATATAAAACACCACAATGAAACACAGTCGCACCAAAAGAGACATCACATTATATTGGCCATTTCCCATATTCATGCTAGGCCAATAATAAAGCCTACAGTTAGTACACACTGGCTTGATATCTTGCTTCATTTGTAGTTAGCCTATTTTCAGCAACGCGGAGCAGATCTTATGAGCAGATGCATTTATAAGCAAGCGGTAAGTATTAAGAGGGAAGAAAGTGTTAAAAGTCAAAAATAAAGTAAGATAGAACCACAATAGCATGCAAAGCAAAGGCTTACCGGACTCCTCTACAGAGGTTAGCGTCATTAGAGGCAGCAAAGGAACGAGAGATGAGAGAGAAATAAAAAGAAGAGAGGGGTGGGATGGTTAGAAGACTACAGGGGAAAGTATATTGACACTGGAAATGCAAAGCAAAGCATCTGTGTACTGCAATCATTAATACAGTTAGATAAAGCTGGTGTAGTACTATGGCTCTTCACTGCATTCAGTTAATACTTCATCCCTCCACCTACACATTACCCATGACTCCTCCTAACATGATGTGAGCACCGAATCCTGGCTAAGGTTTTATGTGAAATAAGCTGTTAACCTGCATCATCGTGTCCCTCTCACAAGCGTGTACATATGAATAATTCATGCAGAATATGGCAAATATTACCATAGCTATTAAGCTCATGCAGACTGCTAAATACAACACTCAGTATATAGGAATGTGTAATACTTGGTATCTCAGGTTGACATGGTTTCGCAAATGCAATGTCATATTTACATGCAGGAAACCAACGTCAAGAGCAAGACTGTAGAGCCTCAGTTATTAGTCCAGGGAATCTCAATGATATTCAGATGGCTGTGGGCTGTTGTCAAGTATGAGTCTTGTTTTTGAAAATAATAGCAAGTCATGCATGTTTCAGTCTGGGGATAACGTTTTACTGGATAAGCTCAAGAAAAAGGAACAACTAGAAAGAAGTGGAAAGAAGCAATGTTTGCTTTTGGAGACCTGTTAACGTTTGGCCCCTTCTTCCTCTTTTCATCAGACCATTTTATTGTCAGTCCACAGCCAAGGTTACCCAGAGTTGCCAGGGACTGGGAGTGACTGCGTGACTCATGTAATTTATGTGCGAGGGAAAAGCTCTGCCCAGGCAAACGTGATGCTAATTTGAACTGGTAGAAGTGAAGGTGGCAGTCTCTTAATCACAACCACAGGCCAGTAATTCCAATGTCACGATCTTGGTTAACATTCAGGTGACTTGACTGCATTATAGGAATTTCATGTTAGGGAAAACTTATTTCAGATAACTTTTCCTGGTCTAGGAAAAAAGAAATCCACACATCCAGATTATAACTAACCGTAACACCCCAAAACCTGCAACATTTATTTTCAATATCAATTAATCTGTTGCTGTTGTTAACCCAATCAAATGTTAGGAAATAGTGAAAAATGCCCATCACAATTTCCCTGAGTCAAAGGTGTCTTCAAAGTGCTTGTTTTGTCCAACTAACAGTCAAAAACTAAAATATATCCAATTTACAATGATAGAAAACTGAGAAAAGCAGCTAATTCTAATTTTAAGAAGCAAAAGCACCATTGCTAGTTCATATTTTTCTCAATAAATTATTATTTTATTTAATCCATTAACAAGAATTCTTTTTGATTAATTCTCTGCTGACCGACAAATATGACTTCAGTGTCATATTTGTAAGTAAAAAACCCCCCAAAAAACTCAAAATGGCAAATACACACACCCATTATCAGCATGGAAAGACCTTCACACCTGATCAGGTTAACGGAGCCAGCAGGTGAACACGCGGAGGCTGGATTAAATTATTGAGTTGAGAGGCTCAAATGACCAGAAGCAATCTCACTGTACAGCAGACCGACACACAGGTTCATTGTGTTCACTTTCCTACCTGAATTATTCAAGGTGGACACTAAAGCTAACTGTCCTCACTGAAGAACACAGGAATTATGGGTAGGACCTAGAAAGGCAGGGAAGGCTAAAGCTTGTTTCGGAGTCCCACTGCTAAATACAGGCTGTCTAAAGGGGACGGGTGCTTGAATTTGGACTCGCTTCACTTCAAACTGTGGTTTCTGTTGTGATGGGACTGTGACCAAGTATCACAAGCATCACAAATTAACTATATGGAATTCAAACTATCACATAAATGGACTGACGTCACTCGTTACAGGGACATGGATTGTGATTTCAGTCAAGGGTTCAAACCAGAGACGTTACATACTGTTGCATACCCGCTCATTAATACAAACTAGTTCTGTTGTCACGTAGAGACCCAAGACAAGTGAAGCAGTGACCCATTTAGAGTTCCCATCAGTAGTTAAAACAAAACAGTGGGAGAAAGTAGAATATGTATTGTAGAGAAAGAAAGCTCAGTAGATACTAGCACACACAACATCATGCAGCATCTCAGTGGGGAAAAAAAAAAATCAGACAGACACATTCAACTCTACATGTTAAAAGGCAGTTAAAGAGGATGAAGATAAGAAGCAGGAGTGATACGGACATGCAATTTATAACCAGCTAAACACTATTACACAGCCATCTGTTAATGAAAGCCGGCAGTGAGAGGGCAGTGACGTCAGAGCTACTCACCAGAGGAGACGGGGACAGGGCTATGTTGCCTATGGAGGCTTTGAGCTCGTCGACTGAGGGCACCACCGCTACGCGATTGGCCGGCAGCGGCTTGATCTTGATTTTGAACTTTTTCCTGTGGTCCTCCTCTTCTTCCGACTCATCGGAGGAAAAGAAGTGGGCCTTTTTGGTTATAGGAGGTAGCGCGGTGTCAAGGAAAGCAAAGTTCCCTTCCTCAAACAGTCCAGGATTTATTTGACATTTGACTATAATATTATGAAGGCGACTATGTGATGGTGTCAGGGCTGCCAAACTCAGGAACTACATCTCTGGTGAAACTAGCCTTATTACCTTAGTTACTTCCTTAAAATCCCAAGTAATTTTTATATAACTTGCTTTTTGCGATTTTGCCCTAAACATTTTTTTTTTTAAACTTTGTCTCTATATATAGTCCATACTTTGTGATTCAAAGCATTTAATTTTGTAGTGTTTCAATTTTTGTCTTGCTGCTCTAGAAACAAAAATAACCTCTCTGCATGCCTGATAAAATTGGAGGACGAGATACCAATGGAAACCTAAATGTTACTGGTAAATGACTTGACAGGTAAGGCAATTCTAGCCAAGCCCTAATACACATATCGGCATAAATGTGGTGCCTGCCAGCCCACAGGATGAAGGTGCATGTCCTTCTAAAACGGATACAATTTTCAACCTACTGAGGAGGTAACTGAAAAGTGATGAATATCACCATCAGAAAACAGAGCATCACCTCTGATCAATATGAGCTGACAGTCTGGAGAATCAACGTATTGACTAGAGAGATATTTCCATGCTTCACAAAGAGGTTATGGGGCTTTTCTCAAACACTTCTCTGCAACTTCCTGTTCACGTCTGGTGCATCAATGACTCATTCTTCTGTAGCTGTGTTATGTGCTGCGCCTTTTTACCTTTATTTAGCTCTTTGTTAATTGGATGTTTTTACACTTTGCTAAGTGTAAAAACATCCAATTAACTTCATCATCATTGTACGTCAAGTGGAATTTTTTGTGTGTGGATTTTTCTGTGAAACATATTTATTATTTAATAATATTTTAATCTATATATTTTAATTATATAGATTTCTTTCCACTGATTTGGCAGCTTCAGCAGAATTTGAGAGAGGATGAAGTACATTCCCATGTGAATGAGACTTACTACACAGTCTCCTATCAATATGCACCAATTTAACAAATCCTGCGCTAACAATGGAAGCAATCCATTTTTAGCGAGCCAAAGTAACTTGGCAGAGAAAACATAAGACAAATTAATTCTGTCAAATGACAAATCAAGCAGCGCTGAGGATATCTCCCTCTTCTGACTCCTCTTCAGGTCTGATGCTGTAGCCCTCATCGTCCACCTCAGGGGAGTTCTGAAACAAAGAGTCACTCAGTATAAATCTCTTTAAATGTTTGTATGATGTTATCAGTAACACACTGCTGTGATATTTATGTGAATAAAATGCTAACATAGAAACAGCAGTTGGTTAAAAGAGTACCGTAGTTAAGTGAGCTATAGTAAAAGTGCCTATTGACATATTCATATGATAAATTATAGTGAGACTTCAGGTCATAACGAATGCCAGGCTCCCTGCTTAATCAAACATGACCAAATGCATATTGACGAAGTCATAATCTGGATGTAAAATGTAAGCTACGAAATGTTGCAAATGATAACAGTTAAACCCATCAACTTGATTTACACTCTGTAGCCACTTTTAACATGCTTTGTCCACAAATGTGTCAATAGCACATTGATTTTACAATAACGTGGATCAATATCACAAGCTCATTCAAGGCAGATGAAAATAAAGCAGCAATGACTTGGTGCAGACCAAGCTGACATGCTGTTTAAAATCAGTATAAAATAATAATTCTACATTCTTTTACTTACATATCTGTCCCAGTCGATATCCCCGTAGAAGCCATTAGGGGCCCCGTTGGTCTTCTTCTGAGACTGAGAAGAGAGAGACAGTTTGATTAAAATCTCACTAGACAGTGAAGGTACAGTATATTCTGCACTACTGCGCTACCACTGGATGTGTTTCTACGTTAGCTACTGTTCAGTGGAACTACGATGCAGCTTATTCTGCCCTGTAAACCTTGATCCTTTCTACTCTGGGTGTCAAGTCTTACAGGCCCTAATATGTTTCCGTTTTTTCCTCTTTCACATTGGCAACTCCTAAGGTGATTAAAATAAGTCTGTTTTCTGCAAACTGAAATGAAACTCTTGGTCACTAATGATCTCACAATGATGAGGATTATTGTTATTATCCAACATGCTGCAAACAGTCCAACAGTGCTGGATAATATTTCAAGATTTAGGTCTCTTAAGCTACCCCAAAGAACTCAGGGGGATATCCTGTTGCCCTTTTTGTTTTGTTTTCTCAGAGAGCCTGCTAATGAAAAGATGGCTGACTGATGAGTTGAAGAACGTACTATGATGTCTATAACCAGTCTAAGCTCTAAGCTCTAGACTAACTATTCTAGAGGTTAGTCTACTCCAAAGGACTAGATACTAGAGTTCAGTACCGAATCAACCTCCTGGGGTTCCTGGCAAGTAAAAAAAAAAAACACAGAAAATAAATATTGTACTTCACAGTCACCAGACTTGATTATCTCCAGCAATATTAATTTACACAGGAATTCATTGGCTGATATATATTACATATCTTCTGTTACTTACACCCCCGTCTCTGTCTGGGGACCCCCTGTGAAAAATAAGAAGAGAGAAGAAAGGAGAGCATGAAAGTCACTCAACATGTGAGCTCTTCATTTTGAAATCAAGTGCTTTGCTAATTAGTCTTGCCAAAAACGTTTAAAATGGGTATTCAAGGAAAACCTTTTCACACTGCCATACCCACACACTTATTCACTCACAAATCGCACTCTCGCAGACATCACAAGCACACAAACCTTTTACAGGAAGTCTCATGCACAGTTACAAAGTGGCTAAACACCCCTGTAAAGCTTTCGCACTTACAAAGATTCTGCAAGATGACCAAGTACTTCACAAGGGATCTAATTGGTCTGTTAAGATCCTTATTTTGATCTGAATAATTTGCATAACATTTCTTCCATGATATGACAGAAATAACATCAGCTGTATGCAAACAAGCAATGTCACAAGCACTGGATATTTTAAGTATGCCCATTATTTTGTCGATCCATAATAACATGTCATATACAGGATTCATACTGGCAGTTTAACAGATCCATTAATATAGTACAATACACAATATACCACTGTGGCTCATAAATGACTGGTAGACTCTCATGATAAATGGAAGCAGCAGTCTAACATTTATTTGACAAAACCTGTACTTAATACTAATCCTGTAATTGTTCTCACTTATTCTAATCCTTTCATTCTGCTGTAATGTATATGCAGGACCTGCTGCCATATATCAGTTTTTCTTCTGAAAATAACTCCCTCCAATTCAGAGGTTTCAGCCAGCTCTCTACTCCACAGCACAACATCATTGTGAATACCTTCAGCAGTGGAACGACTAACATGCTCTATGTTTTGGATCATACAGTACACCAGCAAGGAGGATCAGGACTTACGCAGAGTCATTGTCCTTCTCTTTCTTCCGTATCCCAAAGGCCTTCCTGGTACGTTTTTTCAATCCTGAGGAGAAAGCAGAGGAAAAGGGTGAATTATTGCATGAAGAGACACCAAAGGCATGACTAAAAGGTAGTGTCTGTGGGTGGGTTAAAGGGTAGGTGGGGTCAGCTGCCCTCTATCTATCATCTGAGAGATCAAACGTGACATTTTTATGTATTATTGAGTGACTGGCTGCATCACTGTGAAGGTAAACACTGTCTTTCAGAACTAAAAATGTGTTCATGGTCAGCGCAGATGGACAGACAGCCTTGCAATCCTCAAGGCATCTCTTTTGGAATGGAAAACTCATTAGCACTGTGAAAATCAATGCGCCAAACATTTAACAAGAATAGCTTAGAGAGCTGTGGAGCAGAAGAACTTACTGTAGGTCACACAGCTGATAATTTACAAAACGTCAATCCATAATGCTACATAAAGCTTGTGTGATCCCTAATGTACCAATTAGCCATACAATTGCCTGTTTGAACCCCTAAACTAACTTGGAAAAACTCAGCTGAGGACTTCAACAAGGCTCACTGTCCGTTCCCTCCACACCTAACACTAACCCGTTAAAGCAACAAGTGTGAGTGTGTGTTTTGGCCTCAAGAAAACTTTCTGTAGCTTTTGGAAAAAATGTCTTAAATGCAAACTCTGGACGTTGAAACAGACACTAAATTTTCTCCTGTAAAGAAAGTTGATAGTATGCACAAGTATGCAGGACAACTGCACACCTCTCAAAAATGTAACCATGCAACATTTCAACTTAATTTTCTCTGCTCAACAAACTGAAAATGCAGTTGTCACCACAGATTGGCAGATATGGTTTGTGTGTTGAAACTCAGAATGTACTCTGGACTAAATTAACAACAGGAGTTCACAAAAAATGGTTTACATAAAATCATCTCAACTAGCACTGTATTAAACTAGAGCATTAAACTATGTTTTACTTATAATATTCACCAATGAATTGCTTAATTGCTTTATTTTTCAGTAGTAATTTCCTTTCCTTTGATTCACACATTGAATGTGTTACATTTCTCCTGAATAGCCCCATGTTTAAAAATAAATAGGCTATCCAATCGTGTCCTCCTCCCTTGGAGGAAGTTCAATCACAATCCATCTCTAGTTTTTTCCAGTATGTTTAATTTGATCAATTGTACTGTACAATTATGCCACATCAACACAGGCCAGAAGATCCTGGCTTATTCTTACCCAAGATGAAAGCCCAGTTGTCCCCCTCCATTTCTTTTCTGATAATTCCACGAATCTCATTCTTCCACGTCTTTTTCCGGTTGTGAACTCATCACATCATCTCATGACCAACCTCCCTCTTCCTCATACCACATGCAGATACACACGGAGCCTCAGCTGGAACCTGATGCTACCTCTCGCTAACCCACACACATGAAAACACACACACACACACACACAAACACACAGACAACGTATCGTGATCCTATTCTTGATCTGTGCCTTGTGCTCAAATTCAACACCAGTGACTCCACTCATGAATTAAAGACAAATGTCATCGTTCCTTACATTTCATACAATTTCTTTACTACACTGAACTTTGCATTAGCATGGCTGCAGCCAAAATGGGAAATCGATCCAGAAAGGCCTGCTGGCCATGAGGAGTCTCACCCAGAAATACCCTCTCATTGATCCTGCTAACGTATTCAGCCTTGCATCCTATGAACGGCCACTGTCACAGCTCAAATAAATGTAACACTGCAGAGGAAAAGCACTCACATACATACAAACTGAAGGCCCATTCACATATACAAAGACTTGTCCTTGTACACACAAAGGTAGGCACACATGTCCCCGCAGACATTTTAAGATCATATGCAGAGACACGCACACACCTCAAGACACAGAGCTTGATGAATATTCATGGCCACTCTGTGATCAGGTGTTAGGAAGAAACACCTGTTTCTATAAAAGCTACCAAAGTCATTACTCAGAGAAGGAGAGAAAAAAAAGAAGAACAAGTGTGAGATGTATGAAAGATATGTGATCTTCTCTTACAAGAAGATGATTTTTGTGAGAAAATCTTGACAGCCAAATGCCCTGGTGTATATTTTCACATTTCACATTTATTCATGATCACAAACAGACATTTCAGTCTGCAAATTGCCCAAGGTCACTGTTTGAAGGCTCTGGATCACTATCTACTTTTTATCTTTAGGCTAACACAATTTTTTTAGTGAAATGCGTCAATGCAACATGTCTCACAAGTTGGACACTTTGAAATATCAATAATAAATTGGAAACATTAACATTGACTGAGGCAATGAATGACCAAAAACAATATTTTAGTATCTTTTTAAGAACAATACTTTTGTAAGGAAAGTGCTGAAACTATCATACTGTTTGTGTGGGTGCTTGTGAGTAAGTATGTGGTGTTTGGTCATTCTGTTGTATTTTACAGATACAAAGATAATTTGCGCACATACAGACACCTCCTCCCTGTAACTGAGATTAAGTTTGACTTTTTTTTATTACTAAAGTACTGAAGGCTTCAATTTTGTGAAGCCAGACTAAAGATTACTTTAGATTACATTCTGGGGCTCGACAGCTCCTCTCTCACTGATCTCGGTGAGGCATCTGTCAGAGGTCTCAGTACGAGGACGCAGTGTGCTCTCTCAGCCATGATACAGGCTATAAAGAGAGGGAGCTTTAATTGTATCTTCAACAGCTGTTCTACAAAGCCAACAAAGTTTCAACACTTCAGTTACAGCTTCTATAGTTTCTTTGTGACTCTCTGCCGAGTCTGAATTCTCTCAAATGCTGCTTTAATTCTTACGGTCATTTATTTATTTTGTGCTTGATGCCATTCAGAGGCAAAATCTTTTTTTCCCTGTCGTGGCCCAGTTTAGTGCTACCTGTTGATTCGATGTCAAAATCTGATTATATATATAATCGTCCATAGTCTAGTCTATTTTAAAACTGCACTTTCATTTCAACAGGCTGTATTTAATCTAATTTGTCAGAAGCACATTTCTTTACGCTGCCATCTTGATGTTTTCAATAAATACCTTTCTATATTTCTCGCCTTTCTATTGGCCTTTCTTCTTTATCTTTCTTTGGGTCTGTTTCCCTCTCCTGTAAATCCAGCATTGCCCGCAAGCAAGAGCTGACAGGTTTACAGCTGTGCTAATGAAAGAGTATTTTGTGTGTGTGTGTGCGTGTGTGTTCGGATGTGTCAGCGTGCACATGGCAGCTGTAGCCTGGCTACAGAAAGTCTGCATTCTGCATTACATGGGATTAAAATCTGCATTATTATCTCCCTTTATTTTATTTTTATTATCTTGACCTTTTGCTTCCCTTGTCTTTGTTTATTCTATTTTTTTCTTTCGTTTTATTGGCTTGTTGAGTATTCTCTTAAGAAAACTGAAAGAACAAAAACAACCACTGGCGGATTGCCAAAAAGTATGGCGAAATCAGGCATAGGTTTACAGCAGAGAGCCGCATACAGAGACCCTGAAACCTGCCTTCTTGCTTTATGGCATAGCTGTTCTTAAGCTGCATTTTCAAGTACGTCTACAGATTTTTTTCTTTTGTATTCGGCTATTGGTGGGAATAACTGCCACTAATAATGCAAATTATAAATGACCAGAATAATGTAAACTAATTCTTCTTGCTGTATGTGGACAGTTCAAACACACACAAAGACCAGAAGAGATACTTTAAAATTGTATTTGGTTCAACTGACCAGCGTAATTAAATAATAATGCAATAAATGACTATTCCATGTTTAGAGTACAGCAGGACCTAAATCTGATTGGCTGATGTTGATGTGAAAGAATACATAAATGCGTATGGCAGGGGTTAATTAACAGAGAGGGAAATAATAGCGCGTGCGGCACACACTGTGTAATGACTTAATGGCTTCCGTTCAGAGGGATGCTAGCACAAGTGCTAACATAATTAGTGGTCTCTTCTCAAGACACAGTAATGTAATTCGAGGAAAAGCCAAAGGACATGAAGCCAAACAGGACAAGACACTGCCAAACTTAAAAAAACAAAAAAAAAAAAAACTACATGACAACTGGAGAGCACGAGTACACTGACCAGAGTTAGATATTCAAACATTTTGCTCTGGAATGCACGTATAGAAAAAAACACAAAGCCATTTCTTTTTTTACTAGTCTGTCTGTGGGACTCAACAGTAATTTCTAGGGGAATTATTTTCAGCGTTACATTTATCTGGTCTCTGAAAAGAGTTTAGAATCTACGGTTCAGGATAATCTTGAAGAGGTGGGAAGCTAACTTTAGAGAGGGTCCCAAGAAGTGAAAACAAACTCATAACAGGAGGAACACCACCCAGAGCAGCACAGAGCGTGTTATTATTATAACTCTGTGAGGTCCACCCTTCAAACTACAGGAAGAGGTTGGCACCAACACTGCCTTTACTAAAAAGAACCATCTTGAAACACAGCAATTATACCTTTCTCTCATTTTTAACTCGAGTGCATGTGCACATGAGCTCACCATCAGAATGTAGATTTACACCTGGGACACACATGCTGCATGTCATTAGCTTTTCACAAATTGAGGTTTGATTCTTTTCCAGAAAGCAGGCCTGAGAAGATCAACTCAGAAAACACTCCTCCAATTCCAAGGCTATCTAGAAAATACTTTAAATACTACTACATCAGGGCCAAGTTATGTTGGACTTTTTGTCAGACAGAAAACTCAAATAAGACCTCAGCATGTCCATCTGTGCTTGTTGGTTAATTCTGTCCACTGATGAATAAAGTAGCAGTGAAATCTCTGAGAAGCCACTTTTTCCCTCTCATCTACAGGCAAACAAAATCCAACACTGCAACAGATTAGATTTATTCAAATTTTTTTTTTTGCAGCATCTTTCCACTGAATCGACTGTATGCTATTCTCCTTTTTGAGGATTAAATCAGTCGAGTCTTAAACTAAGAGTTGTGAACGAGTCTGTGCACTGTGCTTATTGTGTGATTGTGATTTACTGTGGGCTTGCATATATGTCTGCTTCTGCCAGGGGTTTCTGGTACATCAGCTTTATTAGCCACAGAGTCAGAGAACTAAACTGGAAGGGACACCATGCTCTGGACACACACACACACACACACACACACACACATGTAAATCACACATAGTTGCACATGTATGCTACTGCACACACCCACTAAAACACACTCCTCATGGCCCCGAAGAAGAGAGCTCTTCTTCAGGGCAGGCGAAGCAGAGGCTGTTTAACAAGCTGCTCCAAAGGGGGAAAAAGATGAAGAGGCTAACCAGCACGCACGCACGCACAGCTTGTGCTGCCAGCCACAGCAGAGCAGACCAGGCCAAGCCACTCCAAACTCTGGATGGGAGACCTGTGCTGCTGTGCATAGTAAGTAGAGAGGACAATAATACACCATTGAGATCTAGAAGCAGAAGTGTAGGATGTTTTGAGTAAAAATTCAGATGTTTATGACTTTTAAATACTAATTTAGATATGAGAGCATTAAATTAACTTTTAAACTCCCATTTTCTTTATTATAAAGAAAGATGATCACATTTTGTAAATCTATTCAATGCCTGTATAATTTCTATTTCTCTCTAAAAGTGGAAGAAAGAAGCGTTTATAATCATGTAGTATGTATAATAGTATGAATGTCAGAGCATGCTCAGGTGGGAGAGTGGCATGAGAGAATTAAAGTGTGGAGACGGTGCGCGGGGTTGTTGTGGGTACTGAGTCAAGCTGTTGACTAGTAAGCACGAGTAGAAGCATGTGGATCCACTGACAGGCAGGCAGACAGGTTAGCAGACAAGGAGACACGTAATTAGTAAAAGAGGACGAAGGCTGGCAGGCACATAAACAAGCAGACAGAAAAAAAACAACAACCTGCAGACAGACAGGTTGTAAGAAACAGTAAGACAAGGAGACAGCAAGCACAGAGACAGGCAGGCTGGCAGACTGACATACAGTAGACAAACAGAGAGATAGACAGGCATATTGCAAACAGGAGGTTTAAAAGGCTCTCGAGTCAGAGTGACTCATCCATCCTACTGGCCCTGAGAGGCAGGAGGAGGAGGACACAGGTGAGGACTGCTCAAGACTGGCAGATACGCTAACAATGACCTCGCAATGATGCTGAGGCAGAAAAAAAAAAGCTCTAATATCATGAGGGTGGCACGTGACATGTAGCTATGTGAATGCAGCCTCCATTTTATTTCATGCACTGTTTTTGCAGACGTACACAGAGCTGAAAATGTGATCAGGAGTCTCAACAACACTGATGTGTATCGTTAAAAAAGGCAGAGCAGAGGAGACTGGAGGAGATAGATGCAATTATTTACTCAGGATGTGCTGATGAAAACCATATGCTTCTATGTAACAGCCACTATGCTGCACTCTCACAATCAACCTTTAAATATGAAGCAGCATGTCTCAAGATTTAATTTATGCTGAGAGATGTCAACTAATTTCAGAGGCTCCTACATTTGCACGACCACAGTTTCATAGACTGTAACACAAACAAGGCAGTGGACGTAAAGTCATTTAGAGTCTCCCACTGTTGGTCTTTACATATCTACTGGCACAGGAAGGAAGAAAGCCATTTATTCAGTCTCCCCCTCCTACATTTTCCCCGCTACTCTCAGGACTCAAGGCACCACTTTCCTGCCTCCAACCCAAAGATGGAGGACAAATCTGACAGAAGAGGCGAGGAGGGAAGCTGTCGGAGGAAATACCCTCCATGTCTCATTACCTAGCAGCACAAACAAAAAGCGGGGTAAGAAACCCTCCAGAAACGGCCATCGACAGCCATCACCTTCAGCCTCACTGTGTGTCAAAGAGCCTGTGTCAGCGTGGCAGAGGAAAGACAAAGAGACGGTGTCAGTTTGCGTTCATGCCTGTGGATGCTAAAATTAGGCCTCCACTGTACTGTCCAGGTGGCTGCACTGTGAGCTATCAACTGCAGTAACGACGTACCCAACGCAAACACACGCACATGCGTTAGGAATTGGATGGTACATGTCTGGTTGATTGCACGGCTGCACCCACCCTTTGAAAAAAAAAAAAAAAGGATGTTTCATCGAGTGACGTCACCCACCTCTAAGAAAAGTGGGTCAGGGCCACAAACCATATAGCAGCATGCCGGCAGTTAGTGCAGAGATGAACAAAAGATGTTTGAGAATGCCAGGATGGTGGTGATGCATCCATCTGTGCACTTGCTCTGTTTCCACTCTATATTTCAGTTATTTATGCTTATTTTTATTCCTATATGGATGGATAAATAAGCATAAGCATTTAATAAACAGACTAGGGCAGCAATTGAGGATTGTTATCGATTCATCTGTAGATTATTTGATTAATCAATAAATAAAATGAAAATGGCAAAAACATCTTCATCAAGTGCTTGTTTTCGCTGACTGACATAAAACAGATCATCATCAAGTCACTTTTTAGGCAAAAATACCAAAAAATACATCAACTCTAAATGTGAATATTTGCCGTTTTCTCAGTTTTATATGACAATAAACTGAATAATTTTTGGTATTTTGACTCTTGGTTGTAAAAACAAGCAATTTGAATATGTCAACTGAATATGTCAAATGTGTTTGGCACGTTTCACTGTTTTCTGATATAGACCAAGCAATTAATCATAAAAATAATTGGCAGATTAATCTACGACAATAAGTAAACAATTGCAAGCCTCCATGGAACTAGTGGTTATTTGGCATTGTTGCTTGATAAATTACTGTAACTATTAATCGAATATAAGATCATCATCACCAAATCATTTCAGTGCTACATCAGACTAATGCTACATATTAGAGCATTCAGTGTAAGATTATTTGTAGCACTCATCTCTTCTTTCACCCCCTTCATTGTCCTTCATCTCTTCCCCTCACCCTCTCTCTCACTCCTGTCTCTATAAAACAGCCAGCACTCATGGTTCCCATCCCCAGGCTCCAAATAGCATCCACCAAGGGCTGTGTGGCAAATGGCTGTGCTGCAGAGACAACAAAGTGGCTTTTAACATGGATTTTCACCACAAAGACACAGGGAGAAGATGTATTTTCCACCAGTCTGTCCATTTATTGACACAAGACTTTCATAGATCAGAGAGAGAGGTATGGGAACCAAGTGCCCTCTCCGCATACAGCTGGTGCTCACAGCGCTCCTGCTCATGTCACGGTCCGATACTTCCGTGATTTCCTACAAAATCTGCTTGTTCCATATATAGACAGCAAATTAATGGTTATGTGATTCATAATGAAGCTTAGTGTTCAAAATGTGATTCAATTAAGGATACATGCTGTGGAAGTTGTGGAAGCATATCTCTCAAAGCATTAGCAAATCACAAATGGGAATTTAGGCTTTTGAGAATCAGGGATCATAGCTCTAAGCAATGGTAAAAACAATAAACTCATAGTTCATTGTTTTTACCAATTATAGTGCCGTCTTTTCTACATCTACAGACACTGAAAGTAGTTTGAAGCTCCTAAACTGTAGC
Organism: Macquaria australasica; assembly: GCA_005408345.1. NCBI lineage: Eukaryota > Metazoa > Chordata > Actinopteri > Centrarchiformes > Percichthyidae > Macquaria > Macquaria australasica. The sequence continues at coordinate 1,121,375 of SEMN01000016.1, forward strand.
TCTGAAACTTGAGTATAACTACATCTTGAGGGTGACCTATAGTTGGCGGGCAACAACATTTTATACAAGCTCCTTCAAAAAAAAAAAGTGTATGCATGGGTGTTGCCAGACTATAGTTGTCAAAAGCCCTGCTAGGCCTCTGACTCTCCCCTGGAGACGAGTCCCCAGCTTTTTCAGTCATGTCCTCCTATCAAAACAGATCACCACAGCTGCCACACTAAGGGGAAGAAACAAAAAGTAGAAATCCTCCCTTCTTCTTTCGTTCACATTAATCTGACAGTACCCAGAAATGTCATCTGCAGCTGCCCAGCTGAATCCCATTACCATAGGAAGATGAAATACCAAGGCGAGAAAAATATCCCCCTTTTATGCATGCTGCATTTCATAGCCACGGTTACCTGGCACATTGACTTAACTGTGGAGTGACGTTCAACAATCAGTTCAGCTGGAGCAGCAGTCATTCCACAGACGCCGGGGAAAAGTGAAGCCATCAGTCTTATTTGGGTGCCTTTTCCAAAACATACGCTCGCTGTGTGCTCACTAAATGGGCCTGCTGTTCCTCATTCCTCATGATAATAGTTCTATTCACATACAAGTTTTCATAAAGAAATTACGCTGTATTATACTATTATAAAATTGCAAAACAAAGTTACACATAAATGGTTTTGTGTATTTAGAGACACATTTGCATTAACTAACTAAATAAATACACGTCCCTTTCCTGCACAAACTAACATACTGAAATGAAAAGAAAAACACTTTGATTGTTACCAGTGCCTGCATGATAACAACCTGAAGATCAGCCTCCAAAAGATAGTTGGATAGAAATGTTTTCTTGCCTAATTTAAAGCCTACTTTGGGACAGCGAGGTTACATGTGACGTCAGCTAGTATGATATTGTCTGGTTCTCAAGGCTAAAGCTGCTCTAGTGTTTTAGTTGTTGGCTAGACAACAAAATACTGATGTAAGACACCTCCACAGTCGAGTGGATTCATCAGCCTACAGGGACCATGACAAGTTCACCCTTTCCTCATAGCACATTTCTGTCCCTGCTTTAAAATCATCATTGTAGATGCCGCATTAATACACAGCAGTTCAGTATCAGGAGATGTGATCAAATAGTCGTGGATTGGAGACATGCTGTCATATGATGCAACACATCTACAAATATATTACACAAGATATTATACAAGTACTTCATTTCATTGGGCTTCCATTCTTTTAAATTTCCTTCAGGCCACTGCAGCCTTGTCTTTCTGAAATGACTGAAAGCACACGTACCAAAGCCGAAATGACTGCAACCTTCTTGTGTCTGATGTAAAACATAATTTCTTGAGTACAGAACTTGTCCAACAGGCAGAAAAATGATGGGACAAAAGCACACTGCTGCAGTGTTTATCATCATACAAAATACAAGGCTGCTACAATGAATTTAATGCCTAAGGAAAGTGGACTGCAGCTCCAACTGCACTTAAAAAAAGTTTTTCTGATATGTCTGTTGACCTTCAAAGACATAGCAAATCCAATTTAATTGTTTCCCCTTTCTGCTGTAGGTCCCTACTTGTCTTCTGGCTCAGGACTAGCAAGGACCTTTACTATTGCTCCTCTCATTTATGTGAGGCTCAAGATAGACATGATGAGTTCCCAGTGCTCCAGTCTGGCTCAGTTACAATCACATATTGATCAAGAGTCTCCTGGATGTAGTTTTCTAAGGTGGAGTGCATAATATAATTTACACTGAAGGGATTCAGCTACATACAGGAAGGTACAGTATCAGGTAGGTCAGGTAAGGAGATGCACACTGCTGCAAAATGGTGCAACTATAGTACAACTCAGACTGCAGTGTGCCAACAGTACACTGAACAAAATCAGTCAAATATGAAATATATTAATATAATAAATTTGAGACATATAAAAAAGTTTCACAAATATGAAATGAAAAGATAAAAGATGTCAAAGAAAGACAAATTATTTGTGAAAATCTCTGACAATGTACATAAAGAAGTACTGAGTAAAGGAAAAAACCTAGAGCCTGCTCACTGATCAACATGACCCCCCGTGTGTTTGACATGTGATCCGTGTTTACTGACAAGTGATCAATGTTTCGATCCCATAAGCATGTTTGTCAGGATTATCTGTCTGCTACAGCACTGCAGCACAGCAGAACCAGCATAATCACAGTGCAAATGAGATACTAATCATTTCAGGCCAATCTCTCTGAGAATCAACAGCCCAGAATGTAGCTCTATGGTGCTTTCAGTCACATTTTGATTAGCTGGTCAATAACAACAACAACCCTCAAAATACCACCAAAATACTAGTTCATATAAAACTGTTCACATCTGCTCTCAGCCCAGGGATTCACATAAGCCAGTTGTATGCTACCAACCCATCAAAAGATGGTGGGGAGCTGAAATAACAGGTAAACAAAGTCGAACATTCAGTAAGGGAATCACATTTTTCTGAGAAATTGACTGACCAAGCCAGAGCTAAAACGTCAGGTTAGTATTATTTAGCTACAGAAGGCCAACAGGGTGATTCCACTGGGATGTCCATGTGCACCGTTTCCACTAGGTGTACTGGTAGGCAAGAATTTTTAGCCATCGTGGAACTTTACACTGACATTGCGCATACTTTCTGGGTGTATACGTACGTATGTATGTATGTATGTATGTATGTATGTATGTATGTATGTATGTATGTATGTATGTATGTATGTATGTATGTATGTATATATATATATATATGTATGTGTGTGTGTGTGTGTTCTATGTGTGTGTAGCACAAAGGGGTTACAACTTACATTTCATTGTGTAACCCTGTGTTGTAAAATGACAATAAATGAACCTTGACACCTTGATAAGAAGTTGATAAGGTAATACCAATATAAAAGCGCCTTGCTGTTTGTTTTTCTGCCCATCATTTTCAGGCTCTTACTGCACTGTTTTCCCAGGCATCTGGTTATTATGAAGATACAAACAATACAGTTCGCCTTGATTCAGAGTGTAAAATCCTAAGATTGTGGAAAAGCAAATATGCTAAATACATAGAAATGTTAATGACTCAACTGTCCAGAGATTTTAATATCAAACGCAATGATTCAAAGAGGTTGAGCCATAAGGCAAAAGACGGTGTTGGTGTACAATGAAGTGTGACTCACAGATGAGAGGATGGATAATTTTATTTTTTTTCCCCTCAAAACTGGGAGATCTGTGTTTGCACTGAGTATGAACTCTCCATTGTATTAAGAAGGCGATGGAGGAGGAAGGATGGAGGGTGTGTGGTGAGAAAACATTTGAGACACACACACACACGCCTACACTTACATACAAAGCAAACACGAGCCCACATTTGACATGAGTCACTGATGAATCAATTTTACAGAACAGACTGGCCAATAATGATTAAGAATAAACAACAACAACCCCTAGTGGCTGACACACACACACACACACACACACACACTTTGGTAGTGTGTTCAGGGGAAAAAATGACTGTAAAAGTAACATGAGCAACTCTGATGATTTCAGACAGTCTGATCAATATTAACTAAGAACGGAAAGACTGGAAACTGACAAATGATATAGCTCAGGCTTGTCTATACCAAGATGTGGTCCATACTAACTTGTATGGTATGTGTTTTTGGCAAATTGCTAATACAACTTGGAGAATCTGCCTGTATTTGTATTTTGTTTTCTTTTTAAGCTACAATACATGGCTACATACTGCAGCACCTCTATGATAAACTGAATATGCCTTTGTGCACATACGAGGGCTTAACAAAATATCATGCAGCCCTGTATCATGTAATGCAATCTGACACAGCAGCCCTGCAACAATTACTCTCTTTCTGCAGCTTATAAATGTTAAAACCTTGCTTTACAAAGGTAGTATTTGTTGCAGGGCCTTTGTGCAGGATGGCATAAGAAGTGTTCATGATATTTTCCCACAATATTAAGGAGTTACAGAGCCAGGTAAAATTGTATGGATGGAGAGAAGTAAACCAGAGGTGTTTTAGTGCAGTTTTTTGGCATAAATTAATCAGCTAGGCTGTAGCCCAAGGTAACGGTCCAAGCCACAATTAGGATCTTGGAACAGCAGTTTGAGTGTTATTTGTCCACCTTAATTGCTCTGATGGTAAAATGAGACTTTTTAGGGAGACTTGAGATAATAAAATCCAGCATGTATTTTACAGCATTGAAACGGTACGTTATGCTACAGAAACTCTGCTTCCATTCTCAATTATACCCATTGAACCTTTCCTTTATGATCCCCAGCACAGGTTTCTATCAAGGTTCCATAAAAATGGAGTGTGTCTAAGAGTGTGCGTGTGTGTTTGCAGATATAATCCTGGGAATCGCCCCATTTGTCTCTTCAATGTACTGTATGGGCACTCTTCTCAATGCCAAATCCCACCAAGTAACCAATCAGGTAAATGGATTTGGATGACATCCGATAAACTCTTGTAAAAACTGGGGCTGCGCATTGAGTGATAACGGAGGGATGAAGTGATTATTCATAAATACCATAAATTCCATATATACTGCTATTAAAATCACACAACTCGATGCAACCAAGTTAAACAACCCTTTCACTCACATATTTTTATTCCTTCTTTTTCTATTCCCTTTCTTCTTCTAACCCCATGTGTTATATAAGACTGGTGGTAAAGCTCAGTATAATTAATAAAGTGCCTCTCCTCCCACAAGTCCTGTTAGTAAGATAAGGCCATTCATCAGAGTGTCAGCTCCTCATAGGTCAGCACTGCTTCAATACTCTGCAAAGAACAGATAGACTGGGAACTTAACTCGGAGCACTTCAGAGTCTCTAAAGACACAGACTCATCAAATTTCCAGTTCATGTTATTTCACGTTTTGATTTGTTGTTTTGATTTTTAATTAGTTGGGTCATTGATTATTCGTTGAAGTTATTTATCTGATAAACACCATACACACCAAATATTTGCTGGGTACAGCTTCTTAAATGCATCACTTTGAGAACTGGTAGCTTAGTTGTGATGAATATTTGTGATTTTTGACATTTTAGGACTAATTAAATGTTTAATTTAAAAAATAATTGCATCCCTATTTGGTTACACGTGAACAAAATTGCATTTCCACTGAACTGAACAGGGAAACTCTGATTTTATACATAAAGATCACACTAATTGTAGGTTGTACTACTCAGCCGGTGAAAATAGTTGTATGATGTCTTCTGTGATTCTGTAGGAGCTTTGTCAAGTCTGAGAAAATAGCCTTGATAATGTCATCAGGGGTTTTCTCGCCTTGGCCTTGGATACAACAAATTTATAACAAAGCCTGCATTACAAACTAAGGTTGGGAGTATCTAAAGAAAGATGCTGTCAAATTGCATACTGGGAAATTCAGCGTTTTTGGAACTTAATCGATAGTATAAACCTAGTAAGAGTCTATCTCTTGTAAGTCTTCCAACTTCATGGAAGTGCAATATTAAATTGCTGGAGTACCACTTAAAGTGTGGATGGGAGATATGTTCAAGGGACCTTCAACAAAACTGGGTGCTGCTACTACCAGGGATAAAACCAGCAACTTTTCAGTTACTTCACAGGTTTATTAATCTTGTCTCTCCGGATGCTTTGTCTGGGTTAATTCAATACAAAATCTGTGTACTTAAGAGAGAAAAAGGGGGGAAAGAACAGCAGGATTACAAAAAAACAAAACAAAACAAAAGAATGAGGCTACAACTGAGAGACATGAAGGACGGATATGGACAGATCCCTACATCAACTTTTTCTCTGGGCACTGCTTTCTGCTTTTCCAGCAGCCAATCACACGGCTTTTCAGTTACCACGCCAGCTATATGACTCGGCTACGAGTATGGTCTGTTTGCCAGTGAGAAACACATGTGAGTATGTGTGCATGTGATGTGTGAGAGAGGGAACGAGACACAGTAAGGCAGAGAGGCATACGGTAGATTGCCAGTCAGATTATAAGGCTGCCCAGAGTGAAAAATTTCCACATGAGCAGTAAGCAGTTCTGCACACAATGTGTTACCAGGCTCTGTGTGTGTGTGTGTGTGTGTGTGTGTCTCATCCAGATGAGGCTTGACAGAAAGTTGATATGTATCAGTAGCTCAGATGCAGCCTGGTCACGTCCTCCTTCCACGTGCCCCAGGGGAGCACAGGAAATTACTTTGTTTGTAGAAAAAACAATTATGAAAATGAGGACAGAAAAAGGGGGAGGTAATGAAAGAAGGAAGAAAAAAAACAAAAAACAAAGAGACACAGAAGTGACAAGCCTTACGTTAAAGTGACAGCAACAAAGGCTCTACCTCCTCCTCCATCTCTTGTCCCTCTCATTGAGATAGGATCCTAAAAAGCTGGCCCAAATTCCTGCGGATTACATCTGCCTTATTCCCTCCCAACAATCTAATCTCAGTTCATTCTGGTTAAGGCAGACCGCTGACTCCACCCCTCCCCTGTTCACACTCAGATTATAGGTTTGGTCAGCTTTTGGTTGGAAAAGGAATGCCCTGACTGTCTATGGTTAATTAAAACAGGGGCTTATTAAAAACCTCTGACTGCATCTTCTCACAGTCACAGTCCTCAAATAAAGAACCAGTGACATCATCAAAAGGTGGAGCGCTGTTTGTCTCCAAAAGGGGAGGAGGGGGAGTGAAAGTGAAAGTGACACAAGGAGGGTGAGAGGCAGAAAGAGTGAGGGGATGTGGAGAAACCACAATGAACCACATGATCTGGAACCACTTTGAGGAAACACACCATCAATTCCAGTGTCACTCTAATGCCCAGCAATCTGGTGTTATGGAAAATCTTACATAACCTGCAGGTTGAGTGAGGCTACACATACAGACTGTATCTACCTAGCCTCAGTCAGTTGTATCCTAACCTGAAGATATCATCTTAACATAGCAAATTACAGTAGGTACAGAACCACCAGCTAGGAACATGGGTCATCCTGCTGGCTCTGTCTGGTTGTTCACACACACCACGTGCAACCGCTGCAGAGGCATCAGTTTAAATTATGACTCATGAAGTGTTGTTTGATTTTTCTCCCATCCTTCTCCTGCCATTCTTGACAGCATGAACTTGCAAAAAGCAACAGTAATTGGTTCAAAAGAATGGGAAGAAAGGATACAAATGTTTTTCTTTTTTAAGTAAAACTTAGGACTGTTAACTACCTGCTCTGTACACTTGTGAGTATGTGCTGCTAACATTGTGTACACATGTTGTGTAAGCTGCGCAAATGTACCGAAAAAAAAAGACATTGTTCGTAGTGACTGCATGTTATGCAACACGCTGGTACTTCTAAAACAACAAAAAGGGGCCATTGCAGAAGATTCCTGCTACAACTGCTGCACTAAAGTAATGGAGCAAAATGGAGGACAGTGTGACTGTATATCAAGCAGCAGTCCTGAAGCAGTGCATGCACACACACACACACACACACACACACACACACACAACAATAGAGAAACAGATGCATACAAGCTTGCACCATGTAGAACTCCATTGCTGTGCTCTAATGAGACCATATAAAGGGTAAAAGAGATCGGAGCTGGATTACACCCCGCTCCCCTCTCCCTCTCTGACTCACACTGTGATTAAAAAGAATATGAAACACCCTCTCTTACTGCTGATCATTTGTAAGAGTTTAAATTTTTGGTTGATGAAATGAAGCAGAAGGCATAAATTCTAAATATTTTATTGAGGAATGAGATTTCAGAGATGAATATGAGATCTGTTAGCTTTGGGGCATTTAAATGAGAAACTTGAGCCAGTACATAAAAGCAAACATTCACTAACACATTGTGCCTGTAGTAGGGGAGCAGCATACTTGGATACTGAAAGATTCCAATTCCCACTTGAACTGATGTTGCTTTAAAACATCAGGGGAATACCTGACATGAACACAAACGCTGCTGAACAGTGCTGACGACAATCTCTATTTTAGTTCACAAATGCCAGCAAATAAAACTATTTGCACATAGCCTTATGACTTGACAGACGGGAAAAGAAAGGACAAAACGAAAGTGATTCTGGGGTAAGAAGCCCTCAGCGTGGGTGGAGAAAGGTTTGTCAAATGTCCTGTATGTGTGTTTAATGCAAATCAACCTCAAACATCCCTCAAAGATAACACATTCTGCTGATGTTTAAAGGCCTAGTTAGATAGCCCGAGCTCAATTCCTAAGAAATAAGACAGGAAGGCATTCTTATTCCTCCCTCGCCCTCACCAACTATAGATAGTGGTTAACATCATGGTAAAGTGGGAGAGGAGAGTAACTTCCTTTTCCTCCAATCTCCCTTTTAATTTGGACAAATTGCGCTCTGGTCACATTTGGAAAGGATTCTAAATGACCAAATATGAATCTCACTCAGTGCCTGACCAATGAGGTCAATGAGGTACTAAATCTCTGAGAAAATGTTAAAAGTTGGCAGGAGTGATGAGTCTGTGGTGTAATGAGAAACACTGCAAATAATCTTCACATTTCACATCGACTCCCATTTATTTCTACCTTTCTCCCTTTTCTATTACTGTTATTTTCTTCTGTAGCGTCTGGCAAAGCACAAAAGGGCCACATGTCTATGTCTTGCAGGATATATGTTGGTTCCAGGTTATTTTGGCATTTTTTGCCCCTGCATGAGATAGCAACCTGAGTAAACTAACAGAGCTATATAAACTGATGTACCTCGAAGCACTCAATCTGTCTTTTCTGGTCTCTAATCTATTGCCGTTTCTGTCATTCCTGGCCTTTAAAATCAAAATAAAGCCTGAACTCTCAGGTGACATCAATACATCACTAAAAGACAAAAAAAGAAGAAGGCATCACTGAATTCATGCACTACATGACCCTTTCTGGCGTGACATGACACAGCATGGCCGCGGGGTGGTTTACCCTTAGCATGGGTGACCCCCAAAAGCACTCTGACATCACTGTGTCACTTGAAGGATGCACGTCTTACAACTGACATTCAGCAACAATTAATCACTTTGAGTGAACTCATTTTCTGTTGTTTATGACAGCGCCTGAAGTCAGATTTTTCTACAACTGCACAAAAAAACAAAAGTAATTGGAATCATGACAGGTTACAGGAAGAGTCTGGGGGCGAATGTGGAGAAACTCCTCTGAGGATGCAAGCTGTGAAAACAATTACTGCTACGCCAAACTGTAATACCGTATGTCAAAAACCCAAAACACAGGAGCTGAGGTACAGCTGGAATTACATAGAACAAAAAAAAAAAAAGGTCTCTCTCTCTGTTCTCCCCTGGTGAATCTTAACAATTTGCTGAATGGTATTGGCATAAAAATGACTCACAGACTAACAGAATATCAAAAATCCTTTGAGGCCATCTTTCATTATAGACACAGATACTAAACAGTACAGCCAATGCTTCTTTCAGTACTCCTCGGCCGTGTCTTACAGTGGGACTACAAATGACAGGTGCTTTGTGCCGTGTGGTTTAGTTTCACTGTCTCAGTCTCCCTGCCTTCCCTTTCTCTACCCCTCGGTCTCTCTCCCTGCTGATATGGTGAAAATCAATGGCTCCTCTATTCTGTGGAAGGTCTGATGTCTGCTAATGAAATCCTATCTGCCATGAGTCATCCATCTGATAGCTGCTGGGACACCGACATGTCAGAAGGACCGTCTCTCCGGCATCATTTATGATCTCTCACACAGACACAAACATGCACACCTTTATGCAAACATAAATGTAAAAAAAGTAAACCCTGACAATTGAGGTCGCTGACCAAATTAAACTGCCCATATTTAATCGAGTGTAAGACACACACACAAGCTACGGTTGAATTGCTATAGTCACAGCATTCTCAAGGCCAGTAGCTCTGTACATAGGTTTTAACATAAATTTTTTTCAGCAGCTTCAGGGACAACACATTCAGATTTGTCACCACTCACTGTTAACTCACACATACAGTATGCATACACATTAGTATTGACTGCTTCATACTCTAATATAAAAGTTATAGAGGTAGAGGACCAGTGATTGTCTAGTGAGTCTTAAAGGCCAGTAACAATGACCTCATGCCATGTACATGTACATAGACTGAATTAAAAAGTGTTAAAATACTTCTACTAAAGTAAGTATCCAGAGGGATTTTTCTTCAGCTCTTTCACACAAGCCTGAATGTTAACCAGGCCTACAGCCTAATGTACACACAGAGTACAGACACGTAAAGGCTCACACTCGCACAAACAGAAACTTTCCATGCGAACCGTACAAGCCTGCAAACATGTCACACAGCTGGCGAGGCACTTATACACATGCTGGATTTCTCTCTAATCACATCCTCAAAACACTCAGTTCATCCCTCTTTCATGAATCACATTTCTCTTACTCCAAATACCTACTGTCTCCTAACTCTCTCTCTGCAGCCCTCCAACCTTTCAATCCCTCCCTCATCACTACATCTCTCAACCCAACCAGTATCAATCTAAACGCTGCTAATCTCTTCCTGTAGCTGTGTCTCTGCATCACTGTGCTAGTGCATCCTCCGCTGATTGAAACTGACATCTGTTTGCACTGGTCTGGCTTGCAGCCATACAGTACAAATACACATAGAGTGCTGGACCCAGACACATCCACAGATATGGAAAAGAGGGGATTTGTCACACACCCATGGACGAATACAATGCCACTTTTTCCTAATAAACATAGTGCTGAAAGGAAATATTTATAAAATGAAAGGAGGAAGGAAGGAAGGAACATGAAAACTGAAGCCTAAAAAAAATCAAAAACCGACGTCAGCAGTCTATCTCGTATTTCATGGCCTATTTTGTTCTTTGCTGCGATATTTTTCTTACTCCCACAGATACTTGGACAAATATGAGCTGATGTGAGGTCATGTTGAAATACTTCAGCCAAAATATCAATGATAAAATGCAGGTTTTCATGTCAGCTTCCAGAATCAAAAGGGCAACAAGTTATTTGTAGAGTCAACAATCAGGATGAAACTAATTAAAAAAAAAAAAAAGGATGAGATGCTCTTTTCTTCACCCATAGTAGAAATGCAATGCAGACAAGACATGTTATGGTTTGAGAAATGGGGGCATAATTATCAGTTTATCATTATCAATTGCTTTTTGTACATCTCTAATTCCCCTCTTCACAGTCTCCCTAGATATGTAACCCATTGCAGAATACGTCATGCTATTATGGGGCTTGTTGAAAAGTATTCTGGGAAACTAAGGAAATCACTAATTGAAGTAGATGACGCATGTTGAAGGTAAGTGGGTACTCCACAAAAACACAACAAGGCGTCTCATCAGTGCACAAATACTCATAATGGTCATGTGTGCTCATGTTTATCTCGTAAACGAAGAGAAAGACCAGACAAATTTAATCCATTTAACTGCAATATGATTTCATGTTAATTTATTAATTAAATAGAGTCAAAGGAGTTTGAGCCAAGCACTAACAGTCAGCTTGGGAGCTGAATACATTATGCAGAGAAGCACATTAATATTATATGGCCAAATAAAGCCAACTACCCTGAGGGTTTCCCTGCCACCACGTCAATCCGTCCCTCCTTCAATAATATGAAAGACAGTGCTGGAGGAAAAGGGTGTAGGAAAGGAAAGGAGAGAAGCATTTATCCACATCAGCAGGACAAGAGGACATGAGAGATGCTCGGGGGATGAAATGAGTGAAGGACCTTTGAAGAAAGAGAAAGGTATGAGGCAGGGGATGGTGGGAACAGCAGAGATGCAACCAGAGCACTAAAAAAAATAATAAAATAAAAAAAAATAAAATCACCACTATATAGCAACTTGTAAGGGCTCACTGATGTGAACAAGCTTCTAACCTGAACAGCATGACACAACTTGGCATGAGCAAAGCAATGCATTAGTAAACCATCTACCATTTAGCTGAGTTTTCCCTCTGTACACACAGGAAACGATGCAACTCAAATACAGAAAGGTAACATAAAATTAGAACAAAACAGAATATAATCTAGGACACGAGTCTGCGCATCCCCCTCTTATAATTTCACTCTTCCCACCACATGATCAGACTCCAAAAAAGCCACACACAAGGAAGTGACTCAACAAAATGTAAGCCTTTCATGATGATTGTGTCCTCTTCCCCTCGCCTCTGTAGGTATCTGTCTTGCCCTCTCCCTCCGGGGCTCTGACACGCATTGCTGCTCTCCACGCATCTCTTCCACTCTCATGCTATCCTACTTTTTACTACATTTTAACTCACTTCATCTCCTTTTCTATCTCCACCACTCTTCATTTTGTTTAGCTGCTTCTTCCTGGCAGTGGCTTTATAGCACACTCTTCACTCTCCTTTTCTATCTCCCAGCTTGTGTCAGCTTCTTTCTCTGTGTGTCTCTTTCATTGTCTGTCTCTCCTCTAATTGGGTACTGTGGATTGCTCTCCTAGCTGCACTGCTATGGACTCTAAAAGACACTATTATGAAAGCAGCATTATTTAACTTGTGTGTGTGTCTCAGGACTGAGAGAGAGAGTGATACAGGGAGACCTTGTAATCCACGGAGTTAGGCTCACAGAGGATCTAGGCTGTGACCTGAACATATCCTTGTGGTGTGTGTATGTGTGCGAAAGGACACACAGATGATGAGTCAGTCAAACAGATAGCACAGCATGCCATTTAAAAAAAAGTAGAAATAACACATAAAGCTTAAAGATCATCTACGGGGCACTCGACTACATTTAATTGGTTCTCGTCTGAATTCTGCTTGTTGATGGATCCACCAGTGACTTTTCCTGCTCAATTTCTATCATAAACCACAACACAAAGACACCCATGGTGCCATCACAGTGATGGCATTAGTGTTACAGCAGCAGCCACAACACTAGACTGCCTTTTCATGATAAAACTAGAGCCACTGATTAAATTAGACCACACATCTTTGACAGCAAATCACCTACTGTTTTGACAGCAGGCTGCTCTAATCTCTGTGTGGGCCCTGTCAGGCTGAAAACAGCCCCCCCCTGGTCTGTTGGTTAACAGTCTGTGCGACTTCCTGTTTGTTTTTAATGTGCTATGTGTAACATTTCAATTTAAATAAACCAGTACAGCACTGATGAGAAGATAAGAGGCAACTATTGCATGGAAAGTTATTTTTAAAAGTATGATTATTTAGTCAAGGAAAATCACCTGCTAAATGGCTTGCAGTGTACAGATTTACAGTGCAGTGCTTTTCATTTTTAACTACTCTACGTGTTTAAAGCATGATCCTGTCAAACGAACAAATAACTTAAGCAGTTTATCTGATGACATTTGAGACAAAGACATTATTCAAGCTGAATCTGATTCAAGGAAACGGTTTGGTTATGCTGTAAGAGAACCTCATCTTCCCCCAGCTGCCACTGGATTACACAAACATGTCTGTTTATCTGGCTCAGAATCTTGGGCATCATTACATAAGATTGTCTGTCTGTGTGTGTGAGTGTGTGAGAGAGAGTGTGTGTGTGTGTGTGTGTGTGTGTGTGTGTGTGTGTGTGTGTGTGTGTGTGTGTGTGTGTGTGTGAGAGAGTGTGAGAGAGAGAGAGAGCGCACAAAGAACAAGATGGAATTTGGAAGTGCTGTTGTGAGGATGTTGTGCTGTTGTGTGGATGTTGTGCTGTTGTGTCTATGAATGAATGAATGAATGAATGAATGAATGAATATCGTGTTAGAGTAAACATCAACAAGCAGATTCATTTTGAGTGCTTCCCCTTCGCCTCCTCCTCTCCTGAGTCTCTGTCCCTGCATGTCTTTGTTGTGGGAAAGTTCATTTGGGTCTCTGTCAAACTTATTGACAAGCACAGTCACAATGGACCCATTCTGCTGCGACACATTCAACAATGAGCTTTCCCCTGCGCCTGCCACACTTTGTGAGGAAGACACTCACAAACGTGCACTTTAATGATTGAACAGACACATACATGCACACTTTTTCCTGCCAGCATTGTCTAATGTCGTGTTAGCATCCATGCACACACTTATGATATTATTAGGAAAAGCCAGTGACTCAGACTTGTCACTTCTGCAGAATACATACTTACGTCAGAAATAGCTTTGTCTATCACCTCCCCATCCTTTGTACATATTTCAATTAACACACAGTGCCTTACATCGATTTGTTAACAGCTGAATAACATGCATGCATTTAATTATTTTTCCACCTAAATATGCATATTATTAATGCAGTTACTCCTACTGTGCTCCAGTGCAGGAATTTCCTGAAGAGCTACCAATAGCCCTAACATGACTGCTTTCATCATTTTATCTGCTGGTCACTTTCTGTCTCTGTGATATTTAAATCTCTGTATGCCTGGTTGCTGAACATACAAAATGTCCTATTAATCACTACCTGGGGACTATAACAACCCATGACCTGTGTGTGCAAGTATGAATACAGCTTTTATTTGCTATGAAAAGTGGATGGATAGATTTGTGGGTCTGTGTATGGCTGTGTTTATGGAGGACCAGATTTAGACTAATACCAGGAGAAACATGCACTCAAACATGACTCAGGATAGAGAATAAGTGGCACCAATAATGAGGGATGGCAGGGAGATACAAATCTGCATTTCACATTCACAGACAGTATGCTGCTCTGTTTCATACCATCATAAAATCTCTGCTAGGCCACTGAGGGCTGTTTCCGATGCATCAGACCACATGAGTTATGTGTTTGGGGCAATGGCAAGACATCAAATTACTCATTTGGGTCTGCAGCGGGGAGCAGTGTAGCCGTCCTTGCACATAAGGCTTCAAGAGGAAACATTAACAATGTTCTCACCAACACGGACAGAACTGGTGCACCATGCTTTATGTTTTCGTGCCCACATCAACATACTAAATACCTATTTATTTAGAAATCAATGAGGATTTGCACTTGGGAGCCTCTGCCCAGCTCATTACCAAAACAGACATGAGTCAGCCTCACGGTCGTTACCCGGGAAACCATATGGCAACAGAGTCCCTCTGAGCGAGAGCTAGAGCCTATTGGATGCGATGGTATGCTGACTATTTGACATCACGGATCCATCTCAAAGGCTTCCTGAAGTGTTAGGTTAATGTTTTCTGTGGTAATACAATGTTTTGTTGAATTATTGTATGATGTGGCTGAACAAAACATTACCTCTTCGAGCAGATAACGCCACTGTAACATAACTAACAAGCTAATGTTATCAATGTTGTTTGAGTGAGTTTGTGTCTCAGAAAAAAAACATCCCCCTAATGCAGCTTAGGGCTTTAAAAGAGAAAAGATTTAATATGTGACTATGACCCCCAACCCCAATTTATTTTTTGCTCATGCCAGCAAGCCTTAAAAAAGTCTAGGAGAAAATGCAATAGCATATATGCTTCATGCAATAGGATGCTGTTGTCACATGAATAGCTGACTATCTGGAAACTAAGGTCTTTCAACATTTATTAGATATTTATTATCAAAAATCAGAAATATAACCCTGCTATGACTAAGTTGCTAATAATAATGGGTTAATGTTAAACTGTGGTCCAAGTGCAGGTATTAGACACCATTAACAACACACACTGGTTATTCCACAGGGATCTCAGCAGCAATATCATGTTGCTTTCATTACAACTCAATTGAACGAGATGATCTTTTATGCTGAGATGCTTTTGACAAACTGAGTCACTGGATATGACTGCATGCTTGTGTGCCATGAGCTGAGCCAAATATACAGGGAATTTAGAACTTAATTTGTTTTTAATTGTATCCTAACAAAACAAAAGTAATTGTACTGATATAACTTAGTATATGAGAATCCCCCAACTCGGCCATAATCACAAAAGCAAATAATGATGAAGTTATCATTTCATATAAAGTCAGGTAATAGACCATTAAAGGCATGAAGTGGAGCCCACCATATGGCTTTGTGTCCTCTCTGCCCTCTACTCTGCAGCATTCCAGTCAAGGGTTTATCCAAGTTTCAGCCCGGCAAGCTCTAAGTACTGGGCCTCCCTGTGACAGTCTGATTCCTAACTAGGATTAACAAGACTTCAAGTCTGAAGCCCTGCTAGTGGCCAGAGAGGCTGCAGTGTTCATGACAACCCACACAATTGTTGGATGGAGTCAACAACACTCTGAAGAAATATTAACAACATAGCCTTATAAGTGCTGGGACTATAATGTTAACTTCCTCCTGATGGTGTTACAATTTTGATTTACAATTTGGCCTGAAGGTGGAATAAGAGGAACTATCCAAAATGGCTCTAGGGAGCATGAGAAAATGTCATGGTAGTCCGCCTGGTAGATTTTGATGTTGTTTCTTGTGTGCAAGGGGAAGTTTTGGCTTGATGGTAGTGCGGAAAGGTCAGAGGGCCACTTAAAACATTAGGATTAATCCTCTCGGGACTGGGAATATGCACAGCAAATTGCCTGGTAATCAACCCATTGGTTTTCCAGATAATATGTCACTTTGACCAAACGTGCTAGATGAAAGCTGATGAGGGTTGCTAAATCAATTATGGATCATGGGCACCATAAATGTCTTGCCCAATTTCATGGCAGTCTGCGTTAGTGTTAAACGGAAAATGAAAATGGCCATCCTCAGGCCCTGTCAGATTACTGGACATTAAGAAAGAGTAGTCATGATGTTATCTGGGTTTGTAAGTGATACACTGTTCTTATACAGTTAGAAATGTAATCTATTACACTTCACTTTAGTCGTGAGCCTCCTCCTTACAGCTCCTACCTTCAAAGTCCAATGGGATCAGCAATCCCATGCTGCACCAGTATGATTACCTTGAGGAGAGCTGAGTAAATTACACACAAGTGCAGGCTCTCGTGAGTACAGAAAAGCATGCAGGAGATTTGTTACTTAAAATGACATCTGCCTAGCTATGATGCATACACACCACAACCACAGACGCAGTAATCCTACTTGCAGCAAACCCAGGAAATTCAGAGCGAATGATCATGGTGCTATTAGACCATTGTAAATTATAGGGGGAGAGGGTCATACTTCCATAAAATGCTTTTATGGAAGTATGTTTGATTTGTGGTTTTACTGTAGGGAATTTGCCTTATTGTGATCATCATCTGGAGGTCACAGTTCACCAACAGTTATATGTAGCACAACCTGTTTTTATCTGCTATATAGTGTCTACTAGAGAGAAGGGGGTTGTCATCACTAATACTAGCACAAACTAATGCCTGCCTCTCTCCCCTTGAACTAAAATGAAGTAATCACTCCATGTCTTCTACCCTGTGTGTTACCCTGGGACAGCCATGCTGGCCATTGCATGGGGCTTTAAAAAGCAGAGCTAACAAGGATTAGCATCCAATTTTAACACCTGACTGTAATCCTGCCCTCACACAGTCCATGCTAAGCCTGTGCTAGCCATGCTAATAGAAGGGAAGCGGTGTGCAGACGGGCTGTTTTTTTCTTCGCAACTGTTACCTAACAACTTGGCTCGTGACAAATGCAGTCGATGACAGGACAGCACACTTGCAGGGGAGGGGGAGCAATAGATTAGCTCATCATTACTTACTGTTGGAGAATTCTTTACTGAAAAAACAACTTATTGCTGGATCAATTAGTTCTGTTACTGTACAACTTTTGTGCAACTCTGCTTTTCTGACTTTGTATCGTGATCCAACACTGTACAGAAAATAGAATCATAAGATTTGTGTACTGCTGTGCCCTGCAAGGGGAAAAAGGTAGAGGTCACCTAGATTACCTATTAACGCCCAGACAAATCATTCAAAAAGATTTGTGCTTTTTAGACAACAACACTATTCTTTTTTACTGATCAACACTGTACAAGAGCTAAGCTTTACCTGCAAGACACATACTGTATTATAAACCAAATAACAAAGGCAATTTCAGTGGTGGTTGATCATTAACTATTGGCTATTGTGTTGTCTGTTATTATCACCCTGAGAGAGCCAATATTTATAATTATCTATCATACAGCTGTACCTGCGCAATCAGCATGAGCTTATAAGACATCATTGTGCATAACCTGGCTGTGTGTTACAAAAACAGCTCTGTTTCAATTCTGATACAAGCAGAGAGGGTGTAGCCTTTATCATGGTCATCATCTAAATTATAACTTACACGGCAGTTTGTAGTTTGTATAATGATGTGTATGTGACAAACGGTGATGCTGTCATGATTGTTGTCTTTACAACCTGCTCCAGACTGTCCAAATGTTGCCATTTTCATGATGTAGTTGCAAGGCAGTTTGATACACTTCAACTGATTACAATGTGAGTCATTCAATTTAAATTTAGATCTACAGTACTCCGACTTCACACAGCAGGCCAGTAACCACAGACCTTTATTTAGCATGCATGGGCGGTTAACAATGGGAACGGACATAAAGAACGGTCCAAAACATGTCTCCTACAAATAAGAGACTTTTTTTTCAATTTCAATTTATTACATTGTTATATGGCAGCTTTAAAAACAGATTTCACTGTATTATATGAGGTAAGAACTTCCTCTTTGGCATTTGGCAGTGATCCATTAGGGTTTGACTTTATGTAGTTGTTTATTTTTTCTGTTTTACCTAAATGCTCTTACTTTCTTTCCCTGGTGTGAAAGAGCCAACAACACATGACTGGACAGCAATAACATCATTCCTTTCCAAACACAGACACACATATACAACCAGTGAACAAGCTAATGAGATTCTTCCTTAGCAGCAGACACACTGGCATGGAGTTCATTTACTAAATGCACCAGAATAAACAGGCTTGAATGACAACATTGTCTAGCTTTTTTGGAACACAGACAAAAAATAACCACTTGTACGTAACTGCAGGGGGTTGATATTATAAGCAATAGTGACCTTCACATTTTTTCCGATAAATGTTGGATCCTTATTTCGACATGTATCGTGGACTATGAAAGCTTACATAATTCAAGGTTGATTAAGTGAAAGCCAACATATTGAGGTTGTTCTGGTCAAACAAATGGCCAGCAGTCGTTAAAAATAGGATGTCTGAACAATATGAAAGATAAGAAATAAGAGATATCATGTGAAACTGATGGATGGATGGAGGTTTTCATGTGCCAGCTGCAGAACTGTGGGGATTCATCCCACCATCACTTGCCTTCCCCCTGATGATGTCATCAATTAAAGGGACATGAAACTAAAAGTCATTATTTCTCTTTTTCCTCACTACGTTCAACCCAACAGAGATGGATCAGTCCAACCATGGGTGGGCATGAATGTACGCATGCACCCAACCGTACAGACATGCAATCCACATGCGAGGTCTGGGTAAAATGGCAACGTAGTGTGAGCAGATACTCAGCAGAGTCATACGGTACTGTGAGTGTGTATGCATGTGTTTCAGAGTACACCATACAAAGAGAATTTATACAAGTGAGCCAGCTGGGCACATAAGCCCTCCTGCACAATAAATCCAAATAATCCTTTACGATGGGAAGCGGGAAAAGGGGGGTTGGGGGGGGTACTCAGACATATGCATGCACACACACACACTCACAAGAGGTACACACGGTTCAATTAGCCTCGCCATTGTGCCTCTGTGGTAGACATTCAGTGGCTGTGCCCTTTTCCTAAGAATAACATGCAAGTCACCGGAATGTATGCACTCAAAATAGCAGGGCAGCTTATGACATTTGAACCACCCAAACACACACACACACACACACACACACACACACACTTGCCAGCAGATGAAGCGCTATAGGACAAGGACATAAAGGGGGATTACCCTGAAATACAACAGAAAACAGGACAGCATAATAATATAAAGAAATTCATCTTACCTTCCATCATGGTTGCAGATTTGCATTCCTCTATCTCCAAGGAGCCTGAAATGAAAGCAGGAGGTGTGTGGGGACGGGGAGAAGAGAAGAAGCCCCCGGTTACCACAGAGATACAGTAGAATTGATGGGCAGCAGAGCAGCCGTGTGCATGTGGCTAACGCCCTGGCTAACTGCGAGCCTCCGACACCCCCAGACGTCGCCTGTCAACTAGCCCAGGAGGGAGAGAGATACAGAGAGAGATAGAAAGAGAGAGAGAGGAGAGAGGAGGGGTAGGGGCCTGGCCGGGCTAGCTGCCGATCAGAGCTGGGGCTTAAGCCATGGATGCTGCTACTACTGCTGCTGCTGCTGCTGCTGCTGCTGTTACTGCGGCTGTAACCTACACATTCAGCTGAGGATGCTGAGAGAAGGGGGAAAAGCTAACTGGAGGAAAATAAATAAATAAAAGAGGCAGGGTAGAGAGAGGGAGGGAGGCAGAGAGACTGAGAGGGAGGGAGGGTTATGTGTGTGTATGTGTGTTTGGCAGGAGGGGGGGTGGTAGCATTGAGGAGGGGCGGAGACAGTTTGCTGAGGTCAGAGATGGCCTCAGCCAATCCCTGCAGCTCTTTGTGGAGTCACATGGCTTGCAGCTTGAATCTCCTGACACCATGGCCCAAGAGAATGCTACATTAGTAACCTCTCTTGCTTGACAAATAATTGTGCGCATACACTAAACACACACACGTTTACGCATCCAAACAGAGGCACAGGAAAAGCCACCAGACATGTACAGAGTAAATACAGAGAATATGCAAATACGCTAAATACACATACACACGCACGCACACATACGCACCCCTCCCCTACACCCTACCTTATGACAGTGCAGTGCGCCGAGTCTGCCCAGTGGTGAATGACATTAATTATTTGCTCGCGGAGAGAGTAACGTGCAGGTGTGAGCCAAGTGACAACCCATGTTGAGGACACACACATACGCAGACTCTATAAACAACACACTGCTGCACAAAATATTTGCCCTGCACCCTCCTGCAAAGTGACTATTCCTGTAGTAGCTGCTTGTGTGCCCCTGCCTGTGTCCCGGCCCCCTTTGGAATAAGGTGGGGTTTCACTCTGCTCTCTCTTCCTCTCCTCCCCTCCCCATTCCCTCCCACCTTTCCTCTCTCTCTGCCAGTCTGTTTCACTCCGCTGTCTTTTTCTCAGTCTCTGTGCTTTCCCACCTCACAGGGACGAGGATCGATCAGCGTGACGTTATGGCAACGCAGGCTACGGCTGCAACCAACGAGCAGGAAGGGCCGGTGACAGAACAGTCCCCGGAGAGGGGGTGTGTTTGCTGATTAATTATCTATGAGAGGGTGGAGAGAAAGAGAGGGAGTGAATGTTTATGTGGACAAACCAAAGAGCAGAGGAGACTGACAATTAGGCAAATCTACAAAACAACAACAAATAAAACGGTGATACTTAACCAACAAATTCAAATCTGGGAATAAACCAGGAATGAATGCAGCAAGCAATTTGAGTCTATTGTTATTAGCATTAGGGGTAGGTTTATTACTTTTATTGGTAGCTGTAGTGATAGAAGTAGTAGTAGTCATAGTAGTATTCTATATTGAGTATCAGTATCTATATTAAGTTTGTAGCTCATTTAGTAAGCCATGAAGTACATATGACAACAAAAGACTTAGTTTAGTTTTTAGTTTAGCAATTTATTTCAAATAATAAATATCCTTTTTCTTTATGAATCATACACGTTTCCTAATATTAAAATCCAATGTATTTTGTCTGTTTTCTAAGGCAAGACAAACAATGAATATATAAAAGATTAAATAAAAACTTAAAAAGCAAAAGGAAAGTGCCAAAATTAATTATACATAATAATATCAATAACAAATTGAATAAGAGCATAATCAAATTACCAATTACGCACAATTTGTCCATACATTACTTCAGTCAATGTTAATGTAAAAAAGAAACAGTTCTTGTGTCAGGGAATCTTACATGGGGTTATTTTTCAGGAAGTCCACGTCCAGGAACCCCACATCTACTGCTGGTTTTCCTTATAGAACTTGATAGTCTTTTTCACCACTAGCCGAGAGCCATTTATTGAGGATTGCTTCCTAATATTATTCAGCAAGTCTCATAAGAAGTGTGATAAATCTGTAAGCAAACATACTGAGAGAACTAAACTTCAGTATTGCTTAATAATGACTTTTTAAAGCCACCAATCGGTGTTTTTATTTCTTGTGAAGAGTGAGCTTGCGGATGCCTCACTAGGGAATCAAAGTCATCATTTATAGCTGTGACTGTTCACAGTTAAATAAAATGTGCCAAAAGCTGGGTGTGCATTCCTATGGAAGCTCAGTATTCAGCGGGTATCAGGCTGTGCCGTCATAAATCTACTGAGCCCTCTGACAGCGACACTACAGTAAACAATATCTAATAAGAAAATGTGTAAACAAAATATTCAGTTTCAGGAGCAGGCAGAGTGTGTGGCGTATGTTCACATAGATGGCTTTGTTTACATACATGTGGATGTATACTGTATATACTGTGTGTTTATGGGAAATCCTATAGTCTGTCGCAAGTAATTTCTTCCAGAGGGACAAATAAGTATCTCTTTTCCCCCCTTTATCTCTCTGTCTTCAGTCAAGCTTTAACAGGAGCCAGCCGTGTGCCTCTCCATGCCCAATGAATCCTCCCAAGTCACGCTTAAGCCCATGTGATGGTGACTCCCTCCCTCCAAATATCTTTCTCTCATTTATCACTTCTTCCCTTTTCATTTACCGATTTCCCCCTTTTTACCCCGTTATTTCTGTCAAGCTTGCCTCTATGTGGCTCATTCTGTCACTTGCCTCCTTCCTCCTTTCATCCCTCTGTCTTTCCATGCCCAGCTCCTCTGTCTTAACACCCAGCAGATGCTCTCAAGGAGAGGGTCCCCCACCGTCTCACCCTGCCCCCGGCTTTAACTCCCTTCCCCCTTGTCCTTCCCTCTCCCTCACTCCAACGCTGCATTTAATGACTTCCCCGCCCTCTCCCCTTTTTGATTTTTTTTGCTGCCTCCCTTTCTTTTGTCTTATTAACCACCTTATCTTTTCTGTTCTCTCTACATCTCTGTTTCCCATCACTTTCTCTTTCCATCTCCTATTTTCTTCTACATTACTCCTCTTGTCTCACCCCTGCTCACTCCCTTGGCTGCGACACAACCAGCATCTTCTCCTGCACTGCCATCTAGTGTTCACTGGGAATCATGACAGATATTTACCATGGTGCTGGTGTTGAGGCCTGGTGATGAGGAGGGAAAAATATGGTGGCTATTGTAATATCATCAATATACTGTACTGGGCATGTCTGTGGAAACTGGATATTTGGCCATTTACTTGTACAAATAAAGAGATATGTATAGTGATTATGCAGCTGACAAATGCTGCCATGTCAGCTAGTGGAAGAGTGTAGAATAAGGGAGGAGGAAGGGAGGGGGATT
Organism: Macquaria australasica; assembly: GCA_005408345.1. Taxonomy (NCBI): domain Eukaryota; kingdom Metazoa; phylum Chordata; class Actinopteri; order Centrarchiformes; family Percichthyidae; genus Macquaria; species Macquaria australasica. The sequence continues at coordinate 1,144,596 of SEMN01000016.1, forward strand.
TGCTAAATAAAGCCTGATTCCCTATAAGCTCTGTTTTGGAGCTGCAGGAGTGGAGCAGTCTGAATAAAGACACACACTTATGTCATTTACTATATAGAGGAACAGAGAATCACACCCACGCTACTGTAAAATGCAAAATACCTCTATTGACATAATTTTTTTGAGAGGACCTTACCGTAACAAATGCATATCATGAAGGTCATGATTTTGATTTTTTTAATAAACAAAAATATCAAAAAATTACCGTAATGGGGTGTTAAGGGTTTGGTTAAAGAGTTCTCATTTTGGGTTTAATGAAAGAGTGGCAGACATCAATGAAAAAAGCATGTCTGACTCATTAAGATGTTCTCCTCGACATTAAAGTGTATTTACAGCTGTAAGTAAAACATCTGCAGAACCCCCTCCCCATTAGATGCATGATTTAATTCACGCTGAACATTTTTCAAACTTTCCATTGAGACTGCCTGTGATATTCTCCACTGTATGTGTGTACACCGGTGGCTTCTAGTTCAGTTGGTTGTTAACATGATTGACTTTAGCACTTGCATACTCACAAACTGATAATTATCAGCAGTCAATCAGTCACTCCATTAAAATATGAAAAATGACTTTAATAGCATTAAAAACAGTGCAGCCACAGCCAAAACTCCTGTTGTTAATGCTGTTCTCGTGCATTTCAGCATGTCATGTGACATACACGTCATGTGACACTTACTATTAACCCCTGAACTCTCTATTGTCACTTAGTGAAAATTAACATTAATATAACCTTACAATGTTACTGAAAAGATAAATTGACAAGGTGTATCAAATATTTATCTGAAGCCTGAGAGATGTGGGGCAAAATGAAAGAAAAAAAGAGATAGTGTGTGGACAGTAGAGGAGATCTAGAAAGGGTAGATAGAGCATGCAGCTTTAGGTGAATGAATGATGTGTGTTTGAATGCCATGGGAATATCTAGTCCTTCCTCTCAGCCTCTCTCTCTTTTTGTCTCTAAATGACGGTGAGTGTTCCCTGATGCACCTTCTGGAGAGCACACTGCAGCACACTAAAACCCATATTCACATTATGGGAATAACATATCAGTAAGGTCGACAAAAAAGTGAAGGTTACACGGCCACAAGCACACGCACTTACCACTACAGTACCATGCATTCAAAACAAGACACGCACCACCCATTTCACCACATGCATCAGATAATCTAGAGTAAACCAACTGAGAATATAAAAAAAATAAAAGTGACCTTTATCCCTTATTTTCAGGTATGTTGACAATCCACATTCTCTCTGCTGAGGAGGTGCTGTACTGATCAAGAAAGGGGTTTTACCTACTGTACCTGCAACGATGCGAAACCAGCCAGTACACAGCTCCTCAGCCATTTACAGCTATCTCCATGGACCCCCTGGTTCTCACCCCAGCCAGACAGAGGGGGTGAGAAGGGAGAAGACGAACAGAAGACAAAGAGTTTTTGCTGGAAAAGAGAAGAGGGAGACAAGAATGAGGAGTAACCAAGGACTCTGCCAGACTGAGCTGCTCAGAGGACATGCACGTACGCGGATGCTGATACCAGCACATGATTTAACAACTGCAAGGGTACCAGCAAAGGCATACTCACACGACCACACAGGATTAGAACACAACTTGTGGAGAATAATGTGGCACAGTAGGATGTGAGCCCAGACAAGTCGGGCAGTGAAGGTCAACATGTCCTTTACTGCAGTGCAGGCAGACACACATTGAATAGTTTTCCCTATTCATGTACAAATTCTGACAGAAGACAAATATTTGAGACTGTACATATGCATTTTACAAATTTTAAATGTTGCTACTCTGCATCTCTACCAAACTTTTGTGATGGTATTTCAAAAATCCCAAACTTTTCAACAGTCCCAGAGTGTCTCTAGATGATGGGTCTGGATAAGCAAGGACATACTGCACACGTTACATTACTGATTTCATGAACTTTTAACTTCAGGTACTTGGTTCTGGCAAGTCGTTCGTATGAAACCACAGCGAAACATTTGTAAAGAAATATTCACAAGTCAAACCTTTTCCTTTTTTTTTGCTCTGATGAAGACAAAGAAGTGTTGAAATGTTTGTCTGATTACCCTATTAAAGGCTGCAAATGAAACGGTGTACTTCGGTGTTTTTTTCTCTCCTCTGAAATTTGCTATCCTGAATCTAAGAAGCATCTGATTCACTGAAATACATGTTTGATTAAATATATTAAATATTATTTTTTTAAATGTAAGGTAGTACACTAATAATTAGACAGCCCAAAATGGCATTTGACATTGGCAATTACTGGTGAACTGGACCAAAAATGAGTTGATTTACTTCCCAACAAGAGGCCAAAAATGACATGCTGTTGGCACCATCTGCTGTTCACTTTAACACAGTGCTCTTTTCCATGCCATATGCAGTACCTGTCCAACCCTTCCATCCCTGATCCACTTCTACAGCTGCTCTCAATTTTCAATTTTTTCAAGAACAGTACAGGGACAGTAATATCACAAAGACACACACACACACACACACACACACGTTCACTAAACACAGTGAAAAGAGGAATCCAGGTAAAAACCATTATCTATTTTTAGCTTCCCAGTATCCAGATACAGCATCTGCACAATCACATTCAGACTGGTTCACTGCTAAACTAATCCCAGTGTTAGCTATGACAGTCTCTGGTGGTAGAGGTAGGCTCTAATAATTTAGCATTACACTATATGCTTGATACCTGCAGTGACACCAATGACATTTCACTTCATTGTCATATTCAAGAAGTTTGCTGCACATTCTCTATTCCTTATCTCAGTAAAACAGTCCCTCCTAAGAGCAGAGAAGTCTCCCTGGCATTTCGACAGACAGCACTATTCAGAAATAAACCACAGGTAATGATGCTCTTATTTCTGTCACATTTCATATATCTCCCAGATGGCAGAAACTTGTGTAAAGTGAGCCTGTTTATTTCAGAAGCAGCAGATGCAAAAGAAAAGCAAATCTTCTTCTCTATCCCTGCTCTTGTTCCCTCTCTCCCAACCTCTACCTTGCATCCATCTTTTACCCCCCACCCACAGACATACACCCTATACCTCCCTCCCTATGACCTAGTTTCTTTCCACCTTTGCTCATGCCTTTCGCCTGTGGGGTGCACTGTTGCTCTAATCTGGCTATTTTTCAGTGATGTCTCTCTGCATCTGTTTGCAGGTCGCAAACTGTTTTCACCACCAGCAAAAACCGCAAGACAAATTCAAATGGGTTATCACTCTGTCACAGTATGAATACAGTTATGAAGGGAAAGCTGCAATTAGCAGCAAACTGACATTATCATCTGGCAAGTGAAGAACCACTGGGAGTGGAGGATGAGGTATGGTCCCTGAATTGCTGATCATTTATCAAATGTGTTCTAGTTCCATCCTCATTTCCCCATAAAACAAAAATAGCAATCTTGCACAAATTGTGCTCCTCCCGTTGAACCATTTTGTTGATTAATTGATCACTGGCAATTGTGATACCTGATTAATTACTTATCAAATGAAAATACTGAACCTTTCCTCAAAAATTCTCAAATGTGAAGATTTGCTGCTGTTCTCTTTAATATCATGGTATGGTAAGTAACTTTTCTGGCTGATGGTCAGATAAAACAAGCTTTCTGGATCCATCAAGTTGGGCTCTAGGAACGTAGGATGGACATTTGTATTTATCGACCATTCAAATAATTAAAAGATTAGTCATTTGATCCTTATGTGTCATCGGCTCATGGCTCTTCAGACAGACAGGCTGGCTGCAGGCCTCAACAGTTACAGTCAAACAAAAAGAGTAATACTACATAGCGTGCCTGGTTGCAAAACTTGAGTCACCTTTTTAACTTCTAAAAGCACAGACATTTGTGATAAAAAAAAAAAGAAAAAAGAAAAGAAAATCTGAAACCAATTTAATGACATTCTATCTCTCGCCACACTTACTGAGGTGAGCAGGATGATGACACTAATTCAGTGCTACATGAGCAGGGCAGTGAGGAGCAGGGAAAGCCCAGTGGCACATGACCATGCAGTGATGTGAACCAAGCCAACAAGAAGAGAGAAGGGCGACATTTCTTCTACGGTCAGGTTCACTCACAGCTAATGAAGCAGAAATTGCTTTAAATTATTACAAATGATTATACTTATCTAGTTAGTTGACTTGCAAAGGAAAGACTTTTTTGCATTTTGTCTTTTGTCAACAAAAGGCACCCTTACACGTGACACCCTTGTCACTTTTTACCTACCTGGAGTACTCTACTCTAAGCTTGAGGTATGTCAACACAAAGCAGGTGTTTTACAGATATGATGCCACCAAGTAGATGTCATCTCTATACTGGGAATTCCCTGGGCTCATGTTGCAACTGTCACGTCTCATGTCCCAAGGCCTCGTGCCATTTCCTGCACCTTGCTGAAGCAACATCCCAGCAAACCTCCACCCTGCTCCATCTCTCCCCACCCCCAAAGTGCCCCGATGAGGGATGATGATTAGGCAGCAGTCATTAAACGTACACAGACAAATACCCACCCACCGATTAGGCAGCAGTGAGTGCAGTCAAACCAAAACAACTCACTCTCCACTCAGCGGCAGGGGAAGGCATGCAGGGTGATAAGGCGTGGCGATGGCAGGGTGCCATGTCGAGTGCCTACGTGCCATCCAGCCACTCACGATGCGGTCTGTCTGTTAGTACTGCCAGACAGACACACTGTTCTCTGTCATTACCCCACTTGCTGCCCTGCCCAGGGGGCCAGGCACACACATACACAGAAACACATACACACTACATCAAGCAGCAAGGTTTTCTGTGTAATTAGCACCCACTTCCTAATTACTTGATGATGCTGAGGAGGCTGACTGCCAACTCATAGATGAATTGGCTTGTTTAGTCTGATGCCGCTGGGAGTATTATTTTGAATTATAGCATTAGGTTCTTATAGAGTGCTGCAGGAATGAGTCCTAAAACCTGGGAAAGAGTTTTTGCCTCTTTTTTGCACTTTCAGTTCCCTCATCTCGAAGTCAATGGGTTTTTTAATGGGTTTTTGGTTTCACGTTTTGTTCTACGACATAAATTACGTCAGTAAATACCCCACTCGTGAACTTTTAAGCTTTTACGCGTCTTAAAAAAGGTGGTTGCTAACAAGTGGCTAAATGAGGCTACAGAGGTTGTCGAGGACATTAAAAGTCATCACGCCGAACACAGAAACTCATCTACTCACTCGTCCGCCTTTACAGCCTTGTTGTGTTTATACTCGCGCTCTTGCAAACTATTCTAACACAACCTTTCTGATAAGCTTTTGTAGGTAAGCGCACAGATTCATATTACAAGCTGGAAGCTTAGTGGTGGTGATGCTGAAAGCATGTGACCATGGTGTAATTTGTTAATAGCCTATAACGTCAGCTTTTTACTTCTGGCGATGCATTTACGCTTCAAAAGTCATAAAGGTAGTGTTCATTTGTGAAGATTATCTTGCTGAACAAATCAGAGCTTATTTTCTGCCATAATCCAAAATCCAATGGAAAAATCCCATTGGCTTTTTGTCGAGGGAACCAGGGTGATGCTAACTTCTGCGTTGGCCTACAAAAATATGTCATCGCTGCAGCACTCAATAGCAAAAGATAGGAGTTATGACACTGTTCTCTGGGATAAATAGTGCTGATGTGTTTTATTTTAGGTGCCAGGTCAGGCAATCAATCAGTTGTCAGTTAATTACCTTGTTAGCAAGTGTTATAGATAACATAGTTGGTCACATTTGAAGATATTCAAACCCAAAGGCACAGTTAAAAGGGGTCAGTTCAGTTCAAAATGAAAATCAACTTGCGGAAACTTGAAATTATAGTCTTAATGTATGACTGCATTTCCCACTTCCTCCCTGCCCTGTAGCACTAGTTTAATAACAAACACTGTCAGCCTGGACTATTCTCTGACCCAAAACTCCATCCAGAGTCAACCCCCTGTTACAAGCCCCCTCTGAAAACCAGGCCCTCCCCTCCAGCCTCCAAACAGGGGATGGAAAAGATGAGCTCATCCCTCTGATACTGGGCCGGTCTGGTCTGTGGTCTCCCTAATGGTCTCCAGGATGTCAACACCAGTCCAATAAGTCCCTCTTACTCACACCAATTACCATTTGCACACAGGGCCCAAGCCTAAATAAATAGAGCCCAAAACTTGCTATACAATCAGCTTATATCTATAAACACTGGAGAAGTTTAAATTAGGCCACTCCCAAGAGTCTTTGCTTGGACAGCCAGGCTGAGATGACAGAATGGAGCCAGATGAACTCACTGCAGGGAGTTTCAAAGGAGTATTTTAAAGACAACAGAAATAGCACAGGCATGAGTTCTATAATTCAAACAGAAAATTTTAATATAAAGTTAACTAATTTTTAACTTGATATTAATTTGATTTGGATGCTTTGGCTCTGTTTAACTGGTAAATGGCCGCCGTAAAGAAGACATTGAGCTGAATGACTCCTCTGCCTAAAGCTAAGGTGGGAACATCACAAAGAGTTGTGTCAGAACACTCACAGAAAACCCCATAGCTGAATTAGTTTTGGACAAAAAAGAGGAAAAACTTGCCTACGCTTGCTTACTGGCACTCTAGTTTGGCTGGACACCCACGAGAAAGTTGCTAATATAGGTTATGCGTGTGTGTGCTGTGACGTGCTGGTAGGAGCCCAGATCAGGCTCCCAATGACGCATTTAATACTGAACCCATAATTCATGAGGCATCTTAAAATAGGAGTGTAGATTTTTAAGATCTGCTCTATCTGACAGCACTTCAGAGTAGTGATAACAATGAACCTGCCTCTGACCGTCATGATGTAGGAGGTATAATATGTTGTCATAGTAAGGTACACAAAATGATCATGGTGGTATTCCTGTTCTCCCTCTCTTTACAGGCCTTTTAACTAAATGTAGGCTGTGAGTCCAACCAGGATCAAGCACAATCCAAGAATTCACCACACTTCTGAGTCAGGAGGGTAGGGCATCAGTAACGCAGCAGGAATCTTCTACTATGGTGCAAAATATGTGCAAATGGGTTTTTGCGTATGGGTGGGAGTGGATGGTTAATCCTCGAAGTATACAGCCATTCTTTTAGCATATTTCAACTACATTTTTACAGTAATTTCATTAGATAACAAGCGCCACACTAAAGCTGAGTGTAATTAATCGGTCACTGTTAGGGGAGTCATGCGAATACTCACAGGACTAGCCCCAAAATAGTAGAAGGTTTTGAGATGGCATTGCCACTCTTTTTTTCATTTTTTATTCAACTAATTAATAGTTGAATTTAAAAAAAAAAGTCAGAAAACTTCAAAAATCTAAAATTGTGGGAACTGTTGCCCACTGATGTAAAAAGAGGCAGTCTGGATTACATGTTGCTACTTTTCCTTTTATCTTGTTGAGGAGCAGGTTACTTACCTATTTCCTACCTAACATCCCTTTTTAAGCGTTTTCTGCTGAGAGGAGAAATGGTGCATTGCATGCATGTAATTAGGTGAACCGTGGAGCCTGGCTGATCCTGGATTTTTTACATCAATTCATGTGTGGGGGTGGAGTATTTTTACAGTTAAGCAAAACTGAGAGCAATAAATAACTATAAATTGAACCCTCAAAATCAAATTATATATTTTTAAAGGTCCAATACAGCATGTTTAAATGTGAGCTATTTTAGCAATTTATTATTTTTGATCATTTATGCAGATATTTATATATTTGTAATAGACTTATATCAGCCAATACATCAGTCAGCCATGTTTGACTGTGAACCCTCTGTGTAGTGTTATGGAGACTGCGATGTGCCATTCTGGTCTGCGCTATGCTGAGGCGTACTAAGAGGTGTCCAGTGGACTGACTTGGGAGAGCGTGTTTGTAGGGCATGCCCACACACAATATATTGGAGCTGACACATCAAAGGCCCTACCAACATGCTGCAGCAGATAATATACACATATACGTCAAAACAAACACAAATCCGTGTGCATGTACGTACACATACATGCAAAAGCACTTCTACCCAGAAGGCACAGCATGCCCTGCTCTTTCTTACTCATCGCTGACTTGTTTCACACCATCTTCTGAGTGTCAAATAATAAAGCATATGTTCTCCGCTTTTCCTCACAGAAAGCCGCAGCTCACCCACGCACACACAGCTCACCCAAATCCCTCACACACTTCCGGTAAACTCTCTGCCTTAAAATGAGCAGCCTCTGTAACGCTCACAGACGCACAACTACTACACAACACCTCTTAACGCTCTTTATCACACTAGCAAAGTACATCATTTTCTTAAACCACACCTACCTCAATGTGAAAAATCTAATTCTGCTATCAGCTGATTAAGGAAAGGAATTAAAAGATGTTCTGCCTTTTTCCTTCAGGTCTTTTTAGCCAGCTGTTTCACAGCAAAGATCTGCAACAAGCACACAAAAAAACATTTAAAATGATCAGGCTAAATACCTAAATATCTATCACCTGACTTGGACCCATATAGGCCATATAAATTGTTTTTAAAGTACACCTTGGGGTGGCATTAAAATTAAAAACAATTAGTGAACAGGATGAAGGATCACTGTTCATAAACACTGACTGACAAGATAACTGGCAGACTGTGGCTTCTTGAACAAGGTGAATTGTTTAGTGATTCATGTATTTAGAAAACTTCTTATTTCTTAGACTTAAAAGAGAAATATACAGATAAATTATGACACAACTGATGCTTTGGCCAAAATGGTTAGTGTTTTCCCGGGCAATGCAGGCAGCCCTGAATCACTGATCTGAGGAAATACTTTGCTCCTCCACACTGCCACACATACTGTAAGGCTTCCCCCATGACGAACAGTCCATGGCAAAAGCAGCATGAATGACTCACCCCTTTTCCAACAACATCAACAGCACTTTCTGTATTTAACCATGCAAGTTGGCTGAGGAAACATTCTTACTTCTATATTTATTTCTATTTGCTCAAACATTCGGGGGAGATTCAGGGCATGGGGAGATAATACACAAAAGACTATCATACTCGATGCCTTCCACAAAGTCACTGCCAAATGTTGATTTTATTTATGCGAGTGTTGCTCATTTACATTACCTGCACACCCCTTTTCTACTGATGTTTCTAATTTATTTGTGAATACCAAATTCAAATTGAGAATTAATTTTGCATCTTTAATGTTTTTTTTGCTGAGCAAACCTGGGAAATTAGTGTCCTGAAGAACAGCAAAAATGTATGTCATATTCTGCTAGTTAAGTCCTTTATTTATGTAAGCCATTCTGACTTGTAAAACTTCAACAGGTCTGAACAGGTCTATGCTCGCTGCATGTCTCTCTCCCACCACACTTGGGCAAAATAACAGCTGAATATGTTCTACAGTGTTCATAGAAATAAATGTTAGATTTATTTCTAAAAGTTAAATGTAGAATACTTGATTTATACTGACTAAAACATTATCTTGGCACCTGAGGCTCTGGTACTTTATTGAAACCATTTTTAATCATTTTCCCTGTCTGCTGTGCTGCAGTGTGATGTAGCAACACAGTACTGTCTTCATGGGCAGAGCCCAGAATCCATTGCCTGACAATGCTCAACACAGGAAACAGAGGTCAGAAATTTTCCCAGGCTGAATTCCCAGGCAAAGTCCACCTAAAACTGAAACCTCATTCCTCACTTATTCCTCTCAAGGTTGGCAAACCCTTCTCTCCCCCACAGCTTTTCCCACATATCACGAACCTCTACTTGAACTCACTCTGCTTCAACTCTCACACGTGCAGAAGGCCTCTGGGATATTATTGCTGTCCCAACATGATACCCCCAAGCCCAGAGCTACATCTAATAACTGCCCTGAGATTTTGTTTAAAGGCAACTGTTAAATGTCTTCTGTAACTGTCTTAAAGAAAAGGTCCATAATTTTTCAACTCTGTCTTCAAACAATTATTCAGGGGTAGTAAAAACACTGTAACTTTGGAAGAAATCTTGATTTGTCTAACTCAAACTGCTGAAGCCTTATACACCAATCAGCCATAACATTATGACCGCCTGCCTAATATTGTGTAGGTCCCCCTTTTGCTGCCAAAACAGCCCTGACCCATCGAGGCATGGACTTCACTAGACCTCTGAAGGTGTCTGGTGCTGTGGTATCTGGCACCAAGACATTAGCAGCAGATCCTTTAAGTCCTGTAACACTTGATCGGACTTGTTTGTCCAGCACATCCCACAGATGCTCGATTGGATTGAGATCTGGGGAATTTGGAGGCCAAGTCAACACCTTGAACTCGTTGTCGTGTTCCTCAAACCATTCCTGAACCATTTTTGCAGTGTGACAGGGCGCATTATCCTGCTGAAAGAGGCCACTGCCATTAGGGAATACCGTTTCCATGAAGGGGTGTACTTAGTCTGCAACAATGTTTAGGTAGGTGGTACATGTCAAAGTAACATCCACATGAATGGCAGGACCCAAGGTTTCCCAGCAGAACATTGCCCAAAGCATCACACTGTCTCTGCCGGCTTGCCTTCTTCCCATAGTGCATCCTGGTACCATGTCTTCCCCAGGTAAGCGACGCACACGCACCCGACCATCCACATGATGTAAAAGAAAACGTGATTCACCAGACCAGGCCACCTTCTTCCATTGCTCCATGGTCCAGTTCTGATGCTCACGTGCCCATTGTAGGCACTTTTGGCGGTGGACAGGGGTCAGCATGGGCACCCTGACCGGTCTGCAGCTACGCAGCCCCATACGCAACAAACTGCGATGCACTGTGTGTTCTGACACCTTTCTATCAGAACCAGCATTAACTTTTTCAGCAATTTGAGCTACAGTAGCTCTTCTGTTGGATCGGACCACACGGGCCAGCCTTCGCTCCCCACGTGCATCAGTGAGCCTTGGCCACCCATGACCCTGTCGCCGGTTCACCGGTTTTCCTTCCTTGGACCACTTTTGGTAGGTACTGACCACTGCAGACCGGGAACACCCCACAAGAGCTGCAGTTTTGGAGATGCTCTGACCCAGTCGTCTAGCCATCACAATTGGGCCCTTGTCAGAGTCGCTCACATCCTTACGCTTACCCATTTTTCCTGCTTCCAACACATCAACTTTGAGAACAAAATGTTCACTTGCTGCCTAATATATCCCACCCACTGACAGGTGCCATTGTAATGAGATAATCAATGTTCTTCACTTCACCCGTCAGTGGTCATAATGTTATGGCTGATTGGTGTATTAACTTCAGATAAACTGTAGAATGTATTTTTGCACAGAAGAAGGGCTGTGGATTTTGTCCCTCATCACTTACATGTAAAGTGTATTATTAGGGATATCTTGCAGTGAGTATGAACAGGAGTAATGATTACAGCATGAAAAACCTGTTGCAATGGTCACATAGGCACCCGACTATTGTAGTAAGACATACTTAAAAAATTGAGAACCTATCCTTAAATTTCTAATGAAATGTTTGAATAAATATAAATCTGTCAAATTTTCTACAAGAGTATCTGATTTAATAGTTGCCATCAACACACATTTTTAACCAACCTAAAATGTGCTATTAAAGAGTGAACACGCATGTGCTGAAAATGACTCAGACTGCAGTAATCAGACCGCGGCTGCTCCATGCCAGGACCACCACTGATACAGGACGGAAGTGTTGGAATGGAAGCCAGACCCAGAACTCAGGTGTAGCTCCATGTAAATCGTCACATGCAACAACATCTGTTCAATTTAACTAACAGGACTGAGAACAACACACCAAAATATTTTGATTGGACACGAATATCATCACATGCTGATGTCATACAGCCTGGCCCGTGATATTTCGATTCAACCCTCCCCAGGCATCAACGCCACAGCTCTTGCAAAACATACTGTAATTAATTAAACTGATTATTAATTTCCCAAACAAATGGTAATTTGGTAGGCCAATTGATCTGAATGAAATGACTGGAGTACACCGACGCCAAAACATCATTACTCAGCTGTTTCAGATGACAAAAGCAGATTGGTCTTGCGTCCCCTCCTCCTCCCTCTACTCCTTTCTCCAGCCCTTGCGTTCACATGCTGGATTGCAACATTGTGTAATAAACTTTAAACTAGCTGCTAGATTGTCTTTTCATTGTGTTGATAGTATTATCAGGGATTCCATGATTTCAAGACCATAGGTGACTATTGTCAGGACCCAACTGTATCAAGACTACAGTGGCTTGTATATCCCTAAACGCACTCCCTTAACTTTTATCAGAAACCAGTGTTTTACATTTGGAATCTATGATTGGAAAGAAGATTTTAAATAATGAGCTGTAACTTGTGTTCACATTGCAAGCAGCATCCACAAAAACGAGTCACCCTAAGTTTTTAAATCTCATATGGATCTCAGCAACATGTGAAAACTGTGTGAATATCTGGATTGTCAACAACATACGGCAACATTTTCTGCAGTCAGTGTTTGTTAACTGGCAAACACATTTCTAGTCTTCCTGGTTTTGCAACCAACGTGATTTCATTTCCTGAACAACAGTATACCACCTGGCAAGTGCAAAATACTCAAGAGGTCAATTACAAACACTTATCTTCCACTACAGGAATAATGTGTCAAAAGCTATGGTTGGATAACAGTATTTCAACATTTAATCATTACACTAAAACGACTCTGGCAGGACATTTTACTGGCAAAAACTGATGGCAAAATATAGCAGGCAACTGCGTTAATGTGTATACGTCATCCATGTCAGCTTGTACTAAAGCTCTTACTCATGAGATCAGATGAAGTGGCCTCAGCCTTACATGTACCAGATATTTGGGGTTTACCACCTCTTTCAATTCCATTAGTCAGGCAAGTGTGGTAAAGGATGATCCCAGTTACCAAAGAAATGCCAGTTTCCTGTTTCATTTCTAGGATGCAAGCTGTTCTGCACAGGGTCTCCATGGTTACGGGAACATTAAGTACAAAATTACACAGGCCAGCTTTGGGGGAAGTACATCATTTACTGTAAATTAATTTCTGGAATTTCTGAAAACTGGCAAAACGTGACGACGGCACACTAAATTCCCACACAACAAAAGGCTTTAGCCCTACAAGGAGCTAAACAATGAAACATTTTGTGTATGTTCCTCCAGTCTTGTTAATTCTCACTTCTGACTCACATGGTGTTTTATGTTAAGCCAAGTGCTCTAATTAACTCTAGCAAAAAGCCCACACTCACTGCTTCTCTACTTGCAGCCAAACTACTAGGAATACTTTGCCAAGTTATACTTTTAGTGATACCACTATCAGTGTACTGACAGCACTGGTTTTGTGTCTGGACCTGGCCTGAGTAATGTGCATGTATGTATCCACACATCCCACCACCTATAGCTACATGTTTAGACATAGGGGATTGCTACTGTATTTGTAGCTAGCAAGATTTTACCTGATATAATGCTATAGATACAACTGCCCATTATTTTAGCCAGAAACAGTAAATTTGAGGCAAAGCATTTTACAGCTGTTGAAACACAGTGTGGTAAAATGATACATTATTAACGTTATTTAGTTCAAACTACTTTAATTTAGGCCAGGGCTGCCACCAGTTTTTACATTTAAAGTTAACAGTTAAAACTGTTGCATTGATGTTTACATTTAAGTCTGTTAGCCTGTTTTTCTCAAAGATAATTACAACACTTACCGCTATTTGGACAACTTTTTTTTGATTCTTCAAAGTACCTTGTGTTCAGGTGAAAACAAAGATATTCGGACTCCTGCACAGCTGGGAAACATTTCAACACCTTTCCAAACTTGCGACTGTTTCGCTCAGCCAATGAAATATGGTCGCCGGAAGTGACATAGCTGTTCTCTCCATGCACGGCTTGTGTCACGTATCAACAAAACTGAACGTTTTACTATCAGGTCAATGTGTCAATATCATTCTTATTTAAATGCATTCTTATTATTATTATTTTATTTTTATTTATTTTTTTACATATAATGATTCATAAAGGTTGTATTTATATTTTTCATACATTTATTGTCCTCTACGACAAAATGAGGCAAGGAGATGTGTCACTTCCGGCTAGCGCAGCCGTTTGGCCGTTAATTGTGTGAAATTGAGAAGAAATTGGCAAATGTGTTAAAAACCTTCTTTAACGTGGAATATTTTGTTGTTCCAGTTGGATAGAAGTCTTATAGGAATCCGGAAATATCTTCTAAACAGCGGTAAGTGTCGCCATATTACCTGTGGGGCTTGTATTTAGGCTATTTTCCAGAAAAAAAAGAAGAAAAAAAACGGATGCTAAAATTAAGCTGTCAGTCAGTGTCAAAGTGTCGGACGTTAACACGATGATTGGCCTGTGTAAGGCGCTCAAACTGGTGCTAGACTGTGTACCTACATGCAAGAGAACAAGCCACATTTCAGCATAACCAACAAGTAAAGAAAACTATCGGCTCCTTTTTAACCATAATGTTACATAGGCCTAAGTCGTGTATGTACTGTTTTGTGAGTTATTAATTATTTATTTACTCACAACCCACGGTGAAGCAGAGTATCTGAATTGGGATTTAAATGCCACGTGTAACTGTAAAACGTGTTTTCCTAATTGGGCTGATTCATACACCTGACCAGCCCCTCACCCAACCCCTTGTTTAATAATTCATCAAAACAGGCCAGGAAAGTAATTTCCTCCGGCAAACCACAACATTTTGACATGCAGCCCAATAGTGTTGCATAACAAGGACGACTCTCCCTTTTCACCCGCATTTGATTTTTCCAAATGTTTGTGACGGCATATATGAGGCCAAACTTGGCCGGAGAGCATGCAAACTGTACCTGATCCGCGTGACGATCCTCTTCTTTTACCAGTATGCGGGAAGTTTGCTTGTTTTGCAATACAGTATTTTATGAATGGAGCGTATCCGACTGCAGGTTACTGTTTTGGTCGGTAAGCATGCCATGCATGTTTGACTACGCCTAGAGCCAATGGGTGTGTGTTTGTGTACATATGCGCAGGGGGAGAGGGGGCCAGCTGGGACTATTGGCAAACCTGTTCACTATTTTTTCCCTGACAAGAAGGACTTTAGAAACCCCATTAATCATCAACAAAAGGCAATGTGTACATGTAGATTTCATTAATTTACTCAATTAGAAGTATACACCTTATGAATATGAGATCTGACCATCTTCTATAATATACTGCAACCAAAGATGTTTTTTTAATTATCATTTAATCCGCTGATTATTTTATTGATTACAACATTTGATCTATAAAGTGTCAGAAAATAGCGATAAATGCCCATCACAATTTCCCAGAGCCCAAGCCTTATTTTGTCTCTCACACCCAAAGATATTCATTTTACTATTATAGAAGACTAAGAAAATCAACAAATGTTGAATGAATCAACATGAGCAGCCTGAACTATTACATTCATCGAAAATGTTGCTGATTAATATTTTCTGTTGATCAACTTTCAGCTCTAATAATGTATATTTCTGGATTGTATGTATACCAAACACACACACACACACACACACAGGGCCACTACTATCTGAAACTGGGCCCCTGGACTGAAGCAGTACTATATATTTAAGTATATCTCTAGATTCAGTTGTAATCCATACTTGCAGTTATGATCTTTAGCAGCATGAATCTGTGTGTGTCAGTTTATCTGTGTGTCGGTACCTGCTGTACGAGACGTTGCCTGCATGCAACTGTGGAGATGTTATCCCACAGAGAAATGTCTAGAGAATGTGTCTCAGTATTCAACTCTAGCACAGTTGCCATGGCAACCTGATCGACAGAGAGGACTTGGTCGTCCCTGTGATAGGATGTGAGAGAAAAAACCCTGTCAAAATCCCAGTTCACTGTGTCTCCTGTCTGGCTGGCTGTCTCTCTCTCTCTCTCTCTCTCTCCTGCTCTTATATTCTCTGTCTGCACGTGTACTCATTCTCTTACACACACTTGCATAAACACATGAACACACCCTAATCAATCTGTTGGGGGAACACCTCCTGTCTACCAGCGGCGGCTTAATTGCAGTAAGGTCGCTCAATATTCTTACCTAGAAAAACGGGTACATTCTAGTTAAAGTCAAAGAGTAAATGCACAAGATCCTGATTTAAAGATTAGATTTATTTTATTTTTTGGGTAAAATCTTTGGTGCTGGGCAATCATTGCTCTTTCTGCCCTGCATCTGCCAGAGACCTCTTGTCAGTCAAACAGTGTGGTCCATAGTGAGACGTATTTTTACTTCAATTTTGAGTTTAAGTTCCTCTTTTCTTTATTTCACTCAGGACACTGGTGATGATGCATGAAACGCGTCACTCCCTGTGCCCCAGAGGCTCCTTTCCTGTGAAAATTGACCTCAGTGTGCAAAACACAATCCAAGACACCACCACGTGTACTCAGGTTTGTTGGAAACATTAGCTCCTCTCCTCTCCTCTCCTGTCCTTTCCTCTCCTCTCATCATTGAGGCCACTGCACATGCTCAGTTCAACCTGTCAGAACAAATCAGAGCTACCGCACTAGCTGCCTAGCAGAGGAAGTGGAGCAGGAACAATACATACTGGGAGAAAAGAAGGATAGCGCAATATTGAGCTGAAATTGAGAAAAGAAGTAGAAAATAGAAATTAACACAGATTGCATTTAAAGGAGAGGAATCAGGTCCTCAGAAACAGTCAACACTACAACCTGAGAGTTAATTCTCATATTTTTTATAACGTGTGAATGTGTGAGAGGATAGCTTATGCCATTTATGTGTCTCTTTGTCAATTTTTCTTTATTTAACCCCAGCTAGGAACACGACCATGGTTGTGTGTGTTTGTGTGTTCACTGCATGGTGTACAATTTCCTCTAAACCTGTTTATAATTTCAGATTGCTTACCATTTATTTTTTCTTTTCCTTCCTTTGAAGATAATACTGGTGGTCTACTTAACACATGTTAAATCATTAACATGGAGCACAAAACTCAAACATCAGAAAACAGGGAAATTTTCTGGTATCTATATTCTCATGACTTTGTAAGTAAGCTGAACAAGTGAAGCACTGCAAGACATGTAATAAGATATACCCACAACAATTAAGGTTTCCACAAGAATATTTCTTAAGTCGAAACCATAGACGGTCTGTGGTCAAGACTGCATGAAGTCCTCAGTTGACTTTTGGAATTTGTAGGTCTACTGTAGGTTGTATATTGAAATTCAGTAGTTATTCTGTTTATCTGGTACTTTGGAGTCTATTGCTGTATATTATAATTCTTTGTCTCTATATTGTATGTGTTGGTCTGTGTGCTCTGTACTCTGTGCAAGTGACACCTATTGCATGTTTCTCTGTCCTGGAAGAGGGATCACTCCTCTGTTGCATTTTCTGAAATTTCTCACATTTATTTTTTTGAGTAAATTGTTTTTTTTTTTTGTTTTAAGTCTTAAAAATGGTCTAAGTTGATAGAATAGATAGAGTTGCTGTACAGAATATAGATTGTAAAGTCGTCTTGGAAAAACATAGCTTTTATAAATAAATTTGGCTTGACAAACCGGAGCCTCCAGGTTAATGCTGTAGACAACAACAGCCTTTTTTTATGTGATCTAATACATTTGAAAACCATTAAAAATATTATTTGTGATGGTAGGGTTGTTGAGTGGTCAGAGAATGTGCGGTGACCCAGGTTCAAGCCCTGCAGCTGACCTTTGTATGTCCGTCATTAACTATAAATGCTCTGAAGTACAGGAGATTACTGGAAGGAATGGTGTTATGGGAGAACAATAAGTGAAAGACACACACACGTGTGTCATCCCACATGCTCTCACGCAAGCCAAAGAACTGTTCCCATGTGCTGCAGACCTCTGTGATTTGGGAAGGGTGCGTGAGAGCAACAAATGATTTATGAAGTTTAGAGTAATATAACCAAAGGGCTCAGTGACACAGCTGTGGAAGTACCAGAGAAAAAGGAAACAGAAACGACTGTGAAGTTGGTCACGCTACGGAAAAACACACATTCCTCATTCTAGCTCTCAGTTAGGAGTCTTTTCTCCCCTACTTTTTCTATGGAGTGTGTGAACAATTGAGACGATTACTCACTGTTGTTTATGTCTGTTCATGTCAGTGATTCAAAGGAAGAGTTTTAATAGATAAGATGGTTCTATTCAATGGACTGGTTTAGGGCAGGCAGGTCACACCCCAGCCTTTCACTTTCACTCTCGGGTTGAAATTGGTTCCAGTCATGAATCTGTGGAAGCATAAAGGGGTGCTGATGTTACTTATGCTGCTTGTATGTCTTTTACCATACTAAGTAGTTTGTGAGTCCATGGTAAAGATGACAGTAATCTGTTTTCTTTTTCTTTTTGGAAGCAATCAATACTTGATACAAATGTATCGGCTCAGTTTTTGAACCATTGTTTTGTCTACAGTATGTCCTAGTAGGATTTGTGTGCCAGTGTGTGCCCACTGAGCAAATCCTATCATCATATAGATCTTATCAGTCATTTGTCTTTGTTCTGGCTGTTCCCAGAAGTTTGCTTGATTTGAGCTTTGGTATTTTCTAATATTGCAGTTTGTGATACTTAGCCTATACCCCTGTGCTGCAGTAAATGGAGGGGTTTAGTAAAGTGACAGCCCTGTGTTGACACCATTTTGTTGTGTGCAAACTGTAACTGTACCCAAGAATCATCATGGTGACCACCCAAACCTAATTGCGATTATTTTGACAGATATTGCGATTGCGATATGAGTTACGATTTAAGTGGAAATGGTAATTTTTGCATTTAATTTTCCACAGTTTCCAGAAAGGGAGACCATGTTGCTCTCAGGAACAAGGTGGTAGCGGTGTCCACCTGTTCTCTCATCGCTTTTGCAAGCGCCATGAGGCCTCACCAAGGATCTTTAAACAGGCTGTCAGTGGTGTTGCTCTGCACCCTCAACCACTTCATCATCTCTCCTCTAATTGGCTCAGGGGATATAAATAGCCACATGTATCTATCACGAGACTGATTCTATGTCGTTCGTGCTCTGCCCTCTAACGGGCTTCGCTATTGGTTCATCCCCTCGAGGCTCCGCCTCGGCACCTGAGTCAAAGTTCATGCACTCGCCGTCCAATCAGGAGGTAGTCCCCTTCCCTACAAAACCCCAGTAGGCGCATTGCTCGTTTCCCTTTTTCAACTCAGCAACCTGTTGTCTAGTTCTGCGAATCTTGTCACCACCCGGTGTCGCATTCTTGAAAGTTGAAAGAGGAAGAGGAGTATGGCTTCTAAGCCTTGTTTTTCGTGTGCCGCCCCGATGCTGATGTCGGACCTGCACGCGTCGTGCTTTGTCTGTTTGGGCCGAGGGCATCAGGGTGAGGTCGACACCTGCCTCGACTGTCTCGCGCTCCCCAGGGAGGAGCGTGAGCGTCGGGCACGTTTCACCGAGGCCGCCCGCTCCCTCCGTGCTAGCCCGGCGCTGGCGGGGGGGGGGGACGAGGCGTAAGTCCTGGGCTGACTATGATGAGGAGGACGACCGGCGGGTGTTTGAGAAAGAGGACCCGGCGGCTCTCTTCATGGAGGACGACGACGGTGAGAGGGATGAGACACCGGCGGACCATCGTTACGCGATGGATGATCTGCCGGGTTTGTTTGACTTGGCGGTAGCCAGGATGGCCATTCCTCTGCCCCCACAGCCGCCTGCCAAGGTCCCGGATTTTACCTCGGGCCTCCTTGGCCAGCCGCGTGGCAGGGCTCGTCCCTGTGTCGTGGTCCCTCAGATGGTGCCGGTGTTTTCGCACGCTCAGCGGGAGTGGCATGCCCCCCTTGGTGCTAAGCCCCCGGCCATGGCGTACGTATGCCACGGTTGAGGGGTGGGACTGGGACCGAGGGGTGCCCCCCATCGAAGACGAGGTCCGTGTTTGTCTTGTTCCCTCTGCCTCGTTCTGGCCCGGCCAAGGGCGGCCGTTGCTTCCGTCTGAGAGAGACCGGACAACGGCGGGCTTTTTTGACCGTTGTTATGCCGGTGCTGCCCAGGTGGTGGCATTGGCAAACGTTTTTGGCAGGCTCACTGGATCGTCTCACTCACCAGCGTACGGAGTTGTCCGCGTCAGAGGTGACGGAGGTGCAGACTACGGCGGCCGCCTTCCTTCGTATGTCCCAGGCTTTCGCCATCAACAGGGGCCGCACGATGTGTGCGGCTCAGGTGGGGCACAGGCACCTCTGGTTGGGCCTGTCTGCCCTGAAAGAGAGAGAGCAGCGTTTGCTTCTCAACACCCCTCTCTCCTCCACCTCCCTCTTTGGGCCGGATATCCAGGCGATGGTGGGACGGTTGGAGAGTACGCAGAGGGCGTCGGAGCATCTAGGTGCGCATCTCCGCCCTCAGCAACCTCTCCCTTGGCAGCGGCGTCACTGGTTTGTTAGTCACCGTCGATCTCTTCGGCAGACTACCCGGGCAGGGCGTAGGCCAGAGATCGACGCCACGCATGTGGTAGCGCCGGCGGGTGATGGAGTTTCAACCCACGGTGGTGAAACGGCGTCAACGGCGTATTCACACGTCGGGGGTCCCGCGGGTTCATAAGCGGTCTCAAGTACAGCTGCGTAACTCCGTTAGCATGGCTAGCGGTGCTAGTCGCCGCCATTTTGGCTTGGACCCCTCTGCTTTGACCGATGACGTCAGGTAGGAACCAGACGCAAAATGGCGGTCGTAACGTTGTGGCAGCAGAGTACAAGGCTGACTTTCCTCACGTGAGTACTGTCTCCTTGTTAGAAGGAACCAGTAAACATCATGACCCACAGCAAAATGCGGTGGCTTCGTCCGGTCTTGATGTGGATGGTTCTCCGTTGCTCTCGGCGGTCGGTTCGCCGGTGGAGGGTGCACGAGAGGCAGCTATTTCGTTGTTAGCTTTAGCTGCGTCACGGCCCTTTCTGCCAGGGCCCCCCGTCCGTCCTTCCCCAAGGCGGGAGGGTCGGTGCGGGTGGGCCCGTTCTACTGCTTCCCGCCGAGCCCATTGCGCTCCCGCTCACGGACCGTTACTCCATGTGGGTACGGCTGTGCAGCCCTCTCTCTGCATGGATGGACAGAACGCTGCGGAGGGGTTACGCGTTGCAGTTTTGCCGCACACCCCCGGCGTTCGGCGGCATCTTGCAAACATCGCTTGCCGACCCAGCAGAGACGGCAGTATTAAGGGAGGCATTAGCCGCGCTTCTTCGGAAGGGAGCAGTTACCATGGTTCCCGATTCAGAAGCACGGATGGGGTTTTTTCTCCCCGTATTTTCTGGTACCCAAGAAGTCGGGGGGGGGGCTGCGGCCGATTTTGGACCTGCGCGAGTTGAACAGGTTCATTGCGCGCAGGCCTTTTCGCATGTTGACGGTCAGGCAGCTTATGGAATGCATTCGGCCAGGCGACTGGATGACATCCATAGATCTGACCGACGCATACTTCCATGTCCCCATCCTACAGCGTCACAGGAAGTACCTGCGCTTCGCGATGGAGGGTCAGTGTTATCAGTTCGGTCGCCTTCCGTTCGGATACTCCCTCTCCCCGCGCCCGTTCTCCAAGTGTGTGGAGACGGCGTTGGCACCACTCAGGGAAAAGGGGGTGAGAATCCTGAATTACATAGAAGATTGGCTGATTCTCGCCGCCTCCAGACAGGAGGCCGCGGCCCACACAGCGCTAGTCATTCAGCACATCACGCGTTTGGGCTTCGCTGTCAACCCCAGCAAGAGTCTCCTGCGGCCGAGTCAGCAGGCAGCGTATCTAGGGCTTATACTCGACTCCCACGCCATGACGGCACGGCTGTCGGAAGCGCGTGTGACAGCAATTTTGCAACTGGCCCGCCGAGTGAGGGGCTCGGCGCTAGTCCCAGCGGGCAGTGTCATGTCTCTCCTCGGTATGTCGGCAGCCCATCCGGTGATGCGTCTGGGCCTGTTGCACGCACGCGTCGCACGCGTGGGCGGACGAGAAACGGCTTCATACGTTGTGCCCAGTGCGCGCAGTCTGCATCTATGTTGAGCGCACTACTATGAGGCGATGGGGCGCGTCCTCCCGGTGGGGTTAAGGGCACATTCTACGAGGAGCATCGCTACTTTAGTGGCCCTTTTCAGGGGTGTGTCGGTGGCTGACATCTGCATGGCCGCCTCCTGGTCTTCGACGTCGACTTTTGTGCAGTCCTATTTAAGAGATGTGACTGCTGGCTCTGTGTCACATGCTGTGTTGGGTGCACAGGTGACGGAACCTTCAGCTAGTCTAGATGGAGGTTCGGCGTAACAATGCCTGATCAGCGGCTGTCATAAGCCTGGCACAAGTCTCCCCGGTGGGTGGCACTCGACCGGGGAACTACTGTGTACAGGGATAGTGGCTCTTAGTGGGTTCGGCCCAGCTGGGGGTACATCTCATCCCTACGGCCTTCGCCTCGGTTTTAACCAATAGCGAAGCCCGTTAGAGGGCGGAGCACGTACGACATAGAAATAAAGGTTACCTGGTGTAACCCCAGTTCTATGAGTACGTGCGAGGCCCTCTAACTACCAGCCCAGCTGGCCCTGGTGACGGTTGCTGAGTCTTCAAGGGAAACGAGCAATGCGCCTACTGGGGTTTTGTAGGGAAGGGGACTAACTCCTGATTGGACGGTGAGTGCATGAACTTTGACTCAGGTGCCGAGGCGGAGCCTCGAGGGGATGAACCAATAGCGAAGCCCGTTAGAGGGCCTCGCACGTACTCGTAGAACTGGGGTTACACCAGGTAACCTTTATTTTACTTGCTTCACTTACAAGGTTAATGCAGCCTCAGGGGACCCAAGAAGGGACATCATGTTGCCTTTTCCTTGGAAACCACTGTCGCAACAACAAAAACTAACTGCAGATTTTTGTCTTGTACTAATATATATTTTCTGAATTTGTTTGTTTTTATTGTTTTTTACCACACAGCTTTGCTTATTTAATGGCAAAACAGCAGAACTGGCTTTAATGACACAATCATGAAACTATGAAAAGCAAAAGAAAGTTTAAATAATAATTTTGTTCAGAAAATGCATTTTTTCCCTTTTATTTCATTCTATTCAATGTCTTGAAAGAAGGGTCTTGTTAGGAAAAAATAATAATCTTTTTCTTTACAAAATGATCTGCCAGTCCCGTAAGACAGCTCGATAACTCTTCATGCTAATTCAAATCAATTGCTAAGCTTGTCATTAACAGTGTATTCCTCTGAGAGCAGCAACAGCAGCAGAATGTGACTCAGCTGGCCCTACAGCCAGCTATAAAACCACAATGACGCAAAAGCAGGAGCCACATAATTTGCATTAAAAGAGAAGATATTTAACCCTTTGTGGTCATAATGAATGTAAGCTGTTACATTAAGCCAACACTGAACAGATCGGGTACTGAATACACCCTGTATGTGCGATCTCTCACTTAGATCAGATTCCTTAATTTAGCCACTCTGTGCCAAGTTATAAAATCAGTGCAAGGTGTGAATTCCTAAAACCTTACCATCCTGCACACAAACAGACAGCAGTGGGTCGCCCTTGTTGTAGGCAGCCATTGACCCCAAATAAACGGGTACCTCTAGTCCAACTGTAAATGATTTCACAAATAAATCTTTAACATGACTTTTTAATTTGGACTCCTAATGACTCTACTGACTTCAAAGGCTGGAAAAATTAAATGTTCTTGTATGTAGCCCCATACTCACACATACACTGTACGTACAAGTATATAGAGTATGCATAATATTACACACATGCTGTGTTTACTATCAGACCTTTGTCATGACGAGCTGCCTTTTTACAGACGGCCTTTTTACAGTCTTAAATACTAACAAGCAACATCTGGGAAAAATTAAATCCAGCTGAATTGACTCGCATACCGTTATGTAATGACATTTATGTTGACACCCAAGTTGGCATCTGATTTCAGGGATTGGATTGAAGCTTTTCATGGAGGAAATCTTCAGTCAGACATTGGGAGGGACCAACGGGTTGTGGAGAGATAGGTGGAAACCTCAAAGAGATTATATATATATATATATATGCTATATATATATATAATTTTTTTAATCTGCGGCTGCACGCACAGTTGTTGTGTTCACTGTTGCTGGTGGCGTAGCAAACCAACGCTCCCGCCCCGCAGTGATTAAGTGCTTGAAGGTTCTTAAGTTGCAGAAAATAGTTGACATGCAAAATACTTTGCTTTGTCTTGAGATGATAATAAGGTTCAAGCAAAGATGTGCTTTAGGCTGCTATGAAAAAAACCAGCACAGTTCCATGTAGGTTAACAGAATAAAGACTAAGAAATCCACATTTGTCACTGCACCATTGTGAAATAACAACGTGGGGGCTCTGGAACCTTAAATTTAATTACCTGACATCTCAATGAGGCCTTCGTCTATTCAGCTTAAAGGAGTTACATCAGCTGCTCTCTCTCTCTCTCTCTCTCTCGCTCTCTCTCTCTCTCTGTCTTCTCTCTCTCTCTGTGTGTGGGTGTGTCCTTTTATCAAACTATAACTTTAAATGTGGCTTAATTGTTACCACAGCTTAAAATGTGATTGCACAGATTGTTACCTTACTTTTTAATGTTTTTAACACCTGACTGATAACATTAAAAACAACCAGACTCTTATTTAGAAGAGTATAACAAGTAATTTAAAATGTGACTAAATTAAAATAACCACCATCTCAATGCCCTGCTGGCTACAATACATGCCTGGTTAACGATTTAAAATCAAATGAGTCAAAATGCAATAAACTGTAACAGTCCACATAGAGCACACTGCAAAAAATTGAAGTAATTTCTTCCCTTATTCAGCTTTCAAGATCAATTTGCCTTTTAAAAAAACATTTCCTCCAATGTGGTGAGATAATACTTGTTACAAGTGCAGTTTTCTCTTATTTCAGGAATTAAAAAGAAATTAGTGGCTGTATCTTAAACCTAGATGAGCTAAGGTTGATCATTGCATCAAAAGAATAACACTTGAGTTAATATTGGAAAGAGGTCAGATATTCTCTCCACATTGGCAGATTTCTTTTGCTTATTTTTTAAAATAGAGAGATTTGAAATATTGGTTAGATAAGAGATTCATTCAAGTGTACATGCCCACACACTCCTTCTCTTTTTCTTTCTCTTTTCTCTGAACATCTCTCTCATTCATTCACATGTAGAGGATACAATGGCCAATTCCCTATTATCTCCAAAGCTAATCATTTCCTTTTCTTTGCTGAAAATATCTCATTTACTTTGTGCTATGCGGGGGAGAAGTTAAGTGGTGTCATTTTCCTCGACTGGTGGGAAATGCTTTGCTCTGTTTTTAGCTTTATTAGATAAACCCCCCCCTTCCCCGTGGAGCTCCATTCCTTTGTGAAGGAGTGACAGGGGAGGCCACCTGTCCCATATGCCAGTCTCTCTCTGTCTCTTTCTTCCATCTGTCTTTCTTTCGTCACATGTACGCAAATAGTTTCATCAAATCACATCTCTTGCTTTTACTAGGTTATGTCAGAGGCAAGAGGAGGAGAGACCTCCACAGTGGGAGATGGGAGAGTAGGACATGGAGGTGAAGGAAATGAGGAGATTGGAAAATGTTCAACGAGGAGGAGGCATGTGTATGAAAATTCAAGGATAAGAGCTAAAAGATGAAAATGGCAAATGAGAGGAGCGCAAAGTGGGAGAATAAGATGACAGACTCTGGTGATATAATTCACTCGTGATTCTTTTTTTAAAGCAAGGCTGGAGTGGATACAAGGGCAGACAGGCGCAGAGCTCTTATGTTGGGTGACAATGATATTAGATGTGAAGGGTCATGGATGGAAGTTACACAAGCCTCTTATCCATGTCGTTAAGTTTTTTTTTTAGATCAGGTTTGAATAATTTCTTCCCAGTCAGGAGTTTAAAAATAGCCACTAATGATTTTAGAGAAGGAACCCAGCATAAATATGTTTAGAATATTCTAATATACTAATTTGTTCTTGCTTAAATACTTATGTCTAGTTTCAGGGCCGTTTCTGGACATTTTACACTGGGGGCCCCCCAAACCACAACCACCCCTCTGGCTATAGCCTAAAGCCCCCCAGTTAATTTTATGTCCCTGAATGAAAATGAATGACTGGGCATACTTTATTATCAATACAGCTTTTAATGATCAAATAAAGCACAATATGAAAACAATAAATAACTATTTACAAGAAAATGTTTAAGAAAATGAAATTGCACAAATATTCGTAAAAGAATAACACAAATGATGATATTTCAAGATTAATCTAATGCAATATAATAACAATAAATAACCTTTAACTAGAACACGTTCAAGAATATAAAATCAACAAGTGTATATAAATGTAAAGAGGAAAATGACAAAAAATGTAAACTTTTAAATAAATAAACTGCGTTGCATTATGTTAAGCTGTGACTGGAATAGAGTTGAGCTTTCCCTTAAAAAGCAAATGCCGTCACTTATAATACGCAGGGATTAACAACCCTGTCTAGTTTTGAAAGTGCTGCTGAACTCATTTGATAAAAAGCCACAAGAAATAATGTAAGGCTGCAACACCTGTGATCACTTTGCAAAACTAGCCTCATTGTGTTTTTAAGGACGGAAGTTGTTGCAGTAAATACAGTAAAAAGGCAATTACTAATGGCACAATGTTATGTTCCATGGGATGTTTCCCAAAGTGTATTAGAGCCTATAAACCTTCCAGTCAAACCAATCATTTGGGGAAAATGACGGGCTAACAAAACATTCCTGGTTGGCAGATGGTTGGAGTTTTGGAGGATACCTAAATCATGTATAGGAATATTAGGGCCTTGTACAAATTAATTTGCATAAAATGTCAAATCAGTCAGACACATGACCACTTACTATACTTGTGTCCATTTAAAAAAATGTGTGCCACTGTTAAGCCACCTATACTTTATGTAAAATTTTGCAAGAATGCACAAGGTTGATATGTGCACCTGTCATCTAACTTTGGTTGCAGTTGCTTATTCAAGAGTTATGGTTATAATGACAAATAGACCACATTAAGGAAAAATTATCTGGCATATAAAAAATCAAATAAATATCCTTTTCTCTGGCTAATTCATTTATGTTTTGTAGAAGATGAGAAGGAATTTACATGCAATTAAAAATGATAGGCCATCTGTGAAGGCACTGCAGGATTTTGTCTAAACTTCACAGTTCAGGATTTATGAACCAAAATGTGAAGTGCTTTATAAATGGCCAAATGACCGCTATCTGCACCACATTTAAATTGTTCCCCCTTGGCCCATGTTCAAAACTTCTGCCAAATTTTGCTGAAATGTGTTGAGTGGGTTTTGATATATTATGCTAGCTAACATACAAACATGCAGAGACTGAAAGCATTAACTCCTTGGTAGAGGTCATCAATTTTTAAAACTTCTTTAAAAAAGGATTTCTAGTCTCTTGATTTGCTTGCCATTCGGGTAGTCCTATAACGCTTGTCTTTCAAAAACTGCCCCAGCCAAACAGCACACTTTTTATTTGATGCATGAAATGATGTTTGAGTCGGTGGGAGAATTAATACTGTTTGACGTTAATACCATGATTGACGTTATCAATGAAGAGATGACATGATTATCTACCGTATATGTTGGGAAGAGGCCTTGCAAGGCATCTGTAGTGTGTTTGTGTGTGTGAGTGTACGTACATTTCAGCACATGCAAAAATGAGCGCTATGTTTGTGTGTGTTCTTGTGTGTGTGTGTGTGAGGGCCTTTATGTCACATCAGGGCAGTCCTGTCAGATTGTGTGTGGGCCGTGGTGCTAAGTCTGTGTCCCACTGTGTTCCCATCTCGGCACATTAGAACTGAACCTCTGTGATGATGCAGCAAAGGCATCAAAGAGAATGAAGAGTAACATAGTACAGATATACTAATACACACACTATGATATGATTTTAATTCTACTTCACTTTCCAGCACTGTCCTGAGGTTTGAGGTTGATGGGTTTTTTTCACATAGGACAGGGCCAGGGTCTGCTGACCTTTTTAGTGGCTTTATTTTTTAAATTTAGATTGTGGTCGACAAACTGGGACTTTAAAAACAGAACCACAATTGAATAAATATAATCTTAGTCACTCAGATGGTATTCCTGTAAAATGTCCTGTAAAGTATTCCTATCAAATAGCATAGCAATAAGTCATATCCTATTCTTGGAGCACTTTCCTGCCCATTAAAGCTGTAAGACACATCTATGTAGTCCTGAAACATAGTCGATTATTTCACTAGTCGATCAACGGAAAACTTTTCAACATGTTGCTGTTTTATATTATTGCAAATTGAACATAGTTGGACAAAACAAGCAATTGGAAGACGTGATCTTGAGCTCTGAGAGCTTGCGTTGGGCATTTCTTTCACTTGTCTGACATTTTATAGACGATAAATTAAAAAAATAGCTGACAGACGAATTAATAATGAAAATAGCTAGTAGTTACAGCCCTAAATCTGTACATTTATTGTGTACCTCTTGTTTGCGTGTTTGATTTGACCTTTTTAAATGGCGTTTTGCTGTGTGGCATCGTTATGGCTCATATCTTCTGAGGTTGTGACATTTGCATGCTTTTGGGATGGCAGTTTTGTTTGGTCTGTTAATTGGTTCACAGCTCTTTGGTCAGGTTGGGTGTCAGCAGCAGCACAGACCTCTAGGGGCCACTAGCAGGGATTTTATGTCTGTTTTACATACTAGAGGCTCTTTTTTACAGCACAGGACCTAGGTGCTCAGTAAATGCAGTTTTGTATTGGGACACAGCCTAATGAAACATGACAAACATGTGGGAACCCACCAGAAGCATGACTGTGACCTAATTTGTTGTTCGCACCCAGAGTTCAGAAAACTAGGCTATGAGGGGGAATAAACAGCAGAAACGGAAGGAATATATTCATGCTTTGCTTTTAATCACTTAATAGAAAAAGTATTTCAGATTTATTTTTGAACACAATATACAATATAATACCATACATTGTGTGAAACATTTAATAGGCTAACCCACCTGCAACAACTGGCGGACTTTAACATATTATTGACAATTTAAAAAAAACCCACCTCATGCAGATAGTGCTAAATCTGGCTAACCATTTGGACACAACTAGGACCGAAAAAAGCTTTAACGTAGATAAACAATGTTAATACTGACAAATTTGAATTTCAAAACTGACAACAAGTTTGGTCAGAAAGAGTTCACACATTAGCACAATCAGTTACATAAGATCATGTTTTGTTGTTTAATTCAGAACGATTCACGGCAGTGCCGGGCGTATTGTAGCATGCTACCAATACTGTCCCCGTGTTATCTACTTTTACATGAAGTGCGTTAAGTGTAAAAGGAGACAATCGCTTTGTGTTTGTCAGTCGAACCTGTATCTGGCCTCATATCAGCAATCTGCATTCAAATGCTGGGTGGAGAAGCTTCGGGTTGTGATAAGGTGCTAAGAGAAAATAGAGCTATTTGTGTACTTCGATACCAAGCATTGACTAAGCTTCTGTTTTTCTTAGCTAGCTTGTGTGAATCCTATATCCAAGCCTTTGCAGTTTAACATGTCCTCTATGTCGCCTCTGGTTTACCAAATTGCTGCTGTCAGATGAAAACCTTGTAGTTTAAAAAACTTAGTTGGATCAAAATTGTTTTCCTTTAAAAAAAAAATATCTAAGAAACAAAATGACATTCAAAGTCCTCAGTAAAAAGATGGGCTGCTATTTAAGAAATGTAACTAAGCTGAAATTTAAGAGAAACTAAAATGTTAAGAAATGCGAAAAAATACCTAGATATTAATTAAGATTTCAAAGTGATGCCAAAGTGAGAACATTTTTGGTTTAATATTCATGCATAATAATCTTAATATAAAGTTTTGTCTGTGACATTACATTAAAAGATAAAACAAGGAAAAAAAAAACTTTGGAGTTCCAAGGTTCTCATGTGACAACAACAACATGTTTCTTTAGCTGCTGCTCTGCTGGGCACTCAAAACATTGTGCGAATATATATATATATATATATATATATATATATGACTCTAATCCAGAGTCTTCTACACATTACACACCACCACTTCCAGGTAATGCAAGTGCATATAAATTAAAATAGATTTTACACTGAACCACTATTTCTTATTTACAAGCTTAAAGTATAGAATAAATACACACTGTTATAAACAGCAAAAAGGACCAACTTGAGCTCCTAGCAACAAACAGTAGAGACAAAGGTGTGGAGTGATGGGGGTAAGGCCTGATGACGGTCAACACATCCAAACACACACACACACAGAGAAACACACACATACAAAATCTTCCATACATACATACTGCACACAAACGATTGCCACTTAAGCATGCTGGAGTGAAATTAGATGAAGTACCTTTGAGTATATCAGTAAACCAATATTAAAATGGAGATATGTGATTTATAGATGCAACTAGAACATCCATAAAAATTTGTTGTGGAAGCCACATGAGCAGAAATGTGAAGTCTGCAAACCATTTTCAAACTATATTCCCATTATAACACATTAGTGAAGAAACAAAAAGAGGTGTATTTTTGGTTTGTTTTAGAGCACCTAATTATTCCTCTTTTTCAAAAGGGTGCGGTCTGCCATGCTGAATCCAGCAATTCCATCTGTGCCAAATTCTAATAACCCGACTGTCCTGGAAACCTGGTACAGTGGAGGGGGAAGGGAAAAAATTCAGTTGACGTCAATGAGCAGATGCCACACTTGAGGGATTTTTATCATGAGGAAGAAATAGCTGGCCTGATTGTTTTGGGGTTGTGTCTGTGGAGCCCAGAGGGGTTTGTAAACCATGTGAATAGTGGCGCTGATGAGGGTATGAGAGCGCCTTTCAGACAGGCAGCTGTAAGAGCACCTTTTAATCATCTGGTCTGGGCCTGATTGCAGGAGGGCGTTACATCAGACGGGTGTGGGGTCATGACTGGTTCCAACTAACAGGATTATAAAGACTGCAGCATACCTGTGGGCTAAAAATGGATTCACTTCTGTATGCATTTCGTCCTTGGCAGACTTCATTTCTGATTTTATCATAGATCTAAGCAGCTTGTTGTCATGAACTGTTTGTTTATAGACTTTCATTCTATCTGGTGGTAGGTTGTAGGTTATTAGGGTTTAAACAGGGCTAACCTATTTCACACCAATGCAACAACAATTGGATGCAAAAATGAAAAGACAAAATTGTGTAAGTCAAATGTCCCAATAATTTTACTGAAAACTTTAGCAGGAATACCTGAACATATTGTTGCAAGTGTTGGATTTCATATCCTCACGGAGCACTTTGCATTAAAAGTCAAGTTTTGGTGTGAAAAGGTAGGAAGCCCCCAATGGTCTGCAGACAGTTAAAAGGAAAAAGAGGAAAGATGATGCTGGAGTATGAAAATAGGTGATGTATTTCAGTGTGACTGTAACATTTATTGACTGACATCTGATATAGAATAGCAACAAACTAAACATGTAAGATGAACCATGAGTGAACATAAGCGTTTGAATTCCACGTGTAAAGAAAAACAAAAGTGACAAAATGTGCGTATAATGTGGGTGATAATGTTTCCCTATATAGATGAGTTTGTCCAAGAGTTGTTTGTCGACGTTTGTTTGGATTTCTCTATTGCCCAATACATGGAAGACTGTTCTCTTTAACATACAAAAAAGATTTTGCTCTTTCAGATAAGAAAAAAAAACATTTCACAGACATACTAGAGTGTTCAATAAATAAAAAACTATTATAAAGACAATAGTAAAAAAGGCACACAAAAGTCCTTTGACAAATGGTACAGGAAAAAAGTAAATACTTTCTCTTGCTATACAAATGTGTCTCCATCAGTAGATCTTAATCTATGCTACTTCTAGATCATATCATATCTGTAAAAAAAAGTCTTAAGGTACAAAACTTCTCTCAGTAGTGTCATTGTCCATTTAATGCCAGTCCAGAAAAGAAACGTAACCATTTCCCAAACTGGCCGAAATCCTTCAAGTTCCACCCTCAGTCTCGCCTGTCCATCAAGACTAAAATGTTCGCAGTAATTATTTCCTGAGAACTCTGAAGCCGCTTCACTGAAACTGTCCGCCCGTGTCTGGCTTCAAACACCCAAGTGCAAGACGCCCCTGCGGGACGAAACTAAGCCCTTGCTTCTGTGGGCTTACTAAAAAGCACAGCTGCAAGAGGATCTACCCTCTTTTCCCAAAAACTTTCAAATCACCATGTGAGCCTGATGATGGAAGCCCTATGTGTCTGTGGGTGACGCCTCGTGTGTCACGATCTCTATTGCCGACGTGGGCTCCATCATGCTGCCCTCCTCGTGCTCCTGACCGTCCAAATAGTCCAGGGGAGGCGAACGAGAATCTCCTAGGCTATCTTCCTCCTCTTCTAATTCTTCCTCTTCTTCTTCCTCCTCCTCTTCACCATCTTTCTCTATTCCATCCAAGTCCTCCTCCTCCAAGGTCAGCTCAAACTGAAATTTCTCTCCGCCTCCCTGCCCCCCAGTGCCCCCACTGTGTCCGTGTGTGCCCTGGTCGTAGAAGGGCGGGGAGGGACTCTGGGGGATCATGCTCTGGTACCAGTTCCTGTTGTCCTCCAACGTGTCCAGAATGTCCTGGGCGTCAGGGTGGACCAGATCGGCCCAGGTCTCCCACAGAGGGTGCACGATGTAGTCGATGAAACCCACCTGGAAAAGGAGCAAGGAGACAAATTAGAACTGGAATTGAGATTCTTTCAACGTTTTGATGCACGTGTGAATTTATACATCCGCGTTTGTGCATAATGCAGCTTCTATGTGCTTGATTGCCTACCTGGCTCTTCTCCACTGAGGCTGTGTGTTTATCACACATAGGGCTGATCTCCATTCCCCTCTCCCTCTCTCTGTCTCCCTGGTGGAAGAACTCCTCCATTATCCGATCAGTCCACTGACGATACAGCTCCAGGGACTTTGTGGGGTTACTCAAGTCAGCACAGTGCACCATGTTACGCAGCACCTATAAATAATACAGAATTGCAATTTAAAATTGGATAGCAAATGAATAATACAAAAGTCCAGGTTAAATTATACTTTTAAAAACATTTGTAGTATGAATATGCGTAATCAGAAGCTCTTCTTCCATTACATTTTTAAAAATTCCCCCTCTATTATTGTAAACTGCTACAGTGTCTTCTTTCAGCAGGACATTTTTGTAAGTATCTAGACATCCGGGTGAAAGTCAGTGTAATCAGCTTTCTTTTTTTTTGGGGGGGGGGACTAATACAACCTGGAAACCATGAGCCTTTCCAATGTAAATTCCAATGTCCATAGAACAATACAACCAAGTGTGGTAGATTACTTTACAATTAGACACAATTAGATTTAGCTTGTAGAACAGACATTGAAGGCTAATTCTATAATGTGCTTTTGTTTATGAAAGGAGGTCAGTCTACACAACAGTCTAATAAAGAAGAAATCCTAGAAAGACCATTAGAGGGAAAATATGGAGGGAGCACTTAGAGGTAAAAAGAAGATGGAGTGAGAAAAGGAGTGACAGTGGGAGCAGAGGTCAGCTATGTAGGAGGCCGGCTAATGATCATTGGCTGAGTAACCTCCTCCATCAGTGGCTATTGATTAGAGCTATTAAAAGCAGGTAAAAGAGAGGTGGAGAGCTTACAGTATGTCCAATCACAAACTCGCAGTCCATATAATGTTTTCTGTAAGGTTTTTGGGTTTTTTTTATCACTATTTTGTGACTGACTGAAGAAATTGTTTTGCAAAAACCAGAACCTACCTGTATCCTGTCTGTGTAATTGTCCAGCAGTAGCACTCCAGAGCTCGTCACCTTCTTAGTCTCCACCATAGTCTTCAGATCAGCCAGCAGACTCATGTGTTTGGACATGTCAGTGGCCAAAACCTGAATAAAAGAAAGAGAGAGAAAAAAACCCATCCTCAGCATCAGGATAATTTGGACAGGTTGTGATTTAAATTGAGATGACAGTAGAGGAGAAATGAACATGAATCGGGATATCTTACCATGTCGATGACCATCTTGCGCAGGGACTGTCGCTGCTTCTTAGTGAGGTTCTGGAAGATATCACAGTTGTCCTCCTGCAGTAGCTTGAATCCCACAGCCAAGTGGTGGTTCTCCAGCACAGACTCATCGTTGTACATCAGCGCCAGCTCAGAGTCTGGAAAGGTGTTAAAAAGAGATTTTAATATTTAAGTATTTGTTATGACTGCTTCTATTTGGCTGTTGAAAGCACCAATTTATATATGTTCAGAGAAAGCAACAAATTAACTATCTTAGTCCCATGTTGAGTAATATTTTGACTTACTGGTATTGATTAGGAATTGGTTTGATACTCCAGGATGGTCAACATCATGGATAGCTGCAGCAAAAATGGCTGCTAGGATCTCAAGATCTGTGAAGACCGCCTGTGAAAGAGAGAGAGGGGGAGGAAAAAAAGAACATTAAACTATTTCTGAAGATAAAAATTTGCATCAGAATAAACAGACTAGTTAATCCGTGCCCACTAACTATTCCCATAGCAGTGTGTGGGACATATAACAACAACTAGCAAGCTAGCTATCTGCCTTTCTGTAAAACTTCACTGTGAAAGAGTATAACTGCATCTGTTGGCTTTGACAGATGAAAGCATGCAGGAAAAATCTAACAAATAAGGCACAGAGGGACGAGTGTTGGAGGAACGAGGGGAAGTTGTCTGAATAAAGTGGTGCAATCAGAGGGGGGAATATGATTCAATGGAAGGATGTTGAGCTCTTCAAAGCTGGTATGGCGATCCAGGAAAGTGGCACATGGGGTGATGTAAGAGCTCACTCCTCTAATTTAGTTTTCCCTCATTTCTGTGCATGCACACTGGCGTCCAAGTCAGAAGTGGAGATATTTTTCAACCTCCAGAGTCGAAAGACGTACGCCAATTAGATAATGTAACCCTGATCTGAGGTTCTAAAAAACTGAGTACAACTGAGAAAACAATGCTAACACTTTGTATTATAACTTACATCCAGGGCTGGAGTGGAGAGGAGGATGTGTGTGGATTGGGCTACGTCAGCGGCATGCAGGCTGTTATGGTAGGCCACATCTGAATGGTAGTGATCTTCCAATGTCATCATGTAGGCCACGAATGTATCCATGGGGATCTTAAATGTCTTTAACAGGTCTCGCTCCTAGAAAAACCACATCGTAATATATTTAAGTGTGGATCATTTAAGTAGTATCACACAAAAAAAAATAAAAGGCAACAATTATGTAATGGTGTTGTATAATACTGATTAAAGTAGGGAACTTCATACCTGGAAGATGGCGTACATGATGCAGGTAAGAGGCCGGTTATGGGAGTACTCTGAAACGGTGAAGATGTTCAGGCCCCACTTATTGAGGTCCTCCAGCTCCTTGGACAGCAGCTCCTCCTTATCGGTCTTGACGCCGAAGCGCGAGATGCTGCTGCTGGAGAGCGAGGGCCCGTGGGAGACCTTCTTGACCCCGCTGATCTGTGTCATCAGCTGCTGTTTCTGCTGCTTCTTCTTCTCTCGCGTCTTGGATGTCGGCGACGGGATCTCCACCTCATTCTGTTTGTCTGAGGGAGGGGAAAATAGAGATTTTTTTTTTAAATTTTTATTTTTTTAGAAAAGTGTGGACATGTGTGAGGAAGAAGTGGTTAAAATCCCCCTTTAACCTCATACAGCACAAGTCTGAGTTTGTAATCTACTTCTCAATGAAAAAACGACTTCTATGTGTAGGCTGCCTGAGGACCCAGGTGCACTATAAAAACACCTGCAGCTGGTTAGTTCCTGAGGGATTTATTGATTCACTCATTCATTCATCATCTGTCCCTCCATTTATTTGTTCATTCATGCTCCCTGGCCTCCACCTGCAGTCTTTCTCTGAGCTCCTACTGTTCATTCGTCTCTGTCCCTCTCCCTCCCTCACAGCACCCCCCGTCTCTCAGCAGGTGGCTTACATCTCATCTCCTGTTCTTTTCATTCTCATAGGTCAGTCCATTGACGGACTGAGAGCTGGGGCTTCTACACAGTTAAGGCAGCTCCATGCAGTCGGCCATTCAATAAGCTGCTGCATCTTTCACAGCTTTATCAAATCACTTAGTATAGAGTGGGATTTTTATATTTGGTTTATTTTATTTGAGTCTATTCAACTACATTTTGTCTGGCCACAAATTAAGCGAATAAGACGTCATAAAATACACCGAAAACTTGCAAGGCTTTTATGTAATATTCCTTTGAAAAAAACAAAAATATCCAAAAATAAACACAGAAACCATGCCAAGTTTCTTGTAATAACCAACCGGGCCCTTGTGTTTACTGCAATCACAGAAGAATTGAGTGAAATCCTGCAGGGACTGGCTATCGGCATGTATGTGAGCTGTGCACTCATCTATCAAGCCTCGACTCAGCTCATCGCAGGCCTATCAGCCTTCCCCTGTGGAGGGTTATTCAATTACCAGCTGTAATTCAAATAATCACTTTCACTCTCGTGCTCTCTCTCTCTCTCGCACTGTTTTCTCTTATTCTCTCTCTGTCTCTCGCTCTCTTCAGTCCTCCATTGGTAATTGAGAATGGGCAATTAAGCGCTCTCAGACATGTGCTGTGTGGGGAAACAAGGGGAAGAGCAATATATTGCCCTCTAATTTATTACAAGCCATCATTATCGCCACCACTGTGTGGTGGTGGCCTATACGTGTGTGTGAGAGAGAGAGAGAGAGAGAGAGAGATCGGATTGTGAGGCAGAGAAGTTCGCAGTGTCATTCTTATCATCCATTTCCACATAAGTAAATGCCAATATACAGTAAACGCCATGCACTCTGTTCTACAGTTGACTTGACATAACTGATAAACTGCTCCAGATGTTTTTAGCAACATGATCCTGGTTTCCATATTCCACCAGATTAAGTCTCTCTGTTGCAGTTTGGCCTACAATGTGTCAGACACTCTAATGGATAGTCCCTCTCTTTTACCCTCTTCTGTTTTCACTCTTCTCTCCTTTCCATTTAGCTTGTCTTATCTCTTCTTTTTACTCATTTTAGACACTGATTTACAAAAAAAACAAAACAAGCAGATTTCCTTCTCCTCTGTCACCTCGCACGTTTATTTTGGATTCTTTTTCATCCTCCTCCATATGCTCTCCTGTGAGAGCCGCAGATGCAGTGGGGAAGGTGGTGGTGGTGGGGCTTTTTGGGGACATTTTTTTCCCCTCAGTATATTCCCTAAACTAGGTGTGTTCCGCTGCTGGCCGATCAAAGGGAATAAATTATTATTTATGCTGCGAAGACAGCTGTGGCGGGGGGAAGGCACCTGTGAATGGCCAGCATGCTGTCGGACAACAATCCTGGTCTGAAATCACCCTCGATGAGAAACTCTTTAATCTTTTATTTATCTAGGGAATTATCCAGGCTCCATGAGCACTGTTTTACAAGCCAACAGTCTGCCTCACCATCAGCTGTAGATAGTCTACAATAAACTCATGGGGATTTGCCGTGAATCTAAGAATGACCTCTGTAGTACCAGGCATATGGCAAGAAAATGTAATTTCTCTGGATGCTTTTATAAAAATAATATAAAGCAGAAATAAGTGCATTACTGATGTGATACTAATCTTAATGGATGGAAGGATTAAACAGTCCTACTGGTCAGCTGAGGCCAAACCTGGCCAGCTGTGCTGCTTCAGCCATTTTTCCCCCCACTCTTTATTAATGTTTACCTGCTTTTTCTTTCTACCGCCAGCAGGGTAATCCTGATTTCTTTATCGCAGCGATAGTCATCTCTGTCTGGATTCTCGGGGCAGTGAGAGGGGGAGGGAGAAGTGGAGGGACAACAAGGTGTCCCTGCTGACAAAGATGCATTAAGACGGTGATGAGTCACCCAATCTGCCGAGCTCATCTCGCTGCCAGCAAAGGGGGTTCCACTGTACCTCTATTTTCTCCGTCACTGCAGTCAGCTCCCTCCCTCCCTCCCTCATTTGCTGCTTCTCTGTCTCTCCTCACCCCTCCTCTTGCTATCTATGATCTGGCGGTGAGGGATCCGCCAACAACACTACACCGGATCAGGATGCCAATCGATCGGAAGCACAGTCTCTATAAATACTCTCAACTACCTCAATGTGACTTCTATTATCCTTTTTGTTTGTCAATCTATATTACCTTTAACTCATTCACTTGTCTATTCCCGGGCTTTGTGTATCTGTCCTCTAGCTGTCGTCACGCTTCTGTGGAAATCTCACATTTACCAGAAGCCAACTTTTAATCCATCTGGAACAATCAGTTGATTGTCTCACTTGTCCTGGTTGATTTTGTGTTTTTTTTTGTTTTTTTTTCCCCTAGAGTGACTTAATAGTGTGGTTTGGTACCAGGCTCATGAAACATTTTATACATGTGGGTGAAAACAATAGAAGAAGCATTGTTTCTAAAGACATATATATTTAGCTATCGCCATCCATTCTCAGGTTTTGAATCTGCAACCCACGCTTACTCCGATTCTGGCTAACAAGCTCCCTTGTCAGTCAAATGGCACTTTTCACAGTAGCCAGCTACTTTAAATATCTTTTTTCTCTCAATACTTTGAGAAATGTACATTTTTTACTTCAGTTTTAATGGCCATTTTGTGCCCGATGCCATAAACATCTAGACAAAGCTTAATGGCGCAGTGTTTTATGGTACGCCCCCACAGAAAAGCCTGCCAGAGCAACTTGCACAGCTCAACATCATGCAAAAGACTAAATCTACACAAAAACATTGCAGCATAACAGAAGTGGGGATCTGTGTGAGCAACTAAGTATTTGAGGATATTTGTATTTTTGTATGTATTTTTGGTGAACATATTGGTCACAAGTATAGTCTGTGGTGATTTAAGGTGGATTATAACGACCAAATTGGTGAATTTGTTGGTGTGATTTTGAGTGCATGTACATAAGACTTTCATTTACCTAGGAAGGTGTTGGAGATGAATTCGGAAACCTGATTCCCAGACCGACTCATCTCAGATAGGTGCGTCAACTCCCGATTCAACATTCTCTTGAACTGCAAGAGAGAAAGAGGAAGAGGAGGGGGGGAAGAAAAAATGTCGTCAGTGTCCACAGAGAGAAAACCTGGGAGAAATTATGGTACAAGATTCCATGGAAAATACAGCAGTGTTATTCCACCAGCTCAAGAATATTATTTAATCACAGCGTAAAATCAGGAGAGACGCATCTTATTTTCCCCTCCATTTTCCCTGCAATTAATTAGGGTGCGGATCATTATTTGTGTTAACAGTGGGGAGGCCATCACCTTTTTAATGCCCCTCAATTCACCCCCTGTAAACAATTTACAATTTTATTACACTGAATCACATTTTTGGGGCCTATTTAGCTGTTTTACTTGGGTCGGTGTGCAAGAATGTCAATGATGAGGTAAATCTGCACACTGCTCCTTACGTTCCTTTTCGTTCCAACATTTTGGTGATTTTCATTTTCTGAACAGTTTTAAATAGATGAAATAGTTGAGGCAGACGAATGCATTTGACAGTACACGGAGACCCAGGCACTTCAGTAGCAGCTGTTTATGACAGACTGATACATGCGCGTGCACACACATACACACTAACATATATACAAACAGACACACAGCTCTGCAGAGGGCTCAAGATGGAGCCTGAGCCACAAAACACCATTCTGCCAGACCCCCCTCACCATGATGGAAATATATTTTGGTGCAATTAGGCTAGCACAGTATCCTGAAAAGCTCCACAAAAACAATAGACATTATCAAAATGCTGAATTTCTTTAGAATTGGCCCCTAATGCAACAGGAACACAGCACAGGCAGGTACAATGAAATGAGTGCGTTATCCCGACAAGCTACGTAGATAAGCGCCACACACCTTAATGTAACCCCAAGACACAGACAGCAGGTAATTGGCTTCAGGCATTTTGGACCCCGTTTTCTCGTTCCTACACAAAGCCAGAACTGTAATCCAATAGAAAAAAATAGAGGCAGACGAACAGGATTCTTTCAGCGCCAAAAAGGACAAAAAATCCCCTCTTCTCTCCTCTTGGGTTTCTCTTCTCAGCAGCTAAGAGAGCAGCTCGATGATGGCTCACTCTCCCTCTCAGCAGCAGAAAAGGGCCAGCTCTGAGTCTCCATGTCTGGGGATGGGTGGATGGATGTAGGAAAAAGTAGGTGCTGTAGCCAGGTTAGGTGAGGAGGAGATCCAGCAGGCTCGGTGGATCGGCTGGAGCAGCAGCAGCTGGAGCCGTGAGCTGGGGTCTCTCAGTGCACTGATGAATAATGGAGAAGCAGCAAGGAAGGGAGGAGGGGAAAAAAACAGCGATGGAGACAGGAGGAGGCGGGAGTGAGGCAGTGATGTTCATCTGACTGGAGGGGGGGGTTCCTCCACTGGATTTGTCTTGATTCACTGCTCTCACTGCTGTAGCGCTCACTCCCCCTCCTACCCTGCTTCTCGCTCGCTCGCTCTCTCGCTCTCTCTCTCGTTCCCTCCCTCCCTCTTCTGTCTCTTTTACCCCTGCTGTAGTCTGCCAGCCCCAGCAACACGCTCTGTTCAGAACACATGATTTGACAGAAAGTGGGGAGAAAGGGGGAGCCCTAATTATAGCTTGGCATTGGTGTATACATGAGGTTCTAAAGGGATGCTTGAGTGATTGACATATAGTATACAGACTTGGATTCCAGATGTAACTTTTCCTCTCTTCTTGTCTTTTTTTCCAGCTGTGTAACCACTGCAGATAAATCCCATCCTCTTCAATTCCCAGCCCCTGTAATTCCCCTTAAAAGCCATTTTTTTATGAAGCCAGCCATTGTGAAGGAATGTCATTGAGCCGTACTGCTATGCCTCCCCTCCACAGTAAAACAATGGGGGTTGAGAAAGGGGATGGGGCACGTTTTGAGGAATGTGAATACACAGCGACTGTATTTTTATCTCCATTATCTCTATTATCATCCTCTCCCTCTTTTGAGTCTTCTGTCGTTTCCTGACATCCTCGTGTGCAGCAGCCATTGTGGAGAACTCATAAGCCTGTTCATTATCCGCATCCCAATCCCAATAATAGTAGATGCTGTCAGGGTGTCTGTGGAAGGCTATTTTTAACAACTGACGGACAACAAAGAGAGTGGGGAAGACGGTCAGAGAAGGAAAAAAAAAATGATGGGAGATAATTGCATCCTTCACCAATTTAGGTGACAACCGCCCACGCTTTTCTCTCTCTGCCTGTGAGTAAGTGTGTGTACGCCAATTACCAGAACACCCCAACGCCATGGCAACAGCATCAGGTGGCCAGTGTGAGGCTGTTTTGAAAGGAGGAGAGAAGAGAGGAGAGGCTTCCCCCCTTACCTTCCCAGGCAGACATGTGGTGTAGCTGCTGAGCTGTCACGAGGACACACCACACACAGTGCCTCTGCTCACATCCACCGATGAACAGACTGAAAATCGCCCTCCCCCCCTCCCCTCCGTCTCTCCCTCACTCTCCACCACTTACATGTCAATTTCTCTCCCGGCTGCCACTTGCCAACACAGTCATCAATCTCTCTGTCTGTCTGCCTCGCTGGCAGAATCAATGGGCTGTCCTTGGAGCAGGTGTTGATACTCCTACAGTGTACAAGGCTAGGGCCACCTGACTGGAATATACTGTTACATCAGTACCACTGGCCAATTTCGAGGCGCGTTTGTGCTTTTATCAATTGAGTCACGACTTTTGTTTGTGAAACCCTTGAGGACGACGGCTGCAATGTTTCGCTAATGGGAAAATATCCATAGTTCTTGTCACTTCAGAGCCAATTCATGGGAACCTCTAAACAGAAGTTCCCAGAGAACCTTTCAGTCCAGTGTGTGTGCGTGCATGCGTGTGTGTACGAGTTTGGAAAGATGAGGGGGAGATCAAAGCTTCCCCGAGAGGATTCCGGATTATCCTCCCACTGAGGGAAAGAACCAGAAGCAGGGAGGTAGGACGCAAGAAAAGAGCGGAAAAAAATAAAGAGAGGAGGCAGCTCTTTATATAATAGCTCACTGCATAATATATAAAGAAACCAGAAATAACAGCGGGGGAGGTCTCTCTGCAATATGTTGAAGAGCTATACTTCCCAGAGGCTGAAAGAAATGCCTCAGTGCATGCACGTACGCACACACACACACACTCACACAGCAGCAGCCTACAAATGTTATCATCTACAGTTAACCACAGTTGATGCTGACATGTCACACGCATGTTTTACACACTCATGCCCATATGTTTCTGTATGAGTGTGTTATTGCCTGTGTGTTAGATTTTATTGTTCATTCGGGGGCAGAAGGGAAGCCTCTTTACCTCCTACTGACACCATGACACTGGAAGAAGATTAGGGACTTGGAGCTCTGTGGGTATCTCTTTCTCACATACTGTATATCCTTATTCTGTTATTTTATCCATTTGCTTTTTCCCATCCTCTAGCGTCTTTCCTATTCTGTGTCAAAAAATGTCACAATTTTTAGCCTCCTGTAGTAGATTCTTTTTTTAATTGCCACAGTTGTAAATGCTTAAAATTGTCTAAATTATTTGCTTTAAATCATCAGCTATTTTCATCTGAGGCGGTTCAGTGAAGTTGTGCCTTTGAGCCACTAGTGGGTGCACTATGCTCAGTCTGCTGTAGTGCAGCTTGCTCAGTGTTTAGAGAGCATTGAACCCGTAACCCTGCAGTGACAGAACTTGACTTAAACCTGTTTAAATCCTATTTTTCTATCTAATATAAAAAACATGCAAACAAATGTTAGGAAGTCTTTCAACTAATCTGAATTTACAATGATGAGGCTACACTTTTTAACCTGAACATTATTTTTTCATTTAACAACTCTTAGAAGCTTCAATTAAAATAAATAATAATTACTATGAAACTGTTTCTTCTTTACATCTGAATTATCTTTTATATCAGTTTATCAATATAATCTCATATTTACACTATGTAACGTCGCTGATCGTGACATTGTGTAATAATTCTTCAACAGTAAATCTGTGGTGTTTGTGGTTTATCTCCCCCTTGCTTTAGCAAAAATATGACGCAGGGAGGTATCATCGGCGCTATGGCAAAGACTCGAAGTGACATAACTAAAGATCTGGGAACCTACCTACGTATGAACCGTGCGTATGTTGGGTGAAGCTACAGACGACTCTTAGAGACGGTCTGACAGCCTCACTTCCTCTGACTCACTCACTCATGCTAATGTGTGTCTGTATGAGAGAGTGTATTCATGTGTCTCTGAACCTAAGTAGTAAGATGTATTGAAAAAGAGTGGTCAGCTTTAAGAAGAGGACACAAAAACAGAGGGAGAGATAAAAGTAAGTAAGCAATTTCACAGCTGAGTGATTCATTCCCATCACTCCTGGCTGTTCAAGGCCTCAGCAGAGTCAGATGTGGTGTGCAACACCATTTCTGGCTGTAGGAGGACAGCTAACAGGCTGCACAACTGTGCTCACTTGAGCTCTGGTTGCTTTGAAAACAAAGCACCCCCATGTAAGATACCGCAGGGGCAGCAAGACATGAGGCCCAAGAAACAAGACAACACACAATGAATGCTCAAATCCTATAGAAAGCAACATTTTATTATGTTGACAAAAGTAATGGCATGTATCCCCCTAACTTTTTGGAAAAAGTCCCAGAAAGATTTACTTT
The DNA here is from genome assembly GCA_005408345.1 of Macquaria australasica. Classification (NCBI taxonomy): domain Eukaryota; kingdom Metazoa; phylum Chordata; class Actinopteri; order Centrarchiformes; family Percichthyidae; genus Macquaria; species Macquaria australasica. Next base: position 1,188,165 of record SEMN01000016.1, read on the forward strand.
ACTCTCTGCATCCCCTGTTTGGACAAACTGACCACTGAGCAGCATCTAACCACATTTCCACTATCTTTCTCCCCAGATGACCTGAGTGTTCGGCCTCAGCTCGGCTTAGAAACACCACTTATCACCTGCCCGGGCCTTAGGTGAGTTAAATCCACACTCATTTTGCTTATTAACTCAGACCAGAGAAAGACAAACACACACGCACATTTTTGCTAAGATGTTTTTTCGAGCAGTAACTACACAGTTCAACTAAGTACAGATTACTATCACATATAGGTCACTTAATAACTTGGGAGGAATAAAATAGCATCTGCAATTAACAGTCTATATAATGCCTATATCTTCCTTCGCTCTCAACACCCTGGGAGAAAAGTTTTAAGTAATCCCACAAACTAAAGTTGTAACTGGACCGACAGACAACCTAAAAACCCTGACACCGAAATGCCGTCTATGACCAGCACTGAATTTAACTTTTATCTTTAGGTCAAACGGTGAAGGTCTCTGTGTGTTGCAATATGAATTTGTGTTTTTAGGTTCAACACATCTGAATTTATCATCGTATGAAAGGATGCACAAGGGTTCTAAAAAGCAGAATGCATGCACCGCTGTCTCTTGCATGAACCTCTGAAAAGATGTGTATAAATAAAAAAGTAACAAATAAAAAAGCACATGGCTTTCAGCATTGAAAACATGTGGGTAATGCTTTCAAAAGGAAGAAGACCCTAAAGCACGCATTCAGCATCCGCAGCAATGAAAAAGTCCTCTGAAGATGGCCGCTTTAAACAACACCAAAGGACAAAAAGGATCAACTGAAACTTTGTTTAAAAAACCTTTTACCGCAGCATGTGAAATTCACACCATCTTAAGCAAGCCACAAAAGTTTAGCACTCAAAGTACACAAAACAGAGAATCCTAGTCCATTAAGATACCACAAAAATTAAAACTGATTACAAACTCTTTATATCTAACTACAAAAAAACCCAAGAAAACTCACCTTTCTCCAACCATTTAGCTTCCCTAATTTCCTCTCTTTCTTGTCAAAGCAGCAGGCTCCCATGTTGCTGTGTGTAGAGTGCAGAGCAGAGCTGGGCTGCCGTCCGTTAAAGTGTCTGTCTCAGTCTGACTACAGCATGAGTAAAAGGACCAAGCCTTGGCTCTCTGACGCCGGGAAACGCCACAGCGCTAGTGACTCACTTTGGGCTGCGAGGTCTGACTAGGCTTTACCTCACACCCTGTGTATGTGGAGCAATGTGTGTGTGTGTGTGTGAGTGTGTGTGAGTGAGACCTCTGCCTCATACACACTCCCTCATGGGGGTAGTCCCGCCTCTAGCCTCTTGCTCTTCTTGCTTGCTGTTCACTACTCCTGCAGCCAGCAGTCACAGCTCTGAGGTTTACACTCAATATCATGCTGATCATTCTGATGACTAGAAACACTTCCTGTTTTGACGAACACAGTGGATTTCCTTGAACCTTAACTACAACGAAGTTTTTTTTTTTTTTTTCCTTGCAGTTAAAATCTATTCAGTTGAAAGTTTAATGGCAAAAGGCAGAGGAGTAGTCTAACTTTCAAGAGTCCCTGAGTTTCCAAAAAAAAGGGTTTACACCAGAGTGCTGTGGTAGAATAGTAATGGAACAAAAATCACTAAGCTGCTTTTTGAATGGATGTACACGGCACTCCAGAATCCAGTTGTTAATTTGACTTTTTCACTACTACCTAGTGTAGGAGCACAAACTGCATAATCCCCAACACTGGCCACTGCAGAAAGCATTACACATTAAACACAAATGAACCAACAGGCACATGAGTCTTATATTGATAATTCTGTTCTGTTTACACAACACCTGTTGTGTCAGCAGAGGCCCATCAGCAACTGTGCTAAATCAACAGGTTTCAAACAGGGCTACGACTAACAATGCCCATATTTGGGAATGTGTTTTAACTTAACTTTAAACTTAACTAAAAACTTAACTAATTTGATTTGTGATTAATCATTAAATTCATTTTTCAAGCAAAAATGCCAAACATGATGATGGTTCCAGGTTCTCAAATGTGAGAATTTGCTGTCTTGCATTATAGGAAATTTAATATTTTTTGGGGGGGGTTGGACTGTTGGTCGGACAAAACAAGACATTTAGGGCTGCATCTAACGATTATTTTCATTATCGATTTAATCTGCAGATTGTAGAGGGCTGCAGGAATGAGTCCTAAAACCCAGAAATGAGTTCGCAGTTTTGCACTTCTGGTTACCTTGTCTCGAAGTCAGTGGGTTTCTTAAATGGGTTTTTGGTTAGAACAAGATGCCTGAATTAAGATCTGTGGTTAACACAAGCTTAAGAGATTTTCATGTTTTGTTCTACGACATAAAATACATCAGTAAATACCCCACTCATGAATTTTGAAGCTTTTATGTGTCTTAAAAAAGGCTGTTGCTAACAAGAGGCTAAATGAGGCTACAGAGGTTGTTGGGGACATTAAACGTCATCACACCGAAAACAGAAACTCATCTACTCAATCGTCCGCCTTTACAGCCGCATTGTGTTTATACTCACGCTTTTGTAAACTATTCTAACTCAAATTTTCCAAAAGGCTTTTGTAGAAGAGGTAAGCGTGCAATTTAAAATTACAAGTTGGAAGCTCAGTGGTTGTGATGCTGAAGTCATGAGACCGTGGTGTAGTTTATAGCCTAACGTTAGCTTTTTACTTTTACATTTACGCTTCAAAAATCATCAAAGTGTTGTTAATTTGTGAAGATTATCTTGCTGAACAAAGCATCATAAACGTTTGTTTGCCGCAGAGTTTATTTTCTGCAGTAATCCAAAACAAAATCCCCTTGGCTTTTTGTCGAGGGAACCAGGGTGATGCTAACTTCCGGGTTGGCCTACAAAAATGCATCATCCCCGCAGCACTCTATTTTCTCGATTAATCGTTTGATCTATAAAACATCAGAACTGTGAAAAATTCCCTTCGCAATATCATAGAGCACATGGTGACGTCATCAAATGTCTTGTTTTGTCCAAAGATAAGATATAAAACAGTGGAATAACTGTTTGTAGAGCTGAAACGATCAGTTGATAAACTCTCTGGTTCCAGCCTTTCTCTATCGTTTAATCTGTCTGTATTTTTTTTTTCAATTAATCAATTCATCATCTAGACTATGAAATTAAAATGGTGAAAAATGTCTTCTACAATTTCCCAGATGATGTCTCCAACTTGCTTGTTCTGTCTATCAAACAGCCCAAAACTCAAAGATATTCATTATGCAATGACATAAAACAGCAGAAAATGTTCACATTTGAGAAACTAGTAGCAGCGAATATTTGTCATTTTTGCTTGATAAACGATTAATACTGTAGGTGACCAAAATGTTTCTGTCTATTGACTAATGGATTACTCGACGTATCATTTCAGCCCTAGTTTCAAATAACAGAAGATCTACAGCCTTGACACAGAAGAATATTCAGACTAACAACAGGCCTTGACCCGTCTACATCAGCCACACATAACAGCGAGGACAGTCACGTACTGTGAGTCCTCAGCAGCAGCAGCCCCTGCACTTCACCTTCGAGGTACAGTGGGAGCTTCTCTCATTTCACCTCCCTCGTACTCATGTTTCATACTCTGCCACAGCTTGAATAACAGTTTTTCCATCCTAAATACAAACAGGTAGTCAGGGGTCACATTAGCTGATTGGCATGTTCTTGTTAACAAAACCAGGTCAAGTGTAATGGCCATAGGCAGCAGTTGTGTAATGTTTTAGTTTACTGTAAAAAACAAGGCTAGGAGTAAAATAGCCTACATAGCAGTGGGATTAACCCATTGTTAATATGGACACACAGCCACATAACAGACTCAAACACACGTAGACACAAACAGTCCATGCATACAAGATAGACCTGTTTGATGGAGGACTCCTGATCAGTATCTCACCCACAGATGGTTTCGTGTCAGGACACATTCACCCACCCACCAAAGTTACATCAATGGGAGAGGGTCATTGTGCCACCTGATGTGCACCACTGTAGATCAGTCATGTCCAGTACACTTACTTTCTCTACACAAAAACTCACATTACTGAATTTACATGATTCTTGAAGGTTAACTTTTTGAGATATTCTGCTAAGAGAAAAACATAAAACCTCCTATAATAGTTATTATTCATCACAGACAATTAAATATGAGACAATGTACAATTCATGACACCAACAATGACATTAAAATGTGCTATATGTACACCACATACATCAATCTGCTAAGGTCAAACTACTGTCAGCTTTTTATATTCCATTGTGCTACAGTCTGATAGTCTTGGCAGCTGCAAGGGTAAGTCTTAATACAGTATTTTCTGGAAAAAGCAGGATCGAAAGGTCTCTTCAAAATCCCATAGTTGGGATATTCTGGAATTTCTCAAGTTGGGGAGGCTCCTGAAATCAATCATCACCTGCAGATAACTTTTGACTCAATCCTGCGGCTTTTTCTGTGATTGCGAAAGTGCTAAAATTACAGTGAGTGAGATAAGACTGAAAGTTGATGTAAACCAGCAGCTTTACCACATTTCAGAACATGGTAAGATATGTGTTGTGACTTTTTTTTCTGTTTGGAAATTCCTACTCTCATTCTGTATGCTGTAATGGACATACTGTGTCTAAATGTCTGTTTGTTTAAATGGTTAGTAGTATTTATTCTGTGATTCAGTCATCCTCGTGTCTTAACTGAAACCAGTCCAGCTGACTGTCAGTGTTGGATGTGTGTCCAGATGACGACAGCAATGGGATAAATAAACATGACCATTAACCATCCAAACGGGCATGATGGGATGTCTATTGTCGTCTGGAGAGAGAGCAGGGGGATCAGGAAGGAGACAGGAAGAGAGAGTCACTCTACCCAGGGGTCTGCATGGATCCCTCACACACACACACACACACACACACACACACACACACAAAAACACACATACACAAATGGTTCTCTCTCTTCCTCTCTAGTTTATTGTGTTTGACCCACTGTGGGATCCCTCACATCCTGTTGTCCAGTTTTATGAGAAATAACAAGCTTATCCTCTTGGCTCACTTGACAAACTGTTTTCAGGCTCTCTTACACACAGCTGCTACTCAACCTATGCAACGGCTTTCTGGGATTTCACTGCCACAAGCAAAGCATACAAACAAGTGTTCAGTATGGAAAGTTTTGAGTCAACAAAAAAGCTGAAATCTGTAACTTCTTAGAAGATGTCACCCTCTACAGCAGCGTAAAGCATAATTTCAGTTGAGTTCTGTCAACATGAGCGAGACTGGATGCTCGGCCATCTTTGGTATAGATCTTACACATGTTACTGGTGTAACCATGGATGTATTATAGGAACTGGGTACCAGACTCAAAGATCAGTCACTCACCCAGCACATAAGCCAAGGTTCCAGGTTTGCTTCCACGTTGGCCCATTGACTAAAATCGCCTTTCTAGTCTCAGAAAAAGTTTTACAAATATAAAACCTTCATGGATTAAACATTCATGATACACAGACTTATAATTGACCTTATATGCAGTTGGAGGTGTCTTGTCAAAAGTTTTACAGATGTCTCTTTCATAACGGTCGTCTATGGGGAAAATGCTTTTTGGTCGGTGATGGATTTTTTCTGTTGCAGTACCACGAGTAGCCACTGGGACAAATTGGCAGAAATGCTGAGTGTCCAGGTCTCTTAATACACCCATGGTTATAGCCCATGGATGCATTTGCCCCAGTGGCCAACTGTGGTACTGCAATAAAAAAAATTAGGACTTTTTAAACCATGAAGATTTAATATCTGCAAAACTTTCCCAGAGCCTGGAAATACTATTTTGAAGTGCATGACGTCATCTTGGAGTCCATTATCCAGTTTTCATAATACATCCATGATCTAGCTGAGCTCACTTTATTGCGTAAATTTGATGACATAGATCATGATTTTATTATAAGACCTGCTACTTAGAATAATAGTCACCTCATTACCACTGCTGCCTTTTCTAAAGGAAATAGATACAATGATTTTAATGATAAAAGTTAGTGTTATACACAAGAAATAGATGACGTTACTCAACGTTAAAACATGAGTGCAACACATTCATTCTTAAATATAAACTTCCGGAGTCGGTACCAATAGAAAGCTCAATAAATCAAGCAGTCTAAAATATAGGTCAAATATAGCTCGGTGCTATTCTCTGTCATGCTCTGTCAAGTTCCTGGTTCTTATTATAAAGAAGCAGGAACTAAACCTTGATGCACATCACAACCAATCAATGACACAGAAGGAATAGAATAACCAGCGGACAGTGAAAGGTTGCTTGACGGGAATGATGGAAACTGAAATGGGTGTATTTTCATTAATGAGGACAAACTTATCATGCGGTATAAGGTTGGCCTGGCTCTGCAACCCTACTGCTGCTACTTCTAAAGATAGAAATTATATTATAATAACACAAGTTATTTAAAGTCATTTAAAAGAGGCTGAATTAGTAACTAACTTATACATGAATCCAACTCCGTAATTCTAAGATACACATACAGATAAGGAGTTACAGTACAAAGACAACAGAACCAATCAAGTGTTAAGTAATATGTAAGAAACAGTCAAATATCGCTGTGTATTATGCTCTGTCAGTGAGTAATATGGTTAAGGGGTTACTAAAATAAAGAACCAGGAACTGAACCTTGGTACACACACAATCAATGACGAAGAAGAAACTGAATAACCAGTGGACAGTGAAAAGTCCTTTTGGCAGACCATTTCTGCACAAAGAGAAGGAAATCAGCTGATGGGTAACATCCAGTCATATTCACACAAGTGTACAGTCAGCCTTTATAACCTGACGGCGCTCATGCCAACACTGCTTACTGCTGCAGCCCCCTCTACCAAACCAGCCTCCTCCTTCTTACTGTACATACATGTTCAGACTTTTAGTACTTTGACTTTGCTAAGGTCATGTATGTCAACAGCTAGCTACAGTATCTTTTGTATACTGTCGTTCATGTGTTTATTATGCTGCAGGATTAGTGCTCCTTGCAGAGTCCCTTGCTGCTCAGATTTGAGAGCTCCCTCAAAGAGCATAGGCTTTAGTCTTCTGCCCCTGAACATTTTCTCCACTAATGATTAAACGGCATGAAAAAATGGAAAAATACAAAAAGATGCAGCCCCTCATCCTACCTTGTTGGAGGCCATGTCGCTGACAGAGCGGTAGGTCTGGATGGTCTCCAGCTGGTCCAGACACCAGTCCAACTCCTCCATCGTCTCCATTGCCAGCTTCTGGTACGCCTCATCTGTCAACAAGCAGTCGGCACACAGAGACACACAGTCAGAACAGACGGCGCACGTGGAGCCCGAGCGATGCCCAGCCACTCCCAGGCAACATCCACCCACGGGTCCTGCTTGGGTCGCCTGCTGCTGCTGCTGAGGAGGGGGAATTGCTAGAGGTGGGACACGGCTGCAGCGCTCCTTCATCATGAGGAGGTGTAGCTGTGGCGAGCTGGTGGGACTCGCAGCTGTCAGCAGAGTAGAGGGGAGCAAAGCTACTGTAGGACCGGAGCACGCTCTGTCACACACTCAACTTTTCTCTCTGTGCATATGTGTGTGTGTGTGTGTGTGTGTGTGACCCCCCCCTCGACCCTCAATCTGAGGCCCTCGAAGCATTTGCATAAAATCAACCCCCTAGAGCAGGAAACCAGATACCCCACCCCCACCCCTCACCATCGCCACACACAGACGCACTTTACCCCACCTCACAGGAAGCTAATAGACACCTCTAATTGTACACGTAAACACACATAAGCTTTCGTTATGCCAAACCAAACTTTTGTGTTAACTATTAATTCATTTTCAGCTTTCTCTTACACACATACATACACAAATACACACACACATATTTTACACAAACAAGCAACTTTGATTAAGTAACATAATTTAATCCATGTAATCACATCTGATTACTGACACAAACTTGGTAATGGGTCTATCTGTCTCTGGTCTGGTGGGGTCCCACATGACAAAGTTGCAGGATGTTTAATGAGTCTATGCAGAGTTGAGAGCATTTGTCCTTTTGGTTGGCAGCAGAAATGATAACAGCTGCTGTAAAGGCCCGTGTGGTTCAGTTTGTTTTGGAGTATGTACGTAGTACACAACCACAGTTCAGAAACAGATGTAGCCCAGAGACAGAATTACAGGAACTGGTTTGGGTATTAATTTTACCAGAACTGAACAATATTTCCGTAAAGTTTGGCAACTGCCAGGGTGTGTATGCTATTGTGTGATTATGCCTTGTGTTGTTCTTTGTTGTATTGGCTCATGTTCTGTCTTTGTAAAGGTAACTATTACAGTATTAGTATTACAGTATTGCAGTTATTGAATCTAGTTATTGGGCTGCAACTACTGATTATTTTCATTATCAATTAATCTGCCAATTATTTCCTCAGTTAATCAATTAATTGATTAGTCAATAAAATGTCAGACAATAGTGAAAAAAGGTGATGTTTTCAAATGTTGTGTTTTGTCCAACCAACAGTCCAAAACCCAAAAATATTCAGTTTTCTATCACATAAGACAAAGAAAAGAAGTAAATATTCACACTGTGGCATTTTTTCTGGTTAAAAAAAAAAGAAGACCTAATTGATTATCAAAATAGTTGCAGATTAATTTTCTGTTGATCAACTGATGGATAAATTGTCAGCTCTGTTAAATATTAATTTAAATAATTTATAACTACTAATAATTTGTGTTGCTTGTGTTATGCCCCAGCCTAGGGGTAAACTGGTGCACAACATAAAGAAAATGACTCCCCCCTCTTCCCTGCTCCCAAAGATGGTCAGTGCCACAACGGATGCAGTCCAAACATGAATGATTTATTCATATTACAGGGTATATTGGCATCGGGGAGAACACAGCCAAAACAACAAACAAAACAATCTATGGAAACCCAACTAAATTACCTAACCCAAAGAAACAGAAAAAAAGAAATACGGGGATCTTACCTCACTCCCTAACATAAAACAGGAGAAAACAATAGTAGAAACAGAAACAGCTTCTCTCCCCTACAGATACCTGGACTGCTCTTTTAACAATACGTAAAAACAGTAGCTAAACACATTAGCACTAAGATATCGATTTCAATCAAACGGTGCACAGCTCGGCACGGCACAGTCTGGTTGGGAGTCAGGCAAAGAGAAGGAGTGAAGTCGGCCTGGGCGGGTGTCATTTTTGAGAAGATCGTCGGTGCCTCTCTCCCCTTCCTCCAAGACATTTATAGTTCACGTCTCTCCCGAAAAGCCCTCTGCATCGCAGGAAAGAGACTGCAGAGCCTGCGAGCCAGGACTAGCAGACTGAAGGACAGCTTCGTCCATCAGGCTGTCAGGATGCTGAACTCTCTCCCTGCTCTGCCCCCCCTTTTCTCCTGACCCCTGCACACTGACCCACAACACTGAACTCGATCAGCCTCAGGAACTGCACATGCACAACATTAACTTTCACCAGTGTATAAGCTAATTCTATTTGCACTAATATATATTTGCATTGATACTTTGCATGATCCAAACTCACAGATTTACATCTGTCATGGTCCTTATGCCAAGTTTTATTTGTTTTTAAATTGGGTGTTTTATGCTATGCCTTGTTTGCTCTTAGTTGGTTATATTATGTTCTCTTAGCTTGTTGTTTGCACCAAGGGTTTGAGAGTAACGCAATTTCAATCCTCTGTATGTCTTGTACATGCTGTAGAATTGACAATAAAGCTGACTTTGACTTTGACTTTGATTTTAAAGTAGGCGCCATCAGTCTCCCGTCTAATCACCTGCCACCACCTGGATCTGAACATACTAAAAAAACAGAACATTTTGAACAGCACCACCCTCAGGCAGGGAGGGACCACACCATCAAAATCAGTCACTTAACATACACATGACCCAGGGTCACTGCAAGAAATGCAGCATGAAGTGATTGTAGAGCAACAAAAGTAGAACAGAAATAAAATTTTAACATAATCTAATACTACTAAATAACATTAAAGGAGTGTGACCTGATGTTTGGCATGTCACGCTAAAACCCGCATATTTAAGCCAGGATAAAAGGAAATCAGGGTCAAGGAAAGCTGAAGGATAAAAAGAAAAGAAAAAAGTATGTGAAATGTAAATAAAGACCAGAGTAAACAAACGTACAAAGTCCAAGTCTCCAATATCTGTCAGGAAGATGAGCCACAGTTTTATTGTCCACTCGTCTAAACCCCTTTGTTACAGTAAGCATGATTATCAATGTAGTGAGGGACTTTTCCTTTAACATCTAAATGATTATTTACACTACTAGAGTGCCTATGACCAGATATAGAGAAAAACAAGAGAGGGAGTGTGCTGTAACCACTGCCAAAATATTCTTGCGTGAACTAAGACTCAATATTCCAACCCTGTTCCTGTGGTTTAACTGTTTTTCAGAGAACTACAGCTGTATGTCAAGGTTGGAGTGAGGCCTTGTTGGAAAGCAAAGGGGGTGTGTGATGAGGTGGCTGGTGGGACACACACACACATACATTTGTCTGCTGCCCCTGCATTGTGTATACTCCGGGTCTCCTAGCTGCGGAGCACAACATGGCAGCAGGGTGTGCACTGCGGTGACCTTAGCGTGGCCACGTAGAATGTGTCCCCTGCTCTGATCTCCTTGCCATCAAAGACATGAGCCTGTTTGCTCTCCCAAACATGAGAGGCACCTGGCGCTCTGCCCACAGCCTTCCCTCACTCTGATGAGGGGAGTGAGAGAAAAAGAGGGAGAGTGTGTGTGTGTGTGTGTGTGTGTGTGTGTTTAGTTCAGCTCCACAAGCGTCTGATGTCAAAACGGCTTACACTTATTCGAGATGTTACTTCTCCGAATTCCCAACACTTTTGAGGTGGTTTGTGTTTTGGAAGAGCATACAAAAGGTCCTTTTCCCTGTAACAGTTATCTCATTTGAACTTTTTGACTCTGCTTAGACAGAAAGTAACATAAGTGGTCTAAGCTTCTGTATGGATATGTTTATGGACTTACTGTTGACTGAAGATTGGCATTCCTTAAATTGCTCATGAAACCATATCTTTAGCCTGTGCAGTAATGATAAAAAGTCATTCTAACTCTTTTACACTTTTAATGGTCTAACTTCTGTGTGAATGGTGAGGTTGTTTTTGTCATTCTATACTTATTAGGACCAAATGTGCAAGAAATATGAGAGTAAAGTGGTGGGAGATTTTTCGATGAGAAACACAGTTTCAGAAGTAAAAGTTAGATTTCTCCATAGATACAGTCTACGTCATATACACTTCCCACATCAATAAAACAAAGACCCACAATATTGACGACAAAGCAAAACAAGACCGGAAACCTAAACTAAACTAAACATACCATGACAACACACATTTACCCACATATAAAACAAACAAGCTCAACCTCAGCATCTTCATATCTGATCACCTTAAATGAAATTCGTCACATAACTCTTCGAACAGAGTTCATCTCTATCGAGTACACCCACCAATTGAAACTTCAACAACACGATCAGGGTCTTTAGATTTTGACCACTTTATTATCATGTTCCAGGTGTAATTATTGTCCACCTATCATCTTACATTCTAAAAAAAAAACATCCAGTCACAAAGATTAAAATTCCGCACTGCTTACAAAGAGCTTTTTATTGTGCTTTGTAAAAGCCGGATAATACATTCAGCAGTTTAAATCAGTTAACTTTAGATTCTGGGTCAATGTTATATGAATTCACAATCACGGCACAGTGTAAAGGTTTTTGACTTCTAGTAGTCCTTTGGAGCAATTTTCTTATGACTTAGTCCCAGTTTTGTTTGTCTCATGCTTGCAGGTAACGTGACACACATTCCTGCCAATGGTTTCACACTATTCCACTGATCTACAGGTGCTGTTGATGCGCCAAGAAATGCAGTAATGCACCAGCAAAGGCAGGGAAGAAGAAGACCGCAAGCTAGTCTGAATGTAAACAATGCCGGATTCACACTTTTGAAAAATATCAGCACTGCATGTTTTATGAGGAAGGAAATGCATTCAATACTTTTTGTTAGACCTCAATGATACACACAATGTGTTTTGGTTGAGTAACACTGAATGTATACATAACTTGTTTCTTTACCAGAAAATTCCACAGCCTTTAAACCTTTAAGCATTTGAAATCCGCTACAGCTTTGATTTTGCACACGTGGCTGGCTCTAAGCCTGATGGGCACTGTAGTATTTAGAACCATTCACCAAACCAAGCTGACACATGACTTCTCAAGAATTACGTTATAATATTTTATAAAACTGGATTGGGTTACAGTTCAGGGCAGGGGGCTGCTGATGTGATCAACAAAAGGTGCTCACATACTGATGTGTGTAGTGAGGCTGCATCAGGAGTAAAACTAAATTGCTAGATTGATTGCTTTAGCTCTTAACTGAGTTCATGACTTTGATTGATCAAAGTCAAATCGTTTGATCAAAACGCACAAAAATGGGTACAGAGCCTTGTAAATCTGGTTTAGTGAGACAGGACCTCAAATTGGTCACGAGGCCAACTTCTTGTGGGTCCCCACATACTAAATCCATTCTCTAGGTGGTTGCCAGAGCCACTTAACTATGACGCTTGTATAACAGTTTTACTCTGATCCCTGCCCTGCTGGCAAACACAGCCAATACCAGTCTTTACCCCAGTGCTGGACCCAGTTTACCACCAGTCAAATAAAAAAACAGATTTATGTGTTAAGCATTGATGCATTGAACATGAACTATTTCTCAATACTATTTTATAATAGTTACAGAAACCATCAAGTCTAATGTCATTGCTTTAAATACTTCAATTTAGAGGAAGATGGGATGTAAATAACCTTAAAGTAAACACAACCCAGTCTCTGTTTTTGTCCTGCAGCTAAAAGACAGACAAGTCAACAAAAATCAATTAATGCAAGACATGAACATGATCCCCTGTTCTTGAGTTAACCTTAATTGTAACTGAATGATTGTACAATCCCATGACAATGTGTAAAAAAAACAAAAACACATTTTTAGCTCTGTGAGTATTTGCAGTTAATTTGACAGACATTTGCTGTAAGGCAGAAAAGAAAACTAAAGTGGTTTTGTCTTTTTCATTTAATTGAGCCAAAAGGTAACAGGATAATGTAGTCAATTTGATCCTAGAATCTGATAATAGGTAAACATCAGCAGGGTCAAAGGGTGAGACAAGTTGTATTATAGACAAGATTATTGAAACAATAGAAATGCCTGTTAAAGGGTGATCAAAACTAAAAAGATTAGTCTCAAAATTGAAAACCAGAATGAGGAATTTCTTTGTTTTTTGTTTTGTTTTTTATCCTAACTAATCTATATAGTTTTCATTTTTTACAAAACCCCAGCATATCATTATTTTTGAAAACTTACAACTTTCTCTGAGGCAGATTGCTTTCATACTGTTGCTTTATGCCTCACAACACTTGCTCTGCATAATTCATCCAATGTTTCTGCTTATAAAAGAAAATGTGCATTTAGGAACGACCTGATTATTACGAATGAATACATGCTTTTATATTCTGACTTGTTTTAAGAGAGGAAGCATGCATTTTAGCTGCATACCAGCAATTACTTTAGTTACAGCAGTCTGCACTGTGTACTCTCATGGCCTCAGATGGACTAAGGGAAACAGCATTCAAAAGCCACACACACACACACACTCTAAGACCACAATGTAAGAGGGGATTTCCACTGCCTCCACCCCGACACAAGGACCTTTCTGATCAGCACTCAGACCTACAGTGTCTGTCCCACAGGGGCAGACAGGAAAACACACAGATGTACAATCCAGTCACACACGCACACACACGCACGGCAGTGTACTGTACATATACACCAACTTAAATGTCACATTACGGCACTCGCACACAAATATGTACTTTCCAGCTGAGGGAGGCAGGGCCAACAGGCTGCAGAGGCAGGGAGGGTTAGGAGGGATAGGAGGTCAGCTCTCTCTCTGTCTCTCTCTAGATTCAATATTCAGTTTAGTTCAGTTCAGTAAGCCTCGCTGACATGTTAAGTTACAGTATTTCCTTTCCATTAACAACTAAAAATAAAACAAACACATTGTCGACGCAGACCTGAAACCCTTCAGTAATAACATTAAAGAATATGACTTAATATATACAGGGGTGAGAGGAGGTGGTGGTGGGCAAAAAAAATAAAGGCATCAATCTACAATATCAGAACATAATGAAATCAAAAACAAGAACATAAAATATGACCTTGACCTTTAATGGTGTTTCTAAATGTCTGCTGCTCTTTCACTGACACAGGACTTTATGGGAGACTTCTTATTCTTTGCAGCAGGTGCACACACACCCAAAGCCATACAACTACATATACAGCGCATGTTGCTATCAGATTATTTAAGGACAAGTGAGCCCAGGGGACGTCAGGCCAGAGGAGTTGAAGCTGTGTGTGTGTGTGTGTGTGTGTGTGAGTATATATGAGTATATATGAGTATGAGACAGCTGCATCTGTCATCCTCTCGTGGGGATAGTCAGTTTCCTGCCTGTGATGTGATGCTTAGATTAGAGCAGGAGGGCTGCAACACATTACAAGCAGCCAAAATCTATATGGCATTGGGGAGGTTAAATCATCAGCAGAGATTACCTACAGGCACACATACACACACACATGCGCACAAACACACACACATAAACACACAGGATAAGGGGTCAGCAGGGGACAATCTCTTTCCTCTCATACCAATTTCTGCTTTGAATTTATTGACCAAGCATTCATCATGTGAACATGTAGGTTTTGAAGGGTGACGTGCCACATTTCCAGTGAACCGGCGTAAACAGACCACACACACACAAAGAGAAACCAACTTTGACGTAGGCCGATTGGCACCAGCGTCAGGTTCCTGAATGAGAGAGACAGAGAGAGAGGGGGGGAGCCATTCTTTAGTGGCATCTCTTGCTTTACAAGAAACAGAGAACGAGTTGCTCTGAAACCCTCCAGAGGGCGGGGGGGTTACACAACGCTTCCTATCAAAGACCAGAGATGGTATGGTGAGGCAGTGGGCTGTAGCGCTGCTCTTCCACTTCTTATGAGCCGAACTATGACTTAACATGCACAGCATTTCAAAATCCATTATTGACAAGTATTGTGAAAAGAGGGAAGAAGGGTGCTGGTGGAGTTTGTGGTTTAAGGAGCATGTTATGTGGCCCTGAAACGTTTGTTGATTGAAACTCTTCTGTGAACCCGAGTTCTAAGAAGTGACAAAAATGACATCATGAGTCTGTGTTTCGTTAGAGTTCATTTATCTGATTTACAGGGAGACGGAACACAAATAAGGTTTTATTAGATGGTATCAGGATTTTGTTGCCCTGTGGTTGTGAATTATAAACAGAAGGGAGAGAAATAATGAGTGGACATTCTGTTGCAATGGAGGATTTGCACATGCCTCACCACTTGTGAATTTGCAGCAAACTTTCAATGGAGCCTAAATGGGTAAACATATCGCTCTGGGATGCAGTATCGGTAAAACATACTGGCGCCTGTTTCATGTGGTGACCCTCCAGAAGCAGCACTGTGACACATTTTGGACACTGACTCACAGATCATGAATTCTGATGTGTTGTAATGTGGCGATTAGGCTCAAGCAGAACTGCTTCAAGTACATGTATTCAAACTCGTCTCTGTTGTGTCTAAGCTACAAGTTTGTATATTTGCTGTCTGTCTCTAATGCAAAGACAGAGATGGGAAACAAAGCTTTCATGTTTTCTGCTGCAGCCACTTAGAAGAGTCTGCAGAAGAAAATTAAATTGAGGAAGCTGGAATTCTACAGTATATAACTTCATTTTGTATTCATCTCTGTTCTTAGCCCTTTTCGACCTTTTTCAGTGTTGCTGTGCGTTTTAGTATTGTTTTGTCTATTTGACTAAGTTTGTTTTGTCTACATTTTTTTTATGATGCTGTCTTGGCCTGGTCTCCCTTGGAGGTCACCAGCCTCAAAATTACTTATCTGGTTAAAGGAATATGTTTGACATTTTGGTAAATACGCTCCTTTCACTCTCATGTATGTGCATTAAATGTGGAACTAGAACCGGGAGTTAGCTTAGCTTAGTGTAATGACTGGAAATGGGAAACAGCTAGCCTGGCCCTGTCTCAAGTCAAAAAAACACGCTTACCAGCACCTATAAAGCTCACTCATTAACACATTGTATCTCGTATATTTAATCCATGCACAAAAAGAAAACAACAACTTAACATTTCTGTTGTTGATTAGCGGGCTATTAACGGTGCATCTAACTCAACAAAAAAAGAGAATAAACATTTATTCTCTTTTTTCCCAAAATGTTGGACTTTTCCTTTAAATGAAGGTTAAATACATTTAAAACATGAGATTGGAAAATAGAGATGAATTGAAATTGTGATGACGGCACTCAGCACGAAATGTTTGCTAGGCTGTTTGCAGGTGAGCTTGTGATCTTGGTGTTGTTAAACGTGTCGTTTCTGGTGTAGCAACAGGGGGCATGCATGTAGAACATTGCAATTTGACTTGGTAGAATAACAATCAAGCAGATTCACATTCATGTGACTTCCAGTCTGACTTGTGGCTCTTCTGCTTGTATTCATATAATGAAGTCAAGTCTGACCACAAAACTTCTAACAAAAAGTGCTTTCACTGGGTCACATGTAACAAACATGCATGTGTGTGCTTCTGTGTCTGTTAGACCCCCTTTGGTTGTTGCTTATGGTGGACAGTGATACCAGATCCCTTACAGAATCCTTGGAATAACAGCGAAAAAAGGCTCAAACTGTTAATCAAACTGCCTAAACCCAGGTAGAGTGAGAAAACTGAAAGTTCTCAGGTTGTAAGAACTTTATTTTAGAAGTATTCTTGCTGGGATAGTACAGGAGTTCATGAGGATGTAAGCCCGCAACATTTTGGATGTGACTCTTAAGCCCCATTTGAACAGGATTTATTCTTCTTGAGAAGGTCGGGTGATTTTACATTATGTGCCCATGCGTTTATCTGTGATTTGAATCCTGCCTGGAGTGCATTTGTGTGTGGTTTTTCTCCCCCAGTATTAATTTCAGTTCCAAATAGCTGTTGTGTTTTGGTGTACTCGTTGGTCTTCTATTCATTTAAGTCCCATCAAGACAGACATTTTGTAATTTTTTATACTATCTTTGAGTTTTTGTGCACAAAGTAGAGCTGTAACTAGTGGTTATTTTCATTATAGATTAATCATTTTCTCAATTCACTGATTATCTGTCAGAAAACTGAAAAATTCCTGTCACAGGTTCCTAAAGCCCAAGGTGAGGTCTTCACGTTTTGTTTTGTCCGACCCACAGTCCAAAGATATTATTCAGTTTACATAGAAAACACAGAAAAGCAGAAAATTCTAACTATTGAAAAGGTAGAACCAATGAATGATTGCCATTTTTGCTTGAACAACATGACTTAAACAATTAATTGATTATCAAAATATTTGCCGATTTATTTTGTGCCCATTGACTAATTTATGAGCACAAAGAGCCGCATTTCTTGTTACTGACACTGAGAATGAAGAATCTAAATTCTGTGTAATATGTTTGGGAAAATGCTGTGACCGTGGGAATTTTGCAGGCTACTTCCTGTAATTTGGAAATGGCTGAAATGTAATCCGTAATGATGCATTTAGTTACTGAGGAG
This sequence comes from Macquaria australasica, assembly GCA_005408345.1. Lineage (NCBI taxonomy): Eukaryota > Metazoa > Chordata > Actinopteri > Centrarchiformes > Percichthyidae > Macquaria > Macquaria australasica. Next base: position 1,205,859 of record SEMN01000016.1, read on the forward strand.
CAATATTTTAGTACCCGATATTAATCCAGTCCAAATGGGGCTCCATCTCATTTGACTTAACTGGAGAAAAAACATAGCAATTTTTTTCCACCAAGTCATGCCTTTCACAGTAGACTGTGGATACTTCTTGCACACATACACATATGATTCACACGTGCACTTTATTCACACACAGGGAGATACAGTGTGATTTACGCATGTGGGCAGGGAATGTGAGGAGCATAACGTGAGGAGTGAACTGAGCTCAGAAACAGTCTGACATCACATGGCCTGAAGGTTCAACGAGGCACGAGGCGCCTGCCTCAGTCTTACATACACTATTCACTGCTATCTGACTGGTCGTCATGTTGTGGTGTAATAATCTTCAATGTTTTGATTCTACATCTCTCTCACTCTCTCTGATAAAACAGACAGACGTCAGTGAGGCTGTTTGGCCGTCCTATCAGCAACTCTGCTCAGAGGACCTGTGAGTATAACACCGCCCTGTCCTTGAGCTGCACTCTCCCTCGCTCTCTCTATCTGTTTTGACTCCCACTCTCAGAAACTCACATATTCTTTCCCTCCCCGTTCGCTCCTTCTCACCACAGTGTCTCTCGCGCTCTTACTCTCAGCTTCTATGCACTCGAACGTGTACACGCACAAACACGTACACACCAACACACAGCAACAGACCAGGCTTTGTCTGTGTTACCTGAGGTGAACTCCCACATTGGGAGCAACAGAACTGACTGGGCTGAATGGGCCTCATTGTCACGCTGACTGGCATTTGCCCCTCAGGTTGATTAGCATGGATTAAAGGAGCCATGAACCCAGTTAGCCAAACTTCTGTCGCTGTTGATGCTTTTTTTTTTTTTTTTTTCTTTAGGTTTCAAAGCAGCGTCTAGAGTTACGATTACAGAGGCTTACTGTTGGTGCATGGGGTGGATCTGATGTCAGGAGTGAGGACAGGTTTCTAAAATCATCAGGAAAACTTTTACATAATCAGAATGGGCAGGCATGCAGCCGGAGGAGAGAGAGGGGGATAAGGGATATTTAGGGTGAATACATGGGATATGATTCTGTGGTAATAAGGTGACTTGATATGCTCCTTGAGAAGATGAGGTCTCAGCTTACCAATGAGTAAGCTGGACCTAACAATGTATGAATTATGTAATATTAGGAGTTTTGAGTACTGGATTGCTAGATGGAATATTTTATCTCATATGATCCCATGAGACACAGTGCTTTACTCTCATGTCATACACATGTCACAAGATGGGTCAAAGAGCAGGGGGGGTGGGGGATCGAGGAGCGGCCCCTCAGACACACAGAACAGTTTTAGTGTTTTGCCCAAGGAGATGTCAACAAGGAGTCCCTTATGGATTCTGTCATCCTAGGTAGTGAGGCCATTAAATGTAGTGTTAATGTGAAAGAAATATAAGTAGAGTAATGGTCCCTGTTGTAGTTATAAATTAGACAAATCAGGTGTTTAGGCTACCCAACTTTTTCTGCAGCTTCGATCATTCGATGTTGAAAATATGGAAGGCGCAGCAGCTTCTTTGAGCTTTCTAAACCAGGGCTCAGATCACTTTTATAGGTTTTCTTTCCAGTAATGAGGAAGTACCACAGTGGGCTGATATGCAACTAGACGGGCTTGGTTCATGTGTCATGCTTCTTCTGTTTCTTGGCTTTGGTATCTGAATAACATTTTATGGAGGCCAGGCAAGAAATCATTTTGGGCCCAACACTTTTCCAGCTGTTGTTGAACTGTTGTCAAGAAAAACATGACTGTCTTATTAACATTATCTTGACTGTATTTAGTGCGCAGGCCTTGAAACGGAGCCAAGCCAGGCTGGTCCAGGTCGGGACGGAGCAGACTTGATGAGCAGAGCGGGGAAAGGCACCAGAGGGGTTCTATGACGAGGGGGTTTGCGTGCAACGAAGGATCAGTGTCTCCAGTAACATATGAAGACCAGCTGAGACAAACCTCAAATGACCTCTTAACAGCATGCCTTCTTTTGATGGGTAAGCATGGTGTGTGTGTGTTTTTGTGTTTTTGTGTGTGTGTATCCCAGACCACATAACACAATCAAATTGAGCCAATAACGACTATTGGCACTGGTGAGCATGCAAAACAAGATTGATTGTGTTTGTCCATATTGGCTAAATCAAACTTCCTGATTGAATCAAGATTAAATACAAGTTCCCCCTAAATAGGCATGTGGCATTCATGGCTTAGCAGTGGTTTCAGAAAAAAACAAAGATATCTGGATCCTACATCTGCCAAGAAATCAGCATTACCACAGAGTAATGATAACCAAACCATGATTTGGATGTTTTGTTTCTTTGTTGATAATAATCAGGAGGATTTTAATTGAAGTAGAGTATTTTATCATTGAAATTATTTTGAAAAGGCAGATTTCTGTCCTTTTCACACAAAGACAGGGGTGGTGATGGTGGTGTTTTTTGGTGGTGGTGGTGGAGGGTTGGGGGGGTGGGGTGGGGGGGGGGGGGTACCAAATGCTTCCCAAATACCCAAACAAAAGAGCCGGTCTGTGAAGCACAGAGCGTTTGAATCCATCTGCGCTGAGCTGAACAGGCCTGCTGGCAAGGGAATACTTCAGGGGAAGGGCAGCCGTCTACTTTATGACTGTGCTGACGTCAATGGCATAATTCAAATACTTGCAGAGTGCATGCTTCCAGCTTTCTGAACCTGCTCTCTCTCTCTCTCTGTGTGCCAGGCCGCAGCTAAAACCCGACGTGGAATTGGACTCCAGTAAAACAAAATAACAAAACAACAATTGGAGTGATGTCATGTCAGGCTGAAATAGCACAAAAACCACATGGTATTCATTTGCTGGCCCTTCAGTCGCCATAAAGGCGAGTAACAGATTGACAAGTCTGTTATTCGATGAATATTTGCTTACAGAGAGTGAAATAGTACTTAGGTGCAGGCCTTTGAAATAGTCGAGGAAAAAGTAGTCCCATTAGCAAGAAGTGTGTACATGTATTCATAGTTTTTATAAGTGAAAAAGGAAGAAGGAAACCAAAATTAAATCAATTAAACCCCTTACTATGAAGAGCTATTCTCTTTTACTGAAAAAGGGAAGTGACACTGATTTCGTGGTGTGAAGTGATGTGTGTGTTGTTGGCATTATAGTATGAAAGTTTTTCAGTGGCTGGCCTACAAACATGTACAGTATTTAGAGCTGACACATTAGTTATTAACTAACTACTTTGATAATTGATTAACTGTAAATAATTTTTCAAACAGAAATGTCAAACGTGTCTCTGATTCCAGCTTCTCAAAAACAAAGATTTTCTCTTTTTTATGACACTGTGAATTTAATACTTTTGGGGATTGGACTGATAATTGGACAGAATAAGTTATTTGAGGTTGCCACCCTGGAGCTCGAGCATTTTTCACTTTTTTGACATTTTGTAGACCAAGAAATTAATCAATTAATTGAGAAAATAACCGGTAGATTAATCGATACAGTCGCAGCCTCACATACTGCATAATCTGTAGTATAGAAACTAAGTGTAGTTCATTTTGTAAGTGACTGCAAATTTCCTAGAAACACAGGGACACGATTAACTAACAGATTAGCAAAAGAAGAATAGAAGATAATAACAATAAGAATATTTGATGGCTATTTTGGGGCCCTGCTCAGTGAGCCCCTTGAAGGCTCTTGCCTCAGACTGTTTTGCTCTTGATCAGACGTGGAAGGATTGTTTTCCAGGGTTTGAATGATATCATGACTTACATTGTGGGGTAAGTGTGGATGACATAATTGGATGGAGCCGTCGATGACTGCAGACAGACTGACACAGTTTGCTCTCGCAAAAGTGAGAAAAATTGAACTGTACCGAAAAAAAGTTTATACCTGTAGTCTAAATCTTTTTTTTTTTTTTTTTGCAAGGTAGCTACTGCATCAAATGCGATAAAGCATTTGCAATAATTAGCTACTACCTGAAATCACAAAAACCCCATTACGATACATCTGCCATTTTAACATTCTTAAGTGCTCTGTCATAACTCTATGTGGTGCACGATTACAGCAGTTTTCCTCTGACATGAAGTTTAATTTGTTGGCTTGCAAAGCAGGTATAAACGAAGGCAAGAAGTTGCATTTAATCAACAACTACCATCTATTTTTTATAAAACTCATGACCTGAACTGACACTTGTGCTCTTTAGGTTTCTTGTTGACCTCGAGCTGAGTCAACCAATCTCACTGAGAGGTCACAGAGATACTGCTGGAAGGTTTGTTTACAAGCTGCAAAATGCAACAGACCTGCCATTTCAGGGCCAAGACAATTTTGGGAAAAGGCTGACAACGTGTTCTCTCATTTCCAGTGAGCGCTATCAATTTATAGAAGAATGACGTTAATTTTGAAATGATTATTTATTTTCACTCTGTCTTAGTAGAGAATTGATAAAGAGCCACATCAACAAGTAGAATCAAATTTGAAGTGGAATAACGGATAACATCCTGATGACTCAACCAACCCTTTCATCAAGCCTCTAGATATACAAGCATATACACACACACACACACACACACACACACACACACACACACACACACACACACACACACACACACACACACACACACACTCTCACTCTTCCATACAAGCAAGTGGGTCTTTTCCCAAAACTCAGCTCTGGATCTCCCTTGGCTGGGAGCCACGGGAGTCTGTGCCAACGGGTATAGAGAGGTTCGAGTAGGGTAAATACTTGGCACTGCAGATTTTTATGACACTGGATACTTGTAAAGCAGGGGGCCAGGCCTGTCGTTTCTGGCCACTGGGATTACCTTCAATTAAACCATGAACTCACCACTGCCACAATACAAGCTTATGTCTGACTTTTAAAAAACTTCTTTGGAAATAGATAAGACACAAAGAGAGTACTTGTGATGGTCACTCAATTCCTCCTTCTTGTTCAGTGAGACCCCAGTTGGCCCCGATGGTTGTGCCAGCTATTCTGAAACCCCTCAAGATGTCAGTCACTCTGTATGGAAACCTCCAACCCTCGTTAACCCTCTTAGGACACCTGACTGACACTCAAGCGTTGGAGGGCAGGGGGACGCTGAAATGTGACCTAATGCTGTACAAGGCATGGCAATCAGCTGGCACCTTCCTCTGTCTTATTTGAGACGACATGGCTGTTGACACACACACAAATACAACCCTGTTTGTAGCAACATGCATAACATAGGCACATGTGCAGAGATAATTTATGTTTTAAAGGAAATTTCTGTACTAACCAAAATAATTTGTAAGATCCAGAAACAAGATTTAAGTAAGTCCAAGGCAACAAACATAAGCAGTCAGACAGACAGGTTGTAAATAAGCCAACAGTTTAGCTAATATAACTTTTATCTTAAACACTTTATTTTGAGGTAAAACCGAAAGCGAGCACACTGGTAATGTCAGTAATAACCCCTCATTACACAGGAAAACTGCAACAAGTACAAGTCAAAGCCACGAAGTTGGTCTGTAAACTGTGATGGATGTTTATAATATGTTTATGGTCAGTTCAGGTAATAATTTTACCATTCCTCTTTGTTTTCCAAATAAGTTTGACTATCAGGGTTGTTTAAAACCCATATCATCTGACTGTTCATGTTTCTTGCCATGTTGGAGGCTTTTTTTTGTTTTTTTGCGATGCATTCCATTACATTACAAAGCAATTACAAAACGCTATACTAAATAACCAAATGATGCCGGTTAGGTTAGCTTAATTGGATTTTTCCCTCTCAATCTAAACTGCATGATTATCGCTAACTCTGAAATACATTTTTCCATGTGTGCAGATTTGGATAAAACAAAGGCTTGGTGATTAAGTTTAATATATTGTTTGACCCCTTAAACTGTTATTTTGTAAGTTATGTTACAGCTCATGATGCTACAGCAACTTCATGTTCTTGATTGGATCATGCAAAAGATGTTTCCTAGCAACCAATTGACACATTACTAAAGTCTTAACTAGCTTAGACATTTCTTAACTTTTATTATTATTATTTTATAGATTTAGTAAATCACTCGAATTAAACCAGCTAGTAGTAAGGTTAGGGTTTCACACAAAATTAGTGATGGATTTACGAATAGCTGGTGCAATCCTGTCCAGGGTTCAAGCTTATGTAACATCAGGTTAATGTCATGGCATCATGAATGCACGAGGAAAGATAGATGCATATGTATTGTGTACATTTATGGCAATCAAACACGAGAGGCCATTTCATTGACACTGTCGAACTTTGATCACGCACATATCTGTAACAGAGAGGTCCAAAGGACAAAGAGAGTACATGAGTGGCATTGACATATAAGCATGTCTTTCCATCACAATGTGGTAATGAGCTAAGCTCTTATGCAACACATTTCCAGTGTACAAATAGGCTTACACATCCCTCCCTACCTTTCTCTCCCTCTCCCCATCTCTCTCTCTCTCTCTCTCTCTCTTTCTCTCTGTGAGGGTCTGAGCAGACGCCAACTCATCAATCACCAACTTCAAAGAAAAGACAAAAAAAAAAACAAATTCCTGGAAAGGAGCAAAGGACAGAAGAGTGCACACCACAAATGAACATCTGTTAAGATGCTGGGCATGATCATCTTTGGATTGGTCTCCCACGTCCCTTCTTTATCTCCCCTCTGCCTCCAGCACTGATGTTGAAGAGGTTTAACAGAGTATTTCCTTTAGAGAAGCAACGATTAGTCGATTAGTCAATTGACAGAAAATGAATCGGCAACTATGTTCGATTAATCATTTGACATTTTTTGAGCAAAAATACCAAAAAGCTGTGGTTGCAGCTTCTTCAGTGTGACCATTTGCTGTTTTTTTTCTGTTTTACATTGTATCCTGAACGATGAATATCTGTACTGAATTTCATGGCATCCAATAATGTGGAGGCAATTTACTCTGGACCAAAGTGTTAGATAGGTGAACAGACAGATAATGCTGTCCCCTCAACCTCACCAGCATCACTAAAAATCCTAGCATCACGTTTTGTCTATTACGTCTCTGTTACTCTGTGTCCGTCTACTAAAATCCATTAGTGCAGGCTCTCAACATCCAGAGGCCTGTACTACAAAGCAGCATTTGGTGTTAGCGAGGTAACTTCAGATTTAATTCTGGGTTTTCAGGGTTACGACGGTGGTTCACTTCTGACTGGGATAAATCGCCATGGTAACTTATGCAGCACACCTAACCTGCTCCGGAGCAGGTTATGTTGGATAACAGATCAACGCGTATAAAAGCACCGCCTACTGAGCAATCATTTCTTTTGAAAAATGCCATCACCAATAGAAAAGAAGTGGAGCTCGGTACGCAGATAGTGAGAGGGGCTCTTTTTATATGAGAGATAGTTTCTCGTCGGGTGGACTGACTTTTCTGTGTCAGCTTCTTGCAAGAAATGTCAAAGCCATTTCATTGTGCTTTTGTATTCCGATATCCTACAACAGAGATTGATTGAAACACTAAAGCCTTGTACTTGTTATACTTATAAAATATGAATGTAAGCCTACTTCCTGCTTTGAATTATGTTTTTATATTTAGCTGGGGTTGCAGCTGAAAGAATCAGGCAAAGTTTGTCATACACGCCATAAAAATACATCTAAGCAACACGTGAATTTAATGGAGTACACAAATGTAATTATAGTCAGATCTACTCGTGCCTTAGTGATGAGGCAGTGATATTATAAACCTGTTAATTAACGCATTCACACAGTCGGCGATTTTTTGCCAGCTGTCCTTCCTGCATTTGGCAGCTGCAGCTCTGTTGCTTCTAGCCTGGATGATGTGTTTAACTTCTTTGTATTTGTCTAATATTATAGTTTGCTCTTTGTTGGTAAAATATGCCTTTCTGCTGCCAGTACACTTGTCATGTTTGCGATTGGTCATATTCTGCCAACACCGTCCCTTTTATGAGAATGCACTCATGGCCAGATTGGGAAACCCTGGGTTGATTTACCGAGTAGATAACCAGCGTCATGTGACCGCTTAGCGTGATCGCGGTTTTTAGGCTTAGTGAAGCCAGAAAACGAAAAGATATCCTGGGTATGCTGAACTTGCTTTGTAGTACAGGCCTCTGGTCTCCAAACAGGGCCAAAACATCTTAATTAATTTAGTTGACTTTATCTAGTCCCTTTTAAAAACTAAATTTCTTTACACAAATCCTGTGGGTGTCAACACACCTTCAATGGATATAATAGATATTCTATCACAATGCAAAACACTTGACCAACAAATAAAATCTTTCATAATTTTCAGTGAGATAATTCTCTACACTGGTTTCATCTTTGGTCAATGCACTAATGTCTGGCCAGAATTTAAAAGTCTGAAAACAAATGTTCTGTGTCTTTGTGTACACAGACAGTGGGATGCAATTAAGAGCATCTGTGAACAAGTCAAACTGACAAAGTCTAGAGCCGTGACCACAACTCCCTCAGCTCACTTGTTCTTCATGTGGAAAACAGAAACCTTCATTTTCACTCCAGCCTGGTCTCCACAACAAGTAAAAACAAGCTTTTTTTTAAATCTCCACTGACAGACAAGTGATATGGCCTAAGTTGTGAGTAAGTGGACTGATATTGCGGTGACTTTACACTGTTACGCATTCACAGACAAACGCTTACTGTAACCTGTATGATACAGAAGCTCCGGTAGAAAATATTATTGATGACGTCACCTTGTCTCCAAGAATCAGATCATATAAACAACAGCTAGATCTGAGCAGAGCAGAAGAGCAGGCGGTTTGGAGGAGGGCCGTGATATTCCTCACCTCAGAGAGCAAACATACAGCTACCCACATCTGTCACACAGTGTACACACACACACACACACACACACACACTGATGGCAGGCTCTCACTTACATACACGGGTAGACTCACAACTTCACCTGATGATGCAAGGTGGCAGTTGGGCAAACAAGGATTCAGTAACACACACACACACTTGTGGACTTGAACACACAGTGGGACGTGCATTTGTCAAAGTAGCCAGGCTTGTATACACATTACATTTAAAAGTGGCGAGTCAGTGTTATTGGCAGGGAATAGTGAAAGAGAGAGCGAGGAAAGTTTGATGGCTTTTGTGGTTTAATACTGGGCCGTGGTTCCCGCTCTTCTTCTGAACTCTGTTCATGTTTCCCGGGTATTTTTCTGTGTGTGACACATAGTGGGGATGATGATGATGATGTTTGGACAGGCAGTGTGTGGCTGCCCGGAAGGATTACGATGGATGGAAATAAAGGGAAAGTAGCCAACTCTCTCGTCATCTCATTCTCTTTCTCAGGCATGTGCCACAGTCCTCTGCATATACATTTTACTGGTCAAGCCATCAATGAAAAACAAGTCCTCCAAACTAAACGATGCTAAAGAAGGGGCTGTCAGTGCCTTCCAAAACCATTATAAATTAATGATATTGGCTCAAACTGAATGCTATAATTAAGGTTTGATTAGGCTTAGGTACAAAAAGTACTTGGTTAAGGTCAGAGAAAGATCATGTTTTGGGTTAAAAGAGCTACTTGATTAATGTTAGGAAATGATTGTGGTCATGGTAAAAAGAAACCAGTGTTGATTATTGGTAGGAAACAGGATGCCAACAGCGGTCAAAGTCCCAGGCTTTACTGAACCTTGTCCTGTTATAACAACATCACATTAGAGTACTTCGGCCTTTGCTTCTGAGACACATAAGTACTTTTCACTGCCACAAAGCTTTTGTCAGGTAAACATAGGTCGTTTTAGGGATTTATAAAAATTACCAGTGTTATTGTTTTGTTTTGTTTTTTAATAATCCGGTTTCCCCGATACCAATGTTAAAGCTAACTGTGGTAAATGCTTCATCGAGATCTCATTGTGGGGCAAAGTAGCAACAATAAATCATCATTCTAGTCATTCTACAACGCTGCAGCTCTGGCCTTCCCAAAGTAAAGTATGAATAATGACAAAAAGAGGGTTTAGGGACAAATGAAAGTGGTTTTTCCAGGATTATCTATGCTAGATTTATGACATTAAACTTTTATTATAATTCTGTGTAATGGAAATCTTGAGTTATTAAAAAAAATCAAACAATGTTTGTCAGTGCGCAGTACTGTCTGGGTGTGTAACCACATCCAAGTTTAGCATGACAGCCTCATGCACTTATCTCAAGGTCAAGTGGTGGGAGGAATTTAGTATCCGTCTGACAGAAGATGAGCTCCAGTTTTATTAATGGAAAATGAGAAGCAGCATTCACTTTTACAGTATAGAATAAACTACAACTCATAACCTTCGCTTATTCATTTTTGTGCTCTTTTTAAAACTAAATATTGTATAAAACCATCAAGTTACAATTTTAGACCAAAACAGATACAATTCTTTAGAAATACTGTTCAGAAATCCTGTAACTCTACTCATATGAATATCTGGTATTAACTATAAATGATAAAAGAAAACTAAGAAAAGAAAACATTAATACAACTGAAACTGTCATCCTTAGTTTATATTCTTGACTGAAGGACCTTTAATAAATATATTTAATAAATGGAGAGCTGTAAATATGCTACATTTGAAGATATTTTATGTTTTTTAGGCACTTCTTAAAATCTTACTTTCTGTGTTCCAAACATGCTGAAAGGACAGTAATTTTTGATTCATACAGAAATAAAACAACAGCAGCAGCAGCTAAGTTTAGCTCAAACATGTATGATGTGAAGCATGGATTACATGAATTGTCTGGATTTCCTGAAGTGGTTGGCTGTTCTGCGGTCAGTGGCAATAATGTGCAGGAAAGACTGTGAGCCAGATTGAAAGTAATAAAGGCATTTAGCCTGCACCAGAGTCTTTTGGAGCCAACAGTAGTCTACTATTCAATTCTGCAAGTGTGTTTTTGGCGCTTGCAGAGCCAAAAAAATGTTCTGTTCACTGTACACCACAAAGTCCCAAATTCTTAGGAACCACTTCTTCATAAGAAAGTAGTTCCACTGAAAACTGTTTATCCAGAATGACACAGATTATCCAGAGAAATTGGGTCATTGTTTCTCATAAGACTTGTGGCTGTTGGCAAAACAATCCCACCACCAGGTCCATTCAGCTGTTCTGGACCTTTCGATCGTATCACACAACCTTCCTCGCATGCGAGTTGGCTCTAAGTAGCTGTTCTTTGCTGCCGTTTCATAATTTCTCAATGATGTGTGTAAACGAAACTAAAACTTATTTTCATGGGTAGATACCACCAGAGGTAAGTGAGAAAATATGTTTTTGTGATTTGGTTGAACTGGACCTTTAAGTTGTATGCTATAAAAAAAAAATCTTATAGTGCTAGTATGATAGTGTCATCACTATACAATCAACAACACAGACTGATGCTGAATTAAAAGGGAAAACACGTTGTGGTTATGATCAAAACATAACGTGACCAAAATTTTATATGTCAAATTAACCCTCCCAATGTATGTGCTCTGGGGTGAACAGTGACAGGGAGGGAGAAATGAACAAACGCAAAGCTTTGTTTGATCAGGATCCTCATAATGAGGCTATCGACATGGCTAGGTGACCTGATGTCACCTTGTACACAGAAACACACACACACACACACACACATATAGGACAGTATAAACAGGAAAGAGACAGACAATAGCAAGCAGCTTTGTGGAGCTCTGTCTGTTGAGAAAAGCATTAGAGTGTTACTGATGAAGATCTACAGACACACACAGCCAGACATTAAGAACTGGTTCATAGGTACAATACACACATTCCTATGTAGAGCAAACACTGGAGGTCCGTCTTTTTCTCAGAGAGAGAGAGAGAGTGAAGGTAAACAGTCTTATCTGGAGTCACCAAGAACAGAGTCTTCTCTCTCCACTGATTTCTCTGTCGATACACAGTACAAAAGCAGTTTCTATTTGACCAGGGGAACACCTTGCATAATCCAACACAAGATACACCACTTAGCGCTTCAGCTGTTTAAACTGTGGCTATGAGGTGTTTACACAGGTATAAAAAGGTCACTGTCGGTGTGTGCTAGGTCAACATCATGCACATTTTGTACTGTACTGGATGTGCTGAATTGAACTATACATCTGATTGACAATGAATCATAAGAGAGAAACCTGAAAGCCCAAGTACATCACTTTCCCTGTTTCCTCCTTTCTTCCTTCCATGTAATTACACTGTTGAAGTCTCATCTGAATGTTTATAATCTCATCTCTCATGTACATTGTTCTCCTAACATTGGAGTTATTTTTGAGTACACTGAATGTACTGGACTATCCACACATTAAAAATGTTTCTTTAAGCATTGAAACAAGATAACAGGGATGTAAAGTCTCAACTGATTTTAACCATAAATATTGTAAACATAAGAACAACAACAAAAGCCCATAACATTAAAAAAAAGGTAGTTTTACTATCTTAGTAAAACACTGTACAATGATTTATGTGCAAAAAGGAAGTAAAACCTAAACCCTACATCACTGGATTTCCCCTTAGGTCTAAAATTAAGTTAAAGATTTCACCAAGTCAGCTGTTGAAGGGAGAGACCCCTAAACAAAAACACCTCTACCTCATAGATTTATATTTAAGGAAATAAAAACTTAATTTCAACATCTCTCTATACAACATACTGTGGACTGAAACCTGAATGTTGGCGAAAATAGCAGCTGTGATGTATCAAGCTGTGTTAATGTGATGCAAGTCTGTCTGTGCTCACTGGGTATGTACAGTGTCAGGTACTCTGTACTAAAATTGTTATTAAATAGACACTGGGCATTATGTGGACAAACTATTATTAGGACTTGCTTTACAGTCTCTGATCAAGTCTACACACTGGCACTTTGTTTAAACAAGTTTGTTTAACATTAAATAAATCCGAAAAGCAGATCTCAATCAAGAATGGTTGTGTAGAGCCAGGTTTTAGACCATTCTGTGAAACCAGCCAGCAAGGTCATAGATGAGTTGTGAATGGAGTAATGACAGTGTTTTCATGCTGGGGTTTGTGACGCAGGTCAGGCCCTGTCTGCTCTTTGTCTCCCTGTCACGCCAAAGGAACTCATTTGTTCCCAGAGAAAGATGGATGAACTGTTGTAGAAAAAGAGCCTGCGGGGGGTGTCTAAACACCTGGGGGAGTGTGTATGTCTGTATATATGTGTGTGTGTGTGTGTGTGAGGAAGTCACTGTTGTCCCAGTGGCCTGTTTCCTCATTAGTGTCACAGTCCTGCCCAGTGTGGACTTCCTTCCATAGACAGAAAGGTGTCTGTGTGACAATCGCACACACACACACACACACATTCAGATAATATTCACACCCTTGTTTTACATGCATTCACAAGTTCTGTTATGTCATCTGTACACATTTGCTCACACACATGCATCCAGACTGCACCTGCCAAGCCAAGTTTGACGCATTTCTGGACACAAATCTGTCCTCTGGAAGAAGAAGTCCTCATCCTGCCTCTCTCATTCACAACAGGGACGCCCTGGAGTGTCGGCACTATACTAACAGAGGCCCCGGAGCTTTAGCAAGGTTTAGGGGGAAGAGCATGTCATATAAACCTGCCATTGTCCTGCCCTACTCTTATAAATCACGTTAACTTGTTGGATTGGATTGTGTTATACTGACAAATGTTTCTATTGTTTTGTCCACCCCATTTACATCAATGAGGGTAGGCTAAATGCACCTCTCTGCATAACGCAATGCAATTCAACAGCACCACAAACTACAGCCTCCAGAATGACCATGCAGTTGAATAAACACCTCTTTTGAACAGTTTCAACAAAAACTGAACATTATAACCTGCATGAAGGCAGAATTTATTACAGCACTGTTGTATTAGGCTGCACTAGTTTTAGCTAAGTGTAAAAATAACACCAGAGGAGTTTGGAAGGGCCTTAAAACCATCTCGGGCCATATGGACTCCAAGCCCCGGCCTGCGGGGGATCAGAAGTGGGCAGATGACCTGAACGTATTCTTCAACAGATTCGATCAGGCATCTACCCCTCCCCCTGCCCCGTCTCCTCTGCAACCATCATTACCATCTACCCTCCCTGCCTACAGCCCTCCCCCTCCCTCATCTCACTTACAGCCACTTAATACACCCACACCACAGCCTGGGCTGGGCCCATCTCCCCATTTCACACCCGCAAACACCCCCCATTCAGCCCTCATGCCCCCTACAAGCTCAACCGGGCTGTTCCTCACAACATCCCAGGTGAGAAACGAACTGAGGAAGATAAGGGTGGGGAAGGCGGCGGGCCCAGACGGCATCAGCTCCAGACTTCTGAAGTCCTGTGCGGACCAGCTGTGTGGGATTGTTGAGCACCTGTTCAACCTGAGTCTGAAGCTGGGGAGGGTGCCAAAACTGTGGAAAACATCGTGTCTGGTTCCTGTGCCGAAGACCCCACACCCCAAGGACCTCAATGGCTATAGGCCAGTGGCATTGACCTCTCACCTGATGAAGACCCTGGAGAAACTGGTCCTTGTTCACCTGCGTCCGCTGGTGAGCCCATGTATGGACCCTCTGCAGTTTGCCTACCAACCCCGCATTGGGGTGGATGACGCTGTCATTTACCTACTTCACACATCCCTCTCACCTAGAAAAGGCTGGAAACACTGTGAGGATCATGTTTTTTGATTTCTCCAGTGCTTTTAACACCATCCAGCCCAGGATTCTGGGGGACAAGTTGGAGCACGCTGGGGTGGACCATCACCTGGCAGCATGGATCCTGGACTACCTCACAAACCGACCACAGTATGTGAGGTTACAGGACTGTGTGTCTGACACACTTCTCTGCAGCACAGGGGCTCCACAGGGAACCGTTCTGGCGCCTTTCCTGTTCACCTTCTACACAGCGGACTTCACCCATAACACTTCGAACTGTCACCTGCAGAAGTTCTCTGACGACTCTGCCATCGTCGGCCTCATCACCAACGGGGATGATGGGGAGTACAGAGAACTGACCCAGGGCTTTGTGGGTTGGTGTCAGCAGAACCGCCTCCAGATCAACGCGAGTAAAACCAAAGAGCTGGTGGTGGACTTCGGCAGGCGCAAACTCCCTCCACCTACACCAGTGAACATCCAGGGAACGGACATTGAGATTGTGAGATCGTACAAGTATCTGGGTGTTCACTTGAACAGCAAACTGGACTGGTCAGACAATACGGACGCTCTGTTTAAAAAGGGCCAGAGCCGTCTCTTTTTGCTCAGGAGACTAAGATCTTTTGGAGTGCAGGGTGCGCTCCTGAGGACTTTCTATGACTCTGTGGTGGCATCAGCTGTCTTGTATGGGGTGACCTGTTGGGCCAGTGGCATCTCTTCCAGGGATAGGAAGAGACTGGACAGACTGATTAAGAAGGCCAGCTCTGTCCTTGGATGCCCTCTGGACCCAGTGGAGGTGGTGGGAGGCAGGAGAATGGTGGCCAAGCTATCATCACTACTGGAGAACACTTCCCACCCCCTACATGTCACTCTTTCAGCACTGGGCAGCTCCTTCAGCGACCGGCTGCTCCACCCGCGGTGTCTGAAGGAGAGGTACCGTAGGTCCTTTCTGCCTGCTGCTGTCAGACTCTATAATCAGTACAACTCCCGGTAATCTACACTTGACTGTCAGTGTGCAGACTATTCACTACTATACTTCATCTACTGTTGTGCATTATCTTCATACATATATTGTATTCATGATGTTATCTACTTCATATGTTGCTGTGAAATATTTTTCATATACATGTATATTATATATGTGCAATATTTTTATCTTATCTATTTGTTCATACTTACAACTGCACTCAGTCACTCTATTATTTATTTCTGTCTATACTGTGTATAGGACTATTTTTTCTATTTATTTTTATTGTATTTCTATATATGACACTTTTGCTGGCTGCTGCAACGCTAAAATTTCCCCGCTGTGGGACAATAAAGGCTTATCTTATCTTATCTTATCTTATCTTAATAAACCAGCAACTGAGTGTACATCTGCAAAACAGATTATCTTTGTTAACAGAAACTTCACAAACTGAAGAAAATGTAAAAAATAAAAATAAAAAAATGTCGTCTCACTGCCGCACATTTCTATTTGATAGGCACTGAATAAAAAATAATAATAGGGAGACTATAATATTTCTTCTTCTAAAGGGAGGGTACGCAAAATAAGATTTTCTTATGAATTCTTTTTTGGTACTATTGGGGAAAACTCATTCCTTCTTTTCAGCCCAACCCCAGTAATTTTGTGCAGTTTTGTGCAGTATATTAGTAAAAAAAAAAAAAAAAAAAAGATTATCCACACAGAATTTAATTGGGTCAGCTGGAAAAGTAAAACACAGCATACCCAAAATAATTTGATTCTAACCCTGGTGTGACATAATTGACAAAGGATGCTCTATCATTAGTGAATGAATAGCAGCAGCTGTAAACTGAATGTGACCCTTGTTTTACATAAGCTGGCCTGAAGCTTTTGTCAGTGAGCAACCGCTACCTGCATACTGCTGGAGATGTGCCACTACTGCCGGGAACATGTATAATATCCAGTCATCTTAGTTTCCAATAAACAAATGTACCTGTCACCTATGTAGTACCGCTCACATGATCTTGTCAAAGGCCCACAGGCTGTGAAACTGTACACACAAACACACTACTGTTGATGCTAGGTAATGATAGAAGCTATTTTGTTCCATTTCTTTCTACCAGGAAGTGCAATAAAAAACCACAGAGATGCCACGTAAAAGCCAAGAAAAAGAGAACAACTCTTAGATCTCTCTCTCTCTCTCTCTCTCTCTCTCTCTCTCTGATAACAACTACACACACACAATCAAAAAAACACGTTTCCTGCATAGGGCTCTACCATGAAGACCTTTCACACAGCCAGTCAGGCGTGGTCAAACAATCCATGGCCTGACACACATACATACCTCCACACTCTGCTTGTTTACCTTGCAGAGAGCAGTTGCAGTAAATCAGAGGGGGAAATTATTCTACAGATATCACAGCCTTTCCTGTCAGCTGTCTAAACAGTTCCCGTCAGAGAAACCCAAACCTTCTCACCATCACATAAGTTCTTTCTCTAAGGTTTCACCTCCTTACCCTGCCCAGTGACAGGACACTCTGCCTGGATACCTGAAGCCGTTTGAGTGGGCTTTAGAAATGTTTTAAACCTCCAATGATTTTGTCTTTATTTAATGGAATTTAATCAAATTTTGGGCTAAAATCTGGCCTCAAACCTTCACACACGACGCAGGATGAGGATGCAGTCCTCTTGTATAACGTAATATTTGGGGGTCTGCACAGTAGCCAGACTGCTCAGGGAGCCCCACTGAAGTCGTTAAAGTATCCAGGAGCGGGAAGTAGTTAAGAGGGCAGGTAACACAAGACACCGAGGGACAGAAATACTGAGACCTATTAGCTACCAGCATAGACTGAAACAGGGCCAAGAATATGTTTCTCAATACTTGGACACCTGGAGAAAGCAGAGAAGAGAGGAAAGAAAGAGTAAGAGAGAAGGGGGGTTATGGGGATAGAGCATTGCTTTGACCAGAATAGAGTCAGGGTTGGAGAAAAAGGAGGGAGTCGCTGCCATGGCAACTGCTCATGTTGGCATTTTGTGGACGTGCACAGCAGAGTGTGAGGCGAGAGACAGAATGATAGGTTGGCAGATACTGTATCTGTGACATTTAGACATGCTACCCCTGCCATAATATCCCCTACTGAACCAATGCCATATCAAGACCACGAGGGGGGTAATGGTCCAGCATTACCTCACCAACCAAAGATGGTTTGCTGCCCCACAGGGAATGTAGGTGTTGTTTCTGACATGTGATTCCAGAGTCCGAATGCAAGCATGAGTAAATTCTTATCAATCCTATCCTAGAACATTTATTTGGTAAACACCTTCCATATGGGAGCTCCATGGACGTTAAATTTTCTTGACTTCAACAGCGACTTTTCCCATATTGGTACTTTTGACTGATGAGTGATACAGCCAGCAATGGCGCATTTAACACATAAACATCAGATAACGTCAAGACAGGCCCTGATTATACGCAGCGGCAGTGCTGACCCAAGGTCGGTTTTTATTGCTCTTGAACAATAATCATTTAATCAAATCTTCCCCTGTGTGCATGCATACACACTTGTGTATGTTTGTGCAGATATTCGTCTCTATTTGGAGTCGGGGGGCTGCGTCAGTGAGAAGCCCCAGACAGGTGCACCGCTTGTGGAGGAGTTATTGCTACTGAAGCCTCTGGTCACATGACAACCTATTATGAGATCCTGGGAAATAAATGCTTGCATACATGTAGCTTCTACGTGTGTGTGTGTGTGTGTGTGTAGAGTATGTGGAGTAAAAGCACATAGAAAAGCAATGCAGTCTCTGAAGCGATGTGCATATTTCCTGCAGCATACAGTCATGATCACCACGTTTTTACTAACAACAAAATACACTGACTGACAGCACGTAGTCCCTCAGTTTAGGGATGACAGTTTAGATGGATCATTAGAGTGTGGTTGTCTAAAAACAAATTTAAACCTAAGACTATCTGTATAACACCCACTGATTTGGTTAATGTTTGCAGTTGTTTTATGTAGTGGCTTTAGTACAGAAACACATATTTGCTGTGCTTACAAGAAACATACAGCACGACCAAACTGTTATCATGTCAGACATACAGTACAGTGCGTCATGACTCCCTGGGGGTTTGCACTTCTGACTCGACATGTAGGCCACAGCACCTGTTTATATCTGCTATCCATCTTTTATAATATTTATCATTAATCATTTTGTTTTCTGTTACAAAAATATAATACTTGAGTGTTTTGTACATGTTGTAGCAGAAGCTAGTCAATGAATTTGCATTCTGTAAAACCCCTATATATGCCATGTTTAATTGTTTGTTAACTGAGCTGCCCTTTCTGCAAAAAATTAGATAGGCCTACCTAACAGTAGCAGTTTTTGATGATTTTTTTTTTTAAATAATAATATTTTTATGTATTTGTGTAGCAGTTAACAGACAGGTTTACTGTAGTTTGTTGCACAATAAACCATTAGCAATATCTCTATGGCTAATTAGTCTACACATATCAACAGTGTTTCCCCAAAACAGAGCACACAGATCAAAATTCCCACTTCTTGTTACCATTATTATTCTATTTCAAAAACCACTGCACCAAATTCTTGCAATTTCAAAAAAACATATATACTATGAAACTGAAATATAATATGAAAACATTCTGCTTGTGTGTTGTTGGCCAAAAAGTTCAAGATATTTAAATAAAAGTGATGCTTTTTCTCCTGCATTAAGGACACTACAAATATAGTGGAGGTTTAGAACAAACACGGTGCAGGTTTATGGCTGAAACTAGCATTACCTGCAACAAATTAAGTGTTTTATTTAGCAGATAATTTATCTGTTGTTTAATTTGGTAGGCCATCCAGATGGGTAATAATCTTCAAGATGGTGGCTGGACCTCTGGGCAGCTAGCTTTGGCTTCATTAGCTGCTTATTGCTAGAATGGCTCTGTTCAATTTATCCCTTGTCTCAGTCTGGTAAGCTGGATATACATGAATGTCATGTGCTTGTGTTTTTTTTGTTTTAGATCCTCCAGCTCCTCATCTCCAGCCCTCTTTCCTGTTTTCCCTGCATCATATCTTCTCTGGCACCTTCTTGCTTATTCTTCCTCCCTTCTCAAGATAACCCTTATCTCTCCTGCCCTCTCACCTCATCACTCCTCATCTCCTCCTTTCATCCCTCCTCCTGTTCTGTCTCTCTTTTCCTCCTCTCTGTGACCTCCACAGTGCATTCCTGCACGCACTGGGCCACTGTACAGTGCCGGGAGTGCAGGGTTGTATAAGGCCTGTATTAAATAACATTCATAAAGAGACTGATTAGGTACTCTTCATTCATTGCCCTTTGCTCTGCTCTGTGAAACCTTCTGGCACAGAGAGAAGCTTAGATAAAACAAATCTGTTTTTAGTTGATGTTATGCAACTGAGAATGGGCAATGGAGGATGACACATTCTTATACCTTAAAAGTTGAGGGTAACAGTTGTTTTAAGATTCATCAGACTGGGTTTGCAGCTCATAAAAAATTAAGCCATTTATGTTTTATTTTCTGATCTGGTTCTTTACTGAGCGCTAAAACCAGAGCTCACAAGATTAGTTGAGTATCCTCCTGGATAAAAGATGCACAATCTGAATACCAACCAATATAACTAACTCCAGCAAACTCTCAGATGAGCTCTCATGAGGTCAGATTTCACTTCTAAATTTGTAGGATGTGATACATGGAACTTTAACTTAATTTTTAACGCGTAAGACTAAGAGTCTACAGCCATGCTAGTGGCTCTTTTAAGCTGTACTTAGGCACAGTGGTGTTTAGAGCTAAATGCTAACATCAGCACTCTAACATGCTAACAATGCTAACATTCTGACGTTTAGCAGGCGTCATGTTTGCCATGTTCACCATCATAGTTTAGTGTGTTGCATGCCAATTAGCACCAAACACAAAGTACAGCTGAGGCCGATGGGAATGTCATTAGCTTTGCAGGTATTTGTTCATAATCCAAAGTATTGCACATATTAAAATAAAACTGATGATGGCGCTAGATGAAAAGTGAAGGGATCACCAAAGTTATTACAGTTCATCCTGGAGAACATGAATGTCTGTACCAAATTTCATGGCACATCCATCCAATGGTTGCTGAGATATTTCACTCAAAACCATGGATATTAACCTCATGGTGGTGCTGTAGGAAAAGTCTGGGGGTCCCCAAAGTCACTGGGATTCATCCTCTGGGAACCATGAATGTTGGTACCAAATTTTGTGCCAATCCATCGAGCAGGTGGTATTTCATAGGATAAATGCAGACTCTGGCCTGGTGGTGCTAGATGAAAAGTCACGGAATTACCAGTCCATAGGATTCCTCTGGGAACCATGAATCTCTGTCCAAATTTTTATGGCAATCCATTCAATAGTTGAGATATTTCAGTCTGGACCAAAGTGGTGGACGAAAAGACCGACAGACCTACGTTGCCATCCATAGAGCCCTGCTGCTAGCATGGATAAAAACCAGTAGGTTGTGCAACATATTTTCCCAGTTCAAACTCTAAATCAGTGATCAGCTGATTTAGAGTTTCAGCTGGGAAAATATGTTGCACTATCTTTATCCACTGTTGTGTTTTTATAACAAGCTTTTACCTAAGACCCAGCTAGTTCAGTAAGAATTTCCTGGTCAGACTAAAACAAAGAGATTGATGATTGATAAGACCATACTGTCCATCCCATAAGCCTTGTGCCTATGTGTGTACCATACCATATCCAGCACATGTAAAGTGTTTTTTACCCTATCGCATAACAGTTCCACATTGTCTAGATACCTTTCACCTATACAGTTAACTCATACTTATTGTTTAGTGTTGACCAAACACCAGCTCCTGTAACATGTACAGTAGGGCTTCTTTTTGGGAAAATGTCATGGGGTGCCTGCTTGCCCCATACAAAAATACCTACACAATGGAAAGGCACAATGGGATTTAAAAAGCCAACTCGTTGACACCTTTCCACACTACTGAGCAGCCAAACACATACACGCACACAGAGTGCGTATGTGAATAAGGTCAGGAGAGTTCAAGAGCCCTTTGCCTCACATATATCCTGTATGACAGCGTTTCTTCACAGAGGTCGGCTTGACCAGGAAGTCAGGTCATACCTTTGTGAGATTCTCACAGCTAAATGTCGTAGAAATGGGACAGAATATTTCCTGGCTCTGTTATGACACCATGACACGAAACAGCTGCTCTGAGTCAGTGGATCTCTATTATGTGGAAATGTTTGGCACATGTGCGAGCAGACCTCACTAACCTGTTTGTGACTGTGACGTGACAACGGCTCTGTAAAAACAATGAGCCTGCTTTACAGTTTTTCATTATTACACTCATTAACTGGAGTGTTGAAAGACGCTGAAATCTGAGGACCAGATGGTTATAAAGCCTGTAACATGCATACTTAACATGTTTCTGAAAATGTCTAGTCAATTTAAGTTACAGGTGATATCATATAGAAAGCTCTATGTACAAATCTACTTACATTTTATTTATTTTATTTTATTCCGTACTGACTAATCTTTAAGTCCTTTTAATACACCTACAACACAAATCATGTTTAAATCATCTACGGTCTTATCTGATCGAGATTATCTGTGCCATCTCCACCTTTATCTTGTGAGAAAAAACAAAGAGTTGTACCGTATTTGTCCTACCCAGCACGTAGCACGTAGTGTGGTGAGAAATGCACTGGTCACAATTGAAGCATGATACTAATTTGAGAATAAGTTTTAGCATATAGCTTAGACAACATCACAGTGTGTGCTTTGGACTTTAATGCTGTGACAATAGAACATTAGAACACGAGGTGCTGGCAAACACATAATTAACAGCACGCACAGCTCGGCTCTGTGATTATTTCCACTCACCACTGAATAAAATAAGTTTATGGGTGGGAACTGATGCACTGATAGAGTTGGTCCAGGTTGCATAACATGCACTCAACACACACACACACACACCCTCAGTTCAATTGGTGGCCTTTAAGAGCTGTGGTACAGTTTCTTTACCCATTTTTCTGAATTTTCACAATGTTAACAAGGTATGGAGTGCAAACAACAAATACAATACCGACAAAACAATGGCACCCTGCAGGAATGCAACATAACTTGCTTGAACAAAGGTGGGACATTTTTAGACAAGGCACCTAATTTACATATAACTTTTGGCTTTCCCATAACAATATATAAGGTTGGTTTAAATTGTACTTTTCTCCATTATTCACTGTGCGAACTAAACATGATACTTTTCTCCCAGATAGGTCTTTACAAATTCATATCCAAGCCATTTCTTCTAGTTATTTGGGGGAATCTGGTGTTGCTAAACCCTATTGTTACAAAGAGCCTGTTTGTGATTTCTCTTTTCATGCGATACATACTTTTCCTATTTAAGCTGTGGTTTGAAAACTAAAACTGAATATCATACACTGACATACATTGGAGCTTGCTATGCTATGCCACTTCTGCCAAACGGATCATTCAACCGCAATAAATAACTCACTTTATTTGTCTCCAAAGGGCAATAGGTCGCGCAGCTGTGAAACTCAAAAACACAAGATAAAAACTCAAAGCACATGAACACATCATATAAATTCAAAGTAGGAAAAAAAAAAAGTATGTCGCTGTGTCCTCATAGAGTTACACTGCAAGATTACAGAGCATATGAAAGAGTTTTTATGTCTCTTAGTTTTGGCTAACGGGACTCTAAACCTACCTCTGCTCAACAGTTACATTTTGACATTTTGCTTGCATTTAAGAAGCTGGTTCCAGCTTCTTAAATGTAAGAATTTGCTGCTTTTTTTTGTCATTTATGACAGTAAATGAAGAATCTTTGAGTTTTGGACTGTCGGTCGGACAAAAGAAGCAATTTGAAGACGTCACTTTGGGCTCTGGGAAATTGTTGTGAGCATTTTTCACAATTCTTTGACATTTTATAGACTAAACGATTAATCGTGAAAATAATCAGCAGATTAATCAATAATGAAAATAATCGTTAGTTGCAGCCCTAGTTATATATAATATAAATCTAACATATATCATATATTATGTGAAATGGTAAATCAGACTATTGACAATTTGTTTTCGTGTGCCTTCACTCAGAGGAGGTGCACCTGTCTTACATCTCTTGATATGCAGTTTTGGCTTTATATCATTTCTCTGTCTGTATACAGAATTAGAAAAAAATCATTGGATGCCCTGAGAGAGGGTGAAACAGGTTGAACAGTGTGTAATGCAGTGTGATTGCGCAGCACTGTAGGTATTTACGTATCATATCATTATGTCAGCATGTGCATGTTTGTGCAGTGTGTGGGCACAGACAATAGGCCTTTGTCTCTCTGCATCCTATTTTTCTCTTGTGGGCTGACAGACATTCATGCACACGCACACACACACCTCATCTACACACAGTTCCTCGTGGCTTCCGTCAAGTTACAACAGTTTAGAGACAGCAAAACAGGAACAATCTGATCTTCTCTTCCTGCCTCACACTTCCTGCCTTCCCCCCTCCTCCGATGACGATAGAGAGAGAGAGAAAGAGACAAACAGATGAATGAAAAGGTGAGAGAGGGAGAGACAGAGGCAGGTATGGCCTTGTGTGTTTGTGTGAATAGGAGGTGGTTCACAGTGAGGATGTGGCCTGAGATAATGGGAAAACAGTGGGGCCGCATGAGCTGAGGAGAGACTCTGTGGTGGGCAGGTGTTGACTGCACACAACCAAAATATGAGAATCTGATATGAAGCATTTACCAGTGAAATCCTGCATCACTTTATAAAGTTTACCATGCAAGTAAATATGTTTAAGAGAACTTTTGGATCAATATGTTAGAGTTATGAGTACAGAGCAATACAAAATGGTAACATTGGTGTAACTTTATATTTTTATTATTATCAACAAATCATCTAAACAAACCAAAAACAGCAATTAATTTATCCTTCTGTGTAGCTACAATATGAGATATCATGTGCCTTTGTGCCATAGAAATCCATATGGTAGGTATAGAAACCTATGCTGTATATACAAAACAAATGAATTTAAACTGGGGCTACAACTAACAATTACTTTTGTTAGCGATTAATCTGCTGAGTGTTTTCTAAATTAATTGTTTCTTTGGTCTATAAAATGTCAAAAAATAGTGAAAAATACCAGTCAAAATTTCCTAAAGCCCAAGGAGACGTCTTCAAACAGTCCAAAAGATATTTTGATTTAATATCACGTATTAAAAATAAATAGAAGCTGGAACCAATGAATATTTTTTTTGCTAGAAAAAAAAAGACTAACAATTAATCAGTTAACAAAATAGTTGCCAATTCATTTCATGGTGATCAACAACTCTAGTCAAAGATTACACAAATTGCCATTTGAGATTAGTAACAAGGCATGTGTTCTTTAACAAAGACATTATAGTGACCAAACTTTGTAATACAATAACAATACTAACATAGAAAAGAAAAATAAAGTAAGAAAAACAATACAAAATTGTTCAAAATCATAGTGATGGAATTTTCTTTTTTAGTGTCTTCTGCAAAAAGTCTTCAGCACAGGTTACATCTTTACATTTTTATGCTGCTTTTTAAATTTAATAAGCTGAGATGAAAATACAGCTACACTGGTTGAGTTTAAAGTAATGAAGGACCATTATCATCCAAATGCAACAGTATGGCTCTTTCATGTGTTTTTAAAAGTTTTGTGGACAACTGAGAAATAAAATATATCAGGTTGTGGCTGTGGCAGACAATACTTGTTAGTAGGACACATTACCTGTTGGTTTTGGTCTTAATGTGGGATTTGTTGATAATAACTAAAAGATAAAATGACAGCATCATCATTTATTGAGCATTTAAGCCTAAAACACTATACACTAACTTCATGTCAATGTCAATCGTTAGCTAGGTTCAGAACTGCACATGGAGAAAAGACATTTTTGCATATAGATGAGGATTAGACTGTTTACTTGCAGAGTCCCTGCAATCAGTCGGACTTAAACTATAGTGACAGCTTGCAAAGAAAAATCAAGGTGACTGTAGCGCATAATTTACTGACGACCTTGTTTACCCTTACACAGAAAGGTCATAATACACGTTATGGAGATGGTTTACCAGATATACACACTCACACATTTTCACAAACTCTAAAACACACACACACAAACTCAGAGCACCTGATGAGCTGCGGTTCTGAAGAAGGAAGTGAAAACTCAGTCCATCTGCTTTGACAGGAAGTCAACAGAAGCCACATACAGGCATGCTGACGTCAATCAGAGCCACAGGAACACCTCCCCACAGCACACACAGACACACACACACACAGACTCACATTACTCACAATGATGAATATGTGCCATGATAAACACTCATTCGAATCATGCACCTTATAAATCCACAATTGCAAAATCGCAATTACACACTGAAATACTACATTATACATGTGTCAGTCTTTTAATACATGCTTACACTCACCACACACACACACACACACACAGTATAAACATAGACTACCAAGTAACTTGTTGCTTCCTTTTCAACAACATGAACTCATACACTTCAGCAGTAACACCTATAGACCAATAAAAATGAAGAATTTGGTCAGTACAGTTTGTGTGGGTGTAATTTTGTAATACATGCAACAAGGGGCACATGCAGTGTTTTTGGTTAGGATTGATTAAATGTGCTGAAATAAAAATATGCACTTGCTTTTTTAACTGTATAATAAAACGTTGCGGAACTGACTGAGGCTTCATTTTCACTAGTTCTACTTTGATGTCATATCCGACCCAAGTTGGTTTCATGTAAAGAATGTTGGTTATTTGATGGTTAACTACGCTCTCACTTCTCTGTTTCAGTCTTGCTCATCTCTGTCTCTCCTTACACAACAACACACAGTGCCTACAGTGTGGGAACATCTGCCTACAGGTGTGAGGTTAAAGGTCTGAAACTTTCTTGTTTAATCAAAAGACGTAACGATTTTTTTTATCATCAATGCATCTCAGATTAAATGTATTATAATACAATTTTACAATAGACATTTTAGAGGTCAGATACTACACGGTGTGCATGTATGTATTGTTTTGTATTTAATTTTATTCATGTCTTACTCAAACAGCATTGTGGTCCTGTAGTAACAACACATATTTTGCCTTTGAGCCTTTGAATGGGCAGCAGAGAAGTGGATTATAAAGCAAGAGTGATTTGAGAACTTTTACTTTACTTTTTTTGCGCCATGAAAAATGTGTTACCATTGGATAACAATAAACCTGACAAAATTCAAGGTGACCACTGATGTACTGTAGGTGAGGAGGATAATACAAACATTTAACAGCCGCCTTTCACTATTCGACAAAGACCTGTTTGTTATATTAAAATCTGCCTAATGCAATAAATGAATAAAAAAAGAAATAAACTTCAAAAGTGACCAAAGCCATTTTTGGACACTTGGAGCAGTGGAAACACGTTGTCATCACCTTTTAAGTTGATATGGTGAACTTGTTAGCAAAGCTAGTTAGCAAGCTTGTTGCTCATTTACACATCCTGCAGTTACAGAGCAACATTATCATTCATTTGGAGTCGTGTTTCTGGTCACCTGGTGAATGTCAGTCCAATTTTTTATATCTGGCTCTTTAGCTGCTAAATGCTACACATGTTCACCAGCTAGACGCTAAGTGTGTGTGTCTGCTGTTTGGTGCTGAGCACAGTGGGTTTTTTTTGCTGAAAACCACTGCCTGCATGACACTATTAGAGTGAACCAAAACAGTAAAGTTGTGGCCAGACAGCTAAACAATGAGCTGAAACTCTCTATAAAGCTCCATAAAGTTGAGAGGAGCAGCAGATCCAGGTGATAATTCTCTGTAGGTTCATTACAAGCGACGTCTCTCACATTGTTTTCACTTTGTCACTTGATGTTATTATAAAAAATATGAATTATAGCTGCTTTAAGTTGTATTGGAATTGTTAGTTTTGTTGTGGCTAAATATGAGAGAGAAACCCCTTTATTCTTACTCTACTTCAGTGTGATGTTAGACCAACACCCCACACACACACACACACACGTTTGTCTTTCAATACTTTTGAGGACCCTTGTTGACATAATGCATTCCCTAGCCCCTAACTGTAACCTTAACCAACACAACTAAATGCCTAATCCCAACCTTAACCGATACCAAGTCTTAACCTTCAAACAGTCCTTCGTCTGTCGTCACGATGCACATATGTCCTCACTGCGATCTTTTAAAACTCACTCACTGTGTCCACACACATAAAAGCAGGATACGCAAGGAAGCATTTGTAAACACACATTCAAATGCATGCAAAGTGTGCAACCACATTTACCACATTTCTTTTATATGTCTCTGTGTATTTGTGTGTGTGTGTGTTTAAGTGTGTAACAAATGGCCTTGGCTGAGTCGGTGAGCAGACACAGATCCCAGTATCACACAGAGAAATTCAAACAGAAAAAAGGTTCACAAGCAATACACACTTTGCAACCACATACACTCACGTGTGTTGTGCTCATAAAGTAATCTGTGCTTGTACACACATACTCACACACTGCCTCTTACTGGCGTAGACATGTACATGCACACACATACTGTACACACACACACACACACACACACACACACACACACACACACAGCTGCTTAAAATGAAACGTGATGAAAGAAAAAAAGGGAGGTTTTTCTGTTATCTTTGAGTGAGCTGCTTCAATAAACCATACTGTGTGTGAGTGCGAGTCTGCATGCACATGAGTGTTTGTCTTAATTACCAGTTGAATTGTCTAGAACAAGGTTAATGAGCTTGATGACAAAATAGTCTGGACTACAGCGTTGGAGCTGGAGACAGATGGCGAAAAAAGTGAAAGTCGTCACGTACGCCAGTTCATGAGCAAAGGACGAGACAAAGGAGAGAGGCAGGGAGGGAGGGAGGAGGAGAGAATAATGAGAACAAAGAAAAATGGTGGCAGGTGAAAGTTTGAGCCAGATTTAAACCAGATAGGTAAAGAAAACGTGTTCTTCACGCAGCTTTACAGAAGTCAGACACGTAGCAGGACATTCCTCTGAGCCTCTTACCTGGGAGACAAACTCTGGTGATTGGAGGCTGAGTTGGTGCTGCAGGAGACCTCCTGAAAGAAGGAAAGAAAAACATTACAAAATGCCAAAAATACTCTACATATACAGTATACTGTTTATAATCTTCATCTTTAAAGGATTGGTTCATCCAAATAAGGAATAACATGTTCTCACAGTGCGGTAAGAGCTGAAAGGATTAATCCAACATTTTGGGAGATGTGGTTATTTGCTTTCTTGCCAAGAGTTAAATGACAGGATTGATACCACTTTCATGTCTGTACGGTAAATATGAAGCTAGCAGCCAGCAGCAAGTTAGCTTAGCTTATGGTAAAGACTGAAAACAGGGGGAAACAGCTAGCCTGGCTCTGTCCAAAGGTAAGAAATCCACCTACCAGCACCTCTTAACATGCGCCAGACTAGTGAAACCACTGCACCCACAAACCTTGGGTTTTGTATGGATTAAACAAACAAGATATAACGTGTTAAATAGTGCGGTTTAGTGGTGAGCAAGGCTAGCTGCTAAGCTAAGCTAACTGGCTGCTGGCTGTCGCTTCATATTGAATGGACAGACATGAGACATCTTCTCATCTAACTCCTTTATTAGTTTTGTTTTTATGGTATTTTTATTGTAATGGAGCCTTGTGGTAGTTTAGGCAGGCACACATGTTGTTTCATATACCATTCTATATACCAACCAATCATATATGTTCACGTCAATGTGTGTAATTGTTATTATAAATGGTCAAAACCTTAATGTGAGTGTCCTGACTCAATGACTGTTGTTTGTGTGTGTTTGTATAAAGGCTAATTCAGGGACAGGTGTTGCAGCCTAGCTTATAAAAATTGTAGTATGTGGTACTTGGTGATGTCCCCCAAAAAACATGAAGTGACTTGTCAGAATAACTGAAGTGAAAAGGTGGCATCTTGAAGGGACAACTCACTGTGTTTGTGTGTGTGAGAGAGTGACAGCTGGAGAGTGGGCAGCTGACAGTGTATTGGTAAATGTCCTCTCAGTAGGGACTCATTGATCATCTGCACGATCTTCTGCGTGGAATTAGTTCAATATATGTGTGCATTAATGTGTTGGTCCATGCCTGTGTACTTCTGTGTGTGTGTTTCAGTCTCTGCTCTTGTCTATGGGGGGGTTGTCAGAGCCGAATGTAGGTCAAACAGGCTTCAGATATTCAATACAGCAAACTGTTAATATAGCCTGTGCAAGAGGAGAGTGCTCTTAGCATCTTTAGAAACTGATACACACACATACACACACATAAGCCTTCACAATGACGAGTGGAGGGAAAGGTGCCCTACATACATATTTTCAGCGTATCTGCATCTGCGGTCTTACCTCCATTCGGAGGTGTGAAGCTGAAGGCGACTGCTGCTGCAGCTTTAAAGAGCTGTGCTGCTTTCATTAGACTAGAGCTGAAAGGATCAGTCGGTTAATCCATTAGTCAATCGACAGAAAATTAAGCAGCAACTATTTTGATAATCGAATAATTGTTAAATCTTGTTTTTCAAACATAAATACCAAACAGTCCAATGTTTCAGCTTCTGGGTTGTGAAGATTTGCTGCTTTTCTGTTTTATATTATTATAAACTGAATATCCTTGGGTTTTTAAATAGTTGGTCGGACAAAACAATCAATTTGAAGACATCATCTTTGGCTTCAGGACATTTATCATTATTTTGTGACCTTCTATAGACCAAAGGATTAATAGATTAACTGAGGAAATAATCAGCAGATTAATTGATAATGATCATCATTAGTTGCCTTAGATTAGACTCATGGAAATTGTGGACTACATAGACTGTACTGGTAAAAAAAAACTTACTTATACTTTGGAAATAGCTTTACTTTGCAAACCACTGACAAACATTTTAGAAAGTGATTTTTATAACATTTCTTAACGCATGGAAAATATGTAAAACTAAAGTGCACTGGTTTGAGAAAGTACAGAAAAGTAAAAAAAAAAAAAAAAAAAACGTATAACATGCTCTGTAACTAGGATACCAACCATATTGTGGGCATCATTGAGTTGAAAATGGCCATGTTACATTTGAAGCTACATAATATTCTGACTACTGAATACAATACGCCTACACTCCTGGAATAAAATGCAGGTTTAGCTTTCTTGCCAGATACAGTATGTGAAGAGTAAACCATGTACTAGTGTTAGGTTTTCTGTTGGATGTGTTTGTGTCATGCTTTTCATTTCTTTCCAAATTCTACTTCATTATATGTGAGACACAAATATGTTACGCTGGCCACTGAAGCAGTGCGGAATGAATGCCGTGGGGACAACAAATACTTTAAATGCATACTAATGAGGCATTCCATCTGTGTGAGTAGCTGTGGGTGTATGTTTGTGTTTGTGTCTCACCACAGCAGAGCAATTCCTGATAGAGCATTTTAATTGACTGACACATAGTTGGAAACTATTTGTTTAATTTCTCAAGAGATAAAAGAGGAATGCTGGTTCTAAAATTACAATCCTGCTTTTATTTTGGCATCACTGTAATGTTTTGTTACATTCAGTTTGGTATTAAATACTCACTCTAAAAAGTTTAAAACTCCACTGATGGAAATCTGCATTTTGTGTCTCTTTTGTGTGTGTTTCTGTGAGTTTGTACAAGGCATGTGCTGTGTGTGTTTGCTGGACTACTTTAGCTGCCCAACTGTGAGTGGTGGAAACAGCTGCGATGTCACACCTCAGTCTGTTTAAAGCTCAACACCGCCACCTTGTGGTAAAATAATGGAACTACAGACTGAGTGCACATGCTGACTAAATGAGTGATCAGCCTTTGCATGTGACATTTTTTTTGTGCTTTTAAAAGCTGTGAGGAGACTACATGTTTTTTGGAGAAGCAGAGGAGTTTGATGTATTTTCACTTCCACAAGATTTACTGCATAATGTTTATACTGTTTAAGAGTCACTGTCAAATGCATTTTGCACTCTGCCACAAGGGAATCTAAAAAATGAATCCCAAAAGTGGACTTTAACTTGATTTATAATACTCTTTTGAGGTTCCCATGATGGCTTGTAATTAAATAAGAAGTATTTTCCTAATGTTGTCGGAGTCTTGCAAACTTGCAAACTGCATCAAATGTGAACTCAAAACAGGTCACTGAAGTAACTATTTGGGAAGAAAAACCACGTAAAACTGGTCTCTGCTGGTCTCGATTCATTAGCACTTACTTGCTGGAGGCACACTGGACGTTGGTCAGTACAGTGAAGTTATTCCTCACACTTCGAAGGCTTGCCAGAACCTAAAAAAGCAGAGGAAGAGATAATCATTAGGATCCTTTGTACCATATTTATCTTAAATCTTTTGTATTTTTTCTTAACAGTTTCTGCTTGGTTGTAGCGCAGAGTACAATTAATCTGCAATCATATAGAGTTAATCAGTAAAAAAGATACATTTATAATTTACATACTCATTTGAACTTTGTACTTCAGACACTGATATATTTACATTTGTTTTATCCTTGTTAGCAACTGTAGTCTAACAGCCCTCATTGCTTAATAAGAATTAGTGGTAATATCAGACTCATTTTGGGTTACAGACAGTACGACATTTACCTGAGCAAAAGGCGTTACGATCAGGTCATCACCATGTCTGGAAACACACACACAAAAAGAGAGAGAGGTGGTGAGAAACATCCTCAAATACGGAAAACACCAAGTATCTGTGGTTTTGCTGTTGCATTAGTAAGTGCTTCCTGCCAGCGTGGTCATGGTTAAAAGCAAAGATGGTAAGTAAGACAATAAGAAATGACCCAGCCTCATTACTATAATTAACTGAAAGCGTCCAAAGAGGGAGAGGAGTATGGGAGGATGGTCATGGGTCAAAAAGGAGTCTTCTGTTGCGATGGGATGTAACCTTGTAAGGCACTTAGCTCTAAGAGTGACCTGTTTTTGTAACCTGAGGGGCAAACTACTGAATTACTCTTATGTGGGTCTTAAATCATTGTCATGTTATGCAACATCTTGAGCCATGTAGTGGACTCCTTAAACCCACCAACCACTATAGAGTACCTATTGTCAGATCTTCCACTGGGGGGGCAGAGCAGTAGTGCAGCAGCAGAGCCTCGACTGAAGCCTGCTGTACATGTGGTGATGTGGTTTAATGGTAAATATAACAGCAGGGGGACTGTGGCTGCAGCCTGGGGATTAACAGCCACCGCTATGAGTAAAAATCTATTAATTCTGACAAGTACTAATCTAAGCTTCATTCAACTTGAATTAATTTTAATTAGGGCGGGTGATAATTCAGTATTACTGTCTGCAACCTTTCAACTTGAACTTTATTGTCCCCAGAGAAGATTTGTCTTGCAGCCAGATGAAACAAAACACACCGATTTGAACATAAAAGCACACATTTTCAACAATAAGTGACGGCATAACATAAAACCAATTTAAGTGGATTTGTGTGTATATATACACACGTATATATATATATATATATGTTGTATATATGTTGCATATATGTTTGTCCCGTAACTGTATGATCATATCATGATCAGATTTTCTTACTGAAGTCTCTCTGAACACTGTTGTCTTACTGTCCAACCACCATAGAAGATAAAAAATATTGATACACTCATCTGAGCTGTCCTGTGTGCACACGAGTGGTTCGTTGGGTGAACTTTTTTTGCCCACAGTTTTGCCTCAGGCTATATGAAAGCTACCTTATTGGTCAGGTTGTTAGGGCTCTATGCAGCCTTAAAGTAATACCTGCAGACACTACTCAGGGCTGAAAAAGTACCTGCGACCAGAGCGCTTTGTAGTAAAGATGGCAATACAACATTATCTGTCAGCAAGTATCTCTTAAGGAAACTAAAATTATTTTCAGTAGAGTTAGTGCATTAACAATACAGATGTTTACATAGCATTTTTGGTTTATTTTAAACTACCATTATGGAAAGCACAATAATGCATTTTATCCTAATTTGTTATTTGCTAGATTGATTTAAATGTATGTATGTATGTATGTATTCATTACGTATAAAGGAATGTGCATCTTCCTAGAAATGTGTATTTGCAACCCTGCTGCTGCCTTCTACTGTATATCTCTCTGTCTATCTCTGGCATGTACAACAAACGGTACTTGTGCATGTGTATGTGTGCATGCTGTGCGAATTTGCATGTATTTTCTATTTACAGTTCAGAGGCGATGGAGGAGTTTCGTGACATGGACTTGGGTGACAGATCATAGTCGCTGTCAGAGCGGTAGAGGAAGGACTCTCGGCGCTGGTTATGACCAGGGAAGTTGGTGTGGAGGACCAGACCAGAGCCGGGGGAGGCCTGGGGGTCCAGAGGGCTGCAGCTGGCAGACGGGCCATTCTCCACAT
Organism: Macquaria australasica; assembly: GCA_005408345.1. Classification (NCBI taxonomy): domain Eukaryota; kingdom Metazoa; phylum Chordata; class Actinopteri; order Centrarchiformes; family Percichthyidae; genus Macquaria; species Macquaria australasica. Next base: position 1,239,838 of record SEMN01000016.1, read on the forward strand.
CGAAACTGAAAACAGATAATCACACAGTTTTTTGAGACGTTAATTTTTCATTTTAGCTTTTTTTTTGAGTAGAGTAAATAATACAGCAGAGAGAAATAAAAATGTTTCCAGACAGGAGAATGCTGGAGCTGGTTTTAAGATTCAAGGCAACCTACTGTAGGTTTTCTGGTAGCATTAAGCTCAAACATAACTATTATCTTATGGAAATACCCTCAACTAAACTAAACTTTTAGATTAATCTACAGTAAGTGCTTTTGGCTTCCGTGTAATTTCATGAGAAGTTTTTTTTGCCACTGAACACTCCTATTCTGACCTTCAACATATCATTAAAACAACATCAAGTCTTTCTGACTCTCTCTTTTTCTGATAACATTTTGTTTTACTGAGGACTCTGTGGACTGGATTGGGTTTTAATGACTGAGCAAGAGGAACGAGGAAGAGCAATTCTTTCACATGTACATGGACATCCCCTTAAGAGATAAGATACAGTCACACACTCTCACGCATAATTATGTACAGTAGACGCACACATACACGCATAACATGAATAGACTTGACATAACAAGAAAGGGCAGAGTGACATGCGAGAGTGCACAGTGTTCATTCACTGATGGAAATTAGTGAGACAGAGGCTCCTACATTCATGAGGAGGAAGTGGAGGAATGGGTGAAGGAGGAGGTGGGTCTAAAACATCATTAAAGAGGAGGAGGCTGTATGGCTGTGGTGTGCATCTTCCCAAACATCACTTTTCAAACAAACCATGCATGTGACATTTGTTTCCATGCATTTTCTCACTGTGGTTCGCTTTCTTTTATTACTTTGTTCTGCCTTTATGGTCATCACATCCCTATCTGTATAGTAAACACACACCAGCAGAAAGGGTGGTGGTTACACTACAAACCTTTCCTCTCAAAAGTTGCTTATCGTTACTTCATTTTGATGTTTTACCTTCACTGTGCAGAATGACGTACGTGCAGAGTTTGACACTAGAAAGCTGTTTTCACATTCATCTGCTGAACGGGGAAAAGTGCAAAACAAAAAAAACTCCAACAAAATATCCAGTGTGTGTGGAAAGGTCACATATTTTTACCCAGCTCCTCTTCTGTTTATCATGATGAAATCTGGAATGTAAAATGCATTAATTCATATGTGCAAGAAGGTTTTCCTACCAGACAACGTGTAGATGATAGATTTGAATGTTTTTTTACTCCAGGGAAAGTGAGAAGTGAGTGAAAGGCGAAGGGGTGTCTTATTTTTTTATACAAATGATGGGAATCTGGGTCGACATGTATGACATCAGTGCTAAAGGCTCAATCTGTAGTACAAATAAAAACACAGACAGGCTGATGCAGTGTAAGTAAACTTTAGATGTACAGCATTTTTCAGTAGATCCAAATTGTTTTACAGAACGGAGAAAAACAGGAAATAAACGAAATGGATAAGACAATAAATTTTAAAAAAAGGGCTCAAAGTGCACAAACCAGAAAATCTAAAGTGAATTAGACCAAAATGAACACAAAAGAAAAAAAGTTACAGTAGTAGTAGTTAAGATTCTTTTTGAAAATATGCGCAAATTCACCAATGTTACCTTCTTTACATCAATCTGATCATTTATTTTTTGACACATTTTTTGACGCTGTTTTGAAACAGCCAGAAGTCCCAACTCTGAAAACCCGAGGCTCCTCCCAGTGGAGAGAGGTATTACCACACCAAGTAATACCTTAATGTGTCAAAAAATAAATGATCAGATTGATGTAAAGAAGGTAACATTGGTGAAATGTGTCATCCACGTCTTGTGTTTGTTAAAAGCTTTGCTGCTGAGTCCTGCAGAGCGAGAAAGCTGTAAAATGGTGTTTCAGCTAAAACATGACTTAAATTCAGAAACAGTAAGGCAAATTCTTTTGTTAAAGTATCTGTACTGCAAGGCCAATATTGATACAGAAGGCCTACATTTTAGTGTGACATGTTAAAATAAACTATGCTGAATTATGTGGACGTAAAATCCACAGAAGAGTTTAATAAGGCTTCCCAAATGGGTCAATAATAATGGATTGGGTTTTAATGATAAGCAAAATTGTTTCTGTTGATTGACTAATTGATTCAGCACTAACAAATATTAAAGTATACTATAGCAGTGGTTCCCAAAGTGGGTGCCACATCATCCTGGGGTGCCTTCACAAAGGGTCCCATAAGATTTAATTCCATTTTCTATTTCTGTACATTTCTAATAATGTGTCATGAAATTAAAAAAAAATAGGGCAACATTAACATGAAAAAAAACCTGAAGGATAAACATCTGATTCCCTCTATTAAAAACCCTGTTAAATATACAGTTATGCTGCAGCGAGGGAGGGGATGCAATGAAAAAACAAAATCACTAAGGGTGCTGTGGTTAAAAAAGTTTAGGAGCCACTTTACTATATAATAGTATGGTATACAGTAGTATAGTATAGACGCATTTAACAACACAAGCAGATGCTTTTCACTAATTATTCCTCATATAAAAACACAACCAGCAAGTGAAACATTAGTTCTAATACTGCAATAGATCCATCGATTGACATTCAGACTACAAAGCCGCTGTCTCTAAACTGCACTGAGCTGCACTTCAAACACCATTATTTGAGGACATTATTGTTAAAACAACATTTGAACACAGACAGACTCTCTTGTGACTGTCTGATGCCAGTGTTTGTGTCTCGTTTGGTCCCCAGGTAGCACTAACTAGCTAATTATGTTTAACTGTTTGATCTTGGAAGTTCATTCTTGACCTTTGGAAACAGAATATGTAACAAAATCCGTCATCGAAAACGTCAAAGGTTCACTTACTAGCTATTCTGAACTTTCCACTGCATCTTTCTGCAGCTCTATTTGCTGAATGAAGACTGTGAGACTCCAAAAAGCTCCAAAAAGCTACTAAATAGAACTCTGAGCTTTGATAATTTTGTAATTTTGCGGCTGTGTTTTTACTCTGTTCTACTTAACAGGACAAAGAAGGGATATCCAAGAATTTAGCCTTCGAAAAGGAAAAACACAAAGACAGACCTTGGGAACAAAGACCCTTTTCTATGAAATGGGGTGTCCTGGTGGTTTAGTGGATTAGCACATTTTTCTGGGAAACCATTCTCATTCATACCCAGTCTCCCATGCTTTCTCTTTGAAGTTCATGTACAGAGCAACATGGACATCAGCACTTGGATCTCTCAGATCTACTCTAGATGTAAACATATACAAATGTAAAAAAAAAAAAAAAAAAGCTAAATCCAAGTTCTTGCTCTGTCGACCAGAAGCATGCCTTCGGTTCAGAGACAGGATGAGAGCAAGGACTGTTTATTCAAACTGCTGCCGAGAGATCAGGACAACCAGAGGCCAAATGCTTTATTGCAATTATGAGCTTCCTAGGTAGAAGGAGAATAATGAGTCAAACTAGCATGACTTTAAGGAATCTGACAATGTGTGAATGGGAGTAGAAAAGGATCAAAGCGTCACCGGATTTCATGACGCACAGCTGTGTTTACGTGGCTTTACATTACATCTGTAACCTTCCGAAGACCTACAGAGGACACTTATTCCTGGGAATTCCTTGTGGATGGACATATTTCCTGGGTAATCATGACCATTATGGTGCCATATAGGGTGAGTCAGTTGTGTTTTTGGTGTTATGTTTCACTAAAGCAATCAGGAAGTGCTCCCTCTGACCCTAACATGATTTGCTATGATGACACGACATTCCTTTCCCATGATCCAGCTGCATCTGTCTGACTGATCAGCAGGCTGTCTGACTGATGGACTTGCCCAAAGGATGATAGACTTAGTGACAGATAAGTGGTTCAAACTGCCTACTTATATACAAAATCAGGGCAAATAATGCACCACAAAGCACACACAAATGACAGCTAATAATACCAACAATACAACCAACTGTTTCATCCATAAAAGTCATGATAATATCAGATATGAAGACGCATGTATTCAGTCATAGTCTGCGTCAGGAACATCTACATTTGTTTCTTAAAAGCGTAAGCACTTGTTGATTCTCTAATACTGTTTGGTTACTTGTTCCTTTCTACAGAAGCCCTGTACATAACTGTAGGTTATTCTTGGCTCTAGAGAAATTGCCATTTATCCACATACCGAGTGAGATATATGTGTTTGGCCAGAGTACTTTAATAAAGCTGAAAGATATTATGGTATACCGAAAAATATAGCTTTTCTCATGAAAACAAGCTGACTAAAATGTAATCCGGCTTCAGCTGAGAGCCATGACAGTCTGTAATGCTTATGCATATCAATAATACTAGTAAAGTATGAACAAGAACAAATCTAGCGGCCTAATTTTGGGATAACTGACTGATACACAGAGGCAAGGCAATTTTGGTAAAGATTTACTTTAGAGGTCATTTTTTTCCCCCTTCTAAATTCATAATAATTTCCTGGAAAAAAACAATGTAATTTGGTACTAATTGAAAGGAAAACAGAGTAAAAGTTATGAGTCTATTATTTAGTCTATTACTGTGTTGTGTATAAAAGCAGCCGTTGACTTCCAGAGGACTTCCTTAAAAAGTCAAGTAAATTCTTTTCATTATTCATTTGTTATCAGAAACCTTATTCTTCATATATGTTGGATTATATGCTTGCATGAAGACAAACTGCACATACACCTGCCGTGTGCTGACTTAAAGACTCATTTAATTGGAATGAATTAATTGGTACCATGTGGTAAGTGTACCAAATGAACAGCGTTTCTTTAGATCTCTTTCCAGGAAATAATAACAAATCACAGACCTGTAAAATAAAGCCATACCTACATTTTTTATTTAGATTACTAGATAACTAGTGGCTTTATAAAGAAGGATCCCTCCCATGGACTGTTTAATAAGAACAACCGCTGAACTGTCAGGTTTTGAAAAACTAATATGCTTTCTTATTAGAAAGTGAAAGATTATTATCTTATTACGTCAGCAGTTATTTTTGACACAGTAGACATTAGGATCCAGATTCTCTGACACAGACTAACCTCTGTCCTGAATAAACAATCTTTTTTTTTTTTTAATGAAGAGTTTTCATTTAAAGTTCTGTAACAGGAAGTGAAGATAGCAACGGAGGTGGGAAAAAGGTTTGTGAGAAATACTGTGTGTTTTTTTTCCCCCAGAGGGAAATGACTCCACTTCCTAAGTCAAAGAAAACGGTGCTGTTTCAGGTTTACAGTCAGTGGCCAGTTGCTTGAGTCTCATTTACTGGTAGAGCAGGACAACTCAGTATCCTGCGTGTTGATTCATGTGACTGTACAGCAGGTGTGTCGGGATAGACAGGGTGTGAAATAGTCCTGAGATGGATTCTGGAGCATGGGACATAGTCTGATACGAAATATGACAATATCAGGGCTGCAACTTATGATTAATGATTCAATATTGATTCATCTGCTGATCATCCTCTAGATTGTTGTGTCTATAAAATGTCAGAAAATAGTGAAAAAATGTCCTGTATAATTTCCCACAGCTCAAGTAGTCTTTGATGTCTTCAAATATAATGTTTTGTCTGACCAACAGAATAAAAATCCAAAGCTATTCAGTTTACTATCATGTATGACAAGGAAAAGCATCTAATTCTCACATTTAAGAAGCTGAAACCAGCAAATTTTGGACTGTTTTGCTTAAAAAATGACATGAAGATGTTTTGTTTTTTTCCTGCAAATCACAAAATCGGTGTTTACTGGGGATTTCTTACTTTTTATTTTAACTGTTGAATTGTCCTACACCATAAAAAACACTTGCTACAAATAAAAAAAAAGAGACTACAACTCAAATTTGGCCACAGTCTGTGAAGAAGAAACAGATACTTTCAAAAAAAGACAGAGTGACAGAGGGTCACATACAGGGAGAGAAAGAGCATTCTTATACTTTGAATTAATCTCTTCCTTCCTGTGTGTTATGGTGAGGGGAAACCAGCGACCAGTTGTCTGTCGGGTTGTGCAAGCAGAGGTGCCATGGTAACACCTCGTGTTTATCCTAGTGTTAGCCAAGGTTTAAATATTATTTCTTCAACACACACTTGAATTGGATTTTGTTCTGTCAATAAATGAGCAATTCCACTAATGCTAACAATCTTGCGGCTTGAAAAATAATAGATAAAAAACATCTGTTCCACTGCATCACTACATTGTATTGGGGACACACATTTTCAAGCAATCCTTGCAAAAGTTCGGGGCTGCAGAAGAAAACGGAGAGATGCCTGGGACAAGCAGTGGAACTTAAGACCTTTCTGTCTAACCCGCCGGCTCGGTGAAATGTGCCAGAGCTCTGAAATGCCCCACAAGGATGATGAGCTGATTGAGCGATCCCATCAGACCAAGCAAAAATAGCAGCTACATTTTATGCTCCAAAGGATCACAGTAAGATTTCCTTACATGAATCTGCAGCAGAAGTATCTATAAATAGTTTCATTAGCCGAGCTAGTCTAAACATGCACACACTGAAGCAGACATTTCCCAACACATGAACTTAGAAAACTCTACTGGAGCAAAGGGATCAACTTTAAACAACCAGGGACTAAATCAAATCTAAATGTTAAAGGACATTTATCTTGTCACCCACAGTGGGAATGTTTAAAGCTGCTCAACTCCTGATTCATTTCAAATGATGCAATGTGAAGGTATTGCATCAGTGCTAAAACTCAGTTTGCACACCATCTAAACAAAGACCACTTGGAAAATTGATCACGTCAGTATGAAATGATGGGCTTTTACTTGCCTCACCTCCAGATTTTCATTAAAAATCTAAAAATATTTTGACTATATCCATGGATAGTATCCCTAAAGCTGGATTTCGTCTTGCTGCAGAGGGTTAAGGGGAGTCCCACCATAGAGAACTATGGTATGGTAGGTTTTGATGCATAGTTCAGCATCAGATTTCACCCATTGATAGCACCACCACAACACTAGCCAGATGTATTGTACATGATCAGGCTGTATCCTGCTCTAATTACTATATTCAAGTAACTGTGGTTACATACTTTCATTCATTTCGTGATACAGAGTGACGGTGGGCTATGCATGTAGTTATAGAACTGGAGTTACATCCAGGTAACTACTGCCGTGCAATCACTGTGTTTACATTCATTCATTCACAGTGAGCAGGTTTGCAGTGGGGATGCGTTTGCTAAATGTGTGTTACTGAAAAGCTGCAGATTACAGGGTCTTTCTTCAACTTTCTCAGCATTGTCTGCAATATTAACAATCTCCACCAGCATCAGAAACTTGTGGGAGAAAACACAGGAAGCCGTGGTATCTCTGCAGCCCTGATGTGTAGTTACATTTCTGAGGAGGCTCCGAAAAAGCTCTGAAAACCCACAACTATAAATACAACTTAAACAACGCTTATTCTATGTAAAACTTTGTTGGCTCTGGCCCATATTGCATTTTGTTTCCCACTGCCCCAAACTGGCACTGTTTATTGCTAAATTGCATCAGCTGTGACAATTTAATGGAGGAATCTATTCTCCTGCCCTGCAAACCACACTAATGAAAACATGAACCTCCAGAATTATGCCCATAAACCTTTAATTTAAAAAAATAATAATAAAAAAAGAAGAAGCTATTTCCATGCTGGGAATCAAACATGTCCTCTGGCCTTTTATAATCTGCGACCAAAAACGAGATTACGTATATCAGAGGGTGACAGAGTAATGGACACTTATATTGAACTAAAGGAGAAGAACGGAAATGTACTTTTAACTGGGAGGAAGACACAGAAAATATGAGTGAAAATTGACAGACAGCAAAGACAAAGTCAAAAAACAGAGAAACTTAGCAGGACGCTGCTTTAAACAAAATTCCTGGGCTAGCAAATTGCAGTGTGGCATCTCTTTTCCATTACATTCTCTGGTCTGCACAGAGTCAGGCTACTCGTGGTCACAGTCCCTGGCTTCTCTCTGTTGCTCTCATTGAACTATGTGTGTTGGAACTACTCCATAAAACTTATAACTTTATATTCAGTAAAGCAAATTATTTTAGGAAGATGGACAGATAACCAGTGGTGGAAAGTAACTACGTACCTTTACTCAAATACTACACTTAGTTGCAGTTTTGAGGTACTTTACTTGAGTATTTCCATTTTATGCTATTTTATACTTTTACTCATCCTTCTCCACTACATTTCATATGGAAGTATTTATCTGACAGCTGGAGTTACTGGTTACTTTTCAGATTAAGATTTTTACATTGAAAAATATGTGATAAGCTTCTAAAATACAGTGCTTTATTTGAGATTTAACCAGTGGTTTCCAACCTTTTTTGGCTTGTGATCGCTGACAATAGATCAGTGTGTATGTGGGGCTCGTTGTCTTGTTTCAGATGTCTATGAGTTGTTAGCAGTTCCACCAAAGTGTGATTTCCCCTAATTGTTCCAGGTCAAAAGAGGTCAAGTTATCTAAAAGAAAAGTCACAAAAATTATTACAAATTTGTGTAGGTAACCCTACACAACAAGCCCTCAAATTTATCTTGTGTCCCTTTAGCGGGGACCCGATCCCTAAGTTGGGAACTACTGGACTAAACTACCTAACTTTAAATAAAATAGCTCAAAACGCTCCTCACCCATTGATGCATCAGCATTAGCTGCAACTATCTAATACTGTAATAAATAATAATATATTATTCACAGGAGATAATTTTCAAATCATTTTACTTTTGATACCTAAAGTACATTTTGCAGCTAATAAGTACTTTTACTTAAATAGGAGTTTCAATGCAGGACTCTAACTTGTAATGGAGTATTTTTACATTTATGTATTAGTACTTAAGTAAAGGATCTGAATAGTTCTTTCACCACTGTACATAACTGCATTTTGTTTTCACGCTTGGCATCTTAACCCCTATCACCCTGCTCCCAATCATCATCATCATCATCATCATCACCAGCCCTAGGGTTACCGTCTTATTGATCCTTGTCATCCTCCCAGCCATCGGTATTATCACTTATCATCATCGTCATTATCTCAATTGAAATAATCACCATTATCATCATCAAACCCACTTCATTTCAACTTTGGACCTTCAGAAATCTACAGCCCCGACCACATAACCATGGCAGACTTACGAGTCCTCGCCACATTTCTCTGTGTATCCATCTCCATAACAACATGTTACACTGTTAAGTGAAGTGCACGGCAAATTAAATACTGCTAAACCACAAACTCTACAACACAGTGCTGCACCCCACCCATGGGCAAGCAAGCACAAAACACTGTTATTCAAAGTCCTGCGCTGCAAAAAGGAAAATGGGTCGCCAAAGTGAAAAGAAATCTGCTTTCAAACGCTGACAGCTATTTAACATGTAACGAAATATAAGATGAAGCAGCCTCAGGGTCAGTTTTGTTTTGTTTAATTATACATAGTGTTGGATTGAAATTCTTGCAGTTTACAGTAGATATGGACAATATTTTGAGGCGGCTTAGGGTTATTTTGCCAAAAGCTGTGACTCAAAAACTCTATTTAAACCACACTGTTTTTGTGTGTTTTTGTTGTGACCAATTACAATCATGTTACAGGAAAAGCTGCTCTTCACCTTTACCCTAAAAGGCTCCCAATGTAGTGCATTACTCAGATAGCAGAATATCTGTAAATGATGTCTAATTTGTTTATTTGTACACATTATATTTACACAAATGGAGAACTTCTGGTTTTAAGCATAAAACCCAGAACCCAGGAAAACCATCTGTATGGATAAAAGGAGCTGTGATCTTTGTTATTATGCCACAGGAATCCGAGTTGCTGTCCAAATATTTAGTCAAGCTCATCTCTCCAGGAGATTATCTGTCCTAGCTGGACATGTGAGAAACACTCCCTGGCACACATACTGTATATAGGCTAATTCATGCACACCCACATACCATATAGGGCACAGGGCAGCTGCATGTGTGTAAATATGTTGCAGGCTATGTACAAACAAAAGCAAATGCATTTACAACGCACACACCAGTGTGAGGAAGCGGTCGTGGAGTAATTATCCCCCAGCGCTCACACAGGCTTCGTCTACCTGTCTAATGATTCAAACACGCAGCAAAGTACAGTACACCATCTGTGTACTTCTGCTTTTTTTAGTATAGTCCAGTACTTTCCACAGGAAACCCTCAGTCACAGAGGTGGAACCCACCCAACCAGAGGTGGCTGCCCAACGTCTCCAGAGCTCAACGTCTGCACACTTCCATAATTACAAATAAGATTTTTGCCATCAGGGCTACTTTGTTTTAAAAGATTAAAAGAAATGAACATTTAGCATTACATTTATGAATGTTGAGAAAACTATTAGTAAATGACAGATCACACCAAAATTGCTCCGTCAACTTTATGTTGTCGGGCATTTTAATAAGCTGTTGTAGTGTCTCTGTTTCATTGTATGATGTCCTCTAAACCTTGTGACAGTCCAAGCCAGCAGCCTGATGCATCTCCAGCTGATCCAGAATACCCACAGTCCTCCTGGGGTGAGACCCAGCCTAGTTTTTCACACTGGTTTATTTCTTCCCTGACTCAAACAAAAAAAAAAAAAAAAAAAAAAAAAACAGGCTGCAATCAATGTCAGCATCAGAGTTGGTTATTTCAAGCTTTCTTTGGTACTTATTTTCATTCTCAACTAAGGTTAGGTTATGGTAGTTCTAAAACTTAATTTAACCACATTCTTAGAAATGGCACTAAATGTGTATAAAAAATAAAATTGTGGCTACCTTCTATTACACTCAACCTAGCAAGGAAGATAGTGTGTGTGGAGTGTCTTATCACAACTGGTCAAATGGGAAAATAAACGGTCAGATTAAGCAGGTGAGATAAGAAATAACTCACCACAGTGCTGGTATCTCACTTTAGGAGCAAAACAAACAGCTGGAGGTTGATTCTCATCCTCGAACATAAATGTCCTTCATGAGGGCAGGAGTTAGTTTTCCATTAAGGGTTCAAATGATGGCACAGACATCATGAATTCAGGATTATTTATGTCGAAAAAAAGATATTACACAAGTTTGATAATAATGCATTTTTGCTCTGATGATAGCTTTCAAGGAAAATAAGTGATTGTCTCCTATACTGTAATATGACAATGTATTAAAGTTAATTCCTATACAGTAGTTTGTGTTTTTCCTAGAGTAGCATATATTTGTCATTTCTCTTGCTCTGGAGGACATTTAATCAGTGTAAACAGAGCAGGTCGTGAACTTTTAAATAAAATTACTATGCGGCATCCTGGATTTTCTGCTGGCTAAGGTCCAGACCAGGCTCTTCACATGGTTATCTCCGACACAACATCAGTATCAGGTCGTCCCATCGAGTCTACCAAAACTCTCACTCTTTCCCAACTCTTTCCCAACTCATTCCCTTCTTAAATGTCTGTCCTTTGGTGCCATATGCTGCTTTAAGGATAATAACAGCAAAAATATTTTCAAAGGAGCGCTGTGGTGCAGAAATACTGCAATTACATTACAGGATTGACATTACAAAGCAAAAAATCATAGTTTCTTATATATCCCTACGTATAGTTTTCAGCCATGCAGTAAGTCTTGGCGATGTTTCGATACTTCTGGTGTAGGTAGGAAAATATATATTTTCTTTGTACTTGGGGTGACTTATGAAACACTTAAGTCACCAGTTCCCAACCTTTTTGGCTTGTGACCCTTTATAGCCAAGCCATGCCTACTCGAGCATTTTCTCTTCTTTCTTAGCTTGTTAATCATCTTGCAACTCCTCAGATTTGTCTTGTACCCCCTGACCCCCAAATTGGAAACCACTGTTTTAGGTAAATGGTGTTGGGCTCTGGTAGGCATACCCAGTAATGACTATGTAGAAAGAGTTAGACACTGGTGTAAGTGGAGGTTCAAAACATCAACTAATATGATCAGACAAGGAAATCCTGCTTGGCAACAAAGTAAAATTTACCAGAGTTGCTAAAGGCTGAGAAAATTGGAGACCCTTCAATGTCATGATTGTTTTTTTTTTTGTTTTTTTATTTAGATATATCCTTCGGGTCTTCTGGTTGTCATTATATCTCACAGACCAGACTATGATCGCACTGTTGCTAAAAAAAAAAAAGTAGTGATAATAAACAAATTCATCCCAGCACTTCCAGACTTATTTGCATGGCAAACTACTTGACTCTCTTATCTGCAGTAACGCAGCACGCAACCTGTTCAAAACATTACTCTGCAAAAACTGTTGCACCCCGAAACCATAAAATCAACACTTAAGTTGGATTTTCTCACCCAAACATGTGACAGTGCATAGAACCACATTCCAGCTGAGGATTACTGTAATGATGAGGAACACGAGAGGATTGCTTTATGTATGGGAAATAGGAAGTAAGACTTATACAGTATACTGGATACACACACAGCCAACGGGACTCTGAGAAACACTACAAGACTTAAACAACTTAGTGAAGAGTTTCTTGAACTTTACATGGAAAAACTGTTCTGAAATCGGAGTCAGAGGTGAAAAAGACAACCACAAAACTGACACCAGATAAAACACTGCGAGGCCAGAATCAAAAGCACAGGAATCTTTTTGTTTAAGTGTGAGACAGCATGTCGATGTGTGCGTGTGGTTGTGTCATTATCCATGTGTCCTAACCTGTGAGAAGGATGGCCATGGTTGGTGGCGTGGAGTTTCCTGATGACTTCCTCACTGAAGTCAAAATGAACCCTTCCTCTGGCACAGGGTGAACGCCGGTACATCGCCCCGACACACACACGCACTCATGCATACGTCACATACGTATCCATAAACACACAAACAGATCAAGTACAACACACCCTAGCGCAGAACTTCACACACATAGACCAAGCATAAGAATGTCACACACACACACACACACACACCATCATACACGTATCTGACAAGTCAGCACCAGTAGTGATAACCGCACGGTAGCATGCGTACACACACTTCTCATACACTACAGTGAGATCACAAACACAAACTAGCCACTTCACATGAAATCAAATGTATCTATCAGTAACAACAAAACAACCACCATTAAACACACACACACACATTCAGCTCATATAAATAGCAGGCTACTCAGTCACACATTTACATGACAGCTACCTATAAAACCTCTGTTTAAAATGTTATTCAGCAGATTGTCCATCAGCCATCCCTTCCTCGGCACAAGTGAAAGCAGCAAACAGGTATCCAAACACCTTCTCCACACATGTCACACAAACCAGCAACATAAGCAGCAGCCCATACGTCACATCACGGAACTCTTCAAGCCCTTGTTCACACTCTGACACTCTCCACACACTCTCTGTGCTCTCTTTGCGGACTCTTCTCTTCGTCACAGGCTACTTCCTCCCCATGGTGTGTGTGTGTGGGGGGGGGGGGGGTGTGGGTGTGTGGGTGTGCGCATATAGTATGTGTGTGTATGGAGCTCTGTTCCCCTCAGCGCGGCCCAGCAGAGTAAGGAGGAGCATCCAAGTCCTGGTGTGGAGTCGCTGGAGTGGAGTCATAATTCATCCATCACTCACAGCCTTGTTAGCTTTAACTAACACTGTATCTGTGGAAATCATACAGAAGAATACCGGCTACACACACATGGCTACTCAAAAGATAAACCAACTACACTGTATATGTATAACTGCTGTATTGTACAAACTATGCAGATAATTTTGCATAGAGTTAATTTTCCATGAAATGGCTCAACAAAACTGTCTCAAAAGCCTGAAAAGAAGGCAAGAGGGACTATTTAACTAAGATTTACTCTCATTTCCCAGTATTATATAGAAAATGTTTTTCCCATTGATTTATGAATTTTATGAATAAAGGTGTGAAGATTTGATTGTGAAAACTATTATCTATCTATTTTTGGACTTTGTTATTGTACTGTTCAAAAATGTCTGCGCAGCTTACATGAATTTATGCTGTCTATGGAGTTGTATGTATGACACAATAATAAAAACAGTAACACTTTCTTGTAAGTCCTGTTATTTAGTATGTATAAGCAGTATATAAACATTTAATAAATGATTAATAATTCATTATAATGTAGTTGTGGTGGCTTGTGTATAAATAGATATATAGTAAAACAAAGTTGTAATAATATAGTCTTCGTCTTTGGAGAAATTATCATTTCTGACAAATACTCTACATTAATAAACACTTAAAAATGTCCTATAGCTGCTTATAACTACACTGTAGTGTGTTATTAACCATTCATTACATGTTTGTAAACTGCTTATAAATGCTTAATTGGGGGACTGTGCATAAAACTCCATCTACTCATTATAAAGTAAAATTTTTTAATATAAATTTAAACAAAAATTAAGTTAATGCTGTTTTTACTGGATCTGAAACCCACTTACTGAACTTAAATGGTGTTTTCATTTCTGTTATTCTGGCAACCTGGTCTACCTTAACTGTCAGTGTGTGTCTGTGTTGGGAAAGAGGTGGCATCTGGCGCTCTCGCAGGGGGCCACAGTGCCTGATGACACTGTACAGTACAGTACAGTATACTGATACCCAAGCCCTCATTTATTATGAAACATGTGATGACAGATTTGTGATAAATAGCAGCACATACAGAACAATAAATGAGCTGCAGAAACATAAGGGGGAAAAAAGATACAGTAATCAGAAATACATTGAATTTATAGCAACTGCAGGATGTCTTTATGTGTATGTACAAGATACATCTGGTTGAATTGCCAACCATGTTCTCCAGCTTCTGATTATACATTTTCACACTAAAAAGCTTTTGGAAAATATAATAAAGTAATTTTAGCAAGTTAAAACCCAAATGGCATGGACAACAAAGATCATGTTTACAGCTACAGGATGTAAGCAAGGCACCTATCAATAATACTTGCAATAACTACATTTTTCATTGATACAAAAAGCCATTATGTCTTCCAACCTGCCCTTCCAGTGCTCTAAAGGAAGAATAACAATCTGAATATGAAATGTCTGGAAGAAAAGGTGACACAGGTTGCATGAGTAACTCTCTCCTATTTCTCAGAACTTCCTCGAAAAGTAATAATGAAACACCACCCTTCCTGACTGACAACTGAATGAGCTTCTAATAAATACCAACATGACAGGTCAAGGAAGCTTACTTGTCATTTATCTGGAAATGATCGAGAGAGATGACACAACACAAGCGCTCAAAAAACACATAATGGGAGGAGTAGGTTGACAGAGGCCAAAACTAAATCTATGTTCCCACACTGCAGCTCGCTCCACTGCTTCACAACACACACAAAGATGAGACATGGGAGAGGTGGAAGATGTGGTAGCCACAGGGCTGTATGTACCCTGTGTGATAATGGCAATGGCATTCCTCCTTAATGACCTCCTGAGGGTCCACCATCGAAGAAGATACAGAAAGAGCTCCTCCTCGCACCAGAATGATCATCATCTATGGCACACTTTATCTCGAACTGGTGCAAATTCTGAAAACACTGACTTACAATTCATCGTGGCTGTAAATGTAAGTGCTTAAGGAGACAAAGACAGCTGAAATATTTTGCGAGTGCTGCTGAAATGTAGTCTCTCTTTTCCTTATGTTGTTCAGATTTTTAAATGTCATGCTACCAGCATATTTGTATCATTATAGCAAAATATACAGATAGAGGTTATTTGTTGTTTCAAGTGAACCATCCAAGTTAGCCTAAAAATGCTGTTATTTGAAGAAAAATCCCTCTGTTTAATCTTATTCTGTGGTCTTACATAATTTAGTGGCATCTCACATTGACAGTATGCTAAAATTAGAAAGACTTTGAGATTTGAGCTCATGACTTGATCTATAATACAACACAATAGACCCAAAATCTGCTCATATACAGTATATGTACTTTTTTATTTTTAACATTTACAGTTTAAATTTAATTGGCACTGTAATCTAGAGTTTCTTCTACTAGGAAACCGTTGAACAAATAGTGAACAACACTGTAAACTGGCAAAAAGACTGATCGTGTTTATAAGGCTTGGTTCATTTGTTCATCCTTTAAAATTAATCAGATGTAAAACAAACAGTATGCCAACACACAGACGGCATTATAAATAACAAAACCTTGGCAATATAACAAATACTACTGTATTTAGCACCGGTTCTAATTATAGTACGCAAAGAGGTATGTGTTATTTTAAAATTTGTTGATGAAGCCAAACCACTGCCACCCAGTGAAACTATTGACGGGGCGGGGCACCTGTACAAACTGCAGTCAAACACCACATAAAAGAGATCTCAGCTACTGGTGTTGATGGGTAAAACCACAGGCTGCACCAACTCTCATCTTTAAGTAAGACGAGGCAGGACCGCTCTATGAACATCAGAGGGCACAATTTCATTCCACAGAAAAGGAAAAACTAGTTTTTCAGGCCTGCGTCCACAAGATGGCAGTGTGTAGCTGTATCATGTAGCCTTGGGATGAGCCATGAAACTCACACTTACAGGATGTGGCATGCAAGATGGGCCACCAGATGAGCCGTGCCCCGTGGAAAGCACTCAGAGCTGGCATTACACAAGATGTAAATATAGCTCCTTCAAATGTTATTTCATGTTGGATCAGCATGACAGAGATAATGGTTGTGAGGAATTGTAAAGTTATTGTGACAAAGTGATGAGAGCCTGTGACCCCGACGTCTTATACCCATATTTGTGAATTAGGATGATAGGTGGATAGACGCTTGAGAACTCAATACATCTGTGTAAACCCTTAATTACAAAACAACCCTTGATTCATGTCCGGCATTTTTATCATTTATCTTATTGTAAAACAGTGTTTGGGGAGATAGTCTGTAATTTGAGCGCAAACACTACCAAAAAGAAAGCTTCTACATGCGGAACAACACTTTTAACATTTTTTTAATCTGCAGCTTTAACAGGGTTTCACATAGAAGCAGAGAACCATAATTAAACATCGAACAGGCATCTATTTGACGGCTTAAGAGCAGCCTGTCAAATCGTCGCTGGCAGACCGCTCCTCTGGCTTGCCCTTGTGAATCAAATCGATATCACACTGCAGATGAGGGAACCGAAAAAAAAGACAAACTTTTTCGCGATGCAACCAAAAAAGAAAAACTGCAAATAGAATCTCAGATGTATCTGACAGAACCTGACAGGCACAACATCACCTCTGACACGAAAGCTGCCGCTCTCATACAAACACACACGCAATCACATTAAATCAGGATCAAACAACAGGCATGATCCATGAGAGATATTTAAATATAAATTCTAAAAAGGGAGAAAGAGAGTAAGAGGCAGACAGAGTTCAGAGCGGCAGGCTGATAGAAAGAAAGGCAAGTTTACAAGACAGACGCTGACAAAGGAAGCCAGACACAGTGTGAAAGATGTGAAATGATTTTAAGGACTCGGAAACAAACAGATTCATATAAGAATTAAAAATTCTCATCCTCTCTGATTCTGAATTGATCCCTAAATCCCCAAAATCCATGCTAATATTATAATCTCATCGCTTAGCATGTTATTTCAATAAAAATAAATAAAATAGGCCTCTGAACTGTAAGGCTCCTAACTATGATGACATGGAAAAAAATATTCTAGCCATCCTGATCTTCAGTGTGGCAGTTCGGCAGATACCCTAAGTTTAGGTATCGGAATCAGGAGGGTGTCAGGAGAGAAAAAGTAGGATATGTACATCCAAGAACAACTCATGTTTTACCCCAGTGACTATCACAAAACATCATGGTGTGGATGTCCACCATGTGAAGCCACTGTGAAACATCTTAGGAGAGTGGTGAGACGTTTTCAAGACCAAACAAGTCTAACTGCCTTTGACTTGGTACGTCTATACATGTACATCTGTATGACGGCGTTTCAACTTTGGCCCAAATTTCAGTCCATCCACTACATGCATATCCTATGCACTCATACAGAACATTCATGAGAAGGGTTCACCACATGGAAACCTATACAAAATCAATTAGTGGGTAACAAAAGTTGAACATATAACCCTTGGAGACAATGAGCGTGTATTGATGCTGAATTGTGGTACTCTGCTATCCCTAAACAGACACATACTTGAAGGACAAGGGAGGAGACAAATATAAATCAAACATGTATTGTGTTTTCCTCCCACACAAGCACACACACACACAATTTCAACAATGGTTTGGGGATCTTTTGCATTTAGCAGACACACCAAAATAGCAAACAGATTAGCAAGATAGAGATCAAGTCAAGTAGTCAAGTCAATTTTATTTATCTAGCCCAATATCCCAAATCACAAATTTGCCTCAAGGGGCTTCACAGTCTGTACAGCATACGACACCCTCTATCCTTCCTTAGACTCTCAATTTGGCAACAGTGGAGGGATCCCTCTCTCAGGACGGACAGACATGCAATAGATGTCATGTGAACAGAATAGACCGACATAGTAAAATTACAGTATGGACAATCAGGATCACAAAATTGTAAACATATATGAAGAATCTATCAGGTGACAACTGCTTTCTTCCTGCTTCAGGTTAAACGTGGCATGGCATACCTCAGGTTAAACATTTATTTATTTAACCTTCCACTTAATAAGGAGAGTCCTCCACAGATGCGAGTCTGACTTCATGTGGAGTGACACTTGGTAGTAGAGTGGAGTACAGCAGGACCTTGTTTGGGAAAACCTCTCCAGTCACTTTCATAGTGTTGCTGACAGTGATTTCAGCCCAGTGATAAAATGACCCTGATATGTTTAAGCGCAGGTGTATTTTTGTCATTGCCAAGGTCTACACTTGTACTGCTCCTTAGATTACACTGCTGAAGTCGTCCCTGTTCATTTAAGTTCACTTCAACATCACAGGTGAGGCCGATTATTGCGTTGCCATGGAAACGGCAAGCAGCACACAAACACAAACACACACACACACACACACACACACACACACACACACACACACACACACACAGATCTCTGAGGTCTGACTTTAGCATGAGCATCACTCCAGACACTTCATTCATCCAATCTTTGCACTTGACACATCACTCATAGCATCCAGTAGCCTCCATTCAAAGTGACAGAAGAGAGGAAAGGAGAGAAGAGGAGAGGAGATAGGAAGAGATGGGAAGAGAAGAGAGGAGAGGAGATAGGGTGGGAGGAGAAGAGAAGGGAATAGAAGAAAGAAGAGGAGAGGAGACAGGAAGAGATGAGAAGAGATGAGAGGAGAGGAGAGAAGGGAAGAGAAGGAAAGAAAAGAGAGGAGAGGAGATGGGAAGAAATGGGAAGAGAGGAGAGAAGGGAAAGCAGAATGAGGGGTTGAGTGAGGGGTATAGAGAAGGGGGCATGTATGAAAAAAAGAAGAGATGAGGTCAAAAAACATTGGATTTTCAGATAGAGGGAGAATTTGATATCAACGGGTGTCTGTCTTGCTGGTCTTACCCCAACATAGCCCGTATAAATTCACCTTCACCTCACTGAAAAAGAGGGCACTGCAGTCAGTCCCTCTGTGATTAACCTAATCCCCTGATCACAGAGCAGCCCTCCTCTCAGTGCCAAAGCCATACCGAATCTGACGTCAGCAGCACTCACGCTGTGATAACCAGGGGAGCATACTCTGAAAAAATGAATTTTAAGCAGTGCAGAATGTAACACCACTACTAAACATGTATTACCAGCGAAAGCCATAAAAGCAAGAGCTCACAAAGAGGGACCTACAGTGCAACATAGCTTGACTATAAGAACACTGATGCTTGTGAGTGAACCCTGCCAACATTAAGCTAGCTGTAGGTGGTCAGTAAATACCTCCAAAACAAAGGCTGTCTCTACATGTGTTAAAGATGGAGTATGTGACGTGTGGGTGTGGAGGCTTTGGAGATGTTTAAAGGTAGTTTTTACTGCGCTGAACAGCGGAAGTGGTGGAAGAAGTATTCAGATCCTTTACTTAAGTAAAAGTAGCAATACCACACTATGAAAATACTCCACTAAAAGTAAAAGTCCAGCATTCAAAAAGTATCAAAAGTAAAAGTACTCATTCTGCAGTAAAATGCTGAAGTACATGTTTTGCTATTATATATGATGCTTTTGGATTAATATTACTTGTGTTAATGTGTATGTTGCATTTTACTGCTGTAGATGTTAATAGTACTAATTTTAACTACTTTATATGTTGGGTAGCTTAATCTACATCAGGGGTTTTCAAAGTCTCAGACTGGGGACCTCCCCTCAGACAAAGCTTGGGAAAAGATGACCCCTCACCCCCCCAATTTTCTAGCTTAGTTTTGCTAAATTCCTGGATGCCTATGGGATCATGATTATATTATTTGATCTCATAGACACTTAACAGTCGACCCAAGCCTAATATTGCTTTTTGACATAACTTCAGATTACACCAAATACATAAAAAAAAAGGTCTGTCCTGGGACATTTATTAGTTTCTGACTCTGGGTAAGTGGGAAAAACAGATCTCTTTGACCAAATCACACACATTTAGGCTATTCTATGTGATTTCCTTTTGATAACTAATGTAATATGTTTTAATAATTAATAATATTTTAATAATTAATTACATTTTTTTATGTATTTTTACTTCCTTTCTCTGAGCCTCCCCTGAAACTGTTTGGAGCCCCCCCGGTGAGGCCCGCCTCCCACTTTGAAAACCTCTGATCTACAGCAATGCATCATATTCTATAAAATCATCCTATGTTTGTAGCTTCGCTGTTCTGCGAGAACCACGTCTCTCTAAAAAGTCAACTTTTCATGAGGAAAAAAAACAGCTTTGTGACTATGCATTTTCCAGCTAATCCAAAGGGCATTTTTAAATAGTTTATTTAGCTTAAAAAGTAGGAGAACTTGCTTTAACCCCTAAAGGAACGCTTAACATACAAATTCAAAATCACCACATTTGGAGATACATGGTGTTCACTGGACAGGAAGGGTATGAAGTGTGTAATCTGAAAAGTAGTAACAATATTTGACTCTGAGATGTGGTGGAATAGAATTATAAAGTTATATAAAATGGAAATTGTTTTGTTATCTGGCTATGAATACGTTTTTATGTTGTGTTTATGTTTGGTACAATGCCTGGATTTGATAATCTACCACCTCAGTGACATGTTTTTTGTCTGTACATGTGGCACCTGGTCCCACTCTGTCAAAATAAAAACAACATTCACTCACACAAAGGAGTTTGCCTCACTTCCTCAGTGGTCAAACTCAATTATTTAGAGCAGCTCCGTATATACTGCAAAGGAAACCCAGCACTTACGTCATCGCTGTATTTCAAAGACACAACACACATTACATTATAGTCTATCATTTGGGAGTTCTTCCAGCGAGTCCAATCAGTGACGTGCATGCGTGTGTGTATTGTGGTGAGGATATTTAAGGCTAAGAACATGGTGCATGGTGTTTAGGGTTAGAGGGCTTGATCCTGACATAAGAACAGGGAATCAGGTTACAAGGCCCACACGCGCCAAGTTTTTATCTGCTCCATCTCCAACTGTCAGGCTACAGGATCCGTAGGAGTGTAATCCGCAAAGTGGTTCAAAACAATGATTCACTTCAGGTTCATAGATCAAGGAGAGCGAACGAGGGAATGTTCAACCAAATCACTAAACCGGCAGCTCTGCACACACTTCAGCTGTTCAGAACATGCACGAGAGGTTCTTTTTCGAACCAGCACATAAACTAAAGCTTGAAATTGATTTTTGAACAAAAGTACACAGTTTCAAGTCATACTACTATACTATATCAATGCTGTGTGTGTGAAAACAGTGATTAGCTGCTGATCAGTTCTAATACAAATCCTGCTTTAGGCTAGGCTTAGCCTAATTATCAAAAACATGTTAATTCCTGCTGGATGAGCTTTTACATTATTGCATAAAATTAGATCTGGTGCCACTGAAATCCCCTGAGAGGAACTGTATTTCTTGTCGATGAAACCCTGTAATATTACATTTCACTTAGAGAGCTGTGAGAAGCAGAAACCCACTTACTGTAGAGTTTAGTCTGGCTTACTGTATATCAAACAGACAAACAGAGCACACTTGAAGTTTGTTATTCAGATCCCCATTTGGCACTGTAATCCAAAGTATGCAGAGAAATTGGTGTGATTACAGTACAGATGTACATTAGTGAGTTGACTTGAAGTGTCTCTGTGGCTGGCAAGAGAGGGAAGAAAAGAGAGACGGAGCGTAGGGAGGGTAAAGAGTGAGAAAAATAAAAAAGGGCAATTTTCACTCCACGACTCTCCTCCTATGCACTGAGGTGATTTTCTTGCAGCTATAAGTGTTACCAGCAATTTTAAGCAGCAATCTACACAAAGTACACCACTGACTAATGAGAATGACACACTGCGTCCCTCACACAGCAATTATGTTTGCATGCAAAAGCGCACACACACATACATCAGCACAGGCTAAATAGTCCAAATAGTCAACCGTCTCCTACAAATTACATTTACATACAACTAATTTGCAAAGGAAAATATGTTGTGAAGGAAACGTAATGCCGTCCAGATTACATTTTCTATTAACCTAATGAGGAAATGTTGTTCATTAACGTACCTGGCAAGTTGCAAAAAATGTTGATATTGAATGTGTCAGTAAAATGTTCACTGACAACATATTTAATTTGTTTTCTGCCAAAATATCAAATCTTGCGATATAGTATCAGCTCGTAGTGACTACTGCATTATTATAGTTTTAATGGTTGTGGTCTGGCTCACAGCGCTTGGTTAAGGTTGGGGAATGATTGTGGTCTTGGTTGTATACAGAAAAAGTTTACAGTGACTTAGAGCACAAGACATAACATGTTTTATCAACATTTAACCAAAATCACTATCTTTCCCTGAACTTAACCAAATAGCTTTTGTTGTCTAAACTTTACCACAGACAGGACTCAGGGACCCTGGTCAAAGTCTTGTGTTTTGTATGCCCAACAATGTGACCACCTCCCTCCGACTCCGGTGCGGTACATAAATGCAGCGTTGCCTCTGAACATAATCCAGGCAGCGATTACGCTTGTAACCACAACATAACTGGCAAAACAATTTAGTAATATATAATATATGTAATTTCTAGGAGACAGGGTTGCAAAAGTGAACACGCACATTGACACAAAATCAAACTAAAACACCCACACTGTGAGGGGCAACAGTAACAAAGACGGGTGCCCACTTTTCCTTTATCTTGACATACCAAACCCAGGAGTGACGACGGAAGCAGAAAGGGCTGATGGGAACTTCCAGACCGGATGACATCGTTGTCATCGTCTTGGTTACCCTTGTCATCAAGAATCAATTTGTTTCTTGTTTGTTTATTGTTCTCTGCAAGTCTCAACTCAATAACTTACTTGATTTGATACATAGATGATGAAAGTGTAACACTGGTTTTATTGAACCAATCTTCTTAAGAAGTAGTCGACACGCAGGCGTGGCATCCTGGAATCCCACTGTGGATCGTCTCAGGACAGTTTCAGAAATTCATCAGGATAATCTCAGCATCCGTCACATGATAACTGCTCACGGTTTCAATAAAGCAGCAGGTGGTAGCTCAGACTGGCCACAGAAAATCACCCTCCATGTTCATTCAGGTACCGCAGGTCAGCAGTTTGCAGCAAATAGGATGAGACAGAAAGTGAGTTCCAGCCAATTTAAAAACAATCCGCATTCTGTCATTCAGGAAAGAGCAGAATATTTGCAGCACAACCAAAACCTTTGAAAGTCCTCCCAGTTTAAAGGCCGGCATTGAAAAACCAAGACCAGAAAAAATACTATAATCAGAAAAAAATTGATAGAAAAATAAAAATGTATTTCCTTCATGAAAACACGTATAATCCTCAGACTCCGTGTTGATCACTACATCTGCTCCATGCCAGTTTTCCTCTGAGCATCCCGAGCCACGTTTCACGTCTCTGCCTGTCCCTGTCCTGCTGAAATTGACGCTGTTCCTCTTTCTAGTCACTGCCTCAGTTCAGGGCTGCTGGACCACGTACAGGTCACATTTCATGGATGATCTTTGATCCCCCAGCCCTGAGTAACCAAGGTATAGATTTGCATGGGCCGAGACAACAACTGCTAAACAATCTGGCTTTATTGACAACGACTGTCCATCAAATTACTCTGGTTGAACTATTTTGATTTCATATAGTTACAAATGAAGAAAAAATAAAAAAAATTTATAGTCTGAATCTGTAAATACTGGTAGGCTGCCTCCATCCCACTTCAATTCAAACCACGATTAACAACAACTGCAGTCTATTCTGGAACAATAAAAACCACAAGATGGTAGAGTTGATAGCACGGTAAAGCCTTAATGTTGTGGCAAGCTGCTGTAACACATTTCTTATCTGTTTCTGTAAAAGAGCAAGAATGCATCATCAATTTTTTAAAGCCTGCAACTGTATAGGCCTTCACCTACAGTACCTATCTCACCTTGGTCTACTGTAAACACTTAATCAGCTACAGTTTAAAATGCTTTGAACATCAGTTGTGGTCTTTCCATTCAAATAACAGACCCAGCAGTAAAGTAATCACCCCCTTTGGTAACAACATGCTAGAGGAATCACATTGTCGTTGGTTTCCCGTCTCGTGTTACCCGACCACTTCCTTCATAGCACTCTCTGTGTCACAACAGCCATGTCTATCTCACTGTACGTGCTGATTGTACCTACACGGGGTCTGATTACGCAGAGCAGTGGCACACGGTACGAGGCGATAAGGACTACAGCCACGACTCTAGCCCACATCGAGACACACAATCCCCGCTTTTGAAAGCAACACACACATCGAGGGCTGCGCGTTTCAAAAAAGCCAGCACTACTGGCTGATGTGCAGCTTGACACTTGAGACTGTGTGTATCAAATAGCATTCACCAAACAAAAACAACTGCCACTGAATACAAAATCAGTTTTTACACTGGTGCCCACTTTACTAGTCCATTCAAAGTGCCTCTATAAAACGGCATATGACACTGCCTAGCAACAAGTGGGTTCGAAAGCACTTGACTCATGGCTCTGTGTGGTCGGCCATTGTTTGCTTTGAAATCTGGTACTTTTTCACTGCATGATTGGTGGGCTCAGGAAATGATTCTTTGAAAAAATGTCTATGGACAGAACAGGAAAAATCTTTTTGTTAGATGAACTGACTGATGGATCAAGTTTATATTGGGCTAACGCAGAGGTAGATTTTAATAAAGATACACTCTCTCATTAATCTCCCTACCTCTGCGTCAAACGACTCATTAATCATTTAATGGTCAACTGTCAATCAAGTGCTTGGACTGAAGCTTGTTCTATTATTTGAGAGTGAGCAGTGTTACCCTCACAGTCCAAATAAATAATAATGTAATTCAGTCCATTATTTGAATTGAATTAAATGTTTAAATTTTGCTAACTATTTATGAGCTGGCTGAAGCAGCACCATTACATCCTTAATGGATTATTTTGTGAAAAATGAGCAGCACTAGGAAAACAAACGTTTAATCTTGCCTGCCATCTACAGGAGCTAAAGCTCCAAATAGCAACATTTTTCATAAGAACATCAAATCAAATGACTTACTGTAATGTCAACAGGTCGCTGGTACTGCCAAACCCACTGAGAATCAACATCCAGCACTGCAGCTCTATGCAGCTTTTAGTCTCTTTAAGCTTATCGTTTTGGTTTTCCAGCCTGCACTGCAACATAAACTTCCAACATAAAATCGCAGCCAGCTGTTTCTAACAAACTGCCTGCCTGGCCATCAATACAGAGCAGAAAGCTCAAGTAAACACACGGCTGGTGAAGAAATTCAAGCACATAGCAGCTTGTCTACACGGGAGACATTTCCGCCGTGTTTTCCAGTCATCCATCTCACGCATCTGACAGAATACATATGCTTCTATTGTAATTAATACAGCTGTCTACATGCATAGCTGCGTCCCAAAGTATATTTTTACGCTTCAAGTCTATTTTCTTATGTTTTACATGCGTAAAAACAGTGATTGTGTGTTAGGCTCTGAGCAATGCCGAAACGCGGGTGACCTACGCAGCAGTACTGTTCCTGAACACATCATGAGATAAGTGAAGCTGCTGCTCTGCTTACATGCTGCTTTCATTATGCAGCCTGTGTAAACATTGTGTAAGACCCAGATATTGTCATCAGGAGTAGGTGCTGACCAAACCTTAAACTTGGTGAATATTAGACTTTATATTCATCAGGTGGCCCAAAACACGAATCTGATGAATGGGAAATTCTGATATCTTTACTCTGACAAACTTGATTAGATCTCTCTCCAAGCTATATTTTATTATTTCAATTTGCCTGATCCAAGTTAACATGTTTTATGGCAAGACTTTAGATAAGAACATTATCACAGACTACCTGTCTTCTAAAATCATTTATAGTCTAAACTGTACTCTAATCTCTTCTTATGCAGCAAATCGTTACATAAATTGGCATTTGATTTGTAATCCAAATGTTAGAGGTCTCATCTTATATTACAAACTGACAGGAAACCAGCCTATACACCCCCCAGATTATAAACTAAATACTGCATTTCTCTCCCTCTCTCTGCTAGCTGAGAGCTGTGCCTCCTGCTTATTGGTGAAGGAACTCACAGATGGAGTGGGATTCAAAGTTCAGCTAACTCATCGGCACACGCACACACACACACACACACACACACACACACACACACACACTTAAAGCCAGGCGACTCAACAACTCATCCCGAAACAAAGACAGGCAGTGACAGAAAATATTACTCAGCCTGAATATTCTACAACCTTACAGTATTACAGACAAAAACACACACACTGACTTAAAATACCCTCAGCTGGGAAATTATTCAAACACACCAACATGAGAGAGAGGAAAAAACACAGACAAAAGCACTGAGGTGAGAGACATTTCCATAGCAACCACATTCGTAAGCCTGACTCCACCAATAAGCTGTGACCTTATAGTAAGCCCAAGGATTCATAACACACCTGAAGCAATGACTTGAGAGCATTTTACACACGTCTTGCTTTAAAGCCATGATAATGTTACAGCAATAGTTTTCTATTACTATAGGTGACTAAAGATATAAAATCTTTTTCATGTATTTGATTTTAATTTAATTAACTGCATGTGCTGGTATATTGTGTTTGCAATCTATTTTGCATTTTCTCTTCTACACTCTTTTCACAAATGTACAATGCAGAATTAATCTAAAGTAATGATCAGTATGGACATCTTAGCCTTTTCACAGGCTGACTAAAACCACATGCTGACTCTCCTTATCACTGAGGTGGATGGAGTATCTCACAACCAGCTGAATTCCCCACGGCAAAATGTCCCCGATATGGCCTTAAGACTCAAAAACAATCAAGAGTCACATGAACTCATTCAGTCTGAGGCAATTCAACAAAATTCCTGGACCATCCTGGTGCCTAAATCTGCCCCGCAATATGCATAGGAAATAGCAGAAGTAGAAGGCTGTGACTGACACTCATCTCTAAATATACAGTATATATACAATACTGTATGTCTAAACATTTGTCATGCAAAACAATGAAGGAAAGTGTACTGAAGGTCCACAGTAGATTGGATATTCTTACACCAAAATAAATGGTTTTAAAAACACCCAAAGCAGCTGGATTACTTGTAAATTTAAATGAAGCCATATTTTAGGAGTCCATGTTGGCTGCCCATGTGAAAATGAAAGAGCAGAGGATTTAGTCAGGTAGAAGACAAACCAGGCCGAGTGTTGTGATAAGGGATTAGACGGTAGACAGCTGTGGAACTGATCATGGGCAGGAATGACTAATTGGCTGGTTGGTAAATGAAGCAGGCGAGGACTGAAAGCAACAAGAAAAGAAAAGAAGACAACTCATAGCTCAAATATGATCATTATTCCTCTTGTAGCTGATATCACCACTTAACTTGGTTGCTACATGAGTGGAGTTGCACTAATGTTTTTTGATTCATTCTGTTTCAAATAAGACTGATGCAACAGAGGAACTGATTCTCAGCCTATACTAACAGGCAACTTGTGTACCACTAGCCTTTATTCTACAGTGTTTTTATTCAAATTACATTACATTAGTGGATACCTGTTAAATCAGAATGCTGTATGGACAGAAAACCAGAGCATGTTTCAGCATTTCAAAGAGACTGAGAAATTCTCTGTTCACCAGCACATAATGTAATGGAGGCCAGGACTTTGGGTCACTATTAGATGGCAGTATTTATTGAATAAACATATTTGGTCTGGAAGAAAAAAGCAGATTTTACTGTATGATATTTAATGCACTATTCAGACCAGAAAAATAATTCACATTGTTGTTTCTATCTCTATAAATAGTGTATTAAGCTTGTGAAGGAAATTTAATGGAGGTCCTAAGCAAATGTAATCGCAGAGTAAATCAAGTGAGTGCGTTTACATACCAGCAGTACATTTTAATGTGGAAATTAGCTGCTTTCCCAGTTAAGATATTATTTATGTTATGAAGGGAGTCTCATATCATATCCCTCCCTTTGTATTTGTCAGGTCAAATACAAAAAAAAAAGGAAGAAAAGATGCTGCTCAGCTTGCTGCCACCACCACCGCTGTTGCTGCCAATGCACGTCACGCCAACCACCACCCCAGCATCGACCTGTGGGCTCTGTGTCTTCAAGGTTCCCCACAGAGGACCGCATTGATCTCAGCTGGCTTTAACATGAAAACTTTAGCCTCAACACCAAAACAAAATCTATACTCTCATTCCTTCCCAACTAAAATGCTCTTAGTCAATATGTGACATGGCTGAGTGCAATGCATTGAATGTGCAAAATATTAGGAAAATATAGGAACACAGATGGGTGAATCCAGCTAAAAGCCACTGTCTTATATTGATTTTAGAGATATGTAGATAAAGAAACTGTTTAATTTGAGAAGGATTCAGCTGGAACTACACTTCAATGTTAGGAATATTTCTAAGTAGTTAAGTGCATAGAAATATAATGTCCTGTATTGTGTCCTATAGCTCTAAACCAGCATTACAATGAAACCCTAATGCATTATATCCTTGACACACAAACCAGACATAAAGCACACACTCATGTACAACACCCATGCCACATAGGCCACCACTAACATCACTACAACTCGCCTAACAATGTACAATGTAATTATCACCGGGGCCCTGTGTGAGTCTCTGCCTGTCTCACCTCACATATAATATGTGTGTGTGTGTGTCTGTCCATCTGTATCTGTGCACATGCAGGCATGTGTGTTCTCACAAGGTGTGTGCATATGTCAGTGTGTGACAGTGTGACGCACATAGTTACAAGCAAACATCTCCGCCTGGTTGCCATGGCCGACGGTATTCAACAAAGCCGAGCTTCAAATAGCTTCCTGTATCTCCTTTCCATCTCTGTCGCCCAGTCATCTTTTTTTTCTTTCTCAGCCCTTTTTTCCTCTTCATTGCTTTCCCTCTTTTTGCTGTGTGTGAGAGACATTTTTATTGGGCTTATCTCTCATCTTCCTGTGTTGTATTTTCTACTATCTTCCATTTTTGCTCTTCAGAGTAATGTTGCTTATCCCGTTTGCCTCCTGTTTTATAACCTCCATTTGTTCCAAGTTATGATGTCATGCTATTATCTAATTTTCTATCATTATATCTCTAGTTTCAATGTGTGCATTCATTTTTGTGTGTAGCCCCGCTCCTTACCTGTGTCTATCTTCGTCTCGGAGATGAACAGTGTATCATGTGATGACTTCCAACCAGGGGCCTTAGCCTATTTTTGTCTCGTCTGCGTTTGTTTCCCACAAATAACAACTAAATGGGCCACTTGGGATTTTGCTTCCTTCTCCTGAGTTCTTTCTTTGAGGTGTTGATTATTCCATCTGAATTGAGGGGAGAAACAGCACTTTGTATAACAAAGATTTGAGACGACATTGATGTATACCCTCATCCAACTTTCATTAATTGCTTTCTCTTTTTCATGGCTCTCTATCCATATACATCCATCAATTTTATACATCCTGTGTAAGGTTGCAGGGGACTGGAGCCAATCCCAGCATGCACTGGGCAAGAGGGATGTTGCTGTCTTTTACAGGGCTAACACACAAACAACACATTCACACTCACATTCACACCTGCAGGCAATTTAGAGGTTTGACAATCAGCTGGAGGCTCCTTTCCAGAACCCTGGTATAAGCTGTCCCAGGGAGGCTGAGCAGTGTGATACAACGATAATTGGAGCACACCCTCCAGTTCTCTTTCAAAAGTCGGGAAACACTGGCATAGTAAGAGCTGCACTGAGCTCCACCACCTCCTTGTGTCAACTATTTTCTGTTTGGCCCATCTAACCGAAACCAATAGTCACAAAAGCAGAGGAAAAAGTCTGCAATCACTAAAGTGGGACTTCCATTAGAGAAATGGGCAAAGCCTCCCTTGAGTCTTTCGAATGCCTCCTCCTCAGTCGATGGAGGATGTGACAGTCAGATTCAGGAATTTCTTCTCTATTCAAGGTCAACAGTTTTCCCAATATCTGCTGAGAACAGCCTGGGCAACACCCTGCCTCTCACCCTGTCCTTCTCCATGGCCTCTCCAAACTCCTTTCACATCCAAGTTTTTGTTTCCACAAGTACAGAAGCTGCTCATTCTTCTCATCCTCTTCTTATTCAGCAGTCCGCTGGACTCCTTCAGCCTGACATCTTCTTTCTTGGGTTGTCAAGTTGCCACCACAACAGGCACCAACAGTCTTCTAGCCACAACTCACAGCAGCCACATCCTCAATAGAGGCTTTGAACATGGCTCAGATTTCATGTCCCAAGCCTCCTGTGAGACACAGAAAAAATCCTCCTGAGCTGGGAGTTGAAGATCTTACAGGTCTGGCTTTAGTGGTTCACTCCAGGATCATCCTCCACCACCTGCTCCACCTCACCACGAGTAAGGGGCTTCAGGTGTTCTGATACGATGTGCACTTACAAACTACCTTATGTTTCAACACTGTGTTCCTTGTATGTAAGTATAGCCCATGTCCTGCCTAATCAGAACGTTGACTTTTATGCATGTAATTCCTCCAGTCAGCCCACTTCAGGAGCACGGAAGTCCTCCAGCATGAAAGTGCTGTTTGGCGCATAGGCACAAACAACACAGATTAAAGAAGATTAAGAAATGTAAAGTAAGTTTGTTTAGCTTTTGTTTAGTAAACACAGATTAAAGAAATGTAAAGTAAGTTTGTTTAGCTCAGCTACAAAGGGCTAGGTTGTGCAAAACTATTTTATCCAAATAGGAAAGTTTCACAGTGCCCAGGAAGTGTTTTTGGTGCTGTTGTGTTTGAACAATAAGAATAACGCAGACAAGACTACAGCATACATTAACCTACAAAAGTCTAGGCCACAGGATCCAATTAGAAGCTGTGGGCTATGGCCAAGTTCCAGACCAGGCTCCCCTGGAGGTGCCAGGTTATCCTGTGTTATACACCAGTGACGTCACTGGTGACACCAATGTAAAGGGACCTATGTGTGTTTGTGTGTACTTCCTGTGTGCGGGGGGGCTCCTCTTTCTGTCCTCTCTCTTTCGGTATGAGGGTAGACTCACATTCTCACCCCCTGCAGATGCACACACACACAAACTGTACTGTCTGTAACCTGAGTCTGGGAATCAGATTCCAGCCTCGCTTCTACAGACACACACACTCACATAACTAGTTCTCTCTATCAAACACACACACACACACACACACACACACACACACACACACACACACACACACAGACACAGGGGCCTCTATCTCACAATAGGCCTGAGAAGCATTGACAGAGAGCCATATAATTTATATGACACCAGCACCACATGGGAGCAGACTAAAGGGAAACCTACGTCATGTTGGTTTACAAATGACAAAGAAAGGCCAGTCTTTTAGCAGTATCAGCACACTGGAGAACAGGCCTCTTTCTCTTCTTTCACCCCTCCTCTGCTCTGCTCTTCCTCCACCTCTCCATTTCTCATACTCCTCCTGCACTCTGATCCACTCTTCTCGTGGCTCCTCTCTGTCACTCAATCATCTACTCTGTCCTCTCACCTTACCCTCCAGGATTTCTCCTGCTGTATTATTAAATAGGGAAGAGTGCTTGTTGTTTGTGCAACTTTTCAGTGACTGTACACTCCAGGAAGAAAGAGCAAATGTGCCACTGAAGGCCAAAAGATGAGAGCTACAGATGCAGCGGTCAGCTCTAGCCAATACGGCTGCAGGTGCATTCAGCATGTGATCAAGGGAGGCATTTTACAGTTTCCGTCCTGTCTTATTGAAAATCACTCGCCTGAATCATTGGCTCTGATCATGGTTTGCTCACAGTGCAGCACGCCGCAGGTGTCCCAACCATATGGCAAGTCGGCATTCACACCTAGTCATCCTTAAGACAAGGGGAGGCTGTGAGAGAAGTTGAGCCCAGTGAGCCCGGTGGTGGAGCGGCTCTATGTAGGCGTTAGAGGATTGTTTCAATCCTTTGCTGCTGCCCCTAAGTCTGTATACTTTGTGACAGCATCCCTACAATCTTCTGACAAAACACAGCTTGCATCAAAGTCTTAAGCCCTACATGACAAGGAATCAGTGGTCTGAAGAGTGAAAAGAGGGAAAGAGGAAGGGGATGGGGATGGGAGGGACACAGGGAGAAATGAAAATAACAGAAAGGACAGACAAGAGAGAATGAATGCAGAGAGATGAAATGTGATAGTCAGCAGATAAAAAAGGAGCTTCAGACAAGCAGAGAGAGTAAAGGGATCGAGAATAGACTGAAAGGAAAGGAAGAGATCAAAAAGACGTGGGGAAAAAAGCGCCATACACCTTCTTCCTTAAAGCTCGTCCAGCTGAGTCACTCACTGCAGAGGGACCGCAGAGCTCAGCCACCTCTGGTATCCCCTGCATTCATTCTACAGCACAGCCTCTGATAAATTATCAAACAGGCACAGTCACAGTCACTACAGCAGCTGTGAGGCTGGCACCAACACCGCTGCGTAACAAGCCAAAATTGATACATTTACAGGCACATGCTAATGCGACACACTGCATCAGCATGTCGCAGAGCTGAGTGGACCAGATTTCTAAGCTTGTACACAAACTTTGAAAGGTTTTATTTTGCTAAAGCTTCTTTTTAGTGTATCAGTTATCAATAGCAAAATATTAATAGTGAGCCTAATTCCTGTACAAGTCTACGAGCCTAATTCCCCTCAAATGCTGGCTCGGTGGGTATGATGATTCTGAAACTATTTCAAAGCACATGGAAGAAGATTAAAAGATACCTATCACTCAAAATCTACTTATAACACACAACGTCCACGTGCTAATAAATACAAGGCTTTGAGGCATAACGACACAAATAACTTGAGACTTTCTCTCGTCATTTGATGATGCCTTGGGCACTAATGAAATATCCGACACGCAGAGCCAAACTTAGTGACTGTACAGTACCTATGATAGCACTTAGTTTAGGACAAAAAACAGCTGCATAACGAGGTTGAATTTATGCACTTGCTGTCCCTTAAAATCCATAGTGCAGTGGAGTAGACAGTGTAATTCTCAGACACATTTTGTGCTATGATGCAGCAGACTCCATCACACAAAAAAGCTATTTAAATGGCTGTGATTGTGCAAGTGCTCCTTTCTCTGTGGCCTCAGAGCTTTAATGAGCCACAGAGATAAAGTAGCGCTAGATTAACGACCCAAACAGCCAAACTCCTGCCATGGGACTCGCGGTGTGTAAGACACTCCTCATTAATAACCACATAACTCCAGTGGCACTACTTACTATGCCTAAACACTACAAATCAAGCCCTCTTCACGCTCCGTTTGTTCCACTTAAGCAGAGGGAAGGGGCACAACCAGAAAAGAAAATTGCATGAGTGCTTTTAATGCAGATCAGCGGGGACCAAGAACATGTTTTGTCACTCTAGAACATCTTTCAAATCTCTAAAAACTCTTGTTTTGTGTTTAAATTGCTCCCACTGTGCAGCTGTAAAGGATAAAATTTGCAAGAGGAAGTAGCAAAAGTGGATGTATTTAAAAAAAACATTGTACCATTGGTAAGCTGAACACAATTTATCCAACTGGCAGTGGCCCTCAGTCTCACAGTCTCTCACCATCACCTGTGTCCACGACTTCGGAGAGTAAAGGGAATAAGGACGGTAGGTTGAAAATGGCCTTCATCTGCTGCGGGGGTGTTTTATTTGATTATCTAAATGTGGACCTCTGAAAGCCTGGCTTTTACAAGGCCAAAAAGGCCAGGTCCAGCAACACTCCATTGGATTTAACAGCAACAAATGTAATAACAGCCATAATATCAGGAAGGTGGCTTGTTGGGGAAAAACTGGAGTAAATCAGAGCTATTAGCCCGTTTGAAAACATCACCTGCGCTAAAATAAAGCAAACTAAGTGTTTGTCAATTCTTTGTTGTAAATTCTATGTTATAGCAAAGAATAAAACTGACAAAAAGAGAAGAATGTAGTAGGATGAGATGAGAGTGGAGGAAGATTATCATAGAAAACTACATAAAATGTTTTGTCAGTGTTATCAGAACCAATAAAAATGACCCAAACTCTGAAAATAAGATCCAAGAAATGCAAGATTGTGAATGTTATCAACACATCTGATCTTGTGAGACAATATTAACACATTTAAAGGGAGCATGGATTCATTTATAAGCATATTTATAAGCGGTATATCATGCAAGCCATGTCTTCAAATGACATGACGGTCATATCAAGAATACGTCGCATGAGTCATTGCTACAGCAGGTGGTTGGCAGGCTTCATAGTGCACATGTAAATCAGACAAGACAGAAACTTGGTCTTGAAATGTTCCACGCTGGTGATGGAGCATAAGGAATATGGGCACCAGACGGTCCTACTGTCT
Organism: Macquaria australasica; assembly: GCA_005408345.1. Classification (NCBI taxonomy): domain Eukaryota; kingdom Metazoa; phylum Chordata; class Actinopteri; order Centrarchiformes; family Percichthyidae; genus Macquaria; species Macquaria australasica. The sequence continues at coordinate 1,274,629 of SEMN01000016.1, forward strand.
GCCATCTTCACTGCTCACCAGATCCAGTTACAGATTTGTCACTTTTTTAAGCAGGAATGTTTCTGCACCAACCTAGACTGAAAAACACAAGCCAGAGGCCAGTGGCTATACTACTGTCTGCTGCTGCCCCAAATGCAGCACCCTGCCTGGTTGAGTGGTTCGTGATGACAGATGACGTTAGAGAGAGAGACATGGAGTGAGGCAGATAACCCCTCCGGGACATATTTAGGTGATAAAAATGACAGTAAACAAGTCTGTAATTAAAAGCTCATCTCTTTTTGGTCTCCCTGGTGGCAGGAAGTGGACTGCTTTCTCCACAAGTCAGAATGATTTACCCTAAGAGCTACAAAGCCACTAACATATCCAGCTATTCATAGCAGATGAGAGGAAGTCTTTGTTTCATATTACATCAGCCGCTGTGCTAAATTTGTCTTCTGTGCCTCAGATCGATTCTTCTGAGGTTCAAAGTTGCTGACTGGTGCTTGTCTTCTGTCATCATGATTTGGGCTTCATGGTGTCACAAGTTGGGTTTGAACTTCATGAGGAAGTGAGTTTGATTGATCACCGTCATCATCCTTACTATGGATGATATACCATGACCCACCATTGTCATTATTAACCATCATTAGACCCATTAAGGCTGTTCAGAGTCACTGGCATTTATCATCTGTGTCCTCTCCAGTTTCATCACCCTCAACAGTTGCTGCATGGTGATGAGCAAGAGGTGTGAGAAGAGTCAGTGAGATGAATGTGTTTGTGTGTGTGTGATTCGTGTGCATGCTACTGTGTTCCAGCGGGGTCTGTTGTTTTTGCTCGACACTCTCCGCCTGGACTCCTCACGAGGAGCGGTGCAAGGACGTTGGCAGATGGCAAGTGTTGGCAGGGTCTCGGGCCCCCGGTGCTGCACACCGACTGCCAGCAGGTAGAGCAGCACGCAGCCACAGGGAGGCTTTTTAGGCCACACAGACTTGATACAAGGTGCTGGCAGACAGGTCAACCTTAAACACACTGCAGGTGCACTTATAAACACATGGAGGCACACACTGATTACTACACATGAAGACACTGGTAGCCCAGATTGTGAGGTGGCCAAGACATGCAGTGTTATAATTCATTTTGGGCCTGGTGTGACTTTTCTAGGCCAGTGGTTGTAAAAGTGGAGTCTTGGGCACCCCAGGGGTAAATGAAAAGAGAGAGGTGCTCCAACAAAATGAGGAATACTGTACTTATTATAAGTTTATTCATTAGAAAATCATCCTGTCTGACATCCTGTCCTAATACGGGATTGTTTACAGTTCTGCAACATGATCATGTTTGTCCATGGCGCAAGTGGAACAGAATGGGAGTAAAAACAACAGATATTTTAGGCAACAACTCCACCAAAGAATATGAGTTATTGCTGTATTTTCCAGTGGTAGGAGAATTGTTAATTTACACATTTGTTAAGTATTATCAGAAAAATGTTTTAAAGTATCAAAAGTGAAAGTACTCATTATGCCGAATGGCCCCTTTCACACAGTATTATATTCTTTGATTATTATTAGTGATATATTAATGTGTAAGTAGTACTGTAATGTTGTAGCTGCTTGAGGTTGCGCTAATTTTATATTTATACTTTATATATTGTTGGGTAGTTTAATCTATAACAAGGCATCATATTTTATAAACTGATCATGATGTATTTACAATCATAATCGGCAAAGTAACTAGCAACTATTGATGGAAAATGAATAGTATTTCCTTCTGAAATGTAGCATAAAATGGAAATACTCAAGTAAATTACCTCCAAATTTTACTTAAGTACATTTACAATAGAGTAAATTTAAATATTCATTACATTCATTCATTAGTCCTTTCTTATGTAAAACATTTAAAATCACAATTTATACAGGTGCACTTGGTATATATGAGCAAAACGCTATACAATTCCCTGAAACTAGTCAAAGATTTGACTTAAAATGGTCCACTACGATGTCCAGTCAATCGTTTTGTTGCTTTGGAAACAGTAACTAGGGCCCTTTTGTTTGGACACAAGGAACAAGGGCCAAACTACCAAGAGCCAATTCAATTTCCTTCGATGATCAAAGAGTCAGAAGATTGCTTTTGAGGTGCAGCAGGAAATTATGTTTGTGTGTGTGTGTGTGTGTGCGTGAAGCTTTGTAAAGAAAATTAATAAGAGTCTGTGTTTGGATTACGTCCGATTAATTTTCAATTAGCTTCCTGGATTTGTATCAGCAAGTTTATAAATTAATTTTCATCTTGCTTGACAGTGCGGCCGACCAGCATGTTTGCTGTTAATTCATGGCATTAATGCTTATTTACTTCTTCTGGAGTGACACCATACTTCCACACACAAACCAGTGAACTTAAAGACAAACATCTTGTGCTACTGAATGACGAAATAACAGCTTAAAATGTTGTACAACAAAAATAGTAACATGCTGATGGAAGAGGAGTTCTTCCAAAGTGCACACATTGAATCAATAAGACTAAACCTGCCTTTCAACAGAGTAGATTCACACAAAGTGATTTACAAAGAAATCAAATACACAGTAAACTGATGAAAAGTACTGTAGTAGCTACACCTGCAGACTGAGTTAAGATTTTTATTTTTGAAGAAAAGATTAACTTCATTGATCTTCACAGGTGATGGGTATTGAAAACAAAGGAAGCCATGACATCATCATCATGGTAATTCCAAGCTCAGTTGATTGTAATGGTGTAATCGATGTGGAAGATTTGACTCAGAGTGACCCTAACTGACTGTTTAATGGGATGAAACTTGTTCAAATTGATGCCATTTGAGGGTTGGATCCATAACACCATTTTGCTGTGTCAAGACTGAGCTAAAAATTAAAGTCAACTGAAATTTCCTCCTCACTTTTTGTGAAAGGAAACAAACTATAATGAGAGCTGGCGTTGCTGGAAGACATGCTGTCAACTTGGTGGTGCACATGTGATAACCCTGTAAAGCCTACCAATGTCAACACAAGACAAAGCCCTCCCCCCCTTTATTAAGAAGCTCATATAGGGTTGGTTATGTACTGTCAGCGATTGAAGACATCTGTCAGTTTACAACACTGAACACTTGGGAGGACCCACCATGCTGTTAAGTTTGTAATCCACTCCGAGCTAGGCTCCAAGCTAGGCTAAGTAGCTTCCACTCGGAACGTTGAAGCTAGTTAGCCTCGCTTGGCCAGGCCATTTGAAATAGCACGAAATTACAAACGATTGTTAGCGTCGTCCTCACAGATATTGCACCAATCAAATTACAGTACGGACATTGTCAGTCTGAACCAAACATTCACACTCACTTCAGAAAAAGAAATTAAATGTCTTCTTCTTCTTTATGGTAATTACAATTTTGACCAAATAAGTATACAAGTCAAAACAAACACCAAAGACATGTATAGGCGATTGATTTCTTAGCAAAAAAACCAGTCATGACACATAACCTGCTAACCACCCATCCATCTCAACCCCATCACCCCATATACACACACACACACACACACACTTGTGCTAAACCCCACCTTTCCTGCTTCTTTTGTTACCATGGAGACGGAGTAGTAGCCGTCTCCGTGGACAGAATTTAAAAAAAGACAGTCCCACCCTTGGCATTTCACCGTCGCACAGGCACACACACACACACGCAAACACATCCACATCTGTCGCACAAACTCAAAAACACTCACAGAGCTGACACACACAATGATGCTGTTCAGTGATTATTCCCTCGAGGTCCAGAAGGTCAAAAGTATGACTGTGAGCAGTGTGGAAACCATCCGTCCGCTCACCTTCATCCCATCACTGCCTCCTTGGTGATCACACGTAACTGCCTGGCCACTTACATGTCACCTGTCACACTGAGAGACAGGGAGGGGTGATGGAGAGAGGGGGAGGGTGTGTCTGTGTGTGTGTTTGTTTTTGAGAAAATGGTTCCTCACAAAATATTTCATGTTCTTTTAAAGGTGTGTGCAATTTTTACAAGGTTTATACAATCTGATATTTATATATACTGTAAAACTATGCAAAATCACATATAAATTTGAACTGTTCAAAGCAATAAGCTGTGTTCCACTATTAGACATTACACATGACCAAACTCTTAATGCGTAGAACAAAAAATGTACTACTATTTTGTTTTGAATTACAACTTTGTGTGATTCATTAGCAGAACATATAGAGCTTTAATGTGATAGGATCATGTCACTATGATATGATCCTGTTGAAAAACATTAAACATTAAAGTTTAATTCTGCATTAAAATCACCCACAAAAACAAACAAACAAACAAAACAAAAAAAACAGTCCCAACACCTAAACTGGTTAATATGGTTAGTATTGGAGCAGGTACCAATTTAGCGTATCAGACCAGTGTATCAAAAGCAAAGAAATATGTAATAGCAAACATGCAGATATGCAAACGTGCAACACTTTGCAAACCGTGTAAACACTCTGGAACATATCACCTTATAATGTGAACAGAATGGAAAAAGAGGCTGCTTTGTCAAACAAAAGTGAATATATTATACACACACTGACACAAGTAATTACAGACCATTATGGACACATTGTGACAAAGTATTGATGCAAACTCACTCAACATTACACAAAAACACATGCAGGGAGAGAGATAGGGAGGGAGAGAGGGTGTGTCCTTGTGGACTTCTCTACAGTATACTTGAAACTGGCCCAAATAACCCAAAAAGAACTGGGCCAGACAGACGAGGACAGGAGGGGAAAGAGGCTGGTTGTCATAGATGAATAGCCGTACTTGAGTGTGTCTGTGTGTGTGAGTGTTAATCTAATCGGTGCCGCTGTACATCCAATGCAGATGTATGCAGGTAATATGATAATGATAATATGATAGCATATGGCTGTCACATAACACATCTAATCTCTGCTGTAGCCAGGTTTCTATTGAAAGAGTGAACTGTATGATTTTCATTCATGTAAACAGGACGCTGGCATTTTAGCAACAGCTGGTAGCTTTGCATGTATTAAGCGTATACAATCAAGCATACGAGTAAGTTGTTCACATAAAAAACAAATCTCAATGAATCTGAGAAAAAGAATTTGACAACATCAACTGGCGATAGCAACTTTAACGGCATAGAAAGCCATATGGTCATTTTACAATTTAGAGAAAAAGTGCATGACAAAGTATTAGCCAACAGAAAATTGTCACACAACATCATGTATTTATGATTACTGTAGTTTATAGTTTATTTTGGGGATAGAAAACATTTTATATTTTATTTTTCTAAAGAGGAAGAAGATAGAGGCAAAGGAGAAAGTAGCTGGTGAATCCCAAATCTGAACACCCATAGCAGAGGAGCAACACCCATCACTGAGAATTCAAAAACTGTGTGAAACTCATCCTAATTGCATCATTAATTTACTCTAAGAATTGAAAAATTGAGCTTCATAAATTAATAGGCTGTACGCGAGTTTTATGCACCAATTACTATTCAATTTTCAGTGACTTACAGTATTTGATTTCACTCAATTCATAATCAAATTAGATTATGAAGGCCAACTGACAGCATTACATAAGTCAACGTAACAGAATCACTCTATGGCTTAACCATCTATAATGTAGCAGTAATCTATTAGCATGTGTGACAGCAGTGATATCAATATCCCAGTAATGTCGTACCACTGCTGGCTTGCTTCCAGTTCATTCTCTGGGTCTGTCCCAACACCCACACTTGCAGTCTTGTGCACTTGAGTGCGCCTTCATTTGACAGCAGGTAATAGGCAAGTGTGTCCAAGGTCTGAAAAATGCCAAGACACAGTCCACTTAACCCGCACTTGATGATGGTGATGATGATGATGATGAACTTCCACGCACTTGCAGTCTTAACGGGCACTTGGGCACTGTGGCAATTACCGGAAATACGTTACACAAGTAGTCACACTTAATCTACTACCGCCAGTGTGGGTATTGGGAGGGACCCTCTGTCATTCATCTTGGTGTGTCATTATTACTGTCTAAGAGATGAAGTGAGTTCCCTTTGCTGACTTTAATTCTGCTATGAATGCTCATAAAGGATCCAGGTGCATAAAGAGAAAAAATCATTATGCAATGCAAATGTGGGTAACACTTTTTACTAAGGTCCTTGTGATAAGTGTTAGTTAATAGGTAATAAGGCCCTCATGAGATGCTTATTAGCATTATTATGTGTTAATAAGACTATATAAGTGTTAATAATAGCATCATAAACATGTTTATTGTTAGACATTTATAAGCACTTACAAGAAACTTGTCAACCATTTATAGACAGTTAACTTTGCTTTTTGCAGCTACTGGATCTAAAAGAAGAACAAGTCCTTATTAATGTTAATAAATAATTTATTATGAACTTATTAACAGTTAACCATGCTTTTCACAGATGAAATGAGCACTACATGTTGTCAAAGTTGATAAAATGTGAAGCACAAAAACACACTTTAAGACAACTGTTTTGAAAAAAATTTTTTTTTTTTTTTTTTTTTTTACTTTCCATCATTTTCACGTAATGACAGCCACATGCAGCCACAACAAGAATATCATAAGACTATATAATAATGTTAATAAGCATCTTATAAGGACCTTATTACCTATTAACTAACGCTTATTACAAGGACCTTAATAAAAAGCGTTACCAATGTCCCCTAAAAAATGAAAAAATGAAAAATATATTCTTATTTTCAAATGGAAAGCATATATTTTTTGAAATTGTGCAGTGAGTTCAAAAGGCCCCTGCTGTCATGCTGACAACCATATAGAGGCTGATGTAAAAGCTTAATTTAAGCACTACATTAAAAGCAAAACAATAAAGGAAAGATGCAAATTATAAGGTGTAGGGTTGAGGGGTAAGTCCAGTAATTATGAGGCTGAGGCTGAGACTGAAACTCAACGACTGAATAATTGCCGGTAGACACAATGTTAGAACTTTGATTTTGAAGGAAAATTATGTTTGAGTTTCTCTATTTAGTCTGTTAGACCCAAGTTACTTAGAGCTTAGACTAGCTTGTTTTCCTGAAGCTATCACAGTTTATTAAATGCTGTTTCAACTTGCATCTGGGTGTCTAAGACCAAAAGAAATCCCATCAACATCACCGTCATACCTATCAGGGAGGAATTATATACTTCATTTCACACATGTCAATTGGGCTCTTTCCTGTAATGATCCAGATTAATAATGCTATACTACACACACATGCACACAGACACTATACTATTCGAATGCGAGGCGAGCATTGGGTCCATTTTTCATTCTGTGCTTACTTAGTTAGTCTTTCCAGACCATTATCACCACTCTGCTTGCCTTGCTTCCAGCTTACTGCCAGGGCATGGCCACCCTGCAAAGTCATTAAAACCTTCTATAAAGCAGCAGACACTAAATGACTCTGCAGTGTCCTCCACACAACCTTCCATGTTCTCTCTGCTTAACTTACAGGTTAGGTTCTACAAATAGGTTTAATTTGTTTGACCTGGCATCCATCTGATCTATTTATTCGAGGTCTTACTCTTCTAAACGTCCCACCAGCTGACACTGTATCATACTGATCATGCAGAAAGGGATTTAAGGTCTCTGGGCCAAAAACTGTACTGTTGACAAGCAGCATTATAGTGACACAAAATGTCACATTTCAATTTTGGAAGAGTTGACTAAGAAGAGACATGAAAAGGTTTTCAAGATTCCCCACAATATAATTACTATAATGGAAGACAAAGTCAAGGAGAAAAGACTACTGGGCTAAAAGAGAAAAGGATGCACAAGGATGAAGAGATCAAGTAGACACTCCTCACTCGTGACATCAACGGCAATTAGTAATTTGCAAGGTAAATTAAAGGAAAGCAAGCAGATTTCCTGCCATTACACCACTTCCTCAGTAAGGGGAACCATGCATAAATTTTGGCAATGAGCAAAATTAAAGAAAAAAATTTGTTTTTTAAATTTAAAGCACTCAAGGTGGTCTTCAAGTGGTGCAAGGACTCAGATTCAGAACCAGAGCAACACTAAAGACACTAAATATATACTGTATAAACTAGGGACTGACCACAGAATGTCTGGTACCAAAACAAATTATTTGGAATTTAAATATCCCATAATAACACATTAGATTGCATAATGTTTGTTTTTTGTTTTCTTAAATGTACAAATGCATGCATCTGTGAAAAATGATAATACTATATATCAGCCTGTAATTATCTGTGAATCAGTAATCAGTCAACCTTTCATGTGAACAGACGTTGGCAGCAAAACAGTTGTAGTGAAAACAGTAAGGTGCAATTTAACGGCATTTACATCAGGACTATTGTTGTAATTTCCTTAATTTAAAGAGAGGGAAAGTCACACTGGTCGCAGTAAAAGAAACGCCACAGTTCTGCATCTATTCTGCAGAATTATCTGAATAATTCCTCGTGGCGCTGGAGCAAGTGCTATAAACCATGGGGTTTGATGGTGTTGTGGCGGTGCAGATGACTCAGGCGCATACTGTGTACCCGCCAATCTGGCATGCAACCTTTGTCACATGTCATCACGCCTCCCTCCCATCTTTCCTGTCTGTCTCTACTGTCAGCCTCCAAAGACAGCAGAAACACGGAGAGAAAAACAAGTGCAAAGAGCCTTTAAGCTAGGCAGGATTTGCAGTTATATCACAAACAACTTTCGTCATCAATCAACATTACAATTATTGGTGTTTCTTCTGTGATGAATTCATTTCTGGGGCATAACACTCACTGTGAGACAGACAAGCAGAAAGAGAGCAGTGGAGGATACATAAGCCGCCACCGCCCAGTCCCTCCGGCCACAGTAAATTCTATACCCCTCTATTGATTTCAATTACGATAACTGTTATTAGGCAGCATGCGCGACATCAAGTCGATGATCCGCTCAAGCAAATGTAGTGTGGCATAGTGAAGTGAGCCCATTGTTGCTGAGAGGGCCGGAGGTGTAAATGGAAGGAAATAGAGTGAGAAAGAGGGAGATTACATGAAATATCCTCTTTTACCGCACAGTAGCCACAGGTAATGCGTTTGAGAGTGCCACCAGTTTCCTAAACTCTCTAGTAGTCTGAGTGAAGTGGAAGAGTGGAAGATGAATTTTCCCCTTATTTAATCTCTCCAGTTTTTCTTTCAAAAAGGAAAGGAATTGTCTTTTATGCATTTGTACATGTGTTTGTTTTATATATCACTGCAGTCAGGTAAAACTTAAGAATTCAAGGCACCTTTATAGTTCCAGAAAGTTTGTTTTTTTATCTGTTAAAAAATACGACTGTCAAGCTAAAACCAAAGCTGATTTTCTTGATGTTATCATTTTTTGAGATATAAAGTTTTCGCCTTATAACAGCAATATCTACAGTATTGGTTTTTCTTCATGTGCATGATGTGTATTTGTGCCAGCAATTAGAAATATCTTTGAAGACGTGTGAATAATGGATGCATCATGCATCAGAGAGGAAAGTAACGGCCCATGGTTGCTTTGAATTAGTGATGACTACAATGCAGACTCCACTCTGCTGCATGTGACACATGAACAGCAGAGAAATAAGAGGGGAGTCGACCGTGAGAAAACGCTGGAGTGAGAAGAAAAGGGAGCAATGTGCATAACAAGAACAGACAGGAGCGGAGGCAGAGTGTCGCGAGGAATGAGCAGAAAAGAGAGGAAAGAAGAAAGAAAGGATTTAATTATCCCAGTCAATTGTGGCAGAGTAAACACATGGGCGCACACCAAAATGGTCTAGATCACTGTCTGAGCGGACAAACACACACGGGCATAATCACATAAGGATAGACACACGCAGAAAGTGGCACATTAATAGCAGCTTGTGAAAAAAACATTTTCAGCCTTGTTGCAAAGTGTTTAACAAACAATTAAACATCAATATCAGTGCCAATGATAACAGACAGGGAACTCTAAACTGGTAGGGAAAGTTGTGTTAAAGGGATAGTTTGACATTTGTGGAAATACACTTTTTCGCTTTCTTATCTGTTTTGGGTTTTTTTTGGGGGGGGGGGGATTTTTTTAGATAGCAACAGTAGAGAGATGACAGGAAATGAGGAGAGAGAATGGGAATGGCATGCAACAAAGGTCCCTGGCCAGACATGGTTGGACGTTACGGTTCATGGTCAGCTCCTTAACCCAAAGCCCACCAGGGTGCCCCTTATTGTTTGTTTAATCCATACAAAAATCCAAAGTGTCAAAATAACAATTTGTGGTTTTACAGGGGCTTATGTGCCGAACTATTCCTTGGCTCAGTGGAGTGACTTCCTGGAGTCTTGTCGTCACCATGAAGTTGCCACAAATTTTCCTTTTTACACTTTAGTTTTTTTATAGGTCAAACCATAGACTGTATATAAAATGGACGACGCGTCTCCTACTGTACAAAAATGAAGGCAAAACATCCCGGATACGGACGCTGCCATCCTGCACTGGTGACGTCATTTGGAGCCAGAGTCTGCGCCTATGCAGCCGCCTGAACCAATCGCGAATACACTCACAGTTGTCAATCATGACGTGACGTTTTTATAGCATCAAATAAATAATTAAAAACGTATCAGAACAATGAACACTTGAACACACATCAGCGTGATAAGAACTACCTATATTGAGAGAAAATGGGGAAAATTTTATTTCATGTGTACTTTGACTTTTCAGTTTGGCCCGTGTCCCATCTGCTGCTAACATGGAGGGGGTGAGGTTTATGACCTATACTGCAGCCAGCCACCAGGAGGCGACCGAGAAAGTGAACTTTCCAAAATCTGGAACTTCTTTTAAGACATGTTTCACTCAGGTTTTTGCCAGTCTAAACCTCTCACAAAAATGAGTAAAAAAACTAAAGTCAAACAGTATAGTCTCGACCAATTTTGGCCTTTTGCTGAGACATCAGAAAAGCAAAGAAGACAAAGAGTGTGAGAATCTCCACACAGGTTGCAAGAGGTTAAGCTCTAAAATGTAGCTAAGAAGCAGATCTAGCTAAGCCAAAGGAGTAATCAGTAAAATCAAGCCTCGAGATAACAGACAATTTAGAGAAGCCAACATGTTGCGGTGTAATCCTGTGCTCTGCATATATTTATTCTTTTATTCTTTATATATTTATTCTTAAGAACTCTGGCAGAGTCTGTACAATCTAAAGTCAGAGCTCAGCTTGGTGGTAACTGGGAAGGAAGAGGAGGACATTACAGGAGTCAAAGCAGATTATTAATAAAACTGACAGCTTTTGACATTATCATCTTTGAATTGCGGGTACACACACACACCCACACATCAAGCAGGACATGCCACAACTTCCTTATGACTAGCACTTTTTCACTGCCAATGAGTTCAGTCGAGAAACTTCAGAACAGTTTGAGGCGCTGAAGAAAAATGAAGGAATATTAGATGGCGAGAAAGACAAAGTGACATTGCTGTACTTTGTGGAAAAAAACCTTCAACGCTCCTCCTCTCCCTGATCTATTGATCTGTTGTTTTGCCACTTCGTCGCCAACCTTGAGACAGATTTGGGGATTTTGAGGGATTTCCATGATGTCTGACAGCAGAATATACAAAATACACACCACAAAGATTGTAGATTGTGCCTTGCATGGTAACAAAATAGGCTTACACACACAAGGTTAAAGATGAAGGACTGGTGTTATTCTGTAAACATTTTGTTTGTTGAGCAGTTGTAAATACATACTGTTGTATTTTTGCCTTTAGAGCAGAACTTTTCTGGAGCTCAGGGTTTGTGCTTCATATGAAAATGATAAAAACATGTTCTTAGTGTTCACTTAGACATTTCAAAGGTTTGGTGGGGTCATACAAATACAAGTTGTTTGTCTCCAAAACAGTATTTCTTGTTTCTAAACTGTGGCTCATCACTGGTCACAGTGGAGCTGCAACTGATGAGAGTACAACAAGTCTTTTCATTAACTTCCTGACCACGAGGGACTGAATTAAAATGTGTCCTATAATGTCTGTCTGAGGCTGAAGGTCACTACACCACCCAAGATTTTAAAAAAAAAGATCTTAAGAAATTAGTTTAAAAGTAATTAATATGGACAGGAAGATTTCTTTGTTTTCATATTGTTGTTTGAATCCATGCATTACTGAGACACACATGTTAATGTGTTTCCTGTGTGTGTATGTGAGAGTGTTTACATTCATTTCTATTATCTGTTTCTATCTGCCCTGTAGTCTGAAAAGTGGTTGATGGCTCCTCTGTGATTCTGTACGACTGACCTTCAAATGCCAGGCTCATTCGCTCAGAGCCTTCTGGAATAATCTGAAAGGTTACGTATGAGAGTGGAAACAAAACGACTGGGAGGGTTCCTGGAAGACTCGCAGTCAATGAGCTAATGGGGGCTCGAACAAGGAGAGAAATACATAAACAGTTGCACAGAGACAAGAGAGCTCACATGAAAAGAGAGAGACCAGTGTCAAGAGTCATGCAAAAGGTCTTCAAGAGAATATAGTAAGTATTAAGACTCCAGTGCAGCAGAAAATACATAAAGACACAACTAGGACTTCATTGTCACCTTTGAAAAGTATCTCTCTGATGTAGAGAGCAAGTTACTTTGTTGATTATTTATAGTGGCCTAATTCAACATATGATAAAACTTTAGGAATAAAATAGTTAGTGTTTAGTAAAGGTAAAAGTACTCCTTCTGCGGAAAAAATGGCCACTGTAACTGATATATTATCATATATGACAATTAGATTGTTAATACTGATGCATCGATGTGTAAGGAGCATTTCACTGTTGAAGCTGGACGAGATGAAGTATCTTATATACATTTTGTTAGTTTAGTCCAGTGGTTCAAAAGAGTCACAAGATAAAGTTTTTGGGGGGGGGTTCTCTAATGTTTGCTTAAATATTGGAGAGTTTTACATCTTTGTGCATCAAATAGTTATTTTAGTGAAACCACCTGAGAAGTTTGATGGGGAAATCACTCGTTGGTGGAACTGCCAACAACTAACTGATTTGCCCCAAGTAGACACTGTTTTTTGTAAGGGGTGACAAGCTAAAAAGGCTGGTAACCACTGGTTTAATCTTTAACAATGTATGGTATTTTATAAACTTGTTAACCAATATTTTGTATGTACAATCGTAATCTGAAAAGTAAATAGTAACTATAGCTGTCAGATGAATGCAGTGCAGTAAAACGTACAATATTTCTCTCTTTATTGTTGTGGAGTTGAAGTATTGTATACTCAAGTAAAGTGCATGTACCTCAAAATTGTACTTAAGTATAGTACTTGAGTAAATGTACTGTGTTACACTGCACCACTGTCCTACAGCTAACATAACTGCTGGAGGAGACACACTGACTGAAATTAGCCCAATTCAGAGGCTGGCTCTTTCGAAGACTGAGCTTACAAATGTGTGGCCTTTGGAGGGCTGCAGACTTGTGGGCTCCTCCCTAAATGGGATCCACTAAAACCTTACAGAGACCAAAACTAATGTTAGGTACATCTGGGCAGGCCTTATTAACTTCAAAGAGTCAAAGTTTTCCAAATTTACAATCATGATATTGACCCCAAAGGGCCCCATCAGTGGTAACTACTGTACCATGATGCTGAAGTTTAAACTACGACATTTCACATCAACACAACTTCATGTTAAATATATCTATATAACACTGGTTACCACTGCATGTGGTGTCAATAACAAATGTTAACACTTCACATTTCTCTGCTCCACTGGAATGTGTTCCTCATTAACTTCTCTATGAAGTCGAAATATATTTTCCAAATCTATATATTTCCACCCTAACATCAATCTATAGGCTTAGGGTGTGTACTTGTGTATGTGTTTGTCTCTGTGTACAGTATACCTCTATGTGAGCGTGTTTATCGGCATGTATGACTGTGTATCTCTGTGTGTGTTTCCACTGCCCTCCTGGAATGTTTTCCTATATGAAGTCTCTCCCACATGCCACTGAGTTATGATGTTTCCATCAAATAGAGAACTACAGTAGACAGATAGGCCCCTTTCAGGCTGTCTTGGGCTGGCCTCGGTAAGTCCACTTAGTCCACAGAACCACTGCGCCTCACTCCCTAATAGGTGGCTGGGAATAAGGCGGGTCAATGGTCCAGTTTTGTGTGTTGTAAATCAGAGATAATGGCCGTGATAGCAGCATTGGCTGACTTGATTAAGCCATCTCAGAGTTAGCATGCTAACATTTGCTAATTAGCACTAAACACAAAGTACAGTTGAGGCTGACACGAATGTTATTAGTTTTGCAGGTATTTGGTCATTTTGGACAAATTAACATTTTGACCTGATAATGGCACTATATGGAAAGTCAGGGGATCAGCAAAGTTATTACAATTCATCCTCTGGGGACCATGAATGTCTGTACCATATTTAATGGAAATCCATCTCATAGGTACTTGGCATATTTCAATCTTGGCCAAAGTGGCAGATGGACCAACCAACCAAACAACCGACAGCCATGTCTAGAGCCATGCCACTAAAACATTTATTAATGTAGCTTCTGAAATTCAGAAATTGAAATAAATCACTACACTAAACACCTGCTGTGTCTTTTTAATCACAGTGGTTGTACTGAACCAGATTTGTGAATGTGTGAATTACTGCCATGCATCATGCTGTCATAATTGGTAACTCAGATATTGTCGATGGAGCCTGCCAGATTTCTTTTCGTAGCCAAGAAACATGATAGCTGAATGATAAATGATCCCTTTCAGGAAAACCTGAATGGGATCATTATGGATGAAGTTAGGTCATACACAAACTGTAAATATTGCCATCATAATGTCATGGAAGTATAATATATAGCCAAAGTGTAAAATTGTTAATTGGAAGTCTTGCAGCTGTTATTGTGATTAGAAATAACCTCTAAGAGAAAGGGTTTTAAAATAGTTTTGGTAAGAAAGGTAAGGAAAAAATAATAAAAACAGACAAAAAAAATGACACAAACAATAAGTAATGTTCCCCTTTTTCCATAGAGGCTAATGGTGGTGCAGCACACAATGGTTTCTCACTTTGTTGTTCTTTGGTCTGTTCTTTTACAATATGCAGCAAAACCATCTGTAAGGGTCAATATTGGCCATCTAAAGGGTGCCAGTAGCATACCTATTCTAGCCATTCACGTACTGGCTGTAGGGCACCAGGCTCATTAAGGAAGTCTGAGGAGTACATGAAAAGGCCTCTCACAGTTTGTGTGTGTATAAATCAATGTGACACTAACTAAACAAACGCTGCTGGAGAGCAGGGATAATGAACAGAAACGGACTGAAGGCAAACTGAGTCTTAATCATGGGACAGACATGATGGAGAGAGGGAGAGAGAGGGGAAGGCAGGTGGAAAACAGCATGAAAGAACGTAAAACTGAATATAAGCAGCTTAGAGAGAGCAGACCTAGGTTAAATTGAGTTTCTTCATGTTCATTTTAACCTTATTGAGGATGTATAAAGTTTGAAATACTATTGTGTGATTAAACCCCTGTAAACCCTGTAAACTGGCATACCTGTTCTCAGTAACCACCTGTTGTAATATATATGTCTTTGGCCTTTGGAGGCTGTGAGAAGACACATGAGGCTCTTTATTAGATCCATATTCAGATGGGGCACAATTTCACAGCCTTTATCCCTGACTGAAACATGACTATCAGGACAAACAAACAGTTTGCCCGTAGGGACACAAAGCCTAGGATGCATCAATGTGAAGTGGGACACTGGCAAATTTGAGAGTAGCCAAGGGTGATCTGACAAAATTATCACACCCATGGGTATCCACTCAGTCACTGGGCGCGACTGTCTGCACATGAAGACAGGAGAGAGACAGAGAGACAGACAGAGAGAGAGGGTGACTTTTGGATGTGAATGTGGTGCCAGTATTTCACTGCCAACATCCCAGCAAGGATAAACACTGGCCACATGGCACTCTGTGACCCACAGGTCTCCATTATTTAACACACACATGCAGAAAAAGGAGCAGTCGGGAACAAATGAGTGTCAGCATAGCCTGACCCCAAAGTTTAAAACGATTGCTCTTGAACAAACTATGGGAAACATTATTTATTGTATATCAGTGATATAGAATGATCTCCAACACACACACACACACACACACACACACACACACACACCAGACCCCTGCAGACGGGGCAAACAGACGAATGGGCAGACTGCCGCTAAGCTCTCCAAAATGGTCCAAAATTGACTGTGTCCTGTTTCTGGTCGTCTAAAAATTGGTGCAAAACAGTAAACAAATAGTGCAGGACAAAGAAAACAAAAACATGTCTAGTTGAATTACATTTACTCTAAAAGTATATTGTAAAATTGGAGTTTAAAATCCTACTGGTGCAAAACATTTGTATGAAAATAGCTTTTGAGGAGCAATTTTCTCTAGCAGTCAGCTTGGGGACATCCTGTGGGGGCTTGGAGGAAAATAAACCCGCTGAAAAATGTTTTGGCTCATTGCTAAAACTGTTTACAGATAGATTTGGTTTTTTTTATATGTAGGCAAGGGACATTTCTACAATATTCCAGTTGTAAAACAAGTTAACATAAAGCAAGGTGAGTAAAAGGATGCACCTTATCCCACAGGTGGCATACATACTAAGAATGACTGTAAAACTTGCAAATAAAACAATTTACTCAGTGCTACAAAAGCTGCTATTACACTCCAGAGAATATTGCACTTTTCTAGAAAACATGTCAGCCTGTATTTCATTTAACTTGACATGACAAAATTCTGTTAAGATCTTCAAATTCTCATAGTTATCTCATAATTAGGAAGAAAAAAAAGCTTGTTTACAGTATGACTGTCATAATTTAAAGAGATTCACACAATTAATTAAGAAAATAAAAAACATGTACTAATTAATCTATGTGAGATGATTGTAATGTTTTTATTCTGCCCTCACTGCTGTATGTGTATGGCATGTGTAGGTTAAAGAGTGTAAAGTATATTTATATAATTAAATATTTTATCTTTACATTACATGATGCAGCTGCGACTGTCAGTTAAACGCCTATAGAACAGTGTCAGTAGTGGTTGCTACTAGCAACAGGATGTTTAACTGAAACTAACTGCTGGTGGTAGAATCGTTGTTGCCCAAATATGTATTAATATTAAAAATACACAAAAAAAAACACCTTTCTGCACAATACAGCTCAATACAACAACACCAGCCCTAACTTTGGTGTCAAAGTTTCCATGGATGTGAATCAAAACCTTTTCTCAGAGTGTTTGGTTTCATAAAACTATTGTATTGAATTATACAGGTGTAATAATAATAAAGTGAGTAAGTAAGTGAGCGTAAAGGATTTGAACTTGGTAAAAACAATCTCACCATTTCAGCTAAATGCTCAAAAGAATACTGTACAAACTCCAATATATAAATGATTCCCTCTTTTTCCTCCATATAATCTCCCTGGTTTACTGTGTGTCTCTCTCACACACACCTGACACACACACACACACACACACACACAAACAATGCACTCAAATCCTTTTATCCCTGAGCACAAACTAACACTAAACCATTCAGCCTCTCTACAAGTCCAATTTTATTCACATCAGTGCATGCACACACAGACAGAGAGAGAGAGAGAGAGACAGAGAGAGAGAGAGAGCGAAAGAGAGAGAGAGACACTGCATCTCACACTGCATATCAGAAAGTGTGTGGGTGGTGGTTTCCCCATAGGCTTGTGGTGACAATGAGTCAAGGAGACAGGGCATGCACACACACACACACACACACACACACACACACAGGAATCATAGGCACAGATGGACATACTGTACATGCACCAAGTCACACATTCTGCTGCTAAAACATATACACATATTCCTACACTCACTCTGCGCTGGTGCACGCAAAGAGCACTGAGTAGCAGTATGGAACGAGCAGTGACGATAATGACAATATTGACAACAAGAAGACGTGACGGCAGCGATGATAAATGTTAAATGTGACAATGTGTGAATGTGTTGCCAGAGTCTTGTTTGTCAGATAGCAGCACAGCGAATCTTATTGTACCAGAAGCTTGTGATTCAGACTCGGCGCCTCGGAGCCAGACAGTCAACAGACATGCGTTTCCCTGGTGGTTTGATGAACTCTGTGGAAGTTTGAACAATTAATCTCACATTCAAATCCCAGTACTAACAGTGTTATGGGTAATACAGTCAATAATCATGCTTTTTTTCTCGAATCAGATAATTACAGTATGATTTAGAGTTTTAAAGTGTAAAGACATTATGTGTCTGCTCTCATAGCTTTGTGCTATAGTTTCCCTTTACCGTGACAAATTTCATCTTCAGGTTTTCAAACAATATTGATATTTTTAAAAAGGGATTTTCACCAAAATCCATCTTCTGCTCATTTCTCAAGCTATGTGCTTTTCAGCCGTTAGGTAAACACAGACTATTTTTCACAAGGCTGGAGCTCTGAGGCGTCATTTAATAGCTTTTCTTTAAACAAACAGTCCAGCTATACAGTAACTGGTTGCTGCAGACACATGAGGTGCTGTTTTGAGTGAGTAAAATGTACAAACTGATTTTTGGTGACACAAATGCAAATGAGGAAGAAGTTGATTGATCTTCTTTTCACCAAATGATTCCTAGATAAAAATAAGAAGACTAAGCAGTTCTGGGATCAACCGCTTGAAATGTAAGATTTCAGCCACAATCAGGGTATATTAACTATTAAAAACACCTCTCAGACAGTATAACACAATACAATTCAACAGCACCACAGTCTACGGCCTCCAAAATGATCATACAGTTGAACAAACGCCTCTCTGAAACCAGTTCAGCAACTGAACATTATAAGCTATGAGTAGGATTTATTGCAAGGCTGTTGTATTAGACTGCATCCGTTTTAGCTAAGGGTCAGGTTATCTTCGACCAGAAGTAGTTTGTATGACATGTTGTCCGATCACGTCAGAAATAAAAAATGTTTATACTTGATCCCAGTGGCCACACTGGAAGGGTGGAGTAAAACGCTGCACGTCATAGAGAGGGAGGAGATGCGATATCTTTTAAATATGAGGATAATAAGATGTGGCAGCTTTATTGGTGAGGTTCAATATATGTTTGTATTCACGATTTTAGCATATGGGCGGGGTGCAATTTATGTATGTATTTATTTATTCATGATTTGAATTGCCTTGACCAAGGATGCTAGGATGACTGATGCAGTGTGTTGTTGTTATTGCTGTTTTATATTTGTTCCATGTAGTGTCCCTGTGTCTACCTTCCTGTATTTGCATCCTCTTTGAGGACAATGAAGTTTTCTAAACTAAACTAATAAGTACAGCACACATTTACAGTCTCTCTTGGAAAACATTCATAGTGTTGTTCACATTGAAATGGACAGAAATAGTTGTGCTAAAAATTAAAAAAGGGAGCTTTTGTTTGTTTTTAAATGTTGTTCTAATGCATATCGTCACCTCATGTAAAGCATTTTGAATTGCCTGTTTGAAAGGTGCTCTACAAAAAACCCCCACATTTGATGTACTAGCTAAATGTAGTTAGTATTTAGTTTAATCAGGTTGAAGGTGACAACTTAGAATTGTGCATCCGTTTTGTTGACAAAACGAACATTTGAATTTGTCACCAAGTCTATGTGATGACAAATGTTCTTTCTTTGTTAATTCATGCTCAGCCGAAACAACCTGTGAACAACTTCAGCTACAGTTACTTCAGTGTTCTGATGCAGCTAGTCTGCATTAATTCGATAAGATAAAGCACAATGCAGCTCAGCCTCGCTTCTGCATTGCTGCACATTGTTGCCAGCTGAAAAAAATAGGATGCTGCCACAATTCCTCAGTCAGTGTGACAGACAGCAATCAAGTGGAGAATAATCGCTACTTCTTTCTTGGAGCAGACAGAAGGGGAGAAGGCAGAGAGGAAATGTACTGTTGCATTCTGCTCACTTCAGCTCATACGAATGGTGCTTTAGAGCTCTTGTTATTAATGAATGCTTGTGCTCTTCTGAATGGGCTGAAAAGAATATACAGCTGGTACTTCACACACACACACACCACGAGTAATACGTTAATGACACAGCTGTATTCCCTCTAAGAAAGATGAAGGTATGCACACAGACCAATAAGTATGTGCATGTTGCAAACACACACATGCTTGCTCAATCACACAGTGAGGAATATGTTAATGACAAAATTCACAGTTGTAGCTGCCCTAAGAAGCACAGTATGAATCGAGGCATGGTCTTTCCACACAGCACATAACCCCATTCTCTACCTCCGAACTGAAATGGCAACTAATTGCTCTCGTTCTTTGTGTCTCATTCTCTCCTGCTGCTTCTCTCTGTTTCTCTCCCCTCAATCTAACAGGGAATGTTATGTGTCTCTATGAAAGAGAAATCTATTATAGCCTAAATTACTAGTGCCCTAACCAAAAAGAGAATTAAAAAAACCTGACAAAAATCAAAAGAAGAGGTTGAATTCCCAGCACCCTCGTTCTAACATTTTCCAATGCAGCAGCATGGATTTGGGCTTGATTATAAAACATAAAAATGTCAGTTGTAAATTATATGTTTAAATAAGGCCATGTAAGGAGAGATACATGGCTTCTGCAGCATCCCAAATTTCATTACAAATGTCACATTATCATTGAGGCTAGATGACAAGAGAGATGGGGGATGGGAGTTGTAGAAAGAGGAGGAGGAGAAGGAGGAAAGGGGATGAGCATGGAATATAATGAAGACAAATGGGTTTTCCGATGTTTCCTGAATGCTAACGCTAAAGGCCACATGTTTTCCAGAGACCCAAGGACAAGTGCCTGCAGCACTACAATGGCAACAAATGCTGTTTCATAGAGCCATATAATTCCAATACATATCCACTAATCGCCGTTTTACTTCTCTGCCCATGATTTGACAATGTATTAAAGCTGAAATGAGCCTGAATGAGCCTAAATGAGCCTAAAATTGTATTAGACCAGTAAAAACATCAAGCATGTGTAATATTTGGCATGAAACAACAAGAAATTGAAGTTTATCTGTGCATCTTTCTGTACAGGAACCTTAAAGCTCTACTACATGATATTTAACATTATGATTAACAATGAATGAAATGACTCCCTGTAATGTAAAAAGCTTGCTATAGTACTGCTGATCCCACTGAAAATCAACCCCATACTCTGCAGTACATGATGTTTTCATTATTTTTGTGTTGCTTATACGTTGTGTACTTAAAGCTAAGTCACCATAATTATCCTGTTTCGGTTGACAACATTTTATTTTGAATATCCAGATCAAACAGGGTTCAGAGTTTTGCTTAAGAAATCCTGAGAGATCCTTTCAAGTTGCTTCTGCATCATTACCATCCCTTCTAAAAAAGTAACCTTTTCAGAGAATTAAAGTATCACTGCAGTGCAATTACCATCCCTGTGTTCATTCCTATTTTTATTGCGGGCTCGCATAGTCTCTTTCTCTCATGGTTTTGATGTGCGATGACGTGTGTGTTTTCACCACAGCTGGTTCAAACATTTGTAATAAATATGGAAAATAAGTGAAACAAACAAAAACATATGCATGCAAAGCATTGCTGTAGGAACAGTAGGCCAAAGGCATCAATTTGGACTTGAGGCTTGTCTTTCTTTCATGAAATACTGACATTTTCATCATCCATGTAGCTGCAAGGTGACGGTTAACCGCCTACCAACCTATTCATGCTCTAGGCTTTACCAGTGAATAAAGGGGAAAATACAGTATTTTACATCTTCATCATGACCAATACACTCTAGGGTAGAATTGCATTGCTGCTTTGGTACACCATATATAGCAAAGTACAAAAGGAGCAATGGTGGGGTGACAAGCAATACACCTCATCAGTTAAATTCAAACTGACAGCAGTGTAAGTACATAGCACAGTATGTTCTTTACAGTATCTTAAAGCAACCACTAGGACATCCCAGGGGAACAAGCACTTACCTTCCAATCAGCCCTTTACCACTGCGTGCATGAAAACGTAAACCCTGCTTGAGCTAATTAAGCAGTCGAGTTGTTAACACATTGTGCCAACATCATGGAGTTGTTGTAAATACCTCACAGACTCTTAATGCAGACTTCGTGAATCCCTTATGTTGCTTTATTAAGAGTCTATGTAAATGTAAACCTACAGCCAGGACAAATAATGTAATTACCAAGCAGTTATGAAATCAGGATATGCAATCTGAGAATTGAATAAGCCATGTGTGTTATGCACCCTCAATATGTAAAAGGGCATGAAACATGTCACCCATAACTTGCCACAGGTTTTCATCCATTGAATCCCAAGATAATCACATAGAGACATGTTAACATGCACAGAGGCATGCACACACATACACAACCCTGACACATCATAAGCCTTCACCCATTCGTAATAGTTAACTTTCTGCTTGGTTGGTTCAGTACAGGGAGACAGGAGAGAGAGATAGATAGAGGGTGCTGAACCAAGTCATGCAGTGTGAGAGAACGAAGAGGAGGAGGAGGAGGAGGAGGAGGAGGAGGAGGAGGAGGAGGAGGAGACGGGAGGAGATAGCCTGGTTCCAGACCTCTGAATCACCACCCACATCACCAAATTCATCAGTGACTCAAAAAGGACTGATGTTGCTCTAGTGAATGGCTGTTTGGTGGTTGGAGAGACAACCGAGGCAATCAGAGCCTTGGTGGGCGGGACAAATGTTGGTGACGTTACAAAGCTATGACAGATTCAGACAGACTGGGACCTGTGATGTCTTCAAATGGAGCTTGGCCATTGGCTGAGTAAATCACCACATGGTTTAGTCATTTTATTTCTACCTAGGGAACATTATTCGTATTCTCAACATACAAAGTCCAGTACATGATATGCTTGGTGTTTGTGGCTAATTGCTGGAATTACGCTTCTTCAAAGATGTACGCAAATGTTTTCACAGACCTACACAGAGAAGGGTGTTATGGCAACTGTAGGTCGCACAAGGCTTGCAGAGGAGCCGACGTGCGCACTTGCCAAATCTCAACGTGTTGTGCGGACCAAGTTGATTGGTTGACTCGATACCTGTCAGGAGGTGGGTTTGAAACAGACATAACAGCAAATGTAAACATACTACATACAAGGATTTCTTTTAAAAAGCCACACAAACGTAACCGAGTGACCCCCATGCACGTTCATCTATGTGCAGCCTGGAGAAGTATAATTCCAGCTTAAGTCATATGAACACTTTTACTAGTTCACTGAAAATAACAACAGACATCATCCGAGCAGCGTGGTAGCTTAGGAGTTTAACCCAATCACATCATTCCCAATCACTCTCTCCCAGCATTTCACGTCAATTTTCTCTGATAAAGAAAACACAGAAACAGATGTCGACATGTCCCATTTTCAAAAATCGGTTATGATTCTGTGTTTTCTAGGACCAAGAAAAGGCTTTGTTAGTTTGACAGTAGCTCCAACATGATGATAGGGATCTTGTGCAAACAAGACAATGATGTGTGCATATGATATGGACTTTGGGAACTCTGTAACTACATATAAGGATATGCTGGCTTCTAACATTTGCTAGATTATCTAACATGTTACCATTACAAATCTGTTCCTGTCCCAATCAACCTATTTTTACTCACTAATTGCCTGCTTCTTGGAAAAACAAACATACAAAACATGAGCAAATAGCTGACTTAAAGTGGGCGCAGGGCTAACGTGCTAATAAGTTAGCTATAATATCTATATTATTTGTTTCTTTGACAACACTGTGCCCTTCAGTGTCCTAATACAGGATAACAATAGATTCAGTAAAGCAAACTCTTATTTATTTGACTCTACCTTGTCATTTTTCTGTATCAGGGCACCAAGTTGTCTCTTGCCTTAACTTATCCTGCCACCACCCAAAAAAGGAAATTTTTAATATATTTTATATATATATATATATATATATGCATGCTATAAACCCAAAATCACAGCAACAAAACATTGCCACAGAGTTGCAGAACAGTACGTAATTGCAATATATTTTGATTTCATGATAGACGTTTGCTCTGTGATGAAATGATCCCTCGTTGGTCTGCCTGTGTCTTACTCAAGCGAGCAGTTGGCATAAACACATTGGCTGCAGCGATAACAATAATCACGTCAAGCCTTTCCTGACGTCCATATAAAGATGATTTTGGGTGAGTCACAGAGGCGGGTGGAGAAAGAAACAAATCAATAGCAGACGGAGCGCTGGACGGAATAGTGTGGCGAGATGGATATTTAGGTTGACATTCAAGCTAAGGTAAATAACCATCTGTGTAGAGCGACCTCTGTTTGGTTTTACCGGGGCTGACTCCTCTGTGGTAAATGAGGTCTGTTTTTCTGTTTATCTGTCTCCCTCTTTCAATATATACACAATGTGTTCAGTTCCTTCCCTCCACCGCTTTATCAGTCCCTCTAGCCTTCTTCGGTATCTCTTCATCCTGCCAGAAAGCATCTGACATGTCAACACACAGGAGGAGGCCAAGTTCAATATAATCTAAGAGAGCACTCTTTTCTATTGTAGCTGTAGATAAAAACAGCCTTAAGTGTTTTACATTTCACAGATATGTAGGTGTGATGATATTTAGTTGGGTGTTAGGTAATGTTTAGCAGTTACATGCAGTACATTTACTTAGATTTATTCCACATCAATATTCGACAAAGAATTTTTCCTTTCTTCTTTCCCATTTTTCCCTCTTTCTATTCCCATTGCAGTCTCTTACTTCCCTCTCCCTCTCTCGCTCTGTCTCTCCTTAATGTGCTTTTTGTGTGAGTGGAAAACTGAGCGGTCATACGCCTCAGTCAGCCATCAAACATTTACATCATGTGGTGCTTTGGAGTGCAAAAAAGAGGAAGACAGAAGAGAAAGACACTGATAGAATGGGAGAGGGATGCCTACAAAAGAAACACAGACAGACATGGGAAAAACACGAGAAAACAGAGAAAAAGAGAAGGCAGACAGTGAGGAAGTCATACAAAGAAAGAAGCAGACAGAAAGGGTGAAAGACGCACACAGAGACAGACAAAGACAGCGTCAAAGACAGACAGTGAGAGAACGAGACAAGGCAACAGCTGAACAGCTCAAACAGAAGAGTCATTGTATGAGTGCCAATAGGTCAGGAGTTCACCAGCCACCAGTCCACAGCAGGGCCAAATAATGCTAGCAAGGATGGAATTTATAATTGATCACACAAGAGTTTGGAAAACTTGTTGCGTGTTTTGGATTCAAGATTGGCAACAGATTTTCATTCAAAACTCCAGACAGTACTACATGAACACAAAACCCAGGCCTTGAACAGAAAGAGAGAAAAGAAGAGGGAGAGAAGTGAGTGTGTAGAGAAAGATGGTGCGCAAGTCGGTCTGGCTATATAATCTTAATAATACTGAGTAGTGTGTGTGTGTGTGTGTGTGTGTGTGTGTGTGTGTGTGTGTGTGTGTGTGTGTGTGTGTGTGTGCGTGCCGTACTTGTGAAGTGAGGATGTTTGAGGTCTGAGAACAGATAATGAATCAAATAATACATCTGTGAAATTTCTCTGCATGTCTGTGATTAAACTTGATGACTAAATCAGCTGGTACTGTATATTCCAACTCTCAATTTGAGCTCAGACTAAGACAAATACAGGTTTGTCATCATATGATAACAAAAAATGATCAAGTGTGAAGTAAGCCAGTGGTTCCAAACCTGAGCTTTGGGACCCCATGAAGGGGTTACAATATAAATCTAAGGCGTTAGAACAGGATTAACAGTATAGAGGAGACGACAAAACATAGTTCCACTACATCCTTTTTCCAAACGACAAAATACGTTGTTTGTCCCGCCCTCTAAAATGAGATATAGAAGTGTTTTCTTTCATAATCGTACCAAATATGTTTTATGAGAGGACAATGGTATGGTTGAGGTTTGGTCAGGTTTAGGAACAAAAACGACATGGTTAGGTTTAGGGACGCATCATGCTTTGGGCTAAAATAAGTAGTTTGTTAAACCTGCAATAACTGATTTGTTTTGGCCACTTAGGGGTAGCAGGAACAAGTTGTGAACAGAACTTTGACTTCATTTTGTAGGCTGATGTGGCAAACTTAAGCAAAATATCAATGTGTTAGCTAACAGTTAGCTTATTTACTAATCCAGCGGTTACGGAGCAACATTATCATTCAGTTGGAGTCATGTTTCTGACCACCTGGTGAATATAAGTCCAATGTTCACTCTCTTTCAGCTCTGTTTTTGGTCTCTACCAACTCCTAAAAGGGGGAATATCTGACTCTTTAGCTGCTAAATGCTCCACTATGTTCAGCAGCTTGTCTCTTACTGTGTCTGTCTACCGATTGGTGCTGAGATTATAGCCGCTTTAAACACTACAACTATAAGTACTGTACCAATTACCAATTTAAAATAGTATCAAAGAACTTCATAATGCTGCATTCTTAAAATGACAACTTCAGTATTCTTCTAGATTACAAGTATTGGGGAAAGTAACAAAGCTACATACTGTAATATATTTAGAATGCAACTAACATCTGGTATAACTACCATAAATAAGATTCTTCTAATTTTGTTTTAAAAAATGTAATGATAATCAGCAAGAATTAATGAAGCACTAAATTTAGGAGAATACATAAAAACATCATTAAATCTTTTTTTTTGTCCAACAGTAGAAAGGCCTGGCCAACACATATTACTAATTTTACTAATTCATCATCCTGTTTCACAGGTGGGGAGACAATTAGGCCAGAAAAAGTGTGTGGACAGTAATTCCCTGAAGGATTCCCAGGAAAGATTTGATTTTTTTTTTTTAAGGCAAAAGGGATAGTGATATTTTGGGGCAGCACACGATGTATTTAATGACATAGGATGAAGCAAAGACAGCAGAGATTAATCTTGTAATCCTGACTTATTAATATTATTATTTAAGTATGGCAACAAGTACTATGTGCCTGATAAAACACAAGCATGAAAAATAAGTTAAAAACACCTGGTAATGCTCGGCAAGCACCATTATCTCCTTAATTTTCTCCTCGCTGTCCTGATTGCCACGCCTCCCCCTCTGGAGATGACTGCTGATTTTTCCCTTTGGGCTCGCTGCATTTATTCTGCTCTTTTTTCCTGTCCTTTTACCTGTCTCTCTTAGAGCATTACAATGAGTGAGCAGATAGACCTCAGTGTCTCACTCAAGGACACTTTATCATGAAGATGGATGTTAATGGGCTGGACTGCCAGTTAATGGCTGTAATGGGTGTTGTCATGTCCCTGGATTGAACCCATATACTGTGGACTTTTGAGGACAAACAATGCAAAGGAGGCCACTCACATCTTTAATGTTTTCTAAATGTGGCCATTTTCCTTGATTTTATTCCTTGTATTTTCCCCCTGTACCCACCCAACCCCCACAAATCTCTCTCTATCTGCTCAGAAATAGGCTATACAATGAGAGAGAGAAGAGATAAACAGACATGAGTCCCCATTTCGACTGCTGCTGTGGAGGGAGGAGAGAGCCAGACATGCAAGAGGAAAAGACAGAATAAACATCTATTACATTTACAGATGCAATATGTGCATCCAAAAACACACATAAATGGTGTCAGAAAACATACACAATTATGACTGCACTAACATGACACACATACACACAGAGAACAACACACATATGCACGTATTATCCGTTTTCCATCACAGCAACACAGCATGTAGATACAACACAGAGGAGCAGATTGATATCTGGACTTATATCCTTTCCCTCCTTAACCCACACAGAGACCCACCCCATGCAAGCAAAGACAAGCCCGCTTTATCATGTTGCCACACATTTGTATACATGTAACACATTTCAGAGACGTTTAGTATGTATTTATGGGTATATGCTAATTCCTTACTTTGTAGATGAAACCTCATGAAATAAAGAAAAGCAAAGCAACTCTGTCTGCCACTGCCTAATTTGAACACATTTACTGTAACTGCTGTTTTTTTGTTGTTTGTTTTTGAGGGACAAGAGTCACCTTGAGCTTTTGTAGTCAAATCACAGCAGCTCTTTTCCTCGCCTCTAATCCATACATTGCATAACATAGCAAGTCCTCCCTTCACATCTACTATAGTGCCTAACTGCTGCAAAATGAAGAGGTAGACTCAGGGAGCATGTGGGGGATGGGGTGAAAAATTATGCTAATAATAAGATAGAAGAATATGAGGTTCATATAAAGTAAATGTGTGAATTAATCATTTTCTTGACCCTATGATCTTTTTAAATTGAGAAAGTCAGACTCGCAGCTTCTGGGCTTCTTCTAGGAATTGTACCAAGGAAAAAAACATCAATGACAATGACACAACATAATGTGAATGGAACCAGATTGCTTATTGTGTGATCTTGCGACGCATTTGACATTTTGTGTTGAGCTTGTGTTGTGTTGCGTAGACATCCATTTGTTCACTGGGGTTGTGAACCAAAAAAGGTTAAGAACCACCAGGTTGCATAACGCACCTAACACTCCCTCCATCACTGCAGCCATCCAAAACAAGGACTGATCCGCACGCACACACACACACACACACACACACACACACACACACACACACACACACACACATTTCACCTAGGTACAGGGCAGAGATACACAACATCAAAATGGAGGACAGGGGAGTCTGCTGAATGTGATTTTATTCCATTATGTAATCCTCTAACCCAGTGACAAATCACCAGACAGCAACCCCATCATACATTTTTGACCCCCACTCATTGTGTCAAAACTCTTGTCACACAACACTTTTCTTTTTAGGAGAGATCAAGCTTTTTTTTGTTTTTTACCATCTACCTCATTTTCTGTACCTGTATTTTCTCACCTTCTCTGAGATAATCGTTTCTCCTTTCACCTTGTTGGCTGTCTGTTTAACCCCTCTACTTCTCTTCTTACATCACTTCATCTCTCAGTTCTCATCCGTTTTCCTTCCTCTCCTTGCCTTTATTTTCCCAACCACCCACTCTTACTTGCTATCTCTCTTAATCTCCCCCTCTCTCCCAATTCCCCACCAAATCAACCCCCATTAAATCTCTTTGGTTTCCTCCAGTCTCCATCTTATGTCTCTTTACTCTAATCCTCTGTCACATCCCTCGATCCCCCTGCACGTTTTCTCCCGCCCCCTCCCACCTCCCTTTTCTGTATGTCTCAACCCTGTTTTTCCACCACCACCACCACCACAGGTCTTACCAGGTATGGGCTACAGTGAACCGTCGCCTCTGTCGGATGCTCTTGTTGACCATCAGCTTGCGGAAGAGGCGCGGGGAGCTTCTGGGGGAGAGTTTGGGGGATGTGGCGCCCCTCTTCCCTCCCACCACACCTGGGATTTTGGGAGGCTCCAGCTCCAGGTGCATGTGCTCCTTGAATGTACGGATGCAGGAGTCCATCTCAACGCTCAGCTCGTTGGACGACATCCCTGCAGGCTGGGTTGAGTCCTGTATGGCAGACTTTCCTTCCTCTTTCAAATTCTGCCCCAATCTGTCCAATTTCAGTCACATCAGCTGGTCATGTACAGCTGATTTTGTCCTCCTCTTGCCTTACAGAGAAGTTTACACTGGGTTGAGATGTTGTAGCATAAAGATTGAGGCTACACAAACATTCACCCAGGCAAAGGCCAGCTCACACATACCTTTTTGTTGTTTTTGTTACCTCTGTGCTTTCGATCCTTCCCCCTTTTATCCCCCCGTTCTTCACGCGTTTAGGGATTAGCCAGCCAGCAGTCGTGCCCTCTCCCTCTCTCCTTCCTTTAGCTCATGCACCGTGCTTTAGAGGAGCTTTACACACATCAGGGTCACATACAGCGCCTTCCAGGAAAGAAGAATTCCTCTTCTCAACACTGCTTCTCTCCCATCTCCCTCCTGGTCTTGCTGTCTGTAAAGTACACACCCCAGTGCTCTACCACTCTCCCTCCTTTCCTCTGTGTCCCTCTGTCACTGCTGGTGCCAGCTAAATGCACACCTCAGTACCAACTCTTTCTCTCAGTCCTTCCAGGCAGCTTGATGTTGGAGGATCTCCCTTATAAAAGATTCAGAAGGGTTGTGCCTCCTCCTGTCTTGCTCTCCCTCCATCAACCACTGCTTGACTGACCTCCTCTTTCTGCAAACAACTCCCACCTCTCCCAAAGGCACTCCCGGTGTGGCACAGAGTGACTCCCGCTATGCCGAACCTTAAGTCAGATTTCCCTTTCACTCGCACAGTCAGACCGGTGAGCGGTGAGCACAGCACAGCACAGCACGCAGGCAAATGCTTCACTTGCTGTTTCATTCAGAATATACACAAGGAGCTGAGAGCAGGCACGCAGCGAGTGCAAGCCACGCCTCCCCTGTTAAGGATTGGCTGGTGGCTGTTGTGACGACAGGCGGGCAGGCACAGTAACAGGTTGTCAGATTTATTATTTATTTTTTGTTTAGCCAGGATTTGTGGTAATGTTGCTGATGATGTTGTGACCTTTAGTGAGGCAGGCAACTGGTGAGTGCAGGCCAAGAAAAAAAATGGCAATTTGGAATGGGGATGAAAGCAAACAGCTTAATGGGCATCAGCGAGGAGAAACATACACACTGCTCAAAGGTCAGCTGATTCAAATAAACACTCTAAAGCACGCATTTATGCCTGTGCATAAAAGTCCTTCTGCAGTAAGAAGGCAAAAAAACTACAAAAATTATATTCCATCACAACGTCTCTCTCTCTCTCTCTCTCTCTCTCTCTCTCTCTCTCTCTCTCTCTCTCTCTCTCTCTCTCTCTCTCTCTCTCTCTCTCTCTCTCTCTCTCTCTCTCTCACCCATCCATAATTCTGTCTGAATGGAAGCAATCCAACTATGAGATTGCCACAGTATGTATAAAAAGAAAGAAAGAAAGAAAGAATTGATAGATACAGTCATTTCAGATACATATACACACACACAAAGGGCTTCTCTGAGTGATGAAAAGAAGCAAGAGAAAAAGAGGAGCCATGCCCTAAAGGTAGAGAGACAGAGAAGATGAGGCAGAGAAATCCAAAAGGAACATCAGAAGAGACAGAATGGCAGCGTGACGAGTATTGGAAATGTGAGCACTTGCTCGTCTGCTTTGTGGACCAATTTGTTTTGGTTGTGAGTCACTGATGATTCGGAGCCAGCGAAGCACGGAGCGCTTTCTCACTGACTGCTTGCCAATAAAACCCTTTGAAAATAGTCTTTCTAAGCTCGTATATAAATAAGAAAACACTTGTAGTAATATGAGACGTCATAGGAGCACAGCAGGCCAGAGTGTGTATCATTTATTAGTGGTTTAAAATCAGCCAATGATGCATGGCATTCCCTGGCTCTCTCTCCTTTGTCACTCTCCTATTTTATATTCCAGTACAAAAAAATCAAAGTTTCACCAGCAAACAGGTTGAAGTAATAAAAAACAACAGTGGACACAGAATTAAATACCTGACCTGTATTTTTCTTACTGACTAATGCATCCCAGTAGCATCTAATACTGGTGAACTGGCTGTAAAGTAATTTACCATAAATCTCTGTTCGAATTACGGGGGATCTAGCCGGGGACTGAGCTCCCCCAAAAGGGACCCGAACTCCCCCAAAAGCAACAAAAGGTCAAGTTTGGGGGGCTGCCCAAAGAACTGATTAATAATCAAGCATTATACTATATAATTTCTAATCATACAATAAACTACATAAGAACTGAAAATAAGCTTTGCAGCAACAGGAAGACTTTGTTACTTGCTGACAAGGTGAAAGGTCTGCATTTGGAAGAGGGATGGATTAATGAAACAGTGAGTAGCAGTGTACAAGCACCGTGACAGCATCCCTCACAAGAGAGCAACTGAAATAGCAGAAATGAAAAGCACAGAAACACTCCCAAACAAGATTGTAGGAATGAGAGCTAGTCTGATGCAGAAAACGATCGGCTCATTTATTGACAGCTTAAGGCTGACTTACACAAAAATGACTGCCCTCATAAAACTTAATGAACTGTAATGGTGCGCCGGGTCGGCAATGCACACAGACCCGACCATTCCTGTGCTGCGATCATAGAGCATATAGCCAAAGAAATGAAGGCAGCATTTGTGTCTAATGTCAGATCACTTAATGTTCCCATTAGGCATCACCTTAGATGAAAAGTACCGTGCATGGACGTGCATACATAATTGTTTATGTAAGATTTTCAGTCAACAGTCATGGAGATATTATGTTTTTGGATGTAGTTGAACCGGGCAGGGGGACAGATGCTGATTTGATATGCAATTCTCTAAAAGACAGCCATCAGGGTGCTGAGATGGATATTTCTGCGTAAAAATCACAGATGGAGCAGCTGTCCTGACCGAGAGAGAGAATGGACTTGGGATGACACTTAAATGGGAGTTTCCTCAAGTCCAGTCAGTTCACTGCCTCGCTCATCGCTTGGAGTTGGCAGTGCACAATTATTTGAAAGAAGTGGGAGGCTGCAATTATTTAGAATTTTTACTCTCTAAATTGCAGTCATTGGACCACCAGTCTACCAAAAATGAAAGAGAGTTAAGGGATACAGCTGCAGAACTGAATATTCAGAAAACCAGACAGGTTTTCACTGTAAGATGGAAGCAAGCAAGCAGCTTCAACACAGCAAAAGCTGAAGGACTTTCCTGTGATAGTCATTTTCAAACAGCAACTGACAGTGCATCATCACGCTCAAATGTGGACAGGGCTAAACACTGGGGCCTCCTAAAACATCTTGATTCATTAGGGTTCCTCAGTGACTTGGCATGCATGAAGGATGTGTTACGTGAACTTTGCAATCTTTCTCATAAGTTACAGAAACGGGACACGTCTCTTGTTGATGCAAGCTGCCACATCCAGCAGACGACTGATGTTCTGAGAGTAATGAAAGAGAGATGAAAGCAGACAAGGTTGCGCGAGGTATCGCCACAGGCCAGTTAAAAGGTGTTGGTCTTACGGCCTCCCCAGGAAAGATAAACAGGTAAGCAGTTCTATTAGGCTGTCAATTATAATCTGACTAAACGATTACCTGACAGTGAGTTGTGGGCCATTTTTAAACCTCTGGCCAAAACAGAAAGACAGCTTCACTCTCTTCTGAGAGAAAGAAATAGGAGATCTGGCAAAATTAACGGGACAATCGTCCAGGGAAGCAATCAGTGAATACAGAGACTGGAAGCTACAAGGAGACAACCAAGGATGGCGAGCAACACCATTCTCCCCACCTGTGCTGAATGTGAAAGAGGATTTTCAGCATGCAACGACACAAACAGACAGGCCAGGAATCAGCTTTGAGCCAAAAGTCTTTCTGCTTTGCTTTTTGTGGACCTCAATGGACCTCCTCTGGACAAATGGGATCCTCTGCTCTTTGTTAAAAGATGGATTAAAGGAGGCCATCATTCATCCTCATCCTGGGTACCAGGCCGACACTCCTCAGACACCTCTAAACAAACCATGATGTTCTGTTCCATCTTCTTAAAGGTAAGATATTTTTTCTCATTCTGTGTTTTAATGCATGTGTATGTGTACAGAAAATACAGCTGAGGCTGATGGGAATGCCACTAGTTTTGCAAATGTTTAGTCATAAACCAGTGGACAAATTCATCCAAGAGTTGTCAAGACATTTCACTAAAAGTCAAAAATGTCAACCTGCTGCTAGCACAACAGGAAAAGTCAAAGTAAGGATCGCCAAAGTAAGTAGGATTCATCCTCTGGGGACCATGAATGTCTATACAAAATTTATGGCAATTCACCTTATAGTTGTTGACATGTGTCAGCCACAGTGGTGCACCGACTGACATTTGTATCCCTAGAGCCAAGCTGCTAACATGGCTAAATAGCACTTCACAGAAATGGAAAAGAAAGATCAGATTCTTACAGTTTCTCCATCTGCCTGCCATGTCTTCTTGAAACCAGTGCTGCTGCTGAAGACTTAATATTAAAAGATAGGGAAAAAATGAAAGAATGAACCAAAAATACCTCCTCATAGAATCTTAAAATATTATTGCTGGCTCTTGCACATGAGTGAGATTTCTGCACTAAAAAGGGAGATGACAAAGCACAAATGAGAAGGGCAGAGAGGACCAAAGCCAGCGAGTCATTTTAAAAGAAGATGAAAGATTGAAAGAGATTGAATTAGAGAGTGACTGGGCCATTTTATTCCACATTAAACTCTAGTTTTTACATCCTTGAGGGCTTGAATGAAAGCACACAATGCACTGTCACAGCAGAGACAAACTGAGGTATACAATAGGCCCTGCAGCCAAAAGTAAAGGAGCTCTGGCAGCTCTTCACTGGTGCGTTATGTTCCTGTGGATCTAAATATTGGTACCTATGGGAAACTGATAATAATGCTGCATTATTTTAGCCATCTGGGCCAACCCTAAAAGTGAAGGTGTTTGTGCTGAAATTAGTCAATAAATCAATTATTGCTTAACAATGGACTGGATTATTGATTAATTGTTTAAGTAATTTACAGCCACGCTATTGACTCTGTGAGGCACAGCGGTGCTTTGAGATAAATGCTTACATCAGGATGCTAACGTGCTCACAATGATAATGTTAACATGCTGATTTAGCAGGTATAATATTTACCATGTTCACTTCATAGTTTAGCGTGTTAGCATGCTAACATTTGCTAATTGACACTGAACACAAAGTGCAGCTGAGGCTGATGGGAATGCAATTCGTTTTGCGAGTATTGGACGGCTTCAAATTTTGACCAAATGATGACGCTACATGAAAAGTTAAGGGATCACCAATGTGACTACAATTCATCCTGAGGGGGACATGAATTTCTGTACCAAATTTAATGGCAAGCCATCCAATAGTTGTTGAGACATTTCACGTAATACTACAAATGTCAACCTCATGGTGGCGCTAAACAAAAAGTCAGGGGTTCAGGAAAATTAGTAGGACTCATCGTCTGGGGACCACGAATGTCTGTTCAAAATATCATGGCAATTCATCTAATAGCTGTTAAGATATTTCAGTCTGAACCAAAGTGGTGGAAAGAAAGACCGTCCCTCGAGTCACTGCTTTATCTCTGTATCTTTATATCATTGGTTTTTAACATTGGTGAAGCGATTCGAAGACATCTCACTGGGTTGTGGGACACTGTGATCAGCACTTGTCTAACATTTTACTGAAAGTGGGTTTTTAAATGATTAATCTGATAAAATAATCAATAAATCGTTAGGCTCTTTTGCTTTCTGTACTGTGCTTCTCTGCTTTGGCTTTGGTGACTCTGGTTTGAGCTTCATACACATCCATGCAAGGTTCTGGTACTAACTTGTGTTTTGCATTGATAGGAATATTCCCATTTGGATACTTGTTATGCCACATGCTAATCTGAACAAATGTAGTTCTAGGAGGAAGTAGATAACAGATTTGATCAGTCACTATCATGCCAATTTCCTGATCTTATTTCCCTACCTTGCTAAACGAGAATAGGGTTGAAAATTGTAGAAGCATCCCTGCCCCTCCAAGCCCTACCTGTCACTTTCCATAATGTCACAACATGCAAGGAAGACACTTCAGTCTGCCCCATGTTGCCTTAGTCTTTGGTCTCCCACAGTGAAACCCTGAGCAGGGCGTCCAGAACATCCTTAGGACCTGTGTTCGTGTGCTGGGGGTCAGATGGAGGTGATGGGGAGTGCGTGGGATGGGTTTAGGTGTTGAGATGAGAGCCCTTAGAGTAGCATCTCTGGTTACATAAAACCCTCTCTTTCTTATTCCCTTTTTCTCACACAAACACTACTGCATTGTGGTCCAGATTAACGGACCTGTACTCATTCACAAGACTTTGTGGAAAAACAGAGAAAGAGAGGCTCAGACACAAACTGAAAACAGATAAACATTTTCACCTGCAGCTGCTATATTATCAGCAGCAGATGAAAAGGGTTGAAAAGCGGCTGTGAATTATTCATCCATATGAATTATATCCACACAATCAAAGCAAATTAAACAAAGAATGAAAGCTCATAGAAAACAAACAGTGAAAAGAAAGCAGAAAACAATAGCGGAGGGGATACAGGTAGTTTGTGGAGAAATCTGAAACACCTGGAGAAAAAAGCCGAACAAAGGGTATTATGATTTGAAGGTGATCTTAGTAACTTTTAATATTTCAGAGAACAGATAAAGAGTGATGTCCGCTACAGATTTCTCCCAGGGATGTCTGAGTATACTGAAGCATCAAGACAGTTACAAAACATTAAGAAACATCCCTGTAAACCCACAGCCTAACTGACTAATCTACCCTGAGTCTCAGGATTAATTCACACACACACACAAGAGGATTGCCATGCAAGACAAACTGACAGCCAGGAGAGTAGCCAAGATAAATACGACAGATTATTTTACCTCTGACACTGAACCAAAACTCTCCCAAAAGCTGATGAAACTGTGGAGGACACGACCGCTCGTTCCAAGGATTTAGCATAAACCGGATCATGTTTGACCATCCAATGTTCCACTAGCCAAGCTGTATAATCATGTAAAATGACGCTGAAATATTAGATGCATGCTGACTGTTGGTGCTTTGTTGAAGTTGAGGTGAGCAGCATGGAAACCAACCTATTCAACAGAAAGGATAATTAGATAATTAATATAATAATTAGATCAGTTTTGTTCATGCTGGAGCAGCATGAACAAATCAAACCTCCACTACTATTATAATGTGAATACTAGGGAAAACAAAAACTAAACGCAATAAGGCGAAAGCTGTAGTCAGACCAAAATTTGCCTGGCAACATTTACTCATGTGTTGTGGCCAAAAGCAGGGGAGACAGGAAATGGCATGGGTGTAAACATAAACTGCGGGAGCTAGCAAGGGTACCAACAGTCCATAGTCCATAAACTTGTTAACTATACAGCTTATCAAAAACTTCACTGTCCTGCACTCACTACAGCCAAGCAGCATTCCTCCTTCTCTGCTGCTTGTCTTATTTCTCCTAGCTGTTATAAAGAATATAAACAAACAATATTTCCCGTATGAGAGGTTAAACCCACCCCTCCCTCTCTCAAACTGGCTAAACATTGGAGAGCCTCGGTATTTCCTGTAATTCAATCAAATTTGAACTCTGTGCTAAGTGAAAGATTCTTCCACAAGTGAAGGACCGCGATGACACCCGTGCACAGCAAAGCAAGACATGACAGGGTCAGTTGAAGAATTTCATCTGCATATTATTGTGAAGGTTTAAAGAGATTCACAGTGGCATGAACATGGTCTACAAACTATTTTTATCCTCACGTGCAGACGCCTAAGTTTGCTGCCAGCAGCAGTCGAAAGACATGCGGCGGTATGATAGAACACAAAGATTTGATAGTTGTTTTAACTCAGCTTGGCTTGTCACAACCCTAACATGATAAAAGAGCTAACAGACATGTTTGTTTGGATTGATTGTGATTGCCTTTCTTCAGATTAGGACAATCTAGACGAATTGTTCATGGCGATTGCTGAAGCTACATCAGGTTAAGGTCTGATTACAAGTGTGCGTTTACTGTAAATGCATGCACTGGCTTTCATTTAGCTCTTAATGTCTCTGTCCTATACATGCACGAGATACACACACATATACAGTATTTTCCCTAAGTCTCGACTTTCAGTAATTTACAGCCATTTACAGTGTACACCGTCTGCACCAACACTGGCTTTTCTCAGGCAGTGGCA
The DNA here is from genome assembly GCA_005408345.1 of Macquaria australasica. NCBI lineage: Eukaryota > Metazoa > Chordata > Actinopteri > Centrarchiformes > Percichthyidae > Macquaria > Macquaria australasica. The sequence goes on from SEMN01000016.1 coordinate 1,312,209, forward strand.
CAAGCACACCCAACCACACACACAACTTCAACAATCAATCCACAAGGTACTCTGAGCTCTGAAACAATTGTGTACATCAGCAGAAAAATAATTGAATTCCAAAATAACTTCTTGCTCCCTCCTCCTCCTCTTCCTCCTCCTTCCAAACATTGATGAAAGCACTTAAATAAGTACAAAAAGAGGGGGATTGAGAGAAGTGTGCTGACGACTGGTATTTACATGGTATTACAGACCGATATAGACACACATATAATACACACACACACACACACACACACACCTACGAGTTAGAGGCTTCACTGGGGAAGGGAGTAATCAGGAAGGTTCTGCTGACCCTGACGTTTAGCAGCAGTGAAGCCTGAAGGAGACATAGTGTGATAGCTTTTTAAAAGAGAGGAGGCCCAGGAGGGAAAAGCACATGGGGGAAACATGTCTGCCTCTACCACCAGGGTTACTGACAGCTGACACACACTTCACCTGCTATAAAGTCTGCGCTTGCCCGAGCGGACTGCACAGCCACCAATAAACTCGCTGTTAACAGAAAGAAATGGAAGTCAACGTCAGATTAAATTCAAATTCAAATACAATATGTATATATATATATATATATATATATATGTATGTGTGTGTGTGTGTGTGTGTGTGTGTGTGTGTGTGTGTGTTCAGAAGGGTTACAAATCAAAGGGGAAAAAACAACATAAAGTGTCTTGTTAAGATCTTGGACCTTGGCAGAGATCTTCCAAGTCTCTGGAACTCTGCTGGAGTAATTTAACACCATTCTTCCAAAAAATATTGCCTCATTTGGTGTTTTGCTGATGGTAGTAGAGAGCACTCCACCACAGTCAGCCCAAAATCTCCCACAGATATTAAATTAGGTTGAGATCTAGTGGCCGCATATCATATTATTCACATCATTTTCATACTCATCAAACCACTCAGTGAAACCCTGTGTGGAAGCATCAGCGTTTGTGTTTCTCTTCTCATTTATTCAGCTTTTCCCTTTAATCTGTCACCAGTCTGTATGTGTGAATATGTGTGTGTGAGCCCATCCAGTCAACCATGTCCACACTGCACTCCTCTGGTAGAAATAGAAATTGCAGTTCTTTAAACATTCACTCAGTGACTTCTCAATAAAGCACGAATTTCTGTTTAAGTTCAGGATTTTAATGTGATTCATCAAAGAACACTGCATTTAAATGATTTTCTCAGTGTGCCAACATCCATGCCGACATTTATGATAATAGACTGAATCTTTGGGTTTCAGACTGTTGGTCAAATACATATATTGAATACATGACTTTGGGCTGTGGGAAATTATAACAAGCCTTTTCACTATTTTCTGACATTTCTGAGCCAAAACAATTAATCGAGAAAATAATCAATAATGAAAATAATCGTTAAAACATACGCTTTTTGAAGCGGGAGATGGGTATGTTTACATTAAGTAATAATACACGTCCCGCTTATTTACCTACAATTTTTCTATCATATTCAATAATTCCTCAAGAATAATGGTGACAACTGTTTTCTAGGCACTGTGGCTTTGACCCCGGCACAGTAAGAATACTAGTGACCCAGAGCAGTGGTTCCCAACACAGAGGACGGGACCCCCATTGGGGTCAGGACAAGATAAATTTGAGGGGTCATGAGGTAATTAACAAGATAGGAAAGAAGAAGAAACAACATTACTGCTATTTTTCTTTAATATTTGATTTTTTTCTTTTGAAATTCAAGAGTTTTATCTTTTTAAGACTTTAAAAACTATTCAAATGAAACTATCTGAGATGGGATGAGGTGGCATCACTCTTTGGTTAATCTGCTCATGGACATATGCAATCTGTCAGAGCGGGTCACAAGCAGGCATTACTTTGCTAAAAAAGGTTATGAGCAAAAAAAGGTTGGGAACCTGTAGCCTAGAGCATATTCGATTGATGCACTCAGTGTAAGTCTCTCATTGTATGTCAGCCAATACCAAAAATTCAAATGTGAAAAATGAGAGCAGCTTATCTTTCCACCATTATAGTGACCTACAATATTGCTGGCAGGACACACACACGTATATACAGTACACATAAACACACATACGTGTAAGTGCAGCGCCAATCAGGACTGATTAGCACTAACCTTAATTCCAGCAGCCTTCATTCATCTAACTAAAAGGAATGAAACACTTGGCAACTCCTATTAAAGTGCTCCTCAACTGGCTCCATCTTTACTAACATCACACACACACACACACACACACACCATACTCGAGCACAGGGTCAATCAGGACTGATTAGCTAGTTAAGAAAAAGCGTATCTGAATTTGACACGACTGGACAACTGGCTGCCCGCCAAGAAGTGGCTACTCGCTGTTTGTGTCTGTGTATGTGTTATCTGAAACTCCACATTGTACCTGTTGGTGTGAGTGCGTGCACGTGTGCGTGTGCGTGTGTGTGCATGTACAACTATGTCCGAAGGCATGGTGCGTAAATAATGCAACAAGGCAGTGTCATCTTCAACAGGCTGAATGCAACATGACAGATCAGTCACTGATGCAGAGAGGTATTCTAACAAGACTTCTGAAGCTCAGTCGCTGCTCAGTATGACTGGGGGAACCCGCGGTTTGCTGTAACATAACTTTGTCTCCAATGATTAGCTATTTAAACTGCATTTAATTAACCTTGAGGGCCCCCCAACTAGTTTCAAATGTATGAAAAAGAAAACTTCTTCCACAAAATCCACATTGCTCCTCCAAAAACTGAAGCTCAACAATCAGCTGGCGCCTCCTTTACAGCACCCTGGGGAGGCCGAGCAGAGTGATACCCTGATAATTGGATCACAGCAGGTACAGTTCTTCAAAATAGGAAGCACCACCCCCATCTGCCAGTTTAAAGGGGCTGTCTCTGACCTCTTTGCAACGTTTAAGAGGTTTGTCAACCAAGACAAGTCAACAATATCGAACTCCTTCAGCATCTCGGGGTGAATCTCATCCAACCCTGATGCTTTGCCACGGTGGGCCTTTTTGACTTCCTCAGTCTTCAGACTCTGCCTTCTCCTCAAAGGGTGTAACTCAAACAACTCCTTTCACCAACCGACTCTATCCCCAGTCAAAGTCAGAAGCTCTCCTCCCCTGTTGAGACCAGCCTGGGCCAGGCCCTCCCTCCTCTTTCTGAGCCATCTGACAGTTTGCTAGAACCTCTTTGAGGTTGAACTGTAAGCTTTTCTCCATGGGCTCCCTGAATTCCTCTCACGCGTGAATTTATGCTTCCACGACCACAGGGGGTGCACCCCTTCTTACCTCCTGACACCTGTCTGCTGATTCAGGAGGACAGCCAAACCCTAAAGCCTCCTTCTTGAGTTATGTTTGTTTTGCAGTTTATTTTAAAAACCTGCCCCTCTCTGACCTAATTTCCATCAGATACCATGAGGTATCATTAGTACTTTAAGTAGCTTTATTTTTATTTTTTAATGCTTTGGGAGACAGGGTTTGTTTAGCTGAGGTGGTAAGCCACTTAGATTTTGACACATATTGTCTCAAGATCAATTTACTTGGCAGATGACAGCCTAATCAATAGCCGTTAAATACTGTATGGCATTTGCTGTGTGATATATCAATAGAGCTACTGTAGACCTTACAGCTCATAGCTTATTGTAGATATGTTATTTGTGTATATGTCAGCCAGTAAGTAACTAGAAATTTTAGTATATACATGCCAAACTATGTTAGAGGTAATCTAGAAACAGTATCACCATTACAGAGTTTGTCCACCAGAGAGCACTGACAAAAACTAAAATTAGAGATTTGTATCAAGATTATTTGTTCATGTTATGTGTTTATGATTAAACAAAATTACTATCAGTCAATAAATTGTTATTATCTTTTTTTAAACTTCCAAAGACCAATAAAAATCTCAAAAATCCAGCATCAGTCGGGCTATATACAGCAATTGCGTTCTTTTCCCCCTGAAGGTTAGTTAATGTTTTATTTCATAAAAGTATATTAATTGTTTAGAACATTAGCTGAATGGTCTTTGTTTTAGGTGAGGTGGCCTATCTGCCAATACAAAACACTGCAGGAAACTCTGGGACAAAAACTGGCCTTCAATCATTAGTAAGTGCTGTATCTATCTGATACGCAAGAAACACAATATCCACATCAGCTAAAGCATATCCCTATCCAGTTACACTGATACTAACCACATAGGCAGGTATGTCTGCTCGTACTCTACTGGCCCCTCTACTGATAAAGTGAGCATGTGTACTTAATGTGTCTGCAGCAGGGCCTATGCACTGAATAGTGTATCACTGTTGTGGGGTGAAAACAATGTATGTAAAGAATGTCAACTTCTCAGGAACTAAGAAAACCAGCCTCCTGTTTAGTTTCATTATTACAGGTGTTTGCTGTATCCAGGTGGGCCTGTTCTACTGCCACTGAGCAAGTCTGTTTCTATTTTACTGTCCACTTACCATTCGGGATCAACCGGCGTGATGTCTATCCTGGGAGGGGCTCCAAAGGGCAAGGACGTCGGCCTGGCCATGATTTCATCGTCAGGCGTCCTCGACCTCTCGCCCTGACGCCATGACAACGGGGGTAGCTGCAGGTTGCCCGAGAACCGGCGTCGGCCACGGCGCAGGTCAACACCCAGTGTGCAGGACGGGGACGTGAAAGACTCACTGAGGTAGCAATCTGGAGGCTCTTTGCTGTCCTGAGAAGAGAAAGAGATGAAGGAGGAAGTGCATGAAGTTAAAGAACACAGTTTTAATATTATATTGAGAGTCAAATAGAGAAAGAGAAGTGGGCAATGAGAGTATAGAGATAAAGTAAATCCTGTGTTTAATTACCTAAGCCACAAGTTTTTTCTCCAGCTCATCAACTGTTTGCCCACTAAGGGGCGCCACAGGCTTGTTTCTGACTAAAAAGATGGAGTTACATATTGGTAAAGCACTTCATTACACTCTCTGGTGATAAATACCTATCAATAAGCTTGACACCTCACCTATTGTCACAGATGACATCATATCGGAAAAATAAAACCTACAAAACCCAAATGTGCATCCTAAAGCTCAGTGCGTTAAAAAAGATCTTTGACAAGAAAACTTCACTAATTAAACCTTTGACCGCCCACAGGGATGAATGACACCAGAGTTTAAATATTACTATGACTTAAATAAATGTTAAAACAAGATCTGCTAAAAAATCCCTGAGGTGTTTACCGTGCAGTATAACAGCATGAATCCCACATGATTGTAAGAAATGTTTTCTTTCTTTCATCATCTCTTCTCTCATCCCTCCTCCGAAGCCTCCACTCTTTCCTTCCGCCTCATTTAGTGGCTTAATTTGTCTTGTTAGCGTTTGCTGTCTGTAGCAAACTGATTGCAGGGCATAAATAACCATGTTTATTCCTCGGATGCGCAGTGAAATTTACATGTAAGTCTGAAGGGCATGATAAATCTTGACAGTCTCTCTTGTCTCATCAGCTGTTTACAGTTCTGAAGACCTGGGTCGTATTTATTGAGCATCTCAGAGACACTTCTAGAAATCATTCTCAGTTTGACAAGGACTAAAAATACCACCTCTATACACTTTCAGCAAGGACTAGAAATTCTCTTCTTATCTTTCATCCACCATTACTCTTTTTACAATCAATGCAATCCATGCTTATTCAAAAATCAGTTAACCAATCTGTTACATTCCTTCTTTTCCTAAAGCTATCCCCAAACCACTCATAACCTCCCCGTCAAATATAGGCTATGCTTGTTATTTATTTCGGGAAGCTCAGGTTTGATGCAGGTGGAGATAGAAGCTAAAATAGCTGCAGCTAAAAAGGCACCTGGCAGCACCTCATCATGTGGTCAGCAACAAACAGAGGCATGGACAGAACTCACCTGCAACTGTAACATGTAGCAGATTGGTAACACCAAATTATACTGTTTCATAAACAAAACAACTGTGTTATCTTGTTCGTCTCTCCTGGTTGAACCGATATAAACCATTATTAAAAAGCAGAGTCTTTAGTGTTGAAACGATTACTTGATTAATCGATGTCAACTGACAGAGAATTTGCAACAATTTTGTCATTTTGTTATCATTTCAAGTGAAAATGCCAAATATTCCCCTGTTCCAGCTTGTTTTTTTTGTGAGGATATACTGCTTTTCTTTGTTTTATATGATAGTACATTGAATATATTTGTGTTTTGGACTGTTGGTTGGACAAAACAAGACATTTGAAGATGTCACATTAGGCTTTAGTAAATCGTGATGGGCAATTTTCACTATTTTGTGATGTTTTATAGACCAAATAATGAATCGAGAAAATCATCTGCAGATTATTTGATCCATCTATTTCCTAAACCCGCTTATACTTGAGGGTCGAGAGGCAGGGTACATCCCAAACAGGTCGCCAGTCAATTACAGGGCTGACACACCGAGACAGACAGCCCATTATGCTCACAATCACACCTACGGGCAATTTAGAGTCGCCAATTAACCTAACCTGCATGTCTTTGGACTGTGGGAAAAAAACTGAGAACCTGGAGGAAACCCACGCAGGCACAGGGAGAACATGCAGACTCCACACAAACAGGCCCCAGCCGCACTTTCTACAGTGAGGTCGTTCTCTCTCAAAGAAGAACCTCCACCCCTTGCTGCTAGCGTAGGAAGCTTCATACAGTAAATAACTCTCATGTCCGACTCTGAGGTGGTAGTGATTTTACTCCTCATCCTGTACTGTACAAGTCTAGTCAGAGTTGGCAGTAGTGCTAAGAAAAACAACCAAAACATTTGTACCGATTCTTTTTTTGAGCTCAATACCTTCTGGGTCTCCAGTAGTAAGTACTCCTCCCAGTAAACACAGCCTCCCACTCTTAGTCCCACAACAGCTTCTTGGCTATTTCCTATCCCCCGCCTACTCACGGCTTCTGTGCATTACCAAACTAACTAAACACAACGCCAGCGATCGTGATGGAAGCATTACAACCTCAATTCATTCTTACTTTATACAGTATGAGTTACTGTGACAAAGTGTAGCTTGCTTTAAGTGGTGTGGGTGGTGTCTCATTTTACCCTTGGAGCTCCCCAGAACCCAACATATTCCAGCTATTCAATGAGTGCTAATGACAAACAAAGATACTGAATACTAGACTCGACTTGCGTGTTCATGGTACCAGACACAGCAGATGCATTCGGGGACTTGCTGCGCTGTTGTACTCAATGTTTGCCTCCAGCCATTCACTGCAGATTACGATTTATGCTTGAAGAATGTTAATGCAGACGCTTTCCAGTTGTACTGAATAAAGACTCCACATTTCACAGTGCGACAACTCCTCTGTGTTTTTGTATTTAGGGGTTGTTTTTTGGTGAGTGCTGCTGATCAGCAATTCTGTCAGGTACCAGAAACCATTATACTCATTGCTTGTCTCATCAGTTTAGTTTCTTGTATTGAATTCTTGTTCTTGTAGAAGCACTGTAGATTAGTGCTGTGTATAACTGTGTACTGTTCTTCTACCTATATGGTATGACACTAGAATTTGGCGTCTTCAATGGGTGCACTATGTCTCTGACTGTTTTTACTGTGTATGTTTTCATTGTGTATGTTTAGCTTTTCAAACCAGTATCCTATATTAAAGTCATCATCATCATTGATAATCAATTAGTCAGTCACTGTAGCCTGCAAAACTGTGCATGCAAGGCATGGCAAGGTAGCTTTTAGTGTCTTTAGTGTTAATCAGGTGGCTTGTTTTGCATATTGCTGTAAAAAAAAAAAAACATATTTCATCTTCATAAGTTTTTGTTCATCTCATTATACAAAATAAACAATGTTTGTGGATTTTTCTTTATTTAGTCAAAATTAACTTCAAATATTCATTAAAAATATACAAGTGGAAAAACTTTAACCTTATAAACTTTATAAAATGCTTCATTAAAAGTTTCCACCTACTGTAAAACTACGTATAATGATAGGAAATGTATATTAATCCTAAATTAAATTGCCCTACATCCTCAGTACCTCCTCAATACAGTACCTGCACAAACCATTAGCGTCCTGCCCTCTAGAGGCCTAAACCTGGACAACACTTAGAGACTCAACAAGACTCAACAACCCCTAAACCTCCAAAGTTTGATTTAGCTACTGTCTCGATGCATACCACATGCAGAATTGCATAGATTTGAATTTTCCCAAAACTACTTGGCATTTTATACCTTTACTTTTCTTTTCTAGGCAAACTTTAAAGATACCCTCCAGACATGTATTAAAACAGATATACAAATAGTCTGCTTGGAACAATAATGTGTGTCTGATATGTTTTTTCCGCAAAAAAAGTATATTTTCCGCATTAAAATCCTAAAAAGGCATCTACTCCTTCTAGTTCATAAAAAATTCAGAATCTATCAATATGCAAATTTAGTTCATTTCTAAAGTGTTCCTGCTGGACATAACATGTCTCCTACTTCACTGTGAAGTCCATTCACAATGTACACTGGCAGCTTCAAGTTTCTACATCACACTTGTATAAGTTGCAAATTGGCTTCCAAACTATCTGTGATGTCACAAATCATGCTCGTAGCCCCCCCCCTTAAAATCAGATTTTCAGTGAGCACATAGAAACTTTCCACTTTCAGCAGATGAATGAGAACAAATCCTTCTAGTGTCAAACTCTGCACAGACACCATTCTGTACAGTGAAGCTCAAACATTGTGGGAGAAGAAAAACATATTTTTATGTGGAGGGGAACTTTAAGCATGATGATCGTTGATAAATAGCGTACCTGTGAATTACTGTCCTTCCTTGCTTTGCATTTAAAGAAGCATCTAAATTTCAAAGTCAGTAATAAACGTAATACTGTAATTAAAACCATCCATCATTCTGACTCATTCCTTGTCTTGAAGGTGAGGAAGACCTTCTTGTATTGAGAAAACACAGCTGAGAGACAAATCAGCTTGGCAACTGCTGCTTAGAAGAATATAAATACATGGAAACCAAAAAGTAAGAAGCATTATGTAATGATGTACAAAGCAGTAAAACAGTGATTTCTAAAAATTAAAATAGGTTCTGCTGCAGTGCCCTCTGCTAGTTTAAAAAAAGAACAAGAAACAAAAAGAGTAGTAAGTAAAGCCTTGTTTTCTGATGCTGTTAAGAGATATTTGTCTTGAGAGATGGAGAGTCGTGAGTAAAGAGGAAGAGACAACAATACTTTTCTATGACAGCCCAGAGAGGAGATAGTGTGGTGGAAAGGCAAGGGCAAAGTGAGATATGGGAGTGATAAGACTGCAGAGCAGAGCAGAGAGGATAAAGAAAGGAAGCAGGAGGTTGGTGATATTAGACGAGAGAAAGCCAGCAGAGAGAGAAAGAAAGAAAGTCATTTACGACACAGAAGAAATACCAGAGCAGAGCGAAGGACACAGTATTCACTCAGTGGCAATCATATCTAAGATCAGATAATCCCCTTACAGTAGTAATCACACTGAACAGAAATACAGACAGAGGTCTGCACCATGCTGGATGCCTGACAATGCCTGAGCCATCCACTCTTAAAATGGATTTGAAGTGACAACAGTTTCCATATTTTCAAGCTTAGTGTGATGGATTAATTTGCTTTTTGATGATTTTAATGAATCAACTTGTTGATTTGTTGCAAATACATAGTCACATGATAGTGCGAGTTGCTCTGGATACATGTGTAATACCACATATTGTGGTTTATCTATGGCCGTTTGTAGAAGTCCCCACATTTAACAGCTCTATAACACATGAATCATGACAGCACACAAGTTAGACAAGGGCACCTTTTTAAAATGTCAGTCACTTCCCTTCTCCTTTACATAAAGTAGTCCTCTTCTTCTCTCTTTCTTTTACAAAACTGTGAGGTGGCGGAACATTTGATCGACTAAGAGAAGAAAGAACTATGTGTGAATTGAAAGTCCAAACCAATTCAACTGTCCGACTCATCAGACACGAAGATGTGACCGGGTTTTTAATCACTTAATATTTTCAAAGACAAGAAAGGTCCAGAAAGTAATGCATACAGTTGATAAATACAGAAATGTGACTCATTTGCTTGTTTATTTACTTAATACTTATACCATATTGGGTTGCACCAGCTATTCGTAAATCCATTACATAGTCTGTGTGTGAAATCCTTCCTAAGTTATTAGTACCTACTAGCTGACTTCAAACGAGTGATCTACTAAATTTGTTTGCACCGTTAAAAGTTAAGGAATGTCTTAGCTAGTAAAGACAACTGACTGTAAACAGGAAGTCACTGTAGCATCATGAGCTGTAGCATCATGAACTTTCAAATGTTGCCAAACCATTTGTGTTGATCCACCCCAAACAGGCAATGTACAGATGTTAGCTGTAAGTTAACTAGCAACTTACGCACAGACCCATGTATTTGGGTGTCTGTGGGTGTGTTTGTGTTTGTGTTGAGCTCAGCCTCTGTCTGAACTCAGAAGTCAACAGAAAGTCCAGTAGTTTGGCAGTTTTGAGCCAAAAAAACTTTTTTCCCCCAGTTTATTAGGTATGCATGTATAATTTAATGTAATCCAATACAAAACCTCTGGAATAAGCTTATAATGGTCAGTTTTTGTTGAGTTTTTGTTGTACTGTCATATGGGTATTGATTCAACTCTGTGCTCATTTTTGAAGCTGCTCTTTGAGGAGGTTTTAAATTGGACAGCATCATATCGAAATGTGTTTCCAATGTTTTGTCCACCAGTAGACATGTACTTCAGGCTAAACTCTCATCCGTCTTCTTCTTCTTCAAAAAAAACTTTCTTAAATGATACATAGGAGACATAGGAATCTGAGAGTGAAACCATTTTGCACAGTAAGAACTGCTGCTAAGTCTTCACTCATTCCTCCCACGTACGCTACCTGCTATCCTTAGATGACCTTTAACTGCTGTGATGTGTGTGCATGTGAGGTGTGTGTGTGTGTGTGTGTGAGGGGTGTGTGTGTGTGTGTATATGTGGGAAGATGGGTCAGGTGCAGAAGTCCATTAGCCCATTAGCAACATTACCCCTATGGCCTTTTTGTCTTCCTGGGACCACTAAGTACCGAGACCCTGACATACTCATTAGTCTCACACACATACATATCATACAAATGAGAACAATGTCTATTCACCTACCAAAGCACACACACCAAAACACACAGCAGCCAGGTCACAATGCCTCAGCTGCTGGATGAGATTAATATAGAGACGATAATGTCCCTTTGCAGCCTTGTCAACACTCAATTTATACCCACACCATACAACACACATCTGTCACAGCCTTTTGAGACTGTCCTCACCAGAAAAACGACAGCATTGGTCATTTGTTCAAACAGCGACCTTAATCGACCTTTTGCTTTCATGTGATTTATGACTGCCCTCTACAGAAAAACAAACAGCACAGGTTACAGTTGCCTATGTTTACGAGAATGCATGATGTCTTTATACCATAGCAAAAAAGCAAAATAAGGGGAACTAGGATTTGTGTCCATTCTCCTATAAACAGTACTGGTTTCCTTTTACCATGAAGATGACTTTTCTCTAACCATGAACCAGTAGTTTCAGATGCATAAACTTGAAAAAAGCACTACAAACGGGGCACTAAATCAGCAAACGTGGGTCACTTAATGCATAGACAAACATCCTCATACACATAAAAACAAAATAGTTTTTTCCAGGCAAATATGAGAACTTCTTGGAAGTGGAAGCGTTCCCAGGGGTATACAAGCTGAGATCTAAAGGTGCTGAATGGTTTGTGGTATAGCCCAACCAATACTGAATTTTTGAGGCTGATACTGATATAAATATTCGAGTTTAAAACACATACATACTGTGCAGAATATTTACAGTTGAAAAATCTATTTTTCTGTCATGCAATTTCTTGTTAGTTATCAGCCGACACATACACCAATACCAATACATTTGTAATGTATTGTAATATCGGCCGATATATCGCGTGGCCGATTTATCTGTCTAACTCGAGTTTGGTACAGTAGTTGTTGACTCTTTGTTTCATTTGATGAAGAAGGCAGTGGGATATGTGGCATACCATATATATGGTCAAAAGACCTGGGAAAAAACAGTAAGCTAACCTTGAGTTCTCAACAAGATCTCTATGTCTTTTCTTTTTTTTTTTGTAAAGGGCTCTGCTTAAAAGCAAATGTCTGTTTAAAACAGTTCATTAGCTAAATGAATGAGCATGGCCACTTGTCATATCTGTCAGTTGGTACAGACAGTATTTGTATTTTTTCATACATTTACACCCAAAACAGAATATAATAAAATTCTGCTTATTATACAGGTTGTGTAGACAAATAAAAAACCTAATGAAAACCGGGTGTCCAGATGTATTATATGAATGACAAAGTCAAATAACTAAATTAAGCCTCACAACTCAGTCTATCCAAGTCTATTTATTAATACATTTTGGTAGGAGAGACTTTTTCAAAACCCTCTTTAGAACAAAAACTCAAAATACTTTTATGAGATTGAGATTAGTGAAAGTTAAGCGCTCAACTAGGAGAAACTGAATTTTTCATTTCTCACTCCCTATGAGCTGAAATAGACTATAAACTATCTACTCTCCAAATAAATGCTTTCTTAAACCACCTATTTGTATTTTTTCTTTTCTTTTCTCTGTTAGCATAATGCATCTCAGGGCATCTGGAGATGCATTATTCCCATTTCACACCCACCCCCACCATCACCCAAATCCCTCTGCACTCTCGCCATTTCGACACCAAGGCAACAAAACAACAGGAAATGAAGAGAGGAGCTGAGAAAACAACACCTGCTTCCCATCAGTTATAGAGGGGGAGGTATGGAGAGTGGGAGAGGGAAGACAGAGAGGGCTGTTGGTAAAGAGCGGGTGGGGAGGGAAAAAGGTCTGACAGAGAGGAAAAGTAAGTGAGAGGAGCAGCTGGGGCAGGGCAATGAGAGGGAGGACATGCAGAGAAGGGTGAGTAAAGAAAGAGGGAGGGGGCTAGCTGGAGAGAGGAGAGTGAAAGAAAGATGAGTGAAGGCGAGAAAGAGGGGGAGAAAGAGGGAGGGAGGGGCAGAGCAATTGAAAGAGACTGATTAGTATTGTATGAAATAAGACATATTCATCTACAGCTGAGCATAGCTTCCAGCAGAATGCACATGCAAACATGCATCGTATACAGTACATGTTGTGCATTTTCTACACACACATGAATAGAAACGCCAACCTGTGCATGCACAACAAGCACACATGCATATACTGTATGAGCTTACTTGCAAATGCATTCATGGTTTGCAACTAAATGGTTGTTAGAACAGATGAATAAAACAAACATGATGGCTGATTGATGTGTATTTGTATGCTGGGTATTTAAGATGAATGCAATGGAAAAAAAAAAAAAGCACTCACATGAAAGTCACATTTAAATCACATTTTCAGAATGGTGCCTGTCCTTTTTTGTAATAGAGCTGTTGTTAAATGGTTTCAACCAAGTCAATGTTTTTAAAACGAATCAGCAGAAAAAAATCAATCAATATAATAAAACTTTGGATTCGAGAAACACTTTACAAGATTTTTATGCAACAACAGAGATAGGGTTGTCGCCTTTGAATAAAAGGCCATTTCAGGACTAATAACTCCAATTGCTTCGATTTATAGGCTGCTAAAAGTGACAAAATATTCCCCTGAGGTTGACAGAGGAACAGGATATTAATAAAACTGTTTGGTGAATTATTATCTCTCCTTTCTTTCTTTTATCATCATCTTTTCTTTATTGCTGTGAAACAGCCCGATCCTCGTGTCTCAGACAAGAGATAAAATATATTGCCTGCTTTCCCTCTCTATAACAACGTGCAACGTGTAATAAATTTAGCTTGTCGGAGGGTTGGGCACAGAAACATGTTCAGTTCAATTTGCTGAAGGCTATTTTGAAGAGATTTCAGCTTCATTTATTTAGTGTGCATGCATGGACAGTTTATTGGAGAGACAGGGAAGACAGTTGAGATGAAGCAAGAATGAGAACCAGATTGAGATCCAGACTGAATCATCATTGTCCCCCTCAAAAGAAGCATTTTGCCTTTTTTATTCAGTTTGATTCAATGCTTCCGTGTGTCTGAGCGTTGACATCGAGGGAACTCTACGGTTAAAACATATAAAGTTTTATAGAAACACTTTGGGCTTCATGCTTGTATGAAAGATGAAAGGTGCTATATAAATAAAGTTCAGTTGATCTGAGTTGAGACTAATAATCTCTAGCTAATAATCTATCTAGACTTTCTTTAAGTAGACATCCTGCCAACATTTTCTACTTTTCTCCCTCATACATAACTTTGTCACTAAAATTACATATATAAACTGCTGTGGAGCTCAAACAATCAGTCGATTAATTGGTTCGTCAATAATCAAATGTTAATAAGCACCAATTTTGATGATTCATGATTTGTTTAAGTCATTTTCTGAGCAAAGATGCCAAAGGATGTACTGGTTACAGCTTCTCAAATGTGAATATTTGCTGATTTTCTTCGTCTTCTTTGACAGTAAATGAAACATCTCTCCATTTTAGAGCATCGGGTGGTCGGACAAAACAAGCAATTAAAATATTTCAACTTGAGCTCTGGGAGATTGTGATGGCCATTTTTCACTATTTTCCGCCATTTTATAGAATGAAAGATCAATTGTTAATTGAGAAAATAATCAGTAATTAAAAGATAATGAAAGTCGTCATTAGTTGCAGGCCTAAAGTCCATTTAAAAAAACAGTCCAACACACCAGAAAATGTTTTACAAATAGTAAATTAACTTCTCCAAAATTATTCACAGTATGTTATGGTATAGGGTTGGGTATTAAAAACAAGTTTTTGATTAGAATTGGTTCCAAGTTTATGAGAAACATGCTTTTTGTGAATGGATTACTGAAGGCTCAATTTGTATATCCTGTCTGCTGTGCAGGGTACACATGCATTAACGCATGCATAAACTTTTTAAAACTTTAACATTTTTAGTCCTCAAGCTCAACAACTGATTTAAGAGTGATATGGATAAAAGTGAACTTCAAAAAGTATTTCTATTTGACTAAATTCACTTAATCATCAGCCTCTCTATGAACCTGTTGTTACTGTAGTGTCAATCTCACTTTCACAACCATGGTTAGCATACATTTTGTAAAACCTTTTCATTGTTGATAACACAACATTTCAGAGGGAAGAGCATCACTACCACCTATTGTGCTAGGCGGTAGGAAGCTAAAGCATCACACTGACTGCAGGGAACCTAAAGCATCACACTGACGGCATAACAGGAGGACATTCAGAGAATGACAAGGCGTGATCTCAAAACAATGCCAGACGATAGACTGACAGGCGAAGTGCAAGAGGTCACTGTTAGTATTATCCCAAGGTGCCACAGTAGAGAAGATTTATAGTTGCCGTGGTAACCAGCATCACTCCTCCTGACCGCACACAAAAGAGCGATAGAGAGGGTGGAGGAAGATTACAGTGTTTGTTAAGACCGATATAGAAACAGTGGAGGGAGGTGAGATAGATGTAATTAACAAAAGAGAAGAGTGACAGAGAACAGGACAGAGCAGAGAGGATGGGATGAAGGGAGATTGAACTGTTGCTTTCGCTGGCTAAGATTCAACCCTCAGCTTCCAAGCCCTCTAATTGGAGAATGAACAGCTGTTCAGTTTGAGCTGCACTTCCTGTAAATACAAGCTCAACTGCCAGAGTGGGAGAGAGAGTAAGAGAGAGCGACAGGATGACAGAGAAGAGATGAAAGCTAAAAGAAGAGAGAGAAACTGACAGGGAGAGGCAGCACGAGAGATTAAGAGTCAGAAGGGAGGAAACAAATACACAAAAGAACAAGAGGAGACGACTGATGAAAACAAGCCCTCCAAACAAAAAACACTATACGTAATTTGTTATTGCCTTTTCAATATGACTCATAAGAGCGTTTCCTGATCTGGTGCCCCTATGATCAGGACAATATTGTTTTTCAGTGCCTTCCAAAACCATTACATATGGTCATTACAGACATGATTCGAAGCTCTTAGGCAGTTAGCTTAGCATAGACACTGGAAGCAAAGGGAAACAGCAAGCCTGGCTCACCCCGAAGTACTATAACTAACAACAGCCGGGCACTTTGACTTCCCAAAGTGTTGTCTTCACAATGGGTTACCAGGCAACCAAAAATGTTGAACTACTGCTATAAGGTTAGAAAAAATACTTGGTAGGGGTTAGGAAAGGATTGCAGTTGAGGTTAAAATGAGGTATAACTACATCAGGAAACGTCCCCCTTTGATTCTGACACACAACAGTCAGAATTTGCACCACCATAAGAGCTCAATGTCAGGTAAACGTTAACATAGGATGTTGTTGGTTTACTAAAGAAATAGCATTTATCACAGCATTATAACTGTAAGCTAATAGTTATATAATTTCATACTTATCTTTGTAACAATAGCTATGCGAGTCTGTTATTTGCATATTTTGCTAAATGAATTGCTAGATAATGGTAATAACACCTCTAACAAGTGTATTTGATCAGCATAATTCAAAATAAGTCCTCTAATATTACAGTAATTTAAATATTTTCATGCTTTTCAAAGTCATTACATTTCGATAATACAGAACTTAACTTAACTTAATAATATTACATGTTAAGGATCTGCACACATCCTGGTTTAGCAAAAACTTCCGAATTCCAATGTAAAAATATTTACTGAATTACTGACATGAATCAGAGGAGAGAATGAGGTTTAAAAGGCTAAATTAAAGCTATAACCTCAGATGGATATTTTACATAGTGTGGAAGGACTTGATGAGAGTAATGTATGCATAGACACACTCCCCTGCGAACGCTAGGAAATAGATTTTAATTGAATGAGTGAAAGGTTGGCTGAATGCTCAAAGCACCTGTAATTGTGTATGCACTTGTGGAGATGAGCATGGAAACACACTTAACATAAATATGCAGAGTCACATACCAGTGGTGGCATGCATTCACGCACACTCGCGCGCACACACGCACACACACACACACACACACGCACACACACTTGTACAGAGATGGAGAGTCAGAGCTGATCAGATCAGAGCTGTGAGCTGCATGGGAATGAGGTCATTAGGTCTGTGGGGCACTAATCTGTCCACCCCTCAGCACACCACAGTCCAATAACACACGCCACAGGACAGACAGGAGTCAGACACACTCATATGAATGTATAGAGAGCCGATCCTTGTGCATACTGAATCCTAATCACCTGCACATATACACCCTCACCATACACAAGCAGCATACAACACACCATACGAATCCAATCCAAACGTCAGCTTCATGATGGGCCAAATCATTAACACAAACACTCACTGACATATCTGCACACACTTACCACTCAAATCTAATCCACAACAGCTGAACCAAATCCCAAATTAACCATATGTTTAACCACCTACTGGACCTTTAAAGTAATGTGACTTTGCGTAGTTTGTAGGTATGTCATCATAAATTCACTTTCAAGCCATTTATTTTAAAACAATGACATTTAAAGTGTAAGATTAGAAAATATGTCTATTTTTAAAAGAACGCTTCTACGTTTTGCTTATTTTAAAAGGGCAACATTTTGGGAAATATGCTAATTCACTTTCTTTCTGGGAGGCAATTAGCTTAGCTTAGCATAAAGACTGGAAGCAGGGAGAAACAGCTGGCTCTATTCAAAGTTCAAAAATCTTTCTACCAGCAACTCTAAAGTTCAATAATTGACATATTGTATCTAACAGAAATTTAAAAAAGACAATTTGTGGTTTTAGGAGTTATGCGTTAAACTATTTCTTGACCAACAACTGTTTACACATCCGCCTGGTACTTTTGTTCCGCTGGTTGCCTGGTAACCTCACTGTGACAACAAGACTCCTGTTGTCAAGACAGTGTTGCAGCACATAACTCCTGCTCTTTCCATTTCTCTTTATGTATATAAAAAAACAAACAAGATACGTGTTAATTAGTCGGCTTTAGAGGTGTTGGTAGGCACTTCTTTAAACGTTGGACAGAGCCAGGCTAGCTGTTTCCCCTTTATGCTAAACTAAGCTAAGCTAAGCTACACCGTAGTTAACGCATAGACACAAGAGTGCTAATGTCTTCTTATCAGATTCTCAGAAAGAAAGCAAATAAGCGTATTTCTAGTTCTATGTATTTTAAAAGAGACATACCAGTCTCAATCTGGAGCAGAAATAAGCATGGCTCAGTGTCGCTCTGTACCTTTAAATGTAGGCTACTGTTTAAAAGCCTTTGAATGTGCATGTTCACAAACTTCAATATCTGTTTTTCGACACCCAACTGGTCCCTGAAGTAGGATTTCCCTTTAAGGAAGGTATAAGTACAGCCTGAAATCCAAAAGGGTGCCTTCTGGAGCTGGTAAGAAATTGATGTCAAGTACATGACATCTTGCCCAGATTCAAGTGCCAATGCTCATCTCCCCTGTGATTATAGAAAGCCAATACCAGGTGTGATATCAGGTGTGCCATCATAAAATCTGACAGGTAACACCATACACCATCCCTGCGATTAACTACTTTTGAGTTTCAAAAATCTGTATCTGCCCTTTGTCCTTTATTCTCACATTCCTCCTCCATTTGATAAAATAACCATTAGTATTACCATCATTTTCATTATTACTATATCATTACAATGATTATTATTATTATATCATCAACACCAACATTCCTACACAAACAGGGTCTCACATACATATTAACCTCTGCCATCTCCCTTCTCCAAACCTCCTCCCCACACGGTGTTGCTGACAACTACAGTGATGGGGTCAACCGGCTCAGGTGTGGTCGGCACCTCAGACACCCAAAGCTGTGGCAAGACGCGTTGATTTGAGGAGTATAGAAGTCCACTGCAATCACAGAGCCTTGAGCTGCTCTAAGAACAGCCCGGCCTTCATTTTTTTTTGTTTCTGATCCAGTGGTTGAAAAACACACTACTGAGTCACTCTACTGGCTCTACTTTCACTGAAAGCTGCTGAAAGCTTATAGCTTGAGGAAAGAGCTAAAGTTCAAGGTGAGAGGGTAAAGAGAGCAGAAGAAGACACCTTCAGTTATGGATTGGACTATTTGAGAAATGGTACCAAACAAACACCCAAAGCCACTGTGAAGTGCACCTGCATGTTTCTGTCCATACAGTGTGAGTGTACACATCAGCAGTCCCATCCCTGTCTCCTACAAATGCATGCAAATTGATTTGCAGAAGCAATTTACATTCAGTTCCGATACAGATGGAGTGTGAAGTGTGCACAGAGTGTTGTGGAGTTCAGGGAAGTAGATGGCCATTAAAAGCACTCGATTTTGACACCGGAGCCTTGAGTCTTCGTGTAATCTTATACAATCAAGTCATGCTTTACTTTTTCTATATTTGACCATGAACACAATCTCTCTCTTACCTTTACCAAGTGATTTATTAGTTTTAACATAACTATACTGTGGTTGCAGTGACCCGCATTTTCTCCTAACCTAAATCAAGTGCTTTTGGTTGTGTAAACTTAATCAAAAATACCTTAAAATAGTACTGCACCGAATTAGTATTGCATTCCTATAACGTTGTCGGACAGTTTAAAAAAAGTTTTTGCAGATGTGTGCAGACACAATCGGTACTAACATTTCTTTTCATATATATTTAGTAAGAACATTGTTGTGATTGTCACTACAACATATTAAGCTACGCAAATTAGACACATGAATATACTATTTTGGTGAAACAGTTAGCTGTCCACATGCATACATTTACTGTAAGTTGTATCAGTTTTGGATAAAATTAGGACATAGGTGAAGGATGTGTTGAGCTGAGGTGCAAAAGGCTACATACAACATGAGCAAACACGAGTACCTGTGTGGTTAGACATCACATCACATGTTTAAGACCTGTGAGTCAGAATGAACGGAGAGGACAGAAAGATCAGAGACAGAAACAGGAGGAGAACGAACCAGAAGATGGGAGATACAGAGCTAACCAAAGAGGAACGTTGTGCAAGGGAGACACGACGGAGGAGGAGAGAGCCAGCCAAAGCACAGGAAAGAGCTGTCAAAACACAGGGAGACTAACAAAGAGAGGAAAGATTGAAAGCAACAAGAAGAAAGTATATCATCCTGTATCCTGTGTGTGGGGAACTGCTCATCTCTGCCACACAGCTGACACTAGAAACTACATGACGTGTCCTGTTTTGTCAGTTAAAAACTCCTCCTAACTGTTCATGATCCAGACTGTTCCAATAAATCTGTCCGTCTCTCTCTCAGTCAGGGATTTTCTGTCTGCTACTCTGTGTTTATGTCTCCATTATTGAATTGAAGAACATTTTGTGTTGGATTAGTAAGAATGTGTGTATTTGGCTCTCTACCCTGAGCACTAATTAGGGCTCTTTCTTAACAACAAGGTTAATATTTTAAACACAGCACAATCAAACCCATCTCCAGTGATGATATGTCATCAAAATGTGTTTGATTGATCTCTGGTATATACAGTTTATTGTGTAACTGGTGAGATATGTTGACATGACATGATGACTTACATTGTTGGGAGACACAGTGAGAACACTCCTGCTTTTCCTCATGTTTCCTCGAGTATCTCCCTCGCTGTCCAACCACAGCAGCTTCACATGCACACCTGGAAAACACAAATACATTTTTTTTGTGTGAAAACTGTTGACAATGAGGTCGGTGGATTATCTTGAGTAGACACATTGCTGTTGATCTTTTCAAATGACACTTCTTCATTGCTATTACCATTTTTTTACCTTCTGTGGTATTTCTGCAACCTTTCTCACCTTTTTTTAGACAATACAAAGTAATACAAAAACACGTGTACACAAATGTACATACAGTTCCCTGTGCATCAATACTGAATTTATTAAAGTGACTTTTTCAGTCATTTTGTTTTGTCTCCCTATGAGGAACAGTAAAGCACAGCCGTCAAAACAAAACAGCCTTGCCTTCAATATTGCTCCACTGAGGGGCATTCGGTAAGTGATAGATCATAGCGATAACACTGCTGTACGGCACACACTGAAATCCCCCAAGATGCACCGCTTTGTGATAATGTGCAAGATATTCTTAAAGGCCCCATAAAAATAACAGACTGATAGAGAGGTTCGCTAGCTATCTGGGTAACCTGATCGCTCCCTAGTTGAACTCATTTTTCTTTTATTTCCCTTTCTTACGTGTCCCCAACGTCAGTGTGTGACGTGGTTCATGTAGAAAAACACCAATACTCCAGTTATCAGAGTTTCATTGGAGCTGCTACATCAGTGGTTTGAGAATAATTAGATTTGCACTAACAATTTACAATTATGGGTAAGAACAGATACAAAATCTATATTAGTAACTACAATAAAAATCATTGTTTATGCACCCTTTATAAAACCCAGGTTACTAAGTGCTTCACACAGGGCAATATATTAAAAATCAACAATAATAAAGTTAATGGAAAACGTATTTGCAACAAAGGACATTACCTGGACCAGAATAAAATAGGTAAAACTAATTCCAAAAGACCTCTATCTGAGGATCTTAAGCTACATACAGGGCTTATATGGGACTAAAAAGGTCAAAATATAGCAAGGAGTAAGGCCATTAAGAGCCTTAAAGTTATCAATAAGATCTTATAATCAATCCTAAAACTTACGCCTGTGTAAGGAGGTTAAAACAGTTGTGATGTAGTCATGAGTCTTCTGGTTAGACGCCTGACAGCTGAGTATATATACTGCGAATATACTGTAAATGTAGGGCTGTAACTAACTAACTATTTATTTTCAATATGGCTGGCTACATGGCTGGATGCACAAATTACCCTGTCAAATGGCTGACAAGTGATGTGACAACAGGAGATGCGCTGCAGTATGCTCTTGTTTCAATAAAACAAAGATGGCAGATCCCATGTAGTGTATTCCAGGGTAACTTAAAACAGACTTCTACTAATAGGTATAGCTGAAAAACTACAGAATAGATGGAGATGGACAGAAAAAAAAAACAAGAAAAAAAACTCAATTATGCCATTTTTTTTAACCAAACCTGACACTTAGTGATTATTTACACATTTTACTAGTTGCTAATATAGGACAGCCTCCACATTGCTGGTCTGCTTTGAATAAAGGGTAAATTAGACTCTTGTAGAGTTGAAACACTTACTCGATTAATCGATTATTTGATCCACAGAAAATTTATTTGCTAAAACGTTGATAATTGATTCATTGTTAAAGTTATTTCTATCAAAAAAGCCAGAAACAGTCAGTGGTTCCAACTTCTTAAATATGAATATTTGCTGGTTTTCTTAGTCTTCGGTTATAGTAAACTGAATATCTTTGGTTTTTCAGACTGTTGGTTAGACAAAATAAGACATTTGAAGACAACACGTTGGTCTTACTATCTGATGTTGTAGACTGAACGATTAATCAAGAAAGAAATCGGCAGATTAACTGATAATGAAAATAATCATTAGTTGCAGCCCCGGCCTCCTGCCTTTCGTAATAGCAACTTGAATGGCTGAGTTGATACAAAAAATGATATAAAGTCTACTGAAAACTGCATATCATATACTTTGCACTGACAAGTAGGTCAGCATTTTGGAGTTAAAGATACAGTATTTCTGGTAACTTTTCGCAGACTTCACTACAAATCACTGCACATCACAGTGACTCCTACAAAACAGTAAACTCTGCAATGCAAATGATGAGCTGAGGTAACAGCCAGCAGAGGAAAGAATAAGAGAGTATGTCATATGTTAAAGTACTTAAGTTGTCTGTCTGGATCACAGGTTATAAAACATGCAAATTAACTCTTAATATTACCAACAACAGTACAGCCATTTATCCAATTATGTTGCTAATAGCCCCAAATTACAGTCAAGCAGTAGTAGCAGTAGTCTCTGCTTTTAACCCACTCTAAGAACATCATTTTAATTATGTTATGTAATACGATTACACAACCTTACCTTGAAAAACACTGCTACTGTCTGACTAAGTTTTTATAAGCCTACGGAAGACATTGGGTACACACAGGTATTAAAAAAAAAACACAGTGAACATATTGATCAGGGCAAAGAACAATAAACATCTGATCCAAACACAAATTGTAAATTATCATGTGTGCGTTTATGCGTGTGTGTGCATGTGTGTATATGGAGCAAGGAGTGGATCTTAACAGACAAGTGAACACAAACCAAAATGAACACACTGCCTCCCTCACAACACACACTGATTAGCACCCATCATGTGTCCCTCTGGTCTTCATCTGATGTTTTCAGATAATCTTTCCAATCTCGCTAATCTTTATGAGTTTTTTTCTCCCTTGCCTCGGCAATTTATACTTTTTTCTTTTTGTAATTTTTCCTCTCAATAACACATGCTAATGAAACAGCGAGCTAATGAAACCTGGAGCAGCCTTAATGGTTCAGCACACTTTAATTCCCCCATGCTAATCATTCAAAAGAAGCAGATAAGATTGACTCCACAGCCAGTGAGCCTCTCTCTAATGAGCCAATTCAGGCAGTCGTTAAAAGGCCTTAAGAACTCATATGTTCCTCCTGTAACCCAAGATGGTCTCTTTATTTTCTTCAATATAAGGAGAGAGGGGCAGCAGTGGCAAAATGTAATACAGAGGGAGGGCCTGACGGCAAAAGAAGATGAAAGAGACAGTTTTGGGGACGAAATTAGATGAGGCCGGGTTCAGAGAATGATATGAAGATGGAGACAGAGAATGGTAAAGAGAGCTACAAGCAAGCAGGTCAAGGAGGACTTAATGAAATAAAGAGAAAAGGCCTGAGGTTAAAGAAAGAAGGATTGAAGAATGAGGTGTGAAATTAGGAAGCAGAGGGAAGGAGAGTCAGGGAGGAACAGCGAGGAAGACTAGATGAGGTGTTTGTGTTTAAAGAATAGTTCAATATTTTGGGAAATACGCTTATTCAATTTCTTGCAGCGAGCTCAGTGAAAAGATCAACACCACAGTCATGTCTGTACGGTAAATAGGTAGCTGGAGTAGCAGTCAGTTAACGTAGCTTAGCACAGAGACTAGAAACGGGGAAACAGCTAGCCTGGTTCTGTCCAAAGGTAACTAAATCTGCCTACAAGGACCTCTAAAGCTCACTAATTAACACGTTATATCTCGTTGTTTAATCCCATGTGAAATGGAGAGTTGTCATTTTTACATTTCGGTTTGTGTACAGATGAAACAAATGAGATATAACGTGCTAATGAGTGAGCTTTAGAGGTGATAGTAGGTGGATTGTGTTACCTTTGGACAGAGCCAGGTTAGCTGTTTCTCTTGTGCTAAGCTAAGCTAACCAGCTGCTAGCTCCAGCTTCATGTTTACCGTGCAGACGTGAGAGTGGTATCAATCTATCCACTGAACTCTCCGCTAGAAAGGAATACGTGTATTATCCAACATGTCAAACTATTCCTTTAGGCTGTATGCAAACAGGGTAATGTTGCCGCTTCAGGATGGCATATGTATCCTGTTACATGATAAGAAGTCAAATGGTAAAGTGCAGTTCAAGGTCTTGAAGCAGATGGACATCGTTTTAGCATGAACAGACAGCACAACCTTGAAGCCAAGATGAGACACCACTATTACATAAAAACACCACCATCACCCCTCCTAAATGCAGTGAAAGAAGAGCAACCTCTGTAAAAGAACATACAGTACTCCTCTTAAAAGCTGTAAGTTAAATTATAAAAAGAAAATTCAATTCAGTTTTATTTATATAGCGCCATATCATAACAAAGTTATCTCAGGGCACTTTTTCGAATAGAGCAGGTCTAGACCGACTCTTTATATTTACAGAGACCCAACAGTTCCCACCATGAGCAAGCACTATGCGACAGTGGCAAGGAAAAACTCCCTTTTAACAGGTAGAAACCTCGAGCAGAACCAGGCTCAAGGTGGGCGGTCATCTGCCTCGACCGGTTGGGTTGAAGGGGGAAGGGGGGAGCGGGAGAGAGAGAGCAGGAGGAAAGAGAACATACAGCAGCTCAATACAGCATAGATATGGTAATGGCATTGATGTTAACACCAACAGAAACAACACTAAGAGCAACATTATAATAGCAATACTAATAACAGCAACAACAGCAATAGCATCAGCGGGTGCAGAGCAGGAGCACGGGGGCAGCAGGCGGCAGCAACCACAGACCCAGACTCCACAGCTCCAGAGGCAGAAACACCTGCAGAAAGCAACAGAAGGGGAGAGAGAGAGAGAGAGAGGGCGATTAATGGAAGATGGAATGAGGGCGTGGAAGGAGGAGGAGGAGAAAGGAGCTCAGTGCATCATAGGAAGTCCCCCGGCAGTCTAGGCCTATAGCAGCATAACTAAGGGGTGGCTCAGGGGTCACCTGAGTCAGCCCTACTATAAGCTTTATCAAAGAGGAAAGTCTTAAGCCTACTCTTAAATGTGAGGAGGTTGTCCGCCTCCCGTACACAAACTGGGATCTGGTTCCACAGGAGAGGAGCTTGATAGCTGAAGGCTCTGGCTCCCATTCTACTTTTAGAGACTCTAGGAACCACAAGGAACCCTGCATTCTGGGAGCGCAGTGCTCTAGTGGGGTAATAGGGTACTATGAGCTCTTTAAGATATGATGGTGCCTGACCATTTAGGGCTTTGAAGGTGAGGAGAAGGATTTTAAATTCTATTCTGGATTTTACAGGGAGCCAGTGTAGAGAAGCTAATATTGGAGAAATATGTTCTCTTTTTCTGGTTCTTGTCAGTAAACGTGCCGCAGCATTCTGAATCAGCTGGAGAGTCTTAAGGGATTTATTGGGGCAGCCTGATAATAGAGAGTTGCAATAGTCCAGCCTAGACGTAACAAATGCATGGACTAGTTTTTCTGCATCTTTTTGAGATAGGATGTGCCTGATTTTTGCAATGTTACGTAAATGAAAAAAGGCAGTTCTTGAAGTTTGTTTTATTTGGGAGTTAAAGGACATATCCTGATCAAAGATAACTCCAAGATTCCTTACGGTTTCGCTGGAGGCCAGGGCAATGCCATCTAGAGAAACTATATCCCTAGATAATGTGTTTCGAAGGTGTTCGGGGCCAAGTAAAAGTGGAATAATATTTCATAATATTTAATTTGACAATTGTTGAGCTCATTAAGATGAATGGCATAAATTAGGTCATTCATTAAAAATGCCTCAAATATATATTTCATAGAGGAAATTATCAGTGACAATGCCTCTCTGTAGGGATCACGATCAGTTATCACCATTAGCAGATAATTAGTGGGTACAGAGGAAATTTGTCTTTCAGAGCAGATCCGAAAAATGTGCTCGGCAGCACAGATGTAGAAAGCAGTTTATGAACGCAGATTAGCGCTTCTAACCTCGGGGGATGACGCACAGTGGTACTAACGAAGAGTGTGGTGTGTGTGTGGGTGTGTGTGTGTTTTGGGGTATCCTAATTAGTGTTACTTCTGCCTAATTAACAGCATTAGGGCAGACAAGTGCGAAGACAGAAGACACGCACACACAAACACTAGAAAAAATGTTGAGCCTTCAACGAAGCAAGCTAACACATGCAAGCTCTCTGCATGAAAACAATACACAGATAATCTCTTAAGCACGTGTTCGGCATGCATAGAGTGCTGGCGAGGTGCCTTTGTGTAAATGTAAACTTAATGATTTGGCAATAACTTGTTCGTCACACATTCCCACCAGTGGTCAGAATGAACAATCGTAGCTGAGTAAAAGCGTCTTTCTCTGCTTTTCTAAAATGAGGAAGCTCTCTGTGACATGGCCTTCCCTTTGGCCCGCAGTCAAACCAAAACTGTGGCGAGGTGGTCACATTGAGCACAGCATCACAAACTTTTCAAAGTGACTTTCAACAGCAAAGACACTTCTCTCACCGTGAAATCGGGAGCCATTTTTTAAAGGTACATCTTTCTGAACAGAGTTGATGGAAGTCTTTCGCTTGGTGACAAACCCACACATTAAAGAATTTGAAGGAAAACAGTGATAATGGGACTGCAATACAGAAACTGCAAAGTAACTTACACTGCTGTTATATAATGGCATATTTTAAGGGAGCTTGGCTTGCTGCAAGTGTTTAAGTTGTTTCTCTCATAATCATTGTTAGAAATTTTAGCATTGATTACATTCTAACAGCAGTAAAATGGTACCGCTTTGTCAAAACTAAACAGAGGTGAAAGAATAAAGAAATGCAGCAGTTTGATTAACGAGCTTTACTGCATTTTCCCTTAGCTGAGGAAAGTTTAACTCATTTTTCAAGGGCAGACTTTGCAGGTCATAGCGGTCCCTTGAGAGTCACCTGTTTTTATCCACAGAGCTGTCACTTTCTATGTTTTTTGTTTATCGCACAATTCGAGAGGTGACTGAACCTCTCGACCCTGTCTGCGGTTCAGCGTATGCGTTGCAGCCCCACATCATTCACTGTCTGGAAGAGCAGACTGTTTACGGGCAGGTGTACCTAATATAGTGGCTACTGAGTGGCTTACTGTGCAAATAGAGAGCGGCTTAATTCATTTCTACCTAACTGGTTCTGGACTATAAGGCAAACATTTCCTCTACAAGCCATCAGTCAGTCAATGGATCATATACAGTAATAAAAAATAATAAAAACTCACCCAATTCCCCACACTGCATTTCACAGGTATTTAATTTCATATGTCGCACAGGAAGACAATTTCAGACAAAATGTGACAAGGTGTCTTGTCACGTCTCATCTTGTACCTCTCTCTCACACACACACACAAACACACACACACACACACACACACACACACACACACACACACACACACACACACATCAAGAACATCATTGGAAGGTGGCTTCAACAGAGCATGTCATGTATCAGCCTAACAGAGCGGAGATAACAAGTGATCTCTGCCTGCCTGCTCTGTTGACTGACTGGCGCAGTGGGACACCTGACGGAGGAAGAGTAACAGGATGTGAGCAGCTGGCTGTCTACCCATCTTCTGGTCCACATTTCTGTTACCCGACTTTAAGTTAGAGCCTGAAACTGTCTGCTTGTCAGCTGTTTGGGTCTGTTCTACCTTTGGCTCTTTGTTAGTTTAACTTGAGGGGCTGTATAATTCAATAATCCAGGGGACAAATCAGTGTGTATGGTTGAAAGACTCAGTGGCACTTTTGAAAGAGAATTAATATGTCCCAGTGAAAATCCAAGGTGGAAATTAAGGGAAATCAAATGCTACAGGAACACAGCAGTATCATCCAGCCTGTCTACATTCATTCATTGATTCACTATGATGTGTCATGCTCTTGCATCATGCCAGTAGACAAAAGGCACACAACAACAAAGATAAAATATTGTGTGGACAAATCCAACTGTAATAAATTAAAAAATAGGGATCTCTTGATCAAATTTTCTGCCCCATCCCAATCAGAGTCCTTTAAGATTTTGTATTAATAACTGAGTCCAATTCAATATATTTCTATTATATTTTTTGTAATTGTTTCCCTTCATAATACACAGTGCACGGCTGCTTTCTGTCATCCAAAGCCACAACTAGTTCTGCAGCATGACTTCTGATAATAGCTGAAAATATACAGATGCTCCACATCTTGAAATTTTTACCTCATCATGGTTTTGATGCCAATACAAAGCAGCTTACGCAAATCCTAAGAACTGTTTGAGTATTCTGAATTGTTGGTCTGTTAATGCACACTTTGATATTAGTAAATACTGAGAACACCCTTAATACACAATTTAATCCTCTATAGATTCTGAATCCCGTCAAACCCCTTGGAAATATTCAGCAGTGCAAACTCACCCTTTACATAAAAGATTAGACTTCATAAAACCTGCTCCTTAATACAAATACAAAGTTAAGAGCTTAGTGCAAAAATCAGATACAGCATTGGATACATTTTAAAGTTGATATTGAGGACATTTTATTTTGTTAAACACCACTGACAGAGCCAGTTCCTCCACATCAGTGAACAGATTCATATATATCAAATACTTGCTGAAAGAATCATCATTAAAAATGTGTAACAGATGAGTTATTCTTTTCACCCTCTACCAGTTTAATAATTCTGTTTTTTTTTTAATCCTGATATCTCAGTTTCAGCAGAGTAAGTCTGCTCTCTTCTTTAAATAAAGAATATGCATATGCATTTATGTGCTGTAAATGTGGTAAATAATGAAGAATAAGTATCTATTTCTATCAGTTAGCATAATCTACTGAGTGTATTTCAGCACTAGCCTACTACTGTTAAGTGGAGGAGAATCTCAAGCTGACACAGAGCAGCTTGGCAGTATTTCATCATCTCTTTAAAAGGATAAATCATACACAAGGTGATGTAAGTTACCGGCTAGAAGTTATACTGATGCCTGGACTTTAGCTAAAGCAGTTGTCATACTGTGCTGAATAAAAATTAAGGATTGTAAATTAGTGCATGGCACTCCAAAGAGAGTTTTACAACATATCACAACATATACAATATTTTGAATCCATTTTTGATGCTTAATTTTCTTCTCAGACCTCGGTATCATAGAACTATTTTACAGGCTGTACCTACAGTATAAAGGAAGGTTAAAACTCTGTTTTTAGTGCTGTGATTTAAAATATTTTGTTTACCAACCCCACTAGCTCCTGTTCATTTCTGTTTGAGAGACTGCCGGTTTGCTGGAATATCTGCATCCACAGAATCTGTAACCCACCACAATCTCCATTCATCAATATTGCTACCAGTCGGCACCTCTTACCATTTAATGTCATAAAAGTTGGAACTATCCCTTTAATACTTTTCACATTTTGACTACGGGTTCAGTAAAACAGTTGTATAAAATTGCAGTCCCACAATAGCACCAAATAATCATTTTTGATGTAGGGGAACAGAATTGATTATAGCAATTTACTGAACGCAGAAAATAAATTTTATTTTCCTTCCTCCAGAATTGAAGGAAAACCCATTTAAATAAATTGTTTTATGATTTCAGTCCTGTTTATCCACTACTGGTTCCCCTGCTCATCCACTAATCTAGTTTAAAAGCACAAAGATGTCCAGGCAAAGGTGCTTTAAAAAGCTCCCAGGGATAAACCCTGTGTGGTTCCCCTCCAGTAGGCTACTTACATAATACACACATGTTTTCTGTGGTTGAGGGGATAATTGTCATGTATTTTCTATCTTTTTTTTCATTTGTATTTTCCTTCTGATATATTGTTTGAACAGGGAATCAAGGAAGATAGTCTGCTTTTTAACTCTGCTAACACGGTCATGGGACCACTTTGGTCCATCAGGGTGTAAGGGCAGCACTGCCTGAGGGGAGCCTTAAAGGGCTTTTAAAAAATGACAAATTTTGTGGTGCCTAACTTTGATGAAGATTGGAAGACAAGAATCATCTTAGGCAATGCAAAGTGCAACGCAGAAGCATCCTTTCAGGTTATAAATGCTTGTTTTTGAGTCTGTGTGGAGTATGTAGTTGTATGTGTGACAGTCTCAGACTTCACCGTTTCAGAAAGATCACTTTCCTTTATCCACATTAGGAACCTCACACCTACTGCAACAGTACAATAAATGGGAGTCCCTAACAGAATATTTTGGTTAGCACCTAAGTGGAAGTCACCAGACTGGGTAATTATGGGCCAGACAAGAGACTCAGAGGCCTTAGACTTGTTTTCCTCACCACAGAAAAACAACAATATTGGCTGCAATCACTGGCACAAAACCTATTCCAAAAAAAAATCACAAACTTGCCCACATAGTGTAGCAATATAACTAAATGTGTCCTATTAAAAAGATACCAAGGTGACTTTGTATATTAATTGGTTTCTGTTGTAAGGGCACATCTTGGCATGTCTATAAATGAGTTGGTGAGTTAGTGGCCCCAAGCTGCTGTTGCTGCTGCAGTGCCACTATTGATCCTGTTCCCTGGGCTACTACATGAGACCTTGTGTTTACTCTAAATTCATTCATAAAAAAGCAAAATGCTACCAATTGCCAACCTCAGTTCCACCCATTAATCTTTCTGTCCTCACAAGGAGAACAACAGCAAGTGCCCCAAAAACAACATATGTTTACGTTCAAGTGACATATTCCTCTAGCAGCCGTAGTAATTATGACAGGAGCAAAGGAGAAAGTCAGGTGATGTTATTGTAAATGTGTGAAATATCAGCATGAAGATGCAGCTACTCGGTTTGTTACAAAAACACTGTTTAAGTCTGTGAAATGTAGCGATCTACCACTAGCCACAGCACTGTAGCTAAGGTGGCGCTGTTTAGTGGTGTTGAGCTGTTGAGTGGTAAATACCGCGACCGTTTGTGTGCCTATTTAAGTTATCCTTTATTGATCTCCGTAGGCAAACTTTTTATTCCAAATTCTCCTAAGAATTCATGACACACTGAAGATGCTTTATGGTGGAGGGATATATGTGAAACTACCACATCATTCTGCAGCCTACAGCCTCTGAAAGCCTCCCACATGAGAATAGTGTAGAGGAGAAAAATCATAGTGAGAGTAGCAGTGGAAATAGATTCATTTCTCCCACGTTTTCTACAACTGTGGTTTTTCAACTGATTTTTTTTCCCAAAACCAGGTTTACTAAGTCAATGCAACACAGGACTAATCTTGAAATAAATAAACTACTGATCTTTAAGTGCACATTAGTAACCCCATCTTCTGCAATGCTGCAAAATTGTGAGGGCTCCAGCAACATAACAGGTGACTTTAAATCACTCTTTTTCCCCTTTGAGACCCATTTCTAAACTCCCCTGCAAATTCTAGGTCCTGAACCAGCTGTTGAGAATCGTCACATCTACACCAGCGATCACTAGTTTATCTGCTGGCTCCAGTCCACTCTGTCTGGGGATTTTCCTCCTCACAGAGATCATCAATGTGAGACAGAAAACTGGTGGTCAGGGAGCTCCTGAGCAAAGTCTCTTTTTTCTCTGTGCTTCTCTTCCAGTCACTCTCTTCTCCCTTTTTACACCCCGACGTGAATGTTGTCATTTCTCACACACACACACACACACACACACACACACACACATTTCACCCATCTGTCTAGCAACCCCCACTTGACTTGAGGAAATAATCAGCTTATGAAAAAGTAAGTGCTTTCTCTCAAGTTCTTGTTGAGACAATTAAAAAACTTGATTAGCGTCCCTCTTTTATTCGCCCCCTCAAGCGGTGTCAATTTAGTAAAGGCGGAGCAATCAGAGTGAGGGCTGCACTTCTGCTGAGCATGCACTGGAGACCATGAACACTCTGAGGAGGGACTTTACACCAACTGTGTTCATTATATGAGGGAGAGAGAACGTGTATATATTCAGGATTGTGTGTGTGTGTGTGTGTGTGTGTGTGTGTGTGTGTGTGTGTGTGTGTGTGTGTGTGTGTGTGTGTGTCAGGGGACACGGGGGAGACTGACAGACACTGATTAGAGCCTTTTTTAATATAAATTTCATGACGTAGCTAGGTGCCAACTGGTTGACTCTACGTCAGCTTTGGCCTTGCAAGGTTCAGGGCAGAGTGAAAACAGTAGATGGCGTGTTGAGCCATTTTCAACCCATGAAATTTCAATTTTTATAAATTTGTGTGGTGTGTTTCATCACAGTATGATGTTAACATTATTTTTCTTATATTGCTATTCATTTTTTGGTTGTTTTTACTGTATTTTATGTATTTTATTGCTTTTACTATATTGTATTTTTATTCACATTTTAATCTTTTAATATAGTTTTTAATCTTTGCATTAATATCCCATTGTTGTCACCTGTAAAGCACCTCTGACTGCACTAACGTGAATGACAGGCGCTCTACAAAGACAGTTTGATTGCTTGATTGAAATTAAGTAACAGAAACCCCAATGAAACAGACACAAGTAATGACTTTTGATACAGCCAAGCATAGTGTTTGTAACTGCACTGCCCCATTTCTCGCTCCACACACATCCTTCCAGCTGGTACTGTATACCAGTTTCACACACAATCCGTTTGACATGGGATTATGTACACGAGATCAACCCACGTTTGACCCAATCATATCAAGACTGCTGCCATGGGTTAATCCCCTCGTTCTCACCCTTCAGTCAACAGCTGTAAGTCCATACACATCACTGCTCACGCACAAAATCACAACAGAGCAAATACTCACACAGGATACATAGTTGAAAAGATTTGTTGACGTTCAGTGTTAAAAAAAAAAGTTGCTATGTTTACACTGGTGCAGATTATTTTATTTGGTGTCTTTATGAAGAGCTAATCAATCAGTTTACTTTATTCCACAACACAGGTCTGTATAAAACATGCAAGATGCAATCACGTTTAAATGTAACTGTGGCTGAGCAGAATTATGGTTGGGTAGATTGAAGATTGATCTACAATAATTCTATAGTAACCCTACTGTAACCCTACAGTAACCTTTTATTAATCCTATAGTGATGACCTCACCCTCTCATACCAAAGCCGAGCGGCGTCAGCCCAGAGTTCAACATGTTGACCCGTTCAGATCAATGGCAAACATGAGTTTCTCCCACATCACAGTATCAGTCTGGAAATGTTATTAACTGTAGGCGTTCAGGCTGTTGCAATTCACCAGTATTGATTACAAAGGTATTACACATCAAGTAAGAAGAGAACATCGATTGGCAGGGTCGATTAGACTCCTTCTGCCGAGATGCACTGAGGACATTCTTGACACAAACATGATAGACAATTTTTTTACATAAAAGCTTTTTTCATAGCAGGAAAACCACAGGTGTAAATATTAACATGATGGTTCTTTCTGGCCATGTGGCGACTCAAATATCTTAACAACTATTGGATGTATTGCCATGAAATTTTGTACAGACATTCATGATCCCAAGAGGATAATTAAAAAAAGGCTACAAATTATTGATCTCCCTGCTAATATATAAAAAGAAAACACTGACAAAAAAGAGGCAAAAGGTGGCAAGCCAGAAAGAGATGAAGCATTAAGCCCCTTTAGCACCTCAGATTGTATTTATTCTGCCTTAAATTATACTTTGTTTGGAAAGAGCAAACACAGAGTGCAGGTGCACCCAGTACACACAGAAAATATAACAATCCAAGCCTCCTACAGAAATGTTAGGTCAGGTCATACTGAAAATAAAAAAGGGAAAGGTTTCGGAGAAGATATATTTGTGTTTGGTTGAAAAGAAATCTGTTTATTCTGTCATTTTTAGTTTAGATTTCTGTGCTTTGTGGCTATCTAAGAAACTTTATAGCAAAACTACATTTTTTAAAAGGCAGCAGTGCTTAATATTTGATGCGAACGATCTGTGTTCACCCAAACTGCATCTCACTCACCAGTGAATCTTACACAGAAAACCAAACCCAATCCTATCCATCAATCTACTCATCAGTTTTAGCTCCTTCTTCTCTTGAACATGAAGACATGAACTGACTGCTTGGCATGTTAATTACTCTCAGTTATCTAGCTCATCTCTTCTTGCTGTTCATCTCTGTCAGCTCAAGCTTTGTAGAGGGTAATACTCTTTCAGAGTTGCTGAGTGAGAGGAGGGAGAGGGCGTCCTTTTGTTTATTCACTGATTAAATGAATAACCGAGATCATTCACGTTGGTTTATGATATTCATAAGGAGACTGTCAAGAGTCAGGGAGAGAGACAGAGATGAGCAGAGAGAAAGACAGAAAAAGTGAGACAAAAAAGGGGAGAAAATTTAATAGAATTCAGTTAACATGAGACTAAATGGGAGTCTAACTGGATGCTAAAAATGGACCACCCACAGTTTGTGACCTACGATAAAATAACATTATAAGGGCTAGTAAGCAGCGTTTGGATAGTACAATAAAGGCTTTATTGGAGCCCTCACAACAGCTGCAGCCTTTAAATGGGTCAAAGTAACACATGTGACACATTTTCAAGAACACTTACAGCTCTCTGTATTTTCTTATTACTTTTTGGTCATTGTATGGAATCAGGGTTGTGGAGTTTAGCATGGTCTGCATGAATTGAGATCCAGCACATCCCAGATCTAGCCTCAGACAGCCACAGTGTACACAACAACTGGCAAATCTTCATCTGCTGACATATGATGGACATATAATTTGATCGAAAGGCCACTAAATGGACCCTGTGGTGACATTGTGCTCTCAACTACAGTTTCCAAGATCAAGAGAGATGAACTTACAACCTCAGCTTTTACGCCAACATGGACAAGAAGTCCTTAAAGTGCTAAAAAAAAAAAGGGGGGGGGATTTGGACATAACAACTGAGCAAACTGCATCTGCTGATGAAGATTATGTGGTATGATTGAAAGCTGCACCTGGACCTTGTGGTGTGACTCTGAAGTGTGCAAGTGATTTGGTGTTGAGGCAAGGCTAGCACCAATTCAAACAATGCAGAATTCAAACACCTGTGGCTGATTGGTCACGTCATTTACAATCAAGCCTTGGAAAGAGTTGAGATATTTTTATCTGAGCTTGGTAGACTTCATAACCTTGGTTGCACCTGAACAATAATGTCTCAGAACACGTGAGCTGCAATTTCATAACTCATGCTTCCAAGCATGCAAGCAGCACATCCAATAATCGAGGATATGAAAAGAATATATTCCCTTATATCAGACTCCAATCAAGTATTAGAAAATGTACAATGTTAAGATGTGTCTTAAAGTGTTCTGATACAATTCGTCTACAGAATGTAATTTCAGCTGGATCACACAGAATAAAAGTGTGCAGATGTTAAGGTATTGACAAGTTAACGATAAATGGGAATACTTCTGTACTTGACAACAAAAGCCCAATTATCATGAAATGTGCCCTGACTGTCACTGTTGTCATTATAGTTGCCTGACAATCTCTTACCCTCCATTTGTTTCTCAAATTTTGTCTCAGACTAATGCATGTGCTCCTCCTGCTCATCCACTATATATCAATTCAATTTGGCCTATAGAGCTGTCGGCATTATCCTGCCATGTCTCTATCGACCAGACAAGTGAAAGCCCACTTAGAAATGCCCAGTGAAGATGATACAATGATGGCTGGATGGATCTGGAGATTTATAAATGGATGTTACAAGAGGAGGAATGTAGGTTGGCTCGTTGGCTCGATGGGGGTATGTGTCAATTACATTCAATGTAATTGGCTGTTCTTTTAAATTCTGTTATTATTTATGAGAAATCAATTTAAATGTGTTTGAGACACCCTGCTGACAGACAAACAGAAAACCTAATGAGTGAAACATAACATCCTTGGCAGAGCTTTGGAGAATTAACTGCCATATCATTTCTTATCATTTTATTCATGTCATTATTATTTAGATTCTTTGCATTTATGCCCAGCTTTACCAATTTTACTTTTACACCAATTGTATCTAGATTTACTTTGCTTTTACCTCTCCTGGTTCTTATTGACTTAAGTCTGCACAAATTGAGCTAGCAATGTCTAGCTAAGCAAAAAGTTGAACTTTGAAGAGAGGAAAGACTTAACTGTAAGGTGACGTTGACAACAGCTTGATAAAATTAACATCATTCTTTAGGAAATCCATGACATTGCCGACACGATTACTAGTACGAGCAAAGTTAAAGCTCAGACACTCCTCCGACTAGCTAGCTTCCACTGTTTCCTGTTTATGTGGCTGTTTACTGGTACATTGACCCTTCCTAAAGTACATGATGATGTTAGCAGGCCTTTGTAGTGACGACCCTCTGTAAGATTCATTCACTAGCTGCTATGGGTAAACTAACAGTTCCACAAGGCTATTCATCACATGAGTATGCATCAACAGCTCACACACTAGACACAATGTATGCAGAGGATTATTAATGCAGGAAACACTCTCTCCTGGGGCCTCATGTAGAAAACTTTGCATAGCGTTGACACTACACACTCAAAAAACACAACACAGATGTACACCAGCAGCGGGAATATTATGGCTACAAAACACAAGCCCTCGCAGATTTGTGTACACGTAAACAGGCCCCACGTTCGCCTGTTTTTATTTGATTTTTTCACCCAGCTCTGAGTGAGAGATATTTAGCAGATGCATCTTCTGTCTGGGGGATCTGCCAAGAGTATTTAACCAACTTCCAAAAAAAGCCAGGACAAATATAGTGATGGTGCCACTCAGGCATAAATAGCTTTTAAATAACAACAACTATTGCTTTTTTACCTGCAAAAAACATAAGCATAACAAGTAGCATACACACCATCATCATCAAGAGCCTAGGAAACGTGACCTGACCTTCAATAATATCCCATATGAGAGCAGAATTGAGCCCTGCCACTCAGTTGCACATTCTAATAATCCATATTGCAATTAAAATGACGGGACTGACTGAGTGACAGACAGCGACTGGGGGTTGGGGCTGCACAGAAAGAAAAACCGTGTAGTGGAACATGGTGTTTAATAAGTACAGAGATGAATATCCCATGTATGAAAGGAGTGGCGGTAGCCTACTGGGCAGTGCAAAGACAGTGCTGACTCAAAATTTGTGTTCAACAGCAACCGATGGGGTATAGTAATTGCTCCTGGAGATTGGAGCTCCTCTATGGCTGACAGCATAAACATACACCTTTGAGATGTGAAAATGTGTAGCTGTGAAACAGGGTGTTGTTGATAAAGACCAGAGGCAGTCAGCAAATCTTCATTGTGCACAAAACTGCAGCTTCCAGGTGTGAAAATATACAGCTGAAAGAGTGTGAAGTAAGGTGTTGCCAAAAAGGACACGCAGTATACCTGGATAAGAAGTTGGCATGCAAAATCTTGTTCGTCTAATTTCTTCTAACCTTGCTATGGCAGCCCACGATTTCATGTCTTTCATTGTAGTTTGATAAGCATTTTCTTAAGATAAATCATTTTGAGTAGGATGTGCGATAAATGATTGACAGTCTTCTCCTTTACTCCTGACATCAGCACGAACCCTTCCTACGCCTGACAGGATGAACTAAACTCTCACTGAGCCAAAAACAAAGCAGGTGTTTAGAAACATCACTGAATTTTACTGATGAATACACTAGGGGGCTATAAATAGGCCATGCAGGGCGCCCTGCTGGCTTATCGGTTAAGGCGTCGACCATGAACTGCAAAGTCCCCGGTTCTCGCTTTGTTGCATGTTATTCCTCCTCTCTCTCTCTCTCTCTCTCTCTCTCTCTCTCCTTGTTTCCTGTTATCTCTCTACTGTTGGCTCCCCAATAATAAAAAAGAGAAATAGGCCATGCAACACCTACAGTAGTTGAAATAGCAGTTTACAAGGTTCAAGGTTTTGAGATCCCTTGACTCACATAAGCACTCAACAATTGTTCTGACATGGATCAGACATTTTCTAAGTGGATGTTCTTCAGACTTCAATCTAATAAGAAAAAGTGAGCTCTAAAAAGGTGTAGTCTGACTTTGTGAGGCTATTTACTGACTGCTGTTGCTGTCCATCTGCTGTATAAAAGGTGATTCATGACACTAGGAAGGGGTCAGCTAGTTCATGTAGGAATTGGCTTTTAGAGCCCAGACCTCATCAAACCGTTACCTCAGGAGTTACTGTAGGTGTGCACTGACTTCCTCTGGGTTAAATCCTGCCCGAGCTATTTATCCTGTGCCACCCCCCGACTACGCTTTCTCTCTTGCCATCTACACAATACAAATACTAAAAGGTGAGTGGACGGGCCCACTCTCTTTAATATAATCAATACATAAATAAAACATGTCAGAATGGCAGCTGAAAGGAGGCACCACCAGGTTTGCATCAGTGTCTGAAAGGCTGATTTTTTTTTTTTTTGTTAGTTATGAGATTCCTACAGAATAGAAATGATGTGTTGTGATCGCACAATGTACCCACTTACTGGGTGAATATGCAGTACATGATTCTAAGCAGGGTAATTGATTGGTATACATGCCGAGTGTTAAATTTTCTGAATGTACAATTACTGTAATGAATATCCAGAAGGTTTAATGTGCATATATAGCCCGCTGTGTAACCCACATCAACACCACATGCACTTTAAAATCAAAGAGCCCACATTGTAGAGTGCTCAATTACAATCTCAAAGTGGGTCAGTGTAACCAATTTCAGTCCCATAATGATAGCAATTAAACATTTGTAAATAACATAAGTCAACCTTGACTGTCAGTATTCGATGTAATTGCTCACGTGCTGCGGGACTGAATTTACTGGTGCCTCTCCACTAAGAGCTCTGCTCACGGATCAGTGGGTTTCCACATTTACACATGGAGTGTAAGCCCACAGATCGATAGACTCCCGAGTTTTGGATGGAACGACTGGTATGGAGGACTAATGTCACATAGTTCTCCCATCAAGTAAGGGAATGACAGCGAGACAAAGACAGAGGCAAAGACTGAACATGTGGAACGCATGTGAGCAGAGCTGGAGGATTTAAAAGGTAGAGGAGTCGAAGGCATGAAGGAAGGCAAGCAGGGAAGCATGGAGAGAGTATCTGTGAGATGCAGAATCGGAGGTATGTGAGAAAGATAAAGGGTGACTTGAGAAAGAGATTAAAAACAGAGTGAGCTGCTGGAGGGATGAAATACGCCTGCCAGCTAGCCTATCAGCAAACTGATTTATGTGTTTGTTCACAATTTCCTTCACAAAGCAGGACTCCCTGCTGTTTTGGATCTGTCACCATACTGGGAGTCCCCACGCCGTCTGTCCGAACTGCAAGGAATTCCCTATGTACCAAGTCTCCTTTTCAGTTCATGATCTGAACACATTCTCAGCCCATCAAGCTCTTTTTTTGCCAATTTAAAAAATGCCAATTATGTTATGACACAAGACCACTGCAGCAGACACAGGCCGAGACCAGTCTGTCATAAGATCTGAAACATCATTGTTCTTGAAGCCACTGTCAGTCAGGACCAAAACCAGCATAACAGGAAAGCTGCTGCCCTCTGCAATACTGGAAATCAAGTTGCCAAGCTCCGCGACAGGCAGACATCTTGACAGCTCCCTAAATTTGAGAAAATAGGGATTCAAACCTCTTGTAAAAATGGACAATTCAGTCCAGTCATGACAGGGTTCAAAGGTTGAAACTGGACAGCAAGAAATTGTAGCTATGGTTCTGATAGATGCACCTTCATCAGTTAATAACAACATGATGCACTGTCAACACTGTTCAACTATCAAGCACCATCCACATGGCCATCTCCTACTGGGACTAATGAGCACTGCCAGGCAAGGCATTGAGGCAGTTTTGTGGATGACACTTATAATACTGCTGATGGAAATATGACCCCAACATGTCTAATGTACATCAGTGGCACTTATGCTGATGGGCAGGTGTACTGTTATTTCTTAGAGTCCAGCATCCAGTTAAAAATTAAAGGTAACAGTGAAAGATGTAAGGAAAATGAATGACATTATGGTAAAAATGTAGACTTAAAATCAGTATTTGAGAGTAAGAAAAATGTCTTGCATGTCAAGACTGAATTGCATTATATTTGCAATGAATACTGAGATTTATAGGGCTCAGGAGTTCAGTGGACTCATTTGATAGGATGCAGCACCAGGGGTTAAAGGGCTAGGGTTAGGCTGAACTTGTCGGTGTATTTAACGATGACAGAAGCCAAACAAAAACCAACCAAAATCTTGTCCACATCTCCAAAATCCCATTTTCATTCAGCCCTTTTCTTCATTGTTGCGTTTAGGATCAAAACTCAAGCTAGTATAGTAAATACATTTGTTTTAAAGTAAATCTAATTTCGACAAGCTAACATCAAAAGCTTCTTGATTACCTTGTGTCTTCTCCACAGATCATCCACACGTGGGGACAAAGGGAATCCCTACGCCTTTTGCGCGTTTGTTTTCGGACGGGAGAGAACAGCTGCCACCACCTCCAAAAAAACGATGTCTTTTATTCCGTATCAGCGAGTATTTTCGACATCCTCTGTTGGGATGTGTTTACTCCACAGTTGTCCCCCAAACGAACAGGGCAATCCAGACTCTTCAGACGGTTTTTATTTTGGTATTCACATGATCTAAGGTCTCTTGCTTGTCCACTTTTTCCGAGATTAAAACATAATTGAAACAAAACTGGCGCGTTAATTGAACCGATTCTTGTTTGTCCCAGTTGCAATCTGTTTTGCCATTCACGAGCGTCCTTCCAAGACCGAGGTGCTTGTGTTTGGGGGGGTTGAAGGCTTTCGCGTAACAAACGCATCTGAAACTCGGTGTTCCCCTCCGACCATCCCTCCTCCCTCCTCCTTCAGCAGACGGGGAGTGTGGACCAATTGAGAGGCGGGAAGAAAGAGAGAGAGACGATCCGAGCTTCTCAGTCTGGTGTGGGACCAGAGACTGAACAGTGATCAGCACACTGAAGCCTCAGTGAGACCATGAGCGAACATTGTACTTATTGTTCAAATCATTATAATTACAAGCAACTTTGGTTTGGACAAACTGTGATCTGTAAATATTGGGTATATTAACCTTAGTAACCTTGATCATTCTTAATAACAATAAGATATTATTGTTTAATTCTATAAATTATATTAAAATTTAAAATCTGAACATTTATACAACTGTAAACTCAACAGTGGACAACAAAGATGTTTTTTAGCTAAATAAATAAATAAAGCCATGACATAATTTAAAGGAACACTCCAACACTTACATGATGTTTTATTTATTTACTCTGGTTTTTTTTTTTCCTTTTTTACCATTTTTTACCCTTTTACAATAAGATCAATATAAATTGGATCTATAAGTTTCAGCCAATAACCCAGTAGGTCCGTAACATGTTTAACCTAAAAACTAGATGCAGGGAAAACAATAAGCTTTCTTATGGATGTGTTCTGACAACCAGTGGTGACCACATGTCAGGTCAAGTTTAATTATATAGCCTAATATCACAAATCACAAAATTTGGATTAATGGACTTTAAAATCCGTACAGCATACGACACCCTCTATCCTTAGACCCTCAATTCAGGTGAGGAAAAACCTCAAAACAATGGGGAAAAAATGGAAGAAACCTCAAGAAGATCAACAGAGGAGAGATCCCTTTCTCAGGACGGACAGACATGCAATAGATGTCGTGTGAACAGAATATACAAACATAGTAAAATGACAGTATGGACAATCAGGATGACAAAATTATAAATATTGTAAACATATGAAGAATGGATCCAGGAGGACGTTGAGCGACTTCAGGTGTCGCCAAACATATTAACCCTAGCCACATGACCTCCTCTGCACCATGGAAACCTAGAAGAGGACACACTACACAAACTCACAAGAGGCAAAACTCAAGCACACCATTCACACAGGTTGGAGAAAAGAACAAATACACAACAGAGAGAGAGAGAGACGAGACGAGACGAGAGGCTGAATCTCCTGGAGGACAAAGATCCTGACCTGTGGTTACAAGCACTCCAGACCACACCTGCCCACACAGCTGTGATCATGGGTGTGTGGTCAGAGATTCAACAATAGAAATCTGTGCTTTCCCTACATACAAGGCTCTAGTGTGGAGTTACTTCTTGAAAGCCATTAAATGTAGGATTTCTGACTTTTGTGCCCCCCAGTGGTAAAAAAAAAAAGGAAAAAAAAGACACTGAAATGTGTGCAACTGAGCCTGGTGACGTTTAAAACGTTTGTCCTTGTTTGTGGCATTGCCTTTACCTGTAAGTGTAAACAAAGCAAACAAAAACCCAGTTTACTCTTTGATGCAGTTCACACTTCAGGTGGATCAGCTGTTTTTACTTGGATTCATTCTTTGTGCTAAGCAAGGCTAAACATGTCCACCTCTCTGTACAAAACACAAAGAGATGAAACTGAAAGATTTACTGAAGCTTTCATGGGAATATGGCCACTCTTTGTGCGTCTGGTGAACTACTGTAGATTTATCCTTCCAAATAATACATACATCTTCTCAGACATTGCTCCACTTTGTCCCTGGAGATTTAGTCAATGTTGTGGTGGAAAATAGAGCTAATATTAAGTTCAAGGACAGTTTACATCTACCTCCTTTTACAACTACAGATGACTTCTGAAGAGATTCCCATGTTGCAGTAAATAATCTGTTTTGAGACTGTGCTGTTCCAGTCAACAAGAGGGAAAATAATGTGGGGGGGGGCAATATTACTCTCTTGTGAGCTCATATATTACGCTTTGTCAACATCTGATCTTGTGTGTGTGTCACCAGGTCATGTTGTATGTGATTACTCCGCATATGCTGTCTCCAGTCTGTCCCTGTTGTTGTTAAACCCTGTGAGACTCTGCTGCTGACTGACTGATTTCTGAGGTGCAGAATTAGTGAAACAGAGACAAATTTTTCTATGGCTTAAAAAAAAGATGATTTTTACTGTCAAATACATATAGTTTGTGACTTGTGTTTTATATAATCTGGAGCTCACATTTACTGACCTACATTAACCAAAGAGGTTGCAGGGAAGCTTTTCCATGCAAGCAGTTAAACGTCTGCATACTGTCAAAATACAGCCGGACCAAAATCTAACTGGAATAAACTAAATGAGATTAAAGCATGCATGTTGGGTATGGTTAAACCATACACGCCTTTGAGTTTTTGATCCTTAAAGCCTACAAAAGAAAATCTGAATCTCTGTTGAACCTCTACGGTTCTGCCACAAGCAAAAATAAGTGAGACAAATT
Source organism: Macquaria australasica (assembly GCA_005408345.1). NCBI lineage: Eukaryota > Metazoa > Chordata > Actinopteri > Centrarchiformes > Percichthyidae > Macquaria > Macquaria australasica. The sequence goes on from SEMN01000016.1 coordinate 1,355,727, forward strand.
TCTCCAGTGTCAAAATATGATGTTTGTCCATGCTCTCCAGAATGACACATGTCCGGGTTTTCTAATCTGACGCTACTATTAACAGGACGACATTGTTTGTATAATCCCTTTTATGATGTGACAACGCTAGTTAGGGGACCTTCATCAGCATGGTTACAATAATAACCACGTGGTTAAGGTAGTGAAAAGAAAACAACATTGACTGACAGTAGGAAACGGGAAAGGAATAGCAGCCTCCCGTGTTTAAGTATGACTGTGTGGCACAAGTCATGATTCCTGCAGCCACTATAGGGCTTCGTCACTTGAACTTAAACATACAGTATGTCATTTTGAGGGGATTTGCTGAAATGACTGATGCTGTCGCTTCTCTTGGGAGGACGGTCTCAATTATTCTTGAATTCTATTTCTGACTAAAGAGCTTTAGTCATGCAATGAATTTCCACTTTAATCCAAGCACAGGAGTTGTGTGCCATTTCAATCCAACAGAGCAGATTTCAGCAACACAGAGTGTGTCTAAAACAGATATGAAAAAAATTATTGCTTATTTTGTTCACTTTTCACTTCATTTTTTAGAATTTAGAGAGACTGTGACTGTGTGAGTGTAATGACATGTTTTACTGATATATTAGTACTCATTACTCCCTCACAGAGAGATTTGGGTTTTTCTTTTTTTTTTGGTAAATCCCTTGTCTCTCTGCCACCACAAAGCATGTCTAACCTCCTCAAGCGACCGCAGGAGCAGGTTTCTGTTGAAACAAGGATTTGGAAACAATGCAGCAGCCTATTGACTACAAATGTTACTAATTTCCGGCAACCACATCGTTGATCCTTTCAACCTCTTGTGTCAAGTATCAAGTCTGTTTTTATGTGGGACAGGAAAGGATCACACACGTGGGAGTGCTTGGCATTGAGGCAGGAGAGACCCATTTTTAAATCCTTCCTTCATTGTGCTGCCAATTAAAGGACCATTTTCTGTGTGCATGTGTGTGTATAATAGTGCATCTGGTGCACTTTTGCCTGTCATTACTGCCGTCGCTTCTCTCCAGGGCTCATAAGCGTATTGTGATTTGAAGGCAGATGAAGTCAGCCATCACATCTTTAATGTATGGTTCGGCAAACCAAGAAGGTCTGATCGGTCAGTTATATTTACAGGAAGACCCACACAGCTGTATTATACAGTATACTGCCTTTACCTCACACTGACTACGTTTACATGCACAAAATATTTCGGTTTTTGCCCTTATTACAAAAAAGATAATATTCCTACTAAGTTGTTTACATGGCTGATGAAAATAAACTAATATTCCTGCCCTAACATATCATTTATATTGTCGAAAGATGGAAAAGTAGAACGGCTGGAGCCGGATAGGATTTTTTCGAAGTTTTCCAAAGGCCGGAGTTGCGATTTTTGCACATTTTCAAAAACCTGTTGACATCAAAGTCTTTCGTAATGTTTAAAAGTAGGTGTGTTTCTCTGTCCGACCAGAAATGTGGATTTTCTTTTGTGCATGAATCTCTAAACAGGCAAGAGGCCGTTGCTCGCAAACTCCAATTGAGACGCATATTCAGAATGTGCTGTACCTCCTAAAACCCAAATAATATTGGATTATCCCACGTCTAATTCGGAAATGCTACATTCGGAATAAAGCCTAATTCTGAATATCCAAACAGTATATACTTTTTATGTGACCCGTATCAAATTCGGAAAATCGTCATATTCAGAATAATAGTGGAAAATTAGTGTGCATGTAAACAAAGGCAGTAATGAGCTATTAAAGGCCTCAGGTCAGAATATTTAATTCAGTCACAGTGAAAGAATGTCAGAAAGGCAGAATATAAATGAATTTAAATAAGCAGAAAACTTTCACTTTTTACCATATATACCTCCGTCTACTAGCTAGGCGTCTTTTGGGACGTGCTATCAGTAACAGGCCGTTTTTCCTAGCCTGGTTTCCGACTGCTGAATCCTTGATTTTCAGTGATTTCAGTAGGTCTGGTTGTGCTCATTGACAACTGTTTGCGCAGAAAAAGCAACTGAGCCAATGAGCGATTTGTACGCAGGATTAGGAACAGTGATGTCTTCTTAACGTCAGAACCATAAACATTGCGAGAGTGAAATTGCCACGAAAAAGGCGATTAGCATGTACAAGATCGACACAGCTATACAGTTTGTTTCAAATGTGAAAAGCACTCAGATAAATGCTCCTAGCCGCCCTTGGCTAGTGCAGCTTCCATGTTGATTGAAAATGACATCTCAGGATAGACGCATCACTTGTTACTAATTGGTTAGGGCAACATAACGAACCCATCCAGACAACAAAATGGCTAACTTTTTACTCCGGACACAGCTAGCCAGGCTGTATCTAAAGTTTAAAAAAAAAATCTCTTTATTCTGTAAAGACTAAGCAGCCAAGAAATAGTGTTGGCATGTAACTCCCTGCAAAACCACAATTGTGTGTTAATTAGTGAGCTTTAGAGGTGCAGGTAAGCAGATTTTTTAAACATTGGACAGAACCAGGCTAATTGTTTCTCCCTGCTTCCAGTCTTTATGCTAAGCTAAGCTAATCACCTGCTAGCTCTAGTCTCATATTTAGTGTACAGACATAAGGTATCAATCTTCTCATCTAACTCTCTGCAAGAAAGCGAATAAGTGTATATTCCCGAAATGTTTAACTATTCCTTTAAACATAAAAACCCTTGAAACAAACTGAGAGTCGGTTTTTAGAATCCATGTTTTCTATGTTTACCAGAATGAATGAAGTTTTGCTGACAGCAGTGGCTGGTACTGACAGCAGCATACAGAACAACTTATTGTGAAAAAGAAGTGTACCAAAGTGATATATCTATTTGAAGCCAATGAGCCTGAGGTGTGTTTGGGCTCCCTTTCTAGTAAGCAGAAACCCTGAGGAATCGCAATCTTTCTTCTTTTCTATCTGAGCCTCTGGGCACTCTTGTGAGAAGATACAACACATATACACACATTCCTTTTCTGCGTCTCCACACACAGCTGCACACACAAAGCTATTTAGACCTCTTGCTTCCTGCTGGCTCAGGCTTTACAGACATTGTATAGCCTGTCTGAGTCTGTCCCGTCCAGTTCACGGTAATAGAGGCGAGGAACGGGGAGAGGTGTGAACACGTGATGACCCTTCCCTTTGTGGAGGCAAGGACTTTAAACACACACACACACACACACACACACTGATGAGATATGCAGCACCACCTCCACTGTGAAGAAACTCATCTGTCATGCCGCTATGAATAAAGTCATAGGCTGAATAGATATGTTTACAGGAGATAAACATGTATCTGCTGGGATGTAAACATCACCTCATTGTGGTAGAAGATTGAGATGAAATGAATCCATTTAGGTCTATTCATATTCCAAAGCTGAGCTACATTTTATTTGCAACCAAAGGAGGAAAGGAAAGGATTACGTTGAATTGAAAAGGGAACAAAACAGAAGTGATGTTTCTGAATGCAAATCAATTCAATCCCTACCCCTGCATCTCAGTGGATTGACTCAATCTCATATTTAGACATCCCTGTATTGAGTTCAACTAAAATATCTCTAAATCATAATATGCAAAGCAGGCCTTGAGGGTATGTAGACTCTGCTACAGTGATTAAAATACTACCACCACTATAATACAGTCAGTATTTTTTTCATGATGCCTCCACGCTGATCTCATTTCACTGACATAATTCCTCTCCTCATTGTGTGAAATGCTGTCACTGGGCACCAAGACAGATGAGAATTGGACTCCTCCATATTGATTAGAGATGATGCCGCTGTGAGTGACCAATTGTATTTGTTTAAGCTTTGACACGGTGCATTTTGTACTTCTAATTGGACGCAGAAACTCACTGCTTTTTATTGATTCCCACTCAATCCATTTCCTGCAACCCACAAATCCCAAGAAGTCTGTTTGTTGTGTGTTTAATTAATGATGTGTGTGATACGTGTGTGTGTGTGTGTGTGTGTGTGTGTGTGTGTGTGTGTGTGTGTGTGTCTTGGTGTTTGTATGTGCATGCATTTGTGTGGAAGGTGAGCAAATGGGAAGACTGCCACGCTTGTGTGTGTATCAGTGTATGTGTGTTGGTTTTTTCAACAAGGGGATTTACTACTTAAGTAACACAACCGTGATTAGGAGACATTGCCATCTGGTAGTTTGAGAGGGGTGCTGAGACACATGCACATGAGCATGTGTGCGCACACACGAGGATACACACGAGGATACACACATGCAAACAGGTACACAGACACATACACACAAATATCAGCATGTAATAAATAATTCAAATGCACAGAAAAACTACAGCAATGTCCGTCACTGTCTACACATCCCTATCAGGCAATCACACACATATAACATACAGATAAATAACACTACCACTATCTCATACTATAGTTGTGATTGTGTTTCTGTTCCACAGTGATTTGTTTTGGCCCCGCTGCTGATTGCAGAGAAACTCAGCTCTAATTCTCCCATGAATATCATACATTGCTCGCTCTTATTCTTACCAGACACTGCAGATTTACTTTCAAAGTTCCATATACTCCCTCTAGACGCTGCTTTCATTTTCTCTCTAGTGGGAAGGAAAAAAAAATCCCCATCTGTCGACTCAGGTGAGGATAAAACATCACGTCTGTTAGGGAAAACTGAATGTTTCTAGGCAACACGTTTTCACCTCTTTCTGTATTGAATTACAAGAGTACTCACACATAAAGACAGACATCCTCTGTTTTCTCACTGTAGTCTCACACGCAGACACACAAAAACACCTATATCCCATCGTTTATGTGCACAGCAGTTAAGATTAGTTTGACCTTGAAAGCCACTGAGCCAAGCCGATGCATCACAGCACACTTGCGAGATGCTGTGGTAGGTGAGTGTTGTGTTTGTCCAGGATTATAGCCATAATTCATTCTGTGCAGTATCAGAATGGGCCACATTTTGACTGAGATAAACGTCAAGAATTTCAATAGATTGTACCTTATGTTGGTAGGCAGTAAGCAGAGGTAACATCATGAGCTGGCAAAGGTCTTGCATTTATCTTACCTTATCCAGTATTTCTCCTTTTAAATAAATAATACAACAAATCTGTCTATTGTAACACTGGAGTTTGTGTTATTTTGCCCCACACAAATGAAATATTTTTCTTTCCCACCGACTAACAACAGCAACTGAGCAATATAAGTTGGCTGAGGAGGAGTCAGGCTTTTTTACATGAAATGAACTGTAATTGTATCTTTAAAGGATTCTGAAGCTTCAGTGCACTGAGGCTAGTTAGTTAGCTTTTTAAACAGTTGCTGATGGGGTCGGTTTATTAGGAATGGGCACAGTTTGTCCCATTTACAGATCATTACTCTGTCCATCAGTGTCACATATTGCAACCGCAGATCACTCGTTTTGAAAGCTTCTCCTGCTCACTTTGCTCAGCTTGCGTACAGTAAGCGAGGCGCGCTGAGTGGTTTTGCCTACACACTGTGGTATGTCAGTCTCCTCTTCGCAAATTTAACCTGTCAGTCCTCACATCATGATCTCCAGACATGACTCACCAGCATAACACTGCATCTGTACACACACACACACACACACACACACACGAGCAACTGCAATCGCAACCATCAGCATGCACACAGGTTACACAAGAAAATGTGGAGGCACAAATACTGAACACATACCTTTCACCCACATGTAGACCAGTGGTTCCCAACCTTGTCTGATGTACCCTGCATGGGCTCAAGTACAACGTCATCTACACCACCCATCATGTAACTGGATGTTATTTAACACTATTGACTGTATAAAAGTGGATATTGTTACAATATTATTTCCAACTGTTTAGGTTGGTTTGGTCAAGTTGCATCAAGTTGCATTTGTACTACTACCAGTGGCAGAAGCTGGACATTTCAACCATTTATCCATTACTTTTAGCTAACTGAGCTAACACCTGTACAATCGAATATAATCCAATATTATTGCTCTGTAACAAATGCTGCCAATTTGACAATCTTGCACCTAATTAACATCACGAAAGTAGTGTTTGTTGCAGCGCTATCGTAACGGATTGCATTAAACTGCTTGGGTGTTCACAATATCGTGTCCAATCCCTGTACAGTAGATATTTTATCTTTCTCCAATGCAGTAGCATGTCACTAGCTTCTAGCTGAAACTGTAAGTTCTCACCAGAAAACAAAGAGCTCCAGTAGATAGAGTGAAACACAAAGACAGTTGATATTCATAATATGAAACATGCATTCAGCACTCTGTACAGTCTAAATTTCAGATATAAAGGGTTAAAGAGTATGCATCAGCTCAATTAAATTCTTTTTTAGGGTCGGTCTTTGCTTAAAGTGCTTTTCCTCCATATCTCTTTGTCTCCTGGCGCTCAGTCTAAATATAGGAATACAACCTTTGCGTATACTGTATTCGTTCTGTAGGCCTACCAAGCACACACACATCCATCCGTCCATACTGTACATATGTAGACACAAATGTAAATGCTAAAATGCACAATTCTATGTTTGCAAACAGTCCGAGAGACTCATTTGGAAGCACAAACAAACATGTGCATCCATATAAATGCACGTACACAGACATGCAATCAAGATTTGAACTGCAGCATTTTTTGTGTCATTGTCATTTTACAGTCCTGCAATCAGAGCGAGAGAGAGAGCATCCTGGAGGTAGACTGGGTTATTATTTCAATCAGTGGACAGTTGTTTGACAGGTCTGGGTGCACACAATGACACACAAACAGTTCAGTGGAACAGGCAGACAACCAGACCCCATGCATCAAATGATGCCTTTAAGAATATTTCTCCCCAACCACAAAGAGCAATTCTTCTCTTCTATTCAGCTCTTCTTTTTAACAAGAAAGTCTGAGTCTGCTAAAACCAGGACAAACAAACACACAACACTACTTTCAACAAATAACACACACCTACAAACACACTTCCACTACGTTTGTATAGAACCAACCACATTTATGCAAACACATTTGCCCATAGTATGCCATATATAGTTATTCAGAAGCCATGTTTCAGACTGCCTGTTGGTCCATTAGATGACTAACCCAGGGATATAAACTGATGAAATATTTACAGCAGAGTGTCTCTGTATTTATGTCCATATAGATTTATCTCCATGAATGTCTCTGTCCAGCAGATTATCCTCTGTGGGGTACTTCTTTAATGGCAGACACCACTGGGACACAGAGACTCCGGGAAAACCGTAGCTGTGCTGAAACATTGATGGAAGTCACTGCTGTCTTTGTTTTTATCTGCAGGAAAATGCTTCACAAAGACATAAGATAGCATAGTAGAAAATGGTTGCATAGTTTGAGTTCATTGCAACTAATTTAATTGATTTTAAAAGTTATACTTTGGAAAACCTTTCAAGTAATTTGAGTTTTTTTCAGAGACAGTCTCACTATGTTTTTCTGCTGCGGGTTAAAATATAAGGTTGGTGTTATTTTATCCTTTTCTTTTTTCAACAACTATTGTCAGTGTTCATGTAGGTGTATTCATTACAATGAACATGGCCGGTGTAGTTGACTCTGGACAGCTCTGAGATTGCATTTTCGATCTCAGGAGAGTACAGCTTCACAAAGCATGTGTAGGTTGCTTGTTTACACTACTTTGCTAGTTTGACAAGCTGAGTGGAATAACCTACACCAGTCAAGTTTATTGTAATGACCAAATATGCCACCCAAATACAATATGTAGTTTTTAATGGCACAGAGGCGTGTAGTATATCAGGCAGCGGCTACATAAGCAATACTACTAGTATAAATTAACTGATGGTTTATTTGCTTCATGGGATTTGTTGGTTATAATACAGGAACAAAATAACACCAGTCTTATCCTTTAACACTGCAAATGCACCGCGAGCACTACAGGAAAATTGTTTCTATCGTATCCGTGTCTTTGTGTTCCACTGAGCCATGAAATAGAGGCTCATGATTTCTCTTTAATCTGAAGGACAAAAGGCCCAACTCCCCCTCAGCCGTTTGGCAGAAAATGTCAATCAACCGGAGTCCGCTTTGCATCACTGACACAACAGCTGTTTCCCCATCTTGAAACACTGCCTGATCATTTTATTGCTGTTTGTGAGACTTTTACTGTCTCCTTTCAGACAGACACATCATTCTAACGTTACTGTGTCGAAACACAAAAACTACTTTCTCAGGCTGAGCAAAAGCACTGAGTTTTCACATTGTAACAATACATTTTCAGAGCAAGTTAATCTTCAGATTCACAGTCACACAGTCTCTTCTGCAAATCAATCGGGGTTTGTATGTTCTTTCTCTTTGTAATGAGTGTTTGGAGAGCAATCGCTGCAAACCCAAACACTGCAGTTTGTGACAGGGCTGTTAACAGAAGCATTGTTAGCTCAGGGATGGAGAACTTTGGCAATAGAGGGAGAAAAAATTGTTTTTTTTGTCCATACAAGGAGGTTGGTTTTGTTTGTGCACTCTTGTAATTCCATATTTCTATATTTCTATGTTTCATCATCTATATGCACTTCCATATATTTTTGCACTTTTATCTGTTTTAAATTCAAGAGTTCGTTGTTTTTTGGCATTCTATCTGCTTTATATGAGATCATCATATCTCTTATATTTGCATCTTATTTGTTTATATATGTGGTTATTTCCTTTACTTAAATTTTACCTGCTTTATATTAGCTTATTTCTTTCATCCACATTTTACATATTTATTTAAATATGACCTTATTTTTGCACGTCCATCTGTTTACATATGGGCTCAGTGCTGCTTGATTATGTGCTCTCATGTTCCTAATTTTTGCATGTCATACAGGGGGCACTTACTTGGGCTTCTGATTTTTAAATCCTTTAATCTGGAAAGCACTTTGTGCTTAAGCTTTAAAAGTGCTATATAAATAAAATTATTATTGTTGTTATTATATTTGTGAGGACCAAACTGAGTTTAGACCTGAAGGTGAGGAGGACATATTTGGAAAGTGAGGACACTTTTGGCCACTCTTCGAGCCCTCAAAGGGCTGTTTGAAGGTTGGTTTTACTTCGTTTCAAAGGAACAGTTTGACGTTTTGTTCGCTTCCTTTTTTTTAGACACAGGATTTTATTAACCTTGGATGGAGCCAAACTAGCTGTTTCCCCCTGTTTTCAGTCTTTATGCTAAACTAAGCTAACCAGCTGCTAGCTCTAGCTACATATTTACTGTACAAATATAAGCGTGGTATCGATCTTCTCATCTACCTTTCAGCAAGAAAACAAAGAAACCTATTTCCCACAACGTTGAACGATTCCTTTAAGGTTAAACTTAGAAAATGTATTATATAAACGTGTGTGTGTTTGTCTGTGTATACTCTGTGTTAACCCACACACTGCAGCCTATAGCTCATGTATAGTTTAAGCAGCATGTCCGAGCCCACCTGAGCATTTTCCAAATTCAGCTGAATGAGAGGCTATACAAAATGAAACAAAAGAAGAAAAATCCATTCAGTATACAACAATGTGATAATAATGGATATGCCACAGCTGTTGAGAGAAAAATTACTCATTTGTCAGTTTGTCATTTCTTCCTGTTTTAGTAAAGACAAAAGAGCTACCTGTAGAGTGAACCTTAATGGCTACGATGACAATGATGCATTTAGCTTTATTTTGATTTACCTAAAGGGCATCGTCATGGCGATGAGGAAGGAAGTAGAAGGTTACATCGAGCTCTCAGGGGACAGGAAGAAAAAGTGTGTGTGTGTGTGTGTGTGTGTGTGTGGAGGGAAGTGTCAGTTCTCCACAACAGCAGCCCATGGGGTTAATAACAGGCCTTTTAACCTACTGTCTCTCCATCTCTGCCTATTGTTTTCATGAAAAATGTCATAACGTGACATAAATATTAACATATAAACTATGACACAGATAACAAATATATACTTAAAGTGTATTTTGTGGATAACTTTGTGTTATGCATTTCAGCTGTGTATGCTAAAGCAAGGACACACACACAAACACACACACACACACACACACACACAAACATGGGTTCCTACACCTGTAACCATGGTAGAGAAGTGTCTGTAGTAGAACTGTAGTACTGTAGCAATAACAGCTTTAAGTGAGACCTCACAAGAACATTATACCAAACTGTGATCATTTATAGAGTGCTTGAAAGACCGCAAGGCCTTGAAATTCAGATAGCAGTTGGTTCCCAACTTTTTAATTGGGATGTAAGTACAACTGAGGTATTTTATTAACTAACTTATCGTTATTTCAGCAATTACATCACAATTTTACCAAACTGAAGGGGAAGAGGAACAGAGCAACACACTAACTCCATACCTCCAAACGCAATGAATGAGGTGTCTGTTTTAATGAAACTACAATAACTGTCTGTCCTCATCTGTGGCTTTGATGCACACAGATGCTGCAACAAACAGTACAACTTATTTTATACATGACTGGTGAAATCAAATGTGATTTTATCTATAGTACAAACACGTTTAAGTGTCATGGCACAAAGAAAATTAAAGCTGTTCAATCAATCTGCTGCAAAATTAGCTCATTTACACTGTTCATGTTCTCAGAAATGCACGTCTTCATCAATCTGCTGTCTCTGGTAAACAGCACAGGCACCATAATACTGTGATGGAGGAGGGGATGATGAGGAAGATTAAGATGTCCATCTGTTGCAGAGCAGTCAGCTCAGATCAGCATGTGGAGCTACTGATTGGTATGATGCTTATGCTGAAATTATTATATAATGGGAGACACATGTCCCCTAAATGGAAAAAAAAAAAAAAGATAATTGATTAGCAAATTCAACCTTTGTATAAATACCAACACACAGTGTGATGGATGTGAATCAGCCAGGTTCATCAGCAGGGAGAGGGTGAGTAAATACTGCTGGGTCAGTGTGGTCTAATGCTGACTGACTGCATGAATAACTGAATAACAGTTATGACTGACGTAATGACTGACTGAACGAATCGATGAAAAGTGTGTTAATCTTTGGACCCATGGGGTGTATTGCATCTAAAAAAGACCTTTAGAAAAGCAATGAACAAGTCCACTTGAAGAGAAGAATACCAGCTAGAGCACTCTGACATCAAACCTCTCCTGTAGGCTTATCATGTCACTATATAAATACATTTCTTTGTGCCTGTAACACATATGATACTAACCTATGTATTTATCTGAATCCGGCAAAGGATCTATACTGTATGTGCACATGGCATGATTACTATCTGTATAGTAACTTCTTTTTTTGATACTTCACTTGATATAATTATCTTATAATTAGGATGTCCTGGCACATATTAAAGGGCGGGTTCACACCTTTTGAATCACGATTCACTCTCATGATTAACATGAACAATGAAAGAGGTTTTGCTTGCTGTAATCATTCCTCCTGGCCTGTTCATACTGGCCATTAAGAGATCCCTTTCTAAAGCGCTTTCAGTGTTTCGTTCTGTATATATAAAATATATTCCTTCTGTTCATACTGGCCCTGAAGAGATTCGATCCCAGAGCAGTTTCAGTGTAAGTGATGGAGGACGAAATCCACAGTCCTTGTTCGGTGCAAAAATACATTCCAAAGTATATCTAATGCTTCAGAAGTCAAATCAAATGGTTATCTTCCAAAGTTACAGTCTTTTTAGTACAAAGTTCCCTTTTTGTGTTGCCTTCTCTCCACTCCAGGTCATTAAAAGATTGTCCAGGGAAACACAAAGGGGGATTTTCATACTAAAAAGACTGAAACTTTGGAAGATATCCACTTCATTTGACTATCTCAGACTGTTGAAGCCTCATATTAACTTAAGCTACTTAAGGAAAGGAGCATTAAAGAAATAAAGAACGATTCATTTTTGTGTGCATTGGCGGGTGTTTGCCTTACACGATCAGTGACTACATGCAGGTCACAGATAACTTACCTTTTTATTTTACGCTACTCTATACTATACACTGACTATAAATTCAGGGAAGTAGGGTATAATATTTGAATATTCACCTACCTCTATCAGACTTTCTCTTTATTAAAGCCTCATCCATGTTTTACATAACCACTTTCATAGTCTCATCCACATTTAACCTTCTGACTAATATCTGTGATTACTGCATACTTCCTGCAGCACTGACTTCCTCAGATCTTCCAAACCATCCATCTCACTCTCTCATCCCTTAATTCGGCTCCTACGGTGCTTACCATATCCATCTCAATGTCCTTTTAAGATCCAAACTCCTCTTCTCTACCCTATTCTGCAGCTTCATCCTCCCTTTCTGACCTTCCTTCTCAATCTCTCCAAAATAAATCCCTCTTTTCATACCCACTCTTTCTGCCAAACCACCTCCTCCGATTCCCAGTCCTTTTCTGTAGAAAAGTTTCACTGAAACTAATGAAATAAAAACATCGATCATCAGTCCATGTAATTAATAAAATAATCAAGGGTAATTGGACTAGTATGAGTTACTCTGTGTATGAGTAAGGCTCTTGCAGCTCCCAAGACAAATCTGGTCTGTTTCCTTTATAACAAGACTGTTTAAAGGGAAAGAAAATGTAGGATGTCAGGTCCTTCAAAGTGTCCTGCAGGGATGCTTTGACTGCACATGCTGCTCCGTCATCTAATGGACTGACGGATGTATTGTATGGCTACATCAATGACTGTGTGACACTGGCTAAGCAGGTAGTCTATCCAAATAAAAAGCAGTAGCTTTCCAAACAAATCGGTTTTTTGGTGCAGAGAACAAAGCTACTGTCACAGAAATCAAAAAAAGATGCAGCGAGGAAAACCTTTAGGCATAGGAACAAGATCCAGTCAAAATTCAGCCATAATAATCTCAAATGGAATGAAATGTTTGACAGACTCATGATAGGGGTAATAACATAATCTCACTGGATGGTTTTTACTTCAAAGCAGCTGCCAGATGACCTGAGTAGTTTTTATCTGAGAGTAAATACTTCTATTATACTCTTTCCCCCCCTCTGAGATTGTAATTTGTGTGATCTTTCCAGGTCTGCTCCTACACTTGACAGAAATCTAAAGTGCGCTTTATGCGCTTTACAGACAGACCATGAAAAGTTCAGAATCAGACAGTATCAGCAGCAGGATGCTAGAGCCTGTGCTTTCATGCTTTAGTCCTGCTACAAACAGTACCCACACATTTTTTTCCCTGATCCAAAAAATAAGGACCTCTGAGCTCTAAATAATTACAGACTAGCGGCTCTATAACCAGACGAAGAATTTTACAAGGAGTCACTGACAGTCCAACATTTCTCACTTTTTATTTGAACATTTAGAGCCAACTGTGCTTTTGTTTTTAGGATATTTTTCTGTACAGGTACAGGTACAGGCACAAGATTTTCATTCAGAAGTTTCCGGTGTTTTCTACATTAATGACAACAAAACATTGATTTGGCTTTTAGTGTTGTCACATTATGTTTTTTAATTGCAGATTAAATTTAAAAAATATATTTTTAAGACTTCAATTTGCTGCACTCAAGATTGTCTGTGCACTGACATAAATCATAGTAAATGGTATATAGTTTCCACTTCAGGCCACAGGCTGAAGTGTCTCTACCTGTCTCAGCTCTTTGTTAAATTCTTTGAAATGCCTTTAGCATATATGGTCATCATTAGGACTACAAACCTGCTCAAACTATTGACTGTTTACAGATTCATGGTGCCCAAAACAAATGCAAGGCATGCCAGAGACTTTTCCAACAGACTAAGTGTTTTAATGTAATGAGAGCTGGCTCCTAGCAGTTGGCACGTTACACTGTAGCACTTTCCTAGGACTGGACTTACTGTCATGCTTTTAAAACTTCAATGAGGCAGGAGCAACTCTGAGTTATCTGTTGGTGTCAGAGTTTTTATTTATCAGAAGTGGTGACTTTTTTTTGGCCTTGATCTGTTATTTATTTGAGTTATATTTTGGTTTAATTGTCCTATTCGTGGGATGTTTTAGTATATTTTGTTTTATGTGCTTTTGTAAGTATTTTTAGCTCTGGCTGCAAACCCAATTTCCCTCGGGACAATAAAGCTGAAGTTGAAGCTGGGGGCTCCAGACAGCTCCAGCTTTTTAAAGACCAACAAAGGCAAGAGGAGTGAAAGAAAAGACCAGGACAACTGGGTGATGAGATCAGAGTTATCCCAGCCAACATTTACCCAACTCTCACACAGAGGGAGAGCAGTTTTCTCCTGCCTGTTATCAGCTCATCCTATTATAGTTTCCCCACATTACAGGGATAAAGCAGCGCTTAGCTGCACTTAACCTGCCTGTGTAGAGCTGAATTAGATTTAATGGACACCCTCATCTACTACTGCACGTCCAAACTGCCTTCACACCATTACAGCCAACCTCCATGATGATGCTTAAACCAAAGGAGGCACAGAATCTATTAAAGCTGAAATCCCCCCGTTTTTTTATAGCTAAGATAGCGGTGTGGCTTTATGGATGGCAATATGTCACTCTGTCTGTCGGTCGACCACTTTGGTCCAGACTGAAATATATTGGATGGATTGCCTTGAACAGACATTCATGGACCCCAAAGGATGAATCCTAATGACTTTGGTCATGACTTTGGCACCATGAGGTTGACATTTGTGGTTTCCAGTGAAATGTCTCAGCAAATGTTGGACAGATTGCCAGGAAATGTGGTCTAGACATTCATGTCAGGTGAAAATATTAACTGGTCGTTCAAAACCGAATACTGATATTCCCATCAACCTCAGCTGTACTTTGTGTTTAGTGCTAATTAGCAAATGTTAGCATGCTAACACACTAAACTGAGAAGGTGAACATTATACCTGCTAAACATCAGCATGTTAGCATTGTCACTGGTAGCATTTAGCGCAAACCAACACTGTGCCTAAATCATGGAAGTACAAAAATACATCCTTGGTCCAAGTACAGGCTCACAGTGCTGCTAGCATTACTGTAGCTACTCTACAGTTTGATTAATGTATGATTATTATACTGAATCTGTGAGGTGTAGTGTGGTTAATCACTAAACACGTGGAGTTAACTGTGTTAAAGACTGCTCTTGATAAATCAGGTTTATTGAGCAGCACCTTTTCAGTTGTCAGTGTTAACTTGATCACTTCAGTAAATAACAGAATGCGTTCCTGGTTGATCGACAAGAATGAAGTGAAACAACTTTGCAACCTTACATAATCAAAAAAATAATCATTTTAGCTGTATGTTTGAGCATGAAGACAGTTACGGTGTTCTGCAACCAGCAGCCACCATTTTGTCAGTTAATGTACTTGTAGCACAATAGTGCTGAACGCAATCAAAGAATCAAGTGCAAAACAGGCAGCACGGCCCTTTATAATGTAGCTGTGCATGTTATCTGAAGAAAACACCCCCCACAGGCTGAGATGATGAAGCCCGAGCTGGAATCTCAAACTGGACGTGCATAATTAGCATAAAGCTGTACTTAAAGGTCAACTAATTTACAGGCTTGTGTACTGCTAATTATGACATTAAAATATGTAAGGTAATCAGATTCGCATAGTGATTAGAAGACCATCGCTCACCCAGCAGGCATGGGTCAAGCACCCATGTCAGTAAATGTCCCCGCTTGAAGTGCCCTTGAGCAACACACTGAATCTCAATCCAGCTCCAGGGCCACTGACATGTTTCTGACCTTGTGCTCTGGAGGGATGCCAAGGGAAATAAAATAAATAAAAAAGGATGACAAGATGATAATTGCTGATATAGGGCCCCCTCTTCTGGTAATCATGTTGTAATGCAGTAGTTCTCTCACAAATTCTGTTTATCAAATAGATGCTTTAGGTTTTTCATCACCCACTAATGCAGAAATCTGATCAGCATAACAGATTTTTTTTTCATTAAGATAAAAAAAACAACTAAACTTGTGATTTTGTTGAGACTTTGATGCAGAGATGAGATGAGATACAAAGATAAGATTATGTTTGAAGTCACTCTTACACTATCAGTGCTGGAAGGACAGATTTAACTTGGTAGGTCACTGCCGTCATGCACTCACTGAAAACAGGGACATAAAGCGAGAATTTACTGTATAGTCCTCAGAATTTTATTGATAAAAGAATTGAGTCAATTCCTCTGCTTACTTTTGGCAGGGACATTAATTTTTGAAATCGGTACTGGATCTCAAGGACACCTGATAGAGGAGAGACATTTGAAACAGGCACTGCTGGATAAATGTGGCTATCTGTGCAGCCTATAAGACGTCATCCATCCTGTCACTGTGTGTTGTTGCCTCCATGTTTCCTTATCAATTAAGAATGTTAATCACACCAGTGCACTACTTATTCAAAACTAATTAAGAGAAAAGCTGCAACAAAATTATCAGCATTAATGGCCTTTTAATAACAACAATAAAAACAGTCCATGAACCATTGAAGTTTTTAGCCAAAGCAAGCATGTACAGTAGTAGGCCAGTAAAAGTACAATACAATCTGTAAATACATATAAGTAAATATAACAAAACAAATCCAGGTTTGACAGAAGATTTAGTCAAAATAGCTGAGGTCCACTTGTTTTCTGTTAAAAGGGCCACTCTGTAACCACGACTTTCTGCACCTGTGTTAATGCATCCATGTGAAGCAGTAGGCCTTGACAATAGAAAGTTATCATGGAGAAACTGCTTGGCTAAAATCAAAAACGGTGGTCCTCACGTCAGCAGCTAGCTGTACAGCTTAACATGAAATTTACTAACCAGCAAATGCTGTTTTCAACTCAAATTGGACTTAAATGTAATGTATTATCAAACAATGGCTTTCAGCTGAAAAGGCTGGAAAATGCTTGTGCAAAACCTACCGTAAGGATGTGATCACAGCAAATCAAAAAGCAGGAAATAATGCGTCGGCAAAACTGTAATTTTAGTAAGAAATTATTTGAAGCAGCCTCCGCAACAACTGGAATATTTAAAAACAAAAACTACCTTGAAAAATGATGTCCCTGTTTCAAGCCACAGCCAAAATGTGCCATTAGCATGTACACTGCTACGTCTCCACCCTGCGAGGCAACCAGGAAGGAATACGTGATCAGTACATTCAATTGATATTCTAGACTCTTCAATGGATAGGCCTCTAACCGTGCAAATATCTGTAGTCCAAGAGAACAAAACTAACTTAAACCTTCAAGTTTAAAGTGAACGTTTGGTCCACTGAATCGCACATCCTAGCTTTATAAACATAATAAAACACAGGAGGTAAGGCCACTCCATTTGGGATGGAAGGTCCGTCCCATTGGTCCAGGCTGGTCCAACGCCTGTGTCCTCAGTCAGAGCTCCCGTGTGTCCTTAAAGGCGGCTGTTTGGCCACGTGGTTGAAAGCCACTGGGGATGGTAAATGTAGAACGCAAAAACAACCTGATGGGTACGGGTCCAGCATTTTTGTGGGGTCAGTAGGGGGCCACGTCAGTAGTTACAGACTGCTACAGACTGTTATTGAACTCCAAAAGTCACCAAAAGTCCAAGTGACCAGCCACTCTGCTGTCAGTAAAACAGGCCGACTGGCTCCCTGGAGTACAGATGGCCAGGTTGTGTTAGCTTATGTAACAGGCTGTCGGTGAAACAGGCCGTCTGACAGACTTGGACAGACCGTCTCATGTAACCAGGCAAACAGTCCGTGTGTGAGGGTCGACCATTATTCAGTCGTTCAGTCGTTGAGGTGACAATCACACAGCTCCTTGTAGATTCTCTTGCGGATGCGAGGCATGTCCTCCTGACTGAACAGCAGAGGGTGCTTCACAGAGAGACATCTGCAGTACTGACAGACCGAGACAAGAAAGACAGGCAGTGAGGGAAAATGATCCACGACCACAGCTAGGCTGCCATATTAAATGCATACAGTGACAAGCTTCTCTCCAGTGGCTTTCACCCCCTTGGAGACAAGCATGGATCAAATTTGTGGAGAAACCTGGGGCGGGAAAGACATTTGAGAGGCAGCTCTACTTTATTTCTGTTTTGGCCAGGAAAATGACAGATATAGCAAAAAGTGGGGGCAAACAGGAGACAGGAGATGAGGGACAGATATAAAAGAAATGGGTGACGAACAAAAGACAGGAGGACAGCTGTAAAGATGGGAAAGAATGATGTCTCACCTCGAGGACAAAAACTCCACAGTCACTGTCGTTTTTCTGCTGAGGAATACCCTGAGGAGTCAACAAGTCACAGTCAAGCAGGGAGTCCGATGAAAGATGTTTATGATTATATGCTCGACTTTGATGTATTGTTCAGGGTTCATATACTGATCAAAAGTAACTTCTGAGTCAAGCAACAGCAATAAGTACTACAAAAAATGTGTTTGTTCACTCATTTGCACTAATAAACAACATTTTCAGTGTTCTGAAAATATGTTAGAACTATTTTGGCACCTTTAACAGGATTTTTTAGTGATTGTAATTTACACTGTATTGCTGATTCTTCTGTTTATCATAATCAACTTGGCAATAAGAAGGAGGCTTCCACTTTTTGCATTTGACTAACATCCACTGTGCCAGGTAACATCAATGTTTTCAGGCCACAAGGTGAACACAGCATGAGCATTAGTCCGGGTTCAGGGTTACCTTGATGATGGTAATCTTCCACCCTTTCTGGAAAGCTGTCTGTTTCTTCTCTCTGGCTTCAGACAGAAGGTACTTCATAATGTTCTGATAGGGAAGCACACATGCGCGCACACACACACACACACACACAGACAGAGGACACAGTTATGCAACAATGAAAATGGTGCAAAGGACTAGCATTGTCCCAGCAGCAAAAATGTCAGCATGTCAGCATTGGAATAGTTTTAAGAAAGAACGTACATATTCTGAACGAGAAAGTGGAGGGTAAGGACGGCTGAAACAGATTCAGTCTAGTTGAGCAGACGGTGAGAATATGAGCAACATTTAAAACAGGAACACGTATGGTTTGGTGTCAAACAGTCCGCCATATCTTGAACTGCACGCCAACCTACCTACACTGACTCGAGGACTGAAAAATCAAACACAATGGGAGCTTAAAGCCACTGTGCACCATTTTCTACAAATCTGTTTGGGTCAAATACAGTAACACACTGCTTGATGGCTTCTACTTGTTAGGGGATCAGGTTGTAGGGGCTGCAATCCAATCAACTGATTGTCTAACAGACAGTTTCATGCTTTCCTTTCACTTTCCCTTATATATTTTCCGTTTATAAATAATAACCTGCTTAATTTTGTACATATTCTGATTATTCTGATGGACTGGAACTCAAACTTAAGACTTTGCTGCTCGCAGTTTTAGCTTTCTAGTTGTGGGAAATTTTAGCACAGTAATGGTATAAACGTTAATCTACTAATTTACCATCAGAGTATGTTCTGGTTCATTACAGCCTTAGAGATTTCTAGAGAAACCACTGGCACATTCCAACTATCTGCTGTTACTGACATCAAACTGAGAAAATAACTGTTCATCTCACACCAGGAGTCTCTCGGCAGGAATTGATGGTCCAATTATTTATCAGAGCAGAAAAGCTGGATTAGTCTAGATCGTCTCATCAGCGCTTGTTTGTTCTGCAGAAATTCAAAATAATCTAAAACCTGTGACGAACAATCAATGACCTACAACCCAAAGACATCGACATGCACATAGGCACTCACATCTGTGGTGTGTCTGAAGACAATGCCTTGGCTGTCATAGTAACTGATGGTTTTGGTTGCCATGGTGACCGTGATGAGAGACCAGTGGATTTCTAAATGAATGGGAATTAGCAACAGCCACTTGGAGAACAGGTCAACCTGAAAATCCCACAAATTAACATGCACACAAATTAGATATCCAAGATACAAAATGTTGCAGGTGTCTACTACAAGTTATCCACAATAACCCATACTCAATTGGGGTGTACAGAATACAAGACAGATTATCAGGAAATAATTGTTTTATGTGTAACAAAGATCTTCCAAATGTCACAAACTACAGGACAAACAGGTTTATCAGCATTTCTGTTTGAAACTAGATAACCTTTTCAGGAATTACAGAATGTACCTCACATGGCATTACTTTTACTTTATGTAGTTATAAAACTGAATTCACAACAAAAGAAAGAAAAAAAACAAAAAACAGGTTGACAGTGAAACCGAGCTTCCCCATGATGCTAAGCCCCCATGATGCTGAGAGGCAGATTGAGTGTAATTGTGACATTAAGGTTCAGCTATATTCAGCGAGACTGTCAAAACCACTGAAAAATGGCAAAACTCCAAACTGTTCCTTCTTCCTCCTTACTTTTTTAGTCCACCTCTTCACACCGTCATAACCCTTGGCAACCAGCTGCTTGTGGAAAAAACTGTTGAAAAAATGAACCTGAGAGAGAGAAATAATAAAACACATTACACAGTGAACATTTCTTTCTTTATCTGTTAAATAAAAAAAGAATCTAAGAATCTAAATATTATTATTATTAAGACTCTCCAAACAATGTAATACAATTTCTTGACTCCGACAGTACGTCCTTTTATATTTTATAAATCCCATTCTACATCCTTTAGGACGACATGAAACATTTGCATTTTAAGGCTACACACACACTCATTTACCTTGTGTTGTGTTGCCTCCATGATGAGTTCTCCATACATGTTGATAATCTGAACAGACAAAAGAGAGACGTCTCAATATAAGCATGTCCAACATCACACGTGATATTTCTTTTCCTTGTTGCTGGATTCAACTTTTATAGCGACTTACTTGTTAGAAGGCTGGACAAAGTAACAAGAAGTGTGATGGGGATGGTGGCAAGAATGATTTTCTATAGCTGTATAACCCTTCATCCTTCTTTACCTGGTCATTAAGCCAGTTCTGCTCCTCCAGCGTGCCAAGGTCCTCCAGGCTCAGGGTGTGTTTGTTATACGTCACCATGAAGCCCGCAATAGGAGCAGAGGCCAGCCCCGCCCTATACCGAGTCATCTCCCCTTTGATGTCCAGTCCCCTAAAACAAAACACATCAAGAGGAGAAATGCAGTAGAAATCTTATACAACACGTCTGAAGCGTTTATCATATCTTCAAGGACACTTAAAAGAACATGCCAGCTTCAGATAAGGACAGAGATGCCTCAAGGTCAGAAATTAAAAACACGCCAAAAAAAGGAAGGATAAAAGTCTTTTACAGAAATGAAACTGCTAGAGTGTGACGCCTCTGCTTCCAAACAGATCCTCCTGAATACTGCTGCAACATTAGAATAATCTGAAAACTTGCCTTTATTTGATGTATGATATAACCTGTCATCAAGTAACAATCCATGTGTCTACTTTCTATTGATTAACCTATACTTAGATAATATTTAAATTAATAAATTTATATTTGTAAATGATGCATTTTATGGTTCATTGGCCACTATTCTGGTCAATTTAAGTACTTGCTGCTGTTTGCATATTTCACCTGTATCACAGGGTTAATGCAAAAGGCTGCGGCTTAGTGCTGAAACACACAGAAAAACCTTAAAGCAGAGTACTGTATTCGGATGAGTTCATAGACCAGGTGTGTGTGAACACCCTGAGATACAGTAAGTGAGTCAACAGCCGGGCAGCTGGTACTCTGTTATCACGGTTATTCTGGCTGTGTGATACCCAAGTCTTTCCCATAACTGGCAAATTCCAGATTAATACTCAAACAGGTGGATTCAGGCAGATTGTGTGTGCGTGTGTGTGCATGCTGACCTGCTGCTGAGGTCAGAGTTGCCTTTCTTCTTCAGGTATTCCAGGACATCAGTCTCACTGAGAGGAATGAAACCCCCGTACTTCAAGTAGAAGCTCTCCAGAAACTCTGACAGAGAGGAAGCCGATATCACTTCTTAGCAAAATAACAGAAACAAGTTGTTTGGAAGATGATCGGTTGTGTTTTCTCTGACGTTAAACTTCAAATTCACAATGCTGCTTCTGATCCCATGGCTGACAATCATAGTACAGTAATTTTATCACATTCAGGCCTGTGTGCTAATAAATTCAAGCATCGTCACATTATTGTGGATTTGAGTAATATACACACTGCTGATATTTGCACATCTTTTACCACTTGTCACTGAAATAGTTTTCTTGTTTGTGTCAAAGAAGTCCTGTTTATTCACTTCACCTGCAAATATTAGTCATGCTAACAAGATGCTGTCCCAGAACAAAAACACAAAACTTTATTTTAAGAGGACAGAACTATGTGTGTGTCTCTTGGAACTCTATTGAGAAAAAAATAAAAAATAAATCCCTATTTCTGATTCCCGACCGATTTGTTCTTACCCATGTGAAAATCCTGGTGAGTCAGGGTTTGACCTTAAATTAGATATCTGTCCTGAAAGCTAAAATATCTGCTGACTTTCTGAACTATTTTTTGTATTATGCTAGATGAAACTGGACCTGATTAAACAGATGTTTTGAAAACATGAGGAAAATACTACTATTACCAATTAAGCATTTTCCCTACATTAATTGTGTTTTAGTCACCATTTCCCGACCAAGAAGTTACAAAACATGAAAAGAATTTGTGCTGACTACACATGAATTTAGGTCTTACCCAGGAAATTCACTGAATGTAAGAAAATATCTACTAAAAGTTCTTAATTATGCATACACACAAGATCAAGTCTGTGTGTATAGACGTATAAATGTTTTATGAATGGCATATGACAGAAAAGGTGCAAGATATCCTCAGCTCTTTCAGTTTGTGTGTAAAAAGATCAATGATTTAAAATGCTTCATTCTAACAAACTCAGATGCTGATGACTATATTCACGAAGGGGAACACACTGTTATTGTGTGCTCAAAAACACATCTTACCGTGGACCATATCAGTAAGCCGCTCCAGGCTTTCTTCATCCTGCATCTTTCCATCCATCTCTCGGCCATCTTTACCCGACACTTCTTCCATTTCCTTCTTCTCCCAGGTTCCAGGCTGACAGTACAGCCTGTGGTCTCTTAATGCCCAATGGTGCTGCATGCTGGATACTGTAATAGGGCCCTGGGATGGAGGAGCAACCGCAGCTGGAAGAGAAGTTTCCACCTCCATAAGTGTGGAGCAGTGGTTGTCATTTGTTGGTGCGGTGACGTTTCCGTTGGACAGAGTTACTGGTGCAGACACTGAGTCTGTTCTGTCAGGAGTTTGGTCCACCTGCATCTCAGAGTCGAGGTCCTGAGGAGACACCGACCTTAAAACAGGAACTGACTGCCGTGAGACAGACAGTAGTCCATTTTCCATCCCACTCATGATCATGGTGTCCTCCTTCGCCTCATCTTCAGGCTCAGTGTCAGATAGATTTACAGTGTCTCCATTTCCAAATGGAGATTTAACTGAGCTGGTGTCAGTCTGCTCTCCATGGTCCATCCCTGCATCTTTGTTTTGCCCCTGCCTCTGCACAAACGCTAATCGAGGTAGGGTATGCGTTTTAGAACTGATGACAACACCACCTAAATCTCCCCTCTTTATTCCACCTTCTGCTTCCATTATTGATGCAGACGTAGCTCCCACCATTCCCCTCCCTCTACCTCTAACTACTGGTGCTCCCCTGCCTGCCATTCCCGACAATCTCATCTCCACATCCTTGCTATCACCACCTCCTTTGCCAGGAACCCCTGACCCCTGTATCAACATGTCCTCCTTTTTCTGCACATCCCCTTTCTCTGGAGCAGCATAGTTCCTTACTGGTCCATCCTGCAGGGAGACTGTGACAGGGAAGGCAACAGGGGTTTGTGACTGAGTATCAGCCACTACTACAGTCGTCTGCACCTTCTCATATGTGTCATCTTCATCCGCTGCTTTCTCCACCTCCTCCTTGGTCAAATCAAAACTCTTGATATGCGTCAGCTGGCCACCCACTTTCCTTTTTGGGGTGTCCCAGAGGTCACTACCGACCCCCCTCCCTCTCCCTTTCCCTCTCCCCCTCCCTCTGCCCGAGGTTCTGACATTGTGTCCTGTACCATTGGGGCCACAGCAGTCACAGGCCTTAGGAGTCCTCTTCCTGCCTGATGTGCGACCATTGACTGGGCCCTGAGCAGGTGTGGGTGTCTGTGTGAAGGTCCAGGCCGATGCTGGGCTCGACTTAGTAGCAAGCGCATTTGCTGGGGTTACAACAGGTGGCTCGGCATCAGCAGGAGTTGGAGTAGAGGGATGGGTCAAGTTTGAGTTGGAGGTAAGGTCTGCGTTGAGGAGTTTGGCAGGGGTCTGGGTTAGGTCCTGATCTGTAGTATCTCCAGGAGGGGGCACTAGAGGAGCTGCTTGCAGAGGAGGTGCTGGAGCAGGAACAGTTAAATGAGGTGATTCTGATGGCGGTGTTTTCATTGGGGATGCAGAGCCGCTGTGAACCATGACGTCCTCCTTTGGCTCTTCAACCCCATCCCCAACACCCCCTGTCTGCACTCCTGTCCTCTCCTCCTCCTTTGGTCCTCTGAATTTCAGGTGCTGCGGTTTGTTCTTCCCTTGGTTTTTGTCCTGACACTCCCCTCCAGGATCTGCACCTCTATTCTTCTGTAATGATCTTTTGCTGTGTGGAAAAGAAGTCGTTCTCAGGTCTTTCCCACCATAGAGGTTATTGACTCGACAGCAGCCTAAAACATGGCAGGTACTGAGTGTTGCTCAGTGATGGAGGAGTAACACCACCATGGTCACCTAATTAGAGCAAGTGGGAAGTGGTTAGGAGAGGAAGGAAGAAACGGGGAACAGAGAACAAGAGCCAATTTAAGAAATGTTAGCAAGCTCCTCTCACTTAGCTCTATAATTAAATCTTTACAGTTTAAAGGTGTGACTCAAGCCTCACCCCGGGATTCACAAACACGTCCACGTCAACAATGTTAAAAAGAAAAAACCCACAACAGACCAGGTGGGTTCGTCTTAAACTCAAGGCGCGAAACTGACATTTCGCGCCACTAATCCTCTCTCTCGTTTTCTTTTTTTCCACACGGAGACGCTTTCAGAAACCAAACTCGCGGTCAGCAACACAGCGGCGACCCTCGCCGACTCACCTGTCTGCCGACTCACCTGTCGTTGGCAGCTTTGCTCGTGTCCGACAGAAATCCCGCAGTCACTTAAGTTATGAAGTTAAAGTGAAACTGCGGACACCGTCTAAGAATATAACGTGCCACCAGATCATTTAACTAAGCCAAACGTCACATTTCACAAAGTTTTGCACAAGTCGGTCCCCCCCCCCTCCTCCCCCGGAGCTGGCTAAGCTAGCTAGCTTAGCCAGCTCCGGGGCCAAAACACAAAGCAGCGACTTCACACATTTCCTCCATTTTCAGCAGGAAGTTTGAGGCGTTTAAAGACGAAAAGCGGAGGAGCTGCGAGCCGCTATTTGAAGGGACGTGCAGCATTGAGCCACAACCATGACGGAAAGTGAAAATAAACACCGTTATACGCTACCGTGTCTATGAATTAACAGAGTTTCGTCCAACCACGATCCGAAGAAACAACAAGCCGAGCCGCCGTCGCTCGCTGACTGCGTCACCACGTCGGGCTCGGTTACGTCCGGATTCTTTGGCTGAATTAACCTTCACTTTGAATTTCACCTGTCCGCTTTACGTCGCGGTGCCTTCTCTAAAATGTGGATGTAACAAGAGACCGCGAGAAAATCTACAGCAGCGTACCTCCTGCTTTAACTTTACGATGCTCTGTTTGCTGTTGTTGCCATGTAAATGAAGGTAAACAGTGGATAAGGAGAAGGAGAGCAGTGGCAATTCTAGTTTAAAATATAATCTAAATATAATGCAAGATACACAAACTGGTTTTACGACATTATTTATTATCCCAGTTATCATTTCCAACCACCAGATCACTGACACGACACACACTGTATCCTGATAATCTTTAATTACAAAAACATAAGACAGGAAAACAATAAATAAAACTAACAGTCGAAAAGTAGAGGAATTAAGTACACAATTATCAACAGTAAAATGTAAAATGGTTACATAGAGAGAATATTAACATTATAATTACTGGTTGCTTGACACCAGTAGTTTCCAACTTTTTCAAAAGTAATGCCATGACTTTTGTAAGACAAAGGAATCTACCATCTATATTAACTGTGTAAAAACAAAAGTCACATGTCATTGTTTAGTGAAATGGATGTACCATAATGAAAATGAATGCTGCACAAAATGTATCAAACAAGCAACTTCAGACAGATTTGAGTTAAAAAAAAACAAAAAAACAATTAGCTTTTTTTAAACATATGAACAAAATATCAAAATATATTTGAGCTTACTTCAAGGCTTCAGCACACCAACTCAGACCCCAAAGATAATGCAGCAGATAATGCACTGAAATACATGCCACACAGTCTGTTGCTATACATTTGTATTTGTACACAAGGTCAGTGCTATATTATTCTCTACTTGCATGATCAGAAACAACAGGCATAATAATAAGTCTCTTTACAAGTGTCATTTGGCTCCAGTCATGTCAGGTGATTAGAAATGACCTTATTAGTCCCATCTAAACACCAAACACAGATGCAGCCGTACAAGGAGTCTCACTTTTCACATACATGTCTTGCAATGCTGCTGCAGAACTGTGGCAAAAAAAAAACAGAGAAAAAATATGTTTTAAGGATACACGGTTCACTGCCAAGACCAACTGCAAGTACTTAGTGCTTTTTAAACTGACACCAAGTACAGTTATTTATTTTGTTGTTTTTTTTTTACAATTTTTACAAAACAATATTGACTTAGGCCATAACCTTTGGATCAGCTGACAGATTAATGATTGATTAGATAAATGATAAATGATTTTTTTTCCATTAGCGCGAGCTCACAACCTTCCTGATGTTTTAAAAGTGATTAAAGTGAAAGAGGAAAAGACACACAGGAACTTTCTTTATTTTACAGCTTTGGTCATGCGTTCTGCACTTGAACTGTAATGAAACCATGTTGCACTGTGGAAGAGAGTGGATGCAGCAGACGGTGACAGCCGTGGGGTTTGGGCCTGGAAGAGATGATTGGTGGAATTAAGTATTATCCTTTCACAGAAACACATTCTCAAAACATGAAGGAAAATGTAGGCCTATGCTATTTTATCATGTAAATGGATAAAAATGTGACTATTAGTTTTTAATATAGCTACACAAAAATGCAGTGTGTTACTGAGAACGCACTATTACCCATCAAAGTGTGGCATTGATAGCTGGAGTATGTATGGTCTTTGAGACTGCGGCGCCGTTGGTGCCCCCTGCTGTTAGCACCTGGAGCTGCAGCTGGTAAACACTGTCCGCCTGAAGACCATGAACTGACACTGACCGCTGAGACTGTGGAGGGTGAGGCAGGGTAAGTTCACAGACAACAGACATACACTATTCTTCCTACACAAATTGCTTAATTGAGTAAGAGCAGAAATAACCTGATGAAATGTTAAAGGACAAGGCTGGTGATATCATATATTTTTTCTTATTGTCAACAAAAGCAACCATGTGTTAGTTTGTCTCTTATACTATCTGGCTTCCCAAGACTAGTCTATGGCAACGCAAGTCTTAAAAAATGCGTGACAATTGCTCACTTTTATTTTCAAAATAGGCTAAATAATCTTCTAAAACACAGCTGGAGCAACTGTAGTTTTAAGCAAATGTTACTCAAACAGAAGGAAACTGTGTATAGGTAAATTCTGTCATGATGTTTCTTTTTTAGCTACTTTTACGCAGCTTTTATGGATTAACCTGAATGTTGACACTGCCTCTTTAAAGCATAAATTAAAAGGAAAGAAAAGGGAACTTGATATAAAAATACTTATTGACTCATCATCCCTACTGAAAAGGCATACACGCCCCCAGACAGACATATCCCTCTCATATTTCGTAGGCATTTTCCTCCTGCAGCTAGCACAATACAATGCTGTCACTGTAGACGTCTCTTTGCGTCTCACCGGTGCAATTGTCTGCGTCTGGGAGATAAGTGTGTCTTCCTGCCCTTCCGTTGCCGTGGTAACCCCTGATTGCAGAGTCCAGGTGAACTGGAACCCCTCCACGGCCGCTGGGTCCAGTGCATGCTGGGACATCCTCCAGCGAAGCGTCGTGAGCAGGGTGCCATTGACTTGCTGAAAGTCTGCAGTCAGTCGTTCTGGACGCAGTACCACCTTTCTGCCTGACAGGAGGCGCTCTGACACAAACAAAGGCCACAAAACATTTCTTCACTTACAACAGAACACTCTTTGAAATTATTTCTCAGTAGGATTAATATGACAACGTTTTTATGCTAAATTGTTCTCAACAATTAATCAGAGTCTGATCAGTTTGATTATAACGGCAATTATTTGGAGTGCATTTAATTAGCTAACTGTGAGCATATTAAAAAAAAGGTTGTTTGGCAAGACTACTGGAATTTTGTGATAATATATAGTGTATCAGTGTATATCATTATACAAATGTGTATTCAGGGGGCTTAATGTTCCCAAAAGAAGACAAGAGAACAACTTTCCAGAGCTATTTTTTAAAATAAGTATTTAGGGGTTACAGGATTAATGAAGATCAATGGAACAATGCAATTACGTACTTGTGTGTGTGTGTGTGTGTAGGTGTGCGTATGTCTTTAGTTACTCCTACCCTCAGTGTTGCAGGGCAAAGCTTTGCCTCCTCTGACCGTGATGGAGGAGCAAGTCGGGGTCGTAACCCAGGCAACAGCCTCTGATGCCGGGTCAGCCTTCATTGCCACGGCGACCCGGTACTTACAGGCGAACAGCAGGCCCGTTATGGTGTGATGGGTGCCCTGGAGAGAGAGAATTAAGTCAAGTTAACGATAAAAAAAGAGTGCTTAAAGACACATTATAGTGTAAACTGTACACAGCTGGTTGTTTCAACTGACGTATTACAAGGTTCCTTAAAATATACGTATTACCTCTATTTTTGTTAGGAAACCTGTCTCATATGAGCAGCTTGTTAGCTCCATGTTAAAATAAACACCACAGTTTGAAGCGGCACTTGGCAGCTTTGCAGGTTGGCAGCTTCGAATGGCGAGAAATGGCACAACCGTTTAAAAAAGCCTGAACTTCAATGGACAGAAATCATTCTCTGTGACCTCAGCAAATTGCACACAGCACTTTGATATTTATCAACCTACTGGGTCAGGGACAACAGTGGGTAAAGATCTACACTTAATACCAGTTTATATTTACTCTATTGTAGCTTCACTTCATATAATAGCTGCATTTTTAAGAAGAATATGTTTTAAATGTGAATTTAAAGTAGACTTTGTTTTGCCTATTTAATTTTGGTGACATATTTAATGGTTAGAAGTTATTGCTGAGATGATCCTGCAACTCCCTTTCCCAAAGATCTTTTTCAGTCAAACTATTCTATATAGGATATTTCAGCCAGGGATTTGACAGAGTTATAGCAAAAGTGATGTTAGGCAGAGACAGAGCGAGATGATGGCAGAGAGACAAAGTTACACACAGACAGAGGATGAGAGCATTCCAGACTGATCTGAGTTACGGTGATGAAATCTGATCTATGATACTCACATACACACAAAAAGACACAACAACAATGCTCGCACAGAAACAAGACATGTATATATAATTTAATGAACACAAAGAGACATAAAACCCAGCCAGGGAAGTTATACCTGCACAGTTGTTGTTCTCTCTGTCCTTGTAACATTAGTACTGCAGGTATGTGGACGCCACCGCAAAATGTATGGACCGGGGTGTCTCTGCCCGCCTGTAAAGCAAAAAAATCAAAAGAGAGACAGACACACACTTCATAAGTGGACATGTGTTTGTGTTTATCTGTGTCATCATAAATTATACTGTTTGAAACCTAAGAAAAATATGTCATGATACGCACTGATAAACATTACTACATTTCTCTGTTTTGCACTCTCTTCTTTTTTCACTTGCATGTTTTATCTTGTTAGTAGATCACGAACGTTATCTGCAGCTGGTGAACCTCTTACAGTATCTTCTCTCAGATGAGAAACTAAGGGAAGGTGTCATTTACTTTCTTTCTGTCCACGTGTCTCACTGTCCATGTCTCTTCTTACCTGCTTACGTCAAGTCGAGCCAAGTTTCTTTATATAGCCCAGTTTGATAATAATGATAATGTCACTGTGTGCTTTACAGGCACCACAACTCAGCCCAAACTCTAATAAAACAAGCAAAAACTCCACAAAAAACATGTTTTATTTATCTACTTAATGTGCATTAAGTAAAAGTATATACATCTCCACCATGCAGTTTAAACTTGGATTATTCTGTGTGTGCTATCAAAGGTTGTGGAGCTTAGAGAGTAACTCATCACAAAACCAAAATCTGTTTCAAAACTGACATCTTCTAGTAAAAAGTCTGCCGTTTCTTTATTCTTTATTGATGATCGATAATCATATCTTACATTACATTACATTTATTTAGCTGACGCTTTTATCCAAAGCGACTTATAATATGTGCATTCAACCATATTAAAATCAACTCACCATGGTGAGACCACTTCCAGAACACCTTGACCTGCAGCTGGTTGTCATGGTAATGAGGGGCAGCGACCTCCAGGCGCAGGTTGCCAGGGGTGATAGGGTTAAGGGGGGATTCAAGGTGAGGAAGAGAGGAGGAGAGGGGGAGGTCAGAGGAAGAAGGAGAGGAGGATGAGAGGGAAGGAGAGGAGGGAAGAGACGAGGAAGATGAGGAAGAGGGGAGCTCATTGGAGAAGTCTTCGCCTTTGGTGGAGGAAATGAGAATAAATGTTACAATTTCAAAGTTTGGCTGATTTGAAGGTCTTTCTTTGGAATGAAAACAAAGCTCCAAAACACCAAGCAATAAATAACGAGCCTTGTTTCTTGCACATTTTCACAACAAAATGAAAACTTAAAACATTGGATGCAGGAAAGATATTCATTGCGTTTTTATGTGTGTCTTAAAGAAGCAGTTTCTTAACCACTCTACAACTATCTTGTACTCCAGTAAGCATTATTTATACATTAGCTTTTCTGAATACAACTGGAAACATGACAAAAACCCTTTATATGAATGACTGGATGTATGAAACCTGTTATATAGCACATGGAATTTATAAATGCATTATATTATGCCAGGAATATCCTAAACTGGTGGCGAGAGTGCAGCTGGTAGCTAGCTTTCCCATTAATTCATTCACTCAGCAGCAGTAATTGGCTTTATCTGGCCTAACTGACCCTCATTAGCATTGAGAGAAACCAGGCCAATACACGGACTGTGTCAAATATTAATACTGCTAAATTATAAACGGCAATATGTTCCATATAAAATTGTTGGTATGTGGTTTGATAATTGAGCTGCAGCTGGCTATAATCCTCTGCTGGGCTGACCGACAGGTCACCTATAAATACCTCTGTTGCCTGGACGACCATTAACATCGCCACTTTCCACTGTATGTGTGTGTTTAAACAGTGCAGCTGTAGGGATACAAAATATGCTGACAGTCAGCAAATGCAGCAGCTCTGAACTAACTGCTTACTAACTACAGTCACTGACACAATAATGTATAGCTCTGTTAACAAATGGGTACTGTGTTACATACAGTATTTACTACAGTAATGGCACGACAAGTTAATGAAATGTTCAAAAATATGTACTTGAGTGAGTCTCTATTTAGGGTAGGGTTGCTAGGGGAGTCCTTAGGTGGCTGTATTGCTAAATCACAGCAACACAAACAGTACAGCTACAGTTTAAACTACTTGCGCAATAAACCTCGGCCTACTGAGCAACTCTTGGCTTCATTTATAGCCCCTTACTTTTTAGTCCTACAAGACAAAACCTACTGGAGTTTTGGTGCCTTCCTAAAAGTTATATATTTCTAAGGGACTTTACACTTGGCTGTATTTTTGCATCTATCTAAAGACATGATGCTTATCCAAACTGTTGAGAGAGGCAATGGTGAAACACTGGATTCATGGTATGTAACATTAAGCTGCAAATTTTTCGCCAAAAATAATTACTCCTTAAGGTGAACTGCAGCTGTTGTGAGAAAGTGGAGCAAACTGCAGCCATACATACTCAGACACTTGTCACCATGTATGAAACTCACTGTAAAGCGTGTTAATAACAGAAAAATAATTACTACCCTAAAGTCCTTTAATGCATTTAAATTATATACTTGATACAATGGTCAACTGTGTTACTGTTAAACATACAAAGTATACCATGATATACAGTACATTTTAAGTTATACCACCCAGCCCTGTGAGGAAGATGCCTTGTTTGTTTACCTGTATGAGTTATTGTGGTGAAGACAGTTTGGGCTCTGGGACTTTTTAGCCTCTTCTGACCCCAGTAGGCCACCGTCTGGACAGACAGGAAGTAGGATGTAGCAGGCAGCAGACCCTGGAGCCACAGCTCACACTGCGCCTATAACACATTAAAGAATGGGATCGGGGAAAGAGACGTTTTTTTAGTCTTTTGGAACGGTGGTTCTTGTCCACTTCTCAGTATGTCCTAATTCACTTTCACTTCACTACAATTTGACCGGGATCTCATTGAAATTGTACCAAATGAAAACCAAATATCTATCTAACTATAATCACCACTGCAGCCCGCACAGTTACTGCCACCATCTTCATCATCCTTACTGTCATCATCATCATCCTGAGTGTTGTGTGTGTGCCTCTGCTTTGTGACTGACAGTCCAGAACCTGTTCTGCATTAGCCCGCTGTTTGACTGACAGCTCATTAACAGGCTCTTAGTCAATCAGGTCTGTCTGTCTGTGTGGGTTTGAGCTAGTCACAACAAAGAGATGCTTGGATGATAACAAGTCTGTCTGTGTGTGTGTGTGTGTGTGTGTGTGTGTGTGTGTGTGTGTAGTTCTGTATGTGCGTACACTTAAGACAGAATGAGACAAAAGCAAGTTAAAAGCAGTTTTTTGGTGACCTGCAGACAAAATGGGGTTGAAGTATTTCCATTACGCTCAAGATAGACAAAACATATGGCCTGTACAGCTGTACGTGTGTGTGTGTGTGTGTGTGTGTGTGTGTGTGTATTTGTGAAACAGAGACAGCGAGAGAAGCCTGGATTTCTATTTTGGAGCATAATGTCAGTGGACATTATATGTAAGAAGCTGATGTATATTTAAAAGCACTGATTCAGCAGAGGGTTTTCCATGTTTGAATAGTTCCTCCAATTTCCTCTTTTACTTCAGGTTTAATGCTATATCCCTTTGGTCCTGCATACATTCCTGATTGACAGGATATATGTTTTATACACATCTAGGGAATGTATAATCGTGCTTATAGAGAGCAATAAAATATAAATGCTTTGCATGATATGAAAACTATTTTACACAGCGTGGAAATGTTATTCTGGTTCCTCCATACCTGTTGTGATGCTGCTGTCTCTGTGTGTGTCTAGATGCAGCTGCAAGTACGAAACACTAGTTAGGGGGCCTCATTTAAATTCCAGGCCTCCCAACCAAGCAGAACAGAGGACCAGACTACAGATAAATGGCTCCACCAGGCTCAGTCTGGGATCGCCATCACTACTTAGGATAGCTAGGTCCAGATGAGTGCATTTGCATTAAAACCTCGAAACTCTGATGTTTATGTTTTTAATTATTTTGTCGCTTTTCTTGAAGTGAACGCTCACATTAGAGTTGAACTAAAGCTGAAGGATCCTGTGCAAAGAGCACTGCTCACTAATCTGAAGAAGAAATGTTCAGTCACTACACCGGCAATCATAACTGCTGCGTCAAAGCTGTAATATCTGTGTTGTTTACTGTGATTATAGGTATTTTGGTGCTGCTGACTGGACTTAGTTGCATTGTGAACATATTACATCATCATCACACCTATAATCAGAATGGTAAAAACCACCCTCTTGACTGTTATTTCTGCATTAAATATAATATACAGCATGTATTTCTTAAGAAGTTAGAAGTTATTCTTTGAATTGAGCAAGATAGCAATGGTTTACTTTATTACTCTGTAAAATAACTTCACGTCCCATCATTCTCTTGGTCTAATGCTTGTTATCACATTTACATGTTGTGCTGGCAGCCACAGTAATGAATAATCATCTAAACATCAGTCATATAACGCACAGCTCTAATGCTTTACTTCTATGATAACTGAAACACTCACTCACTAATGCCCTCGTGCTGTAGTGACTGGCATGTTGTCAGTACATTCCCAGATGCTTTGACTTGAGTTAAACATGTTATGCAGTCTGTTGTCAGTCAATCTACATGGCTAAGTTGTCATGTTATTTCACCGCTGTAAAGCCTGCATGTTGTCATAGCACTCTATCAAAGATATGTCCCATGAAGATAACGGTATGTCTGTCTGAGGACAATATTGCATTTTCAGATCCACAAGGAACACATGCACAAAATGTCTGAAAAAAACGTAACGGGAAAGCGTGCCAAACAGTGATTTCAGGGTGAATATGTCAAAACCAGATCTAAAGTAGAGCACATGTAAAAATGATTTAGGTAAATTTATCAGAATGTAACATCATAAAACCACACCTGAATTACCTTTAAAATGTTTAATCAACCTAATTTTTGCTCATTATAAAAATCCACATCCTTAATTGAGATGTCTGAGCAGTTCCGTCTAATTCTGATTTGTAGGATTTTTACTGGCCACAGGTGGTTCAGAAGGACATTCTTTAATTTGAGGTAACAATTTAATGTCTAATATTGAGAATTAATATATATATATATATATATATATAAGTGTTGAATGTGAGTACGGCGTGTTCCTGTGGTGTGTGTTGTTTCCTGTTTACTTGTGCAATGCTGTACCTCAAACATACACAACATACACGTTGCTATGATCATATCAAATGAGTTATTCTAGTCTGCACCACCACTTACGTACAGTAGCTGTTAACAGAACCTGTTCTGTTTGAGCACTGCAGAGGCCTATAAAATCACTGCAGTAATCACAACCAGGATACAACAACGAATGTATGCGTGTGTGTGGCGCATGGGTTTACAGACCTAGTAAAATCTCTCAGGTGCAGTAATAGATCTTGTGTATGTGGTGTGTGTGTGTGTGTGTGTGTGTGTGTCCTTTAATTCAGTCTTTGTAAGGATTAATTTGAATTTAAACCTACAAATTGAGGTGTACTCACTTCAAAGGGCTATTTTGGGGTTAATACTTGGTTTTAAGGTTAAAAATGAGTTAGCTCAACATTTTGCTAAATACTATTTGCTTTCTTGCCAAGTATTTGATGAGAAGATCTCTTTACTTGGCCTGAAGTCTTGTTGTCACCATGCGGTTGCCAGAAAACCAGTGAAGACTCCACAAAGTCACTGCTCCTGGCCAAGAAATAGTCCTGCACATAACTCCCCATAAAACCATAACGTGTCATTTTTTCACTTCGGTTTTTGTACAGATTGAATGAAATATTACCTGTTAATTAGTGAGCTTTAGAGGTGGTGGTACGCAGATTTCTTTACCTTTGGACACAGCCAAATTTCCACCTGCTTCCAGTTTTTAAGATAAGCTAACTGTCTCCTGGACAGTATCATATCTTCTCATCTAACTCTCAGCAAGAAAGCAAATAAATGTGTTTGCCAGAATGTTGAACTGTTCCTTTAAGGTTAAAATTTGATTTACGGGTGGGGTGAGCATGTCTTCAGAAGTATAGAAATACGAATATGTGAGTGTGTATGTGTGTACGACTTTAGACAATGCGCAATGACCACATTACAATCTAGATATGAATGGGATATTATGTGTATCATATAGTCAATGTGTCCATATGTGTGCATTTCTGATTTGCAACAAGTGAACAGAAAAGAGAAAATAATGAAGTTGGGATTATGATACATTTTTGCAATTTTAGTCATTGACTAAAGAAAACACTTGTTACTTTTCAGAATAACTCTTATAAAATGACCCATCATTTCATGCAGTATATGTTGAGGGCAGCGTTTGGATGATCCAAATGTAGTTAATCACTATATTTTTTAATTTAGTGTAAAATTACATTTATAAAAATGTTTCCTTACCCCCTGAGTCACTCTGCTGTTGCTCTCCTTTTTGCCCTGTTCTGGTGTGCGTGAGTGTGTAGGACGTGTGTGCATGTTATTGTGCACTGTACGTGTGTGTGCATGCAGCGTGTGTGTGTGTTTGCGCGCTGTGTGTGCATGTCGAGACATCCAGGTGACTCTGTAGTTGTGGACTGGCAGGTCTCCCTCTCTGGGGGGCTCCCAGCTTAATAAGACCGCCACTGTGACCCCACTTCCCCTCGACCTAAGCAGAGAAAGCAACAAGTCAAACAACTTTACAACACAGATGTAAACAAATATACGGTAATAATGTAGAACGAAAGGTACTTCCTTATAAGTCAAGTTTGGCAGTAAAATAGATGCCATACTTGTTTGTGAGCTGCTTTCAATGTTAGGTTTCCTATCTTTCATTTATTCTATGTATGTGCAATATAGCCTCAGACATTTTATCATCTCGTTGAACAGAAGCTACAATTTAAGTCCTCACCTCTGTTATTAAATGTTTTATTGGAATATTGCTGCTGATCCAAGACATAGTCTGAACTTTATATGACCTTGTTTAGCATTACAGCACATAAATAGAAAAGATGCTGCAATATATTATGGAACAAGGATGAACTGTAATTTGCATCAGACAGGCAATGACTATCCACTTGACCACATTTTATGACTGATTGCCCACATCGGCAGCCTGCAGTCCTGAAAGGATGCATAGCAACTAACCCAGCAAGGAAAATAGCAAATAAATTAATCTATTAAATCATCTTTCATCTATTGAGATACCTTTCTGTGAACTGGGTCCCTGGTTGTGAACCCGTCCAGTCCAGAGTCTGGTTGCTCACTCTGACATTTATTGGAGGTTCTGGAGGTGAAGGGTCTGCAGAGAGAGATGGTCAGAGAAAAATGCTGTCAAGAGGGAAATGGCAGAAATTATCATCAAAATAATAGGCATGGGTATGTTTTCAGCCTTGAGTAGTGCCTGCATGTCTTCTCCTCAGACAACAACCTCCACCAAGAAGATAGGACAGCCTGGATTTAGCCTGAGAGGCGAAACCTAGGGCAAAAAAAGTCTGAAAATCACTCACTGCTGCTTGTTAAGCTTATTGGTGTGAGCGGAATAATTGAAGGTGACTCAGATGAGTCTATCAACATTTTTTATTAACTGAGAGCATCTTCCATGGGGATTTTAGCACAGGGACAGTCAGAGGGCATTGTTTAGAGAGATTGTAGTCAATATATCAAAAGAAACTGTAAAAGAGGAAAGGATAGTGAAAATTATACCGTTGATCAGGGCATTGTTTCAACTGTTTCTAATGACCAACACTACTGTCATCTACTGCCCCAGTGGCAAGGAAGCTTTAAAACTGTACGAAGATTCATTGATTACTAATTGGGGTCAAGATCGTGATTCCCACAAAGCAGAGGCCATTTCCCAGCTTGACTGAATTGTCTAATAACTCGATGTTTAATGTGCTGCAGCGGAGCAAAATCAAGAAGCCATTCCAGGGGGAAAAAAGTTAATTTCCTCTTGGTCTCATTCAAGTCTACAAAGCCAATTAGATTTACAGCATCAAAGGTGAGCGATACTGGAGATGCTTGAAGCCTCCCTTTTCAGTAGCTACCACAGCACAGACCAAAGGCGACCACCACTAGTCACTGTTTGCCTCTAAGATTAAATCCCGAGGTCGCTGCTCTTTCAACACTGGCTCTGTATCTCATTAGAACCTCAAACCCCAATCCTGCATTTGATTAAAACTACAAAATGTATCTGGTTAGAACTACATCCACCATGGCAGGCCTCCCACAGGCCCTTGGGGCTGTGCTTGGCTGACCCAGATGCAGAAATCAAAGTTAGGGCAGCATTTTATGGTTTTTCTTTTGGAATAAGCAGGGTGTCTCTCAGTGCCAGCAGTAAATGTCAGATCAGAACCAAAACAAATGTTCTTCTCTGATGCCTTTTTCACTCTGTGTGTCTCCATCATTTAGCTGCTTTCACTCCATTGTTTCAAGAGATGAAGACATCAAGATGACTTTTCTGATCCAGACATTCCCTCGTAATTACTGCTGGCAGGTCCTGTGCAACGCAAATATCGGAGTGAACAGGAAAGGGGATTTTTTTTAAATTCAAATTCTCTCTCTGGTTAGCATCAGGTCACAGTGGAGGAACTTCAACCATCCTCACATCTGCCAGCTTCCTGATTTGTGACCCCTGACCTCCAGCCCCTGACTAATAAGACTAATGAACTGGAAACACAAGACTCTGACTCCGATCAGGTGGTATTTATAATGTTTAAGCATGTGTCTTTAACCTTTAACCCTGACCCTCAAAATACACATACATTCAGAAGAGCTCGCGCACACACACACAAACTGGAATTATGCTTCTGCGGAGATACGCGTAAACATCTTTGCGAACTTACACAGAGAAGGGTATTATGGGTAACCTTAGGTCACCGACGTGCACACCTCCCAAATCACAACAATGTGTAGTGCGGACCTGCGCATCAAGCAAGCTGATTGGCTGATTCTAATTCTCTCTGTTTTGTCTTTCAGAGTTTGGGTGTACATGTCAGCATTGTAACCTTGCTGCCACAAGTGATCTTCTAGCAGAGCACAGGAAAATAAATTCCTCTTCAAGGCACTCAGTAGTGTTGTCCATCTTGTATATCCCCCCTCCATTTACGTTGATAAAGCCAATTCTTTCACGTTTGTTTCAAGAACGTTGTGGTTTGTATACACTGTCACCAATTTGAAACTGATTTCCGTTTCCTGATTATACGTTTTCTTTACATCGTGGTTTGCTAAACATGAAACTGCTTCCAAATGGACACATCCGTTATACCCTAAATCCTCGATCCGTACAAGTATAAAAAAACCACACATGAACTAGTCCAAACGACACCTGTTTATGTTCACTTATGTGCAGCCCAAAGAAGCAGAATTCCAGCTTTATATATTAGCAGACAGAAATGAGAGGGTTATTGATCTTCTCAACTAACTCTCAGCAATAAGAGTATTTCCCAAATGTCCAACTATTCCTTTAATGCGTTGATAGGCCACCATGAGCTGCCAGAGAAGTTACCATGGTGCAGGTTGTATATTCTCTAAACTCTATTGGAGGCATGAGGATTTCTACTATTTGGTGTTTTGTTGAAGGCGGTGGAAAATGCTATCTCAGACACCTCTTCATAATCTGCCATAAGTGCTCAACTGATAAAGAACCTTTTTCCAAAGCTCGGTCCAACCTGAAGTCATTATTCACATACAAACATGCTCTAGCCAATCCTGGCAAGGTATTCATATCACTAGCCAATCCTGGCGCAACACCAATATGACCTAAGTCTGCTAAGCATTAGAGCGAGGACCTCCTACAGTGTGTGTGCATGCATGTGTGTGTGTGTGTGTGACTGTCTTACTCTGACTTGCACCCTGTCTCACTGACCCACACCAGGGATTTCACTCTGGCACTAAACCAACCGAATGAGTACAGTATATGTATGCGTGTGTCTGTGCAGTATGTGTGAATGTGTGCACGTGCAGTTATGTGTATTTTCTGTTTCCTGTCGGTGTTTTATGGACTGTCTCATGGTTTCCCTGCTGTGTGTACCTTATCCATCAACTCTGAGTGAAAGAGAGAGAAAGAACAGGGAAGGACAGGAAGGGAAATGCTCCCGAGTTTCTGACTTTCCCTCAGAGAGGTGCAATATCTCTCGTAAAATGACACAAAAGGAACTGTGTTTTATTCAGTGTCTCTTGACAGAATATCAAAATTCACAGACAGGTTACGCAAACATGCAGGAGGAATCATCACTCTCTGTGGGACACTCGTAACAGCTCTCTAAAGAAAATGAGTGTGTGTTTAGACTGTGTTTGTATTACCTTTACTGGAGATGTAGTGTTTGCTGGGTGTGGTGAAGCCTCTGCTGCCATGGCTGTTGATGGCTGCTACTCGGAACTGGTACCAGCGCTGAGGTCTCAAATCTGACAGAACCACATCTTCAGAAAGGGTCTAAAAATACACACACATCACATATAACAATGACTAGGTGCGTGACAGAAAAATACTTATTGTTCAAGACTTTGAGCATTTACAGTCTCATTAATTTCCGTCATCTAGCAGATTAAATCATATTTGATTCATAACAGATTTAACACTGTTTTTCTGCCCGGTGTGAAGTTACTCTTTTAAAACATGTCTCACTTACAAAAGTGAATATATAATATCTTTGAGGATAAGATACAGAAAATATTGATCCGTAGGTGACAAAAACATATAACCTTTATAGACTAAACCTTTAAATCTTGATAAACATATATTTTTTTCCCAAAGAAAATATGAACTAATATTTAAAGGAATAGTTTGACATTTTGGGAAATTATGCTTATTCAGTTTCTTGCTGAGAGTTATGAGAAGACTGATACAACTCTCATTTCTGTCCGTGTCTGTCCTGGCTACAGCCAGCAGCTCATTAGCTTAGCTTAGCATAAAGACTGGATCCAGGGGGAAACAGCTAGCCTGGCTCTGTCCAATAGTAACAAAATCTGCCTAACAGCAACTCTATAGCTCACTAACAAGTTCTAAACTTGTTTGTTTAAGCTGTACAAAAACAGAAGTGTAAAAACAACACATTGCGGTTTTATTGGGGATTATGTGCTGGACTAATTCTTGAAAGTGACTCTGTCCAGCCAAGAAATAGCATGGCATATAACATCCCATAAAACCATGTCTTGTGCAGCTTAAACAGATGAGTTGTAACGTGTTAATTAGAGCTTTATAGGTGCAGGTAGGTGGATTTTAGACAGAGCCATGCTAGCTGTTTCCCTGTGTTTCTAGTCTTAAAGCTAAGCTAACCGGCTGCTGATGGTAGCTTCATATTTAGCGTACATATATGAGAGTTATTAACATTATTCCAGGTCCTACAAATTTTTAATACTGAAATCACTCTTATTATGATTTTCTTCATTGTAAATAGAAACAGTTCACTTCAATCCAAGCCCACTTTGGGCACAAATATTCTGTCATCCCTCACAAATCCATACTATGTCTTCTCTCAGAAACATGACAGAAATCCTTGTGTATCTTTAGACATCCTGTGTAAGTTAATGAGCTGGAAAGTCAGATGAACACAGTCGGATTGGAATTCCATCGGATAATAGTGAAATTAAACGATTTGCCAAAATGATGGTTAAAATTGCTAAAGATTCCCATGTTTTGTCTCCCTGACAGTGCAAATGTAATCACTGCTTAAAATCTACTCATCCACAATCACACACACACACACACACACACACACACACACACACACAGACACGAGCTGCCATCTATTTAAGTCTATAATGAGCGTTCAGTCATTCAGAGTCAGCCGGTGGAACGACTGTGGCTGCCTGTGGTTCCTTTTTAAGCTCTGCTTATTTACCTAACCTCACACAGGCACACACACACATGGACGTACAGTGTACACACACACACTCTCTCACTCATACACACACACACACACACACAGACATACGGTTTACCCTGGCAGATTGGGAGACTGGCTGGGGTGGAGAGGTTTAGACAG
The DNA here is from genome assembly GCA_005408345.1 of Macquaria australasica. NCBI lineage: Eukaryota > Metazoa > Chordata > Actinopteri > Centrarchiformes > Percichthyidae > Macquaria > Macquaria australasica. The sequence goes on from SEMN01000016.1 coordinate 1,397,169, forward strand.
CAAGGCAGCAGACGGATGAGGTGGAAACAGAGTCTAACATCCATCTCCATAGCTGAGAAGTTTCATCATTCGAGGCAAATTGAGAGTTATGAGGTAAAGATATGTTACAAACTTTGTGGAGTTGTTCCACTGTTAAAGGCACAGGGAACCATTTTTATAGCTTCAATCACTCAAAGTTGTTAGCAGAATCCGCTATGGGCCATGTTGTTACATGGGTTTTTTTCTAGCTATCAGCTTCCCTACATCTACATCCCTGCAGCTAATACCAGCCAATAATGTAGAGAGGGTGACATTAACTTCTCCTCAAATGTGAAAAGAAAACAATCAAAAAATGTATTAACAAACACATTTCAACATCAATCACTGCACACCTCACATCAAGTCCTGAGTCAATGAGTAGTTTCTTTCTAAATCTTCATGATTTCAATATCTCAAACCTTCAAATCCTAAAATAAAGACCTGCGGTGAAAGATGAGAGGCTGCTGTGTTACTGTAGTTACCATGGCAACAGTAGTCCATGGAGAGGCATGGTCTTCACTGGGATGAATCCCGACGTTCCAGCGGGACTGGAGCATGTAAACGACCGGCTCCACGCTGACATTGAACTTTGACACCCACACCACCTTCACATAACCCTCCGAATCCTCCGCGAAGCTCATCTCTCTGCGAGGCTTCAGAGGAACACCTGGAGAGAAAGAAGAAATTCTTTCATTTATTACTGAATTGTTATTTCGAAGGGAAAAACAGAAAAGTGATGATATTTGAAAGTTATTTGAATAACATCAAAGAACACAAACTGAATGTGAGATTGATGGTCTAAGTATAGAAGGGTATTGTATGTTGTACGGATTGTAATTTTGTGATTTTGGGATATATAAATAAAAATGACTATGGCAATTGTTTTTGACTGACATTCACTAAAGATTACTTGATCAGTGGTTTGCAGATAAGAGAAAATTATCACAAAATTGGTAAAGCATCACTCAAACAATATTTTCTTTGTGTTTAATTATTATTGCTGCCCAATCTTCACCACACAGGCGTCTGAGGCAGTTTGTATTCCTGACTATAGCTCCACACAGACTTGAGCTGAAGCTTTAAAACCACGACGGGGCCGTCTGGGACTTCAGATGCAGTCAAGCAGGCAGTATTTAAGGATCTTTATTACATTAAATTACATTTAATTCATTTGGCAGACACTTTTAACCAAACCCTAACTCACAAGTACATTTAAACACCATAGGAACAAGAGCTAGATGTCATCAAATATTGGAAGTGAATCGCTCGCAAAGAAACAAACATGTTCAGTGTTATGAGTAACAAGCATGTGTGGCCAGTGATAGCATATCAGCAAACAGAGATCCTTTTTAAAAGGCTGCTTAACCAAGGATCAATATCAGCAACATTACTTTTAGTGTCAAGCTTATTAAAACAATCAAAAACAATTTATTCTTTAAAAATGTTCTCACTCCCAACCATCTCCCAGGGAGTTGCCTTTACCTTTATATAGATTGGCTGGGGCTTGGCAAGTGTGTCCACAGCCATTTGAGCAGCATTTCCTCGGGGAGGGACAATGCTGGTCTGACGAGCAGCTCTCCACGCAGGCTGCAGCGAATCCGGTGGCTCTCTGAGGCGGAGGGCAGTCGCCCTGACGAGACGACCTCAGAGAGGTCAGAAACTCCCTGCTGGTCACACACTCTGTCTGCTTCTGAGAGAAAGAACAGGGGGGTTGTTATTATTATTACAGTTGACACACAACGGAAATAATACGTAATGTATAAACACACATATGAGGGCAGAAAAACACACAGCAGAGGTGAAAGTGTTCCCTTTGCTAAACTCCTACTGACTCTTTGAAGGCAGATCTTGAGATCTGGTCTGAAAGGGGGTGCATGTGTGTATAACTGTGTGTGTGCACATGGCTGCAGATCAGCAAAATGTAAACACAAGCTTTAGCTAATAGCTCTGAATTACCCTGTGTTCCTAACCAGCCAGCCAGTAACATGCTTCAGCTATTGTGATGAAAAACTAATCTATCCTAAAACCACAGTGACTGGCTTTACAAATAATCCTTTAGGGCCCCACACACACCAAATACACACATGACCGATGCACACTCTCACATGTGTACAATCAAAAGCTCACAAACATGTTATTCACAACACACATAAACTTGCATAAACACACACAGGAACGCTCATTCGTGGCGTACACAGTCAAAAAAAGAAAAAGAAAAAACTGCTTCATGGTGCCAACAAAGGCAAGTTTCTAGTGTAGGAGTGACACTGCCACCAAGGGCATTGTGACTCACACACACACACACTATACACTCTCTTTCTGTCTTACCTCACAGGATTTTGGAGAAAGCACCTTCCTGGTTTCCCACAGTTCTTTGCATGGCTGAAGGCACTACACATAAATAAACAAACAGAAATAAACAAAATATGACACTTTAGGCACAATAAAAGTAAGGTTTTCACAATTTACACTTGTTTCATCACACATGATAAAATGAGTAAAGAACTAAATTTGTACATCAACGCCTTCTTAAAACAATAGTGTCTGTCCGTTCAATATGAAGCTACAGCCTGCAGCCGGTTAGCTTAGCTTAGCACAAAGACTGGAAACACGGGGGAACAGCTAGCCTGGCTCTGTCTGAAGGTAAGAAAATCCCCCTACAAACACCTCTAAAGCTAACTAATTGACACTTTATATCTTGTTTGTTTGATTCGTACAAAAAAGAAGGATTTCGCAGTTGTTTTCTTGGCCGGGAGCAGCGACTTCCTGGAGTCTCGCTTTCGCTGGTTGCCTGGCAACTGGTCCCAACCAAGAAATCGTCTGTCACATGACGCCCTTAAAACAGGAAATTGTCGTTTGTACACTTTGATTTTTGTGCTGATTTAACAAACAAGATAAAAATGTTAATTAGTGAGCTTTAGAGGTTCTGGTAGGCCAATTTTGCTCCCTTCGGACAGTCAGGCTAGCTGTTTCCCCCTGCTTCCAGTCTCTATGCTAAGCTAAGCTAACTTATCATTGACTGTGGCCTTATATTTAACGGACAACTTACGAGAGTGGTATAAATCTTCTAATCTAACTCTACGCCAGAAAGCGTGAATAAGCGTATTTTCTATTATTATTCTATTCCTTTAAATAGCTGAGGTTTGAAGAAATACAAGAAAGAAAAAGTGTAAGAAAAAGGATAAATGACAAAGTGTCAGAGGGTTTTAGAATTTGCAGAGACATAGCTCTCAGTGTTTAAGAAGGTGGGGAACACACTCCTGAAACACACATGCACACACTCATCTGGTTTGCCACCTCAGTGAACTGGTGAATGATGGCTCTTACCAAATTAAAACCAGACAACATATAAAAACTGCGGTTTCACCCCCCCCTCTCTCTCACTCCCTCTGTCTGTCTGTCCATCTGTCTCCCTCAGCTCCACAGTGTGCCTGGCTTCAATCATTTCTCCAATTTATTCCATCTCACTGATTCCAGGGAAACAAACAGAATCAACAAAAGGCCATAAAAAAAACTTCATCTTTGCACAAACAAACGGCTACTGTTGGATGAAAAAGTTGTTTTAAATAGGCTCATTTGCTGACTAATGACTATTGATATTTCAAATGACAAGTGTGTGGGCTTGTAGGGTTATCGTCACACTTGAGCACTGCATTTAAGACCATGTAAACTTTCATTTCAAGTATAAAATGAAGGACAAGCACTAGAGAGTAAAATGTCACTGGGATGGATTCATGCAGCACCAACAAACCAAAGCCAGTGAAGCCACATGTGCTGGTTTCATAACCTCTGGGACATAATATGGCGTCTCAGCGTGAAGCATGATAGCTGTTTAATGTTGTACAGTCGGTTCATTTCATTTAAGGCATGGAAGAAAAAATTTGGGTTAGCTTAAAGTGATACTCCACCTCAAAATCTCTCTTTTGAGTATTAAACACTCTTTGCTCTGTATGCTTGAAATGTGGCTGTAAAAAGGTTGTAGTTTGCCTGTCCACAGGGAACGAAGGCTGTGGTCAGCTTAGACTGACGTGGGTTACAATGGATTCCAGTGTGACAGTATAAAAATCAAAATATCGAGACATACAAGTCAAACTGCTTCTCCACTGTCCATCCGCATGTTCACTATGTTCCAAACACTCATATTTTTACCAAAATCAATGCACATCTTTAAAAAGGAACTTAAAAACTCTATTTTCTATGCCTTTTTCTAGATTGTATAACTTTTACTTTTTGGGTCCTACAATTGTTTCACCTTATTTTATATATTGTCTGACAAATAGATAAACAAAAAAGAAGTTAAAGTTTGTTTGCTTGATATTAGTTTCCAGCTTACTGCCTCCGTCCTCAAGCATGTCTCAGTTGAGTTTGTGACCACGCACATGCATTAAACTGCAGACTGTAAAAGCAAATATTTGTTTTCTGTAACTTGCTCATGTTGATCTCGTAAGTTAGAAATGTTCTGATAACATTATAGAAGTTCTGCAACAAGTAGTCAATTAATTGGTTAGTCAATCAACAGATTGGTTCCAGCTTCTCAAACGTAACTGTTTTCGAGTTTCCTTAGTCTTTTATGATAGTGAACTGAATATTTTTGGGTTTTAGACTGTTGGACATTTTTCACCATTTTCTGACATTTTATAGACCAAACGATTAATCAAGAAAATAACTGATAATGAAAAGTCATCATTTGGCATGAGTAGCACACCGGACATGTCATACAGACAGAATAAGTTGTCAGGGGTACAGAAGCCAAGACGTGCCAGCCCGGGCAGTAAATGTGATAAAATTGCTGCTTTTAATGAGAGTTGATGCACATCAATGTGTCAAGTTTGCCAGTGTGTGGTCTAATAATTGTGGGTGTTTAACCAGTCTAGGAGGCCTTGGTATTTAGAATATGGTGAAACGGCCACTCCACTCATGTTAAACTGCCTATCTCCTGCTCATTGAATATGAAACAAAATATTTTGGCAAAGGTTTGGAACACCCTTACCATACAGATGAACAGCAATGATGCGATGTGTGCTGCACTTTAGAAGCTGAATCCATTAAAACTGCCATACATCTGAGCTGACCACAACTTTTGTTCTCCATGAAAAAGCAAATTGCAAACCTTTTTTGGCCACGTTTTGTCCACAAGAGATGCATTTTGAGACTTTAAGCTATTTTCCCCTTCTCTCCGCTCTAAGTTAATTATGCATTCCTCAAGGAGTCTGGGTATGAGGAGACAGGGAGATAATACAAGACACACACACACACACACACATACACACAGTATTGTAACCAGATCCTGAAGTGTGATGTGTTTCTTCAAGCAGCTCTCGTGGGTCTTTTCACTCGACCACGTGCTGCTCAGGTTGTCAAAATCTCCCCAAAAACACCTCATACACACACAAACACACACCAACCAACACATCGCCTGTTTTCACATGCACAACACTCCATCTAACATCCAAACCCAGCCCACCCTGTACTCCCCCCATCTCCTCCTTTGCTGCCACTTTGATCAGTTACAGACACGTTTAATTTTTCATTCCTCCCCTACCCCTCTCTCCCCCTCCCATCCCTTTCCATAATCCTGTTTATCACTCCTCCTCTTCTCCTCCTTGACCTGATCTCTGTCCTGCCTTTCTCTATATAATACCTCTTCTCCTTTTTCTGCTCTCCCTGGCTTATCCTTCTCCCCTCTAAGGCTACGTCTTCCACACTCGCTCTAGTTCATTGTTTTAAGGTTAAAGGCAATCGTAGAAACTGTGCTAACATATAAATGTGCCATCCTGGTATGTGCATCTTGTCGGTAAACATAAAAGCAGTGTAGCTAGAGTGGTCAGCAGTTAAATCATCATCACCATCATCATCAGGTGTAGCGATCCTAGACTCTGGGGGGCCCCAGGCAAAGAAGCCCTGTGAAATAGGGGTTTAGGATGCTGACCATGTAATCGCAATTTCACAGGTTTGAGTCCTTTTCCTGTCATTGTCTCTACTGCACGGTATCTAACAAAGGCAAAAATGCCCCCAAAACTAGATAACTAAACACATCAATCCACATATTTTAGATAACAACAAATACTAATTCTTAAACTAATAATTATTGCTCTTCTTGTGCTTTTTTTACAAAAGATACATTCCCTGACTGAAATTTGAATATTAAACCTGAACTTTTTTTAGTTTACACCCTGCACTCAGTATACCTCTGACAGCGTAGGTGTACATGGATGTTATCTATGTTTTGATGAGGTTAATGTTTTACATTTTAGATGCTGTCTTAAATGTGTCTCTTTTTTAATAGTTTTATGTTACTTTTACAGACGAGTTGTGGTTGAAGTCAAAAACAAAGCTGCAATAAAGTTGTATTTTACTGTATTGTACATTAAAAGTAAATAAGTACATTTACTCCAGTACTGTACTTAAGTACATTCCATTTTATACTTTTAGCTTCACCAAATTTCACAGGGAAATGCTGTACTTTTTACTCCACATTTATTTGACTGCTATAGTTTTGCATCATTTTACATACAAAACACAAGATCACTTTATAAAGTAGATGCCTTATTATTGGATTAACGGTACATAAAGTTGTTATGGTTAGCTCCACCTTGAACAACATTTAAATACTGCTCACATGTTAATGCATCAGTAATAATAATCCAATAATATTAATATGACACTGACAGGGGACAGGTGATACTTTGCTAGCAACAGTCAAATACTTTAATAAGCTATACTTTTACTTGCTACATTTTTAATGCCAAACCCTTACTTGTAACAGAGTATTTTTACTAGTTTTATTATTTTACAAAGTCAGTAGAACAATAGGGAGAGAAAGATGAGAGAGGGGAGAAAGAGGGGGGTCGAGGCTAATGGATTTAAGTTGAAAACACTTGTGGTATGTACGTGGTCACACACCTTACACTCTCAAATATCACTTGGACGTTGTAAATCACCGAAAAGTACTGTATTTGTGTAAGAGGAGCTGAGAGACGAACGGACACTTTTGGCCTTGAAGGCGACATGATGAGTTATGTGTGTGTGAGAGAGAGAGCGGTAGTAGACACAGCAGAGGTCAGAGGTCAGAGATGTTACTATTTAACACTCCAACGTACTGTAACAACAGAGCCTATAGATTAATGACCATGTATGCCTCTGTATGTATGCAGTTTACATAGGAGCTCCTCGGATATCTGTATAATAATTAATCACACACACACACACACACACCTTGTGTCTCGGCCCTCCTCTGGCCTCTCCTGCTGTTTTATGGCCTCACCTGCCACGATAGAGGGATGACAGCCACACTCAGCGAGAGGGAGGAGAGGAAATGGGAGAGGGAGGGGAGGAGAGATTGGGGGGAGGGGAGGGGGGGTGTCAGTTGAAAAGGAGAGAAGAGATGAAAGACAAATAGTGAAACAGGTCCAGAGAAAAGAGAGAGAGAGAGAGACAAAGAAGGACAGCCACAGACCAGATGTGCTCACTCTCCGTACACGGTCACCAGTTCAGTGGGTGCAATGTGAAAAACTATTTATGTTAATTCATGTGTTGAGAATGTCATCAGTTCATCTGCTCAGAGTTCATTTTATATATTCTACCCTACAGTACAGTATGTGTAGCATTTAGGATTTGATATTGTTTGTACTATTCCTTTAGTGTTGGTGCAAAAATCAACACCAGTACCAGCGGCAACATCAAAACAATACTTTTTTATTCTCCTGCGTTTGACAAATATAAAAATGTTTTCTACAAAACCCTTCAACTATTTTACAAATGAAGCCCAGGTTCTAGCGCTAATAAAATTGCGTACAACTGGCAATATTAAATAATTATATAGATAAATCAGGAACTATCTGATCAATGAATAAGTACCAAACAGTTGATACAAGCTCGAAATTTTAGATACGGACAAATTTCAGTCCAAGGAAGTAAAAAAAAAAAAGGATTTTTCTATCAGTGTGAATAAATTGTGATGTCTTTGTATAATTATAGTATGGTGGAAAAATTAGTATTTAAAGTAATCTAAAATTAAGACCAAATTTCAAATAAACCTTGTTGCAGCAAAGGATGTTTCTTCTTCTGTAAAAGATTCTCTTAAACACACACACACAAAAAACAATAACTTGAAAGTGATTTTCCATCAGCTTTTCTCATCTTCCACCATCAGCTATTTTAAGAACGTGAAAGCTCTGTTTGAAGTGAAGAACAGCATCCTCTCCGTGTTGTTTACTCCTGCAAAGCAAACCAGCAGATTTCCTGCTGAATCTGACCTGGTGGCCCACATTGTGACATACAGTTCATGTCAGCTGATACAGACCCAGTGATGTTACATACTGAGTTACAGTTAAAGGTGTAGTGAGAAAAATGGAAAGCCACAAACAACCAACAAACTTACAGCAGTGTAACTGTAAGGAAACAATACTAGTAGCTACAGGCAATAGGTCTTACCAAGAGATAAACTATCTGTGACTACTGTGAAAACATCTAATCGCAGTTTTTCTGACCAATATTATGATTAAAATCTGTTTAGTATACTGCAGTATGTGAAATGTGATTTTGAGAAAACTTGAAAGAAAAACTTCACATGTTCCTAAATACTGTTCAAAACTTCAGATTCCAAATTGCATGTGATGAAATGTTTAATAACTGTGTGAATATACATTTAAATTTCGCTTTTTCATTAATGCCTTCATCATTTCACCCCTTCACGCTTAAGTTAGTCAATAATAGTCGCAATATTGCCTCAAAATTAATGTATGAGTGATCATTTATTGATGTTACATTTTTAATACTGCCACATTTAACGTAATACTGTATGTACAATACAGTACATGTATGTACAATAGAACGAAAAGAGAGAGATTAAAAAAGATGAGGGTTGGAAAAAATTCTACAAATATATGATTATAATTACTTGATTTTCTTCAACAATATTAAAACTACAATATATTCTATTCACAGTAAGTAAACTCTTTACCGACAAACTGCACTTGTATGCTAATTGAGATTCTTCAGAACATTTCAGAGGACACGAACATGCTTCTTTAATATATTGCACACACATGCATTTATGTATACACACTCCCGCAGATACACACACTTCAGGCTTTGTGGTACTTGAGTGAAAAGTAGCGGAACAAATTCCAAAGATCCCTTTGAAAAGCATGTTAGACTTTTGCCAGACCTTTGGAATAACATGTACAACAACCAGAGCTAACTTGGGTCGGCAGCGTGTGAGAGGAGAAGGAAAGGCTGGAGGAAAGAGAACAGAGGAAAAGAGAAATAGATCAGGAGGACAGTCAAAAAGACAAATGCTTTGCTCAGATTGTTTAGTGGTTAAGTTCCTCCCCTCTCAAACCACATGTGCCCACAACAGCCTCAGACGAAATCCTGCCAGAGCTTTCTCTCTCTGTGTGTTCCCTTAATCATTTTCTTTCTGTGCTTTCTCTCCATCTAAAATAAAACTACTAAAAGGAAGCTAGACTGACTACTCTATTTTTTGGATGGAGAAAGGAAGGGAGTATGGACAATAAAGAAATGGATGTGGTCTGACATGAAGTTTATTGTTAAAAACTCGCCAAGGTTTTATAAGATTTCGTTAACTTTCTAGAAGGCGAAAATCAAAAAAACAGAATCAATCAGGTACAGATTTGAAAACCTGGTATATTCCTTCAAATGCCCTGTGAGCATGAGCTGGCATTTCTGACAATATTTTGACATAATGGGCACTTATGGCCAAGTAAATGTGACACATCTCAACCAGACATCACATTAAACTACCGGACAAGTTTGAACAGCAGAGGGAATGGACATGACTGTGGGAAAAGGAGAAGAAAGAAAATGAATTAAAATCGATATGTAAGCTTTTACAGGCTAGCAAGCTGCTGTTTGCAGCTGTTGCACTGGGTTGTCCAAATGGAGCGATAATGACTGAGATGCTTTAAAATCTAAGGTTGGGAGTGAGAAGGGGGCTTCAGACTGGCAAACAGGGGCAACAGACTCCTCTTCTATCATTTCCTCCTGCCTTGATTATAACACTATGATTGTCGGTTTCATCTTAAGCGTGTGCAGCTGGGAGGAAACCCCAAAGGCAACCAAGAAGACGATGGAGGGACTACATATCCCACCTGGCCTGGGATTGCTAGGAACCAACAGGAGGAGCTGGAGTATGTGGCTAGGACATAAGGAAATTTGGGCTACTCTGCTTAACCATATAAGTGGTGGAAAATTGATGGGTGAAGAATTTAAAAAAACAAAAACAAAAAAAAACTGAACTATTTTTAAACAGAAATTTATAGAGAGGATTAGGGGGGAGTGGGGTAGAACAGGAATTATTCCTGTGCTCTTTATGCAGAAACCAAACAGCCTCTATTAAGCTGCATGCATAAGACAGCAGTACTGCTTCATACATGGAAGATTCTTATGTTGAATAGTGACAGGGTCAGTTTAGGAGGTTGACTCAAACGAAGGGCAGTGCCTGTTCAGGAACCTCATATAGAGTTCTTACTTACAGTATTATGTTAAGAAAAAAAAAGTTTGTAAATTTGTACTCTCGATTTACAAATCCGTGCCCACCATGCCCACGGATTTGCAATCTGTGCCCAGGGAGGCTGGTTTTTGAGTGGAAAGCGACGTTACACAATGAAAGCTGATAAACGTCCAATGCAAAACACAATACAGCATTAAATCTACCCTTAAATCTAGATAATGATGTGGTCGCCATGGAAATGCTCAATTTCTTGTTCTCTGAAGAAAGTAGTTGTTTGTAAAATCCAAGCGAACGGAATTTTAAACCGAGAGTCCAGATTAACACATGGCTATTTTTTTTTCTCAGCTGAGGGGAAATCTAACAAGCAAAGGCTAAAAGGGTAAATGGAGTTCACTAAAAGGACTAAGCGCTTTACAATTTGCCTCTCATTCACAGAAACAATGGCGATGAAGCGGCCATCGGGATGTGTCTTGCTCAAGGACATTTCGACATGTGGATAGGAGGCGCGATTGAACCGCCAACCCTTCAATTGGTGGACAACCCGCTCTACCTCCTGAGCCACAGCATACATCCATACAGAACAGTTCCAACTGGTATTACAAGTAATTTAAACCAGTTATGAGCCAGTTATGAGGAATGAATGAGGAAGAAAGGATGATAAGACGAAGAGTATCCGTGACTTGATAGCTCTGCTCCTTTGTTCTGAATTAGACCTGTTTGTTAGTGGACATCCTGCTGACGCACACACCTGGTACACATTACTACGTCTACTCTGCGTGTGTGTGCGAGAAGGAAAGACATAAAAGAAGGAGAAGATGGACAGATGGAGGAACTGAGTGAGGGCTGTAGTTCAGTTGTAGTGAACTCCCATGTGTGTTTCCATGAGAGAAAGTCCACTGATGATGTGACACAAACCATATGTGCAACATCTGCCTGGTGTGTGTGTGTGTGTGTGTGTGTGTGTCTTCAATAGAGAGCCCCCGGGCCCTGATGTAACAAAGGATCATATAAAGCACCAAAGTCAATGAGACAATGCTTACCTTTATCTGTCGTCTCATTTCTTTCATCCGTCTTTCTCTTATCCTACCCGATTAGTACTGTAAAAGGCACTCCACTCACAAACTTTTTTAAATTCTTTAACATTCTTCATTTATAAATGATTCTCTCCTATCTGTCAGAATGTCCTGCAATCAAAGATTTCATATAGAATATACAGTTTTAGAAGTGTCCTCCAGATGCACTTTACTGCCCCCTATAAATGTACAAGTTTTTGTTTGTTTTTGTTTTTTTTAAACAAATGCTCCTTAAGGTGAAGGTTATTAAAGAAAATTGCATAAAATTTCTAAAAAATATATTCAAATCCCTTTCCATTTTTTTTACATACTTGTGTTTCGTGCCATTTCCTTGTGAAATAATGGATCATTGCAAGCTTTCAACTTCCTAAGTGAAATAGATGACATGGGAAATTAAATTAATCCTTTAGTCTCACAGAGCACCAGTTTGTGTGTGTGGGTGTGTGACTGTGAGTGGACGGACTGACTATGTGTTACACATGTTAAAACTCAGTGAGAACAACCTAGTTCAGTACTGCTCCAAGTCTGGGTAAGGACCCAACAAGGAGTTGAGGGAAAAGTAATACCAGTCCCCAAATTATTCTGTAAAAATCTCTGTCAAAAGTTATTGAGTATGTTACACTGCCAAAAGGCTTTATGAGATCCTGCAGTGGAATGTAGGTTGGGACCAAGTCACATTTTGTTAGATTTGCCTCTAATAGCCCTAAAATTGGGTTTATAAACATAAGAAAAATGTAGCTCCCCAGAGAAAAAGTCAGAAAGTCAAACTGTGCAGAGGAGTGTTTTTCCTCCAACAGATCAACAGCTAAGGACCAGCGGACTCACTACTTCCCCTCTGACATTTTGCCAGTCGTAGACTGTATTTTATACAGGCAATGTTCTTTTCTGGCTGCTTGCAATTAGACAACATTTAATATTTGAGAGCTTCTGTTTATATTCCTAAAAGGTATCAAAAAAACAGTACTGTATTGTTTACGGAAACCGGTGTCATATCAGCACTGGTGTTAACAAGACTAAGAGTCTACAGCCATGCTAGAGACTCTATGAGGCTGTAATTAGGTAGAACGTTGCTTCAAGCTAAATGCCAACGTCATTATGCTAACATGCTCACAGTGATGATGCTAACATGCTGATGTTTAGCAGGTATGATGTTTACAATGTTCACCATCTTTCTTTAGCGTGCATGCTACCATTTGCTAATTAGTACTGAACACAAAGAACAGCTGAGGCTGATGGGAATGTCATCAGTTTTGCAGGGATTTGGTGATAAACCAAAGAATTGGACAAATTGATATTTTTGACCTGACGACGGCACTTGATGAAAAGTCAAGAGATCACCAAAGTGATTACAATCCATCCTGAGGGGAACATGAAAATGTCATGGCAATCCATCCAAGAGGTGTTGAGATTTTTCACACAAAACCACAGATGTCAACCTCGTGGTGGTGCTAGAGGAAAAGTGAGGGAATCCCAAAAGTCATTAAGATACATCTTCTGGGAACCATGAATGTCTGTATAATATTTAATGACAATTCATTCAATGGTTGTTGAGATATTTCAGTCTGGAAAAAAGTGGTGAACCAACTGACTGACATTGCCATCCTGGACTAAACTATTTCAAACAATATCCTAGTCTGTCTCTCTGTACTTCAATATAACTTGTTGTTGGGATCTGTGCTTTACTGTCTTATATCAAATATGTTACTAGAACAAATGCAGGATTAATGGAATAGAGTAGAATAGAAACCTGGGAATATTTGCAAGCCTAATGAAACAATAATAAAGTGGACTGTGCTCATATATATGTATAATGCTCCCAAGGTGCATAATCAATAAAAAATAGCAAGCCCTAAACATCTCCCACACATCCTGTTAACAAATATACACACCTTGGGAGCATTAAACAGTGTTGGACTTCCTCCGCTGTATCATTCATTATTTTGATTAATCTTGGCAATTATGGCTGAGGACTGGGATATGTGCTTTTCTGTTCTAATTTATTTTTGTTGGCCTGCCATGGTGACTTTTACAAATTGGGCTGTAGCCACTTTCAACAGACTGTAAAAACGGTAAGAATTAATAACTTTGCAATTCAAACAAGCAAGAAGAGACACTGTGCTCGTCTGTTCAGTATCAGGCTGTCTGAGAGGAAAATTGTGGTTTGCACAGCGTCAGCCCCCACTGGCCAGTTCCAGAGACTGTTGTTGGACGTCAGTTACAGCATAGTGGCACACTGGCATTCACACATGTACAAGAGCAAGACACAAAGCCAGGGTAATAAAGTTTAGACATGGTATTAAAGTAGAAAATATTTTCCGTTCTCATTCCCTCTGTTTCTTTGTTGAAGTCTAAACATCAGGAATAGAAACAAAGGGAGGGAAAGAAGGAAGGAAAGAAAGGATGTAGATAAGTTTGAGTAAGGTCAAAGGAGCTGTGTGTGTTTGTGTTTTTGTTTGAGGTGGTGGCGGCGGTTAGGTAGAGCCGAAAGTTGATGTCTGATATTTCGCTCAGTGTGGTATCCCCTGCAACGGTCTGTTGGTGGGAGTTTTAGGGGGGGCATGCTCTTGGCTGTTGTTGACATTAACCCTGGCTGACCTCAACATACACACACTACTGATATACGTGTTATACAGAAAAAAAAGCTCCCACTCTCACGCCTGTTTCTTGCCTTCCCTTTATCCGACTGTCATGGGAATTTGTAGCGAAGCTTGGAAATGTTGCAAGAAGTAAAATACGATTCAGGTGTGCTTTCAGCCGGGATGAAGCTTTTAAATAGTATCTGAACCTGAACAGAGAGTTCAGAAAACACATCAATAAGAAACCAGACAGAATCTTTCAAGAAGTCATTAATATTGAGTAAGTTAAGGTCAGTAAGTAAAAAGGTCATGGTGGACAGATATTTTACAGACATGTTTTTGGCTGCAGATTAAAAGAATATCTGATCTCACATACGTTGGTTAGTGATCAGAATTTGCTTTTTGTAAAATACTGTAGACATTTTCCTGAAATTAGGTTTTCATCTTTTCGCCTTTCTGATTTACATACATGTTAATGTGCATCAAAATATGGAGACCCAGTTTCTGTCTTATCCAGCCACTGACCAGTGGTTTAAAACACCCACAGCAATGTCCAGAAAGCTGTAACAAGCTGGAGCTGCTGCAGAGTGGACAGACTGGCAGCTAAAAATACACAGCATGGAAACTCCTCTTAAATCAAACAATGAATTAGCACACACACACACACATACACACACACACACACACACACACACACACACACACACACACACACACACACACACACACACACAGACAGTGAAGCCTCCTGGCAGGCAGTGTTAAGTGAATAAACAGGGGATAATTCTTGCTCCAGGGTGGATGGATAATGGGGATATAAGGGAGGACGTTATTTTAACTAAAAACACAACCTTTGCTATTACAGGAGCCGTGCGGTGGGTGTAAAGATTCCATACACAAGCGAAGCAAGAGAAAGACTCTCTCTCTCTCTGTTTCTTTGCCTCTCAAGACAGAGATGAAGAGTGACACTCTGCTTTGCACTGTACTGTTTTTGTGTCAGGTTCATTAAATTCTAGGATCAGGATACCACATTGTGTTACCAGACTTAAAGTATAGACACTTATAGACAAGATGGGTTCAAATCATCATCCACTTTTTAATTTGATGATAGAAAGTTTAACCCGTGATTTGGACCATGACAGTTAGCTGGTAAAGTAGCACAACGCAAAAATACTATTGTTGCTATGATTACTTGCATTTTAATACACTGATTTAAACTGTTAAACAGAAATTAGTTTAAGGTATCCTGTTATACAATTTTATGTGCCAGCCAATCAGAAACACATATATTCCAAGGCCCTGGTATAATACTGAGCTGAGACATGATGCCCCCCCAAAAAAGTAGTGCTGTAGTTTTGGGAAGGTTTTGTTCAATCACTTACTCGTTCAGAAGTACTTGTACTTGTACTTGTTCATATTGGAGGACAAAAATCCAGTCCCCAAGAGATCAACAACTTATTTTATAGTAACAGTAAGACTTTGCCCTGTTTTTTGGGGGGGGATTTGATATGCCCAGTCCTCTGTGCACTGCCGGCCTCGTCACTGCTAAACTCTACTGTTGTTTTGGGCAGTGCTGCAGCCGCTTCTTTTCACCTGCCAGCTCATTGCTGGTTCACACTATCACACCCAGTTCCACTCCAGCTAACCAGCAGGAGTTGCTAGTGCAGCAAAATGGACAAGAACCCTCACAGGCTTACCACCCACGAACAGCCAATTGTGTTCGATGAACCGCACTACCAAGTCAGAGTTACTGTTAGCAGAAGACTGCACTGAAGACTTGGTTTTGGGGTTAACATTAGGGCTTTGACTGGCTTAAGGAAAGGGTTAGGGTTGGGATTAGGCACAAACTAGTGATTGATGTTTGGGTAAGCCTTCAGGGAACTGAATGCAAGTCAGTATAATGTCTTTAGAAGTAAAGCAGTACAAGTTTGTGTGTAAGTGTGTATTTACCTGCGCACAGCGTCTGTGGTTTTCACACCAATCCAGAACTTGGTCAGTCTGGAAGAGACAGAGAGGATGAGGGTTAAAACAAACACAGAGAGAGAAATAAATCTTTCACAGACAAATCCTGTGTTTGACGCATTCTGCCCACATTTGACCCATTCACGTGAGACTGCCGTCGAACACACGAGGGGACAGTAAGCAAAATATTGTTAATGAAAGGTCAACGGAAGATGCAGACAGACACACACTCAACCTTTCTCTTATTTACATAATTATCCTCAGGGTGCAAGATGACTTAACACACTGTGTTTGTGGTTGCTGAACCAGACAGAGACCACGTCACTTGGTGAGATGTATGTTTATGTGTGTGTGTGTGTGTGTGCGTGAGTATGTGTGTACAGTTACTGCTAAGTGAGTCAAGACCACCAGTAAACATGGCTGCTATAACCACCGTGACAGAGGGAGACGTCATCTCATGACCACAGGGACAGAAATACAGATTAACCAAACCAACCACCTAGTCCTAAAGTCTCTTCAACTTTTCAGATTTAATCTTACATCCAAATAAAACTGCTTAAAACAAACGTGTACTCATCTATACTTGGTATTGAACGTACAAGGCCACGCAGACCTGCAATGAATTCTGAGATTTTACCTGGAAGACAAAGAAGCTGTTGATACCTGAGCTACATGAAGTATTTTATGTTATTATTTCATCATCATCATCATTCAAATTCTGACACCTTGTTATAATTACCATAAACAAATATTACCATAATATTTGTCATTATCAAATACACTATTGATTATATTTGATGAATCCAAAAACTGTATATTATATAAAATGTCAAAAAACGTATTCAATTTACAATGACATAAAAGAGCATAAAGCAAAAAAACAAACAAAAAAACTTCACGTTTGAGAAGCTGGAAGTAAAGTATGTTTAGTATTTTGGCTAGAAAAAATGACTTAAACAACAGATTATCAAAATTGTTATTATCTGTCAACCGACTAATTGATCAATCGACTAATCATTTCAGCACTTCTGCCCATGAACCCTGTTGGTTTCACAGGGTGGATGTTACCACTTGCTTCTTGAATCCCCCTGCAACCCCCTTTTTGAGCCCCTACAATACCTTTGAGTAATTACGTTTTTAGGAGATTTTGGATCATTCTAATGGTTTTAAATGCAGACTTGAAAACCCTGTCAGCTGTTTTTAACTTGCATTGGGAAGAGAGTCAGTCAGTGTGGCAAAACTGCTTCTCTCCCCTCTGAAATGCTTTGTCATCATCACCGGCACAATCATGATGCCATCATCCAGCATCAAAACAACCATTAGAACACTGGTGTGTGTGAATTTGTGTATCTGTCTGTTGTCATGTGTGTGTGCCTTCAGGGAGTATCGTGTGTGAGTGTGTGTGTGTGTGTGGGATAAGCCCTCTTAACGACTCCTAAAACCCTCTCCTGAGTGTGCTGTATTTAGCCTGAACCAAGCTCATCTCTTTCCACATACACACACACACTTTTCAGGGCTTCTCCTCTTTAAAGTAGCCTTTGTGCTTCTGGTATAATGAGGGTTAAGGGGTTAGAGTTGGGGTAACAGTGCAGAGGTTAAAGGTTAGAGATTAGGGGTTGAGGGCTTTCACGGTACAGAAGATGCTGAATTGACTTGTTCACTCTTATCATTCAAAACAGATGCATATTGACTACTTTGGTGAAATAGCTGCTAAACGAGCTAAATTGGACTTTGATGTATGAAGATGTCACTAGAACAGCCACGGATTTTTACTGAAGCGAGGTCAAGATTTAGGCCATGACATACTTTTTAAGGAGTGCTGGTCGGATAGTACAGTTAAGAGGTTCTTTCTGACTGTAAGACAGGGAGGGCTGCCTCTCACAACTTTCGTTAAATTTCCAAAACTGATAAACTATCAGCCATGCCTTATTTCTGCGACTGGCCGTTGAGCATATGTGTGAAAATGGCGAGAGCTCCAAGTTCTCCTCAAATTTTGTTCGCCTCATTCCTCTCATACTATCACCCCGGTCCACGTCCAGTGCTACAGCTGCTTACTGTTGCCTCAGTTGTCCAGCTGTTGGCAGCAGTGAAGAGGTGGTTAGTTTTCAGAGAGGAGACAAGAGGAGTGAAACCAAAATCAGGATCAAGTTCTGAACAAAGGCCACAACAAATTCGCTCAGACAAACAAAAATTCTGTCTGTGAAATGACTGTTGGACATAATCTTGGAAAAATACAAGTGTATTTTATTTCTTGCTCATGCTAGTATGCCTTTAAGTCTAAATGAGTACTGATGCAGTGCACACCGTTGGCTTAACTGTAATCTGTTCTAGTTGTTAAAAGGGATAATGCTGGGGCGACTGCTTAACCAGCCTCATATAGAGATAGATAACAGAGAGCGGAAGAAGAGAGCAGTAGAGCATTAAAGTAATGGTTAAATCTCTGATGAATAGATTAGTAACAAGTCTGTGGGGAAGGATGGATGGAAAGAGAAACAGAGGAATGGGTGTCATGGTATCACTACAGAAACAGAAACACCTTCCTCCTCTGCTCACCTTTTCTCTCTTTCTCTCGTCTTCAAGGCACTTTCTGAATACGCAAAATTGACGCCGCCCAGGTGCTACTGATTGCACTCCTTCCACTGATTCTGTTGGATGACACAGTTGTGAATAACCTTACTAATCTGTGCCTGAAACGTTAAACAGACACTAAGTCTCCCTCCGCATTTTCACCATTTTCTCGTCTATATTCTGGATCCTCTGGTAGTTTATCCAAAGACAAACCTTTGCCAACATTCAAAAACATAAAACAAGTATTTCTTGTGATCAGGTCATGATGTAAATGGGATGCAAGTCCAGGACAGAATCAGGTTTAAAAAGAGAAGAAAAACTTCTACAGGTTTTCATGTTACATGCTGCATTGGATATTCTAAAAAATAAAATCTGCCATCATACAATTAAAGGTGCCCTGTGGAGTTTTCTTGTAAATAAACAAAGTTTCTGTTTACATTTAGTGTTACTCACCAAAACGCATTGCGTGTATCCTTGAGGTCTAAAAAACATTGTGAATACATTTCCTTCCTCATAACCATTTGCAAATCCAATGTTTTATAACATTTTGAATCGTACATCCATGTTTATTTGCTAGCAGTCTTCTTCTTCACTGCCTTTGTTTGAGCATTGCTGCTTTTTGTGGCACATAATCGCCAGATGTCGATAAGTGGAATAATGTGAAAATACTGGCTGGAATGTGCGTGTTCATGTGCAGACAAACAAAAATGAGAGGATCCACTCAGAAAAAAACATTTCTCCATAGTGCTCATAGTAGTCAGGAACCCCACAGGGTAACTTTAAGTTGCATTGGTGCAGCAGAATTGGCACCCTGGGGTGCAGCAGTGAAATTCCACCCTCAGATACTCTTTCAGCATTAGTTTGTGTTTTTAGAGATGGGCTGATATAATTTACTGCTTTTACTACTTTGGCTTATGTTACAAATTCCCTGCATTTACCAGAAAGTCTTTCTAACATTGCCAAATGAATGTGGCTGGACTGGTTGGGTTTTAAATGTAGGGTGAGAGACCAATAACGACAAGTGTATGTGAGAGTCTTACAACTACATTGCAATCTGGTCTATTCAGGTCACTGTAAGTAGAAAACAATGTCTCTGCTTCTTTGAAAAATATATAGATATGTCCCTGCATGACTGCTGAACAGTTGAACAAAATGATAGAAAAATGTACCAAAAAATATAACATGAAAATATATGTTAAGTTTGGTTATTGAAATATTTCAATATTAAATATTTTCATTTCCTGGTTTTAATGGATGCATAACAGTTAAGTGAGATCATTTTCCAATCTCATTATTCTGCTTTAACTGAGTGATATGACACCAAATGTTTTAAATCTTAATCATATCCACACAAATCTACATCGCAGCCCTAATTATTTCTCAAACTCCCCAAAATATCATTACATTGCTACATTCCAGTATCCAATATCCAAGGTATCCAGTCAAAAATATTATGATTTTTGATTTAGGCAATATTGCTCTGCTCTGTCCTGCTCCTAGACGCTCAGTCAAGGTGGGTTGAACATTTGTCCTCCCACAGAAGGATGGTTAATTCAACCAAGCATCCCTCTGCCTTTCTTTTGGGGGAGAAAAGACAGATACAGAAGAGCAAGAAGAGGATCTGAGTACAGACGCACACCCTTTACATTTCCTCTTCCTCCTCCTGCTGCTACTCATCCAGATTAGCCTCCTTTGGCCACTCTGTCATTGTTTCTGTCTTTAATTTGTACCCTCCAACTCTTCCTCTCAGTCTCTCCACATTGCTGCCAACTCCTGTAAAAATGACCGGCGAGGACTTGAAAATGATGGAGGTGATATACTGTAGATGCTCCACTCAAAGAACTGAGGACAGTTAAACATCTCCAGATTTTCACAGAGGAGATATAAAGCTGCTCCCCCCCCCCGCTGGCCTCACATCTTCATCCCCTCTCTTAATCTTTTTCACGCTCTCTTTCTCTCTCTGTCTTCCTCGCCATAATATCCCCCTTTTTCTGTCACTACTCTTCAGCCCCCTCTGCAACACGCACATTAATGCACATACGTAGATGTACACACACACACACACACACACACACTCATCCCAAGTCAATTTCATGGGACATATTTGCTGTCAGAGCCAATCAAGGCAGTTTAGACGGGCCTGTGTGCCGTGTGGCTATTAAACGGTGGTCAAAGTGGGGTTTCGTAGGGTCTCAGAGTGTGTGTGTGTGTGTCTGTCTGTCTGTCAGCGGCAAAACAGCTGCACATGTTGAAAAAGTCCGGGAAAGAAAGGAAGGATTGGAAGAAGGTGGCTGGAAGAAGAGAAAAGAAGTTGGATGTGGGAGACAGTGAGGAAATGGGAGGGAGGGAGGAAGTTGAAAAGAGCAGAGGGGGACAGACAAAAGAAGGTGAAAGATGGAAATAAATATTAGTTAATAGGAGAAGGGAGGAGAAGGGCAAGGAGTGGTGGATACTAGTTGTGAAACAGGACGCAATAAATTTTGGTGACTGCTGTTCGTCTGGCTGGAGTTTAGTCTTCAGAGTTATTTTGTTAATGGGAAGCCAACTTTTAATAGTGTATTTTCATCCATAGTGGCAGAACATTTTAAAACTTACAAATTGTGGCACTAAACTTCTGGTTATGGATGAAGTTGTATGTGATGTATTTATTTATTTAAAAAACTTAAAACGCATGTAAAGACCTACAAAACTTTTTGGTCCAAAGGCTTTTTTATGGTTCTTGCTCACAAGATACGTTGCATGAAAAATATCAAGAGAATATCACTTCAGCACAGCTTATGATGTATGACTTCGAAGAAAAACGTGCAAAAACCCCATTTCATTTTTATGATGGATTTCCACATGGCTGGATTTCATACCAACACTAAAAACACGGGGTCTTAAACTTTTTCTCTATCCTGGGATCCACAAGAGAAATTTGTCGGAGCCTGAGACACGAGAGACCCGTCAGAAACAGAACTGACCCACGGAGTGAGAAACACTTGCACTGAAGGACTTCCACATGGCTCTGATGACTGCTGAGTCCAGGGTAATCATTGGTGAAGAATAACAACCAAATATTACTGGACGAAGAGGCAGGGACACAAACACACACACACACACACACACAGAAACGTGCATGGTCAACATGCACGCGTACAGCTGCACACACCCTTCAGTGTTTGAAAGAGAGAGAGATATAAATCACACTTCTGCCAGATGCAGCGATAAAAAGTGTGTGTGAGTGTGTGAGAGAGACAGAGGGAGAGAGAGTGTGTGTACATATTACGTGTGTGTGTGTTGTGGTCAGTGTTTGTGGTGAGGCGCAGTAGAAAGTCTATTTAACACGAGGTATTAACTCTGCTAATCACACCCAGATGACCAGAAGCAAACACAGCTACGGTGTGTGTGTGTTGTGTGTGCGTGTTGTTTGTGTGTGTGTGTGTGTGTGTGTGTGCGGTGAATGTATCATGACTAACTTCCACTCAACAGAATATAAAGTTCTTCCAAAAAATCCCATGTTGAGGTCTGAGCATTCCCGACAGAAGCCCCTAATTAGTCTACGTGTGTGTGTATGCCTGTGTGTGTGTGTGTGTGTGTGTGTGTGTGTTATCGTGCACGTGTGTCAACGTTAGTGTTTGTGGTGCCCCACATCCTGTAAACAACAAGCATCACAACAAAGTGGTTGTTATACGGCCCTGAACCTTGCCTCATCCGACTATTACGTCGGCATCTGTCTTTCTGTTTCGCTCCAGTTCCAACAGCAGCAATGATGAAACTCTATCGGTAAGAAAAAAAAATACTCCAAATGATCAACAAATTACAGGAAAAGTTCTACATTTTGGGAAATATGCTTATTCGCTTTCTTGCCGAGAGTCAGATGCGAAAATTGATACAACTCACATATCTGTAAGCTAAATATGAAGCTACCGCCAGCTGCCAGCTAACTTAGCTTAGCACAAAGACTGTAAACAGGGAGAAACCAGTTGCCAGGCAACCAGCGGAGACTCCAGGAAGTTACTGGTCCCGACCAAGAAACGGTCTGACACATAACTGTCTGTAAAAATTAGTCGTTTTTAATATTTGTTTTTTTGTACGAATTTAACACGAGATACAAAGTGCTAAATAGTGAGCTTTAGAGGTGCCTTTGGATAGAGGCAGGCTAGCTGTTTCCCCTTGTTTCCAGTGTTTGTGCTAAGCTAAGCTATCCGGCTGCTGGCGGTAGCTTCATATTCAGGGCGCGGCTATGAGAGTGGTCACCAGTGAGAAGAAGAATGATTTTAATTGCTCAAGTATCAGATATAATTCGCCGTCACAGTTTTGATGTGGTAAAAGGGTCTTTCTATCTGTCTAACAAAGCCATGCCGTTCAGTGCTTTGCCATTCCAGCTGTGATTTACTGTCTTGGAATTTCTTGTCCTGGTTTCAGGTGAGAGTCACTCCTACGCCGTCACAATTTTATCACCATCCATCCCTGGTTCTACTGATCAAATAACAGGGAGTCACAAAGCCGCAGAAAGAGGTAGAGGCTTTATCTCTGAGGGGAATCAAACAAGCCTTTGTCCCCTGCCGTCACCCACCCTTCTGCCTGTCTCTCTGCTTACCTGTCTGCCTGCACGTGAGTCCACTTTTTAATCTGTGTATCAGGTTGTCTGTCTTCATGTATGTTTGTCACACCTGTCTGTGTGTGTCTACCTGCCTGCTCACCTGTCTTTCCATCTCCCCTGCCTGTCTTCGTGCTTGGCCACGTCTGTCTACCTGCCTTTATCTCCCCGTCTGTCTCTGTGCAACCTGACCTGACCGTTGTCTCTGGTCTTTTTCAGAGCGTGACTGGTTGGCTGACCGACCTCTGGGCTGATTAGAGTTACCTACCGCAGAGCAGCTGGAACACACACACACACACACACACACACATGCACGCACACACACATAAGCATGAATGCACAGGCAGCTCATTCAGCCTCACAGTGGCCCTCAGCCCTGGCTCGCTAACCATCCGCTCATCAGCACCACAGACCTGTGAGTGTTTAAGACACGCAGTCTAATCTGATCTACTACGTATGTGCAAAAAGATCCAGCTCTGCAGGCGAGGCTGCAGTTTTTTCCTTATTTTTAGGAGTTTACATCAAGGAGGAATTTGGGAATATGACAGCATACCAGCATATATATGCTCATGTGCACACACACACACACACACACACACAGACACACACAAGGAGCTATAATTACACTATTACACCATACAAGGGAAAGTAGTGGAAAACCCAGAGACGCAGCAGAAAGAGAGGTGTAAATAGAAAACTGGTGACTCACATTCTAGTGGCTACACACTAGCCACACACACATTGAGAGAGAGAAAGAGCCAAAAACACAGGGTTCACCCACATGAAGCCAGAGGAAGCAATGTGTGTGTTTGTGTGTTCGTGTCTGAGTGTGGTGACAGGGTAGGATGAGTAAAGCTCTATTTGCCCTCACTGATGTTATAGTTACTGGAGATGTTATCAAAAGGGTTTTTTTTGTTTTAAACGTTATGTTCTTTAAATGAATGAATGCTCTAACACACAGTCTCTCCCACTCATTAATCACTCTGCGTTCTGCTACACTGTCCTATAATAGGTTCAGGGAGTGATGCTGTTCCCCAGGATGTGGCTGAGAGGAAACTTGTTTCCTTGTTTGCTCAAAGTTTATAGGCGCTTTTTAATTTGGTATAACACACAAACTTTTCAGCACTCCTTTATATCCTAAAATGTTTTTCGGAGTCACACGTAAACACCGTCCTTTCCTGTTTGTCACTCTCCTGCTAATCAATAATGACATCAGTACAGAGTTCTTTTTCTTATACATATTTCAATTAGGGCTGCAACTAACGATTATTTTCATCATTGATGAATCTGATTATTAATTTGTTGACTCATCGTTTTGTCCATAAAAGGTCAGCAAGTAATGAAAAATTCCTGTCAGAGCTTTCCAGAGCTCAAGGAGATGTCTTCAATTGTCTAATAACCCATAACCCAAAGATATTAATTTTACAATGATATAAAACAGAGTGAAGGAAGAAATCCTCACATTGGAGAAGCTGGAAAAGCTAATGGCATGTTGTCATCTTTGCTTGAAAAATGACTCAAATGAATAAACGATTATCAAAATAGTTGCCGATTAATTTTCTGTCAATCAACTTCAATATGATGAAAAGCAAAAATTGTTCATTTTAAGAAATCAGTCCATGTAGCATCGAGTCTTAACAACCCATTTTTCTTAAAGTGGGTCAAAGAGCTGATTAATGGAGTGAGTTACTTCAATTCTTTTGCAAAGAATCAGTGCACAGAGCCAGAAAATCCTGGACGTCTAAACACACCATGAATGTCAACTAATGCCAACACTATGACAGAAAACAAACTCACACAAGAAATTAAAGAGTTATATCAGAAGGGAATGCAACACTTTGTTCACTTTTAAAAATGAAACCCAAGTAGAAAATGAACGTCTGGCCTGTTTGTTACCTCCCGGCCAGTTGGTCTCATTTCCATCGCTGCTGTTTGATGCTCAACATCTGACTACTGCACTCCACTTCATAAAGTTTAAACCAAATGTTCCCTTTCTCACACCTCCATTCCAGAAACTCCACCACACACACACACACACACACACACACATTGCACTGCTAGAGAGTCATCCAGGGGCCACCCTCATTACCCAATGCACAGGTGCCGGGAGTCTATTCTAGATGGACGAGGACCAGACCAAACCTTCATTTTATACATGAACATATGCAAACCCACACACACACATGCATAGACATACTTTCTTCTACACACCTCAGAGCCACTGGGGCTGAACTCTGTGGTTAATGACTTTCCCACCCACTACACAGCATGCACATGTTGAAGCCGTTAACGATAAGTGGCTTTTCGAACTTGGTAACGTCCTAATGTCCCCATTAATCTCACATTCCTCACTACAAAGGCCACAGAACATGGGCCAGCGATTTCACTGAGATGAGTAATTTAACTAACTTTTTTTCAGGGTACCTTTTGGCCCTCTGAGTACTGACACAGGGCAACTTCAATCTGAGCAACGTCAAACCATTTGTCCAAACCTTCCTGATGAGAACCACGTTGGAAACAACTCACTGTTTCAGGCGAGATCACACAGTTTCCTCTGATTAATTATTGAGGCAGTAAGTGCTCCACTGTGCTTTTCTTCTCTTGTGCATAACACCTCTTAGCTGATCTAAAATCACTGCACAACATGCCATTGAATGGCCATTGTTTCTGTAAACATCCTAAAAAGGAAAGAATGGCAAGCTTTATTCAAAGATTAATACACAATTGTAACAACTACATACTGCGTTTCTCCAGCAGCCAACACAGTTCTTGACAAGAGTGACACAACTAAGTGACGCAACTATGAATGGTGGTCGGAGGTGTAGGTATATCTGGTGTGGCTTTTTCACCAGTCAGAACAGAGAACAATAATTATTTTTGGATGTTTCAATGTTTAGATGAAGTTTAATGATGCAATTTAAAGTTGATGTTAATGTCTGTGGTTACATGTATCACTGACAGTAGACTCAGCCATCTGTGCATACTGCTAAATCTGAAAATTCACTGAGAGATCCTTATGTATTATAAGTAATTTTTAAACTTTGATCCTTCTATTTTATTTGACTATTGACTGCACCTGACTGATTCCAGACTTCTGTTCATTTCACACTTCAATATGCTCCTGTGAAATATGTGTCAGGCCTCAATGAGTATTACAGCATTATATTGATTAAAATAATAAAATAGCATTAAGCTAAATTAGGTTGTTGTAAAGGTTGTTGTTGTTGTAAAGCTACGATTAGGTACCACAGATAAAATCAAGACTGATAGAGTTGCAGTATACAGTAACTTGTCAACAACACAGGCAGTGATTGCAACTGGCCTGTAAAAATAACAGTAATGCACATTTTAAAGAAAGAATTTAGGGTAAAACAGTCTAAAATTGCGCATTATCTTTGAGGAATGCAGTTTACTCACCTTTGAGGGTCACATAAATGTTTAAATACACGTTATATTAAGTATCAAACCAATGTAATTAGAGTTTTAAGAGGCAGATAGCATCAAAATCCTCAGTCATGGCTGTCTGTCTTTTGATTTTATGACTTCTAATTTATTTTGTACACACTGGTGGTCATGTTGACCTCAGGGTCGGTAAACACTCTTAAATAAGTGGTTGTAGGTACCTGGAGGTGTCTGAAGGCAGCGGTTAGTTGAGTCATGTGCAGAGTGAGGCACCTGGACGTGCATCTGGCGCTGTTGATTTTCTCCTGAACATCCTCCTGCTCCGGTGAACTCCTGCGGGCGCGAGTCACCGCCAACACCGCGCACAGGAGCACCAAACCGGCCCGACTAACTGACATTACACCGGGAGGAAATACGGGGAAACGGAATAAATGGACGCAGACTTTTCTTCCTGGTGTCCGGCTCGTCAGCGTCCTGCTCTCACGACCCTTTAAGTTCAGAATGAAAACATGTGAGCGCAGCTCCTGTCTGCGCGCGGGCACGAGGTGGAACAGCTCTACCCTCCTCGCGGACACTCCCACCGCCGGTGCAAGTGCGGCTATGCGGAGTTATAATGGTCTTCATCATCCTTATTGTCCTTATCAGCATCCTCATCACTTGTGCGATTTTCATCACTTTTTCCTCCAATTAGTCTACCAGTTATCATCATCGTTATTATCACTCAAACTATCGCTCCCATCACCTGCACGTGCAGCTTTCATCATTGTCATCATCCTCCTGACCACCACCAGTACTTTACTGTATTTCATAGCATCATCATCATAATCATCTTTACCTCCTTCATCTTTATCATCATTTTCAAGTTTATTTTCTATTGCATGTGCAATTGACCACCACCACCATCATCATCATCATCATCATCATCAACATTGTATCATCCTCTACCTTCATCACTCCCACTGTCTGTGCACATCATAATTATCCTGCCAGCATTATCTTCACCACCATCACTATAAACATCACTGTCACCTTCATCGTCATCATCTTCACAGGTGATTATGCAACAGGTCCTTTTCACTGAGAACATCTATATTGCAGTCCTGATTATTTCTCAAAACCCCCCAAAATATTAAGATCAAGTTATCCATGCAAAAATAATATGGTATTTTATTTTGTCAATAACACGCTGATCTAATTGGTCAGCTACAGATCAGCCCCCTGGAGCGAAGAGACATGGACCTATTTTGACGTGTCACACAGTAGAAAAGCACAGGTTTAAACAATAAAATGAATGATGGCCGAATTCCATTTAGCTGCTTCAGTTTCAGGGTCCTGGTATTGTTCATGCTGGCCCACTGTCACACTTTCATGACTTACTGGGACGCCTGAACACAACAGAGCCATCGTTAATGTCATTAGTAACACCTGTGCTTGTACTATGACAAGTCAAATGTCTGCTGTGAAAAAGGCCAATTATTCATATCCATGATCATCATTATCAATGTCATCATCGTTATTGTTGCTAACACACTCACCTCCAACACCATCATCGTCATCTTGCATACCAGAATAATCGTCAGCACTATACTAGAATCTTCATCCTCACCTCCTCATCTTCACCCGCATCATCATCATCACCACCTGTCACCTTTATCTTCATCTTCCCCTTTTCATTATCATTCATTATCCCCACCTCCACCATGATCATGATCATTGTCATCATCAGTACTGTCACCCTCACCTTCATCGTCATCATCGTGGTCATTTTTGTCATCATCATCATCAATCAACACTTTACTATATTCATCATCTTCTTTGTTTTCTCCTGCTTCACATGCAATTATCCATCATCATCATCATCATGTTTATCATCCTTATTCTCCTCTTTTTCATCATCGTCCTCACCTGCAACATGATGCTGATCTTCATTTTCTTCATCTTCTTTCTCACCATTTTCATCCTCACCGCCTCAATTGCACCTTCATCATAATATCTATTTTCTCTTTTTCAACATCATCCGCATGATGATTTCCATCACCATCACCATCATCATCACAAATAAACTGATCAATATAGCAACAATATAGCAACTGAATATATCAATATAGTTCTGAAAAATAAGGAACATTTTGTTGAAGATCAAAATGCTGATTTAAAAGGATTAAACATCAGGAGATGCAGTGCAGTGAAGCAAAAGAAGGCATTTATGGCCTAACGGTTTGCATGGCAGGCTATTGTTTTGGGCCTATTAACACTTAACTAATACTATTCTGAAAAACAAACTTCTCTTTATAGTCTAGGAATTCACTCCAAGGGCAATTATTAGAGCAGACTAATAAAAGAGCATTTATTAATGGGAAAGAGACCTGAAGAATGTGTTGAGGTAGGTGTCTGTCACAGAGCCAGTCCAGTGCGTTAGTCACCACTTTTCGACAGCAACTGCAGAGCCAAGTGGGGCTTATTAGATCCAGGGCCAAGTCAAGATGTTTAGGACACATGGTTGAAAGCCCTACTTGTTTATATGAAACTGTAACCCAGCAGAGGAGTCATCTCTTTTGGCAATGAGATCTAAAAAGAATCACCTACGTTTTGATTTAGGGGAAATGGAGACATATAAATATTTAGTAAGTGCTGGCAGGACTGTCCTTGGCCCTGCAGTAGAAACCAGACTTTTCATTCTGTCCTCATATAGAAAGTTCTGTATACTATAGGTTCGTATAATAGTCTGAACCAGTGGTTTGCAACCATTTTGGCTTTTAAACCCCCAAAACTAAGTTATCTCAGACTGTAACTAATTTTCGTTCATTTCATTGATAGTTTTATCTGTAAAATATCAGAAAACTGCAAAAAAAAAAAGTGCTCGTCATAATTTCCCACAGCCCTAGGTGATGTTTGTTCTGCCAACAGTCCAAAATCCAAAGATATGTAGTTTATTATCATATGACAAAGAAAAGCATCAAATCCTGACATTTAAGAAACCTGAACCAAGAAATGTTTGTCAGTTTTGCTTGAAGAATTAGTACAACAATTAATTGATCATCAAAAAAGTTGCTGATGATGCTGTTAATGGACTGATTGATAATTGACTAATTGTTGCAGATTTAAAGATAGTAGCTACCAATATGCACTTGTGACCCCTCATCATGGGCTATGGCCTCAGTGTGGACACGGGTTTTGAGCTGGTCAACAAATCAATAACAATATTCAGTATTTCACAAAAAATGCAATAATTTGAGAAGTCAGGAAAAATGCACACAGTTTTGTGTAACAGATATGTTTCTTTTTTATTTGTGACCCCTCTGATTTATCTTGGGATCCCCCAGATTGGGAAACACTGGTCTAGAGAGTACCCAGACTCCAACATGACTTCATCAAAACTGCATCACTACAACAAGAGAGACAAATAAACAAAGTTAGAATGAGAGACAAAATGTGAATAAGTAATGTGCTGTGAAGCCACACTATCAGTCATTGTGTTCAAAGGTGTGTGTGTGTGTGCGTGCGCACACCTGACCTCAGAGACCTAGGCAGTCCTTAAATCAGAAAGCATAAAATCAATTCTTAACACACACACACACACACACACACACACACACACACACACACACACACACACGCACACAGTAGTTGCCCATTATCTAAATGACAAAAAGAATATTTTCATAGTTTCATAAAACACCCTGCTCAGGTTTCTGAATAAACCATTAGTGGAGCAAAGACCTTCCCCAACACATACTCAAACATCACACCATTTCACACACACACACGAACACACACACGCGCGTAACAGAAGCATTCACCGTCTGTCTAAATCTGCTCGCTGATTGAAGCCAAATGTCTTTGAATTGAATGGAAAAAGAGAGAGAGAGGCGAAGAGGGATAGAGAGACAGAGAAATGTAGTGATAGAGATTGAAAGAAAGAAAGAAAGAAAGAAAGAGGGACAAACAGACACAGATGTCTTGCTGAAAGTATGTAGTAAAGTAATCTCAGCTCTTAATCAGTCAGTAAAAATCAGCCAGAAGGTGACTGAACACCAAAGGATCTCTCTTCTATTCTTTAAATCACTTCTGTTAATACTTCAGTCTTTAAATCTAATCTTTATCAAAGCTGCTACAACAAACCTCAAGGACTAACTTGATTTTCACCCTGATTTTACACATTTACTTTGGATTATTTCTAAAATCCGGGCTACTGCTCTGTACGCAAGCTCGTTTTGTCAAGTATGTGTGAATGAGTTTTGTGCAGGGAGTGATAGGGTTGTACTGTCTAGTCTTATTTACCAAGAATGACATGAGGACATATTTCCATTTGTGTAATGGTGGCTGTGTTTCTTTAATGTTCACAGAGAAGATTGAGTTTCATGATTCATGCTAATAAGAGAAGCTATACTGCTACATGTAGCCCTCTGATGATGAAATCTTATGAACTGGTCTGTCTGACATCTGACTTCTGGACCTTCATGACAACATACCACATAAACACATTTTATCACAACTAAAGCCAGCAGAATTAGCCGTCTCTATGAACTACAAAACAGAGAGGCTGTTTCCAATTTTCAAATATAATCTTTATGTATTTAACATGTCACTGATCTAATCCAAACTGTGTCATCTACTGAATCCCAATCCATTTAACTGTTTCTGTCACAATTCGTACATGTTGTTATCATTCCTGTCCAAGATTATTGAAGTGGTCAGAGATTACTCCCTGCAGCTGGTACTACTCACAGCTCATGTTAGTCGTCTGATTTCTTTCACCTTCAAAGTCTTCAACAGAACTGTTTCTTAAGCCATGGTCCAGGGACTCAAAGGTGGCTCATTGTGAATGCTTAGTACAGTCAGTGCATGTCAAGAGCAAAGAAAGGCAAGGTGTTTCTGAATGGAGCTACAGTGTCGCTATGTGGCATATAACAGAAATTGCAGTTTCAGTATTGGTCTCATAAAGGACCATATTGTATAAATATCTGGTTTCAGATAGTTTACTTAAACTTGGCATTCCCCCTCCAGAATATGCATAAGTGACAATCTTATTTTGACATTTAGCTTTTGAAACACTGTGTAATCAATAGGTAAATGATGGTGGTCGTTTGCAATATTGTTTTGTCACATTTTCACTACCTCCATAATGATGCATGTGATCCAGTCACTTCATGCTAGTCTTCTCAGGTTGATCAGAAATCTTTAACTTGATGTCAAGTTTGCAGTTGCCCTGCAAATTCTATTTTATTTTCCCTCAGAGCACAGTACAAGACTTTTACAGAATATATTATGGTGAGGATTTAAGGTAACATGAAGGAACTGATATTAAATTCATAGGAGGTTTCCTGGAAAGGAAGACTGTTCAATTAATACCAGTGGTGGAAGACGTATTCAGATCCTTTACTTGAGTAAAAGTACTAACACCACACTGTAAAAATATTTACATATAAGAAAATTATGAAAAAAGTGAGAAATACTGTCACAATTACACAGAACCCAAAGTGGCACCTTCACAATGTTTGTTTAGTCCAACCAATAGTACACAATTCAAAGTTATTAATAATACATTTAAAATTCTTCGCATTTGAGAAGCTGGAATCATGAAATGTTTTGCATGAAAAATTACTTAAACGATCATCAAAATAGTTTTGTGTGCAAAAATCTTAATTTGTAAAGTAACTAAAGCTGTCAAATAATTGTAGAGCAGTAAAACGTACAATATTTCCCTCTGAATTGTAGTGGAGTATAGAGAAAATACTCAAGTAAAAAGTGCCTTAAATTTGTACTTAAGTACAGTACTTGAGCAAATGTACTTAGTCACATTCCACCTCTGATTAATACAATCAAATAATTCAAATAATTACTTGTGTAACCAAAAAATTAAATGTGCCTACAGACAAGAGCTCAACAACACAATACAATAATACAGTTTGTGCTGTGTCTCCTCCTCCTCCTCCTCCATTATGGATGGCTGGCTGCATTTGTCTTTCTCTTAAGAAGGCCCGCATGCCTTTGCATGCTGTGCCTGCGGCGCGCATCTTCTTCTGCAGGACAACGAAGACCGTTTATTAAATCACAAGAGCGACATCCAAGCGCGCAGACCTCCGCTCCGCTCCGGTCCAGTCTGCGGCGGCAACGTAGCAGCCAGCAGGAGAAACAGCCGTAGAAGAAGAAGAGGCGGAAGAGCAGCGGATGTTTTGGTAAGCAGTCGGCATAAGTGTGATGTGTTTGTCTTAATCCTGCTAGACGTGTTTTATTCCCCTGAATTCATGTACGCGGACGTTTCACACAGCAAATAAGACGTTTAGCCTGTACTGCTGCGGTTTCGTTGTTATTTGTCGTCTGCCAGCGTTAACTTAAACGGTAACATTTAACTTTAGCCTTTGGTTGTGTGTCGTGTGTCCAACAAGCAGCTCAACACTTTATATTCTATAGTATTACCGTGTAAAACTTTACACACAGTCCACCCTGCATCAGCCCCAGTTTGCATCTCATTATTGAATTGATCCATTTAGCTACCAGTTACATGAGAGACCATTTTCTGTGACACATGATGAAAAACTGCAGGTAGCCTTGTAGACGTGGCATTTAATTAAATTTTGTTTATATAATATTCAAGTTTAATTCTGTATTAGTTAGACATGGCTAGCACACTTCACTGTTACATGTATGTCAAGAGCCAAAGAAGCTGGTGTCTTGTCGAAGATCAAAATAGATTCTGCATAGTCACTGAAGACCATGTCTGCTCTTCTGTTCTTCAAAATTAAATTCGTAGGAGAATGTCAAAAAAGTCAAAAAAGAGAAAGCGCAAGAAGCTGTCGTCATCCTCAGGTGAAGAAGATGAGAAGGTGGGTAGGCATCCAACACGTCATTTTATATAATGATATCAGTATATATTGTGGTATAATATAATATACATTTTTGTATGTTTTCTTTGTCTGTTTTTGGTGTTTCATCATATGCATGCAAAAAAAACAACAACATAAAATCAAATATTGCAATAAAACAGTCCTTCTCATTGAGTTGCCTACAATAGACCACAACCAGAGATATTAAAGGGATAGCAACCACAGTATAAATGGTACAGCAAAATTTCTGACTGCAGACACATTTACATTGTCTCATGTAGGTCTGCAACTAACTGTTTTTTTTTAATTATCAGTTCATCTGAGTATTTTTCTATAATCATTTTGTCTATAAAAAGGCAGAAAATGGTAAAGCCGAAAGTGACATTCATATTGCTTGTTTTGTCCGACCAACAGTCCAAAACCCAAAGAGACATTTGAGAAGCTGGAACCAGCAAATATTTGGCATTTTTACTAAAACAATATTGTTGAATCAACTAATTGTTTCAGCTCTAGTCTCACTTTATATATTGTCATATGGGCCACCCCTAATTGTTTCCGTCATCAAGGGTTTACTCTGTACTCACAACAAGCTGTTAACAAGAGATTAAATGTTTTGTTTTTTTATCCCATGTTTTCAGGCATCCAAGGAACACACTGTTACCAAACATTGCAAAAGTGCCAAGAGAAAGCAAGATGTAAAGAGTCAGGAAAGGTTAGATACATTGTACTTGACCTTTAACAACAAATAAATGTTGATATCATTTGCTTATGTTGTTTAATGATCTCTGACTATGATAGTTCTTCTGTTCTTCTACATGTAGCTGTGCAGCAAAACGTGAAAATTGTGCTTTTCCTACCGTTAAAGATGTCTCCCAAAGCACCCGTCAGATCAAAAAGCCCGTCTACAGACTGACAAAAACACAAGCAACAGATCAGAAACCTGTTAATAAGGAGGAAGAATGTACAAAAACAAAACTTTTTTCTGTGCCATTCCATGGGGGAAAGTGCTCTAGTAAAGCAAAAAATTATATTTCAGGGAAAGATAACACTGTCAGTGGGAGTAAGACTGTGGAAAGGGGACCCTCAAAACCCTTGAACACCAACAATGCAGGTACAGTTCCTCAGAGAACACAGGAGACGTCTAAATGCAGCTTAGATGAAAAGACTTCCCAGAGGAGCCCATCCAAATTAAGAAAGCAGCTAACAAGTCCCAGTTTGGTTTCTGCTGAACAAAAAGAACAAGCGCAGAGTGTACTGAAGAGGAAGTACAGAGCTGAGGAGCCACCAAGGACTGGAAATGACAGCAACACTATCAAGACCAGGGAACCAAGCAAGACCTCCTCCATCTCCAAGGATTCTGCGCGGCAGAAGAGAAAGGAGCTGGTCAAAGAGATGTGCCGACGGCACAAGTCTGAGGCCAAAAGAATCCTGCATAAAGAGGCAAAAACTCCCTCTGCCTCTACCACAAAGCAGTCTTCCACTTCAGCCAAGCACGCTACCTCCGTTAGGAGCTCAAATGTGGTGAAGAATGTCACTTCAGTCCCAGGGAATATCACATCAGTGTCACATGAGACAGCTAAGTCGTCATCTGCTCAACAGAAAATATCCTCTCTCGCATCATCTCTACCTCCTAATTTTAAGATACCAAAAAAGGTTCAACCAAGGCCAGTAGATAGCACCAGTAAGACTTATTATGCTATTTCTACAAACAGAAGTCTCAAATGTGGGACTGAGCTTTCAGACTCTGGGGTCTCAATGGGCAACTCCAAGCAGGAAACTGTCCAACAAGCTCACAGCTGTTTGGATGTCACTCCTAGTTTTTCATCTCAAGGACAAGATAAGAGGTCATCTTTGTCTGGCCAACTCCCAGCTACGTTTCATACAGTCACTGAGCCATGGTATGACCAGGTAATAAAAAGCATCATTCATTTAATCCATTTAATCCACATTTATTGCTTTTATTTACACCTTTTTGGATTAATTATAGTTTTCTAATGAAAGTATTTTATCAGCTTGTATATTAAAAATACATAAGCATTTTCTTGTTGCAATGGTTCAAAATGGCAGTTTGTTTGGAGGATGTTTGTATTGTGTTTGTTTTCAAATCTGTTTTTCTGTAGATGCAAGTGGTTGAAGAGCTTCATCTTGCCCGATCTGAGAAGAGATTGGAGGTGAATGTACTGCAGAGCTATGGGGAGCTCACCTGTATGGACATAGACCCTCCTGAAGAGGGAGCTGCAGACACACACTGTAAGTTTTATTGTTTTCCAGGAAGATGGCAAAGAGGAGACACTTTCAGTTTTGTACACTCATCGTAAGTGTAAAATGTAAACTCTTTGTGAAACGTGGTCTCAGATGCCTACATAAGTTCAGTTCAAAATTGTATGCCTTGTAATGGCCTCACGTTTAATGTGGTTTACCTGAAACTTGATGCATTATTTGAAAAACTGTTGCTTTTGCCTCAAAATGACACATGAAGATTACAAAATAAGACCTGTCTAGTCACATTATACCAGTTTAATCTGTGGTTATGTGCTGCAACAAAATTAACATTTGACTCATATGATGCACTTTAGATATAAGAGTAAAAATAATAATTCACTTATGAAATTACTAAAATTGAAGATGCTCAACTCAAATGAGATTCTTCAGTGGTTTCTGGAATCATGTCTCTAAATATAGATTAGGGTATCCTCCCATTCCGGATTTTGTAATAATTTTATTTTAAAGAGTAACCCCACAGAAGATCCGGAAAAGATAATAAAGTCATCACAAAATAAAATTTAATAAAATTTTATTTTCTGAAACTGAAATTGTGTATGATTTCATTCATTTTATTCAGTTGTTAACTTTTGATAATCAACAACAAACACAATTCACTGTACATGAACTTGTCTTTTTGCAGGCAAACAACCCCCTCAGCAAGACCTAATCCTCGTTTTGGACACCAACATTCTCCTCAGTCACCTGGATTATGTGAAAAAGATCATATCTCACGGCCTCAGAGGTGTTTGACATGATTTTGTTGTCTTTTAGAATGATTTGTGGCTTTTTCATATGTTGTATGTATCACAATGAAGCCTCTTGCCCGTATAAAAAGGTATCCAGTTAGTTTTCACTCCCAAGTTTGTCCACTTGTAAGATAAATGCTCGAAGTTATTCCTCAGCAGTGGCTGAACTATTATTACCCTTGCCCTTACATTTTCCCTACGATTTGAATTAATTGAGTCATATTTTAGGGCTGTAAGGAGAACAGGAAGCTCCGGTCTAAAGAACATGCCAAGTCCTGATACAATGACCATAGCACACCTGAAGAGCAGGATGGTAATCTAAGTATGCAGAGCGGAGAGCACGTTAACAAGCATCTGCTCATAATGATTATTATCACACAATCAGTAAAGTTGAAAAGGACATTATCATTTTAGAAAACGTAATCCCAAGAAAGTATAAAATCCCATTTCCACATTTTTGGGATTTACTTCTAGCCATGATGAAATGTGATTATGTTGTGAAATATGGAATCATCACTACTTGATTTCTCCACACTTCATGTTCTTTTAGCCCTGGGCTTCCCTGTAGTCCTGATCCCCTGGGTGGTGCTTCAGGAGCTGGATTCCCTCAAACGGGGGCGAGGCCTATCAGGTTCCGTGGCCCACCTGGCAACACCTGCCATCTCGTATATTTACAACTCTTTGAAGGGCCGGGAACCTCACCTCTGGGGGCAATCTATGCAGCAGGCCGCTGAGAGCAGAGGTGAGTGCTGATTTAAGGAACATATGGGGATTTTCATTGCACTGAAAACGGTACTCATTTATTACAACCAAGGATGGAACCTGTTTATTGTTTCCATAACCTGTGCATGGGCCCATATCAGATTTCTACTGGGGACTGTTGGGTGTTATCTTAAACGAAAACATGATGGCTGAGCAGGCTGGTATGAATGTCACCTTTGTTACAAATGAGCACACATAAACATCACAGAAATTGCAGGCAAAACAGTAAGCGCTTAAGGGAAACGTTTTTTTCAGCTTCTTCTGTGGGTAAAAGCATCCCAATAGAATAATCCATCCTTCATATAAACACTCCACTACTTTCTGGAATTTTTGGCTGTAAAAGATGCGAGTTTTGTTCATTGACTTCTAAATTATTATATTAAGATGAGTGTGCATGGTTTATTTTTTTGCAATTAAAGCCAGCGTTTTGGCAGTCTAATATTGAGCATGGCCTTTCTCTAATTTCTAGTATAGTGTTTGAGGTGTGGGAGATCACAGCCTGTCATTCCATGAATTAGTAAATGCTTGACTGTTCACTGCATAAATGGTCTACACTTATATAACGCTCTTCTACCTTAATGCCTTTGCCTCTCATTCACACACACACACACACACACACACACACACACACACACACACACACACACACACACCGTCGGGAGCAACTTGGGGTTAAGTGTCTTGCCCAAGGACACTTCAACATGTGGACGATCCGCTCCACCTCCTGAGCCACAGCCACACAACACTAACATAAACACTAGGTGGCACTAACACTAAGCTGGTCCTCCAAAATTCATCATCATAGCATTCAGTGTGTGCATCTCAAGGGCAGGTTTCACCCATGCGTAAGGTAACCCACTTCTTAGCTCTATACAATATTGATCAGACATTAATTCTTCAACAGTGGTATTAGGATCTCTTCAAACACGTGTGATAAATGAGATTTAGCAGAATATTGTTTACTATTTCTAAGTATTTAGGAGCCTGTAAGCATTTATTGTATTTCTTGAAATAGACCTGAAATCCCCGTCTTGTGTTCTTCATCTCTGAACCTTCCTCCTTCTCTTTAAAAGAAAAAAGACAGTGTGGTACTGCGCTTACCATGAGCTATCAGTGTCATGATTTAAACATATCTCTCCATCCATATAAGGACTATCACGTTTCTCTCTGTCACTCATGTCTTCCTCTCCCTTCCTCTTTCTCCCAATTTGTACCTCCTGGTCCCCAGATGGTCTGAATGCTGAGAATAACGATGACAGAGTGTTGCAGTGCTGCCTGCAATACCAGAGTCTGTACCCAGAGTGTGCTCTCATCCTATGCACGTGAGTCCCCCTCCCCCCAGGGTATACTGCTGCTGCAGAGTGTGTGTCCTTTGCAAATAATGCACATGCATGTGACTGAGTGGGTCCAGCCAGATAGTTCCAGTTGGGATGAGAGAAAGAGAGAGCCAGACAGAGTAATTGGACAAGAATAGATGTGCTGAGCAGGAAATTCTGAGTTTAGTTCAGGAATGTTTTGGCTTGCATAGCTGAATGGAATGGCCATTGTATTGTTCCACTTTCTTTTTCCCTTTTGACTGATTTTTTTTTTTTACTTCCACTGTTATTGGTCATTTTGCTAAATTAAAGAAGAAATGGATTCTGTGTTAGCCACCAAAGTTCCAGGCTGCTTGAAAATAGATGGGACTGAATTGTCTATAGACTTGCCTGATTAAAAAACAAAACATGTTCTCTCCTCTTTCCCCTCTAGTAATGATAAGAACCTATGCAGTAAGGCCCTCCTGAGTGGGTTGAAGGCACTCTGCAAGAATGATTTGGAGGCAGAGGTTGGGAGATCCAGACATGGCTTTCATTCTCTGCAAAACATTAAGACTTCCACGTTGCCTAACATCAGCCCTCAGATCTCACCACCAACGCTTAGCAGGAGCTATACACCAGTCCAGGCACACAGTCAAGAGAGAACAGGCCTTTCTGCAGATCTCATAGAGGAAGGTGAGCCAGGGATTAATGTGTTCGTCTTGCAAAACAGGAAATTACTTGGCATATTCCATCATGGTCTATTAACAGCCAGCCACGCTCTTGCCACATCTGCCCATCCCTTCCAATTTCCCTGTTTTCTTTTCTTCACTTCAAGTCCATCTGTATGAAGTGGTCAATTTAGGTGACATTTTAACAGTTGTAACAAGTAATAAACCATACATGTATACTCTTGTGTAAAGGATAGCTGCTGCCTTGTTTATTTTGTGTCTCCACTCATATACAATATGTACTGTATGTAACTGGTTACAGATAACAAGCGGCCGAGCA
Source organism: Macquaria australasica (assembly GCA_005408345.1). NCBI lineage: Eukaryota > Metazoa > Chordata > Actinopteri > Centrarchiformes > Percichthyidae > Macquaria > Macquaria australasica. The sequence goes on from SEMN01000016.1 coordinate 1,436,730, forward strand.
AAAGAGAGCGTGAAGAGAAGACAAAATGGGACCTCAGCAGACATGTTTCTGAACTAGAAGACTGCCTGCGAGAGGTGCTGTCTGATGTGTTAGAGGTGGAGATGAAGGCTGCTTACGATGAACTCTGGCTAGAGGTAAAATTGGGGTTTTGGAATTTCACTGTGTCTAGATGCATTTAAAACACGGAGAACTAATGTCTGGTATTCATGAAGTGATTAAAAGCATGTTTTAATCTTTGCATGAGTTTAAGGTATCTTGTTGGTCATCTTCGATCAGATTTATGTGTTTTGGGTGGAAATGTATGGATGAAATGTCTTCTTGTGTTCTGTAAAGGAGTCTAGGTAACGTATAGATGCGCCAGATTGACTGTCATTTTGATTCTTGCAATATTATTTATTCTTCATGTTGGATATTTTTTGTATTTTTTTCTGTTAACAGATAGTTTATCTAAAGCCACCCTGGACTCTTCAAGATGTCCTGCAGTGTTTGAAAAAGCACTGGATTGCTGTCTTTGGGCACATTGTCCCACGCAGGAAGCTGCAAACTGTTTTAAATCTCATCTGCTTCTTCAACTCAGGTATGTAGGTGGAAGAGGGGGAAGTGCTATTATGTATTTCAGTGGTTTTCAACGGTCTTCTAATAAGCACATATTTTCAAAGTGTTTCTTTTTTTTTTTTACTATGAACAAAAACAAAATTATTTAATTATATTTTACCCCAGTTGAAGATTTCCAGTACACTCTTGGAATTTTTGTCAGGAAGTTTGTAGCAACTATGAGATGCACCATCCTCAAGGTTAACTGAATAATTGACTATATATAAAAAATAATGTCTAAAATTTGTAATAACAGCTTGAAAAAGAACAACTCAGTGTACAGTTGTACAATAACTTGATAAATGTAACCAAAATAACATAACTAATATAAAAATGAATATGTAACTCTATTCCACATTCTGCACACCGCTAAATCAAGTAAGTTTAGAAATCAACTCCTCTTTATAGCTGTGTTGCCATAAGCTGTGATTTCCAGTGTGGCTCACATTGTGTGCAGTGCATCAGCTCAAAGTTCTCATTGGTTAAACTCTTAAATTTTTTTATTTAGCATAATCTCTGTTGCTGGAAGTTGGGAGGGCTTGATAATGGGATGTACTGTAGATGAAAACATTTGATGCGAGTTTCCTTGGAGATGATTTTAATCTTCCTTTGAATGTGAACAACAGATTATGAAAAAAATAAAACATAAACTTGATTACTACATGAGATACAAGAGCATAACAATTCTGTGGAAATGGCCAAGCTTAGCTCCCTGAGGTGTCTAAATGCAAAGATATTCTTTGTTCCACTAATAGTTTTAAGAGCTACGGACAGGGGTACTGAGTCATCCCCCAGATAAAACCCTTACACCACTGGGGTGTGACGTTGTCTGCCCTGCACAGCACTAGAACCCTACAGAACTATATAAAGAATCAGGTCATCTGCTAAAACGGGACACTCAAATGTGTGTCAGAAAGATGCTGAGTCGCCCACTGCAGCACTTCTTGCTCTGGATCACATCACTGGATCTAATTACATTATTCTTACAATGCTGAGTGTGTGTGTGTGTGTGTGTCTCAGCCTCTCATTCTCTCTCTCTGTCCACCTGTGTGGGGGCGGCTGCTTCGACAGTGGCACAATACTTTTTAATCTATCCAAGAATGTTAATAGCTAAAACAATGGAGTTTTGCCCTTGCTCTGTGTGTCCTTGGTGCACTAGCATGATTTTGGATTTATTGGTACCACGCAGCCTGGCTCTGTGCCAAAACTGTGAGAGTAGGAGGAGGAGGAGGAAGAAAAAAAAGAAAGGAAGGAGGGATACACTGTATGTGAGGCTAAGAACAAATCTAGGAGTGGAAAAGTACTGCATGCCATTTTCTGCTCTCCCTTAAGGAGGCTGTGAGTGTGTGTGTGTGTGTAGCTATACTTCTGAGGACAGACATTTTACAGGCTCCTGCAAAGTGACATAAGCTGCATTTTAGGGCTAGATTAGCTTAAAGGTAAGTTAGGTCAGTGCTAGGGAATGGTGTCGTGATAGGTCAAAACATGATATTTGGCTTCCATAGGAGCTCTCACCCAACTTTTGGCACATTTTACTGGGTACTGATAACTGCTTAGTTACGGCAAGGGTAAAGGTTAAGGATAGGCATGTAACTGTTATGGTTAAGGTTATGGTAGGGCACCAGGGAATGAATGTAAGTCCATTAAATGTTCTTCCAGGTATTCAGTATAGCACAAATAACATAGTGTATCATGCAAGTGCTGTACACCTGCATCCATGTGTACATGCATGTGTCACTGTAATATGTGTGTTTTGTGTATTGGTTTTTGCAAGTCTCAAAACAGAGTTGAACATAAGACACAAACACACACAAGCTCGCAGTCAGTCTGAGCTGACATGTTTTTGGGCACAGTGTTTCACCGCCTGCCTGTTCTGTTTTCCATCTTTATATTCATAACAGTCCTTCTCACGAGGTTACACACACACACACACACACACACAAAACATCCTCTCGTGAAAAAGGTGTTTGCTGTTCAAGCAGCACCTCTTCCCTTTTGCCTAGGTGTACCCAAAGAAACTGGCAACTGAGTGTATGTATACCTTTATGTGCATCTATATGCATCTGCCTGCACACATCTTTCAATTAAATTCAAATTCTAAAGGGCTTTATTGGCATGGAGGTTTATATATACGTATATATTATAAATATTTGGACAGCTCACAATAAAAGTAATATGAACATTAACACAACTTTCATGTTTTTACTCAGTGGACTGTAGCGCCACCTTAGCAGCCCTCCAAGAAGCTAAGGAGCTTGTGAAAGCGTTTGGGCGAAGTTCAAGCCGTGTTCCCAGTGCCATCTCCGTAATGGACAACATTTTCAATAAGCTACAACAACCACAGGTCGGCAAGGAGCAAATTTATAGTGTGCTTTTACTGCGCTATCTGAATTGTGTTGTACATTATGGTGGTATAGAAATACACAAAGATATTTGTATACCCTGTTTGTGTTGTGTATATTGTGTCTATACCCAGATTACACTTGGAGGAAGTCTATTCTCTTTTAGATTTGAAAGAGCTGATAATGAGTACCAAAACAGTTCAGAATAATATTTTTCAGTTTGTATAATTGCTAAATCTGTGTATGTGTGTATGTAGGGGGAATCTCCTGCCTGTGATGTTGTCATGAATGACGACGATGAAGACAAACAGTCCACGTCTGCTCAGGTCTCTCATCAGGACGTGTGGGCCCTGTTTGAGAACATCTGGTCTAATGTGTGTCAAATAAGGTGGGTGTAAAAGGGATTTGATTGATGCGGTGCTAGGAGGATTATACTGCAGAGAACAGTCGAGGATGAGGTGTTTTTACAGATTTTCACTTAAAAAATGCCTTGCTTTTTTTAAAAGAGCAAAGCACTTTGTTTTCACCTGGACTTTATGTCACCTTTCATGCATAAGTTGTTGTTTCCTGCTGCAAGAAGGCACCATTCTCTACAGTGAGTGAGGGCTCTTGCAACGAGGACAGTTCAGATGATGTCTCTGCTAATAGAAAGTGGAGAGGAAAATGGGGAGAATATTTGCAGGAATGAAAACAACACTTCGGAGGTTGTTTATTTTGATATTTATTTTGTTTTTTTTCCATTCCACTGACCCCTAAGGTCATTTTTTTCTGTCATGTTTCAGCTTGGAAGTGTTCAAAGCTCTGGGCTTTGACCCTCACGCTATGCAGAGCGCTCAGCCAGTGGGAGGTCCTCCGCCACCACAGGACGCCTTGGTCTGTTTGCACAAACTGTCCTCCATGGTCTCACAGCTGCTCCAAGCCTTCAGCAGGTATCTCAGCCCACTCATATCACTGCTGTCAGTCTAAACATACCACCAGATATTCTGCTCTGCCTGTTTGCCACTATGCCCTCGATTTTTAGCTCACTGTTTTATTTTTCCAGATTTCACTCTCATTGTTCTCATACTGTTGTTTTCGGCCCGCAGGAGGCAGCTGTTTTCAGCGAAAAAGCTCTACAAACCGAATGCACACCACCTGCCCAGCAAAGTTAGTGACTAGCTGGTGAACATAGTGGAGCAATTAGCAGCTAAAGAACCAGATATTTCCCTCAGGAGTTGGTGGTGACAGAAAAACAGAGTTAAAAGGATTTTTTTTGACTTACATTCGCCAGGTGGCCAGAGACACAAGTCCACATGAATGATCATGTTGATCATGTGCCTAAATAGGCAACTGTTTGCTAACAAGTTCGGCATATCACCCTAAAAGGTGATGATATGTCAGTGTTGTGTTCAAAGCTTGTTTCCGCTTTTTGTCCAAAAAATCAGTTATTGCAGGTTTAAAGCTTGTAAATAATCTCCTACTACTACTTTCAGTTGCAGCTATGCCTCATATACAAAACTTAAACATGCTTGCCATAGTAAAAAATGCATCCATACGCAAAATGTGTTACAGACTTAATCCTTGGTGGGCCTTGTATAGCAGTCTTAATAAAAGCTTGGGCTCTTTCTGAGCAGGCATTCATGTGGCTCCTCTGAATGCTTCTCCTGCAACACCCTCCATAACTACTGTGTCAGTCCCTATTCATCATCCCCAATTGTCCATCTTCACTAAACTGTCTGATTTAACCTTCCTCCTGCCTTCATAGATTTGTCTCGACAGCCAGTCCTTCTAAGAAGCCCCTTTAAACTGTCCTTCACCTATCCTTAACCAGCCCACTCCTTCCTGTGTCCTAGTTATGTGTGTGTGTGTTGTATGCTCTTCTAGCTCTCAGGCCCTATTTGGCATGTAGTGTTGGTCAGGCTTTAATCTGCTTGACCTTGTAGGTTTGCCTTATCACCTTTCCCATGACGCAACAGGCAGCGCTACACTGTAGCACTGTTTAGTTTCTCACCGTGCCTTCGAGAAGAGAAATGCTAACAGTTATCCCTGGGACGTCTTCACCTCCTCTAGGCTTTGCCAGTGTATACTTGGGCCTGCAGTGGCAACTAAAAACATTTGTACTTGCTTACATTTCCCACAGATTTGAACACATCATCCAGCAGTCACATTGGTACTCACAAAGGGGCAAGAAGCAGAGTTGTTCTTTGGTTGAGTGTAATGAGGAATTTCCATCATACAGAACTGATGGCATTGCATAGCTCTTAATGGGGTTTGTGCTCTTCTTCTATCCTCTTTGATGATGTCACCATGTTTCTCAAGCTGACATCAGCTGCTTGCAGTCAGGTCCTTGAAGTTGATGATGATTTGCATTGCTGTCATGGCAGGTGCAAGAAAACATCCCACAATTCAGAACTCTTTCAGCCAATTTAATATCATATAAATACTTTAGGAGGATGGCTAGACTTTATTGATTTTGTTACTGAAGTGTTTGCTCTCTCTCTTACACACACACACACACACACACACACAAAACATCCCAACATCTCACAAACATGAGGTCCAGTCAGAGTCAGTACATTATTCATTCCCTGGATGGGATTCACTGTGACATTTGGGTCTCTTTGAGGGCAGGGAACAATAAACTCCTGACATCCAAAAGGGCAGCATGCCTGTTGATCCCTCTGTTTCATCCAGGTATCACTCTGAACTCCTACCACTCCTGGTTTTCAAAACCAGTATACGGTAGAAAACGTTTCCTTTGATCGTGATATGCTATTGAAAATAACTTTTTAGTTGTGTCACCATGAAATAAAAAATCTGATCAGAATCAAGTTTATTGCCAAGTAGGTTTTCACATACAGAATTTGCCTACATAACAATAAACATAGTAAGTAGAATATATAAAGAAAGATAAAGCAAGTACTGCAAGTCAAGAAGCATGAATATAAAATATAAAAGTGACAATAAAATGTGAAAAAACTATTACAAATATGTATTTGAGATGTCAGCTCATCACTCATCTCTGCAGTTCTTACCTGCCACTCACTGCAGTTAAATAGTTTTGCTTCCAGTTTTTTCATGTTGTGGTTTGTAATTGATCGTATACTTGTGATGCTATGTTTCCAGGCTTGCATTATTTCCTGTGTTATGTGTCTGCTATTCTTTAGTTTGAAATTTCTGTCGGCTGTGCGCCCCTCTGAATCTGTAACATGTTGCTTTATACAGGAAACAGCTTATAGTGCAGAATCTGTACAGCCAATTAAAAATGTTGGTACGAATTGGGACAGTAATGCTTTTATCTACAAGACAAGGTTGTTTTTAGATATTTATCTTTGCAATGATGTGAGAAGGAAAGAAAATTGATGCTTCAGTCGTGCATTGTTGTCTCAGCTCAGTGGCTATAAAACAGACAAAACAGCCCTCTCAGATCATGATGCACTTAACACTAAACATGTCCCAAGTGCACTTTAATACCACTTCAACCCTCTAGGCCTTTATTGCTCCCCTGTTTATTGTTTATGACTAGTGTAGTGGTACTTCATTACCAGATGTTTTGTCATATCTGGAAGGTGTTATATTTGATGGCATGTACTTACTATGTGTGTTAGGGTGTCAGGCAATGCTTATCTATCATTTCCTGTTGACAATGTCATGTTACAGACAGTACACCTGTAGCTGCTTGAGTACATCTTTGTGTGATGTTAATCTGTCTGAAGAGGAGTTGTTTTTAATGATACACTTTTTGTTTTTTTGCATGTGGAGCTTCTATATGCAGACCAGCCACCAGCCAAATACTGATAAAATATTAAAGTGGCTGGTAGATTTCAAACACAAAATAATGATTTACTATTGAGTGGCTGGTGAATTTGAACATTTGTCTGTCAGTGGCTGGTACATGTTTTTAATATTTATTATATTTTAAAAAGTTTTTTTTATTTTTTATTTCCCACCCTGATGCACACTTTATTGTTGTGACACTGATATCCTTAGCACAATCGAGACCTAAATCTGGTGAAGGTGCAGATGTTTACTCTGCACAAAAACCTCTTGACAAGTTCTGCCACAACTGCATCCTCTTTCAAAAGCATGTTTTTTCAGATCTCGCTTTTCTCTCAAGCTTGTACTTACTGTGTGTGTGTGTGTGTGTGTGTGTGTGTGTGTGTGGCTTTGCTCAGTTCTGTTGGTCTGCTTTTGAGCATTGTTGTTCTGGGTCATGTATTGTAGGTATGTGTGAAAGTTGTACATGTATGTGTGGATGGATTTCCCCTTTGGTGTGAAGCGCACTGAGTTTCATAATTAATGTAGGTGCTGTTTAACTCCTCAGATCATAAATAATTGTTATAAATAACAGTCATGATGCTTACACATGCACACACATTATAAACATGGCAGTTGTGTCAGATTCCTTTGCAATAACTGAATGTTTTAGAATAGCTTTTCAGTACAATGCTACATTTGTCTCTACCTTCAGGAATCTTGGTTCACTGTGTGTACTTTATGTGTGTGCATCTTTGCACTTATCTATGCACATGCATGTGTGTATTAGGCTGCTCAAGTACAGTTGCCTAGGAGACAGCCAGACTCATTTTCACGTGTTTGAGCAGGGCTATGACTCATTCTATACAGGCTATCTCCCTCTCACAGATTTTTCACGTTCTTTGGACACTAGCTATGGATAATTTAGGTCTCTCCTCAAATTACCATTTTCTATTCCTTATTCTTCTCCTTTACTCTCATTACTTGCTCTCTTTTTGTCTGTTACTTTTGTTTTTGTTTTTTTCCCTAGGCCTTCAGGTTAGCCCTCTATAATGAAGTTATTGACTGCGGTGTGCTTGCGTTTGTGTGCGTGCATCTCGGTTGAGTGCTTAGTGATGGATGAATAGATAGAGAAAGCGTTCAAGGGCTGTGTGGATTCATTTTGTTTGCAGCTCTCAGTGTGTTCAGACTAAAGAGTCCAAAAGATTGCATATAAACTAAAATCCTCTAAGAGAATTATGCATATATGTATGCTTTATGATTGTCTTGAAAGAAATGGTTGAATCTGGAGGAAGGGGTAGCTCTTTAAATGTTCTTACTGTGAGGAAAACAAAAGGTTATTTTAGTTCAGATGCACTTCATAAGAACTTGAAAAATGCTGTACTGGGGTTTCACAACTGTTCAAGCTTCACCTGGACGAGAGTTCATCTCTAAAATGTGTGTTTCTGTTCATCCCAGTGTCTTGTCCTCAGCCCCTGGTTTAGAGGAAGTCCAGACACTGCTCAGCATTGTCCACTCTAATAAGGTTGGTGCCATTTCACAGTTATTGCCATAAAATTAGATGGGTGCCATTAATTAAAATAATTTGCCACATTAGTGGTCTTTGTCATGTTGAGCTCACCTTGACCTGTTCAGTTTTAGCTCAGCTCATACGCATTATTTTTCAGATTGCTAATGTGGATTCCAGATTGACAGCCAAAGACCTTCTTGATTGTTTCTCACAACAAGACTACAGGTAGAACGCACACACACACACACACACACACGAACACATACATAATAATAATTGCGTATATATTGTTGATACAGAATATACATTTAAATGGTCGCTGTTACACTATGACTTCTGTCTCTCTGGTAAATCACATGGATTTTTTTTTACTCAATTCACACAGTCGCTACAGCTGGAACCTCACCAGTCTTAATTATTATGTATGACAAGAATGAAGTACGTTTCACCATCCAGGACAAGCCTAGAATAAGTTTGAATCACTTTCCTCTGATGGTTTAAGGGCATTATAAGTGGTGAAATAGATCCAGCACCGCCTTGATTTGACCCACTGAGTTTGATGTAGGCATCTAGCAATCTGCAATATCGCAATCAAACATACTCAGGTTCTCAGAATTCTTGCACTCTTTGTTGCAGCATGTCCGGGCAGGTGTGCGTGTCTTGTTTCCAGCGTCGTTGCCGTTGCTCTATCACAACAGCCCTCCTCAGAGATATTCCCAGCAGAACTCTCACAATAACAGTGGCCACGTCAACAATTCCAGACAATCGTGATTAACATATTTCTTTGAAGGAATGCTGAATAGACCACATTAACCACCAGGATCGCATATAATAGGACTGCGATGCCCATATGCAGTTGCCTGGATCACAAATTGGTTGTTTTGTCAGCTGTTGAAACATAATCACACACACATTGTCTCGTAGGGTCAGGATTTATCTGTTGCATGGACAAGAATTAAGGTTGCTGAGATTTCCTTTTCAAGTGGCAGTGTGAACTGGAGATGAATGTTTAGTAACCAGTTGACTTTATTTGAACTGCGGAGATTAAACAGTATATGGACTGCTCATATACTGTTGGACTGACATGAACTCCCATAAACTCTCATAAAGTAAAGGCAGTGTTGACTTACCAAGCTCAGCTGGGATCACAGGTTATGTGTGACTTCACTTGGCTGCTGTCGATGTTATCAATCTTAAACCGCTTATTTTAACCTGTGGCCTATATATGATTATTTTTAAGCTGTAAATTGTAAGTATCTTTAAGGAGGTGGCATTTGTATGCAGCTTGAGGAAAAGAGGAGCTGTCTGAAGGGCTGAATTTAGGACTACAAAGTCACCTCTACCCTTTCTCTCATTTGCTCATGTAACACAGGTTTTACATTACAGCTCTAAGATTAACTTGCCCGTCTTACGACTGAATATTAACACATACAAGTACAGATTTATCCTGCTTTTTCTTGGCTGCGTTCTTCTGCTCGTCCCTCGTAATATAGCATGGTTTAACATAAACTGTACACTACTTTTGCTCAAGCTACAACTGATGTTTTCTGGATTTGTTAACAGCTGTGTCACTGACACTGACTGGCATTGTGTGCTAACATACAACTACATGTTTTTTATATAAAGTTAGAGATAATTGAATTGAAATGCTATTCAACTGTTATAGTTAAACTGGTTAACAATTATAGTGCTGAAATGATTAACTGATTATTGGTTAGTCGATCAACAGAAAGTCAATCATCAACAATTTTAATAATCAGTTAATTGTTTATCAAGAAAAAACATCAAACAAATGCTGAGTCCAGCTTCTCAAATGTGAGGATTTATTGTTTTTCTGTTGTATGTTTTTGTAATTGACGTAAAAATTTAATATCTTTTGCGCTCTTGGTTTGTTGTCACACACTTTTTTTTGTGACATTTTATAGATTTAACAAATAAGTGATTTATCAAAACAAATTGACAGATTAATTGATGATAAAAATAATAGCTAGTTACAGCTCTAAATATTTGCTTGCATTGCATTTTTGTGTAAACAGCCAAATTTAATTTTTATACCCACAGTCCCCAAAAAAATCAGCACCAGAATGCGCACATACAGGGACGAACAGAATCACTAACCCTGCAGCTGCAGGTCCATCATGACTGCAGGTTGAAACCCTGCAGCTGCCATAGAAACAAGCCACAGTTCTATGTATTCAACAGATTATTTATTTTCCGGCTATTAAGTGACCTCTCTTAATGTCGCCGCCTGACTGCCAGGAGCTGTTTCTGATGATTTCATAACCCCATAGAAGATATTGACTTCCACTAATAGTAGAACTGATTGGATAGCTCTTTTAGTCAATTATTCTTCTATAGATCACTTAATTATGAATTAGTGCTGTGGTTGTTGTTATATTGATAATGATTATTATGTTATCATCGCCAACAAGTATGACCATCAGATAATTCAAATGAATATTTTACGGCACTTTAAAGAGTTACTTTCTTTCTTGGAATAATGATGTGAAACCACGTTGGCACCAAAGGTTTATTTAGTATTAAAGACAACATCTGCTGTGTCACTTCTTGGAAGAGCTTTGCGGGCGCTTACCAGTCACGTCATTCCAGCTTTTGTTACAACAGGTCAGCACTGAAAGATATAGTTAAGCTGACTGTGTTGTGATAATATAAATATTTTATTTGTTACATTCGCTGTGAAGTGATGTAGCCCTTAACTTAGTGAGTGCATTTTCAGTGGTGTTAAATATTTGATTTCTGTGCTCAGTGCGGTGGTATGATGTCATGAGTTATATAAGGAGCATGTTTGGTCATTGACAGGCAGCTTTCAGGACTCGGCAGATAAGCTTCCAGAGGAGTTTTGGGATTTTAGAAATGTCAGATTAAAAAAATTGTTTTGTGTTCTTTATCATTCTGTATAACAAACACCTGTTGGCTTTATAGTAAATAACTAATTTAAAAAGTAACCACTATAACATTTCCAGTGTGAGATCCCTCATTTTAAAAATAGAAACAGTAGTTATTCAACAAGCGGTAAAGAACAGTTAGACTTCAAAATCTCACATTCTTAATCAGAGTCTATGACTGAACTGTCTGTGTTTGTATACTTTTGTCTTTTAAATGCATGTTGCAGTTTTTAGCTGGTAACTTTCTACTGCATTTGGAAGGATCAGGTCTGCATACAGAAGGGGGCCTATAATGTGTTTAGTAGGAAGGATATAGTATGTATAAATGGTTTGCAACACAGTTTTTGCTGGGAAAGACATGCATGCACTTGTGTGTTTATATAAGCTCTTTTCCAAATGCCATCTCAATTTGACTGTTTTTTCAAGAGAGTGGGAGGGAATGGAACAAAACAAATTTGTGTCTGTGCTTCTCAGCTCAGTTTGCCTTCTGCTAGAATACATTCAGGTCCAAGAAATATTTGAGTATATGTGTCTCTTTCTACCTGCTTGTGATGTTTTCTGTGCACGAGTGGTGCTCCACTTGTTCGTGATTTTCCTGGTGTTGTTTGGAAACGAGTGGCTTTATTTGTGTGTGTTGATTTTGCGACACCTGGGTCCTTTTCACCTGTGGACGTGTCATCAGGGTTGATGCCTGATGGCTTTTAATACGACATAGCTTAGAACAAATGCCTCAGTTGGAAGATAACTTGCATATCATTTCTTACATAATTCATTGACTCTGACACACAGCCTTAAACACCAGCTCCTTATCCACAGTGGCCACCCCTTTCATCTAATAATATTTACACTTTAGCTTTATGTAAGTCAGTCACAGAATGACCCGGGGGAAACAGCGTAGTGCTGTTCCATAAAGCTAACCAAACTATAGGGAAGAGTGTAGCTTTTGAAAAAAAGCTGAACTAAAGTAAAGCCTTACTTTAGTTCGTTTTCTGTTCTTTTTATTCAGTGCTACACTGAAGAGAAACTGCTTTGTGTTTGATAAGACGGATCATTCACCCTCAGTTGTTTCTCACCAAGTCAATCTTTTTGTTTTTCAGCCAAAAAATGGATTAATGCCATGTTAAAAATAGAGAGGTAGACATATAGAAGCTTTTCTTTCATCCTCTATTCCATAATATTACTGAGGTATAATACTATTTCATCATTTACTAATTGGACTGCACCAAAAGCCCTTGCAAGTCTTTGTACGTCAAACATTTTATAAGCAAACCCAGTGCCACCTTGTTGTCATTAGCTGGCGCTCCTTCTTACGCCTTTTTGTGAGACTGAGTCGCACTCTTAAGGGCCATTGTTTTGCTTTCAAATGAACATCAAATGGAAAAGCTGACTTAGCCTTAGTTTTATGTAAATCCTATTATCAAAGTGTGCAATGAGATTTCAACACAAAAGCCATTACAGCATAATTGGCGTACAGGGAAAAAAGGGGAAACACTGTAAATTCTAACTTGTGGTTAGTGGCAGTTTGTTTACATCCAATTTGATTAAAATAGAAGTATGAAGAGAAAAACTCAAAGCATCTCAGAGTCCAAAAAAAAAAAAAAAAAAAAATACAACTAATGTTTCCAGATAGCCAATTAATAATCTTTTATTTCCTTCTGCACATTTTTGCCTACTATTTTTCTTCTTTTTCTTGTGATATTGAACAGTAGTTTGTGGAGTCGGTCACCATGGAGATGATCATGTGTCCATAGCAGCATCTTAATTAGGTAGGAGAGTGAATCCAATTGGAGGCTTTCTGTTAAACACAACATGATTGGCTTGAGGAGAACAAGATTCAGTTACGTCATCTCAGTTTATCATGTGGTTCCATGTTCAATTCAGTGCAAATCGTTACTATCTCCTGGGGATATCCATTACTTGTCATTCATTACATTACACACATAGGCGGTTATGTAACACACAGAAGCAACACAGTTCTCCCTCTTTGTGTATACATTGCGGATGTGGGTCAGTGGCTCTGTGCACCGTTCGTGTGCGTCACTAACTTTGTGTGACTACGTTCAGAGGTTCTTTATGCAAGAGCTTGATGCTCTTTGACGTGACCAGTGTGTCACACTAATGAGTCCGTTGTTGTCAATGTAAAAACACATTTTACAGGAAGCCTCTCACACAGTCCCTCTGTCCATGGCGCATGATGGAATGCAAAACCAGATCAGTTGTGACAGACCAACACATTCTGGGAGTACCCTACACCCGGCAAGAGTGAACAGTCAGTAACAGAACCTGCCATTTCCACAGGTTATGTAAACACACAGCTGTACTATTGGATGAAGAAGGGGAAGTGGATGGATGGATGGATGGATGGATGGAGGGTGAAAACAGGGGGCGTGAAGAGCCAGCAAATTCTCCTCTTTCTTTCCTCCTTCTCTCCCCCAGCAGTTACGTAACGTTCCAATGGAAACAAAGCAGAGGAGGAAACAAACAAGCAACAAGCTCCCTCAGTGTCTCCGCTGCTAAGCAGCCGTTGCCAAGACTGTAGCAGCCGCTTTGAGTGTATGTTTGTGCTCACCGCGAAGACTGGTTGTGTGTTTTGTTTGTGCATTTGTAACTGCACGGATGTATGTGGTGTAAAAATTTAATTCAACTGGAGAAAAGTGCACATAAATAGCTGCCACTGAGACCCAGGGCTTCTGGAAGCTGCAGCATACACAGAGGCTCTTTTGTCTGTCATGGACACCCTGTGCTGAACATGATCAGCGCATAGAAAGTCCTCTCATCAAGATGTCTGTGTAGAGTCATCCGGGTACATCCAGATAGTACGATGTGAAGTTGTATAATTCTCCACTGGACAAGTTATTGTGAAGTTTAAAACGTTTTGCTGCTTATACAAATTGATTCCTCAGGTATAAAAAAAAACACTGAGCTAAAATCAGAGTATGTAAACTCCACCAACAGGCTTTGGTCTTTGTCAAAACCCCAAATAAGACAGCAGAAATCACTTAATCAAAAAAAAAGCGAAAACGTGCACATTATGATCTCTATAGTGGAGAATTTGTACTAAACGCAACGTTTCTGTGGCAAAGCTTAGCCCATCTGAAAGACTGTATAAAAGGAGTATTGACTCCTGTGACATGCAGCAAGAAATGTACAGATCTGTACATTGGTGAAACCTATTAATAGCTCCATAAATGTATGACAACATAGAAGAGCCAACACATGAAGTCAAGTTTCAGCAGTAGTAAGAAACACAGTTTTCAGGACTAAAATGTACAAATCCTAGACAGAGAGGATAATGACTAAACAAGCAACAATCAAAGTTAAAGTTTTGGGGGGAAAGTTATTATTAAGAGTTTTACCTCAGCTAATCTGCTTTATCAGGGTTGTGTGTGTAACATGCAAACAATTTATCTCTTCACTTGTGTTCCCAGGGAGAAGCTGAGAGTAGGAGGGAGCCAGTTAATGGAGCTAAAAGAGGCCCTGGATCGTTGTGTTGCGACCACGGGGCAGCACATCACCTTTACCACGTAGCCCTGGTAGGACCAGAATCAGGGAGTCTGCACATCAGCCAAACGGATGCACTGAATAAACTGACATCCTTTACTTGAAGTCAGAACTGTAAGTTAAAGGGATGTCTGCTCATACTGTGTCTTTGGTGACTGGACCTGCTTACCTTTTTTAATTTCCATGTATAGAAATGTTTCTTGTGACAGACACTTTGTTGTTCTGTTTCCCTGAATGAATGGATGTCTGTCGATGTTCTCCATCATTCTAAAGTTTAATACATTTGTTAAACAGAGCTTGTATTCCTAATATTCCTCCAGGTGTTTTACACCTGGTCCTAATATCTCCTACCAAATTACATTTGAAATTGAACAGTTTAAATTTCAGTTCAGTGAATCTAGAAACATTTATGTACATGAAATATTGCATTATTTTGTTAAAGGTTAAATCACAGCTCTGGTTATCATTATTATTATTTAAAATTTTATATCTGTTTTTGAAACAGTTTGTTACACAGTGCAAACATAAAATTTGGGATATTTATTTAGTGATATTTTTGGATCTTATGAATGTGTGATGTGCAACAATGTTTGAAGTCGTAGGTTCCCACTGTGACAACTGACAGACAGCTTTTTTTTTTTTTTTAAATGACTGTTAACTACATTTTAAAGTCTGTTCACTATTATTCAACCCAGACCCTATTAAACAGTTGTTTCCCAATATTTATGATCAAAGCTAACTGCAGCTTCCCACTGGTCTTAAAAGAATAGTTCAACATTTTGGTAAATATGCTTATACACTTTGTTGCTGAGAGTTAGATGAGAAAAACGATACCACTCTCATATCAGTCCATTAAATATGAAGCTGGAGCTAGAAGATGATTGGCTTAGCTTAGCTTAGCATAAAGACTGTAAGCAGGGGGAAACAGCTAGCCTGACTCTGTCCAAAGGTAACAAAATCAGCTCCTAGTCACCTATTGAGCTCCTGCTCACAAAATGACTAGGTAAAAAAATGCTATGTAACCGAATCACAGAGTAATGTATGGAGTGCTGAAGGTACAGATGCGTTTATGCGCAGCCAAGAAATAGACCAGCACATAACCCCCATGAAGCCAAAAACTTTTAACCCTTTGGTTTTTGTACAGATTAAATAAACGAGATATAACTACTTAATTAGTGAGCTTTAGAGGTGCCAGGCTAGCTGTTTCCCCCTGTTTCCAGTCTTTGTGCTAAGCTAAGCTAAATGTCTTCATATTTAGCTTACAGACATGATAAACGAAAGAAAAACGATGAATATTGTTTTCAAAAATTAGAAATTCGCAAACTGTCACAAACCATGCTTTAGCCTTTCTACAACTAACTGCAAAATGTAGCTAAGATAGTAAAACAAAGCATTAAAACCTAGTAGAGTATGGTTTGACACCCTGCTTTTTTATCAGAGGAACATGTGGACATGACTATCCTTTGAGCTTCTTGTTTTCAAAATCCTGATTTTTGAAAGCCCACCGATTGTTGAATTGGACTGTCCAAGTGTCCCAGTGAGAAGCTGCGACCGATGGCTATAGCTATTGGTGAGGTTGTCATGCACAATGATAAATGATAAATTATATTTTCAGCTTGTTTTCAGCTTGTGTAGTTTTGGTTGATTTTTAAGTAAAAAATGTTAATAATTTAAGAACAAAATATATTTTATGTGAAGGAATTAAATATTTACAACAAGAAATTAAATATTTTGAAGCATTGCCTTGTTATCTGAATCATTTGCTTTCAAACTTATTTAGCCTCAGTGATCTTACAGTTTTAGGAGAGGCTCACCTGTGTAGTACAGTATGTGTGCTGTGATCGACTGAGTGTGAGTGCATGTGGCTGAATGTGTGTGTATGGTGACTAAGGGGATTAGAGCGCAGGTGACGCCAGCAGACAGGCTGAGGTTACACCTGCTGCTGCTGCGACACACAGGCTAAAGCATCAGACGTCACGCAGGTGTAGGGAGGAGGTGGAAGAGGACATAACAAGGGCCAGTGAAGTCACTGAACTTCCCGTCTTATTAAATCGTTGCTGAGATGGAAGCTACGCAGACGCAGAACATTTTGCTCAGTTGTAATGTCGGACTCCGGAATTTATTTTGTTCCAGATGTATCTCCTGCGTCATAGGTTTTTGACTGTCATAGAAAAACCCACTTAGTCATTTATAAAAGTGTGCAGTGAATTTTCAATGCACTCTTTTCTAAATTTAAACCATTTTCATGCCGGAGCAGTCTGTGCCAAAGGAACTCTGTATAATTGAAAAGCTGACCTTGACCCAAACTGACCCTTTGTCTCTTCAGATACTGTATAATCAAGCACCTGGCTAATGTGAAACTGTTTTTATCCTACATTGTTGATGTGATGGAAATTTCCACAGAGGAAGAACAGTTTTATCTTCTCTTACATGTCAGTTTTCAGAATGATTGTCTAAATTTGGTTTCCTGTGCTGGATGTAAATTGTGAAATAATATGTAAACAAGAGCCAAAATGACAATGCATATTTCTATACCATATTAGCATGCTCAGTTGCATTGACATTTTTAAAGTAGATTATGCTTTGTTAATTTACCACTTCTTTGGTTCAGTCTCTGCCCTTCGAGGGTTGTATAAATCCAAAGCAAAAAGGGGAAGCCAGCAAAACTTGTTCCCAATTAACTGTGTAAAGGAGAAGGGGACTGGACATCAGCATGCATAGATGTGGCAAGGCAAAAAACTCAGTGTCTTAAGTATTTAGTCCGTGCTTCCTGTAGCATGTGGCCCATATGCTGCTTTTTCTTGCTGTAACTGTCGTGTGTCAGCAGAGATTATCAGGCGCTAACTTGTGAATGAACGCAGGGTAGGGATTTAACAATCTCTGACTGGCAGTCAGTGATGTCTGAGGTCATGCAGATGCAGCCAGTTCAGCTGGTCCTCTTTCAACACTCCCAGAGTGACTGTCGTCGTCCCTTCCTGCTGAGGTCTGTTAGTCAGCTTAGTATAATCGCCCCTAAAAGACACTTACAGGAGCAGGCTTAGTGTGGTAGTCCCTGAGGAAACTGGTGGCAATGAAAGCTTAGACAGCAGCGACCGGGACACAGTAATTACTCAACGGAAAGAGCAGGACGAGGGGGGGTGAGGTGGCAGTAAAGGCTAAATTTAGAGTCAGCAAATCAGCTGTTGGCTATTTTATTCAAGGCTTGCAGCACCTGGTTCAGCTGCTGATCTGACTTAAAATGCTGGTTAAAAACCTAAATAGTGTAAAACAGTATGGTCAAGTTCAACATCACTTAATGACATACATATAGAAAGAAGGCCGAAGACAAAAATCAGATTTAAATGATTTATTAATTAAGAAATGTTACAAATGTGGTAATTTTATCGCTCTAACATTCCTTCCAGAAGAATCTGCCAATGCCTGACACTTTAAAACACAAAAGAAAAAAAGGATCTTCAGTAAACTGCATCTCTACATACATCAAGTAGTTAAATCACAATAACAAAAGTTTGGTTAGCAGAAGCATGGTTGTGCACGTGTGGTGTGCACAAAAAAACAACAAACTGGCACTGGTTAGATTCATTGACTTAAGCTGTCTGCTACTACTTTTATTTTATCAGTAAATCAGCAGTGTATAAAAAATATAAAAAAGGCCATCATTTAAGATTCAAAAAGCAATCCAGCTAGTTTAAAATGACACAAAAAGCCAGGACAGGTGTTTATCAACTTGCACTCTGAGTAAGGCTTCAAACCACAGACCATTAAATATGTGAGCAAAATTACATTTCCACAACAGAAATATTCTTAAATAAAACTTTCAAAAGTCAATTGTAACCACTCCATTCTGCCACCTTCTAAGTGACCAATAATTGCTAGCTCATCTGAAAACCCTCAATGAAAGTGACAAAACTTTCAACTCTCAAGAGAAAAAGAAAAGCACTAAATGTGTATTAAATGTTGGCATATGACAAAAAATGAGGAAGAAACAAAATATGTACAGCACGAAAAACATTGTATGCAATATGCAAAGGCGTCATGTTGCTTTGGGCAACACCCCCTCCGTCCCCACTCCTCAACGCGCCAAATATAAGCCAGTCTTCACTGAAGACCCCTCATCCCAACAACCCCCCCCACCCCCACATATCCACTCATACACACAGAACATCACGAAACACGATTACGTCACTAAGCCTGTTAGTTTGGAAAAAGGTGAAGCACTGTGAAACTCCCCAACCCCCTTCCCCCTTCCCCCTTCCGCCCCACCTTCCTGTCTTCCCCCTCTTCAGTCAGAGAGGGGAGACATGGCCTTGGTGCAGTCGTTCCACTCGTCCGTCTCGGGGTTGTACACCTCCATCGTGTTGAGGAACTCGTTTCCGTCAAAGCCGCCCACAGTGTAGATGGTTTCACCCAGCATGGCCACGCCCGCGTTGCTGCGTGAAGATGTCATGCTGCTCAGCATCCTCCACTCATTGCGGACGGGGTCGTAGACCTCCACACAGCGGAGCGCATGGGAGCCATCGAAGCCGCCAACAACAAACAGTTTGCCTGGATAGAGTGAGAGACATTATGACAAAATGATTGTGTTCTGCACAAAAACTGAATCACTCAAATTTAAATTCATAACACACTTAGTTTGAATCTTGTCAACATGACACAATGTTGATACAAAGTCAGTTTTCCACACAACATGATGTTCTTGTACCATACACACTAAAGAAGCTGCTATAGAACTGCAACTTGCTGAACCGATATCTGTGGTTCCACCATTCTCACGCCCGTTTGTGGTCGTGGGCTCACCTGCATGGACAACAACGCCGGCCCCCCTGCGAGCCACATTCATGGGGGCTATCAGGGTCCAGGTGTTGTTCTCAGGGTTGTAGCGTTCCACAGTGTTCAGGCAGTTCCACGACTCCGCCCCTCCGATCACGTACATGAAGCCATCCAACTCAGACACTGCTGCCTGGTGCCTCCCTGAAAACGAATTTGCTTCATGAATACAACTTTCTAATTTCCCCTCGGGCTGTTCTCTGATGAATTGTTACCCTACTTTTGGTCTCATTCTTAAACAATGTACTCTCTTGTTAAACACTCCAATTTCCCAGAGAGAATAATAATAAATTTGTTAGTGCTCTGAAAAAGATATTACTCAGCTTTATGCTTGAGGTAAGATCATGTTATGTGTGTCACAGGTAAATGGAATGCAAATGTGACTGTGCGGACACGTACTGATGTTAAGGGAGGCACAGTTGGACCAGGTTTTGGTCACAGGGTCAAAAGCGTCACAGTTCTTCAGGCCCTTCTGCCCACAGGGGTCTGACCCTCCCACAACGTAGAGTTTGTTGTTCAGTGAGCAGACACCTTTAAACAGAGGACAGGAATGAGCTAAAAAGGCAAACTAGCCTGAAGTCACTAACAGAGAGGCTACCTTATTTAAGGGCTTTCCTGGATAGAAATCATTAAATTCAACAATTCAACAATTAGTTAATATATCCTTGCAGGGGGGACTGACCTGCATTGCAGCGGTTTGTCCTCAGCTCTGGCACTTGAGCCCATTCGTCAGCATGTGGATCGTACCTCTCCCCGCAGCTCAGCTCGTCAGAATGTCCATTTGAGCCTCCAATCACGTACAGCTGACCCTGTGAGAGGTGTAAATGGACAAGCCATTAGATGAAGATACATCAATCTGACACTTTAACACTCGCATTTAAATTTAGGTTGCCTTATATACTTGGAACTACTGACATTAAGCTAACAGAACTTAGAAATTATTTGGGCAGGGAGGATGCAAGTATTTGCACAAGACAATTGAAAGCTGTTTAAACACTGCATAAGTGCACTCCTAGGGCAATATTAAAAATGTCACTTTATTGTAGAGTTAATAAAGCCGAGATAAAGATAAATTGTAAACCTGTACCATAAGCACAGCCATCTGGAATCGAGCCCTTGGAGTCCGCATGGGAGCAATGAAGGTCCAGCGGTCCTCTTTGGGGTCATAACACTCCACAGTCCTCAGACACTCTTCTCTGTTGTAGCCTCCTACAGGAGCATCAAGATGCATCAAGGTTACAGTCGATCTCTGTGGTCCTACTTTTTCCACATAATTCCCATATTCAACAATAAGACACATGCTCAGATTCCATAATTTATCCCCAATCAGCCTCACTAAAGCAGTTCAAGTCCTACAGAGTTTGGCGTAAGCATTGATGGCACTACACAAGGTAAGTTTTCTCTGAAAATTAAGCCAAGAGTAGCATGTAGTTTCCTGTGTGCCAACCTCCAATTATATACACCATACACGTGATATGATACTCTAATCTTCTAATCCTATTTAGTGCTAACCTGCTGCGATGAATCTTCCGTTCAGGGCTGCGGTGCCCAGGCCAGAGCGAGCGTAATGCATGGGGGAGAGCGGCTGCTCCTCCAGCTCCTCGGGCTGGGCCTCGAAGCTGAGGCTCTTCATCAGGCAGGGAGTGGCAGAGGGAGAGGTCTGAGGGCTGCTGCGACCGTGCAAGAAGATCACACACAACACACTGTCCAGCACAGCCAGACACAGGTAGGTGTTGTCTGGGGGTAAGATTGGAGATTGTTAGAGCCACTAGAGGGAAAGAAGTTTGAGATTTGTGAATTCAGATGCTATGTCCTTTGAAGTAAAGCTGTTTAGTTTTGAAGTCTAAGCCACGAGACTTCTGACTTTAATCTCACCTATTCTTATTGTGCAGCATCTATGAGATTTGTGTTCAAACATATTTTAAAGAAAGAAAAATTTCTGATTGTACTGTGACAAATCTCATGTAGTTCATACAGACACTTACTTGTGGTCTTCTCAGAGGCGATGTACTTCCACTCTCTCCTGGCGGTCTGTTTCGGGGCATTTGCTGCTTGGTTGGAGGGCGACAGGCTTCCTGAGGAGCTGCAGCTCATCTGTCTCTGGGTGCTCTCTCGTACGGGTTTCTTCTGCAAGAGCACAGTGCAGCTACAGAAGCCAAGCTTGCACCACAGGCCCACCATTGGCCAACACCAGCTAATCATACCCCCAACTATGCTTTGATCCAGCTGGTCTAATAGACATAATGAACCTGCACTAATCTTGTCCGAGTATGTATTGAAAAATCTCACGCCATCTGAAGCCAACAACACAGCACTGCAAACTGCAGTCTTAGACCACGCTGCAATCAGATCTAACAGCACACAGTACAGTCACAACTCAAAATAGAGGGTAAAAAACAGACAGCCATCACTGCCCGTGCTGAACTGGTTGAGATTTGCTTAAAAATCTAAATATGGTTTTAATATATGCTCAACAGCATAGCCAGGCAGGCATCATGGCTCATTTCTTGCTAATCTACTGACATTAGTCTTTACATTGTGGCTAAACTGTGGTATTAAATGAGCCATATCCATTTCTAGCCAGGCACAGGCTGTGTAGTATTTTTATGCATGGCCAGGCACGCTGTACAATATAGCTACACACTGCCAAGCAAAATGTGGTTGAGGCTTCATTACAGTGAAGCCAGGCACAAGCTGTTGAGTACCTGCACAAACTGAAGGTGGTCCTCCTCGCCACCAAACACCTCACTGTGCCCCTCAATCACCAGCCCTCCATCCACCAGCTTATGGTCAGGTGAGTAGTACAGCGTTTGCACCTGAAAGACAAACAGGAACAACACACCCATGTGGCTGTCTCCATGGCAACACACAGAGCCCCAGCATAAGGGGGAGAAGAGGGAGGGAGGAGGAGGAAGAGGAGGGGAGGCAGTGCTGTGAAGAGGAAGAGGGGTAAGGGACGAAGGCCTGGATCTTCAGTCGCTTGGATGGAAAGCTTCCTTTAAAAAGACACACGCAGCTGCCACTGCATAGAGTGGATTAAGTGTTTGAGCTCAAGAAGGTATCAGACAGTGGCTCCTTAAATTTGCATCTAAAAAAGAGGGAGCTGGTGAAGAATGAGCGCCTGCATCTGGAAAGATCTTCTGTGAAGGAGGAGGAGGAGCTGCATGTCCCCCTCTTTTCACTTTTGCTGCTTGGAAACCGGTCCTCTAGCTGAAGGAGCTGGTCATTGTGATGGCAGCCACAATAGGCAGTCAAATCCAGATGACTAAAGGCAGTAGTGCTGTTCTAAGAACTATAAAGCTAATTTTAATCATTACCCAATAATAGATTAAATCCAACAAGAAATAAAAGAAAAACCACATATGGTCTGTTGAGGCCAAAAGCAAAAGGCTCCTATAATTTTATAATAAAATGTGAGATGTTGCTGAAAATTATAATTTCACCTGGATGGTTAATAATTCATTTGTAGTCCAGTGAAATTCAATATTCCTACTGAGCAAATCACTATGCTTATTTGCAATGCTGTTTTCTGTCCAATGCCTAATCTGAGTGGTTCTTGAATGTGTCAGTGGATAAGTAGGCCTGTATGAGAACATTATGTGCAGTAAAGAGGCATTCAATTAGATGCATTTATTGCTAAAGGTCTGTGAGCAATGTGTTCTGGTAAATGCAAAATGGGATGCATCTGTATATATGTGGCATGGACAGATGGGAGCACAGTGTTGCTTGGCTGCAAAGAGAGGCTGCTGAGAGGCAGTAGTGCTCCTCTCCTCCCTCTCTTTTCTCTGACTCATTACCCTGGTGGCTCAGTCCTGGCTCCTCAGTCTGGTCTCCTGCTGCAGCTAATAAACCTACAGGAGAGATAAATCAATGGGGAGGAGGCTCTGTTAGTACCGGAGCAACAAACCCGCACCTGTTCAGATAGTAAAGTGGCAGTGAGACAGTAGAATCAAGGGTTAGACCTTTGAGAACCTGTTTTTGTGTTTCAGAGGAGAAGAGCACTGTAATACTCAGATGGGGTTGTATGTAAACCAACCACATACCCAAAAGAACAGTGGAAACAAAAAACAGAGCAAACAGCAGCTCTTTTCAGCTCACCTCTAATTTGTAGCATGGTTCAGGGGTACAGAGTTTCTTACTGCAAAAACCTCAACAAATCAGAGGGAAAAAAACAACAATCCTGACATAGCAGCATGACAGTGGCATGCCATTTCTATTTCAGCCCCCTTAATGACTTCTTAACGTCAAAAACAGGAGGAGTCAGAAGGAGGGGAAGGGGCAGGGTAGGAATGAAGATCAGACTTGAGACTGCACGCCCTCGTACTGACCTCCTCCATGAGTCGTTCCAGTTGGTCTCCATTCTCCCAAAGGCTACGCTGCACCCAGTTGAGCACCTTCGAGTAGAGCTTGCCATTGCTGGGCAGGGTCAGGTTGTCTTCTAGCATTACTTCTAACTGTAAACACACAAAAGGGGATGAAACAGGAGTTACATTTACACACAGCAGGAATACAGTGACTGCTTGACAGGACAAATGAATACCATGTCCTTTATTGCTTACCGGAAAACTTGATCTTACTGGCTGATTATTAATTTATCAGAGAATTAGGTACATGTGAATCATTACCTGTATAATTGCTTGATTTTGCCATAGTGACGGGTTTCACTTTAGCATCATATTAAGTCGCTTGGGAACCACCCACAGCACTCATTAAACTCAAAAACACGTTTGGATTAATCACTGGGTGAAATGTCTTTTAAAGCTCTAGTCGCACAGGACTAGTATTACCTGGGGACCTCTAGTAATTTGTAATAATTGCAGAGGTTGTCTGTGAATCCCATGCGAATCTGCCAGGCCCATAATTTGTAAAGTAAAAAATTATCGCAAATTGCCTACCATATTTTGCCAAACACAGAGGTCATGTGATAATATTAGTCCTGTGTGAATTTTGTTTGTTTGTTTGTTTTCTCCACGCCTTTTTTCAATGACATGGAACTGGAAATAGAGAATTATGGAGGTTGCATTGGCAATTATAAATGAAAGTTTTGAGGACCCCTGGTAATACTAGTCCCGTGTGAATAGGGCTTAAGTGTCCGAACAGAAAATTTGTTTTTGAAAATTCATGTCTTGTCTTTAAGCAAATTTCTTAAACAACCTTTGTTGCTTGTTGTTGTGACTTAAGTGGGACAGCAGCAATTAGCTAATGGGCCAAATCGCTTCTAGTCCGCAATATTTCTCATAATGATCAATACAGGTCACGTTTGTGGCTCACTTCAGGGAAGAAAAAAAAAAAAAGACCCATTACATTTTTAACTCCTAACTGGAGATGCAACAAGCCAAATTTAATGCCAAGTGTCAATAACAATCTCCTGGATCCAAAGTAATATCTTCAAATTGCTTATTTTGTTTGTCTAACAGTCAAAACGCCTAAAGGTATTAAATTTACAATGACATGGAACTGGAAATTAATGGAAAACCCTCACATTTGAGAAGCTGTAATTAACAAATGTTTGGCATTTAATAGATAAAGTATTTCACTGTCAAAGAAATAGTTACCGACTCATCTTCTAACCAATCAACTAATCATTTCAGCACAATCCCAGCTAATGTAGAATCTTAAATCAGGGTAAAGCGCAAACTTCACTTGATTTATCTGACTTGCACAACCTCAACCAGAGTTACCACGTAAAGTATTTAGTGCACGTAGTACTCATTTTGAACAAAGACCTACACTGTTGCCTATGTTTTAAGCCACCTGCTCTAAATACATTCTCAGCAGGATATAACAGTTGGAAAATCTATAAAAAGGCACACATTCATACTGTAAGTATTGTTAATCTCATGTCAAAGTCAGAAAGATAAAAATACCGTGCTTAATCCAGTGTGTGTTATTCAATTTAAGACCTCCAACACTAGTTTTAATGCAGGAGGAAAGGCGGACTAGAATAGACAACTTCCAGCAACCGATGTCAGAACTCTTTAAAATATTATTGCATATGTGCAAATTCAAGCTAGTACCTTGAGGCGGGGAAGTTTGAGGAAGTCCTCCTGTTCAGAGACTTCCAGTAGATGGTCCTGGATGAAGAGGTCCACCTTGGCCAAAACTCTGGCATCTCCCATAGAGCTGGCAAAGTTACGAAAGGAGATGGCGTTCTGGGAATCCATTTTAGAAAGCAGGTAGTCGCCACAAATCTGAGGAGTGAGTAAGAGATGTTAAAAGTCATTAAAAACTTTGAAACTTTTAAAAGTTCTTTGTAACCTGTAAAAATCATTTCCCAAAATTGTGGCGATGAGGAAAAACATACCTGTTTGACTCGCTCCATCTTGAACCTTTTGGCTGCAGAGTAAACTTCCTTGACCAGTTCCTTGTCTGCCTTTAGCCTGCGTTACACACAGAAGACAAAAAGAAATAGGTTGTCACTCATTTTCAAAATTTGAGAATTTTGCAGTGATAAAAAGGCCAAAAAGTGGTACTAACTGGGCAGTATAGGCATAGTTGAGCAAGATCTCTACAGCCACTGGGTCCAAGTCCTCAAAAGTAACATGTGAGACTCCATGAGGCTCATTGTCACTATTAAAGATCTCAAACAGGTAAGGACTGCAGCAAGCCAGAACAGCACGGTGAGCCATCAGCTCGTGACCACAAACCTGGACAAATGAAGACAAAGAGGAAGACAAACAATTAGGATGTCTAGGAGTTTGTTCACTGAAAACCTAACATTATGATTTTAGTGTTTCAACATTAAAGGAAACTAAAGAGATTAACCCCAGATCTTGATTGAGAGAATGTCTATAATAAAAAAGCAACATGATCAATAGTTAAACTCTTGTGCCTCAATGGCAATATCTAAACGTCAATTCCTGATTGGCTGCACAAGTCTCTCAGAGGTCTGTATTTTACAAATGGTGGGAACAGGTTGTCACTCCTGAAATACGAGAGCAACGGAAACATAACAGGAAACACTGAAGTAAATACTCAAATCTTTTTCTGGTTTCCTAGTTTGGCATGACTCACATGAGTTGAACTCTATTGGAGGGATGAACACCATTCCTCCACAAGCTATTCCCTCATTTATATATATACCACCTTTGTTTAATCAAGTAATATCATTGAGATCAAGATCTCTTTTGCAAGAGAGACCCAAGTACAGCAGATAGAAAGAAAAGTTTGTATTATATCATTAATGGTCTCATGGAGATGGTGGTGGAGAGCATCGTCTCACATGTTGGTCCAAATTCTTCAACTGGGTTGAGATCTGGTGACCGTAAAAGCCGTAGCATTTTGTTCACATTATTTTCATACTCACCAAACCGTTCAGTGAGCCCTCGTGCACGGAAGCATCTGCATTTGATATGTTTCTCCACTCTTTTATTCAGGTCTGCATTTGATATGTTTCTCCATTCTTTTATTCAGGTTTTTCCCTTTAATTTGTCATTTTATCCCCTACGGTGCACCTTGCTGCCCAGCTCTTGTGTCTCACAGAATGACTCAGTGGCTTCGCTGAAAAATTGCAATGACCCATGTGTGAGAGCGTGTGTTTGTGTTTGCATTAAGCGTACCTGCAGTCTAACATCGCAGAACTGACCACTCTTTCTCAGAGCGTTCATTTTGGCCACGGTGGAATCCAGGAAACTCTCATCCTCAAAGATCAAATAACCGTTTGGAATCATCTTGGTGAATTTTGTTGGTATGCCTGCAGAGGAAAGGTAAAAAAAATAATATATTTTTTGCCCAGCAAAGCAATAATACCCGCCATGCTGGTCTTCTGCACTCTGTGCAACATTGTAAAAGCTGGCTTTATTAATTGATGACCAGAAAGAGGATTAGCATTAGGTGCCTGTAATGTGTATTATAGTCTGCCCCATGCATTAGTCATGGCCTTACCTAATAGAGAATAATGCAAATCCAGGGAAGCACCACTGCTGAGAGTAGAACAGGAACCGAAGGTAGGCAATAGGCTAAGTAGACTGAGATCACAGTGGAACCCAAGTCTTCTTCACCCAAGGAGAGGGATGGGAGGTTGTTAGAAGAAATGCCAGTTGACTAAACGGGCGTGAGCAGAAGGGAGAGGGGGAGCAGTCGCACGGACAAACTATCAGGCTTGAAGCGACTGTAATCAAGTCCTCGGGATCCCGTTGGCTATAGAGTTGTACTTATTCTGTGTTGGTCATACATTATAACCTAGAAGAAAATGAGAGAATGGAAAAAGGGACATGAGTTTAGTTATTTTTTTAAAGTGGAGAAAGGGCAATTCTCATTTTGAAATGGATACCACTTGTTCTTGGCACCCATGCAATGCTAGCACAAGTTCCACGTGGTAGATCAAGGCAACCTTGCGCACGGGGTGGCAGTCGAGAACACTGCCCTCCCTCCTCCTCTTCCACTCTTTCAGCGTCCTTGACAAACATGCAGTAGTGCTCACAATGTTTCCATGTTTCCCCACATGCATACAAAATTCAAGAACAGACGATCTGATTCAGGATACACTGGTCACTTCATCTGATCACATATATCCTCATCGAATTCAGGAAGAAAACTGGAATTCAGCATTTTATCCCAAAATGCTGTAAACCAAAAAGGCGTACAACGTTGGTAGCTAAGCCCACTCTCCGTATAGCGCTTTAAATCTCCACACCTGCTGCTACGTTCCACCAGGCCAAGCAAGACCGTTCTATCCATCTCTTCCCTTCAGCTCTGTCTCGACTCTATCTGAAGCAAGGCCACTCCAGCTCTATCTTATGTGACAAGCCCCTTTGGCTGGCTCCTCCCTATAGGAACCCTTTCATTCAAGCACTGACCTATAAGGAAACAACTTGTGACAGTGTTTCCACAGCCACTCAACTGGTGAGATACAGTGATGGTCCATTTTTTGTCTACATGGCTGCACTATGAATTCTGGTTGGTCTGTACGTTATACTGTAGGTATTCCATATACCATGCAACCCTACAAGCCCCACCCACCCACACTCAATAGAGATCCCATATCTCTCCATCTCAAGATATTTTATTCTGCTATTAAGAGTTTGGATTTCGCTAGCCGTCAAGCCTCAGTAAGCTCAAACTGAGCCAAACAAAAACACACAGATCTCACTTGTACCAATGAGGTGTTCACAACAAAAACTAACAACTGTCGTAATTCCACGCCTAACCACCTCACCACTGTGCCATCTGCAGTCTGAAGCTCAGTAAATAAATTACACTGCAATTCCAACCGTTTTATTACCATCCCATATGGGGAGAGAGGGCAAGACAGACCGCAGCAGCTGCCCCGTAGTCTGAAATTGTATCCACACTCCATGTGACGAGACTTTCCTGGGTAGCCCAGCTTTGTGCAAGGGTTCTGTGTCCAACTCCCATTCGATTCTAACTCATTAGAAAAAGCTGTGATTTACTCAACTGCTGCGCATATAATGTACTTGTGACTCTAGCTGCTGTCAGTGGCACATTTCAGTAGCAGCATGTGAATCACTGTGCAAGAATTTTTGAGTAAAATAATTTTTGTGCGCAGAACTTTCAACATCATTACTAGTTAATGATGAAGCCCAAAAGCCCCGTCACAGATAAAAGCAGGCCTCTACTCCTTAATGACACATGCGACTCCTCGTCAGACACACAGCGAAAATATAAAATTAAGACTAAAACAATGTTTCAGGTCTGGAGGCTAGAGAGTTATCTGCTAGCACGATAGACAATGCAAAACAGCCAGACTGACACTAGAGCAGACAAACAGTATGCCCTTTGTATGCTGCTGAAATAACCGTCTTCTCCACAGTCAGATGGTTTGGAGGAAAGGTATACAAGCACATTCTTGCAAACCCAAGGCCATGTGTCAAAGGTACTATTGTACTGAAATAATATTTTTCTCTTGACATTTGTCTTCAGTGGAAAAAAAAATTATTGCGGTGTAGGCCATCAGTGCACTTTAAATTCAACAACAGTTATTTTCTGCTGAAAAAGGACTACCCTGAGCTATGCCTTTTCAGTAAATAATCCCTATAAAAAACAGCAACATGTGTAAAAGGTGCCAAGCAGCTGGTTGAACAAGTAAATCACACGATACACTTCCTGATTTTTTCCCTTTAGCCTTTTGACAACATGTACACAGCACAATGCAATGGGAAAATAAAGAGGACAAAATGTACAATGAGAGGATGGTGGCTATGTCAGTCAGAAGGGGGAGAAGGAGCTATGAAAAATGAATTGCTTCACTCTGAAAAAGTACCTTGCACCATTTGACAACAGTCTCCGTCAGCGGAGTTTTGTCTGAGAGTTAACTAGAAAGATGCTAATCATGTTCAGTATGAAAGTTAAATACGCACTGAACATATACAGAACGTGCGGTGCTGCACTACTGTTTTGGGTTTGGCTTGTTAAAGATGTGTGAAAGGCGGATGTGTAAAAGCACCAAGATAAGACTGCTGGGAAATGTGCCAGAGATTTTTTATGGGTAAATGTGCAAGCACGATGGCACATGCTAGAATATAGTCTTTGTATTGCACTGAGCAGCATTTACAGCAAGGCTGGCGTGGAAAGCTATAATTCATCTCGTCTGCGTGTGGATGGAGGAAGCACTGACCCAGTTTTGAGTCGTTATGCAACATCTGGCAGAAGACCCCTTGTGAAGGCTCAAAAGCTCAACTCCTCCACATGGTTGGGTTCACCACGCATGCCTGTTCCCTTGGTCTCCTCTCATTTCTCCACCTAACCCAACACTCACGAGGCAAGCCACGCCCTGAGCTCTCTAGATAATTCTTTAATACAGAGTTGCCGCCTTAATCACAGCTGTGATTAAACAAAATAATCTTCTGTAAACTGTTAAGACAATATTACGCCATTACGAGTGTTACTTACTCTGGGAACCAGCAAATGGCAATTCAGTAATGTTATCTGGCTACATGAAAACCACTGTACACTGACTATGTAATAAATGTTTGTCTTCTAGGGAAATGGTTTCCCTTCTGGTCACTGGGCACACAAGATTCAAGTCCAAAAACTAGAGTGAGAATTGGGAAATAAGATCAGTCACATCTTATCATCAGGGAAGTCAGTGGCCGCGCATACAGGGATTTATGTATAGACAAAAAAGCCAGGCAGAC
Source organism: Macquaria australasica (assembly GCA_005408345.1). NCBI lineage: Eukaryota > Metazoa > Chordata > Actinopteri > Centrarchiformes > Percichthyidae > Macquaria > Macquaria australasica. The sequence continues at coordinate 1,467,241 of SEMN01000016.1, forward strand.
TTGGTGAGCTGTAAATGTGGATATATGGGCATACACTTCAAAACCAGGGAACAAAGGAGAGAGAACAAAGCAAAGGCACAAAAGAGAAAGAGTGAGATTGTTCACAACTTTGTCACAGAGGGTAGCTCTGAATGTATTTTCTCTCACCATTTTTCCATCCGATTAGTCAGACACAAAAGTGCAGGTCTCACACCGAACAATCAATGCTTGTTAGACACCCCTCCAGTGGTGAAGAGTGGCATTGCTGGAGATTTCACCCAGATTTACTGTGTGGAAATTTACCACTTAGATTTTACACATCTTGAACAAGGGAATCTAATAAGGGTTTGACAATAAAAAAAATGAGGGAGGCAGTAAACGTTGTATAATTTGTATTGGTTGTGTTTATAAAAAATACAAAAATTGACACCCTTGATCAAAGCAGTAGCAGAACTGAGCCGATACCTCAAATGCAACAGCACACTCTACAGAAGAATGAAAATTAGTTATGCGTGTTTTGAGAAATCAGAAACCCCCCACATTCAAAAACTAGAGCCACTAATTTCGATACCAGTGAAGGAAGTAAAAAGGAAAATATGTCTGAGTATGGTCACTCAGACAGTGGGGCTGGATAAGCCTTAAAAGGCCTGCCCTTTTCATAAAATCATTAATCTGCAGTGTGTTATTTGGGAATTTTCCACGTGGTTTACAGCTTCAGAACCGGCACAGTAGGTCAAATACTATCATGGTATTAGGCAACCTGCAGCCGAGAGACACTATAAACTAAAGCCCTTTAGGAAATCCGAAACGTTAAGAATCGGCTATACAATCGATACAGTGCAGCCAATAATGCTCAACGTCGACAGCAACAGTGACGCGTCAACATTATACCAAGACTGGCCACAGCCCATAAAATCTGACACGGTATCGCTAAATGGCGGGTGAGTAAAGGACAGGATGTACCCACGCTACGTTACCCACCCTGCCATCCCCCGGTTGGCAAGTCTTACAATTGGTCACCCAGTATCCCATGTTTGTCTATTCGCTGCAAAGCAATCTCGTTCGTCTGCCTCCTCCTCCTCCTCCGGCAGAGTAATGTACCAGGGCCATGATGTCTGGCGATGTGCCAGAAGTCATTTAGCTAGTCTGCGCACACATCCCGCCACCAGAAACTGGGTCAGGGAGCCCACCACCCATGACTCTGTCTAACTGGACTTTTACACGGATTTACAAACACAGACGATACCAACACTTTGGCTTACAAGCGAGGCAGGCGTCCAGCTAGGAGCCAAGCGGCCATCAACCTGAAGACAGATGGAGGGGTCCGGCATCGCTCGGAAGCTAGTGCATGTTAGCTTTCCAACTAGACAACCTGCTGCTTAGCGAGGATGGGGAGCCATGAGACAGACAACCGCGCCGGCTTAATTAATTACTTAAAATTGGTCCACGGCGAATACAGTCGGTCGTTTGCCCGCGTCCGAGCTCAACGCGAGAACCAGCTTCACTATTCTGCTAGCTGGCGACGTGAGCTAAACACCCACGTCGTTAGTTGGCGCCGTCCGTTTGCGGAAAGCGGCGGTTTGTGCGACATTGTCCGCGCCCGGAGCGTTACACGAGGCATCTCCAGCCGTTTCCACCAAGTCTTGGGAAAACACAACAGCTACCACTCACACCAAGCGCAAAATGAATGCCCATCAGCGGCCAGAGAAGGACGGCGACACTGGCGTCCGCCGCGACCGGTGACAGATTTAACGGTTTCTCCACATTTTAAACAGCCGATGTTCAGCATCGTTTCCTCTGTAAATACTGAAAAAAGACAGAAAGAAAAAAAAAAATCTTACCTGAGGCGTTTGACAACAAACGATATTAGACATATTTAATGCTGGTTCGAGTTGGAGGAAACACGCAACGCGGCTACAACTGGCGGGGCCGGCGGTCTGATCTCGGTCTGCGTCCACTCTTCACGAGCTGTGCCGGGAAGGAGCGCGAGCCCGACAAAACCTGTAGCCACGCAGCCCGTGACGCAGCCCGAGGTGGGCGGTCCTACAACGCCCACTCTGACGGTGACGAAACCCAGGGAGCAACACAGCGTGCACGAAAAAAAGAAATCACCTGAAGGAAGCACTCCTCCAAGAATGATAGTTTACCAACTTTCTAATGTCGAGATACAATTCATAGTAATGATACGCACAGTTAGTAGCCATACAACATTGTAAAAAAAAAAAAAAAAACGTCCTGCATTCATAATTCAGTTCAAGTAATGGCCCCTGTGAGTTTTATTATATAGTTTATCACTGGATTATTTTTACTGATGCATTTATTTTTATCAGCAGTGTAATGTTGTAGTTGGTAAAGAAGGAGCTGATTTGACCTTCTTTAAACACTATTGGGAAATTTAAACTATAACACAGCATCATATTTTATGAGCTCATCACTGGTTTTGTGTGTAAAATATCATTAACTTGTAACTATAGCTGTCAAATAACGAAATAGTGAAGTAGAGGTATAAAGTTGTACTTAAGTACTGTTCTTCAGTAAATGTTACATGCCATCACAATATACTGTATCATCTTATATTATAAACCATTTGTTTTTTAATGATCCAGATCGTTTATATAAAAAAGCTTTAGTGAGAATATAAATGTTTCTTTATATTGTTAATTGTTTGCATCATGGTGATTGCCAGTGGGGTCTTTTCCTTCAGCCAGTAGTGGAAAAATCCAAAGTTCCATAATCCTTACATTTACAAGTAGTAAGGTTTGCCACAAGTAAAAGAGCTGCACTCAAACTTGTCCTTAAACAAGACATGTATTGGCAATAAAATGTATCAATAAAAAGTATTAACAGTAAAAGTACTTGTTGCAAAGTAGAGTATAGTTTGGTTAAAACCCTGAGACTCCAACTTTGGGGATTCACATGTGTTCAGATCAATCGAAGAAGGAAAGGAAGGAAATATAAAAGAAAAAGTTCAGGCAGAAAAGGAAATGAATAAGGAAATGAGAATGCACAGATGGACAGAAAGAAGAAAGAAATAAAGATAGATGATATCAGCAGTATTTTAGGACACAGAGTGGTGTGCCTCAAATGTGTACTTGTGAGTAGTAGATTGCCTAAATGTACTGAGGTAGTGAAAATCCAACTTTGCCCTCAAGGTCAGAGAGCAGGGGAGTTACAAAACAGTGCCCCTGTCTGCAGAGTAGGACAATTCAGCCGGGTGGATGCCTGCTGAGTTAAATCCACGTCCACTTGGTCCTGGGTCTCACCTGGGGCCAGAATTGTCCCTTTGCCTTTTGCTTGTCATGTCTGTATGGGATTCTCTCTTTTACATTTTGTGTCTTCTGTCTTTTGAATGCATTAGCCACTCAATTTATGCTGCCACTGTGCCAAATTGACTTGCCATTTGTCATATTCTCCTCTACATGTGTCTGTGAGTCATGGCAGCACACCGGGACGAGCACCACTCCATAATCATTTGATGTCCATTTAGAAGGAACATCCAGGCTCAACCCTCTCTACTACTACACAGATGTCATCTAGAGGAAGAAGAGAACCCATTCACCTGCCCTGACTGACGAGAGCTTAGTACAACCTCACTACGTCAGTAATTAGATTAGAGGATAAGAATCGCTTCAATACCAGTGTGTCAGCCAGCCTTTGTATCTGCATGTGGAGTGTGTGTGTGTGCATGTCTGTATTTGTCTGCAAGTGAAGTTGTTTGGGAAAGCCTGGCACCAAATGTAACTTGTGACAGCAGCAGCAGCAGCAGCACAATAGCATTTGGCCACAGCCTTAAAAGCACAGTGACCATTGTGTTGAAAACCACAATGATAACAACCAAAGCCAGGGGTCCAGTCCACACAGATTAGGTTTATCAACACAAAGTAATCTCTTCATAGCAGCTCTTGTGCTGGTATTATTACCACGACACGTTGTGCTTCCATCCATGTGGGGGTGACATTCCTGACAAGGTGAAAGAAGTTATTGCTGGCTCATTGGCAAGGAAATGAATGGCTGGTTTCCAAGGATGGTCACCTGCATCATATTTCACCTCTGTTCCTTTTTTGTAGCTGTGTTTATGTGTGCCTGGACTGTGGAGCAGGAACCTCCATACAGATGAGCTAGGAAACCAGCCAGCTTTAAGGTCATATCACCAGGGATGTTTTCAACAAAACAAACTGAAGTAAGATACAGTACGGTGCATGCCATCACTGATACGTCACTATACAACTTCCATGTCATTGCCAAACACATGCTTATGAAAATTTTAATATAAAAACCTGTAGTTATTCTAATGACTTGAATTCATAAATTACAGAGTGCAAACCCCAAATCAGCACAGCTTCATTTATTCATCTTCTTAAGGTGTCTTTCACTAATCACTGTTAAGTTTTGTCTTTGCAAAAGCTCCTTTGGGCTGTCTGACATCAGCATTATCCTGACTGTCTGCAAAGCTGGCAAGCAGTCAGCCCATCTCCTCAGCACCGTGTCTGGAGCCTCAGACAGAGAAGTGGTGATTACAGCTGATGGAGTGCAGCCAACTGATCCATTCTAACTTATTAGTTTCCTTACGGAGGTGTTTTTAGGAATTGGATTGGGACCAAAAAGTGGGAAAGAAACTGAAGAAATTGACAAATGAAAAATTGGTATTCAGGGTGATATCGCCATATACCTTTAGTAGGATTCATTTTACAGACAGATAAAGAACGTGGACACAATAGCCCTGCAATAAGTACTACCTTTGTGAAGTTTGCAATGTTCAATTTTTGTTGAGACTGTGGCAAAGGGGTGTGGAATCAACTCTGTGGTCACTTCTGAGGTGGTAGTTTGTGGTATTCTGCTTCTTTCCCTTTTATGAGTGGACAAAATACCATGAACACCTCGAAATATAATGCAATCTAGAAACACCACAACCACAACATCAACAAAAAAAATTAATAAATATATATATACAATTAATTGAACATTATAAACTTCACAAAAAAATACAATCTGTAGCGCAGCTGTTGAAAATCTTAGCCTTGCTGATATTTTCATCTCTGACGTGTTATTATTGAATATTGAATCAGCTACAGAAAACTGTGTGGGTGTGTGTGTTGCCTTCGTCTAATTCCAACACAAAGGACACAGCCTTCATTTTGCTGAGTCATCTTGTAAACTCTGGCGCCCCCTTCATTCTTTCATTCTACGGAGATATGTTCAGTGAGGTTGCATAAATGTGTTTTGACAAGGGCACTATGAATATTTTAGGCATCTGGCCCCAGCAGTAACACGTGGCTGGCACTGCTGTGTGGATGGAGTTGAGGCAAGCAGGCGGTTTAAGTCTTGTGAAAAATATAGAGTAACACTGCAATGTTGAAAAACTTACTTATTTACTTTTAAAGGAAATACTTTCATGCCAGTGATGGCCTTTCCAGCTGTTTACTGATTTATTACTTTGTAAAATGTGACACCATAAAGCTTGTCTCTTTTTAGTCCACATTAATTTAATTTAGTGGAAAAGATTTTATTTTACCACTACCCCCTGGGGCACTGTAAAATGAGAACATTGCCACGTGAGTGTGTAGTTACATAGTCCTCTGATAAGGTACTGATAAACTGTGAAACTCATTAAGTTAACCTTCTCATGACAGAGCAACGACATTGACGAAACAGAGGCAGTGGGTTTTCAGTGGGGCCAGCTCAAAGGTGAAGAGAATGTCATCTCTTTTTAGTTTAGTGGCATCCAAGTTGTGCCCTTCGGCCTGTGAGGTCTGAGACATCACACTACTTATGAGTTAGAGGCACCAGACTCCAGAGAATGTGGATTATTTCCTAAGAATCCAGCCTGTAATGTTTGTTAACACAGATATGATCTGTGCTGCTCTTTTTTTCATCCTGTCTCTTAAAGGAGAATGGCACCCAGTGTAGAAATCAAAATATGTTATTTGTGTGCCTCATGACATTTCAGTCAATACTTTTATTTATACTTTTCTATTTTTTTAAATAACACAGTCTTGTATAGCTGTCCTGCATATTGCACTACATGTCTGTGCCGTGTTTTGTATCTTGTTTGTACCTTGTTATTATATCCTGTTCTGTCACCTTGCACCTTATGTGTACTCTGAGTGTTTGCTTAACTCAGCACTGAATGTTGCATCATTCATTCTTTTTGTTTTGCTTGTTTTTCAATGTCCTGTACTGCACTGTATACAGATGCATGACAATAAAGTCTTTGTTATCTCTTATCTTATAAACATGCAGTACTCTTTGAAGAATTGAAGAACTAACCCTTTAATTTGAGATGTCAGCTGCACATACTGGTTCATAGACAATGACTGAGACACAGGCGTTGCTTTCTTGCAACCAAGTGAGGTTTGAATTCGGATTCATGTCTGTTCAACATCAACACGTGCACTTTTTAAAGTCATCATACAGTCCTAACACACTTACTTATTATGTCTTCAGAGCAACCAAGTCAATAATTCAATCAGATAACCATACACAAAGCACATAGAGCAAGAACTAAATGTGGCAAAATAGAGCTGTTAATTTGAACCTGCACCACTTTACAATCTGCAACCCATGAAAAGGCTTCTGCATAAACAGGCAACAATGTAAGCTATCAGTTACAGTTAGATGATAAGTAACCGCTTACACCTTCTGCTGTAACTGATAATTGTGACTATGCAGACCCACAAAGGCTCACTGTAGTCAAACACCCTCTCTAGTCTTTCCCATAGAACTGTGCCAGGCTCTCCTCTAGTGCCACAAAAGTATGTAAGTACACAAAATCTGTCTCAGACTCTCTGTTTTCAAACCCTCCACCCTCCTGTGGTCTGTCCCTGTCTTAGGAATTGGGTCAGTTCAGTGAAAATAGAACACACACACACACACGCACAAGCTAGATTTTGTTGTAATAAAAGACTTGCTTAGTGGCACACTGAGCTGCTATCTTGACCTAGTGCTTAACTGATCTCCCTGGAGGGTACACTGCCTCCCTGTAAATGTACTAGGTGCTCTAATTGACTCAGAAACAACAGTCTGTGTGTTTTGATTAAAATACTGCATTAGCCCCACTCTTTTATTTTTTTAGTTGGCAACAACCCACCTGTTGTAAGATTCAGTTTCTAATTATCTTCACCAACATGAAAGTAATTCCACTTCTACCCAATACACAAAAAGCAGTATTTCTGCTATTTCTGTAGTGTTGTACATGTATAAAATTTGCATTTAATTTTAACTCTTAGTTAGTCTTGTGTTGTACAGGCAGGTTCAGAGGTCATGATCCTCGAATCCCACTTGCATCATGTCTTGCCCTCTGACCTCTGCATTTAAACAGTGATGTTACAGAACCAGTCTTACCACATCTGCTTGAGTAACTTTAATAAACGTGAAACGTGACAATAAAGCCAATTATAACAACCAATTGTGTCCCCCAACAAAACAACGGCTTGCTCCGGGTCAATCTAACACATTTATCTTTAGCAATTTTCCCAAGTTAGGACAATTTTAACAACACTTGTAATCACACAAAAGTCACTTTTAATGTGAGTTGCTTCGTGTCTTACCTTTTTTTCTCATTCCAAGGGGGTTCAGGTTCTTCTGAAAATGTCAACAAGTCAATCGGCAAGCAGCCTCTGGGACACAGGACTGCTATTTAAAGGCAACATAAGACAAGGAGGATCAATAACTGGGTTACTTCAGATGATCAATGACTGTAAAGAATATCATATCAACATCTAATGATTGACTGATGCAACTGTTGAGGTAGAAATGTGTGCACAGATGTGTGTGTGTGCATGTTTGGGTGAGTGTGTTTGATGTGCAATTGATTGGATGTTACGTAAATGATTAAGACAACTCATGATCTCTCATACTGCCCATGCTGGTGACCTTAGATGGCACCAGTTTACAAACATGCACATCTGCAGACTTGCATGTGACAATTTGTTTGGTCCCAGATAATTCCAACCACTGGCTGCTCCTATCGGTTCCTCCGTTCCTTTCCGTCTGTTTCTCTCATCCCTCTCTTTTCATTCTTCTGTTTTAGCCTGATTCTTCCCTTCTTTCTTTTTGTGAATAATGCTGATGCCTGGAGTGTTGACGATTTGTTAGATGCTCATTTCTTTGAAACACATAAATAGCACCAGTTATCCTTTTTACTCTTTTTATAGCCAGTATTTTATTCTGATGCTGTCTCTCACTGAGCTCTCTTGCATTTTCCTCATGACAGTTAAAAACAGGATTATCTCAGCTGAACTCATGAAACCTCATACATATTACACAGAGCCAGGAGCAAGTGTTGCTGTGAATTCCACAAGCAATAACATTGAATTTAAAAAGCTCAACATCAGTACCAGAAACAACACATGGAAGCCTCCAGTCATTACTGGAGGAGCAAACGCAGTATATCATCAAAAAAACAAAACAAAAAAACCCCCCCAGATGTTTACAACTAGAAATTAATCTGTGGATATCAATTATTTATAATAAAATCCACATCATAGGACTACAATTTCCTGTATTCCCACATGAACAGCAGATTCCTCTGGGTTTTGTGTTTACTCCAGGGCAAGTAGCTGGGTGAACGAGGACATTAAAAACAAAATAGAGAGGCACACATGACGGCTCCCCTCTGCTTCTTAAAAGTGAAACTGTAGCTCTAATCCAACTTTAAGGCTCTCATCATCTCTTGATCTTTTCCCTCTTTGTTTGGACTGCTTTTACAGTCAAATTAGTCTGCTGTGTGAATGCTTAACTCAGCCCTTTATTGAAGATTTATACACATATTCCTATTCTCTTTCTATTCCCATCCACAGATGTGCAACATATAGTTTTACTTAAATTAATCAGGGTTTAGCGCTTTATTTGTTGGTTTTTGATTGATGTTAAAAGATGTGAACCTCACTCTAATATTCTGAATTGAACTCCATGCACTATACCCTTCATACCCAGTACACCCTTTGATGTTTAATTCCTCTGTGTCTTTCTTAAAGAGATTTTAATATCTCACAGCTTTCCTCTTTACACACTTCTCCCATGGGGACAATGGGGTGCTGAGAAAAGCTGGCAGCATTACCTAATTAGTTGTGTACCAACGGCCAGCTCATCACACTGTGCTCTCCATAATGAGCCAGTTAACCCTTTGAGGAATAGTACAATGATACACATTAGTGTTGTGCACTGGTGACAGTGATAACAGAAACTTGTTTTTGAGGTCGTGGTGAATAGCTTTATCAACTTCAGCTGTTTCATTACACTTTTGCATTATAGCCATGTGTGACATCAGCACTGATTATGAGGTTTTATCAGTCTTTTCTGATCTTATTTTAATTCCCTTAAAACCGTATACATGCATGTCAACTGCTTATAAGTAAAACGTATATATGCCCCCTTCTTGCACTAGAATAATGATTTGAATAACTATGATGATGGAGTAAATATGCAATGAGAGAAATGGATTGTCACTGCATGCACAGTTAATCATTATTCTGTTCACACTCAGTATTGTTCAAAGGGAATGTTCCACTCTTCAAGTGAGTCAGTTCCCCAGAGTGCCAACAACTGGGGCTTAAAGCAGAGCTGCTGATGTTGCAACAGGATTTTTCTGTGTTTGACCTGCTGAGAGGGTTATACCTAAAACAAGCTGGAATGAAATGTGACCTAGATAACATCATGACTTGACACACAAGTCAAGCACATGTTGTGTGTGCACATGCATGGCAGCAAACACACGCAAACACAATCACACACATCTGCGCACACACAGTGGCTGCTGGCTATCAGTAATATTCTCTGGTGGTTTAACTTTTAACCAGTGTGCTTCCAGAGAGGAAGCCTTACATCACTTTGACCCCAGTCACATTTATCCAGTTATAGCCGGAGTTATTGGCAGCTCACACCACCAGGGTCATAGTGGAAGTAATACTTTATTAATCCCTCAAAGGCAATTACATTACACAGAAACCATCAACAAGATTACCAGCAACAAAGTAAAAACTCAAGCATTGTTTACACATATTGTAGAAGATACACAGTACATTTTACAATCTCATCACACTGGTACGAGTTGTATCGAAGTGCTGTAGCAGCATATTAGCAGGCTATCTAAGTTGTACCTGAGATTCAACCTTATTAGCTCAGCTGTCTGGGTTGAGCTGCTTAACTCAGAACTAATCTAAGGCAGCACAATAAACTGGAACATTTTAGATTTTCTGCTGATTAACAGGAGAAATGATTGGACACAGAGTCACAATTCTAGTTAAATGGTGAGATCTTCAGGATAGAGTGGCAGAATAAGTAGGTCTGTACATTTGCATTATTGTCCTTTCGAGGGCAGTTGACCTGGTTTTCTATATGCACTTGTCTCTTTAGAGTGAAGTTGGGCTGTGAATTTTGATTGGAACAGGGTCTGGAATAATGTCTTGTAATGTTGTTTTTATACCTCTAATGATATTTGAACATGCTTCATGCTTACTCAGATTTCCTCTTAGAAGTTTAATGAACTTTTACAGTAAGTGCTTCTAATCTACTTCTTTCTCTACTTCAGTGTTAGTTTGGAAGATTAACTGAGCTGGCAGATGATGTTGAATCATAAACCCAAATGAGCAGTGCTGTAACAGAAGAGGCCATGACATTTACAGGCTGGAGAGTGTGAATTAATTGTGGAGTTGTGGAGGGACTGGAGTGCTAATGCATGATGGATATGTGGCTGTTCTCTGTCTATCTTTCACATACTGTATGTATTACAAAAAAAACACACAAAAAAAAAAAAAGAAAACACACAGTATGTTTCAGAGCTCTTTCCAGATCTAGCTAGTGTGAGTGAACAGAGTTAGCATCCTATACCCAATAAACTGCAGAGGTAAAAACTGGCATTGATGTTTCCTGTTTTGAATTGAGTAGCCCAAACAGAAATAGAAATAGTGGCAGTGATCATATGTCTGCACTCTCTCCTCATTTAAGTACATAATGACAAGACCATGAGCCTATCCTGTGGAAAATTTGCTGATCGTCCTCCGTGCTGTTGTGTTACTCCAGCAGCTTCTGTTTATCATTGTCTGTGGTGTGTTTTGTTATGGCACCAGCAGCAAATGTCAGCAGGCATATTCTGCCATGGCAGACCATAATATTCACTTTAGAAATTGGATCATAACAAATCCATGGCTGTCTTGCTCTATATAGCATTGTATATGAAAATACATAATTAACCATGACACGACGATGCACAATTGCATTTAGGAAAACAATATATTTATGAATAATTATACAATAATTTGCACAATATTATATAATAAACATTGCAAGTATTATATAATGCATTATAATTATAGTATAAGAATTGTGCTCAGAACAAGTAAATATAATTAGAGCTAAAGAGAGCATAAATTTGCAGCAGCAAGACAACAATGTGAATTTACAGCCTTTCTTATAGATGCATTAATAATGCAACTGCTTCAGATGGAGCGGCTTCTTTAAAAATACTCCCATATTGTGGTTCAGTTCCACATTGTGTTTTTCTCAATGTCACATTCTAGCAGTGTTGATATTTTGACCATGATCTTCTGTTTTGGCCCAAAACAATCACTCACTTTTAAAATCCTTTCTTTGGCCTTCCTAAAGGTCTCAACAAGCTGTTTTCATGTTACATAGAATGAAGACAGACAAACAGCCCTCACTGTGTGGGTGAGGACAGGTCGCAGTTTTTGAGTTGAGGTCAGCTGGAACTATTATGTTTTCTAGGACATGGTTGCCATCACTTCCTTCTTTAGTTTGGTGAAAGGGGATTAGTAAAATAGTATTTGTTTTTCCATTACACTCAGCCAGTCAAATAGCCTACATGTTGGTGCTTAGAGGAAAAGAAATCAAGAAAACCGCTTTTTGCATTGACTGAGCTAAAATGGAACTTTTTAACCTCTGACTGCACAACAAACGCAGCATTGACTGCAGGGTTTGATCCAAGGCCTACAAAGGTGCATTTAGTTTGAGAAATCTCTGCTGTCTATTTCCCCAATCACTGAATATTTGGGTAATCTTCTGCCTTCTGCCTTCATGATGCATGTAGATGCACAGCTATGAAGTGAGCTAAATACACATTAAAAATCAGAAAACGAGATTACATAAACCAGAGTTAGACCAAAGGTATTACTTACTGTACTAATTCATTTGTAAAAATGCACGTCATTTGCATGAATTAGTACAGTAACTTATACTGGATTCACAAAAGTATAGACTAACTGTCAAATTACATTGCTCGTTGTTTCAGGAAGAAGCAAAGCATCGCCAGTGAAAGATCAACATGACAGTACAGCATGTCCCCATATGAAGTACAGCACAGCAATTACCAGTGGTGTATAAAGTATATACTGATATTAATTGTACTTAAGTATTGAAAGTGAAAGTACAAGTAAATGCTGTTAATGAAGAAGTCAGAATTTTGTGAATTATGACGTTTATTCTTTTAAGTACATCACCTTAAAAATGGAGCGTACATTACACTTGAACCTCACTGTACTTGAACTTGCACTTCACTTGAAATTCACAACTTAAAGAATTTAAAGAACAAAATCCTTTGTTTTTCCTTCCCTCCCATTCCTTTATTCAGCCTTTATTCGTCCGAAATTGACACTTAACCACGCTTTGAGAGCACTTGTTTGCACTTGCACATTAACGTGATTAACCAGCGACATAACTATCAAACCTGCTTGCTTGCAGTTTGTGTTCCAACATAATTAGGCAACTAGAACATACTCAGAGTCCACAGTAAAAAGTGTAAAATACATAACAGTTAGCCCAGCGGCAATTCAGCAGTCATTTTGGAATGTTGCATTAGCAAGACAGAATTTCTTCCTGTAAAGAGTGTAAGATTAATCTAGTGTGTGTATGCGTGTGTGTCTGGTATGAAGGTGGGAAGGGAGAGAAAGAGGAGGGGGTGGTGAGGTCATTGGGGTAGAGAGATTGATGGAGGACATACTGACATTAATGTACAGTCAGAGAAAAAAGTTTACTTAAATTGTCCATAAGTGACAGATTGAGCAAAAACAAATGTCATAGAAGAGAAGGTTAATGATGAGAAATACATAAAATGTAAACATGCAAGATAGATATTCTTTCTTTACTTTTCAGTGCTCCTCCTGTCACGTGCCTCGCAGCCTAGGGTACATGCAACAACATACACGCTCAGCCAGTTCAGAAATAAATCCTTGGCTTTCATTGATGACCAAGGTCACTGAGCTGATATACAGTACAGCATCTCTACCTGGAATCACTGTAGGAAAGTTATTATTGGAGCACACCCTGCCTGTGGTGTCAGTTCTTTGTACTATTTCAGTAATGATTCATTTTTGTCAGAATTTCTTCATTTAGAAAAACGACAACAAAACAAGAGATGTCATAGGTCACCTGCTTCACCAGGATGTGAAGCATTCAATCTGTCACACCAACCTGCATAAACACGCATAATAGTACACACACACACACACTCACTCACTCACACGCAGCAGCACCCAGTCTGGTTAGGAAAACCTGCAGTGACCTTGTCGATACGCCTCACCCCACATATAAATCTGCTCACTAGCCTACATCACAGTGTTACCATGGTGAAGTATATTAGTAATCTGAAACATGCACACGTGAGTTTCTGTGGTACAACTGAGGTAGACGGGTTGGAATATAAATTTGTCTTACAAATACAGTATTTAAAGTAAAGTGGGCTATTTCTTCCACATATTTTACAACATTGTTTTGTTTTGTTTAAGTGTTTAAGCATTATTGTATGTGTTTATTTTTTTCATAATCCAGTGCATGTAACGTTAAGAGACTTCACTAACGCTAGGCTGAACAAGGTGACACCATAGCTACAAGCATGTTAATATTAAACTGTTAAGTGCAAAGAGTTTTATTAAGGCCCCATGCTAGTTTTCGATTAACTTTTTCTGACACAGTTGTCAATCAGACCAGACCGGAGCAGCAATCTGTAACTAGCACAAGTTGTTGGTTTCCTCATGGAAAATTACAAGCAGGTAAGCTCATTTTAAAACACAAGTAAAATTTCACCCTATCTTTTACTAACCTTGTTAATGTTGATAGTTAATGAGTTTGACTGAGTCAGTATGGAAATAAAATATGTTGGGCTATAATATTTATTTTATATGTTTATATATTATATTATATTATATTATATTATATTATATTATATTATATTATTAGAATTTCACCCTGTCACATTTGATTTCCGTCCAAACCAACTCAGTATCCAATAGGCCTACCAATATGCAGCTAGATAACATATTTGGCTGTAAAAGACCTATACAATACCTTGATTGTAAGTCATTTGTCATTAATGTTACAAATATTTTAGATAATGGGGAAATGTGGGAAATGTTATGACGGTTGGCTAGCTTACTTTCTTGTCCAATATATATAGTCTCTTAGCAGCCTCTAAATGGTTTGCAATTATTCCATTTGAACTTACAGGCCTATCCCATAAGGGCTGTCAAATCCTCCATGAGCCTCCTAGCCCCTAAGCACCGGAGGAGGTATGCAAGCACTCCAGAAAATGTTTTTCACTTTTTACTTTAATGTGCATAGCCGTATTTCTTTTCTTTTTTAATTTCACTCATAGTTTCACAAACATGTCTGTGGCAAAAAGTCTTTTTGGTATGGTTCCATGATTACAGAGTATAAAAATAAAATGGCAGACAAAATAAATTGGGGAACATATTCATTTTGCTTTGCACAGAGAAACGCTTGTGTTGAGAGGCTGTAGGAAAATATGTGGTGGGAACTCACATACTAACTAGAGGAAGAGAGCACATATGGAACATTTCCTGACCTTGCTCAACACAAGCCACGTCAAATTAAAATAAATGTTTTTGAAACATTGAATTAATAAATGTTTTGATCTTCTACAAGTAATAGAAACCTTGGTGTGACTTGACTGAGCAAATGTTCCATGCTGGAGCCTGTTTATTACGTTTCTGTTCAACTGTAAAAAGCCAGTATTTTAAAACATGCAGACTTAACATTTTCTTCTATACTCTTATGTAAGATAAACATCCAAGAGTCAGCTTCCTCAAGGCCATGGGAAGTGAGACTTACTGATGAAACTCCTTGTGTGTGTGTGTGTGTGTGTGTGTGTGTGTGTGTGTGTGTGTGTGTGTGTGTGTGTGTGTGTTGGGAGGGGGGGTAGTTTGAAGACTAGAGGTGGGCTGTGGGATACTTTTTTGTCAGAAAATCAACTGTGATTGTGGTAGAAGTTCCTTCAGTAAGATAAGGTCAAGGAAATATTTTGAGAAAAGGGTTGTATGGGAAGAGAAGGTCTGCTTTCCCATAATACTCTAGTACGTGTGTGTATCTACTTCTTCTTGTATCTTGTGTGTGTGTGTGTGTGTGTGTGTGTGTGTGTGTGTGTGTGTGTGTGTGTGTGTGAATGAGTGGGGGCTGCCTACATGCAGGTGCGTGGGTTTACGTAAAAAAGAAGCGAAAGAGACAAAGTGATTGTCAACCAGACTGAGAAAGACTGACACAGTGTATTTATTGCATAATACAGTCGTTTGTAGCGCATGTCCTCCCACCCTCCATCTCCCTTTTCTCTAAGCCATTACTTTATTCTCTTCAACTTAAATCCCTTCTCACTCTCCATCATCCCACCATCCCTCTCTAATTTTATTATTTATGGAACATTCCTTCATTGTTGTCACCATTGGCCAGTTTTTGCGTGATATCCCACTGTTCTTCTGTCTCTCATTTTCCACAAAAACTCTCTATTACGCACACACACACACACACACACACACACATACGCTAGGATGGAAAAAAAGGAAGGAAGACATAGAAAGGAGATGTTTGTGACATCAGCAACAAGGGTAAGAAGGATACAAGGAAGACAATGCCCCCTCTTACTCTTGTCTATTGTGTGCTGGAGACAAATTGACAGACACAATTATAGCCAGTTGCCACAGTTCGATTGATCCATTTAACAGAGTAGTAAAGAGGGAAAGCTTTAATTACTCAGATAGAAAGAGTCATATGACTGACCCAAATTCTCCTACACAGACGTAAATGTTACAGTAGTATGTAACATGGACAGTATCATATCCTCCTAACAGCTTTGGTATTACTGTGTATCCATTTCTGCTGTGGGATTATACTGTACTTGGTGGATTTGTGTGTGATTTTTACGACAAATCCACTCATGTTAGTCAAATTCGGCAGACACACACGGTGTCAATATGAAAATATGGTTGAATTTTTTTTCTTTTTCCAAAGAAGAGAATCGGCAAATCCTCACAATTAAGAAACTGGAACAAGGAAATGTTAGTAGTTGAAAAATTACTTAAATTAATTGATTATCAAAATAGTTTCAGATTCATCTTATGTAAGTCATCTAACATGCAAGTAAGGGAATAGCCATGTAAAACATATATATTTTTTATGCAATGGTGTTCTTATAATAATAGTAATAATTAGTATGTAAGTATGTGGAATATTAAAATTACAACTGCTTAAATAAGCACACCAAATCTTCACTATATATAATCACGTACAGTAAATGGCTTAATCATGCTATTCTCTTGCTTGGCCTGTTTGCAATAGTCCCATAATTGTGACCATGGCAACCATGGCAGTGACAGTCTCAGTGAATTGGGACAAACAGGTGCCTTTTCAAATGTAAATTAGCCTTTAGAGGTTACTAAAGATCACAAGTTATGTCCTTTCTAAGCTACATTTTGCTCTGGCTCTCGCACTCCATACGCCTCTCTGTATCTTTCTTTCACTTTCTGTCACGCCCATACACTCACATGCGCACACACACATACGCACACCGTTCTCGCAGAGTCTGTGTTCAAACAAAGCCTTGAATGAGCGCTTAATTATGTGATCAGCATTCACAGTAGCTTTGACGGGAAGAATGTGCAGACCAAATAGCACCAGAGGAGGTGCAAGGGACAATGAAATGAGATGGCCAGGCAGCAGTCTGGCCAGATCTAGTTAGATCTGAATCTGACAGACGGAGAGAAGCTTCTTCTTTCCTCATCTGTGATTTCCATTATCACCCGACTACACCGAGTGAAGAATCACTGCCGTCTGTTTTAACTTTTCAGAAGTCAGATGTCCTAAATTCTTATACGGTCTGCAGTGATTTGTGCTGTAAAGTTACAGATGGTGGAAATACTTTTAGGAGTGTAACATTTCCACTGAATTAAATATTACTTGTCACTTTTTTATACTTTTCCCTTGATGTACTTGTCTGCTGTTCTCTCCTTCATCGTTCTTTCACTCCTTTTTTCATCATTTACAAACAAACTCCTGATAAAATTAGCCAAGGAAGAAACAAGTGTTTTCATCACTGCTTGTGTGAGGCTGATGACAATTGTTTGTGCTCACAAATGCTGGTATTCGTGTGGTTACCCATGCCTATAGTGTACAGTGTGTGTTTATGAAAGCAAGAGACCCACAGTGGCAGAGAGTGAGAGAATTAAGAGGGATTATAAAGGGTATGTTGGTGTGTATGAGCACAACCAGTGAGCCTCATTGTCCAGATGAGTTGTGTTCACTACAAAAGAGGGACTTTAGCAAGATGAGAGGCAGTAAGCCCAGGGATTAGGTCTGTTGGGCAACAGAGCACCAGGCCCCAGGGCAGGCTTTCTGGTTGGTTAACTGGAGGGATGGAGCCCATGTGTCATGTGGATCTTGTTTGGGAGACAGGGGGGCTGGTGTTTGTGTGCTGCAGTCATGCCTGTCCTGTGAGCCTGCGCTCAGCAGCTAGTAATCTGCGCTTTACCAGCTAGAGAAAACTACAACATAGAAACACACAGACACACACACACACACACACACACAGGGAATGAAAGAGCTTAATGTTGTTCACCTGGCTTTTAAAAATGGCATATGCAGAAGGATTATCTCACAAAATGATCACAAACAAATGCAAAGCAGCTCACTGGGTATTTTTGAGAACAATCAAGAGAGAGAGAGAGAGCAGTGAATAAAGATGAAGATGTGACTGACTGCTAGAAACAGAGAGCAGTGCAGAAAGGAGAAAGTTATTGGGGTGAAACTGTCTTGTGGGCTGAGTTTCTCGCTCTTTCCTTCCTGTCATTACCTCAGCTCTCCTCTTCTGACAGGCTTGTGTACCTCTCTTGTTCACAGTGACAAGAAATATAACACAGCATTTATTTGACAAAACACGTTTCCACAGCTGTTTTAGTATGTAAAATTAAATGTGGCACTATCAATAATCTCTCTTGAGATCTCCTCATTTCCATGATGATTCCATGGCTTTTGTTTATGTCATTATCTTTATTTTGCAACCAATACATTATTTCATTTATAATGAAGGAACAAAGACAGCAAAGTGTCATTTTAAACATCCAGAAGTGCTTGGTGGTCAAAAGACAAGTGCATATGGTTGAAAACTAATTTGCAGGTGCCTGTAGCTGGCTGGTGTTAGATCTCTGTTGCTTTTCCCTTTCTAGCCTGAAAAATAATGAAATCCTCAGGGGAAGGTGAATTGCCTTCTGTTCTTTAGACAAAAGAAGCTTCTTTCCTCTCCCCTCTGTATCCCTATTTTTTGTCGGTGTAGTCTGGCATCCATTTACCTGTGCATGTTTGAATCTGCGTCATACTTCATTGTTAGTCACTGAGGAAATCTCTTCCCACCATCTTTCTGAAACTTGCACTGCAGGATTTTCAAAACATTTCATTTTCACACTGGTGTAACAATACAACAACAGTACAGTGAGTATGCAAAGACAGTGGCTATATTTACCTTTCCATGTCTCCTTACTGTATTATCCAAAAACTACTGGTAGATGAAGGAGAAAGTTTGTCTAATGTGAGTTTTTGATTCGTTGTGCAGTGGAAAAGGTAGTTATGCAACTCTAATGTTGAGTCCATTGGATTATTTGGTTTTGTTAGGTTTGTTAAATGTTTGGACAAACCGCCTCAGGCGAGTGTATTCCTGCCAAGACACCAAACCTTGGTAGAACCTAAAACAACCAGAACCAGTCCTGTAGCAGTTTTGCTTTTTGAATAAAAAGTGAAAAAAGACAGTGACGCAGCAGTTTTTCAGCAGTACCTGCATTAACAGCCACAGGAGTACAAGGCATATCTATTTTAAGCAACAATTTTGATCTTTTTTTGTTCTTAAAACCTTTGCAGAAGTACATACAATTCATAATAAGACAGGAAAGTACTACACATGTAGATTTCCAGAATATGAAACCAAAAACCAGTCAAACAAGACTAATCTGTGATGTCATTGTGAGACCAGATGAACAGCCAGAACAATGACAGCATAAGATCCATGCCTACTAGTCACCTAAGTAAATCATTGACTCATTGTCTTTGGATAGAGCCTTGGTAGCCTTGGCGGTTGCCTTGGGGCAGTGTTGTACAAATTTCCTGTTTGTACAACCTGTTCACGTTCTACAGTAGTAAATATAAAGTAAATATATTAATACTTTTCTATTCTAATTGGGTATGATACTACCAGTTAAACTGAATACCTTACTGTAATGATGAATGGTTGATTATACTGTCTCTATAATCATTTTACACTTTTATAGTCAAAAGGCCATGAAGGTTTATTTAAATGTTTACCTGCTGAACTGGGTTGTGATGTGGAAACATATACCACTTTCTACTGAACTCAAACAATGTTCAACTCTGTTTGCTCTCACCTGATAATGAATCTCTTCACTTTGGCAGAATTTAATCTGGTGTTTACCTTGAAAACAAGGTATAGCACGTGTGTGTGTAGCTGTATCAGAGAGAAATATCCAGTTTATGTGTGTTTGACAGTAGTTACATTTTCATACAGTTCTTCATACGCGTCCTGCTCTCTAATCTCAGATTACATCAACACTAGCTACACCTTTTTTTTAGCTTGCCCACATAGTAATAATTACATAAAATTATGGGAAATTAGTGTGAGTGAGTGACTGTGTTAATAATCCCTTCATTATTTTTCCTGTAGGATCTTGTTAGGAACAGGATGTACCTCCAAGCTGTTGTTTCAGCTTGGAAAAGACATGATTTATTTATCGTGGGAAACATGTTGTGTAATCACTGCCTGCATGCCTCCCTATTTGTTTGCCATGCAAAATTCTCATCTCCAGATGCTCTCTTCCTACATCATTTGAGTGTATCTTGGTTAGTGAGGTTTGAATTCTTATTTGAATGTTTCCGTGTGACTTTCCATCCACATCTTCCAGTAAAGACCTGGTGAAATTACCTTAGAAAAAAGCCAGACACTTCACTTTCACAATTTCAATCCCTTTACAAAGTCATGTGAAATAGACTATGGCTATGATTTTCATATGCTCTATCACTTTACCTTAACTTTATTTTTAAATATATCTATCATGGTCCTTATGTTATACTCCATTCTTAATTGCTCTTATGTCACTTATTCCGTTTTTTAAGCACTGAAAACAGCAATATGAGACATCAGTGGTGTAATAGCTCCCCCTAGTGCCAAAATATGCTAATTGTTTGCTGATGATTGTCTGATGGGAGGGAAGAACATAGAATGTTTGCAGAGAAATCAGCTATTGAAAATTTTTTTTTAGAATAATAGAAAATAGATTTATGAGACACATTTGGATTTGTTTTTCCACACAGTTCTTAACTTAGATTAATGAAATGACTAGAAGTTTAAGAATTCACATACAACATGTTATTATAATGTTATTCTAATTAACAGTGTAATGTTAATCTGTCCTACTGACTAAGAAATCATTCCTCATATTGTCACAGTCATGATCAAAACTTTTTAAATTTCATTTTACAGTAGGTTTTTATTCTTTGGTGCAAAACAAAGTATGTCAAAACCCTCTGAAAATATTTAGAATATAGTATACAGTTGTGACAGAACGAGCTGGGGCAAATAATGTATAATAAAAGCAAGAAACTTATTTTACAGATGTGCAGAAATGCAGTCTCTCAGACCTCTCTTACGTACTTTCTCATATACAGAAGAACCCTGCAACTTGACTATAGTTAAACATTGAATGAACAACCATCATAACTCTGATATTCATCAGCAGTTGCTCTTTGGTGTTGAAACTTTTGCTCTTTGCAGATATTGATTGAAGTAAGAATTACAAAGCCAATTTCCCAGCCAAAGAGGCCTTTTCATTTTGACATTTTGATATTGTTACATCATGAAAAAGCACAGGTGTAAATAATAAAATGAGTTATGGCTAAACGTTTCAGGCTGCTGGTATAGACCTATTTCACAGCAGACATTTTGACTAGCAAAAGCACAGGTGTTACCAATAACATTAATTGAGGCTACATTCCATGTAAGTGCCCCAGTAAGTCATGCCAGCGAGCTAGCATGCACACTAGCCTGGCCCTGGCCCTGGAACCCCAAAATGGAGAGGAGCTATCGTTAATCTTGTAAATAACACCTGTGCTTTTCCTGCTATCACAAGTCAAAATGTCTGTGTGAGTGAAAAAGGCCTATGGTTTATGATCTCAAAAAGCCTAAGGCCGATTAAATCTCACTTGATAAGTAAGGTATTTGAGGATGTGCCCCAGGCCTAAAACTGGTCAAGAGGTTGTAGTATCCCCCACCAGTTACTATCTGTGGAGTCTCCTCTCCAGTCAGACAAGCTAGAACAGGGGTCAAGATTAGATGGAGACAGGGATTACTCAAAAGTCAACAGGAAATTACATTTGAGTCTTTAAGCCCAACAGATGTGACAGGCTGGGTCATTTGGGTAACTGAGGGCTGAAATCATCAGTGAAAACTTTCAAGCAAATTGAAGAGTGATTAGAAGGTTTCATGTTACAAAGACAAAGCTTTCACAAGTGTTGTTGCCTACATGCAATGTTACTTAATTGATATCTGTTGCACTACGTCAACCTGACTGACTTTCAAAGAAGAACTCATATCCTTTACTTAAGTAAAAGTACCAATACAACAAAAGTAAAAATACTCCATTACAAGTCCTGCAATCAAAATCCTACTAAAGTAAAAGCACATAGGTATGATCAGCAAAATGTACTAGTAAAGTATTGAAAGTGAAAGTACTGGCTGTGCAATAAAATGTCTCATGTAACTGATATATTATTATGACATTATCAGATGGTTAATGCTGATGATCAATGTGTAAGCAGCATTTTACTGCTGTAGCTGCTGGAAGTGGAGCTAGTTTTAAATACTGAGGTTAAATAAGGATGAATAATATATTGTTCAGTGTGTCTCTTCATACTTGTGTTTTATTTGGTCAGCCAGAGGTTCCAAATTTGACTAAGTTTGGGTGTTTGCTATCATTGATTGATTGTTGTAGACATCTATTCCTATTAAAATTCTTAAGTGTATTATTATTTGCACACAGAATAAAAATCCTAGCGTATTACTGAGGCAATTAAGTGTGAGGTCAAATTACCACCGCTAGATGGCAATACAGAGGTCAAAATCACCGAGGTGCTGCTTTGATCGTCCTTGTCTCGCCAGCTTGTCTTGTACATAAATTCAGTATTTCAAACTATTGCTGCCTTTCTGTGTCTGAATTTTATGGTTCACAGTAGTTATACATTAATTGCCCTTCTAATTATTTGCATCTAATCGGTTCGGATTCCTCAGTTTCTCAGGAAATCAATGAGAGCTGCAACAAGTGCATTACTAGCATGTGAATCCATCAACATTATGACTGTAGATATTTGATCATGGGGAACATGATACTCCTGCAGCTCTTTGTGAGTGAAGTAAAGTAGGCCTAAATTACGCACACGGTCCCTCGTAGTCCCAAAACATCTCGTCCAATCAGAGCACAGCAATTCTGCATGGGGTAGTTTGCGCCTTGGAGACTTTGTGCCCAGCTGAGAGGTGGTCTTTGTATGACAGAGCTGAACAAGGGCTCCTGACTCTGCAGGCAACAGGCACTGCTGCAGCTGCTGGGACCGCAGAAGTTACTTCACAGAGAGGTGAGAGGCTGCGACTTTTGCGCACAGAAACTGCAGCAGAAGAAACCAAAGACGCGCACGACGAGGGATTCCTTTATTTCGTTTTCTTTGGCTGATGTTGTGCCCTTTGTAAATTGTTCTAAATACGTTTCAGTCCATTTTTGAGAGTCCGATGTCTCTACCTTCATCTCGAGACTCACCCTGAGGTTCCGACTGGCGAGAACAAAATACCCAAGAACTTTGCTTGAGAAGCATCTTGGCTCTGAAATGGGCAGCAGATTGGTGTGGCTGTCCCTTCTGCTGTCAGTGGCGTTTTCCGCCGGGCAAGACTCGGGGACCGGGGCCACAAAGGAGGACATCCCGGAGGGCGCATCCACCCTGGCATTCGTCTTTGACGTGACCGGCTCCATGTACGACGACCTGGTCCAGGTCATCGAGGGAGCGTCCAAGATTTTGGAAACATCCCTGAGCAGACCGAAGAGACCTCTGTATAATTTTGCCTTGGTCCCCTTCCATGATCCAGGTAATGTAATATGTGGAGTGAAAGTCTGGTTCTGTGGCGATCACCTTTTTACGCATGACATTTTTGCTTTTTTTGGTAAAATTTCTGCACACGGATTCGGATTATTTGGAGTTTACTCTCTGCTGTGACAACGAAATCACACAGAAAAGTGAGAAATGTGATAGTTTGCTCACAGTCCGCCCTTTGAATGCCTAATGTTCCTCACACCTCCAGAGGAGGGACTCTGGGGGATTCTGTCTCTGCACACAGATGTTCAGCCTGGCGGTCACTATCATTAGCATTCCGCCAGGGTTAGTGTGTGGCTTTAGGTTTGCAATGCAACTTGATGATTATCATCACCCCTGGGTGCTCTCTCATTCTGAACAGCTAATGCCTAGACAATATTATTGGGCTATTTAACAGTAGCCCTGGCTTGTAGGTCAGAGGTGAGGCGCACAGTCACATAAAAATAAAAAGTTCCAAATAATCAGTGTTAAATAATCAGGACTGACATTTATTTAAGATTTGGGTCCTCCTGGACAGTGGTATGGGAGTATGGCCAAGTGACTTACATTAGTTATATCACTTTCCGAGTAAAAGTCATGTTTACCATCACAACCACTGCTTTACTGAAGTTGACATTTGAAGTTTGAACGTTTTGGTGATGGAGAGACGTAGTGGAAGGATTTTAAAGTCCCTGTAATTACTAGTGGGTACAAGTGAGGAGAGGTCACTTGCCTGCTTGCAAAAGCACCATCAAAGGCTGCTGTCATGCCATGTCATGGGTGGGTTTATGTGCTGATTTGGAGGCGAGACGTGTTAGCTGTCCACCTGCGAAAATGCTCCATCAACAGCAAGAGCAAGGGGACATGCTGGAGAGTGCTTGAAATGTATACTCTTTCCAGAAACACCACTGTAGATAGACCATATATAGGTCAACAGAGACAGGTAGCAGCAGAAATGAGAGACAACTGAGGGAAAACCAGAGTGTTTGCTGTACTCAGTAGTGGCCTGTAAGCATTTTTGGGTACAACATACTCCAATAATTTCTTATCCTAGACTCTCAGTTTTGTAGCATTTGCATAGTACCCTGCCAAAATGTGATTTAAGACTTTTTATATGTGCTTTCCCCTGACTACTTCATGATATATATACATTTAAATTGTACACAGTTTAACTTGAATACACTTAGCAACTGCACAAACAAACTGATCCAAGAGATCTGACAGAGAGTGAACGAGATGAATTGACAGCGGTGATCTGTGAGACAGATTCCTATTCCAGATGTTTGTTCTCCTCTGCTAAACCTCAGCATGTCACAAATTCTTATGAAGCTCAATTCCTCAATCGTAGATTCAAGCTGCAGCTCTGTGCCTAGAATAATAATTATATTCAAGGAAGAAATATGGTCAGTATACACAAGTGTAACAAATGATGATTTCATTACTGTGTGCTTCAGGGGGGAAAAATAAATCTTAGATCATTAGCAGATGATGCATTGTATATTGGCCAAAGCAACAGTAGTGAAAGAATACTGTGATTACAACCTGTATCTAACTTCAAGGCTTGATTCATAGCAAATGCTACCCTCACTAGGAAGTAATTACAGGATTCTCCTCTTACAGTAAAGTGAAACTGCAACAGCTTGATTCAGAAATTTGGTGTTGACTTCTCTTTACGAACTCCATGTCTTTGTGTTTGTCCCTCGCCACCAAGTGACATTCGTTTGCTTCTTAAAATGTTTACGAGGATGTCAGAATGTGTTCTCCAAAACCCCCAGGGGAATAGAGGAATGATTAGCACAGCACACTGCAAGCAGGGGTAGCTGAACCTTTCCGTAAATGTTGCTCTGCCCTCTCTCTCTTGTCTCTCTCTTGTCCTTTTCCAACAATATCCCAGATCCTCTGAGAGGATCAGTTTTGTTTTCATAATAACTTTTATTTAGGGTTTGTTTCATTTTGACTCAGATCCATTTTCTCTGCTTTCCATCCGACCCAGTGCGATAGCGCAGTCCCTCCTGTTTGATTTGGCTCCTTTTAAATCAGAGGTCGGAGCTTCCCCTTTATTTACACTGCAATCTGACACGGTAAACACTAGAAACACTGTGTGTTTGTGTATCTGTGTTTCTCTCGGCCTCTGTGTGTGCCTGTTGTATGTGTGTGTGAAGCGAGAGTGTCAGGAGGATGCCTGGATATTGGGGTCAGGCTTGTGTGGAAAGATCAGTCAGGAAGCCTCCCCCCTTTCCTCCATCCTGCAGGGAGAGAAAGAAAGAAAGCAAGAGGATACTTCACAAGTCATTTTACTGAGGCACAGGGGTTGTGTATTTAGCGCTACAGTCTGAGAACACCCCAATGAAACAATGGTGGGGTTGAATTTTGGCTACCCTGTTGTGTTATCATTTCATACCCTGGTCACTTTTGAAAATGCCATTCACTTAATGAGAAAATCCACTGCAATACACCGCCCTGGACTGTTCAAACAACAGCTGTGAACATCTCTCTTGTAGCTACAGTCCAGAGAACGATGACTAATCTGTCATTAAGGAATCCAGTCTTAGGCTGAGAAGTCAAAGGTGTATTGCAAGCAGACTCTCTGGGCTCATGGAACATTTATTTGAGAGTTTACAGCCAAATAAACTTTATTTCACGACACTCCTACCATTCCCAAGCCAGGAAACGTGGCATTATCCCAGAATTAATGTCAAATTGCTCAGTTTTCCAATTAACCACATATAAAGAAACTCTACAATGTGTGAAAAATGTGCTCTAAGGAGTTGAGTTGACATGAAATAAAAAGAGTATGTGTCCACAAATTAGTTTCCAGTGTCCTCTGACATTCTGCATTCTTCATGGCTCTGCTGACGTCCATACACACACATGCTCGTCCTTGTAAATACTACCTTGCTGTGAGAGGGTGTGTTTGTGTGTGTCTTGTACATGCTCGTGTGAGTGTTTAATTGGCTGAGGTTGAGATGGGTCAGAGCCCAGCACCTTGGGTCAGTGGGGGACCTAGCACTGTCACCATGGCCGCACACACTCAGTGCAGTCAGAAAGTATTAAGACAGTGTTTGTTGTGTTAGCTGTGCACTCCAGCATGATGGATTTAAAATGGAGCAATGACTGTAAGGTCAACGTTCTGACTCAGTGCTTTAATTTGAGGATGTGTGCATCTACATCAAAGTGTCACAATTGTATCCCTTTTTCTTAGTGTTTAGCACTGAAGCGAAGGACAAGTTAACATAAACTTAAATAAAGTCATTATATTTAATATTTGGTTGCAAACAAAACAATCAGTTTTGGACCCTGTTCAGGATGCAATCACTTCACATCAATCACTGATGTCTCGAAGTTATACCATCTTCTTTATGTTTAGGATTGTTGTTCTTCTGCATCGTTCTAAATTTGGGCGACCATTTATAAAAAGGGCTACAAGTCCCACACTGTTCTCCCAGTATGGATGTGAACACTCTCAAACACCTTAAAGACAGAGGTATGCTAGTTCGTAGAACCTGTTGTTCAACGATGTATGTTATAGCTGCCATAATAGAGAGGGGCAAGACACAATAATTGTTCAAATGGGTATAACGGTGCACACTTTTGGACTCTCTTTCCTGGAAGACATTCATAATGTTGCAAACATTGTAGATCCAAAAAGGGACAGAAGTAGTTGTGTAAACCAGAAGAATTATAAAGAGAGCTTGAGAGAGAAGTTCAAATCCCGTCTACTTTATCACCTCCACACAACCTCCACTGTTCAACCATCCGACAAGCATTTTGTTTGAGGCATACTGACTGTTTAAAAGTCAGCACTAGTAATTGTAATAGTAATAGTTTCATTTCAAATCCACCGTGTTGGAGAACAGAGCCAAAACAGAGAAACATGTCTTTGTCCTAATACTTTCTGACTGCACTGGATGTGTTCAAGGAAAGGTACATGGACTGGTACAAGCCAAACAGAGAGAGGCTGAATCATTGACTGACTGACTGGCTTACTGAGTGATTTCTGCTAAACATCAGCTCGCTCACATCAAGAAGTTCAGACTTAGATTTTGACTTTCCAAAATTAAATCAATCACTTACGTCTTGAAGTTTTGCCTCTGTTTAATTGGTGTCTAGTGTTTGTTTCAGCTATGTGCTCTCTAGATTGGTTACGCTAAGTTGATGGCCTGCCTTGCTGCCCTTTTCCAGTTAACTTTAGTTAGAAGGAGATGGACCAAAGCCCTGGGCGGTGAGTGATGAGAGGAGATGACGGGATAGCGTCTATGTCCTCTGTATGATCAAAGGCACTCATCTCATAGCTCCCTTTGTTGGTGTTCACCGTCCTTTTCCACCATCCCCTTCTCCCTTTGTTTCCTTCTTTCCAGAGCAGCAGTTTTTTGTCTGAACCGCCCTGCCCGTGTGAGATTACAGGGAGCCTGCGTTTAGCTGGACAGAGTCAATAATGATGCTATTAGGCAGGAATGCCAAAAGAGAGAGGTGGAGGTTTTTGGGGAATTAGAGGAGGAGAGAGGAGTGTGGCAGACTACAATGTTTGTCTGTGTGTTTCATGTTTTAATAGACCTGCACTGGAATATTAAAATGGCCTTTAATTTTTAGGACTGTACATGCACCTTCTGAAGTGCCCTGAGGTGCTCTTAGCGTAATAGTTTCAGCTCCATCTAGCTTTGTAATCGGTGCTCACAGGTTATCCCCCTTTCATTTTAGAAGGCTGCACATACCTGAGGGCTGCTACAGGCACACTTTAAGCTTTGTCCACTCTGTTCCCTGTTTACAAATGTATGTATGACAGCTTAAGAGATTCAAAGGCTATTATGGCTAAAGGATGTTGCTTGGTGTTTAGAAAAGTCACAGGTAGTTGACCTTTGGATGCACTGGTTGACATGACTGACCCATTCAAGAGGCATTTGTCAAATGTTTCTGGTACTTTGTACTCTCCACCATATTGGGTCTGTTTCCCTCAAGGCTTTGGATTTGTTTTCCAACCTCTGTGGAATTCCAAGGCTCATACTGAGGTCCTGAGGTTTCCTGTGCCCTGGTTGTGACCTTCAGGGCTCTTTGACATCACTGTTTGGGCTCTCATCGATATCCTCTTGACCTTTTGTGCCTTGTTTTTTGTTTGTGTTCCAGTATCTTTCGGGTAACTGTCTGAGCATGGAGGCATGAACAGTGGACAGATTGCAGTAGTGAAAAAAGTGGAGAAACAGACTGGGCAGAATACAAAGAGTTGCAATAAAAGGAAATATTTAATGTGTCAGGATCATTTAATGATGGAAGCCTTGGGAATGCCTTGGGCATTCATTTGAAGGAGACCCCTCTGTTGGCACAGCATTGGTGCCAATGCAGAGGGCCCAAGCAAAAAATGTTGAACCTGGCTCAACTGATGTCACATGGCATTGCACTGCAATCAAATATGCGCATCTTGCGAGATTTCAGAGTGAGACTTTTCCTTGAGCGAGACTTCTGTTTCTGGTTAAACAAAAATGATCTTACTCTTTAACAAAACGGTCTGTCTTTGTAGGGATCCTTTTTAAAATGTTGTCAGACACTTAGAATAACAATCTGAGCCGGACGGCGGGAAAAACAAGCACTTTTAGTGGACATTTTACTTATCATGGGTGCAATTGCCCGCAAGGATTACGTTGCAGCCATTGCAGCCCGTTCGCGGCTGCCGGCTGAAGCAATCTACTGGACCAATTCCAAACCTTTTGGTAACTATTAGTCATTTAGACTATTTGTAAAAAATAGGGCCCAGGTTTAAAAATACCAGAATTATCCTTTAAGCATTGTGGTCCAGTTTTCAAGTTTAGTCTATAATTTGCCTAATTCAAATGTATATCTGCATCAGAAGAGTTATATCAGTGTTATTTTAGATATGACAAGTTAAAAAAGAATGTCTTTGGAGGCAGTTCACTTCACAGAGGAATCTGACCATTACCCTCTGTATGTTTATAGAACTTGCACTGTGTTTGCTGCATGTCTGAGATGTGTTTTCCCTGTTCTGGGCCAGACATGTTTACCTGACATATCCCTAACTCTTAACATGTGTCCACAGCATAAGCAGTCAGTCACTCCAAGTCAATTTATCTAGGAGAGCTGAGCACCCGAGGCTAGTCAGGTGATTTTGATAACAGCTGCTGCTGCTTGCCATTCGTTGGTGGAGAGCAGCTTTTAAACCCTGTTTTTGCTGTTTCTTTCGTCAATTTCTGTAACAGTATAGTAGCTAGAGACGGCCTAAACCACATAACATTTTCAGAAATTTCAAATATAGTTATGAATAACATACTGACCCACATTCATGCCTCTACAACAGAAGTTGGGTCCCAAACCACTCTTTCAAAAACACTACCCTGGAATCCAAGTGGATTGTTTCCAGCTGCTCATTGCCAGCTATACCAGCTGCAGACACTATGTTGTATATTAGTTTTTGCCAGTCAGCATTTTTAGCTTTATTACTCATAATAATAAGCAGCAACTTCAACTTGTACTGTTTCCCCTTAAATGAGGGCTTTCCTCAAATCAGCGTTTTTATAGTCAATTTAGACTCTACAGATCGATGTCTAGACATTATTCTATAGGAAACATTTTTCCTAAAGGACTTTTTAGCACAGATTCATTTGATTTCATTGTTTTAACATCATATTTTCGGGGTTTGGAGGACTCATTTGGAACACATTAGATTTACGTCCATATAGCTCTGGTGCCAAAGTTTTACATTCCCATGGTTTGGTATGGTATGACCTCATTTTCTTTACTGTGTAAGCTGTTTATGTACATTTCATTTAAAACACATGTTATGTTTCAGCAGCTTGGCTGGTGTGTTCAGAGTGACATTTACTCTCAAACCATTAATACTAGAGTGATGTGCTTCGCCCCCTTGGAAATAGAAAGAGGACACCTTTTTTTGATTTACTCTGTCTTCACCACATGCAGGCATTTATTTGAGCTGGCTGATCCTCTAACACACGTCTTGTACAGGGGTGAATGTTCAGGACAGCAGGATAGCAGGGGTACAGCCCATCTCTTGTTTTTTTGGCCATATTTTATTTTTTGGTACAGATTTGAATCATTAAAGTTGCACTAATCAATGTCTTCATATTAGCAGTGTATCAAATGACTGTGTTTAGTCACTCATTATGACAAACCCACAGAGAATGATCTCCTGACAGCGTTACAGATCTTTTTAGTGTCTTTCAGCTCTTTCTTTTGGTTTCACTGCCCTCAGCTTTACTGTTTTGGTTCACTCTCAGCTGTTTTCCACAAAATCGCTTTTGTTAAACATCCTGCATGCTACCTTCCTAGCTCTAAATGGCAGACAAACAAAGTTAGCGACTACCTGGTGAACATAGTGAAACATTTAGTAGTAGAAGGAGTAGAGGGAGAGTGTAGAAGTAGAAGGAGAGTGACTATGGGACTTTTGGCCAGAGACACAACTCCAAATGAATACTAATTTTGTTCCGTATCTGCTGGATATGTCAATAGGAAACTGTTCGCTAACACGTTCACCACAACAACTTTATAAGGTGATAATATGTCAGTGTTGCTTCCAAAAGTGTAAATTATTGTTGCGTTCCTTAAATTCTGTCTACTGGGCCAACTTTATTATACTGGAAAAGTCCAAGCAGGGCATTATCTCCTAGTAAAGATTTAATGATGTTATTATCACAGGACCACAGGTTTACAGCCATACGTGAGCAGGAAGTTTTCAGTGACAGTCTGTACAGTCTGTATGTTTACAAAAATAGATGAGCTCATGGGTTGCTGCGTCAGTTTTTTAGGAGCAGTTGAACAATTTTAATGGTTCTGTTGTTCTGTCCGAAAGATATTTTATTTAATGCCGACCATTCAGCGTGTTGGCAGTGAGCCAAATCTGTGCAATACTTTCTGTAATTTAGATCAAAATTGCTCTCTGGGTATGCAAGAAAACATTGTACCTATGTGTTGTGCTTGATGCATTGTGCCTACTCACTATTGCCTTTTGCAAGCATAGTCTTTTCCTTTTTTAGGTCATCCCCTCATTTTTCTCTTTCCACACTGATGCTTCTTCCAGACAAATATTGTCATGGTCCACGAAGGACTCTTGCTTGGACTTTGTGTTTTGTCTTGTTTCCTGTTTTATTTTGAAATTACTGTCGTCTCCTTGTGTGCCCTTTATTTCCTGTCTTTGTTTTCCCTCTAGTTTTGATTGTTTTCACCTGTGTCTGGTCACCCACCTGTGTCTGTTTCCCTCGTTGTCTCTTCCCTATATATACGGGCCCTCTCCCTTTGTTCTTTGTCGTGTCATTGTGTGTTCCTGTGATGTGTGTTTCCTGCGTTCAGTTCTTTGCGATGTCATGCTCCTAGTGATTCCCTGCGTGTCTGTTCCTGTAGTTTTTTTCCGTAAGTTTATTTCTGAACTAATAAATCTTTGGACATATTCTGCCTCCCTGCCTACATCTGTCTGCGCTTGGGTCCTACCTCTCCCTGCTGCCTAAATGGCTCGCCTTAACAAATATAATGCGTAGTGCTGAAGCATTTATTGAAAGGCTGCACAGCTTGTGACATGTCCATGTGTTTGCACCAGAGGAAAGGACAGAAAGATAGAAACAAGGGATAGACGTAGAGATGAAACAACAAGGCATCTAAGAATTTTGATTGACGAGGAGGCCTGTGTGGTTTTGAAATGTGTCTGAACCAGACAAGTGTTTAGGGAATCTGAATTACAGGCTGCAAGGCTGAAGGTCAGGCTGTCAATGCGCTCTCCCCCTGTCTCTGAGGGGTATGTGTTGGTGGAAGTTATGTATCATGAAGACCAGCTTAGACCAGTGTGTACCAACATTTTCAGTGCCATAGCACATGTTCCAAACATCCCTGGGCACACAATAACACACTTAAACAATACAAAATAATTTACAGATGTTAAATTGTGTTAATTCCCTACAGATATAGTATAATTAAGTGTGAAACCTGAGCTTGTTTTGATGAACCTGGTATTCTGTGTCAAACTGGTGACAAGCACATGCTGAGCTCATGGTCAGCTGTCTTGGAAACCGCTAAAATAATGTGTCCAGTTTGCATTTATAGAGTTTGCACTTTTCCATATAGGCTAACGATTTATAACTTGAATTTTAAATTTTCACATCACACCTGGGCAGGTCTGAAGGTGCTCTTGTGTGCTGTGGCACACTGGTTGGGAATCACTGCCTCAGACATTTGAGTGTGCATCTGTGTGTGGTCGGCAGTGCTGATCTGCTGCATCTGAGCTTTCTCCGTCTGCTTCAGCACGCACAATTAGAATTTCCTCAGTAAAACAAAAGAGGCACACTAGACAGAAAACACCACCCAGTCACTTTTGAGCACTCTGGGATTACACCATCACTCATAAAATGCTTGGTCATGAGCTTTGCAATTTGTGGTTGTAATATTGAGGATGTTACCATTTATTTTCAAGCCCTCTACTTAATATTTGAGGGAAATTAATGCAATTAAAAGGCCACATTTAATTGTAAAGTTCATTTTTTTCTGAGAGTGAATCATAGAATCAGCCTCAGCCAAGTCTCAGGGTTTTGGCCTTTATTTCTACAATGGATACCACATGTAGAAACGTCACAACGCTCTCTGTGTGTTTGCTGTCTGTACCAGCTTTTGCCCTTTCAATGAGGCATTTAGAGACTTAACACAGACAGAACTACCTGATGCCTCTCTAAGCCGCAGCTTTGTCTTTTTCATCCTCTTCTCCAGCCCTCCCGCTCATCCTTGATATGTTGTCATGGCAATAAAATGAGCATCTGTCTTACCTCTTTGCTCTCTGATGCATTATGGGTAAGGGAGGTATTGCACAATAAAACCCATCAGTTTGATTTTATATTATCAAACTGCTACGGTTATAACTATGCAAATGTGTCACCAGGACTTATGAGCATGATTTGTTTGTTTTTGAGTTTTATATTTTTCACAGGTGATGAAGATGAAGAGGTTAGGAAGATTTATCACAGCAGACCCAGAAACCCCACTATCAATCAATATTGATGAAAATCTACAAGTCAAGGAGATAAATGAGTGCCTATATGTAAAGAGTGGGGAGGTGCTGAGAGCTGAGAATTGATAACACAGCTTTGACAACAGTGATCATAAATCAGACCAGAACTCTTCCACTCAGTCACATTCCTTTGAATTTTCTGCAGCATTGTTTGTGTGCACACCATTTACTTTTTTTGACGTCTGAGTCCATGTCCCTTGCGGGAGTTCATGTTTGAAATAATAAGCCAACGAACTGGTGGTTGCAAATAAGTGAGGACTGTGTGGGATAAACTTAATACAAACCAGATACTGGCAGTTTTATTTCTCCACATTAACTATAGGGGAAATTAAAATTCCAAGTAATCTCAAAATGCACCTTGATTGCTGACATAAAGTTTTATTCAAAGAGAGAGAAACTCAAAAGGTAACTAACAATACCTGACCTAGCAGGTTTTAAAACATTATAAACACAACAGAGTGATGTCCTGCTTCGATAAAGCTTCTACGGTCAGAAAAGTCAGCACAGTGTAGAGAGGCAGTAACATTATTTGTTGAACTGGGGCTGTCTATTATGTGAAACATCTGCTTTCGATATAGTACAGTGAGCTAAAACTAAACTTTACTAGCTCTTAAGAATAAAAATATAGCAAAATAAGTCAGGAAAAATAAAAGAGTACTCAGAGTTTGGAAAACTAAAATGAAATTCTGAAATAGTGTAGAAAAGTAAATTAATGTGATCCAAATTGATTTATGTATTGTCTTCAGACCATTCACAGAGTTCAAGAGCATGGTTGATAAATTGTAAAGGTCAAAAAGTCAACCTCAAAGACAGGGTCAGACAGGGTCTCAGAAAATGATAACTCATTCCTCCTTGTGTCGCTTTTCTTGGAATCCCGTACAGGAGCACATACATCTCATCTTTACCCAAGTCACCAAGTCAGTTTTATTTATGCAGCCCAAAATCACAAATTTGCCTCAAAGGGCTTTCCAATCTGTACAGCATACGACACACTCTATACTTAAGACATTTGTTTTGAATACATGTATTCTTACACAGTGCAAACTCTACACATGCAAACTGGATGCAAAATTCATGAATTTTATGTCCCAAAATGCAAATTTCTTTCTCAACATCTCTCTTGTTGCATGCAGACATAATGTATATCTGACAAAGATTGAACATCGTCTTCACGAGGACAATAAAGTAGACAGTGACTCTCACACATCTTGCCAAATATTTCTCTATCCTGTTTTGAGCAATAGATCGTTCAGTTACTTCCTTCCATGTTTGTCTGCGTTCTCCTCTTGTGGCTGGTATTCAGACACAAAGTCTAGGCGGTCACCCAACCACACAGACACTTTACATTCAACTCTCTCTTTTATGTTTTTCTTTGTAGAAATCCGCAAATGCACACATCACATTCAGTCATATAGAGTTTGTGGTGAGAATTAGACTAAAGGCTTTGACTGCCAACATGTGATAATGCTTACACGGATCCTCAAGAAAAGACATCTTTGTTGCGTCCCCACCCTTCCCCAGATCAGATGTAAAGAAATGGAGCATCAAAAAGTATGCCGTAACAAGTTGAAATTATCATTCAGTTCCTTAACTTTACTGCCTATTGTGCATTTATGACTTCTAGATAATGTTTATGAAGACCATGAGCGACAATAGCACACAGACGGCCGGTGTTGTGCATCCTTTTTAAATCTTTGGTCGATCACAACAGTTATTTCCTCAGATCATTTACTGCTGTCAAAGACATTAAAAAGGATGGTGGAGACTTATAAGGTCATTATATACAATTTGCGCAATTACTTTAATGCTATTTCTTAGTGACAGGAAAGATAGGCGACAGAAAATGCGGCTACATTTACTATTGTTGATACGTACAGCAGCATTTCTTTCTGCAGTATTTCATTGTCTTAATACATTAAACACACCCACAGATTAGTATATAAACATATTACATAAGTACTTAAACATACACAGGCAGATTTCCATTTGCTGCAAGGTCACCATGTTTCATTGGTCGCATGAATATCCGCACCGCAGAACCACACATACCCATAAATGACAGTCATAAATTTACACACACACGGCACATACTTAATTAAGACCTACCCCCGGGTTGCGTCCTCTTCTGTGTTCAGTCTCCGGCACCAGTTATCAAGTCAGATGGATGACGGAGAGTTCAGAGCTGTCATGTGTCTCTGGAACATGCTCCCCATCAGGCCATGCATCTGGGAGGAATTACATGCCTGTGTGTGGTGTGGTGTGTGCATCAGTTGGGCCTCACTCTATGTTTGTGTGCGAATGGCTGTGTGTGATCATTTGAACTCACGAGTGCCATTAATAGAGATCTGTGGTTTTGTGGCCCAGCGTCCCGAGACACATCCAATTGCGTCGGGTGAAGTGAAACGAGACGCAACGCCGCAACTAGCGGAGTTTAGCTGCCTGGTGGTCCTGCTCTCTCTCTCTCTCTCTCTCTATTGGTTGTGGGATGAAGTTTCCATCACAAGTTCAGTTTGTGGTGGTTTGAAATCAGCTCTGTTGCTCCGGGCTAAACCTCAGTCATTAGATGGCAGCTGGTGAAGTCAGACAGTGTAAAAGATGCAGTTTAAAAGAGCAAGGGCAAGGAAGAAAAGAGTAGTGAAGAAACAGAGGGGCAAAAACAGGAAGAGAGAAAAGCAGAGGCAAGACTGAGCATGGATTCTCCAGCCTGGCAACTCATAAGCTTTGAATCCAATCCATAGGAAAGAGTAAAGCAGAGATTTTGAATAGTCAGTTTACATCAAGCCAAAATATAATCTTTTTATGTTGACAGTTAACGAGACTTTAATTTGAAATAAATGGAGATTATTATCCTGTGAGAGGGTCTAACCACTTCCTCTCCACTTTGCTTTCCATGCTTTCCCATTTTAAATAGGCAACACATATGACCTTGGTAAAATAGCTGGAATTAATCTTTCACAAGGCTGCAATTTCCTGTTTGGGAAAATCTTTCAGGCTGATTTCACCACCGGTGTCTGAGTAAAGCTGGCCAATTTGAGCAAATTTAATTAGGGATTTAGATCTCTATCAAAAAGGCAAGCATAAAAGGAAGAAGAATTCAAATGAAAATGAAGGAATAAAAAGTTAGCAATAAATAATAAAGTAAATAAAGTTAATTGTTAAAAAGTAATGGAAGAAAAGGAGAGTTAGCAATTAAGAAAGAAAGAAAGAATGCTAACAATTAAGCACATTGTTTTTTGTATGCAGTGTACTCAGGCCTATTTAGTTTTCTTGCATATTTCCAAGAGAGACATATGTGTACACTCTATTAAGAGTGATGGCTGCAAATACTGAGGTAATTACAGAGCACTATGTTGTTGACCTTTTATTCACAGTATATTTGTTTGTGTTTGTGTGTGCATTTAAATGTCAAGAGTGTAAATGGACGTACGTGCCTTACCTCCCATATATGTCTGCAGACGTGTTTGCTCCTTTGTGTGTAGCATGTATACTGCCAGGCTCTTTCCTCACTGAGGCACACTAATTGCACCGTGTGCTGTTTCACATGTGTTTTCTCAGTGGGGCTGATTAAGTGAATTATGCCCCATAGCTGACGGTCAGAATGACAGCTGCTCTCATTCTGGCAGATTTTACCCTGAGTCAGCAGAATGACAGAAAGCAGTGTGTGTTTACAGCCTCTGTTGCTGTTAAGTGCTGTAACAGCTACATGTTGTGTAACCTGTTGGATTTTGTAGGACGGGGAAAGCCATAGATCCTCTTTTACCTGACCATTATTTCAGTGAATAACCTATGCTAGTAACATACAGTGGCTCATTAAATCAGTTTGAAACACTGGGCACATTTTCTTAATAAAAATCTTGAACCATGAATGAACCGGTGCCTGTAAAAAGAAAACAGCCCTTTGTAACTGTGTTGCTGCTGGTATTGATGAAGAGAAGGTTCAGTTTAGGGGTTCCTCAAGTCGCTGTTGGTCTGTATGCTTTTATAAACCAGAGTTAGGAACATCCTGGTTTTTGCCTTCAGGAATGAAAAAATGAAAACAAATGTAGACAGTAAAAGTGATTTCTGCCACTGCCGTATAAACTCTCCCCAGTGTGGCAGAAGGTTTTGGAGACAACAAACGCAGAGCATAAAAAGAGCATAACTTTCCCAAAGTGCCACATCATATTATGGTGACAACTTTGAAGAAATGTCAGTACATGGTACAGTGTCTCTTTCAATTGTTTATCATGTAGCAGCTTGTGAAGCTCTCATGTCTCATGTATTGCTGCCAAAATTCAGAATTTATTTGGTTGGAAGACGTTAACGGCTGTGACCTTTCAATGCGTTGGCCTTGGAATTCCTTGCTGCTGATGTTGTAAGGAAAGAGAAACTCACTCCACAGTGTATGCGTGAGTGATTCTCAGCAAATTACTTTAAGCCCGAATGTCAGTGGAGGTGAAACTGAGTTTGCCATTGGACAGTTGCCCAGTTTGTTCCATCCCATTAGACTTTCTGCGAGTGTTTAAGCTCGCACGTGATTTTCAGATGCATGCTTTTACAGCCGCCATTACGGATGAACGCTGTAAGCATATCAAGGTGGAGGCTAGAGTCATTTGTTTTGATCGTTTATTTCAAGACCATTTGTGTTAACAACTTGCACAACAGATTAAAAAAACAGAATAAGATGCCTATCTTCATTTTGATTTGTTTGTTTTGGTAATTTTCTCTCTCTTTTGTTGTTCCTCCTTGTCAGACTTTAGAGCATTCTTTCACCCTGAGTTCATTCACTTGGCCATGTTCATGCCACTTATGTGTTCTTTGTCATCACAGAGAAAGCATTGAAACTATTTCCTGTGTGGCTGCCAGAAGACTGCATTTAGATTCCCCCTATAGATGTAGTCATGTAAGATGAGTTAGCATCCTATGTCCTCAAACATGTTTTATGTATAACATTCAAGTGGTAATTGAGGAAAATAGCGTTGTTACTTTAAGTCCACTGAGTTATCCAAAATGAATTTGTGCATTTGCCTAAAAAGGTACTATGTTTGTGTAAGGAACCACTTGTTTAACTCTCCAGACCTGCAGGGAAAATCCCCAGCAGTTCTAGTGGACTTCTGGAACTGGGAAGCTCCCAGGCATGAATGTTCTGGTTTCTAAATGTGGATAAATGCACATTTAAAGAGATTGTAATGATGAATAGCAGTGCTATCTTTATGTCAAAGATCATTACACAAGTGGAGTTTGAGGAGTCCTCTCATACTGTTTAGAGGTCATGAGTATTAGCTACGGTTTTCCAAAGTGCTGGTGCAAAGATGGTGGCTGTGGTTAGGGGCACTCTAGCCAAAATAGTCTAAAGAATACTTACAACAGCC
This sequence comes from Macquaria australasica, assembly GCA_005408345.1. Lineage (NCBI taxonomy): Eukaryota > Metazoa > Chordata > Actinopteri > Centrarchiformes > Percichthyidae > Macquaria > Macquaria australasica. Next base: position 1,505,986 of record SEMN01000016.1, read on the forward strand.
ATGGGAACTTCTCCCATAAGGAAAGAGATGTCAGCTTTTCCATCTCTGAAAAGTTTGGCTAGAGATCCATGTTCCGTTCAGAGAAACCAGACACATTTCCATGTTAGTTTTAAAAAGCGTCTCTGATCGCCGCAAATGTTCCTTCACTCCACCTTGAGGATTTACAAGGATGCCAAAATCTGGGTCATTTGGAAAAAGGCTTCTTGCTTCTTTGTGTATGTTATTATAGAAATTGAAAGTGCTTGTGGAGTGCTTTTCAAGAAGAAATGTAAGGTGATGCAGGTTGCAAAGAAAAGAAAAATGAAAATGCTTCTGATTCCTCATTCCAAGCTGTGTAAAGTTATGTCAAATTCAACAACCTTAAATCTTTTACTTTAAAAAAATCACTCGAGACAGAAGAAGAATAGAATGTTTAAGCAGTCTCAGCACTCCACCAAACAGCTAAATTTCTCATTTGGACGCTGGTCTCTAGACAAAGTTGAAGACTGTTGTAAAACAGTTCAAACTGTATCCTTTTTCAAAAGTCAGGGATCCTTTGAAATTGCCCTCTCTTGAACAAGGGAAACCTTGTTTTCCAATCTGCTTGCATGTGCAGAACTGCAGTGTGTGTGTGTGCGTGCCTACGTGTGTGTGCTTTTTGCAGCCCCTCATCAGGCTCATTCCACAGCACAGCTGCAGTGGCTGAAGTCACACAGTTTGACTCAAGAAGGGGCTTAGCAGCTCATTAACGGATAGAACAAAGTAAGCTGAGAAACAGCAGTGACTACCAACACTGGCGGAGGTACAGAGCACAGGCCGTGTTGTCACTATGTGGCGTTGGTGCTCTACTTTTATGGTACAGTGACAGATGGCCTCACTTGGGGCCAAATCCTAAGCGGACATTGACACAAGACCATTACAATAACTGAATTGAAAAGTATTTTGTCTGCAACCACAGAGGAGCCAGTAACACAAGGAATGGCAGGGAGGATAAATACATCCAATAATTCATAAACTAACATTATCACATAATCTGTATTCTAACCACTGCAGCTTTTTAAACTCAATCCTCTTAACTCTATTCCTTGACAGCATGAGCTTCATCGTTTGCTGCTCTGTTTTCCACTATATCTAGTCTAAATTCTGGCTTCTGACATGTAGATGATACCAGCTTTGGTACATCAGTGACAAAACTTCAGATTTTCATTAGCATTTTATCTGATCTGTATTGAGAAACATTTTAAGACTATAATTCCAATTTTCCTTTTCATTCCTTTTATGTTTTTCCTTTATCACCTGTCAGTCCATAAGTATCTTCCTCACATTTCCTTCTTTCCCTTTGTCTGTTAGTTAAATATACCTCCTTTCCTGACCTTTTTCCTCACTGCAGTTCATATTGTGACATTTTAATCTAGACATCCGTACAAATCTGCCAAAAATAATATTTGGAAGAATTAAGGAAACAAAAAATGCTTTCAGTTATTCATCTGATGCAGACTTCAGCCTTTGGCCCTATTAATCACAGCGCCTCTTTCTGTTGTTTTTTTGCAGAGATTGGACCCGTAACAATCACAACAGACCCCAAGAAGTTCCAGTATGAGCTGAGAGAGCTGTACGTTCAGGTGGGTTCAGAGAGCACATTCTTCAAACCAAAGAAACAGCAGCGGTAGCCTGGATGCTATAGCAGTAGCATAAGGTCATCTGGCCTTGATAAAAGCAGCAGACTGTGATCATACCAGACGTCTGGGTAGGAACATTTGTTAGCTGATTAAGACCAAGCCTGATTGGTCAGATCATGTCAGATGATGAAAGAAGTTTCAAACAGTAAATTATTTTTCTTTACTTTTATGAGAGACTTGCAATTACTGTTACCATTTTTAGTGGATTGTCATGTAGCTAAGGGCTCTAACACTCAAGACTTTGGTCATATGTTGACCTTACTGATGCAAATGAAAACGCTTTTTCATCCCATGTTTATTTGCCTTCCTGCACCATTACAAACGTATAAACAAAAACATACAATGGCTAGAAAGCTAAACAGAGTTCTACCAAGTTTGAATTTTTGTGTAATCACTAGGAGAGAGAAAGGAAGTTGTGCAGAAACACTGTTGTGTGCTACTTGGGAAAAACAGAAAACTGCAAAACTGGTACTCCTCATGTCTAAGGATGACAGGGAGACACAGACAGAGACAAGTAGCATTCGCTCCTTTGAAGAAAAAGATTTTGGCAAGTGTCTGTGCATCCTTGGCATGTGCTACTGTTAATCTTGTGTGCGAGCGTGTTGTGCGCAGTATGGAAGATATCCAGTTTCCTCTCACTCGCTGCTTCATTCCTGAGTCTGTTTTTCCTCCCCTCACCTCTTCACCTGCACAACCCCTGAAGAGGTTTTGGCCAGAGTTCATGGAAAATATACTCTTTGGAATTTACATTTTTCTTGAAATTTAAATTCTTCTGACATGAACGCCATTGTGTTTAACGGTGAAGATGTTAGGCAACACTTCATATTTTTAAGCCACAGGAACAAAAGTGCACGGAGGGGTTATCAGGCTTAGTGTTGGGGGCAATCAGGGAATGGGGGAGTGGATTTTTTGGCCAGAGGGGAGATATTGGGGTTCAGGGGAGACAGAGGATTCCTGTCTCTTCACCTTCCGCCCCCACTGGCCTAAAATCATGGGTCACTCCATTCCAGATGTTACTCTTGGGGGTGATGCATCCTAGCTAGCTATTGAACTCCTCAGACAGACAGAAACATGTCTGTTGAAATGCTACAGAGGACATTTGTCTTTGACAGCACCAACAAGACAACAACAAGACAAAGAGACAGAGAACAGTGGAATTAGATATTGACAGTATCCTGGATGTCGTATTTCAATCGCTAGACTTAAATCTTTTTCAAGGCACAATGTTGGTGCATTCACTCAAATGCAGTTTTATTTAAAAAATTGAAAGTGGAAGAGAAATGTGAACAAACCATTGCAGAGGTCTGTTATGCCCTGGTCTATGCTCTACTGAATACCTTCTGGTTCTAGTATTTAATTTAGCCATGTGATCAAAGCACTGAATCGACACTGCGTTGATATTTATATATTACATACACTCAATAGTCACTTTATTAGGTGCTTCTAATATATTGCACCCCCCCCCATATTATATATGTATGTGTAAACACAGTGTAAGTAAATAGGAAGGACAAAAAAAATACACCTCTCAATGTAATGTAGTCCAGTTCAACACCACATTTAACTACGACCTCAACCATAAACATGTAACTGTATTTACACATTTCTGACAATGTCACCAAAAACGGGACATCATGAGCTTCGTAAAGATAGATGTTATGGCAAGGCTGTTGTATTGGATTGCATGAGATTGTACAGGTGTACCTAATAAAGCGGCCATGCATTACCATAGACTGCATACTACCATACATACTAACTTACACATTTTCTGGACATATCAGAGAACTGTGTTCATGGCTCACAAAGTCACACATTCATATGTTCATGCACACCATTTGCTGATGATATCCATCTCTTTCTCAGGGAGGTGGGGACTGTCCGGAGATGAGCATTGGTGCCATTAAGATTGCTTTGGAGATCTCCTTGCCGGGATCCTTTATTTATGTCTTCACAGACGCCCGTTCCAAAGATTACAAGCTGACCCACGAAGTCCTGCAGCTCATTCAGCAGAAACAGTCACAGGTTTGTATATTGCTGCAATATACAGTATATTGTAAACAGGTTTTGAGGTAAAGAGAAATCACATTTTTGTATATGTATGTGTGTAGGTGGTGTTTGTGCTGACAGGGGACTGTGATGATAGGACTCACATCGGCTACAAGGTTTACGAGGAGATTGCCTCCACCAGCTCTGGGCAGGTCTTCCATCTAGACAAGAAGCAGGTCAATGAGGTAAGAGCATCACTGAACAGAAATTTGGAGCACAAGTACAGGTTTTCAAGTTTCAGAGTCAGAAGAAAAACTTTCTGGTTTCAAAAGACGTGCTTTGGTCACAGTATTCAAAGCATTTCAGCTTGGCCTGGGTTCTACCCCTAAGCTGTGTAAATTAAATGGCAGTAGAAGGTTTTATGGCCTCTCTCATGTCTTTTGCTGTGCCCATGTTCAAGTCTGGACTCAGATCAAATGTGCAGGAAACATTTAATTGATTGATGCATATCGTGGCTCTTTTTAACCTTTCCAAGAAATGTAAATCAATGGTCTTGGACTGGGCAGCGATAGTATTGCTGTTTTATTTCCGTAAGATAAGAGTCCTGGCTAGGGGAGGAAGGGATTCTTGATTTTGAACAATTTTCTATTAAGACTGTATGAGAGTCCTTCACTCTTTGTCCCTCTTTTTAGTAATACTCCCATTTCTCGATTAATCTGTTTTATTCTAACAACATTTGCAGGATCACATGCAACACTCATTTTGGAGTCTGTGCCACCAGGGCAGATTTAAAAGGAAGCAATGAAGCAAATTAGAAATGTAGTTTCGTAACTAGTTTTGTTTGTTTGCAATGCTTATTCTGAAGAATCAGATTTAAATTCATGTACAAAAATGCTTGTGGCTTTCAGGAACAGATGGATGAAAAATCATGGCAAATCAAGAAATTGTACTTTTTTTGTCACATTTCAGTATATTTGAGTCAAATTATTTCCTGTTCTCTGTGCTCCAGCTTTACCCTGAGAGTTGTAATGCACTGTATCATGTCACTCTCACGTCACAAATGCCTGCTCCTTTACACATTCTGAGTTAAATAGCGTCTGGGTCTGGGTCTCACACAGTAGCTGCTGCGTTCTCCATAGGGACATGAGGGAAACAGGGGGGCAGGACACGGGGGAATGTGAGAAACTTCCTGATGAAAGCTTTGCACATGTTGAGGGGATGACCTTGTATGCAGCTGAGGGGGTAAATGTGTGTGTGTGTTTGTTGGTAGATTATTCATGTTTAAAAATGAATAAATGGTCTTCCTTTAATAATGTTATTTAAAATACAGTACCTTATCAAGCTTCTCTACTGTCATAGTGACAGAGTACATATGCCACAATATAAATGATGTGTAATTCCTGCCTTCTTCACATTTCCTTCACGTCGCTGTAGGTTCTGAAATGGGTGGAGGAGGCGGTGCAGTCGTCCAAGGTCCACCTGCTGTCCACTGATCACTTCAGTGGGGTCAGCAACACTTGGCAGATGCCCTTTGACCCCAGCCTCAAGGAGGTCACTGTGGCCCTCAGCGGCCCAGCACCTGACATTGAAATAAAAAACCCACAGGGTATGATAAGTGTTACCAAACATAAACAGGATTGTCAGTGGGATTCCAGACATTCTTCATTTTTTAAACTGATGTATTTATTAGCACAGGTGGGTGACAAAGCAGATAGAAAAAATGAATGGCAAAACATAACGAAAACATTGAAACACACACACAAAATACAATTTCTGGTTATGCGTGGGTCTGTTATCAAGACACTTCCAGTGCAGCTACTGGATTTTAAAAGTAGACTTTTAACTATCTAAAATCATGTGTAAACTTCAGGTTTGGTGTCAATCTCTCTAAATCAAAGAGCAGAAGCTTTTTCTAGACTATTTCGGAACAAGGTCCCACAATCATACACTAAGAGTTTGAAGAAGAAGAGGAAATTTTACTTTTTAGGACATGAAGCTGACTGTATAAGCTGAAATACAATACACAGACCAGGTAGAGTTAAAGTGAGTACACCAAAAAAACACAAACCATTTTTTATCTATCATAAGACTGGATTGGACCTTATCCTGCATTTTGACAACTAACATCAATATTTTAAATGTAACTTGCAGCCATGTATCAAGAGGTGTTACGAATTCATTTGTATCAGTCAAAGCTGCAGAAAAGGTGAATAGTTGTCTTGGTGTTCATGTTTGACCTCTAGGGAAGCTCGTGGGGAAGAGCGATGGCCTGACTGAGCTCCTGCACATTCCCAACTCCGCTAAAGTTGTCAACATCAAGGACCCACATCCTGGGATGTGGTCTATCAAGGTAAACAATTCATTCTTTACCTGGGAATGTGTGCAAAATTACAGGCTTCTCCTAACAATTCCCAGAACTGAGCTGTCTTTTAAAAAGACTTACTGCAAATAGTTCAGTAGTACAACCTTGGAATGAGGTCGCAACTCACACCCCAGGAGAGAGCAGTGCCCTTGAGGAAGGGTTCTTAAGTTGAATTACTGCAGTAATATATCAGCATGTTGTATAGTGATATGTAATCAATTTAACATGCATGACGTCTGGTGAAAGCATCTCAGAGCAAACAAAAACATAATCAGAAAGACACATTTGAGCACTGAGAGGGTTTTGAAGACAGTCCTGGTAGATGAAGATAAAGTATGTTCAATGCTACTGCTGTCAACACATCCTGCTACATTTTTGTTTGGGGCACCCTTGCTGTTGTGTTCCCCTTGCAGAGCTGAAACTGTTGGCACCCTACTGTCGAGGTAATGCAAAAAAAGCTCACACATTTGACTGCCCGGACTGTCAGTGCCAGATGTTGGGAAATGACAAGCATTTTTACCTGAGTGATTTGTTGAAGGGGCCTCGGTGGCCCCTGTATTCTCTGTACACTCCTGCTGGGACACTTCCCCTCATCCCTGCATAGCTGTGTTATGTGTTAGCGCCCATTTGATTTACAGGGGAAGAGATCAGATTAAAAACTGTGTCATTTCTGTGTTTCCTCTCAAAGAAAAGTGCAGTTGCGAGTAGATGAGGATGCATGTATGCTGAGTTTTTTTTTTTGCATATTTACTGTAGGTTCTCTTAAGGATTGGATTTCTCTTGATTTGCTCTGGCATTTTTACGCTTTTTATTATTATATTGTTTTCATTACTTGCAAATCTATAAAACTTATCTGAATAGGACTATAGTGTCTCTTTCTTGTTGTGCCTCTTCTTCTCTTCTTGTCGTGCCTTTTAATGTCTCTCTAATCCCCTCTCAGTAGGCAGTAATTACATTATGGGTCATTATGGGAGAACCATTGTATTCAAAGTTTAAATCGCATGCATTCATTCATCTAGATGTAGAGTTATCTCAAAAAAAGGTGAATGTACATTTAACTCGTAATGCATTTCTGTTTTTGGACTGAGCTTGATTTACTGTATAAGATGAATCAAGGCCTTTCCAGCTGTGTCTGCACTTAACCCACAGGTTAATCTCGTGCTGTGGTCTGTCACTAAACACCAGTGTGAGGAGCCCTTTTCCTGTTCGCACAGAAAAACTGGCAGGAGCTCAACATTTCTAACTGTAGCATTGCTGGCTGTCTTTTTCCTCCTGTGTGATAGAGACTAAAAAACACTCCCCAATATGCTGTGTTACCTCTGGCAGACCTTTTTCAACTTTTGATTGATTGTTTACGTTGGATTTTTGGGCTTCATAGCACTGTTTTTTCTATTGGGGGTAGATTAAAATATGCTCAAAGATGAATAGTTCTGCATCACTGTGTGTTCTGTTTAATATCAGCTTAAACACCATATTAGAAGGCTTTGATTGATGTCTTTGCTTTCAGACTTAAGCCAATCAATATGGTTACCTGTTCCATGGACAGTGCTCATAGAAGTGATGTGGGATATCACATAGACATAAAAAACAGAAATTGCATCCTCCTGTCTTATTTCTGTCCTGTGTGTGCCTCTCGTTCTTCTCCTTGCCTCATCTTTCTTCATGAATCTCTTGCTGTCACTTACCTTATTTTCTGTTTCCTCATGCATCTTCCTCACAACACAATTACTCCTCTAATTCTCTCCCTCAGTGAAGCACAGGAGGATCTTCTGTTCTCTCACTTTATCAATCCCAATGCATCTTGTTTTTCCCATTTCTCCTTTTGGACACAGCCTTTTCCAACCTCAGCCCCCAACACCACGCTATCTGGCTTGCAGACTAAAAATATCTCCCTCTCGTCTGTAGCCGTGTTTCGTACAAGAAATGTTGATAAATACTTTAGGGGTGATTTCACTGTTCTGCCATGCTGGGTTTCAGCAAGGCTAATGGCCGGTGACGCCCCAGTATAAGACCCAGGCCATAGATTTTGTGTGAAAAGGAATTTGATCCTTTATAATCTGCCTTTAATTGGATGTTATGGTGTGTAGAAGGTGGGATCACCCCACTATCACTCCCTGCTTTCTTTAGTTTTGCTACCTTACATTCACTTTGTGCTAAGTTCATAGTATATTCTACTACTATTACTAAGTGCAATCTATTTGCAAATACTGTATTGGCAATTAGTATAGAAGAAATAATGTAATTTTCTGTTTTGCGCTAATATGAAATGATACCAGGTGTGCACTGACCTCAGCTGAGTGACCTCAGCATTGATAAGTGCATTTAAGCTTCATACTGAATTTTATAACCCATGATAATAGTTTGGAAAGGCTGTAATATTGTAATTTTAAAAGCATGCAGACAGCTCAAAGGAAGGAAGAACAGTGCCGGGCAACCTGCCCTGCTCTTGTTCTTTGTGTCTGCTCTTTCTCTTTCTGACTCTGCTTCTCTCTTCTTATATTCTTCTGTCCTGATGTGTAGGCAGCAGCCAAGTATCCTGCTGAAATAATGGAGGAGAAGAAGCAGGACAGGCATTTTAAAGGACTTGAAGCAACTGTGATATTTATTATATTTATTAAGAGCTTTCTTCTGCCAAGCACAGAGAAAACAAAGACTAAACAGTGTTTCTGACCTTTACACAGCATCTTCAAGTGAAGTCCATCCCGTTCCCACGTGTTGCTTCATGCTTAAGCCCATATTTTGCAGATTAGGGATAAATACCTAATTTTGATTGTAGATTGATAATATACATATTTTTCACAACGTATGTGAAAAAAATAAAAATACAATAGAACAAATCATTAAAGCACGAAAAATACATTTGTGTAATCCAGGATGTGAATCTGGATTCTGAGTGAACATTATACTGTGCAGGCATTGTCGATGCCAGTGATGGGTCAGGGTCAACTTCAGTAATATACTGAGATTGACATTTGATTTCCAACACATTCAATTCAGAGTGATTTGCATAATACACAAAAGACACTCAATAAAATGTAATATAATGTAACATTTAAAGAATCTCAGACAGTTGACAGTTTTAAGAGGTTTTGAGCAAAGCCTCATATGTTAATGTCAGTTCATGATTCATAATAGTGTGTCTAGGTCAGTTTTCTAGCAAATCAAAACACGAACATTAAGAACGTAAGTAGTTTTCTCTCTGCATGTGTTCGAAAGAATCACATCTTTAGGTCTTGTGGTGTAAAAATCTGTATCAGTTATCTCACCCCAGCCACACGAGAGCTGGTTCAGCTGAGGGAGGGTGTGTATCCGAGACCTGTGCTGGTCTGTCCGGGTGGGTGTGAAATTGGGAAACGAGTAGCTTTAATGACAGGGACTCTTCTTGTCTTTTTGTAAGAGCATGACCTTTAAAGGACCTCTCCCCTAATTACGGCCTCATTTACAACCAACTAAAGACCCGGGATAATTCCACGGCGGCCATTAGGGCAGGCTTGATGACCACGACATGTATTGTTTTTAATGATGGCAGGCATTAGCATTTAAGGCTATGCCGGATCCCCCTTTGTCCTTGTGTTACCTCATTGTTTGAGCAATTTCACCTCTAGCTTTATTGTACCATTGCCTATATGCACTGCACTATCCTGTTTGGTAGTTTTCTTTTCTAAGGGAAAAAAGTTTATGTCAGGGAGAACTCAGTAATTGTAAAAATACAGTAAGTAAATCCACACCTTCTCTTTCATTTCAGGCAATTGCTAATGACAGTTTAGGTTTGCATGCCTCACTCTGCATTGTGAGTCAGTGTCTGTGACACCTCCAAGGTGTTTTACCTAAGGTGAGGAGTTTCCACCTCTCACCAACCTATATTTCATTGTAATTACTCTGTCTCTATTTTTGCAAAGCTTCAAAAGACCTCCACATGATAAAGACAAGATGAGCCATTAGCGACTCTTTGATTATAGTGGTTGTGTTTGTTTAATTAAAGTGTGAATGTCAGACTGAATGGGTCATCTCTGAATTGTGGATGTTTTATAAGCTCGGGTGTAAGATATTCAACAGTCAGCCTTTACTTATTTAGAGTGGCTTGTCTATACATGCAGGGATAGATGACATACAAAAGGCTGTTACACAACAGTCCCAGTGCTGTGTCTGTCATTTAGACCACTCAGTACTGCCTTTGATGCAACAATTCTTTCTTTTGTTTTCTTGAGTCATATAAAACCACCATCAAGTGTCAGCCAGGGTTTTTGACCAAATCCAATTTGGGCCAAACATCTAATACTGCTTATCAAACAACAGTTTTAAATAGTAAAGATGTGACCATGAAAAGTGCTTGTTTTATACTGATCCTGATACTGAAGATAAAGCTAGAAACACGGATGTACTAACCACTAGTTCTGAGTCAAATTACCAGACAAACAGCCCGAGTCCTGGAAATACATTTCTGTAAATCTACATGTCCCCTTTCTTTGATACAGACCTCCAGTGAAGGAAGACACTCAGTTCGTATCTCCGGTCTCAGTACCATTGACTTCCGAGCCGGGTTTTCTGGAAAGCCCACCCTGGACTTAAAAAAGACCTCCAGTAGGCCTGTTCAAGGTCAGTGAGGTCAACCTTAACAAACTGTAAAAAAAAAAAAAAAAAAAAAGGACACCACAGCTGTAGTCTGTTTTCGTTTTCATCTGTTGTGTTCACTTACATCTTTTATCTTTGGGACAGCAAAGTATACAGTATATGTTATACCAACTTTCCAGGTATTCCCACCCACATCCTTCTGAACACCACCGGGCTTTCACCTCCTGCTCGGGCTGACAGGCTAGAGCTCCTTTCAGTCACAGGCGGAGTGATCAAAACTTTGCCAATCCGCTACTACCCTGAGCGCCAGCCGTATGGCCTCTGGAACGTCACAGAGTTCATTCCACCCAACGAGGCCTTCTTCCTACGGGTGACAGGATATGACCTGGACGGTTTTCTGTTCCAGAGAGTCTCCAGCGTTTCCTTCTCCAGCATTATACCTGGTCAGTGATGCAGGTTGTCACCCATATTTGAGATGAAGATGTGAGGGATTGCTTTGTAATTTGATTGATTAACTACCTGAGTGATTAACTTTGTTTGCTCCTTTATCACTCTTTTAGATGCCCCTAAGGTGCTGATGCCAGCCAAAACTCATGGTTACTATCTCCAGAGAGGGGCTATCAACTGCCAGGTAGAGAGTCTGATTCCCTTCACTCTGCGCTTCAGCAGGGATGGGAGGCGACTTGGGGTGGACCAACTCTTCAGGTGAGCAGGGCTGGTGAGGACTGTGTGTCCGTTCAGGGACTGTTATATAGCCCAGTATCACAGATCACCCTCTTTCCTTAGACCCTCGATTCAGATAAGGAAAAACTCTTCCAGGACAGAAGAGGAACTTACCCTCTGTTGTTCCAAAAGTCCCAAAAGTCAGATATCAAGAGGAAAAAGGAAAAGACATACTGTTAAATGCATACCTCTGCCAAAACTTAGTAATTGTCAATATATGCCAGTTCCATGTGATGTACTTTCACCATAAGGTCATTTTATCCATGTCCCATTTCCAACCTGTTTAAAGTCAGGAGATTAACACATTTTTATTTATTTTTGTCCTAGCCACCTTTTAAGCATTTGAGAAGATTATTTCAGCAACATGTGGTTAGTCAGAACTGTATTTGTTCGGCAGTTTAATGGGTTTTTAGATTTTGGAAAAACCTGCCATGCAATTGTGTTCAAACTGGAAATGAGCTCAACGGATGCACTTTGTTGTTGGATTGGGCCGATGAAGCGTTTGCCCACTCTTATCTTAGCCGATAGACACAAAGTTTGATGATGATTTGATACTCGGTTCAGTCATTGCATGCTGAGAACACATACCAATTACCCCTTTTGCCGATGACTAATGGTTCCACATTTCATGCAAATCTGTTGATACCTTCTGAGAGAGATCTTTCCAGCAGGCAGAAAGACAAACAGAATGGATCAATAACATGCTCTTTCCAACTCTGTTGGAGGAGGTTGTGTTTCCATCTCTACACTCCTGTGTGACTTAATCCAATTGGATTTTCACCAGATCAAGGGATGCGTTAGTAGCAGATCAAATGGATTCAGCCTTAATCTCAACAAATAGCGAAGATAAAGGTACTGAATGATCTTGCTTTTGATTCTAGTGAGTCCAACAATGCATCATGGGAGATAGCCCAGGTAACTCTGAAGGATGAGGACTACTATGAGTGTATTGCTGTCAGCAGCGCTGGGACAGGAAGAGCGCGCACATTCCTGGATGTATCAGGTAAGCACACATATCAAGACTCATTCACCCTGTCACAGGTTGATTTGGTGATTTACTTGTAATAATTCCATTAAAATCATAATTGCTATCAGACACACAAAATGCAAAAGTCTTGCAATGCAAATTTAACACAAATGAACTAAAGCAATATGAAGTTGCAGAATATGAAACAAGTGATGTATTAAGACATTATTACAACATGTCAGAAAAACTCGGTACATAGACAGCAGTGTTGACTTTTGTCAATGGACCATAATACTGTAGTTTATGTTAATTGTATGGTAAGTTACCCTCCATCACTACGTGTAATGAGGCAGGACTGTCAGACCATATCTGCTCTGTAAATCACTTGTCATATGGTCTCCTTTGAGAAAAAATGTAAATGTAACCTGCAAATGTCACATTGACCCAGTTATATGCTGGTGCCGTCCTTACTCTTCAGTACCACTAACATCACGCTGTCTGCCCATGACATGTAGGCTACAGCGCAAGTTTACTTTGTCTCTCCTTCCCTACGGTGTTACCCCGGCACTCTGGCACTTTTTCTTCCTTTTAATAAAAAAAAACCCCTACTAACAATACATGTAAAAACACGTTGACATTATTTTAGACATCAAAAACTAAATCCAGACTAAATGTGATTTCAGTTGGACTTTAAAGTATCACTGTCCTGTATCATGTTTAGAAAATAACACTTAAAGAACACACACATACTGTATAAAGACACAAAATACCTTGTGTGAAATGGTGCAGCAAGATGAAGTTTATGTCATGCTCAGTAGGTTTACACACAGTCTCATACACTTACACTACTTATGGACATACGGTTGGAATCCAAGCGCCAGTGGATGTGGGTTGAATTTCATAGGGTTCAAGGTCTCTTGTTGTGGATCCCATGCAGAGAACCTGCATGATGGCAGAATGCATGTAGTTTTATGGAAAATTTGACCCCAACATGATGTTGTAATCCGTGCCTCACAGCGATCATGTCGTGGGGTTTATGGTATGGTTCGTGTGCCTGATTTGTAAAGCAATGGACTGTAAATACAATGTAAGATGAGAAAACATATAAAGTTGTAAATAAGTTCCAGGCTGTGCACCAAGAAAAAAACAGTATAGTGATAGTTTAGGTGGCTACACTGTGACGCAGGTGCACAATTTCAGTACAGCAGCAGAGCTTAAACACAAATACTCACTGGTCACCACAGTAATAAATGCATAACAATTTATGATCTCACAGAGAAATTCATAATCTAAGTAATAAATTACTTGTATGATGATTTTGTGATAATCATGATGTCAAAACTTTGAACACAGACAAAACCAGTGGGATCATGTAATGATTTATGTCTCACCACTGGCCAAAACAAAAATTAATTTTTGCCTATTACAAAATCCTCTGTAGTGCATTTATTTTTCAATCAGAACCCTTTCTATTATGAGACACCAGAGCTTACACCACATGAGTCCCAATGCAGCCAGTACAAATTTTGCTTTCCAAAAAACTTCCTGCTTTGTGAAATTCACTGGAGCCTCATCAACATGATGAATGCCAAGCAGAAAGGAGGAAGATGGAGTGCAGAGAAAAAGAGAGTGAGAGGTAGTTGAAAGACGCTTTGTTAAACAGAAGAAGGAGAGAGGGAGCCAGGCAGGGATCTGTGTAATGTATGAGTGTAACTCATTACAGTAAGCTACTATGTTCACAGTCCAAAGGTGCGGTGGGGACTTTGTTTGTCCAACTTTTACCTCTTATGACGTCTCTAAAATTAGGTGAAATTAATCCTCCTCACCCTCAACTCCAACCTTTGTTACTTGGCCAGTCATATTCTTAACAGGATGGCAGGCATTTTACACTTGTACACACAGAAACACACACATAATACCCACTCAGCTGCCAAATTTATGTCATCCTAATCCCAAGGATCTGTGCTAAAATCCCCAGCATCCTCCTTCTATCAGAGCCAAAGCCTCTGCTACCTCTCCTCGCCCTCATCTTCTCTTTCTCTCCCTTTTTCCCCCTCCCTTCCCCTTTTCTCTGCTTAGCTCTGGCTCACCCCTGAAAAAAAAAAGATTGACGACACACTGAGGCTCAAGGGATGAATGTTTTCAACATGGTGACGAGAGAAAACTGCTTATTTAAACTGCTGATGCAGATGATGGAGGTTCCTCCCAGGCGACAGCTACATACATACAGTCTCTAAAGTGAACAATAACATTTTATTTCATCTTTTTTTTGTTTTTTTTGTTAAAGGGGTACTACAGCAATTTAGTATTGCACTATCATAAGGTTGGTCGATTTATGAGAGACAGATTAAATAAAGAATGGTCAAAATCGAAGCATCAGGCAGAGATATCACTGTTAGCTCCTACTATGGGTCCAGCTCCAAAATCACTGGATTCTACATTTCCCATAATGCAGCGGGACAGCATCTTTCGGCCTGGTAAACACGAACGTCTTTCAAACTCAATCACAATCTCCAGTTTGTAACACAGGGTTTCTGTTATAAACATGTAGTCTCCAAGCCGAATCCGAAATAACCTTGATGACAATATGCGAGATTCACCTACTATAGAAAAGTTAATCATTTTAGGTGAGTTTTAGTGTCCCATGGTCTAAAGCAACGGTTCCCAACCTTTCTGGCTTTTGACCCTTTAAAGTGAAGCATTGTCTACTTGTGACCACTTGTCACAAGTTAAACATGTCCATGAATTGTGAGCAATTCAACCAAAGATTGAAGTTCCCTTCTCAGATAGTTTAATTTGAATAGGTTTAGACTGAAGAGGTAAAACCATTCAGGACTTTACAATGAAAGAGAAGGTAAGAAAGAAAAGTTAAACATAATTTGTGTAGCAAAAATGTATTTTTCTCCCCCCATCATCTGTTCTAAAGTGGTCTAAATGAGAGGCCACCTAAAAATCAGTATGGTCTGCTTTATTGTTCCCCTTGACTGGAAAATACTATATGTCTCTACATACGTAAGTGTCAGCAAAAAAGGAACCAGTTGCTTTGAATTCCTGTTTAGCTTTCTTTATGATGTAAAGTTCCTGGCAGCTGCCAACAACATTATGCCCTCATCCTGCAGAGCCGCCTCCAGCCATCACAGTCGAGGGTAATGTAACCGTGTCTCCTGGCTCCCGTGCTGTCCTCACCTGCCACGTCATCAGCACAGTCAACTTCAACCTCACCTGGCTGAGAGGAGGTCACGATGCCCATCTGGACCCACGGGTGGACGTCTTGACCAACCTCTCGCTTCAGGTGTCCGCTGTGACCCCAGATCACTCGGGCTGGTACGAATGCATCGCTATAAATGAAGGCGGAGTGACGGCTGAGCGAATCTACCTCACTGTGCAAGGTGAGGAGTGTGTGTTGGTGGTGTCTGTGTGTGCGCTTGCATGTGTTTGTGAGACTTTGTTTTTGGTATGTGTGAATGTTTCTTCTGTGTGATTTACACCATGGCGGAAACAGGACTCTTGGCAAACACAACCTCCTTCCCAAATACATGATCGTCTCCCAAGTGCCCCCGCCCTTCTTCCCTCCCCAGCTCCCTATAATTCACCCTAATGCTTTATGGGACGTGTGAAAATTATTTATGTCTGGCTCTCAGGCAGCATTAAAGTAGAGTTTTCCATCTCCGGACAGCACTCATAGTCCTGTTCCTAACACTTCACTGACACTGAATCAGGAACACTTTGTTGTACAGATGGAGGAGAGTATCGCTGGCTATCTGGCTGGCACCCCAGAGCATCGGCCCGCGACTGGCCAGAAAATGGCGATGTCATACAACCATTAAAACCTGTCATTAGCTGATGATTTCAGCAAGAACCCATTGAGGAGAATCCAGGAGGTATAGAGAGCTGAGAGACAAGTGAGAGTAGCAAAGAATTTAGTTTTACATAATCCAATCCCTCCAGATGAACATCCAGTATTTACTCTGTTATACAAACGTCAGTCCCAGAAGAAGTTAATTCAAAGGCCATATGCTGCTTACTGTAGCCTAAATTCCTTCTTGCATGTGTCCTGCCAGGTCTTGATGCTTTGAAGCAAAAATCATTCTATTTTTTCTCTTTTGAAATGAAAAAGAAATTGTTCCACTTCACCTTAAGCTGACTTTTTTTCTTGACCTAAATTTTAATTTTTGAAAAGTTCACTGTGTTTTTATTTAACTTGGAGCGAAGAGTTGTCTCTGCAAGGTAAACCTCAGTGACACAGTTTGAAAAGCTCCAGGTTTAATACCAGTGCTGCAGACAGTTTTGGAGGGGAACTCTGTCATTTGGCTCATCTCACTGAGTGATAAGTTGCACAGTTGGCCCTAAAACATTATCCCTGGTTTAACTTTTAACTTTTTCTCTTTTACATCATCTCCACCTGTATGTCATTTTTCACATCATCCTGTCACAACTTTCTTATTCTTTTCTTTAACCAATTTCTTACTGCTTCTTCTTTTTCTTTTTCTTTGCTTCATCTCTTTCTCTCTCTAAAACAGCTGTCAATAAGCCCTGGGGGTTTCCTAATTACCCCCTGGTCAGTCCCATCCTACTTATTAGTCTCACTTTGAAGTGAGTCAAGTCTGCTGACATCTTACAACACTTGGACGGAGAACACAGTGGAGCTGAGTGCATGTCCACACTAAGGCAACTAAATTTGACAATGCATCTTTTCTCCATTTTGGACTTAATCCACACTAATCACTAATTTTAAATGTCAATATATCGGACAATATAGGTGTTGTCATTAAGCTGTATTTGTGTGTATTTTGTCAGACAACTTTGCCGTAATAAAATAGTGCTAACAACAACCAAATCCATTTTCTGCTTGGTCAGTAGTCGGAGAACAGAAATAGAGAAATATGTAAATTAGAACAGCAAAATTGTGAGGTTTTATGTTTGAGAAAAGGAGGGGACAGAAAGAGGGTTGTACCAGCTGTAACTTAGCACTCTTTACCAAATGTTGGATGTGATGCACAGTTTTGTTGGTTGCCAACCGAAATAGTAGACGTACAGATTTGTAGTCGTTTTCCTGCTGTTGCTGCACTGTGGAAGGAAATCTTTAGGAAAACAACCTGAGCCAGCTTAATGTGGATGTAGTTTGATAAAGGAATGAAGCAAGAGCGGATGAGGGGGAAAAGTCAGAGAAAAGGGTAGGTTGAGATAGGAGGAGGATGGATTGTCAGTGGGAGTGAATGCAGATCAGCGAGGGAGGAAGAAAGAAGGAAAGATGGAGCAGGTGATGAAGGGAGTGCTAAAGACACATTTAGGCTGCTGCTGAGTCAGGGCAAAAGAATGCTTCTTCCCTCTCAGGAACCTCCTTGTTCCTGATCTCAGAGGTGTCCCTGCCCCCCCTCGGAGCAGGGTGACCTTGTGAGTTGGAAGAAGCAAGTGAGGAGAGAGCCTGGCTTGGCTGTAAACACAGAAAGGGGCCCTACAGTTTATCTTTTATCTGGCCCTGCTAAGATTGAGATCAATACAGTGGCAAGCTGAGGTATGTCAATTTGTTTCAAGTCAAGGTTATAATATATCAGACATATTACTTGTAAATTTATTGTCAGCACCTGGTAAATGCGCTGTATTTCTTTCTAAACGTGGTATCACTGATGATTGAAGTTGAAGCATCAGTACAAAAATCTATACATTCCTTCACACCTATCTTATTTCTGTGTGTCTATTCAACCTTTTGAACTTGTGACTACTGGCCTTCCATCACCCCAGTGCTTACCCTCAGCCAACCCAAAGACACTGTCATATTTTGGTTTATATGCAAGGAATAACAAGTTTTCCTTACTGTTGTCGTCTCAAAATAAATCCCTCTCTGGCATCTTAAGTAGAAACAAATTGAAATGTTGTTTTGGAAGTGTTCAAACTCTCTTTTGTGACAGCTAGTTCTCACACTGTATTTCTTCATGTTGGAAAAGTCAGAGACTCTGGAGATGATTCTAGCAGTGGGAATAGAATAGAGAAAACACGCCCTTGAAGGGTTGAGTTACACATCGTGAATCAATTGGAAAATCTTTTCAGATTCCACAGCTTCTCCGGGTCTGGATTCAATATTCCTCCCTGTTTTACCAATAAAGAGGAAATGATGGTGAAAGATATGCTGTGAAACATTATTAGTTGTAGTAACAGCCATCACTCTTCCTGCTACAGTGACAATAAAAGTTTATGTTCTGTCACATCTTGTGG
Organism: Macquaria australasica; assembly: GCA_005408345.1. Taxonomy (NCBI): domain Eukaryota; kingdom Metazoa; phylum Chordata; class Actinopteri; order Centrarchiformes; family Percichthyidae; genus Macquaria; species Macquaria australasica. The sequence goes on from SEMN01000016.1 coordinate 1,524,467, forward strand.
CTCAGCCTAAATGTATTTAGGGTTATGGAAGAAGTTCTTGACTCGCATGTGAAGCTCCAAAACATCAACAACATCACTTCAGGTGCCCTAAAATGTATCAAAATTTTTATTTGACATTTCTTAAAGCCAAATACACTCATATCCTAAATGATAATAAATGTAACTTTGATTTCACTTTCTGACTGAATTCGACGGAATATTGATTAATTTATTGATTTGGCGAATTTGTAATTTTGAATCACTTCTATTTTCCTCTAGAGGTGCCCAGGGTTTCGGTAAAGCCTCAGAATCAAACCTTTCAAACAGGAGATGAAGTGAGGATCAGATGCTCATCCAGCGGCTACCCTCCACCCCGTCTGGTCTGGACCCACAATGACATGTTCATCATGGCATCCAGCAGGTGAATTCATCTCATCTCACATGAAGAGATTTGGGGATTTGTTTTGTATTTGTATTTTGTAATTTTACAGTTTGGACATTTGACAGATACTGAATTTTGTATCTTTCATGTGCAGACACAGGATGACTCCTGATGGCACACTGGTTATAAGGAACATGGAGAAAAAGGATGGAGGAGTGTATGGCTGCCTGGCCAGCAACCAGGCTGGGACAGACACAATGACCTCCATCCTCACTTACATTGGTGAGTGCCATCATGCATCCATCCATCCATCCATCCATTAGGTATACCCACTTATCCTTTAGAGGTTTGGGGGTGCTGGAGCCAATCCCAGCTGACATTGGGCGAGAGGTCGCCAGTCAATCACAGGGCTGACACACACAGACAACCATTCACCACTCACATTCACACCTACTGACATTATATATTTTTTGAGTCGCCAATTAACCTAACCTGCTCTTTGGAGTGTGGGAGGAAACCCACAGGGAGAACATGCAAACATGCAGGATCGAACCCAGAACCTTCTTGCTGCGAGGCCACCCCAGAGCACATGCAGTCAAATGGAAATAAATAAAACATACATTTACAAAATGCACATCCATACAGTATGTACTGCATTTATGTTTGCTCTCTCTATCATCTGCCTGTTGTTCAACAATTCTCCTTCCCTAGAATCTCCTGTGGTGACAGTGGCCTTGAGTGATATTCTCATTGGCATTGGAGAAACCACAGTGATGGCCTGTTCTGCGTCTGGGACCCCACAGCCCGAGATCTGGTGGTACAAAGGTAACACCTTAGAAGCAGAAGGAAGTACAACAAAACACAACATCTGCACATTCTGGAGGAAAACAAACAAACAAAAACCATGGAAGAATATTAAAAGCTCAGTGTGGAGCTAAAATAACTAATTACAGAAACATTTATTGCATTGAATGATTGAGTAGTTTTTAGTTTTTCCCGCTATTTGCTCACGCTACCCAAATATTACTTTTTTTTTTAAAGAACCAAGCTGACCTCGCTCCACTGTTGCATTTATTCTAATTGCTAGGTGATGTCCAGCTGCATTCATCATCCCTCTTGGACGTGGACATGTTAGGAGGTACACTGACAATCAAGGAGACCCAGGATGTCGATGCTGGAGATTACACCTGTGTAGCTGTCAATGCTGCTGGCACCTCGTCAGGAAAGATCTCTCTCGATGTAGGAGGTGAGAGTGGCACCAAGTTTAGTTAACCTTGTAAAATCACTCCTCAGTGTAATGAACCCGGATTAAGATCAGACTGCAACATTATTCAGTTTGAAAGGAGTTTGGTAGTCATTGCTTGTTTCTTGTGTTGCAAGGTTGCAACAGGTAGCTGTTTCATGATATGAATCTTAGACTCCTATCCCACCAGGATGACCTGAGACTGGGGTCTCTGTCCATATTCCAAGCTAAAGAAAGTGTCATTAGAATATCTGTACCTCCACACATACTTAACACCAAGCACACACTTAAGTGAGCTGAACTGAGTGTGATATGTCTCTGTGGCAAGGAGAAAGATAGGAACAAAGAGTAAATCTAGGCAACATTTTATTTGCAGCCTTAAACCCCAAACCATCAATGAATTGGCTGTTGTGGCTCACAGTGTATACTAGTGTGTGATGTCTGTGTAAAGGCTGCTTTAGTGGTGAACGATGCCTTTGCCAGACCAAGGACAAAATGTGTCTGGTTTACACCTAAACAAGGTTACACAGGGGTGTGTCAGTATCCATGTACGATTAACTGTGCAAGATCGACTTTTGCACATGCTCAAAATGTAAAAATGACTGACATGTATAACACAGAACAGAGGTCTGTAAATCTGTTGTGAATACTGCGTTTGCATATTTCTGCTGCTGTGCAAACACACACTTTTAGTCTTTAATTTACACCCAAAATGTTCAATATTAAATAAATAAAAAAAGACATTAATGAAATAAATAATGTAAATTGTGTAAAAAATATAAATGAACCAACAATTTATGAAATAACTGAAGACATTATTAAAACTCAACTAATTATTACAAAATGTTATTTTGTCATTCATTTTTATAATAACAGAATTTTATTGGATATAAATTATTTTATTTTAAAATGCCCTTTTTTCAAGTCTTTTTATTTTATTATGGTATTTCTTCCTGATAGCACATTTTATGTCAAATTTTATTTTATTATGACACTTCTCATAATAACACTTTTTATTTCATACAACAATGTCAATGTTATTCTGAATAAACCAACTAGAGGATTCTGCACACAGACACAGTAACTAAACTTCTGTAGCTATTAATCCTTAGATTAACAAGGCTGTTCATGCTATCTAGCTAGCTAATTCTGGTAGCAGTTGTTGAGCATGCTAGCTTAAGAGGCAGGGGACATGTGATTGGTTAAAAGGTGAGAGGGTGGGGACTACACCACTGTCATGAAAAGTTACACAAATATAATTTATATATATATATATTACAATTTATTAATGTGATTATTTATTTCATAATTATTTATATTTAATATTGAACACTTTGGAGCTCCATATACGCACACATCAATACATCTGGTTCTAAAATCAGTAGTGAACAACCCGAGCTTGCATGATGGACTTGAGATTGATGGATTGAGGCTTGACTTGGCTTGATTGAGAGTAGAATGCAATACAGATGGATGGGTATCTCCTAAACGTTTTGACCTTTGCCATCTTCAACCTTGATCACCCAGCCGCACCTAAGTTCACCCGAGAGCCATCAGATGTGGCGTCGGACATCGGCTCCAATGTGACCCTGCCATGCCTCGTCCAAGGTTACCCCAAACCACAGGTCACCTGGAGGAGAGAGGGTGGACTTCCCCTTTCCAACAGGCCCCGCGCACATGGCACTATTACACAGAGCAGGGGCGGTCTACATATCACCAGTGAGTTTTTTTAATGGGATTTGTGCATACACATTACACATGTAAATGTTCTAGGTTTTTACGCCTAAAAATCCTTTTTACTCTCAGATCTGTGGGTGGAGGATGAGGCGGTATATGTCTGTGAGGCTCACAATCACTTTGGCAGGATCCAAGCCCAGGCCAGAATCACTGTGACTGGACTGGGTAAGTGCACCATTTGAAAAGTCTTGCCTCTCTGATTCTCCGTCCATTTCTTTCTGTCTCTCCCTCTAAGATCAAAAAGTACTGTCTCCTAATCTTCAGATGAATGCTAGTATTCACAGTGCAGTTATTTCAGAAAGGCAGCAGGCATTGTCATTTTTTATTTGCATCTGGGCTCTGAGTGATTTATGATTGATCGTTTCATTAAGTTAATAATCCCCAAGGGGAAATTGATAATAATTTGAATGCAGTAGGTTTAGTGGGAAGTGAAGGAATACAGGAGTTTAGCTGAACTGAAAATAGCCCTGTCTGCCTTGAAATTATTTTACACTTCAAAGACATAGCCCTGTGGAACACAAGAAGTCACACATGCTTACATTACTTTTTGCTGAATATGCATTTTTCTGAGTATGTCTAATCAAAGATCACATCTACTTTCCATGTCCAGTACATTTTCTTAAACAACATACAGTACCTTTGAGTACCTACATCTGTCTGTAAGTCTTTGTGGATGTGTGTGTGTTCCTGTTTCAGTCTTTACATGTGAGTGTGAGTTCATTAGCACATTTCAGTGGGTGTGTTTGAACACATGTGCCTTGTTAACCACTGTTTCTGCTTCACCGTTTTCTCTACAGTGGAAACACACTGAGCTCTTATATGTGAGCCAAAGGTTAGAAAGACCACAGACCCACCCAGATGACATATATTACTGCCCCACTGCCCCATTCCCCTACTGACAACATTGTCTCATGAGACGCATACACCCAGTGCAGAAGCACATGTAAAGTAGCTTCTTTGGACAATGGTGGAAGTAGAGAGCAATGAATTTGGCGTATCGATGGCATGTATGTGTATGTGCATGTGTGTTTGTGAGGGTGTGTGAGGTTGTATTCCCAAGCCAGTGCCAGTCAGTGTGGTTGACGACACCCTTTTGTCTATCACAGCCCCCACAGATGACATCAGCGTTGTCCGTGTGACCACAGCCAAACCATTTAGACAAATGTGATGTCACATGTCATTATGTGTGTGTGTGTGTGTGTGTGTGTGTGTGTGTGTGTGTGTGTGTGTGTGTGTGTGTGTGTGTGTGTGTGTTTATGTATGTGTTGTGTATAGGTATGCATATGGGAGGGAAGACGGGGTGTGTTGCTACTTTTAGCAGCTGTGGAAAATGTACACTGTATATGCTGTATTGTTAATGTGTTTATAGCAACCAAACATTCCCTATTCATCATACTGCACACACACAAACACTTGCACATGTGCTTCCTATGAGTTTTGGCAGTGGTAAAGATGTTTGATCATTAGTTTATTATTTATCTGAAAATATTTAAGAAAATAAATACAACCACACTTTTTTGTCCATTCGGTTGACACCAAATATTAAACATTTGTCATATTTTCTGCATTTTATGACTTTCTGGGACATGGGAGATTTTTTTAAGGATGAATTGGGCTGCAGTAATTGGTTGGGTTCTTTTGGATGTATGCTTTCAGACACTTGACCTGTGTGTGTGCGTTTTTGGTCTGTAAGCACAGAAGAGGCTGCTACCCACATAATGTACATCTCAACAGCATAAAATAGCGTCACAGGAGTTTTACAGCTCCCTGCTGACATTAATCTACTTAATTATTTTTAAACTTTCCTGTCATCCTCTCGAATTTGTTGACATAAGCCCTATATACTTGTTTGCATGGTATCTGCAGTCTCGCCTGTCATTGCGATGAGTCCGACTGTGCTCAGTGTGATCGAGGACCAGCAGGTGACTTTGCCCTGTGTGCTATTGGCGGGGAATCCGCTGCCTGAGAGGCAGTGGCTGCACAACTACGGCTTGGTGAGGACACAGAGAGGAATGCCACAGCTTTTAGATGTCTTCCATGTCTTTATTTTGCATCTGAGTTGAATAACCATGATTTCATTTCAACCTATTTAACCTATACATCTTTCAGGTGACCTCAGACCAGTATGTGACAGTGAGGAGGGACGGCAGTCTGCATATTGATAGAGTCCGGCTGGACGATGCGGGTGACTACACCTGTTTGGCTGAAAGCGTTGTTGGGGCCACCAACCATACCACCACTGTCAACGTCTATGGTATAGTGTACAAAATCACACACACAAACCAACTATAAACAGACATACACATGCACAAAAAACACAGTAGCCTAGTCTTGAAGATACCTCGTGGAGTTTTTGAGCACTTGATGGACCCATATTGAGCGTATTATACGTACAAGATTTGGGGAAATGTGATATTTCTGCTGACTGTACAGGGCAGTAATGCAAATATGTAGTTAGTTATCTATTAGATGGCAGGGGCAAAAAGAGCATCACAGTTCCACATACCAGCAGTTGGTGGCATTCATTTCATGTAAAAAGAAGCATAAAAAGGAGAAGCAGGAGATCCAAAACCAATGCTCTTGTTGAAACTGCCACACTTTAAGTCCCCTATTTTTGGGATTTATAAGCAGTATATAAACATTTAGCATATATATTGTGCATACTGGGACATTTCATGGAACTGAGCCATGGTTAATGTTATTAATCACTTGTGCTCTTTCTGCTATGACAAGTCGGAACATCTTCTGTGAAAAAGACCTATTGTAAATGCCCCCTTCTGTCATTTCATTTTCGTTTATTCTGTTACCTCCTCCATGTCCCACTGCCCCTCTTAAACGTCTCCTTTACACTACAGAAGGCTCTTAACCTCATGAATAGGATTATGTTTGAGGTTGCATTAAAACCAGGAGCAGCTTAGTGCAATGGCAGAGTTTGGAGCACAGTGAGAGGGGAAAATGTGTTCTCCATTTATACTAAAGTCAGTTATTGCCAGATTCTACCAACTTAAATAGGAATCCTCCGGCAGCATGTACGTAAAAGCACTGGCTCCCTCAGAACTTGAAATTAGGTCATTCCTTTTCAGATGTACATACAAAAAGCACTGGACATCTACACTGTGATGGTCAGTGTATAGTTAATTTGCCATAACCTATGAGAAATACTTTCCATAGTGCCTACATAATGCGAAGTACATGCAAAGAGTGCAGGAAGAGGACCACCATGCAATATCAGCTTGTATTATGTACACTGTGAGTGATTTTGTTGTTTAGTTAAATCACATTTTTCATTTCCAAGAAGATGCTCCAAGCGTCCAAGGGCTGATCTTTTCTGCAGATTCCCAGGGTCGTAACAAACAACAAAAACAAGACAGATAGTGAAGGAGGAAGGGAAAGGACAAGAAAGGAAAGAATAAAATAAGTGGAACATCGTATGAATGCCGTATGTTCAGTTAGGTACAGGCTTTCTCCAGATGCCTTTGAGATACATACAACAAAAAGGTGGTGGCAATATATACTGAGACAACCAAACGCACAGTATATACAGAGCACATTGGACTAACTGTCTTATTTTTTTCTTATGTTTCCAGTGATTCCCACCATTCAGCACGGCCCTCAGGTGTTCAGGACAATTGAGGGCACACCCATCACTCTGCCCTGTCGTGCCAGTGGAGTACCCACCCCTGACATTACCTGGGCCAAAGTATGTATTGGCATTACCTCTCTATTAGTGTAAAGTAAGCCAAAGTAAGTGCCAGTACTCTGCTTTCAGTGGTGTGCTGTTTTCCTGCCACTGAAGACCTTCATTTTCTCTCCATTAACGCCAAAATAATAAAAGGGACAGAGGGAAACCACATGAAATTAGTATGTTGGTGAATGAACAAAAAAATTGCAGATCAAATGCATAACAGCCAAGATCACATTTTCAATTTCTATTAGGAAGGCTCTATCGCCCAAGTAAGTATTTCTCACTGACGACTTCACATGGATTTTATGATGTCTTGACTCAGAAACTCCCACTTGTGCATAAACCTCTTGACTCTTTACATGTAACTGAATGCTGTTATGCAGCTCATTTGGTTTGGAAATTAGTTCTGTTTGTATTTATAAAGTGCGGCTGTGCAGTTTTGGGCAGTGATACGCTCAGCTCGAAAGAGTCCAGATGTGGATGTTGACTGTTTTCAACTAAAAGGGAACAGGTCCTTGTGTTGTTTTGTGTCAAATGTCAGGGTTGCTATATATTTTTAGTACAATACTTACTCTATTGATGGGCTCTGGCAAGACAATAGCACATGATAGGAAAATGCCTGAGGGTACATGTGTACGCCTCATGTGCTGCTCCATGAAATCAGCTCTACCTGTGACCATTGGCCTGTACAGTGTGCTCAGTCTTTACATGTGCACTTTTGTGTGTTAATGTGGACTATAAGCCAGTGTGTGTATGCTCTTTTCCATCTTTTACACTACTTTCTCTGAGTTGTAAAAGCGATGCTGTTAAAGTGAACAGGGCTACAGGGACATGTGAAACTAGACCCTGCTAAGTTTTGCACCAGCTGTTAAGATGTGATTCCCTCTGATTCCTTTTCTGTTCTTTATAACATCAATCAAGTCAAGTCAAGTTAGTCACGTCAGATCCAAAAGGATGGTCCAGAGATGACACAATCCTGGTACACTGACATCACATTTGCTTCGTGTTTTGTTTCATTTGATTGTATAGTTATACTATGTATAACTATTTTTTTTTCACAGCCTTTTTATTTAACAGCAGGGAAGAAAATAAAATCATAAATTTAAGAACACTTAGTAGGTCAAACCACACGTCCTACCACTTTCTTGGACATCATGTCAAGTGTTAATAAAGCTGAGTTAATGAAACAAACTCTGGCCCCTGCCCTTTCCCTGCTGTGATTTGTTTTGTAGGGTGGGGAGCTGCTGTACTTGGGTGGTCCAGCCTTCTCCCTGGATTCTGATGGCAGCCTCCTCATCACCTCCCCCTCTGGAAATGAGACTGGAGAGTTCATCTGCACAGCTACCAATGCTGCCGGCTACGCCTCCAGGAAGGTCCAGCTCACTGTCTATGGTAAACCTCACCAGCAGCTAAAGGCTGGATAAAGTCTGAACAAAGATAAAGAAGAATTGTAGCATTTAATGTCGACAAATTATTACTAAATTAATTCTGAGACATTAATATAATTGCTGTGATCATTGCCAAGAAGTCTAGCAACCTCTCCCAGCTGGCAAACTACATTACAAGTAATGACTTCACGTCATGACTTCACAGCACAAAGATAGATGCTTAACACAACAAAACAGGATCTAATATCCATTATTTTGGCTGAATGGTTTCAAATTAATTGTAGTTTATCTTGTCCATGTGCAGATCTAGTGTCCTCAATGACTGTTATTGATTCTTAAAGCCAATCTTAAGGCCAAACTTCTAAACTTTAATGTTTCTAAAACCTACAGTACGCAGTCACTCACAGTCACGCCCACTTTCGATCACAACTGGCCTTGTGTGTAGAGGCGTGAAAATGGGCAGAGCTCCAAGTGCTCAGCAAGTAATTTTCTCAACTTTCCTCACAGTTCTACTTGCGCTACTGTGTGCTTCTGTCCATGTTCAGGGCTCATCCACTCTGATCGCATCTGTGTTGGCAGTGATGGAGGAAATTGTCACATATATGTCTAAGAATTTTGAATTGAATCGCTGCTTCTGTCTTTGCCTGCCCATGTATTATGTCCAGTCCGTCCTAGATCCGATGTTGGTGGCGCCGGAGGCTCAGCAGAGCCAACGAGAATGTCGGTGATTGAGGGTGAGGTCGCCATTTTGCCATGTGAGGTCCGCAGTGTCCCACCTCCCACCATCAGCTGGGCCAAGGAGAAGCAGCTCATCTCCCCTTTCTCTCCCAGGTGAAACATAAAGAACCACACACAATACTGATGTTGTTCATTGATAATCCAACAACCCCTTGTACACTGCTAGGGTCCATTTTTCACTAAAATCATTCCTATATTTTGTTTGTCTGACAGAGACAAAAACATATTGCTGCCTTAAAATCCACCCCCATGAATAATTGTTGTCCCTTAACTATAAATAAACATTTGGTAAAATCATATTATCCTGGCTGTAAACTGTAAGAGTTGGATTTGTAGTTCTTAAAGACTAAGAGAACCTCCATGCTGTCTACATTGCTGTGCTCTGTCTCTGGATTGTTCATAGCCTCAGGGTATAGTTTGTGGTTTTATAGGATGACTGAGTAATCATACTCTTCTCTGTGATCTGTTTCACCTACTGTGCGCCTGCCACAGCAGCTGTAATTGTGGTTGATGGTGGATTAGTAAGAATTACTAGAGTATCTGTTTACAGAAATGACTGAATAAGTCACTGAGTGGAAAACATGAGTGAATGTGTGTGTGTGTGTGTGTGTGTGTGTGTGTGTGTGTGTGTGTGTGTTTGTGTGTGTGTGCTTGCTTTGTATTTGGAAGTTTTGCAAGAATTATTGTCACTCAGACTTTCACTTTACAGTTTAGTTTATTGCTGTGTGTGTGTGTGTGTGTGTGTGTGTGTGTGTGTGTGTGTGTGTGTGTTCCCCCCAGGCACACTCAGCTTCCCTCAGGCTCTATGAAGATCTTGGAGACCAGAGTGTCAGACAGTGGACTTTATGTGTGCGTTGCCTCCAATATTGCTGGTAACCTAACGCAATCCATTGAGCTGAGTGTTTTGGGTAAGTTCAAAGATCGCAAATACAAACAAAGTATTAATAATGCTATTATCATGGGTTTTGCTATTATGAATGTAAGAATTCCTCTTTGTCTAAGACTACTATGTCTAAGTAAATGTTGAGCTATTGTTGAGTTGTGACTGAATACATATAATTTGTGATTTTCTTTCCTCTGCTGTCATGCATTGATTCTGTCTGATATAGCTGCATTTTAAATTCAGACAGTGAAAACTACCCATTCAATACTCATACATTACCCAAATGAGAGTTGCAGTCTAAACATACTGTCATTTGGGATTACATAGAATATCTACTGAATGACAGCAGCACATACACTATAGTTACTAGACTTCCAGGCCGACGTATCTGTGTGATAAATAACATACAGGTACAGATGAGGCACTAGAGCTTATTAAACCTGGTCCTCTGTCATCTGTGCTACAGTGCCCCCCAGTATCCAGGCTGGCCCCAGGGTAATGAAGGTACAGGTGGGTCACCCTGTAGAGCTGCCCTGTATGGTAAGAGGGGTCCCAGAGCCCACCCTCACCTGGACAAAGGATGGTAAGAGGTATCCAGTATCACCTGATGGCAGCCTGGCATTGAGAAATGTGGGGCTGGATGACGAAGGAACCTACACCTGCACAGCCACTAACAGTGCAGGCAGAGACGAGGCTCGAGTTCAGCTTCTAGTGCAAGGTTGGTTTCAGTTAATGACTTGATCCAAAAGACTAAAACCAAATAACAAAAATGCATGTACAATTTTTTAAAGATGCATACTAAAACTGTTACAGATGCTTTGTAGTGTGTACAAGTGTATTTTGTAGTGTGTATCTGTCATTTATTATGTGTTTGTGTGTTTTCAGTGCCCCCTGTGGTTGAGGTATTGGAGCCCCCCTTCAATAGTCCCCTGCAGGAGAGAGTTGCAAACCAGCGTATTGCATTCCCCTGCCCTGCCAAAGGTAAAGGAACATTTACACCCACCCTCTGATATTATGAAAAGGAAGATGATTGGCCATTGTCAAGTACAATACAACACATTTATTTTTTCTAATTGCCAATGGTTTCCCTTTCTTCTTCATTCAGGTCTTCCTAAGCCAGTGATTCGATGGTTGCGTAATGGCCAGGAACTGACAGGTAATGAGCCCGGCGTGTCCATCCTGGAGGATGGTACGCTGCTGATTCTGGCCTCTGTGTCACCGCTGGATAATGGAGAGTATGTCTGTGCTGCTGCCAATGATGCTGGATCCACTGAGAGGAAGTACCAGCTCAAAGTCAATGGTGATTAACCTATTCTCTGTGGTTCTGACTAGGTCCTGAATAGTTTTACTAGCTCAAAGTCATCACTACAATGCTTAAAGCGCGATAATGTTTGATAACCTTTAACACCTCCACAGTGCCCCCGGATTTCCGTGACAGTGAAACACAAGGCAATGTGTCGTTGGTCTTGAGCCAGTCCACCAGCTTGGTGTGTGATGTCACAGGAAGTCCGACCCCTGTCATCACCTGGTACAAGGATGGAACTCTTGTAGGTGAAATCCCAATAAGTTGAATAAGCTGTTAACATATACATATGTTATGTAAAAATGTTGACAGTTGTCATTCATGTTTACAACTCAAGATGTTAAGATCCAGTTTTTTCCTTTTTTTGCATTAGTACAAATGTTATTTCTTTTAAAGGTATATACACACATCAAAGACATAGTCAGAGAGATTAAGTAACTTGCTGCCTTATAATTTGGATAACCTATACTTAAACTGTGGTCAAGTAAGTCCTCTACAAGGATTGGATCACAAAACTTTACATGCATAAGAGGAATGAGAAATTATAATGAGGAAAAGGAAAGGTTCCTTTCATTTATTAATGAAAGTGCTCATAAAGACTGAATGAGCTCTGATCACAGGGTACACTGTCCAAGAGAACAGACCTTAAACCACTGTGGATCCTGTGTGCATGCATGTGTGTGTGCAAAGACCAGACAGAGCAGCCATGGTGGCAGCATGGTCAAAGCTGTAATGATAGAATAATTATGATAAATTTATGCGAGAACAGAGCACACACTTTGCTGTAACATCCCAGTTAGCTGGCTGCCTTTTGTTCCCATGCCTGTCAGATTTTTCCTGCAAGGCACAGAAAATAAGAGTGCTGACTTTAATCTGCTAATTATGAACAATCTAAATCAACATGCTCTGCTCTCTGAATGTTTTCTACACTTTTTAAATTATATTCCTCATCTGAATAGATCTTTGGCTCTCAGGCAAATTCTACCAGAGTTGTAAGCTACAGCTTTTTTGGTTTAGATCATTTTATCATGATGTCTTATAATTCGCCCTGTAATTACTGTCAAACAGTATTTCCTAAACTGTAGCTTATGTTGTTATTTTTGCTTTTGTGTTTGATTTCATTTATTCATGTTGATCGACAGGTAGTTGCTAATAACAACATCCAAATTCTTGATATGGGAAAAACCCTGAGACTACTGAAGGCAGCCACAACAGACGCAGGCAGCTACAGCTGTAAAGCCATCAACATCGCTGGCAGCACAGAAAAAGACTTCTACCTGGATGTACTGGGTGAGTAAGGGCAGTGAGCAGTTATCTGTGGGAACTGCAAGAAATACAGGGAAAGAGCTGTGTGCAGACTTACAGAACTTCAGGTCAAGTTCAAGTTCTGCAAGGGGTCAGAACTTGAAATTAATTCCACATTAATGGGAAACCCTTTAAACTCTTTTAATACATAAAAGGAGCCAAGCATGTAGGACTTGTAACCCCCTGGGCTTTCTCATTTATTCAGTTTCTTGACAAGTCAGCTAATTGCAGCTAACAATTATACTCTCGCTCTGTGCCCCAGTCCCACCGACCATTGTAGGGTCAGGCTCTCCTCGAGATGTTTCAGCCATTGTCAAAGAGGAGATCAGTCTGGAGTGCAAAGTGCAAGGAGTGCCCTTTCCTACAATCCATTGGTACAAGGACAGGAAGTAAGTGCCTCCTAATTTTACAGTCTACATTAGCCTATATTATAGTAAGAATGATCAAACAAATTGAAAAAACTTGGATGAACTTTTGTTTCTAGGCTGGTGTTTCTTGGTGATCCAAACCTAGAGGTCATCAACAGGGGACAGGTTTTGAGGATAAAAAGTGCCCGTCTTGGGGACAAGGCACGCTACCAGTGTAGTGTCATGAATACAGCTGGCAAACAGTCCAAGGACTTCAACCTCAGTGTCTATGGTGAGTGTGGATTATGACAGATCCTAGGCAGTCAGGTACTATATGAAAAGCTTTCTATTTATACGATAAAACTATGTAAGTATGTTCACACACCTAACGTGACCAAATACAGCTGAATTACACATCTCAGATTTGATCATTTTTGTGCCATTGTTCCAGTGCCCCCTTCTATCAAAGGTGGCAACATAACCACAGAGGTCACAGCCCTGCTGGACACGGTGGTAACGCTGGAGTGTGAGGCACGTGGAGTGCCGCTTCCCACCATCACCTGGTACCGAAACGGAGAGGCCATCCTGTCCAACCGACAGGCTCAGTATGTCGAGCGAGGCCACTACCTGAAGATCTCTCGGGCGCAGGCATCGGATGCTGGCCAGTACACCTGCAAGGTGACCAGTGTGGCCGGGAGCGCTGAGAAGAGCTATGAACTGGATGTCTACTGTAAGAATCTGACATCTGACACCTGATTATCTACACACATTTTCTTTTTCACTGTGCTGGATGTCAGCTTGAAACAAAAGTGTTTAGAAACCTATCTTAACTATGTGATTTAGAAAATTGAGAGCACATTTTGACACTAAATCAGGTTTTCAAACTGTATGAAGTGAGGATCTCTCTGAACTAAAGCTACCATTGTCTCTGCATTTGCAATCCCTCTCATATGTGCTGAGCTCTGAAGCTTCTTATTGTATTAATCAGGGCTTTTGGTTTCCCTCACAAAGCATAAAGACATTTATAGCAGTCAAGAATAATTTCAAACAGCTGTGGATAGTCAGCATACAATTGAAAAAATCCTTGATCCTTGAAGTGCACAAAAATGGATACAGAGAGGAGGACTTGAAGCATAAAGCAATTTTACATGTTGTTGGCTGATGAAAGACTTCAGTGTGAGAAGTAAATAAGATACCAGTCAAGCAGAAAAGTCCTTGAAGCTTTAACCCTCCTTTTATTCTCTTCCATTTTTATGCATCTTTCCCCCCAGTGCCTCCTACCATTGCAGGGGGTGATGACGGGCCAACTGAGAGGAAAGTGGTCCTCAGCAAGCCTCTGATCCTGGAGTGTGAGGCTGGGGGACACCCTCCCCCCTCCCTCACCTGGCTGAAGGATGGAGTTCCTGTGCGTGATGGTGAAAGTGTCCGTGTTCTCGAGCAGGGTAGTAAAATAGAAATCCTCTCAGCCATGGTGTCAGACTCGGGACGTTACGTCTGCGTGGCTACGAGCATCGCTGGGGAGAAGGAGGTCAAATACGACGTCAGAGTTCTAGGTATAGAAACACACAAAAATAACTGTTTGAATTGGTATAGCCTATACTGTGCTTACGCTAAAAAGCACAGCACATACACACACTCATGCCTCATTGTTATTATTGTGACATTGTCACCGTCAGGCAGACCCAAACTAACGAGACTTGATGGGAAAACAAGTGGGCTATCTCTGTGCATCCAAAAATGCATAAAGTACCTTTTTAAATTTTGTAAAATATACTTTTCTAGGAGGTTTGCTTGCTTGTGTGCATGCATGTTGTGGCAATATAATTTTTCTAAAGCCTTGGCCTGACCTCACTGTTCTTTCCACATCGATTTCTTTGTTGGACTTTTGACTCAAACTGTTCTCATTAATGAAAATAAAGATTGATTTGTCTCTCCGCATAGTATGTGAACAGCAGTTCAGCATTTAGTTCAACACTGCTCACAAAGACAGCAAGTTCAAAATAAATAGAAGCCAGACATTTGATTCAGCCTATGCCAGGTAAAACACATCAGAGAGAAAAGTCTTCATAGAAGGTTGTTACCATAAGTGGCCACCCAGTTACAAGTGTTTTATAGCTGCTAAGAGCCAGGACATGTGTTCAGGACTTATCTAGGTCCAGGTTACCTAAGCCATACTGGCTTGAGCTGTCATCATAAATTAGAAACTATCCTGAAAAGTGCTCTCAATATGGCTCAAAGTGGGACTTGTTAACTCGTGTTAGTAAAAACCTGATTTGCTTTTATGTATTTCTACTTCTAACTATAAGCAAACCTAATCACTCCAATAACTACAGCCTGTCATGTTTAGTTTATTCTTCAGCAGTTTGAGACAGCTGGAAAAATATTGCGCCGTTGTTGGCAGGATTCGAACCTGCGCGGGGAGACCCCAATGGATTTCTAGTCCATCGCCTTAACCACTCGGCCACGACAACCCTGAAACTTGAGCTGATACTGTTGCTTCATGCTGAGGCTGTTGCTATCTACGCCACGTGTGCATTCCACGTGGGAAACAGACACCTGCCATTTCAGTGTGGCTTTGCATGTCTGACTGAAATGACTCTGAAATTTCAGCTCAGTACATTTCAGAGCAAGAGACCCCAGGCAAAAGATATTATCTTAACATCCCTCATAATATCTTTACTGATCTTTTCTGATATTGTTACTATCAGTAGCAGAAATAAAGGAAGAATAGAAAGAATAAATAAAAGTAATGGAAAAACAGTTTGAAAGTTGTGACATGGTTTTCCAGTCTTAAATATAGGGAAATATAAATTTTAAAACATGCATTTATTGTGGTTTTCCAGAGACGAATACATTGAAATATTAAAATTAAGATTTTTTTTTTTCAATCCTAGTTCCTCCTTTCATTGACGGAGCTGATGACGTGACAGACAGCACAGTGATAATCAACAGCCCTTTGGAGCTGGAGTGTCAGGCCACTGGAACACCTGCACCTGTCATCACGTAAGATCTCATGCATACAGGGAAACAGACATAAATACACATGCACACACACACACATATGCACTGTAAAAACTATTATATTCCAGGTGGTATAAAGATGGAAAACCAGTCAGACAGGGTCAGGGGTTGCGGGTGGCAGCCAGCGGTCGGCGGCTGGTCGTTTCCCGCGCTCAGGTCTCTGACACGGCTCGTTTTCAGTGTGTGGCCACTAATGAAGCAGGAGACCAAGAGAGGGACTTCAATGTGGTAGTCCATGGTAATATATTAAAATGTTTTATCATATGATTTGCAGTAAAACTTTCAGACAACATGAATATGGTGGATAGATTTGCATGCAGTATAATTGTAATACATGTAATTTATGCTTTAAATGCAAACCCCAGGGACGCTCCCACTGTGGGTGAATACTACTCTCTGCCTTTTTGTAATTTCCTTTTTTCCAAATTTACTGTTGTAAAGTGATAACTTTATCCTCTTCATCTTTCCAGTTCCTCCATCCATTCGCACCACCGGGCCGGCTGAACATTCAGTGGTTCTCCACAAGCCCATCAGTCTAGAGTGCATCTCCAGTGGCATCCCTCCTCCCAGCATTACCTGGCTTAAAGATGGCCGACCTGTCGACACAACACAGGGGCACCTTAAGGTTAGTTCCCTGATTGACTAAATATTAATTCATTCATTTTGATATAACTGGAGTAGGCACAGCTACAGGCAAAACCTACGTGCAGACACCAAACTCTGTAAGACAGGGTTCGTCAACTGGCGGCCCCTGGGCCACATCCGGCCCGCCAAAGCGAGGAACAAAATACACTACAATATTTAGCATAATTAGCAGCACTGTCACCTCACAACCAGAAGTTCTCAGTTCAAACCCACTGGCAAGTGGAATAGGTGAAGCTGAAATGAAATCTCTTGTTCTTTTATGAATGGAATGCAGCTTGTGCCATATTTTCACACAAGAATAGGGAGAAACTTATAGCTCTCATTTAACATTTCCTTTTTTTTTTTTCACTTTTGCGTGGCTGACAAACAATTCAAAAGGCTTTTCTTTCTGCTTCTTGCAAGCATTTTCCACCAATCAGGACATTGAGAGCACCATTTCATATGTTGCCATCATATGTTACAGTGTCTAGTTATCTTCATGGATATCCCATGTTTTTTAGAAATCTGTTCACACTGATAGGCTAACAAAAATAACAATAATTTTGTAAAAAAAAAATATATATATATATTAAAACTAATAGGCTAATTAGGTCTCATATATATATATATATATATATATATATGTATATGTATACATGTGTATATATATATATATGTATACATGTATATATATATATATGTATACATGTATATATATATATATGTATATGTATACATGTGTATATATATACATGTATATATATATATATGTATATGTATACATGTATATATATATATATATATGTATACATGTATATATATATATATATGTATATATGTATATGTGTATATATATATTTATATATGTAAATTGCAATGTAAATTGAAAGTCCGGCCCCCACATTGTCTGCTTTGAAAAATGGCCCTTGGACAAAAGTAGTTGATGACCCCTACTGTAAGACGTTTAAAAACACTCAACGGTCACCAAATTTTACACGGATTAAAAAAAACACACACACTACAACACAAAAAAAAAAACTTTTATTTTCCAGCTGCAAGCAGCAACATTTAAGTTGTTGAGCATTGCGAGGCAAAGATTTGTGCCAAGCGTGTTTTATTTTGTATTACAAATGGGAGCCAATTACAGTTGACTCTTTGACTATTGGCCTATGATGTATTTTTTGCAGCAAATGTCTGCATGTAGGGTAAGGCTTAAAAGACACAGAAATTAAGCATAGTGTTAGTTCAGGCAGAGCACATGCCAAAACTATTGCTGCTAACTAAGATTTAATGTTCATGTATGTGTTTATTAAGGGGGATTAGCTTTGTCAGCAGAATCATTAAGTCAAGAATCATTCCATTCATTGAGAGCTCCCTCAAACAGCAGAGCCTTTTCTGTCAAATGTAACTGTATAACCGTTTGCTATAATAATAATCTCTGACTGAAATATTTGCTGTGTTCAAGATTGAACCTGTAACTTTATAGTCACAGCAAAATGTTTCTCTGCCATATTCACAAACTCCCACATTTTAACATGAAAAGTAGTTACCCGTCTGAATTGTCTGTGTGTATTTGTGCTTGTACCTGTCGCAGCTGGAGTCGACAGGCAGAATGCTAACGGTCACAGAGGCACGACTAGAGGATTCTGGGAGGTACACCTGCCTGGCCACCAATGCAGCTGGTGAAGCCCAACAGCACATACGGCTCAGTGTCCATGGTAATTTAAAGATACACACAGCACTCTCTCTGCATGTTTTCTATCCCTTGTCTCACTCATCTTCTGGTTTCTGTCATATATCCTTCTCTCTACTTTCTGTGTCCAGGGACTAGGTGGAGACAGGAGAATATCACCTGATAAATTGTTGTTCTTGTGTGTAATTCTCTGTGTGTCCCTCAGAGCCTCCCAGTATCCCCTTCTCTGGAGAGATCATCAACCAGACCATCCTGTCAGGCTTTCCCACTGAGCTTGAGTGCAAGGCCACAGGCAGCCCATTACCTGGTAAGACGGCTCACAAACGTCCTCCTCCATCCTGCTGTGCTCACTCACAGGCTCCAGGGCGTAGTTTCCTCTAACTGCTGAGTTGGAATTGGCTGTCCCACTGCTTTCCTTATCTTTAACCATTAATAGAACAGTGGAAAATTGATCTCGGATGACTCCCTACAGGCAGCTTCACTCTCTTCCCACTGCCTTTCTTTCCAGGGAACAAGTTCAATACAGATAAGCAGTCACATTCCTGTGTAATTAAACGCTCTTTTCTTGGGATGTTCCTGCTTTTCACAGCAGGTGTTTCATTCCAACAATCTGATATCTGTGAAACCATGTTACATGTGAAAATATTTTATTAGAAATCTATTTCATGCTCCATTGTCGTAAGCAAAAACATAGAGATTTTACATGATTCAATAATTAAAACAAAAACATGAAAACATACACATAAATAATTATTTCCTCAATGTCTTCGCACCATTACTGTGTGCTCACAAATTTCACAACCACAAATAGTAAATTATATTACTTGTTTATGAAGCACTAAATGGTAAAATAGGTCAAAACACATGTCTCTGATCTGCTTCTGTGTTACGAACCCTTCAGACCTTTAAGGTCACCTGGAAATAGAAACTTTTCTGAGGGTTAAAACAAAACATTGTGAAGCAGCTTTTACTTTCTGTGCACCAGATATCTTGAACAAATGTACACATGGTCTCACAAGGTCTGATCCAACTCTAAACTCTTTTAAATCAAGACTAAAAACATGTGTGCTTTTTATGAAATTTTGTGTTGTTTCTGCACTGTAACTGTACTCCAACCTGTATTCCTTCATCTATTATTCTTATCTTCATTTTAATGTTCTCTCATATTCAAGTTTTGATTTATTTTCCTTTCTGATGTCTTTCAAATGTCATTTTCATGCCTTTTTTTCTTTATGTAAAGCCCTTTGAATTATCTTTGTGCTTCAGCCATCACTTGGTACAAAGATGGCCGACCACTGACAAGTGCAGCTGGGGTGACTATGCTGAAACGTGGCCAGGTGCTGGAGATTGAACGGGCTCAACTGTCTGATACTGGGATATACAGATGTGTAGCGGTCAACCTGGCTGGAATTGCTGAGATATCCCACAGCCTGCAGGTGTACGGTGAGCGACTTTTTATTTGGCTTACATTAAACAGAGATTTGCTGATCCTTTACGCAATCAGGTAAGTAGGTATCATAACAATGCTTCTCTATAATTAGGACATGAATAAGTGACACTTACGCTTCACATATCCACCTTATCCTTAAAACTCCAGCAGCATTTTAGAATTCCACTGTATCTGACTATATGTCGTGCATTTATGCAATCATTCTTGACCATTTCTTTTTTTTTTTCTTGCAGTGCCTCCGGTCATCTCCAGCCGAGGTGGCACAGTAACAGTAGTGGTGAATGAAGCTGCCAGGCTGGAGTGTGAGGCCACCGGTGTTCCTCTGCCCAGCCTCACATGGCTCAAAGATGGCAGCCCCGTGGCAAGTGTATCACATGGCATGCAGGTGCCCATAAATCAGTTAAATTAATTAATCGTGTTTCAATGAAATAATGACATATTTTTGTGCCATGCAACTTTGATGTGCCTAAGCCCAAAAACAAACTTTGTGGATGTATACACATTATTCCAAACTTGTATCACTATCATTATATAGGTTTGTTATGAGGCAAAATGTGGAATAATGTCTCCACAAATTGTTATATTTAAAAAATAATTAAATTATGAATGTACAATATATGCCTCAGTTTTATGAAACGTGTCAGAAAGTCATGGCATTATTCTGTACGTTTTTTGGTGGCAGTGCTTGTGTGTGTGTGTGTGTGTGTGTGTGTGTGTGTGTGTGTGTGTGTGTGTGTGTGTGTGTGTGCGCTGTGCGCTATGATCTGGTTTCTGACCTGTGTTTCCCTGTCAGGTGTTGTCCGGTGGCAGAGTGCTGTCTCTGAACAGTGCGCTGGTTAGTGATACAGGCAGGTACACCTGTGTGGCTGTCAACGCCGGAGGAGAACAACATAGAGAGTACGACCTGAGGGTTTATGGTGAGTAAATCACTATTTGATTATGTACATATTCAACATATACATACAGCTACATACTTTAGGAAGCAGTGCTTGTGTGTGTCTGTCCCTGTATGTCTGTTTTAACATATGTAAGCAGAATACAAACATCCACATCACATGCATTCCCTCAGAAAGATCAAAAAGAGCTTGTCCAGAGAAATAAAGGCAGATTTGTTGTGGTAATTACTTACCATTCTTCGGCAGCTTCCTGTGTCTGGCCAAATACTGGACTGAGGGCCTGTTTCTGTCCTTCCCCAATGACTCGCTCTCTGTCTGTCCAATATCATAATGCAGGGGAAACTGGCCAGCAGTCATTTTCTAGACCTGGCCAGATTCACCAAAACAAGGGGACTGTCCCATGAAAAACTGATGAACAGAAGCTTAGATGAACAAAATCGCCACTTGAAGTAGATGTTATATTTAAGGAGTCCAGTCTGCTGTTAGAACAGAGACATAAATAGGGTGGAGACCTCCAGACATATCCTGAGTTGTTGCACCAAAGTTGTCAATTTACTTTTTTCCCACCATCTGTGGCTCGGAGGTGTGTGTTTTGGTCCCAGAAATCATGTCCAGCACTCATTCAAATTGTGGGAAATATAGTTAAACGGTCTCAGCAGCACCCATCTTTGGTTGTGATGATACTTAGATAGTCACGGGGGAACAGAAACATTGTTGTAACAGTTTCTTTGCTCCTGAGCCATTATGCATCCCAGTGCGTGTTAGCAATTTCCATGGAGATTAGGTTTCATGAACTTCTTGGAAATGTAGGTAGGAAATGATTGTTAATGCACCAAAACAAATGTTGGACTGGTTTAATGGTGCTGTCACAGCCCAAGATAGAATTAGTACTTAAAGAGCACCAGATGCCCAAATTAACAGAGCCTGTGCATCTGAGGAAGTGATTATTCAATTGGCATATGAGGTAATATGAAGAATTTACAGCACTTAGAATGGCTTAGCAGGCTAACCTTCAAGGTCACTTAATGTAAAAGAACATGTAAATAGTGTGTAGATGTTTGATGATATACTCTGTCAGAGAAACATGTCCAGTAGCTTGCCTTCATGTCTGCCACAGTGCCGCCTAACATCAAGGGAGAGGAGGTGAATGCCACAGTGATGCTCGGTCGTCCAGTGGAGCTGCACTGCCAGAGCGATGCAATCCCTCCACCTACCCTCTCCTGGCGGAAAGATGGCCGCCCACTCTTCAGGAAGCCTGGTCTGACTGTCTCAGCGGATGGGAGTGTGCTCAAGGTACAGCCAGAGTGAGATATTATAAAGCAGTTTTGTAAATCTTTTTAAGAAGTGACAGTGTTTTGACACAACTTGAAGTACTCACTTTGGTGTAGGTGTTATAAGTTTCTGTGGTACCCCCTAATCAAAACCTTCGTAACTTTACCATTCACCTTTTTTTTTTCCAAATAAATATCCAGTTTATTGGCATTATAGTTTAAAGTGTCATTGTACTGTTACCATATCTCACGATTTGTCAATGAATCTTATTTGCTAGATCGATAGTGCCCAGGTGCAGGATTCAGGCAGGTATTCCTGTGAAGCCACCAATCTTGCCGGCAAAACAGAGAAGAACTATAACCTCAATGTCTGGGGTGAGTTTATCTTAATTTTTGGTTCTATTTGTCTTCATAAGAATAAGATTGTGTTTGCTGATTCTGAAGTTTATTTTGACAAAAGTAAAACACTGATCCAAGTTGTTTAATAAGTTATATGCAGACCACAGAGGTAGCTCAACCTGTCTCTCTGTTAAAGACTGCATGGGCCTGTTACCATAATTACCTGTGTTTGAACTTATTTGTTTATAACTTTATTTTCCTCTCACATTTTCACAGAGATGTCACAGCAGTGTTTTTGCTAGACTCACTTTTAACCCCAGTGAAATGCACCAGCATGTAGCTTGAATGAGATGTGAGCGCCTCCTTTTGGTGTCCTGTCATTATTACAGTTTATCCCAGCATCCGCGGCTCAGAGGAAGTGTCTCCTCTGACTGTGGTTGAAGGAAGTCTCATCACTCTGGTGTGTGAGTCCAGTGGCATACCGCCCCCCAGCCTTACCTGGAGGAAGGATGGTAAGTGTGTGTGTTTTTAAGAGACTGAGAGACACAAAGTGACAACAAGAGCAAAAGAAATGTGCTACATGGACATTGTATGATGTACTGAATACTGTGTGGGTGACATGTTTGAACACCATATCTACCCCGTGGATTGTGTGTCCCAGGTTCTGAGGTCAAGTCAGACCAACGACTCAGGGTTTTGTCAGGAGGTCGCCAGCTGCAGATCTCCAGCGCTGAGAGGACAGATACAGCCTCCTACACCTGCACAGCCTCCAGCGCAGCCGGCACCACTTCCAAGGAGTACAGCCTGCAGGTTTATGGTACGTGAGTGCCAAAGCAATTATCAAAGCGATTTCAGTTGTTATTTTTATCACTGGAAAGGAAAACAAACTGAATAGAGATGGCACTGTCAGGGAAATCTAATCACTTACAGGGTGGTAAAATCACTAACAACCTGCTTTAAATAGACAAGGGGAAGTGATGTATTTTACATCGTCAGAAGGCAACAGTAGTGTGTTAAAGATGGTAAAAGAGGAAGCAACAGTCACCAAAAAAAATCAATAGAAGCATGAAATTTACAAATCCATGTTTGTATCATGTTTAAAATGACTTAAACATCATGCAGATAACTGTATCCTCTTACACTGTGACTGACAGTTTGACAGAAAATGCAGCAAATAGTTAAAAGCCATACAAGACATACATGCTTAGCGTCTCTTGAGAGAGCATGTGCACCAACTCACTTGCTTTTCTCACTTCAGTCCGCCCTTCCATCAGACGCAGCGAGGGCGACACAGACGACGTTGCTGTGACCAGAGGAGGCGATGTGACCCTACAGTGTGCTGCAGAGGGCGTGCCACGACCAGCGGTCACGTGGCTGAAAGACGGGCGGCCTATCACAGGCCAGCATGGTGCCAAGGTGCTGAACGAGGGCAGGCTGTTGCAGATTAAAGATGCCAAGGTGTCTGACACAGGACGCTACACCTGTATTGCTGTTAATGTGGCAGGACAGGCTGACAGCAAGCATGACATCATTGTACATGGTATGAATTATCAACTGTTTTTTTTTTTTGCTTGAATCTGTTTTATTGTAATCACCAATGTTCAGTTTGGAAAGCTACAGACCATCTCAAGGTCTTAAAAAAATGTCTGTCCCTTTCCCTCATTCCCTCTCCACTTGTTCAGTCCCACCTAGTATAACTGGTCAGGTACAGTTGCCAGAAAATGTGAGTGTTGTACTGAAGAACCCAGTTGCTCTGAGCTGCGAGGCGTCTGGTATCCCTCTTCCTGCCATCACCTGGCTGAAGGATGGTCGACCAATCAAAGCTACCAACTCAGTGCGCGTCCTGTCGGGTGAGTTCCTGTTTGACTTTCTGGGCTTTCTCTGATGTTGTGGGGAAGGTGTTCTTTTGAGAAACCCAAGTCACAAAACTCACAAAATATGCAGTATTTCAAATTGAAATAGTTTTTCAAGCTTGGCCTTACCGTGTTTTATCTCATTTCAGATATCTTTATAGGTCTATAAGATTTTTTCTTAGTTTACTGGCCCATTCATGAAGGAACAGACTCAAGGAAAGCAAGCCACCAATAATATGAACGATTGTCTAAATTTTCAAAGGAGTAACTTGAACTAAAGGGCTTTAAAGGCCAAGCAGTTGCAATACATCACCAGTAACAGGATGTAATAGGATCATTGCAACTGGGGCCAAACTCAACAGACAGAGATTTGTGAAAGAAGACAAACAGGAGCAATTCCTTTGAATTGTGTTTTTGAACATTTAACAAGATGTATTGGGTGCTTCCAAATTAAACTGTGGCCCCTGAAGTTAAGCATACTACCTAAATCGCTTGTGCAGAACTAAAAAAAACAAAGATGCTCAGCCAAGTGGACCCATTTGGTTTTTGACTTATCTACATGTTGTACATGAGCTCAGGATAATGGGAATTATAAGGGAACCTTATAAATGCCATTGTTGTAACTCTCACAATACAAAGGGGGTTCATTCAATGCACTGCAGAATTCACATAGTGTAAGTGTTTGTCACTTGTTTTCTCCGGAGATTCTCATAAACCCTGTTAAGACAAAGTTGTTTTTAAAGACAGATGTCATTAGTCTTGAATCTCATTTAAGTGGTTTGTAAATGTTTTAACAGCTGTGAGCCTCTCAGAGTCTAAATTCTTTCTGTTAATTGATCCCAGGGATCTTTTCCTTTTGTGAAAGAAGGGCAGGTTTATGCTAACATAGCCTTTGAAAACATTCCATGATGACAATAGATAAATGATAATAATTGGCCCGATTAATCTCTAGGGGGTCGGAGCCTGCGTCTAATGCATGCTGCAGTAGAGGATGCTGGGAGGTACACCTGTATTGTGTCTAACAGCGCTGGAGAGGAAAGGAAGAACTTTGACCTCGACATCCTCGGTAAAGATATAATTAACACCTTGTATTTTAGTATTTTGTTAGATGGCATCATATTGAATGAAATTGTCTAGATCAACTTCACTGTACAGATTAAAATACTATTTAAAAGTCTACAATAGGAGTGAAAATGTATTTATATTTACAGGTCCTTCAATTTCATTTAACATCAGTCTGAAGAGATGTGATGATGTGATGTATCTTTCTGTGAAAGCTTTTTAGTGAATGGGGAGACAGTGAGAACCATGTAATTGATTTTCAGTGTAATTCGACAGTTCCGCCAAGCATTGTGGACGAGGGAACAGTGTTGGATACTAAAGTCAAGGAGAAACACAACATTACTCTCACCTGTGAGGCGTCAGGTAATTGACATAATATATACATCTCTGCATTGACATCTAAATCGTATGTTCTGCTAATGAAAAATTCTCCTGATCAATCCTTAATGTAAATGACATTAGAAATACAGTAATCTCTATGCATTGCCACTTTGTTAACCTCACCTAATAATTTCCCAGGTAACCCTGTACCAGAGATTAAATGGCTGAAGGATGGACAGCTGTTGGTACCTGACAGACGCCACCAAGTTTTGTCTCACGGCCGTTTCCTCCAAATCTCTGTGGCCCAAGTGGCAGACACTGGCAGGTACAGCTGCCTGGCATCTAACAGTGCAGGGGATCGCAGCCGGCACTTCAACCTCAACGTCTTGGGTACAAACGCAACTCTTTTTAATCCATTGAGGATAATTTATAGAATGAATCAAACTATTTGAGATGGATTTAAGTCATGTACCTGATTTGTTTGCTCTGAGCTTCCCTCCTTTTTGTTTTGCCAGTTTCTCCCACCATCGCCGGGTCAGGTCCTGGCGGTTCTGCAGAGGAGGTGACAGTAACTCTGAGCAGCCCCACCTCTCTGTTGTGTGAAGTCCAATCCTACCCTCCTGCTCTCATCACCTGGCTCAAGGACGGCACTCCGTTTGAGTCCAGTCGCAACGTCCGAGTCCTTCCAGGTTTGAGATCACATGTACATAACAACAAAGTCGAACTGAATAGAATATAGTAGTATGGTACATCTCTTGTCATTCATCACCCTTGCTTTCACAGGTGGGCGAACCCTACAGATTCTCAATGCTAAAGTGGAGGATGCTGGGAGATATACATGTGTGGCCACTAATGAGGCTGGAGAGACACTGAAGCACTATGAGGTCAAGGTTTATGGTGAGATTCCTGCATCTTTGAAAACAGGCTGTATCTTTCTTTACCAGAAAAGAAAAGGAGAGTACAGTATAAAGCTTTAATAATTAATAATAATTTAACTTGTTAACATACAATCTGTAAATTCTTGAAAAATTATGATCATAAAAACATACCAATATACATATGTCAATGTCATCTAAAACATGTTTCTTGACTCTAGTTCCCCCTCAGATCAATAAGAATGATATCCCAGGGGAAGGACTGGCGCCCAAAGAGGTCAAGATCAAGGTGAACAGCACGCTGACCCTGGAGTGTGCAGCTCAGGCCTTTCCTACCCCAGCACTGCAGTGGTACAAGGACGGACAGGTAGAAATCTGATCTGATTCCATGGGAGAAAATCAAGAAGTAAATATTTGTATAGGTTTGAAAATAACCTGTCAAAGCTACTCTGATTCTCCCCTCTTGTGGCTTTTTTCCTCCGCAGATCCTGCGGGCAGATGACCACGTGTCCATAACAGCCAACGGCCGTATCGTTCAGATCAAGCATGCTCAGGTGTCAGACACTGGCCGCTATACCTGCGTAGCCACCAATATTGCTGGAGAGGATGAGAAGGACTTTGATGTAAATATACAAGGTGAACTGGGTTGACTGATGCCGATGTGTTAACTGAGACTATTTGTGTATTTCATGGGCTCAAAGAGTATTCTTGTGCTGTTGTTTGTGCGTTTTTATGGTAATGCTAAAACTGCATATTGAAAATGGTTAATAACTACAAAAATAATATGTGCTTTTAGAATATAATTCATTTTAAAGTCAACATCCTTTGAAATAAAAGCAGAGCCATAGTCTTGATTGTGTTTCACAACCACACTTCCAAAAATGCTATAAAGGGCTTTAACAATTTTCCTCTTTTTCTTTTCCCCTATTCAGTTCCACCTAATTTCAACAGGCCTGGTGGAGTTGGTGATACCACGACCTCCCCAGGCTTTGGAGGAGATGTTCGAGATGTGATACTCAACAACCCCATCTCTCTGTACTGTGAGACCAATGCTGTCCCCCCTCCAACACTCACCTGGTACAAAGATGGACAACTGCTGACCTCCAATGACAAAGTTCTGATCTTGCCAGGTGAGATAGACAAAGAAAGCAGAAAGAAAAGGGAGGAAGCAAGACAGAGAATGAGTTCCTATAATGAGTTTTACTTTCAGGTGGGCGAGTGTTACAGATTCCCAGAGCCCAGGCTGAAGACTCGGGCAGGTACACATGTGTGGCTGTCAACGAAGCAGGAGAAGACTCCATTCAGTATGATGTCAGAGTGTTATGTGAGTAAAAACATGTTTCTTTGTGCTACAAATATCAGTCAGTTTAACAAAGGAAACAGTTTCTCATTGTTTATTTCTATCCTGCAACAGTGCCCCCAATCATACGGGGAACAGACAGCGATTTGCCTGATGAGGTCACAGTCTTAGTCAACAAAACCACCCAGCTGGAGTGTCACGTGGATGGAAACCCCGCCCCCAAAATCACCTGGTTTAAGGACAGCCAACCAGTCGGCTCTGATGGGCCACATACAATCCTGTCCAATGGGCGAACACTTCAGGTAACAATCAAGAAGCACAGATAGCTGCTCAACATTCAAACCCATTCCAGGTTAAAGTTACTCTAATATACTAATATTAACTTATACTGTTAAAAAGCTGTTGAGATTTGGTCCATCCACTTTTACATAAATGGAAGTTTATAAAGTCCAGATAAATCAGACATACATTTACATTGGGAATGTCTGTCCCATTAAAAAGAAACGCTCCATCACTTTAATATGGCATATTAGTAAGTCTATGCGCTGTAGATCTGTGTTCCTACTGGATTCTATATTTCTCCATCTTTCCCAACCATCAGGTGTTGACTGCTCAGGTGTCTGACACAGGGCGTTATGTGTGTGTGGCTGATAATGTGGCTGGAAGCACAGAAAAATCCTTTAACCTCAATGTTCATGGTGAGTCACATGTGAAACATTAAATTACATTTACATTCTCTAAACTGTCTTATTTTTACCAATTTGTGAAAAGATGAACAAGATCAAAAGATAGGATACATCTACATTTATTCTCATGTATAATGTACTATTTTCACTAGATTGTTAAAGAATGGCAAATTAATGAAGTGAAAAGCTATTTTTTTCTGCACTAAAAATACTGTTTGCTATACTGAATATTTTTTATCGTTTTTCTTTCAGTGCCTCCCACCATTATCGGCCTGAGTCCTGAGACTGCGTCTGTGGTGGTGAACAACTTTGTGTCTCTCTCTTGTGAAGCTACTGGCTTCCCCCCTCCCACCTTGAGCTGGCTAAATGACAGGGGCCCGATTCAAGCCAACACCAATGCACTCATCATGCCAGGTACTGCGAGCCCAAAATTATCTACAGGATATGAGCTGAGCTTAGATATGAGCATGCCATAAAAAAAAAGATCGAGACCAACAACAAACTGCATATTTACAGTAGACTCTGAACGTGTCTTTGTGTCCATTTGTGCCTTCAGGTGGTCGTACGCTACAGATTCTGAAAGCAAAAGTATCTGATGGAGGAAAGTACAACTGTGTGGCCATGAACGCAGCAGGAGAGGCTTACAAGCACATCTACCTCACCGTTTTCGGTCAGTCCACATCCTCACTGTGTGTACTTTACACTGAGCGCCTGACTTTGGGCTCCAGTTGTACATCATAAACTGACAGTAAATGTTTGCCTCTCTCCTCGGCCTTTCAGTTCCTCCAAGTATCCGGGACAGTAGTGGGGACTCTCCTGTGGTGGTGAATGTGCTCGTTGGGAAATCAGTAACTCTGGAGTGTGAGTCCAACGCTGTGCCTCCTCCAACCATCACCTGGTACAAGAACGGCAGGGTGGTGACAGAATCAGCCAACTTGCGCATCCTGGCAGACGGACAGATGCTGGAGATCAAAGGCTCAGAGGTAAGCGATGAATGCATGCCATGCTGTCTGTTCTTGTTCTCTATCATTTTTATTTCTTCAGCAACATCTTTCAGCGATCACATGTCAAGTCAAACAGTGTGGCCATTACTGTGATGTCTTTTTTGTTTGTTTTGATGAAAGATTGAGTTTTTGTCTTTGTCGCCTCAGCCATAGTGGCATTCAGGTGAAGTTGCCTGTCAAGCCAGTTGGGCCAGCCACTGTAGTTTAACCTGAGCACATACAATTTAGATCGACGTCCAGGTCAAGTCACTGAGTATCAGCTCTTTGCTTGGGTGAGTGTAGGATTTAAAAGTAGCTTAAAGGTAAGTTAGGTCAGGGCTAGAGAATGGCGTCACCTGTCAGAGGGCCCAGTAGATTTATAACGGTACAGCCTGATACCCAGGGCTGCAGGGCCTAATGATAGGTCAAAACATCATTTAACATGAATGCTGGGCTTCCATAGGAATGCTCACCCAACTTTTGACACTTTTTTTCTGTGTATTGATAACTAACAATTGTTTTTTATTTATTATTTATGTGTGTGTGTTTTTTTACATCTTCATTATACAGTATATGTCTCCTCTATTCTTCAGGTGTCTGATACTGGACAATATGTTTGCAAGGCCACCAATGTTGCTGGACAAGTGGACAAGAACTTCCACTTGAATATTTATGGTAGCACATTATAGAATTCAAAAATCTGAAAATTCATTAAACACATATTGTATTTTCAAACAGTGCTTAACACGTACAATATAATATTCTCTTTATAATATAAAAAATCTCTTCCCTCTCTCTTTCTTCAGTACCTCCC
This sequence comes from Macquaria australasica, assembly GCA_005408345.1. Taxonomy (NCBI): domain Eukaryota; kingdom Metazoa; phylum Chordata; class Actinopteri; order Centrarchiformes; family Percichthyidae; genus Macquaria; species Macquaria australasica. The sequence goes on from SEMN01000016.1 coordinate 1,554,645, forward strand.
AGTATTGATGGCCCAGCAGAGGAGAGTGTTGTGGAAACCATCAGTAACCCAGTCACCTTTGCCTGTGATGCGACTGGAATCCCTCCTCCCAGCCTCGCTTGGTTGAAGAATGGACGACTCATAGGTACACACGCGTTTAGGTTGAAGTGATCTGTATTGAAACTTTTTTGTTAATCACACAGACCACAAAAACAGTTTTGTGATCTGTTAATGTCCTCATTCATTATTCATTTGTATCTTACATTTATTAAATCAAATTACCTGTTGTTTCTCAACAAGTTTACACAGGATAAAAACAAAAAAAACATTGTCATTTCATGTATTCCAAACATATGAACTTTCTATTTCTTTAGAGAACTCAGAGTCTCTGGAGATGCACATCTTCTCAGGAGGAAGCAAGCTGCAGATTGCACGGTCACAGCTTTCTGACAGTGGCACTTACACATGTGTGGCCTCCAACGTAGAAGGCAAGGCACGCAAGAGCTACCACCTCACCATACAAGGTACATGCACAAGCATAGCCTCAGTCACAATTTTCTTAGAAACCAGTTTCAAATTGTTTCCAGAGAAGCTTCATAGAATATTAGAACATATTCTTGTCAAGCTTTATGTGTCAACCGTATGCTCTGAAGCTTATGTTATCATACAAATGCATGTATTTAGCAATTTATGGTTTCTCATACTATATTACTATATTATATTCATATGACTGTGCTAAGACCAGTGATTCTCTCTTAGTCCCCCCCAGTATTTCTGGATCAGAGCTGCCCAGTGAAATGGGAGTCCTGCTAAATGAAAGCATCCAGCTGGTCTGTCGAGCCCAGGGAACCCCGACTCCAACCATCCAGTGGTTGAAGGATGGGGAAGTCATCAACAACACGAGGAACAAGGAGCTCAGGTAATGCTTGCCACAAAATTGGAGATTTTACAGTAGGCCAAGAGATATAAGTGATATTATAATGCTGCCTTTGTGTTCAGGATCAGTCCAGATCGCAGCACACTCACTGTGAGTGGAGCTCACACCTCTGATAGTGGCAAGTACACCTGTGTGGCCACCAACACTGCAGGAGAAGAGGACAGGATATTCAATCTGAAAGTGTATGGTGGGTTTAATTCATTTTTTCACTTGTCCTTGATAGTAGCATGAGTTTTCATGTCACTGACTTTGATTTCCATTTTCCTTTTCAGTGCCCCCTGTGATAGACGGCAACAGTGAGACAGTTGAGCAGTTGACCACAGTTCTGGACAGTTCTGTCAACATTGAGTGTGTTGCCACAGGCTCTCCTCCGCCCCAGCTCAACTGGCTGAGAAATGGCCTGCCTCTGCCTGTGTCCTCCCACATACGGCTTCTTTCTGCTGGACAGATGCTCCGGTAGGTCAGTGGACAGGGCCCAAGAAGAGTTTCTAACACATGGTGATGCATTAAGAACAACTTCTTGTGCATCTTATGTGCATCCAAATCTTGTGTGCATAAGATGAAATTATTGCAAAGCAGTGTGTTATATTGGTGTACTTATTTATCTGTAAAATTTGCAATGAAATCTTAGTGTTTTCACATGTTTAGCACTTGTTGATTTACTTGTGCAATTATGTTTTTCATAAATTAATTCTCCATTTAAAAACCTGCTGTATCCTGCAGGTTTTCCTACTATTAAATCAGTATGAAAATTCACCTTGCCTAAAACAATTTCATTGTAATGGGCTGCATTAGAAAATGTTTCATTGTCTGTGACATTCTGTTTCAAAGATTTTACTACTCTACTAACAATAAAAAGGGTTACACATTAAAGCCTAAGAATTAATGTATTATATGGTGTTGGTCCCAAGAAACAATTTTCGTTGGAAAACCAAAAGTGGTTCATTGGTTATTTAACACCTTTAGTGAGAGTTAAAATGTAACAGGATACTTATATGTTGTACCTTTTGCACCTGTCAGGATTACACGAACCCAGGTGTCCGACAGTGGCACCTATACCTGCGTCGCATCGAACAGAGCAGGAGTGGACAACAGACATTATAACCTACAGGTGCATGGTGAGTCTCGCTTGTAAAATCTGTGGAAAACATTACCAAACACCATTCTAAGGGCAATAAATAATACCATATCTTTTATTACTCTCCTCAGTCCCTCCTGGTCTGGATGGAGCAGGGAGCACAGAGGATGTGACTGTAGTCAGAGGAAACTTGGCCTCTCTGCTGTGTATTGCTGATGGGAACCCGACCCCCACTGTGTTCTGGCTCAAAGAAGGGGTGAATCTAATTCCTGACCCCCACCTCAAATTCCTCAACCTGAATACCACTGTGCAAATCATCCAGGCCCAGGTCAATGATACAGGACGCTACACCTGCGTGGCTAACAATACTGCTGGTCAAGCTAGCCGTCACTTCAACCTGAAAGTGCTGGGTGAGTAAAAGCAGATTACAGCGCTTATTCTCCAGCTTCAGCTTTTTGTTTCATGGATGAGAAAAGAAATTTGGTTTGGTTTATGTTTTCTTTGTCAGACCCTCCGCACATCAAGGGCTCTGGTGTACCAGCAGAAGTATCTGTTGTGGTTAATAATGTCCTGGAGCTTCAGTGTGAAGCCTCAGGTATCCCCACACCCTCTTTGACCTGGCTGAAGGATGGACGCCCACTGCCACAGACAGACAGCCTGCGCCTCCTCCGGGGAGGAGAGGTTCTCCGTGCGGCCTCAGCACAGGTCAGTGACAAGGGATTGTTCAGTGAAATCACATGACTCATATATTATTTTCTCTTTTCTATAAAAACATTAAAACCAAACTTCCATGACTGTGTATGATAACATAAGTGCAACGATTTTTGGTCTTTTTCCATTGTTTTCATACTTTGTTTCACTTCTACTCAGTTGGAGGACACAGGCAGATACAGCTGTTTAGCCAACAGTCCAGCAGGAGATGATGACAAGGAGTTCCTGGTTCGAGTGCATGGTGGGTAACACAGATGTGTAATACACATTGCAGTGTGCACTGTACATAACATTGTGGAAACAATCTGGCTTGAAGGTAATTTATGTTAAATGTACAAAATAGGATGATTCACTCAATCTGTACTTAGTTAATTAAATGTTTTACCAATATTCCTATTGGTAAAACATTAAATATAAGGTGAGATGAGATTGTGCTATAAAATCCATTTGAGTGGCGGTCTCTTTCTGGTTTTCCTGTAACAGTTCCCCCTAACATTGCGGGGGAGAGTACACCTCAGGACGTGTCAGTGCTGCAGAACAGACAGGTGACTCTGGAGTGCAAGTCCGATGCGGTTCCACCTCCAACTCTGACCTGGCTCAAAGATGGCCAACCATTGCAGGTCAGAAATCAAACAGACAAACAAATATCCACACAGTGCTATGACTTCTCCTAAAATGTATTCACAAATTACTTTGTTCTTTGTGTAGGCCTCTGCCCGTGTGCGTATTCTGTCCGGCGGCCGCTACTTACAGATCAACATGGCTGAGCTCAGCGACAGAGCTCAGTATACCTGTGTGGCCAGCAACATCGCTGGCAAGACCACGCGACAGTTTAACCTGGCTGTCAATGGTACAGTTACATCTTTTATCTAAAACTAATGTACATGTAGAGATACTGTATATCCTTTTCCAGCTACAGATGAGTAAAAAACGATGTATCTGTCACCTCAGTGGTCCCAACTATCAAGGAAGGCTCACAGACAGTGTCAGTGCACATCAACAAGCCGGCAGTGCTTGAGTGTATTGTAAGTGGCATTCCACCGCCTCGCGTAACCTGGAGGAAACATGGTGCCATATTGGCGGGAAACAGCCCCAGGTAAATCCACATGTCATATAACAATAATGTGTTTTTGCTGGTTCTATCTCAAATGAGTATTGTTTTCATTATGATACAATAATTGCATATACAGTTCTCTGTGATAAATGTCATGTATTAATGGTTTCCAGGATATTAAATCTGCATACTTTAAATAATAGAAGTAGATTTGAATATTTTAGCATTTCCTCGATGCTGTACCTTACCCAGTTTGTACAAATGTGTGCAGGTACACATTTGCAGAAGATGGGTCATTACACATCCACTCTGCTCAGGTGACGGACACTGGCCGCTACCTGTGTATGGCAACAAATCAGGCTGGGACACAACGCAAGAGAGTGGATCTGCAAGTGTATGGTGGGTGGTAGATACACGCATACAAAACACTTAAATACTGTCAAACTGTCTCAATCACCCACAAACACAGCCACCCAGTAATTTTATGATCCTCGGTTCTCATCTTTCAGTCCCTCCTTCCATCGCTGATGGCCGCACCAATGTGACGGTTACAGTCAACGTTCAGACCACCCTGTCTTGCGAGGCCACCGGCATACCCAAACCCACCATCAGCTGGATGAAAAATGGGCGAGCCCTCAATACTGACCAGAACCAGAATATGTACAGGTTGATCCAGGTTTTTTCCCTCTCTGTTTTCTAATTCAAGATTTTAAAAAAAACATTGAACTTAAGAGACATTTTATAATTACTCAACTTAGACCAAATTAATAACTTTAGTGCTTGAGAGATTCATTGTAAGATTAACTTTTAACCACTTTTGAAGGGTGGACATTATAGTAAAACTACTCTTAGATACTGACTTTTTTGTTATTTCCAGATTACTATCATCAGGCTCCCTGGTAGTTATAGCACCCACAGTGGAGGACACAGCCATGTATGAATGTGTGGTCTCTAATGAGGCAGGGGAAGACTCCAGATTCATCAACCTCACTGTCCACGGTGAGTAACACAGCATTCGTTGACAAACTGATAACTCTTATTACAGTATGTTCATTGATATTGTATTACGATCTGGCTGAATTGATTTTTCTATTGTAAACATTTCATTTCTAAACAGTTCTTCTATCAACGGCAAGATCAGATTTTTTTCCTTACATGTTCTAACTTATGTCCCTCCAGTTCCTCCATCTTTAGCAGATGAACCCACAGAGCTAGTTGTAACCAGACTGTCCCCAGTGGTCATCGCCTGTACTGCATCTGGCGTCCCAGAGCCCACAATCCACTGGAGCAAAGATGGCATGAAGCTTCCCAAAGAGGGACAGGGCTACAGCATCCTGCCCACAGGTCAGAATCATATTAATGCAAATAGCATCCAGAAGTACACAACTTTTATTTGGTACAACTTTCCAAACTACTACCAAAAATACTTAAATTGCAAGAAAAATATGCTTATCACACACTATTTTATTAGTATTAATAACTACCACTGTGAGTCATCTAATACTGGAGTTAAGATTATACTAAGTGATAAATGTGGCGGGTTACTTTATATGTAAATATAGAGAATGTGTTTAGATTAGTAATTGTCATCACTGGTAAGCTTTATATTGATTTGGTGTGTGATGCTCTGTGTGCAGGTCCAGTAGAAATCACCTCAGCTGAGCTCAGTCACGCAGGGCGCTACTCGTGCACGGCCAAGAATGCTGCAGGCTCCACCCACCGCCACGTGCAGCTCACAGTGCAGGGTAAGAGAAACAACATATCAAGAGACTCACTGCTGTTTGGAGGCTGTGCAGAGTGCAACAAGCCAAAAATATTCATTGTTCAGAGCTTAATTGCTTTTCATATCACAGTTATGGATTCTGATTGACAGACTCATGTCCATTCATTTGGTTTAGCATTTAATTAAAAGGAGATCTTTGACTACAATCAAATATGTTTGACAAATGTAGCCTGCAGCATGAGTTTAATCATGCTCTTAAACAGGTTTTTTCACTTATTTTAGTAGATCTCGTTGGAGGACTGAGTGGCTGTGTAAGAGAGGTTCATTGTAGGCCTTTTCCACAGCAGACCTTTTCACTTGTCATAGGAGGAAGACCACAGGTGTCACTAATAACGTTAACGTTAACTGCTCTATTAAAGTGTCCCAGTAAGCCATGAAAGTGTGACAGTGAAACAGTATCCACAATACCACAACCTTGAAACTGAAGCAGCTAAATGGAAATCGGCCATCATTCATTTTATTATTTACACCTGTGCTTTTCCTACACATGATGCTTACATGTTAAAAAACTTTTTTTTCAAAAGATACATTTTAAAAGATCTATGAAGTTGAAATAAAGCAGTTCCCTCTTTTTGACCGTATACATTAGAGATAAAAATTGTATGAATTTGACATTAGTCTATAACTGCTGCATGACTCTGACATGCTTTTACTTTACCACTTTATTCTTTTCCTCTTGAGATCTTTCTGAACACTCTTTTCTCATCCTTCTCCTCAGAGCTCCCAGTGATCCAGTCTCATCCGTCCATCCTGGATGTGATCCTGAATAACCCAGTCACTCTGCCCTGCAGGGCCACAGGCTCGCCCAGACCCACCATCACCTGGCAGAAGGAGGGCATCAATATACCCACCACAGGTAATTAATCCTGTCTGTGTGTGTGTGTGTGTGTGTGTGTGTGTGTGTGTGCGCGCGTGTTTGTCAGTAATCATACGTAATCAGTCATAACATCATGTCTCTTGCGTCATGCCAGGTGGAAGTTTCACAGTGCTTCCTAATGGGAGTCTGCAGATCTCTAAGGCCTCTGTGTCGGACTCTGGAACATACATATGTGTGGCTCAAAACCTTGCAGGCACTGCGCTGGGCAAGACCAAACTCAGAGTACAAGGTAGGGCACACACACAACTAATTGTAACAGACATATTATATAATATTCCACAGTTGTGTACAAGGATGTAAGAAGAACACCTCACAATCTAGTGCAGGGGTTCTCAAATGTATTACTCAAAGGTCAGCGTCTTCTTTTTATTCAAGGCCAGTTAACGTTGCCATGACAACTTTGTCAATGATAGGGAAATAAGCCACATTAAAACCACATTTATCATGGGACAGGATCGCTGTGAATGATCTCCAGCTACACTGTATATTCAGCATCACTAACAATGTATTGATTAATATTGTATGTATGTATTTCAAATTAGAAAACGTTACACTTCATAACGTATTGTATTCATAACAGGAGGTTTGGGCTGGGTCCGGATTGACTTGCCATTCGGTCCAGATGTGGACCGAGGTCCGGACTTTGAGTGTGTATTCTGATACAATAGCCCCGTATTAAATGCTACTTTTGTAAAGAAAAAAATACAATTTTCTGTTGCAACATCAAACTTATTACACAAATCTCTGACAGAGCTGACTGTCTTAATTATATTCCCTTTGTCCTGGTAGGTAATAGTTATGTGTCTTCCTGCACCCCCTTGAATCATCTAAATTCATGTCTGTCAGCCTAACACATAATTGTTTTACCTGCATGTTGTATTTCTATTTGTCCTGCAGTCCCTCCAGTGATCAGCTCAGAGACTCAGAAGTACCTGGCACCCGTGGACTCCTCTGTGACGCTGCAGTGCCAAGCTGACGGCTCCCCTACCCCCTCTGTCACATGGCATAAAGACGGGCAGTCGCTGAGTGAATCTGTACGCCAGCGGGTGCTCAGTTCAGGATCCCTGCAGATCGCCTTCATCCAGCCAAGTGATACTGGACGATACACTTGCACTGCTGCCAATGCAGCGGGCACTGTCAGCCTTGAGATGAGCCTCACTGTACAGAGTAAGTTTCAGTCAATACATTATTGTTTTGGTGTTTGTGGTGTTACACAGTCCCCTGTGTGATTGTATAGTCTATAAAACCATAACTAGACTAATGTTTTAAAATTAAAGTGATAATGAAACAAGATACCTACTACCTTTGCAGCCCCGCCTTCCATTCGTGGTGGAGAGCAGGAGGTAGCAGTGGTGGAAAACAGTCAGGCTCAGCTGGTGTGTGTGGCGGAGGGGGTCCCTCAGCCAAGCCTGTCATGGGAGAAGGACGGTAATCCTCTCATTGAAAGCACAGGGGAGTACACAATCCTGCCCTCTGGAGAGGTGGTAATAGACATCGCTCAGGTAAGGGAAACAAAGGGAAAACAACAAATTACCATTCTTTGTTAATGTCTGTAGATTGCTGGAAAGTGAAATTGGTCTTAATTAAATTTAGCTAAGGTAGTTGTGTTATAGATTGTTTAGAGCTCTGCTACCAGTAATGCATGGTGTGTGACATGTGCTAAGCTTGTCTTGCGTCAAAAAAGATGCATTTAAGGATTTTTTTCTGCATGCTCTCACTCTCCTCCTCTCCCCTCGCTCTGTACCAGCCTGACGATGCAGGCAGTTATACCTGCGTTGCCACAAATGCAGTCGGACAGGACAGTCGGACAGTGACCCTGTCTGTTCATACTCACCCTGTCTTCACCGAGCTGCTCGGAGACATGGCCCTCAACAAGGGAGAGCGCCTCCTGCTGGCCTGTGGAGTCAGTGGCATCCCCCCACCCAGAATCACATGGGCCTTCAACAACGACATCATCCCAGGTATATAGCAAGATCCCCATTGATTAGGAAAATGTTTTTACTGTATTTACTGAAAAACCAAATATCCCCCAAATTCCATCAGAGCACTGTATGTTTTTATGCAGCTGTGTGTCATATATTAGAATAAAGACGTTTAACTGTTTTTCTGTCTTTACTGCCTTTTGTTAATGCTTTAGTTCACTACGATCATATGAACGGCCACAGTGAGCTGGTGATAGAGCGAGTGAGCAAAGACGACTCTGGCACCTACACCTGTGTGGCAGAAAACAGCGTAGGAACCATCAAGTCATTGGGCTTTGTCTATGTCAAAGGTAAAACTACATGAAACTATTTGACTCAACTTCATTTTACTTATATAACTGCTAACACCTTACTTTAAGTCCCCCTGTCTGTTATAAGCCATTTATTAAATGTTTGTATACTACTTATGAATGCTGAGTAGGGGGATTTAAAGTAAAGTGTTACCATGTAACTCAAAATTCAACTCTAATTAAATTATGTGTCCATAATCTCAAAGCAAGTTGTTCTGTCTGTCTCCAGAGCCTCCTATCATTGATGGGGACCTTCACTCCAACCGTATTGAACCTCTGGGTGGTAATGCCATCCTGAACTGTGAGGTTCGGGGGGACCCGCTGCCCACCATCCGGTGGAGCAAAAATGGAATAAACATCCAGATCAGCAATCGCATCCGTCAGATGAACAACGGCTCTCTGGCCATCTATGGAACAGTGGTACGAAAACACATGAGACTGACACTGACAGACAGGCATTTATAAAGTATATATACATTTTGGAACATATTTGTGATTATGATAATAAACTTAGTTTTCATTAAATTTTATACAGAGTGAAGATGCAGGCAACTACATGTGTGTGGCAACAAATGATGCCGGGGTGGTGGAAAGGAGTGTCACACTTACCTTGCAGAGTAAGTGTCTATCTTCTCTCTGTCAGTCCTGTTTAGCATAAAATATGGCATTTGCTACATCAACAAAATGTGAAAGTTATTATAACCTAAAAGAGTAATCCAGTGATATAGTATTGCAACTCAGTGGCATTATCAGGTGTTGTTTTCTTGGTGCGTCCCATGTCTGGTAAACAGATTTTGATTAAATTAGATTAGATAGATACTTTTTTGATCCCAAGGGAAATTTAGGGATGTGTGAAATCAGTGGAATTCCCCTTTAAAGGTTAGATCACATGGATCTGCCTTTCTTCCAGGTGCACCCACCATCATAGTGGAGCCAGCGGACACAGTGGTGGATGCTGGCACCACAGTTGTGCTCAACTGTCAAGCAGAGGGTGAGCCTACCCCAATGATAGAGTGGTCCCGCCAGGGGCGCCCCCTGCTGGGCAACGACCGCTTCTCCACCCTGTCCAACGGTTCCCTCAGGATCAGCAGTGCCCAGAAGGAGGACACGGCGGAATATGAATGTGTGGCCCGAAACTTGCTAGGATCAGTGCTGGTCAAGGTCGCTCTTACTGTTCGTGGTGAGCTGGACACATTTTTGAGTCAACTGCCATTTTAACCTGTAACAAACAAGTCAAAATCAACAAAATATTCAAAAATGTTCAAGATTGCATTGTTTCTTCCACTGCAAATTAAACTTTCTCACAATCACAGGTAAAACCATCATCTATATCCTCCTCAGTGAAGAAAGAATAAAGCAAAATCAAGCAGTCATCTAAATTGACCAAATGGCAAAAGACATGTTTAAATATTCATTTGTTTTCCAGTTCATGGGGGCTACTCGGAGTGGGCAGAGTGGGGTCCTTGCAGTGTGTCCTGTGGTGTCGGCTCCCAGAAGAGGCTGAGACAGTGTAACAATCCTCTACCTGCCAATGGGGGGCGTCACTGTGCAGGATCAAACACTGAGACACGTAGTTGTCAGGGAAAACCCTGTCCAGGTGAGAGTGCTTTGAAAAATTCAACCTGATCTCTCAGTGCTTGTAAAGGAGACTGTGTGCAAACGGCATATGTGGTGACAAAATCTGTACCTTTATCCCATTACAGTGGATGGTAACTGGTCAGAGTGGTCTCTCTGGGAGGAGTGTTCTCGTACCTGTGGTCAGGGCAACAGAACCAGGGTCCGGACCTGTAGTAACCCTCCTGCTCAGCATGGAGGCAGGCCTTGTGAGGGGAAGGCGGTGGAGGTCATCATGTGCAGTGTCAGACCTTGTCCAGGTGAGCAACCAAATACGTTTTCTGTAAATGCAGCAGAAGTGTCAGCTGTATGAATAGGTGGTATGAGGAGGTGCATTCAAAATCTTATTAAAATAAAAGTACATGAGTATAATCAACAAAATGTACTTGAAAGAAGAATTGGTCCTGTGAGTGTAATATTATTATATATTATATAATGGATTATCATTACTGATGCATTAATGTTTATGCAGCATTTTAATGTCGAGTTGGAGCTAATTTTAACTACTTTATGTATTTTACTAAAGGTACAGTTAACTATAACTGTCGAATAAATGTAGTGGGTTAAAAAGTTTAATATTTCTGTCAGAAATGTAGTGGAGCAGAAATATAAAGTGGCATCAAATGGAAAGATTCAAGTCATGTACAAGTACCTCGAGAATGCCCAGTACAGTACTTGATGAAATGTGCTAGTTACTTTCCACCACTGAGCCTAAATGTGTGACTGTACAGCTGTATGTAGTGACTATCTGTTTATACTCCTGCAGTGGCGGGTAACTGGGGGTCTTGGCTACCATGGAGCCCATGCAGTGAGACATGTGGTAAGGGTATGCAGTCCAGAATCCGGCTATGCAACAACCCTCCTCCGGCATTTGATGGGCCGCAGTGTGAGGGCTCAGACACCCAAACACAAGTGTGCAAGCAGAGACCTTGTCCTGGTGAGGGCTCAGAGATTACACTTACACGATAAAATGAGACTGAAAGAGATTTTAGTCTGTATCCATCTGTCTGTCTGTTCCCCAGTGAATGTAAGAGTCATTGCTAAAATCAGGTTCAAAATGTTAAAGTCTAAGTGGCCGATGCTTCTGCTTCTTCTCTTCTTGTGCCCTCCAGTGGATGGGAAGTGGTCATCCTGGGTGAGCTGGGGAGCCTGCAGTGTTTCATGTGGAGGCGGGACCAGACAGAGGACACGCCTCTGTGCCAGCCCCACCCCTCAGCATGGTGGCAGGCAGTGTGAAGGCAATGACGTGCACATTGACTTCTGTAACAGCGACCCCTGCCCCAGTGAGTCATGTTAAATTTTATTTGCTTTTACTGGTTATATTTTACAAATGCAGCATCTTTTACTTTACAGGAAAAAACATATATTCTCTGTATCTGTATATCTATCTGTAAAAATGTTCCCAATAACGTACCTGCTCTTTTGGCTTATCCCTTTTCCTTTTCTGTCTTTGACATTTTGACTTTCTTTATGTCAGTCAGCGGTAACTGGGGTCCATGGACTAGCTGGGGCAGCTGCAGCAAGACATGTAACGGAGGCCAGATGAGGCGCTACAGGACATGTGACAACCCCAGACCTGCCAATGGTGGGAGAGCATGTGCAGGTGCAGATACACAGATACAGAGATGCAGCACAGACAACTGTCCTGGTGAGTCATGTTTAAGACTGTGTCAGGGGCAGAGAGGCTCCTTCATGTGCATAAAATGCTATTGAAATGAAAAATCAAGTGGCTGTAAATGCCCTGAATAAATAGAATAGTTGAATAGTTTTTCAGTGATTTGTGTGTTAATGTGTGCACTTATTGTATGTTTTTGGGGTCCTTCATTGCAGTTGATGGTAACTGGGGTTCATGGCAGCCGTGGGGAGAATGCTCTGCTTCCTGTGGGGGCGGAGAGAGGACACGTGTCCGTCTCTGTAATAGTCCGTCTCCTAGCAACGGTGGTCGGCCGTGTCCAGGAGACTCCTCTCAGCTGTCCAGGTGTAACACTCAGGCCTGCCCAGGTAAGGCATTTTTGTAAATGTATATTGTATATGTGTGCAGCACTCAAAGCGTTCTTAAATACCTTCCCTTTTTGTCAGGTGGTCCCCAGAAGGCACGAGGAAGCATCATAGGGAACATCAATGATATTGAGTTTGGCATCGCCATCCTCAATGCCACCATCACAGACAGCAAGTCTGGTGGCAGAATCATCAAGGCCACTGTTACTAATGTACCAAGGACATTAGGTCAGTTTTCCAACAGTTTCATACGTTTTAATCATCTACTTTTATATGTGAATTGTACCAAATTATACCAAATTATGCCTGCCTTTAATTTCAAGGTCCTGCGATGAGAAAGCTCATCTCAATCCTGAACCCTGTCTACTGGACCACTGCACAGGAAGTAGGAGAGGCCGTCAATGGCTACACGCTAACAGGAGGCCTCTTCAGGCGAGAGACACAGGTGGAGTTTGCCACAGGTAAGAATGGACAAGCCTTGGTGTGTCTGTATTATTACTACAATGTGGGCTACTTATATAAATACACATAGTGGGTTCATTCTGGTGCTTGTGGGCTGTTAATAAAAGGGTGAAAATGATGATTTTGGATGTGAATAATGTTAGTAGATTGACAAACGTCTGTGGTGTAATTGGATCTTGGTAGGTGAGATCCTGAGGATGACCCACATTGCCAGAGGCCTAGACTCAGATGGAGCGTTGTTACTGGACATCGTAGTGAACGGACACATCCTGCAGCTGCCCTCACATGCTGACATCAGCATCAAGGTAAATAAATAAGCTATGAAAATGATTAGACCTTGTGGCCTAGTGGTAGGTATATTTATTATTTAGTTTAAACCAGATTTCATCTTGTATAAAATCTGGGTAAAAGCAGTAAAATCCAAACATTATGAGCCTAACACATGCTGTATGTTCCCTGTTCCAGTGTGTCAAATTTTGAGGATCATACTAGTGATTTTATATATTTTCATTATTTTAATTTACATATCCATTACACTATACATGATTTCCAGTAAATTAGCTAAAACATGTCAAAATACTTAAAAGCTGCCTCACATGTACACTTTGTTCGACTCAGGACTACACAGAGGATTACATCCAGACAGGCCCAGGCCAGCTGTACGCTCTGTCCACCCGCATGTTCAGCATCGACAGGGAGAGTGTGCCCTACTCCTGGAACCACACCATCTCCTACGACCTGTCCAAGGGCAAGATGCCCTACCTGGTAGAGATGCTGCACGCCACAGCCATCAGCGCTCACTATCACCCCCTGGAGGAGATGCTGGAATATAGCATCCAAGCTAGTATCGCCAAGGGTGAGAATACTGGTCTTTAAAAGGTCTGAATGTAGGAATAATATTTTGACTATGGGTGAGAGATGGACTGAACAAGGCTACTAACTATTAGGTTCTGTATTTTTCCTTGTTGCTTAGTCATCCAGTCAGCCTTTTTCATCTGATCTTTCTTCCCTGCATGTTTTTGTCTCAAATGTAATCTGAATTTAATGATGAATAATGACTTTAATGATTGCAGGAGATCGCAGTAACCAGTGTCCTCAGGGATTCACTTTGGTGTCTGCTGGGCCCTACTGTGCAGGTAATGTTTATCATATATTATACTGTTCCTAACTCAGTGAGAAACAGTTGGCTAGTTCAGCTCATCCAAACATACCCAGCAGAACTTTCTCACTGTATGCTTACGTTTGTTCTGATTGCTGTTTATGTATCATTTATGTGCTGCAGATGAGAACGAGTGCGAGGTCGGGAACCCCTGTTCTCATGCCTGCCACAACGCCATGGGCACCTACTACTGCTCTTGTCCCCGAGGCCTCACCATCTCAGCTGACGGCAGGACCTGTCAGGGTATACAACACGCAAACATACACCCATCTGAATCAGTTCTGTCAGCATTATTATTACACAAACAGGTCCTTGTTTAAAATAATTCACTGCTCTTCATCCTTGTAGACATTGATGAGTGTTCACTGGGTGGGAATGTGTGCCACGATGGACAGGACTGTGAGAACACGATTGGCTCTTACCGATGTGTCATGCGCTGTGGCCGCGGCTTCAGGAGAACAGCTGATGGTCTCAGCTGCGCAGGTACACCAGCGAGCTTTATTGATCATCTCAGCATTTGTTGTGAGTGTTGCTGACATGACCGACTTTTTACAATTTTCTTCTTTGCTGTTCAGATGTGAACGAGTGCCAGGAGTCCAATCCGTGCAATCAACACTGTCTGAACACGATTGGTAGCTACCGATGCGCCTGTGAGCCGGGCTTTCAACTCAAGAACCGACGCTGCATAGGTGAGAATGCTTTATCTGTATTATTCATAATAAAAGGTTACTACTTTTGGCTTTTTTCATCGATTTAAACAATACAGTCACATGCTCACCTAAAATAATTTCCTTGAAGACGTTCTGGATTCGACCTCTTCTCTCCTCTCTCATCACCCCAGATATAAACGAGTGCAGACAGAGGGTTTGTCGATCAGATCAGCAGTGTAAAAACACACGGGGTGGTTACACCTGTATAGACCTGTGCCCCAATGGTATGACTAAAGGTGCCAATGGGACATGTGTAGGTGAGTATTCACCAACATACGATATTTCTTGTTAAGCCAGAGAGCACAAATTTTACAGAATTTTACAAAGTACAGACTGGGAGAGATTTTAGTTTTGCACCATGATTTACTTCTGCATCCTTTGCTGTAGACATCGATGAGTGCAGAGATGGCACTCATCAATGCCGATACAATCAGATCTGTGAGAATACCAGAGGCAGCTACCACTGCACCTGCCCACGTGGCTACAGATCTCAGGGAGTGGGACGGCCCTGTGTCGGTATGTACATCCTTTATGTCTCTCATATCCTGTCAACTCTATTTTGTGACATTCAAAGGGCTTCATTAGCAGTGATCAGGCAGCTGATAATTCCATTTGCTAGTGTGTAATTCTGTTCAGCTGAGGATATTTGTCTAAGCATACAGTATGTTAAGCAATTAAAAAGTGTTTTTGCACTGCTCTTCCCTTACACTTGCCATCAGCTTGCTTGCTTGCTTCTGCCAGCATACTTCTCTTTTTGTGTCAGTGACTCACTCCTGTTGAAAGTCTAAAATAACTGTCATCTGCAATGTAGTTCGGACATTACTGTATATTCTGCCAGTGCTTGCTTACATCTCTAAAATGCTGCCATTAAAACTGCTGACTAACCCCTAAAATTAAATGCAAAGAACCCTGCAAAGATTCAATGCATGGTACCAGGTCCTCTAAAGCTCTAGGTTGATGCTATGTCTACTTTGGAGTCAGAGAGAGAGAGTAGGAAATGACTACATAGGAAGGGAGCCTGAAAATAAATGTGCTCTTCTTTGACACATCAACCATAAAAAGACCAGCACCATGACCTCACAGCTCTGTCTGTCACTCTGTTTCCTTTCACTCTCTTCTGGTTCTGACTTTTCAAACTGTTACCCTTTGTGTTTGGATCTGGCTATTTCCTGGAGATGCTTTTGTAATGGCATACCTTCACTATTCCCCTTGTGACATCATTAACTTTGTACGCTGATGTCTGTCTTTGTGACATATTTATCTGGCATGAATTGGATTTTGTACCTGATATCAAATTATATGTGAATTATATTTGATATCATCTCCTCAGATAAAATCTTAACTAGATGCAGAATTGAAGTTGTTATCTTCAAAGCATTACTTTTATTTTATTTGATATGAGAGGAGATAATCTCAGTCTCTCATTCAATTTATGTATTTATAGTCTCAATACATTTCTGTCTTAGGGACATGAAAATGTATTGCTGTACAGTGGGGTAATTGACATATACCCTTTTTCCCCCTTCTTTCTCATCTCCCTCCTCTATTTTCATGGCCCGCACCACCTCATTTGTTCTTTTCACCCATCACCTTTTTCTGTTACTTCTGTATTATTTTTGCACCTTTTTCTCCTTCCTTCTTTTCTATCACTCTGTCCTCTTGTCTTTTCCTGGTGCTGGTCTGTCTTTGTGCTGAGGGCAGACATAAATGAGTGTGAGCGGCTGCCACAGCCCTGTGCCCACCAGTGCATCAACACGCCTGGCAGCTTCAAGTGCACCTGCCCGCCGGGGCGCCACCTGCTGGGGGATGGCAAATCCTGTGCTGGCCTGGAGCGTCTGCCCAGCTATGAAAGTTACTCATATGGCTACCGAGCATCACAGTCCTCTCCTGAGCACAGCTCCTACCAGCGACTGTACCACAACTTGGCCTCTCAGAGCTACCACTCCAATGTAGCCACCACAAGGGGGCGCTACAGGAGCCAGAGTCGCAGAGAGACTCCCGTACATTCCTCACAGCAGGGCTTCCTCGCTTGTCAGCAGGGGTTTGAGTCCAGGGGTGGCCGCTGCTTAGGTAACTATGGAGGACAGGCAGGGTTGAGATGAGGGAGAGGATGAAAGTCTCTTTGCTTCACTGCAGCTTGTGGGTTTGCAGTAAATATCGGACTGTGAGCTTTAATAAATGTGTCTTAATACATACTTTATGTGCTCTGATTTTCTCTATATCATTCTGTGACTGTTTGTGCATGTGTGTGACCCCAACAGACATCAATGAGTGTGAGGTGAGGGATGCCTGTCAGCATGAGTGTATGAACACACCAGGGAGCCACAGATGTCTCTGTCCTGCTGGTTACCGCCTCATGACCAATGGCAAGACGTGTCAAGGTGAGAACCACCAGCTACTCCCTGTTTCCTCCCATCATATCATTTCATTATAGCACGTGCTGTAATATTAATATGCTGTTTGCTGCATCTACAGATATAGACGAGTGCCTGGAACAGAACATCCAGTGTGGAGTGAACCGGATGTGCTTTAACATGAGAGGAAGTTACCAATGTATTGACACACCCTGTCCACCAAACTACCAGAGGGATCCAGCCACAGGGTAAACCACTGAAATACACTTAACACTCATTTAGGATGAAAACTTGACCACAAACTAACATTTGTTCAATTTATGGGGGATTTACACTTATGGAGCAGTTTGTATTTTTGGATCATTTTAAACTTTAAAGGATCAATTCATCAAACCGAATGGAAAATTGTGCTCATTGGGGCTGTTTTTTCTGTAGGAAATCGTTCCAATGAAAACGGTTTACCCGGAAAAACACGTTGTTGTAGGATTTTTCAAATGTCATTTTTTTCAACGCTGTGAGCCCTACAAACTGAATTCCATTCACCTACACTGTATTGGGATCAGAGCGGAAGTACCAGCCGATATTATCCTAAAACTGGCCTATACACTGTACCACTTGAACTAAGTGGGATAATTAGTTTTTTGGGATTTGGTTGAACTGACCCTATAAATATCATGGTTCCCTAAATATCAGGAAACATGATTTAGTAAGTTAGTTTAGCAAGCTTGTAATTAGTTCAAAAATAAATCTTTATTAGGCTTGGTAGACACTTCGTGCACTTTCGTTTGGTACTCTATCTATCTTAGACAATATTTGTTGTTTTTCTGCTTTCCTACACTATACTCAACTAAAATCTGCTGTCTGTGTTGTAGGTTTTGCTTGAAGAACTGCCCGCCAAATGACCTGGAGTGTGCGCTGAGCCCTTACGCCCTGGAGTACAAGCTGCTGTCTCTCCCCTTTGGCATTGCCGCCAACCAGGACCTCATCAGACTGGTGGCCTACACGCAAGACGGAGTGATGCACCCCAGAACCACCTTCCTAGTGGTGGACGAGGACGTCACGTTACCTTTTGCCCTGCGAGACGAGAACCTGAAGGGAGTGCTGTTCACCACACAGGCGCTACGAGAGCCCCACACGTACCGCATGAAGGTCCGAGCCCTCTCCTACAGCGCAGACGGAGGGATCGAGTACCAGACGACCTTCATCGTCTACATCGCCGTCTCTGCCTACCCCTACTGAGAGCACTTTAGATGACGCGGGACAAAGGTGCGGTGATGAATTGAGTCCTCCACATGCAGCACCACTGAGATAAATGAGTGAGTGGGTGTGGTTTTGGAAAAGCTGCCACATCAGCAAACAAACTGAGAAAAAAAGACTTTGTGTTCAGTGTGAGAGGCCAGTGAGTGCATTCAGCCCTGAAGAAGTAACGAAGTGGATTCAAAGTTGATACAACAAAGGCAACTAGAGGTTAACAGGAGGCTTGGATGAAACTGGCTGCTTATTGGCTCTAATCCCTGGGATCCTCACCTCAGTCTGTCAGGACTTTTTCAGTGACACGTTTGATATTTTGCCGTGTTATTTTCCCCTGCCCCTTCAGATTTATTTATAAGATCAACAAGATTTTGCTCCTCAAAGCCAAAGCGTCCACCCCTGGCTCAGAAAGTAGGCTTCAGCCCTACTCGAGAAATCTTAACTAGCCTTTTATTTACATCTAACTATTATTAACTTATTGGGAAGTGCTTGAACGAGAAAAATGGGCAGTTCCCACCTTTGTTTAGCCCTTGTTGTGACTGTTCAGATATGGTGCTCATTTTGGCGATTAAACAAAACTTGACTGTCACATATTTTATATCCTCAGGTAGTGGCCTATCATACACACAAGTGCATCAAATAGAAACCCTATCCAATCATTACACTGATTACATCATCAATGTGCCATACTGCTCCATCCAATAGATGCCAAGATGTATTTTATTTTTATGACTTGTACATATGTTTTTTTTCTCATAATGTATTGCCATACTGTACTTATTGTATCCATTTTGTAATAAAAATGTAATAAATGAATATACACTGAAATGAACCACAATGTATGTCTGCAGCACTACTAAGCATTTCAATTTATCAAACCTTTAAGAATCACTATCAAAGTTCTAAAGAGACAACTTATTATTTTATGAGTGTGAGGAATAAGACAAATTTATCAAGCTCCTTACAGCAAAGTGTGAGAGTAACTCTCAAGTGATATGATTAATCACATCTATGCTCTGGAATAGCCAATCAGAGACAAGGATTTACCCTGTGTCTGCCATATTGTTTTTATTTTTTATTTTTACGTTTTACTCAAAAACGTAAAAATAAAAATGATATTGCAAAAAATGATATTGCAATTTTTAAGTCAATTTTATTTGAGTGAAATTCTTATTATCTCCAGTAGCAATTAACGTGTTAAATGAACAACAATCTAATATATTTCTAATGTATAAATATATAAATAGGGATGAAATAATTGGAAATTGGCTTAAATGGAAACCAAAAGAAAAAAACCAAACTGGATCAGTAAAGAAATTCTACTGTTGGTAGACGAGGTACATCAAAGAAATATTAGGGAGAATTCAGTACCACAATTCAGAATAAGATGGATGGAAAGTTATTGCAAACAAATGGATATAAGCTTTTTTTCTTTTGGTTTGCACCACATAGATGCAAAAAAAGGAAATGTATGCAAGTGTATGCAAAATGCAAACAATAAGCTAAAACGATCCTATTCTGAATAATACATTTTGCTTCAGCTAACAAATTATTTATCATGACCAATGATATTTTGTACGGTCACTCCAAAACATGTCTCAGCAGGTGTAATAATGAAGGATTTTAACTTTTATCTTTCACTTCAGTCCAAAGTTTAACTTTTAGTAGTTTTAGCAGCAATAAATACAAACCCTGACTTGTATTCACCATACTAAGTGTGTGCATGTAAAACATCATGAAATGTCATGACAAAGTTATGATCAGCATTCATACCTTTTATTTTATTTTTTTGTCAAAAAAGCACAAACATAAAAAAGGAATATCGAGTAAGGCAGTTTGTACATCAGTTTGGTATGTTCCCTCGTCTTCTCGCCCTCGGCTAGAAGAGCATCTCTGACTAGAATACATGAAGCAGAAAAAGAAACCAGAGCGTTCTCCTTTTTGTTTTCATGTAAAACTAGACGTTACTGCATTAGACAAGGAATCTAATGTCTGGATGCATCATCACTGATGACAGTATTCAAACATGAAAAGCCATGTCTAAATATCAACTCGTGAGTAAAACACAACTGTGATGATACTTTTGTGTTTTAGAAAAAGCAACATCCTTTGAGAAATTCCACTCGTGTTTGAAATAAGCAGGAACAAAACATTATGCTGGAACTGAATTCCCCTTATCACTAGGTCTACATAAGGAGCAAGGTTGCTATTTTCAAAACAGCAACTTTTTGAACCGTAACACACTTTGCTTTTATGTTCATTTATACTGTTTTTAGATATAACTCCACCACTTCGTCTTTAAAATTCTTCTCTAACACACAATGCCAACTAAATCATCAATGCAAGCTACATTATCTCCATGAAAGCAAAATAAATCATTTGGCAACAGACGTAATCTACCTGATAAGGCAGATGAAACTTTTACATTTCCAGTTTTCCTCCTTATTTTATAAAATGTATGGAAATTAAAAGTATGTGGTAGTAACAGTACGACTTCCTACTGCCAGACAATACCATGAGTGGAGGATTTGCTTGAATGAATGAGCATAAATTTAAACTCAGATTCAATACAAAAATCACTTAATTCTTCCAGAAGAGACACATAACATGTACAAAAGACAGGTATGAAATGTTTGAGAAAATACTCAAACTCTAAAAAGTGGGATCATGCAAAGGATTTTTTTTTTTTTTTTAAATTGGCATAAAATTCCCTCTTCATTTTCAGACCAAATATTCATTATCTGATCTTTGTCTCTCCTGATATTGTCAACCCTTTTTTTATTTTTTATTTTGATTAAGTAGGGATTTGGCCTTGAGGCATTAAATCATTACCATAAAACAATAACAGAACCAAGAGGAAAATGTTTAATCCTAGATTATTTTTCTGTTAAATACCAAAATAAAAAATAAATCTGAAAAAGGATTCTCAGGGTCATTTTCCTGAAAGTAAAGACAAAACGCAGCTCCTATAAACAGTACCAGCAGAGCCACATAATGCCCTGTACAGTAGCAGAGGGTGGATGAGAAAGTCAGACATACACAGGATGTGAGGAACGGTAAAATGGGATTAATAAGAGTGGTGGTGGAGATGCATCGTGGGTAATAATCCTTAACTGGGACAGCAGGCAGCGTAAAAGGATAGATGGATGACACCAACCCCCCTCCTCCTCAGGGTGCACAGTGACCCCCGTGAGCAAATCCACCACCCTCCATCTGTGACTGTGCTTTTAAGGAGACTCCTGCTGCTAAAGTGTTACAGGGAGAGGCAATGAGAGGATTTACTGACAGAGAGTCTGGCTTTTTATTCCATCAGGAAGTCTCTACTGCAGAGATGACACAAGAGAATGACAGAAAACAAACACTGAGCGAGTTTTCCTGAGAGAAACAAAGCTGAAACCTTCTGTGTGTTTGAGTGGAATTCAATGGAGGATACAATGCTAGCAGTCATAACTGTTGTGTTTGTTCATATGAGTGTGTAGGTACTGTGTATAGCAGTGGCTCCCAACCTTTTTGGCTTGTGACCAAAGGGGGGGTCTACTTGCGACTCTTTGCAAATTTTTTTTCCTTGTTGTTTTTGAATATGTTTTAGAGGCCTGAAGAGGTAAAATGATCCAGTAAAGATTTGAGGAAAGTCCCAAAAAAAAAAAAAACATAATTTTGTGTAGCAGGAAAATGTGTTTTTTTCTGTGTTCACCTGTCTGTGTTCTGCGTTTTATCTCCACTAGGTTGGGAACCACTGGTGTGTAGAATGAGCGCATACTGTACAGGAATGACATGGACAGAGAGGGAGGGGGCTGTAAATAGATCAGGGAAGCTGCACAGAGACATGGGGTGTGAAGTTATCTGTAGCACCCTGTGAGGAATATGATTTAGTAGGCTGTGATCACGCATGGGAAGAAAGAAGAAAACCTATTTTTTAACCTAATGTGACCCAGATTTGATTTGATTTTTTAGCCTAGCCTTGAATGCAGCCGGATCACATCGGGTTAAAAAACCTTTTTTTTTTTCCTTTTAGTCCCTATGCCATCTGTTAGATTACATGAGTACAGTACAGATGCACCCCACCCACCCCCCCTTCCCGTATCCGTCAGTGATGTGGAGTGAACTGATCCTGTGCTCCTCTTTTAGACCGTCTTCCTCGCTGTTAGTACCCTGACGATGCTGCCCACTCCTCCAGCTGCCAGAGCCTGGAGACACAGGAAGAAAAATACAGCCAGGCTGATTTTTTTAGTCCTGAAACTGAGTCTCTGCTAAACTCTAGTAGCTCATTCTGTATTCAGAGTCGTGGCCACATTTAGTCGATCTCAAAATGGCCTTTCTTGATATTCCAGCTGTACAAAAAAAAAGGCTCTAATGTCTTCAGAGTTTAGGCTTGGAGCATCCTGGAGGTGTTTTAATTTAAATCTTGCTCACCACCATCATCTCAAGTTTTAGTTTCTCCCTCAAGTCAAGCCAGTTTTATCTACAGCCCAAAATCAATAAGGGGTATCAGAGCCAATTCAATACTGACTGGCATCCGTAAAATCAACAGTTTGTCATTCCTCGTCTCTCTCCTCCTGTCACCTTTTCATTAAGTCAGACAGTGAAGTGTAAATATTTACCTTTTCATGCCACTGCAGTAGAACCGCACTGCTGTTTTCTGACGGCCTCTCGAAGCCTTTGTAGATGTATTTCATCAGCAGGTCCACGCCGTTCTTGTCCAGGGACTGCACCCCTTTCTCAATGTCGCTGCTCTTAAAGGCGCTGAGCACTTTCAGCACCAAACCCTCTGCACGATCCTGAGAAGGAAGGAGAAGACGTGTGAAGACGAGGCTACAGAGTTAAGTTAATGACTAGCCTCTGAATCACTGCCCACGTCTCCCGCTGCCCATTTGTTAGGCTGTTAGAATGGACGGATGGATGATATATAATACATACAACCTAAACTGCCACAAGATCTTAGCTGCATTTCAAAATGGTGCGTTTGAAATGGCCAAGGGTCTACAGCTACCTGCTACAATATGTGTATCAAGACAGATCAATATCTCTACTGTACATGTCCAAGGAACCTTTTCTCACAAATGTCATTAGTAATTCAATCATTCAAGAGTGTAAAAGCCTACCATGTGATTTATAAGAAAAACAAGAATGTGGCAAATGCTCGAACCCACCTTGACGTTCTGGTTCTTTGTGTTGATTGGCGGGTTCTTCAGAACTGCTTGTAAAGCCTCCATGAGATTTCCTGTGCAGGGAGGGTTAAGGATGCAACACAGCACAAGCAGGGTCCCACCTCCGAATCACAATAGCGGCTACAAGCCTAAATATGATACATAAACCCAGCATTAAGCCATCCCAGTTCTGTTAATGACTATTGGCTTCTTACTACAACCCAGTCAGACCTCTCAGGTCATCAGCTGGTGGTTTTCTAACTGTTTTAGTATAAGATCAAGATCTGGTAAGGGTGCTTTTTGTTACTTTGGTCCTGTTCTATGCAAAAAAACTTAAAAAAAAAATAAAAATCCCTGATGACCTGAGATCTGTGACAACTATCTCCACTTTCAAAAGCAAACTGAAACAGTGTTTTCTCTGGCTTATGATTAGTTACTGTAGGTGTGTGTCTATGTGATTTTTGTCTGCGGGGTGGCTGTGGCTTCCTCGCTGTCTTTGGGTGGGTGTTTGCACATGGATTTTAATGTAAAGCACATTGAGTTTACCTGTAATGAAGACTGCAGTGTATATATATATATATATATATATATATATATATATATATATATATATATATATATATATATATATATATAACATTGCCTTTCTTTTTTACAAGCATACAAATGAGCACCTTAAAGGATAGGTTCACATTTTTTCCAAGTCTGTCTTGAAACAATATGTACATTGAAAAAGTTATTGCTACAACTGCTTTATCATTGCTCCTGTCCATACTGGCTGTGAAGAGATCACTTCTTAGTGCAACTAGAATGTAATTCGACAAAATCCACAGTCCTTATTCTGGCAAAAAGGATGTTAAAAGTTCAGCAGGAGCTAATATGAGGATTCAGTACAAATCAAGTATCTTCCACTGTCACAGTGGTTTTTAGTACTAAATTCCCTCTTTACAGTGTTTCTTCACAGCAAGCACAGACAGGAGGAATACTCACACATTACATAAGGGCCTGTCAGTGTTGTTTTTATGTTCATATTCTGAGTACTGTTATTGTCAGACTTGAAAAAATGTGAACCTACCCTTTAATTCTCCTGCACTGTAACATGAAGTGGGAGGGAACTGTCTTGTTCAATGAGGAAGTGCAGCACTTTCATGCCTTATAAGGCCTATAAGACAGAAACCAAAGGCTCAGCTGGCCGCAGACGGACAGCAACACATCCAACACACCAAAACCTACTTGTACCCACAATGTAACTGCCGCATCTTACTAAGCTGACGTGCAGAAACGCAATGACGCTGCACGAGTATTTAAAGGCACTGCGGTTAATAAAGGCTGTATCAGATGAAGTTGTGAACTTGTAGTTACACAAATGCATACCGGCTGGCAGTTAATATGCATAAAGAGCCTGTTCTGCTCTTGGGGAAGAAATCCCTGGAAAGTGACTGCCAGGCAAGTCTGGACAGTAACTGGCCTACTTGCAAAACGCCCATTCATGCAGGCAGCGCCGGCGAACACAGGGGGACCATGCAGACACACAAACCTGTCGACTGTGGCTGGTTTCCTCGGCAGATCATGTATGCCAACAGACAGGCTTAGATAACCACGCAAAGGATATTGTCTGATGAGGGAGTCCACCTCCGCCTCGTCGGGACCCAGCTGGTTTTCTCCTCCGTCCTCCTCGTCCACAAATTTGTTCTCGTCGTACTCGTCCACGTCCACTCGCCTGAAACGGGCGGACACGGTGTTCTTCGACATGTCGGCGGCGGTTCGGGCGTCTTATTCTTAACGGAAAAGGACAAGAGTTGAAGCTTTACGGCGCCTTTTCTTTGATGCGGCTGTCACAAGCAGGCGGCTTCCTGACGTCCTCCCTGTTCCTCTGTGTGGCTTTTCTGCTTCCGTGTACACGACATCGCCGCCCGGTGGGCAAACGATTGAAACTGCAGGTGTCGCTGTCTGTATTTCCCACTGTTGGCCGCTAGAGGGCGATCAAACATAAGAAATTAAACCACTGTCTGTGAAGGCAGCACGCTGACAACATCTATTTTACTCAATGTCACGAGTCAATACATTTTTCACAAGGGACCAAAAATGTTCTGTAAGATTTTCTACGTATAAAAAAACACAGAACATTCCCTATTTCTTTTTGTTTTCTTTATTTAACAGTTGAATTATGCTTCCTGTTAATTTTGTCTCCATATATTATGGTCTAAATGTTGTTTCAGAGCATTCTCTACACTGCCAGGTATGTACAAAAAAAAAGGTATCCCAGTGTATCTAGTTTTTGCATAAAGTATTAGTATTAGTCAGTCACAATATTAAAACATAATGTATAAAATTCTCCTCATGTCATTAATCCCCCCCAAAATCTCTAAAATATTTCCTTGGATAATCACCTTGGTGTCCTCAGTAGTAGCTACAGCCCTGCTTTTCTTTTGGTAATTTTGTATTACTCACGTGTTTATCTCTATTTGTCTGTATTTATTGACTGGTTTTCATTTGATGTGGTTATTCATGTTTTTGGAGTTTTATATCTGTCAACTGTTACTGCGTTTGTGTGTCTGACGGCTGTGACTGATCTGAAGTTTTCTTTTTAACTTACAGTCTTATTAGCATGATGAAACACACATTCATAAATCTAAGTTCTCCAATACTTTAAAATGATTCCAAACAGGACATCAAAAACATTTTGTACTCTGAGAACAAGAAAAGCCCGTAAAACACAAATGTATTTAATACGTTTATTTATTGTTCTGGTCCATTGTGATAATATATTTCTGTCCATGAACCCCACCTTGTGTTTGTTGTTGTAACATGTTTCAAACTTTATTCCCTTTTTTTTTTTTAATAATTCACAAACACAAAACGAACAGTAAACATAGCTAATGATCCATCTAGTGTAGACGAACAAACACATACAACAAAAACTAAATAATTAAAAAATGAAGTGAATTTGAAATCAAATTAAATAAAAATGGATTGATAAAACATACAAATATGAATCAGAATAATTCATTTCAATTCATCTTTATTGTCATGTTACTTGTATACAATGAAACGTAGTCTTATCACTCCAGGATAGTGTAACTTGCTAAGAATAATACAAAAGTATATAATAAATTGTTGTAAAAGTTGTGAACAAAATGATTTTAACGCAAGATCATTAGGAAATTGAGAAAATAAATGGAAGAAATTCACATACAACTTTCAGCACCAAGACAAATTTCCTCAGCTTCAGCAAGGTGATGCTAAAAACTATGACCGTAACCATTGTAATAATCCAGAGAGCCTACGCGAATGTCTCCTTCAAGTTTCAAAGCAATTTTCAACAGTGTGTTTGACCAGAGAGACACTATCTCTCCCTTTACAGAATGTCCACTTTATGGCAGCAAATGCTACAGACAGCCACTTTTCATACTGTTGATTGCAGAGTCCACAGAGAGCTAATCTTTCATTTAAACACACGGCCTCACTGAGATCAAGATCTCGAACAAACACAGTTTACATACTCAATTGAAAAATAAGCTTTACATATAACATGGAATAAGGTTTTTGTCGCAGACTAAACAATGCACTCACACTCACACACACACATCTTAAGTATGTGAAACCCCCCTGCATAACTCTCATATAATTCACCCATACGATTGCATGAGCATTTAGTCTGATAGGACCCAGGTGCAACTGCTCCTGTGATTAAATCTGTGTTTTATCTGCTGGAATCCAAACAGATGATCTACAACCAGCATCGGTGTGTGTGTGTGTGTGCTGAGTCATTGCATCCACTGACCATTTCGCTGCTGTGGTGAAAGTATTTGTTTAATCGGCCGGTGATCCCACAGACCACCACGTCAGCTCCGTGATGTCAGGGTTTTCCTGCGTCACATGGAAGTGCATTTTTCTCTTTGCAGGAAGTAAGACACACTTTCCATGTCGCTAATTCACGCACTCATCTTTATTTGAAACAGCAAGACAAAAGTTGGAATAAACAGACAAACAGACATATCCGCTTGTCAAGCTGCAAGACACGTTTTGGCGCCCTCCAATCCTTTTAACATGAGCTCATATTAAATTCTGGCTGGGAGTCCTGTGATGTTGCCATGGGTAACAAGCACACAATTCATTGGTATGGATCCTGACCAATAAAAACTAGTTCATAACACACAGGCCTCTTCTGGGAAGTCAAGAAAGTGGGACACACCTACATTTCATTTATGCCTTTTTTTTTTTTTTTTTGTTGAAAGTGGAATTTTTAATTTCTTTATCTGGCCTGTCTAGACTGCTGGTCTTTTGCCTCAGGAGGGGAACGGAACACACCAGCTAATCTATTTCCCATTGCAGACCTCCCATTTCTTTCAACACACACACACAAACACACCATATCTGACGTGCAGTATCTGACCCAGGAAGGCAACTGGTCTGTTTCAGAAGAGTGAGAAAGGATTGCTCACTGCACTGGACAAGTCTATGTAAGTGTGAAGCTGAATAACACAATCAAACAGGAATCTCATTCAACCCCCCCATACCCCCCCCCCCCCACACACACACACACACACACACACACACACACAAACAAACACTACTCTCCTGTAGACAGTCAATAGACACTCATGCATGAAAACATGCGTACACATTTCCTTTCTTTCTCTCTCTCTCACTCACACACACACACACACACACACACACACACTCACACAGCCTTGCGTGCATTGGTCATGAGTGTCCTCATTGCGGGCTTTGTGGTGCGCCCCAACCCATCTGTGCTATGTGAGTGACTCAGCACATCAAAAGGCGAGGATACAGGCGCATACATGACCTTCACGTGAATGTGCCAATTAACCAGGCCTGAAAATTTCAATATGCCCTCCTACTGTACGGTGCACACTCTGGCAGACAGCCACTGGAGAGGAGATGAAAGTTGAAAAGGCCTCTGAGAAGCTGACTCCTACTCCAGCTTTCAGCGTCAGAGCAAATCTGCGGGGCGTAGGGCCAGGGTGCTTCCGTGCCAGAGAAAAGGACTGACACTATAGCAAACTATCCTAAGCACATAATTAGTACTTTCACATGAGAGGAATATTGCTCTTGGATGATGATTTACTGTAATTGGGGAATGTAATGAATTAGCTGGTGCTGCGTTGGAGCAGGTCTTCAGGCTTGGAGAGACTGTGGGTGGCTTCCTCCTTTCTGGAGGTGAAAGTGGCTCCGGTGTGTTGTTTCGTAACATCACATTGATCTTAAAGTTAGCTATTTAGAGCACATTGAAATTCTTATAGATGTATCAAGCAACATATTATCAGTTATGATAAGAGTCCTGACTGAATATGAGGCAAGCTAGAAACGATTTTGGACGCAATAACTGACCAAATCTATGCAAGGAAAATATTCTTTCTAGTGTATAAAATACACCATATGACAGAAAGACATATTTATACATCCATGCAGATAGCGCTGGTTTTATTTGCTCAGGTTTGGAGATATGCAATTTTGAGATTTCTGCCTGTGATGCACATGTGGAACAATTCTTTATAGCACATAAAATGCACCATTTAATGTGCATTTAAAGGCTCAGTGCACCCAAATTACCAAAAAAATCCACATTGTCTCACTTACCTCTACTGGTTTCTGTCCATGCAGATAGTTTTGGTTTTATTTGTCCAGCTTTGGAAACTGTCTCTGAGATTTCTGCCACCTCCCAATACAGTGGAGGTAAATGGGACAATATTTTAAAGCTTGAGTGTGGGACTTTTACATATAAGTGAATGTCTGTTACATTCAAGCGGTTGCCAGATGAGTTTGCACAATTCTGATTAAGCTTATCACCGCCAGGTAAGTCTCTCCGTATTTCGCAGTACACAGGAGTTTTTAAATGTGGTGTCTGTGGCGTTTTACGTCAACCAGCAAGGATTCGTTTGCCGCACAGCCATGCAGAGAGAGAGTTGCGTCAACCGAAGTTCAAAATGATTAATCATCACATGATTTATGTGGACTTCAGATAGTTCTCAGTACATTAACACGTTTTAAGGTAGACATTTGTGGATGTTATAAGGTAACATAATCTGATACTATATATATTTTGTATTTATAGTTGACATACACACTGTTTTTAACATGTACATCACTGTCAAATACAAACCTAAGGCGCTGTATATACTGTATACTGACATGTGTACTATATACTGTACATATCCACCTACGTCATGTATATAAAATCTATGACCTTAACTTTTCAATATTTATTCCAGCACCTTTTGCACTATTGTATCATTGTTTATAATTTACAGAAACAGTCTGACTTGTATATAGACACTGTACGTTGTTGTTCATTGTTGTATTGTTTTTTTCCACATAATTGTATGCACATAATAGCCGTTCATGTTTACCTTTGTTCAGCTTTGTTGTCCTTTTTTTTTTTTTGCCCTATTTCTATTCTGCGTGAGTACACTGAGAGCAACAAAAAAACAGAGTCAAATTCCTTGTATGTGTACACATTCTTGGCCAGTAAAGCTGATCCTGATTCTGAGGGGTGAATGAATCCCATGAAAGTAATATGGTTTTTAAATAGCTAAGCCAAACAAAAGGAAACAGAACATGTTGAAACTGCAACCCTACACTTTTTCCTCAGCTGCTGTGTCATTTCAGGAGGGGTCTCACAGATGAAGGAAGGGTGTTTGATATTTTAAAAGAAAAACATTACACACAAGATAAATTCTCTCTTTTATTATCGTCCTTTTACGATGCACATAAACATTATGTATGATAACAGTTGATGATCACAGGAGTATTTATGTACACGTCTTGATTCCCTAGAACTGACCGTTTAGCATCTTACACAGTTGTAAACATTGTCAAAGATCATAAAAATGTAATATGACAAGAAAATATTAGAAAATAAAATAACTACAGTTCATGTATGCTTTCTAAATGAACTAATAATGCTACAAAGAAAAATGAAAGTGTAACATGACAGCTCACAGCATTTGATGTCTTCACAAAATGATCAATGCTTGTTTTGTTGCACACAGCTTTGAGTATAAACTTTGTCTTAAAGGAGTATTTCAGCATTTCAGGAAATCTGCTTATATGCTTTTTTTTGCAAATTAACCTAAACGGAAAGTTTGATACCGCCATTACATAGGGGAAACATCTAGCCTGGCTGTCTCCAAAGGTAACAAAATCCACCTACCAGCACCGCTAAAGCTCACTACATGTTAAATCTATTTTTAATATCGTTTTTATTTCCGATTTGTCTTAGATTACAGGAACATCATCCATTTTTTTTTCAGAAAGACTGAAGAAAGATATTCTGAATGAGAGATTGCATTGAGTTACAGAAGCTTGTAGAACAGAGGCTCGCCCAGACGTGATGTCATGACTTCGATTTTTTTTATGTAACAGACAGAGATCAGGGTGGTATCGAATAAACGTATTCCCCAAACAATTTCTTTCAAGAAACACATACTGTACCTGTAAAAGAATGCTGTCAACTACAGAAAACATAAACCAGCAAAAACGGACACAAATGATCCGCTAATAAATCCAATTAAAGGCAAGTTTCAAAGGCGTGTTGGTCATGAGTCCCCTGCAGCAAGACTGCAAAACACTCTTTTTGTTTTTCTCAGCTTCTTCCAAACCAGCAGGGCTGAAACATGAGCATATAGGTGTATACAAGTGCTTCAGTGTAAAATTCCACTGCTCTGTGTGTGCAGCCTTCAGGCCCCTGCAGGTATAGGTGTAGTGTGTCAGATTCCAGGCCCTCCACTGCTGCAGGTGAAGGTGTAGTGTGCCGCAGAGAGCCACCATTTTCAGCTGCGAGCGGGTCTCGTGATCGCACGCATCACTCCACCCAGCCCTCCCTCGCTCTAACCTAAGCTCCACTTCATCATACGTGGGGCGTTCGAGGAGTCCTGCAACGAGTTGGGCTTGTTGGGGGAGGAAATGGTCCAAGAAAAACAAACTCAGTATCTAAAAGCCAGCATGAAACAACATAGTCAGGAAAATAAACACACCTTTATCCCGATGGAAAGAGAGAGAGAGAAAGAGAGAGGGAGAGAAGAAGTGAGGCCGTTTCTATGGTATCAAGTTTTGTTTTTCCAAAATGGTGGCATTAATATGACACTCCCTACAGGGGAGCAGGGAGTGCTCCGTCCCTGTAGGTGGTTAAACATCACTGAGATGTTTGAGGTATCCAGAGGGGGTGCACTTGGCGTGTTTAGAAGTTGTCATCAAACAAAACCAATGGTTACGAGCTCCTCTTCCATGTTTTCAAACAGGATTACATGTTTAGACGAGCCATCCGGTGAAGAAAAACAAAAACATGGTGATTTGCATGCTCTGTAGTCGCACGTTCGATATGGAAAGAGTTCAGCTGACAAACAGTGAGGTGAGGCTTCTTAGAAACAGCATGGCTGCCAGCTGGAAAAGGTCATAGGAAAGATGCAAATGCATCTTTGCTCTAGGCAGCATGAACTGAAGCCAAGGGGTGTCCACATGAATTGGGAATGTTGCAACTGGAGTAGAAAATTCACACGATGCATGAAAGTAAAGAGGAAGAGGACATTTCTTTTAAACTAAGAGATATTTTGGGATTCTCAGTAAATATCAAAAAAAAAAAAAAGACTCACATCAAAATCCCCTGTTGTTTTTGACAGAGCCAGATGTTAGCTGTAACAATCCAGTCACACTGCAGTGTTTAGTAAGTCTTGATTTTCATCATCCAGTTTTTCTCACAGCCGGCAGGGAAAAAGCTGTTTGTGGTCAATAAAGACCAGCAGTTTTCCCAGCAGTCACATTTGTGCAAATCAAGCCGGATGCAAATTCTCACTGTGTTGTATATGAATGCAATCGTAAGGCTTGTACCAGTAAACGTCAAGGTTCTTTACAAAATCAGAAGTATGATTAAAAGTATACAGAAAAGAGATCAACGTGATAGCATTTTCCAAAAAGAAAATGCTGTACTTTCCCTAAATCCTAAATCCCTAAAGTCCACTTTGTCCAAAGTCTTAGCTCAGGCTACTAGTTATCATTTCCCAGGTGTCTCCAGGGGTCTCCCCGAGGGTCTCTTTTGAGAAACTTTTTCGGGATCTCACTGAGCGAGAAGGGAGAGGAGCGGAACGAGGGATTCTCCTTCCGGGACACGATGCAATCCTTGATGGCTTCTTTAATCACCTACAGGGGACAAATTACAGGGATTTAATCCAAAATGCCATATTGTGTCAATCAATATTGTATCATCAATGAGGAAAAATAATATTTCAAAACCTCAGGTAGTTCCATTAAACATCATTTATTGTAAGAGGAGGTATTTAGGTTCACTGGTGATTTCACTATCATCCAGCAATGATGAGATATTTTAATTTGGACCACAGTGGTAGACCGATCAGACCAACCAACATTGTCATCCCTAGAGCCGCGCCCACTAGCATGGCTAAAAATGTCGATTGACACCACTTTACATATATAAAGATCAGTATGCACACATTTGTTTTGAGTCTTGTGCTGTTGAGTGCATCTAATTAATGCTGGATAAATGACCAAACTTTGGTTGAAGGGCGTAATCAAGCTGGAATGTGGTTTTTCATACGTTAGTGCTATATTTAAGAAAATATTCTTTGTTGACAGTATATAAGTCTGAATGAGCTGACCTTGCAGTCAAATCAGATACATTGCATCACATTTGAATTCTTACTCAGTAGGGAAGTGAGTCAGATCCAGTGAGTGAAAGTCAGTCTGACCTCTCACAGTGACACACCTACTGTGAACTAGACAAGACTTGTACTATCCAGTTTTATATGGGCTTTTTGGGATTTGAAATGTTTGATGTTGCACAACAAACTGATATTTGTGTAGTGACAACACAAAAATGTTCAACTTCTCCACTGACAACACTGAATGAGCGGAGATTAACAATGAAAGTAATGAATCACCATTTAATCCCTTGATGACCTTGAGTCTTAAAAACTGCAACATGCACTGCTATTGTTTCTTGTTGTTTGATGTGAGAAACCTCATCTACGCCATCTTTGCATCCTGTAGTGAAACCGTAGGGGCAGAACTGACCTCCAGGTTGTTGAGGGTGTTGAACTCCATCAGGTCATGGAGTCTGCTGAAGGCCTCGTTGGAGTACTGGAAGTTAAAAGTGGAGAATGGTGACTCAGGGTCGTCAAAGATGTCAAAATCAGCCATGTCCTTCTCCTTCTCAGTCTCTCTGGGAACACCTGTGAGTAAAGTGAAGTAAGAAAGTTAATAAAAAATCCATATCCACAAAATTTAGACTGATCCACTGGGATGAAAATGAAGTTGATATTAGGGACAAAAGATACTATATATATATATATATATATATATATATATATATAATATATATTGATCTTGGAAAGAGCAGTTGACAGAACAGTCTCACTTCAAGGTCTATTTATTAGCTTTTCTGGAGCTATTGATCATATCACATGATATTCATCGGCAGGTGGAGTTTAGCTGTCTGTCATGTTGGTTTAAAGGTTGAGTTTCAACGTTCATCCTTGACCTTGGAAACAACAAAACGAATTGGGAGGTCTAGGATGAACTTATAAACTCAGCTTTTAAGCCAACATGAATGAAAAGTCCATTAAGTGGTCAGAAAGAAATGGAAATTTGAACATCAGTGCAAACTCCATCAGCTGATGAAGATCATGCGATGTAACTGAAAGCTCCAGCCTCCAGAAAGGCTAATACTAGACCTTGAGGTGAGCTTGTTTTGTCAACTATATAATATATTTCTAATATTCCACTCAAACTTTAAGTGATTCCTTGAAACGTGCAGCCCCTTGAGGTAAGACATACTGCAATAATAATCAATCACGTGTTGGAGGACAACACTGTAAGCCTCAAATTTGACATTATTTGCTGGTGAAGACAATATCTATATTAATTCTTCTCTTTTCTTTGTAGCCAGAAACAAGACATGCAATGAAAAGTGACAACTTTATGGTGCTTACTTTTTCCACTGGAAAGAAAGTAGAATAAAAAAACAAATGATTTAGAGGTTTTTAGAGGTTCTTCTTTCACTGTAAGGAAAAACATATCTGCCTCCCCTATCCATGTAAAAATAGTTACAAAATAATCTTAAGATCCATATACTAGTGTAGCTTTTAGATCTTTCTAGGTGGAGTTTTATCAGAATTATTTTGTGGACCTCTCAATCATCTCTAAAGTCAAGAATTAACTTTCCTGCTCAATCTTCAAAATAGCTTGCTGTATTCACACCGGAGTCATCATCTGCTTTTTGAGGAACATTTTAACATTGATCCTGAATTTGCTTTACAGGTGTAAAGATGAACGACCACATGCAAGAAGAAGTTATGCAAAATGCAAACATACAATAGTGAACTGACGGGAACAGGAGGTCCATTTATGGTATAATTTCCTTCAGATGTCTTTTGGGTTTGAGTGCAAAAAGC
The DNA here is from genome assembly GCA_005408345.1 of Macquaria australasica. Taxonomy (NCBI): domain Eukaryota; kingdom Metazoa; phylum Chordata; class Actinopteri; order Centrarchiformes; family Percichthyidae; genus Macquaria; species Macquaria australasica. Next base: position 1,589,460 of record SEMN01000016.1, read on the forward strand.
TTATTTAACGTCCATAAACAGAGTGCGGAAGTATGTGGGCTGATGACCTACTGAATGTAAAGAGGCAGCAGTGGAGATGAGGTGGAGATGCGGTGTTAGTGTGTCTTTGTGTGGCTCATGAATCATGATATATGGCCTGTTTACACGCAGAGCTCTCCCACTGGAGCGAGAGATTCCCTATCGCCACCTGGCTCCTTAAGGAACCATTATTCACCCCAGCAACTCATAAAACACACTGAACACACTGTGGTTCACATCCGCACGTGCACACACACACACACACACTAACACTGAGTAAACTGCAGGTATGCTTAAAGGCAGACATACAATTTCCACCACCAAACCACTGTGACCCTGAGCAGAGACTTTTTTTTTTACTGGGGTAAATGAGATGAGGGGTTCAACTTTTAACTGCCTGCTGCTGGCCGAATATGATTGAATTCCAGTGTGCAATTTCGAGGAAGAGATGCCTCATGTGCGATGACGGTAAAACAGCATTATTATAATAATACAAAGAGCCTTGGCATATTTTCCCCCTCACACATGCTGTGGAAACCTCCACATATGCACACACTTACCAGGTGCCTTGAATGTCCTGAAGTTGATGTTGACCAGGACAAAGTGGATCACAGTCGGGCAGTTCTTTTCCCCTTTTTTTGGTTTGAAGACGTAGCATTCCTTCAGACCCTCGCGGTCGAAGACTTTGGGGTCGATCTTGGGGAATGGAAGCTTGTTCATTCGAGCCCACTTTTCTGCCAACAGGAGCTCCTGTGGCAAACATTTACACATTTAGATAAAAAATGTCCATGATCCCCTGCTTGCACAGATCATTTTTAGCAATTCATGACTGTAAAAAGAATCTGACTCTGACCTTAAATGGGGGGCTGGAGTCGCTGGGTCGTGCAGAAAAGTCGAAGGAGATGATGAGGTCGACACCGCGCTGCGGCCGTAGGATGAGGGGGTAGGGGAGGTTGTAGGTCAGGCCGCTGTCCACTATGTGGATCTTCTTACTCTTCACATCCAGAGGCTCGTAAATACGATCAAACTCATCTGGGTCTGAGAAAATCATACTAAATGAAATAAATGATGCAGGAACGTGATTGGGAAATTTCCTTTGTCTGCAGCCGAATCTTGTTCCACGTGACTGACCCAACTGATTTAACTCTGTAATGACTCACCTACGTAATGTTCAAGGAAGAAGGGCTGGGTTTCATTTGAACATTTTTTCAAACCACACCTGTGTTTCAGTATGAGTAAAGCTGATGGCTCAAGTCTGATCCCTCTCAAAGCCCCATTTACTATGTGATGAAATTATATGGTACTACTATCAGGTGCTTCCGGTTTGTATGTGTTGTATGTGGTTTTTTCTACATCACTGTGTTCCGTCCCTTTTTCTATTGTATAACAAGTATGGCTTCCATTTGTATGCATCCATCCAGTACTTAAAAAGCTACAAGAATCATGTATGCTTTGATGAAGGTCAATACACAAAGTTCAAAATAAAGTGAAACACCGCATAGATTAGTAACAGTAAAGCTGCCTTACTCCGTCCAATATACATGTTTTAGAAAAACGCTTTTTTTTATTTAAAAGTTGAACTAAACAATGGATTAAAATGACTGCTTTTAATGTGAAAGTGGTCGCTTGTAAAGCAGCAGTACAAGATCAATTACATTATGATTTAGATTTGGTCAATTTCGTGCACTTTGGTTGATACTAAAATGTATTGAGTTAAGGTTCAATAACCAGCCCTAACTGTAATTAGACTCACATGCATCTACTTGCAAAATAAGAAATAGGGTACTGTAAAATGATCATGTCCTGTCCTGCTTTTCATTTCCTTGACTGCTGCAAAAATGAAGTCTAAAAGCAGCGAATTGTGACAATCAAGTATCCTTCTTACCTGTGACGGCATCCACCTCCTCCTCAGGTGGTGGGGCATTGCACGTGACCTCACTGACTGGAGAGAACGGGATGCTGGTGTTCAGGTTCAGGCCCAGCATGAAATTATGCACCTGGTAACAGGGTGAGACGGGTTATGGAGAGGAAAAGAGACAGGTTGTTGTGAATTTGAATATAGGAAAAGCGAAACAAGAATGCAGCGAGAGCACATACAGTGTTTTTTTATAACAAGTGTTACATAATTTCATGGTTCCCAGTGAATTGACATATTCAGGTACCTTCCCGGCTCTGCCCTCTCTTGTGTTGAACAAGGAAGAGTCACCGACGAGCGACCTGAACATTCGTTGAACCCAGCTAGCCTGAGCCGTGCGATGGTACTCGTCTTCTGCCTCCTGGTTCTCTGTTCCACCTGAACACCAAAATAATGACAGAAAAAAACACTGACAAATGTTGTGTGACAAAAAAATTTAACTGTGGCTCAGAAAACGAATTTTTGTTTGTAATAAAACTGGGAAAATTTGCAACTAAATCCCAACTACCCTAAACCAAATATGGTTACTTGAATGCCTAAAATATGCAAACATTAAAAACAAACAAGATACAGATTACAAGAATCACTTGACAGTTTACCTTCCAAAATGTAATTCAGTCTACCTTCGCCTCAATTGTCTGTTTCATACTTACAAATGCTTTTGTTTTGTTTTCTTTTCTCAGGAAGAATTGAAGCTATTATCCAAGCCTGTGAACAACTATTAAGTTTGATTGAAATCTGGTTTCACTGCACTGTGTCAAGTGACGGAAACATCAGACATTTCCTCAAAGTTACTAAAATGAAAAGGTGCTTTGAGACTTTTTTCCAACTGTGAACTTGGTTGTTATGGCTTTTAATTATTCCCCCACATAGTCTAATTTAAATGTTCGTACACCTTTTACACCAGTTGTGGTAAAATTTGTCTTTGTTTTCATATCATAATTTTTCTTATAATTCTTTTCCAAGATCAGTGGGCTATTGGAAAACTTGAAGAAGTCTCTTTTTTGTCAGGCTAATGATGTGTTGGGCCTTCTCCACCAACTCTGGCTTCACTCAGAGCAGTTTAACTTTGTTGCCCCTGTGCACTGAGGATATTTGAGGTATTTTCACAAACCTGACAGTACCACAAAACAAGTACTAAAAGCCAAAATACCGATCCAAAGCAGCTATAATTGATATTTTCAAAATTATACTGTATCAAATGACAATGTGAAAGCAATGTGACAAAGTGAAAAGGGCTTACTCACAGAGATGAACCTACAGAGAACCATATAACCTGAATCTGAAGCTCCCCTTGACTCTCAGAATCTTTTAGCTCACTTTACCATTTTGTTCACTCTCACCGCTCTCATAGTGTCGTTTTCAGACGCAGCTGTTTTCAGCAAAAAAGCTCTAAAAACCCACTGTACACTACCTGCTCAGCACCAAACAGCAGACAAACACTGTTACAAACTAGTTAGTGAACATAGTGGAGCATTAAGCAGCTAAAAGCCACATATTTCCCTCAGGAGTTGGTAGAGACCAAAACCAGAGCTAAAAGAGAGTGAATAATAGACTTATATGAATAATAATGTTGTCCCATAACTGCTGGATGTGTAAATAAGCAACTGTTTGCTAACACGCTCAACATGTCAACTTAACAGGTGAATGTTGTGCTCACAACTTGCTTCCACTGTGTCCAAAAAAATATTTATTGGAAGTTTAAGTGTTGCATATTTAGTAATGACTATTTACTGTTATAGAGAAATATTTAATATATGAAAACAAGTTCCAGGGGCTTTAAAGATGCTACATGAAGTTGTAACAAAAAAAGAGCCAGAAGCGATTTTATAAATAGAAGTGTGCAACTAGTACCAGAGTATAAAAATGTATTTTTTATGCCCTTAATGCAAATATTTAATTTCATCTTCAAGGGTAATTAATTTGAAACAAAAGACTGTCACTCATCAAGAAAGAGGAAGAGAGAAAGAAAGAGAAGGCCAGGAAAGAGAAGGTCTTTCCTGACCTGACAGTAACAATGGCTGTTCTTTCTGATGTAGCTGTGTCACGCTAACAGATGCAAGAAATGTACAAAAAAAAAAGGTGTTAAGGCGTCGACTTTCCCTCCAACCCAACAATGTGTCAAAATGTTTACTGACACCATTCAAAGTCACACATCTCTATTGCACCATAAGAAACTTAATTATACTGCACAATAAGGTGTCTGTTTGTGAGCTCCCCGTATCAATCATACATATCATAGCTCACCTTTGCGTGGCTCGTCATCATTGTCCAGGCTGTCTTCTCCGACGATGTGCTGCGGTTTGATCTGCTCTGTAAGACACAAGGCAACTTCGCTCATCAGGTTACATCTTCAAAAGAAGCGTGTTAATCTCATTCATACCACATATCAACACTATGCCAGCCAGTGTTTTTGTTCAGTTATGTGGCATTATCAAATTCACTGTCTTTTGTTTATCTCTTTCAAAATAAGTCCTTAGAGAAACGCAATACACCTGACAAACTAATGCATTCTTAAACTGGGTGGAGCCGTTCTTAGCACTTTTGTACAACCAATGCATTGTGAGAGTGTGTCTGAATGTTTAAAGGTCACCCCAAACAAATGCGTTCAGCCAAAACAAACATCCGATGAGCTGCCCGAATAATCACAGGAAGCTGAGACCTTCCCACTGTTATGGTAACATCACACAAACACACACAAACACACTCATGCTACACATTTTAAATCTGGTGAGATAATTTTAGGTTTGGTTTAGGTGTCAGGATACTTATTGGTGTCAAAGTGTGTGAAAATAATCGTGGCATGAGACAAAGAGGGAGGCGTAAGAAAAGAGTAGGGTTAGGGTTAGGTCAGGAGGAGGGTGCACCCTGTATTTTGTTATTTTATGTCATGTGTGACGTCCCCTCTGCTTGGTTCGCTTTGCTGTTGCTTTGCTTTCTGTCTCCAGGGCTGTACACCTGCTGGAGGTTAATCAGCAGCATGGATGGGCCAGGTGTGCCCCATGCATATAAGCCAGAGCATGCAGCACATTTTCACACCCACTCCCTACACTACTGACTTTACAGTTTCCTCCCACTTATTTTCTTTGATTATTTTGTTGTTTGTTGTTAATTAATTACTTTGTTATTTAGTGTACCCGTGTGTCTCCCGTTTTTGTCCCTGTCTAAGAGCCAGGCTGTGACACGTAAAGACCTATACCCACTTACACAAAGTACCCATGACTAAAAACACATATTTCATTATGATATGAAATACATTTTCTTCTATGCAATAATTAATTTACTGGCAAGTACATCCAAGTATATAAAATATGTTTTGGATTAACATAATTATATATACATTTATGAGCCTGAAATAGTCTTTTTATTTACGTAGTATACTTAATTTAAAAAAACTGCATCATTGTGAGCGAGTATATTTTATTATTTAACATTTTTGGCTCATTGTTTTAGTGTTTGATAGAACTGGCAAAAATTAAACAAGTGAAAAATTGTTATTTAGCTGAGACTGAAAGTTAATTTATTTACCTGGGTAACAGTAGCGGACAAAACAGTCTTATTAAACGGTCCATTAAGTGACTGTTCTGGAGCTTTCAATTGTATCACACGATCTTCCCCAGCAGAAGAATGAACTTTAAATCTCATGTTTGAATCCAACATGAATCCGCTTTAAGGATGACAAGTCCTTAAAGTGGCCAGAAAAATGAAGATTTTAACATCTACAATTTCAAGACAACTGAGCAAACTCCATCTGCTGATGAAGATCGTGTGATATGATTGAAAGCTCCAGAAGGGCTAATACTAGACCTTGAGGTGAGCTTGTTTTGTCAACTATATAATATATTTCTAATATTCCACTCAAACTTCAAGTGATTCCTTGAAACATGCAGCCCATTGAGGCAAGACATGCTGCAATAATAATCAATCACATGTTGTAGGACAACACTGTAAGACTCAAATTTGACATTATTTGCTGGTGAAGACAATATCTACACTGAACAGCTACTGCATCGACCTTGTGGGCAGATAGTTGTACTGTAGTGTTCCAGTCAGTCAAACAGTGATTTGCACTTAACCTGCAAAGAAGCATTATTTACCTTCAGTATCAGTATCGGTACTAATCAGTACAGTGCAGCTCAGGGCAAAACACATGTAGAAAAGAGAAACAAAGAAAGATTACCTAACTCCTCCTCCATGGTGCTGCCACCAGCTGTGTCTTTGACTCCCAGCACTCTGTTGAACAGAATGGAGAAGGCGCTGCCCCACACACCTGACACAGTGAAAACATACTGTTTACTCAGGTAAAATTAACTGACTGTTGTGTTTAGCGGTGCAGATGAAAACATCTTTCTCACCCATCAGAAAATGAAGAGGGTTTTCCTCGTATTTCCTGACAACAGTTCCCATGAAGAACTTGCTTCCAAACAAGTCGGGGGTCATGAAGGTGCCGTACTTTGCCATCCCAATTTCATACGGGCTGAACTCCACCCAGTCTGCAGGTTGAAACCTCAGTGTTAATGTAACAGATTTATTTTGGAACAAATATGATCACCATAGTCATCAAGCACCTGTCGCTGACTAATACGTGCATTTTTACACTAGAATTGCAAAGCATGTGCTCATGATAAACTCAGTTATTGCATTGTAATTACACAAATTTAAAAACTCACACTGCTCACACTGAGGAAGTGAATATGAATAAATCTGGGCTGTCGGCTGTCAGTCCCTCATGCCCAAAAATAGACAACTGGATTGAAATTTGACATCATTTGAATTTAAATTAGTGAAAACTAATTTGGAATGATAGTTAGGGTTAGGGTTAGCACAACCGGATTCATACACAATGCACAGAGAGTGGGAGGAACCACAGGAGACAATAAGGGCCCAGAGCTCAATTTTGTCCCAGGGCCCACAGGGGGGTTATTCCAGCCCTGGCTACATTTCTCTTAGTCATTAAGACACTTTTACAAAAGCTTTTACAGCAACAAGCTGTCACGTACACACATACAAAAACACTGCACATGCACACAGACACATGCACATACAATATAAATACTTAAACCTGTAACCTTTTAGACAATAATTGCCTCTTAAACGTGAAGATAATTTCACAGCTTAACTTCACTTAAGCTGTCTTTTGACAATGCGGTATTTTCCACTGAGCCGGGTCACAAAGAAACAGGGGATTTAGGTAAGAGGAGAGTCGAGAAAAAACTGAAGAACAAGTCTAGTCACACTTTTGATAACTTAGCACCTGAGTGTCTACTTTTTGAAGGTCAGATCTTAAAGTTTAGCTGTGATGGTGAGAACTAACAATAGAGAACAATGTAATTCTAGATCAAGAATGAGTGTGGCCTCATCCTGATGCATATTAAAGTGACACTGCACAATATTGGTATTTCCTCAACCAGAAACGGCAAACAGCAAGCTTGTGGTCAGCTTTCTATTGTGACAGTCATCACAATTGTGTGGAAGACATGTTTCATATTATGTGGCCTACACCCTAAGTGAGATACTGTCAATAAAGAACTCTAAGTACAGTATTGTTTTCACTGTTGAGTCATATGAAGATTTAATTGGAATTGCAGCAACCATGATGAGGTGTTTTTTGGTGATTCTTTTGGCACAACATCAAATGGATTTTAACTTGAAATTCAAACATGCTCAGAGTCAGTCTCCTATTTATTGTTTACAGATGAGCTCCAGAAAGTGTCTCCAAAGTCTTGTTTTTGAACAAGTAGATTGTGTATATTCACTGATCTGTGCAAGATCACAGGAGATTTTTTTTGTTCCTTTATTGTATTTTCTATTCAAATGTCTGTTCCACCGAAGCAGGCTACATCAACAATGAGGAAGTACTGTACAACATGGGACTAACCCAGAGTCTATCATGGCCTTGTGCACACTACTCAGTTCCTTCCTTGATACTGAACAGTTGCTACCTGTCACCACAGAGCCGTAATTAGATGACAGCCCACAGTGTCATGACACATCTCTCTGTTGTCGCAAAGCAGTATTATAAGGAAATGAGTACCGCTTAGTTATTTTGCATGTGGCCAAACTCATCTGATCCTCTCTAGTCACTCACTACATATGCAAAATTGTTCTCTGAGAGACGTGGGCTACATGCAACACACAATTTAACACATACTCACAAAAAAGACAGATATTTACCTGCAAACATGAGCTCGGAAACATCTGGCTTGACATGCAGACATGTGAAGAGAGGAAGAGGACTCTGGGCCTGGTTTATTTTCTCCTGAACGCTACTTAGCTTGATGTCCATCCTCTGGTAGGAGAGAACACAGTCTTTGAATCATTTACACTCACACTCTGCAGCGAGTAGGAGTGTCATCTCACCATGACATGGCATGGTTGTGGGGAAGTAAAAAAAAAAAAAAGAAGAAATAAAAATAGAGGGGAAGAAACACAGCACAAAATGAAAATACAAAGCTTAAAGGAGGCGTGGGTGGGATGTCAGTCCAAAAGAAAAGAGAGGAAATGAAAGATGAAATTAAGTGAAGAGGAGGATTGACGAACTGCTGAGCAATAAGGAAATGGAAAAATAAGGAATCCCATCAAAATTAAAACAAACAACAGCTGTCAGGTGGCTCTTACCGCAGGTATAAGCGTTTCCCCTATGAGCATACCGAAGATATCGGTAAAGGTAACAGGCTGCCCTGTGGCCTTTTTGGTCCAGAGGGCCTGGATGTAGTTGGTGATGTGTTGGGGAAGCAACAGCCTCAGTGGGTTGCTGCTAACTCTGTTCATCAGCTCCTTGTTGATGTCCTTTGGGCCCTTATTTGGAAAGTCTGGGTGGGAGTAGAGAGATGACATGTACCTACAGGGAAAAAGAGAAAGAAGTTTGAAAGAGTCATTGCACAAATCTCAAAGTGCAACGTAAAATGTTGTCAAATCAGTAAATACATTCTTGAAAATATCACTCTGCTCTTTACAAGGTTTATGCAGGGGGTACTGTACTTGTAAGGAAGTTAAATCCAATAAGTCATTCGACAAACATGAAGATGGAGACTGATATAAGCCAGAGATGCTTGTTTGATGACAGCAGAGGAAGGCAGGAAAGTTTGCCAGAGAAAGGAGGAGGCAACACCGAAGGAGAGTCCGAAAGAAAGAAAGGACAAAAGAAACAGTAATAACAAAGACAAAGATTAAAAGAGAGAAAGTGTCTTTAGAAATAAAAAGGGGTCAGGGAAAGAGGAGGTGTAACAAGAGAGGAGAAGAGGAGAAATAAGAACTGACCATGTGGATCCGGAGAGGCCGGCGACATACGTGGCACAATCCAGGACCCCTGACTCAAACAGGGCCTTCATCACACCTGAGAAGCCAACCATGGCACGGAAACCGCCTCCTGAGCCCGCTATGGCAATCACCGGCACCTGTAACACGCACACACACACACACACACAGACACACACACACACACACACAAATGGAGAGAGTCATAATGTGAAGAGAAATGAAACAGAAGTATGCTTAATCACATAATTACATACTACACAGTTTATGAGTATGAGACTCACAATCATTCTATCTCATTCTTACGGGTTGAGTAACTTCCCTCCTGTGCCTCTATACAGTGAGGGTGCCACGTCAGTTGCGTCATGCCCTTGAAACATTTCTTTTACTTGTTCCTTCGGATTTTTTAATAATTCTAATTGTGCAACATTGCTTCTTTTCTGCAGTCTGTGTTTATCTCGTGGTCAGTTCTGGATTCTCTGACTGACAGACATAATTCCAGGGAGTTGAGGGATGTTGTAACATGGTAGAAACTGAAAAGCAGTAGCTGGTTATCTCATTCCTCTGGAGTTTCCGGCACATGAAGACATGAGCAGGCCTGGCTGGAGATTACAGCCAGCCCCCAAGGGCGTCTAGCCAAAACCACACCAGTGAGAAAATAAAACGCAGCTTATCTCAGAGCAGAAGTCGGAGCTAAGTGCCACGCTTACTGTATGGTTTGCTTCCCAGTGTGAGAAATGTTGAAGTGTTATTATAAGCTGAGAACACAATGTGTGAAAATGTGCATCGCATTTTTTTTCATCTTCACTAGTATGCTACATATCATAAGAGTTAATCTGTACTAGAATGAGAGATGCCACAGCGAGCACACATATCACACCCATAATTCCTATATACATGTACAATGTTAAGAGGCTACAGCAGCTATAGCTCAGTCAGCTAACTCATGTGGAATGGATTATTGTGTGAGTGTAAAATATGTACAGCGTAGGTATTTCGCATCTAGGCTCTGACCTAATCACTCCCCACAAGGAAACAGGAAGCTCAGCACAGCAAGGCGTGGGGAATGATGATATTAACTTCCCCCGTTTGGGGAAAGTAGACACACGGGTCACTGAGTAGAGCATACAGGTGGATGCTGGGCTTTTGAAATGCTATGAATAGCAGCAGTAGCAGCAAATGACAGCATAGCTTTCAGGTGAGTGGTGTGGCAGCAGGCTAGCAGCAAAAGGGTGAGCAGAGCACTGACAGCTTAAGTTCACTGCCATAATGAAAAATGTGTGTTAGATATACAATATGTTGCAGTGAGAGAAAGGGAACGCCATGTGAGTGTAGCTGCAGTGGAGCTGACTGCCTGAACGAGCTCGCAGGCGTCACTTCATTATTGTGGCTCTGTTATTAACGGATTAGTTTGACATTTCGGGAAATAAATACGCTTATTCGCTTTCTTGCTGTGAGCTAGATTAGAAGAGATACCACTCTGTATGCTAAATATGAAGCTACAGCAAGGCAGCATAAAGACTTGAACCAGGGGGAAATGGCTAGCCTGGCTCTGTCTGACGGTAAAAAAAAATCTGCTTTATCTCATTTGTTTAAAAACGTGAAATAATGTGTTAATTAGTGAGCTTTAGAGGCGATTTGGTTAGCTTCCGACAGAGCCAGGCTAGCTGTTTTACCCTGTTTCCAGTCTTTGTGCTAACTTAACGTTAAGCTAACGGCTGCTTTATATTTGACAGACAAATATCGACAGAAAAACTGTCAAACTATTCCTTCAGGTATCAGCCAATCAGCTTAAATAAATGAAAATTCTTGCTGAAACTTAACAAAATTATTTAATCATAAAAAACAGAGTAAGGAACTGAATGCCTTAATGTCAGCACACAGCAGCCTCTCATTTTTCATGAAAATGATTTGATACTCCATCATTATATGTAGTGAAGTGCAAACAGGTGGTGAAATTGAGTGCTTGCATAAATTAAGCTGTCACCACACAGATTTACACAAATGACTGAAAACAGTTTTAGTTTCTATTACAGTTGCCATGTTAAATCTATGTTAAAACTTGACTTTGTCGCTCTGTTCCCACCTCCTCTGGAGAGCTGGGGAGGAAACGAGGCTTCTCCATGTCTAGCAGTTTCTTGATGCCCAGCATCACTCTTTCTCTGCGGGTCTGCCTGAACTGCTTCTCTTTGTCACACAGGGCCAGGCTGAACCGCAGGTCCAGCTTGGTACTGCAGAAACAAATGACAGAAATAAGGTTGAGTGAAATGTGATAGTGGGAAGACGAACAATAAGTAATAAAATTACATTTTCTGCTGAGAGGCAGATAGAGGATATGATCTCTCTGTGTAACACTATTGATGATGTTGAAACTGATCTTCAGGTTTGATAAGATCTGCCTCTGAGAGGTTTGGTGTGAAACCCACATCTACAGACAAACATCAAGGCCTCTCACCCTTTACTGCTCAACTTTTCATAATTACTAACCCTTCAAATATGTATGTAATTTCCAAACCCTCCCACTAACAGGTATGCCACAGGAACTATGATGCATTTTAACCCTATATTAGCTTACACAAGTATCCTGTTACTGAGTCATGCTGCTTTAAGTTCTAATTTTAGTTTCTGCACTGCTCCGGGTGAATTCCTATGTATTCTTGAACCTGTGACGGATTTGTCATCATTCATTTATAACCGGTATTGCCTTTTCACACGAGGGCCTTTAGGCTGATCACAGAGCGAATTGTGTAAAACAATTATTGCTGTAAAACTAAATAAAATTACTGAGACAGTTTTTGATTTAAAGGGATTACATACCAGATCTCCAGCAACATCTCTAAGTATACTTTGGTTGCCTGTCAAAACAATGAAATATGTGATTATTGTCCAGTAAAGGAGCAGCTGATTGAGATTGATAATTCTGTCAACAGGCAAACACAAAGTGTCCCAAACTAAATCTATGAGATAAAAAAAGAAAATAAGAAGGAAAGAGGCAGGAATGGTTCATTTAAAACTTTTTTGCAAATAGTTTTTCACATAATTTGCAAAATCATTGCATTATTTAAATAGAAATGTAATTAATAACTTTATAATTTTTAACAATTGTATATTTAATTAATCTGTTATTGTTAACCTTCAAAAAAGTAATTCTACTGACACACTTTAGTCTCCGTACATATGCTGTACTGTATATCGTCTGTCTGCAATATGCAACATTACATCATATGAAATACTATATCAAATGGAAAATTTAAGGTGACGTGCATATTTCCTTGTAATCCATCTTCACGTATTTCATTTCTTCAGAAATCATGGGATTTTCACTACAATTTAAAGGAAACTCCTGTAAGTTTAAACAACGCTTGCCTGCACAACACGAGTTCATAACAGTGAAACTCCCAAAGAGTCTGTTGGGGTTGAATGTCTTACTTTGCCAATGAGGAAGCTCTCCATCTTTGTCTGGCCTACAGTGAGCTTGGAGATATCATAGGATGCAGTCCCAAGAGTCTCATCCATCACGTAATTGGCGTCCATTAATGTTAACTGATTGGAATAAACAAATTATTAAATATCTTTCAAAAGCTTTTTCTGGTATGTGTTCACTTGAATCAATTGAACAATGATCAATGTCAACAAAACTTTTAGAAAAGCCTTCAATTTATTTACTTTTTCTTAGATGACCCTAAACTAATGTGAGTCATTCTGATCCTAGTTTCTATTATGACACTATTTACATCATATTACCTCATATCAAGCTAAAAATGGTACGCTGTGTTTATGTGGGTTTGCGCTTCACTACATCCCCGCTTGTCACCCTGTACTGGTAGACTGTGCTAGACAATACAATGCAGGTCTAACCTCCAGAACGTTCTGCTGGTTGGGGTCTAATATGAAGTTAAAGGTCTCGTTCCATTTTGGGTTGATGTTGTTGTCTATGTGCTTGGTCCTCTTTCTGCTCTCAGGGGCCGTTGGGATGAACAGCTCCACATATGGATCTGGAGTGTCCACTGCACACACACACACACACACGGATTCAACAGTGTTACTAAATAGTAAGAGTGAAAAGTATGCATAAGTATATTTGTATTGTTTTTTGTGAAAAGTTCAAGTTGATTAAAATGATTTTCTCCACATATAAATTCCAGTGAAATAACACAAACACGTACATGCAGCTTGTTCTGATTTGCAGCAACTATATGTCTGGATGTTAGAATTACATGCATAGGGGCAAAAAAAAAGAAAGCATTAAGACTCACACAGGTCACCCAGCGCTCCCTTGGTGACGCTCTCGGCTCGAACCACCGTCACTGTGAATTTGTGAGAAAACTGCTGTTCCACCTGCAATACAACAATCATTTAGATCAGTTTTGTTTCATTGCCTCATGGGAAAATCACTCCAACCACAATGATAACAAAGATTATGAAAACAAATCACACAGCTAAGTAGGCACGTAACCCGTAGTTCATGAGAAATATAGTTACGAAATATGAAGCAGGTTCACTGCAGATACATGCGTCTGTCAGTGGGGTTTTTGGCAGGTTGACAATGACTATCGCATCCTCTGTCCTCTGCGAAATCTCATTCAGGGTTCACTTCTCAGATGTTCACACTGATCAATAATTACTCTATCCTTTTTTTTTTTTTTTTTTTACATGTGGTTACACAGCCTGGGATTTACAGTGTAATTTTGTTGTACTGATCAGGTAACAATAAAATACTTACTGGTTCCTACTGGTACTTAAATGGAGGTACAGTGGAAGAAGAACAATATGGGAACATGGGAGTAACGATTGGACAACACTTTATAAAAGCAGTTTTTGTCAGATGAAGACCAGATGGAGAAACCTTACCTGGTAACCGCCATGACAAAATAGCAAAAGCATATGTTTTTATTGTACTTCATCCATAACTATAAGGAAGAGCACTTAATCTCAGTCCAAAAGAACATTAACTGGTAGGCTAAACCAACTGTATGTGCATTGCTGTACTCCATAAATGATCTGTCATTTTTCCAAGATTTGTACCCTTTTTCTTCTAGCTTCCTAACCCAAAGCTACATTTCTGTACCCCAGCACTGGTGAGTACACCTGTTGTCATTTTGGGAACAAATTCCATAACAAATTCCATATTCTTGTTTCAGGACGGTTTTGAGAGATGTCCTGAAGCTTTCTTTACATTACTGTACCCCCACAGCTTTGGTAGCATATTGTAACTGCAAAATACATTAATTACTTTATAGGTTCCGCAGAATATCAGTGTTGTTAACACCATTTTCCCCATTTCTGTAACCTGTAGGTAACCAGCCTTTATAAAAATACTTCGAATATAATTTATTTCTCCTCTCCTCTAAAAGGCCCATACTCCCTTGTTCTTGATTTTTTCCACGGTACCTACATTTAAGTACCAGTAGGCACCTAAGTAAGTATGTTATTGGTACCTGATTCGTAAAATTAAATTTCACTGTAAATCGCAGGCTTACTATAAAGTGTTACCGAACATAGCATACAGGTCACTTCGAAGTTTGTGCTAACGTCTCCACTCTCCAAGGTTGAAAAATATGCGATATATAAGTTAAAATACAGGCATCTTTGGAGGTCATTAATCTCTAAACAATGTTCTGTTTGTCCTAGATAGACATCTATGTCGCTGAACCCACATTTTTTTGCCATGCTGTTGTTTGTGTTGGCCTTATAGGCAGCCAAAACTATCAGTCTTTCTTAAGAAATCTTGACATATACTATTCACTGTAGTTTCAAGGTGTGACCATTCATGAGGGACGCAAGCAGCCTTAAAAGACTGCTTGTTTGTGATGGCCTGTTGCACACCCTACGTTACGCAGGAGCAAGAATTTGGTTTCACCTAGCCATTTACAAGACTTTAAAGTGAGAGTCTTTTTAAGGGTTGTGAGACTTTTCACAGATGTAAAACATCCCGGTGAATGCAGCTATCACACTGATTATCTCGCGCTAATTTTTGCTGCTTAAAACAACCCACATTAACCCTTCTTAATCCCTGCAGTTATAATGAAAAAGGCATTGCTTTTGAGATATTCGTTGCAATATTTACACAAAACATTTTTGCTTTGGAGCAATTAGAGTGAATTTCATTCTACTGTACTATTAAAAAACCAGTAAGCTAAGGCCTGCTATGGAACGATTTGCACCATGATTGAAACCACTGGAATCTCTCTTTTTTGTTGTTGTTGTTGTTTCAACTTGGCTCAGTTTTACTATAAATACAGGAAATAATACTCACAATAATATTGGAAGCCATTGTGTGTTGTCAGGTGAGTAATTCTCAGGAAAGCCTTTGTCAAGATGTGCACTTTAACTCAGGAGAACATCTCAGTCAAGAACTGGAGCATTTGGAGCCTGAAAAATGAAACACAACTGTTTAATATCAGTGCTCGTGTAGGAGTGCAGCTTTAACAGACACACAACATTTGCATGAAAAAGACACACTATTAAAAATGTGATGCTTTGAAATTAAAAACACTGATGTGGCATTTTTCCCCGGGTTTCTAGTGGTTACGTTTAGCAAGGTAACCGTCACTCAACAAGCAACAACAGCACAGCATCACCACAGCCTCCACAACCAACCAGGCATATGTCTGTAACTTCCTGAAGGAGGATGCCCTCTTGTAAAAGCCAAAGCTGCTTTAGAAATATCAGTGAAGCCTTTTGCATCTTGACACCGGCAAGAGAAAGTGTGCTGAGCCACAAACCCATGGACTGGGCTTATAATAGTAATACTTTATATGTGTGTGTGTGTGTGTGTGTGAGTGAGTGTAAGTACACCACATGCAAATGTAGAGAGTGAGAGAGAAAGATGCCAGTAAAAAGAGATGTATCAAATGTGACTGATATAACCGAACAAAGATGGTGTGTGTATAACATACTATACAGTCTGATGTTTAGATGGACATGCATTTGCAGAAGAAGTGGTGAGATGATTATTTTTAGCAACATTAAGGCTTTCTCTTTACGATGGTTAAATACACATATGTTAATAAGAAATTTGCATACAGTGCAAAGTGTGTGTGTGTGTGTGTGTGTGTGTGTGTGTGTGTGTGTGTGTGTGTGTGTGCTGGTGATAGCATATCAAGGTCAGCGAGTCTTTTCTCAGCTGTTCACCAAAGCGTATCATTACTGAGGGGACTGAGAGCACGTAGGGAGTCTGTGTGTTCACAGCACTGGTCACGTAGTTTGCATCAGTGGTCCAACTTTTTGAAAGTGCCAGTTCACTCTGCCCTTGTTCTGCAGCGTACAATGAGTGCATGCAGGCTGCTGAGTCCTGTGTGTGTGCCAGCGGAGCCCAGACGCTTCACAGCACTATATTTTCATATGAGGACGCAAAATGTGAAGGGGACACGCAGCAGCCAGCCATGATGCAAAACAGCTGCAGTAATTATAGGTTTTACAGGCATATAGTAACTACTGTACAAGTGTATTCCTGCCTGAGACACAAAAGGTAATGGTCGGAAGTTAAAAGTATCTCACAAGAGGCCTTCTATGAATCACTGTGCATTTCCCAATAGAAATATTCCTGTACCATCATTAAAAACACTGTGATGACAATAAGGCATTGCAGTGTAACTCTTATCTGGATTACAGGCTTCATTCAAAACTTGTTATTAGGCCACTATAAACAGGTTTTGCCTGATTCTTATTGGCTGGGCAGAATAAGGTCGGATCTGACGTGGCCTGATGGTACGAGTTTGCAACATGAAATGCAATTGCCTCAGGTAATGTAAGACAATAGAGATGGTAGTATAAGCTATTAATTTACAATGACGTAAACATGAAATATAATAGGCTAGTATATCAAAATAAATATGTACTCTCATAGGCAACTAACTGCCTTTGATCTGCCATATTTAGCGTTTAATACAAGCAATTGCCAATTGGATTAATACAGTTTTATTGGTTTATAAATGTTAGCAATAGCGCGTTTTCAGCTTCCTTATCCTCTGAGTTGCGTAAAGGGAACTGTTCACGAAGACGCTGGTTTAACCACCACTAGCAACAGTTACTGGCACTGACCTTCCTCTCCAAATTCCTGTCCAATCCTATTTGCAAAAAAAATAACAACAAAAACATAAGAAAGTAAAATGGAAACAAACCTTAACCGGAGAGCGCTATCCACTCACAAATCCTGAAAAATGTGTCATGTTGATCGAGAGTATTCCTCCACTGCAGGACCGGAGCTGGAGGAGGTGCTTCTCGCCAGCTGTACAGTACGCACACCCGGCAGTCAGGGGGATCGCAGCTCTTGGTGTCAGACTTCAAGTTGAGAGAAAGTCTAACAAACACGAACTGCACGGATACGACAAAAATAACTGTCAGGTTAAAATGTTAGTTTAAAAAAACATGACAGGAAAGAAAGAGTTCCGGAAAACTCCAAACAAGAGTCAGATTTTGACTCAGTGGGGGGAAGTTGCAGCTGACAATTGTCTCCGCCTCTGCAAATGCGCACCAGTGCGCAACGACGTCCGCAGGAGGGCGCGTAAGGACTGATTGTGTTGACAGAATAAACATTTTTTGTGTGAATTATTGAGAACATGACACAGGGGTGACGCTAAAGTTAAGCACATTAGTCAAATATTCCATTTTGGGTCGGGGATCTGGTCTTTTCCAGTCCATGTTTTAAGACAAACATTGAGAAGACCCTTTGGGTTTTATAGTTGGGTTTGACACACTCATAAAGAGTCTCGTTTGCCATGCAGCACTGTCATGAAATGTTCTCAAGAAGCACTGTCATTTTAAGTAATTTAGTCATTAAATTAAGTAAGTAATTTAGTAAAAATAAAACAGAGAGAAAGTTCTGACTGGACTTAATCCCAGCAGAGACCTGTTGCTCTGTAGGTTTCATACAGCCTGCCAAGTAAATTTAATCACATCAATTTCATTACCTCCTCGCTTAGAGAAAATACATCAACCGGTAATTTCTCATGAATCAAATAGTACAAATACATTACATATTTTTATTTCTATATGTTTGCTCCTTGACAAGTTATAAGCTACAGATCTTTTTTGTTAAATGAAATTATATTATCTTGAATTATAGTCGTCCTCTTGTGGCAATATAGTTTATATAAATAAGACATTCAGGGGACACGCAGATCTTTAAAGTGTGTCTTTAATATTGTAAAAGTGACTGCTTTCTATAGTAGCTACTTATAATACATTAATTAAAATGTAATACGATAATAAAATGCATTTCTGTAAAGTAGCATACTTAACTTGAAAGTTTGAACTTTTCAGACTTTTTGTTATAAATTCATTTAAGTATTTTCCATTGAAATAATTCCGTTAAAAAGAAGGAAAATGAAGGATAAAACCACATATACCATTACCCAAAATCCAATCGGGATTGTGAAAGAGAAGATATTCCTCACTACCAGGTATTACTAATCGATTACTTTGGTCAGTTTCATTCATAAAGAGGTTGTGAGTGGCGGTGACGTCACCCCGTGCAGACCTATAAAGGTGCACCGATGAGCTCCTCTTGGACATTCAAACTCTCAGCCTCAGAGCGACACGACTGCGGAGGAGAGGAGAGAGCAGGAAGAAAAGAAAAAAGAAGATCCGACAAAGTCTTTGGAGTATGAACAGACTCACATTTGCGGTTTTCCTCTCGGCACTGGGGTTTCTTGTCTGCGAAGGGGGTAAGTAGAGGAAACAGAAAATAATATCTAACAGCTTAAACAGAAGTTAGCAACCTTTAAAAGCTCGATTTTAGGTGTAAAGTTTTGTATTCCTCTTTTAATTTTTTTTGTATCTTTATATCAGAAGACATTGCCATAACTAGAAACCACTCATAATATGTTGATAAGAATTTTATAGGAATATTATAGCCTATACTAAAAAGTTAAAAATACCATTAAACTATGTCTTCATTAGCTCAGAGATTTATTATATTGTAGGGTTTTGGGAGGATTGATATTTTGAGGCTTTTCTAACAGATTTCTGTTGGTATCTGAAGTGAATTGTCAGTAACCGCCCAACTTTGTCTGTTACAGGTAACCCATGTTGCTCAAACCCATGCCAGAACAGGGGCGTTTGCACAGCGCTTGGAGCAGATAATTATGAGTGCGATTGCACACGCACAGGATATCATGGACAAAACTGCTCAGAACGTAAGTATGAATGGCACACCTGAGGTGAATCTAGAATTAGGATGTATATGTTAGAGGTGATTTGTTCAATAATTCATTTCCCCTCTTGGCCTTTACAGCTGAGTTCCTCACCTGGGTCAAAGTCTTGCTGAAGCCATCGCCCAACACCATCCACTACCTTCTCACCCACTTCAAGGGCTTCTGGAACATCATCAACAACATCTCCTTTCTCAGGGATGCCATCATGAGATATGTGCTGACATGTAAGCGTCTCTAGCTAAAGGCAAAATTACAAGATGGATTGGAAACTGCCTCATAACACATCAAATAATTTGTACAGCAGATTGTAGAGAAGCAGTTGTGGCATTTATACTAATAATAAAATGCTTTTTTTTCTCTCTCTCTAGCACGATCCCACTTGATTGATAGTCCTCCAACTTTCAATGCGGATTATGGTTACAAAAGCTGGGAAGCCTATTCCAACCTTTCCTACTATACGCGCACCCTCCCCCCTGTGCCAGCGGATTGCCCAACCCCTATGGGAGTAGTAGGTGAGTACACTCTCTCCGACTTTGGAGAACCAGTTTTCTCAGATTCTTGAATACTGAGCAAGAGTGGCTTGGCCCCATTACATCACGGGATATGCACACATCGATATTAACCGTTCTGCTGGATTGACAGCATGGAAATGTGCTGAGAGAACACAGCAAAACCTGCCCCAACAAGCCACAACTAAAGAACATGAAACCACTTTTTTTCAAACTTTAGACTGAACGTTTCTCTGGAATTTACAATGAAAGTAAACCTCAGTTATAGCTTTACCCACAAGTAAAAGTAAATCAGAACATTTCATCACGTTAATGAGCTTCATGCAAATTAAACTGGCTTGGTTCTGAATTATATGGGGTTGTATGCTTACTGTAATGTTAATTGTTTCCCCAGGTAAAAAGGAGCTACCTGACGCTAAGCTACTGGTTGAGAAGCTCCTCATTAGAAGACAGTTTATCCCAGACCCTCAGGGCACCAGCCTGATGTTTGCATTCTTCGCGCAGCATTTCACCCACCAGTTCTTCAAATCTGATATGAAGAAAGGACCTGCTTTTACCATAGCTCAGGGTCACGGGGTAAGCACAGCAAATTTCAAGCCCCATCAGATTTTAGTAGAAGAGAGACAAAGAGACCACAATTGTGAAAGAATAATGTATTAATGCATGTGTTAATGGCATTGTTTGTGTTTTCAGGTGGACCTCAACCACATTTATGGAGACAACCTGGAGAAGCAACACAAGCTCAGACTCTTCAAGGATGGCAAGCTTAAATATCAGGTATGAGAAGAGACAGCTACACTGTAGTTTAAACAGCCAAATGCTTCAGACCACACAAGTGTCTAACAGTTGCTTCCTCTCTTGCGTAACTCTGCAGATCCTGGATGGAGAAGTATACCCCCCAACAGTAAAGGAAGTGGACGTTGACATGCACTACCCTCCTCATGTTCCCGACTCTCACCGCTTCGCTGTGGGCCACGAGGCGTTCGGCCTGGTCCCCGGCCTGATGATGTACTCCACCATCTGGCTACGGGAACACAATCGGGTGTGTGATGTGCTGAAGGAGGTCCACCCTGACTGGGACGACGAAAGGCTCTTCCAGACCTCACGGCTCATTCTGATTGGTGAGTTTATACGATTCTGACAACTGCAAAAAACATTTGCTGTAATGTTGCTGGGAAAATACAGTCAAAATAATAACAATGTCGTGGTGGTTACCATGGGAGATATAAAAAGAGGAAGTTGTACTTTTTATTTTGGTAGTCACATTCTAGGAACTGTTACACACAGCAGAGCATTCCAGCTCTACTTTGAGAAACAGGATTTACTAAAAGATGTGAGAACGAGGAAATGTTTAGTGTTTTCTTTCAAACATGTTTTAAGACAGATAAAATACACTGCTTGAATAGTAATTTGTGTCTGATATGTATTTTCCTCAAAAAAGCAAACTACCTAGTTCATAATTCTTGTCTCCCAATTCACTGAAAAGTTTATTCTAAGTGTATTTGCACTGGAGGTTTCAAGTTTCCACATCACACTTGTGTAAGTTGCATATTGAACCTCAATTGGCTTCCAAACTAGTTGTAATCATGCTCATGTGTACACGTCTAGAACTAGATTTTAAGAGGAGTTTAAGCATCTATAATATCTGCATTATATAAAATGTTTGATCATTTGTCCTGTAGGAGAGACCATCAAGATTGTGATCGAGGACTACGTGCAGCACCTGAGCGGCTATCACTTCAAGCTCAAGTTTGACCCCGAGCTGCTGTTCAACCAGCGCTTCCAGTACCAGAACCGCATTGCATCCGAGTTCAACACCCTGTACCACTGGCACCCACTGATGCCTGATTCTTTCCACATTGAGGAGAAGCATTACAACTATAAAGAGTTTGTCTTCAACACCTCCATAGTGACTGAGCATGGCATCAGCAACCTTGTGGAGTCGTTTACCAAGCAGATCGCTGGGCGGGTAAGAACTGTTTGCACTCTAGTAGCAGCATTTAGATTAAGATTGTAACACCACTGTGACTGTCACTGCTTTAGGGATGATTAATTGACTTCCCATTCGTTTTTTATTTTTAGGTTGCTGGTGGCCGAAATGTCCCAGGACCTATAATGTACGTGGCCATTAAGTCAATTGAAAACAGCAGAAAGATGCGCTACCAGTCTCTGAACGCCTACAGGAAACGATTCTCCATGAAGCCCTACAGCTCTTTTGAAGACATGACAGGTGAGACAAAGTCAAGATCACTTACAAAACCTAATACTTGCAGGTGGAAAGGATGACATCAGATGATTAGTGAAGAGGCTATTATCAACATTAAGTAAAAGGAAATGTTGCCTCGGGCCGAATTTATTATTAATAGCATTGTCATGAGCTGATTGTAGGAATTAAATGCGAGCTTGAAAAACACGCCCATACGCTACAGATCCAGGCTTGTGTCATAGATTACTTGTTATTAAATAAATGGTTAGGACTCAGCTGCAGTCCCCAGCAGCTTTGGAAGTCAGGAATCTATTTCAGTGACTCTATGAACCAGATGTTCATTTCATCTTAAGATAGTGTAAGCAGACTGTCATCACAGAGAGCAAGACATAAACAGACAGAGAGGCCCACTGCTTCAGAGGAGAAGATTTAAATTTCGCAAGAAAAGAGGAATTAATGTTGATTAAAAACTAACTGTGATGTATGAGGAGAGAAAAATATCTGTGTGTGTGTGTGTGTGTGTGTGTGTGTGTGTGTGTGTGTGTGTGTGTGTGTGTGTGTGTGTGTGTGTGTGCTGTAAGAGAGACAAGAAGAAGAAAGAAGTAAAGACAAGACGAGAGATCATTTTTGAATCAGTCTAAACACAGAGTTCACATTTAGACTAGCAGCAAGCTTTGCAGCTCCTGAGCAAGTGAGAGAAGCCAGACTGAGGCGCTACCTAAAACTATTTCCTCCTTTGTGTTACTCAGGAGAGAAAGAAATGGCCGCAGTGCTCGAGGAGATGTACGGACACATCGATGCTGTGGAGCTCTACCCGGGTCTGTTGGTGGAGAAACCCAGGCCTAACGCCATCTTTGGGGAGACCATGGTAGAGATGGGGGCCCCATTCTCCCTCAAGGGCTTAATGGGAAACCCCATCTGCTCCCCGGAGTACTGGAAGCCCAGCACATTCGGAGGCAGCGTGGGCTTCGACATCGTCAACACCGCCTCCCTGCAGAGCCTCATCTGCAATAACGTCCGGGGCCCCTGTCCCCTGGCATCCTTTCATGTGTCCGACGTTAAAGACACGGGGTCCATGATCATCAACTCAAGCACATCCCACTCAGGCAGCAGTGATATCAACCCCACTGTCATTTTGAAAGAAAGGACTACTGAGCTCTAAGTTTTATATTTTATAAAGTTTTTTTTTAAATATATATTTATGCATATATATATATATTTATTTATTTATTTTTGTATTTATTGTCTTCTATTTATAACATAACATGAGAAACTGCAACACAGGTTTTTTTATAAGTAATTTTGTACATTTTTGTCTGTTATCAAGAACAAAAGTACGGTTGTGTTTATTTATTGAAAGATTCTTTGTATTATAAGTTATTGTTACAGTAATGACCTCAGTTACTGCTAATTGATACTTGAATGTTAGTTTACATACTGTAGTAGCATACATTACACTTCTAATGTAAATGTATGTTCATTTAATTGTATGACTGTCCCTGTACACCACAGGGATTTGTTTTGCAGACAGTGGTACAGTAGTGATGTTCACAGTGAATGTAATGACTGATCTTGACTCTCTTGATATAATTTAACACACAGTAAAGTGCATTCCTAATTCAGTATTGTCTTACTGATTTTGTTCTTCTTCAGTCTGCGTATCGGCTTGGGTAATTTGAAATGACAGTAATAACTCTGAGTCTAAGCTGCACTGTTGTTTAGAATTGTACTGTCGTTCTGTAGAAATTGTATCATTCAATTATATGGATTTTATGGCCTTAGACATGCAGTTTGTTACTTTTGTTTTCAGCGCCCATTGACTTGCAAGGTTGACACTAATAAATGCTTCCAGGAAATGGAGCACATTTCTCAGAAATCAGCTGATGTCGTTTTCACTTTGTGACTCTGATTGTGCTCTTACATAAACTCTCTGATTCACCAGGAGCAAACAAGCTTTTCCTTCGTAAGAAAACAATGTAATCCAAGTACTGGGTGAGTGTAAAGCACATAGCACTTCAGATGGTATCAGTGGTTGAATTATTGCAATTTTGAAAAAGATCATTCGTTTTATTGTAAAAATCATGTTTCTTAGTATGTGGGTGTGGCAACGGCAAGAAAAATTCATTTTAAAAACCTAAAAAAAAGCCAGACTGTTACAGTACAGTCTGTTGCTCCTCTGACAATCAATCACACACTGCTGTTAAGAACTCAGTTTGCTAAATCTTCGACATCCCACGAATATTTTAATGTAGGTGTGATATCAGATGGCTACGTAAATCAATTTCACCTCTACGTCTTTCCAAATGAGTTTTTTGTATTTGTATGGTAACTGAAATTAGGAGGGAAAGACAATATTTTGCCGTAAGAATAAAGACCAACTTATCCTAAGGCAGAAGAAAAAATGTTTCCCTCCAGGTTCTCCGGTTTCCTCCCACAGTCCGAAGACATGCAGGTTGGGTTAATTGGTGACTCTAAATTGCACATGTGAATGTGAGCAGCACATGTGAATGTGTGTGTCAGCCCTGTGATTGACTGGCGACCTGTCCAGGGTGTAACCCACCTTTCGCCCAATGTCAGCTGGGATTGGATCCAGCCCCCCTGCAACTCTCAAGGATAAATGGGTACAGCAGATTGATAGATATCTCTGTGGAAAAAGACAGTGGTCCTCGAGTTAAGAATATTTTGTCTACTACTCTTTCCCAGGACAAGAATGAACTTTCACACTCAAACTTTATTGCTGTAGTTATGTACGATTACTGCATGTAAACATATTCTTATCTATAGGTTTGAAGGTGCAAGTGAACAACAGACGATGAGCAACAAATAAATGATCTCTGTAATAAGATAATTGTGATTAATGTAATAAAGTCCAAGTGAGCTTCAACTTTAGCATAACTCACCAAGGAGGTTTTGAGGGGTCATTGTTTTAATGTTAAACTACATTCCCTTAGTGATTGCCGCCCTCGACACACACGCACTAGACCACTTTGTGCAGCTGAAGCTTTCACTTTTCCGCAAATCAGATAAAACATGGAGACATTTGTCAGGCTCGAGGAAGTCTGCATGCTGAGACTGAGGCGACATGGCATGATATCCTTGTTCACAGATAAGTTGTGATGAGACAAAGAAAATCAGTTGAAGAAGATCAGATTAGGAATTTCTCACTAAAACCTTCTGTTTTCCCTTTGAGGGTATGTCTGTCAACTAGATGAAAATAATGTATCAGCTCATATTCCTGAGGCAAAGTAAGAGTCTCCTTGAGTAATACTACTGTAATATATTGCCAGCAACAGTTTCTGTGTACTGCTTCTGTTTTGATATTACTTTGTGTTGATTTTAGATTACTAACATAACACACGCTACACTGCCTGTATCAAAGAGGATATGAGGAAAATGTAGGTGGCTGTGGTATTATGCACATCCTTAAAACATTCCACTGGTTGGTGTAAGCATTGCCGGGAAAAGTTGCAGAGTGATAAATGGACCTTTTTACTGTACATGAGCTGTGAAGATTTGCGCCCAGTCCAAAAGCGTACAGGAAATCTTGCCTTAGCAGTATAGGCTGCCAGCAACAGAGGAATAAAGCTATTTTTCTAGGGTACCCATTCCAAAACAAACATGGCAGAAAGACCGTTGACGTGACTGGTGGCACAGAGTAGTGAGTAAGGTTGCCAGGCATCTTCCCTTCTTAACACAGACAATGACAAGATAAATTTTCCCATCCATTCACACATTACTCACAACCGATACAGAGAGCACTCTCTCCCCTCACACTGGACGATTCGTGTTTTAAACACAAAACCACAGACAGAAGCGAGGAAATTACATTAATTAAGTCATGTGCATCAGTTGTCATCTCAACTGAACCCGATGGACAGCTCCTCCTCCAGCTCATAATCTTTGTCCTGTGCTTCAAAGGCCCAGGCGTAGGATTCCCCCGTCAGAGGGACTTGGCCCATCACAGCATGAAAATGACCTAATTGTGTGTGCACATTATTTATTTTCCCCTACTGTTGCCCGAGGGTGAGGATTATTATTCCATTGTGCATCAATGTGTGGCATGCTCAGGTCCTGGTCTATGAGATCGAGCGGGGAGCACATCTTGCTTTGTGTGGGTGTAATGAGCATGAGCAGGCCGTGGGCTCTGGTGTGGGAGAAGATCAGGAGACTTCAGTGTGGGTTTTCCCTCTGACCGCTTCTGGACCTCTCTGGAACCAGACCCAGTGTGATGGCCGTGATCCGAGACCGGAGTTACGTGACGCCTTGCAGGTGGCAAGAACTGGGGTCAACTGGGCACGAGAAGCACTGGCACTGACCCACTGGAAGCCACTGGTCACTTACATAGATTTAAATGACATAATTACAGATTGTCTGAGAACAGTTTTACCCAGTTGCTTTGGCACAGTATTTGAGAGAAAATCATGATTCTGAAAAGACTGAAAATTCCCAAATCTATAGATCATTTACACACGACATTATGTCCATTTGTTGTTGCTTTCACACAGAATTCTAATGTAGAAACAGAAGTATCTTCAGTTGACCCAGTGATGCATTGAGTTAAGAGTTCTACACCAATTTAGCATTTCACTCCTATAACATTATCTGACTCATAATGAACAGTTTACAAAATGACATTAATTGATTACCAAAGTAGTTGCTGATTAATTTTCTGTAGATAGACTAATCAATTAAGTGACTCGTTTCGGCTTACTTAAATGTTTTGAATGAGTGTTGTGCTGCACTGTAAAATGATGTGGTCATTGCTCTTAGTGTGCTGAGAACTGCAACAGTGTTTCAGAAAATATGCTCTTAAGCAATTGAGAAGAACTGATAATTACAGCCTGCGTAGTGGTTGCTGCCTGTATCCACCCGTATGTGGGTGGGAGATTTTTTAATCGTATATCCCAATGCTGAGTGTCTACCATGATGATGTGAAGTGTTTTGTTGCTGTCAGGACAAGTCAACTGCCACAGGGAAGATCTCCATTTGTCATTGTCATTGATGTCGTTCTTTCAAAATGATGACGTTATCACTTGAATCTTCATGCACTCACACTAATAACATTTTCTTCATACTTTCATGAGCACGTGATAGTTTAGGTCATAGTGACTGTCGCAAGGAAAAGTCTGGGGCATATGAGATGTTGATCAGGTAAGATTCCCATTAAAACCCGCAGCACTAACAAGTTAGCTGTTTGGTTTCTGAGTGTATTTGTGAATTGGTGTGTTGTTCTGCGGCCAGTCACTGCTTTAACTGTGAAGGTGGTCATCAATAAATTCCTGTAATGGGCAGGAAGATAAGTCAGAAAGCCGGGACTAAACAGTAAATGTGCAATAGAGGTGATTCTATAGGATATAAAAGAAGCCACCGGAAGGAAGACAGGGAAGGGCAAGAGGTAAAAAAAACAAAAAAAACACACACACACAATGAAACATTGTGTAAGTAAGAGGAAGAGACGACCTGATGATTCATCTTTATCTCTCTATGTGTTTACACCCATTTGTGTTTGGTTGCTTTTGGCTTGCTCAAGATGACATACAACAGCAGGTGAAAATAATATTATACTGAATTCTGATACCATAATTAAATCATGGAAATGTACCACTGATTCTAACTTAAAAATATCACCGTAAAGCCTTTGGTTAAGGGCAGTCGAGGTTAATCCTTTTTATTACTCTTGATGAACAAGGAAGCATTGATAGTTTTTTAAAACTACTCAACATTAAATCAGGAAGTAATTGATCCATGTCACCTAAACAAATATCCACAAAATGGTGTATGTGCTAAGAAAGAAAAACAGAAGGGAGGACGAAAAAATTTAAAAGAAACAAGAAGGACAGAAAGAATTGATTAAAATCTACAAAGAACAAAGAAAGAGAAGGACAAAGTATATCTAGTTTAGTCTAAAGAAAGAAGGACAGAAAGACAAAAAAATAAAGAAAATGAGAACAAATCTATTGCTTTCACTCTTTACAAGGACTGACCCTCATGCTCTGTATGTCTCTGTGACTTTCAGCGAGGAGGAATGCCTGACACCTCATTGTTTCCATTTCCGATTACCTGCATATTTAGTCTGACGTGTACATTACAGCGTCCCCTAGACAGAAACTACCTACAGTTTCTAACAGAACCTTCTAAGGTCGCACAGGGAGTAAGAGGCTTTCTCCATCTACGACGCTACTTCACAGGGTGACAAGACAGCAAAGTAAAAACCCAAAAACAGCTGTTAAACCAGTTAAAAAGGAGCACACCAACATGCAGTCACATCATATCATTGACACATAGCACTCACTTACTCATCTATCAGACATACACCCACATCACTGTTACACAATACACAAAACCATTTGAGGGCCTGAAGAAGCAGACATACCAAAGATGTTAGAGAAGATCTTTTGTCATCTAAATCTGCTCTCGGGTCTGTACTTAACCTGATAAGAGTCAAACCTGAAATACTGGAGTTTTAAGTATTGTACTTAATTACAGCATTGCTACCCACAAGCATATGAAACAGATGTTGTACCACGTGAACAACCTACAACCAAATTATCCATCCATCCATCCATTTTTTGCCGGGTTGCGGTGGCAGCAGGTTAAGCAAGGTAGTCCAGATCCCTCTGGGGGACCTCTCCCCAGCAATGTTTTCCAGCTCCTCCTGGGTGATCCCAAGGCATTCCCAAACCAGATGAGATATATAATCTCTCAGCATATTCTGGGTCTACACCGGGGTCTCCAATAGCTGGACCTGCCCAGAAAACCTCCAAAGTAAAGGTGCATTGGAAGGGGGGGATCTTCCAAAATGAATGACTGCAATATGTAAACACTGAGAGGGATCGTTTTTACTGTTGATGGTTAAATACAGCACATTTATATGCATCAAAACTTTCACATATAGGTACATTTTTGATTTTTACATGAAGTGTTTCCACAATGATATTGCAACATTTATTTAAAGGAATCCTTTCTTTTTTTTACCACCGAAGATTGACGAAACAATCAGTTTGGTCTGAAAACATGATCAGGACTTGCACTTGTGCTTTTCATCAGAAATGAAGTAATCGCACGCACACACACTCATGCAGACCTATGATATGACCTGTATGTCATTCATACTAAAAAGGATGATAACCTCTTGTCACATGCAGACTTTGTTATCGGTGTTGCTCAGTCCCTTTCTCACACATCACTCAGGTGACTAAGTTATGTGATCAGGTGTCTTAAAAACTTTCCCATGTTAGTAATGGGGTGTCTCAAGCTCTCATACTTTGACACACCTTGCATATCTGTCTGCTTAGGCCTTTCACTATAATTCCTCTCTGCGTTCCACATACTTTGGAAACATCACTCGTTACTAAACCTTTTTATAATAACAAACAAACAAGTGTTTAAAGGTTGGGTAGGCAGTTTTCTTTTGGCGTCACTGGGCAAAAATGTCATATTAACCGTGTAGCATATTGTAATTCAAGTGGTCTGAGAGCAGACCTCTACTTCAGCCCCCCCTCTTGCCTCTGTTTTCAGGCTTCAGAAAATCTAGCTTGTGACGGTAGACTTTAGCCAATCACAGGTTATTTCAGAGAGATGGTGCGTTCGTATTGGCTAAGCTACAAGAGCAGATGTGTGTACGTGTCCCTTCAGATGGTGAAATCCTGATTTAATGGCGTAAAATCCTGCCGAAAATCCTGAAACTTGCGATAAATTTCCAACACCTCCTTTGCCTACAGCGGTGTATAGTACAAAACAGCATGTCCCGGCTCCACACGGAGCTTCAGGCTCATTATGTTCGATGCCATGGCGCTCATAACGACGAGTGGCAAAGAGGCATGATGACAAACAGTGGGGAATAACTTTTGACGGGGGACAGTGGTGTGTGTGTGCGGTGTACTAGCCTCTCATCCTGCTGCTGGACGGCGTTGCAGCTGCCTCTGAAGCCTGGGGCGCTCTGCTCTGCAGCCGCGAAGTGCTAGGGGGGCGTCTTTGAGAAGACAAGTTGCGGCAGAAGGGACCGCGGTCTCGGTGAGGCTCACGCCATGGAGAGCGAGCCCTACGAGGGATACGGTTTCGCAGGGGAACCGGCTCCTTCTGCTGCCAGTCGAAGTTTTGGGTTTGGTGGGAGGGGCTTAACGGAGTGATACGAGGCAGCAGAGAGAGACAGAAGGTTTTGCCTAGGTTGCACAGATTTTGCTTACCCCAGCTTTAATTAATGAGTTATGGTTTATTAGAATGAAATGAGCTGTTTCTTTGGCAGCTAACACAGGTGGAAGCAGATCATACAGGTTTAAGTGCAGCAGCTATAAATCATAAAACACTAACATTGGAAATTATTTCAAAATACAAGCGACCACAGATTAACAACATTACCATTTTATAACAACAGCCATGTGATTCACATTTGTAACAATTCAGTAGATGTACTGCAGGCTAGAAAATCCCTCAGTACTTTTCCTTTTCAAAGAATAAAACACATGTTTCTCATTTAATCTCTCTCAGGCTGTCTAAATTAAATTTGTTGGAAAGCTCAATGAATCAGACTCCACAGGGATCCAGGATTTGGCAGGACAGCCGCAGGACACCCAGAGACTGACTGGGAGCACATTCAGCAAAGCGATGCTTAATTGGTGTCCAGAATCAGCACGTAACTTTGATGGCGGCCGGTGAATGTGCGTGTACGTGTGTGTTAGATTTGTTGACAGCCATCCAGTAGCCCCTTCCTTCACATTCACACTGGCTCTTCAAGCTCTCTTAGACGAGTTCTGAAGTGGAAGCAAAGTCTTTAAGCAAAAGCTAAAATTAAATCTGGAGTATTTCATGTATGTGCGGATGTGCACATGCATTCACATCCTTCATCCTTCCATTAACATCTCCATTAAACGATGAGCCATGATTATAGGTTTCAGTTGTCGTAGTAGTAGTTTGTGTGATTCGTTGGAACGGTTTAGAGACTCTCACATTAAGGAGAATTTCATTTGTCATCCAAACGTTTTGGATCACTTCTATTTGATTTTCCATCTAAGGATTGTATTTCTCGTAGGGGGAGGCTTATCAGAGCTTATCATCAGTTAACTCGTGCTGTTACTTGAGATATCAGACAAAAAATGAGAGTGGTACAGAGGAAAGCTTTGAACTACTGATGACATAATTTTCATAGAAAGATAATGCTCTGTTTAGGCATGTTCATGTTTCTAAGATCAGAAAACCAAATTGGAAGCATTTCATTATGCAAATTATGAAGCAATCGAAAGGATGACAACTTGGAATACTATTGTAAGTTGGCACAAAAACAAACATTGTTCTCACTGAGGCAATACTGCACCGAAACTGTCCTCCCAAGAGGAATGACAGCATCACTCCTTTCAGCAAGTGCACCAAAATGTGACAAAGCCCCCATCGGCAGTGGGAGTTTTTACAGGAGTCGTTTGAGTTGAAGTCGTTTTTGTGCCCAAACCTTAACATGAGCAGTGTCACATCATAAAACTGGTTTGTTTTTCAACAGTGATTTGAAATGGTTTTGGAATGCACTGACAGCTCCAGATCAGAAAATGTGTCATTTAATTTGGAGAACTTGTTGACTTTACCAGAAGAATGTGCTGAAACCTTGTCTCCTAGAAATTACATTTATATACAACCGATTTGCAACAGCAAATGTATACTTAAGGAGACGTAATGTCACCTGGAAGAGCTGCAACAATTAGTCGATTAGTTGATCGAAAGAAAATTACTTGCCAACAAATTAGATGATCGTTTAATCGTTTCAGTCATTTTTCAAGCAAAAATGTCAAAGATTTGCTGGTTGCAGCTTCTTAAATGTAAGAATTTGCTGTTTTTCTTTGTCATTTATCACAGTAAATGAAGAGTCTTTGGGTTTTGGACTGTTGGCTGGGCCAAAGAAGTAAATTTGAAGACGTCACTTTGGGATCTGGGAAATTGTGATGAGCAATTTTTTGACATTTTATAGGCTAAACAATTAATCAATTAATCCTGAAAATAATCGGCAGATTAAACGATAACGAAGGAATGTAGTTAATAAACATATCTGGCAAGTCACAAAAAAATGTTGATACTGACCGTATCAGTAAAATGTTAATTGAAAATGTATTTCATTTGTTTCCCGCCAAAATATCCGATTTTGCAATACAATATCAGCTCGTTACAGTATGATTAAACTTTTTATGGTTATGTTTTGACTCTCACAGCACTTGGTTGTGGTTAGGGAAAGATCGTGGTCAGGTTTAATACAGAAAAAGTCCACAGTGACTTGAAGCATGAGACCAACATTTAACCAAAACCACAACCACCTCCTGTAAATGTAGCGCTTCATTCACTCAAAAAAAAAAAAAAATACATTGCCTCTGAACGAAATCAGGCAGAAATTATGTTTGCCATCACAGTGTTGTGATTGGGAAAACAATTTAGTGATATATAAACATAATTTCCAGGAGACAGGGTTGATTTGCTGATATGAGGTAGGCTATATTGGTAACTTTGGACCCACTGATATTAGATGCTGGAATGATGTGGTCTTTCTGAATTTTAGATATTTCAAACCATGTTTCAGGGGTTCATTTTTGTGTGATTTTGATGTAAAACAGATACCCCTCCCCCCAAAGTCCCAATGCTCACCTTTTTCTCTCCGTGCCTTCTGTACTAAAAAACTAAAACTAAAACCTGAAGTAACTATCTTTATTCTTTTTAATCATCCCTTTGCTCTAAGTTGCAGTTGTGGGCCAGTTTAAAGGATACAGCCTATCCCACATCGCTACCAATCTAAAAATACAATAAAGTCAGCTTGCAGTAACAGTACAAAAACTAAACTTAGATTTAGATTCGATTCTCCACCTGTTATCACTCAACTGAATGGGTGATCAGTGGTGATCAGCCTCATATTCAGCAGCCTGTTAACAGTCAAATGGGCTGGATTCTCAGTGATCTACGAATTTTATGGGAAGCAGATACTAGTGTGTACATGCCCTTACTTTCCTTATTTATCATGCTCACTGAAACACTGGCTCTGTGGGCAAAACACTTGACATTTAAAAGTTTTATAAACTATGATTAATTGTTAACGTTTACGTCCCTGACTCATATGACCTCTTTAAAACACTCCTGATAACAGTTTATACAAGGGGAATTTTCCATCTATTGTAAATGGAGCAGTGGTGGAAGAAGTATTTGGATCCTTTACTTAAGTAAAAGTAGCAATAACATACTGTAAAATACTCCATTGCGGGTAAAGGTCCTACATTCAAAATGTTACTTAAATAAAAGGTACTTTCAGCAACATTTACTCAAGGTATCAAAAGTTTTAAAAAAGTACTATTATATATGATTTTTATTAGGCTCTTTAATACACATTTTAATGTTGTAGTTAGTCAAACTGGATTAAGCTCATTTTTATTTTATATCCTTTTGTGTAGTTTTAGTTCCATAACCATGCATCTTATTTTATAAGCTTATCAAATGTTTTGTCTTAATTTGTAAAGTAGCCAGCTGTCAGATAAATGTATAGTGGTGTATCAGGAAATGAAATTACTCAACTAAAATATAAATACCTTAAATTTGTACTTAAGTATAATACTTGAGTAAATGTACTTGGTTACTTTCCACCACTGGTATGGAGTATCAGACAACAGACTTTAGTGCTTCTTGCTTGGAAGTAAAAACAGTTACTGAACTCAGTCTCTTAGTAAGTTCACATTTCATCTGTGTGGGTTAAATGTGTTTTAATTTCTATTTCTCTTACCAGACTTTTTGTTAAAGCATTAAAATAGTCTCTCATGACACAGTTAAATAGGGATGTTGTTGTAACGACAGCTGTTGTGGAGGGGGATTTTGATGTCATGAGCTTCTGCTTTCTTTATTAGTGCTACACATTAACCAGTGTAAACATCGGGGGGAAAAAAGAAGAGATGATGTGTGCAGTGTTGATGAAACTTTAGCTGTTTACACTGTTGAGTTTTGTAATTGCTTTCTGATACCAGTTAGATCTGGGTTGTTACAGTATGTAGCTACCGGTGTTTTGGTGGAAATTTAAAATGAGAACATTTCCTATTATTATTAAGACATTACAATACAAACCTGCTGAATTAAGAATTAGAAACAAGGAAATTACAGCATTCACGATCACTATCTTGTTTATGTTGGATTTTGTTTGTTTGTTTAATAAATTAAGAGTTTAATTCCAAATGAGGTGTAAAAAATATACACATACTGTACAAACATACATGTACACTTACACAAACACTGACAACTGACTAGGAAATTAGAGCACTCTGCTGTTACACTTTGCTTACAAAAGAGTGATAAACTGGAAACACTAAGCAACAAGTGTACAGTAACATTTTCCTAATTTTTATGTAAACATGTATATTTCAAAGGATTGTTTTGCTGCTTGGGAAATTTAGAGTTTGGATGATGAACTCCATAGTTCATCATCCATTGCATCATGGCAAGTACTGACTGGTTATGACAAAAGGGCCATTATAAGACACCTGTTTGAGGTCAGCTCTCTTTTCCTGAAGAAATTCAACACTACATGCTTTGTGATTATCCCACAGAAAACAATTAGAACAGGGAAACTGGAACGGTAACAATGACTTAAATCTGGATATTGGCCGCCACATGGACCTGTGACCTTCCACGAACACAAGTGGCTGCAAAAGTTTCCATGACATGTGTAATATTTGTACTGTGTTGTCACAACATGTCTGGTGACAGGCGACAATGAACGCTCTGCTCAAAACATGTCATAAGTGCAAAGATACACTTCCTCGTGTTGCCTTGGAATGTAACAGAAGGATGTGTCCATGTTGTTATGCAGGCAGTGTTGTCACACTGGGGTCAACTAACAGAAGCCCATCATTTTCTCAAAGTCAAGCATGTCCTCAGATTCAAATAGAAGACTTACCAGAACAATGGCACAACAATGTCACATCTTACCTGTAACAGAGCTCACACTCACTTTCTAACTTTCAAAAACACATTTATTTGTGACGTTTCATGTTAGATGGCCTGATGAAGGTCTAGCACCGAAACGTTGCAAATAAACGTCTGCTCTAAACAACTACAAACTGAAAATATAGTTCAAAGTTTGAATTTTGTTATATTGCATACGTATGCATACATAAAATCTGACATCTAAAAATTTGCATTCTTCTTTTATAGATTAAAATGACACCTTTCACACTGTGACCCTATAGCTCACATGGTGCAACAATCATTTTGTAAAGTTTCACTTTATACATGACTATGGCTCAGTGGGGTTAAAGATATTCTATATTTTTGTTTTTGTCAGACAATCCCATGAAAAGCCTAACAAGAAACTAATAACATGTTAGTCCGTCTCCAAATCCTTTCTGACTTCCCTACCCTGTCTGTGCACATTGGTTCCTACTGAAGACATAAATCTCAAGAAAAATTCACTTATATATAGTTTCATTAAAAAAAAAAGGCTAAATCAAACCCTAAAACAGTTTGTCAGTCACTGTAGTTTTTAGCAAACCTTAGTCAAATAAGAGTAAATAGTGCATTTGTCCTTAAACTGTGGAATAATAGACATGGAGCACCAGTGAGTGCATGTATGTGGGACTGACTCAAAATAAACTACAGTGCTCATGTTCATCATAATGAAGAAACAGGTCTTAATACTTGTTAGTTGGATCAATTCATTGTTGGTTTTTGTCTTTTCATGCAATTTGTTGACAATAAGAAAAATACAGAATATTGCCAACAAAGGTTTAATCTTTATTTTATTGCCATTAATCTGGCCACACACATAAAATAACAAGTAACATAATATCATATGTAACAGACATAACAAAATCTATAATTTCTCTTACATCTTTTGACATGTGGGTGTAGTTTTTGAGTTGTGTGTATATACAGACAACAGTGATTTCAAAAGGTGTTCATGACATAATGCTTAAGAAAACATATAGGAAACCCTCAGCAGTGTTATTTGCATGTTTATAGTGGATGAGTCATGAGTAGGCTAGAGGGTGCATGTAAACACATTCAGTCTGAAGAGGGTGTAGGTGAAGGTGGACGTGTGAGACAAGTGGAAGGGGAGTGGTGGACCGTGAAGCGTAGGGAAGAAGTATACTTTTGAAAAAAAAAAGGACAATTGGTTTCTTTCCAGAATATAGCATAGAACAATGAATAGGTATGTTAAACACACTTAAATCAAAGTACATTTGGAAAAGTTTCCATCATTAAAGGAAGGTACCATAGATTTAAAATCATTAAGTTTCCACCAAGCTGAAAACGCTTTCCACTTCCCAACAAAAAGAACAACAACAAAAAAACCTCTGAGAGTTTTTATTGTTTTGTTTTGTTTTTTGTTCTCTCATCTCTTCTCTTTGGAGACATTTATAATGTATGTAACTCCATGTGTCCAGATCTGATTTTTCTCATACTTTTAGAGCAATAAAGTGTGAAGCCTAAAGCACAAGATCTATCAAATTTTGTCAGATTATTATAACAAAGTTCAATTCAAAAAACACGGCACTACCACTGAAAGAGTTACAAGTATTGATGTTTCGTCTGGTATCGGGGCTTCCAGACGTGTGTGCAGTGACGTGTGCACCACTGTCACAGCTTGCTGTGCATCTGACAGAGATCCTGTCAGTGAACTCGAGGCTGGTTTGAGCTGGTCTAAGCCACTCTGAGGTGCTTCCTGCTGTAGTTGTAATGCGCACTGAGTCACACAGAAATGCATGTCGTGGCTAAGGAGCATCCTTTGTCATTTGCAATTACTGTATTTCAAAAGCACGGATATACTCATGTCTAATGATCCGATGACACATAAAATCATATTTTGTAATTATTTATTTTAACTTAGAATTTAATCTACTGTGTTGCTTTATATTTGATATTGTTTTGGATTCTTTAGAATTTTTCATTTATATATGGTGCATGTATTACCTCTACTTTATTTTTATGCTTCATAATCTATGTACAAGATGCTCATATGTATATATATATATATATATATATATATCCTTCAGTATTATATAGAACATAAAATGGGAACTTGTCAGCATGAGTCGTGTGACCTCAACCTCCTCAAACACCATAGATTGCAGTGTATGGGTGCCCTAGTGTCTGTGACAAGTGCTGACAACAACCAACATGGCTGACTCAGATTAAGAGGTTTGCACAGCATTGTTGCTATAGGTTACTGTACATCTTGGTATCCAGGCGTGACAGCTGAGTTTAAGGAAATAGTTCTGCCTGGAGCAAACCTCTGCCTTCTTCTCGTGTTCGTGCCATCAGTCTTTTGTCTCATAGAAGTATCACCTTGGTTATGAACCAATAAACCACTGAGGTATTTGTGAAAACTGGTCCAGACAGGGTCTAAATACCTACCAGGCATATGTCACCAGGGATGCAGTTAATGTGGAAGTAATTAAAGCCCACATATAGAGTCGTGACTGAATCTTAAAGTATATCTAACCAAAACTATAGGGTTGCATTACACATGAAAAGATATAACATTTTGACATGGTCTGCTGTTATTAGCCCTAAATTTTTTTTTAAAAGCACTTTTTATAATCTATTGAGTAAATTACAAAATTAGCAGTGTGACTGTGAGAATATATTGCATGTTTTCAAAGCCCAAACCAAGATTTTAAAAAATACTGAGGTCATTAGTCCAAATCCTGCAAGACACCAAAGAAAAAACCTGTAAAATGTTATAAATATATCAAAGATCACAAAAACTCACATTTGATTTATTAATTAAAATGTTAGATGACATTTTCTGTAAATGTTATCTACCTAAATAATGGTGAAAATGTTTCAAACCTTTCTCTTCACTGCCAGATATGTATTTTTGGGGGAGAGTACTAGATCCCTTTAATTTATTTAGTTTTTTGCCTTCAAATTTTAAGATACTTAGTCAAACAGAATTAAAAACTGCCCTAGGAACGGCCGTGCTCTACTAATATCATCATCATCAATATCGCCACCATCCTGACCTTTGAATTACATTGTAGGGGATGCTGCAGGAGAACTTTTCAGCTCATAATGACTAGTACTCTTGTCAAGGATACATAATGGTAAAAAAAAAAAGGACCCCCTATTTTCTCCTCAACCCTCAACCTTGTGCTTTCCAGGATCCTATAGTGGTCTTTTAACTCTGCACAAAATGCACTTTAAACATCAAACTGATGTCTATTAAGTATAGCGTGATATTTTATCATGAAGCCTTCAACTGTTATTGCCTCATGAGATGTACTGAATCATATCATCCCATATCAGTGTTGTGGTTCGTGAGAGGTTTTTCTCTGTGCTGTTTTGTTTTAAACTGTCCTGCTGCATCTTATTGTAACATAACTGGAATCTGTCGGAGGTGGGTCTGCTTGGTCATCTCTGGACTTCCCAGGAGTGCGCAACTGAAGTTTCTCCAGAAAAACATTCTTTGCTGAATTATATCCTTCCTCTAAATGACACACACATTCACTCTCACACACACAGGGACTTAGAGAGTGGGTATTTATATATATAAGCTGAAATGATTAATCAATTAGTCAATCTGCAAAAGAAATTGATCAGCAACTATTTTGATAAGCAAAAACGCCAGATATTCTCTGCTTCCAGACTCTCAAATGTGAGCATTTGCTGATTTGTGTTACATATAATTCTAGATTGAATCTTGGTTTTTGGGGTTAGTCAGACAAGATAAGCAATTTCAAGACTTCAATGCCTTGGGCTGTGAAAAAGTGTAATGGGCTTTTATTTCTCCACTATTTTTTATTTCATAAACTAATTGATTAATCAAGAAAATAACAAATAATCCTTAGTTGCTGTAACACCATACTCAAAAGTCTGTGGCGATACGTATATGCTGGGCTACTTGTACTACAAAACTTTTTTATAAAATCTATCTATCTATCTATTTCAGCATATAGCGGTTCTGTATCATAGTATTCTGACACAGTATTAACAGAGGGCAAACGCAGAATGGATGTCAGGGGGAAATGATACGTTGCATATTTAAAAAATCTTTGAAAAATGATTAATAGCTTGAGTACACAAAATATTTTACACCTAAAAGTTCATTTGAATTAGTTAATGATTCATTTTAAAACTTTAATAACTGATGCTTTTTGTCTAAGGCTTGGAGATTCATTGACATCTTTTAAATCTCTGTAAAAAAAAAAAAAAGACTTTCATTCATGTTAACGTTTACCTTCTATCAGTTTTTATCTTTGCCTTGATTTGATCTGTTCCATTGTTTTCCATTGTGCTCCATGCTAACTGATTTGTTCCAGTTATCTTTTCACCTCTTTTTGTTATCTGAATATGTTTTAATCTCTCACCATTTAACCTTGACTTGTGAGTTAAATAGATTTATTAGATAAATTAGTATTCTTTAATTTTGCTGATTTATAACATCTCCCCCATGTCAAGTTCACATCAGTGACAGTGTGTACGTTTCTTGAGATAATATTAGGATATTTATGATTTCCTCAGATAACACATTCAATTAGTGACCAATCACCTGCTCACAGACCTGCTGATTTTGTTCTTTGTTCCTGCAGCTCCTCCCAGTGGCAGCTTAAATAACATGAAACACAATGCAATGTTTTTAAAGTGTGCGTCACCTTTTCCTTCTGTACTTGAAACAGATACTCTCGGTTAAAAACATAAATACCAACATTACTCCAGGATGACTAATATTTATGAATGAGGAGAGAGGAGGTGGGTGGCTGTCGCCTCGTCACTCCCTCCCTCCCTCTCTTACGCTCTACTGGCTGGACCAGTTTTAGTTTTGCACAATATACACAAACACACACACACACACACACGTGCATGCATAATGAATCAGGGGTCTTTTTTTGTTGTTGTTATTTAACCACTAAACCCCAGATGTTTTCAATAATTAAACCCACATTTTCCTGTGGCCCATGACTTTCTCTTATTTCTCAACGTCACAAATGATCATGATAGTGACAATGATGATGACGACAAGGGAAAATCACTGACCAAAAGTGTTGGGTGTTTCCATTAAACATCTGTAGCTGCAGTTCTGGAGTCCATATAGTCCATATACTTTACATTACATCCTACATACATTATATATTATTATGAACATCACTGGCAGAACTGGATGTGAACAGGTGTCTAAATCTCAGTTGCAGAGCAGAGATGGAGTTGAGTTTTTGCACCAAATGAAAAAATGCAAACTTATTGCTGGTAAGAACGTGCCAGACCTATTGAGACCTTAAGCAGCACTGCGAATGTGGAGTTACAGAGGAGCATGGTCCTTTTAAATAATTGATTTCAGTTATGCAGAAAAAGTATCAGGACACTGTTATTCTGTAGTCAGAGTATAAAAACAAGGGAAGTAAGATTGATGGTTGCAATGATATACTTTGCAATGTCTTATATTAAAAATGTTCAAGTATCCACCTGGGGCTACAGCTTGGCCTCGTTTGGCCTCTTAAATGGTGAATAATGCCAATCACAAGTTTCCAGAAGCCAGGGTGATTTTCAAAATGGTGTTTTGTCAGACAAAGTTTTACTATCATATGAGCTGAAGAAAATCAGCAAAAGTTCACATATGAAAAGCTGGAATCAGTGAAGTTTTGGCATTTTTGTTTAAAAACGTAAGCAATTATTACAGTGTTTGCTCTATTGTTCACTAATTGATTAATCTACTAATCATTTGAGCTCTATGTCTATGAAAAATAAACATCTGTATTGTAACAAGAGTTATCTTTCAAGTCAATCCAGACAGTTTGTTTAACTGTCTCTCAGCAAACTGCAACTCTATGGAAAAGACTGCAAATACCTCAACCTAAAGAAATCAATACCTTAGGAATGGATATTGTTGTTCAGAGATTATTGTGGAAATTGTTTGTGTTCACTGAGTTTATTTGTCTCGTTTTTGCTCTTTGCTCCTTTTCCTCACTACTTCAGACTGTCTTCTATTAAAGTGTGTTAATTGATTTTGTCTACACCTCATGCTCGATGTGTCTTGCTAAAAAAAATGTTGACATAAATGTAAAAGGCATAAAATATAAATAATAATGAATAGATCAGATCAGACCCCATGCATTTAAGACCCCAAGTATCTCCACAGTAGAAATGTTTTAAATTAAATCTGAGCAGATAACTTCTACTCAACAATTTTAAATTAAATTGACTGAAAGTGTAATTAATCTATGCATAAATAATTATAGATTACAACATGATTGAAGGTTTTCTCTGTGAGCACAGAAAAGGAAAAATATTTAGCTTCACAAAACAAAATAGATTAATTTCTTGTGTCTGTTGTTTTGATCTTTTGTCATTTTGCCTTGACTTTGTCTGCAGGACATTCGTGCCCTTTCACACGCAGGGAGAGCATTTAGGAAAGAAAAACTTTTGCCCACAATGAATCACCGAAGAAACAAAGGTTATTTTCTAACTTTCTCTGTAAGATCAGACGAGTGTCCGTGCATTTCCAGTGCTCACATGCAGACACTGAGGCAGACACACACGCATATAGACATAACATTCATAAAAAAAACATCCTTTTCTCTGTGAAACCATATGGGTCTATAATGCCGTTGATTCATCCTCATCTCCCTTGCCTGTTTCAGTTTATCCATTTTAGACCTATCCTCAATCTATCTACACTTCATCACAATTTCCATCTGTTTGCTTCAGAGTAGAACTCCATGCTTTAGGCATTCAGTGTACTTTTACTGTGAAGGCAGTAGAAAGTAAGTCTGTGTTGGGTTCTTTCAGTTCATCTGAGCTACGCAGACGGTTTGGTTTAACTGTTCCAGGTTAGGCGATACCTTAGTCTGAGATTTTTTCCACCGCGTTTGTGGTGTTGAAAACACTGAAAAATAACATTTAAAAAAATCACCAGCAACTGATCTTCCCAGAAATAACGTCCCAATTCAGTGTGAATAGTTTTCATATGAAGTACAGCACTCCTACTTTCTATAGAAGAAATATAGTCCCTATCAAAACTGCTGATAATGAGTTTTGTGGATAATGCAAAGTTGAGAAACTTCTTCTCTCTTTCTTTCTTTTTTTGTGTTTGAAATATCAGGGGATTATGATGATAGCTTTAAATATCACTCACTATCATCATTTTTTCATATTAATTTTATTCTTTCTTATCCTTAGCCATGGGGTCGTAGGTAGGGGGCAAAGGGTAGGTGGATATGAGCATTGGTCTGTATTTGTGTTGTGAATCTCCCAAAATGTATATTTCTATATATAGACCTATATATAAAGTTGGCACATCTTGCTTCCATTTTGATGAGACTGTATCCAGGTATTTAATCATGGAGTGTACATTCCTTGTATGAGTGTATTCAGCCTTCTTTGTGCTATATGTCCTTGTACCTCTACCAAACTGGAAAAATTAAATTTAAAAAATGTATCACAAGAAAAATTAAATCTCAGTGTACATTTTAAATGCTATGGGAACCACAAATTAAATTCCATTCACTTCCATTGTATTAGGATGGGAACTAAAACTGAAAAGCATTTTTTTGTAATTTTGCTGAACTGACCCTCTGATAAATTTCAAGTTAATTAATCTGTCTGTTCAAGGTAGTTTCCAGGTAGAGTGTCTCACTTGCCAGAGCCTGCTGGGCTGAAGTGAAAGGTGGGGAAAAGAGGCACTGAGAAATGAGTTTACCAAAGTCATAAAGTGAGGAATGTAGAGAAAAGAATTTGCGGAGGAGGGAAAGTGGGCGTTGGTTTGGGAAAATTTGGTAGAAGGCATGTTGTCCGAAAGTGTGTAAGTAGCTCTGTGTGCCTTCAGGCTGTCCAGCACTTCTGAGTAGAGTGTATTGGTCTTTACATGTTGTCATCTCTTTGGTGCTCTGTAATTCACCTCCAGACGGAAAAAACAAACAAGCCTCTGGAGAGGACAGGAGTTAGGAGGAATCACCAGACATTCAC
This sequence comes from Macquaria australasica, assembly GCA_005408345.1. Taxonomy (NCBI): domain Eukaryota; kingdom Metazoa; phylum Chordata; class Actinopteri; order Centrarchiformes; family Percichthyidae; genus Macquaria; species Macquaria australasica. The sequence continues at coordinate 1,632,429 of SEMN01000016.1, forward strand.
TTCATACACCATTTCAGCGTGTTACACGTTTGTCAGATGTCTCTGGAGCCAGAGTCAGAGCAACAGAAATGTGTTGGCTGTGGGACTCAAATAAAGCAAGGCTGGACTTTCAGACAGCCTCTCACACCACTGTAATAGGCTCCTGCTGTCATAATATTGGAAGACTCTCAATTCCTGTTCATAAGGGTGATTAAAATGTCAAACGGAAAACCACATCTAGATCAGAGCCCGGCCAGAGGAAAATTACAAAATTACCTTAAATATTTTCCTTTTTACAGACCAAAAGACTCATCAGGCATGTCTGTCATTGATGATGGAAAGGTGTAGTGTGTGTGAGTGCTAGAGAGAGGGGTTAATAAAAGGGCAACTATGAGTAGATGTTTAATAGTAGCACTGTGCATTGTAAAAAAGATAATTATAGTGACTGCAATTGTCAGGAGTAAATGCCAAAATAAATAGGCTACTGAAGCTCCTGAAGAGGTTTGTTGTTATAAGAAATGGCAGTGGTTTCCTCTTTTAGTATCAACGTTCTTTCACAGTTGACATCAACCCGTGACAGGTTTAAAAAAAGAAACACATTTATATTCATTTGAATGAATCATTTGACGTTTTGCACTGACCCTGAATGAAACTACTCCGTCAAGAACAAAGTGACATTGTGACCCACATGTCGGGTGTCTGATAAGATTGGTATGTAACAGTCAACAGGCCACCTTTCCTGTGATTTCCTCCTGTTAGCATTACTAAGTCAATGATTAATGGCATTGGGAAAAGCCATTGTCTAATTTAGCTGCTCCCAATACCAATAGCTTTTCTAAGGTATGCACACCTGAATGAGTCACCTGAATAAAATGAGAGAAGAAGCACCCACAGTACAGCATGTGGGAGAGACACACTGAAGATCTATTAGAGTAGTTTCTCATGTGTGCAACACAGCAGTTCTGGAGATTTACATTCCACTAAATCTAAATGTTGATCTTCATTCTGTGTTCCTCAAAGCTTACTAGAAGAAGAAAGGCCATAATATTGAGAGACCTCAGTGTGGGTGTATGGAAAGCAGTGACTGGTTGTAAGTTCAGGCTTTGTGAAATGAGGTAACTCTATACCCTTAGACGTCATGGAGTGTATGCTTCAAAAAGAAAATCTGACAAAAAAGCTGACGCACACATGCACACACATTTATCCACTAACACGTAATTTACTATAAGTTTCTCTTGGTGCTATGTATCATTTTACTCATTGTCCCAACAGCCCATTAGTTTTTTTTAGGTACAAACTGTATACTGTGTGCTATTTAGAAAGGTTACCATGGTTTTATGAGTTTATTGCCACTCTCTGTACTCTGTAGCCCCCGCCTGGAGGGGACATGCCAGTAGACATAAATGCATATTTATAAACCAAACAGAGAAATACTGGTGTTGGTGAGTCATAAAGAAATGGGGAATAAGGAGGTCTGTGAGTTCAACATTTCTTTTCTTTTCTTTGATTTTACATCCTCTGCACATTTGTCTCAAATATGGCTAAATATTACAGCATGGTGTACAACTGAGGAGATGATAGTGAATGAAACCTTTTTTTTCTTTTTAAACCATTTTTGTATTGAAGTGTTCATGTGGTAAAGTTTTTTTAATGGTAGAGGACGTAGGGAGAGAGGACAGAAAAAAGGATGTTAAACTTATTTAGAAAAGAGAACAAAAAACTAAGAAAACAAAAAGGTTTCATTTGTTACTGTATCCAGTGCAAAATAGAAATCAAACGCTAGGTTGTATATTTAGGTTACAACACAAATAATACATAGTTAAATAAGATGATATGATGTATACGTGCACAGATGTACACATGTGAAAAGTGTAAGTGAAAAATGACAAAAAAGATCAAAGTGAATCATAAAATACATGAAGAGCAAAATTAAAAAATAATGAGAAAATTAATTAAAAAATTAAAATAAAAACATGCAAGTCAGATAAAATCAGGATATGCTTTCTGATAAAAGTGTGTTTTTTTTAGAAGAGAGTTAAATGAAGACACTGACTCAGACAGCCTCATGTTCTCCAGAGCTTCGGGGCCCTGGTGGCAAAAGCTCTGTCCCCTTTAGTTTTCAGCCTGGACTCTGGGAGAGATGGAAGACCACTGACCGAGGATCTCAAGCTACGCAAAGGTTCATAAGGGAACCAACTTGATTGGATATGTATTTAATAGGATTAAATCTATAGGAGTAAATTGGATATAGTAAGTAGCTTTGTTAATATTATTATGAAAACAATTTGTCTGAAGTGGATGAGCTGGTATTGTCAGTCAGTGTCCAGCAGTTTACCTGTTAACCCTATAAGGTCTTTGTGTAAAAGATCAACTTAAACACAACAAGCGGAACATCCAGGCTTATTCCAGGCCCAAATCTCGAAGGCAAAACGCTGACCTCTAGCTTTTAAAAAAGGCGTAGAAGAGCTGACCCAGTGTCACCCTGTTATCGAGCAGGAGAAGTGATCCAATGATTCCTGATGACGTAACAGAGCGACTCTGAATGGAGCACAGATATACAATCCTCTGTACTCAAAGAGACACTGAGATGCCGCTCCCATGCAAGGCTTCTCCCATTTCCTGTTACTGTAAGGAAGGTTTTTTCTTAGAAGGATTGCTTTTGGCCATAATGTGTTGTTGATGTGGGCCTGCACATACTGTAGTATGTGATTCGTAGCTTACTGTAACAAATGCATCAGTTATTTGATTGTTTGAACAAGTTATCATGTGAGTTCAGTCACTGTACTGAAGGAAACACATTCAATCTATTAAATGACATATTATGTGCATGTTCAGCCACAATTAGGGAAAAAAAGTATTTTACTGTAAAAAGCCTTCAATGGGAAAATACATGATTTGTATACATGTTCATGTGTTAGCTTATAATGGACCAGTAATCTACTTTTCTGGCATGTGGCCATGATTGTTTTGGCATACTTTTGTATTTAAAAAAAAAGACAAATTTCACATAGTTATTGCTGTTTTGGAACCTTTTTGATAGTTTTTTGTTAGTTTGTTTTTTGTTATTTATTTTGACAATTTAGTTTTTGTTTTCAGTGTAAGTTTCTACTGTCTATACCTTTTCATATATATACAGATATGTAGAGTTATTTCACTTATTCAATGATCTTTACGTTAGGCTTGTTTAACCTTTTCTTGTTTTATTGACACCGTGTGATTTTGAATTGTTGTTAGATAGATAGATAGATAGATAGATAGATAGATAGATAGATAGATAGATAGATAGATAGATAGATAGATAGATAGATAGATAGATAGATAGATAGATAGATAGATAGATAGATAGATAGATAGATAGATAGATAGATAGATAGCAAGGCTAATATTGGACTCTAAGCTGCTGCTGACAGACATTTTTAGAACAGAAGGTGCTAAATAATCTGCTGAATTCCATTTTAAGCGACCTGTGCTTATTGAGGGACTGAGAATAATGAAACCTCACCTGACATGCATACTGTGTGTGCCCGAATAAAAAAGTCTAGTAATCCTTTAAGCCAATAAATACAGGACACAGACACAGAGGCGAAGGACAAGAGTCAAACACGGCTGCATGAGCTGTCCCAGAAAATATCATGTGGGTGTGGAGAGCATTTTCCCTTCCTATTTGCACTGCAGTGATTCAACATTCAGCATTAGGAGTGACTGGGGTGTTTCTTTTCACACTGCAGCTTGTGGAAATATACAGTCTGATATTAATTGGCTGAATGTATGTCCAAACCTGAGAATATGCACAATTAATAACTTAGAGAATATAAAGCTATGCTGGCACTCAGACTACAGACAGTCCTTCATGAGCACAATAAAACAGGGAAGCGGTCACAGAGACCCTTAAATATAACTATGTGGGTGTTTATGGTGATCAGAATAATGGGTTACTCTCTTTCCACTATAAAAGACATTTCAGGGGGAAATACTGTACTTTTTTACTCCACTACATTTATTTGACTGTTAAGATTTTATATGTAAATCAGATGATCACTTTACAAAATATGCATTGTTAGAGACTAAACTACCCACCTTGAACACATCAAAATGCTAAAATATTATTGAATCAGCAATAATACTCCAATCATATATTTATGACACTCTGAAAGGGGTCATTTAGCATTATGAGTATTGTTACCTTTGTACTTCTACTCAAGTAAGATTTTGAAAGCAGAACTTTCACTTGTGATGTTGTATTTTTACATTGTGCTATTGGTACTTTTACTTACGTGCAACATCTCAGTACTTCTTCCACCACTGAAAAGCAGAAATTCTTGAGAGAGAGACAACAGGCATCTTATTACAAAACTACAAGAAGAATTACAACTTTTTAATAGAAGCTGAGCTACAAACTTAATTCTTCCATAACTTGAAGGAGTGCCTAACCATAAAACATTTGCAATGTTGTGATTGCTTTATATATATTTTAGTGTTTCTAGCTCATTCACAACCAGCATAGTCAATCTCACTAAACTGTGACAAGATTTACAGATGCTCTTCTTTTCTGCCTCTTATCTGTCTTTGTTGAAATGCTTGCAAAAACATTTTTTACATCTTTGTGAATATGGAAAAAATGTTTCTTCTCCCATCTTGCTGCTTGTGGGGAAATATAAAAAGAAACGTTTAAGGAGGGAGATGAGACTACAGTGTGATGTTTGTGTTGAAAATAACCAAGAAGCACATGATAAAGCATCACTAGACATTCCCCACCCGTAGCTAGCGGTGTTTCGTGTTTTGAAAGATTTCCATCATGTGTTCCTTTTCGTGTGAAGCTCTATGCCTTGAAGAAGTTTGAATTCCAGACAAGATCACTTTATTTGAGAGTTCATCTCGGGGATATAGTGCCCTTGTTTAACTCTTAAAGTGCTGTTTATAATAGTGAAATGCAACACAGTACACTGTTCTCTCTCTCTCTCTCTCTCTCTCTCTCTCTCTCTCTCTCTCTCTCTTTATCTCTCTGTCTCTCTTCATTGAGTAGTCGGGCCTTTATCAAGCAGAGGCTTCTAATTCTTGAAGTGAAATCCTCTTAGGATCTATGCTCTATTTCTGTTTGGTCTATAGGGTCTTTTTTGAAATCTCAATTAGACCAAGCTCATTGGCTGGAAAAGACACACGCATGCACACAAAAACACACACCATCCAGCAACAGATAGCTTAGTGGAGTGATCAAGTGTAGACCAGTGCGAGGTTAGCCACTGACACAAAGGGAGGACTTCACTGTGACTGTGGGAGGTAAGAAAAACTCTATTACTGTAACGTGTCTTATGTTTGTTAAGATAATGGAGTGAAATCAGCTAAAACGTGTGTGAACAAATGTGTACAAATGTGTAGAAACGAGAAGTTTAGTTTTGAATGGATGTAATAGGAGATAAGTTATTTGGTCTGTATGTTTTTACATACGTTTGAGACTGATTTTGGCGGCCATCTTGATTTTTTAATAATTTGCCATTTATACTACGTTACAACATTAGGTATCATATAGAGAGGTTTTACCAATTCTACTCTAGTTTCTTTCTTGTTTTAAAGTAAATTCTCCTGCACAGAATGAGAACAAGGGATTCTTTCTTTTGGTTCTGAATTTAGTCATGGGTCTGTGTCTAATTGAAAGTCAGCTGTTTACAAGAGTTTATTGTCTGTCTCTTGCTCACACATACACACACACATACAGAAGTGAAACATTTATACATGACTGCAGTTGCTCATGCTAGAACTAATCATGGCAAAGCTCCACTTGTGGATTTGGGGGTTAGAGAGGTGGCCACTGAGATCATCAGCTCGGATCAGTATCGTGACTGCACGCAGGAGGGAAGACTACACTAATTGAAACACTGGGGATAGGCCATTTTATCCAATGAGATATTGGCTCTGCGTACGTCACACACATCTACTGGTCCAAACACTGACACCACAGACATTACAAAGCAGTGTGAGACCGAGAGTGATGATAGAGTTACATCTAACACAAATTAATTGCACATTTTCTGTTTATAAATGCTGAACAGTTATGTGCACATGAAATCACACGTCATAATATGAAAACTGAAAGGAAATATATATAGATTCATTCATTTATTTCTATTTTCTTTCTTGTAATGTAAAAATAAATGCATCAGTTGTGTTATATGCACACACATATATTGATATATTTAAAATGATGACATCATTGTTTTGTTTTTTTCTTTATGGTTTCATGTTTATTGTTGCCAATTCCATCTGTTCCATCTTACAACAGTAGCACTAAGGGCTAGCAGCAAGCAAGAGATCTGCAGTTCAGTAATCCTCTTAGACTGCATTAATTTAATTAAATATCATGGGACTCACTTGGTATCCAGTAGCTCTGTCAGAGTGCTCAAGATTTTAAATCTGTAGCTATACAATTATCTAATTGAGAACAATGAGACAAAACAAGCGTTACAGGCCATTAACACCTTAAAGAAGTAAAATCATTATTCATTCAAACATCAGAAAACCCGAAATCATGCTCTCCATTACCACATCATATGAATGACCTCCTTTAACTCCGTCTGATTCTCAACTTTTTTTGTCATACAGGTAGCTAACCAGAAAAATGTCTAACAAAATGATTGATCTGGAAGAGACCGCAACCCACACAGGTGAGTAGAAGCAAACATCACACAGTGACTGAACATCTTTACAACCTGGCGGCCTTTGTTTGTGTTTGTGCCTTCGGATCTGGTCTATCTGTGCAAACATACATTTCAGTTATTAGTCATTAAGAAATGATGTGTGCCTTTAATATAAATCATTTTACAAATAGCAAAGCAAAATAATTGATTACAAAGACAAACAGACAACAGGAAGACCAAAGCAAAGTAGAGTACAGATCTGTAGAGCTTTGGCAGTTTAACTGATGCTCTAATCTTCTTTTTCTTACGCAACAGTGGTGCAATTAGTGCACCTCCTAGAGGGTTGGGATGAAGGCTTAATCCCCAAATTAAAAAAGGACACAATACTCACCAATGATTCATAGCTGCACATTGTCATTTTACAAAGCAATAAACCATAGAAATCCCCACACATCATTGATTATTTGAGCCTTGAAAGTAAAGTTTGAGAATGCTGCTTCATGAAACCACAACTAAATTACTCTGGCTGGACTAGGACTGAATTGTGTCTCCTTCCAAAATTGTTGTCCTGTTGTTGCCTTTATCAGCCTTTACTCTGTCTAAATACTTAGAGATATACACTAATAAAAACGATAACTTTATTTATATAGCACTTTTCTAAACAGAGTTACAAAGTGCTTAACAGTAAAACTCAATAAACAGTATTAAAGTAAAAAACAGAATAAAACCATGAAACAATGAGGAGCATACAAAATAAAACCAGGATTAAAACAGTTACAATTTAAGAAAAGGTTTTCTGATAAAGTTTCAAGAAGTGATTGAAAAGATGCTACAGTGTTGGCTAGCCTGAGATACACTAGTCACTATGCTAAAATAGCTGAATACAAAATGCTATTTGCCTTCTCCGTAGGTCCAAAAGGAGTCATAAATGACTGGAGGAGGTTTAAGTTGGAGAGTATGGACCAAGAAAACTTGCCACAAGCAAAAAAGGAACTGCTGAGACAAATGTCATCCCCGAACAGGCCAAAAGATGAGTCCAGAGCAAACCTTAACCGCAAGGTAACCAAAAAGACCACAGCAAAGATTGCAGACTTTTACTTTGATAGGCAGCAAACACTGTGCTTTTGATTGTGATCGTTGGACACTATGCATTATGAAACAGCTACATCTTTGTGTAGCGCTAGTACAGATTTGTGCAAAAAAAAATGAAGGAAGTTGAAATTGCAAATAATGTAATTCCATGGCCAATCTAAATTGTAACTATTGTTTTAATGTCTTTTTTTTTCAGATGAGTGTCCAAGAATATGAACTGCTTAAGGAGGAGGATGAGGGATGTCTAAAGAAATACAGAAAGCGGTGCATGCAGGAGATGCATGATAAACTCAGCTTTGGGCCCAGGTTTGAAGGTGTGCATGACCTGGAGAGTGGAGAGGCCTTCCTAGAAGTCATAGAGAAGGAGCATTACAGCACAGTGGTGGTTGTCCACATCTACAAGGTTGGGGTCAAAGGTTGTGAGGAGCTCAACAACTGCCTTGACTGCCTGGCCACTGAGTACCCCACTGTCAAGTTCTGCAGGATTGATGCTGTCTCATCTGGTGCTGCAGAGCGGTTCTCGGATGAAGTTTTGCCTACGCTGCTGGTGTACAAGGCTGGAGAATTACTAGGGAACTTCCTGGCCTGCACGCAGCACCTAAACGAGGAGTTCTTCGCCACTGATGTGGAGACCTTCCTCAACAGCTATGGCCTGCTGCCAGAGAAAGAGCTGCCCAGTATGGAAGATGAAGAAGAAAATGATGTAGAGTAAACAAAAAGTTTGGCTGCTGAGGAAGAAAGGAAGCTGTCTCGGAGGGCTATGAAAGGCATTTTATGACATAAGACATAAGTTGTTCTTTTGGGCTACAGCAAATAGAAAAACCATAACATCTCCACTGGCTCACTAGTGTTTCAGGATTGTTCTCTAAAGGAGAACTTTTACATCCAATTGGTGAAGAAACCCAGATGTCCCAGATATGGGTGCTCTCAAATGTGGGTGTGGGATACAGTAAGGTGAGCAGAGGCGTTTAATTATTTGTAAAAAATATATATATCACAAATCTCACAACTACCCAAACAAAAGCCAAAACCAGCTATCTGTAATTTAAAATAATTGCAATGTTTTATTTTGTAATGATAGAAAATATTGCATGCTGTATGTACTTGTAAAAATGTATTAATTCAAAGACTTTTTTGTAGCATTTGATTAGGTAGATCTGTGTACAAGTTATTTATAAATACAGGGTTTGTACAAAGTAACATCCTCAAATGTGATACAATATTTAAACACATGTTAAGGTTTTTTTTTTGCCAAAATTGAAAAAAAAAACCTTTAAAGACCAAAGCAGAACAGGGACTCTTAAGACTTAAGAGGCCAAAGCACTCTGGATGTGGAAACATTTTTGTGTAAACATGTCTTCCAACTGTCCAGTCCAACATTGCCTACGTTTGCTTCTTAAGCAAATGTGGTGGGAGGTGCATTGTGTGTCTGGAAAAAAACATTCATGAGCCTCTGGTATTTTACCATCATCAGTGAGGAGTTCATTCATTTCTGTGTATTTTATATTGCGAAAGTGGGAGAAAGTCATGGACATGTACAAAAAGAAAACTGTGGGTCTTGGGTTTTCTTAGTGTGATATGACTCTTAGTGTCCTCGACTCAGCACAATGGTCAATATCATCATCATATTTGATTTTAATAAGGATTTGGTTACTATTACTGTGTACTGGAATATGATCAAACATAGCCTAATATACATGTTGTCCAGAATAAAAATAAGAATAAAATTACATAAAATAGTAAATTTCTGCATTGCAGTTTTATTCATTTATGATACTAGAATGTCTGCTGGTTGGCAACCTCACGGTGACAACAAGACTCTAGGAAGTCAAGAAAGTAACCATAACTTGTTTAGCACTTCAGTTTTTGTACTGATTAAACAAACGAGATATAAAGTGTTAATTAGGGAGCTTTAAAGATGCTGGTAGGTGGACTTTTTCACCTTTGGACAGACCCAGGCTAACTTTTTCCATGTTTCTATTCTTTGTGCTAGGCTAAGCTAAGCTAACCAGCCACTGGCTGTACTTTCATATTTAGTGTACAGACATAGATATAAATCATTTTCTCTCTATGTGTACAGATGTGAGAGTGGTTTCAGTCTTCTCATCCAATTCTTGGCAAGAAATAAGCATATTTCCCAAAATGCTGAACTATTATTTTAAATGTGATTCCTTCTTACAGACTGAGCGTTGCAAGACTCAACTCCTCCTCAATTACCACCATTCTATCACCGCCGTTATCTTAAGATTGTCCCAGGAGATTTCAGCCAAGAGTGAGACTCAACCATCCAACTGCTGTGTTTTCACCACTACAGCATCTAGACTACAGGGGGGGGGGGGCTTACCTAACCCCTCTGTCTTCAAGGGCCTGCCTTACGCTTTGATAGCCCAGTTTTAAATTCACCCTAACTATTTTTAGGAACATTTCTTTATATAAATACTACTATAAAGACTTTAATTGCAACGCTACTTTTTTACAACAATTTTGCGAAGAACAAAATTCAAAACAGAGACACCAAGGGAAGAAAACTGCACGAAGTACACACATGCAGGGTTACCACTGCAGAAGACGTGTCTCCTCTCTCTTGTTGAAGCAGGCTGTCACATGTTAAATAACCTCATCTTAATCTTGTAACATAGACCTGACTCCCCTGTGACCCCCAATGAGCTGCAGGCATGCCAAAACCACAACATAAAAGCTAGTTAAGATTTTTAAGTAAAGACTTGCAATACTAACCCACAATTTGATTTGTCGTGAATTAAATTAAGTTGCCTCTACATCTGTAGAAACTGCCAAACACATCCACTGCTACTGTAGGAAACAGAGGTTTGCAACAAAGGCAGACCATTGGCTCTTATGAATTCTTATAGAATGTATGTTTAAGTTTCTATCAATATAGAGCCCGTTCAGCTTTGTCCTTTAAAAACTTGATAAGTTATATCTCTTGACTCGCCAGGCAATAGCTGTTTAATTTTTGGTCTTCTGCTGCCTTTTCTCTTCAACTGAATTAATAATCACTACAGTAACGCAGCCTCACTTTTACTATGCTTAACATAGTCATAATATCAGATAGCAGCATGTGATTCTTCATCAAAGAGTCTTATTTGATGATGCATATAGTGCAGAGATCTATGCTGTAGTAATCAGGCCAATCCTCTTACAGGATTGAGGTTGTAGCTTTAGTAGTAGTGGTATACTGAGTGCTTTTATACTTTTTTAGGTCTAAAGACAAAAAAAGGTTATAGCCATCTCAATCCCACTGTAAAGTTGAATATTATAGGGTTATACACAGTCTGCCAGCTTCATACCGTTGCAAAATCACCTTCAAACACTGCTTTTATGTGGTTTTATGTAAGTAAGTTCCAATAATCTCTGACATATTGCCTGCAAAGGGGCTCTTGATTTCTAATTACTCTAAATGCAAGAGTTAGTGAACTGTGACACGCTAACACATATTTCTCTGAGGATATATAAGTGATTGTGTTTCCACAGTACCGCATCTGGCATGGCTTGCATAGCCTCTAGCTGGTAACACCTCACTTTCACACAGTAGCGTGTCTAAGATTTATCAAAAAACCTTTTGGATACCTCCCACAAGAGTTTTCTGAGTGAGAGGTTTTCCTGAGGTGCCCAAACATGTCAACCAGACTGGGTGCTGCTGACCTAGACTACAGCACTGTATGCAAGAGTGGCAGCCAACTAGCCAAAACATCCCTTTTTGACTCTTCAGACAGTGCATGTGTGCCACCACTGGCAGACAAAGCTCACACCAACTAAAGGAGCTCCTACTCAGGAATATGCCTCCGATCTTCAGCCACACTTCACAGCCATGTACAGTGTGTGGTGTTCTTCCAACAGGGACCAGGGTTCAGTGAGTGCAACAGAAGCAGCATCCAAGCAAGGGTTGAGAGAAGATTCACCTCAAAACATGATGACTCATCTGTAAGCTCAGAATAAACAATTAACCATTAGTGAGAAGGCGTATTTTGCCTCAATATTCTGTAAAACATATACATCACCAAAGCGTGGGCCTCTTCTAAGAAGCAGGATTAATGAGTTATCTGGTAACTTTGCTGAGTAAAATAAAAAACAGCTTCTGCGTTGTTCCAGATTTGTGGGTGTTTCAGGTTTTACCCAGTAAAGTTACCCAGATATCTCTTTGAGCTTGCTTCTTGGAACAGGCCCCAGAGCATGATTTGACTCATCACTGCCCTCAAACCAATGTTTACGTCAATGTTTATCCCTGCAATGACCACCTGATCCCACCCCCATTTCTGACGTTTTGATTCCCCCCTTTGTTTATACTGCTTTGCTAATTGGAGAACTTTTGTGATTTTCGTGTTTGGACTCTTGGAAAGCCCAGCTGCCACGCTCTAGTTCACCCACATAAAAAACAATTGCACTGAGGTCATGTCATGACACGGCAGTGGAGACCTGGTTTGAGGCGCACATGGCCCTCGTGACCAAATATGGACAGTGGATGTGGGTGAGATGACATAACTACGCACTGTGCACACTGGCTGTCATCATAAATGAACTTATATTTTAAGTCACTTAGTTTAGTTATTTGTAAGTTCCTCATGACTCATTATTTTCAGTGATGAAGTGATAGTGTAAATGTTATTGTTTGACTCAATTACTCCAGAGGGAGGAGAGAAGAGATAAGAATCAGAGGTATGAACAAAGCTTTAACGGCTACAGAGCATATATCACCCCACATCACAGTCCACCTTTGGGTTGGTGTTTCTCACGCTAGGGAGAACTGTTTGAATGAAGGGACAGATACACACATGGACTAATGAAGGGATGGAGGAAGGGATGGGTGGATGGATGTTCTTTTGAATTTCTGGTGATTGATCGCTGCTGCATTTGTTCAGTATTATATAGAACATAAAATGGGAACTTGTCAGCATGAGTCGTGTGACCTCAACCTCCTCAAACACCATAGATTGCAGTGTATGGGTGCCCTAGTGTCTGTGCTGACAACAACCAACAACAACCAACATGGCTGGCTCAGATTAAGAGGTTTGCACAGCATTGTTGCTATAGGTTACTGTACATCTTGGTATCCAGGCGTGACAGCCGAGTTTAAGGAAATAGTTCTGCCTGGAGCAAACCTCTGCCTTCTTCTCGTGTTCGTGCCATCAGTCTTTTGTCTCATAGAAGTATCACCTTGGTTATGAACCAATAAACCACTGAGGTATTTGTGAAAACTGGTCCAGACAGGGTCTAAATACCTACCAGGCATATGTCACCAGGGATGCAGTTAATGTGGAAGTAATTAAAGCCCACATATAGAGTCGTGACTGAATCTTAAAGTATATCTAACCAAAACTATAGGGTTGCATTACACATGAAAAGATATAACATTTTGACATGGTCTGCTGTTATTAGCCCTAAAAAAAATTTTAAAAGCACTTTTTATAATCTATTGAGTAAATTACAAAATTAGCAGTGTGACTGTGAGAATATATTGCATGTTTTCAAAGCCCAAACCAAGATTTTAAAAAATACTGAGGTCATTAGTCCAAATCCTGACACCAAAGAAAAAACCTGTAAAATGTTATAAATATATCAAAGATCACAAAAACTCACATTTGATTTATTAATTAAAATGTTAGATGACATTTTCTGTAAATGTTATCTACCTAAATAATGGTGAAAATGTTTCAAACCTTTCTCTTCACTGCCAGATATGTATTTTTGGGGGAGAGTACTAGATCCCTTTAATTTATTTAGTTTTTTGCCTTCAAATTTTAAGATACTTAGTCAAACAGAATTAAAAACTGCCCTAGGAACGGCCGTGCTCTACTAATATCATCATCATCAATATCGCCACCATCCTGACCTTTGAATTACATTGTAGGGGATGCTGCAGGAGAACTTTTCAGCTCATAATGACTAGTACTCTTGTCAAGGATACATAATGGTAAAAAAAAAAAAGGACCCCCTATTTTCTCCTCAACCCTCAACCTTGTGCTTTCCAGGATCCTATAGTGGTCTTTTAACTCTGCACAAAATGCACTTTAAACATCAAACTGATGTCTATTAAGTATAGCGTGATATTTTATCATGAAGCCTTCAACTGTTATTGCCTCATGAGATGTACTGAATCATATCATCCCATATCAGTGTTGTGGTTCGTGAGAGGTTTTTCTCTGTGCTGTTTTGTTTTAAACTGTCCTGCTGCATCTTATTGTAACATAACTGGAATCTGTCGGAGGTGGGTCTGCTTGGTCATCTCTGGACTTCCCAGTAGTGCACAACTGAAGTTTCTCCAGAAAAACATTCTTTGCTGAATTATATCCTTCCTCTAAATGACACACACACACACACAGACTTTACTGATACTGCATGCACACACACAGCTGTCTTTTAGTATGTGTTGGCGCCACCTGCTGACCGTCTTTGACTGAGGGAGTGGGTATTTATATATATGTATATATATTATATAATTCAAGGTCCACTTACACTTACAAGATTTCTTTAAAAAACAAAACAAACAGAGGTGTTGTTGACAACAGAGCAAACTCTATCTGCTGATGGAAGAAACATGAGATACAGTGAATAATCATTACTGAGAGTCATGACAGTAAGGTTTACACATAAATGCATACTGAATAATTATATCTAGCTAGAAAATGTATGCTTCTTAAATTGTATTCTCTTTACTATGACTCAAATTGAATTTCTTTGTAAACATTTGTCTGGATATTTTAAGGCACATTTGATATTTGGCTTGCAGTAAGTCTATGGGAGGGTTTGTAAGCAACCGTGCCATGGTTTGGAGAAAACAATCAAAAGTAAAAGTCAGCTGCACGTTACAATTGGCTGCTTGTTTGGGATGTTTAAATTTAAGAAATACAACTCCCATGATGCTCTAGTAGCGTCGACAAACTCAAATCGCAAACTGCGCCTGCTCGTAGTGCTGCTGTCGGGAAAAATGGCGGCACTCCTGCTGCAGGAGTTGGACGGTCCCGAGATATCTAAGCTCCCAAAAACTGTTCAGAACAAACTGGAGAGGATTCTTTCTGATCAGCAGTATGAAATCGATTCCTTGAAAGCACAGCAGGAACAGTTTCGGGTTGACAGCGGTAAGATGTCACCTGGTATTTTGTGAGCCGGCGGTGCTAAAGTGTTTTGCTTTGCTCACCGTGCGCGCGTGTCGGCTCAGGGAACAAAGTTAAAGTTAGCAATGTTGCTTTGAGCGCACTGACACGTGGACCTCACCCTGGTGACTGTTTTACATGTCTCTTGTTATCTGAACTAACGCTGGCGTTTGGTAAAACCGCAGGTTGTCGTTCACCGCGATTTGACGCCGATGCTAGCGTTAGCTGACGCACCAAGCTAACAGTTAATAACGCGTTGACGTAAACAAGGTGACGTCGAACGGTTGCTAAAGTAACGGTTTAGTTAAAGTGACGGTTTAGTTAAAGTAACTGTTTAGTTAAAGTGACGGTTTAGTTAAAGTGACGGTTTAGTTAAAGTGACTTTAGTTAAAGTGACGGTTTAGTTAAAGTAACTGTTTAGTTAAAGTGACGGTTTAGTTAAAGTAACTGTTTAGTTAAAGTGACGGTTTAGTTAAAGTGACTGTTTAGTTAAAGTGACGGTTTAGTTAAAGTGACGGTTTAGTTAAAGTGACGGTTTAGTTAAAGTGACTGTTTAGTTAAAGTGACTGTTTAGTTAAAGTGACGGTTTAGTTAAAGTAACTGTTTAGTTAAAGTGACGGTTTAGTTAAAGTGACGGTTTAGTTAAAGTAACTGTTTAGTTAAAGTAACTGTTTAGTTAAAGTGACTTTAGTTAAAGTGACGGTTTAGTTAAAGTGACGGTTTAGTTAAAGTGACTGTTTAGTTAAAGTAACTGTTTAGTTAAAGTGACTTTAGTTAAAGTGACGGTTTAGTTAAAGTAACTGTTTAGTTAAAGTGACTGTT
The DNA here is from genome assembly GCA_005408345.1 of Macquaria australasica. Lineage (NCBI taxonomy): Eukaryota > Metazoa > Chordata > Actinopteri > Centrarchiformes > Percichthyidae > Macquaria > Macquaria australasica. The sequence continues at coordinate 1,648,063 of SEMN01000016.1, forward strand.
TAGTTAAAGTGACGGTTTAGTTAAAGTGACGGTTTAGTTAAAGTGACGGTTTAGTTAAAGTGACGGTTTAGTTAAAGTGACGTTTAGTTAAAGTAACTGTTTAGTTAAAGTAACTGTTTAGTTAAAGTAACTGTTTAGTTAAAGTAACTGTTTAGTTAAAGTGACTGTTTAGTTAAAGTGACTTTAGTTAAAGTGACGGTTTAGTTAAAGTAACTGTTTAGTTAAAGTGACGGTTTAGTTAAAGTGACTTTAGTTAAAGTAACTGTTTAGTTAAAGTAACTGTTTAGTTAAAGTGACTTTAGTTAAAGTGACAGTTTAGTTAAAGTGACGGTTTAGTTAAAGTAACTGTTTAGTTAAAGTAACGGTTTAGTTAAAGTGACTTTAGTTAAAGTGACGGTTTAGTTAAAGTAACTGTTTAGTTAAAGTGACTTTAGTTAAAGTGACAGTTTAGTTAAAGTGACGGTTTAGTTAAAGTAACTGTTTAGTTAAAGTAACTGTTTAGTTAAAGTGACTTTAGTTAAAGTGACGGTTTAGTTAAAGTAACTGTTTAGTTAAAGTGACTTTAGTTAAAGTGATAAAGTGACGGTTTAGTTAAAGTAACTGTTTAGTTAAAGTGACTTTAGTTAAAGTAACTGTTTAGTTAAAGTGACTTTAGTTAAAGTGACTTTAGTTAAAGTGACTTTAGTTAAAGTGAGGGTTTAGTGAAAGTGAGGTTTAGTTGAAGTGACGGTTTAGTTGGAATGACGGTAGGCTGTGCGTTTTATTAACGTTTCACGGTTGTGTTTTTTGACCTTCTTCTTACAGAGCAACATTTCTTTGAGAAAGTGAAACAACTTGCTCAGTGTCAGGAAGAGTTTTTGTCCCAGACTCAAGAGCATCTCAGGCTCAAGGAGGAGTTCAACAAGCTCGGTAAGAGTGAACTTACTGCAATGTTGGGTAGCTCGACTCGGCTTCTCTGGGTTGTAGTTAACACTATACTTCTATACTATTCATGATGTTGGCTTTCTTCAAATCTCCCCTTCAGACGATGAACTTAAAAGTGTGCGTGAGAAGAACAGGGAATATGAATCCACCCAAGAGAGGTTGTCATCGGAGCAGGTAAGGCAAACAAAATCAGCCATGTCGATAATCAATTTGTGTCATATGTGTATAACTAGTAGGATATTCTGTCTTACCATGTGGAATTCTTAATAATTAACATAAACTTTGGTAACTGTAGTGATGACTTACTTGTCAGAAATAGTGCTGTTGTAAAAGTCCAACACCAATGAGTGATGTCTACACTTGACTCATTCAACTTATCTGCAGATTTTAGCACAGCTTTTCTGATTTTAACAAGCCTCTGTCAACACAAACGATCATCCACACAATGATTTTAACAAGCTTTTGTCAACACAATGCTTCACCTAAAGCATAAAGAAACTTAACTTTCTGGAAAAGTGAAAGCGTGATAACATGTTAGTGGTTTGCAAGAGGTACATTGGGTTATTGTGTCATTCTTTGAATTGCCTATTGGCATACATGTAGAGAAGAGTATTTTGGAAAATGTGTGAAAACACATTCAACCCTAATGAGCTGAAGAATGGACCAAATTTGACTAATGGTTATCATGATGTCACCAAAATTTGTGATGTAATCCATAAGTAGTGCATAATTTGTAAGGTGTACTAGCAATCACTCTTGATAAAATAATGTATTTGTTTAGACTTTGCTGTCAAAAGCCAAAGAGGAACTGGAGGCAGAAAAGCGAGAACTTGTGCGAACACTGGAGAGGAGATCCTTGGAGGTGGAGCATTTAAATGGTACGGACAGATGAATTAGTCTGGAGTTATTTGTTAAAAGTTTTTATTTCTCTTTGTACATACTAACCGTCACTTGAACATGGCACATGTTATTTCTGTTGCTCCACCAGATGACCTCAGGCAACTCAATGATAAGCTGGTGGAAGTCAACACCTCTAAGATGGCACTGCAGATGAAGTTAGATGAACTTGAGGCAGCTGAAGTCAACATTAAAGTGAGCTATATTGTTATTTTTACATTGAGCTATTACCTTCTACTACACTGTATATATTCCCTTATAAACAAGTAACTGAGTAAAGTCGTGGTTTGCCATTACAGTACAAAGAGAAGCGTATGGAACAAGAGAAGGAGCTGCTGCATGGCCAAACATCTTGGCTGAATGAGGAATTGAAGGCTAAGAGTGAGGAACTGCTGTCCCTGTCCCGACAGAAGGGAAACCAGATCCTGGATCTGAAGTGCACCCTGGAGAACAAAGATGATGAGGCACGTCTCTTCCTTTGTATTTATATAAAGATGTTTATAAAGCTGAATGACATGAAAGAAAAGGCAATGATGGCAGTGCCAACAAATACAATGAAAATGATAGATATTTAATTTTGTCAAATTACATCACGTTATATGTAGAGCTGGGTGTGATGACCTATCAAAGACCAGTAGGCTTGCACGTAAATAGATGAGGTACATGGTGGGCACTTGCACTTTGCTTTGTCAGCAGTTACTTACTGCCCAGTGCTCTGCTCAAACCTTGGCTGTCTGCACTTTCTCTGTGTATTGAGTTAATTTAAGCACTTTCTTCAGTTATGAATGATTACCATCATCTCCCATGGTTATTACTTAATACGTTTTTTGCTTGTGACTTTCAGTTGAACAGACTCCAAGACCAAGTGAGCAGTTTGAAGACTTCAAATGAACACCTTCAGAAACAGAACGAGGACATGAACTGCAAGCTAAAAGAAGTATGCGTGTGGTATTTCTTACAGCCAGGTTTTCATCCTGTCTTGTTTTACACAGAAACAAGAATTTCATTTTTGTCATGTACTAAACATTCTGCAACAAACTAATCAGTATTGTAGCACTCAGTGTGAAGTTGAATCATTGAAGTGTATGACTGGATCTTTACTCATTCTAGGCCAAAGAACAACACACCACCATGGAGGAAAAGTTTAGAAACGAGCTGAATGCCAACATTAAGCTTTGCAATCTATACAAGGTATGTATATGTATGACAACAAGCCATACAAGATGAGGTGTGGTACTTTGTATTGATTTAATTTCAGTCCATGGAGTATCACTTTTTCACATTCAGGATATGTAAGCGAACCTCGTTTTTGGCTTATTTGTTTAGATGAGATTTGATATGATTTTATTGATATGATAGATCATTTGTGATATTCATGATTTTTCAACAACATCTAAAACAGGAGATCAACATTACATCAACTTAAATCACCAGAATTTTGGTGAAGACATATTGCAGTGATGCAGCACTGCACCACATTTCTCTTCTTTCAAAGTGCTGAAGACAAAATAAATGCCACGTATTTCTTTCATCTGTGGTTTAATTAGCGCACTTTATATTTACCACGACTTGAATGATTTACTGTTGGTTATAATTAAGTTCCTTTGGCTTTATTTTGCCAACACTAACCCTGTCCTGGGTGCAGGGAGCAGCAGCAGATTCTGAGGCAAAAAGTGAAGAGCTGAGTCGGGCAGTGGAGGAGCTGCATCAGCTGCTGAAGGATGCTGGAGAAGGTGCAACACTATCACAGAAATAACACAACTACCATTCACATTATTTATTACTTGACATCTTCCTAGGAGAGAGTCTGAATATACTTTTTGTTTGTTCAGCTTAGTGGTTTAACTGTTAGTTTTCAGTTGTTGATATTCCCTGACTGACATTTACTCCTTCTGCCACAGCCAACAAGGTCCTTGAGGAAAAGTTGGAGGAGATGAATGGTGCCACGGACAAGAGTGTAGCAGAGCTAAAGGAGAGGATTCAGGGTCTCGAGAAAGAGTTGGACAATGCCAACGAGCTGCTGTCAAGTTCTAAACTTAGAGGTCTGTTGGGTTGATTCTGGTACTGTTTTTGTCTTCATTGCAAGCGTTTACATTTTAAAGTAAATCCACGTGAAAACTTTCTTGAATTTAAGATGAGCCATCATCAAGCCTTGCAGGGATTTTAACCTGTGAGCTCTCCTCTACCTTTTGAATGTCTAGGCCCTGTCGGTACAATATCTGTGCTCACAGAGGAGCAAATGACGACAATGTCTCCAACAGCAGCTGCTGTATCCAAGATAAAGCCTGGCATGAAGTTGACAGAGGTATATACAACTGAATTTCAACACCCAAATTACTTTATTATAAACCTTAGTAGAATTTGGAAATAGGTGTGAGGGAACGCCATGTGAAAATGTGTTTGATATTGATGAGGTGCAATGGACTGCAACAATGTTTTTCCAATATTACTGGATGTAATGCCGGTCTATAAGACCATATTAAGGTTAATCGTATGTTTGGTTTTAATTTAGAAGCGCCTCATTGTTGGACAACTGCATTAAGACTGCACCATTATGGGACTGTTTTTAGTATTGACTTGCTTTTGCTAATTGCTCAGTAAACAGGATTGAACTAAAAGTGAGCACATTTGTCGTCACTGCTCATGTTTCCCATCTTATTTTGATACAAGATGTTATCTGTATTTTCAGTTGTATACAGCATATGTGGAGAGCCAGGAGCAGCTGCAGTTGGAGCGATTGGAAAACAAACGGGTCAACAAGTACCTGGATGACATTGTGCAGGAAGTGGAGGCAAAAGCCCCTATCCTCAAACGGCAAAGGGATGAACACGAGCGCATGCAGAAGTCAGTGGCCAGTCTTTCTGCCAAGCTGGAGCAGGCTGTTAAGGTGCGTAATGCAGACAAGTTGTATGTATGCTCAGTGGAACAATAAATAAATAAGCTGAATTGCTAAAATAAAACTGATAATTTGCTTATTTTGATTTGGTTAGTAAAGATTACATTCTGCATTACATTATAACTTCTGTGTTTAAAGTCAACAGTTATTAGATTTTTTTTCATTTACTTCAGGAGGTGCACCGTCTGCAGAAGGAGGCTGATGAAGCTAACAAGCGCTCCTCTGTTCTGGAAAGGGACAGCCAGAGGTGTGAACTGCAGCTGGGAGACATGGCCCAGCAGGTGGGTTCTCACTCTCTTCCTCCAGTTTTTAAAGCATAATCCTGGTTATTTTCAGAATTATTCTTATTTTCTATGGTCCTTGGTCTGTCCTGCCAGGTGCGTGTGCTGCTCATCGAGCTGGAAGAGGCTCGTGGAAACCATGTGGTTCATGAAGAGGAGGTGAGCTCAGCCGATGTCAGCAGCACATCAGAGGTGATCAGCCAACACTTGGTGACCTTCCGCAGTGTAGAGGAGCTACAGCAGCAGAACCAGCGTCTTCTGGTGGCTCTCAGGGAGCTCAGTGATGCCCAGGAGAAAGAGGAGTTTGAGGCCACTGGCAACAAGTATGTTAGAATGTGCAGATTTATTTTTGTTTCTTGCAATAAACAAACAGAACTGTAAGTCAGTTCACTGGCTTTTTTGAGTGATGTCTGGCTATACAAATTCAGTAATTGGTAACAAAATTGGGAGGAAACAATGCTAAAGAGTGCCAAGCATAAAGACACCCAAAATGCCATCTCAACCTAAATTTTGTATTCATAAATCCATTATTAGAAGTAACCAAAAATGTCAAACTGTAAGTTAGGCTAAGAAAGATGAACTGTTACAGGCGTGGTGAACTGGAGCACAGTTTGGAAAGAGCCCAGGCTGAGCTGGAGTCCCTGAAGGAGCAACGCAACCAACAGGTTAAGATGACTGAGTCCATTGTGAGGCAGAGGGACATGTACCGTGTGCTGCTGGCTCAGGCAACTGGAGTCAGCTTCCCTCAGCAAGGTAACGGACAAGAGATAAACCAAGTTATATACTGTTGACACAAGACGACATCCTGTACGTGAACATTTACCTGCTTTGATTATTGTACCAAGCAATTTAAAGTAGTTCAGTTTCAGTCAGATAACAAAAATTGCTTTTTTTGTCACAGCACTTCCTCTTATACAGTGTTGTGGTGATTTTTCCTATTTGGTTGTACTTGTTTCCTTAAGGTACGCCACCTGAGGAGTTCTCCTTGACCTCCACCCCCCGACGCTCACCCGCAGCCATTCCCACCACAGGAACGCCCACTACACTTGTCTCCATGGCAACAGAGTCTGCTGAAGCATTAGAGGCCAAGGCAGCTTTGCGACAGGTGAGCGCCAAATTTGCCAGACAGCATTTAAACTGTGATATGTTAATAATTGTTACACAGTTGTTATTGCATTTAATTGCCAAAATCCCACAGCAATGACAACAGGCATCTTAAAGTGTGTTAATCTCAGCAATTTAACAGTTATACACATAAAGTCTGTACATGTTTCATGAGAATAACTCACTCTTAGTTTCAGGTGTGATTTTGCTTGATGGTTAGTTTACTGTAAAGCACTGCCATGGCTTCGGCTGTTCAGATTTGTGTTTAGCACTGAAAAATAGCAAGGCTATCTGTGGATCAATATTTAGGGACTGGTCACCCACTGCACTGATGAGCTTGGCTCATTTGTTTCCAATGTCTGCCACTAGATGGCAATGTATCTATATTGAGAGATCTGCATTTACTTAAATTATATGCCCCAAAGATAATTACTCTTTTTTTGGCTGATGATGGCAGAGAATGAATTGTGAAGATAAACAGCAACACTGTCAAGTGAGCAGATAAGAAAGAAACTAAATGGAAAAGGATTTTGGTGCATTTGATTCTTATTTTATTCAGAAGTCTTGGTTCAGCAGTGATGTGTATGGACCTACAGTTGCAGACCCAGGTTTCAGTGAACACTGATGACCAGTGATAACCTTTCATATGAAACCAGCAGTTTCATATGAATGGGTTGCACGTGTTTGTTGTCCCCCATGAAAATGGTATTTCTCAGACAACAATAACCATAACTGTAATGAAATAAAATAAAAATGTCTGGTTGCGTCTGCAGTTGCAGGAGGTGTTCTCCACCTATAAGAAGGAGCGTGTTGATAGTGACAAGGCACTGACTGAGCAGAACGAGAAGCTCCAGGAGCAGCTCTCTGACCTCCACTCCCAGAAGGCCAAGATATCCACCCAGCTAGAGTTTGCCTCCAAGAGGTAAGTTTGAAAATCATGAGCACGGACAGCTTGCCTTAAGAAAGCAACTACTATTCCAATGTAACTTTTAAGTAAAACAACACTTGGCCATTGCTTCTTGTGGTTTGCGCAACACATAATGTGTTTAAAGAATACATAGAAGAGCAGATAGGCCACTAAAAAGGGTGTCTGTGTCATCATTATCAGGTATGAGATGCTGCAGGACAACGTTGAGGGCTACAGGAAAGAGATTGCTTCCCTCAGAGAGAAAGGACAGAAAATGGCCGCTGCCACACAGAAGCATGAGCAGACCATCCACACTTTGAATGAGGATCTGAGAGCTGCCAAAGAGAAACTCGCCATGGCTGAGGTTTGTCTTCATTCCAGCAACTTTTTCTTTTTTTCTTGGTGAGCTTTGTGCCCAAGTTTGTTTTCTTTGCATTTCATCATCCCTGAGGGGAATTGCAGTAGTGTTTGATTTGAATTAGTGACTGCTTCAGGAATCGTAGAGCCATCTAAACTTATCTCCTCCTGTCTCTTAGGGCCGTGCTGAGAGCCTGCGTAAGGAGAGAGACATGCTGAAGCTGGTGGAGTCCAGGCTGAGTCAGGAGAAAGAGACAATCCTGAGCCAACGACAGAACCAGAACCTGCTGATGACCAACCTCCAGGCCATTCAGGTAATCCATGAGTATGAAAATTCTCACTTATTGTCTCACACACACATAAGCACAGTTCAAAATTATAACTGCTGTGTTCTTTTAGGCCACTCTTGAGCGTTCAGAGACTGATACACGTCAGCGTCTAAACAGCCAGTTGGAGAAGCAGGAACGAGAGATCTCACAGCTGCAAAAGAGGCTGGAGCATGAGGTGGAACAGCGCCATCTGCTCAGTAGAAACCAGGAAGTAAGCATCTGTTTTCTGCTTGAATATGAAAATTGTTCCACCTAAGTTATGTCTGACTTAGTCATGTTCAAAGGTGTTGTGGTGTACTGATAAATCAATACTGTTCACTGTGTTTAAAGAACATTTTAATGCCCCTTTAATCTTCAAACCCAGACTCACACCTCAGCTCATGAAAACATGTCAGAAAGAACAGAGAATGTATTAGCTTTCTCACTGTACTTCCCGATGTCACTCATTTCTCGTGCACAGATCCAGTTGATAGAGGCAAAGAGGCAGCTGGAGACACAGGTAGCTTTACAGCAGAAGACCAAGGAGCTGCTGAATACTGCCGAGTTGGAGCTCAACACCCTCAGGCTGCAGCAAGGCAGCAGCGAAGCACGTCACACCCTGAGCTCCCCCTCCACACCCATCATGAGAGGTTGGCACAAACACACACATACAGGCAGAAGTATGTAACACACAGCACAATACACAGAGGAATCCATACATGTACACACCTAAATGTATAGTATTATCACTGGTTGTCATCAAATTCTATGCCCTCAAATATGAGCAAAACAATTCCCAGGTTAACGTCATTGAAGGTCAAATCATTTATGGCTTCTTGTAAAGTCACCATCTGTGTAATAACTGCACTGAACTGACCATTTACATGCTAGTTTACATTTTTGGGAAGGTAGTAAGACAAAAGTAAATGGCACAAATTTTACAGGCTCTGTCCATTTTTCTAGTTGACTTTTATACTTGGCCTACTTTTTTATTTAAAAACAATATATGCTAGGATGCTATGGTCTCACTAGCTCATGTTGTTTATGAGACAAAATCCAGTAAAAGAGCTGATGAAATGTCTAAGCCACACTCTTTCAAATGTTTGTGGGTTTTCAGCACAGACCCTTAACAATGTTGTGCAAATGTTTTCCTCAGTCCACAATCCATCCTCCACTCCTAGAAGCACATACTAACTGGACTGTTGTCAAATTGCACTTCTGCCACTTATTCCTACTTTCAGGCCGGCAGGGTTCAGATCAAGACAGAGAGGACCTACAGGGCCGCCTACGGCTGGCTGAAACCCGGGCAGAGGAACTGGCAGAGAGCCTCAGGGCAGCCACCTCCAGCATGGAGCAATACAGAGCCATGGCTCAGAGCCTGGAGGAGTCCCTGGACAAAGAGAAACAGGTACAAAACAAACCCAAACTGCCTGTCAGTGTTTCACCTCTCATGAAACTATTGACTACACCAAAACATTCAAGGTTAAAAAATTATAAATACTTGTATGAGCAATTATATGGGAAGCACATAAACCTGTATTGCATTTATACACCTGAGGAATCAATCTGACAAAAATATAAAGACAAGAAGGAATTCCCACAAACTGTCAGCACTAAGATGTTTGAAAATGCAGTGCTTTGAAATGCTGCATTTTCAATTATGTGAGTGCTGACGTGCGTAAATGTATTGTCATTACTTTCTACTTGACTTCATTTTCCAATGCACCTGTCTACCAGGTGTGCATTATACCATGCTACGTTTGACAAAAGTTGTATGAATGCTTCTTGCCAATTTAGCAAATTACATGGCTATTTGTTTAAAATAGACCTGCTTGATTTTGTTGAGTTTGTTTTTTCACCATAAAGGACATGACATTTTGTCTTTGGTAGAATCCTGACTTTCCTAAATACACACTTAATTTTTTACATTTAAAACAAGCCAAAAATGTATTTGTATTATTATTAATTTTTATATTTGCAAATGCCTAATGACCAGGTAACAGAGCAGGCACGCTCATCCATTGAAGCTCGTATGAAGGAGGCTGAGAACCAGCACTGCAGGCTGGAGGAGAAGCTTTTGGAAACAGAGAAAGGGAAACAAGACTTAGAGGAGCAGAAGAAGAGAGCACTGGCCTCTCTGGAGGAACAGGTATATTAAATCCCACATTTATAAGCAATTTTTACACATATTGAGTCAAAATTTTTAGATTTTCATTAAAAAAAATAGCTGTTCACTGCAATATTTCCCTCACCATATTTGACCCTCTAAACATTGTTTTGGTGTTCAGTTTTATTTGACATTATACAAGTAAGGAAAGCCATTTTGATTGTGTTGTGTGTCTGTTAGATAAACAATCTAAGTAGAAGTCTCGACAGTGCCCAGGCAGATCACCAGACGGTGCTACAGCGAGTGGCAGTAGCTGAAGCCCAGACGCAGCAAGCTCTACAAGACAGCCAGGAGCAGGTAAGCAACTGTTATAAAATTTAATGTAGAAGAATATGGCTGTGATCAGTTCTTATTTATTGGGAATGTTCCAGTTAAGGCTGATACAATCACCTGTTAATATAATTAAAATCAGCGGATCTGAACCCTCTGTACAACTGTACAATTTCAAAATGAATAGGCTATTTTACTTAAATCTGTATAGCCCCCCTTCTCTGGATACCTCTCTGATCAGAACACAAGGCAAGTTGAAACATTGAGTAATGTTAAAACAGCCATTTCTATATCTCTTAGACATCCAGTAAAACTGCCAACCAGATGTCATGATAGATCGGGCAGTGAAAAGACTTGAGTGACATTTATTTATCTCACATTCAGGTTTTCCGATCAGCGAGTTTCAGAACCGCCAATTTAGTTTATTAAGGAATATAAGCATATTCCAATTCATTAGTGCACCTCTAGTATTTAATATTGCCTAGCAACAAAAATGGCAACGGCAATTAAATGATATTACTTTTAACATGCAAAGATAATATCACATCTTCTTTCCCATTTCCAAGGCTAAGCTGGCAGCTGAAGCACAAGATAAGTATGAGCGGGAGATGATGCTGCATGCAGCAGACGTGGAGGCCCTGCAGGCTGCTAAGGCTCAAGCCCTGCAGGCCGCTGGGCTCAAACACCAGCTGGAGGAGAGAGCCCAGAGGGTCAGCGCTGAGCTACTGGAGGCCAGAGTCTCCTGGGAGGAGCAAGAAAAGATCCTCAAGGTTGGGGGTATAGGAGATTTGATAGATGAATAGGCAAGATTAGATATGATAACATGGAGTTTACAAAATCACAGGAACCTCTTTTGCACAGTCAAAATGAACATTGTAAGCTTAACAAAGGCATTAATTTCAGGGCCATTTGATTTGATCATGTTTTAAGAGTTATTTTGTCCAACCACTGTTGATCATTTATCTTTTAATAAAGATAAATAAGCAATTACGCTTTCAGTCTTAATTTCTTTGCTCATATTCTAGGAGGAGATGTCCAAGATGGAGAGCCGCTATGAGGAATTGCAGAGGCAGAACACCCTCCTGCATGAGCAGATCCAGACAATGAGCAGTAAAATGGCTGGCAATTTGCAACGTGCTGCCAGTGAGAGTCCCATGAACATCTCCCTGACTGAAGAGGGTAAATCTCAAGACCAAGTCCTTGAGATTCTCAGGTAATGCATGTTTATCTCAAATCTCAAAATCTTGCAAATAAAAATCTTTGTTAATAAATTTGAAAATACCTCAAGGAAAAATTGAACAAAGAGGTCAGGCATCTCTGTCTCTACTAGTGAGCCATTTTGATCAGTTGTACCGCCTACCCATGGTCTTGTTCCTGTCCTTCCATGTTCTCGACTGTTTTTGATGTCCTTATTTACTCTTCATCACAGGTTTGTACGTCGGGAGAAGGAGATTTCAGAGTCTCGTTTTGAGATTGCCCAAGGGGAGAGTTTGCGTTACCGTCTGAGGGTGGAGCAACTGGAACGAGAACTGAAGGAGTTGCAGGACAGCTTGAGTGCCGCAAAGGAGAGGATGCAGGTATGTTTTTATACTCACTGATCCCACAATTACCAATCATGTTGTTTACAAAACCACTTTTTCTTCAACTAGGTAAGATTGCAGCATTGCAGGTGTAGGGAACATACAGGCTAGCAGGCTCAGATGTGTGTATTTTTTGACTCCTGACCACTAAAAAATCTTATTTGTGGGTTTTCTTTACCGGTCAATTGAGTTGATTGTTAATAGGAAGATTGAGAACCTCTTTTCTTGGATGTTTTATTAATCTAAAATTCTCTAATTGCTCACTTTCCTCTAAGGAGGTCAAGGTGACGTCAAGGACATGTTACTTAATGAAATACACTAAGAAGACAAATATACAAACAAGTCTAACCTGGCCACTAGGACTCAAACCTAGAGATACCATATGTGTCTAAAATCCCAATGCTAATCGTACTCAGGTGACCGCGAAGACCCTGGCTCAGCATGATGAGCTGATGAAGAAGACAGAAACGATGAGCATCCTGATGGAGACCAACAAGATGCTGAGAGAGGAGAAGGACAAGATGGAGCAAGAACTGCAGCAAACCCAAGCTAAGGTATCAGTTGCATTTTATCGAAAAAAATGTAGTGGTTGTGTTGAATTTGATGTGCACTTACCATAATAAGCGGTGCTCTTTTGTGCTTTTGTACACTCCATTTTCCTGGTATACGAGCTGTTACATTTTTGAGAAGTATTCCTGAGTGAACCTCCAAACCTAGATGGTTACAGCCCATCTTCTGTGTGTTTCAGGTACAAAAGCTGGAGTCAGACATCATGCCACTGCAGCAAGCCAACTCTGAGCTGAGCGAGAAGAGTGGCATGCTGCAGGCAGAGAAGAAGATACTGGACGAGGAGATCAAGCGCTGGAAAGCTCGGACCCAGGTCAGTGACAGGAATAGAAAGTGGGAAAAATAATAATAATGCTGCTTGCAAGAAGGGGAATAATACATCTGCCATTAGAAAAGTAGATTGTATTGCTTCATTTAAACATGTATTAAGAAAAGTGATGACCATGTTATTCCTAATGTTTCATCATTTCACTCCACAAACACACAACTTTTTCTCATGTTTTTTTTTTTTTTTTTTTTTTTTAAGCATTTGGTGAGCCAGCAAAAAGATTCAGATCCAGAGGAGTACAAACGTCTGCACTCTGAGAAGGAGGCTCATCTCAAACGCATTCAGCAGCTCACTGAGGAGAACGTCAGACTTAAAGCAGAGGTTGCCAGGTGAGGGATGATAATTGAAGTACTGTAACTATTGAATTCTTATTGAGCAGTATATTAAGTGTTTACCTTTTCTCCTTTCAACCCTACTGGTACCAATAACTTGCACAATCTCTTCATTTCTCCCTGTAGGACCAATAATCTAACGACATCCCTCCAAAACCAGATACAGAACTTGCGTGACAATATGAGTAAGATAACTGATGAGAGGAATAAACTGAAAAAGGAAGTGGAGACCAAGAACCAGGATCTCCAAGAAAAGGTGCGAACTATCACCCAGGTGAAGAAGATTGGACGCCGCTACAAGACTCAGTATGATGAACTCAAGGTGGAACATGACAAGGTGAGAGCTCAGTAGCTGCTTTAATCCAAAGCGTTTCAATCCATTTTGAACAGTCGCCTAAAGCCACCCCTTTTGTGCTGTTTTGAGCATAATTAATCTTTCATACTGCGTTTCCTCCAGATTGTAGCGGAGGCCGCAGCAGGCCCATCCCAAGAAGAGGAGGCTCGTCAAGCCTCAGTTCAGGAACTGCAGAGCCTCCGTGATTCTCTGAGCCAGGCCGAAGCCAAGACCAGAGAGCTGGAAGGACAGCTTGAGAACATCAACAAGGTTAAACATCACAAATCACACAAATAGTCGAGCACTGTGATAGTTGCATAATTTTACATCACTGCAAAAATATTATTGAAAAGGGCAGTATATAGACGGTGCTCCACCAAATAAGCTGGGGTTTTTTTGGGGTTTTTTTTTTTTTTAACATGCATGCATTCATTAGTACCATGTCTTCCTGGCCTGTGACAGGTGGTTACAGAGCGTGAGACTGAAGTGCGTAATGCTCAGGAGCAGTCGTCCAGGCTGCAGACAGAGCTGACCAGGCTGAGGCAGGAGCTGCAGGATAAAGCTTCTCAGGAGGACACGCTGAGACAGCAGATGACTGAGAAGGAGGATAAGACCAGGAAGGCCATCGTTTATGCCAAGCAGAAGATCAGCCAGCTCATGGGTGAGCGGGTGTCCCTCATATTACAACCAATAATACATTTCCATAGATCGCTCTCTTCTATTAGTTCCTATTGTAGTATTGCTTGTTTGTTTTATTTGAATCTCAGTCCTAAATGATTTATGTCCAGGCACCAAAGACCAGCTGCAGAAGGAAAATGAGGAGCTAAAGCAACAGCGTGAAGAGTTGGAGGTGCGAGTGAGCGCTCTAAAGTCTCAATACGAGGGCCGTCTGAGTCGACAGGAGAGAGAGCTGAGAGACCTGCGAGGCCAACAGGAGAGACAAGAGCAGAGAGACGAGCCACCTGAGGCAGGGCCCAGCAAGGTGAGAGTCTTTTCACAAGCCACTCATTTAAATTTTTTGTTTAATTTTACACAACACTCTATCAGTTGAAGTTTAACATGTTGCATTTGGTAATTTGCAGTGGACAAGATAAGTAGATTGTGGACAATAAGAGTAGATTATGTCGAGCTATGCAAAACGCAAGCAGCTTAAATTGCAGTTACATAAATGTTTTTAGAGTATTTTACTCGCATCCAATAGACAGGAGTTCCCATGGTACATCCAGTCAGCTGTTGATGCAGGTTGCCAAAACAGGCATAACGCAAACCGATAACAAAAAACATTAGTTACCTATAACAGCTGTTTTCTCTGAACAAAGGCTGGCAAATGTTAAAAACAGGATGTCAAGAAAAGAGATGGAACTTCTCTTATCAGCGTTTGTTCTTGGAGCCAGAGATCATTTAATCTCTGGCTCTAAGAACAAGAATTTGTTACTTCATCATATGTGACAACTGCTCCTCCATGAGCAATGAGAGATCAGAGAATGGCAACTTCCTGATGTCTAAAAAGCATGTGAAGCATTGTTGCAAGTTTGGTGAAACTACAGTGTCCTGACGCTCAGCATCTTGTTGGTCTCCATCATGACTTTGTCTTTCTGTCCTGATTTTCAGACCCAGGAGCAGCAAAGGAGCACAGAACAGAGACAGATCAGTCTTAAGACAACCCCAGCTGCAGACAGGGGCAGGTACGATACACAACCACTAAAACTTCTTGGAAAACATGGATATATAGAAGTGAACAGATCATACTTTTTCTGGGAAAGTTCTTGGATGCTCTTTAGTACACTTGCTTTGACTCTGTTCAAGTCTTTCTTATATTAAATCTACATTAGTAGAGTCATTATTTATGTCCTCATCTTTGTCTCCGTCAGTGCCAGCACATCTGAGCCTCCAACTGCCAACATTAAGCCAACACCTGTAGTGGCTACAGCCAGCAAGCAGCCTGTCAATCCGGGCAATAAACCCACTCCAAGAGCAAGCATCAGACCTATGATCACCCCAGCCACTGTACCCACACCAACACCCACGGCTACTGTCATGCCCACCACACAGGTGGACACCCAGGAAGGTAAGTCTAACTGCAAAGCTTCAGACACAAGCTTCCAATGTAGGAAACCAGCCAAAGGAGTATTACCCCTAAAGATGAGTGTCAAAAGTTATTTTAGTAAAGGTATGCCTTTACAAAGGGCTTTTCCCCTGTGCTTGTGTTGAGTCTAATCTTAAACTCCTCTACAGCAATGCAGTCCACTGAAGGGCCACCCGTGGAGCATGTGACTGTGTACGGCAGTGCCAGCGGCTCGGTGCGCTCCGCCAGCCCGAACGTCCAGACCACTTTAGCTAGCCCCATGCTGACTGTGCAGCAGACCCAGACGCAGGCCACAGCATTTGTCCAGCCAACTCAGCAACAGAGCGTGACCCATGCAGAGCCAGCCAATCAGGAGCCACCACCTGTGGTCATTGAGGCAACACCTAGCTCGCAGGTGGAATGGCCTTCAACGTCCTCCACCTCCTCTGTGTTTGGGACTGGTGAGAAACTAAACTTTTTAAAGTTGAGATGATTGTAGGTTTATATTGTTTAGTAGTACAAATTGATGATGGTGTTGTATTTTGGGAAGATATTAGGAAAGGAGATACAGCAGAGGTACATATGCATATTATAATGAGTTCATAATACTAGATTTAACACCCAGACTCCTGTTTTGCAAATCTTGGGAAGAAAAAAAATTCAATGTGGTGTTGGTGATGTTTATACAGACTCTTATTTTTGGAGTTGGGGAACAAATAAGAGTCAATTTCCTCTACTTGCTGCTATGGATTACACAATGATAGACATGAGTGCAGCTATTCAGTATGAGCCACACTGAGCTTCCATTTTATTTATTATTTGCGCCCTTTTTAAAAATGTTTTGATTAAGCCACCATTTAGACATGGTATGGTTTGAAAATTATCATTTTACCCTCGGTATCAGGGAGAAGTCTAAACAATACCCATGCCTTATCTCTAGTTTCAGCAACACCAGGAACCTCCATGTCCAAGAGGCCTCGTGAGGAGGAGGAGAGCACCACCATGGTCACTGACACAGAGGCCACTCCGGAGGATACCTCCAGGGCTCCTATACCTAAGAAGCTGCGCATCATCCAGAGAGTTGGTCCAGAGGTGAGGAGGGCGTTGCATAGAAATCTTAAGAGGTGTTTTGATTGTTCTTAATGATCTGAAAACTGGTACAGTTGTGTTGTGGGTGTAATGTGGGTGTTGTGTGTTCTCCCCAGGAGGAGGTGCTGGTGGAGGACAGTTCTGAGGCTGAGGGTGTGGTGCCAACCGACAGTCAAGACGGTGAAGCAAGCCAGGTTGGCCATCACCTAATATAAATAATAATAAATTACAAAGAACTCGGAAGTAATTATAGCATTTCTCATTATCTTCACTTTTCCTGTTAACCACATTGTTTCCTGATGCAAAGAGGATTTTCGGTCAAAGTTAGTAGGTTTCTCTTTTGCTGTTTTGAGAGGATAAATATGCTGCACGTGTGTTACATCTGCTTCTCACCTGCCAAAAAAAAAGAATCTTTTCATGCTGGAAGAGTTATAGCCCGCTGCATTTTACCATCAAGAAATGTCTTATATCATGGGAAACAATGTACAGGTAAATACAGTGTGACTGGCAAGGGTAGTTAAAGCAGAATTAATGTGGTAATTGCTTGTTGGTACTACATGTATCACTCCTTTTTATGGAAGGTCTTATTTTTTTCAAAAAAGAGTGTAAATGAGAAGAATGTCTGTTGTTCATTGTGCCCATTGTTTCGCCTTGCAGACAGAGGAGTTTCCAGCGCTGGAGGAAGGAGATGAGGGTGCAGCCTCCCAGTCTGTCATGATGGACCAAGAGGTTACCCTGACCCAAAGTGACACCCCTGACCAGGTGGAGCAGGAAGTGATCGTCATAGTAACAGACACAGAGAGTGAGGATGACCAGGAAGAGGAGGAGGAAGAGGAAGAGGAGCAGGTAGAGTTTATGTTGAGCATTTTAGTGGCATTAGACACCAGTTGTAGAATTTGTCTTGGTTTCCTGCCACTAATGATTTGACCACTGCTCAATGAAGGACTACGATGAGGAGGAAGAAGAGGAAGAGGAAGAAGAGGAGGAGGAAGATGAAGAGGATGAGGAGGAAGACGATGGAGAGATGGGGGAGGAAGGAGAGGACAGTAACGAGGGGAGCGGAGACGGCAACGAGGCTTACGAAGGAGACGACACAGAGGTTCGATTACCTATGACGGATAATTTACTCACAGTTACTGCTTTGACCTTTTATATACATCCTCACCCACACAGCTTTCACACACAGTACACCATGTTAACCCTTCCCACGCTTTGTGTCAGAGATTCACGTACCCTTTCCAGCTCACACACTCAGTTTTTCCACACCGTCTCATTTCACTGTCACTTGCATTCTGCCCCTGTGTCGTAACTTTCTGTCTGTGTGAAAGCTGCGTGTGTGTTGACTTTACTTGTTTACCTTTTTACTCTAGTCTCGGTTGCACATGTTCAGTGGGATGAGTCAGTGTCTGCAAAGGGACAGTAAATGGTTTTTCACTTGTAATCTGCATATGTGAATGTGTTTGAAGTGGGGAAATGCGTACCGTGCAGTGTGTTTAAATGGATTACTTCTGAAGGCAGTTGTTAGGGGGAAAAAATGGCCATACCAGCTGCAACAATGACCAAAGTTTATTACAAAGCAATTAAATATAAAATTGTAGGTATCACCTGTAGTAGTTTGACACATTTTAGGTGCATCAGGGGGGTCGTCACAGCATGTAACCAATTGTTAACTTTTAACTTTTCCCTGAATCCTCTGGGTGGAAAGTTTATAAAAAATAAAAAGACAATCCAAATTAGAGATGAATAATGAAATACAGCTTTCTTTTAATGAAACACATTTATTAAACCATGGAAAAATCTATTAACACTCGTGAAATTCTGCTGACCTATTAATCAAATTATTGGGTTAGTCTTAAACTGGAATTTAAAGCTTAGATTTAAATCTAACAACGTGTTGTGTGAGTCAAGAAGAAACATGACACTTCAGAGGTCAAAAACAACACAGTATCACCTAATGTGTTGATCTGTTAGGGGAATTTAATTTAAGGTCAGTGGGCTGACAAATCTGCTGATGCGTTCGTTGCACGAAGCCTCCATCAGACCATGTATGACAGCAGTGTGCTCTCTTTTTAAAGGACACATGTAACGTCGTTTTAACATGGTAATCATGTTTGGTGGCCTTATTTTTTCATGATTAAATGGTTTTCTGTTTTCTCGTTGTTTTTTTTCCTTAGCTCAGCAGTCAGGTTGGAAAATGTGTTGGAAATGGGTTCTGTATGGGTCCTCAACATTTTAAACTAACATATGGAAGTATGAGTGTTTTTACACAGATTTTTTTGGCCTTTTTCTGAAGGGCATCTTTGTTCCATATAGGGAGGAAATGAATCATAATCTGTATGTGGTGCTCTGCCAATATATCCTGGCATCTATAGTGTGTGGGAACCATCCCATAACCTGCTTCTTCTGATTCTACCCAATTCCTGTTTTTCTTTACTACTCATCTTCACATTTTCCCTTTTTCTCACTTTACTTTTTTATTTGCCTGTTTAACTTTTTAAAATTCTGCTCGTGGTTTTCCTTTTCTCTTACCACACATTTTCCTTATTATTTCCCTTTGTTCCTTCCTTTCTCAGGGAGCTGATGTAACAGACCCGGGCACAGAGACGGAGGAGAGTTTGGGGGCGTCTGACTCCACCCAGAGACCAGCAGATTCCCAGACACCCAGCTGTAAGATCCGGGAAACCCTGTCAAACGCACATACTTAGATCCACCTCAGACTCTCCACATGCGCTCACAAACTGTCCCGCCATCCAATTAGTTATCTGACACTTTACGATGACTGAGAAAGCTGTAATATGTTGTTGTCTGTCTGAAGGGAAGAGTGGTCGCCAAAATAAAGGTCATGTCCAACAAGGTTGCTTTACTTTGAAAATAAATCGGATGATTCAAGTTATTTTGTGGCCTTAGATAGCTGGGGGTCTTAAATGTAAAACTCAAGTTGAGTACATTAGACCTGTGGGGGGCCCATGGTTAGAAAAACATAAAATACTGGTTCCATTAGGGAACCATCCAGATTATCAATAAAGAATATAAAAAAACAAACTGACAACAAATAATTTTATATATGTCCATTGAGTTGTGTTTTTTATATTTAAAAGTTGTGCCACGCATTTTCACTTCCTCTCTACAACTGTTCCATAAATTCACCCCTTTAACAAAAATATATATTTTTTTAAATATATTAGCCTTGACTGTTTTGATTCTTGAATGTCGACTTTCTCTCATTTTCATAAACTTTTGGATACTTTCAACTAATAATTAGTTTCTGACCTTAAACATGATTTGTGCCGTTTAAAAATCTTCGAAGTCTCTGTATTTTAGAGCCTATGAATAATTTAATAAAGAGTGGGTTAGTTGGTTTTTGATGAGTAGTTTTGTTCACAGTTCTTAGCTCTGATCCAATGTATTTTTTTCAAATAAAATGGACGTCTGTTTATTTGAGCATTTCCACTATTGTTTTAGTCGAGGCCAGTACAATGGAGGCCTTCTCTACAGAACAACCTATCACAAGCTCTGGTACAAGGATGCCCCAGTCACCACGGAGACCGTCACATCCGCTGCCCCCTCGTCTGAACATCCACCCCGCCCCGACGTCAGAGCTGGGGCCACCTGCTCAGGTTCAGGTATGAGGGAAGACTAATCTGTCCTCAGTAAAGAAGAGTATAAATAAAAAAGAACATTGTTTTGGGTTGTTTATTGATTGCTGTTAATTTTTATGGCACAACTCACCCATAACTTTTTTTGCAAATGTGCTTTTCCTGTGCTTTTCACAGTATTCATCTTTTAATGTCATCTCTCTGTAGATCTCAAGCACAGCTAATCAATTTTGCAAAATGTAACTTCACAGCGTATCCCTGTTCGCCGAGTCCCTCAGCTCACTCCCGGGGTGCCCGGCAGCACGGTCAGTCCTCTATAATTGGAGAACATCAGAGAATTTACAGTCATTACATTATTTATACAAAAGTCAGTGTGGAACTTTTACTCGTGTGTTTCTGTGTGTGCATGTTTGTATCCAACACTCTCTGCCATCTCCCCCTCTGCAGCAGAACTTCTCTGATGATGATGACAGGATGGTTCCCAGCACTCCCACTCTGGTGCCACACCGCTCCGATGGTTTTGACCAGGCCATCCAGTAAGTCTCACACACATGTACACAGACCTGGAAGTCAAAATGCCTTGGAAACATTTGAAGTTTCATATTTATTTGTAACAAAGCCACTGGTAATACAGTACACAATCAGATATCATTGATCTAATATGGTGTTTGGTCATATAACACATTTTATATTATTATTCAGGGTAGTTACTGCAGAGATATCATGATTTTACTTCTATACTTTGTTGGTTGCTTCTTTTAATGTTTTTATTTTAATGTAATACTTTTAGTTTGTATTTTGAGGTATAACTAAAACTTCTGTATCTTTTAGATTACTTTAAAAATTTCAGAGACCTCAACGTTATGGACTTGGACATAGACCTTTTGAATTTTATAGAGTTGGAGGCTTTTATTTTGATATTATTTATATAAACAGAAAGGCTTAAAATCTATCACTTGTCTTATGGCACTAGATGACTGCATTTTTTTTTTGTTTTTGTCAGTTCTCCCCATGTGGCTGGTGTGTCTCGCTTTAGGTTTGGTCTTTCAGAGGACGTGCCACAGACCAGCTCCTCCTCACACTCTGACCTGGGACAGCTGGCGTCCCAAGGAGGTACTCCACCACCACATGTTGTGCAGAGTGACAGTTTACGTAAAACGGCATTGAACACCCCACCAGCTAACTGCAACAGAAAGTTTAGGGTTGTTGTTTTTTTTACAGAATGTGAAAGCTTTTTTTCCTCTTGTCTTCAGGTCTTGGGATGTATGAAAGCCCCTTGTTCCTAGCAACTCATGAAGAGGAGTCTGGGGGACGCAGCGTTCCCACTACACCGTTACAAGTTTCAGCACCAGGTATCTGTTTGTCTCTCTGTCAGTCTGATATGAAGGGATTTGTTCTGTTTATCTGTAGACCCAGCCTTTTCATCAACATACTCAACACAGTTTACGGTTTCTGAAAATAGTCAGTAAGCCGGGTGGACACTTTCAGATTTGGGAGTGCTATCAGATGCTACAACAACAGTGAGTGTATCTTGTTTTTATGTTCTTCTCTTCTAGTAACAGTATTCTCAGAGGTGGCTCAGTCTGACAGCACTGAGCACGCCTCCCAGTCGGTTCCCATGGTGAGCACGTCCACACCAGGCCTGGTTGTGCCAGGAGCAGCCAGCACAGGGGAGGAGAGAGACGACGTCTTCCTGGAGCCAGACACTGATAGGTGAGACTCACTCCTCTCTGCTGTTGGTCAATTTTTTCATCTCAAGTCTTTTTTTTTTCTTCTTTTTTTGGCTGCTGTTGGAATTCAGACCTCTGGCTCTCCTGTCAGCAAGCTTTTTCCTGCCCTTTAAAAGCAGCATTCATTATTTGTTGCCATGCAAGCTTCAAGCCTGAAATGTGACCCTTTCCTTATTCTCTTGATATCGATAGCCAAGTAAAATATAAAACTACTGACTGTAGAAGTTAGCAGGTTTATAAATAGTGCATCTTGTGATGCTTTGTTATCTTGTATTCATGTTTTTACATGTGGTTTTAAGACTGCAGGACTACATAATTTGATCAGATCACATGCATGTTGTGTGTTGGTCTGTTTATTCCAGGTCCAGTGCAGAAGTGTCAGTGGATCCAGTGGTCTCACAGGGAGATATAGAGGAGCCAAGCCAACCATCTGACAAGGCCAGCCTCCCTTCCACCAGCCAGGAGCCCTCCTCCAGCTCTGCAGGTACAGAGTAGCCACATGACTGTGCAGATCCCTGCTGTGAATGGCTATTTTTATCATTTAATTGCTCTCCTTACGTATCTGAGTTTAGTGTTCAGTTCTGATTGCTGTGTTTGTTTGTTTTTATAGATACAAGCAGTGCTCCACCTAAACCCTCGAGACCTGGACCCAGCAGACAGCTGCAGCGCTGGCCAGAACACCAAGGTGGCCGCATGAAGAGAGGAGGTAACATATGAAAACGCACACACGCTGGCTGGTAATGGAGCTAATGTCGCCCATTAGCGTGAAACCCTTCAGGCCCACAGTAGCTTTGTGCTTATTTAGTCCATCACTCATTTTCAGGTTGATACAACAAGGTGGTAGAGCCGACATAAAATCTCTTCAAAGCCCAAATAGCTAATTTTGTATTTCCAACAAAAGAAACATAAAAGGATAATAAACATTTGCTCATGATATGATGATGTGAATGAAAGCAGGTGTAGTTGAACAAAAGGATGCCCCAAAACCTGTGTATTGCAAGAGAATCATGATTGATCATCAAAATAAAAACATTAACAACAAATCTGCATGAACAGAGTGAGGTAGAGGTACTTGGCTCTGTACTTTAATATAGATGATATTAAAGTAATATATGTTGATCAGCTTGTCATATCAAACCAGTCTTGTTTGACAATGCCAATAAAGTCTGTTCAGAACAGCCAAAAGTGATGCCGTTTCACGCAGTGTTTGTATTTTCACATCAGAATCAGCAGCATTATCTTTGAAATGTGTGATTCCAATAAACAGCAGACTTTCACACGTATTTTTTAAACAATACTGACATTTATTGTAAATCATACATACAATTACAAATAGCCAGTTTAATGTTTCAGACTTATAAAAAAACCTTTGAATAATAAAATATGATATTGCTCTTTAATAATTTTTTTTTTTTTTCCAAGTTGTTGCATGCCTGAAAAATAGTACTGAATCAACTTAAACTGATCTTGCACATTAATTGCAGTGCAACATGTTTTTGGCAGCTATACATGTATATTTGCTCACAACTCACATTTTCTGCATTATGACTGGTGCTGACCAACAGTCACGGTGTGCACACAAATCCTGGCAAAGCATTGCTTCATTTTAATTACCAATCATGGCATTTAATACATGTTGGTGTATTATAATTCAGTTTAATGTTGATAAGAATAACAGAGGAAACACTATCTTTACATCAGTTTAGAAGGCTTTGTTCCAAAAAAAAAACTTTTTATATCCCAACAGGTCAGGAATTTCCTTCTCGGGGTGTACACGGGAGGCGATTCGCGAGATGATGCACTAATGACAACTTGACAACTATGACTGGAGAACTTGTCATTCCCATCAGAAACACATTACACATTTTCCAATCCGAGTGTTCAGATTCTGTATTCAGCCTCGATAATGCTCACTTGTTCTGAAGCCTGTTGTTTTTTGTTTTGCTTTAGTTTTTTTATGTGCTTGTAAAGTACCTTTTTTTTTTTTTTATCAGACCATGCTGAAGCAGTGTGTTTTATGAAGAATGTAATAAACTTTACAACTGTAAGAAAAACACAACTTTCTTTTATCAGACTTTCTTTGTGCATTTGAAGAAGTCGTTGCTCTGAGGTGAAGCGTTGGCTGCAGGAGCGGCAATGACAGGACGTTCACTATCCATCCTCACATTGTAGGATTTGGCTGCAAAACAAACAGAATGGCTCATTAATGAAGTCATTAAGCATTTTAATTTATGCATGATATTTAGGATGTACTTTTCATCCATGTACATGCCAGTTTCCATTTTAGTGAACATGAATTTGGCATAAACAGAGTCTCATGTATCTTAAAACAGTCCTGACTTCAGAGTTTTCAGGACATTTACTTGGACAGCTTTTGGCTACAGCAGGACCTGAATTTTAAAAGCTGATGACAAATGACTAAACAGTAAACCCCTCCTTCACGACGCATCTACTGTAAGCTTTAAACTGAGTGAAATGTTTTCCTCAGGAACTACAGAATTCTTCTATTAAAATGGAACCTTTTACTGTGGTTGCTCCATAAAAACTTGAGCCGTAGGTGAATGGACACCACCCTCAATGACCTTTACATCTGTAATCCCCCACCCCACCCTGACACACACACCCAGACACACATGGTCCTCGTTAGGCATTTCAGACATAATGTGAATGAGGGTAACAAAAGTCTTGACTGCAGACAGACATGTGAAGGACGTGTTGTTCTTTTGAAGAAGAGCAATTAAATACAGTGGCAAGAAAAAGTAAGTGAACCCTTTGGAATTTCCTGGTTTTCTGCATTAATTGGTCATAAAATGTGATCTGATCATCTAATGTATTCAATATGGACAAGAACAATACGATAATTTGTGTGTTATTAGTTAAAACGGATTGTGTTTGTTCATTATTGTAACTCAGATGAAGATCAGACCATATTTTAAGACAAATTTATACATAAATGCAGGTAATTCAAAAGGGTTCACTTTTTCTTGCCACTGTATTTTATTATGAACAAAGGAGTGAAGGAAGAGATCTTCAACCAATAAACAACAGACCTGTTCAACTTTTAATTTAGTTCTGTAAATTGAAATCCATTGCAAGCAGTGTTTTTAAACCAGCGTGTGTGGAGAGCTAATCCAAAATAAGGCCATGAGTTTCTTTCTTTAACTAATGACCTTATCAATTTTGGGCTTGATGTGCAGAACACATAGTTTGAAACTAAAACAAATTTCCTTAGAACTAAAATGATTTTAGAGAAAATATAAAGTAAAACTGTTCAAAGGAGAGAAATGACTGCAGCACTGGCATGTATTGATGACTTACATCTTGAGAAGACGAAGTATTTGTATCCCTCTGGTTCTCTGTTGCTCGGGACGGACACAGCAGCTGTGATGGTGGAGGGAAAACCTCTCCAAGACTTACGGATGTTGACAGTTGGCCCTAGAGGAGACACTGGAAATAAAACAGTTGAGTGTAAAATGAGTAAATTGATATAATAGTTTATGTATTCCTCAGTTGAAATGTTTTTTGACATTTTTCTGTTAAACCTCGAAACCCTTCAAGACTTGCAGTCCCATAAATCCTACACAGGCAATTTCCACTTGCCAGTTATTTACAAGATGGACCTTGCTGCCCCTCTCGCCCATGACTCACGTGTTCATGTTCACGTGTGTTTTAAGTAAATCTGTTAAAATGCTCAGCAAACACCCAGTACACTCACCATGGTTACATTTATACAGGACCACACAAATGAGAAAAATAAAAATGCCATTTATGTCATTGTTAAGATGAATTTATGTCACATTAGTTAAAATATTTCTTGACCTGTATGAATTTTTAATTCTTAGAATTACCTGCTTGTCGAACCATTCGGTTGTGGACGGTGTAAATGGTGTACTGGGGTTTCCTGCCACATGATGGAGTGGTGCCAAACTGGTATGAATATTTCTGGACCAATCCACCTGGAGGAACCAGTCAAGAGTCAATTTCAGGATGTATTCATTCATTCAGAACATTAGCATGATATACAATATTTAATTAATAAAAAAGTACAATGACACAAAAGCAATGAAGAAACTAAAAAGAATAACAATAGTCTCTTTTTTTTGACTCTGTAACAGCAGTTCATCACCTCTCTTGAAAAAGTAAACTGACTCCCTCCTCGTCTGGTACTGAGGCACAGACAGAGCAGCTGTGATGTGGCCCCGAAGCCCATCAAAGCCTGTTTCAACGACCTTTGGATAGTCAGGGTCCAGAACATCATTTTCAAATCTCCAGTACTGGGCTCCCTGCAAACATCACAAACCAAAACATTCAACCTCAGGCCACTAAAATATACCTTTACAGAGGTGGATAATTTGAGGGCTCAAGAGGATTTATAAGATCAAAGAAGAGCCAAGATTGTGTTGTTAGCAGCAAAAATGCATCCTGATATAGTGCAAAGGGTCACATCCATGCAATCCCTCAAATTCAGATTTGTCAAATGCACTCATTGGTTCAGTACATTTACCTTGAAAATGTAGGTTTTGCCCTGGCAGTTGCACCGGGTGAACACAGTGTCAATAGGGGACGGGACGCCCCACACTTGTGTGATGCCACGGGCCGGACCAGGCACCCTGTTTCTGTCCAGAATCCAGAAGTAGTGCCCTGAAAAAAATAACATTGCTGCATGAGGGTGGTTTCATATCGTATTTGTGTGAAGTGTGCATTTTATTGTCACAGTTGCATACAGTCTTTATTTCTGTTCCTTAGATACTTCTGGTCTGTACTTATTGTATTTTTGCAGTGGTGGAAGAAGTATTCATATCTTTTAATTAAGTAAAAGTACCAATACAACAATGTAAAAATACTCCACTACAAGTACAATTCCTGTATTAAAAATTGCAAAAGTAAAAGTACTCATTATGCAGAAAAATGGCCCCCTAACTGATATATTATTATAAATGGCATTATAAGATTGTTAATACTTACACATCAGCGTGTAATTAACTAGAAATGTAGTGAAGTAGACATATAAAGTAGCATACAAAACAAGTGCTTTAGAATTGTTCTTGAGTAAATATACTTAGTTACTTTTCACCACTGCTCTCTTGTTTGTTAATTAACTGGTATTTGGATTAACACAACAATTCTTAGATCTAATGACTGTGAAAGCACTCAGTATCAGCTGCCTGGTTGGCACTAACCTCTGAAAACCACCATTGTGCCGTTCCTCAGCGTAGTGACTGCACTGACCGGCCGCCCACTACACAGATTCGTATCGTTGCTGTCATCTGGGAAAAAAAGACATATTTGTGAGGAAACCATCTGTTTGGATAAACAAGCAATATTACAAAGATAACATGCAGTCACAGAATGAGTTACTGGGTGTTAAATGTAATGTTGTGCTCCAGGAACTGTAAGGACTTTTTTCCCCCATTCTTTAGAGTATATGAGCTTTATTTCCAATTCAAAGGACATTTACAGTGTGAGAAAACAGCCACCTCTGTCACTTAATATAGTGTAGCTAGGCTTTGAAGGAGGCTCTGTTGACCCAGAGGCATAATGAAAAAAACAACCGAGCTCATAAAGCAGGCTGCGAGCAGTAATAAATGTGTACCAGAAACTAGAGGCCACCATTTTTTGTAATAGTGTTACACTGGTGTAAAATAAATTAGATTTTAGCAGAGCCTAGAGGAAAGAAAATTCCAATACTCCCACTGAAATTTCCCCTCTCAGAGTCACAGAATTAGTCTTTCAGTCAATTTGTCTTCTATGGACGTTGTGTTGAGAATCTGGACCAGTAATAAAAACATTTCTTACCTGCTTGGTAGTTTCTAGGATCGTCTACGGTGAGAGTTTGCGCAGTGTCCAGAGGCTTAGTCTCAGGTTTGGAGCTGGGTTTAGCCACAGTTGGTTTGGCTGGCTTTGGCTTGTACGGGTCCGGCTTGCCCTGGGGTTTTGAGGTGGCTTCAAATGGTGTGGGTTTGGTCGGCTCTGGGGTGACATTTAGGGGATCAGCAGTGGTTACTCCTGGTGTAACGTCGTCTGTAGTGTCATCCTGCACTGCATCTGTGGATGAGGGAATGTGGGTCGTCGGGGCATCAAGCTCTGACAAGTTTCCGGACACTATTGGAGTAACACTGATGAAAGGATCTTCAAGTTCTGCCAGAGAAGTGGGAGTGACATCCTCTGCGTTGTTCTCAGTATCATCTGGTTCAGGGTTTGAAGTGGTTGCCTCTGGGCTGGGTGTTGGGTCCGGCGTTGGTGAGTCAGGGATGGTGGTGACCTGAGAGTTTTCCAGGACTGTGGAGGAGTCCTGTGTGGGCCCTGTGGATACTGAAGCCACAGGTGGGGAGGAAGCTATGGTGAAGGGTAGGGTTGTAACCTCTGGCTTATCAGAGGAGGTTACAGTCGGATCTGTATTCTGCTCCTCTGGAAAAATGTCGTCCTCAGGCTGTACTTCTGCCTGCCCTACCGTCTCGAGCTCTGGGGTGTTGGCTGTAGGAGAATACTCTGTTTGGGGTACTGAGGTTGGAGCAGGCTGGCTGGAGACATGGTCAGTTGCTGTTGTGGGCTGAGGGAGCGGTATTTCTGGCTCGGATGAGCTGGTAGGATCACTTGCATCTGGAGGACAAACATGATTATGAACTCTTACATTTGAATCAAATGTACTCAACGGTAGTAAAAAGCATGTTCAAATTAAAAAATTAATCAAATTATCAAATTAATGACAGAAAGATATTCCACACAAACATGGAGAATGACTTAAAATTGAATGATTTAAACCTGTCGAAAATATTAATTGCACAAACCAATGGCAATTATAAGACATTAGCCACTAGATGTGTCTTAGATTGGCAGAATGCTAGAAATAAACTCATGAAGTAAACTAAAATAATTGACATTCTTAAATGTACTTTGTTGGAGGCTTGGTCTTCTTTCCATATTTTTTGCTGAAGCATTACATTTGAATTATTTTTCTTTTTTCTTTTAGGTTAGAGTAAAGTAGTATAGAGTAAATAGACTTTTCTGGCGGCCTGGTGGTATGACAACATCTTACTTTGGCACTTTATGTTGTTTTTCCTTTAATTTGCCACCCATCTATTTGTTAATGCCAGGTAATCCCTAGATATCACACACCTGTGCTCTCAGTGGGGCCTCCTCCAATGGTGGGGTTAAGGGTGAAGGGGCTGTCATCGGCCTGTGTCAGTTCATTATCTGAGAGGGTCGTCTGCGTCTGAGTGAAGACTGTAAATGTCTCTGTACTGAACTCCAGAGTGTCTGGATCCTGGGTGGGTTCAGTAGAAATTTGATCCAGCAAGTCAGCTGTAGACGATCCATATCCGCTGGTGCTCTCTGGGATTGGACTTGCCTCTGGGTCCTCCACTCCATTGTTGGAAAATCCATCATTGGGAAAAATCTGGCTGTACATATCTAGAAGAATGTGACAAGTGAGAAAAGGTGCGCACCTGGATATCACACTCATGAAACTTTACTTGGGGGGGGAAACGCTCAGTTAGATTTATTGTCCATGCACATCATTTCTCACCATCACTGAGATCATCTTGTGGATATGATGTTGGACTGACCAGTGGAATTAAATGGTCATCTGTGGGCAAATAAGGCAAAATCAAATAATATAAATGTTCATAATTTTTAATCAATTCTAACTCTATTTTTCCTGCATTTGTTTTCCTGAGCATGCACATCACTGACTTCTCTCTCAGGAGGAACGTGTCTTCCTCCTGAGAGAGAAGTAACAAGGATGTAAGAGTATCTCCACCCACAAAACTATTCCAAGCCAACTACTGAATTAAAACATCCAAGAAAATGTTCTGTCATCCTTTCTTGGCTTCATTTTGTGCTTTCCTCTCTTGTGACTGAGCCTGTGCCCGTAACCCTCCTACACACTCATGACCACACTGCTTCCTTGTGTTTCTTTTGGCCAGTGAGGCTTGTGCTCTTGGCTTGTTCTGGCGAGACTTGGCCTCCGGAGCAAACCACAGCAAGACAGCCACAGTGTGGCAGTCAACCGTAAACATCTTCCGGCCGTCTTCCTGACATGTGCCTGATTAAATCCACTCAGTTCGTAATTATTATTTAAGTAATCTAAAACAAATTATTTTATGAGAACAGTTCAGAGAGCATTGGTTTCTGTCATTAGAGTCAAGTAGCAGCTATTTAAGATGTGAAATAAAGTTTTGAATAACTTTCTTGAGTACATTTCAAAAAGCATAGTCACCTGCATTGTTACCCTCGCTGAATGCAGAAGCCTGCTCTGTTGCTTCATTCAGAGTCGGCTCTGTAGGAACATTCATGAATAAAGGTTAGAGAGTTAACCCTGTAAAAACCAATTTGCCTTAAATCCTAAATGATTGAAAATGTTGAAAAAAATCAACCTTTTTGCCAAGTCAAATATACCTTTGGGTTTGTTATCATTTACATTATCGCATGAATTAGTCTTCATTGGTGCTGTTGCACTGGCTGCTCCATTGATTTCTTCTGTGGTAATTACCAAGACAGAAAATATTGTCAAATTTAACCCAATGCATCAGTGCAGATTACTGCATGCATTGCATGCTACTCCACATGCTGGTGGACATTCAAGTTTGCCACAACAGATTAATCCTGGCTTCTTTGCACTTCACTTTTCATGCACATGTGCTAATCTCAAGTGGGGGCTGACTTAACTTGCAGCCATGCAGTCACACGACTATCACTGTATTTGCTGGTCATGTATCAAATGACCACCAAATGACAAAGGAAGAGACCAAAGACGTATGTCCACTTTTGACTTAATCAGGACAGCAAACATCATGGTGATACTGGGAAGGAAATCTGTTAACATGCAGAAAATAACACACACACAAACATGCTGAATTTGTTGAACAAGGCTTACCTTCTGCATCACAGTGGATTTTATAATCTGGACAACACTGCTTGTATTTTATGCAATCAGAGTCGCAGCTACACAGCCGGCCTCTTTTGTGGTTTTCTCCACACCGCCCTTTACACGAGTTTTCTGTTGCACACAAACACAGCAGGCTTCAGCACGGCCGAGCTGTACAATAAGACTACACAATGCTGATTATACTAGACTGTTTTAATTATTTTGTTTTTAGTATATGAAATGTTGCTCTTTGCAGGGATGGGAAATGCTAAAAATCAGTACAAACTTGGAAAATCTGTTATAAATTGTTTTAATCAGTAACACAGAATGTTGTTTGTATATCAGTGTCTCTAGGTTGAGATCAACAAAGAAACAATTTCTGGTACTGCTAGTGACATGATAAGTATAAGGATAGAGAAAAGTCTCACTTGTGGTGCATTGAGATTCAAAGTCTTTGCAGCACTCTTCATAAGACAGGCAGTTATAATCGCACTGGCACATGTAACCTCTGTAGTACTCAGCACCGCATCGTCCTTTGCAGCTTACTGTTTATGAGAAAGAGTACATGGAAACAGAAAGAAATGTCAGAGGGACATGTAGTATGGAAAACAAGATGGCATCTTTTCTCCAATGACATACTCTACTTGGGGACATAGTCTGTAATACAACTGTGCCAGAAATTGATCTCTGATGTAGTGGCATAGACATAGGTTCCTCTCGATAATTATTAACAGAGTAAACATGAATGAGTACAAGCACAGAAAACACATGATACATTTCCTGGAAAGCCCTTCGTTAAACAAACATATTTCTGGCAATCAGAATACTGAAGAATACATTTCAGTTAAATGTTTCTCTATGAAATACAAATGTCACACAAATTATACTCACTCTGAGCAGCACTAAATGTCAAGGCACAAGCCAGCAAAATAACAGCACAAAGTACGGTGGAAGACATCCTTCTGTAAATCTGAAAGTAAGCATGAGACACACAAAGAATAAATACATCAGATTTTGTGATTGTGTCAGGAGTGCATTCATGTTCATGTGTGAAAATCCCGAGAGATAGAAGAGGAAATAAAAAGTGGCCTACCTTGTTTGAGCCTCTGTCAGAATCCTGCTGAAGGTTTGACTCGGCTGCTTTTAAAAGGCTGAGAGAGACCAGCTGACTTCCCGTTAATTGACGGTCCGGTCTAATTAAAAGTGTGATGATCTCAGAGGCTGTAAGGGAGGATCCTCCAGTCCAGCCAGACCATAGGTCTAGACATCATGATTCCCCACAAACAGCTGGAAGCACATCAACACACATCTGTGCCAGACAGACGGCTGACTTCACACACACTTCTGAGCAAAAGAAGAAAAAAAGGGAGTTTTGACTTGCTATTCATTCACAAATGGGTGAACTGGACACCTTCACATCATCCCAGACTTGGTTTGTCAAATCAATACCATATGGACAGTCACATAACTCAGCTACAGTCAAGTCATTTCTTTAACTTAAACGATCAGCAGGGTGTTTTATTGTTTAGTGGTGTTTTAACTCAGGTGGTTTTCACCACTGACCAAACTGACATTCAAGCAGGCTACTGTTTCTATGGTCACCTGCCACCAGAACCATAGTAACCTCAGTTTATCCCTCTGAAGTTCCTCATGATGTATCAGTTAATATAATGGCTATACATCATAATACATGAGAGAGACCAGTGGACATATTCAGATGATTTTCTTAAGTAAAAGTAGCAATACCGCACTATAAAAATACTAAATTACAAATAAAAGTCGTGCATTCAAAATTATACCAAAATTATACATTATTAAGTAAAAGTACATGTTATCAGAAAGATGTACTTAAAGTATCAAAACTAAAAGTATTCATTAGGGAGAATGAGCCCTGTCAGCATTGTATTATTATATTATTGGATCATTGTTATTGATGAATGAGCATGAAAGCAGTACTTTTATGTGATATTATAGTTGATTTAAGTGGAACTTTAACTTTTTCTGCTTTATATAGTTTTGAGCAGTACAATCAATAACAAAGCATGATATCTTAGAAACTGGTCATATGTTTTGTATGTAAACATTTGATCTGCAAAGTGTAGCTGTGAAATAAATGTAGTGCAGTTAAAAATCACCTCTGAAATGTGGCAGAGTAGAAGTTTAAAGTAGCATAAAATGGGAAATACTCAAGTAAAGTACTTAAAGATAGTACTTAAGTACACTATGTTAGTAAATGCACTTTGTTACTTTCCACTGCTGAGAGGGGCATTGTAATGAGGGTCAAACTATATAACTATATTTGAGGTTTCTGTCATCCATGAATAAATATTTTCCATTATGGTATATCGTCAATGAGTTTACATGCACTTAAGTAACCTGGTTCCTTTCTGCAGTAACCCTTCAGTACTGTGACCTTATAGCAGTGTTACCATGACCTTATGATAACCTGTTTGATGACCCTGAATGTCCCTGAATATATTCACCACTGCAGCAGTTACAGTTATTGTTGTGTGAATTTTAGTTTGGTATAGGCCTGTTTTATTTTATTTTTAAGAATATGGAGGTAGCTACAAACGCATGTGGTGTTTTTAAAACCAACTGAATTTTACATTGATTTACTTATTAAAAATATATAAAATATAACATTACTTTTCCTGTCCATTAGCATGTTAAGTGTTCCAGGCTGAAAACAAATATAGTAAGTTTGCATAAGTTTTTATAGGTGTAACTATAACGTGAGTCCTTAAAACAAGTTATTTGTTCTCATCTGTTTGCATATGTTTACAGGATGTGACCAGTTCAACCAAAGATTGATTTTTTTTTTTCTCTTGTCTTTTTTGAATATTTTTGAAACATATGAAAAGGGTAACATTAACATTATTATTCATAGGGGAAAAAACAAAGATTAGAAGACAGCTGAAAAAAAATAAACACAATTCTGCAAAGCAAATATGTCTATCCTGCTATTCTTTACTTTTTACCATCTCATGACCCCTCAGATTTTTCTAGCGACTCCTTGGGTGGGTCCTGACCCCCAGGTTCGGAACCACTGAGGAAGTGTTAGAGGTGTCTCAGCCAGAAATGAGTATTTTTATGTTTTAGGGCTGGTCTGCACTGTGGGTATTTTGTGGTTGGAGGTGCTGATGGATCATATCATGCCTGTGGTATTTTCCCATCATGTCATGGTCCAATTAGAGGTAAAGCGCTCATTAGTGCACTTGTGTCAAGGCAATAATGATAACAGGACCTGGTTGAAATGACTGGGCCTACCAAACAGTCAGATAAACACAGACACTAAGGGAAATGTCAACACAACGATTGCCCAACTTTAGCACTATGAAAAGAGGAAGTATCAAGCCCCTGACATCTTAATTTGAAAAACACTGCCCCAGAGACAACTCATGCTGCACTGAGAAGTAGAGTCAGTGCGCCCCCTTGTGTTTACAAGGTTGTCTGAGTTTAATTACTGCTCTGCAATAGTTTGACATCTAACAGCTCAAGAGAAAAGAGTTTCTGCACACGGTCTCATTGCAAAACTTTTAGCTGTCAAGTTTGTGGTCCTAATTTAAGTTTGACAATTAAAAGTTCTGTAGTGTGTAAGTTGTCTTCTCTTACTAGACTATTGCCTCTTTGGTCTGCTGCACCTATTAGGCCCTTCAGTGTGCACAAAAACTGCTCCCTAGTTGAGACAATTTAGAAAGTGGACCTGCTGTGATGCACCCCAGAGGATGACATTAAGATCAGAGAAAGCAGCTTGTGGTCCATCTGGATGGGGGGTGAATAGATGACTGACATTATGCTCCCTAATTACAACGTCCCAAATTGCTCCAGTGGTGCAACTCCCAGGTAAAATGTGTGTAAAAATAAAGTTCAACTGTAGTCATCCATCTTGTTTTTCCATCTCTTTTTCCAGTCTGTGAAATGTTGTGAAGTGTTCAGGTGAGATCACAAAATACAAACATTCATGTTACATATATATATAAATATATGTACTTTTGTGCCACTTTCTCTCTCATCATATTTCAGTAATTTCTGCAGTCTTAATTCTGAAATTCACTCTAATGTTCAGTCTTTTCTTTCGTGAATTATATATGATATAATATTTGATTCAGCTTGATAATGTGTAAATAATTGTTTACTTTTTAAATATTATTATTTCAGCTGATTGGTGCTGCATTGCTATGTTTGTTTTGTATGTCTCTAATTTTGCTTTAGTTTGTTTCATATTTTTTCTTAATTTGCCAATTCATGTTTTTTACATTAGTTCTTTAGGTGGAGGTCTAACGGCTAACAACCTCCTGATCTTTCCTGTCACATTGTTGTACTTGTTATTGTATTTTATGCAGTTGTGTATGTGCAAAATAAAGTAAACTAATATTTAATTTGAACATTATACTTTGAGTTTATGAAAACTCTAAGAAGAACAGACGATTTGCAGTTCATTGAGCCACTGGACAATATCAGTATCATGCGGCACAAATAGCAGCACATACTGTAAGCAAGACATATGTATGGAAAGTTATACATTCTTGACAGTCATACAAGAAATAAAACATTATCATTGATCACCATGAGTGTTAAGTTTGATCTTCATGGAGTTCCTACTTAAAAAAAGGGGGGCGCTGTGACTTCATCTCCATCATTTTGTCCTGATGGTTCACAGACACGAGCAGCAGTCTCTGTTCACCTCCCCTGCAGGCCAACAAGCCCACAGAGAGGCAGACACCTGACACAGAGGGACAGCCAGCAAAAGGCAGTAATATCACCGAGACGAGGCACAAAGCACTTATTATCACAGATGGACGTCGTACACACTGGATCTCCTGGGGAGATGAGAGGGCTGCTGAAGGGGAGAGTCAGCTTCTTTTTCTGGATCCAAAACTGTGTTTGTGCTTTGTGAGCAGCGGAGGCCATCTTCTGTCTTGGCAGCTTTAATCAGCCAGCCTGTTCAAGCAGGAGTTAAGCTGATTTGAAAGAGCCTGACTGAGAGGCAGAAACATAGAGACACACAGGAGGAGAGGTGATGCAGAGCGCATTGGGCCTCATTCAGTGGATACGTTTTGCTCTTGCCATCTTCCAAGTTGAATAGAGGCCCAGTAACTTTCTAGCTGTGTGCCAAATGTTTCTGCAAAAATGAGCATAAAAAAGTTGAGTACAAAACAGCAAATAATGCCACAATCTTGATGTCATCAGAGGACAAGCACAGCACTTTGTCTAGTAAAACTCCCTGTGTTTTTTCAGTTTGCTTCCTATTCACTTTTATAAACATTTGTACAGGCAGTCAGAAGAAGACTGTTGCTGTGGAATAACCTAGCCAGCGAAGGCCCTTCATCTGGCATCTGCAAAATCTAGATGAAATAATGAAAAAGCCTGTCACAATATATTTGTTTACAGTGTATTGATATGATGAATGAAACATGATCAGAAAGGACCTTTAGAGGGAGACAAATGAGAGCGTATCGGCTGGTGTCTGAAGCTACACTCACACAGGATAAGAATAGGAACATCAACAGGTGGCCGGGACTGATGATGCATAATTAAATTCGACAGCTCATTTGATTTTATTTGGAAGATTTTCCCATGGATTAAAGGCTCAAAAGATTATTCTCTTTTTCATTTGTGTATGCAGATGGAAGAGAGGGACCCTTCCAATCAGACTGTTTGCAGAAAGGCAGTGTTTGTGTATAATCACACAGCTTTTATGTCACCCGCCTGTATGTCATCTTACACTTAACATATGGATCAGAAATACTCTACACGATCTAAATCTTGTAATTCTATCACTCACATATATCTTAAATTAGATATCTTGCCTTGTGACTCCAACGTTCTCTTCCTGGCTGTAGCTCAATATAAGTCTGAAGGTGTACGAAGTGATGTTAATCTAATCTAACCATCTCAGTAACTACACAGGAAATGTACACTAACTATAACCTTGTGCTGTGCTATTTCACTGGCGTTGACATTATGTTCTGCTGCACCCTGTCTTCATTTTAATATTGCATCACTAAGCATCACATCAGGCATCAACACCTCCAGCAGTGGCCTGTCACTGCTCATGTCTTTGATGTGTGAGAGAGCACCTGAAAGGACGTGAAGTTGAAGCTGTGAGTCATGACAGCTGTGCTTGTGGCAGGGCTCTCTGTGTCAGCCAGGACACCTTTTGCATTTACTTTTGACAAGAAATGGCCACAATTATACATTTCAAATAACAGCAAAAAAAATAGTGACTAGTGAGCTGCAACCTCGGTCCAAAAAGTCTTAATGTGAGTTTATGCACAGATATTCAGCATAAATCCACTACCTAATACAACAAAATGTTCATACCTTTGCTATTTTTCTCATATAATTCTCAGCAGATATTTAAATTAATACAACTTAGCATAAAACACAACTGACCAGTTTTAGAGGGTTGCCTTTATTTGATAGTACCTTTATCAGCTAGTCTTTATCCAAAGTTGATGTTCTTTTACAGTACTTTTTGATGCACGGATGTTAAAATAAATTCCACTTTTCTGACCAGTTTCCTCGTTTGGACCCATAATCAGTCTTCAGTTTTGCTCCTGTTACAAAGTCATTATGTGAAGGTCCCCATGTGTGACGCACAGAGAGTTGCTAAAATTCACCCTGTTAGATCTGCAGCAGGGTTATTCTGAGAGATACAACCTTGTTCTGTGTCCTGAGTCATTTAGGACAGACCCATTACAGACTCAACTGTTAAGGCCAAGGCGATGACACCCCGCTTTTTGCAAGAATGTGTGTCCTCCTGTACACACTCTGAGGATCTGAGCATCAGGAGTGTACTTCTGCCACCAATCATCCACAGCAGCGTGACTTAACTGATCACATATATTTACTGCACCATATAAATGTTACAGGCCTCATTGAAGAACTGATGAAGAACAGGACTGCTTTACCTCCTCACTGGCAATCAACATGCACCTCACCAGTGCTGCTGCCATATACCTCCCCCAGAACTACTGTCAGCACATCAACCATCTTACCTGATTTTTATAAATAGATTGACATGGTGGTGCATGAGTGTCACTCACCCCTTGACATACATCCTGTGCTAGTTTGATGGACATGCTGTTTCATTATCTTTCCAGCTGCTCGTCTATCACATGCACACATAACCATTAAACAGCATTTAAATTACTATATTTCATTGTCTAGGTCGTAATATCCAAATCAATGCTAACTGGGATGTATCACATACTGCTTTACTGCTTGTACACAACTGGTCATTTATACATTTCTTTATAGCCAGCAACGAGGACGCATATTTCTTGTTATTCCCTGTGGACCTACACAAATCATTAGCTGTACTATAACTAAGATTATTCAGACCGACAGTGACATTATAAGAGAAATCAATGCTGCAGCTGTGTTGTATTAAACTTTTAAGGGCCAGGTAGTGAGCCACATTTCTTAGTTAACACACTGGTTCAGTGGGGGACCCTGAAGCTATAAAAGTGACTGAAGGACACGTCTATCCCTGACACAAAACAATTTAACAAAGAGATTGTGTTGTGGTTTTAAATTACACCCGTTGTGACTGTATGCAACATGTCATGTATATGCATGTCCTTCTGTGTTGGTGGTAAATAACAGGGTGTCCCAAGAGGCCTGACTGCATGGACATACAGAAGTCAGTATGATAGATGAGCATTGATTGAGGAGGAATCTGTTCCTTACATGTGTTGCCCCTCTGGGACATTTTCACATGTTTTACTCTACGCTACTCTGATGCTCCCTTTTTAACCTCTAAAACCTCATTGGAACCACCAGTGGGTCAGTCATTGTGCATTGTTCAAACCCACACAATTTTATTTAAAATTCTAGTCGACATCCCAAAGTTTCCAACCATACCAAATATAGTATACCAGGCTAGATTTTGGGGGAATGTACAGATTGATGCACAAGACATGTATAATATTTCAACTTCATGAAATGGTGCAGCCATAAAGACATGGAGTCTTGAATTTGAATAAGTGTAAAAAAAGATATCTTTGTTTATTTGTTAGTTTATTTAACAAGGACAATACAGATAAACGGCTAATTTGCAAACCCTGACCCTGCTTAGGCTTTTAGATTCTGATTAACAATTAGATAAAAGAGTTTAATGATAAAAACAAAATGACAGATAAAACAGACTGTGTATGCACTGACATAGGTCTGTCAGTGAGTGTAAGTATATATGGATATGTGAGGGTTTATATATATATATATATTTCATCAAATATTCATCAAATAGCTTCAGTGAGAAACTGGAACAGGCTGACACTTAAAATACATGTGATACTGTTAGTGTGAAGTTAAAACAGGGGGTAAAGCTGTAAAGTGGGTTACAGAAGTTATTAAATGACTGAACTTTGCTTACGCTTTGTTTGATCTTGTTCCAGAGAGGCAGAGCACAGAAGCCACGTCCTTCAGGTCCCTTTCGTTTCATTTCTACGGTCTGTATTTTGTGGGCGTTACCCTGGAAACAAATACCCAATAGGCTGCTAGTATTCTCTCTAAGACCCGCCTTTTTATGGTTGCTATGCCTACTGCACGTTTCTCTCTGATTGACGGGCGGAGTAGCCAATCGGCGTCGAGCTGGGCGGGAGTTTGCGCGCACACTGAAAACTGCCTGGTGAATTTCTACTACTATGATCAAACCGCTCAGGGTGAGTACAAGTGTCGGACAGTGGCTGCCGAAAGACTGGGGGATGGAAAATGTACTATAAACGTTGTTGGAAAAGTCTATACAGGTACGAAATTACTCCTAGTCTTTTTACCTCCTTCCGTAACGTGAATATAATTCAGAAATTGGCTCGAAAGACTGAGCTAACGCTAGGCTATTGAAAATATCGAGCTGGTCATGCACGGCTGTGACATTGTTGAATTGAAACTGGCAGCTCTATTAGGCACGTTTGTTTGACACATGGGAGGGAAATGTAGCCAACACTGAAGGAGAAACTGACGACAGGCAAGTAAATGTATGAGCTTAAAATATAATAGAAATCCAGAATTTAAACTTTAGTAGGTAATGTTCACTATAAAAAAAAAAAAACCCAAAATATCTTAGTGTTTCTATAGAGGTATGGTGGAGCAGGGTTTTTACTGGACTGAATTTTGATTTTAGTCCTACTGACATAAATTCATTTGACACCCTGGCTCCCACTCTGAGGATATTTCTGTCATCTGATGTTAACTTAGAGTCATTTTTGGAGCTGATGTGGATTTGTGGTCTGAGAGTTGAAATGGATGTCACTGGATTTCACTGGTCAAATGCTTCTCCTGCATCTTAAGACAGGTTGTCTTTTGTAGTAAGGATTCTTATTAGTTAAGTTTGTACAATGATGTGAACCTATGACTTGAGTCCTGCCAATACAGGATTTTTAATGATGGTCTACATTGGAACATAAACATTTAAAATGAGTTTTTCAAAGAATTGTTACCAAGATATGTAATGCACTGGACATTTTACAGTTGACCTGTCAGTGCTTTCCTGTGGACTGTTAATAAATGACCTCAAATATATCTTTGACATTTCTGTACTGCAATGTTTTGTTGCTTATCTGCTAACGTAAATGCCATGATGCTATGATACAGATAAATCTGCGATAAGCTGAAATTGGCTGATTATATCAGCTATGCACATACATACTTGGGGAAAGTGAAAACACTGACTATTCAGCAAACCCACGAACTGAATCAGAACTGGTTTTGTGTTTACTGCTGGGCATCACAGATCAGAGACCCATTATGGGGTTTCTGCGTTAGATGGAGAGAGAGCTGTTCATGCCTGCAAATATTAACTGGTCTTTCCTAGAATTCTTAGAGGTATGGCAGGTATTTGTTTGCCTCCGTTGGAGATTGATACCCAACCTGGAGACACTCTGACGCAGCTCTTGTAAACAGACTTCTACTCAGGAAGGATCAGATTAAACAGAGCTTTTGATAAGAAATTGTTTTAAGTCTTTGGCCCGTGATATGATAATTCAGTTTGATACTGTCTTAAATTGGATCAAGGAGGATCTTCCTTTACCAGATAGGCCTTTTTTGTTTTATAACTTAAAAGACACATTCTGTAATCCAGACGGGCAGACCCACTCCTGAAAATCAAATATGGTTAGTGGAGCCTGCCATCACTCTCAAATTGACTGGTTGGTGTTTTAATATGACTAACACTAAACAAAAATTTAAATTGTTAAATGTTTTCAGTGTTTAACATGCTTAGATTGTGAATAATGACTGGTTCACACAACATTTCCTGTTACTCTCTACTAGATTATATCAAATGTGATGAACATCTTTTTAAAAAATACAGATAATCTATCATTTGACAGCTTTGTTTGATTCTACCAATAGTTTATTGGGTAAAATATCTTTAAAAGCGAAGTAGGAACGATCATTTTGCTGAGTTCAGGGCTTTCAGGTAGGCCCTTTGCTTCATTGCATCACGTTTAGGAGGTGCAAGTCAACCACTGTCTGGTTGCACCAAAGCAACCTGACTGGAATTCCCCTTTGACTGCCTGCTATATGTTTGATTTTCTAAATAGCTATAGCATAAGCCACAGTATTTGCATCTTCACACTGCAGCACAGATGTCTCCTTGTGCTACAATGGACTGTCTGTCGGCATTGTTTTTCTCTCTCTGCCTCTGAAAGCAAATGGCAGGAGTTGAGAGTTAAGCGCTGCTAGGTCTTTTGATATCAAAGGAGGAAACAACACTCTCCCCGGTGCCTTGTCTTCAACAGCAGACAGACCTTTTCCCTGCTGAACAGAGAGTCAGGGTGAGTGGGATGGAGAAAAAGGAGACGGAGCGAAGGGAGGGGGTTTCACTGTCATTAAAAAAAGAAAAGCGCACTAGTGTTGGTAGTAACAGTTGTCTTTTCTCTCACCTCTGCTCAGTTTACAGGCACAATCTTGGCAAGTCATATTTGGTGCTGGGTAGTTCTTGACGATCAGTGTTCATCCACTGACCAAAGTGTAAAAAGGTTTGCTGGTGCCTGTCTGTTGAGGCTCGTCAGCAAAGTATATCTAAAGGTATAATTATACTGACCTAGAAGGGCATGTGTATTGGCTTGAATAAAGATACTTTGCTCTAATTTTGTGAATGGTAATGTCGGCCTGGTTTTTGGTCGGTCAATTGACCACTTTGTTCAGAAATATCTCAACAACTATTGGATGGATTAACATGACATTTTGTACAGGCATTCATTTTATCCAGAGGCTGAAGCTTAATGACTTTGGTAATCCCCTGATCTTTCCTTTAGCATCATCGTGAGGTTGACATTTGTGGTTCTGAGTGAAGTATCTCAACAACTACTGGATGGATGACTATACAATTTGGTGTAAACATTTGTGATCCTGTGACTTTTTCATCTTGTGCCATTATCCAGTCAAAGTTTCAGTGTGTCTAATACTTTGGTTTATGAGCATTACAGCCTCACAAAACCACTAGTAGCATGGCTTTAGACTTGTTTAATCTATCCTTCACTGACTTGTACTTTGTTGCATGCTACGAATTTTAGCTTTTGTTGAAGCTGGTGAACGTCTTGCAAGACAAGAGCACCAAAAACCTAAAATCTGACACTGAATATTAATGGTAAAGATCTAATATGACCATTAATTATCTTGGAGACACTTGGAGAGAGAAAGCTT
Source organism: Macquaria australasica (assembly GCA_005408345.1). Taxonomy (NCBI): domain Eukaryota; kingdom Metazoa; phylum Chordata; class Actinopteri; order Centrarchiformes; family Percichthyidae; genus Macquaria; species Macquaria australasica. The sequence goes on from SEMN01000016.1 coordinate 1,690,316, forward strand.
GGATGTTATTTTTGGCTGAGTGAGTGAGCGAGCTCTGGGCTAGATGCTAGCATTGTCACTATACCAAATATTATGATAAATATTGCATAGTGACATATTGCATAGTTCTTCTAATATCTCAACAGTGACCCCACACTGTGTGACCTGTTTACCGGAGTAGTGCCATGGCATTGGTGATGACAGTGTGGTGATCAATGTGGAGGGTTGGACAGTCTGTAACAGCACTTAACATCCAATGTGAAGCTTGGATATATTCCGATGCTGGTTGTAACATGTAGAGTTTTGAATTTTAAACCCAGGATTTCGATTTAACCCATTTTAGGACCAGTGACAGCAGGTGTTACAGTTTCAGACTGGCTGTTATTTGAATATTTCTGATATGATTCACTAGTGTGTTTTTTTTTTTTTTTTTTTTTTTTGTCAAGTCAAGTGGGGAAATGTTGTATTCTGCAATATATTGGTTCTGTCGCAGCAAAATGAATAGAAATGCTGTCTGAAATCATAAGAAGGGACACTTGGGACCAGTTCAGTTGAGATATGTAGTTACAGGTTGTCATTTTAGACAGTTAAAGAAAGTGAAGAGGCTGGCACAAAATATAGGTGGTAAAAAAAAAAGTGCCCAAACCTTTGGTGACACCCTCAAGCCTTTGTTGACTGGCTGCCTCATCACAGCCATGCAGCAGTGACACAACCAATTACTAAACCACAAACACTTGTGTAAAGCCTGATGCTTTTCGAGCCGGAGTTTTACCTCTCCACACATCAGCAGTGGAGGTTGGCAGAAAGAAGAGGGAAGCTGAGAAGAAAAGAAAGAAGCAGTTGAATAAGAAGAGCTCCCTGTTTTGCATTTGTATTTGAAGGGACTGGATGCCTGTGCTGAGCCGACGCTTCATCTGACAACAAACTGCTAAGCAGTCCTTTGCTTGAATATTCAAACAAGCAAGAACGCTCGTGTGCTCACACTTGTTGCAGCCATGCTATGTTAATCAGCCAGACAACTTCAACTTAATCAGACAACTTCCCTGAATGATGACTCCTCTTTCTCTCTCTCTTTGACCCATAAGGATCTTCTTACTATTACTTATTGTGATCCTGCCTCCCTCCTTCCCTATTGGCTCTCCTACAACACATTATATGGTGCCAATGACAAATATTAATTATACATGTGTAGCCTCTCATATGTAGGCTAGCTAGAGCGCTGCAAGGCCTTCCCTGTTCTTTGCCAAGCAGGGCAGCACCCAGAGGCAGGAAATATGAGGCAGGAAACAGTGAAGCTTACTTGTTGCGTAATGAAAACACAAACAAAACTCGCCGTACTTTCAGTTCAGAGCTCTTAATTTACAGTGCAACACATTTCTTTCATCATAAATGGAGTGTAGTTGTGATTACATGTCTAAAGGTTCAGGTGACAACAGGTGACAACCTTGCTGTGAAATCTTGTACAAGTCCCCTGTGTAAAACCAGGACCTGTGCCTGAGGTTGTGAATGAGCCCAGCCAAGGTCTCCTCATGGCAGATGGGAAGGGTCCTGGGGCATATGGAGGAGCACGCCATCCCCCCTGGCTCTGGTCCTGGATCTATTTCTGGGTTACTGGTTCATTTTATGCTGTGCTGTGCTCGCAAGGCGAGAGTGATAAGGAGAGGTGAATGATAAAGAAAATTATTTGGTTGCTTTGCTTAATAGCAGCATGGAGGGTGATTTCAATTTGAGATTATTTTAATTACCTCAGAGTTAAAAAGGAATCAGCCACAGCCACGAGGAGGGACACCTTGAGTATAATGACTCTATTTCTGTAAACTGTATTTCCATTTACAGTTGGACTACATAATGATCTTCATAATTGCTTGTTTTAAAATGCAGTTTTATCTTTTTCCTGTTAGTTATTCATAAAACAGGTATCAGATAACTAAAGCTGAAACAATTAATCTGCAACCATTTTAATAATAGATTAATTAAGTAATTTATCAAGCAAAAGTATCAAACATTGGCTGGTTCCAGCTTCTCAAATGTGAGAATTTGCTGCTTTTGGATTTGGGCGGTTGGTCAGTTTTCACTATTTTGGGATATTTTGTTGCCCAAACGATGAATCAATTAATCAAGAATGCAACTGGACGATTAATCAATAGGGAAATCTACTATTAGTTCCAGCCTTAATCATAAAACAGATATCAGATAAATAGAGTTGGAACAATAAGTCAGTCATTAACAGAAAACTAATCTGCAAATGCAAGGATTTGCTGTTTTTCCCTGTTTTACGTCATTTTAAATTGAATATTTTGGGGTTTTGGTCAGCGAAAACAAGTGACTAACTGTTAGTTGCAGCCCTAATGGTTTTGTTGGTTCGCTTAATAGCAGCATGGAGAGTTGTGAGCAGTGAGTTCAAGGTGAGATAATTTCACAACAGGAAAAAAGGAGGGAAACGTCTTTTTATTACAGTTCGCTTCATTTAGCCTTATCATTTAACAAATATCAGATATACTGGATGTAGTTTGTCAAGTATGTGGCTGCACAAAAGAGAAAAAAAAGTCTATAAAAATGAGACGCAGCCTTGTTAATGGGTTACTAAGAATAGAAAAGAATTACAACTGGAACACAACTAAGAGCTGTAAATGTGTCCTCAGTCTCTCCCCAGATACAATAAACTGCTGTGTTAGACTCTGCTCTGTCTTCATTCACAGCTGCACTTCTGCAAACATGCTCATCTCTGGCTGTATGTATGGACGTCGACATGTATAGCGAGTGTGTTTGCTGTCACGCTGTGCACTCTCTGCTCTCACACCGCTGGTCATGCCAGGGCTTGGAAGTGATGCCCGCCTGGCACGTTGTCATAGATTGGACTGGACTCTGGGCTGTATGCTGCAGTGACAAAAGCACATTCAGGCCAGGACAATGGGGAGCTGACAGCCTAGGTTGTGTTTATCACTCTGCTTTTCTCTCTCACTGCCTCCTGTCTATTGTGTTTGCTGTCTCACTGTTTCTCTCGCTCGTACTCAGACACTGACAGCTCGAGCACACGTTCACTAAGCAGCCTGTTTATCGCTTTTAAGAGAATAGCTCTGCGCAGTGTGTCTGAAGCTGCTTTAGTCATTAAATACAGGGTGTAACTCTGTCATCAAGTTGGCGGTGATGTGATTGTTGGTTTCATTATGTCATTGTTAAGTGCAGGCTCTGGTTTTAGTGTTTTTAGTGCGTTTGTTGACGCATTCGGCTTTGTGGGCTGTGCTGGCAATTTGGGGGTGCTGAATTTGTTGTTGATGATTGCAGCAATCATCTTTATCTTCACAACAGACGCATAATGAATCACCACCAGGGTACTGTATATTGAGTTAAGATCAGGGTCTCATGCAGACAGTTGATCCAATCTATATTTCAGCTTCATACATAAGTTTGCCTGACTTACCTAGTTTTTTCGATGAATCTTTTTGTTTATAAGATGTCAGAAAATAATAAAAAATGCAACGCAATTTCCTAGCGGACGTGTTGCGGTCCAACAGTCCAAATCCCAAAGATATTCCCTTTCGATGATATAAAACAGACTGAAGCAACAAATTCTCACATTTGAGAATGTTTACTTGAATGTTTAATCCATTGATGAAACGTTTGAGCTGGAACGATTAATCAAATAATTGATTAGTCAATCGACAGAAAATTCATCAGCAACTTTTTTGATAATCAGTCATTCCAGTCATTTTTCAAGCAAAAATGCTAAACATTCTTTGTTTTCAGCTTCTCAAATGTGAATATTTGCTGATGTTCTTGGTCATATATGAAATGAACAGAATATTTGGGGGTTTTGGACTGATTGTCCAAACAAACAAGGAATTTGACGATGCCACCTTGAGCACTGGGATACTATATATATACGTTCTTTTCTATTTTCTGACATTTTATAGACTAAAATAGTAATCGATTAATCGACAAAATAATCTGCAAATCAGTCGATAATAAAAATACCGTTAGTTGAAGCCCTAAAATTAGTAATAGTTTTCAGACAAGGGTTTATGATCTCCCTCCCGTATATGACGTCAAACACTTTAGTGACCAAAGGTTCACTTTTAGGTCACGTGATGACTCCTGAGCCGGCTCCATTCACTGAATGAAGACCGTGAGATGCATTGAAAGCTCTGAATCATTTGTAAGTTGACCTTCTGAGCCTAGATTCTCTTCACCATATGTTGTCCCCAAAGGTCAAGCCAGCGTTTCACTACACCTGTGTGAATGGTAAGCTTGGTCGTCTTTCCGTTATTTTTCTTTTAAAGGTTTTGCTTTTTTTCCTTCTCAGAACCTAGGCTGTAAAGATAGAAGGTGTCGTATGTTATACAGATTGTAGAGCCCCTTGAGGCAAATTTGTGATTTGTAATATTGAGCTGTATAAATAAAATAGACTTGACTTGACACTACTTTTCCCCCTGGACTTCATGTGTTTGTCATGGCAGTAAATAGTGATCATGCAGACAGGTGAATTTAGTTGTTAGAAGAGATAAGTATAGAGAATGGGTATGCAGAAAAAAGCTCTTTGTTTTGCTCCTTTTGTGTCAAATATATGTTCTGTCTAATGGAAAGAGAAGCTCAATTGAATGACATTGGTACAGATGAACTAAGAGCTTTTACTGGAGATTGACTGATCACATAAACCTGCATAAGTTTTATATTCATGAAAGAAACTACTAAACTTCCAAAGTAAAGTCTTGCTCTAAATAGCCAGCCACAGCAGTGAGTCATCCCACGCTGGAAGATGTGGCAGAGGAGTGCAGAAGACTGTCGGTGGCGGTGAAGGGGAAATTGGGCCTGACACAAAATGATCTCTCCTCCACGCTTCGCCAAATCAGGTTTAAAACTAATACTGAGGGACAGACGAGTCGATCTGCAGTGCAGTAGACTTTCTCTGTAAGGCTCCAGCTGCTCCATAAATTCAGTCTGTTTGTCCTTGTCCTACCTCTCTCAGTGCATCACACCTGCAGAAATAGAAACCTGACTGCGTTGCTGGTATCTCAAATAGTAATGACTTTAAAGAGGTTTTTAAAAAAAAAACATGTATGGACATTAAAGGGGTGCAACAAATAATAATTTCTATTACAGATTAAGCTGTTGATTAATTTTGTGATTAACTGACTTAAATATTGAAAAATGCCCATCACAGTTTCCCAGGGCCCAGGGTTACTTGTTTTGTCCAACTTATAGTTGAAAACCCAAATATTTTCAAAATACAATGGGCAAATCCTCACAATCCAGAAGCTGCCTGGAACCAACGAAAGTTTGGCATTTTAGTCTGTCGCCTGTCTGTCAGTCCACCACATCGGTCCAGACCGAAGAATCTCAACAGCTATTGGATGGATTGCCATGACATTTTGTACAGACATTCATGGTTGTCGGAGGATGAATCCTACTGACTTTTGCGATCCCCTGACTTTTCCTGTAGCAGCACAACGAGGTTGACATTTGTGAGTTTGAGTGAAATAATCTAGACAGTCACTGGATGGATTGCCGTGAAATTTGGTGCAAATATTACTGTCCTCCTTAGGATGAATTGTAATCACTTTGGTGATCCCTTAACTTTTCTTTTAGTGCCATCATCATGTCCAATACTTTGGTTTATGATCAAATACCTGCAGAACTAATGACATTCCCATTAGCCTCAGCTGTATCATGTGTTTTTTATGCTAATTAGCAAATGCAAACACAGTAAATATTATACCATCTTAACATCAGCATGTTAGCATTGTCATGTTAGCATGCTGATGTTAGCATTTAGCTTAAGCACCACTGTGCCAAAGTTCAGCCTACCAGAGCCACTTGTATGGCTGTGTTCTCTTAGTCTTGTTTCTTACTATATTACTTAATCAATTATGAGGATTGTTGTCATTTTCTAACGATCAAGTAATCAACAAATTGCCAACACTAATGGACACTTGCAGTTTATAAGCTGAAATAAAATGCAAACTGTATTATTGATCCCTCTTTGATGTTATGTAATTCTGTCTCTTCAACCTGGCTTTGAATATTTGCTGCATGTTTTAGGGAACACTTCTTATCCATCTTACTTATGCCATAGCCACTATGTCAGTTAAGTTTTTGTCTCATCTTTTCATCTTGTCCTTCACCTGTTTGGAGGCTTGTTTATGTTTACCTGTCTGATTCCACCCACCTCGCCTCACTCCTCTCTGTTTTTCACCTCTACTTGTCCTTTTTCTTTTCTGCTCTATTCCCTTGTCATGTTCTATCTCCCTCCTGTTTTGCTGCCTGAACTTGTGACAAATGTGCCTGTTCAGAGGTTAGTGAAGCATCTTTATTCCACATTCGGCTGTGTCATTACATTTAACCCAGTTCCATTTTTATTTTGCTCTTTGGACCAGAGGAGGAGGCTGTTCTCCGGCATTTTCGCTGACATTGTTAGCAGAGTCATGGGGAGTAACTCCTGTCCAACCTCTCTCATCTCTTCTCTCACCCAGAGGAAGGAGAGAGGCAGGTGTAGGTGGTGAGGAGGTGGGAGTTTATGTTGACCTCCCTCCCTTCCTTCAGAGAGACATCTGCTAGTAGAGCCCTCTCTGGCAAAAGAAAGGAAAGGGAAATAAAAACAGAAATGCTTAGTATGGGCGGAGAGGATGCACCATTTATTTCCTGCAGGAATTAAATGGATTGTGGATAGTTTTTGTCTGTGTAGACTTTCTTTCACTCCTCCCCATCTTCTTTTCTTAAGTCCTAATTTTTCATGGCAGCCATCTGTGTGTTGTCAGGCAGTGTGAGGGTGTCAGGGAGCAGGAGAAGTTAGTGTGTCTCTATTGATAAGACTGATTGCCTTGTCTCTCTGACTAAGCTACTGTCTGTCTGTTGGTGATATGATCCTCTCCTCAAACCTTGTGGTTTTTATTTACTTTACTATCTGTCTGCCTGTGCTGCTGCTCTGTCTCTCCTTGCTTTCTCTCTACTTGTGTGACTCTTTGACCTGTCGCACACATTCATCTAGCGTAAAATACAAGGGTCGATCAAGCATGATTGAATGTAAACAGATTGGCAGGGAAGCAGGATCACAAGATGTGAATAGCTGTTTTAAATTATGCTTGCATTTAATGGAAAACAAGTGTCAGAATAGATGTTTCTAAATCACACAAAGTAAGATAAAAAAAAAAAAAAGTTATTGTTATTAGTCGTGCTCTAGGGATGGCAATGTTGGTCTGTCATTCCACCACTTTGGTTCAGACTGAAATATCTCAACAACCATTGGATGGATTGCCATGACACTTTCTACAAACATTCATGGTCTTCAGAGGATGAATCTTACCGACTTCTGCGATCCCCTGAATTTTCCTCCAGTGCCACCATGAAGTTATTCACATTTGTGATTTTGAGTGAAATGTCTACTATTACAATCTACTATTGGATGGGTCGGCATGAAATTTGGCACAGACATTCATGTCTCCCTCAGGATGCATTGTAAAAACTTTGGTGATCCCTTAATCTTTAAGTTAGAGCCATCATCAGATCAATTTTTTATTTTTGTCCAGTGTCCTTATGACTAAATATCTGCAAAACTAATGACAGTCCCATCAGCCTCAGCCGTACTTTGGGTTTAGTGCTAATTAGCAAATGTTAGCATGCTAACATGCTAAACTTAGATGGCAAACATCAGCATGTTAGATTTGTCATTGTGAATTAGGATCTAACTCAAATCTTTGTTGTGCCTAAATATGGCCTTGTTTAGCCGCTAGCATGGCGGTAGGCTCTTAGTCTTGTTTATTATTTACACCCTGAGGAAGATCCTGTTAGGTCGAAACTGGTTGACATTTTAAACGATATACCAGACTAAATAAAGACCTTTTTAATTTACCTTCTTCTTGCTTCCTTGCTCTGCCTAAGAGTGCCTGAATACCTTTCTTTTCTGTGACCATTTTCTTTATCTTCAAAAGCAGCTTAAAGTTCCCTGTATTTACTGCATGAGAAACTGATTGAGCACATTTTGGCCTCGGCGTCTTTTTGAATTTAGCCACATATCTTGGAACAATCCTCTCCTCTCTGTTATCATAAAACCTGCACCTTCACTATTTAAAAAGTAAAACATATTACAGATGTAGAGCTCTGTGAAGGAGTTTGTTCCTTGCTGGTCCCAGTTTACTTCTGCATCGATGACCAGACTGATTTTCTAAGAATCCTTTTCTAAAGACACCATAACTACATCCAATTAGCTGTAATTTATTCAATTTGAAAGAAACGGTATCTGTGATGGTTGAAGATTGAAGTCTTTTGTCATGTTTCTTAAGACCAACCCACTTACATTTCACATACATATTTTGAAGTGATATTTTGTGCTTTGTCTGTGTTAAGATTGTACTTTGCACACAAGCTTTTAAAGCCTTGTTACGGTGTGGCTTGTTTTAATGTTAGAGATGCACCAGTATGGAATTTCAGGGCTGACAACAATAACTGATACTTACTGATACGGTAGACCTTTTTCATCGCAGACATTTTGACTCATAGCAGGAAAAGAACCGGTGAAACAAATTTCAGTAACGATGGCTCAGCTCCATCAAGTGTCCTGGTAAGCCATGACAGAGAGTCAGCATGCACAATACCAGGACCCTGGAACTGGCTCAACTAAATGGAATGCAGTCATTTTGTATTGTTATCAATATCAATACACCTGTGCTTTTCCTGCTATGACATGCCAGATGTCTGCTGTGAAAACGGTCTATATAGCGTATATGACAACCAATAACGTTACTCTTGCAATTGCACAAGTATGAAGAGGACAATAAAGGCTAACTTTTTGGATTTACTAGTTTATTTTTCCACTCAGTAAAACTCCTGTAAACAAGTCGTATTTAACACAAGAAATGGCAATTTTTTCTGACATCCTGCTTTGTCTTTTTCTCTCTTAAAGTGCCAACGCGCAGCATTGAAACTAATATGAATTTATCTGTCTGCCTGTGACATGATGATAACACTTGCAATGTCAATTTTGCACTCACAGAAGACCTGCAGCTGTTGTAAGAAAAGGCTCCACGTTATTGGACTAAATTATTGGCTGAAATTCCATTATTGGAACAATAATTTCATTTTCTCATTTATCTGAGAATAATGTATCAGCCGCCAATATATAGAGTGCATCCCTAATTCCTGTCTTTTATAGCTGGCGCTGAGAGCAATGCACTGAGGCAACTCAAAATGATCACATATTTAAGTTTCCAGAGCTTGCCTATGTTTTCTCCTCTGATTAGGTTTCTAACTGTTTAGTATTTGTGTCTGCAGTAGGTTGAGATTTGCTGCTGTGGTTAAACCATATGTGCATGGGCACACACACAGCAAGACCAAAATGTGTGCAAGCATTTAATTTCTGAATATAAAAAATGATCTTGAGCATGAGGAATCAAGGTCATGGTGTGTCCCACTTCTTCCCTGGGCTTTGTTTACCTCAGAGCTGATTTCAGCTGAACGTTTAGTTGGAACCAGATGGAGAATGCTGGATGTCAGCTACTTCTATACATCCCACCGTGGCTCGTATCCACACGAGGTCCCAGTCAGTATACACCTCTCTCTGTCTTTGTGTTTCTGGACCGTGCTGTGTCAAAACCGTGAGGATTAAAACAAAATGGCTAATTAGCTCAGATCTACAGTATGTTTCAACATGACGCACCAGGCTGTCACAAGAAGAAAACAAGTGGCTTCTGTCTCCCTCAGCATCACAGTGTGTCTGTTTTTATCTGTTGTCGTCCTTCTGTCCCCTCTTTCTGCTCCCCTGAAAACCATCTGGTGGTTTGGTCAGGATCACTGTCCCTCTGCTTGGGTATTTTGCCATGAAAATCTTACCAGAAAGCATTTATTGGCTGTGGCCTGGTGACCTTTTTAGAAATCTCACTTCACTCATTGGCTGTTTGTTTGGTTTAAGGCATTTTCTGTAGAGCTGGGCAATCTATGGATTTAACATCAATATCATGATAAATCAAATTAGATATTACATCAAATTTTGGTCATATTAAGATATAGCACGTTTTACATTTTCCTGGTCTAAAATGCTGCATTACAATTAAGTGACACACTTTTCTGAACTTATTAGACTGCTGAGTAAAATGTACAGTGAATGAAATGTCTCTAACTGTCCATTCAATGTGTGATTGAAATATTCAGAATATCTTCTGAAATTACAAATAGTTATTGCCAAGATATCATTAAGATATTGTATAAATATTACAGTTGACTTTTTGTCTCGGTTTACAGCAATAAATTGAGCTTGTTGAATTACTGACATTATGAATCTCTTACAGATCCAATTTTACTCATATTCCACTTTTCACTAAATAAACTGTGTGAATCCCATCTAATTATTCTGAGAATAGCTACAGTAACCAGTGATGTATAATCAGTAGTTCAATCGATCAATCAGCCCATAGTCCAGTCCAGAGATCAAGAATCTTTTGGTGGTATCACTGTATTAATCAGGACATACAAATGAGCAATGAAATGTCATGCACTGGTATTTAAAACGGTGCTTTTTATAATATTGTTTCTTATAATTTCTTATATTTTCGGTTAAATACCTCATGTTGACAAGGTTGTTCATGGCAAAACAGCTTGTGGTGCACAGAATTACATGTTACATTAATCATTATCGAACTCTTGAATTACGTCAGACAAACCTTTTTCACAATAACTAATATTGTTAGGTTTTAATTGCAGTGTGCTTAGAATTATTCATTTGGAAAACTATCACACTATATGATCATATTGTCACTCTACCGTTCCACCTTAAATCAATAAAGGGTAATATTGAAATCACCCAGCTCTGCTCTAATATAATATTTCTGTCTCTCTGTATCTTTACTCTTTCTGTGCCGGGCTAACCTGCTCTGCCAAACAGAATGCTGTCTGCAGGGGCCTCCAGTCGCACTGCTGAGCTAATTAACAAGGTGTGAAGTGTGTGTGTGTGTGTGAGAGAGTGTGTGTGAGTACAGTAGGTCTTGCTGTGTTTGTTTCTGTGTGTGTTGCTGCTGCCTGATGCCAGGTCACCAGGCCTGAGCTGAGTCTGTGCCAATACAGGGAAAGGGCTGTTGTCAGCACACACACACACACACACACACACAGAGTCAGCAGAATAACAGATAACAGCAACCCTGTATGAGGGCAGCCCTGGGGAAACACTTTCACATTATGGATTCTTTTGGAAAGGGCAGGACCAAATTCCAGTGCTTTTGCATGTGTGTGTGTTGGTTTCTGCATGTGTATGTGTTGGTTTCTGCGTGTGTATGTGTTGGTTTCTGTGTGTGTGTGTGTGTGTGTGTGTGAGAGTAGGGGGTCAGAAGGTGCATGCTCAGCTGCTGCTACAGTGTATTCCCTCCTGCCATCAGCCAATTAAAAAGTGTCTCATTCATGAAAACGCTGCAGTCTCATGACATCTAAACTTCACTTGAAGGAGAAATGTTTTGTGTTTTTATCTTCGTGACTTTGTAGGTTAGAACCAGACTTGTGATAGCTTAAAAGTGAGCTCTTTAGCCTAACAATGACTCTTAGCTGTTGTGAAATCCCTTTTTGATATGGCTTCTGATGGCTTACTGCTTTTGAAATGTTGTTGTAGTGTAATGTTATCAAAAAGTATACATGTACTGTGTAAATAAATGTATCTTTTGCTACTTTATTATATTGCTAATCAATATAACAGGCTTTATTCAACCAATAGCCAGTTCATGAAAGCTGCAACAGTTATATTTTCAGTTATTCTGTGCAGTTATTGCAGACCTCACAGCCACATAATACTTATATCAATATAATGATTGATTTTGGGAAATACACTTAATAAATAGGCCGATTTTGTTACCTTTCAGGCTAGCTGTTTCCCTTTGTTTCCAGTCTTTGTGCTAAGCTAAACTTACTACTGTACAGATATGAGAGTGGTATCTCTCTTTTCCACACTATATTGTAGTTTTTTAACAGTAAACAAACAAAAGCAACCATTCACTTGTACGAGTAGTGGTATTCAGTCAGCAGATAGCTGATCACCTGCAGCCTGTGGCAGTATGTTACTCACCCAGTCAGAGCCGAGCACTGCAGCAACCAGTTTCACAAGCTGTGATCAGCTCCTTGGTGGCTACCTCCGCCTCTTCTGCCTCGCTCCCTCCATCGATTTATGTCTTCTCTCCTGTATTCCCTCACTTTCCTCTGCCATCTCTCCTGTCACTCCTCCTCCCTGCTTCCTTCCTCAGCTCCCTCCATCCTCTGAGTTTATCCTTTTGAAGTCATTTGTTAAGCTCTCCTCTCTGTTCTCCCCCAGGAGCTCCTTTCCTACACTGAAGGTGTCTCAGGAGCTTTTGTAAAGTCAGGACTCCCTGGAAGCTTTAATACTGCAGTTTATTGTCAGAGGACAGAGAAAAGGCTGAACATTTTACAGATTGTTACAAGGATCCCGAAAGGCATCCTCCAGGTCATTCTCGCAAGCACTTAGACTGTGATGTGGAGAAAATGGAGGTCAGGCAGATAAAAAAAATAAAATAAATAAAAGTCTTAATGTCACCTTCTTCTCTAATGCATCTCTACTTGTTTTTCTCTTTCTCCTTTTACAGATTGCTGTGAATCTCTGAGTGAAGATGGCCTTCTTTCAGAACAACTTCTGGGTAAGTGTCTTGATAACGCCTGGAGATTATGCAGAACGACACATGCCTGATGATGGCAACACTGATCAGGCTTTTATACCTTGAGTTTAAACTGCCACATATGACTTATTCACCTGTTATAGCTGAATCACAACTCTGAGTCACTGAGCTTTTCATTTATATCCTCAACCAAGCAGCCAAGCTTCTGGCTCCCTGCTGCTCGTCAGGTACGCACAGGAAGCTGTTTGCTGTCTCCCTCCTCCGCTCACTTGCAAATAACAGAGATCGATTTTGTATTCAGGCGTCTGCTTATTATCTGCCACATGGAAAACAATCTCATTCCGACTGTTCTTGTAGGCAGAGATAATGTCACTTCCTGCAGTGTTACTAAATGTAAAAGGCTATTTTCTGAAGCAGTTTCACAGTTTATATTTGTTTGAACTCTGTGGTGCCTAGTATGTGTAACATTGTTTTGTCAGTAGAGCCAGCCAGTGTGATTCCTGAGTTTCAGTAGCAATACCACAGCAATACTTTTTTCGATACCTTAGTTTGGGGAAATATGAATTTGTTTTAACAAGCAAACACTATCTAGTGATGAAAGCTGTGAGATGCAGTTGGAAGTTGCAGAAAAAGCGAATAAGTGGACATTGTTTAAAGATTATTTTTTAAGATTTATTTTTATTTATTTAACAAAATATACCAAACTGCTCAGTGTGTCAGGGTTAAACAAAGAACTTTAGTAGAACAAAAATTGGTCTAATGTTAGAAAAGTTTCTTCATTTCGATCAGAAAATATCTGATCAAAGAAGAAGTAAACAACCCTGAAGGTGTGTTCAGACAGAAAGTGAAGTGAATTTGTGCCTTGTGTCATTTGCACAAATTTGACTGCTGGATTGTTTGTGTTTATTCGCCCCAAACAGCCAGTGTACCAACTGTACAGATGTTAGCTGTAAGCTAGGAAGAAATGGATGTACGGACCGTGTCTATGGGAGTGTGTGTATGTGTTTGTGTGCCTCACAAATGTAGGATTTATTATATTGTGTTAGCATGCTTTAGATTTTACAAGTGTATCTAATAAACTGGTAAATCAATATAGCAATACTAGTTAATTATGGCATTATTTAGCTTAATTTGTGCAATAATTAATGGCGTCATTAGCAACTTTCCACAGATGTGTAAAGTGGAGGAGGGAAATCTCTCTTTCATCCCCCCGCAGCACTCCCCTCACCCCCCAGTGACTTTGTCAGCTGTTACAAGGTCTCTTTCTCTCCCTCATTTTCTCCTCCATCCTCACTTCCTCCTCTGCGCTCCGTCCCAGCACACCTGGTGCATCTATTTCAGGTGTGCCCTACTTCTTCTGCCTCGCCTCATCAGGCTTCGAAAAGTCCTCTGTAATATTTTAGCAGTTGAACTCAAATGAGGCACTCAGGAGTTTTAATTCAGACACAGAAATGAGATTCGGGAAGAACAATGAGCACATATAACCTGAAGGGTTTTCGAACAGGGAACAACAAGGTTCTTCCTCCTGTATTCAGGTTTTTGTACGTGAGGCAAAGATGATTCTCTGTCCATCCGTCAATGTCAGATATCAAGTGATGTCTCAAACATCAGGTCTGCTTCTGTCTAAATGATGGACCATCTTTGCTTTGTGTTCTGGCATCTAAAAATTAAGCTGATTAGATAAGTGGAGGTGTTTGTAATTAAAAGCCAAAGCATTAAACAAGACAATGGAACTCAAAACTATTGGTCTGTGGATATGCATGGATGAAGTAAGTAATTAGTAATTGTAGCTGTTACATGCATATATTTGTTCATTCGTGTGCTGTTTTATTTATTTATTTTTTTGCCTGCTAAACATCCATCTATGATCCATGGATGTTGCAGTAGCAGACAAGCAGGACTGCAGGCAGGGATGCAAGTGTAAAAAGCAAGAAAATGAGAACTGGTTGGGAGGGAGGCAAGCAGACAGGGAGTCATGCAACAGAATTTCAGCCAGGCAGAAAAACAAGGTCGGAGAACTGCTGTGCTTCTATATCACAGAGAAGATAACGTTTTAGGCTTTGTCACAGTACCGAGTCCGACCTCTGAAATACAGCTACATTTTCTTGACCATTTAAGCTAATATTACGTGTTATTTGTGTGCCCGCATGTGTGTTTACATATTCACAACTGTGTTTCCCACCCAGCCTGCTTTCAGACACAAATAGCTGTGTAATACAAATCACCCCTTCAGTTAATTAGACAGCACAGCCACTTGGGAACAAGTCACACACACAGAGCCTCGTCTTGTTTGGCTCAAGAACATTCACAGCCGCTCACAAAGCCTCCTCATAGCACGCTGTCCTTTCCCATTAACTATATAAGAGCTGTGCTCATGGCCCACAGGGGGCAAGCCCATCAGCTATAATTAAGTACATCCTTAGTAAATTAAGGCGCTGTTGAGTCTTAGGAATAGAGTTTCTTTAAGGACTGGTGCTGCTTAGTTATTCTTGGAATTTAGATTTTTCATTTTCAGAAAGATTTTGTGCAGCACAACAGCAATTCCTCCTGAGAGATGATCAAAAAGTATGATAAAGGAAAATGTCTTTCAGCAGGCTCTGTGATGTTATCCCTCTTCATTAAACTGGTTCTTGTCAAGAATGGATAACCAACCAACAAAGCGGGCAAATGCCCAGGGCCCCAGACTCTTATGGGCACCACCAAAGCACAGTATTATGAAATGACAAGGGCTTTACGGCAGGTTCGATGTAATCTGGCAAATGAAGCCTGCTGTTAGCCTGGTTTCATACCTCTGAATTACAGCCCACATCTCTGATTTGTTCAGCAATTCAAATAAGTCTGGTGTTGTGCCTTTTGACGGCTGTTTCCTCTGGTTGGAGAAACAGTTGACCAATCAGAGCTTAGTAGGTGGGTTTCAGAACGGACACATATTCTTCTTACCTGGATAACTGACTACCTAGCTACAGCCAAGAAGAATGGTGACAGAAATGACGACAAGTGTGGGTGAGATTGATGCAGCTGAACAAGTCAACTTACAGAAATAACAACTTTTAAATCGGCTACGTTAACAACTTCTCCTAGCAACCGCTACCCTGCAGTTGGCAGGACGAAACATCACTCGCTACTGATTGGTTGGAGCAAAACTGAAAAAAAAAAGGGGGGGGGGGTTGTTAAAGGCAACAAGAATCTGTATCAGTATACTGCAACATTACTGTTGGCAGGCTCTTTTATCACAACCATCCACTGTTTGATCACGGTCCTTCTCAGTAAGCAAAGATGGCTTTAAGATGATCCCATCTAAAATTACAAGTGCTGTGTCCCAAGTTCATACTACATATACTACATACTAATTGTATACAGTGTTTACTATACACTAATCTGTACCTGTATACAGTTTTTGCTGTTAGTATACAAGAATTCAACATACTTAACCATTTTATACTATTTTAGTATGACACTGGCATGTTTAGTCAACAAAGAGACAGCAAAAAGCAACATTTCCTTTGTGCATTGCACTGTGGGACAATGGTGTCCATCAACAGCACACTCAAAACTCAAAGGCTTTTTAGTCTTCTGACTGTTTTGACTATACTTTATTTACTAACTTTTCCGGTGTGAACGCACTACAATGAAATTGGGACACTATGAACGTGAAGCTCACTCATCCACAGAAACTCGGATCACCTTGCTTTATAAATAACAGAACTGTGCATTTGTGCCTGGACCGCTTCACTGCAGACAGTAGCCTCATTCTGGTGGGATTTTAGTTGGTGGAAACAAACGCAACATAAAACTAAACAAAAAAAAAAAAAATGTTTGGGTTCAGTGTTAAGGTGACCTGTAATAATATTCCCATCTCTCCTCTCAGTACAGACTGTGTATTCTCTGTCTGCAGTGGTAAGTAGACCGTGAAAAGTCCTTGTTGTGAGTCTGCATGATATCCGACGGGATTTAAATGAACTATTTCAAAGAATAACTGTAAAGATCAGCAAGCTGTTCTCTTTTGAAGCTGTACGGTAAACAGTGTTGTCTTCTATCTTCTCTTCTTAGAAACAAGCTCCTTCTTTGCCCGCAGATACGAGTGTGTGCACAGAAACGCACACACAAACAACGCCCAGAGGGTTTTTATTATTGCCTGCCTCTCAGTTTAATGATGCCAACGCTGTTGCCCTCCCATCACTTTGAGTCATGGTGTTTTCTCTCGGGGTGAAGAACAGTAAACATGTTTCCTCCCTCTCTTGCCTCCGTCTCTCTGATTTTATCTCTCCTCCCCTGCTCCCTACTTCTGCCCTTTTCCTTGCTCTCGTTCTTTCTCATTTGTTCCTCATGGATCTGTTCTGTGCCAAGTTAGATTAAGAGCCAAGATAGATTGATATGAGTTACTATATTTGTGTTCATGTTCCGGTGTGTGAAAAAGAAAGAGGGAGTATA
This sequence comes from Macquaria australasica, assembly GCA_005408345.1. Taxonomy (NCBI): domain Eukaryota; kingdom Metazoa; phylum Chordata; class Actinopteri; order Centrarchiformes; family Percichthyidae; genus Macquaria; species Macquaria australasica. Next base: position 1,707,322 of record SEMN01000016.1, read on the forward strand.
ATAAGGACAATAGGATACTTGCAGCATAAAGTGATTGCAGATTGAGATTTTATTACATGTGATAAATTACCTTGATTGTGATATTTAATTCACTAAATCGGCCAAAAACATTCTCATGTGGTTATTTAATCTATAAATCGTTTCTCATTTGAATTTTCAGGATATAAACTATATCATGATATATATCAATGTCATTCAAATGATCACAATTTAAAAGTGACATATACCATGACAGAGGATAAGAGCTTCTTTCTAGGAACTATCTATATGGCCTATCCCTCCTCCTCCAAAACAAAGCAGGCAAAAATAAAGCATCTTAGACCAGCAGAGGTTCATTTCTCAAACCGGTCCACGCAGCAAATTGGTCTAGAGCCATCAGTGATGACAGGCTGCTGCTACCTGCTCCTGATGTTATTGACACCTCTCTGCTGTGGGACTGTTGTTTTGCTCAACCTGCCCAATCAGCAGAAAAAGTTTGTGTGAGTCAGCTAAACTTACAGCAGCACTGACGGACCGGTCAGTCAGTCGGCCGGCCGGCTGGATGGCTTGGTGATATGCTGTCTGATGCAGGGGTGGAATGTGTTCAGCTTTACCTCTGACAGCTGCCTGATATGTGGCAGCTACATTACGTGGCGTACAGAGCTGGATCGTGCAGTTTGTACTTGAATGATTCATTTGCAGCTTTTCAAAATTGCTGGGAGAGAAAGTCTGATGTCATTTACCTGTGACAGTTTTGGCCACTATGGAAACTTGTTCACCCAGGTAAAAACATTAAATATCTAACTTTTTAGGTAATGTAGTGAGATGCCTGAATACAGTCAAAAAGTCAAGTCACGTACTGAACTGCAAATAAAATGTGTACAAAACCAGCAGTGGAAATGTAGTACAAATTTCAAAAACTAAATGAGATTTTCTGTTAGTTCATAATGCTGTAAAATACAAAGTATATCCTTAAATATATGTATAAACACCCAAAATTATATTTTATAGAATACATTTTATTCTGGCACAACTGAAAAAGTATCTTCTTTTGGGTGCTGGTAGAGTGCAAATAAACAAATAACTGTTGTTATTCTTCATTTCTGCAGGAGATAAGAGACTTGAGAGAACAAACCCGAGGAAGCTAAATGCAAAACGCAATGTTTGCTCCCAAAAATGTTCTTATCTTATGCAAAAATTCAAATGTCCGATGTGCAGTTAGATCTGGACTAGACTACAATAGTCTAAACAAATTAGATACAGCATGAGCAGCTGTCTAGAATTGAGAATTAAGGCCTGTCCTGTGAATGTGGCCTTCATACATTATACTAGTCAGAGGCTGTTTACATGTAAATGACAGTCTGCTAGATGTTTATAACAACAGTCCCTCCCTGGTGGGTTTGCTGGCAGTGTTGTCTGCTGAAAACATGCAGAGCCTTAAGGTGAAACTGTGCTTCTCAGGAGATACACGTAAACATCTCTGCGAACCTATTCATAGAAGGGTGTTATGGGTAACCGTAGTTCGTAGAGGCTCGCAGAGGAGCCGACGCACATGTCATACAAGTTGTAAGTAAAAGAAGCAAAATATAAAGTATAAAAGAAACCGCAACGCTAACATCTCAGAGTGACCACTGGGCTTGTTCGCCTACATGCAGCCCCAGAGAAGCATAATTCCAGCTTTAGTCAGCTTGTCTTTTCTCTTTTGTTCTGGTCAGTTGTGCTCTGTTCTGCTCCGTACCTTGGTTTCATTATGACTGAAGGGCTGTATTACAGAGCAGGAATGTCCTCAGACACTGGATCCAGTCTCAGACAGACTGTAAAGGCAGATTTGACGAATAGCCAGAACTAAAGGCACCGCTCTAGACATTGCCAGAGAATGAAGTGCTGCGTTATAAAGCCTGAGCCAAGCTGAGCAACATTTAACTTTCCTGGTCACACATATGTTGAAAAACCCTCAAAGCAAAAAAACAGAAGTCTAGAAGAAGCAACTTTTTCCACTACTTGTTGTAATGCTGCGATCACAGTGTAGTCTGCATCAGTATACTACAGTGACAAAACACTGCCTCGTCGTTGTGATGATGAATGATTTGAGTTTTTGATAGAATAAAAACCAAACGGTTAAATTAACGAGTGTCACCAAGTTCTGTGCTCCAGTCAGCTGGTTTACTGGTGCACATACTGTCCTTCAAAATCAAATTGAAAAACAGGTCACACCGGTTGTCTTTAATATCCAACGTCTATTCCCCGAGGATGTTGGAGAAGAGACGTGTAACCTGTTTACTAATTTGATTTTGATATGCTTGTGCTTGTTTCACACAGGTCTGTGTGTTCTCAGAGTTAGACAGAACATACTGTCCTAACAGAATACATCAAGGAAAGTCTATTTCCTTGTCTGTCACTTTTGTTTTTTTCTGTTCTGTTTTTTTCATTTTGACAAGGCCTTTTATTCCTAAAATTAATCTGATTTTGGGGGAATATTTTAAGAGAATTGTGATGTTTCTAAAACATCAATCATATTTTTCAAGTTTCACTGACAGCTCAGTGAGTAGTGCGTTCATCCAGTCAGGTGTAGGAGGGGTTCATGCTGATGTCTGAGGTGAAAGAGACAGCTGTCAATCATCTATTATTCATTCATCTATTTTAAGGCAAATGCCCATTGTGTTTGGCCATAGCACAATGAGGAAAGCAAAAATTGCAGGCTGGTGTTGGTGTCACAAGGTTCTTGGTTCTTTAGGTATAACAGAACCAGTTTTGCTCACCTAGAACCTGGTTTTGTAGATAAAATGTAATGGTACAAGGTTTTGTACTGTTGAGTCTTCAGCAGACATCCCTTGTCACCTTCTAGTCCCTCACTCCTGTCGTTTCGTAGCCGACAGCACAACTAACAGAACAGAATACATCAAGGAAAGTCTATTTCCTTGTCTGTCACTTTTGTTTTTTTCTGTTCTGTTTTTTTCATTTTGACAAGGCCTTTTATTCCTAAAATTAATCTGATTTTGGGGGAATATTTTAAGAGAATTGTGATGTTTCTAAAACATCAATCATATTTTTCAAGTTTCACTGACAGCTCAGTGAGTAGTGCGTTCATCCAGTCAGGTGTAGGAGGGGTTCATGCTGATGTCTGAGGTGAAAGAGACAGCTGTCAATCATCTATTATTCATTCATCTATTTTAAGGCAAATGCCCATTGTGTTTGGCCATAGCACAATGAGGAAAGCAAAAATTGCAGGCTGGTGTTGGTGTCACAAGGTTCTTGGTTCTTTAGGTATAACAGAACCAGTTTTGCTCACCTAGAACCTGGTTTTGTAGATAAAATATAATGGTACAAGGTTTTGTACTGTTGAGTCTTCAGCAGACATCCCTTGTCACCTTCTAGTCCCTCACTCCTGTCGTTTCGTGGCCGACAGCACAACTCAGACATTTAAGGCGAACATGCAAATGAAGATCTTTTATTTGTTGTAGTGCAGCAGCTGTGAAGAAGGCCCTGCAGCGCAGAGTTTAGTTCAGCCCAGGTTTCCTCACTTTCTGTAATTAGTTTCATACAAGCCTGAGGGGAAGTCTGAAGATGCGTCTAATTAGAATCAAGTGAGAGCAGTTAGATAGGCAAAACTCTGGAGATACATAAAACACACACACAGGTACACACACGAGTAATAAAATGATTAAGGTGGAAAACTGTCAGCTGGCTCATAGTATAGAATAAGAAATATCTCGATCAGTTATCTAAAATACTGTGTGCTGAAGATACAGTAGCAGCATAAATGTTAGGAAAGATTTGCAGGCCTTGTGCTGTTTTACACGTCCCTACAGTGAAGCTTTGAAAACCTTTGTATTATTACCAGAATATCCTCACCTCACCTGAGGCACATTATTCTTACATTTTACAACAGCAGCTCTGAACCTCTGAGACCTTCTCTGAGCAGCAAAAAAGACAAGTTGATGTTGGGGATTGACAAATGGTGGCTTGTTGGCCAAATTCCATCCAAATTATTTAGCCCGTCAGTAAAATCAGAAACTTTCCATCATTGAGCTACATCCAAACTTTTAGACATGTTTTATAAGTTGACTGTAAATATAACAATATATTTTTTTACAAAACGAGAATTGCTTCTCAGACACAAATGACAGTTGGCTAAAATTATTTTCAAATAGAAACATTTTTGTTGCAGAAAAAACACTGTGGCTTTGCATTGGAAAATGATAAGATAAAGGTTTACTTCTCTGTCTATTCTTTCTTGTTTCTTTCATTCATTATTCAGCATTTTACATGGTTTTGAAAGAAACATGACGTCTTAATAAGGAGGTGCTGTCTTTGACTGTAACCTGTGGCTTAACAGAAGACCTAATTAACTGATCAAACAGTCCAATTTGTCGGTACCTTTTAAATTTAGGTGTATTAGGGAATATAAGTTTAAGATGAACTACTGCACAAACCAAGTCTGCACTGAAGCTATAGCTAAATTAATTTAAGCATCAGTCAAACAGTTGCAATGTTGGCATTTGATTTACTGAGATAAAATGATAATTTCCCTGCTGCTCCCTGCCGTCGTCACAAGTCTCAGTCTTCATGAGAAAGTTGTCCCTGTACTGATTTTACACCTCCCCGTACACTCCCCCTCCGTTCCTCTCTTCTCCTCTCCCATCATTCCCCTCATTCTCATGGTAATGGGCTCCATCGTGCGTGACCAAAACGGTCAACTTAATTGATGAAAAAGAGATCACCAAGAGCGGGGAGAAGAGGGGGTTTGCATATATCAGACATGAAGGATTTTCATTCACAGAAGACTTAAGGAATGCATTATGGCACTTGAAGACACTTGACGAAGGCTGTTGTCGGGTTTGAAGCTCTCATATAATGTGCTGTTGGGTTGCTTGGCATGATTCAGCTTCTGCAAGTACCAGCTCACAGCTGCTTGCTCAGTCAAGAACCTGCAGAATTACTTGAACATGCATAAGTGTAGTTCTGTATCAGTCAAGTGTGAAGAAGGACTTGACAGTGTGGTCACACGCACATTTCATTTTTGTTGCACCTGCCAGTCCGAGGCATGTGTTCCCATACAATGAGCCATATTATATTAAAGGTGATTTAACTGTTCTGTCTCCCTCAAGTCTTTGACCTGGGTCAATACATGTATTTTTTTATGTGAGTTATTCATAAATCTATAAACAGCATGTTCATTGTTGTTAAAGGATAAGGCTGGTGATATTCCCAGGAAGAAAGCACAAAAACAAACAGAGAGTTTGTCTGTCTCTCGGTACTTTCCGACTTTACCCTGTCTGTGGCTCTCAGCCCCAAGCCCGTTTATTACCCCTGAACACATAAACCTTTAAAACCGGGTCCCAAATATATCATTTCATTTTTCAAAAAAGGCTCAGTAATTTCACAAACTAGCTGGGCACTGTAGCTTTCAACAAAAAAAACTAAAGCTGGAGTAAATAGTGGGTTGTTTGGGGACTATTTTCAGTGGTGGATTGATAAACATTTAGTGCTCTAGTGAGTATTTACAGCAGCACGATGTTGTATGTGGGATTGACTCAAAATATGGTAACGAAGGAACATGTCACCCAGTGCAACTGTGTGGCTCACTGATGTGTTTTGAGCTCTATGGCAGAGAGGAACAAGCTTTATCAGACTTTGGATACACAGACAAGACTTGTTATTAGGATCAGATCAGTGTTGGTTTTGGTCTTTTTCATAAGATTTGTTGACAATAAGAAAAATATAGATAGAATATCACCAGGCTTATACTTTTTCCTTCAGTCAGTATTGTTGCATTGTCCTTCTAACTTTCAGTGCGTTCAGTGTTGTAGCAGCTACATCTTTTAGAGGGGTTCCCGAACGAAGCTATTCGACCACCTGACACACTTCTGATGAAGGATACTGGCAGCTTTAGGGGTGTCAAAGCTGGCAGTGGCATGTCGACAATTAGAAACTACTTTATGTGATAACAAAGGTACATTTTGCCAGGTCTATATAAACTATATAATGGTTAACTATATAAAAGATGGAAATGGGTGCCTATAACATGTAAGGGGGGGGGGAGACTATTATTTTATTTAACATCCATCATAGTTGAGGATATTTGGGATACAGTATATAATATGAAATGATGATGTACTTTGTTATGTTATGTTTATGTGCTTACAATTTTTTTTCTTTTATGTATCTTTATTTAACATGGTTGTATTGTTTATAGTGAAGTTTTTTGTTTTTTTTCATATGACGTTTGACTAATCCAAAATTTAAATAAAAACTTAAATGAGAAACTATTTTATGTCAAGTTATGATGACGTAGTCTTCAGATTTCCTGAAAAGGTCATGAGTAAATATGAGAACATTTGAAAAAGTAAATATAATGTGCTAAATATGCTGCTGCAATAAAGTTACGGCACATCGCTCAGAGCACAGAGTGCTTTGTCAAATATTCAACAAGGCTTATTGCTGTAATCGTTATTAAATACTGTTCGCAAAACCGTTTGAGCACTGTAATAATGAGTGGTCTACGGACAACCTCTATTTGCATACAGATGACAGACTGGCCTGCTAGCAGTGATGGACAGGTGCTGTGTCTAGCTGTGGAGAGGCAGGTGTGTGTGTGTGTTTAGAAGGCTTAGACTGGCAGCTCACCTTTCTGTGGCGAGGGTAGAGTTTCAACAAAAGGCGTCTGCCAACTGCCCCTGCCATTAAACAACACCATTGCCTGCAGAAGAGCCCATTGTTTATAAAAAGCTAATGTCAAAGCATTCATCTATTGTGTTATAATACAAAGCCCTATCATTTGTTAAGAGGGGGAGAAAATGGGATTGAACATGGATAAGATGGAACACGACTGATATTGGGTGTTTCATGCTGTGCAGACTGTGATTGAGCCTAACAATAACTCTGTCTACTTCAAATCAGAAAGCAGCGGCAGGCGGTTCTGTTTCAGGATGATGTAACTTGCCTCAATAAGGCTGCAACAGTCTTTATTTTCAAAATGATTTGACATGACAATTTCTTAAAGATGTCACACCACAATGACAGAAATTACTTATTTGTATTATTAACATACTGGGATACAGAAGCCTAAAGGGTCAGTTCACCCAAATCTCACACACACACACACACACACACACACACACACACACACACACACACACACACACACACACACACAAACATGTTATCTCACTTATCGCTGGTGTCGTCCCAGATGTAGATAGTTTTGTTTTTATCTAATAAAGTTTGTGATGTATGAAATAACATTTCTTCTGCCACTGTGATGTAATTGCGGTGAGTAGAATCCAGGGTTCATACAAAGTTTGGAAAATTTTAACCATAATGTTTTCAAGGTCAAGAATATGCTTGAATTTGAATATACTCCGTGAAAAATGATTGATTTTCAACATAATCTGGTGTTTCATCATCTACACAGTTACTCATGTAAACCAAAAATCTTTTAATATTTGAAATGAAACAACCCTGTCATGATATTTGTTTGTTGTCTGCTGGCATTTCTAGTAACAATGTAGATGTGATAATAAAGGCTTCGAGAGTCTGGAAATTTTTGGTTTAGGTATTTTGAAAGTGCTTGAAAAGAATTTTACTCTTAAAAAGCTGTACGAACCCTGAGAATTGAACTCCAACATGTCTTTCCAGAAACATTTTCCAGATAATCCACAACAGTTTTCATTAAAAATGTACCTTGTTTTTTTTTTGTGTGTGTGTGTCGGTGATCTGACCTTTTGAACACAGAACACACAGCAGATTTGACATTTGTCTTAGAAGATGCAAATATTATCCTAACCTGGTTATTTTTTTCTCTTTATTGTGGAAAAAAAAAGATGCAGAAAGGCAGTTCTGAGCACATCCTGTCCTACATTGAGGCAGGTTGAGGATAAAGGATTGGGAGGAAATGCAGAGTATCTGCTCTAGGCAGCAGCTAAGGAAAAATATGTTTTCATTATTGATTAATCTGTTTTATTTTCTCAATTAACAGTTTGATCTATAAAAAAAAAACTTAGAAAAGCCTATCACAGATTCCTAAAGGCCAAGGTGACATTTTCAAATTGCAATCCAACACTCAAAGATAAAACTCAAAACTCAGAGAAGCTGATCTAGAGAATGTTTGGACCTATTGCTTGAAAAAAGACGATTATTGTACTCATGAAATCATAATTTGTTTTTATCGACTAATCGATCAACTAATTTTTTCAAGTCTAATCTGCATTAGATTAAAGCTCCCAAAACTTTATTGGAGTGAATGGAGGTAATGTTTCAAGCCTATCGGATCTTCATTGGGGTAAAAAAAAAAAAAAAGTGCCTTTTCTCTGTCCAATAAAGATCTGGGAGCATTAAACAAGTGTGTGGATGGAAGCTCTCCATTTTTTTTTTGACCGTCTTAAGCTGATGTCAGCAGTGATGCTTCAGTGTCTGAGCTCGCTTGGTGTTTTCTGTCAGGTATGGTGTCATCAACCTATCTGAGACGCCTCTCAAAACAACCGTTTCTCTTCCTGACCGCTGGGAGTCTAGAGCCCAGTGCGCCTGACTGTGTCTCTTCTTTGCATGCTCACTGGACAGGTAGTCTGTGTGTGTGGTTTTGGGTGACTCTTCCTTGGCATTCCAGCCATTCCCCTGGTACCTGGGAACTGGTCTGTTCTCCTCCAACAGGGTGGTATTTTTAGGCCCTGAACAGCAGCTGCCTGTGTCTCTGTCTGCACTGACAGCCTGGCCGTCTGTTGACTGAAAAATGTGGTGAGGTTGTAAAAATTCTACCTCAGTCAGGCTCTTTTTTCAGATTATGAAAACTTAAGTTCACACAGGTGTAGGTTTGTGTAATTACGACAGTGATTGGTGTGAGGTGGTGCTGTAGTCTGTGTTAAAGCTGCCTAGCTGCAAGGTAGCAACTCTTCTCTCAACAACCCTGTGCTGTGGTTTTCACACATTTTACTGAGTCATGTTTGCCTTCAGGTTTTTGTGCTCAGCGGCAAACAGCGAGATATGTTCCAGTGGAGTGCAGCAGCAGTTCAAAGCCCCATGTGCAGTAGTTGAACCTTAAACTGAAACATCAGCAAAAACCCTGTTCTGTTGGGTTTGTCCCTTTTTTAAATTTCATCACAGCCATCGTTTAAATCAAAAGCAACAAAATGCATTTGAGAGAAGATCATAATTGGTCCTTGATACCCAAGGTTACCAAGCGAGCATGTTGAATAAATGCGGCAGCTTACCCCACTGAAAAGCCTTTTAATGTATAAAATCACCAAAATGAGTGTTTTCTCTACAAGAGGGGTTTGAACTGAGTACTAAGTACCTATCGGATGAGGAAAAATGTAGCACAGACTGCGCCAAATAGCCTATAAAATTACATAATTATCGTGCAGCTTTTTGTTTTTGCCAAATCATATTTAATTTAATTTTATTATTAATTATATTTTGTCATGGCCCAGTAGTGCAGAGTGCTTGTACCGATCAATGGCCTTTCACTTGTTTAAACAGTGAAACAGGCTTGTGATCAGCTGAGAAATAAAAACATGGTTATTTTTCATCTAAAAGCAAAACTTTAATTACATATATAGCTCCAAGAAAGCTAATAATCGACCTATTGGGCCTCTAAACACAACTATAAGGTGTAGTGTTGAAGTCAGTGTTGATAAAACTTCAACGACACTTCTCTTATCTGTTTCCTGCAGTTTATCAGCTTATTTCCATCTCTAAACAGAATCCAAAAGCTGGTTTATGTATTTTATACATTTTTACAGTGTCGTAAGTGTTTGTTGGATGTTCTGTATGTGACTGATAGTGAAATGTTTCCTGGGAGCCACTGATAAGTCTGACTGTGTGTCTCTGGAGGAATATCAGTGGCAAAATGTAATAAGGCTTAAACTCAAAACAAATGTGATATCGCTTTACTGAAGCACCAACTGACATCACTCGCTTTAACTTCCTAATGTTAGTTTGCTTTTCCTCGTTTAGGTGCTAACAGACGGTGTGTGTGTGTGTGTGTGTGTGTTTTACATGTACCTTGGCAGGGGGAAAAGAATGCCGGCTTCGACGTGCTCTACCACAACATGAAGCATGGCCAGCTGGCAACCAAGGAGCTAGCCGAGTTTGTCCGTGAGAGGTAAGGTTTGTGTGTATTTGTGCGTATCTGTGTGGGAGGTGACGCTAGTGATGGGACTCTATATTTCTTGACTCTTAGAAAGAAAGATGACAGATTGTGCTGAGGTTCGGTGAAATGCTCAGAGATTATAAATGAAGCGTTATGGATCTAATGAGATGTTCATGATTAATTCTGTTCCATTAAGTCCTGTCTGCAGAATGCAGATTACAGATTACAGAGAGAACACTTTAACAAGTCTTTCTTTGTTAAAACTGCTCCAGTCGTCTCTCTCCGCCCTGACCTCTGGCCCCTGTCCTCACTACTGTGCTACTTTTGAAGTGCACTATCTCTCCAACACAAGCCTGAGTAGGTGGATTATCCTTGAGCTTCCTGCAGTGCAGAGGTATATCTTTTATCCATGTTTGCAACTGCTGGGTTTCTCAAAAGTTGCAAGAGGGCGGTGCTATGTCGGACGCCTCTGGTTCTAGAAGTAAAAATTAAAACTTTCCCCACAGGCAATGTTAGGTGACTCACAGTTAGAGCACTTTTACTGCTTGGATCGCCTTGAAACTCTCATGGTTAAATCATCAGTTAAAAATACAACTGCATTAGAAGACTGTGTGCATAAAAACTTTGAGGTAGAAGGTAACTGCGATTCCCAAGGTGCATTTCGGCAAGAAACATCCAATAACTTAGCTTAATTAGCTAGCTATCTACAGCTGATAAAATCTGCTAGCGACTGATGTCATTTCTGCCGTCAAAATCGACGTTAGCCGGCTGGAAATGAGGAGCCTGCTTGTGTTTACCTCTGTCTGAAATCAAGGGCCCATTGTGTCAAAAAAATATTAAGAATTTCGAGTTGTGAATCTACCACCGTTATTATTGTAAAGTAAATATTTGCTGTGCGAGAACTGAACGCTTGATAGGCTTGCCAGTACTACCTAAGATGGGCAGTCAGTGACCGAATTAAAATGGTCTTCTCAAAGTGGGTAGTTTGTTATGTTAAATACTCTTCTAATCAGTGACTAGCAGTGAGTAAATTGAGGCGTATAATAATGAGGTTCCCACAGGAGTTTGTGCTCCCACAGCTGGAAGTTAACGCACACAAAGCGCACTGTCAGACCAGTGATATAATCCCGACATTGATTCAGAGCGCCTGTGCACATTCGCAGGGGGAAATTCACTTATCTGCTCGGAAAGCAGCAGACAACAAATCAATCGTCAGGAAATGAAATAGGGGCACTGTGGGTAAAATAGTGTTATCCTGCAGGACGGAGGAAAGACAATTGTGTTGATAGATTTCCTCCGTCTTTCTCTCTCTCCACTTGCCTGAATATCATTTTGATATAAGACACAATATGAAACACTCAGGTAAAGTACCGTAACAACTCCGACCACATTCTCAAGGTTTCTCAGTTACTGCATGTCACCAGGTACTCTGTTTAACGGAGATGTATTGCTACTTCTCGTTAGTGGGGGCACAGTAGACATCCGGCTGCTTCAGCTAGTGCTGAAACAATGAGTTTAGGGCTAAAACAAAAGCAATTAGTTAATCAATCAGTGTACCGACAGAAAATTCATCAGCAACTATTTGATAATCAGTTAATTAATAACATAGAAATTAATAACATTCCCTAGTGCCATTTTCTTAATTGTGAGAACTAGCTGCTTTTCTTTCTTACATGAAAACGTCACCTTAGGCTTTACTCAGTTGTGATGTGGAAATTTTTCACTATTTTCAGACATTTTATAGATCAAACAATTATTTGATAATTAAGAAAATAATTGGTAGATTAATTGGTAATTAATCTAATCATAAGTTGCAGCCCTAAATCAATCAGTTGGTCAACAGTATGGTGCTCAAAGACCATTCTGATAATGGATTCATCGTTACATTACTTTTATCAAGTTAAAATCTCAATTGTTTTCTGGTTCCAGCATCTCAAATGTGAGAATTTGCAGCTTGTAAGTAGAAAATCTTTGAATATAGAGAGAGCGTACTTATACATACAAGATACTTATACAGACAACATTTGATCCCAGATCACAATCACCCGATCATCTGATTGGGATGGAAATGTTGTCATTTTGGCCTGACAAAAACGGTATGATTGACACATTGTCTATCTAAATAAATTAGCAGAGATACTGTAAAACTCTTTTTTGATTCTAATCAGATCTTTGTCGGGTCTATGCTCCAGATCCGATTGGGACTGAGACTTTGTCTATTTAATCCTGCAATAACTGATTTATTTTTTATCACTTGGGGACAATAGAAACCAGTTTTGAATACAAGATGAACATATCATCATCTTTTAAGTTGATATGCCGAACTTGTTAGCAAACAGTTGCTTATTCGCACATCCAGCAGTTATTGAGTTCATCGAAAATGAAAATATTTGTTAGCCCTTCTTGTGATCCAATTTGAGTTCCAACACAATTTCAGCATCACTTCTCAAGACCGATGGTGTGTGTCTGTTTGTTTATGACTTTCAATACTTCTCAGTAGCAAGTTGTTCTGTTCTGTTCACCCTCAGGATATTTGGATCAATGCTCCTTCCTTCTTTCTCTTCAGGGTCTGCAGATGGTTATTAAAGTTTTATGCCCAGCCTTGCAAAACAAGTCCATTCATCATTTAATTGCGGCTTATTCCAACATTTACCCAACACGGATGAAAATGAATCTTTATCTCACTGACTCTGGTGATGGATGCCCAGAGTTTGGGCCAAAGTAAAGCGCTAGATAGAGAACATAACATATGAGGCCATTAGCAGAGGCAATAGCTTTGTGAGGAAGTGCTATTAGAATACATTACATTCAACAGTCTAAAGTTTATTCAGAAGAATTTACATTTTAGAGATTGCACACAACATTACTCTTCCTGTTGTGTTACTGGCAACTTAGACTTTAGCAGAGAAACAAAATGAAAGAGGCGTGCATCTTCTGACTTGGAACAGAGTTATTGTATTTCTTATTCTGCTAGTGTGTGTTTGTTTTTGCAGTGCTGCTATTGAGGAGACCTACTCCAAATCAATGAGCAAACTGGCCAAGATGGCCAGCAACGGAAGTCCACAGGGGTGAGAACACCGTGTAAACACAGGACAGTAAACAACCTTACTGCTGAATTTATACTGTTGGAACGTGTTTGTTACTGTAATTAATACATGTAATGGTCATATGGCTACACATGAGATATGAATGAGTACCATCTGCATCACCAAATGTCCATATTTATGATTAAAATAATGCCCTCTCCACTATTTAGCTTATATGGGTTAATACATATGTTGTTTATTATATGACAGATTTTCTTTAAAATAGTAAATGTATATACCTAGTAATTGAAAGTTGGAAGGCACCATGAAAGAGCACATTTAGCCATTAAAGGCACTGAAAACATATTTTCTTAATTTGCTGATGATGGGGTCCTGCATGAAAAGAGTTAGAATGTTTTGTTGTTGTTTCATTTCAGAAATTTCATCTGTTTGAAGATGACAGGGCTCGGTTAGAAAAAACATTTGAATCAAAATGTGATGACAGTTGGCTGGTTGGTCACTATCAATCAAATCTGATCAAACCACACCCACACAGTCCTGATGAAGCAGATGAGCTGAGTTTTTGAATGATAAACTCTTAAAATATCATACCCAAGGATGTTTTTTTCTACTTTAAATTAGACTTGTTTAGTCTATCTGTTGACTGTTAAAGAAAAACACTTAGGATTTAAAAATGAGTTTTCAGGAGCTTTTAGATATATTAAAGTGCAACTTTAGCGGCAGAACATTGTTTTTGCTGAGCTCCAGTGGTTTAACTTCTCACCTTGCTGCAGTGATGTAGAAGTGTACTCCAGGGTGGGTCAGTACACTGTGACTTCACTGCCCCCCTCCACCTCACCATGGATAGATTGAGATTTCACGCTCTGTCTCTCCATCTCTTCACAAATTACATCTCTGTACTATCCACACTGAATTCTTTCATATTACATATTCATTTTGTTAAATGTTTTTGTTTTTATTTGTTGTTTTTTGGCTGTTTCTTTGTCATGTTTTATAACCGTGTGTAGTTGCACATGAATGTTAAAACTACTGGCTGAGCCAAAACGGAAGAATTATTTGTAGAAGAACATTTTTGGTTCGCAGACGATTTGTTTAACAAAGTCTTTGAAAAAAATGTTTTTTACAGCATGTCCACAGTATGACACTTTTAGAATACATCTTAAATGAAGAAAGAGTTTGAACCTACACCCTCGTGTGTGTGTGCTTGATGCTTACGTTTGTATTTCCTAGGACTTTTGCTCCCATGTGGGATGTGTTCAGGGTGTCTTCAGACAAACTGGCCCTCTGCCACCTCGAGCTGATGAGAAAGATGAACGATCTCATCCGGGACATTAACAAGTACGGAGACGAGCAGGTCAAAATCCACCGCAAGGTATGTAACTGGGATGAGGGAAGTCGGATGCTTTACATGCTGAACATAGACTTGTATATTTTCTCATTATTTGCTCTGCATCGAGCCTCTGTCATCCTGATCTAATTTATCTCACAGAAAATCTAATTACTGTCTTCTCCCTTCATGGTAATTGCTGCATTTTCCCATAAAGTATCAAGTACAACAATGATCTGTACAGTCCATGTCTTGTCTTTTTCTTTGTGTGTGTGTGTGTGTGTGTGTGTGTGTGCGCATATCACCCAGACAAAGGAGGAGATGGTGGGGACAGTGGAGGCGGTGCAGGCGCTGCAGGTTCAGAGCGGTCACCTTCAGAAGTCAAAGGAGGGTTACCATGCCAAGTGTTTGGAGCTGGACCGGCTCAGGAAGGAGGGAGGTCCACAGAAAGAACTGGAGAAAGTTAGCCACCACTTTCTCTATTTTCAAGATTGTTTTACAGGCAGTTCAGATATTAAACGTGAAAGAAAATTAAAGTGTTGGTGTTGCGAAAAAAGCCATAATTTCTCACTTACCTCTGGTTGTGTCTAGCCACGTAGATACTTTCTGTTTTATTTGTTCAGGTTTTAAGAAATCTGTCTCTGAGATTTCTGCCCAGTACAGTGAAAGTGAGTAGGATTTAGCATTGAAAAATTACATTCAGCTCATCTCTTTCCAAAAACCACGTCGCAGTTATGCGACTTTAAAGAAGAAAGTAGTGAAGGATCACCATGCTCACCCTCGTTTACTTTGTGTGTTTAAATCAACGAAATCTGCATTGTCCAAGTGGTTCGCACTCTGTACCATAATAGTCTTTTGAAGTTCACATTGTTGTATCTTTAGTCTTTTGTGATGCAGAAGAAAAACAAGCATACAACACTTTTTTGCTAATGCATGAGTGCGAATCAGTTTATCTTCTGCTAGACATTACAGAAGAAATAGTCCCTATGAAAACTTCTGACGGCATTATTTTGTAGTTTGGGAAGATCGATCCTTTAAAGAAAAAAAACGTCTGATTTTAGAAGAGCTAAGGGTCGTTGTTGGTCATGACGTTTTATAAATCCACTATTAACAATCGTTGATAATTGAATAATAATCGTTTAAGAAAACACTCATCAACTCAAGGTCCTCTTACTACTTTTTCTGCTGAAAGCAACCATGTCACACAGTCTACTTTATGGTTTTTATTGCTTTGCTATACAATGTAATATTAGTACCAGTGTGAGTGAGCCAGGCTTAAATTTGAGAAAATAATTTGAAAATTAACAGATAACCTTGCAGTTAGATGATTACGCAACACAAACAAAAATACTAATGCATAGTATTTTTTATATAAAAGATCATGACGACACATCCTGATTGAGATTTACATTGATACAGTGACAGAGAGTTTTAAAACAAATACGTTGACCATGGTTTCTTCATCTCACAATTTCATAAAAATCACAAATCAAAAGACAGAAATGTCTAATAGACCTGAAAGTGCACCATTTGTAAATTTGTATATATATAAAGTATATTCATGTCCAGACGATTCAGTGTCCTGCATCAATGTTCCTTAAAAAGCTCTGGGATGTCATGTTATTATTGTCTGTCTTGTGACCCTAAAATCCATCATACACTTGTTTCTTGTGGTCCACTCGTAGGACAAGAATGTCTGTTATATTGAGGTTAAATTAATTAGATTTATTCCATCTTGACAATTATGGAAAACAACATTTCCTAGCTGGCCTGCTCTTAGACGTCCACTCTGTAAATAAATTGCTGTTCTTGTTCAGACTGAGTACTGAATGGAGTAGTTGTAATTGTGGGGCAGAAATTATTCTCATTCACTAACTGAGCTATTCATTTTTATTCCAGGTTTGTGAATGAGAGTCCGTAGCTAAAGGCCATTATTTTCCTTTTCCTTTTCTTTCTCACTAGGCGGAGCTGAAGTCTAAGAAAGCGGCTGAGTCATTTGCGTTGTGCATCGAGAAGTACAACCGCGTGGGAGGAGAGTTTGAGCAGAAGATGAGCGAGTCCGCTCAGGTCAGCTCAGACTACAGCTGGGTCGAGGGCCACTTTTTTTTTTCGGTCTCTCCCACCCTCTGATGTGCCCTTTTTTTTTTTACATGTATTTCTTCTTCTCTTGGGCTTTCTCTTTCTCTTCATCTCCGTGACTCACCCTCTCTATAACCTCCCACCACACAAGAACTCCATCTTCCTTTTATTGATTATCCCGCATCGTGCCTTCACCCAAAAATGGAAACCTCAACCCCGACTCCTGAACACCCACCCACTCGCACACACATGCACCCCCGCTCATTACCTTTAATCACTGCCTCCACACTTCCATGGTTACTGCTGCTGTTTCCATGGAAATCTTCAACAAACCCCAATGAGTGCTCCTGTGTTTTACATTTGAAATGATGACTGAAATCTTTGTGACCAATTATCTCTTGTAATAGCTTTGAGGTGGAAGATCTGGTCATTATTATGAGGGGGTATGTGGGAGAAAAACAAGTGTCCAGACCAAATGACTAACAGATCAGTAAAGAGACCAAGGGACTAGAGGAGATCGCAAGATAAAAGACACTTTCACACCTGTAGTTTGGTTCATTTAGTCCAGGCCAAGGGAAAATAAAAGACACATTGTCTTTTAGTTTTGGTCCAGTACACACACAAAGGAACTGCACCAGAGTCCGCCTGGAAGTAGACCAAGACCCTCCTTTTCAGGCGGTCTTTCAGATTTCGATTTACAGCTTTCACACCTGCCCAAAAGAACTGAACAAAACGGGCAAACGCACCAGAGTTTTTTTTTTTTAACTGAACCAGAGTTTAGGTGTGAAAGCATCCTAAAATACTGTTCTTAGGGCAACAGTACTAAGGAGAAGTTTCAGGAGGAACGAGGTTTCTGTTCCCAGTCTTATCCAGATGTAAGCGTTTGCAGTAAATCCTGGAGAAGTGGCACAGGACAGATTGGGATGAAGAGCTCTGCTGAGAGTCGTTGGAGAATGTTTTACGTTTGCTCTCTCTGCCCAGATTTTGCCCAGTTAATTGGAGAAAAGAAACTGGCAAAACTCTGCTCACGAACTCACTTCTCGAACAAAAGCCAATGGCACTACATCAAGACAATTCCCCTGAACCAGACAGCGACAAATGAGCTGAATAAAGAGCAGGATCAAACTTAAATACTAAATCCTCTTGAATTATTGCTGGTTTAAAGACCGTGCAACCCTCTGCCTCTTCTACTGGCTGACTGCCTCTTTGTAGCTGCTCCTGCATCCTCAGATCTTGTTTAAAGGCTATTTACACTTTGTTGCTTATAGTAAATGTGGAGTTTGAAGTTGCTTTTTTATTGGATTCTGGTTGCTTCTCTGAATGCCTCTGAATCTCATACTATTCTGCAGAGACAGTGAACTGAGAAAGAACGAGAGAAACTAACAGTAACAACCACAGAGATAAATATTAACAAAACACATACCAAGAACAAACAAGCAACAACTAAAATTACACAAACTCAGACAAAAAACACAGCCTCATATCAATGAACATATCTTGTATGTCACCAGGCCTAACAACATATTTAGAATTAGACATTAAAAATCCTAACTCTCATGTATAAATTTATGGCATTATATAGTCGAAAACTGCTGGAAAAGTTGCATTTCTTTGCTGTTTGGTAAAAAACTTGAATTGATCTTTTCAGCAACTTAAAGAAACAGCTGTGTTTTACAGTAGATGTCAGTGTAGCTTTGATGTTATTCGGTTGGTTTAGAAACGATTTAATTGCCACAAAAGGTCAGTGAAAGATGTCAACCCAGAGAGAAAGAAAAAATCAACCAACAGTGGAGTTTTCAGGTTTCACATGGTGACAGAGTTTTTGTGTGTGTGTGTGTGTGTGTGTACACATGTTTGTGTGAGTAGAAGTTTCAGGAAATCGAGGAGGCCCACCTGCGGCAGATGAAACAGCTGATCAAAGGTTACTCCCACTCCATAGAAGACACCCATGTTCAAGTGGGACAGGTATGTTGTGTTCTTTATTTATTAGTTTCATATTAAAATTAAGAGTATATGGGATAGAGTCTCTCAGTGTGTCATAATTTCAGACCCGAGTGTAGAACTACTCTTGTGTCACGACTGAATCATGAGCCATAATTACCAATAGTTTTTAAATCGTTTTTTACAATTTCTGATTATTATCAACATTATCAACAGCATTTCATTTTAAAAGTGAACATTACCATCTACCTGGACCAAGTTATGTACAACTCAACACTTCCTGTGTGTGCTAGTGTTCACCAACAATTACACTTGGGATCAAAAGGCATTTTTTAAAGACTTTTTAAGCTAGATGCATCGTTACATCCTGTTGGACTCAATTACAACACTGGTTAAAAATTATAAGTTCATATTTTACAAAAAAAAGTTATCACACAGAGCTTTGGTAACAAAAACAGTAATCTTAATGGCAGCTTTTCTAATAGTAAATGCTTTTTAAAGAACCAAATAATCATTCTGCTGCAGGTCCACGAGGAATTCAAGCAGAATGTGGAAAACATCGGCATCGACAACCTCATCAAGAAATTTGCGGAGCTGAAGGGCACGGGCAAAGACAGGCCAGGTACAGTGAGCTCACCAGGGTGAATTTTGGCTTGTTTCCAGTAGGAGTGAAATAAAAACATAAACACACAATTTCAACAGCTTACATAACAACAGAAATGTAAAAACACCCACACTCAAAACAGTACTGTGGAGGATAAATAATTCATAGTGACAAAATACCACAGTGAGTGAGTGGCTCAACTTCCTGAGAGTGCTTTCGTGCATGCATTTAGTGTTTGCGTGTGTGTGTTTTCTGAATGTGTTTTATTCTTATCAAACTGCCTCGCGTCCGCAGCTCTGGTGGGTTTTGAGGAGTACATGACAGCCTTGGCACCTGAAGGTGGGAAAAAGAGCCGAGCAAAAGCCTTCAGGATCCCCGGCCTGGGCAAGAAGGACAAGGAGCCAGACTCTACGTGAGTGTGACACACACACACACACACACACACACACACAGAAACAAACATACTGTGCTCTACAAGCCCTGACCTTCTGAAACTGAATCTTTATCTTTGTCCTTTGCTACTGGCTTCAGTCTGAGTTATTACTGAATAATGAAAACAAAATACATCTGTGTTTTTTTTTTTTTTTGTATTTGCAGAGACTCAGTGGTGACGGAGGCTCTGGTGAGTATCACACACAATTCACACCCAAACATTTCTGCTCCAAAACCATTGACTCTATTATCAGTCCTGTCTGCAGTTATCCCTGCAGACAGCTGTGTTTTAGAGCACCCCTGCACTGTGAGAAGAGTGTGTGTTTTGGAGGATGGCAGGAGAATCAAGTGTGTGTGTGTGTGTTTTATAGAAAGAAGGTGAGTGGGGGATCGTGAGTGTGTGATAATGACGTGACTGACGGTGTGGGGTTTCCCAGGTTTATTCCAGTACTTCTGAGAAGAGGTTTCTGAGATGCTTTGGCAGCCAGAGGGGAAGTGCGTAACTGCGTGAGAGAGTGTGTGTGTGTGTGTGTGTGTGTGTGTGTGTGAGCTTGTGTGTGCGCCTGCCTGTGTGCAAGTGGTCTATGAGAGAGTGGTTATGTGTTTGTGTGTGAATGGGCTTTGGACGCTGCCAGAAAGCCAACCTAACAGCCTGATGTGGAAGAAGAGAGTAAATGGAAGATCACAGAGCCACTGGTGCTGCTATTTTACACTTTCAAGGGCAGAACATTTCTGGCTGTAGTGTGACAGGTACTAGTAATGTGAGCACAGGTCGCTTTAAAACAGGTTGCATAAGAATAAACAGGCACTGACACAGTCCATTCACCTTCTAGACTGAACATTATAATGTTAACAAAACATATACCAAGAACAAACAATGTTGCTTGATTTCTTTGTATTTAAAAATTGCACAGTATTACCGAGAAGTTAACCCAGAAAGCAATCAAGTCTGCTGTCTGTAGATCATAATAGTGTTTTCCCCAAAATATATCGTTGGGTGCTGAGAAGACCTTTGAAGGGGGGGGGGGGGGGGTTGACTTAACTGAATCAGTTGCTGGATGAAATTTAAGATTTTAGGTAAAGTGACAGCCTGTACTAATTAAACCTGCAATAACTGATTTTTTGGCAAACAAGTTGTGAACACAACATTGACATATAATCACCTTTGAAATTGATATGGTGAACTTGTTAGCAAACAGTTGCTCATTTACACATCCAGCAGTTATGGAGCAACATTAACATTCATTTGGAGTCTTGTTTCTGTCCACCTGGTGAATGTAAGTTAAATTTTCACTCTCTTTTAGCCCTGTTTTTGGTCTCTCCATCAACTCCTGAGGGAAATATCTGGCTCTTTAGCAACTAAATGCTCCACTGTGTTAACAAGGTAGTCTCTAACTGTGTAAAGGTTGTGTACAGTGGCTTTTTCAATGAAAATAGCTGCTTGCTGCGGTTGAAAATGATGCTATGAGAGTGAACCAAAACAGTACAGTTACGGCCGGACAGCTAAACAGTGAGCTAAACTCGCTACAAGGCCCCATAAAGCCGAGGGGAGCTGAAGATTCTGGTGATAATTCTCTATAGCTTCTTCACTACGAGCGACCCCTTTCACATTGTCATTAGAAACATTGTTATCATAAAACATATCAATTATAGCTGCCTTAAATCTATGTGATTAACTGTAGTCAAGCTGCTCCTGCTGTTACACTTTTATAGTCCACAGCATTATACATTAACTAATCGGTTCTGAGCATTCCTCAATCAGATTTTCTTTCACTGTGATCTTAGGACAAAAAAATATCAATGGCTACAGTCAGCTTGACCTGCTGAGATCTGTTTACTGAAATCAGATCTAATCAAATACCATCTGTGCATGTCCACACTCAGTCTAAAAATAACTGCTCCCACGTTGGCTGCATCGTAAGTCTGGCCTTTCTCATGTCTCTTATTTTGAAGATCATATGACAACAGCAAAAAACAGCTGACACGTATCCACACATCCTGGCTCGATTTAAATTATTTAAAGCAAACTGAAAGCACACCCGTAGCTTTAGCACACAGCTCAGTTTGAGCTGTTGGTAATAACACGTTTAATGTTTAACAGTTGAAGCAGTTAGTCACTGACTCACACTAACATTTGTAGGGTCTGTTTATTCACTCACACGCTGTAATAGAAAGCTCTCAGTAGTACATGGAGGCTGCAGAGTTGCACAGTATGACAAAGCACTTCTGCGTGTCAGATATGTGGTTGAAGTGCCATTTGTCTTTGTGTTGCTGACCCAGCTGGTGTCTGACTCCCTCTCTTTCTCCTGCGTGTGTGTGTGTGCGTGTGTGCGTGTGTGCGTGTGTGTGTGTGTGTGTGTGTGTGTGTGTGTGTGTGTGTGTTCCCATTGATATAGAACTCACCCCTGGAAGTAGACGATGAGGGATTTGTCATCCGAGCTGACAGCACACAGAATGATATCCTTTTTCTGCTCGCACATGTTCAAGCCAGGATAATGCACACCATAATGTCATATTACAACTCTTAACTTTTCATTCTTTAATTAATGCTCGTTTACAATCATTCTTTGTTTTAGGTGAATCAAGTTACTGTCAACAGGTGTTTTTCTGAGCCAATTACAATTACAGGAGGGTGACAAATTAAAGGAAAAACAAGAGTATAGATTCTCCAAGTCTCTGGAAGTCTCTTCCAAAGGATTTGGTGTTTTGATGATGGTGATGGAGAGTGACATTGGTCCAAAATCTCCCATAGGTGTTGATCTGGGTTGAGAGCTGGTGAATGTGAAGGCTGTAGCAAATGATTCACATCTTTTTAATACTTATCAAACCATTCCTTGTGACCTGCATGGAAACATCTGTATTCACTTTTTCCACTCATTAGTTCATGTTTTTCCTTTAGTTTGTCACCCGACTGTATATTGTATCTAGGGCCACATTATTGATTAATTAGCTGATTTGGTTTGGTTTTTTATGTTTTATTTGTAATTAATTTAGTTCACTTTGAAGAGATTTGTTTCACTTTAAAATTAAAGGGATCATCAGTGTCATAAAAAGCAAATTAAATCCACTTTCATTTAATGTTGTAAAACATGAACACTTACAACAGGGGAAGTGTATGGGCACCATGAATCATTCTGTCTGTAAAATATTAACAAATATTAACAAATACCCCTCATAGGTGATGTCTTGCTTATTTAGGGGTGCCCTAGGGGTTTAAGACATTGACCATGAACCACAACGTCCTCAGTTAAAGTCTTTGTTTCATGTCATTTCCCATCTTTTCACCCCCATCAGCTGTCATCTTTCTACCGTCGAATCTCTCCTAAAGGCATAAAAACTAAAGCCCTCCAAAAATACTTTAAAATGTAAAAAAGAAAAGAAAAGCTAACTTTAGTCTGACCAACAGTTAAAAAAGTATTCAGTTATATGAACCAGAGATAAGTAAGCAGCTCTTCCCATTTCTGAAGCTTTAATCAGCAAATGTTTGGTATTTTTACTCAGTGATTACTGTGATTTTGATAAATTAAATCTGGATCTGGTTAATTTTGCGTTGGCTGACTAATTGATAAACAGAGCAGTAAACACATCTGTACTGAGCTAACGCAAACATATGAAACACACCATCTGTTGAGTTAGAAACACAAAAAAACAGCAACTGGAGCCTTCTTCCAATACCCACATATTTCACATCCATAAAGATGTCTGAAGGATATCACAGACTTGACTCCCTCACATGACAGTCTCCGTTTGCACCAAGTTAAACCTCATGAGGCTGCTGAATGGACTCTAAAAAGGCCCCTGACTGAGATGGAGACGTTTTAAATGAAGTGTCATTAGAAGGTCGGAGGTTTGTTCTCGCAAACGGTAGGCTTGCCATGGTAGTCTGTGTTTCTGGTGTTACACGGTGTTCGGGCATACACCGATTACACACGGATTACATTGCTTGCCCGCCGCTCCCACCGTTGTTTTGCTTTTTCTTTTTTTTTTTTAATAGAAATAAAACCCATTTAGTTCATTTTTGTGTATCAGCCTCCATGTTCATCAATAGTAAAATACTAAGCGTGTTATCAATACTTAGTCAGACGACAGACACGTCAATATAAACTGAAAGTGTCTGCTCCGTACAACAGCAGCAGCAGAGTCGCAAGAGACAGATTTCACTTATCACGCGATATTGAGCGTCATCAACGAATATCTTTTCTTGTAAAATGTTCGGTGTAATCGGTAACACAAGTTTATTAATCATTAGGACAATTTCCTACGTTCATGGCCTCATTAACTGTAGAGCCAGACAATTATAAAGATCTTTATCCTATTTGTTAGCACAAATGACTAAATGCATCCCCCTCATTAAAAACAGACGAGCTAAAGCCTGCCGTCCACCAGCATGGGATATGAATGAATTGTCCTAACCTAACACTCCATGTCCCGACTCTTCAGCCCTCATCCATTTATCAGTGGCAGCTCTCAGTCCTGACAGCTCTAAGATAACTCTTCCTGACTTTGTCTTCCTCCCCCATCGAGCCCCCTGTCCGCTCAAAATAGATGAACAAGGAAGGGGGGGTGACTGTGGTTTGGGGGTGATGGTGCGGCAGGAAGTGGCAGTTTGGCTGTTTGAAGCTCCGCACCAGTCACCTCCATCACGCTCTGCCTCTACTTGTGTTTTGCACGTGTCTGTGTTGCACTGCACTCTACTTGCCTGCATTTTTTTCTCTGATGTCCTGATTTAATCAACCTTACAAAGAATCAAAATGACTCTCTTTGCTCTTCAAGGAAGTCACAGCATTTGTCCAAATAGTAATATTCACAGATGAGCAGGGGTAATAAAACTTGCACCTGCTGGTTTGTAGACATTGCATTTCTTTAACCTTTTCATCAACGCCTCACATTTGGAAAACATGACAGTCGTGCTCAAGTAATCAGCAATAATGTTGCAATGCTGCTCCCCTTTGTAATGTTGTAAAGGCTCAAGGTAGAATTTATTGTCATTCCCTCCATATACAATACTCACAAAAAAAAAATGTGTTCCTTCAGTACTACAGTGTACAATCGTAAACAATCATAAAATACTGTAACAGAAGCCAAAAAGGGCTCTCTCATTGTCCGTCTCTTTCAAAGTGCCTATAACGCTTTCTTTTCTTGGTGTGCACTCGCCAAACACCATCACTTTTCATTCCCTGTTTTATAGTATGAGCTTGTTCTCCTTGACCGTCCTCTCTGTCTGTACGCTGCTCTGAGGAGAAGGAGAACAACTTTTTCTCCAGCGACTCAGACTTTGATGACGAGGAGCCCAAGAAGTTCCACATCCAGATCAGACCAGTCGCCAGCAGCAATCGCAGTAACTCCGCCGCCACAGAGAAAGAGCTGAAAGCCACCATTGGGGTGCTCACTCTGCCGCCCAACAGAGGGGTACGGCAACAGGTAGTGCTTGTTTTTGGTTTTTCAGTCATGTTCTGTATGTTTTGTCAGGATTCATCTAAAGATATGAACGTTTTTGCAGAAATCTAAAACTTAGCTTTATCCAGAGCTTCTTCTGGGAATAGATCTAGCTCAGGGAACAGCTAAGTAAGTGGACCTCACTTTTAGATTATTATTATTATTTATTTACCTTTTTAAATTCTGTGTCCCCTAAGGTCAAGAATGAGTCTTCACACTCAAATCTAAACTGGTCCTAAATGACCAAAAAATCAAAAAAGAAAAAGTCCGAATTTTCAGGATACTGCCACGTACTTACGATTAGATATTAGCACGTGTTACATGTTCAAGGATAATTCTGGCAATATTATGTTATATTTTTCTTATTGTCAACAATCCCCATGAAAAAACCAACAAAACCAACAAGGAATTGATCCGATTAACAAGTTTAGTCTATGTAGCCAAAGCCTGATGTAATCTTATTCATCTTCTTGTTGTCCAGAAAGTATTAAAACACATCACTGCTCCACTGGGTGACATTTTCCTTCATTACAATGAACATGGGCACTGTAGATTACATTGAGTCCTGCTGCTCTAAATACTCACTAGAGCTCCAAATGCATCATAATTTGCAGCTGAAAATAGTCCCAAACAAGCACTATTTACTCCTGTTTGATTAACTTTAAACTACAGCTGTCCAGCTGTTTTGATAAATCACTTCTTTGTCTTCATCAGTTGGAACCAGTGGGCTTGAAGCCACAAACAGGGTAGGGGAGTCGGATTCATTCATTGTTGTTTTTGGTCTTTTTATGGGATTTTTTTTTTTGGCAAAAGGAAAAATAGAGAACAACACCATCCTTTTCCTTTTACACGAGTCCACTGTATTGACCGAATCTGTCCCCCTCTTTTGACTTTCAGGTGTCAGTCAAGCGGCATCTCTCCAGTAAGTTCATTTAAATGTGTCTCTTTCCTGTACCATAAAGCAATGGGAAATATACAGTATGGTGTAGTCTGTGTGCTGTATTTTACAGTACAGCTGTTGTCTTCTGTTGTGTCTCTGCAGGAAACTCAAGTACTGCAGGAGGTCGTTCAGAAGAGGCAGAGGGTTTGTCGCACAGGGGTGAGTCTGACTTTAGTGTCTCAGCTTTTTTTTTTTATTAAACTCTATTTTTGTGTATAGCTGAAATGATTAGTTGATTCATAAATTCTTCAATCAACAGAAAATGACTTTGCAATTATTTTCTTAATAGATTGATCATTTTTAGAGGTAAAATGTAAACAATTTCAATATTTCAATTTCGTCACCTTGGGCTCTGGGGAATTGAAACGTGATTTTTAAAAACTTTTTTCAGACATTCTTTAGACCAAAAGATGAACTGATTATTGAGAAAATAAACAGGTTAATCGATAATGAAAATAATTGTTAGTTGCATCCTAAATTTTGCACCATTCTGTCGTGCAACGACAAAAGATGATCATCAATCATCCAGCGGTGATGTCTGTCATGTTGTGCGTTACAGTTACAGTCCTTTCATTCGTTGGTGGTTGTAATTTTAAGAGGATGAAAAACATTTCTCGCACACGGATTATTCCTTCGTGCAGCTTCTTTCCACCTCCAGCCTGTTTTTCCCTCCAGACAGCAAATCTCTTCATTGGCTGACCTTGCATGAACAGCCACACTTCATTAGTCATGCCCGAGCCCTCTGCTCGTGCTCCAAAGCATGTTTTATCACCGACATGTTCGTTAGCTGCCAGAAGGTTAGGCTGGAGTGGGAGGCTACAACCTGCTGCTTCACAGCAGCGAGGAGTCTCTCTCTCTTAAATCCAGAGGTGGCAGGATTAATGATGAGCGTCTGATTAAAGCGGTTACTCTGCAGCGACAGCAGCAGTGGCTGCAGCTGAGTGAGACCGGGCTAATTGCTGGTATTTATCACAGAGAAGGAAATGGCTGATGGGTTCTCCCTCATGTCGCCCTATCTCACTCGATCTCAGCTGTCCCTCAGCGCTCTGACGAAGAACAACATGCTGCTGATTAGTCCTGATTAGGGAATGTGCTCTGCAGTGAGTCACTGTATCTCATTGTGTGTGTGTGTGTTGTCTCTTTATAGATGGAGAGCAGGAGGGCCTACGCAGGTCCACCTCCAGTCCTGATCACAGCAGGTAAGATGGCTCTGCCCTTC
Organism: Macquaria australasica; assembly: GCA_005408345.1. NCBI lineage: Eukaryota > Metazoa > Chordata > Actinopteri > Centrarchiformes > Percichthyidae > Macquaria > Macquaria australasica. Next base: position 1,734,413 of record SEMN01000016.1, read on the forward strand.
ATATCTCATACCTGTCTCTGAGCGGTGCAGAGAGAGACATTCAGTATTTGGAGGTAAAATTGCATCATTAGTGGCCTTTTCCACCTCAGTCTTTCCACTGTCACCATCCATGTTTTATTATTGTCCATCTGCTGGTCTCACCTTCGTCACTTCATATCTCTCACTGTTCTTTCGTCTTTCTTCAACTCCTCTGTAGCTCAGACAGAGCACCCACATTTTCTTTTACTCCATTTTAGTAATTTTTAAAGAGAAAACTAAACCCAAAAAAAATACCAGAGCACCCTTGCAATAGAAACAATATATGGTCTAAAGTATGTGGACACCTAAACATGACACCCATATGTGATCTTATTCCAAAATCATTAGCATTAGCAGCATTAATAATAATAACAGCCTCCACTCTACTGGTTTCAGGCTTTCCAGATTTAGGAACCTGGCTGCAGGAATCTGCTCCCATCTCATCACTGATGTTGGGTGATGAGGTCTTTCTTGTTGTCAGCGTTCCAGTTCATCCCAAAGCTGGTTGATGGGGTTGAGGTCAGGGCTCTGTGCAGACCTGTCAAGTTCTTCCACATCAAACTATTTGAATATGGACGTGGCTTCATGCAGGAGGACACTGTCATGTTGAAACAGGAAAGGGTCTTCCCCAAACTGTTGCCACAAAGTTGGAAGCACGCTGTTATCTAAAATATTGTTGTGAGCACTAGCGTTAATATTTCCTTTAACTGGAACTAAGCAACCCAAACCAGGAAAAAACAGCCGTAAACCAGGTGTTACTTTCCCAGTTTTCAGAGAAATAGATGTATGTGTCATGCTCAGAACGGCCACACTCGAAGGCGGTGGTGAAAAGACGGCCATCATAGAGAGGACGGAGACACAATAAAACATCGTTTAAACGTGGGGATAACATTTAACATTTCACACATTTTCAGACAGTCTCTCCTGGAAGACATTCATAGTGTTGCACTTGGTTGTTCACATGAAAAATGACAGAAATAGTTGCGTCTTTCTCGCCTCCACACAGCTGGCCAATCACGGCATGAAGTGAGTGTGAATGTCAGATTGTTGGTTTTCGGAAAGGTACAGAAATGCCACTGGTTTGTTGACATTTTGGCAATTCTTCCTGCCAGTTGGGAGATACTATAGTAGCCATCAGAAATTCCTAATATCTCTGACTTTGAATTAAAACTCTGAGTTTGGCGTGAACGGTTTCATAAAACAAAATAATAGGCAGAGAATTAAGGCCACTCCACTCCATGTTCATTTCAACCTCAATTTGAATACAGTACCCAAGAGAGAACCAACCCCTCAGAAATAGCAGATCTTCACATATTCATTATGAGATACAATTTCTTCAACGTGTATTCTTACATTTACAGTTAGTTACACTGAGGAGAAAAAACACTACCTACACATAAAATCTTTTCAGAACGTTAAAGAAAGAATAAAACTCAGGATTCACGGTTTGATTGCGGTTATCCCCAATCTGCACTTTTTTTTTTCTTCCTATATCCTTCACAATCCCCCAATTTCCTCTTCTCTCACTCACGCCCACACTTCTGTTCTCACTCTCCTGCCCTTTATTGCCTCTCCTCATCATCACTCCTCCGCTCTCCTTAATTTTCTTTCTCATTACCTCCTCGTTCGTCACCAGGTTGAGTTCAACAGCGTCGGGCTCAGACAGTCTGTTTGGACCTCCGCTGGAGTCGGCCTTCAAGTCCAAAAGCTTTGATGGTCGGGAACAGCTCAGAGAGCAGAGCGCTTTTGGTGCCTCTGAATGTAAGAGTTGTTGTTATTTTCTTCTTCTGTTCATATTCATACCGGATTGACCCCAATAAAAGACATCTCCCCTTCTCCAACAGCTGTTTTTGTAAAGTTTTTTTGGTGAAAATAAACACTATCAGATTAGTCCAGGTAGGAAGTTTCCCTGAGATAAGATAGTCCTCATCCTTGAAGCCTTATCTCTCATAAAAGTGATACTTGAATTAAAGAAAAACATAAATCCCACATTTCTGTAGCTTGTCCAGGTATGATGTCAGTGCAGCTGACTCGCTCACACTCTCCTGATGATGATGATGATGATGATTTTAATTTTATTTTCCTTTTTAAAATTTTTTTTAACTTTTACAAAAAATGTAAACAAAAAGACAAACGAGGCCACGACACACAGGCACCCACCCCGAAACACCCACCGACACATGATAAAAACAAAACAAGGTCAAAAAAGGTTGCTACAGTAGTAAATAATAGTCCATGCATGCCCAGATGTGCTGCATCTCCAGTGTCCACAGCTGGAAATGTCCATACAGGATGAAACTGTCTGTACGTTGTCACAGCCCGGGGATGTACAATGAGTAAAGGGTAGCTTTTAAAAGTTTAAAAGGTAGTTCAAATTAACTGTACATTAAGCTACACTCAAGAGGGCCACATAAATAAATATACAGTACTTAGTTGCAGCCGAGTCTATTTGCTTTCTGATATATTTAATAAATGGACCCCAAATCTTAACAAATTGACAGTATGAGTCAGATGAGGAGTACTTCATCTCCTCCAAATAAAGACAGGAAACCATATTATGGAGCCACTTCTTAAAACAAGGAGAGGAAGGTAGATTTCCATTCTCTCAAAATACCCCTTTTAGCTGTAGTCATACAAAACATTAAGCCCTGCTGGGTCTTAGGGCAGTTTTAGGGAGCTTTCAGAGCATCACAAAACAGCAAGTACACAGTCTGGATCAATTTGTTTCCCAATAATTATACTAAATCAATTAAATATTTCCTCCCAAAATGTTCTAACTTCAGAGCAAGCCCAGAAAAGATGAGTCTTTTTTTTAAACATTTGTTACATTAAGTCTGGTCTTTGAAATGCGATGCAAGAGTTTAAACTGCACTAGCTGAAGATGAAGCATTAATGGAACAGTCTTTAATCCTCCATCCCAGAGCTCATCAGATAACTCACTTTCCTTCCTCCGAGCCGCCCTGAGATGACCAGAGGAGGTGGGATATCAGATGTTTAGAGGTAGAAAGTGTGTAGGAGGGGGTAATGTGTCAAACTGAACAAGAGACTGTCTAACCTGCAGCGGACAAAAGAAATGACTATGAGGGAGACTAAATTTAGACTGTAGCTGTCTGATAAAAAGGTCTCGGATTGTAAATAAGCCCTTCCTTCAGATTGTCTGTTTGAGCTTTTTTGGTGCTCGCTCCATTCAAAGAGAACACCTGTTTTTATGAATATGTATAAGTTCAAATATGAAGAAAAAAATATTGTGTTATATCTGGGCCAACATGGTAAATTGAGGTTGATGTGGTGTTTGATTTACTTTCTTTTTTTTTAATGCAGATCAGTAAAATCTGATTACATTTTTTACAAGTTCTTTGTTTCCTGCTGGCATTAATAACCTCTGATTTACTGCCCTGTACTGATATCCTGTAATGTGTTTTAATGTGTCAGATGCTGCCTTCTCGTCCGACTCCTCCTCTCCGGAGAACGTCGAAGACTCTGGCCTGGACTCGCCTTCCCATCAACCCCTTGGGCCCTCCCCTGAGCCAGTGGGCTGGGCAGCTTGGCCCCCCATGTCACAGACTAAAGAACAGACGCAAACACTGGGTCGACCTGCGGACCCTTTCCTCTCTGCTTTCCGTGACCCCTCCCCTGGTCGGAGTCCTCACCCGCAGGACAACCCTGCCAGCGCCTGGTCCGTCGCTGCATCACGTCCCTCTCGTGTCCCCCCAGATATGGACCCCTCATCCATGCGGTTCCCTGCTTTCTCCCAGTCCCTCCCTCCGCCTGAGATGGAGTCGTCGGTGTGGAACTGCAAACACATCCCCCCCGAGGACCCCTTCCTCGCTGCGTTTGAGAGGACGGTCACCCAAGAGACTTTAAATCTGTCTGACGCCTGGGCGCGCCCACCGCCTCGCCCGACCCAGGAGGGCAGGGGGATGGAGGTGCGAGGGGACCCATTCTCCATGACACTCGCCGACACCAAGACACTCCCAACCTCCTCCTCCTCCTCCTCTTCATCCTCCTCTAATCGCAAAGACAGAGACAGGAAACGAGACCGGAGCCTCCCGCCTCCTGTTTCTTCTGATGACCCGTTTGCGATCACGATGATTGGCAGCCCAACGCACCAGTCGTCGCTGGCTGCAGCAGCTGGGTTAATCCCTCCACACAGCAGCAGCAGCGGTGTTGGCTCTACCAATAGCAATAGGCAGGGACTCGATGCTAATTCAAGCTCTTTGCCCACAGCCCAGCCCAAGAAGGAGCTGATACACTGGAACTCTGTCCACAACCCGTTCAGTGAAGGTGTCTCTGGAGGGCCGAGCAGCTCCAAAACACAGGAAGGAGGAGGAAAAGGAGAGGGAGGAGGAGGAGGAGGAGGAGGAGGAGGAGAGAGGAGAAAACATCGATCATCAGAAAGTGAGCCACGCAGGAATGCCCCTCCACTCACGAGGCATTCAGGACCACAGGAGGATCTGTGTTTCTCCACAGACAAAGATCAAGACTGCCTGGATCTGAACACTCAGATTCCATGCAGTGTCGGCTCTCACAAGGGTACTGAAGTCTTTTCTTTTTTTGGCATTTCACTTTTTATTGAGGTTGGTAAAAATAAGGTGCATACATTTTAGCTGTTTTCCAATGCCTAATCATACCAACCATAATATCATTATGGACGTGCACATTATGATATATTTGGTATTTGAGATCTACTCCGTTAATGAACATAAATCAGGAGTCAAAGGCATTGCTGAACTGAACTGTCCACCCAAGACTTTCATAACTTTGGCCCAGAATGGTGAAATTAAGACACATTTTCATATACAATGCAGGAAAGTTCCCACTTCTATTCTGAACTTCATCAGCAGCAGATTTCTAATAAAAGCACACCTCTGCACTGAGACAGCCTTTTTAATTAGCCAACATGAAGCCTAATCTCTCCATCAGGGGTCCGTCTGGTCAGGCGTTCATTAAGGGCTTATTCAGCTAAACCTTTTTTTAGTTGATAAATTAGCTGCAAGGATTCATTTTGTTTGAATTCTGCATATTACCTGGATGATGACAGAAACTATATGCTGGGATGGTTTTATTAGTCAGCTGAGGATCTATTTAATCACGTGCTGTCAGGAGTGAGGACGATGGACTGATTTTAGAGCTGAAACGATTAGTTTGTTAGTCTGCAACTATTTTGATAATTGATTAATCATTTAAGTCAGTTTTCAAACCGAGATGTCAATCATTACCTTGCTGTACCTTTTTAAAATGTGAGGATTTGCTGCTTGTCAGTGACGGCAAACAAAATATCTTTGCATTTTGAACTGCTGGTCGGAGAAAACAAGTGATTCAAGGACGTCAAATCTGGAATTTAGAAAATTGTTTGATTTTTCCACTATTTTCTGACATTTTATAATCTAAATTATTCATTTATTAATCAAAATATATTATTGGCAGATTAATTGATAATGAAAATAATCATTAGTTGGATCTATAACTTATTTTGTTAGTATTAGAGTTATAAATCACATTTAAGATGCTCATTTCATCATAGTTGCTTCCATCTTAAAAATATCCCTCGTACTTTATCGACAACCTTCATCAGGTAAAATTCACGTCATATCTTTATCATAAATTCATACAAATTAACAAAACGTCGCTTTTAAAATGAATACAAGTGATGCAGGTTTTTTTGGGTCCTTTCTCACTGAAGAGGAAAACCTCTGAAGAATATTCAGAAGCTAAATCCCTCAATTAAACCCATACAAATTAAATGTTATTAGGTTTTGTGCCAGCTTGTTTTGGCAGCGCGTCTTGTTCGGCTTGTCTCCGGATTCTGGCTGATTTCAGAGGATGTCTGTCTCTTATGATCCTGTTTCACTGTGTGATTCAGATCGGCTTTTAGTCACTTTGTGTGTCTGTGTCTTTTGTAAGGGTCCAAGCATAACTTCAGACAGGACACAACTGAAGTGGTCGCAGCTGGTCCTCCGAGAGCGGCCCGGACCAAGAGGACTTCAGGCCGACTCAGCGGCTGTGAGAGGGTGAGTAACGGCTCAGCTAATTTCATAAATTTATATTGTCTCATAATATTATGTTTTTTATGATTATAACTTTATCTTACTTAATTATGAGTTGAGTCTCATAACATTACAACCTTTTTTTCTATTTTCTGTTTAGAAATAATTTCATCTTTATTTTTGAGATCAAAGTTGTTTTTTTTCCCCTCCGAGTAGCACTAATACTAATACTGTTGTATTATTTAGATATTAAGGGCATCAAAATGAGATAAATAATAATGTTTCTGCAGGCAAAAAATGCTTTGTGAAAAGAAAAATTGTAATACTTTAAATATTACCTTTCTGGTGGTTCTAATGTTTCTAAAATGTCCAAAATTGTAAATATCATATAACCAAATTTATGTAAACTGTATAAATGATAACAATTACTACTCAGTCTAAATGTACGATCAAGTAGGGGCATCATCTATATGTAAACAATGGCAATATTGATCCAGCTTTGTCCCTTTCAGTCCCGGTCTCTGTGCTCCTCCCCGCTGCCGGAGCCCAGCCCCTCCCTCACCTCCTCCTCCTCCTCCAGCCCCAGCGAGTGGGGGCCTCAGGCCAGGGACAACGACTGGGGGGGTCAGAACCGAGCGTCCAGTCCTGCCAGGGTGGGACAAGCCTCGCCGCTGCCCTACCAGCACCAGGACCACCAACAAAGACCGTGTAAGCCTCCGCACATAAATGAAGTGACACTACAGGATGGATGTTTGAAAGTAGCAGCTTGATTTCTGTTGAAATAAGCTTATTTGTGGTCTTGCAGAGATTGATACCACTCTCATGTCTGTACAGTAAATATGAAGCTACAGCTAGGAGACGGTTAGCTTAGCTTAGCATAAAGACAAGAAGCAGGGGGAAACGGCTAAGAAATAGTCCAAACATAACTCCCCGGAAAACTGTGATTTGTCATTTCTTGCTCTTTGGTTTTTGTATGAATTAAACAAACAACATATAATGTGTTAATTAATTAGCTTTAAAGGTGCTGGCAGGCTAGCTGTTTCCCCCTGTTTCCAGTATTTGTGCTAAGCTAAGCTAACCGGCTGCTGGCGGTATCTTCTCATCTAACTCTCAGCAAGACGGCGTATTTCCCAAAATGTCGAACTATTCCTTTAAACACGACCTTGTGTAAAACTCACGACATTAACAGCGTGACTCAGAATTATCACATTTGTTCTCCACAGTGCACCTGTCGCGAGGTCCCAGTCCAATTTCCCTCAGCACGCAGGAGGCCTGGCCGGTGGCAGCAGCCATAACGGAATATATCAATGCGTACTTCAAAGGCGGACAGCACAACCGGTCAGCACGAGGCTACTTTCTAAAAATAAAAATCACATCTCTGCTGTGAAAGGGGAACTCGAGAGGAACCGATTTTACACATCAAAGCCTGTTTACGGGTCTCGGGGAGTTTTACTGCATATGTGAGAAAAGTTGTATGAAGCCTTTTGTGTCTCCAGAGGGAGCCGCGTGGAGTCTGATAAACTGCGTCAGCTGGGGCTGAAGACTACGAGTTTCAAAATGGAAAAAAAAAATCTGGGGGCGTGGAGTTAGAAAGGAGTGAGTTCATCAGACCTCCCTAGCCCGCTCTTCATCTCTGCTTGAGGCTAGCAGCTCGAGGCTACATTAGCCGCAGTCAAATTGCATTGTGGGTAATGTAGGTGCCAGATTTTGACAAGGAAGAAGAATGGGTGGAATAAAAAAAAGATGATAAATCTGGTTCTGCTACATTGATTTTGATCCTTTTTTTTCTTTTTTACTGTCCATCTTGAGTCTGACGATGTTAAAGGAGTGCAATGCTAAATCAGTGGCGTACTCTTTTAAAGGGGTGCTCCAGTGATTTAGTACTACACTTCCATAAAACTCAAGGACTTGTGGAAGGCAGATATAAAAAATAAAAAAAAAGGTACAATTCAAAGCAGCAGAGGCCGAGATATCCTGACTTTGGTTTCAAAATGCAATTGATTGCATCTTTTGTCTTTTAAACTCCATGCTCCCCGTTTGTAACGCAGGCTCTCTGTTAAAAATGTGAAGCCTGAAGCCCAATTTGAGTCTTCATCAGCTGAGCAGCACTCCTCTTGGCGTGTAAACTGACGTTAATGTGTAAAATGTGGCCTGTAATGACATCTACAATGCCCATTTGTTGGGTGCTTGTTAACAGAATCAGAGTTAGCAGGATTAGTTTTAACTCGGTTTGTGTGCTTCCTTCTCTCTCCAGCTGCCTGGTGAAGATCACGGGCGACCTGACGATGTCTTTCCCCGCAGGCATCACCCGGATTTTCACAGCCAACCCCAATGTTCCCGTGCTCAGCTTCAGACTGGTCAACATCTCAAGGATCGATCACTTCCTGCCAAATCAAAAGCTGCTCTACAGGTCAACTCTGCCCTCCGCATTTTGAATCCCAGCTGTGTTTTTGACTGTATGCAGTTCTTAACCACCATGCCTCTGTGTCTCTACAGTGATCCATCTCAGAGTGACCCAGACACCAGAGACTTCTGGTTCAACATGCAGGCGCTGCAGCTCTACCTGCAGAGAGAAGCTGAACTCAACCCTCAGGCCTCGTACTACAACGTTGGCCTGCTCAAGTATCAGGTCAGGATTTAAATGCATCTTCTGCTTATTTGGGCGAATTTAATACTGTTTTTCTTTTTTGACCTCCTTATCAGTCCCACAAATTAATTCAGGTATCTTTGGGTGGCGTTAATTTAAGCATTCAATACTGTTGCCTTATTTTACAGGTCCTTAATTCCTGATGTCCGATTGATTGATAGGAAGTTTACTGGAAAGAAAATAGGAATTTCCTTGAAAGAAAAGCTCAATTTAAGCCAAAGTAAATCTTCATTCACTATTCGTTTATTATTGGAAACCTTATTCTTCACAGCTGTTGAATTTTCCTTGAAGTTTCCTTGTTAACAAAATTCACATTTCAGCATGTTTTTATTGGAAGTGTATTAACTACACACTGTCTCTATTTTTTTACCGAATTACATAGTTTTTTCTGGAAAACTTTTTTGGCAACTATCATGAAATTATTAATCATAAAATAAAGCGTTACCAGATTTTGTAAAACTCATTCCTTCTTTTGACTTTAATCAACCTGCTCTGGACTATTTATTTTCTCGGTCTTAAATTCATTTAAATTTAAAAAGTCTGCGTTGTTTCCTCAGGTGTCGTCTCAGGACCCGGGTCGGGCTCCCCTCCTGCTGTCTGCAGAGTGTCAGCGCAGCGGCACAGTGACCCGGGTGTCCCTGGATTACCACTGTTGCCCCGCCACCGCGCCCTCCACCCAGCTCACCGCTGTCCAGGTGCTGCTGCCGTTAGACCACACTGCCACGGACCTGCAGTGCCAGCCGCCGGCCTCCTGGTGAGCAGTGATGATGGAGGGATAGTGAGCAGTTTAAGTCTGCCCTATTATTTACCTGATAAATGTAATCAGCAAGATAATTGTAATGCACAAGTAAAATCATAAATGAACCATGTTAGTTTAGCGTGTTAGCATGCAAACATTTAATAATTGGCACTAAACACAAGCTGCAGCTGAGGCTGATGGGAATGTCGTTAGTTTTGCAGGTATTTGGTCATAAAATAAAGTATTGGAAAAATGAAAATGACCTGATGGTGGCGCTAGAGGAAAAGTTAGAGGCTCATCAAAGTGATAACAAGTTATCCTGACGGGGACATCAATGTTTGAACCAAATTTCACAGCAAACCATCCAATAATTGATGAGATATTTCACTAAAAAACAAGTGTCAACCTCATGGTGGCGCTAGAGGAAAAGTCAAGGGATCACTAAAGTCAGTAGGATTCATCCTCTGGGGATCATGAATGTCTGAACCAGATTTCATGGCAATCCATCCAGTAGCTGTTGAGATATTTCAGTCTGGACTGAAGTGGTGGACCGGCTGACAGACACTGCCATGACATTTGTCATTTCCAGCTACTCAGATGAGGATATTCTGCTTTTTTTCTGTTATTTCTGTCTGTGTTTCTGTCTTTTTTTTTTTTTATGTGAACAAGATTTTGGGGGAATTGATCAGACAAAACTGAAATTTAACAGCATATACTAAACGATTAATCGCAAAAATAATGAACAGATGAATCGATAATAATTATTGTTGTTTACTGCCCTAAAAATAACAAATGTTTTGAGAACCCACTTGATTATCGCTGGCATTATGTCATTTAACAATTTGAGGATGACTGTGATGAAGACATTTTAAAGAAGGTGAAAGGGTTGAGCAGTTTCGGTGTCACTGACTTTTTTGGGGGGTTTTCTGCAGGAACGCTGAGGAAAGACGGCTGCTGTGGAAACTCCCCAACCTCTCCCCGACCAATCACAGCAAAGGTCAGAGCTCTGCTGCAGCTGCTGCTCTCTTTTCACCTCTTTGCTTTTATTCTTTTTAGCCCTCATTGAACGTTGAGGGGAAAGTTTAATAAAAAAATGTTGGAGAGGGAAACTGACACACAAAGTTGTACACACACTCGCACCTTGACATCGATTGAACTGACAGTCTCAGCCTGTTTAGTGTCTACCATGAGCAGCCGTCTGATTCTTATATTGCCTTTTGATTCAAATCAGTGCCAGAATTTTCCACTTCATTGCCTCCTCGCTGAGTTCACGTCATACAAATGTAGAAATGAGTAATTAAGAGTTACGTAAAGAGATCTCTGCACTCCACATCCTTCCCTTTTTAAAAAAGCTAAAGTCTGAAGGCGTATCATTACCTTTTTAACAGCAGCATTAGCATTTAAACGTGGCAGCTGCTCTCATCAGCCTGGTGGAGGTGCTTCTGAATACTGAATTGACACGAAGTCGAGCATTTTTATTTCTCTTATTTTGTGTCAAGCTGATTGTTGCTCTTATTTCACGAACTCAGTGGAGCGCAGATAAGGGACGGCTTATAATAGAGGCTTTTATGGCTCTAATTTAAAATGGGAAAGTCTACATTTAAATCAAATTTGACGCTCAAGGTTTCCTTCACCTGTGCTTCTTTGTACCAGACACCCACATTTACTCTTTTTATTTTTTTTTCATCTAATGATATATTATTACCTCGGTGTGAAGCTACAGGCTGGGAGAACAGAGAAAAAGGCTATTCATAGCCGTCATTGATGGATGGGATGTTAAAGGATGAAAAACGTTTATAGTTAGAAGACTTTTCTGGTTTATGAGCCAATGACAAAGCACTGAAAGGTCACCGTAACTCCTCCCTGTCTCTTCTGAAAATACTGTTTTCCTCTTTTATCACTAAAATGTTAAAAGTGCTGCTTTTCATGAGTAATGTCTGGCAGAGTTGAGTAAGTAATTAATTTATTTTACTGGACGTCTTGTAAACCGAAGCGGCTGTGTCAGTTTGATGACGGCTGAAAAGCCGCACAGTAGTCCATCCTAAATTTTTATGAGCGTTTCTCTCCTCATATTCCTTCACGCTGCACGTCTTTATCATCTCTAATAAATCTATGAACATGGTTTGTGACATTTACATACAGAGAGGCCTGTGGCTCTGACTCTTGCTTGATTGGTGATTCGCAGGTCAAAAGATGATGAAACTTACATTTGGTTGAAAAGTGAAGTTTTTTCAAACTGTTAAATGTGATCAAGATGTCTAAAAAACGTTCACTAAGTTTTGTCCTTTTTTTAATCTAGAACATTTTTTTGTCCATCTTCCTGTAATTTACTATTTTTAGTCTCAGTCCTCTCATACTTAAAAATCAAAGCGATAAAAATGTATCGATTTAAAAAGAAACTGTTTGTGGTCTTTTGTCTTCGATGAGTTTCTCATGTATCTGTGTCTCTGCCTGTCGTCCTGTTGCGTCCCAGGCTCTGGGACTCTGTGTGCCAGCTGGCAGTGCCTGGAGGTTCCCCGAGGCCCTCCACCCAGCCTGGCTGTTCAGTTTGTGGGCTCGGGTGCCTCACTGTCGGGCATGAACGTGGAGCTGGTGGGAAGCCGCTACCGCATGTCGCTGGTCAAGAAAAGATTCGCCACAGGTGACACTGAAAACGCAGACTTGGGTTTGCTGAGAATGGGCTCTTTGGTGGAGGATCATTAACACATCCGAAACATTACTGTATTTTATTCTTACATGGCATGTGTACTTATTCCTCTATGTACAGAAATGTACCTCCTAATATCAACTTAACAATAACAATGATGGTAAATTTCTTGTGTCTAGCTTCTAAAATGTGATGAATTTTTGTTTTATATAATTTTACATTGAATATATTTGGATTAAGGAGTTGGTCGGATAAAATAAGACAGCACCTTGGGCTCTGGGAAAGTATTATGGGCATTCTTCACTATTTATTGATATTTTTATAAACCGCTTAAAACCACCAATACAAACCACCAATAATCAAAGAGTTCACTTTGTGTATATAATGAAAAAATGTTTTCTGTATTTAGTTTCACTGCTGGAAGCTTTTGCTTACATGTCTACTTTAGGTTATGACTTATTTTGGCAGTGCATTTCCTGTTTGTACATTCATGTTTTGTCATGTGTTTGACAGGGAAGTACATGGCAGGCTGCTCCTTGTGAATCGTGTAAAGGACCACTGGCTGCGGGTTCAGAGAACTTTGTACTTTTTCTGAGTCGAGGGGCCGGACAGAGGAGAGATGATTCGTGGTAAGACATTAAACCTGAAGACGAGGCACCTTTACTCAGACTGACTGCTCAGCCCTGAAGGACGATGTGCACTTACTTCTGACGGCGTCCTGCTGTTTTAGGACCAAGCCTTTTCTTCTTCTCTTCCTCTAATTTAAGTTGTGTGTTGTACACTCAGTCGTCCTGCCTTTAGCGGGAGGGAAACTCTTTTTCTATTGAATCTCTGTTCGTTGTGTTCGGAGACTGCAAACTGAGCTAGATGTCAGAACTTTTCATGAACTACAGATGAAAGAAAACCATGTGTGTGGATAAAGTTAAGTATATTACTGTCTTGAACTGACAGCAACTGGAGTTGCTATGGAAACTAGGATTTTTAAATTATGTAAATACTGTATGGAAGAGCATCTTAAAGGATCAAACAAGTCACTTGTGAGAAAAAGATCTTCTACCAAACCTTAAAAAAAGAAATGTTTGTAAATCTACAGTTTGTTCCAAATAGAGGTTTTGTGATGTTGATATTTGATAAAAATAAATGTGCTCAAACCTTTTGGTTTACACCAATTTATTACACATTGTGACCAAGTACAAAATACAGCTGAACTATGCAGTTTATTACAGACCATCGTCTGTCCTTGGGCTAGTTAAAGTGTAGTCAAGAACAGGTTTAAAAATGCACAAAAATAAGGGTTCAGTATACTTGTAAGAAGAACCAAATCTAGTTCAATAAAAAATAATCCTCCGCCAAAAAATCTAAAACAGCCTTACAAAACATTACAAAGTACACACAGAAATTACTTATTTTTCCAAAGCACTTGAAGGCAAATTACTGTGACAGGCACAAGTTACAAAAAGCCTTAAATAACTCAAGCTCAAGGATTCTCATCGCTACAACAAAATCAAATGGGAGGGAAACGAGGAGGAGAAAATAAATCAACCAAACAGATTTCAATACAAAGCTGATGTCAATCAAATCAGAATAGTTCATAAATAGAAATTTCTCTGGTGACAGTTTAATAGCTTACTCGGGCTCAGTAGCACCGCAGTAATAATTGAATTTCATACATTGAACAATTGAGATTGGAAACAAATTTATCACACACACACGTCAGTCTAATCAATTACACATCAAAGCATTTTCTTCTGATACAATGTGACCGACCAAGTACAGTGTGAGGAGAGAGATTAGGCAAAGACCGAAGGCCACGGAGCACACACTTTCTACATCATACAAAGAGAGATATATATATATATATATATCTATATATAATTTATTATGGACAAATTCCCCAAATAACGCACTGTGTTTTTCTATCTAATTCAAACAGAACATAAGACTTTTATCCGAGTAACAGCATGAGGTCAAAGTATCTGAAGTCGGGGAGCGTGTGCTGGCTCAGACGCCAACGAGATCTTGTTTTTGTGTAAGGGTTTTGGTTTTACAGGTCCAACACTCTTAACATATATTGATTTATTTTCCTTAGATGAAATGTACAACCACTGTTTTTTTAATCAGGAAATGAGGCTCAATGAGACGGGCCAGATTCCAGTTTAGGTTTTAAAATCCCATCTCCCTTAGATCGATTACTCTGGATTTATTCCCAACTCTGTGGCAGCTGAGTAAACTACCACAGGCCTGCAACATATGAGTCACTGACTGACTTACTGAATGCATCCTTACAGCACATGGAGGAGCCGTCACAGGATTTTAACTATTTACATGAAAGGAAACGGGAGTGGGAGACACAAACCGCAACAGTGGCTACATTTTTTTTAATACTTGCCTCGTGTCATCTGAGCCAAACGAAGCACAGCATAGAAATCTATTGAGGTAAACAAACCAACATCTTACACAGGTAACATACTGAGTTCCCTGCCTTCCTGACTACTGCGACACTATGAGGCCCTACAGAGCCACAACTATGGCTAAGCTGGTGGGAACGACTGAGGGAAAGGTCCTTTGGGTCAGTAGGTTGCATGTTCATTGTTCTTTTTGTGTGTGTGTGTGTGTGTGTTGCTGCGAGCTGCAGCAGAGGCAACAAGGAGTGCACACGCCTACACCTAATCAATGTTAAAGGTGCTTTGAATGTCTGAGGTTTGGAGACGATACATTCATACTGCGGTAGAGGCACAGCTGAGGGACAGATAGACATCTGTAGTGGTGGTTTCAAAGTTAGCGATCTAAGGCACTCAAATGACACTATGGCACAGCTAGTTAAAATTTAAAAAAGAAGAAGAATCACAAACACCACACACCACCACTCAAAGTTACACATCCAATAAAAAGGTACTGCACAAAGTCATTCACAGTTGCAACAAAAAACGGAAAGAAAATCAGACCTGTGTTACACCCCTGGGAGTAAAAAAAAAAAAAAAACCCAGACGTGTGAGGTTCCTGTTAGAAAGATCACCGTCCTTATGAATGCTAGTGAGGGTAGGACTGACACTGCTACTTTCTTCTCTATGTACATTGCACACACTGACTGCAGAAGGACGCAGTGTGCTCGGCCCAAAAGCCGCTGCGTCCCAAAGGGCCCCAAAAGCCACTTTAGGGTCACCTTTTTAGGGAGAGATGCTGGTCCTTTGTGGCTTTCAGTCCGGCCCCGCTCGGACTTGACTCACATCTCCTGCAGAGGGTGGCTCATCTCAATCCTCTCTCTCTTTACAGCTGGTTCAGTAGGCCCTCTGGACGCATCAGCATCACTGCCCAGGTCACTCATCTCATCAGAGAAGGACGCATCTAGAGGCACAGGGAGAGTTGAAATAGTTTAGTTTAATATCAGCTGTGACCCTAAAAGCAAACAGGCTGCAGAGAATGTGGGACAACAGGAGCAAAAGGACAAATACAGCTGGGTTTAAAGTTTAAATATAAAAAGGTCAAAATAAGGATTTTACATAAAGAATCTTAATAGCAACTCCATTCCAAACAGTGTTTCTCTGTTTTTTCTTATTGTCAACAAATCCCATGAAAACACCAAAGTCACTAACTAATTTGTCTCTCAATACTGTCCGACTTCTCCACCCCGTCTGTGCCTCTCAGCCCCGAGCCCTTTGGTTCCTACTGACCACATAAGTCTTTAACCCATTAATGGTCCCACCCACAGCGCCTTTGGGCACTTGCAGCAAATCTTTCTTTTCTTTCAACTGAGCACATTTGGTTTTGTTTTGTTTGTTTTTTTAAATATGAGCCCCTTCCAAACAGTAGAGATGTCCAATTACAGTAAAAATAGACGAATGATTTTTTTCTCCATTAAAGTAAAATAAATTATGTATAAATAAAAATTTGTATAACCAGATCAGCCACCAGAACAACAGTTTTTTTGGAGCGATGGATCCTCTTTTTGTGGTTTTCTACAAACTATCGCTAACTTGTTTTTTTGAGTGCGTTTCCTATATACTTCAATCTAGTCACACCCTTCGGGCCGGAGTTGCACTGCCCCTAGTGATCAGAGTGAAGTTGTCAATGTCCGCAACTGTTATTGAGCTTAAGTTTGGCTTTGTTGAACCATTATTACCAATATTGTCAGTATCAGCCTGTTTCTTACCAGACATTTCTATTGGGAGAGCATGTTTCTGAAAAATGAATACAAAGTGATCAGGCTTTTGGGGGGTTATTAATTTACATAATTCTGTTCCTCTTGAACTAAATCAAAAAGTATGTAATAAATATGAAAACTTCAAAGCTAGGAATTTCAAGAGCTCAGGAATTCCATTAAACAGCTGGACACTTTATTTGTTTTTAGCAAATGTTACTTACTTTCCAGCAGCAGGACGGTGTTTGTGGGATCGACTCAATAACTACAGTGCTCGTGTTCATCATAATGAAAGTTTGTGTCAGCCAGTGCAACGTTGTGGCTCAGTGATGCGTTTTGTTTTTTCTTAGTTTTTGGACAACAATAAGATATGAGGCATTGGCTACAAAGACGATACTTGTTAGAAAGATTTATTAGGACTTAATGTGCTTGAGGCCACACATGGGGTAGAGAAGTTGGAAAGTTTTGAGAAATGAACTAACGCAGGGTTGGTTTTTGTCTTTTAGGGTTTTTTTTTTTGGAGAATATCACCAGACTGATCCTTTAACATGTTCTTAAGAAAACCCAGAGCCAGTTAATTAGGACATA
This sequence comes from Macquaria australasica, assembly GCA_005408345.1. Lineage (NCBI taxonomy): Eukaryota > Metazoa > Chordata > Actinopteri > Centrarchiformes > Percichthyidae > Macquaria > Macquaria australasica. The sequence continues at coordinate 1,751,177 of SEMN01000016.1, forward strand.
ACCAGACTAATATCAAAACTAGCACTGTAAATAATAAAGGCTCACCTTTTTCCATGAGTGATGGCATCATAGAGCTCAGGTCACTGAACTGTGATTCAAGACATGAGAGAGCATTAGTCAACAAAACAACATCATTGTCATTAAAGTGTTTTGAGCAGTTTCAAGTATCTCCTTTCTTACCTCTCCCATGACAGCAATAGGAGTTTCTCCGGTGGCCTGAGCCACACGGTGTTCCACCAGGTAAAACATGTACTCATCATACAGCAGGCGAATCAGGTGGAAAGAGCCAAAACTGGCTGCACTACGCAGGGTCAGGTCTCTGATCACCATGGAGCTACAGGAAGAAGAGAGAGACAAAAAATAGATAATTTATAAAATGCTGTTTGGAGACAGTGTCATACAGCTTCACCACCACAGAAAGATTTTAAGGCAAGTGTACACAGCCTTGTTGTTCCCTCCTCGTACCTGTAGAAGGACCATTTGAGCAGGAACTGGCGTGCAGCTTTGGGGAAGCTGGGGCTGCCCTGGTGAGGCTTCAGGACCTGAGAGACCACATTGTCGAGCCAGGTAGCCCACTGGTCCAGAGAGCTCTGCTGTTGCAGGGTGACCTTAAAGTCCTGCTCCAGACGCTGAACCACGCTCTCGTCACACTGACACACCCATGACGCCTGCTCCTGTTAAACACAACAAACACACCCAACCACATTAAGCGAGAAAACCACATCACACAGCGAGAGACGGGAAGCTCAGAGAGAGTCGACACAAACAGCCTGCGCCTTGTGCAACATGACATCTGACATTTTAGCGTGAAGTCTTGACGGTAAATAAGTGGGGAAGCTGTCAGACACGTTTACCTGGACGTTAGCAAAGTCCACCCGGTTAAGGTCAGAGAGCATCTGGTTGATCTGGGAGGTGTTCTGAAGGACGGCGCGGGCTGCCTGGGCCAGGTGGTTCAGACTGGTGTAACGTCTCAGTGTCTGGGCAAACGCACTGACCACCGCCACCTACACCATGGAGACAGAACCAGAGAACCCATGACAGAGCCTGAAATTTTATGTCAGTCAATGTTTTTATGTTTCATTATTATAACCAAATGATGTCAGACAGGAATGCAACCAGTTTGGGTTTCTAGGGCTTTCTGTGCTTCTGGCAAGTTTCCTGTGTGACTGAATAAATGCACAAGATTTACTCACATTCCAGTCACCAAGACCGCCTCTGGAGAAATTTACCAAAATGAACACGGTGTAAATATGATACATTTTCAGTGGAATTCCTGCTTTATCTTGCATCAACATAAACATGAATAATCTTTAATGCATAGATCCAATCATTAAGGTCACTGAAGAGGTGGCAGGGATTGTGCATAGTAACATATGACATGAAATGATTGCAGGTAACTGAAAAGGCTGGAGATGTGAGGAAATGTGATATATTTAATGCTCTGCATGCTATAAGCACACTAGAAACATATTTTATGTGTGAAAACAATCCAGATAACAGCTGGTGAAAAGGAGATCAGAGGTTTTCTTGTTACCTTGGTGCGGACAATCTCTTGAGGAAAATTGGTCATGGCGTTAGTCAGCCAGCCCTCCAGACTCTTTGCAAAGTTACGGATGGCCTGAGTGAGGGTGCCTGAAGAAACAGAACAGCCTGGATTAAGAACTGACTTTACTACATTAAACAATGCATAAAGCTTAAAAAAGTAGTTCTGGAACAGAATAAACAGCAAATTCCCATAAATGTTGGATGTGGTGTAATACTGGGACACTGAGAATTAGATTTTGCTGTATTGGTATTACTTCATCAGTGTGTGTTTCTTAAAGTGATGAGTTTGGGGACCACATGCACCAAGTTGTGATTTTAAAGTTTAACCCTGCTTCATAGTATTTTATTAAAATCATAATAAATAAAAAATATCAGTAGTACTCACTGGGAACAGGACGCAGCACATCGGGGATGAGGATCTCTACTAGAGCCTGGTAGAGGATGTGGTCACAGCTCCTCATCCATAGTCTGATTGGTTCATATTTGCACAGAGCCACCAGCTTCTCGGTGGGGATCACACCTTCCAGGTCATCATCACTACACACAGACAGGAGGAAAAAAATACATGCACCCAAATTGTAAATACTGCCATCTTTCAATTTAACTCCGCAGTAAAAAGGTTTTTTGACTGGACATACTGCTAAAATAGAAGATTAAATTTAGCTCATACATGACACTTAATGTAAAAGTATAAGTAGTAGCTTTCTTTTCAACACTGAAGCTTTAGCTCTTCCTGTATACTGTATGTGATCTGACCTGCTGGGGATGGTGGTATTTCCGTCACTAGATGGCGGTGTTGAATACCAAAAGGTCTGCCAGAGTTTCTCAATGTAGTGGAACTGGAGGTTCATCACCACATCCAAAGTAGCCTGCAGGAGAGCAGCGAGGGAGGGGAATGAGGGGGAGGGGGAGGGAGGGAAGAGAGGAGGGAAAAGAGAGGGAGGGAGGAAGGGGGGACAAAACATACAGAGCTGAGCCATGGCAACCAGACACACAACAAAGTTTCTACAGGCAGGCAGGCAGGCAGGCAGGCAGCCTCTCGCTCACTCCGGGCCCTCCTGGTTAGACAATGAGCCAGCTCAAACACAGCTCCCTGCACATTAATCATCAGGAGGATCCTAAAGGCCACGTTTAGGCTTCATCTGGAGTTTTTTTTTTTTTAGATGATTTCACTCAGTTTTTTTTAAAATCTCAGTTGCCTTTGTGAAACAGATTAGTCTCGTAGATTTATGCATGCATTTTCCTCCTTTTAGTAGCGCTGACCTGAACTAACCCATGTGACTTCCTCTTTCCTGTTCATATGTATAAGGCTCTTAGAAAGCAGAGTATACTGCACACAAGTGAACACTGCAAGAGCGCAAAAGGAAGCAGAGGCAAGTTAGTGCCTCTGCTTCCTTTTCTCCAAAACAACAGCTTCAGGGCTTGGTCAGAGAAGAAGCCATAACCTGGTTCTAAAAAGAGGGTGAACTCTAAACCTCGACACACATTATGAAAGTAAAACAGAAAAACCAGCGCTGTAGTCGTTGAGGACATTCACCAGAGGAAACGTCAGCCTGACTCCACATGAGGCAGAGGTCAAACTCTTTTGTTTTTGGTCTCAAACAGTTCAGTATATCTCTGCATTGAGTGTATGATTCCCACCGTGCCCGGAGATTCTCTTCTTTCTCTATCTGGCAGGACATGCACTTGCCGCTGGATCTTGTTACACAGCAGTGTAGGGCTTCAATCACATGATATGTTTTTGCTTCCTCTCCAGCCGTTGCCATGGCAACCTTGTTTACGGTTGCCCCAAGCAACAGGTCAAACACAGAACTCCAAAACAAAAAGGAGAATTCCCCATCCCCTCTAAACAAGAGCGTTTTTGCCTCCACAGTTTTTCACCACACAGGAAAAACAAAAAAAAAAATTTTTAAAGTGTGGAGGAGAAATAACACATGTTCACATGCACGGTCACAGACAGACAAGCAGCCTGCGGCAGATTCCCAAATCTTAACCCCTTACATCTGTGCACACACACGACAAATACTGCGGTTAAAAACACCTAATCATTTCTGCTTAAACATTAATTTAATGGCACAGCTGATACCAGAATATTTAGCTGTTGTTACCATGACATTAATAAATAGATGCCCAACAGTGGATACAAATCTGTTAACAGCACTGCTCAAAAAAAAGAGAGACTAATTTAACGGCATGAAAGTAAGAAATAAGATTGTTTTATGTTTAAGCCAAGTTGTTACCTTTATTTGTGCTGTAACTTTAAATGATGTCAATAAAAGTTTGGCTAATGTGTTAACAGGTCGCTGTTGGCTCACAAAAAAAAGGGGAAACAAAGTGAAATGCATAAACATTAAACACACAGAGGCAATGAGAGCTGTGAGAGTGACAGAAATGCGCTGGCAGACAAAGACAGGAGCCCATGTGCCTGTCCACAGACAAGGCAACACAAAGGCCCAAGGGGAGGCCACCACAAAGACACCAAGATGTCCACCCAGCGCGCTGAAAGGTTAATTGGCATGTCTTGAAAGCTGCACAGAGATGAAAAGACGGCTGGAACAAAGGGAGCGTGGTGAGACTGGACAAGGGGAGGGCAGGGATAATATGATAAAGCCAGAGCTCCGCTGCTTTAATCACAGCCTCTCTCCTGCCTGTAAAGCCCCCAAATTTTAATGCTGAATATTATTTTGACTTATCTCATTGCCAATGCGTTTCATCCCGAAAGGTTATTCTTCTGCCTACTCAAATTCATTGTCCTACCAAGAGATGAACTATGATCTGCAACTTGTGAAATATCATTACGCAATACACCATTCCTCCATAGGTCTTTCTTCATACATTTTCCTAATTTAGTTCTTCATAGATTTGAAGCTGGACACCTGTTGACTGCTGTAGTTTGCTTTCATTGTGCCTCCTGTTTCAGGATGTGTAATCTGCCCTTATTAAACCAATTCACCCTAAGGCTAATATAATTCTATATTTTTCTTATAGTCAAGAAATCCCACGAAAAAGTCCAAAACCAACCATGTTTTAGTCTGTCGCTCAATACTTTTTGAGCGACAGACTACTTTCATTTTCTTTTTTTACATGTCTGTGGCACTCAGCCCAGAACTCATTTGTCCCAACTCAAAGTAAATCTTTAAAAATCTATCACAAATATCTAGTTTGATTTTTTTTTAAAAAGGTGCTTGAATCTTAAAAGAGTACTTGACTGATTTTGCATCGCACTCCCATAACGTCAACCTCTACCTGTGAGAGCGAGGGAACAGAAAGCAGTGTGTGGTGTAATCAGGGATGAGCTCTGCTGCAAGTCTGAATATGAGGAACTGCAAAGTGAGGAGCAAGCCACTGCTCAAAATTTAAGTACTTGTTTAAACTTTCCTAGTGTGAAAGGTGTAAAAAGAAAAAAAAAAAGAGCAGTGCTGTGATATCACGTACCTCGCAGTGGTCTCTGTAGAGTGTCTGCAGCTTCTTGATATCATTCATGTTGATGCGCTCAGGCAGAGGCTGGGTGCCCAAGTCAGGAGAGGGAAATGGAGGCAAGGTGTGGGACGTATCTGCATAAAGCAAAAATGTAGACAGGTGTCACTCATTTCACTCAAACAGACACACATACAAAAGCTCATGGATTCTGGAGACAGAAACTATATGAGAACTATAAAGGGTAGATCATACAGTGTCAAAACAGAAACACATATCCTATAATCATCTCAACGATTTGACCAATCTTACAGTTATTACGTGTGTTTATGTTGTATGTGAGTAAAGCCAACATGTGGCGGTAGCTGTGCCAAATAGGATTCCACTCTGTGATTTAATTGTGGGAGAAAATCTAGTACTGTTATGAAAGATGGGATCAGAAAAAAATCAGAACAAAGAAGTAGATGTCAAACATTTGTTGACACTCGGTTGTCGTGGCAGCGACCAGCTTCTGTCCTTACCTATGTACTGCTGGTGGTGTTGGCTCTGAGCAGCCACGGACTGCTCTGGAGTGCTGTTACAGTGCTGAGAGCTCCCACACAGGCTGTCAGACATACCGTCCACCTTCTGTAGAGGTTTGAACCTAGACAGACAGTAGAGGACAGGACATGTGTGTTAGCTGGGTTCTGAAGGACTAGGAAGGAAGGCAGTAAGAAAGAACGTGTCATTGAGGGCTGGGATTGTGCAGGTTTTCATTCCAGTGAAAAACCACAGAGATAACTCCCAGGTAAGCACACCTTCAACCAAAGCAGGACTAATTAGTGAAATACCAGGGGTGTGTTTAAAAGGACAACAACATTTGCAAACAACATTTTTCTGGTTTACTGATATGACTTCCCATCGGTGCAAAATGTTTTGCCTTTGAGATTTGTTTGCCTCAGTTTGGTGGGTGTGTCTGGGGTGAAAACCAATGCACACACAGTGAGAACAGAGCAGTGACCTACATACACACAGACACACTACAGTGATCCTAAATACTATCAATGTTGTGCATTTTGCCTTACCATTAAAGACTAACTTAAAACCAGGCTGAAAAGCAGTGTTCCTCTGTCCTCTCTAATTGAAGGTTTCAAGTCTGTTTCACCTCTGATAAGGTGTGGTCACAAGTTGTACTTGTAGCCACACCCAACAGTGATGTCATGGTGTACTGACACACCCGTGAGTACACTTCTACATCACTGCAAAAAGGTGAGAAGTTAAACCACTGAAATAAGATTTTCAGAGGTGTTAAGATACTCTTTAAACACATTCAAACCTTCACTACCAATGTTCTATGAGAATTATTACTATACTTATTATTAAAAAATGTCATAAAGAAATGCACTTGTTAATGTTCCCATTAAAAAAAAAAAAACACAGTACATTGTGGTAGCACTGAAAGCATCCCTGTTCTAATGATTGGTTACATGACTGATGAAGATGGGTGAGGAAAAAACATAGGCAACCATGAAAGAAAGTGAAAAGGGCAAGGAAAAGAGGCCAAGAACTTACAGGAGGAAAAGGGAAGGAGATATCAGAGAAGACAAAAGATAAAGCACAGCAAGCAGCAGAGGATGGGTGATGACAGTGAGGCAGGACACAAGGCAAATGTCATCAACAGTAAAATTTGATTAACACATGATCTTCATTCAAAAAACATCTTAAACAAATTGTTGCCAAACGAAAAAATAACCAACAAAATGGCATAGGATGAATGGAAACTTGCTGAAAGTCGTGACAAATGTGACAGCGAGCAAGACAAACGGAAAGGAAAGGGAAGGAGAAAGGTAAAAATGGCAGACGTGGAGAGAGTGCTGACCTCTGTTTCTGGTGGACAGGCTGCTGTCTCATGGCCATGTACTGGGTGTCTTCCTGCAGCCGGTTGAGCGGTGAGTCTGGCTTCACCCGGATGCCATAGTAATGATACTTAGAGTTGCCTCTGGTAGATTCAGTGAGAGAAAAGCCAGAAACCAGTGAGGACGAGAAGACTGTGCCATCAGTGTAATCACTATCATTATCCTCTTCCATCAGCAAGTCTCCAATGCCTATAAGCATCATCATACTCGTCACATCTATAATGGTTACATGATTACTGTTATCAGCATCTTCAGCATGGGCAACAACCTCTTCCTGTTTGTACCTGGTGCCAAGGCGGCGGGTCCTCAGGCCCATGAAGACCGAGCGGATGAGCTTGCCGAAGGAGGCTGCGTTGACCGGATCCAGTTTCTGTTCCTGACAATGCCGCAGGTAATGGTTATACAGGGAGCACCGGGGCAAGCTCACTCCCTCCGCTGTCTCATAGTTGTCCAGCAGCCACTGCAGCTAAAAACACACAGAGGAAGACACAGTTGCACAATCAGTGAGCGCCAGTGGATAAACTCTGCTCTGTGATAGTCACCTGGCCAGAAATGAAGAGGAGCAGTGCATCTTATTATCACATCAAAAGACAGGTAACACACACCACACACACACACAACACATAACCACCTACTTTACGAGGTTAAAACACCAAAGAGACCACTGCGCTCCTGCTGTGGCTACACTTAGGCCTTTATATTCTTGACTGAAGCAGTAAGTGACTACAGCATAAGGAATGGCTGATTGAGTGAACACTCAAACATCTGAAGTGCTGTTTATTCTATCAGACAAATCTCCAAGACAGTCAATATTAGGGAGGACACAGTCTGTAACAGCGCAATCATAAAGAATTTGCATAAAAAGCTCAACTTACAAATTTGCAAAGCAGATTTAAAGCAGATACTTCAAATGCTATTCATACAAATGATGTGGAGATTGTGAGATGGCAGCTGAGGTTAAGAGTTGGAATGTAGGGAAACACAAATCACCATCAAATTTCCCATGTGAGGAAAAGTCTGGATAGAAATAGAAATACTACATGAATCTTATTTAGATTTCATTATAATTGAGTGACAGCCTCCCAACAAGAGGAAAGTTATAGTGCAATAAAGTTTTGAGTGCATGTCTTGGTGTACTTAGAAGTGAAATGAACAAAAATCTAATCAATTCATGCAGAGTATTAAGAAATATACACAAGATGCATTCTTAAGCAAAAAAGTGATAGCAAATGCAAGTTCAGATCAAGGACGAAACCTAATTGAGACAATTATGCGTGTCAGTGGGACAGTGCAGAGGGTAAGTAAAGCTAGCAGTAGGTAGTGTGTTCAACTTGGAAGAAAAAAAGTGGAACACACTAAGGTTCAGCTTTTGTTTTTGTTTTGTTTTTTTCATTTTCTCTCATGTCCTTTTCAAAGAAAGTTCCTGGTTGACTTACATGGCTGTTGAGCAGGCTGCTTTTGTGACTTGCAATTCCTTCAGACTTTTGGAGGTTTTCAATCGCCATTTCAAGCTAAAGAAAGAAGAAGCGTGCAAAAAAACAAAGGGGGAAAAAAAGTGGACACAGGAGAGGGAGGAGGCAGGAGAGTGAGAGAGATAGAAAAAGAGAAGGAGACAGAAATAAGCAGGGGTATAAAAAAAAAAATACACACACAAAAAAGAAAACAACAGATAAAAGGAAATAAGACTGTTAGCAAGCAGCCAGATCTCTGCATTTCCATTAAAATCAGTCAGTGTTGCAGCCAAATCCATTATTGGCTGACAAAAGCATGCAAATCAAGGGACTCATAGGGTTAAGCTGCTCAGTGAAGGTTTGCGGTCAGACACTCTAATGTATGCAAATAGGAACCACAAACAGGGGCACAGGTCACGTCAAGTTTGGGGACACAAGGTCAACAATGCCTACCTCCCACCCCGCCCCATCTCCAAAATGTATCAAACAATATAGCTCAGAAATAATATTTGAAAAACTAAAATCCACATTGAGTTGTAACTACGACATAAGCACGAGTGTCATGGTATAAAATACACTGGCATATTTATTATAGTTTTTGGACAACAAAAAACAATGGGAGTCCAACTGGCAGGCAAAGTGTATGACAAAACCAGGGACATTCTGTTGAGCTGTAGAAGAAAATCAAGTAAAAAAAAAAAGATATGTGGTATTGCAGCCAAACTGGAGACACAGAAGAAAAGGAAAAAGAGGCAGGCAGCGTTCCAAGCCTTAAGAAGGCTCCCGAGGGCTCATGGCCAAATGGTAATGAGCCCCAGGGGTTGCTTTGTTTCACAGGGCGCTCAAGTGCCTGTGAAAACCTCTGAAACAAGGCAGCGCTGAATTATTTAAGACAGTGTCCCGATTCTACAGGCTCTCTGCCCTGTACTGCTCTGCTCTCTGTGTGTTACTGCAGAGCCGGGAGGCCCCAACTCAGGTTGCTGTAAACCCTGTGCGTCTCTCCCTGCCTTTCAGGCTTGTCCGGGAGCCTGGCCAGTCTGGACACAGGCTCAGGTGGCAGTGGTGACAGTTAGCACCAGTGTTCATCTCATCACACCATATGGCAGCGGGGATCTCTGCTCAGTAAGCCATGTTGTACTAAGAGTTAGAAGTAATAACTTAAAGACTGTTGCAGGAATTAAATGAGTTAGCATTTTTGCACTTCTGGTTCCCTCGTCTCAAAGTCAATGGGTTTCTGAATGGTTTTTTGGTCAGACACCTGAAATAAGGTCTGTGGTTAGCACAAGATTAAGAGATTTTCACGTTTTGTTCTGCGACATAAAATACGTCATTAAATATCCCACTTGTACATTTTGAAGCTTTTACGTGTCTTAAAAAAGGTGGTTGCTAACAAGTGGCTAAATGAGACTACAGAGGTTGTTAGGAACATTAAAAGTAATCACGGCGAACACAAAAATTCATCTACTCACTCGTCCGCCTTTACAGCCGCGTTGTGTTTGTACTCACACTCTTGCAAACTGTTCTAACTTAAACTTTCCAAAAGGCTTTTTGGAGAAGAGGTAAGCGAGCAAATTCAAATTCAAGTTGGAAGCTTAGTGGTGGTGACGCTGAAGTCATGCGACCGTGGTGTAGTTCGTTTATAGCCTAACGTCAGCTTTTTAATTCTGGCAATTGCATTTGCGCTTCAAAAATCATAAAGGTGGTGTTCATTTGTGAAGATTATTTTGCTGAACAAAACGTGCGTGTAAAACGTTTAAGTATCATAAACTTTTGTTTGCCACAGAGCTTATTTTCTGCAATAATCCCCCAAAAAAATCCAATGGAAAAATCCCCTTGGCTTTTTGTCGAGGGAACCAGGGCGATGCTAACTTCCGGGTTGGCCTACAAAAATACATCATCCCTGCAGCACTCTATTTACGTTCTTTAGAGAATAAAAACTATAATTTAGCCACATAGCAGGTGAGAAAAGACAATCCCCCAAGTATATTCTGTCAGTCATTCGGTCTTTGGTGGGTGTAAACCTCTGATTTACAGTTTGTTTGTTTTGCAGGCTCATTAATCCCATTCTATTGGAAAAAGAGCTTCAGAGTACCACAGAAACATTGGTATGGTTCATTGCTCACCATAGCTGAGGAGGAGCGTGATGAGTGTGATATGTGGTTGCGGCTTCCCTCCATACTTCCTCCATGGATCAGGTAGGTGCTTCCGCTGGAGATGATGTGGCTGCTGCCCACGTCCATAGCGATACCCACCATGCCATGAGGGGGCACCCCACCGCTAGCGGAGGAGACCACCGTGGTGACATGAGCACCACCGGCCTGTGAGTCAAAGTAGGTTCCCCCACTGCTCTGCCCATACAACTGAGCCTCGGGGTTGTAGGAGTAGGCCGCTCGGCTGGGGAGAGATCATTGTAATTAGCAGTCAGTGATGTCATTCCATGATGATGCTGAACAAAGTACATCTCATGACAACTGATGACTTTTAGGAGGCCATGAGTACAAGAGCAGTTTATGCTCCGTCTAAGATGAGCATTTACAATCTTCTGATATTCACTTCTTTGTGCAAGGGCACAGGAACACAGCACTGCTGATCATGTTGTTTACACAGACAACAATATAACTGATGTCATCAAAATATTCGGTTATGCTGGAGTCAAATCAAACATCAAACTATGGGGAAAAGAATCACTTTGGCTTCAATTAGGCGTTTTGATTCGAGCCACTTTAAAAGCAAGTTGGATGTTAAAATGATGAGAAAAGTGGCCTGGAAAGACTTATTTGTCATTAGGCTTTTCATCCAGCACCTATTCATACATAATTCAAGATGACTCTGCATTTAGAGTGGAGCCAAATATTATGCACAGTGCTATGCCTGTCTAATTCGAAAAACAAAAATGTTTTACAGCATTTTAGCGTCTTACATTGTTAACAAAAATGAAATGTTTAAATTCCATGAATAAGGGTGACCAAACCATATAAATATTTAAACTTATTTTCCAGTTATTACTAAAATTTATTTGAATGCAATTTTATGCTTTACTGGGTTGAATTAAACTTTATCTCATAGTGTACTTAAACTACACAATGAAAAACATGTATCATACTACTTATTATTGTGAAGTAATGTTGCTTACATAGTTCCATTGGTGTAAACAGTCTCTCCACTTTCTCCTACATATTGGACCTGGGATGGGTAGACATGTTGCACCTGCTGCACCTACAGAGAGACGACAGGAAATCAAAGCTGGAAAAAGGAAAGTCTTTATTTATGCTTCTGTATTTGTACGAATGTAAGTCAAATTACAATTGGAATAGAGACGGACTCTTTTTATTTGTTCTTGTACTGCATAAAATGAAAATATTTGCTTGTGGGTATAGGCATGTGCACACCTACTAAAATGTGTACATGAAGTGCAGTGAAAAAAGTCTGTACACCCCTTGGTTTTTACATTATTATTTGTCCCAAACAGAAGCCTCAACAATACCATTTAACACTGCCTACAGTATTCAGACCTACCAACGTTATTTATGTAGAGCTTCTATAATATTTGAAGTGCTAAATAAGCATGTTATTTTGAAAGGGGATCAGGTGTAAAAGTGATTTGGAACAATGTTGGATGGAAAAAAATGTTGTAAATAAAGATTAAAATGCACATTTTCCCAGTAATTTAAAAACAACTGATTTGAACTTGAACTAATAAAAGACATATACGTGGTTTAATGAAGACAAGCTTGATTTGACAAACATCACAACTGCTAATGAATAATATACTGAAGCATAAAAATGGTGAAAAGCAGGTAATGAACTGTCCATCTGCTATTGGCTGATTTTGTGACTTATAGGACTGGTGCCTAAGACCAGCAGCTAATAGCAGACAGTCAGGTCAGCTCTTGGTTTTCACACGATTTCATTTTGGGATTTGGTTCAAGCCCCCAGGAATCACTGTTCACATTACACCCTGGGACCCAGAGAAGACATTTTGCCATACACATCATCACAAAAGAAGCAGCCTCATCATCACAGACATTTAAAAATGACTCTTTTAATTATCAACCATTAGGGCCAAGAGTTGAATTAAGATGTTATTTTCATGTTATTCATGTATGCAGGCAGTGGGCCAGGCTCAGCCAGAGAAAGACACTTTCACACACCGATGAGGGGCACAGTAAGCAGGAGAAACATTTTTACACACGCCCTGGATGAGCAGCTTTCGGTGGAATGAATGGGCTGCCATGTGTGGAATCTTCATTCGGTTTTCAACACAGACATGGTTTGGTTGCTGTTTAACTTGCTTACTATCTAATGTGTCAGTCCAAGGCCAAACCTACGATGCCCCAGTCTGACTGTTATTGTTTAACCTGAATGTAAATTCTGGCCCTGAATGAGACGTGAAAAGTTGATCAAATATTTGTAACTCACACAAATAAGCCCTGGTGAAACAGGATATATGCTTATTTTATTTATCTGTACAAGTATGTACAGCACTGTGTACCTGCTGAGGGACCTGTTGAACCCTGGGTACTGAAAGCTGCTGTACTTGTCCTCCCTTCTGAGCTGAGCCTGTGGCTTGAACCAGCACCCTCTGTGTGGATACAAGACATAACTCAATTACATAGGTATGCACGTACAATCACACACACATCACTGTAAACATATGACAGTCAACACAACACGGGCAACCATATCAACAAATGACCCCCCTCAAGACTTTAAGCTAGTGCTGATAGATGAATGCACTGTCCTTTTCTATAGCCTCAAACGGTTGTGGTAAAATGGATGTACTGGTCCAATAAGGCTGGGAGAAGCTGGCATGGTAAAAAAGATACAGAGGCATCTGTTGGCAGAGTGGACACGTGGCAGCTTCAGTTGCTGACAAATTGGAACCACAATTTAAAAAAGATTTTTATTTATTGCAGGTGCTGCATGGGACACTGAAAAGAAACATTACAATATCTTGACAACAGAATCTCTCCTGGACACACTCATAGTTCAGACACCATGCACAAGCACTAATATAGCGAGTAGCTGGTTTGGTTTCCAAAGTAACTAGTCTTTTATGCTTAACATTTGGAAAGAAATAGGGTGGAACAGTTGAGTCATTACAGACTTTCCCCATTTGTCCCGTCATTTCAGTAGCAGCAAGGTTGAGGTAGCAGCCTACCTGCTGGGAGGCTGGGACAGGCTGTACCACAGGGGCCTGAGCTGATGATGATGTCCGCAGCGCAGCCACGCTGGTCGTGGTGTCTGACCCTCCCTCGGAGCTCTGCATGCTGGGTTGCATGGGAAACATGGAGAAGAAAGAGAGAAGAGAAAAGACATGAGTAGTGAAGAAATACTCCTACAGGTATCACTGAGGCTTGGAAGAAAAGAATAAGAGCATTTCACACATGGACACATGAATGGCCATACTAAATAAATGCTCTTGCACCCCACCCCTTCTGTTTTGGAGCCACCAGAGTATTCTTTGTCCCACAGGGGGTTTCTGGCTTTGCCAAGGCAAGCTGAGTCAGTGAAGCTCTCAGAGACCCAGAGGCTGCCCACCTTTGGCCTTAATCAATGGCAAAATAAGAAGCCCAACAGTATTACACAGACACTCCTGGTCCTGCTGACAGATCAGACCCAGGTGGAAAAGTTACTGTACAGGAGTTCAAGTTACCAATAGGACTGAAATGCTTCCTGAGGACAGATCCCACTGCCGCCACTCGGCTTTCCACTGGGTGACAATGTGCACAGCATAGCAAAGGGGAGCTAAAAATGGAGTGACACAAAGGCTCTCTTTTTCAAAAAAAAGGACAGAAAGGGAGAGAGCGGGAGTAAGGCAGGGAGAAGAGAAGAATGGAACTGCAAGGGGGAGTAAGCAGATAAAAAAACAACTTCCCCACTCTCAAATAAAGAAAAAACGAAGGGGGAAAAAGATGAAAATGGCAGTGGGGCTCCAGCCCCTGCCAGGGTCCTGATGATATCCAGCGTTTGTTTCGAACGAGAGCCGTTCTGAGGACTCCAATAATCCAGCTGATATGAGGAAATTCCTCAATGCTTTGTAAACGTTTGTCGGTTGCTATGGTGAGGAATCCATGACGACCACCCCCAACTCAACCCCCCTCTTCTCCTCCCCTCCCTGTTCACTCCTCCACTCCCCTTTATAAAGCTCTTGCACAGGAACTTTCGAGTGCGACCGCAAAGAGAAGAGGGGGAGGAGGATTAGAATAAGGGAGAGGGAGATATGGCACAGTTGGGGCTGAATTGATGAGCAGTCTTTGGTTTAAAAGGCAGAAATCCAGGAGTGCCAGGAAACGTCAGTAGGTAGACAAGAGAATGGTGTTCACCAGGAGCATTACAACAAAGGGCCGCAAGACACAACCTGCTCTAGACACGCTGTGATTAGTCATAACACACGACAGGCACTACAATGTTATTTTAATTTACTGGAAGAGATCTGACGAACACCACATAGGCTGCAGTAATCTGGAGGCTGAGCGATTAGATTCAAGCAACAGGTGCAGCCACGCTTGTCTTTTTTGGCTTTCTCAAGACCCAACCTAAACTTTGTGATGGGGCTACATGATTAAAGCGTGATTTCAAGTCAAGCCTCTGCTTACATTTAAGAATTAAGAAGACCTTTCTGCATCTGTTGCATCAAACCAAGTGATCTAAATGAGTCTCTAAATTGCATCAATAAATGACAAGACTGCCTTATACCATGTGACAAATTGATCTCAGACAGAAGGTGCAATAACAAAAACAAATTTAACATGTGACTTGGAGAGGGGAAGAAAAACGGGCAAAATGAGTCAGAATCAAGGAAATCCCACCAGTGATGGAGAGGAAGAGGGAATCAATTTAACCAAACCATAGTTCCAACAAAAATGTTGCGCTCACACCAAAATACGAGTCACATCCTCTTTTGTGGAACATTTTCAGAGTTAAAGACTTAGATGATACATGATAACACCACTCATTTATACAACCACCTAAAACGTTGCCACTAAATACAACATGATGAAGCCATCACAGACTCTGCCACAAAATCCCTACCACCCATAATCAAGAAGTTCCCACAGGCATAGGGAGATTTTTGCAAGGGCAAATGTTTCGTTAAAAAAATAGTTTCCCTCCGGATCTTGACACTAAAATCGTAATCTCCACTCTGGATAGTGATTTTAATTTTATTTACTTTATTTTATTGCATGAGACGACTTTTGACATAGCTCAAGATTTTCTTCAAGACTGCATCACACTACATGTTGACTTACAGGAGGAGCGAGTCTGGCACTTTCACTCTTTATTTCTGTATAGAATTTTAACTATAGCATCAGTCCTCCAATCACAGCTCTCTATGGTAGGTGATCAAAAGAGAAGGAAAGGTAATACAAACTGGCTGTGAACAGAATATTACACTTTTGATCTGTAAGCGATCTGAAAGAAACAAAACAAATTAGACCATGAACAGATTGACATCGCTAAAAATACACTAGTTGATTTTTTTTTTGTGACCAACAGCACACAAATTCACAAAACAAATCTCCCTGCTGGTCGCAAAATTAACATTTTTGAAACTCAACTGTCAACTGTGTTAAATCTGAGTCATCAGCAGTAACTTGGGGGGGGGGGGCACTATTGGATGCTATAACAGAATCAGAGTGTACCCTTAAGATAGAAAAACAACAGATTTGGGTGTGCCACCACTGGCATTTTCCATGTGTGGAGATTTTGCCACAGGCAAAGACACTGCTCTGCCTACATGACTAACAGACTGAGTGGGGGAGGCCTATGTTGAAATTCCTGATAAGTCAATCTTCAGACACACACATGGTCCAATAGCAATCATATCCAGTCTACCCTGAACAGCCCACTGAGTCCATCTTCAATGTATTTGCTAGCACAGAGCCCAATTAGCACTTACATGTAAAGGCTCTCATATTCCATTACAATTTTTCTTCACACCTCTTTCTTTCATGTTGTTAAAGTACCAAAAGACTATTATCAGAATGATGCTAACAAGGAGTGAACATTTTGAAAGCCACTGCAGTGCTCAAGCAGCTTTCTAATGCAAGGAATTTGTCTATGGAGTGTCACTTTAGTTATAAATACACTTGTAACCATCCCATCATTTATCTTCAGACTTATTTTCACCAGAGGAAGTGACACAAGCCTGAGGGCTTCTTTATGCCATTAAGGAGTGGGTGGCATGGCAAGACAGTGGGGGATAAGGAAACAGAGTGCACTGACCTGCACATTTTCATCCATTAAAGCTCAATTAAAAGCGCTGGCTTTAATAGGTACGGTGAAGTGTGCCAAATCATTGGGTTTGAAAGGGGAGAGACAGGAGAGGCAGAGAGGAGTCTTTCTGCTTAGTGTTCAAGGAAGGTTAAAAGCCACACAAATTCCCCACTAGCAGCTCTGAAAAGGCACAAAGGTAAAACACAGGAGACATAACACACTGCTGCAAAACTGCTACTCTGGATGGGCTGCTCTTCAGGGCCAAACCCAGAGACAACTTCACACACACAAGTCAATTTTCATGTCAGGTCTGTGAGCCTGCTTTCATTTAGGCGAATCCCAGATGAGCACTTAACAACATTACAACAACAGCCCTTCCTTTCAAGAGTCACCTGAGTTTAAAAGCTATACGGAAACAAGAACAGACACATTTTAAGAACCCCAAAAGCCTCACAAACTGCCATTAATGCTATAGTCTATAATGTTAACAGTGCAGACCAGATTTAAACATCTGTCACTGACAGATCTAACTTAAACAGAGCTCAATCAGAGAAAAACACATACAGATGTTCAATTAAAAGCAGGAGCCCACAGTCTTGGCTTGTGTTTGCACTGGCCCACATTGTTTGCAGAGCAACAACGGTTGCTAGTGGCAACACCGTCCACTCCCGTTTCCAGGAGCCTGTTGCTATGCAACCAACAGAATACTTCCCAAACCAAACAATGCCATCCCCCCACCTGATCCCTCTATCTCACGCTAAGTAGAAACTTACAACAATAAATACTATGTAAGCTATTAATTTCAGACACCAGGGGACACGGAGGCAGAGTTATTCCTGTGTTGAAGTTACATAAAAATGTACAGACTTTATGCTGGTTTTGACTTGATTGAAGAGGACAGCATGAAATGCTCTGTTTTTGTAACTACTTGGTGCTCAGAAGAAGGAGGAATGGTTAAGTCATCAGGGAGACAAGAGTCTATTCTTCAAGGTTGCTTTACAGTCATGCCACCCAAAAACAACACTTCCAAAAGCAAGTCGAGTCTTTCCAAAGTTCCTTGGGCAGAGGAGATAGTGAGCAGAGCAAAACTTTTTCCAACTCAGGGGAAGATAAAACTGAATAAAGCACAGGCAGACACTTGTTGCTTTTAAAGGGACATCTATGGAGGACATTTGTTCAGCCGTATGTAGATATCCCTCTGTCACACTTTTAATTTAGAGGAGCAACAGGTCTCTGATGAGGCTTCAACATGTGTTCCCTATTATATTTTTATTGCAAAACAAATACATTGTCATTTGGGTGTTTGAAACAAACATTAGACTTGCTTTTCTTTGATTTCATAAAAAAACAAACCTACACAAGATCACACAGGCACACGCGCTCACACAAAGAGCGAATTAAGATATGATAAGAGATTTCCACAACAGAGGCTGTTCTTCAAGCCTGTCTCATTAATTCATGGCTAATCCAATCAAAGCAGCTCTTGGGGTCTGCAGATGGCAGAGTTTGAGAGAGAGAGAGAGAGAGAGAGAGAGAGAGAGAGAGAGAGAGAGAGAGAGAGAGAGAGAGAGAGAGAGAGAGAAACAGGAGGCGCCGACCACTGTCTCTGATCCAAGCGTGCCCTTCCCCTCTCCAGCTCACCTCCCCACCTCTGGTCATCAGCACAACCTGTCCACTCCGTCACCATGTGCGCTGCAGGCCTGACAGCCACAGAGAGAAAGATCAAACCGTTGCCATGGAGATTGTGTGTTCGCCCAATGCTCTACACTTGCAACTTCACTTCCTCCCCCAACACCCTACCTCCTCTAACCCTTTCCAGATTTCTACTGCCCCCCCCCCCCCCACACACACACACCTCCACCCACCCCCATCCCTCGTCCTTAACATTTAACATCTCGAGATGAAGAATGAGGATTTGCAATTGAACATTTTGAGAAGGGGAAAACACAACAAAGACGAGCAGAGTGGGGGGATGGCCAAAACACAGGGAATGTAATCAGACTATACTCAGAAGTGTGGGCGTCTCTCTCTTTTTCGAGTATGTATCTAATGTGCAGGCTGCCATATTGACAGAAAGGAGCGAATTTCATTCAAGTCACCTGGCTGCTTAAGGAGTTGGAAGAGAAACTGGCAAATGCTAACAGTTACTGTTCTTGCATATCTGTTTTATTCTCTGATTTTTTCCAAAACCTTATTAACATTTGGCACACCCAAAAACACATTACGATCACACAATAACTTTTCTGATCCTTCCACTCACTTCAAGGCCTTTACATTCATATCTGCACAGCATGTAAAGATTAGCTAAATCTCAATTTAAACATAGTCACAGGCAGCTCCATAGCACATAGTGTGGGCCCCTCTTAAAGCTATTAAATCAGTGAACATGGTCACAAAAATAGAAAGAACCCAGAGCACACATACCCCTGCCAGGGCTGCACAATCCTCTACATTTGTTATTTTAATAAATATTAAGTGATTTAAAATCTGTTCAACTAAAAGCAGCACTTAATGAGAAAATGGGGAAAAAAATATTTGAAAATGCTCTTGTGATGTTGAAGTGTCTTTTTTTAATCCTGTATTCACAAGGATCTGGGATCTAGATCTGCATCAAAAACTAATTACTTGTTCCTTGTGCTATGGCCTACCTTTCCACCTATTTTTATGAAATCTGTTAACAGGGTAATGAGATTTCCTGCTAACTATCAGACGAAAAGAACTGCAAACATAACCTCATTGCTGGAGGCAATGTTGCTGTCTCTTTTGAAATCTTCACAAAGAGATTGCATTAAATCAAAACCAATCACCAAGTCTGACAACTTGGAGTGGTTAAGTATCCTAACGCTGTAGCCTAGCCCAGACTTGCATCCAATTCTGTGGAAGAATAATGATACTCACTCCAGATACAAAAAGCTGACATACTTTAAATCTGCTTTCACTTGCTCTCTCAAACAGGTGTGTTTCCAACCTGTGGAGTTTTATTTCCCAGGGAACCACATTCTGCAAAGATTACCTCAGATGCTGGCAGCGTGCTGCCTCGATCTTGACCGATGAACCTGAGATAAGCATTTTGTTGCACGGGAGGAGTCTGCCTTCTTGGCAAGTGTTCACTCCACACAGATATGACACTGAGAATCATCATACTCTATGTACAGTATGCTTTCACAGGCACTACTTGACACAAACAATGAGTCATCAGTTAATGCCTTAAATTTGAGACAGATCCAAGTGTCTGCTGCTCATGCAGGGAATACTGTATTATACTGTATACTGAATACTTGCCATCAGACTCAGATTTAAGCATTTAATACCTCTTTGACACAAAAAACATGAGTTCACTCTGCATTTGATAGACCATACTAGAATAGTGGTCACAGGTAAATGCTGGGTCACTTCCATTCACACAAGTCAAGTCTGCAACCTTGTTTTTTGTAAACGATACTAGTTAAGCATCATTTTAGTTAAACTAGCATGCGACCTAAATTCATTGTGTTCAACCTTTCATACGGAAACTGAACGAGGTCTGGATTTGAAATCATCTTCTCTGCAGCCGGCAGCCAGATGCAGTGATATGCTTTAGATACTAAAAATTATGAGTTACATAATATCAGTAGCATTCACACGCTAATTTAGCAAATTCTATTCAGTGTCATTTCCAGACCATTAACCATCAAATTACTTAAGGATCTGAAAAGTGTTCCTGCATGGCAATTTGCATCAAGATGGCAATCATAGAACATACAGTAAAAGGTAGTGACAGGATGCGGTTGACATCCTATCTATTGGTCTGCATATTGGTGCTCTTTAAGTTCCAATTTTTCAAAACCTCATCTAGTTATTATTTATTTCTTTGCCTCCCATATTGTTTTTACGACTAAACTTTTCAAGGATGAAAATCCAGACTGGTTTGACTACTTTGTCAGTGGCAACACTTTACTGCCAGACCTACTACCCTGGCTACAAATTGCAACACTCTTCAGTCAGGCAAAACAACTGCTGTTAATTCTTACATGAAATATAATTAGCATACAACACTGCTTTTAAATTAGCCCCCCATATTAAACATTACAGCATTAACATTTGCTCTCCTTTGAAGCTAATGAGTGGGAAGAGGGGGTTCTCAAAGACCAGGAATGGAATCTGAGGGCTGCACTATATAAGGCCATCCACCATTTATCTGAAACTGGATTGTTTCCACCTGTGACAATGGCGTCCCCCTGCCATTGTTCCCCACCAAATCTCCTAATTAAAAAGCTTCTGAAAAGCTGAAGATCCAACAAATTAAATCTAAAAATACTCCCTGGGTCAAATCTCACTCCACTAAAGGTCTAGTCTTGGTTCTGGTAATTACTCTGTAGCAGGTTTACACTGACAAGAGCCCTTTTTTAAAGCCAAATAAACATCTCTTAACAAACTAGCCTAAAACTCTACAAAAGAAAGGAAAAGTGAGGAGAGGATGGGGGGCTACTAACTATCCATGCCTGAAAGAGAGAGGGAGGGGGGTCGGTCATTGTAATGCAAATGTAACTGCCTTGTCTGCTGTTTGTGGCAGGAAATTTAATTAGCAGTTGTGTAGCTGCGATACAAACAGGTGGAATGTTAAGAATGCTCCTGATGACACACGCGCAGACAGAAGAGACAGGCTGAAAAACATTTCATTTCACAAACGAGTTTCAACTTGTTGCCACCACCGCGCGAGGGCCAATCAGTAGCAGCATTTTTTTGGTATATGACAAGATTTGTTTCTTTGTATCCTAGCAGCGTAAGCCTACAATGATTTCCAAAATCTTTGTAGCTGGAAGACGTGATGTGAGAGTCACGAGGAAACTTAAAACTATTTTCCTTTCAACATATTCGTATAAAACAGTAACAGCACATCACTTTAAATGAAAAGCCCTTCACAAATAAATGAATTATGAAGATTATGAAAATGAAAGATTTCATGTGTACAAATGGCACTATTATTTTCCACTTAACAAGCCCCACAAGGCATTCTTCTCTCAGTTCTTCTGTTTTGCTCCATGATTTCCTGACATGTCTTTGACTGGAGTTATGGGATAACCCATTAAAACTGTGTTAATATCAGACAATGAAATGTGCAAAAGCCAAGCAGTTCAGTTAGCACAGCAGGAGGTAAATGCAAGTCTTTATGAATATGATTAAATGTAAACAGCAGTGACAGAATTGATGGCGGTGACTAGGTCCATGTCTATATCTGTAGCACGCTATTGGATTGAGAACTTCTCCCCGAGGCAGCAGCAGGCCTCATCAAGATAAGCTAAATACAGCATGAGCAAACACACATACACAAGCACACGGACACAGCACACTCATGTATGTGCACACACACTCACACACCACATACACACAAACAGAACATGTGACCAAAAGCTGCGTCAGGTCACCCGCTGCCCAAGAGACCATTGCAGCTGTCCTATTGATAGCTGAACTGTACTACACACATGGGTCCATTAAACAGTCAAAATGGCACACGGGTAAGAGTGGACACTGCTACGCACAATCACGTAACTCCAGAGATGGCTTAAAAGAAGGCTAGAGAGATTAGGCCTAAAGAAGGAGCGTAATTTCGTGTAAAACACAGGCCAGTGTGGCACTCGCTGCTGAAATGGACCAAAGCACGACCACGATCACAGGCTGCAGGCTATAGGTCAAGTAAGGCAAGCTTGGTCAGTGAAATTCAGGATACACACAGATTACAAGTAACCTGCACCAGAAAAAGAAAAGAAAAGATAATTTTACCTCCCCTTTCAAATTGACATTCTCATTAATATTTTTCTGTACTTTACAAGCCAGTAAAAAAATGTAAAATAACTCTCCAACCAACAGCTGCTTTCCGCTTTGTTTAATCCTTCTCTCTGAGCACTACTTCTTTCTGACCTGCCTCTGCAAGCCAAAGCTATGCACTCTTACCACAAAGAAAGAGATGAAAATTAAAAACACTGACTTTTAAAAGAATAACATTTCGCCCCCTGGCCCACTCCATCCCCTTGCTTTCCATGACTTGGGTGTATTTGTATATCAAGTTGCCATGTAAACATAACAGTGTCACGCTCAAATTGGGGGGGGGGGGGGGTTGGGGGGGTTTACGCACAGAGTTTCAGCACAGTCATCTCTTTATTTTCTTTGTAGCTGCGGTGAGTTTTCTGACCAATCAAAGTTAAGTTTCTTTCTCTGACATGTACTTCAAAACAAGCTGAGTCTTCTGCTAATGCACGTTCAATTGTTCCCTCAAATATCCTTGCCAAAAGGGAGTAAAATCATGGCGGATGGGAAGCTTCATGAACATTACATTTTAACATATTATGCAGCCTAGATATTAATTATGATTAATATAACCATACTCAGACCTGCTGCTTTTTGACCCCTTTTCACCTAAGAGGAAATAGATATTGGGCTGCATCAATAATACATCTCCTTAAATTAATCATTCAGCTCTCCTCTTTTACAAGATGAATACTTTATGTAAATACACATTTGAAAGTTTATAACTCAATTCATTAGCAGCAAGCAGAGAGGGCGTTAATTAGAGAAATGTTCATGCTGCAAAGATTCTTCCCGATGCTTCAATTGCAAACAACATTACAAATGACCGAGCACCTGACAGCTGTCTCTGAAAAGATAGTTCATTAGAATGAACGTATCTCAGGGGACAAAAAGAGACAGACTCCCAAAAGGAGAAAAAAAGGTATGCAAAGTGCTGGAAACCTGCCACCGCCACACTAAAACTAATGAAAAGAGGAATTTAAAATCATTGGGGATCTAATTTTCCTTGGTTTCTCATTATTGCTGTAACACAGATTGATATGAGCCTTTAACTCTGCAGACAGGTCAAACAGCAACCCTAATGAGAGCTGCCACTTGAACAATGAAGCAGTGCGGCTGAGAACAACTTAGCTATTAGCAAACAATTTGCTTTTGGGTCTGTTCATATACAGTATATCTCATCATTAAAACTGGAAAGACTAGTAGATGGTGCTAAATTAAATGAGTTAGAGGATATGAATCAGGGTCAATGATTCATTCAGCTTAACATAAAGCGTAAAAGGGTATCTTTGATGCCTAGTTTTAAAAGCACATAAAAAAACAGTACTTTAAATACTCCATCTCTCACCCAAGACTGTAAAAACAAGACAGAGCAGCATAAAAGAACCGTCATAGCACCACCTAGCTGTAACATATCCAGCTATTCACGCCATTTCTGAAATATTAAAAACATCAAAACTTTGCGAAGTAGGCTACCAACTTTGCTCCATCTAGATAGCAAACGTTACATAAACTGATCGACATTGATTAGTTCATCCTGACAGGTTACTGTGCTCTATGAGGTAGAGACCCGTGGGAGTATAACGTTTGAATGTAGTAACGTCGCCGGTAAAAGTTCATATATCCGTGCTCAACTGTGTAATATTTTTATTCCTTTTACGAGACAATTTGTGGGTGAAAATCGCCCCCCAAAGGGAAGCTGGCAAGCTGCTTGCTGAAATGAAAGCCGTCCTCCTGCCGAGTTCACGGACGTTGGTTACAGTTGGAGCACCAGGACCAACGTTGCTAACGCTAGCTAGCTTCACTTCCACCTGCTTGAATACGGTTCCGAGAAAAGACGCGCCGACACATCAAGTTCGTCCGCGTCGAGGCGGACGGGGCAGAGGCAGAGCTGCCGTCAAACAGCGCGACAAACGGTGGCACCGACAGCTGAACCCGCACTCGCCGCCGCCGGTTGTCCAAGTTAGCATTAGCCGCAGCTTGCCTGGTAGCCTGCCCATCCATCCTGCTGGGATCGAGCTGGGAGTGGGTTCGCGTAGACCTCGACTCGCACTACACAACGTAGCGACAGGCAAAGTAAAGTGATGCTGAATCAATTTGTGAGTCGGAGTAACGTCGACGCTGTGTATTACGTTCAAGCAAAGTGTAGCTAAGTGAGTAGCAGGGGTGAAAATAGATTATTTTTTTTATTTTATTTTTTCCCCCAAGCTGGCTTTAGGTGCAAGAAGCCGTTGCCAGCAATGGGTGAACGTCAGTTAAATGAGGAAGGGAAAGTTATGTTGTGGAAAATAACCAGGACTGCTAGCAACACACTCGATCCCGGAGCATTTTTCTCCAAATTAAGAAGAATTCAGAGTCTAAATTCTATAAGGATATAATCACCTTTGCCTTGAGAAAAGTTCTGCCCTGGCTCTGCTCTCTTTCCCCTCTCTCCCACTCGCTCGGTGACTTCCAGATGCTGCTGCTGCTGCTGCTGTTGCTGAGTGTTGCGCCCGTTGGTAAGTAACTGTCTCCACGGCTACAGTCACTATGGCGCGAGGGGGGTCTCGAGGCAACTGTTGCTACCCTCGAATGCCCACGTCAGGGCTCTCACTATGCAAGGGGAGGGGCCAAATGGACACGAGTCCCGCCCAGTTAAATAAAGCTGTAAATTTGAATTGAACCACAAGGAGGCGGTCTTAGCCAGGGGACCGGTGGAAGAGCATAAATCACATAAATTCACTTCAGCCAGATCGGTATTTCTCAAGGATCAGCTTTATTGGCCAAGTATGTAAAGTTGCTCTCAGTGTACTCACACACACAATTTACAGGAAGATAGAAAAGCTGAAAACAAGGACAACAAAGCTGAACAAATATAGGTAGGAATAAACAAAGCACTATTACGCACATACAAGTAGGTGAAAAATAGGTGTATATAAAATATATATTAAAAGCAACAATGAACAGAAACATACAATGTCTATATATCAAGTGTTCTGTAGATTGTAAACAAATACAAATAGTGCAAAGACATAAATATTGAATGGGCAAAGTGTATGTACAGTATATGCATGTCTATAAGTTTATACGGTATATACAGCGTGCAGGATTTATAGATGGATGATATGTACATAAAAGGACAGTGTATTTTAAACTTTTGGACTGACATAAGTTATGTTTATGATTTAAAGAAATTGCTGTATGTATCGCAACTATCAACCTGACATCAGTGATATAAAGATGGCATTTCTTCGGTTAAAAATACATGTTATTTTCTTAATTAAACTGATTATAATTTACTTCTTGATGACATTCAGATTATATTCCAACACTTTAGATAAGCTCCAATAAAGGAAAACATTTTTTACCTTCCACATATTGATTTATTTCTACTCCCTGCATTATTCTTTATTATTTAGTAGGTTTTTGAATAATTTTAAAATTCCATCTTCTTGTTCTTAAACATGTATATATGCTACTGTATTTATGATTGTTTTCAATAAAAAGAAAAGTTCAAAACAAGCCTATTATACATAAATATTATTTTTCTATTTCCTTTTCTTCTTGCAAACAAGTGCAACCAGCCTCATCTTCCTGCATTACAGATCCTCAGCACATGGTGGCAGCATATGTCTATATTGTGACACAAGATGGTCACAGTGTGTCAGACGAACAGATTATTGTATCAGGTCCTCTTAAACAGAGGACACACGCTTTACTGTAAATACAAGGCAAAAAATGAAGATGTGCTCCCCTTTGATCTTTTTGTTGATTTGAAAATTGGCTCAGTATTAGTCAGTTTACAGTTTACATGTAATTTTAAGCACTGCAGAAAAAAATAAAAATAAAATAAAGCTGTCAATGCACATTTATGTATGCTCATTTATCATTTTTCATGCATTTTGGGGCTGGAGAGTGCAAGATGATAAAAGCTTCACATAACACCAAAGACAGAAATGGCCTAATGAGGACAATGAAATCATGTCTTCTGTATTTTTTCTTTGGGGGCTTTAGAAACCTGGGGAGAGATACATCCTACAATTTAAAAGAAACGTACACATGGTGGGTATTTCATAAGCCGATTCCAGTATTTTAAACTTAATATATTTAAATTTGACAGCTTTTAGGCTTAAACAAATAAATAAAAGATTCAGTATTTATCAGGAGAAACTGGCTGCTAATGAAATATGCTATATAAGGTGAATTATGGAAATAGAAGGATCCAGCTTTTTCAGAGATTGACCCATACTGGGGACTAAAAGCAAGGACATCTCTGCCTCTGCTGCTTCGATTAATACCATCAACCATTAAATCTGCCTCTCAACACAAAATTGCTGGATAGAAAAATGCATATGTACAATTAATATAAGCTATCCAATGCAGACATAAAAAATAGGAAATTAAAGAGTGAAAAAAAAACTAAAGTAATCTCTGGTGCTTGAGAGTTTGGCTTATTGGTGTTTCATACATGTACATGCACATATATTTAAGGCCTTTAAGGATTCTGACTAAGACTCAAGTTATTCCAGGTAAGTGACACTGAAGGTTTTGCTTTTGGTTTAAGAACCTGCTGGTCTGGATGCAATATTTGCAACACAAAGAAAAAAACAAACAAAAAACAACAAAATCAAAAGCAGTTGCCAAGCGAAAAGAGACGTGCGGTGTTCACACTGTGCTTCGTTGTTTAGTTTTCCCAAAAGAAAGGAAACTCGCGAGTGTCAGGTGAGAGTATGAAGCTGTAAAAACAGGCGACAACACAGAGCAGCAGCACTTCAACCAAAACGAGGAGCCTCCCAGTGGTGAGTCCTGTTACCTCCGACTGATTGCCGGTGTTTGGCGCTTCATTTATCACTTCGCCTTAGCAGCAGTCGGGCGTCGATCCTCACATTACCGAGTTTACCTATTGAGGTTTCGTTTGTTTTTGTTTTTTTATGTGTAGAGTTAAGCCAATTGGCGGTCTTGTTAAAACCAGACAAATCAAAGTTAAACCACCCCGCGAATGAAAAGTGACACATCACATCGTCACACGGGAGTTTAAAGCTCAGCACTTCGTCGTTCATTCTTTACCAGAAACTTGAACCTTTAGCCTTTCCCCCTCCACACCTTCAGCCGAGACACGTCCAACAGCAGAGCCGGAGAAGCGGCACCAACCGCGGATCTCCGCAGATAAAATCCCGCCCCTTGGCTAACGTTAGCTCGCGTCTGCTCCGCTAGCCTGTTCCCTCCAAAGTTTTATGGGGTTTTTTTTTTTAAATGTTAGAATTATTTGAAACATATTACTGGGGTCTTCTGTACATAATGTAAGCTAAAAGGGCGCGTAACACTGTACTGGATGGTTACATCTGAACACTTTCACAGGTTAAAGATTATTAGTTTTGTTAGCATTCAACAACACGTCCCGTGAGTCTTAGCTATAGTTTTTGGATGCTAATAATATAATCCTTTTTAATTTTTAATGTCCAGGTATTAAACGTGTCTTCTGTATGGACAACTTCTATACAACACTGTGGCTCTCGGGACTTTAAAAAATCTATACATATATTTTGTTATTTATACATTTATTTGTCTATTGGTGGCGGTCCTTGTACTTTCTACTCCAATATTGTACTTTCTACTCCAATATTGTACTTTTTACTCCAATATTGTACTTTTTACTCCAATACTAGGTACTAGTTACTTTAAGATTTTACATTCAAAACATATGATTACCTTATGCAAACAATGCATCTCATATCTATCTATATATATATATATATATATGTATGTATATATATATATATATATATATATATATATATATAGATAGACAGATATATATATATATTAGATATATATATATATTAGATTGATATATATATTAGATACACACACACACACACACACACAGAGCGTGGGATGAGAGAGGGTGTCACTGACCGACAGTAACCTCACTGCGCGGTGGTGCATCAGCACTAAACGCATCCTGCAGCGTTTCACCGTGTGCGCATGGGTAGACCGGATCAGCCGTCCTCTGGATGACATGTGGTGCGGTGGCTCTGCGTTTTTCGTCTCCCGTGGCAATTGGCTGAGAGTGATCTGTCTATAGAGTAGTGATCATAGACATATATACGTATATATATATATATATATATATATATATATATATATATGTCTGTGGTAGTGATGGCACACATTTGTGAAGTCATGGGAGCATCTACACACGTGTGATGTTTTAGTAAGTAAGTAAGTAAGTAAGCCACATGAAAATTTAGAAGATAATTTAAAACTGTTAAAACTGATGTCAGATGCATAAACAGACACATTTTTTACACTTTGAAGTGAATGTAATTTTCTCAGATTTTTGAATGGAACAATATTATTATTAATAAAGGTAGTGGCAAAAAAACGTTTTAACATTATATTTTTTTTATGGGGTTAAACATAAAAAGTCAGCGTTCACATTTTAAGGGTCAGCAAAAAGTTTGTTGTTTTTACACCTTATATTTTAATCAGTTTGAGTAGGAACGTTTGTGTGTTTTCTGCTTCCTCTACTTGCACTACTTGACCTATTGAACGGTGGAGGCGGGGAGTTAAGGAGAAACTGCGTAAAGGAAATTCCTTTGGTCTCATCCACCAGTGAGACTTTTTTTTTTAACCTCTGGTGCTGCTCGAGTATTTGATTAATGATCTTTCTGCGTGTATCAATGGCAACTTACCCTCATTTGGAGTTCCCACAGCAGGTTAAAGTGTAAAAATGAAAAGTCTCCATGTGAATCCCCGCCCACATTCCTTCACAGGCACGTTTACGAGGGATCATCATGACTCATTTTCCACACCTTTATTTTCATAGTTGTATCAGAAATACTTTGTTTGCCAACAGCAAACATTTCAATTATGGGCAGTTCTTTAAATTCTGCTTCTCTTCCTGCTGTTGTTTCCCCTCTAGTGCTGCTGCCTTTGTCATGTCATGGCTCTGAAGAACTAGAAGTACAGGATTGGCTTGTTAAGCTGTGTAATTGCACTGACAGTGTTGATTTTCAAGGCTAAAATTAGGTTTGCAAACAATGTTCCTGTGTTAACTTTGAAAAAATGCAGACTATGAGCAAAAGCGTCTTGGTTGCAAGTATTTTCTACCTAAACAATATACTTGTTTCGGTATATTTAATACTGCTGTGATGCAGTCAGCATTGTTTTTATTTTGATTAGAAGCTTTTGCATCCATTGTATGATACTATTTTGCAGCAGTGGAGCACGTATTCAGATCCTTTACTTAGGTAAAAGTAACAATACCACACTGTAAAAATACTCGGTTACAAGTATTCGATGCAAAAAATGGCCCCTGTTACTGTTGCATTGTTAAATATTATATCAGTTTATTGTAATTTAAGACAAGGAAAAGCAGCAAATCCTCACATTTGAAAAGCAGGAACCATGAAATGTTTGACATTTTTGCTTGAGAATTGACTTAAACGATTTAACAAATAGTTGCTGATGAATTTTTTTTCTTATTGACTAATTAATCGTTTCAACTCAAAATGTATACGCACTTGGGTAATTTAATCTATAAGAGTGCATTAGTATTATTAACTACAGATGTAGGTCTGTAGTGGAGTAAGAAGTATTGTTTCCCATTTGAATTGTAGAGGAGTAGAAGTATAAAGTGGCATGAAATGGAAATACTACTTGAGTAAATGTACTTATGTTTCACCACTGCTATCTTGATGGTTTGGAGGACGTTGTAGAGCTGAAACAATTAGCCAATTAATCGATTGGTCTGAAAAAAATAGTGTTCAACTATTTTGATGATCGATTAACCCTTTTAGTCATTTTTCAAGAAAAAATGCCAAACATTTGCTTTTTCCAGCCTCTCCAACACGAGGATTTGCTGCTCTTGTTGAATATCATTTGCGCTTTGGACAGTTTGTCGGATAAAACAAGCAATTTGAAGATGTCACCTTGGACTCTGGGAGACTGAGATGGACATTTTTCACAATTTTTTTTCCCCATTTTATAGATAAAATGATTAGTCGATTACCTGAGAAAATAATCTGCAGATGATTGCATAATGTAAATAATCATTATTTGCAGCCTTAATGGGTTTCCAGTGGCTTAAAATGAAGGAAGATAAGAAGAAGAAGAAGAAGAGGGAAGATCAATGTGTAATATTTTTAATAATGTAGGTCAGAGGATGTGGGCTTATTTGCAGTGTGCATGAGAATGATTTCAGTCAGTGGAAAGTCATATAAAACCTAGCCAGCACAGCTGCACTTGCAATCTGACTGTAGAAATGTTTGCATACACTTTGTCAGACAGTAACCCCAGCCGGCATATCTGCAACGTGTGTTTTGGGTGTGTGTGTGTGTATGTGAGTATCTCTGTAGGGGGATGGGTTTGGGTTTCATAGCATCATCCTTCATGAGGGAGTGTGTTGGCTTCACTTCCCCCATCTTATTCATTTGGTTTGCATGGCCTTATATGGACAATGGGTCTTGTGGTGTGAGCAGTTTTAGCCAATCAGATTGCTTCGGGATGATACAGGGAGGGGGCAGAGTGTGTCTGGAGGAAGCTGGCTTGCCTGTCTGGGTGGGGTTTTCAGGGGGTGGGACCAACCCAACCAGCTAGTGTTTGAAAATGAATGATATGCTGCTCAAGTTGTAGGAACAGTGGACAGCTGGCGTATTTGTCTGTGTGTGTTTAGCAGCAAACTGAAACCACAGCGTTTGGGAAAAGGAAAAGACGTTTCCAGAGAGAACCTGTAACACAAACCGGGGAAAGAATTAGTTTCCAGCAGCAATGCAATGTGAGTACCTCAATTTACATTTGCGTTTAATGTAGCTGAGATGAAGTCCTTTTACCTTGAACTCCAGCTTTCACTCAGGCAGATCAGGTTTGATAAGAAACCGGTTAGGGAAGATCCCTGAGAAAACAGCTTGCTTATATGTATGTTTCATGTACAATACTACAGATTTTATATGAATTAAGATCAGTTAATTCCTCAGGTTTTATGCCATAGTCTGACTTCCCTTGTTATCATTTGGCTTACGCAATCCCTGACATAAATTCCACAGTTGTAATAAAATAGAGCTTATTTTTAGCCTGATTTGAGCACAGCTGTTATTCACAGTATTTAATCTGTATATTTCAAGAGAGGTGAAATGTATGGCTCAATAACCTTCCACAATATGTGGATAGCTGCTCGCTTGCAAAAGGGTGTAACCCAACCAGCAGATCTGTGTGAATTTGCCAGATGACAATTAACATTAAAGGGATGCATTTAAAGCCTTGCCCCATTTAATTTAAATGTCCACATTAGCTTACAAGTATTTGAAATTGGATTAAAAAATGTTGGGCATGGCGTGGAGGATGCTGAGAGGATTACGTCCAGTCGTAAAAACTGCTCTACTGTTTAGAGGCAGCAGCTGGCCGGGGATGCGGATCGTTAAGAGGATGTATTGATAGAAAAACAATTTGTCTCACTTGTGTTTTGAGCGACAACATTAGGTTCAGGCAGTCCAGTGGAGATGGCTGTTATCTTGGACGAGGAGAGACAGTGCCTGAGAACAGACAAAACTAAAATGAGGGGTGGGGTTTTGTCTGATCTGTTTGACAGGGGATTAACCCAAATTAAGTTTGCAGGCATGGAAGCGTGTTGGGGAGAGTCCCTTGTCTGGTTTTTAGCATTCATTCATTTGGCTGAGGACGGGGTTGTGATAGACACCTCTTCTACATGAATCAATGATAAAACTTAAATGTGTTATCTGTCCAACTGTTGCCTTTTCCCTTTCTGAATCCAACAGCTGTTGCTACGCACGACTCTGCTCTCCATCCATAATCCTCTCCTGATTGCATGAATGCAGTTGCAATAATGATGTCAGTTTGTGCAGTGCTAAATCCATCAGATAATTCATCCTGGGCATTAGCTGTGATGGCACATGACAAGAAAACTTAATAAAAGCACGCAAGAAAGGATGCAAAAAAAATGCCTGTCTTTCTGGGCTAAAAGGAATTTCAAAGAGGCGCTCCCATCATGTAGAGCTGAAATGACAAAGCGACAAGAAAAAGTGACAAACATTTGCTTGTTTATATAATTCTAAATTAATGTCTTTGGGTTTTGGACTGTTTGTCAAACAAAACAAGACATTTGAAGACGTCACCTTGGGTTCTGGGATTCATTACTTTGATTAATTGTTTTGTCTATAAAATGTTACAATCGGTAGGTTAATCTATACTGAAAATAATCATTAGTTGCACCCTTCCTTCCCAAGAGACCTTGGTTTTGCTTTTGGTTGGCCCACAAACATATCCCACTGGAAGAAATGGATTGTGATAAATGTGAAAGTGATAGTTTACCACACCAGGCAGGAGATTTTATTTTTGGACAAATCATGGACGAAGAACTCAGTTTTCAAAATGGGGAGGCGGGCCTCCCCAGGGGGGCTGTAAACAGTTTCAGGGGAGGCTTAGTGAAAGGAAGTGAAAAAATATTACATTAGGTATCAAAAGGAGATCACATAGAATAGCCTAAATGTGTGTGATTTCATTAAAGAGATAGTTCTTTTTTTTTTTTTACTGGGAATGAGTCAGAAACTAATAAATGCCCCAAGACAGACTTTTTTAAATGTAGTTTGAAGTTATGTCAAACAGTAATATTAGGCTATCTTGGCTCAATTGTTGGGTGTCTATGGGATCAAATAACATAATCATGATCCCATGGGCATCCAGGAATTGAGTGAAACTAAGCAAGTAAACTAAGAGGGGTGAGGGGTCATCTTTTCTCAAGCTTTGTCTGAGGGGAGGCCCCCAGTCTCAGACTTTGAAAACCCCTGATGTAAGGTATTTGTCACTGCTGACTAGAAGTAGGGGGTTGTCACAGCAGAGCTAGATCACAGACATGCATCTCGAGCCTTTATTCGAGATCTAAATGTGTTGGGCTCATGTGATGATAGCTCCTCAGACCAATTGGTTTGAAAGGAAGAAGGGGAAATAAAAAGGGGACAAGCAGGAGCCGTAAGGGTTTTTCCAGTCTGACGTTTGAGGCTATATTCATCCAGACATGGAAGCTACAAGTGACTGAACCCTTTCTCAAGATCAGTGTCACGCCCCTCACCCTTCCCATCCCTTGACCCCCTCGTGCTTGAAGACCAAAACAATGACGGAGCCTAAAGGGGGGGGGGGTTACTCCATATCTGCCTGCCTCCACCCTCAACTTAACTCCCTTTTAATACTGCTGGAAACCTACGTCCACTTACAGCTGTGTCCTTGAGGAATCTGCAGCTGCATTGGAAGGAAAAGGCGAAATAAAATGGCAGCTTTGCACCTGTCCATGTGAGCAGCGGTGAGATCACCCTGTGATATCTGTCTCCTTGGCTGAGAGACCTCCAGGCCTCCGTAGTAACTCGGTAACTCGGGGTCAGCTGGCTGCTTGCCTCATGACATGACTGATGTAGGATTGATTTTCTTTTATGACAGTGATGACTGCTGATTCCTCAGAGGCCAGAATTTCTGGAATGCTGGCAATTTCGTTCCTTCCATTTGAGATACAATTGACACCTGAAAGATTCAATTTTACCTGTTTTCTTCGTTTATATATTGGAAGGTGTGTTTGGCAAATATGTGTCTAACATACTAAATATTTTCGTTCCTGCCCTCTGACCTCCCTGGAGCCTGTTTCTTTCCACTTAGCCCAAGTCCAATTGTCCCTGACAGGCGAGTCATGATAGGCCGCTGTCACAATAGGCAGACGAAGCCGCTGGCATGTGTTTTCAGCCCCCTTAAATAAACAGGCCAGCAGCAGATCAGGCCTGTGATTCACTAAAGAGGGGGCTTGAATGAGAAGGGGCGTCATGGAGGTGTGGGTTTGATGGCGGCCGAGTGGCGATGGTTTATTGTTTAGGAGGCTTTGACGTGTTTCCTGTGATGAGGTAATGGCAAAGGCAGAAAAGGATTCTCCCTCCAACTCTTTTGAAAAGGAACTGATCACCTTTTACACACTGTAACGCCATACAAATGATGCAGGATGATTGAAATCAGGCTATCTTTGCTCGTCCCACTTGGCTTTGTCCGTCTTTCATGCCCTCATATCTCAAAATATGGTTTCATAATCAGATAGAGTTTTATCTACATGGCTTTCATCGGATTTTGAGAGGGTGGAGCCATAGAAACGTTTTTTTTAAAAAGGTGTTTTGTTGACCAAGCACAGCAATGAAAGGCCATCCATTACTATTATTCGCAGCAAGACAATGTTATCTGTAGCAAGGCTTTCCACTTTGCCAGCTCGGCTCCATATGTCCCCCACACTGTTGCCATACAACCAAATTTTGTCAACAGAAGAGTCGTAGTATAGACAAAGACAATATTTGTTTAGCAGCTCATAAAGTCAGCTATAAACGTTGATAATAAGCAAGTAGTAGCTAAATGTGGTGCTTTGAGGGATTTCCTGTCGGCGTGTTAAGCATTTGTGCACATTAGTTCTTCCTTTTCTGTATTAATTCAGTCACCATATGTCATCAATATTTAGAGTCACATATGTCTTAATGAAATGTCTAAATAACCTGCACAACAGGAATAGATGTGTAAGCATAACCCCAACTACAGCTGCTAGAAAAAGTGATGTGACCTGGGGCCTACAGCACTCGGGTGTCAGTCTTGTGAGTACTAGAAGCTGCCAGCTGTCACATGTTGGTGTTACTGTCTCGCAATTACACCGGGGGAGCAATCCCGTTTTTTTCTTTTTTAAAGTCATATGGTATCTTCCTTTTCAAACCAGACTTGAATCTTACTCCAAAAGAGTGTTTGTGTCTAGTTTCTTTATCAAGAAAAAGGCTCCCACGCCCTGAAATGATGATCTCAGGTGCAAATCCTCGGTCGAGTGCTACTATTAGTTACATCAATATCTACACATCAAATTATTTACAATATTTACAACAGAAAACTGCCAAGATTTCTGTTACATATTTGCCAGTTGGATGCAAAAAATATTTCAACTCCTAGACATATGATCCTCTGAATATAGTGACATAATAAATACAATAAGTCAGTGTTTCTCAGATGATTTGGATACACGCTACAAAGAGGACCATTATTCAACAAACAAATGAACAGTAAAGTGCAAAAAATGAACAAACATCAATACTCACAAGTAACCGAATATACCAAAAAAGTCAACTGACAGAAAACTTTGATAATCGATTAATCGTTTGTTATTTTTTAAGCAAAAAACATTCTGTGGTTGTAGGATTTGCTACTTTTATATTGATGTTAACTGAATATCTTTAAGTTATAGGCTGTTGGTTGGACAAAAGAAGGCATTTGACAACGCTACATTGGGTTTTCGGAAATGTTTAACTGGCATTTTTCACAATTTTCTGACATTTTATAGACTAAACGAAACGATGAATCGTTAAAAAATAAAAAATAAAATAAAATCATCAGTTGCAGCCCTGTACTAAATGATAATAACCAATGAAATATTTCAACAAGAAAATGACAGATGAGATTTGGACATTATTAAAAAGGTCTAACTATAAAACTCCTTGTTCAGTCCCTGAGGAGATTTTTTTATGCCGTTGTTGCCTTTTTGCAGATGCACCTGATACAATATTGGTATATGCTTGCACTACTTTGTGTATGCACGTGTGGCTTCTGTCTAGTTATCTTCTTCATCATCTGTAATAGCCATAACTTTACTTGTTGCGAATGCTTGTAAGTGATGTGCTTGTCAAATATTCAGTAGCTAACAAGCTCCGTTGCTCCTCTCTTTCAGTGACCGTGTGTGAACCCACCACCATGTCTGAAGCCGTGGTGATGGAGCCTCCCAGAGCAGGCGGCCGCCTGGAGTCATCCTGCGGTGCAGGAGACAGCGCGGCCTCCCTTGACGGCATTGTGTAAGTATGGCCACACAAACACACCCAAGACACCTTGACACCACTGTCTCGAGAGCTTTGGTTCACAAGATGACCAATAAGTTAGAAAAGAAGAACAAACACATGATTCTGCTCCATGAATTTATGTTTCTGTTTTACATTTATCTTTGCTTTTTTACTTGTAAAATACTGAATGTTTTTTTTATCTTTTCTTACCTCTAAAAATTATTCAAATTAAACAATTTCAGAATGTAAAACAATCACCCTTTGCTTGAACTGCTCACAGAAATATGTAACCTGTTGTGAGGGCTCGTTAGTTGTTTTTGTATTGTTTTAAAGGATCACGAGCCAAACAGGTTGGGAACCGCTGGTCTAGAGTCAGATGTTGTCAGGGATTGCAGTATTACTAGCTTGATAGCTAGTTGGTAGTGCTTTTTGTAGAAGCATAGCATCATTGTCTTTCACTAAGATTTAAATATGATGGGGAAATTACAGGTTGCAGGTGGCAGCCTGGTTAGAGCTCCAGCGCTCAGTAGTAGTTCATATAATGTTAGTTATTGTGTAGTGTCATGTCAGTGTAATCATAGTGGTTTTATCACTTTTGCTTTGTCCTTGAAGCTTTAATTTAATGCAATAATAATATAAACTTTTACATTGAAGCTATTATTGTGATTGTTTACGAGATCAGTTGAGATGAAGGCTTAATATGTACTTTCAGGATGATGATGATGAGTTTAATAGTGTGTTGGGAGCCACAGTTTTCCCCTTATGACTCAGTGCAGGGCCAGGTTTCTGCCTTTGGTTTTGCTATCGGATGCGACAGTCGCTTTGGGAATCCACTCTCCTGCGTTAAGTGACGTGTTCTTTCCTTTCCATTTCTTCAGTGAGTCTTCAGAGGAAGAGTCCGCAGGGGAAAGAGAGGAGGAGGTTGGTGCACATGATGAAGTCAGCAGTAGCACCAAGACTACAGAGGTCCCCGCCGAGCAGAGCTCAAACACACAAACAGGTGAGGGCTGAAGAAAAGCCACCAGGTTGTGTTTACTCTTTCTTCGTCCCACCCTGAACTCTAACATTTGTGAGGGTGGTGCAGCCGGATAAAACCTAATGATAAGGAATACACTGACACAACTGGGCTATATTCAGAGTTGGATCCAGTCGCTGGGTTGGCTCTAGTTGCTGAAGTCAGCATTAGTGAACCTGTTTTGTCTCTGAACTTTTTTTTTTTCCTGAGGAAGTGGGCCAAATAAAAGTGCCTACATTGTTTGGCAGAACAACTTGACTTTCCTTTTCCTGCCTTCAGTCTGCACTTTGACATTCCTTCCTGTCTTAGTCACTGAGGGAAAAATACATTTAGTTATTATTTCATGAAGTGTGTTTGCAAAGTCTGACTATGATATAAGGCTGACTGGACTTTTATAAATTCTTGTGATTCAAAGTTAATTTAAATGAACAGGAACTACTTTCGGGAACCTTCATAATTACCACCAAGTCAGTGGAGTAGTAAATCTGTTAAACAGGTGCTGGTAGAGTCCATCTGCTCCATGTACTAATAACCAGCTGTTTGTGTTTGGTCATAAATCCACCATAATCTAGTTCCTCTGTTTGCATTATGACACCATCGCATATTGAAAACATCCTGCTGGCTGTTTCTTTCTTTTTAATCGTAAAAAACACTAAGTTGAATTGGTTGCTTTCCCCTTTTCTAATCAACTCTTTAAGTAAAATCTAGTGTTTATTACAACTTGGGTTTTTATTTTTGTAGCTCGAGCCATCGGTTTTATCCCTTATGATAACTTTGTAGTCAACAAAATAATTGCTGAGGTCTCTGAGCTCGACAACATCCCTAAAAATAAGTCCAACGGGATGAGAAACATGGTACACGGTAAGATGATCAGACAGGTTGTAAACAAGCCAATCCAAACTTCTTTATTTAAAGGTGAAAGCAAAGGTTAGAGCCAGTGGCGATCCTAGACTCTGGGGGGGCCCCAAGTAAAGAAGCTCATCGAGGGCCCGCGCCCCCATAAAAATGCATTCAGTCAATTCAGTTAAAAAATTAATTATGTCAATTGTGCTTCATCAAACGTCATTACTTACAGACTCAGACTTACAGAAGGAGCCCCCCTTAGGATGTTTTGGAGGCAGCATGTGAGAAAGTTTGTTTCTCCAAAACCGTTAAATAGCCTATACGGTTGGTATAATGGTGAGATAATATTGACTGTTTCAAAGAAAACTCCATTCAGCCAACCTGAAGTAACGGCTTCATCACTGTGTATCCTGTGTGACTGTTGCCACAGGCTTGGATCAGGATCGCTCATTTGCTCAGTGGCCCATGCTTGTTTGTAGCTTTAGTGTAGTTCCAGACGGTGAGTGGAGAGTCTGTTGCAACTCACATGGAGATCATGGGAACAAGGAGGTTCCAGCAGTTCAGTTCTGCATGGAAGGGAGATCTGTCATTGAAATCTCTTGACAACCCTTTTGCTTATTTTCCTGAATGTCTGTCTTCATGTCTTCCAGTGAAAGCCCAGCGCCCAAACTCCCTGTCGGTGCCGGCAGCAGGAGAGCCCGGCCTGTGGACGTCACAGGGGGATGCAGAGGTGAAACTGAGGATGGGGGACTCTGGCCTGGCTGCTGAGACCCCTTTGACCGTCGACCAGATGTTCACCTCAGCTGTGGAGCGCTTTGGCGACTATACAGCTCTGAGCTGGAAGGAGGGCGAGCAGCAGAAGAGCCTAAACTACAGAGAATACTACCAGACCTGCCGCACCGCTGCCAAGAGCTTCCTCAAGGTAGTTTTTTATCTATTGAGTAATCTAGTATAAACAAATCAAAGCCTCGTCTTTACAGTTGTATTCTAATTCGTCCTGTTTTTATTACAATAATCTTTGGGAGGATTTTATCAGTGCAAACCACCATAACTTCTAGCTTTAAGTATTACTGATGTCGTTTCATGTCCATGATGTGTTTTATTTTCAGCTTTCCCAGTAGTAATGTGAGTAACACATTAAAGCTGGAACAATTAGTTGGTTGATTAGTTGAGTTAATTGATTAATCGACAGAAAATTAATGTGCAACTATTTTGATCATCAATTAATCGTTAAAGTCAATTTTTAAGCAAAAATGCCAAACGCTCCAGCTTCTCCAGTGTGAGGATTTGCTGCTTTTCTCTGTTTTTATATTGTCGTTAATTAAATCTCTTTTGGATGGCTGGTCGGACAAAACAAGACATTTGAATATTTCGCCTCGGGCTCTGGCAAACTATTATGGACATTTTTACAATTTTCTGATATTTAAAAGCAAAGTTACTTATCGAAAAAAAGAAAAATAGTTGGCAGAAGAGTCAATAAAGAAAGTAATTGTTAGTTGCAGCCCTTACACACACAGTGACTGATGTAGCTTATATAAGTGTAAGTGTATTATTTCAGCTCTATCATTTGTTGCATACACTGTTGGGTTTAGTGGAAACTCAACCAAACCCAAAACAGCTAAACATTTGCAGGTTCAGTGCTGGGAAATTACGGCACATAGCAATTAGAGAAACTCCTCAGGGTAGTCTCGTTTCAAAATATAAAACTTCTCAATTAGACAACACCTTAAAAGAGAGGAGAGAAATGTCTGTAAAAAGTGTGTGCTCTTCACAGAGAAAAGCGCATTTGTTTTTATTCACCCTGAGCAACAATTCTCCTTCAGTATCTAAAGTTCTGAGATGTCTGTTTTTCTTTTAAACAATCGACTTCTGTTGCCTTTGTTTCAAAAAGTCTTGTGTCGGTGCATTTGATTTTATGCCAAGTCAGTCTAGACGACGCACGACGCAGCATGGAGTCGGGCTGAAATGTCAGTGAGGCAGCTCAGGACAGGCCTCAGCTGTTCATACAGGACAGAGCACGTTATTGTTTACTGTGAAACCCAACACAGTTAGTCAGCATGGACACTCGGCAGGGGTCATCCACACACACACACACACACACACACACACACACAAAGACATGCTTATACGTGTCTCTCTGTACTTATACATACAAACTAACCTGAACTTGATGCCCCCACACATGCCGACACATGCTCTGCTTGTCGTAGGCTCACAGTGCAACAATGAGAGTTTTCACACACTCAGTAGTTAACAAAGCACACTCAAGTCAGCGTTACGTTTCCATCTGCAGGAGTCGAGCTTCAGATTTCAAGACTCATATTATATTTCATCTACCATTCTAAAACACTTCATGAGTTATTTAAAAAGCTAATTCCAGTGTTGAACTTGGTATCAGTTTCCATTATGGCAGTCTTGTGTACATTTGGCTGTATATCTGTTTCCATAGTAACAGCTGCCGGGGCAATGCGCTTGAAGCAACCCTGAGCTATGATCACTCTGTGGATCAGCAGATCTGCTGCTGGCAGTCCAAAACTTCACGTCTTCAAATGATAAAAAGGAATAAAGACAAACTTTGTTTTAGACTGATTTCAGTGCATGTGTGAAAGAGTTTCATAAGGAAAGAATAACATTTTTTAGTCTAAACTCGCAGAGGACAGTGTAAAGTTTCATCTTTAAAACATAAAAATAAGCACATCTAGTGTAACAAAGGCAGCAGTATTTATATTGTTTATTTCTCCAAATTGTGGTTAAAATTAAATGGATGTGAGACATGGCATGAGACATTTACTACAAAAACTGCAATGTCAAAAATGTCCCCCAAAATATTTTAAAAAATGAAAGAAAACAGCCTAGAGGAAAGAGACATCATACTGTTCCTGCAATGTCCCAGCTAAATTATAAAGTGGAAATGGATGTGCAAGATGTCCCAGTGTTATTTCTAGGATTATTTTTTTAACAATGGGTTATTTTATTTATACTTAAAGTATGTTTTGTCTTTCTCCAGCTTGGTTTGCAGCGTTACCACGGCGTTGGCGTCCTGGGCTTCAACTCCGTTGAGTGGTTCATCTCTGACATTGCAGCCATTTTGGCAGGGTGAGTTTCATCTTCATCTCTGAATTTATGAGTTTATGTAACTGTCAGTGATGAGCACAGTGTTGACTCACTCACAGTTTCATTGCCAGCTACGTGTGTATGTGCGTATCTCTTCCATACCTGAGTGGTGCAATCTAAAACTTGAGACACGAGTTCACCAGAACATAACTTTGGATGTCATCCAGTTCAGCACGTAGCCTGTTAGCGTGAAGACATCTTGATTGATAGATTACAGCACTTCTACTCCACTACGGTTATCTAACAGTTGTAGTTACTAGTTAATTTTCAAATTACGATTTTACATTAAAAATATATAAGCTTATAAAATACAATACAAAACCCCCTTTACGAAACAAAAAGGAGTGTCAGGTTGAGGCCCCTTGTCACAGGTGTCAGATGTCTGAGTTGTTAGCAGTTCCACCAAAGAGCATTTCCCCTCTAAACCTCTCAGATGGTTTCATTTAAATAACTGCTTGAGGCCCAAAGAAGTTAAATTATCCAATATTTCACAAAGAGCAAAGATTAGAGAACATCATCATTGTATCAGAACTTAGTTTTCTCTTCTTTCCTCTCCCATTAATCATGTCACGACCCCTCAGATTTATCTTGTGACCCTTTGGAGGGGCCTGACCCCTTGGGTTGGGAATCACTGGACTAAACCTAACTGTATGTAAAGTACTTAACTACTTTACTTTTACTTAAGTACATTATTTAAATGCAGGTATTTTACTTGTAATTGAGTATTTATCAATTTACTTAAGTAAAGGTTTTGAATACTTCTTCCACCACTGATGAATTAAGCGCACATCACATAAAAGTATTCACACGCCTCTCTTCTGCGGTGCTTGCATAAATACTCAGCGTGGACAGAAATAAAACCATGTGCTTCATTCAGCGAGCTAAAAAGGGACCAAGAAATTGACTCCATCTGAGAAACCAAAACCCTTTTTTAATTAAGAACGTAACCCATTGATTGGTCACGGCCCAATTTGCCTCA
Organism: Macquaria australasica; assembly: GCA_005408345.1. Taxonomy (NCBI): domain Eukaryota; kingdom Metazoa; phylum Chordata; class Actinopteri; order Centrarchiformes; family Percichthyidae; genus Macquaria; species Macquaria australasica. Next base: position 1,793,266 of record SEMN01000016.1, read on the forward strand.
ACTGAGCTCCTTACATCACAAAGCATCTGTTACGTGACGTTGGGGTTTTGTCACAATGTCTGTCCAGTTTGAGCAATTATGGAGACACTTTCTCTATACTGCAATTCCTGGAAGGCTGATGACAACAGTGCATTGAGGGAAATGAGTTTGGTTATATAGCAGATCAGTACATGTCATACCTAATCCTCTTCTCTGGGAGTTGCAACACACATGCTGATGCTGTTTGTGCATTCCCACGTCTACTTGCTGCTCAGTGCTGATGCATGGCAGTAAGAATGTATTGAAACTACCGTCAACTAGTCAAACCGGTCCTGATGAGCCAAAACACCGGCTTACTTTGATAAACTAAATAGTAGACTCATGTCTGCTGCAGATCATGTTGCTGGAAAGCTGCTGCAATGCTGCTAGGTCAGGTAGTTTCTATTGTCCCATCTTCACTAGGAATGGGACAGTTTAAAACGCAAAACAAAACATCAGACAAAAATGGAGAGAATAAGGAATGGTAGTGGAGGTACTTAAGCTTTTTCACCAAGTCTCCTGCCGATCAAGTTTAATGAAAACAGTAAACCCAGTACAGATGAATGTAGGTCTGATTAAAGTTAAGATCATGAACGATGGAGATGGTTTTGGGCCATCAGGTCTCACTGTTCTGTGGATTAAATGAAATATCTCGTACGGCAGGTTTCTACATAATAGATCTTCCAGAATAGCACAAGGGCAGAGTTTAATTTGAACCTGTGTATCTGTAAATGTGAAGGAGAAACTGCTGAGGTCTGACTTGTCCTTTGTCTATTGCAGTGGGTTTGCTGTGGGCATCTACACCACCAACTCTCCTGAAGCATGCCAGTATGTAGCAGACAACTCCAAGGCCAATATCATTGTGGTGGAGAACCACAAACAGCTGCAGAAGATCCTTCAGGTGAGATCAGAATGATACACTGAATATAAATACTGTGGGAAACTATGAATTGATAAAGTTTACATACCACATTCTGTACTAAATACTAATTCTTTACAGTATATACAGTATAGTCTACTGCTTTTGCAGTTAGAATACAATAAATCAACACACTTAACCATTTTCTGTTACCAGGAAATAAGACAATACTTGCCTCTGTCACAGCCACTTAAACTGAAAGAGACAGCTGCATGTTTTTTCCACAAATAAAGTAGTTATTTTTGGGGAGTTTTGAGGTTTTTTTCCCTTGAGCTGTTTTTTCCAGCTGTGAGCAACTCCTCTTTTTCCTTTGTGTACGTCTACACTCCAAAGGGTTTTTAGTCTGCATACGGACTTTATTATTCTTATCTAAATTATTCTTCATTTTGTAACCTTTTCAGTGTGAACACACTACATTCTTTGTTTCTTTGATTTGGGACACAACTAGAGATTTTTGCATCCTTAATCTTTATTTCACTTTTTAGACTGATGTTGTAGCAAGCCCTTGAGCAATACAGTATTAGTCATACAATACTTGTAAATATTTATAGCCAGTAGAGTAGAAATGGCACAAGCCTTCTTGTTGACTATTGCTTGCAGTTATGTGCTCATTAGATTCTGTTTGTTCTCAGGTTGAAGACAAGCTGCCACACCTGAAAGCCATCATCCAGTACAAAGATGCACTAAAAGAGAAGAGACCAAATCTGTACACAGTAAGCAAACAATCAGTTTATGAGAAACATGAAAAGATTTACTTAGTTCAACAAGCATCATCTAAGTGATTTTGTTTGTGCGCTGCAGTGGGCGGAGTTCATGGAGCTCGGACGTGATGAGCCTGACGCGCCGCTCGATGCGATCATCTCCAGCCAGAAGCCCAACCAATGCTGCACTCTCATCTACACCTCAGGAACCACAGGCCAGCCCAAAGGAGTCATGCTCAGCCATGACAATGTAAGTTACATAAGCCACAGGTGTTTTTACCTCTGAGAACAAGTCAAGTGTCACGTTTGGCTCCGAGACTGACAGCAGAAACTCAAAGTGCAGATGCTGCTGACAGCTCAAAGTATTGCACTGCTTGTTAGGCAGGTTTCTACAAAAGGTATGGATCAGCAGAGTACATAAGGAATTTAAATTGCTTCACCTTTAGCACTGTGTGTTCAAGACAATTCACATGACGGATGATGTGTTGTCTTGTTAAACCATAGACTCATTAACTTGGCGCCCAGCTGTCTGACTGAAACTATTTAAACTTGTTTTTATATACGTATTTTATTCTTGTCAAAGTTCACTTATAGACGCATAAAACACTGTGGTCATAAACATTCACCGATGTCTGTGTGATTCTCTGTATCTTGTAAAAAAAAAAACATGTCTCTATGTGACCTCACATACATAAAATGATTAAGATGCATCATATTAAGTGTATTCCCCTCTCCTTCCCCTCAGATAACATGGACTGCGCTCTCCACCAGCCGTCATGTGCGTCTGACAGATGCCACTCAGAGTCAGGAGGTGGTGGTCAGCTACCTGCCGCTCAGCCACATTGCAGCCCAGATGGTCGACATCTGGGTCACCATGAGGGTCGGAGGGGCGACCTACTTTGCTCAGCCAGATGCACTGAAGGTGAGATACATCATATGTGGTGAATAGTACACAAACACATGAACCATTATGGCCCATTATTTACTGCAGAGATTTAAGAAATATTTAATTGTTTGCATAAAAGGAAAACAGGTAATTTGAAATGAAATTGAATGAGCTTCAAGCAGCTGCCAGAATAAAATTCATTAATGCAGTAAATACTTGATATTTTGATAATCTTACTAACAGTTATTTGTATAGCACCTTTCATGCAGACAAAGCCCAAATTGCTTCACAAAACAGGATAAAAACAATGTTTAGTAGAGAACTAGAAACAAAACATTCACAATAACCAAACAATAACCCTAAAACATTCAGAGCAACAAAGACGTTTACAGGAATAAATTAGTGGCAAACAAAACAAGATTAAAATAAAAAAGCAGTTCAGATTAAAATAGGTCTTTAATATCTTTAAATATATGAAGCCCGTTTTCTACTCTAAGATCAAGAGGGAGAGCATTTCATAGTTTAGGCTAAATTCAGTAGATCGTCATGAATGAAGCCCGTCATTAAAAAGTTCTCTCAGATCCTTGAACCCTCCACCAGTCACGTGCATCTTCCATAACTGTGTCCTTTCACGGGAATTGCAAGATTTTATCTGCGGTGTAAAAAAACGTGTCTGGTGTGCTGAGCTGCCACCTCTCAGGGCTCTTTACTCCTTAGGGCTTTCTCATCTACACCCCTACACGTTCGTTTACACAAGTCAAGTGTGTAATGTAGTCAAGAGTGGCAGATTACCAAGTGCTCCAGTAAAAGTTAAAGGGATATCCTGAGGGTGGACATATGAGTGCGTTTCATGCAATAGTTTTCCAAGATCTTGGCCTCACGTTGTGGTAGCAGACTTCTATTTCTCTGCTCATTTCCTCTCCATGTGAGCTGCAAGCTACATGTGATCTTTTCTGCTTTCTTTCATCAGGGCTCTCTGGTAAACACCTTGAAGGAGGTGCGTCCCACAGCCTTCATGGGCGTCCCACGTGTCTGGGAGAAGATGCAGGAGAAGATGAGGTCTGTCGGAGCCAAGTCTTCCACTGTGCGCAGGAAGGTGGCTGCCTGGGCCAAGGATGTCGGCCTGCAGACTAATCTTACCAAGATGAATCAGTACGTACACGTTTTACGAAATGACAGCTTTATTTAGACATTCCCCGTTCCTATTTCTATTTGCTTTAGTTCTGTCTTTTCTTCCCTCTCACATGAGCCCACTGTGATTGTAGGAATAGTGTTAATGCATAAATGTTGTTTTTGGGTATCTAAAAAAATAATTTATCTGTTGGACTGGATTTATGTGAGCCTGTTTAAGTCATTACACAAGACGGAGCGTCTACAGCCATGCTAGCGTGTTAGCTCTGTGAGGCTGTGTTTTGAGCTAAATGCTAGTGTCGCCATGCTCAAACTGACAATGCTAACATGCTGATGCTAAGCAGGTGTTATCTTTACCATGATCACCATTTTAGTTTAACGCGTCAGTATGCCAACATTTACTAACTTCCACTAAACACAAAGTGGGAATGTCATTACTTTTGCAGGTATTTGGTCATAAACCAAAGTATTGGATAAACTGAAATATTGGCTATGCTAATGGAAACCATCCAATAGTTGTTGAGATATTTCAGTGTGAGCCAAAGTGGTGGACCAACAGATGTGGCTCAAAACACTCACACTTGCTGTTTTTTGCCTCTCCTCAGAAGCGGAGCCGCTGGCCGCACACCGTTCAGCTATCACATAGCCAAAAAGCTTGTGTTCAAAAAGGTGCGTAAGGCCCTGGGCCTGGACCGCTGCAGTAGGTGCTACACAGGCGCCGCTCCCATTACCAAAGACACCCTGGAGTTCTTCCTCAGCCTGGATGTTCCTCTGTACGAGCTGTACGGCATGAGTGAGAGCACCGGACCTCACACCATCTCCCACCCTGAAGCCTTCAAGCTCACCAGGTACATTTCTTTTTCCTTCAGTGTGATTTGACACTGCATTTTCTTGCATTGACAAATCAGAGCCAATTTCAAAACACGTGCTTGGTGGTTAATTAGAAAATGTCGTTTCATCCTGCAGTTGTGGTAAAGAGATCCCAGGGTGCAAGACGAAGCTGCACAACCCGGACGAGGAGGGAAACGGTGAGATCTGCTTCTGGGGCCGCCACGTCTTCATGGGTTACCTCAACATGCCAGACAAGACGGAGGAGGCTCTGGATGCAGAGGGCTGGCTGCACTCAGGTGACCTGGGCAAACACGACCAGAACGGCTTCCTCTTCATCACCGGGAGAATTAAAGGTGCTTATTTTATATTCCTTGTAGAGCTAGATAACACTCAAACAGGTAAATCTGTACTGGATCTAGGAGAGAGACGTGTGTCCTGTTTGAAGATTGAATCTGTAAGCATTAGGAACATTTTTCTTTATCCGTGATCAATTGAACCTGTCTGTTACTTAACCGGTGTGTGTCCTGGTGTTTGATTGTAGAGCTGATCATCACAGCAGGAGGAGAGAACATCCCTCCGGTTCCTATCGAGGATGCGGTGAAGGAGGCCTTGCCACTGATTAGTAACGCCATGCTGATCGGAGACAAGAGGAAGTTTCTGTCGATGCTGCTCACCATTAAGGTAAGAAACAGAGACCTGCAGGCCAGGTGCATTAAACTCTCTGTGCAAAAGACAGAAATATGCATCACGCTCATTGTTCATCAGATTTATAAAGCCGCTCAAACGGATGGTTCTGTTTTATAAATCTCAATCTCTCATTGACAGAGAGAACTGTCAATGAGAAGAAGGGCAATTTCACAAACTGTGCTGCATCGGCGAGGTTCTCCAACAGCACCAGAGCAGCTGTCATTACACACGGCTGTGGCTATTTATAGCGCCCGTATCACTAATTCATCACATGTACCTGTAAACCATCGTCACGGTGATATCTCAATCATCATTGTTTAACGTCACATAGATGAGCAATTATTCCTTTTACAGAGCTTAAATTCAAACAGACTTTACAAAGTGCTTCACAGTTCAGGATAAAATTAAAAGATTATTGGAAATGATGGCTCAAATGTAAATAGAAAGTGATACAATTCAGCACTCAAATCATTTTAAATTAAGTTTAAAAAATGCACCTTTACTTACATTTAAGAGACTGCAAAAATAACACAGTCACTGAATTGGCAAACAACCTAAACAAAACACCTGATCATATCAGTCGCAGCTATCTCAAGAAAACTGTGTAAACCTGGACTGAAGTGTGTACACACACACACACACACACGTTATGTGTGGGAAATGGCTTATGTCTGGTTTTTAGCACACGCATCATGGTTCTGTGTGTCCACTTTAAATCATAGTTGAAGTAGAGGACAGCAGGGCACCGTGGTGAGTAGGGAAACTGTACTCCTGTAGATAACACAGGATGTAAAAGGCTTTTATACCTTTTAATCTAATCTCGGAAAGACAATATCTGTCTTAACTGATGGCAAAAGGAGCAGCAGTGATAAGTGAAGCACTGGATACATTTCTTTTTAGATGCCGCCCTCTAGTGGGATTCAAGGAAAACTGCAAGATGATTAGATGGAGCCTAATTTTAAGTGTATTAATGCTTTAAGCTGCATGGACAAGAACATTTTTAATATTGGGCAATAAAATTAAACCTTTACATTTTGTCTCTCCAGTGTCAGGTAAACGCAGAGTCCAGCGAACCACAGGACGAGCTGACACCGGAAGCGGTTGAGTTCTGCCGGAAGCTGAGCAGCAACGCCAAGCTCGTCTCTGAGCTTGCAGGCGGCCGAGACCGGGCAGTCCACACTGCCATTCAGGAGGGAATCAACCGAGTCAACGATAAGGCAACATCCAACGCTCAGCGCATTCAGAAGTGGATCATTCTGGATCGGGATTTCTCCATTACAGGAGGAGAGCTGGGTGAGTGGGACGTGAAGGCAGGGTGTGCCGATGAGGGGATCTTTATTTTGCAGGAAGAAGAGTGCAGTTTACTCTGTAATTTGATTCATCTTAAATCACAATGGAGAGGCTAATGCTTGAAATACTACTGATGAAAGGGCACCATCTCAGTGTCACGGGGTGCATGTCTGTGGGTTGTGAGCAGTAAAATCAGAGTAATTTTTCCTTCTCAGACCGTTTCATTTGAATAATTTATAGAGGCCTGGAGTGGTTAAACTCTTAGAGCTGAAACGATTAGTTGATGGACAGAAAATTAATCGTCAACTGTTTTGATAATTAATTAATCGTTTCAGTTTTCAAGCAAAAACGCCAAACTTTCACTAAATCCAGCCTCTCAAATGTGAAGACTTGCTGCTTTTCTTTGTCATATGATTGTATACTGAATATCTTTTGGTTGTTCAGACAAAACAAGCTGTTTGAATACGTCAGCTTGGGCTCTGGGATATTATAATGGTCATTTATCACCGTTTTCTGACTTTAATAGACAAAACGATGAATCGACATAATCGATAAGATGCAGCCTTAAAAACTATACCTCATTATAAAAAAACAACAATTATTAAATTAAAAAATCTGAAAAAAACATTTTGTTTGTAAACTTCGATCTTATTTCCTACCCCAATAATCACCTTTCGTACCACAGATTTAATAACTCCCTTTATGTATGGCTTACTTGTATTACTATAATCTACTACACTATCAAGAGTCAAATGTATTAGCTTACATTAGAATTGCAGGGGGAACTGGTCTGTGATAAATACTGCAGTGTGAATGAACCATTGTTTCACCTGCCAACATTACTGACACACTGACCACTCGTCCTCCCTGCTGGAGTATTGATTAATACATAGCTGCTGTGAAGTGATCTCAGTTTGTCAGATAATCAGTAACCCTCTGTTTTTGGAGTTAAAATGAACTGAGGTTAGTTTAAAGTGACAGTTTAAACTTAATCAATTACAACTTGCCATTTTATGAAAGTGTTTCCATAGAAAATGGATGGGTTTCCTGCACAACATCATGCTGAAAATACTTAACTTTTAGAAATTAAGAAAATTATTTTAGCTGTACAACTCTGCCTTTAAACTGAACTCTGACCTTTAACTGCTGCTGGACCAAGTCTACACTTAAACCTCAGATACAATGCCCTCTAGTGGAGTTTAGGTGATTTCCACAGGACAAAGCAACTGGGTTTAGACTAAACCTCTGGTGCAGTTTAAACCACAGCTTCAGAGGTCAAAGCAATGGGGATTTAAGAGGCTGCAATATGAATTCTCTACTTGTTCCACAGGCCCTACCATGAAGCTGAAGCGGCCGGTGGTGGTGAAGATGTACAAAGAGCAGATTGAGAACTTTTATAAAGAACTGGCAACTCCAACGACCCCCGACAACCCGCTGCCTCCCAAATAGAGGAGCTGCTCCTCCACCTGCAGGGAGGTCCAGACAGACCTTAAGTTTTGATCGTTCTGTCTTGGTTTACATTTGTGGGTGTTGTACAAAAGGCAAAAGCAAAAATAAGAAGCCATTGTGAAATAGCTTTATGATTTTGAAGAATTCAACTATTTATTCGGATGAACGGTGATATCGGACAGATGAAGTAGCCACAGCTGTATGTAAGAAAAAGTTGTTTATTGCACTGTATCTACTGGAGAAGAGACGGAATCAAAAAGGAAGTTTATAGGATGTTTCAAAAAGGAGTAATTTGTTGTTTTTTATTTATTTTCAGTTTGCCAAAGTTTACATGGGCCAAATCAGCTTTGAACATTTCTAGAAAATATTTAGTATGAAATTCAGCAATTATATCCAATGTTTACTGGCCTTTTTAAATGTATTTGGTGGGTTTTCTCTCATCTTTGTCAGCCTGGTTTCAAAGAAAGTAATCATTTATTTTGTACATGTTCAAAGACAAAATGTTTTCTGCAAAAGTAGTTGCAGAGGTGTATTTAAATCTATCCCATAACTAAGCATCCAAATGTTGTTTGTCATGCTGTAAAAACGTCATTGAAGCCATATCTATTGCCTACACATCTATTGTCTTTTGTAAAGTCAGACTTGTTCTATATGCTGACTCGTTGCAGCCTACACACCTGCCTGGTCCTGTTGAAATGTTTTCCAACAGTCATTTTGTGTGTAGACCTGCTGTGATTTTGTGTAATATTGTAAATATGTTTTTGCCTACATCATCATCTCTCACTTCTTTATTTTAAATTTAGTTCTGTTAATTTCTTCGGCCATTTATTCAGCAGCCCAGAAATCTCATGCATCATTTCTTGCACTCAAAACATGGAAGAAGAAAAAAGTAACAGGAATGGAAAATGTACATAAGTCAGATTATATGTAGGTTTATGGCAAATATATAAACTGCATTAGAGTTGTCCTTATTGGTCTGTTGCCATCTTTTAAGCATCACACATATAAAATGTTCAGATGCTTAAGGTTTTGATCCGGTGACCACGTCTTTAGCCTCCCCTTGAAGACATTTCACACATCTTCAAAATAAACATTTTGAGGAAGCGAAGGTTTGGTGGTTATGGTTCGCTCACATTAATTGGAGTTCAGGGAAGCAATTTCGATGTTTGTGTATAAAGTCAAATAAGGAAATGATGGTGATCAGTGTGTCAGGGTGAGTGAGTTTCTTGCCGTCTTGAATTCGTACGAACTACATAAAGTTTGAATTTGAAACAGTTTAACACCCCGTGAGATAAAAGGTTTTGTATCTAAGGAGGTTGTTATTTGATGGTTTAATTCCAGCACTTTATCATTAAGAACCATTTTATTGAAATGTTATTCTGCAAAAGCCTCAAACAAAACAGTTGAGCGAGAACTCACAAGACCCCCGACAGAAAACTGGATTTACCTGACCCTTAAGAGCTGTTATTGTTGTTAGTGTTGTTGTGAACAATATCAGGGTTGACGGAAATGTGCACAACGCCGCAGAAGAAAAAGCAAAGCAGGCCTGGGAATGTTTGCGTGTTTGATCAGTTACGGAATAAAAAGTGGTTAAGCTGATGCGTGGAGCTCTGCTGTTCTTAGTGTCTTTATTTTGAGTGCATGTCCAGGTTCACTGGTGGAAGAAGTACTCTGATCCTTTACTTAAGTAAAAGTGGCAATACCACAGTGTAGAAATACTCTGTTAAAAGTAAAAGTCCTGCATTAAAGATTGTATTGAAGTAAAAGTACAAATGTATTGGCATAAAAATATACTTAAAGTACCAAAAGTAGAAGTACTCATTGTGCACAATGGCCCATTTCAGAATAAGTATTACTTTTAATACTTTAATGAATTGTTTACTTGACAAAAAAAAAAAAATCAATTGCACATGTTTAGTACTTTTATACAAGTTAAATGAATAAACAAGAATAATAACTAACAGGATTCTAAGTATTGATGCATCGGTGTGTACATCACTTTAATACTGCAGCTGTTAAGGTGGAGCCTTTAATTGCTGGGTAGCTTGTGAGTTTCCACCCTGGATCAATAAAGTCTCATCTTTATCTGTAATACAACTATTTATTTGTTGCTTATATTTTGTATTATTAATCTGAATCTGCAAAGTAACTAGTAACTAAACGTTCTCAAATAAATGTAGTGGAGTAAAAAGTACAATATCTCAAATTTACTGGAGTAGAAGTACAAAAGGGGTATGTAATTAAGTACTCAAGTAACGTACCTTAAAATTGTACTTAAGTGCAGTACATGAGTAAGTATCCTCAGCTGTTATCATCACTGCACCTCCACAATGTAAAGCGACACTCTGTAATAAATATTATCAAACAACAAAATTGTGAAGCTACTTCCCGCCTCACGCTGGCTGCTGGGGGTCTGAGTTTTTCACCAACAAGCTAAAAATATTCAAAGACCTACAGATCTTTTTCACAGCAAACATTTTGACTTCATGGAAAAGAGCCATCATTAGTTATTAGGAACACCTGTGCAAGAGCTTAACAGGACTCTTAATTAGTGCTTCATTAAAGGCAGGTGTGTTCAGCCAGTTAAGCCTATAGTAACACAAAAGGTGTCTGCTGTGGATTCCCAATTATAGTGATAGCTTTCTAGCTAATTTAGGTCCAAGTAATTTCCAATAAAGTGAAAATTCTCGGTTCTTTTGTACCTATTTGTTATGTTCTAATTTCAGGGTAATCACTAGTGGTCAAGATTTCACCGAAATGCTAAAAATATAAGTTGTTCAGGTGTTTTGGGGATATGCTACCATGAAACTAGGAGTGGGTAATATGGATAAAATCCTTTATCACTGTGTATGTAATTTTATGTTAGGCCCACAATTAAGGCTGAAATGTAAGTTTATTTGCATTATCGATTAATCCATTCTTTTGCCTATAAAATATCAGAAAATTGTGAAAAATGCTCACTATATTTTCCCAAAGGTAACATCCTGAAATTGCTTGTTTTGACTGAAAAGTCCAAACCCGAAAGATACTCAATTTCACACAAGACTAAGAAGAAAACAAGTAAATATTCACATTTTGAGAGGCTGGACCCAGTGAATTTTTCATTTAAAAAAATAACTTAAAATAATTGATTATCAAATTGTTTCAGCTTTAATTGCAATTTTGATTTTGCAATATAGTGCATTTTCTGTTTCTACACAAAATAACTAGGCAGGAATGTCTGTTTATGGCTTATCCTGCAATTTAAATACCTGACAAATGTATTTCATCACAGCACAGAAAATAATATAATAATCCAATATTGCCACACAGCACTGTGAATTATTAAATTGTAAAAGCTCACACAGTTCTGTCATCTCATAGTATATATCGCCTTTACCACACCACTGACATTTGTAATGTCAAATATACTGTATAATATGGCTAAAACAGTTAATAATGGAGGTTAAAGGCAGCAGAGGCCTCACCATTCTCACACCAGGTTTTCTCAGTGCAGAGCTGCGTCACAGAGCACAATTTATTGATCAGCCTTTGCCAATAAACGTCCCTCCCTATAGTGACATTTCCTCGATAGATGGCCAATGCATCATGAGCATTGCTGCCTGGCCCGCTGCTTGCACTTTTAACCCCGCAGACTGCACTGACCAGCACATGAACTTTACATGAACCCTCACCAGGCAGCCATGACTGGGTCGCACGGCGGTCAATGAATCAGACACACACACACACAGGTGCGACAGTACTTAATGACTTTATTAATAATATGATTTCAAAATAAAAAATAACATTAAAATAACATGTTTTGTCCTTGTTAACAACTTGCATCATATGGCCACATGGTGGCATTGTAATGCCAAGTTTGTTTTTATTTTTTTTATTTTCAAAAATACCAAATTGTTCATCATCTTCATCCAGTTCATTTGTTCTGCCCGTCGTTTGTAGCTTGGACCACATATTATACGGAGCATGTTCTGGACTCCACCCTCCCGCTTTTTACCCCCAGTTTAAAACAAAAACCAAAACTTTATAAATACAGGCGACCCTGTCCCCTGGTCACAGACGCATCATGACGACCGACACAGACACACGCCCCCTCCCGCCCCCCGCCACATATTTGCAAGGAACCATTTGCACTATATTTTCCCCCCTCATCCTCTAAAAGATCCACACAGTAGATAATCTACCTTTGCTGTATTATACACGTAAATATATATATATATATATATATATATATATATATATATAAATAATAGTTTCAGCTGAAATGCTCCACTCCCGCAGACCTCCTCGGAGCTGCGACGTGGGAGGGGCCGCCGGGTCCGGAAGTGTCAGCTTTCGTTAATAATCTTCGATGTTGCGACACGCAGACACGCGGGACTCCATGCGGGTAATGTGGCGATCAAATGGGTTTGCGTTAAGACCACCAGTTTCAATTAATTATACTACGTTTCTAAAAAATAAAAAAAAATCATGTTTTATTGGCACGGCGGAGGGATCTAAATACTACGATACCCGTGAGCCTCGGCCGCAGTTGCCATGGAGAAGGAGCCACGGATCAAACGGCGAATTCAAAAACTACTCGTCGTTGCAGTGGTTGACAAAACGCAACACCATAGAGGCGGAATTCATCCAAGAGTGACTAAAAAAATAAAAAAGACCTGATGTGAGCTGCAGATTGTAAAATCTGTTTTTTTTTCTTTTTCTTCAACGGCTTTCGTTTCCGCCCGCCGTTAGCGATGCATGTGACGGCATTTTAAGCCCGCTGATTGGATGTTTCTCGTCGCAATGCTCCTTGGGAGTCGTAGTTAAACTGGGTATTTTCTAACCCAGCTGATACTCGTTTAGACTGGAGGGTTGAATCGGGAGAGTTTCATGCCGACCCAAGCCGTACAAGTGCTCCAACTGTGCCTGCAGGAAAAATAAATGGCAGTTTTACTTCCAGTACCAGGGGCGCCCAAAACAGCTCCATCCCACTTCGCAACTCTATCGTTTCCTATGATGCGTTTCTTTAGGCTCAAGTTATCATAACACAATAAAAATTAGGTGTTTGGGTACAGACTTCTTTGAATGAGTAGAAAAGAAACACCCAAATCATAACTGGACATGACACAGAAAATAAACATTTTAGCTCAACAGTTCAGTTCCCTGAACCAAAGTGTGGACTCCTCTTGTCCCCGTTTCTGGTCCAGTTATTCCTACTGTATGCAGAGGGTGATATCAAAGTTTAGCTCATCGGGCAAATATTTTCCAACACCTGCTTCTTGGTGTTAAGCTGTCATCAGAATCATGACACACACAAACATACAGGGAACATCCCCCATAACATTTAACCTAAAATAGATCCAATGGGCATGTTTGTTTGTGAGTAATAGCGACAAATCATGCCAAAATAAAGACAATTAAATAAGAAACAAACAAAAAAAATGGTTGGCAAAGAAAAAAAAAATCAATTCATATTGTATTGCATGTAAATATTGTATAAAATCCTTAAAAATACAGTTTAGGTAACTACTTAAGTACTGAAGTCATCACAGCCAAAAGTGCAGAGGTCCATAAATAAAACATTGACTGTGGGTAGACAGTGGGGCTTCTCGAGTCCCCACGTAACCTCCCCTCTCAACCACCACAACAAGGGACTGAATGAGTGCCTGGTCAAAGGTCAGAGTTCATGAACTAGGACTTAAAAGTTCCCACATTGATGCACAGAGAAGAGGACAGGAAGGTCGGTTTTTAAATCTCTCCTACCGCTGACAAACACACTCGCAGATGCACAAACGTCACTCACACAGTTTCAAAGTTCATTCTCAGTAATCACGGCCTGAAGTTCTGTTGACAGAGGCACACCTAGAGAAAATGAGGGTGGGACAGGGGGAAGAAGTGAGGGCAGGAGGGGGTTACTGCAGGGCACATAAGGCGGCAGGGATCCTGGTTTTTCCTTTTTGTTTTTTTTTTTTTGAGACACATTTTCCGTGCTCAGGCGGCGTTTACAGTAAGGGCAGAGGGAGTGTGTACATGTCGCTGAGCCAGGCAGGCAACAGAAAAAGAGAGTGAAGTATTAAAGCTTTTGAAGCGTCAGAATAAAAACACTGTCGGCAGAAAGAAAACAGAAGAGGAGGAGAGGAGGCAGGGAGGGAATCGCTTATTGAAGGTGTGTACCACAGTGGGCTGGTGTGTGTGTGTGTGTGTGTGTGTGTGTGTGTGTGTGTGTGTGTGTGTGTGTGTGGAGCCTGGAGGGGCCACAGGAACTAACACACTAGAGGCCTTGAATCAAGAAGCAAGTTCACCTCAGTCTGGCTTTCTTTGGGTTTTCCTGCTTCACAAAACCTAACACTGGTGATCCTGCAAACCGGTCTCACAAAGCTGGCTCCTGGCTCTGTTAACCCACAACTGACCACAGTGGGTAGGAGTTTGTTGACATTTAAGAGGTGCAATAAGAAGCCAATCACATGGGGTAATTATAAGATAAAACTGTTGAGCTCTATGGGGACATTTTTGTCAGTGCAGCAGCAAAAGGTCATAGTCAGCGAGTTAAAAAGATCCAAAAAGATCAAGACAAGTAGGCAATATACAGTAAATAACAGTATTTACATATATAACATAAAAAGTAAACAATAATACTCAAATAATGCAATAATCAAGTACTAAAAGTGATAGACTACAGCTAATAGTGGGTTTTATATGGGTTTCCTCAAATTGTACATAGACTCCATTTCCAGCATGTTCTAGAGTGAGAAAAAGTTGATTATTGACATTTTGCTTCCGTTTCTTGATGAACAAACAATTAAAATGAGTAACTATAAGCAATACAGGACCTGACAGTTAAAGGTTAACACAAAAAGTACATAAAAAGAAGTCTTAATTATTGCTCATTATTCCATGGCCACATAATAGAAACCTCCAATTGGCCGTTTGAACAAGGTTATATTTTTGGACACCTGCAACATAGTTCCGGTCAACAGTTTAATTGCAGTTAAATTGTTCTAAATCAGTGCGGAAAGTATATTAAACTGCATGTAACCATAGCAACAACACTTAAGCTTCACATTGGCCAGTTAACTGTTGTAAAGCTAACCTAACCTTTCACCGGCTACTGAACAACGATTTAAACAGTCTTTATTCCCTTTGGAAAGTGGTCGTGACTTAAGGGTGATAATACACTCCGATGAGTCCTGATATTAAAAATGATGCAGGCAGCAGTGGAAACAGCACTTTATCTCATCTCAGTTGGTTAAAGTGAGCCGGCTTTGTGAGAGCAGCCAGTTTGGGTTAAAGTTATCCGTCTAACCCACTGATCTTGCTTCATGATTCAGGCCCCTGACAAATACATGTCAGATATTTAGGGAAAGAAAACAGAGCGTTTTGTTTAGCTTATTTTTCTGCCTACATGCCCTTTGTTGACGCCCTTCAAGTGCCTGGTAACTTGGTATCAAACGCTCCACCATTAGTTCAAATACTTCAAACCACTTGAAGAGGGAACTCCGACCCTATTCAACGACAACCGTCTCACAAAACGCAGCTGAAGAAACTGTTGCTAGAGTAACTACCACACAGTCGCCTGACGCTTCCTGTGTAAAACACTGAACCTAATCTCAGAAAGCAAGAACATAAAAACGTAACCACCATCAGTGAAAATTAGTGGTCTTAAAATTTCTAGAGGGCTTGATTAACAGAAATGTCACTGATAAAATGTCAACAGCCTACAAAGACACTGGAAAAGGAGTAGCAGGGATGGAAGCCATTAAGACAATACTGGATATTCAGGCATCCCTATTAACACTTGTTTCCCCAGAGGGGGTATTGGGGGGGGGGGGAGTTCAATCTGTGCGACCATGGCTAACAGAGCGCACACCCCCCCTCACACTGCAAGTCGCAGAAAAAGGCACTAGAGTGGGGCTGTTGCTAGCCGTAGAAAAGTAAAAGCGATATACATTCATAGCTCACAGGTTATCTCAACCGCAATCTGGGAATAAATACACAAAATGCACTTGTAGAAAAATAAAATGTAAAAAAGCGTGGCCCCTATTTTTTTTTCTTATTATTATTTTTGGATTCTGGGAGAGAAGTATGGCTACTTTTTCACGGCTTTTTAAAATCCCCACCCCACACTACCCTACCCACCACTTAGAAGGCAATTCAGGAGTGATCCTCCACTGCTCTGGCCGCGAGCAGTCGAGCCCCTTCATGCACGCCAATATGGGAATAAGGGAGGAGGATGGAGAGGAGGGATGGAGTGAGGGGGCTTCAGTGGGAAGGGGGGAGCTGTTGGTAGGAGGTCAAGGCTCAGCTTTCAGTGCGAGGAAGTAGAGGAGAAACTCAACAGAACATGCGTTTTCAAATGCAGACAACAGAGAAACCTCATCCAAAACACAGTCACTCACTCACTCTCTCACACTCACATATCTCAGTGTCTTCATGTACAGTGTTGTTGAGTGTAAGGACCTGGGAGGCAAACATGTGCATGAACTTAGCATTTATAAGAACTGTAAACATGTAATAAATGGTTTATAATACACTAAGTTATAGGGACATTTTAAGTGTTTATTAATGTACAGTATTTGTCAACAATCATAACTGCCTATAAAAGACATATTTTATATTATTACAACTGTGTTTTACTGTATTGTCGTTCATTATCTGTTCATAAACCAGCCTCCACTAATGCGTGCCCACAGGAGGAGTTATAGTTGTTGACAAATACATTAAAAAAAACATTTACATCTGCTTACAAGTACATAACAGTGTGTTATAAACCATTTATTCAATGTTTATATACCGCTTATAAATTCTTAATAGGGGAAGGGTTGAAGTAAAGTGTCACCTGAATCTGAATTTGTTTGGCGTGTGTGTGTGTGGAGGGAAACTGGCTGTTTGTGCTCGAGCTTCACCAACAAAGAGAAGTCAGTAACCACAAAGACAACATCTCCTCTTAAACCTCAGCAGCGCTCGCATGCACATACAAACACACATGCACAGTCCACATGCACAGTCCACCCACACACACACACGACTCAAGAGTATGTCGGGAGAGAAATGAGCTCCAGCTGACAGCAGGGGGAAGGGAACTGAAGTGTTCTGCCGAGTAAGGAGTGTGCGTGTGAAGGGGGAGGAAGAGGAAGAGGAGGTGGAGGGGGAGGGGGAGGAGGAGGGGAGGTATTGGCTTTGCAAAGGCGGGAGCAATATGAGTGTAGGAGGGTGAAGGAGGGGGTGTGGGGTGCATTCCACAGCCTGCACAGACTCAAAAAAAAAAAAGAGATGTGTAGTGAAAATCCTGACTGCAGAGTAGAGTTCAGCTACTCTGCTCCTCCTCCCACCCTCCCTTCCACACCTCCTCCTCCTCCTTCAGTTTCCTCCCCAGCGTCACCTGAAGGCGGTGTGTCTTCATGTGTGCTTGTGTTTGTTCGCGTGTTTCTGTTTGTGTGGTAGTTGTTCGATGGTTCAGTCAGGCCTGTGAGACAGCTGCGACAGATGTGGCTGCTCGTGCCCTCCTTAAAGAGGAGACGTGGTGGCGAGCTACCTCCGCCGCCGCCGCCATCCACACGCCGGTTTCCCCACGGCGGCTTCCACTTCCTGTCACGTGGCCGTCGCCTCCAGGTAGCTCTGTAGTTTGCGGACGGTGGACTCGTCCAGTGAAAAGAGGTCAAAGTCAAAGGTGGTGTTTGTCACGTTGAAGTGGCCCGTCTCCTCGATCAGGTTGACAATCTGACAGAGCAGGGAGAGGAGTGATCAATTCTCATCATTTATTATAATAATATTGTCCTTCAGATCACATTACTCCTGAAAAAACGCAAAACAATATATAAACCAAGTTTATAAAATGTAAGCAAAGTTTCTGCCATTTCTAACACCATTTCACAATCGCACCTGTCAAAGTATGAAAGTATGATAGAAAACCAGTAGGGACAATATGGCCTAGAATCATTTATTAATATAATAGCACATTTTCAGTACTTCCCCGCAGCAACTAAGAATAATTCCTAATTATATAATTAATTTAATTAATGTGACTTCGACGGGAAATGGATGGATGGATTAACCAATTAAAAATTAAAGATTCAGCAGTGACAGTGTTTGCTACAGGTGTCTGATGGCGTTGACTGAAAAAAACAAAAAAATGTATTGAACAGCCTCTTGCAGCACAACACATTGTCACAACAATCACACAGCAGGATGACGTCTCTCGACAACCTACAATTGGACATTACTGCCTAATATTACTAGCATTACAGCCTACAGCAGGCAAGAGAAAATATCTAAAATAAAATATATTTACCATGTCCTTCAGATCCCATTATTCATGGAGAAACTCAATATATATACTTTTTTTTTTTTTTTTTTTTTTAAATAAATGGTCCATACATAGTTCACCACTTTTCAAAAATGCAAAGCACTGGTTTTTGCAAGTCAAATTATCCCAGTTGTTTTATATTCGTATTACATTGATTGAACAGTGCCAATACATTTTCCAGTAACATACTTTATAACAATGGAATATGGCATGATGTTCGTCAAAATGATGGACAGTATCAAGCAAAAACACACACCTGCTGTAGGACGTTACGCTCCCTTAAAGCCATCAGTCTGCGATGGAGGTCTACCAGTTCTTCCGTGTAGGCCTGCAGAGTTTCAGAGGTCACAGAGGAGAGGGATCATTAGTATGGTATTTAAGATAAGATAAAAGAATATCTTTATAGGGCTGTTACTTTTTAAAACTATAAAAATTAAATATATGTAATTCCAAATTCTCAGTGTAACTGGTGTCTTGTACTCTAGTGGGGGACGTTCCTAAAATACAATATCCGTCTGGCCCGTTACATGCCCTAACTAGACTGCTGTTCTCTTTGCAAAATGGAGAAAACTAGCGAGCCTTGCTCACCAGATAATCATGACACCAAACCACCTGAGAAGTAATGTGTGGAAGCGTTTTGCATTCGACACAATAGATGGAAAATCGAGGATGAAGGTAAGGCTGTTTGCTGATTTGTTTTAAACGCCGCTGCCTCACTGTAATCTTAAGTTTGTCACTCAAGTGAGGCAGCAGAGGCACAGCAAACAAACGTTAATTAAACAACATATGTTATGATTAGGATAAGAATGAATCAACCTGTTTATGTCCCAACATATGTGAAGGAGTGATATAGGATCAGCTTCCCAGGGTTTCATTTTATCACTACATAAATCATCTTGTTACAAAGAAAGAAGAGATTTCTTTTCAAGGGTTCATAGGCCAGAGTCTGTCTGCACATCTGGATCAATTCACTGGCCATTACTCCATCTTGAATTCATTAATGCACTCATTGAATATTGTGCGTGTGTGTGTGTGTATGTGTGTGTGTAAGAGTTAAAGCATAAAAAGTTTTGATTTACCCTTCCTACCTTGTCGTATCCCTTCTTCAACACCTTCTCTGAGCGAAACGAGGAATCTGGACTCTTTCTGCCTGAAACCTGCAGAAAACACATCAGAGAAAGAAAGAAAGAAAGAAAGAAAGAAAGAAAGAAAGGAGGAGAGAAATTATAGAGAGCGAGGATACAAAGAAGAGAGACAGAGACCATGAGACTATCTGGGACACTGATGACTACAGCTGAAACTTAAGAGGAAGCCCAGTGCAGTCCTGAAACACTGTGGTTTCCATGTCTATTTGCTGGATGTCTTTAGGCTATTTTGTGCTGGGTAGGAACCAAGACATTAAAAATACAGCATGTATTATCATTCAAAATGAGTCATCTCTGTCTAAACTAATGCCATAGACTGCTTTTTAATATATTGTTTTGATAGTTTTACTCATACAAAACACATTTCTTCAGTTCATTTTACCACACAAGATACACACTTTAATGCTTTAGGAAATTTCTGTTCACGTTGGCCGAGGGTTATGTTGGCAGCTGAACACTGAAGGATGCAGAAAAACTCAACACAATAATATTGTGTCGGTCAACAGCAGGTCACGCTCTGACTCAGATGTGTGATCTTTATTTTCTAGTCAAACTATTTCAGCCGCCGTCAATACATCAATGAAAGCAGGCAGTAAAATGAGGTCTGCGTGACTCACTTTGTTATTGGAGGAGTTGTGTTTCTGTGGGGGCGGGGCGGGGTCTCGACTGGGGCTGTGCGAGCCGTCACTGCTGTCACTCTCGCTGTCCAGGCTGAGTCTGACAGGGGGACAAGGCGAGGTCAGAGGTCAATCACACACAGACTGACAGACAGAACACATTGTCATACTGCTTAGCAATGTACTTGTGTGTGTGCGCCTTTCGATTATAATTATTATTTGCTGCTAATATGGAGTTGGTAGTCACAAAAGCAAATCAACATGGTGATGGGTTTCATTTGCCTGTTATCATTTGGTGAAGGAGGCAAAACAGGCTAAATTTTTAAAACCAACAAGAGTAAATAATATTAAGAAGAGAAAGAAAGAAAAAAAAAAAAAACTGGCGAGGTTAGGACCACCCCATGTCACTCTGTGTGAGATGGGTCTAATAAAATCTCAAACAAATCTGTATTGAGGCATGTAAGATTGTGTGAAAAAAGTCAGTTGAATTGTAGTGATAAGAGTTACTGTAAATAGAAAGAAATAAAAGTTCCATCCACCTGTTTATATGCGGGGGGAAAAAAAACAGAGTGGAAACGCAGGAAATTTAAAAAAGGCTATCTCAAAAAAGGTTTTACTCTTGGTGGAAAAAGGTGGAGGTAGAAAAGCTGAAGTATCGATAAAAGCAAAATGCAACAAAGTGCAACGGAAACAGATTTGGCGAATAAATCATGACGTACATGAAGTACGTGACTTAAACGTCCACTAAAGCTTCCACTCA
The DNA here is from genome assembly GCA_005408345.1 of Macquaria australasica. Lineage (NCBI taxonomy): Eukaryota > Metazoa > Chordata > Actinopteri > Centrarchiformes > Percichthyidae > Macquaria > Macquaria australasica. The sequence continues at coordinate 1,813,985 of SEMN01000016.1, forward strand.
ACTGAAGAGACGACAAATGGATGACTAATAAGGAGACTGCGACCTTCTTCAAATCATTTAAAAATAAAACATAAATGCCATATTTTCATTACGTTTCGTTCATTTGAGGTTTGACTGGCGAGCTTCTGCAACGGTTTAAAAGGCACCCGACAAGGAGAATTAACGCCAACAGCTGTTTATCTTGATGTGCTTAAAACACCAAAAAGATCTTTCTTTCCAATTTTAGGTCAATCAGATTTTATGCTGATTTGCATATTTTCCATAGTCACGTAAAAGGTATTCTGAATGTGTAAGGGGGGGCGTGGGGAGGGGGGTTATGTTTTCTTGAAAGCGGTATTTAGGTAGTCAACAAAGTGACAAAATACCTGACACATAAACTTGGATAACAATTTTACTTACATTCATTTTCTGGAGGTTTAAATTGCTGGGGTCAAATTGACCCCAAGGATAAAAGATGTTAGTAAATGTGAGGATAACAGGAGGGTTAACTTCTAATATTTGCATTACAGTAGTGGATGGAAAAGCAGCATTCATTTGAATTTTCTTTTACAGAGTGTCTAGAAATTCGTTTAAAATTTGGCTAAATTTGGATGACAGCTAGAGACATCTGCGCCGCTCGCTTCTTTTGAAAATGTAGCAAAACCACAAACACGCTTTTAACCATAACGCTGGCACTATGCATCTAAAAACTAAATGTGCGTTTTAGCAGTACCATTACGCTAACTCGCCAGTGTATTCCATCACTGAACTTGTCTCACAGAGCGAACTGTGATCATTGTTTTTGATTGACGAACAAAGATTAAAGAGGCCTTTAGGGGAGACTGACCGAGAGTCGCGGTTGGGGGGGTTGGTCTTGACGGGCGTCTCCTCCTCTGAGCTGCTGTCGTCATCATCTGACTCTTCTGACTGGATCTCCTCCACCATGGATCGAAGGGGGCCTGGGAGAGGAGGACACACAAACTATAATACTACGGACCTCAACCCTGCGACTCCTGAAAACCTTTAACACACCCAAATTACATGTTGTATTGTTACATAAAAATTGTGTGACAGCTCGTCGCTGCGATGAAACAAGGTGAATGGACTCTACCTTGCCCTTGTTTCTGTCCCGGCTCAAAGTCCGAATCTGAACTGGAGTCAGAGCTAGAACTGGAGTTGGAAGGACTGGAAGGGGGCGATTGCTGTAGGAGGAGGAGGAGAAGAAGACAATGGCAAGAAGGAAAACGAGGGAGGAAAGAAATGGACAGAATAGGTAAAAAAAAGTTGATGGGACAAAAAGAATTGAAATGGTGATTATTGTGTTTTTGACTTCTATAAATGCAGTTGGGTAACAAATGGATAAAAACACAAATAAGCAAGTAAAGCATGAAACTGGAGCTGAAATTAATTGATTAATCAACAGAGAGACTTTAACAGCACATATTTTGATAATCAACTGATCAAGTAATTTTTTAAGCACAAATACCAAACATCGCCTAGTTTTAATTTCTCATTTGGGAGGGTTTGCTGCTTCTCTTCATCTGATGTAATAGTAAATTGAAAATCTTGTTTTGGTTTTGGACTTTTGGTTGAACAAAACAAGAAAATTGAAGATTAGATACATTGGGATTTAGGAAATTGTAACACGCAGTTTCACTATTGTCTGACATTCTATCGACCAAACGATTAATTGAATAAACAAGAAAACAATTGGCAGATTAAGAGATAATGAAAATAATTGTTAGTTGCAGCTCTACGTGAAATATAATGATAATAATAATGACGTTTTTAAACAGTATAACCTTATATAATCATTTCCTAAAAGCATCTTTTTCACTTCCGAGGAAGAAAAATTTTGTTTTTTTCACATTCAAGTGAAAGCTCCTGTGAAGCCGACGTACCTCTGACTTTGAAGATGCTTCGTCCTCTGAATTCGACTCTTCAGACTCTGGAAGTTTCTTGGGCTCCTTTGGCTCCTGTGTGTCGTTCTTGCCTTTGGCCCACCGACCTTTTTCCTTGGGCTTCTTCTCTGCGTAGGGCTGGCTGACTGCAGATGAGGAGGAGACACGAGGAGAAGTTCCTGTGAAGGCCCCGCCGGTGGGCCCCTTTGGCCCCTCTGAGCTGCCCTTCTTCTGCTTCTTCGCGCTGGGTTTGGGAGACTCGACAGTGGAGGGTCGTTTCCCCGGGGCTTTGGGCTCTGCGGGCCCTCCCCCGCCTCCTCCCCCACCACCCCCTCCGCTCCCAGCCCCCCCTCCTTTAGGGGACATGCCCTCCATCTTTGTCTCCTTCAGGGTGAGTTTAGGCTCCTTGAAGGCAGCCTTGGGTAGGACCTTAACTTCATCTTTCACTTTGATCTCTGACGGCTTTTTTGAAGATGAGGATGAGGAAGAGGAAGGATCACGGCCACTCTTGCTGCCGTCTCTGTCGTTGTCTCCTTTCGACGTGGCTTTACTCTCAGAGTCTTTTCGCGGCCGTTCACGGTGCTCCTTGGTCAGCTTGTGCGGTTTGGGTCCTTTGCTGCTGCCACCACTTCCTTCTTTGCTGGGTTCCTGGAGAGAGAAAACAGCACCGTCACTGACAATCTGTTCCTAAAGCGCTCAGCTAAAAAGGTCCCACAAAGGGATACAGGCTCAGCTGCACAAAGACCTCGTCAAGGTCTTGGCCAGTCTAGTCTGTACTGATGTCAAATTAAGCACTTTGGTCAGTGACAACTTCAGCCAAAATAACAATTTTATCAGTAACTGGTCTAAAAGATTGCTAACTAAACCTAAGTCTCTATGCAAGTGGTGGTGCTTTGAGCAATGCTAACATGCTAATGTTTAGCAGGTATAATGTTCACCATCTTAGTTTAGTGTGTTAGCATGCTAACATTTGCTAATTACCAACAAACAGCGTACAGTTGAGGCTGATGGGAATGCCATTAGTCTTGCAGGTATTTGCTCATAAAGAAAAGATGAAAGTTAGATGAAAAGTCAGCGTATGACTAAAGTTATTATAATTCATCCTGAGGGGGACATGCGTGTGTGTACCTAAATTCCTCGCCAATCCCTCGAATAATTGTCGAGAGATTTCACTCACAACCACAAATGTAAAACTCATGGTGGCCCGGGAGGAAAAGTCAGGGGATCACCAAAGTCAGTAGAGTTCATCCTCTGGGGAGCATGAATGTCAGTCCAACATTTCATGGAAATCCATCAAATAATTGTTGAGATATTTCAGTCTGGACCAAAGTGATGGACCGACTGACAGACTGCTGCTAGCATGGCCAAAACCGTAGAAAAATATGTACAAAGAAAAGGGTAGTTAATCACATACCACTTCAAGTTAAACAGAGGTACTACGCTGCGCTACAGTATAGACAGTATTCCCACACTGCTCTCAATCATGGGCTAACAGCCAATGGACTACACTGGTTGTATTGCTGGAGTTACATTAGATTAGACTGTTTCCTTGAAGGGCATATTTAAAATTTGTAGTAAAACTTTGGGTGCGGCAGACAAAGTAAGCATGTAGCGAAGCTTGTGTGCGTCAACCACATCACCATGAGTGGCTTTTAACAGAGCTCTCTGGCACAGTGATACAGGAAGAGGATTATATTTCCACACGGTTCATCCACTTATCAGCAAACAGTTTTACAGGTTTTCAAACTGATACTATTAAACTTGATATGTACATAAGAGCCTTTATTATATTCATTCACCGTGAAAAATAGACTCAATACAGACTGGAAGAATGGAGACAGCAGCCATGTGTGTGGCTCTCAATGACTTTTTGTTTGTCAGTAACCAAGTCCTCTATCTGCCTCAAAATCGAGGCTCAACACACACCCACTTATGCCACAACAATAATGGGGGTAAAGAAACATGCATTTCTGTGTTATGAAATGAAAGGGGAATTTGGTTTACAAGAAAAGGCATTTGTCAACAGCACAACTTGAAGTCAGTCACCAATGTGGGTCTAGAAGGTTTGTAAAATCAGATTGTGTAGAGAAAAAAAAAAAAAAAAAAAACACTTGGTGGTTGTGGTACACACAGATTCAAACCTTATCAAGAGACAAGAAGAACTGTGCAAAGCTTCGAATGACAAACCATTTCATTTCAGACAAGCATGAAGACCATACCACTGTACTGCTCTGCGAAAGGTTGATAACAGTGGCAACAATGGAAAATGTAGGGGGACGAGTTTCCTGTTTTCTCCTATGTCCCCTCTCCTGGCAGATAAGCTGCCTGAGTAATACTCCATACAGATGCTCAAAAACAGCTGGCAATGATTAAAAGCATGAGTCAGCCTGTTCTAAAGACTGATTTAATGATTTTGTTAAGGGCATACAATGTTCATTTAGATATTTACCCCTGTATTTATAAAAATAAAAATAAAAAAGTCAATAGAAATTGACTGGAATGATCAATGAAGTTGTGACACTTTCTGGTTAAATACTCCAAATGACTGAGCAAGCTGACAGTGCTAGTGAGATAGTTAAGATGATTTTTTTTGTTTTGTTGGCAATTTAACCAACCTTGGACACATGAGAGGTCTTGGTCTTCTTGGGGTCTGAGAAGGCAGAGAGGGGGATGGTGGGGAGCATCGGGTAGTCTGGACTGGGTCTCGACACAGCTTCAGCACCCTCTGGAACCACCAATACCTGCAATTAAAGAGACAAGGAGTTATATAATAGTGTACAAGGGCCTTTATTTACTCAGACTGAAGACAGAACCAGGCTTTGATAGAGTTGCGCTCCTGGTTCCCTCAGTAAAAGTCCCAGTCATTTTTCCCAAAGACAATTTTATGTCACTCAGTTTGAGCATTTCTACGGCTTGAATGGCCATGAAACTCTCCGGGTTGAATCATCAGTACAAAATATGAACGACTGTGGAAGAAAATACCTGTAGCTAAAGATTATGGTTTTGAGAAAACTGACTGGGAAGCAAACAAAGCATCCTGCACGCTGTTCATCACTTGTTCTCGCTTTATTAGTGACGTTTCGGTCCTCAGACCTTCGTCAGGCAGAGTTCATATAGACAACCTACGCACATGTCGTGGTCGGCAACAACTTTTTTGAAGTTGCGACCTGGTTCTGAGAAAACTGACAATACAATCTGCAGCTTAAATCAGTTCACCTTTAGATTCTGGGTCAGTTTTGTATGAATTCAGCAACTATGGCAACATGTTTTGTTCACAAATTCAAAGGGCAACGAGCAACAGGGTCTGAGGCTCATGGGTATTGTAGTATTTTGAGCAGTCTGCCATGTCAAACTGATGGGGAAAAAAAACCAATTTCTCTGAAACAAAGTAACATAAACCTATACGATCGTTGCATTATGCAGAAGAGTTTTGTGTTTCTATGTGAAGTAACGCTGACAAGGTTTCTGCAGGACTCACCAAGGTAAATTCAAGACTTTTTAATACCACATTCAGCTGAATGTAATTTATCACCTGTTTCACAATCATACCTGCCAGCGTATGAAAGTATGATGGATAACCAGAGTGGACAATATGGCCTAGAATTATTTACTATCATATTACATTTTTTCAGTCCTTCTCAGCAGTATGTAACAATAATTTCTAACGATATAATTAGTTTAATTAACAAGACCTGGACTCGGATAAACCTCACAAAATGGATAGATGGATTAAAACCAATTCAAAATGATGAATAAATTTAAGTTAATTTCTGTTTTTGCTAAAAAACTGACACTTGCTCATCATGAGACAATGAGCCTCCTAGCTACTGCAGCTAGCAGTAAGTGACAGTGTTTTCTGCAGGTCTGATGGTGCCGACTGAAACTCCACAAAAAAAGGATTGAACGGCCTCCTACACGCACAATCCAGTGTTGCAATAATCCCACTTTTCGTTTATAGTTATAGGCGTATAACATCTCCCAACAGCCCGCAATCAGATACAAAAACATTTCATAACTAACAACAGTCTATGGCAGGCAAGAGAAAATATTTAAGACGTGTAAATGAAATGTAAGGCTTTTGTAAGGCCTGCAGACACCCTGCATTGAGGATATTGCCTAAACAAATGGAACTGGAATTAAAATGGAAATACAAAATGGGGGAAAACACTTCCAGAACAAGCACCTCCTCCCACTTCCCAACTCTATTTGAAAATTCCTGGTAAAATACATCATGTGGTAGCTGCTATTTTAGTACTATTGTTGACTTAAGGATCTGCTATTGACTATAGTCACTGATTTAGCCATCAGTCAAGTCAACCTGGCAATCAGTCAGTGCGTCAGGCAGTCTCACCCCTCCAGCTTTGATCAGCTTTCTCCTGAATTCTTTGGTGGGGTTGTTGAAGGTGAGCTTCTCACAGCGCAGGTGGTTGACTGGTGGGTTGCCCTCCAAGTTAAGGAATAAGTCGTAGTTGAAACACACCTTTTTTGGCTCCTCCTGAAGGACGACAACAGGATAAAGACTGTTTTAACCCACCTGTGACAGCATGTGTGACGCAAAGTAATTTGAGTTTGTCTCTCTGCATTACTGCCCAACACGCTGTCACCTCTCAATACCTACATATTTCACAACAAAAGAGCAAAGCTGAATGAATGAACTATCACCCTGGAAGTCAATAAAACAGACAGACATAGCTGGAGCCGGCACACTGATAAGAAACAACCAACATTCCTGAGAGAAGCTGTAGAGAAGTGGACAATTAAGGCTGAGGAAAAGACATTAAGACACTCTTGAGAGATTTTATAAATAAAAATGTCTTCTTGTAAGTGCAGATGGGTTAATGCTTGCTGGTATTTACACTTCTCTTGCTTGCCTTTAAGTATTTTTTTCTTCTTCTTGACAGACGTGCCCATTGTGTATAAGTTAATGGCACATAAGAGAAGTAAGTAACATTTTTGGGTGCAGTCCAGAACTGCAGGAGACGATGGTACACTAATGTGCACGTACCTCTTAAACATTGTCCCTGATCTTGTAATGAGAGTAAAGTGGTTCTTTCATCACTCATTTAAATGGCTGATGGAGACTTAAAGGTGCCAGAATAATAGTGTGTGCTCACTTAAAGAGAGAAATGTAATAAAAGTAATCAGCGTTTGTACAGCTTTTAAAGAATAAAATTCAAGCACTTTTCAAGCATTTTCAAGGTATCTAAACCAAAGAATTTCCAGACTCTCGAAGCCTTTATCATGACATCTAAATTGTTACTATAAACGCCAGGAGACAACAAACAAACATGACGACGGGATCGTTTCATTTCATTTTTTCAAGATGTATATTCGAATTCAAGCATATACCTAACCATGAAAACATAAGTTAAAATTAAGCATTTTCCAAACTTTCAAGACTTTGTACGAACCCTGAGTAATGCTTTACAAACACAATCGTGCATTCTGATTGGATATATGAAAAGTCATATCTGACCTATTGGAGAGTGTGTTAGTAAGGCTGTCCAAAGTGAAGCCATTCACAAAATAAATTAGTCAAACAAGGGTTTTAAACCATCACTGCGTTTCACTTAAACAGTATACATGCACTTAAGTAATCTGATTATTCTAGGCTTCGGGCAGTAACCTGATTTCTGAATCATCATGTAAAAAGGAACACTAGGTTGTCTTTTGTCAAGTTAAGGATTTAACCTGGTTAACGTGGGTAAATTTCTGCTGGAAAAACCTGATTTCCTCCCAGTAACCCAGATTTTTGTGTGCACGTAAAGGCAGCCTATGCTTGCTCTCCTTCAATCAGTGCAGTTCACAAATACTATAGTACTTCCACTATACTTTATCCACTTTAACTGTAAAGATTCCATTCCATAATATAACACTCACAACATGTAAACATCTATTTGCAAAACTCAAACCAATTGTTACATTACTATCTGTGATTTCCTAAAACCTATACTTTCTAATATGACTTTTCCACAGCCTTAATTTATTTTCCATGAATACAGTATCCACATAAAGAGCCCACAGTTTACTGTCCGTGTGCAGTCGCTCTCACCTTGTTCTTGAAGTAAACCTCAATAGGCATGAGGAAGCCTGCGTAGCCCGATTCCTCCACTTTGTACGGAGGCTCCTTGCATACTGCAGACAGACAAAGACTCACATTACTCTCATAAATTGAATGACATAGTGAAATAATGACTGAGGTAGTGGTGGGGTATTCAAATCTATTAACTAAATTATTCCAGGAGACAAATACTCCTTAAAGTCTCTCACAAAATGATAAAAAACAAATTATGTTGCATTATTTGATAACAACAATCTTAGCAAACATGGATATGCAATACCATGAATTAAATTGATAATTTAACCAGCAATTTTCCACATACTAAAAAAAAGTATGATTGAAACCAGCAAGATTTGTCATAATTGTCATGATAATAGATTTAGATATTTTTAAGGGTATTTAAACACAAAACAGTGACATATCTAATAAATCATCAATGAGTTCCAACTTGGCCGACAAGATGGACAGTGAGAGCACTAATTTATAAAAGAGCCAGAAACATAAAGAGAAAAGTGACATTATGGATTATTTCACTGCACCATTACATCTACAAGTGCACTGTTTACGGAGGCAGTGTCCGTCTGTATTGCCTACCCTCACTTTGACCTCTGTGAATGATAACATATATACAAGTTAATTAGAAAATTAAGAACATGATTGCACCTGCTAGGATTTTATCAATTTTTGGTGAGACAAGAGCACCTTGAAGATATGTGAAATATGTATAAATCCCAAAAAAGGAGTTCAAATAACCCTGAATCTTAACCATGTTTTGATTTAGCACTCTTCTATTTATTTCTGCTTTCATCGTTTTAACTTGTATGAAATTAGTGTCTATCCTTACGTGTTTTATCACTCAAGTCTTTTATGCAGCATCTAAACCACTTAATTACCCTTGTGTATGACATTTGTTATAAAAATAAACTTGCCTTGCGTTGCAGAGAGTGTTTTTTGTGTTCAAATATTGTTATCTCTCCGTCATACCTCTCTTGGGTTTGGGGAAGCTCTCATGCAGGCGGAAGACAACTTTCTCTACAAAGTGCTGGATGTCGCCGGTCTCTGGCCCTCGGACAAACACCATCCAGTCATGGGTGAAGCCTTCTGATGTAACCTTCTTCCTCAGCTGGGCTCTGTGGCCCAACTCCAGCTTCACCTGCACAGTGCACTGAAAAGGAACAGGCCGAGTGTCAAATGCTGTATATTATCACTACACTAGGCCTGTATACGACGACGTGGGAGAACACACACAAGCCAAAAATAGGTGTAATGTGAACTACAAGAGCAGAGAAGCCACAGATTCATTCAGATCAAGAACCTGATGATCATTTGTCTGCCATTATCTGCACTTCCTTGTTTGATAGAAAGATTTACGTCTATTCTCATAAAAACCTGCATGAGACGTCACATATTATGATGTCTTCTATGCATTTATAAGCGCAAATTAAATGTGTCAGACTAAAAAAAAAAAGAGACAAAAATAAGGGTAACCTGAATTAAAGTGGGTTCATTCTACATGTTTCCTTGTCTATAATAAAACAGGGTAACTGACTTGTAAGTCATGTCAATCTTATTTATATAGCCCAAAATCACAAATTTGGCTCAAGAAGCTTTACAATTTGTATAACATACAGCACCCTCTATCGTTAGATCCTAAATTTGGATAAAGGAAAAACTCCCTAAAAACACTCCTTTGACATCATTTCTAATGATTTATTTATCTGCAGATGATCTTCTCATTAAATCAGTTAATTGTTTGGTCTATAAAATGTCAGAAAGCCCAAGGTGATATCTTCAGATCACTTATTTTGTCCAGCCATTGGTCCAAATCCCAAAGATATTCAGTTTCCCATCACATAAGATAAAGAAAAGCAGCATCTCCTCACAATTTAGAAGCTGAAACTAGTACATTATTAATCCTTTAAGTCAAAATAGCTGCAGAGTAATTGCTTGACTGATCAATGGTTTCAGCTCTATTAAAAATGATCTGGATTAAATTTTCTCACACAGGAAAATTTAACATTTAAAATTGATGCTTTTCTTTTCTTAAGTCTACATTCATGTAACTTGCATCAGATATTACATTTATGTTTTCCAAGAATTAATATCACAAATAAAAGTAAAATAGATTTTCTATAGCGCCTTTCAAAACCGAAGTTACAAGGTGCTTCACAGGTGCACAGAAAATAAACCCATGAAATACAATAAGAATTTAAGTAATTTTTTAACCAAAAATGCTAAAAGTTCACAGGCTGCAAACTCCGTTCTGGTTCCAAATGTGAATATTTGCTGGCTTTCTTCACCTTCTATAATAATAAACTGAATATCTTTGGGTTTTGGACAGTTGGTCAGACAAAACAAGACATCTGAATACTTCACCTTGGACTCTGGTAGACTGTTATGGACATTATTTTCTGACACAGCTTAGACCAAACAATTAATCGGGCAGATTATTCGATAATGAAAATAATTAAGCCCTACTGCTATGGTAGACCTACAACATACAAAACATATGATACGCTTATAAAATAAGATGAATTGTTACAAATTAAACTACCCAACAATATATAAATTAGAGCTGAAACAATTAGTCGATCAAAAGAAAATTAATCAGCAACTATTCTGATAACTGATTAATCATTTATGTCTTTTTTTTAAGTCAAACATTTGATGGTTCCAGTTTCTTAAATGTGAGAATTTGGTGTTTTTTTCATCACAAACTGAATATCTTTTGGTTTTTTGGACTGTTGGTCGGACTTTGGCCTCCAGGAAACTGATGGACACTGACTTTTATGATCATTTGAGAAAATAATCTGCAGATTAATTGATAGTGAAAATAAGCGTTATTTACAGCCCTATGCTACAGACTTCAAATCCTGGTCCCCTGCAGATCTAGATTATAGTGGCTGAGACACCTTGCAAACAAAAGGTTGCTTCAGAAATAAACCTAAGTAAAGCTAGTAGTGAGATAAAACCAAGGGGCCATTATTCATTCATTTATCGCTGGTTTCTGATTCCACCTTGAACAAAACCTCTGAATCTCTATTTTGAGTGTGTGGACTTTATACACAAGAGGAGAGGCTGAACACTTGGCCAGGACAAACACAAAGCTGGACTGGTGTCGGGACGCTCCCCGTGGAATGGGAGTGATTAGCCGCCCCGAGCCGACAGATCTCAAAAGGTTTGTCCAGAAGAGGGGCACATTGTTGGGCTACCTCTCTCTGCCAAGAACAATGACAGCACCGGGACAAGCAAATGACACTGTGCTGGTGTGATGGTGGTGATTGGCATAGCAGGTGAAGAGGCTATGGAGATGGAGTGCAGAAGGGAACGAGGGGCAGTTGGGAGGGGGACGAGAGGGGACAGAAAGGCACTTTATGTCCAGGAGAGGACTGAAGAATGTGGGGATTTGGCCCCAGCAGAGAGCAGCTCGTGAGCTGGGACTGAGTGGGGGGATTAGAGGGGACAGGATTGAGATGAGCTGGTCTGGCACTCTCCGGCTCACTCTCTCTCACAGACACAGACACACACAGACACACACCTCCCATGCCTGGCACTCTGCCCGGCCATTCTGTGGCAGTAATGCCCTTAAACTCCAGACTCCACCACACCCACAGCGAGCAGCCGTGGAGTCCCTCCAATCATCAACAACCCCCTTCCCCCCCGGTGACTCCGCCAAATCAGGAATGTGATAAGGACAACATAAAAATCTGGATGATGATGAGCCAAAGTGGAAGACGGTGGTGACTCTCTATTAGAAATCAAGGGGAACAATCAACTCAGCGCATGGAAAAAACAAACATGCAATTTCTCCCGATAATCAGAAGATTAAGAGCCCAGGAGGAAATATGAGGCTGAGACCATCAGTTGATTAGCCGACCGGCAGATAATTAACTGGGAACTATTTTGATGATTGATTCATTGTTTACGCCATTTTTCAAGCAAAAATATCAAAACATTCACCAGTTCCAGCTTCTCAATTATGAGGATCTGCTGCTTTTCTTTGATTTATGTGACAGGAAACGTGGAATATTTGAGGTTTTGGACTGTTGGTCGGACAAATTAAGACGTATGAAGACAAATTGGGCTCTAGATTATCATACCAGGCTTTTTTCACTACTTTTGGACACGTCATAGAGCAGACGTTTAATCAATTAATCGAGAAAATAAATGGCAGATGAATCAATAATTAAAACAGTCGTTAGTTGCAGCAATAGAGGGCTGCAACTAAGGATTGTTTTCGCTATCAATTAAGCTGTTGATTATTTTCTATATAAAATCGATTTGTCTGTAAGATGTCAGAAAATAGTGAAAAATTATGTACAAGAGCGCCTTGGTAACCGAATGGTCAGAGCGCGTTGCCACATGGCCGCATGGTCACAATCGCCAGTTCAATTCCAGCTAGTTACCTTTGTTGCATGTCAAAGTTTCCTGTCTACCTCTTTACCTGTCACTATCAAATAAAGGCAAAAAAAAAAGCCCCAAAAAAAATAATCTTTAAAAAGAAAATTACGTTTACAATTCCCCAGAGCTTCCCAAACCCAAATATATTGAATGTACAGTGATATAAAGCAGAAAAAAAAGCAGCAAAACCACAGATTTGTGAAGCTGGAGAAAGCAAATGTTTGGCATTATACAAGCAAAATGACTCAAAAGATTAATTTAACAATAAATTTTCTACTGATCGGCTACTAAAATCATTCACTAATCGTTTCATGTCTACAGACAGGGAAAAAAACTATGTTGATAGACATGGACATGAATTGAACTGTGCCAAACTGCATCTAAAAAGCTGACTACTGACTATAATTTCTACCAACTAGAAAATTAAGAGCCCAGGAGGCGATATTAGGCTGGAAAAATAAAAGACATGAAATGAAACCCACATTGATGGAGATGGACATTAATTTAACTGTGTCAAACTGCCTGAAAATATGAAACAACGGGGACATAAATCGAAAAAAACATTCTCAATCATTCAGTATCACTAGTATCAGATGGACAGAATGACTTGTGGCAACACATTTATTCAGCTATCCAACACAGGGGGATACAAAACCAGACAACACAAAGCCACTAACATTGAGATGGTGCTCTCTCTCTCTTTCATACAGTGCTCCAATTGAGGGGAAATACAAATTTTGGCAGACACGCTGGCTCCCATGAAAACAATGAACTCCCAGCTGACATGTAAATAACACCCCTCATGACCATGTTAATCTCTTCCAGCTAATGAACGATTAAAATGAAAAGTCAGAAAGTTTCCCTAGGAGGGTGACACACACACAAACAAACAGTCATGACAGCAGCTGTGTTTTGATGAAGCTGCAGGTTCCAGCTAAATCCTTCATCACACTCAACCTAACAACTAAAAGACGGCACGAAGAGAGATGAAACAGTTACTTGTATTGGAAAATGGTCAATCCCAGAGAGCCACGGGGGGAGTCACAAATAGCCCTATCTGCAGCACCCAAGGAAAACAAGTGAGTATTGGAAATAGGGTGTGTGTGAATAAGTGTGTGGGGATTACGAAATGCTGTGTGGCCACTCATCCTGTCATCCCAACTGCAGTGCTCATACATACAGACCTAATGACTAGAAAATAGCAAACATCTCAGTATGTGCACACAAAGTTGTGACCCTACTTCTCCGTCCAGGCGTGAATCAGGCTGTCATCAAGCTGTGTCACGATGCTGTAATGTGCGGTAAATAAATTCAAATACAACATTTACAGACTGAACTTGACTCTCTTCTGGATCTCATCTGCAGGTTTATTAGGTCCACCTATCTAAAACTAACACAGTGTAAATACAGCGACCCTGCAATACATCTTAATTTCATGAAAGTTATAATGTTCATTTAGATCAGTGAGGGCTGACAAAATACTACAAACAGCTTCTAGTACAAAGCAATTTAATAGGACCACAAACTGCAGCCTCCAAAAAGACCATAAAGTTGAATCCACTCCTCTCTTAAACAGTTTTAACAAGAACTTAACACTATAACCTTCATGAAGGTAGGTTTCATTGCAAGGCTGCTGTGTTAGACTGCAATAAACTGGCAACTGTGCATATATTTGTGTAATAAGAATGAAAAATCTAATGCAAATCTTTCACATGTAACATGGTTAACATTCATCACAGAAGTACAACTACACTATTCTTTTAACTTGTAGCAGAAGACTTCCTCTGGATGAACACTCACAGATCTAGTTAAAACTTCAAAGGGACCAACGCTGAATGGGGGCTAGTTCCAAGAAAGTGGCTGAGCCACTTTCCATGGGTGTGTGTGGCCTAGCCATCTGAAACGTAGTCCTGAATAACCTCAGGCATTTAGAGAGTAACCCACTTTGAAGCAATATCTCCCTTACAGCTAGCAGATATGTAATTTGGTTTACCCACTTCTGTTTTCTGCAAAATAAATGATGTAGCTTTTTAAGGATGACATAAATCTTAATCAGTGCAAATGTATACATGCAATGGAATAAAATGTTAAGATGTAATCTTGCAAGACCGAAGGGCTTACACACCAGTCTTTAAAATGATGTTTTATATTGTGGGTTCTTTGCTTTATGATGATCAGCCAATGCATGGGTGGTCATCATAAGTGGATTCAAGTTCAACGTGTGCCACAGAGCTTTCCCACCATGCTACATGCAAATTAGTCCACAATCACGAATGTGGGAAGCATTAAGCATCAACCAACTGTTGGCAAATGATGCAAAGGTATTACAGAAGTCGTACGGTCGCTGCTGAATTTATTAGCCTTGCGTGTGAGGTTTCAGGCCGCTGGCAGTGGAGACACCACCCCGCCTCTCCAGCCCAACCTGGGGAGGACAAATCCTTCCCCCGGCGCCTTGTAGCGGCTCCTTAGCCTTTAGCCGACGGCCGACACTCTCCTGATAGGTAGACTAGCTTAGCATAGCTACACAAAACCTCGACTGCAAATCGGTCCTCATGGTGTTAAACAATGTGCATGTGCGCTTCGAGCACGGCGGAGCGGAGCAGACACCAGGTGTAAATCTCTTTGTGTGCCTGGTTGTGGCCACAGCTATGCAGCGGGGCTGGACTGACGCTAGCTAGCGGTAAATACCGATGTATGAGTGCCCAGCTAGCATAGCTCCAGAGCCAAACAACTACGAGTTCATTAGCAGCAGGAGCTTTTTTTTTTTCCTCTTCTGGCTAGCAGCACGGAGGACTCACTCCTGCCCCGCCAGCGAGCCGCCTGCTGGCGTTTCCTCCGTGAGAAGTTCAGATTCCACGAGGAGACACGAAAGCCACTGTACCTGGTTCTCCATGTTCCTCTGGCCTCAGTGATTGTTGTATTTATTTACAGCGGCGTTTGCGGAGCGTCTCCCCAGCCTCTGCTCCTCATTGTGTGTCAATCCAGCCCCAGAAGCGGAAGGCGGACGGCTCCCCTCCCCTTCCAGACGGCCGCTGGCAGGCAACCAAAACAGAAAGCTCCCTCGGCCAATCAGGGAGCCGCGGATTTAAGCTCTCTCGAAAGGGGCCAATCAGGACGCCCGAGAGGCGGGGCAGCCGCCGAGCTGCAAATACAATTAAAGCATTTTCTGGTGGTTTTCTCGAGTGACAGCGAGCTCGTCCCAATGGCTACAGCTCTGTTTCAATTGTAAAATGCACATGATGCTAATTGATTAATCGGGGTTCGATTGCATGGGTTTGAAACGCTATTAGTCTGGTAAGTGCAATATCAATATCAATAACATTAACAGTGAGGCTTATATCTTACTCATACAGCCTAATATGTCTCACAGTCCTCTTACATTTACCAAAAATAATTAATGTGTGTGCTTTCTCATTGATCTCCGGCCAATGCGTCATTACATTTACTCAAGTACTGCACTTGAGTACACTTTTGAGGTACTTTACTTGAGTATTTCCATTTTATGCTACTTTTTACTTCTGCTCAACTACATTTCCGAGGAAAATATAGTGCTTTTTTCCACTATTTTTTACTTTGCAGATTTAGATTTTACATACATATGTATACAAACATGATTAAAAATATGACAAATGAACTACCCAACATTACACGAAGCAGTGAAAACATTAAAGTAGCCTACTGCTTACATAATCAAAACTAATGATACAATAATATAACATTGACAGGGGACATTCATGCATGCATAATTGAGAAAGCAGTCGCCAATCAGTTGTGTGACTTTCTACACAACAACAACCTGTTTGAGGATTTTCAGTCAGGATTTAGAGTGCATCATAGCACAGAGACAGCACTGGTGAAAGTTACAAATGACCTTCTAATTGCATCAGACAAAGGACTTGTCTCTGTACTTGTCTTACTAGATCTTAGTGCTGCATTCGATACCACTGACCATCACATTCTATTACAGAGACTAGAACATTTTATTGGCATTAAAGGTACTGCACTAAGCTGGTTTAAATCCTATTTATCAGATCGTTATCAGTTTGTACACGTTAATGATGAATCCTCTATGCACGCCAAAGTTAGTCACGGAGTTCCACAAGGTTCTGTGCTTGGACCAATTCTATTTACCTTGTATATGCTTCCTTTAGGCAATATTATTAGGAAGCACTCCATAAATTTTCATTGTTATGCAGATGATACCCAATTGTATTTGTCGATCGAGCCAGATGAGGCCAATCAATTGGCTAAACTTCAGGCATGCCTTAGGGACATAAAGGCCTGGATGACCTGCAATTTTCTGATGTTAAACTCAGACAAAACCGAAGTTATTGTACTTGGCCCCGAACACCTTCGAAACACATTATCTAAAGATAAAGTTTCTCTAGATGGCATTGCCCTGGCCTCCAGCGAAACCGTAAGGAATCTTGGAGTTATCTTTGATCAGGATATGTCCTTTAACTCCAAAATAAAACAAACTTCAAGAACTGCCTTTTTCCATTTACGTAACATTGCAAAAATCAGGCACATCCTATCTCAAAAAGATGCAGAAAAACTAGTCCATGCATTTGTTACGTCTAGGCTGGACTATTGCAACTCTATTATCAGGCTGCCCCAATAAATCCCTTAAGACTCTCCAGCTGATTCAGAATGCTGCGGCACGTTTACTGACAAGAACCAGAAAAAGAGAGCATATTTCTCCAATATTAGCTTCTCTACACTGGCTCCCTGTAAAATCCAGAATAGAATTTAAAATCCTTCTCCTCACCTTCAAAGCCCTAAATGGTCAGGCACCATCATATCTTAAAGAGCTCATAGTACCTATTACCCCACTAGAGCACTGCGCTCCCAGAATGCAGGGTTCCTTGTGGTTCCTAGAGTCTCTAAAAGTAGAATGGGAGCCAGAGCCTTCAGCTATCAAGCTCCTCTCCTGTGGAACCAGATCCCAGTTTGTGTACGGGAGGCGGACAACCTCCTCACATTTAAGAGTAGGCTTAAGACTTTCCTCTTTGATAAAGCTTATAGTAGGGCTGACTCAGGTGACCCTGAGCCCCCCCTTAGTTATGCTGCTATAGGCCTAGACTGCCGGGGGACTTCCTATGATGCACTGAGCTCCTTTCTCCTCCTCTTCCTCTCCATCTGTACGCCCTCATATCCCATCAATGCTTGTTATTAATTCAACTTCTTCACGTAGTTGTGTGCTTTCTCTCCTCTCTCTCTCTCTCCCTCCCCTTCTGTTGCTTTCTGCAGGTGTTTCTGCCTCTGGAGCTGTGGAGTCTGGGTCTGTGGTTGCTGCCGCCTGCTGCCCCCGTGCTCCTGCTCTGCACCCGCTGATACTATTGCTGTTGTTGCTGTGTAGTATTGCTATTATATTTATGTTAATTGTTGTTTCTGTTGGTGTGCTGTCAATGCCATTACCATATATCTATGCTGTATTGAGCTGCTGTATGTTCTCTTTCCTCCTGCTCTCTCTCCCGCTCCCCCCTTCCCCCTTCAACCCAACCGGTCGAGGCAGATGACCGCCCACCTTGAGCCTGGTTCTGCTCGAGGTTTCTACCTGTTAAAAAGGAGTTTTTCCTTGCCACTGTCGCATAGTGCTTGCTCATGGTGGGAACTGTTGGGTCTCTGTAAATATAAAGAGTCGGTCTAGACCTGCTCTATTCGAAAAAGTGCCCTGAGATAACTTTGTTATGATATGGCGCTATATAAATAAAACTGAATTGAATTGAATGGATGCTCCCTCTAGCTTCTTCTTCAGCCTGGAAAAGAAAAATGGACAGAGGAAGGTAATCCACTCCTTGCTTTCAGACACAGGGCAGGAGCTCATGGAACCAAGCCAGATCAGAAGGCGGGCCGTCCAGTTTTATTCCTCCCTTTACTCCTCGGAGTACGAGGAGCAGGCCACACTGCAGGAGGAGTTCTGCAGTGGACTACCTCAGGTCTCTGCGGAGACCAACTCCCGGCTCGAGGAGCCGCTGCAGATGCGGGAGCTTCAGGCCGCCCTGCAAAGCATGCAGGGACGGAGGGCTCCGGGTATGGACGGCCTAACGGTGGAGTTTTTTAAAGCCTTCTGGGACATTTTCTCTACAGATATTTTAGATGTTTTTAATGAAAGTCTGGCCTCTGGTTCCATGCCGATGTCCTGCCGCAGAGCGGTCCTCACGCTTCTGCCCAAGAAGGGTAACCTGCAGGACATCAAAAACTGGCGCCCTGTGTCATTGCTGTGTGTGGATTACAAGCTTCTGTCCAAGGCCTTGGCCAACAGGCTGAGGGGGGCTATGGAGCAGGTCATCCACCGGGATCAGACCTACTGTGTGCCCGGCAGGTCCATGGTAGACAATGTCTACCTGATTCGAGATGTTTTGGAGGTCTCCAGTTCATTGGGCATAGACACTGGTCTGATTTCTCTAGATCAGGAAAAGGCTTTTGACCGCGTTGAACACAACTTCCTCTGGAAAGTCATGGAGAGGTTTGGGTTCAGCGCAGGTTTCGTAGCTAAGATAAAGGTGTTGTACAGTGACATTGAGAGTGTGCTGAAGTTTAACGGTAGTCTGTGTGCTCCTTTCAGAGTGTGTAGAGGCGTCCGGCAGGGCTGTGCTCTGTCAGGGATGCTCTATGCACTCTCCCTTGAACCCCTGTTGATAAAAATACGCTCCAGTATTCAAGGACTGCTTTTACCTGGTTTTAATAGAGGCATTGTTTTATCGGCATACGCCGATGACATCATTGTTTTTATTGGAGGCCAGAAAGATGCAGACATTTTAACCGAAACTGTGAGCAGATTCTCCATTGCATCGGCAGCGAGGGTGAATTGGAAGAAAAGTGAGGCCCTCGCTGTCGGTGAGTGGCGTGGCGGTCTCCCGGTTCTTCCCCAAAGCCTGGCCTGGAAAACAGGTGGCATTAAATACCTGGGGGTGTTCCTAGGGAAAGACACAATGGTCCAGAGGAACTGGGAGGGCGTCACAGAAAAGATTGAGGGAAAGCTTTTAAAATGGAAATGGCTGCTCCCCCAAATGTCTTTTAAAGGTAGGGTTCTGGTTTTAAACAACCTCGTGGCATCCCAGCTCTGGCACCGCCTGGCATGCCTAGACCCCCCCTTAAACTTACTAGCACAGATTCAGAGGAAAATGGTGGATTTTTTTTGGGATGGTCTACACTGGGTGCCACAGGGGGTGCTGTTTTTAACCAGAGAGGAGGGGGGACAGGGCCTCGTCCACCTGGCCAGCCGAACCGCTACATTCAGGCTGCAGTTTGTCCAAAAGTACCTGACAGGTCCAGCGGATTTAGTCTGGAGAGATGTGGCCAGCTGCATTCTCAGACGTGCAAATAACCTGGGGCTGGATGCTGCTCTGTTTTTAACTGATTGTAAACTTTTAAAGTTAAGTGGGCTGCCTCCGTTTTATCAGGGTGTTTTTAAGTCCTGGGCCCTTTTAGATAAAAAAAAGGTGTCAAAAATCTTTCTCTCTGCACTGGTTGTTAAAAGAGCCGCTGATACACGGGGCCAGGCTGGACATCACAGGTAGCGTCATTCCTGGCCTGACGGTGGCGCTCTGCAGGTCCAGGACCCTGTGCCTCCAGCAGCTGGTAGATGCAGTGGGGCCGGCGCTGAACGATGCTGTGGCCCTGGGCTCTCTGCTGGGTCTGCACTCGGTCCGGGTGGCCCAGAGGATCCTGGAGCTCTGGAGGCAGAGGCTTTCAGGAAAGGAGAGGAGCCTCCTGATGAACTGCAGCCAGGGAGGGGCCACACCGGATCCAACAGACCCTTTTCCAGAGATCTACCTGAGCCCAGGGTTGGGAGACCTGACCGGCCCCCTGCTCAATGTCAATAACCCGAACAAGATGACTCTGCACAGAGCTGATAAAAAGACTATCTACTTCAACTGTGTCAAAGTTATCAACAGGAATGGACTGAGCAACAGGCCCCCCACTGTGTGGACTCAAAGACTGTCTGGGGAAACCAACCCCAGCCCACAGTGGAGGATTTTATACAAACCTCCCCTCAAAAAACGGACTGCCGACCTCCAGTGGAGGATTTTACATGGTGCCATTGCCTCCAATGCTTTTATCTCTGTTCTTAACCCTGTTGTTTCTAGCAGATGTCCGTTCTGTGAAAGCCGCGAGACTGTTTACCATGTTTTTACTGAGTGCGAGAGGCTCACGGAGCTCTTCACTCTTTTAACATTGGTTTTTAGTCTCTTTGGAGTGGTTTTTACTAAGCGGGTTTTTATCATGGGAGCGGGCTACAACAAAACAGATAAAGAAAAGTGGCAGCTCCTGAACTTCCTCACAGGAGAGGCAAAAATGGCCATCTACGTGAGCAGAAAGAACAGGGTGGAGAACAGAGAAGGACAGGATGCCAAGTCAGTCTGGCTCTGCAACATCAGGGCCAGACTCTGGCTCGAATACAGGTTTTTTAAACACATTGGTGATTTAGACACTTTTAAACAGCGCTGGTGCTACAAAGACGTCATCTGTTTTATTATTGAAGATCAGCTGCAGTTTGCACATGTTTTTATTAATTAACTTATTTGTACTATATGCACAATGTTGCACTTTATTGATCTGATTGTAAATTAAAAGAATGTAAATAAAGTGTTTTTGTAAAAATCAAAAAAAAAAATCTCTCTCTGTCTGTCTCTCTCTCCCTCTCTGTCTCTCTCTCTCTGTCTCTCTCTCCCTCTCTGTCTCTCTCTCTGTCTCTCTCTCTCTCGGCTACATTCATATGAGTTCTCCTCTCTGAAGGTCACTCTGTTAATCCAAATATTAATAATGAATGGAACCGAGTTGAGGCTCCGTTATGGCCACCTGTGTGTGTTTGAGTGTGTATCCACTCATTGTGTGAGTGTGTAGGAGGTGTGAATGAATGTGGCTGTGTGTGTGTGTGTGTGTGTGTGTGTGTGTGTGCGTGTGTGTGTGCGTGTGTGTGTGTGTGTGTGTGTGTGTGTGTGTGTGTGTGTGTGTGTGTGTGTGTGTGTGTGTGAGTGAATATACCTGACTGGTGGGAGGTGATGACAGAGAGCAGTGCTCGGCCTTCCTCCATTATTCTCTCCTTCAGAGCACTGTGACTGTCCACGTTCAGCTTGAAACTCTGAAACACACAAACATCGTCATCAGTATGCAGATATTTAAGTCCTGCTTATTTCAAAGAGGTCTGACAGGTGAGGAAACAGTCAGACGATCAGACAGGTTGGAAACAAACTAACTGGTTAGACAAACTTATTTGGAAGAGAAAACGAAGGTTAACAATAAAATTATTTCCAGAACGGTCCTTTGGAAACATCCTGCTTCCACTTTGACCTTCTGTAGTTTCCTGTGCAGTGAGGAACATTTCAGGTGCCCTCACTTTCAGTTTCAGTAGATAATCTGAATAAACTGTCTGATCATCAGACTGCTGTTGTAACGATGTTCCTTTGTTCCCAGATCTCAGCTATTAACATGGTGAGCACAATGTTACTATTACTGAGAGAAATGATGGACACAACTACGAAAAAACACCCTATTTGTAATTTAAAAAATTATATTTGAAGAAGTTTAAAAAGGGTTCTGACTAACAGAAGATTGAACTTGATTGGTTGTGAAAATAGTTCTTGCTCTCCACTTAGATCTCTTTATGGAGAGGAGAGGAGGAAGGAGGGATATAAAGAAAAAGAAAAGACATAACTGGTGGCGTAAACAGGAGTTTACTATTCTCCGTTTGAAAAAATAGATAGACAGACGCATAAATGAATGAGATGGATGGATGGATGGATGGATGGATGGATGGATGGATGGAGGCACAGAGCAGCCTGAGGCAGTGTTGGAAAACACTCCAGTCAGATCTATGAACAACATTACAGCCTTCTCTGATCTGTGTGTGTGTGTGTGTGTGTGTGTGTGTGTGTGTGTAAGCCTCAAGGTGCTCAGTCCTCAACACTTAACCACTTCTGACATCCTGCTGTGCTGCTATGGGAAATGCTGCACACACACACACACATACACTCTCAAGATTCTGCTCTGTGTGTGTGTGTGTGTGTGTGTGTGTGTGTGTGTGTGTGTGTGTGTGTGTGTGTGTGTGTTCTGATTAGCCTGATCTCAGGAGAGATCAATGCATTAAAGGTGCTTCTGCAATTTTGTATTGAAGTCTTGAGTTGAAGACAAGTCGCCAAAATACGACACAAATACAAAAGGTGAGGGAGATCTCCATTAAATGTTTTATTTTCCATTTTCAATCCATATAAACTACAAACAGATATATTGTACATATTTTATTATGTACTTGTTTTCTTTTTCTTTCCTCTTACTGTGTTTATTGTGACCGTTATGCACCAAAATACTTGGCAATAAACCTGATTCTGATTCTGATTCTGAGCCAGAATCTGAGTCTGAAACTACAAAACAGAAAGTGGATATAACAGAGGGGCAGTGTAATGAATGTGACTGCTGGAGGATTTGTACAAAACACACTGAAACCCCTTAAAACAATTTCAACCCCCCCACCCCCCCACCCGCTGAGCTCCTCTGAGTCTCATGTTGTTGTTTTTTTGAAAAGCTCCACCCAGCAGCCACTGTGCTGCTTCAGTCCTCCGTCTGCGGTGAGGGATAGACGGTCAACGGCATCAGTCAACACATGACAAGGTCAGACCTCCACACCACCAATATTTATGGAGCAAGATACACACAGTGGAGACGGATGGGACGACGTGTTTCAACCGCTCACACACACACACACACACTCACACACACACTGAGCACACTGAGGGTCTGCAGCCAGTGGGAAGCAGTTGGACGTTTGGGACTAAAATCAGGAGGTTCATTTCATTAAAGTCCAAGGTGTCGTCAAATGTCTTGTTTTGTGCGAACCCAAAGATATTCAACCTACACTGATATAAAACAGAGAAAAGCAGGAAATCCTCACATCTAATCCGCTGTCAGAATTGTTGTGTATTCATTTTCTGTCAATCAACTGATCAATTAGCTGCCTAAATGTTTCAGCACAACACTTTACGTTTTGTTATACAAAGTTCTACTCACACAGGAGTAGAGTCTCAGGGTGGTGAGGGTCATGGGACGCCTCAATAACTTAACCGATTGATCCAGATACCTTTCAAATTCACACGTCAAGTGTAACTACACTGGCTCCTCATTCACTTCAGGATAAACTTGAGTCTGTTGAGGCTTTTCAGAGGCACCTTAAGACCGACTTTTATTCTCTGGCTTTTAATTGTGTTTAACTTGTTTTTATTTTTTTTCCTTCGGTTTTAAATTGTGTTTTAGAATCAGAGTCAGAATCAGCTTTATTAGACAGGTCTGTGTACACGTAACATCTAAACAGCAGCTAAAAACAAGGACAACAAGCTCGACAAGGTACACATAAACATTAAACTACTATATACAGATATAAATATATATAATATATTGTGTTGTTTCTATTTTAATCTTGCTTTATTTCCGCAACGTCTGTTATGCACAAACATGCCTTTATGCTTGTATGTGTCTACGTATATGTCTGTCTTTGTAAAGGACTTTGGTGCAAAACCTGTTTCCTTTTTAAAGTGCTACATAAATTAAATAAACTGAAACTGAAGTGTAACATTCTTGTAAAGCTGTAAATATCCAGGTGTGCATGTCAGAAGGTCATGTGATCATGCTTTCTATCAGCAAACAGCTGAGATAATAAAAAGCTCTGTAGCAGTGGTCATAAATGAATTATCGTAATGTGTTTTCTCATGATGTGACGGGAGGGATCACTGTGACACTGAGCTCGTCCAATCACAGTTTGCTCTATAAAATAGAAGTGTGTGATTGTTGTCTTTTGCATTTCTCACGATGTTTTGAGTGACGCTGTAAAACAATGAAATCACTTGACCTCCTCAGAAGTAATTAAACCTGTTTCAACATTATGTCTAAAATATTTCAGCAGTGGTATCAGAAAAGACACTGCGGCAGAAAGCAGATCTTCACATGTGACTAAGTGTTTCTTTATTCTTAATGCACATTCATTAGATAGTTTCATCAATATGAAAGGTTTTTACCAAATTTGATTAAGTCCACTTTTTAGTTTTGGCCTACTGAATTTACAAAAACCCACAGCACTGCTCCGTTTCATTGCATTAAAAACTGTGAGAATCCTAAAAACTCTGCTGTTCTGCATCAGTATAATGTGTCTGTTTTTGGGATAAAGACATAGCAGCAGATTATATTGCACCATAAGATGCAGCAAATCCAGCCATTTACGGCAGTTGCCAGTGGTTTAAAATGAATCAACTGTGTGACTCTGACATGAGCTGGATTCTGTTTGGCTCAAAGACTTTTGATGAGAAGAATAAAAAATGCTTGAAGCTGATGATTCGTGTTTACAGTCTGGTTTACAAAGATAAAAGGTTGCCTATATTGAGCTCAGCAGGAAATTGAACCATCAGCCCTGGCAGCGTTAGTGCCTTGCTCCACCCGTTTTCCTCTCAAGCAAAAAACCTGACATCTCCTAAACCAGCTGTGAGCAGATAGTGGTGACACTGGCCCTTTACATATTACATTTCACAGACAAACAATAAAATATCACTTTGAAAAGCAAACCATCAGTTATATCTCTTCACAGCGGCCTCAAAAACACATTCATGTATCAATATTATCCAAATAAAACACGACTGTCTGTGCTCTGCGATCATTACTGCCCTGCAAACGTCGTAAATTACTTCAAATCTCACGGCTGATTGAGTAATTTTACAGACTCGGCCGCCACTCTGCCCAACATAATTTCCAGATAAGCTGGTGAAAAAGCTCACAGCTAATAAACATAAAGTACATTTATCAGCGCTACAGAAAACACAGCGTGACTGTCTGCGTCTCAGGGATAGAGCCGGCTGATGTGAGGAATGAATTAGGTTGTGCAGATTAGCCGGGCTATCGGAGAGCGATCGTATTTCAGCGCCTTATTCCACGAGCGATTCAGTTCCGTTTCCTCCGTTTAATATATGGAGAGCATAGAATCGATAAGAGTAGAACAGCCAGCCATCAATCACATGATGATAAGGCATGCAGAGCAGGCTTTTATGCACGTCAGACAGCAGGTGGTAATAAGAGGCTGCGCGTATGTATTTATGTGTCTGTGTGAGGGAGAAGGTGAAGGAAATAGAGACAGTCAGTGTGTGACAGAGAGAGAAGACAGGGGAGGACAGTGTGTGTGTGTGTGTGTGTGTGTGTGTGTGTGTGTGTGTGTGTGTGTGTGTGTGTGTTTCTGCATGGACTACTGAGCAGAGAAAAACTACAGAAAAGTTATCGACTACAAAAATACCTAAAACAAAAACGTCTCCAGTGAAAGAGCCATTAGCTGTGACAGATTTCAAAGTGTAGAGTTTAAAGGAGTGAAGTCTGGTCAGCTGACGTTTCTCCTCCTCCCCCCAAAAAAGAAGGTTTTGCCTCAAAGAAAACAAAACTACCTGTTTGTTCAGGTCGTTCTCGTCATCTCATAGTCAAATATGTGTACGTTTATCAGCAGGAAGTTGTTCATCATTAATCCCAGTGATAAACTGGGACTATTTAGATGAGTTTGAGTTGTGACATTTCGATCCAACACAAGATGAAAACTAGCAGTGTAGCAGTTTAATAGTAACCTTGTTTAAAAAAAACAAAAAAATATCCAGGCTGCTAACGAGCACAAGTTTGTATCTGTATCTATATGATTTACATCCTGCTCACACACTCAACAAGTCCTGCAAATTAAACGACAAAATGCATCATTTGTAGTTGCCCTCCAGAACAACATTTAAGGGTTTTGTGATCAGTGCCTTCCAATGATCAATGATTCATGTAAGTAATGTTTTGCTAGTTTTAGGCACAAAGAGAACTTGGGTAGGGTTAAAGAAAGATGGTGGTTTGAGCTGACTGGGATCCTTTGTTGTTATGGTTAAAAGAAACTGATGGCGACTGTTGGTAGGAAACAATGTCGATTCTGTGGCTCTAAAACAACGTCACTACAGACATAATTCACACGGCCACTCGAGGTCTTTGCCTAAAAATGTTCAACCGACATTTTCTCAAACAAATGATTCTCTCTGATTTTTGTAGTGCAATCTACTGGGTCAGGTGACATTTCCACACTATTGGTTAAAAAAAGACTGCTTGAACATACGATTAAAAAATGTCTAAGATGCCGATGGCCACAAAGGACACACAACTTTAAAATGCTTCTGAAGAGGCAGATCCTGAAATAAGTATCAAACACGTCCAGGAATACTTACTGGAACTGCCATGTTGGGGAACACTGCAGTTACTGCAGCAATGGTGTTAAAAGTCCTGTCTCACTAGGGATCAAAAATATTTTAAAAAGTAACCTTCTCTGGCTCGGACATTTTTAAAAACCTCAACATACGTCGACTTGTTGCTTCAAGTCAAAAAACACGACTTCAGTTTTTCAAATGTGTTTAAGAAAAGTGTATTTGGGCAGATATTTACTGTAGGAACACAGTCTGGTGAGTGAGACTAACCTACAGGTAACTAACCTTCACCAGTGCTGCACTATCATAGATTAAGAATCTGTAACATGGTGAAAGTAGCAGGTGGATTCTGGGGTTTCTCAGCGGCTCCCTGCTCTGATTAACACACACACACACACACACACACACAGTGGGGCTGAGAGACAAGCTGCTTCAAAGCTGAGTGATCAGATTACCTGTTAGCATTAGCATATTAGCCCGGAGCGCAGGGTAGGACAGCCTCAGAAGCCTACCTAATATCCTTTAGCTTTTAGCATTAGCATATTAGCGAGGCGCTAGGAGGTGTGCAGCGCTGATACGGAGCTGACATTGAGGTTTGACATTGAGACTGTGTATTGAGCTGCAGTGATCAGACACACACACACACACACACAGCAGACAGACTCGGGTTGATGAGACATGATCTGATCACAGAGTCTTTGTAATAATGATGATCAAATTGTCTCCATTCAGACAGAGCCGAGAGAAACTATAGTGTATTCCCCGAGGTGTGTGTGTGTGTGTGGGTGTGTGTGTTTCTTCACCCTGGCCCTCTCTCTCTCTCTCTCTCTCTATTTTTCTACAGCTTTTATATTAAGCAATAAAACGTAATTCTCTCTCCCAGCTTCCTTCTCTTCCCTCAATTGACTTCACACCTCAATCTCCTTTTTTATCCCTCTTTCTCTCTTTTTGTATCCTCCCTCATCGTTTTCCTACCTCTCTTCCTCTTTCATCCCTTTATCTTTCTCCACACCACTCCATCCCCGACTCTTCTTCCTCCCCTCCCCTCCTTCCCCGTCTCTCTGGCTGAACTGTTGTGGCCTTTTGTCCACACTAGGCCGGCGTTTTTCATGCCTAAAAAGGATAATGTGGATGAATCCATCAATGCTGGTTTTGCATTTAAGTGGAAACTTTTAGAAAACAATGACCTGAGTCAGCTGTGGGCTGTGCGATTGATCGTTTTAAATGTCAATGCAGCCAATCAATCAATACAGGCGCATTGTATGAATGCATGTTTATATTGTCAGATGACTTTGATATCATAAAATACCGATTTCTTTGACATTTACAGTTCACCTTGTTGACAGGGAGCATCAATGCAATCGTTGTTTTATACTCCTTCAGTCGTCCGACAGCAGAAATAGAAAAATATGTAAATGAGAACAACTAAATTGTGAGTTCAGCTGTACTAAAACCAGTGTTAGGCAAGAAACCTGACAAATTTAATCGATTAGTTAATACTCATTGTTAACTGATAAGATAATTACATTACTTTTCTAATTACTCCTCAGAAAAAGTAATTAGTATTACTTTCGTTAGTTGGACCAGCTCAAGTAAAGGTGTCTTTCAACAACCGCTAGCTTAACGTTAGCCCTGGTGACTGCACGTAGAACTACAGACGTAAACTTATTATCCAACCTTGAACAAATCCAATGTGACTCCTGAATGTAGGAGTACCAGGGGCTAACGTTAGCTAGCCAGCTGAGACGACAAATGTAAATAAGACAGCTTTCAAGTAACCAGAAGGCCTGTTCCTGCTCAGTTAGCAGACGCTAATCTGCGACAAGCTCACACACCCCAAACCAGTCTGAGACCACACTGATGAAGAAGAAGAGACTCAGCTGTTCTCCTGTTCTTTAGATGTTTCAGTGTGGATGGCGATTTTTACCAAAAAGAACCTGAAGCACTAGTGTGAACGCTTTCACACCTAATCTCCATTTTCAGATTTAGTCAGTTTAGTTTGGGGGTAGTCTCAGACCTCCCTCCCTCTCACACCTCTTTATCTCCCCCCTCTCTCCCCCTCATGTTGCCACCAATAGTGTGTTGCTGCTGGTAATGGGATTCAAAGGCCTGGATCACCCATCAGACCCAATCAATAGGCCTTTCATTGGCCGCCATCTCTCAGCGCCTTACAAAGAGCAGCCTGTGTGTGTGTGTGTGTGTGTGTGTGTGTGTGTGTGTGTGTGTGTGTGTTAGCGTCCTCTCGCCTCACTGATCTCCCCGGGGTTCCGGAAAGACCTGTGCTTATTCACTCCACGCGCCCTAAAACACACATATAGACACACACACACACACAAATACACACACACACACACACACACACAAACATATATATATCTACACACACACACCAGCTGGACCAAATATTCAACTGGGAGAGCAGCTCCACTCCACCCACTGCTGCCCTGGAGCTGTGTGTGTTTGTGTGTTTGTGTGTAAGAGAAAGCAATATAGAGAAAGAGAGAGAGTAACAGAGTGTGTATGTATGTGTGTGTGTGTGTGTGTGTGTGTGTGTGTGTGTGTGTGTGTGTGTGTGTGTGTGTGTGTGTGTGTGAGAGAGAGAGAGAGAGAGAGAGAGAGAGAGAGAGAAATAGAAAACCAGAAACAAAGAGACAGACAGAATAAAAAAGAGAAATAAGAGAAGGAATAAAGTAAAGCGCAACCCTGTCTCCTAAAAATGACATTCATATAAACTACTTTGCATAATTAAAACATGATTAAAGGATGAGTCTGGTGATAAACTATATTTTAGCAATGAATTGATCCTACTAGCAAGTACTGTGTGTGTATCAGCCTGATATATCTTCTTCCTCTGAACCATAGAGCTCCATTGTTGCTCCAAAAACTATTAAAAACACATCAGTGAGCCTCACTGCTGTTCCTTCATCACCATGAACACACACACCAGAGTTTATTTTAGAGCATCACATGTGGATTCATCCTCCTCTGAAAATAGTCCTCAACAAAGGCACTATTTCCTCCTGTTTGTTTGTGAGCAGCTGTTTTGTGAATTTTTTACGGAGCCTTTTAAAAAAAAATGAAACTATATATTTGTGTAAAGCTGCAACAATTAGTCAATTAAACGATTAGTCAATCAACAAAAAATGAATCAGCAACTATTTTGATAATCTGTCATTTTTCAAGCTAAAATAATTCAAATATTCTCTGGTTTCAGCTTCTATAATGTGAGGATTTGCTGCTTTTTTGTCATATGTGACATTAAATTAAAAATCTTTAAAGCTTTGGGAGTGTCACTGTGGGCTCTAAGGAATTGTGAATGCCATTGTTACATTTTATAGACTAAACGATGAATTGATCATAAATAAAATAATCGGCAGATTAAGCCAGAATGAAACTAATCATTAGTTGCAGGCCTATATTTGTGACCCCTCTCTAAAGATACATCTTGTGGCTTCGGGCTGAGTGCCACATATCTGGATAATGACTGATTCTTGTCATCTTGATTCTGCACTCTAATTGGATCTCAAGAGTTGTCAACAAACATGGTGCGTCTCACGCCAAAGGAATCAAAGAGGGATGCTCTCGAAAGACGTGCAAGACATTCGTAGGCTGCTTTTCAGTGGCCTCGCTAACGTTGCTTATACTGTAAGAGGGTAATTAGAGCAAGTGGAGACGCATGCTAGCACCACTGCTAGCTCGGCCTCCCCTGTCGCTGACAGGACCCTCGTTTTTCATAGTGCAGTGGTCCCTCGAGAGTCTCCTGAAGCGATGCTGCTGTATGGGTCCTACTCATTTTTCCTTTGCAGAGGAAGAGCTCGTCTGCAGCTTGAGATCGCACGAAGAGGCAGAGTTAAGTGACCTTTCAACTTGTCGGGAGGATATTTTTCGAAATACTGCGACCAAACTGTTCTTTACACCTGATTTAACATGTTCTTCTTTATCCAGATACCGATTACATATTAATGCCAAGTGAACATGGAATCAACAAGCATTGAGAGACACACTGACACACTGTTGGGGTTACAGACTTTTTCATTTCTTGACATTTTGTCATTTGGCAGACGCTTTACAATACAGAAGAACACCTGCATTATTTAAGCTTTGGTATTTGAGTGGTTATATTCAGCTTTGGTTAAGGTTAGGGAAAGATTGCATGCTTCAAGTCAACAGTGACTTGAAGTAAGTGACGGGACGTGTTTACTTTTTCAACTCAATTTAACCTTAGCCGAAGTGTCTCAGTAGCTCAAATCTAACGACACATGGGGCGCAGGATGTGAACCTCTATGACTTTAGTATAAAAATGTCACGCTTCCTGAATTGGAAAAACATTTGCCAGTGATCATAATCTAGTAGTCAGTTCCATTTCCTCAAAAATGTCTTCGGCAAAGCAAATTAGTAAAATGTAGACACATTTAGTCAGAGACAGGGTTGGAGAGAGTGTAAAAAGAAAGAAAACTCAGAAGAAACTGAAGGAAAGAGAGACAACAGAGAGAGAACCTGTCTGTCTGCAGTAATCAACAAAACACACACACACAATTATACACCCAAACACACACTAATAACTACAAAGTGCAAGTGTGACTATCGACACACACACACACACACAGAGAGTCAGTTAGCTAACGCACTATCAACAGTGTAGCAGTTCAAAGTCCTATTAGCGATGCTTTTTCATCCTCTTTTGCTTTATTTAACGAGACGCGCCAATTAAGAGCCGGGAATTCTAATTGAAGCTAACCGCCGCTAACGTTAGCACTGCTGGCACCCACAACAAAGTCGACACGTGTAAACAAACCCAAAACAAACACACACACACACACACAGCAGAAATAAATATCTGGATAAGACAACTTGGTCTGTGTGTGTGTGTGTGTGTGTGTGTGTGTGTGTGTGTGTGTGTGTGTGTGCGTGCGCGTGTGTGTGTGCGTGGATCAGTGTGCATGATGCTGTTCTGCAGGGACGGATATGGAGATGCTGATTTGGAAATCTGTCTAGGAACATGCAAATGCATGCAAATAGCACCTCTGGGTGTGTGTATGTGTGTGTGTGTGTGCAGCTAAAACACATGCCTACTGTTGTGCATATATGTTTGCATTTGTACGCTTATATGCAAATACAATCTGTTTGTTTGTCTTAGTGTGCGCGCGTGTGTGTGTGTGTGCGTGCGTACACACTCAGCATTGTGCATCAACTGGTTTTTACATTGATTTTCGATGTGTGTGTGTGTGTGTGTGTGTGTGTGTGTGTTCATGTCTCATTTCCTTATACTCTTGAATGCATTTTTGATGAGTGCTGCTCCGTGTGTGTGTGTGTGTGTGTGTGAAGCCCATATGTTTGCCATAAAGAGTGTGAGTAATTGCCAAAGTGCTTGTCATCTGTGTGTGTGTGTGTGTGTGTGTGTTTATATACAGTGATGCAGCACTCACTGATCTATAGGTGCTTGGTTGTTTCAGAGGGTGTGTGTGTGTGTGTGTGTGTGTGTGTGTGTGTGTGTGTGTGTGTTTGTGTGTGTGTTTTTATCACATGGTGGGGACCGCAGCCTGACAGCACAGTCACAGCGTGGGGTCCAAAATTTTTGTGGGGACCAAAAACCTGGACCCCACAAAAAAAACCCTAGATTCAGTGAACAGAGGGCCAAAACAATGCCCTGTGACGTTTTCAGGGTTAACCCCACAATGACCATATACCAACTGTTTGTGTGTAGGTGTGCTTAGGGGAGGTAACTCAGTACCGGCCTCTAGTGGCAGAGGGGTGCTATAGCCTCAACACACACTTTTAAATATCAGAACACACACTGGGCTAAAATGCGCATGTGCAAGCAGTCAACTACCGTGGAGGCTAACTCTTTGATTAGCTGCTAACACTAAGCTAAATTTAAGGTAATTAAACAAATTAACTGCAAAGACAAATTACTATCAGCACCAAAAAATGATGAAACATGGGTTTATTGTGAATGCAGTAACTATATCCGTAATATTCACACACAAAATAAATTCATAAATACATTTTTAAGACCCCAAACTTTTGATTAGTTGAGTAATAACACACTATTGAACCCACTTTTTCCGTCTGTATGTGTACATCGGAGATGCTAACGCTAAGCTAATAATTTAGCCATGCTTATGGTAACTACAAGGATTAGCTGCTAAGCTAGGCTAAGACATGACAAGCTAGTGATTAATCATCCTAACTTCACAGAAAAAAAAACATCATCACATATAAAATAATCAAAACGTAAATGCATTAAGGGGTATCTGGTTAACCTATATTAATACATAAAAATGATAATACCAGTTTGTATTAAACGGAGAGACTGGGTTACCTTGATAGAGCTACGGTGACATGCCAGGCGGGCGGAGGTGACAATCCTATGTATGACAGCATGACCGCCCTCACAGGCTGTGCTCACTGCACCAAACAAGCGCTCCCTCACTCAACACTCGTGGGAGAAGAAGCACTTGACTTCGGGATGAAAAGGTAAGTTATGCTTACGTACAATAAAAAATATATTTCAGTGCACTTAATGCAGCATGCGGTCCAAATGAAAAAGAAAGGAAACGGGTTTTGCTGAAGTGCTTAGTTTACTCTCGAGGGATAATCGCGTCATGCTAGCGAGGTTGCTAACTAAGCTAATTGGCTAACATTAATCAGGTAGCTGCAGCAGGCACCTGCCTGGTTAAACACAGTGGTTAGTCTGGTTAGTTTTAGAGTTACTTGAATCAGTAAAACACAAAAACAACAGTGTGATGTATGTGATTAATTATCTGAACCTTTGTTTCAAGTTTGGTAAGGATCTGCATGAAGTTAATTAAGTCTGACGGACATTTAAATAACCACATTGCAAAAGCCAGTGCTAGTCCACTTATTATTGCTCAAATGTACTAAACTGCAACCAGCAGCAGCATGTTACCCTGCAGAGATTTATGGTTTATGTGGTTATCTGGTTACAATAAAACTGCACTGTATTTGGGTATAGGGTTATCAATGGCTGCGATGAGACGCAGGAAACCTCCTAAAACGGATGCAATAGAACATGCTGCCAAGGCCCTGGACAAGACAGCAGAGTTGGAAGTGAAATTCATCAACTCTTTTAAAGGTATGGTGTTTGTGTTTTCATTATACTTTGGTATTGATATTTTGTAGTTCTATCCTAGCTTACCTCTTACTAGTACTCAGGAGTTTACAAAATTTAAAAAAAAAAAGGAAAATTGCTTAAAATAAGAGTGCATTTTGTTCTAAAACATTATTATTGTTGGTTAATTTTGGGGGTTTTTCAATAAATGAAGCCAGTTTGTGCATGCGTTACTGTGATGTGCAACTTTTAAAGGATTTTTAAAAGGGCAACTCTGTTTTTTTTAAACCTGGGCCCTATTTTTACAAATTTTACTTACCATTAGTTTTGGAATTGGTCCAGTAGATTGCCTCTGCCAGTGTCCGTGAACAGGCTGCAATGTCTGCAACGTAATCCTTGCAGGCAATTACGCCCATGAAAATTACGTCCAGTAAAAGTGCTTGTTTTTGCCAGTGACAGGCTCACACTGCTGTTCTAAGACTCTGACAACATTATGGAAAGGATCCCTGCAGAGGCAGACGGTTTGTTAGAGTAAGACCCTTTTGTCTTCCTGCAACAATTCAACCTCTCGCAAGATTTCAGAGCGAGACTTTTCCTTGAGCGAGACTTTCTGTTACTGGTCAAAGAAAAAGGATCTTACTCTTTAACAAACGGTCTGTCTATGTAGGGATCCTTTCCATAATGTTGTCAGTCTTAGAATAACAGTCTGAGCCTGTCATTGACAACAACACTTTTAAAGCACGTACTTTTCACGGGCGCAGTTGCCTGCAAGGATTGCATTGCAGCCATTGCAGCCCGTTCGTCGATGCCAGTGGAGGCGATTGACTGGATTCCAAAACTAATGGTAAGTATCATTTTGACCCCAAAATTTGAAAAAATAAAAATAGGTCCCAGATTTAAAAATACCGGAGTTTCCCATTAATTATATTCTGTTATGTGGTTATTGATGTTATGAAATGAATAGCTCCTACTTATGTAGCCTCTAGGAATATTAAAAAATATAACTGTAAAGCTTTCACCACTAATGGTATCTGTATGTGTGCACTAGGCCGCGGGGTGTTTGCCAAGGACCATTTTGGAAAAGGAGACTTTGTGGTGGAGTACAGAGGAGAATTAATAAATTTTGAAGAATCTCAAAGGAGAAGGAGGATATATCATGGGAGATCTGCTGTCTTCGTGTTTGATTTCTTCTGGCAAGAAAGAACATGGTGGTAAGGCTTAGATTGAATTTTACATTTCTGAACAATGTAGTTTTTTGATATCTCAAACAAATATATGGTATTAATTCATCAGTCACTGAGTTACCAAATAATGTGTTGTACAGATTCATGTGAATAAAGGCTTGAAGTCAGGTTATTTATCTATAAAAATCTGTCTACTTAAGGTAATTTCACTATTGCGAGCTGTTTCTTATATAATCTAATCTGAGGAGCAAAGGTAAATTGATGATAAGTACAATCAGTAATTTAATTTTATGAACCTTAATCATTGATTTATTATGTTTTTGAAGTATTGATGCAGCTCGAGAAGATGACAGTCTAGGAAGACTAGTCAATGATGACCACAAGCATCCGAACTGCAAGATGAAAAAGGTCATATCAGAGGGCAGGCCGCACCTCTGTCTCTTTGCTCTGAGAGACATTAATGCTGGAGAAGAAATAACGTACGACTATGGAGGAACTGACTGGCCTTGGAGGAAACAGGTTTGTCAAGATTGAGTTGCTGAATGTCAGTGTGAAAGTGTTGTTCGGTTGAAGAAAGATTGTGCATATTGGCTAAGTCAGAATGATGCAGAATTGTTTTTCTTTCCTCAGAATTAAACCAATACTGGTGTTTTTGCCTATAATTATTTTTACTTTTGGCTAGTTCAGAATAGCCTTGCAGTCATAAACATGTTTATCATTTTAGATTTTCTAATCTTCACTGAATTAGTGTTGACAGACGTTTTGTATACACTTCCATGCATACTGTACATACCTTAAATTTTCAAATAGTGTCCAGGGGCTTTATTTACGTCGACTACAGAAGGTACCAGGCCTTTATATACAGTATATATATTAGATGCAGGCCTTTACTTCTTATTCCCTCTGTTTATTTTTGTACAAAGCTTTGTTGTTTTCTGATCTGCACCCGTTTGCTCTGTTAAATGTTTACCGCATTGGGTTGTGGAAAATTCAGTGACTTGCACAGTTGTCA
This sequence comes from Macquaria australasica, assembly GCA_005408345.1. NCBI lineage: Eukaryota > Metazoa > Chordata > Actinopteri > Centrarchiformes > Percichthyidae > Macquaria > Macquaria australasica. Next base: position 1,849,787 of record SEMN01000016.1, read on the forward strand.
TATGGTACTTTAAATGTATCTGTTACCATCCTGTGGCATTTGTATGTTACTTCAAAATACAGTTTGGCTGGGACATTAGCACACATGCGTCCACAGTGACTTAAATAGGACAATAACACTTCAGATGAGTAATTCAAATTGTTGAGAATAGCATGATTATATTATTGAATTTATTAAAGCGATGGATATGTACATCATGTCTAGTTTTGCATGCACATTATATAACGGGCACCAGGAGTGCATTAGATCTAATACATATATGCAAGTTTACATTAGACTTGCCCTGAAGTGACATAAGATCACCACAATTTCCATCTTTTTTACCTTTTTAAAACTACTTTTGGTTAATAATGTCAGTGCTGACAAACTACGAAATAATGATGCTGAACTCATTCTTCAGGTTGGAGAACAATCAACCCCCACTGAGTCATCTGAGTCATCTGAGGCTGACATCTCCATTACCACAGAGCAGGCTCCTCAGAGATCTTCATTCTCCCAGATACAGGTACTATTTCTTGTCTGGATTTCTCTTCTTGTCTTTCATTTGTTAATTCTTTAGTTTGTAAGCCCTTCCCATTTGATTAATTGTTGAAGCACAAGCACATTCTGGTTTTTGTGGTTTAATGGGGTCCAGTCAGGGTGCTATTAGAAGACCACTCGCACACACACGACAGTCAGGTCTCCTGTTGTTGTGGGGTCCACGGTAACTGAATGATATTGTACTGATATTTTTACACTTATTTTGTCTTTTCTGTCCATAAACTTAAAAAAACACCATGTATGACACGTGTCATTGAACCTGCGCTCAGTTTGCTTTCTACCAGTCGTACCAGCTGTTTGTTACAGGTCAATTCCTTCCTGCCAGATTTCACCTTGACTTGTTCTCAACTGTAATGGTTACATCAGTGCTAGAGCAGGCAACAAATTTGACAGAAATCAGAGCCAACTTGAACTTATCAAAAGTAACTAGCATGCTGAGTTAGTTTCAGGAAACGTTTCAACAGTACAACCACACTGTATTTCCTGTTGTCTCTTGCTTAATGTTATTGTTGTTGTACTGAAATAATGTCAGTGCTGACAAACTACGAAATAATGATGCTGAACTCATTCTTCAGGTTGGAGAACAATCAACCCCCACTGAGTCATCTGAGGCTGACATCTCCATTACCACAGAGCGGGTTCCTCAGAGATCTTCATTCTCCCAGATACAGGTACTATTTCTTGTCTGGATTTCTCTTCTTGTCTTTCATTTGTTAATTCTTTAGTTTGTAAGCCCTTCCCATTTGATTAATTGTTGAAGCACAAGCACATTCTGGTTTTTGTGGTTTAATGGGGTCCAGTCAGGGTGCTATTAGAAGACCACTCGCACACACACACCAGTCAGGTCTCCTGTTGTTGTGGGGTCCACGGTAACTGAATGATATTGTACTGATATTTTTACACTTATTTTGTCTTTTCTGTCCATAAACTTAAAAAAACACCATGTATGACACGTGTCATTGAACCTGCGCTCAGTTTGCTTTCTACCAGTCGTACCAGCTGTTTGTTACAGGTCAATTCCTTCCTGCCAGACTTCACCTTGACTTGTTCTCAACTGTAATGGTTACATCAGTGCTAGAGCAGGCAACAAATTTGACAGAAATCAGAGCCAACTTGAACTTATCAAAAGTAACTAGCATGCTGAGTTAGTTTCAGGAAACGTTTCAACAGTACAACCACACTGTATTTCCTGTTGTCTCTTGCTTAATGTTATTGTTGTTGTACTGAAATAATGTCAGTGCTGACAAACTACGAAATAATGATGCTGAACTCATTCTTCAGGTTGGAGAACAATCAACCCCCACTGAGTCATCTGAGGCTGACATCTCCATTACCACAGAGCGGGTTCCTCAGAGATCTTCATTCTCCCAGATACAGGTACTATTTCTTGTCTGGATTTCTCTTCTTGTCTTTCATTTGTTAATTCTTTAGTTTGTAAGCCCTTCCCATTTGATTAATTGTTGAAGCACAAGCACATTCTGGTTTTTGTGGTTTAATGGGGTCCAGTCAGGGTGCTATTAGAAGACCACTCGCACACACACACCAGTCAGGTCTCCTGTTGTTGTGGGGTCCACGGTAACTGAATGATATTGTACTGATATTTTTACACTTATTTTGTCTTTTCTGTCCATAAACTTAAAAAAACACCATGTATGACACGTGTCATTGAACCTGCGCTCAGTTTGCTTTCTACCAGTCGTACCAGCTGTTTGTTACAGGTCAATTCCTTCCTGCCAGACTTCACCTTGACTTGTTCTCAACTGTAATGGTTACATCAGTGCTAGAGCAGGCAACAAATTTGACAGAAATCAGAGCCAACTTGAACTTATCAAAAGTAACTAGCATGCTGAGTTAGTTTCAGGAAACGTTTCAACAGTACAACCACACTGTATTTCCTGTTGTCTCTTGCTTAATGTTATTGTTGTTGTACTGAAATAATGTCAGTGCTGACAAACTACGAAATAATGATGCTGAACTCATTCTTCAGGTTGGAGAACAATCAACCCCCACTGAGTCATCTGAGGCTGACATCTCCATTACCACAGAGCGGGTTCCTCAGAGATCTTCATTCTCCCAGATACAGGTACTATTTCTTGTCTGGATTTCTCTTCTTGTCTTTCATTTGTTAATTCTTTAGTTTGTAAGCCCTTCCCATTTGATTAATTGTTGAAGCACAAGCACATTCTGGTTTTTGTGGTTTAATGGGGTCCAGTCAGGGTGCTATTAGAAGACCACTCGCACACACACACCAGTCAGGTCTCCTGTTGTTGTGGGGTCCACGGTAACTGAATGATATTGTACTGATATTTTTACACTTATTTTGTCTTTTCTGTCCATAAACTTAAAAAAACACCATGTATGACACGTGTCATTGAACCTGCGCTCAGTTTGCTTTCTACCAGTCGTACCAGCTGTTTGTTACAGGTCAATTCCTTCCTGCCAGACTTCACCTTGACTTGTTCTCAACTGTAATGGTTACATCAGTGCTAGAGCAGGCAACAAATTTGACAGAAATCAGAGCCAACTTGAACTTATCAAAAGTAACTAGCATGCTGAGTTAGTTTCAGGAAACGTTTCAACAGTACAACCACACTGTATTTCCTGTTGTCTCTTGCTTAATGTTATTGTTGTTGTACTGAAATAATGTCAGTGCTGACAAACTACGAAATAATGATGCTGAACTCATTCTTCAGGTTGGAGAACAATCAACCCCCACTGAGTCATCTGAGGCTGACATCTCCATTACCACAGAGCGGGTTCCTCAGAGATCTTCATTCTCCCAGATACAGGTACTATTTCTTGTCTGGATTTCTCTTCTTGTCTTTCATTTGTTAATTCTTTAGTTTGTAAGCCCTTCCCATTTGATTAATTGTTGAAGCACAAGCACATTCTGGTTTTTGTGGTTTAATGGGGTCCAGTCAGGGTGCTATTAGAAGACCACTCGCACACACACACCAGTCAGGTCTCCTGTTGTTGTGGGGTCCACGGTAACTGAATGATATTGTACTGATATTTTTACACTTATTTTGTCTTTTCTGTCCATAAACTTAAAAAAACACCATGTATGACACGTGTCATTGAACCTGCGCTCAGTTTGCTTTCTACCAGTCGTACCAGCTGTTTGTTACAGGTCAATTCCTTCCTGCCAGACTTCACCTTGACTTGTTCTCAACTGTAATGGTTACATCAGTGCTAGAGCAGGCAACAAATTTGACAGAAATCAGAGCCAACTTGAACTTATCAAAAGTAACTAGCATGCTGAGTTAGTTTCAGGAAACGTTTCAACAGTACAACCACACTGTATTTCCTGTTGTCTCTTGCTTAATGTTATTGTTGTTGTACTGAAATAATGTCAGTGCTGACAAACTACGAAATAATGATGCTGAACTCATTCTTCAGGTTGGAGAACAATCAACCCCCACTGAGTCATCTGAGGCTGACATCTCCATTACCACAGAGCAGGTTCCTCAGAGATCTTCATTCTCCCAGATACAGGTACTATTTCTTGTCTGGATTTCTCTTCTTGTCTTTCATTTGTTAATTCTTTAGTTTGTAAGCCCTTCCCATTTGATTAATTGTTGAAGCACAAGCACATTCTGGTTTTTGTGGTTTAATGGGGTCCAGTCAGGGTGCTATTAGAAGACCACTCGCGCGCACACACACCAGTCAGGTCTCCTGTTGTTGTGGGGTCCACGGTAACTGAATGATATTGTACTGATATTTTTACACTTATTTTGTCTTTTCTGTCCATAAACTTAAAAAAACACCATGTATGACACGTGTCATTGAACCTGCGCTCAGTTTGCTTTCTACCAGTCGTACCAGCTGTTTGTTACAGGTCAATTCCTTCCTGCCAGACTTCACCTTGACTTGTTCTCAACTGTAATGGTTACATCAGTGCTAGAGCAGGCAACAAATTTGACAGAAATCAGAGCCAACTTGAACTTATCAAAAGTAACTAGCATGCTGAGTTAGTTTCAGGAAACGTTTCAACAGTACAACCACACTGTATTTCCTGTTGTCTCTTGCTTAATGTTATTGTTGTTGTACTGAAATAATGTCAGTGCTGACAAACTACGAAATAATGATGCTGAACTCATTCTTCAGGTTGGAGAACAATCAACCCCCACTGAGTCATCTGAGGCTGACATCTCCATTACCACAGAGCGGGTTCCTCAGAGATCTTCATTCTCCCAGATACAGGTACTATTTCTTGTCTGGATTTCTCTTCTTGTCTTTCATTTGTTAATTCTTTAGTTTGTAAGCCCTTCCCATTTGATTAATTGTTGAAGCACAAGCACATTCTGGTTTTTGTGGTTTAATGGGGTCCAGTCAGGGTGCTATTAGAAGACCACTCGCGCGCACACACACCAGTCAGGTCTCCTGTTGTTGTGGGGTCCACGGTAACTGAATGATATTGTACTGATATTTTTACACTTATTTTGTCTTTTCTGTCCATAAACTTAAAAAAACACCATGTATGACACGTGTCATTGAACCTGCGCTCAGTTTGCTTTCTACCAGTCGTACCAGCTGTTTGTTACAGGTCAATTCCTTCCTGCCAGACTTCACCTTGACTTGTTCTCAACTGTAATGGTTACATCAGTGCTAGAGCAGGCAACAAATTTGACAGAAATCAGAGCCAACTTGAACTTATCAAAAGTAACTAGCATGCTGAGTTAGTTTCAGGAAACGTTTCAACAGTACAACCACACTGTATTTCCTGTTGTCTCTTGCTTAATGTTATTGTTGTTGTACTGAAATAATGTCAGTGCTGACAAACTACGAAATAATGATGCTGAACTCATTCTTCAGGTTGGAGAACAATCAACCCCCACTGAGTCATCTGAGGCTGACATCTCCATTACCACAGAGCAGGCTTCCTCAGAGATCTTCATTCTCCCAGATACAGGTACTATTTCTTGTCTGGATTTCTCTTCTTGTCTTTCATTTGTTAATTCTTTAGTTTGTAAGCCCTTCCCATTTGATTAATTGTTGAAGCACAAGCACATTCTGGTTTTTGTGGTTTAATGGGGTCCAGTCAGGGTGCTATTAGAAGACCACTCGCGCGCACACACACCAGTCAGGTCTACTGTTGTTGTGGGGTCCACGGTAACTGAATGATATTGTACTGATATTTTTACACTTATTTTGTCTTTTCTGTCCATAAACTTAAAAAAACACCATGTATGACACGTGTCATTGAACCTGCGCTCAGTTTGCTTTCTACCAGTCGTACCAGCTGTTTGTTACAGGTCAATTCCTTCCTGCCAGACTTCACCATGACTTGTTCTCAACTGTAATGGTTACATCAGTGCTAGAGCAGGCAACAAATTTGACAGAAATCAGAGCCAACTTGAACTTATCAAAAGTAACTAGCATGCTGAGTTAGTTTCAGGAAACGTTTCAACAGTACAACCACACTGTATTTCCTGTTGTCTCTTGCTTAATGTTATTGTTGTTGTACTGAAATAATGTCAGTGCTGACACACTACGAAATAATGATGCTGAACTCATTCTTCAGGTTGGAGAACAATCAACCCCCACTGAGTCATCTGAGGCTGACATCTCCATTACCACAGAGCAGGTTCCTCAGAGATCTTCATTCTCCCAGATACAGGTACTATTTCTTGTCTGGATTTCTCTTCTTGTCTTTCAATTGTTAATTCTTTAGTTTGTAAGCCCTTCCCATTTGATTAATTGTTGAAGCACAAGCACATTCTGGTTTTTGTGGTTTAATGGGGTCCAGTCAGGGTGCTATTAGAAGACCACTCGCGCGCACACACACCAGTCAGGTCTCCTGTTGTTGTGGGGTCCACGGTAACTGAATGATATTGTACTGATATTTTTACACTTATTTTGTCTTTTCTGTCCATAAACTTAAAAAAACACCATGTATGACACGTGTCATTGAACCTGCGCTCAGTGTGCTTTCTACCAGTCGTACCAGCTGTTTGTTACAGGTCAATTCCTTCCTGCCAGACTTCACCTTGACTTGTTCTCAACTGTAATGGTTACATCAGTGCTAGAGCAGGCAACAAATTTGACAGAAATCAGAGCCAACTTGAACTTATCAAAAGTAACTAGCATGCTGAGTTAGTTTCAGGAAACGTTTCAACAGTACAACCACACTATTTCCTGTTGTCTCTTGCTTAATGTTATTGTTGTTGTACTGAAATAATGTCAGTGCTGACAAACTACGAAATAATGATGCTGAACTCATTCTTCAGGTTGGAGAACAATCAACCCCAACTGAGTCATCTGAGGCTGACATCTCCATTACCACAGAGCGGGTTCCTCAGAGATCTTCATTCTCCCAGATACAGGTACTATTTCTTGTCTGGATTTCTCTTCTTGTCTTTCATTTGTTAATTCTTTAGTTTGTAAGCCCTTCCCATTTGATTAATTGTTGAAGCACAAGCACATTCTGGTTTTTGTGGTTTAATGGGGTCCAGTCAGGGTGCTATTAGAAGACCACTCGCACACACACACCAGTCAGGTCTCCTGTTGTTGTGGGGTCCACGGTAACTGAATGATATTGTACTGATATTTTTACACTTATTTTGTCTTTTCTGTCCATAAACTTAAAAAAACACCATGTATGACACGTGTCATTGAACCTGCGCTCAGTTTGCTTTCTACCAGTCGTACCAGCTGTTTGTTACAGGTCAATTCCTTCCTGCCAGACTTCACCTTGACTTGTTCTCAACTGTAATGGTTACATCAGTGCTAGAGCAGGCAACAAATTTGACAGAAATCAGAGCCAACTTGAACTTATCAAAAGTAACTAGCATGCTGAGTTAGTTTCAGGAAACGTTTCAACAGTACAACCACACTGTATTTCCTGTTGTCTCTTGCTTAATGTTATTGTTGTTGTACTGAAATAATGTCAGTGCTGACAAACTACGAAATAATGATGCTGAACTCATTCTTCAGGTTGGAGAACAATCAACCCCCACTGAGTCATCTGAGGCTGACATCTCCATTACCACAGAGCAGGTTCCTCAGAGATCTTCATTCTCCCAGATACAGGTACTATTTCTTGTCTGGATTTCTCTTCTTGTCTTTCATTTGTTAATTCTTTAGTTTGTAAGCCCTTCCCATTTGATTAATTGTTGAAGCACAAGCACATTCTGGTTTTTGTGGTTTAATGGGGTCCAGTCAGGGTGCTATTAGAAGACCACTCGCGCGCACACACACCAGTCAGGTCTCCTGTTGTTGTGGGGTCCACGGTAACTGAATGATATTGTACTGATATTTTTACACTTATTTTGTCTTTTCTGTCCATAAACTTAAAAAAACACCATGTATGACACGTGTCATTGAACCTGCGATCAGTTTGCTTTCTACCAGTCGTACCAGCTGTTTGTTACAGGTCAATTCCTTCCTGCCAGACTTCACCTTGACTTGTTCTCAACTGTAATGGTTACATCAGTGCTAGAGCAGGCAACAAATTTGACAGAAATCAGAGCCAACTTGAACTTATCAAAAGTAACTAGCATGCTGAGTTAGTTTCAGGAAACGTTTCAACAGTACAACCACACTGTATTTCCTGTTGTCTCTTGCTTAATGTTATTGTTGTTGTACTGAAATAATGTCAGTGCTGACAAACTACGAAATAATGATGCTGAACTCATTCTTCAGGTTGGAGAACAATCAACCCCCACTGAGTCATCTGAGGCTGACATCTCCATTACCACAGAGCAGGCTCCTCAGAGATCTTCATTCTCCCAGATACAGGTACTATTTCTTGTCTGGATTTCTCTTCTTGTCTTTCATTTGTTAATTCTTTAGTTTGTAAGCCCTTCCCATTTGATTAATTGTTGAAGCACAAGCACATTCTGGTTTTTGTGGTTTAATGGGGTCCAGTCAGGGTGCTATTAGAAGACCACTCGCACACACACACCTGTCAGGTCTCCTGTTGTTGTGGGGTCCACGGTAACTGAATGATATTGTACTGATATTTTTACACTTATTTTGTCTTTTCTGTCCATAAACTTAAAAAAACACCATGTATGACACGTGTCATTGAACCTGCGCTCAGTTTGCTTTCTACCAGTCGTACCAGCTGTTTGTTACAGGTCAATTCCTTCCTGCCAGACTTCACCTTGACTTGTTCTCAACTGTAATGGTTACATCAGTGCTAGAGCAGGCAACAAATTTGACAGAAATCAGAGCCAACTTGAACTTATCAAAAGTAACTAGCATGCTGAGTTAGTTTCAGGAAACGTTTCAACAGTACAACCACACTGTATTTCCTGTTGTCTCTTGCTTAATGTTATTGTTGTTGTACTGAAATAATGTCAGTGCTGACAAACTACGAAATAATGATGCTGAACTCATTCTTCAGGTTGGAGAACAATCAACCCCCACTGAGTCATCTGAGGCTGACATCTCCATTACCACAGAGCGGGTTCCTCAGAGATCTTCATTCTCCCAGATACAGGTACTATTTCTTGTCTGGATTTCTCTTCTTGTCTTTCATTTGTTAATTCTTTAGTTTGTAAGCCCTTCCCATTTGATTAATTGTTGAAGCACAAGCACATTCTGGTTTTTGTGGTTTAATGGGGTCCAGTCAGGGTGCTATTAGAAGACCACTCGCACACACACACCAGTCAGGTCTCCTGTTGTTGTGGGGTCCACGGTAACTGAATGATATTGTACTGATATTTTTACACTTATTTTGTCTTTTCTGTCCATAAACTTAAAAAAACACCATGTATGACACGTGTCATTGAACCTGCGCTCAGTTTGCTTTCTACCAGTCGTACCAGCTGTTTGTTACAGGTCAATTCCTTCCTGCCAGACTTCACCTTGACTTGTTCTCAACTGTAATGGTTACATCAGTGCTAGAGCAGGCAACAAATTTGACAGAAATCAGAGCCAACTTGAACTTATCAAAAGTAACTAGCATGCTGAGTTAGTTTCAGGAAACGTTTCAACAGTACAACCACACTGTATTTCCTGTTGTCTCTTGCTTAATGTTATTGTTGTTGTACTGAAATAATGTCAGTGCTGACAAACTACGAAATAATGATGCTGAACTCATTCTTCAGGTTGGAGAACAATCAACCCCCACTGAGTCATCTGAGGCTGACATCTCCATTACCACAGAGCGGGTTCCTCAGAGATCTTCATTCTCCCAGATACAGGTACTATTTCTTGTCTGGATTTCTCTTCTTGTCTTTCATTTGTTAATTCTTTAGTTTGTAAGCCCTTCCCATTTGATTAATTGTTGAAGCACAAGCACATTCTGGTTTTTGTGGTTTAATGGGGTCCAGTCAGGGTGCTATTAGAAGACCACTCGCGCGCACACACACCAGTCAGGTCTCCTGTTGTTGTGGGGTCCACGGTAACTGAATGATATTGTACTGATATTTTTACACTTATTTTGTCTTTTCTGTCCATAAACTTAAAAAAACACCATGTATGACACGTGTCATTGAACCTGCGCTCAGTTTGCTTTCTACCAGTCGTACCAGCTGTTTGTTACAGGTCAATTCCTTCCTGCCAGACTTCACCTTGACTTGTTCTCAACTGTAATGGTTACATCAGTGCTAGAGCAGGCAACAAATTTGACAGAAATCAGAGCCAACTTGAACTTATCAAAAGTAACTAGCATGCTGAGTTAGTTTCAGGAAACGTTTCAACAGTACAACCACACTGTATTTCCTGTTGTCTCTTGCTTAATGTTATTGTTGTTGTACTGAAATAATGTCAGTGCTGACAAACTACGAAATAATGATGCTGAACTCATTCTTCAGGTTGGAGAACAATCAACCCCCACTGAGTCATCTGAGGCTGACATCTCCATTACCACAGAGCGGGTTCCTCAGAGATCTTCATTCTCCCAGATACAGGTACTATTTCTTGTCTGGATTTCTCTTCTTGTCTTTCATTTGTTAATTCTTTAGTTTGTAAGCCCTTCCCATTTGATTAATTGTTGAAGCACAAGCACATTCTGGTTTTTGTGGTTTAATGGGGTCCAGTCAGGGTGCTATTAGAAGACCACTCGCGCGCACACACACCAGTCAGGTCTCCTGTTGTTGTGGGGTCCACGGTAACTGAATGATATTGTACTGATATTTTTACACTTATTTTGTCTTTTCTGTCCATAAACTTAAAAAAACACCATGTATGACACGTGTCATTGAACCTGCGCTCAGTTTGCTTTCTACCAGTCGTACCAGCTGTTTGTTACAGGTCAATTCCTTCCTGCCAGACTTCACCTTGACTTGTTCTCAACTGTAATGGTTACATCAGTGCTAGAGCAGGCAACAAATTTGACAGAAATCAGAGCCAACTTGAACTTATCAAAAGTAACTAGCATGCTGAGTTAGTTTCAGGAAACGTTTCAACAGTACAACCACACTGTATTTCCTGTTGTCTCTTGCTTAATGTTATTGTTGTTGTACTGAAATAATGTCAGTGCTGACAAACTACGAAATAATGATGCTGAACTCATTCTTCAGGTTGGAGAACAATCAACCCCCACTGAGTCATCTGAGGCTGACATCTCCATTACCACAGAGCAGGGTTCCTCAGAGATCTTCATTCTCCCAGATACAGGTACTATTTCTTGTCTGGATTTCTCTTCTTGTCTTTCATTTGTTAATTCTTTAGTTTGTAAGCCCTTCCCATTTGATTAATTGTTGAAGCACAAGCACATTCTGGTTTTTGTGGTTTAATGGGGTCCAGTCAGGGTGCTATTAGAAGACCACTCGCACACACACACCAGTCAGGTCTCCTGTTGTTGTGGGGTCCACGGTAACTGAATGATATTGTACTGATATTTTTACACTTATTTTGTCTTTTCTGTCCATAAACTTAAAAAAACACCATGTATGACACGTGTCATTGAACCTGCGCTCAGTTTGCTTTCTACCAGTCGTACCAGCTGTTTGTTACAGGTCAATTCCTTCCTGCCAGACTTCACCTTGACTTGTTCTCAACTGTAATGGTTACATCAGTGCTAGAGCAGGCAACAAATTTGACAGAAATCAGAGCCAACTTGAACTTATCAAAAGTAACTAGCATGCTGAGTTAGTTTCAGGAAACGTTTCAACAGTACAACCACACTGTATTTCCTGTTGTCTCTTGCTTAATGTTATTGTTGTTGTACTGAAATAATGTCAGTGCTGACAAACTACGAAATAATGATGCTGAACTCATTCTTCAGGTTGGAGAACAATCAACCCCCACTGAGTCATCTGAGGCTGACATCTCCATTACCACAGAGCGGGTTCCTCAGAGATCTTCATTCTCCCAGATACAGGTACTATTTCTTGTCTGGATTTCTCTTCTTGTCTTTCATTTGTTAATTCTTTAGTTTGTAAGCCCTTCCCATTTGATTAATTGTTGAAGCACAAGCACATTCTGGTTTTTGTGGTTTAATGGGGTCCAGTCAGGGTGCTATTAGAAGACCACTCGCGCGCACACACACCAGTCAGGTCTCCTGTTGTTGTGGGGTCCACGGTAACTGAATGATATTGTACTGATATTTTTACACTTATTTTGTCTTTTCTGTCCATAAACTTAAAAAAACACCATGTATGACACGTGTCATTGAACCTGCGCTCAGTTTGCTTTCTACCAGTCGTACCAGCTGTTTGTTACAGGTCAATTCCTTCCTGCCAGACTTCACCTTGACTTGTTCTCAACTGTAATGGTTACATCAGTGCTAGAGCAGGCAACAAATTTGACAGAAATCAGAGCCAACTTGAACTTATCAAAAGTAACTAGCATGCTGAGTTAGTTTCAGGAAACGTTTCAACAGTACAACCACACTGTATTTCCTGTTGTCTCTTGCTTAATGTTATTGTTGTTGTACTGAAATAATGTCAGTGCTGACAAACTACGAAATAATGATGCTGAACTCATTCTTCAGGTTGGAGAACAATCAACCCCCACTGAGTCATCTGAGGCTGACATCTCCATTACCACAGAGCAGGTTCCTCAGAGATCTTCATTCTCCCAGATACAGGTACTATTTCTTGTCTGGATTTCTCTTCTTGTCTTTCATTTGTTAATTCTTTAGTTTGTAAGCCCTTCCCATTTGATTAATTGTTGAAGCACAAGCACATTCTGGTTTTTGTGGTTTAATGGGGTCCAGTCAGGGTGCTATTAGAAGACCACTCGCACACACACACACCAGTCAGGTCTCCTGTTGTTGTGGGGTCCACGGTAACTGAATGATATTGTACTCATTTCATTACGTGAGATAGAGAGAGATTACACTATTTTTTGGTGGACGTGCTTGTTTTCAATTGAATAATGTATCAGTGTTTCCCATTCATTAACTAATGTATGGCGGCCCGCCATAAATTAATTTCGTCTGCCATTGTCTCATAATGAATCGAACTTTTTTTTTTTTTTCGTCATCTCTCACACTGGAATGGCCCCAGACCCCCCTAGAGGGTTCGGGGTCCTCCCCCCAGGATCTCATGAAATCCTGTGGGGAAACACTGATGTATAATACTGTACTGTAAAGAGAAAAATATTAAACTTTTTATACTGATAAATTTTATTCATAATGAAAGCAATTATTCTGACTATATCTGACCGTCTAAACATGAGCAATTAAATATGAACAAACTTATTTTTTCATCAGTACTCTAAGCAAATGGCTCCACAAATGGGACAGTTTCAAGTAAATAATTTATTATTAATCTGTCACTTTCATCTATAGTAGCAATTTGCAACAAAAGTGATGTCTTGCTTAAATCAATTTGTCACCTTGCTTAATTTAAGCATAAATGTATTTATTACATTTATTTTTTATGTGTACATGTGTGATCAAACATATAATTTCTTAATTATGTCTTTTATCTTCTGTAGGGTTCAGATGAACCAAAACCCCTTCCTCCAAAGAAAAAAGTCGGAATGAAGGCTTCCATTGTAAATTACACAGATTCTGATGAATCTCAGAGTTCAGGTTGTGAGGTATTGTAATGTTAATACTATTGTTGAGCATTTATTGTGTTCTTTACCTTTTTTTCTTTTTGTACATTGGTTCAAATGCTCATTACATGCATGTCTTTTGGACACTTTAGACATGGAGTCTGAGTCCTGACTCCAAACAAGACCAAGATTCTATCCCAAGGCTGAGGAGGACCAAAAGCATACAGGTGAGCAACACACACAATGTAGAGAAAAGATGAATGCATGTGCTTAACGTTTCTTTACTGATAGTTTGCATCTTGTGTGAAGTGTGCATAACAAATGTTTAGTTTTCTTTTCTTTTCTATAGATGAGAAATCAGACTCATGTCAATTCAGATGAGCTTTTTGACCCCATCTCAGAAGACAGTGGAGAGGAATATATTCCTGAGACTAGTGAGGATGATTCTGATGGTACAGACACAAACGAAGTTATTGTGCCATTCGACAAGAAAGAGAGCAAGCTCAGATGCCCAAAGTTAAGTATGATGGTGGACATCAGAGATGGATGTATCTCACCAACAGAACTGAACAATGGCTCTTCAAAGCAGGTGGTTAAAAGAGGACGCTCAACCTCAAGAAAAGGAAGCAGCTCTGGTACGAGACATAAAAGGTGGCCTTTAAGCAGTGTATCCTGTCCTACAACACGAACCTGTAGTGGACACTCATCAAAACAGAGTGGAATGGAAGACACTGGATCCCTGTTGGCAAACTCAACACCTGATCTGGAGCAACATCTTCCAGACATTGCCACTTCACTTACAGAAGATGGAATAGCTGATGGTTCACTTTCCATATCTGCTGTCTGTAAAAAGGAGAATGGGTCAAGAATGTACAACAAAAAGCAATATTGTTTGTACTGTAAGTTGGGAGTTGTAAAAATAGCAAGACATTTGGAGTGTGCCCATCACGATAAGCTAGAAGTTGCACGGGCTGTGTCCTTCCCAAAAGGCTCCAAAGAAAGACGAATGCATCTGGAACATTTGAGAAATAGGGGCAACTTTGCACACAATGTTGACGTATTAAATGCTGGTGTTGGATATCTTGTTCCTCGCAAGCAACCAAAACAGAATTCTCAAGCACAGAATTTCCTGCATTGTGTATATTGTCAAGGCTTTTTCTCAAAGAAACTCCTTTGGCGGCACATGAAGATCTGCAAGTTCAAGCCTGGTGTCGCACAAAAACCTGGCAAAACCCGTGTCCAGGCCCTATGTGCATTTGCTGCACCTCCACCACCTGGTGTCAAAGAAGAATTCTGGAAGCTGTTAAACAACATGGTTCAGGATGAAGTCTATTCTGCAGTCAAATCTGATGACTGTATCATGGAGTTTGGTGAGCATCTGTATAACCGGCTTGGATATGATGTTGGCAAACATGAATACATTCGGCAGAAAATGAGAGAGCTGGGAAGGCTTCTGATATGCTCAAGGAAAACCACTCCCTTGAAGACCATTCAAGACCACATCAAACCTGCAAATTTCATGCATGTTGTGCAGGCAGTGAAACATGTGGCAGGCCATGACAGTACAACCAATACATACAAGTGCCCAAGTCTTGCTCTTAAAATTGGACATAGCTTGACAAAGATTTCAATGCTTGTTGAAAGCCGTGCAAATGTACAGAACAACTACAATGCAGCAAAAGATGCCCGTACATTCCGCAGAGTATATGAAACCAGATGGAATGAACTGATTTCAGCTGCATCACTGAGAACGCTCCAGGAATCTAAGTGGAATGCCCCTCTGTTGCTTCCATTCACAAAAGATGTCCAGACTCTCCATTCTTACTTGGATGTGCAACAACGACATCTTCACAGCAAATTATCCACAGCGACCTCCCCCCAGAGTTGGACACAGCTGGCAAAGGTCACTTTGACACAAGTGATGTTGTTCAACCGACGAAGAGCAGGGGAGGTGTCAAAAATGCCCCTCTCTGCGTATATGTCTCAAAATCCATCAGACCCTCAGGACGATGTGAATGTAGCCCTCTCAGACCTTGAAAAGAAACTCTGTCAACACTTCAGGAGGATAGAGATCAGAGGAAAAAGGGGAAGAAAAGTTCCTGTGCTTTTGACTCCAGCAATGCAACAAGCATTGGATCTGCTTGTCAGCAAACGGCAGGAATGTGGGGTTCCTCAGGAGAACATATACCTATTCGCAAGACCATCCGCTTTTACCTGCTACCGTGGGTCTGATTGCCTTCGACACTTCACCAAGGTCTGTGGTGCAAAAAGTCCTGAAAGTCTCACCTCTACAAAACTGCGCAAACAAACAGGAACCCTGTCTCAAGTTCTAAACCTCAGTAATACAGAGCTGGACCAGTTAGCGGATTTTCTTGGCCATGACATTAGAGTACATCGGCAGTTCTACAGACTTCCTGAGGGCACCCTCCAACTTGCTAAGATTAGCAAAGTTCTCATGGCTCTGGAGCAGGGACGCTTGGCAGAATTCAAGGGCAAGACCCTGGATGACATCAGCATTGATCCTGAGGGTACAAATTATTCCTCTTTCTTGAGGTTTCTGAATAAAATTAAATTGCTCATCTAAAGTGATTAAACAATATTTACAATATCTCATATGTTTTTCTAGGGCATTATTGGAGCATAACAGAACCAAATTAACTTTATTGTACCTTCTCTAACACTAACTTCGTTCTTCTCCATCCCACCCCCTCTTTCAATCCCCCACCAAATCACAGAGAATGTGCACATGGACAGCGACACTGAGGTGGCGTGTGAGTCAGATTCACAAGGTAAGCATTTTCACAAGGTCCTAAATGTGCTTATGTCCATTTACTGTAGGGAATTCCCAATCAAGTTTTTTTTTGGCTCCAATCTCATTCCGCGTCCTTTTAACATTGGGTATCTGCTGATAAAGAGTCTGGTTCGATTCTTATATTTACCTAAATGTTGATTAAATATGTGTCTGTAACACCTTATGTTTTTATGAGCTACTGACCGTATTTCCTCAAATAAAAACTGTTAGTCAAGTAAAAGCCGGGTCTTCAGTAACGGCCGGGGGTGTGGTCGACACAAACTATTAAAGGCCGGCCATCAATATAGGCCGGGCAAAAAACAAGGCTGGATAAACTCCCGGTGGCTGTCCTATTATGTGCATGCCAACTACAGTAAGCATAATGTATATTTACATCGCTTTAATTTAGTAAATGTATGGGTACTCATCTAACTGCATTAACTGCATTGAGCATAAAAGAACCTGTTGCAAGGACCTCACAGTACATCACTGGTTATGCGGTTGTTTACTCTAGTCTTGCTGGACCGAGCAAACACTTAGAAGTTTGTCTGTGAACACGCCACTCTTTCCCTGCACTGTGGCTAATTTTGAGCGCCGAGTGGTGAGAGTTAAAGGACATTGGCTTTTTTCTAATGGCTGAATTTATATGGTTTTGACTTTTAACAGAATCAAATGAATTTTCTTGTACCTTCTCTAACACTAACTTCGTTCTTCTCCATCCCACCCCCTCTTTCAATCCCCCACCAAATCACAGAGAATGTGCACATGGACAGCGACACTGAGGTGGTGTGTGAGTCAGATTCACAAGGTAAGCATTTTCACAAGGTCCTAAATGTGCTTATGTATTCAAGTATGTCCATTTACTGTAGGGAATTCCCAATCAAGTTTTTTTTGGCTCCAATCTCATTCCGCGTCCTTTTAACATTGGGTATCTGCTGATAAAGAGTCTGGTTCGATTCTTACATTTACCTAAATGTTGATTAAATATGTGTCTGTCACACCTTATGTTTTTATGAGCTACTGACCGTATTTCCTCAAATAAAAACTGTTAATCAAGTAAAAGCCGGGTCTTCAGTAACGGTCGGGGTGTGGTCGACACAAACTATTAAAGGCCGGCCATCAATATAGGCCGGGCAAAAAACAAGGCTGGATAAACTCCCGGTGGCTGTCCTATTATGTGCATGCCAATTACAGTAAGCATAATGTATATTTACATCGCTTTAATTTAGTAAATGTATGGGTACTCATCTAACTGCATTAACTGCATTGAGCATAAAAGAACCTGTTGCAAGGACCTCACAGTACATCACTGGTTATGCGGTTGTTTACTCTAGTCTTGCTGGACCGAGCAAACACTTAGAAGTTTGTCTGTGAACACGCCACTCTTTCCCTGCACTGTGGCTAATTTTGAGCACCGAGTGGTGAGAGTTAAAGGACATTGGCTTTTTTCTAATGGCTGAATTTATATGGTTTGGACTTTTAACATCATTAGCTCTGTAGGTTATGTATGTTATGTCTTTTTAGCTAACGTTATTGTACTCCATGTCAGAGCAGCTTCTCTTACGCTAGATTTGCACTTGTAAAAGTCGGCTTTCCATAAGCAACTGCTGCCGGTCAAACTGCCGACTTATCAGTCCAGCCGGCTATTTAAACTCCACTTCAAAACAATGTGAGAATGAGAATAGAGAAACGTACCTATCTGTCTGTATCAGTCCCATCGCTTTTTTTTCCCTACTTCGGGTAGCTCTCTCTTTTTTCCACAATACACATGTTTGCATCCCTGTGATTTATGAATGAAAGTTTAACTGGGAAAATGCAACTCCTGTCATTGACACGATCTGCTAGAGAAGACGTCTCACTCTGTTAGGAGTTGGACACTCAGTCCACTCTAATTGTACAGTGGAGTTAGAGAGTGCTTCTTCCCTAACAATCATTTTTGGCAGATTACAGACACCAGCCACAGAGAGCACCAAACAACAGCTAAGTTTAATTTTGTTCCGTCAAGTTACTCACTGAATTTACATTGATTGGTGACAGCTGATATGACCTGCCACTGGAGACATCTGTCATTTTAACCGGTGAAAGTGACCGTCAGCACCGGCTAAACATGAGAAGCTGCTAGGTGATTGTTTGTACACTGCTCTGCTACTGATGATTGCTGTTGGAGCTCAACGAATTTGTGCAATCTCAGTGTCAGAACTCGGTTACTAACGGTGTGCCCAAATTATTTTCACATTTCACATATGCAGTGAAATGCTCACACTGTAGAGCCCAGTTGTAAAGCAGTGCAGTGTGGCAGCACTATCAGGCTGAGGTTGGCAAAACACAAAAGAATAAAGAGAGGATCAGATTTTGATCTGATTTATTTTAGCAGATACCAGTTCATTTAAATATGCCCAGATCTGCCCTGATACCATCCTTAGGTTCACCTCAGGACATCTCTAATTTATGAATGACGAATAATTCATAATTGACTTTTTTTTTTGTAATTTGTTATCTTCTGGTTTCCAGAGAGTCAGGTCACATCAAGTCAGAGGGAAGGGAACGAGACAACAATGCCAGATGTGAGCCATAGGGACGCAGCACCACAGCAGGGCACCATGACACCTCCACAAGCCCGTCACCGCCAGTTACCAAAAAAGGAAAGAGGTAAAGTTTATAGAGATTTTCTTATTTAGAAATTTTCATTTTGAACTAAATGCAGCAAAATGCAAACTCTTTTCTCAATGAGAATTTTGTTTGGAAATCCAGACTGCTGCATTACCAATGTGAAGATATGCACATTATATCCCACTTAAAACTGACTCATAACTTGTTGTGTATAATGATTCTTCCAGTTCTTATTTGTCCCCTGCCTTTCAACTTTACTTTTGTCCCTGGAGGGCAATTACTTTTTCAGCAAGGCATGGTACAATACATACAAAAGACCATAGACATACAGTACAGTAAGGGGGAGGGTAGGTTCCCTGAATACAGTGGGCTACAAGTCCATCAACAGTAGTGACTGGTGTAACAGGTTAGAGCAGCCTCACAGCGCTGCAGACGCGCGTCTCACGCTCATCTAGAGATTCAGCGTCTCAGCTATTTTTTCCGTGAGACGTGCACGGTTCTCAACAAAAGCAGACAGTGAAAATTATCTGTTGATAGTCATATTGATATAAAACCAACATTACACCTGTTTCAGTATCAATCTGTACAATATGTCACATACTTGAAAAAAAACGTTTTTTACTCCCCAGTTACAATCGAGCACAAGCCTCTTAGCCTTTTTCTGTCTGAACTAAATATAAATGAAATGCATCATGAAATGAAACATTCTTTTATTGATCAAAGGCAAACTCAATGTAGAAAGATAGGGCTGGCAGCAGGAGGAACGCTCTCTCTGTGGACACCACACGCGTGCGAGCCATAGCAGTTCAGTGAGGTAGCCGCCACGCGCTGCTCAGGTTGGCAGTGTGGCCCAGCCACAAGCCGCAGCAGCAGTAATGTCTAAAAATTACAATGCAATTTAAATGGGTACCGACAGAATATGACCATATAAATACACAAGGAGGGTAAAGTGCATGGTGATTACATGATCAAAACACAATCGGCATCATCAACGACGTAGACATCATAGTCGTCGTCGTCATCATCACAAGCCACATCATATCATCACAACTACAGACACTCAAAACTAAATACAACATTATTATCTGGAGAACCCGTCTTTCCATTCGGTGTGAGATTTTTGTCATGCTCTTCTCTGGTTGGTACAGCTGTTTCAAAGCTATGAGACAAGTAATGTGACTGGCAAAGAGGATAATGAGTCATCACCTTTACCCAGCCCTTTGACACATGCTGTTGTGTCATAAGCCTGGAAACACCCACAGTCCATGCACACATGACCTAGGGCGTGTAGTGTCAAAATAGTCAGTAGAATTGATTTACATATTCTGTTACTGGTGTTTAACACTTTACATGGTCCAGCTCGTTATGAGTCTCTGTCTAAGTAAGTATTATTTTAAGTAATATAATAAGCTCACTCCCTCTGTCAAACTCTGATACACAGTCTCTCTGGCCTCTACTTTTTATTTCAACCTTTGTTGCCTTACAATTAGCGTTTATGTACATTTTTTCCTCCAAAAACATTTCCATAGCACTTCCATAGAGAAACACAAATATTAATGTGTTCATTGTTTTACAGGTCGCCAACCTTTCAAGCGAAGGATGTGGGATAAAGACGAGATCTATGCTGTTGAGAAGCACATGATGTCCTTCATCACATCATGTCGTGTGCCAGGGAAAAGCGACTGTGATGAGTGCCTTGAAATTGAAAAAAAAGCACTCAAAAATAGAAATTGGTTGGCCATAAAATTCTACATCAAAAATCGAATCACAGCTCTCCAGAACAAGGTTTAAAATGTATTATGTTTAAATCATGTTTCAAGTCAGATGACTTAGGACATTGTTTGCCAACATCATATCCAAGCCAGTTATACATGTAGTTGTGTTTCAGCTAGAGTTTGCTGTTTTTTTTTAGAAAGCATAGGGCTTGGTATTGTTTGAAATGTTTGATACTGGCACCACCAATAACAATATCTTCTCTCCTCTTACATCACCTAATCTCCTCTTCTCTTATCTCAAATGATCTCCTCTCATATTATCTCACCTCATCTCTCCTGTCATTTTATCTGAGCTCATCTTTTACAGTTATCCTACCTCATTTCATCTCCTCTCACCTTATCTTCTCTATTCTTTTTTGATCTCATCTCTTTTTATGTAATCTCCCTTCATCTTGTCTAATTAAACCTCATCTTATTTTATCTCATCTCTTTTCTCTCTCATCTCTCTATTAAAAAGCTGATCGAACCCTGCCCTTCTGTTATCTCCCCTCATCTTATGTCATTTCACCTCATCTCCTTTCATCTCCCGTGTCTTTATCTAATCTACCTCACCGTATGTCATTTCATCTCCTCTCATCTTATCCCATCTTCTCTAATTTTATCTCATCGCAATTCATCTTATCTCCTCTGATCTTATCTTACTGTCATTTTTCATTTAATCTCATCTCTCTACTTATCTCATTAATTTCTAATTTTATTAATGTTTAAAAAAAGCGAAACATTTTATGTCCAACCAACAGCCTAAAACCCAAATGTCTTGCATTCATTGATAAGCTGGAAGTAGTGACTGTTGGTTATTTTTGTTTGGTACGTATTTGTTACCTGGAAAAAAATTTACAAAAACATGTTTCAAATAAACATTTTGACATTTAAAAGTCATCCAACAGCCTAAATCTCTCATTTGGAGCAACTTCTGTTAAATTTAACCAAGGAAATAAAAAATACAGGATTTTACTGCTAATAAGCACCAGGTGTGTAGATAATCTGAGGCACATAAGGTACTGAAATAGAATATTTCATGATGACATGCAATTTTTAATTATTCTTTGCCTTGCATTTCCATTGTAAACCGTGTTTAACAGCTTTCTATTCAGTGATCTTTTATCAGTCTAATGTTACTTAGTCACTGGTGGGACTTTCGTCCAGTAATAATGCTGACTTTAAATGGTGATACCTTCGTATGCACTTAATACTAGGTTTCATATGTTGGCAAATTCTAATCATGAATAATCATGAATCCCCATCGATTGAAAGGAGAGCTCAAATCTATAATGAGAGGATTTTATTGTCCATGTCACAGAAGGGGTCACTTCTGGTGCACTTAGTATCTTAACCTGCTGCATCATGGTTGCACAGCACTCACCTTGACAGTCAAAGGTGTTTAAGTGGCTCCCCAAAGTAGGTTTAACCTGAAAGTGTGTTAAGTGGTACTCAGGAAGAAAGAAAAACCAGACAGTGTGTATATACTGACCCCACATATGACTAAATACCTGACTAGTCCCCAGGAAGCTGTTCCTAGTCCGGTCAAGGAACTCTACTTTGTCTGATTGATTATTTGAAGTGACATCTGTGTTTATGTCCCCTCCAGGATACTGCCTGATTTTTTTCAGGGCTGTACAACCACTAGAAAGGGTGGTCCCCAGAATGCATGGTCTGGTCTGGTGTCCTTACAATGCCACAAAGACAAGGCTGTGTGTGTGTGTGTGTGTGTGTGTGTGTGTGTGTGATATGCGCTGTAATGTACTGTATGTTGGTGAACGTGTCATTGAACCATTGGCCCTTCCAGCTTAAGTATTGCTCTCTCTCAGCCTGCCTGCTCCACTCATCTAATTAGCGTTGCCAGCCCTGACAAAAATCCTGTCACAATACGCCTGCTCACAAATGGCACTCGCCTGTTTGTCACCCCTATTTCAGAAAAGTGTGAAAAACTGGAGAGGTGACACATTCTCACCAGCTCAGAGATGATCTCTCTTCATGCAATCCCCTTCCTCTCTCTCACTTGTCCTACAGTAGCTGCATGTGATTAGCTGTGAAACAGAGTAGACATTAAGGTGTGCTTGATTGCCTTTGCAGTTCAGCTGGTGGTGAAATGAAACAAAACCTCTGCCCTGAGATGAAGGGGGCTTGCTTTAATTACCGAGTTTGAAAAAGAACAATACATTTTGCAAACTTTAGTTAGTTCTTACGAAGGTCCTGTGTGCTTTATACAATCACTTGTGTTTTTACTTTCTGCCGAGCTGACAGATTGTGATAACTTTGCAAGTTGCTTACACAAACAATAGTGTCTTTCAGCATCCCTGCAGTTAGAGAAAAAGCAATTTCTCTATTCTTTCATCTTTTATTATATGAAGAGGCTGCCGGAGGAAACAAGTGGTTCTGAAGAAAGAACTAAGGCCATGCTGAGGGAGTGAACAGAGGGGCATGATTTCTGGCTTTTCCAATATGTCAGCAATGCTCAGAACTATCTCAGCTGCGGTGTCATGGTAACTGTACAAACCTCACAAGACACGTCCAAAAACATCATAGTGAGAGAAACAAAAGCAAAAATCAATAGGATCACGTGCATCCATCAATACATTCTGGTTGCCTTTTCTAAAATGAAGAGCTTACAGATGCTCAAATGGACATACACAATGACAAACACACACACACACACACACACACACACACGCACACACACACTATTTAACACACAATAAAAGCAATGTAAATATATATTGTACTTTTTACTGAATGTTTTCTGTACTTTCACACCATCTCAGAACAATTTTCAAACAAACTCGCTAAAGGAAGTCGCAAAGAGGGTCTCAGATTTTGGTTCTACTGTATAAAATCAAGAAAAATTTCAGTTTACAGTATGTTAAATGGTTAATACACTGATCAGCCATAACATTATGACCACTGACAGGTGCAGTGAAGAACATTGATTATCTCGTTACAATGGCACCTGTCAGTGGGTGGGATATATTAGGCAGCAAGTGAACATTTTGTCCTCGGAGTTGATGTGTTGAAAGCAGGAAAAATGGGCAAGCGTAAGGATGTGAGCGACTTTGACAAGGGCCAAATTGTGATGGCTAGATGACTGGGTCAGAGCATCTCCAAAACTGCAGCTCTTGTGGGGTGTTCCTGGTCTGCAGTGGTCAGTACCTACCAAAAGTGTTCCAAGGAAGGAAAACCAGTGAACCGGCGACAGGGTCATGGACGGCCAAGGCTCATTGATGCGCGTGGGTTCAAAGGCTGGCCCGTGTGGTCTGATCCAACAGAAGAGCTACTGTAGCTCAAATTGCTGAAAAAAGTTAATGCTGGTTCTGATTAGAAAGGTGTCAGAACACACTGTGCATTGCAGTTTGTTGCATATGGGGCTGCGTAGCCACAGACCGGTCAGGGTGCCCATGCTGACCCCTGTCCACCGCCAAAAGCACCTACAATGGGCACATGAGCATCAGAACTGGACCACGGAGCAATGGAAGAAGGTGACCTGGTCTGAAGAATCACATTTTCTTTTACATCATGTGGATGGCCAGGTGCGTGTGCGTCGCTTACCTGGGAAAGACATGGCACCAGGATGCACTATGGGAAGAAGGCAAGCCGGCGGAGGCAGTGTGATGCTTTGGGCAATGTTCTGCTGGGAAACCTTGGGTCCTGTCATTCATGTGGATGTTACTTTGACACGTACCACCTACCTAAACATTGTTGCAGACCAAGTACACCCCTTCATGGAAACGGTATTCCCTAATGGCAGTGGTCTCTTTCAGCAGGATAATGTGCCCTGCCACATGACACGACAATGAGTTCAAGGTGTTGACTTGGCCTTCAAATTCCCCAGATCTCAATCCAATCGAGCATCTGTGGGACGTGCTGGACAAACAAGTCCAATCCATGGAGGCCCCACCTCGCAACTTACAGGACTTAAAGGATCTGCTGCTAACGTCTTGGTGCCAGATACCACAGCACACCTTCAGAGGTCTAGTGGAGTCCATGCCTCAATGGGTCAGGGTTGTTTTGGCGGCAAAAGGGGGACCTACACAATATTAGGCAGGTGGTCATCATGTTATGGCTGATCGGTGTAAATGCAAGGCAATGGGACAGCAATGACACCTTGTACATTAACTATAGCCCTTTGATGTACTGTAATTTATATTCAATTATGTGTTGCAATAATACTAGTTTGAATAAACACTTCCAAATTCTAATTCCATATACTCTTGATCATATTGTCAGATGGCACATTTGTGATAGATTATGGGCCAAACATGCCTGTAGTTCCTGTAAAACCTACGCACATATTCAGTATTTCTAGCTAATGCAGCCTTTGTTTTGGTTATTTGCAGCTTTGTCAGATTTATTGAAGACTTAAGACATCGGATAACTAAAGCCCCCTACCCGACAATACTAGTTATACTGGGCCTCCTACACTCATGACCCCCAACTGACCTCAGAAATTTCTCATGGCAAGCCAGCTGACAATTAGGACAACAAGAAATGATATCAGGGTCAACATAACACAGCCTGGAGAAGAGCTTCAATGAAAAGGGAGAAAATATGCCCACATAACCTTGAAGATGATATGTGAAAACTGAAGAATGTGGTGTTGTCCAATGTTTGGTTTAAGTGTTTTTTTCTTGTGCAACTAACTGCCGATACACATTACACAGAACGTCTCTCCCACTATTTCTCTCCTTTTCTCTGTATCTCTTTACTGCAGAACCTTTCTGTTAGAGATGTGGCTAAGATGACCTTTACCCACTCCAGAACACTACAAGAAAACAGCTTTGCAGATGTGAAGGAGAGCCTTTCAGTATTCACTAAGGAATGGTCGGTCTCTTGTGGAAGAATAGGCCTTTGCCAAGGGAGAACAATATCCTGCAGTTATCGAAGTGCTCCGACAGCTCGCTTTTCTATACACAACACAGTCCAAAATGGGTTTGTTTCATGTGGGAAACTGCCAAGACCTCTGGCTCAGCCATTAATGCCCCTGGTTCACATCCCAGTGTAGTGTTATAGCGGGTAAATAGACGTCAATTCTCACAGGTCATGTTTTTCCATATCACACTTCAGTAGTTTTGGTCAAATTCCTCATGCCTCTGTTATGAACTCTGTTTATTCAAAATCTCTCCAGTACCCTGAAATAGATCTGCTAAAATAAGATTGTAGGTTTATTTAATCATCTCTTGTAACGTTGGTGCATTTTCATATTAAAAAACAAACACAATATGAGAGATCTATAAATCTTTTTCTTATTCGCTTTCTTTTCTTTTTTAAATTCTTTTTAACACCAGCTCCCTGGCCTTGTTGTTTTCTTTTTTTTTTTTTTTTAATTTTAATGTGCAAAAGTCAACGCAAAAGGTTCCTCTCCCATTTTCAGGTACAGATACATCAGATGAGGTAATGCACCATGGATCATTTTTTCCAGTTCATTCTAAAATAACGTTGTCAAACAGTAACTAAGTCTCATTTAAACAGGGTATGTAATGGTCATTTCCTCCTATTTAATGAGATCACATAAACAGCCATTAGAAACAGATTTGCAACATACACACAAGTATTTTATTGAATATACTGTATTATATAAACTGTGTGTGTGTGTGTGTATATATATATATATATATGTATATATATATATATATATATGTATATATATATATATACATATATATGTGTATATATATATATGTATGTATGTATATATGTATATGACACATATTTTGTTCAATTTTAAGTTGTGATCAATCATGTAACCATGGAAAACACAATAAGCAAATACTGTAATATTGGGAAACATAAAGCAATCACAGATACTGTATTTAGTTCATCAGCACAACTATGATTTACAATGTTAACTGCCTAACAGCCTCTTATGTAGTGATGAAGTGATTAACAATTATGTTGCAGTTATGTTCACATGGCAATGTTGAGTGTTTGCATGAAATGTTTTTGCCTATTAAAATGTGAATAAAATCAGTCCTAAAATACTATAAATGTGAGGACCAAAAAGAAGCTCTTACTCAGTGGCTCAATGAATGGAGACTTCTAAAACTAGTGATTACAGCCTGCTGGCATCACATTAAGAAAACAAGCCAGGTGGCTGCTGGGTGGGCATTACAGCAACAGGTTGAGCAACAGCAAAGAATGAGCAAGTGAGTCTGCCAGATTTAATAGACCACCCAGTTGGTGATGGCAACCCACAAAGTAAGCTGATGAATTAGCTGATGCAGAGCACAGCACCACCGTCAGTTATCTGGCTAAGGTAGTTCCTCATACTTTACATTATTTATTGGGTTTTATTACTTTGTCTATGAAAAATATAAATAGAGAAGTACAATTTTAACACTTTTCTCCTATTGTATTAACACAAGTGTCAGTTTGGCCATGACAAAGATGACACACTGACAAGAATAATATTTTCTTATTAATAAAAAAGAAAAAGATGGATATTAACAATGTATATAATATTTGCTATGGGGTTGTCTTACTACTATGGGTGGTTGGTCTATCTATATCTGTCTTGGTCATCTGTGTTTTTCTTGGCTGTATTTGTGTCTATGTCAGTTTGTGTTTGGGTGTGTCAATGCTGCTCTTTGTGTCACATGTCACTGTGTTGTGTATGTGTGCTTACATTTTTATGCATGCATCTTACAAGCAATGAGAGTCCAGAGAACTAACTCTATCATGAGATTTGTGCTGACATTTGTAGCACTAGTCTTTGCCAACTTACCTCACAGGGGAATTTGGCTGGCAAAGCACTTCTCTGACAGGGAAAAGGGCCCCTCTGAATTAAGACATGCCAACATCTGTAACTGAGGTGCTCTTTGAGTATTGAAAGTGGTGCCAATGTTGGGGCCCCTGAGGGGGTGGCTTCAGAGTGTGATACAGTGATACAGAGTGAGAGGGCAAAGGATACTACAGTATACTGTGGGTTTAATAGCTGTCATGGTGACACATACACTGTCTGCCTCTTACCCCTCATACACTCAGCCCCAGCATATTTTGTGAGGAATTCGGTCATTCCTCACCTGCCCACCAGCTGTCACTATCGAATTTCCCGCCTCAGCCCATCACATGATCCAATCACTGGTACACCTACCTGCACTCCATTTCCCAATGTTTGTATATGGTGAACTGCTCACCCTCAGGCTATCTTCCAGTTCCATACTACATACTAATAGTTTACAGTATGCACTACACACTATTATTCATGCTGCACAGCTATTACTTTTGCAGGTATTTCACAATTGTATTTCTTAAGATGGCTGAAGTGTTTGCATCTATTGACATAGTGTTTTATTGAGTCCACTATTCAATAAACATATCTGTCAGAAGTTACTACAAAAGATCTGTGTACTTTAATACGAGACTTGCATTGATTGAAAATGTAATTTTTGAGAGCTACTGCAAATTTTAAAAGGCAGCAAAGATTTCTAAAGATTTAGAAGTCGTTTTTTGTTGTTGTTTGTTGTTGTCTCACCACCATCCTCCATTTGTTTTAGTGTGTTTCAGTTGTGAGCTGAGATTTCTTCCATGTCCATTGTGCATTGCAACGTGGGACCATAGTGTCCATTAACACACTATAAAACTGTGTTGAACTTTCTGACAAAGTCCTATCTCCAAGACAGAAACTACTTTGCCTCATTTGTCTGAGTGGACCAACATGACACCAGGAGTTCCCCAAGAGTCAATATTTGGGCCTCTTTTATACAATATAACAACTTTACATTGGGCCAAAATACGCAAAACAATAAAATCCCCTGTCAAAATTATGCAAACAACACCAAATTTACCTAGCTCTATCACTAAGCACTGACAGGGCCATACATTTTCTTTTTAAGTGCATTGAACAAATAATTTCATGTGTCTAAAATTCCTTTTTTTTCTCACCCCCAGTTTGAAATAACCAATCTTTGTTGTTGCCATCTCCCACAGTTGGCCTGGGAGGTTGTAGTCAGTCATGTGTCTCCTTTTAAAACACATGGAGTCACCAGCTGCTTCTTTCTGCCTGCCAGCAAA
Source organism: Macquaria australasica (assembly GCA_005408345.1). NCBI lineage: Eukaryota > Metazoa > Chordata > Actinopteri > Centrarchiformes > Percichthyidae > Macquaria > Macquaria australasica. Next base: position 1,878,407 of record SEMN01000016.1, read on the forward strand.
GAGCAAGCAGAGGTTCACATTATCTGCCCCAGATCCCACCAACCTCCACACGGACACGAACACGGACAACAAAAACGTATGAATCATTAGTGCAGCACCAAGGATGTTTTTAATAAAACAACATGCCCATTTGGATTGATCAATGGCTAGAACCAAGTGTAATATATTATAGCATTATATTATGTTTGATTGATCTGTACAAAGTTTAAATTGAAGTTTTGTGCATGTGTGGGTCTATGGGAAACTCCATGTCAATGAGTTTGATTTCAGAGACAATATTAATAATACTGCACTTTATGAGCACATCGAGCTGTAATTTTTTGAGGAAGAAAACTAATAAAAAAACTGAAGTGTGGGACAAACAAAACTTTACAGGGCATTACAGCATTAAATAGATCAGCAACTAACAATTATTTTCATTATCGATTCATCTACAATAATTAATAGATTAATCATTTTGTCTATAAACTATTATATGTATTAATCATATCACTGTCACTTTACCATGTAATCTTGTTTTAAATTGCTCTTGTATCCTTTGTATTCTTATCTTAGTTTTTATAAACCTCTTATTATTTATTTGTCTTTACTTCTCTATTTATCTGCACTTATTTTGTCCTTGTGCTGCTGCAACAACATAGTTTCCACTCTAGGGATCAATAAAGGATTATCTTATCTTAAAAGTCAGAAAATTCAGTAGTCCAAACAATACAGTCCAAAACTCAGATATTCTGTTTATAATTGTAGACTAAGGAAAACATCACTGAAGAAGCTCAAAGTGATTATCAAATTAGTTGCCTATTAATTTTCTGTCAATCAACTATCCATTAATCGACTAATTGTTGCAGCTCTAATATTAAATACAACATCTGGGTGTCTGGGCAAGATCCAGCAATGAACAAAACCATTCAGACCAATATACAACACATCTAAAATAACTGACATTTCCTCTAAAGAGTCCGATTTGGATTATACATGTGTTGCTTTAATTTCTCTATCCTCACAATTCATCTTTGTACCTGTCCCTCACATCATAAATAGGAGGTGCTTAATAGAAGCAACAGAGAAAGATAGAGAAAAGAGAAAACATATGCCGTAGCTTAGTCTCTTTGTGAGTAGTTTGGTGTTCTTTGTCTCTCTGGCTTTCCTTCTAAATTCCGAGTCAAGTCATGCAAGTCAAGAGAGTCGGACATTTTAGGGTTCTCAATGAATGCAAATTTGACTGTGTCTGAGTCAGCTTTAAAATATCCAGTGTATGCTGGTATGGACTGCCAGCCACTGAATCCTGAAAAGGATTTAGTACGAAGGAAAAGGAACAAATTGTATTTTCCTCCATTAGTGTTGCTAATGAAATTGATGCTGTTACACAAACGCCTCACAAACACAAAAGTCTATTGAACAATACCTATGGCTTCTACTTGTAAAAAGAAAACTGTCATTTCTAAAGCTAAATCAAAGCTAAAGAGAGCAGTAATTGTTCCCTTTTGTTTTCATTTTGGCCAATTTGCAAGTTTCCCTGTTTGTTTATAAAAGGTTATATTTTGCTACTTTCATATCCATTCAGCTAAAGCACAGCTCTTCTCAAAACTTTATGACTTGAGAATTGAATTTCTAGTCTACTGGGCTGAGAATTCCCATCTACCTACAAGCTTAATCACAATCTGCAATACAAATATACAAATAAGGCAGTCCCACCACCAAAATTGATTAAAAACAAGTTTGGAACTTGCTATCAGTTGATTATTAATTGACAGGTCTTTTACAGTAAGACTAGGAACAAAAATAAAGAAAACAACAAAACCTAAGTCTATACTTTGAAAATCTGTTTCATCTTCATCCCTTGTTACTGAGAGGCCAAATGTGTGAACTTGCTGGACACACTTCTGTGTGTGTGTGTGTGTGTGTGTGTGTGTGTGTGTGTGTGTGTGTGTGTGTGTGTTTCAAAAGAAGCTTTAGAAAGCACTGACACTGTCCTGGCTTAATATACAATTCCTTCTGAACTTTTGCCATGTGCCACAGCTTCAGGGGATAGAGAGGAGAGAAAAGTGTTGCTGTGGCAATTGTCCTAGACCCCTGTCATGTTTGACAACTTCTGTCTCCTCCTCAATAGAACAGAGTATTTCCAGTTCCTTTTCTTTTTTCTTTTTTTATTGTTTATTATTATTATTATTATTATTTTTTTTTTTTTTGGCGTAACAATCTGGTGTGCTTCAGTTTTGGCAGTATAATAAAGGAAGAGCCGTTACATCAAGCTGAATTTATAACACTGTATATGTGACACAGTGTAGGGGCTAGAAACCTATACTAATTAGACGCCTCCGAAAAGTTCTTCCACTGCAGCATAATCTGACAAATACCCACACTTCACCTACTGTTGACTTTCCCATAGAGACATTCAATGCATGTAAAAGCTTTTTTGAAAAACCTTAAAGATGACAAAAGCAGTTTTCAACCAGTAGTAAAAAATACTGGCAGTAAAGCAGAAAATAAAGCTCATATTTCTATTCTGTTCCTCAACACTACATGGTATTACATGGTTTTCCAGCCAAGTCCCAACATGACCTATGATACAATGTTGTATACAGAAAGGGAGAAACAGAAGACAGGTCCTTGTTTAGATTGGGAAAGCAAAGAAATGAAAACCTGTTTGTACTACTGAGTGGAGAAACCTTCTTTGCATTTGTATACATACTATACATAAGCTCATAGAAAGGCTGATTGTCTAATCTAATATTACAAAAAACAAAATATTTAAAAAATATACTGTTGCCCAAGATTGAGGATGTACTCACACGTAAACACAATGCCAGCAAATTATACAGTCACAGCACTACTATAATTAGATGTACAGGCAGGGCCATGTGAAATACAGTGATTTTACATGTATGGGGCAGAGATAAAGACATGCCATGTTCAAGCAAAACAGCGATCTGTGATAATCTCTGAAGAAATGATGAACCCATTTCAAGTGTCTGAACAGTGTAAATAAAGGCCCAACAAATTGCAAATAAGGTTGTTGGAGAATCTTGCTGCAAAGGGCACTTCATTATTTTTGTCTTGCCTGACAACTGTTTATTGTTGCTCCCAGCCTAGTGAAGGTTACCTGCGATATCGCCTGGAATACTTGTACTGCCGTGACGACACAAATTTAGAGGTAATCAATCAGCCTTTGTCTTACTACACAAAGCCTGTCTTGAGGGTTATGGAAATCTAACAATGATGCTGTCCTTGCAGGAGAGTGCTTTCTACTTTCCTCAGTAGATACGTAAATAAAGAATTGTTTTTCTTCTCAAAAAACACCAACACTTACTACTTCGTGTAAATGCCATACCAGCCAGGATCTTCTGATTGCTGATTTTCTCTGTAGCACAGTCTAGACAACTGACACACCTTTGTTGAGGGACATTTCCGCTGCTGTCTCCTGAAATTACATTCACACCCCAAAATTTTTGTCTTAGCAATTCAATGCTGACATTCATTGCCAATTGTTTCTAAATTCAAAGGAATTTAGTGGTAAATTGGTAGTGATAAGTTGCCACTAGGTCTCACAAAGCCCTAATAATCAAAACAGTAAATCAGAGACTGTGAAATCATGGTCACATTTTAAATTGACCTTGTCTGTGTAGTATGCACAATATAAATAATGACTGTATTTGCAATTTACAAATATTAGGTTATTTCCCATTTTTCGCCCACTGAAGAATTGTACTTGTACTTGGGTACTTATTTTTATGTGGCCTTACTAAAACTAATCTAAGTCTAGTCTAACTTGTCTAATGCAAGTCAAGTTAGGACTGTATAAATAGTTGAAAATCACAGGTTTTCAGAGAGCTTTGTAATCTGTACAACATACAACACCCTTTATCCTTAGACCCTGAAAAACTCCACAAATAAAAAACCTTTTAATAGGAAAAACATTGGAAAAACCAGCAGAGCAACAGAGGAGGGATCACTCATCGCTCCTGCTAGATGTTCAGCTAATGTTAACTTTGTCTGTCTGCAATTTAGTGCTGAGCAGGTGGGGTATAATGAGATTATCAGACCTTTTTTGCTCAAAACAGGGATTGATAAGAGAAGAGTTTGCAGGAAGAAAACATGCTAAAAAAAGGAGCTGAATAGCTCAGAGGAACTGAGAGTTGGATGATAAATCTCTGTGGGTTCTTTACTACGTGCAACACATTTCATACTGTCTTTTTATCCATTGTTAAAATAAAATATAATATTAATTTGTGCAAATTTAATATACCATGTAATTATGTAGTTTCTAGCAACATAAGAAACAGAACAACTAAAATGATCTTTTGTATAATTGTAAATTATCTTCACATAAGCCGGAAAATCTTACCATAGTTTTGACCTGTAACACCATTCAAATTGATCACCCAACCATTTACAGTACAGTACTCTCTACACTACAGATGATGGGTGGAAATTATGTTAGCAAAATAACCATAGTCGTAAATTCTCTTCTAGCCTCGAGGAAATTAAATGGTTAAATTAAACTTCTGCACAGTTTTCTTGGGAACCCCCTGGGCTTCCTCGAAAGACCTGGGGGAAAGCTAAAGTTCTTCTGGGATGTAGGTTACTGATCATGCACACAACGGCTACGTTTCTTTTTCTTTTATTTTGTTCTCAGTGGCACTTACAGTATGAGCTACGTGTATGGAATTGGAGACATAACAAGCATCAATGCCAAACGCTGTGTTCATACAGAGACCAAATTAATGTTTATCCAAACATGATTAATGGACCCACATATCTATTTGGAACAACATGCTGTATTTGGCTGGCACACGTGAAATTCTAATTGTTTAGGAACCAAACTAATTTGCACGCTTGTCCATGAACACAGTGGTATTTTCTCATTTGTCATTTGGCTAACCTATCAAGCCACAGTGGTAGTGTCATGGCATGACGGCAGCTTGGCATGATCTACAGCTTGGCATGTGTGCATAGGGAGCAAGTCACAGGTGTGTGTGTGTGTGTGTGTGTGTGTGTGTGTAATGACTGTTTCAAAAAGTGAGCAATGATTCATGTTTTGCTGGCTAGGAATTGCCACATCTCTACCTGTGCTGGGGTAACTCCAAAAGTAACTCCTCTGAGACATTGCTTTTTATTATCATCGCCAAAGACAAAATCTATTGAACCAAGCAGCTGTTAGAAATGGATTTCACTATGAAGAGCTCAATAGCAGGAAGAGTGTCTTTTTTTTTTTTTTTTTGTATTCGAATCAAAATGGAAATGAGGAGTGATGACCTTCAACAGCCTGCCTGAATCAACTGAAACAAGCTCAAATTGTGGTACTGTAGCCACGGAAGAAATCTCATCTCAGCAGCAGCTTCTGTGTGGTCCAGTGCATAATTCAAACTGAGATGAAAGTAAGCTGTTTACATTTTTCACTTGTAAATGATGCACCCTTGCCTTTGTGTCTCGGTAACACCATTTCTCACCGGGAACCGGGAAGTCTATGGAATACATTCAGAAGTTCATTCCAATTAATATTGTTGAATATGTTATATGCTAGAAAGCAGGTGAAAGAGAATATCATTTCACTACTTATTCATTCTTGGGCCCTTGACACTTTGCATCACAAGACACACAGTAAGTTGGTCAAACTCATTTTAATTTACTTGATTGAATTTTCCGAATCACAAACGCAAGCTGAAGAATTTATTGAATTAATACATATGACAATGAAAAAATGTTCTTTAACCTTCTTTTTCCATGGTTTTAAATGTTAGTGACAAAGGTTCTCTGCATTAATACAGTGTCAGTGGAAACTCAGTCACTGAAATCCCCCTGGACTCCATACTCTGGAGAAAAATGTTTATAAAATGTGAAATAAAAACTTAAAATATGCTTGCATTAAAGAGTCTTTGCAGGTACCACATCTCATTATGGTTACACAGTTACTGGTAGTGAATTGAAGACAATTCTGTTTTCATTGATTGATTGAGTGATTGATTGCAATCATGACCCTCTAAACATGTCTACTATACTGGAACTGTTTTATTGTTAGCTTATTATTATCATTAGGTTATTATCTGCTGGTATTAAGGGCAGAAGTAATAGGTTCATGGAATACACTTTTTAATTTAGTACCAGGGGGAATCACTGTCTTCATTGTGCATTCAGGCATGCAGCAGACCAAAGGTGATTTACCACCATTAAAATACAGCCCTGCTTTATGAGTTTGTGCACAAGATATGAGTGTGTGTGTTGGCAAATGGCAGGACCTATAAATTGCATGTACCAGTATTTGGGATGGAGTGAAGGCCATCATGTATATGTTACTATTTTTTTAAACCATACTTTTTAATACCATTTATAGAAAAAAAAATGTTAAAAGGTTTCTGACAAGGTTTCCCATCCACAGTCTAGAGCTAGATTTGTGATGTTTAGCAGGCTACAGATTCTCTACATGGAGCTGTCTGGTTGTTAGCTGTTAACAGCTACATGAATTGTGGCAATCTTCACCACTTATATGAATTCATCTGCCAGCCATTTCAGAATACTACTCTACATTTGTCTTTGTTAATTTGGTGTTGAACTGCATTTTATGTGTTGCTTTTAGTACTACAATAATATTAAATATCTGGCAAAACAACATAACTACTGGATACATACACTCAAGGATGCCTTTATTATATAGTAAATTAAATACTCTTGTAAGTTAAGAATCACACTGTATAACATTTAATCGAGTAAAATCATAGTCTTTGCCACCCTCTCCCTAAATATGGATGTATAAATGAGACCAGCCCATTCTCTGACTCCCTGCCAGTGTTGTATGCCCTTTACACTGCATCAATTAGTGAGTACATTTTATGGGCCATTTAAACTTGGCTCAAGCCGTTAAGATTATCAATGGTGGAGCTAACAGTATTTGCCCTAAAGAGAAGTCCCTCCCATCAGGGATAAGCCTGCCTGCCCTTCCCCACAGAAGCGAATTGAGATTCAATTGTGGAGTGACATTCGCTTTATGACAGAGTGATCTTGGTATTCACAACTAGGCTGAGATGCCCTACTGTTTAAATAAGGGCATTTTGTTAATTGTGAAGCAGAAAAAAAGCAGATTGGCATTTGTCTGGTGAGAAGGAGGGCATAATCGGGCGGATCGGAGGCTGAGGAGTGGAGACAAGGGCCATTATGTTCTTCCAGTGCAGACACTTCAGAGGAAATGATAACCGGAGCTTAGAGTGACAGAGTAATATCACACACTCCCCTACACGAGGAGACACATTTCTTTGCTGACGAGGACATGAAGTGAAAAAAAAAGCTTTGAATTTAAAACTTCCATTTGAAGGCAAATTGATGGCCGCTCTGAGAGTTGCCGACTACTCCACTTCACCCCCTCCAACGATATTAACAGACTGTAATTAATCAAAGTTTTACTTTTTCTAATTGAACCCAACTTTCGATTTGCCGGAAATGAGAACCCCTGACATTGGGTTGTGATGATTTCACATTATGCCAAAGACAATTATGTGCATGTCAAGAGTGTTGTATTACCACTCCTAATAACACCATGTCCTCTTTCAGAGCCACTGCGGTCATCTTACATTGCGAAAATACTCTCCAGACAGAAGAAGTGTGGGCGGCGGAGATAGCAGGGAGGTCACTGCATTGGCTGCCTTCACCAGTCCCACAGCATTCAAAAAGGAGCTTGAGTATCTGGTCAAAATAAGTCTGGAGGATGATATATTGGCTCCGTTTGCAAAATCATTAGCAACAAATGTGGGACTTCAATACAGTGTGCTTTATTTAAATTTTTGGCATTGAAAGAAACAAATCCTAATTTTCCTTTTTGATCAAATATTCGACATAAGTACATGTATTTCACTGCATTCTTTTTCTCAATTTGGTAAGACAAAATACAATTAGATCGATACAAATTGCTAACTCAATTGTGTCAAGCATTATGCAAATAAGACAAGAGGGTAATAGAACAGTGGAAAGATACTAAAAAAAGAAATCAATAGCAATATAAGCTTCTATCTTTGAAGCTAGAGAAAGATAGCAATCACAATGCCTTCAGGATCAATTTTACTCACTTGCACAAAATTGCATCTGCCCTTAAAAATAAATTAAAGGATTATGTACAATCAGATTAGGGTACTGTCTGTCTTTTCTGTAGTTCTGGGCATTTTGGACTCTGAAGGGGCTGTACATGTCATAAAATCTGGCTGTCTTTTCTGACACACCGATGACAGGAAAAGGTGTTTCTGCGGCTATCAACAAAACCTGTGAGTATGTGTCACTCAGCCTATGAGTAAGCTGCGGACACCTGACCAGTCGTCCAGCCAGTCAAGCGACACAAAAATGATGTTGGACCAGGCTTAGCTGAATACTTATAGAAAGATCAACAAGAATTAGAATAAGAAACCCCATAATGTATAATATGTTGGAAGAAAAAACTCATTCAGTTGTTCAAATATTTACAATTTGTGGACTATTATGATAGAATAAGGTCTACTTGACTTAAAAGGTGAAAAGATTATATTTTAGCATTTTTTTAAGACATTGAAATTGACACCTGATGTAACTATTTTTTCTTTTTGTTGGAAATGTTTCTCTTTAAGCAAGTGGTATTTTTGAAATATTTAGTAAGTTTGTGAGATGGAGACGAAGCTTCCCAAGTTTGAATCAGCCTGTTCAACCAATCTGTTGAACACGACTCTACTGGCATCAAATACTGGCAACGTTGACTCGTGGAAAATGCAATTACTGCATAATTTGTTTACTGTCTATAAGTCAGTAGCTTCGGAATGAAAATTGAAAATATTCATATTACAATGTAGGTTTCAGAGAAGAGCCAGACTGGCTCTTAGAGTGGGTTGAGGTCAACACTCTCTGTGTTGGGGACCATCTCCTGTGTTAGCAACCCATGATATCCCAGGTGGACTCTAGTCTCTCAGCCCAACCATAGCCAGCTGTACCACCTGTGCTCAACATCTGCTACCAACCCGATCAAGCACCCTATAAAATATGGCTCCAGGAAGGACTATTTACCTTGCCGTCAAAAGATTGTTAGGGGTTGTTAATAAGTAGGGGAGAGAGTGGGAGGAGAGTAGCCTATCTCGTGCACCTGGGCAAGCCCACTTGTGGCTTTTTTTAGTTCCATCCTGCTTTGGTTTAAATACACACTCTACTAAGCTTTACTACAAAGAAGTGTCGTGCCTTTCATGATCACACCCACTAGCGGTGTCACAGTGTGTAAAAGTGTAAATGTCGTGGCTAGGATATGGGGTTCGATCACTGCAGTTATTGAGCGTGACCCAATCAAATACTGAAACTGTTTATCTCTCCCAGTGTGTAGGTGCACAGCTATGCAAGACAGGAGCTGGCCTTTGAAATTTATACTGGAATCAATAGTGAAAGTCTGAAAACAGTATTGTATAAAACACAGCAGGTTCAATGATACTAGTTTCAAATCAGAAAAAAAGATGTGTAACATTAAACAAGATTTAGGCCAACATATTGTTATAATACATTTTTACAGTAAAAAGTAGTTTTACTAAAGCATAAGGTAACTGTCAAATTAGTAACATGCAATGGGACATTCCAGGAAGAAATAAAGTATCACCAGTAAAAGAACAACATTATGTACCCCATACGTAAAATAACAATTTCAGTGTTGCCAACTTTCACGCTCCTGGCGTGAGACACACGCTTTCACGTTCAGTCTCACGCTCTCACGCTGCCCAAACAATTCTCACACCAAAACACTGCGACAGCAACAGAGATGAACAGGCGAGCGTACGTACCGTTTATTACGTATAGTAACCCCCATTCTATGAGTATAGGCTCTTAAATTACTCTGTTTGGTCCGCGATATGTGCGCGATGCTTATCGCCGTATTGACAACTGTTCTGGCAGAAAACCCTGCGCTGGAGCGCATAAGGCGTTCAAGCAAGCTACTGAGTGTGCGTGCGTGTGTGTGTGTTCATATTTGAATGAGTGAGTGAAAGAGTGTGTGTTCATGTGTACGTTTGTGTGTGTGTGTGTGTGTGTGTGTGCGTGTATGTGTGTTCATGTGTATGTTTGTGTTTATGTGTGTGTGTGTGTGTGTGTTCATATTTGAATGAGTGAGTGAAAGAGTGTGTGTTCATGTGTACGTTTGTTTGTGTGTGTGTGTGTGTGTTCATGTGTACGTTTGTGTGTGTGTTCATGTATTGGCTATGTGTGGGAAGGATAGGTTCTTGTGTCCTTTGTTTATTTCTGGTTCTTGCTACTTGTGAACATTGAATAAAACGGTATAGTTTTGATAGTGGAAACAACACGTCTTTGACTTTCATTAGTGAATGAACCTGTGTGCCCATTTTAGGGTAAGTGTTTGTCTAATATTGTGAAATTGTGAGTATTTCCCAGGGTGGCATAGTGAGGCTATATGCTTAAATCTTACAATATAAGGTCTAACTCACATGTATAAGGTGCATACTTTTTTAAACCCTGATGGTGAATTGAGTCCATATGTGCATGTGATAAAGTGCGCGTGCGCATATGCATGATTAAGCCCATGAGCCATGGCATCAAAATCTCACTCCAGCCAGGTACCCAAAGTTGGCAACCCTGCAATTTTCTGGAATGTTGTATCAGCAACACACCAGCCTCTGACAGCTATGGCTAGCTTGGTCAGCGCTAAACTGATTGCAGAAAAAAAGCTAATTTAATATCTCAAATTACAAACAACAGTTACAAAATTGCTATAAGAAAGGAAGCACCTACAGATGTCAATGAAACTGCTTTGGAACTGCTGTGCCACTAGGCGTTGCTACTAGTAACTTGTAATTTGAACTCAGTGGCAGTGGCAGAACGCAGTAATTAATCTTGTAAACAAGTCCACAAGAGAAAAAAACAAAACACATAACATCATCATTAGCCCAACAGTAAGTTATTATTGACCTGGAATTTTACATTAGCAACACATTTACTTCAGACATCTAGCACAATGACCAGCTTGGTTAGTAATACACTCATCACAGAAAAACTAATGTAAAACATGAGTAACATAAGCTATAAGAGCTGGAGTATCAACAAATAATGGTGCAACAAGGGCATTAGGAGAGTAAGCACTCCTGTCAATCTTTACTCGGTCACAGATCTGACAAAAGGCTAGATGTAACAATGTCAGTTAAAGTGCAACTACTGTGGAGCTGTGTTGGGAGGAGTTACTACAAGCAACAGAATGAAGACAGTGTTCCTCTACGTTAACAGAAGCCAACTCAAACTTCATAATACCAACATATGCAGTGTAATGTAATCTGTATATATCTTTTGATGCATTATTATAGGTTTTGTTATGTATCAAAGGAATTCCTTCAAATAGTGCAAATACGTTCATGACTTCTTTGCCAGGAACAATAAAAAGTCCAGAGAAGTTTCAGGCTTTCTCTTATTTGTTGCATTGTCCATGAAGGTAGAAGACATTTTTGTCAGTTTCTTAAGGCCAGTATAAACTGGACACATTATTGATCTAGTGTTATTGATTCAAGGTCTGAAGCAGAACCACTGTATCCAATGTTGCCATGTCTGCCAGGTGCAGAACCTAGAACATTTCGTTTTTTGCGTGTATAAAGATGTATTTTGAAGTACTTAAGTATTGTGTTTGATTAATAAAAACACAGAAGCTTGACTTCACCATCTCATTATTTATTTTGAAACTCATGAATGAATAATAATACACTGTACATGTTTTGTGCTGTGATAATGGTGTTTTCATGAGTTTGTGGTTTCTCAGTAAACACAGTCACTGAAATATATGGAATAAACACTTACTCCAGTTGATGGATGGTTCACCAAAAACTGCAGTAAACACAATAACAAAACACATTTAAACAAACTGCTGTCTTGCTGCATCTGAACTATAATTGCAGGTTGTGGACAACCACAACAGCAACATGCAGGGACTCTAAATACTGATGTTCAGCTTATAAGCCTTATTATTACAGTGACTGTGGAGCATTTAGCGAAGGTAGGAATAACAAATAATTGTGTTAAGCAGTGATGCCACAAGTAGGGATGTGGGTGTTAGTATGAGCCTGTGTTCTCTACACTTCATCAAAACACAATATGGTATTAGAAGCTTATGAAGACAATAGCATGAGGAAGCATCCAGCCTTCTAACACAAGAAATTGGACTGTTATTGCTATGTGACCTATGCCGCTCAGTCAAGATGCACTCATCCACTACACATTGGGTGTTTTCAGCTCAGTAGTCCCCTAGCATAGAAAGGAATGATCAATAAGGCCCTCTTTTACTGCTTCACTTCACAACTGTCTAGTCCTGCAGCTCTGGAATAGTTTGACATGCACAGACATTGAGGTAAACAAACTTAGAATGGCAAAGGTGAGTTTAAAGGGCCCAACAGGAGGCATTTAAAAAAATATTTTTTAACTTGAGTCTTCCAACTCCTCTTCCTCCTCCTTTTTAAAACTCGTTTTTTACTATCTCTCAGGGGTGCACACATTTTTCAACATGTTTTTCTCAGCTGTTCCACCAGACTACTTAGGTCTCATCATTTTCCATGTCAACACTTACATCTCTTCTTTATAAAAAAAAAAAAAAAGACTGCAGGGAGGATAATTCCTCTGCACCCTGCTTCACCTTATTCCTTTGGACAATTCCTCTGTGAGAAGATGTCATCTGTGATTTGTATCACCTTGTTTGAGGTTTTGCAAAGGGGACCATTTCAGTTTAGCTGTATAGCCTTGCTGGGCTCACAACCTGAGGCTTTGATTGTTTTTGACAGACAATAGTAGTTACAGGTTAGAACTACGGGTAAAGGAAAAAAACTATTCACATTGGAATTCACAAATGCCAAAAATCAATTTTTGTACAGTGTTAATAAAGTTATGTTGATGGAACGAATTATTTTGGATTTAATAACTTTTCTTTGTTGCTGTATTGTTGAGTCTGTTTTCAAAATATATTAAGGCCAATGTCGCATAGAAAAAGTAATGTAACATAATCACTATGTATCTTATAACCATTAAATAGAATGTCTTTATACACAGGGTGCCAATGCAAGCTCTCAACCCATTGTAAAGCCTCCCTCTCTTTTCTTTCTGACCTTCAGAACTACCGTCTCTAGACTGCTAAAAGAAATCCTGCCATAAAGTTACAATAATCAATTTAAAAGCACACCACAAGTACAAGCAGACCTACAATTTGAAAATGGGCCTCAATGTTTGCTCTTTCTCTGAACATGCTGCTCTTGCCAACCAAGATCCTTTTGCTTTGGGCTTTGGGAGAGGGAAGTCATTAGGCTCAAGTCCAAATGAAGTCACAGTCATTAGTGTTAAAGTCAAAGTTGGTTTGTAAGTGGGGGTTTTTGTTGTTGTTTTGGCTAGTTGAGTCCTAAGTCATCAGATTCTTAACTCAAATCTGAACACAAGCCCAATTTGAATCCACACCTGTGTATATACCAAAAAATGGATGCAGATGAAGTAAAGAAGAAATTAGCATTTTAAGAACTTAGGGGAAGTCTGTATGTTTCACATGTAAAGTATGAAACAACATGGACTATTTTTAGCAGTGACAAGCTACTCTGTGTTAATGTTCACAGTGTGACAAGTCCACTCTGCAATGGCATATAGATATTTAGATACTGTGCACTTTTGCTGTCTGTGTGCAAGTCATCCCTTGCTGCACTGTAACTCTTTCCCTGACTACCGCACCAGAGAAGAAGCCAAGCAATTTTTTAATACGTAGCTCAACCTTTGCATACCACAAGATATTTAGATGTCACGGTAAAGAGTCACATCACGTAGTTTTGCACTTAAAAACTCTACGGAATGTTGCCTTTTACATGATTTAAATCCTGGCCAAAATCGCCCACTGCCATAATTTCCAGTCTTTCTAATTGACATAATTAGCAGTTATTTAGTCATGCCTGGATGCTTTAATTGATGTTTCACCCTACGAAAACTATACAACTATTAGTGGCCTAAAAAAAAAAAAATTTTTTAAATGTGTGGAAAAAAATTCTAGAAAACATATAAGTAGACCGACAGAGTATTGTCTTTCTTTTTCTTTAAAAAGTCTGCTCAGTTGGTCCTTTATCCATCCCTTCCCATTTTTCTGAATTGTATTCAATGCATATGTCTATTTTTCAACTGCAAGGTGAAGTGCCTGGTCAGAAATGTGATTATTATTTACATTCATTCAAGGACAAATTGAAGAGTCACACTTTTGTGCCTGTTTCTGCTCATGCATTTTTTTTGCCAAGTATGACCTGACTGCTTATGATGTGTACTATGATTAACTATGATTAACATAAATTATACTGTATACCATACTGTATACCATAAATCGTGCAATGTGTCCATGAGTTGTTACTCTAAAAATTCATATTGTCAGTGTCTTTATTTTCTTGCTGTCACGCCATCATCCAACACTCCTTTTTGGACTTGCCATGGGTGACAGTCCTAGCTAGTTTTGTTGTAAATACAGTACAGTTTAGGCCCCAAAATGAGTTAATAGCTGTAGCTATTTTGTTGCTCCAGCTGTAGGAATTCTGTACAAATGAGAAAAGTTGATTATGCCTATGTATGCAAAGAATAAAGATGAAGGACCTTTCTTACAAGAGCCAAATCTGCCATTTGTTTCAGTGAATTATTGATTTTATCTATTGAATTACTGGTTTTATTCATTCATCTTTACTTCCAGCTTATGTTGACCTTTTGTAAATGGTTCTATATTTATTGCATATTCTGCTCATTGTCAGAATAATTAGTGCCAGTGATCAATAAATATAATAGGTCATTTATCCAAAAATGCTCTATATACTGCTAGCAGCTACATGAGATGATCAGATGTGTTGTCTTCTTGCTAAAAGACACTTTATAATACCTGCAGATTTGTATATGTGTCATTTTCTAATTACATAGCTCTGGCTGTCAGCTACTGCATCGCTGGTACTGCACAATCTTTCACCCATGGATTCACACAGAACAAATTTAACATGATTTCCATATTGTCTGATTTCTATCTCAGAATTTGAAGAGTGGAACGAAGGCGCATTCACACAAGCCAGTTCATCTGTTTGAACAATCTACAGACCCCCTCTTGAATATATCCCTCAATGCATGCTAAAACAGGTTCCTAGATTATCACTATAATCCAATATTGTGCATGTTTCCCATGTTAAGGTGTGGCATACACAGAATAATAATGTCATATCTTGAATTGGCTGCGTATAATCGGAGTGTAGTCTGTTGGGGAACTGAGCCATTTGTTTAGGAACAGTGCAGGCAGCCCCAGGGTATGGAACAAATATGTGTTTGAAGCCTTTGTGTTTCTATGCACAGGATTGAACTGTGGTGTTGTGGGTTATGAGAACACACTAAAACTGAAACCTTCAAGGTTAGAGCAACAGGCTTCCTCTCAAAAGTAACTGAAAAAGTTTTTTCATGTTCAAACCTTGCAAAAAGGTAGGACTACAGATGTTGCTTCTTCTGCTGTGTCCTTGTGGTAAAAACAACAACTGCAACAACTACTCATGAGCTTTTTGCAGAGTGTTAGTCTCACAACAGGCTACCGTACTTATAATTCCCACATAAACAAACATTGGCTTTATTACATTTTCTATCCAGTATAGATATTTCCAGATGGAAGGCCACCAAAAAACCTAGTTTGCCACTGACAGATGTTGCTGGTATAATTCAGAGAGGAAAGCGTTATTTCCATCTGTAGAGAGGGGGAGGCTTTCTGGAAGGCTGAGTGTGCATATTTGTCAGTTTGGAAATTAAAGGCTAGATGGGAGGGAAGTTAGGTTTGCTGTGCCTTCTGCGCGTTTGTGTGTGTGTGTTGTGTACTTCCTCGCAATAGAGTGCTATACACCATATTTGATCATGCATTTCATAATCATTAGGTGAGGCCCTGGCAGTGGCATCGGCCTCTCACAGGAGAGCTGCAGTTGTTTATCTGCTTGTGCTACTGCAGACAGCTGTAAATAAATGAAGAAGGAGTAACTCCTGAGGGAGTATGAGGACACACACACTGGGATTTGCTGACTAGTTTTGTCATGGTAGACTTAGTTCTGCTTTTTTTTTTTTTTCTCACACAACTTTTGTCCCTTTTTTTTTTTTTTGTCCATGTTGCATTTATCCATTCATCATGCCACAACTTCCTCTTACATTAATTCCTGTCCTGGTAATAGAGTTTTCCCTGATTAATCTTTCACCCATTTTACTCTACAGCCACTGTTGCAGCAGCACTCTACTTATTTAATTTGAGAAACTATCTGAAAGAAAAACTCAGGATAATAAATGTTTTCTCCTCTGGGACACTGCTTGGTACAGGCGACATCCATCTTCGTGGAACTGCAACCCCCTCTACCTAACTGATCTATTTACACATGTGTGTGCATGCATGCTGTCAAATTACATCACTGCACTGTTGGTCTTGCAAGCATAAATAGGAGACAGAGCTTATGCTACCCATTTGAATAATATGCTCTATTTGTGCATATCCGTGCTAGATTAATATGGATAACACATGTGTAACGGTTGAGAAGTAAAAAGGGTAACCAAAAGAGGTCATGCAACCAAACTTGAAATTAACACTATACACTGTATAAAAGGCTACACTGAACATATTCTGCTTTATGGATAGACACATCCGAGCTACATCTGCATCTGCACACAAACGTTCTTCCTCACAATTAACCGCAAGGAGGTGGAGCTGATGAGGATGTCTCTAGTACGGCAAACAGAAAGGCCTATTCAGTTTTAGCTCCCACATTACAGTTAAGCTTTGCATACTCCTAATCCTTATTGTCTACAATTAATGAGTTTCTCTCATATTGAGAAACATGCAAATGGAGATTTCTGGTTTGGAGACTGCAATTATGGATGAAGCTAAGGAATATGAGACCCTAATTATGTGCTATCATTATTGCCATGGCTACTGCTACAGTTGACTTAATATGCTAGGGTGGAAAGAGGAGTATAACACATTATGCAATCCATGTGATACAATAACAAAAATATTAAAAGGAAAAAAACAGCAAGCAGTTGTTTTTCTATCAAAAGAATAAATATTTCTTTCCATTCACATGATGTATAGCTTTTCACTGCAGTTACACACTTTGCAATTTAAATATACTATGAAATTAACAACATAATATGTTACACAGGAAACTGGTTTGCTTAGAGTATTTAGAACTTTTAGGAAGTTGTCCTCAGAGAAGAGGAAAGGACATGAGCCCACAAGGTGAAACTTAGTCAGAAAAATGGTCGAAACAAGCAAAACAAGTGCAATGACAAAACTGATTTGGTGTCATACTGCCTTGCACATTGCAACTCTGCACAAAACACAATGTTCCATTGTCATGGAAATTTGGCACTATTGCATTCACCTCTCAAAACACAAACAAAACCCATGTACACAAGCCTATCATACTGCCATACACACGCGCTCACATAGGTTCATAAGCGTTCCACATTAACAAACTCACTTTTGTCAGCTTGAGCATTGAATTTAATCTGCTTTGATTTTGCAGCAGACAGAACACGCAAGCCCTATTGTGAGTGCCATCATCTCAAAAGAGCTTAGTGGGCAGAACTGCTTTTTGACGGAGGATAAAACACAGTCTTACAGACAGAAGCGATGCACTACATCTAAACTGGCATGGATTGTGTTTGCATTCCCTGTATCTCTGTCTCTCTTGTTGTATTCAAATGAAAAGATGATCTCTATCACAGAGTAGCAGCCCCACCACACCATCTTACCAGTTTTGTGTATGGGCACTTACTCCCAGTCAAATTCATATGCAGGAAGACTGTTCAGATGTATGATTTGTGGAGCAACGTGCCCAACTCGATGTGAACTTCAATGTCATCCACCAGTAGATTTCCCTCAGGACTTAACTGATTTGTAAATGGTGCAATTCGCCCCTTTTGTGCTGCTTACAATGTGCCTTTGAAAAATAGAGAAAAAATAATAAGTTCTATTGCCTTTTATCCCACATTGTGCCACTCAATGCACCTGGGGAAGTGTAGCACTTGCATGATAAGGGGAATATTGAAAGAGAAGCCGACTGCATTCAATATTTCAATATTTTCCTCTCTCTGCTATTCAGTGTTGCAGACTTGGAGCACTCTCAAAAGTGTTTTGCCTGACATTTTTAGTCACACATATTTTGACTCATGCTAAAGACTTTATTTAGCATTGTGGCTTACAGTTGACTGTTAGGAGTAAAGCTCATTACAATACTGAAAATTCATCTATTAATTATTCATCCGCTTTTATATTGATCTCATGAAGTGATTAATCTGACTAAAGCCCCAGCCCCGTCTCAAGAATACCATAACATATTAATCACAGGTCTAACCCACAGCACTCCCATGGCCTTGTCTTGGCAAGACAGGCTGTGAGGGTGAGAGAGCGCAGGGGCTTGGAGGTATAGGAAAGATGAACCCTGTACTCGTGAAGAATTCTTAGACCCATTGCTTGTATGTTACAAGAGGGTCATAATATTCACATCCAACTTTAATATCTGACCTCCGACACCTTCCCTGTGTGATGGGCCCTGCACATCCTTTAAAATGTGCCGTTGCTTCACAACATTCCCTGCCTACTATCTAGCTCACACACCCTCAGTCACTGCTGCCAAGCACAGCGTACGATTGCAGGGGCAGCTCTTTCCCCTAAGAGGCCTGTGGTGAGCTAAGCTGAGTCACACAGCCAGAGCCAAAGGATTCTGGGTAGTTGAAAGCAGCTTTTCCGTCACAGCTACCTTCAAAGACCAGGAAGCCATCCAGAACACAGGGACATAGGATCAAAGGCCCAGAGAGCTCTTGCTAATTAGTAGGTGGGAATCCTGTAAATGCACAACAAACTATTGTCTGCCACTGTCACATTAGCGATAGCAAAGGTTGAGCAAAAGGAAATCAGAGGATGTGGCAGGCTGAGGGAGGAAAAAAGAGGGAGGGGAAGAGAGAGAGCGCGAAGGACAAGATGAGAGAAGGGACAAGCAGTCCCATTGTGTAAAAGTAAATGTTCTGCGTGTGCGTTGCTTTGTCCCAGAGTGAATGGCATGCGTAGGTGTACACTAATGTAAGCCGAGAATGCAAAGTCACAGCACCCCTTTCTCCTCAGTAACAATCTCCCACAAGGCGGCGGTGACCTCCCTCTCAATGTCTCTTGTCAGGCACCACATCTGATCCGATCGCATGGTTGTGATAGAACACCATCAAATCATCATACCTTACAGAAAATAATACATTTCTTCACACCCTTAGGGATTTTTATTTTTGTTGTTTTGGTAATCCCATAGGTGTTAGTATGAGCATTTTTGCTCACATGCCTCAATCTAAAGACAGGACAGGGAGTTCAACTGACACCAGTTTTGTTTGAATTTGTATGTACCATGTCTTTCTATAAACTGTCAACCAATGTCCAAATCCTTGTTAACCTGTTGCAATTACTAACTGTTCACTGGACAGTTACAATGATAGTATTTGGCTTAGTTAAAGCTGAACCACATTCTGCTGAACTACAAGCACACATAACTACAGTAAGGATGGTATTATTGCATGCTGAACCAAGAAGTTGTGAGGCAAAGTGATAACATTTAACATTGATTTTGTTTTTCACTTCTACAAAGATCTATTTAGATTATTAGAAGTTACCTGGATGTAACTACAGTTTGATGAGCATGTGGACTTCGCTTTTGGTTTACTCTGAGGAGGTTCTTCCTTAGCACCTGAAGAAAGATCAATCCACTCACTGCCCAATCAGGGAGTAGCATGCACCATAAATGAGCCCACCTTTCACTCGTCTATCTTTGAAATCACTGAACCGAGAACAAGGGGCGAGCAGCGCATGCAGCTGGAGGACTACACACACACTCATAGAACTGGAGTTTTATCCAGGTAACTATTTATGAGCTGTTTTCCCAGCTGGCCCTATATATGCAATGACGTATTCAAACCCCTTATTGGGTGGAAATGGTGATCAAACAACAGACCCACCTGTGGCCTGCTGTCCAACTACACACCTCTGTGCTGAAGAGCAAAAAGGCAGCACTGAGCCAGATGGTGCTCTCACTGAACCGGCACAAGCCATAGCTAAGGTATAGGAGGAAGACCATAGGTGGATGTTTCTACCGTGACACTCTTAAAGCTTATGAGGCAGTGCCCCTTGTGGTGTGTGCTCTAAAGGAACATGATCCACAGCCTCATACAGCCAAAAAGCAAGCCACTGGCTCAAGAGCCCCTTGGTCTGCAACTGATGGCAGACAAGGTCAAGACAAAACGCCTACACTGCACATGCAAGGGGTCACCTTCTCATACTCTTACTCAGACTCCTCAGTTTCAGAGTGGGACTGACAGTTTGTTCTAATTTCCCTCTGCAGACTAGTGGTTTCCCCTCCCTCCCATCTCAGATGCCTGGGGTATGACCAGACTGGCAGTGCAGTGGTGAGCGTTTGTCAGCAGAGATTGACTTTTTTGCCCCATGAGGTGTCGATATGCTGCACCTGACAGGCCGTTGGCTCCTCACAGTTTGCCTGCCTTGTTAAGTCTGACACTGACAAGAAGCGACTGGGTGAGAACTGACACACAGAGGAAAATCCACAGCTAAAGCAAATATTTGATGATGTGATTTTCACTGGATTGGAGATGGAAGCCGATGTTGACATTTGTGTAACATCTGCACAGTCTGGTCGTCAGAGTCTGTCTCTCTCTCTAGTTGTATCTCTCTCCTCTCTCTGTCTCTTTCTCTCACTTGTGCTTTTACTTTATGTTTCCACAGTAGCAATGCTACCAGGCAAAATCTATTTTATTTATTTATTTTTATGTTGTTTTGTGTAGTTAGGACACACTTTTGTGTAAAAGGAATTTTACTCCAACCTGAGGATTAAATACAACACTGTTTGTGTGAAAGAAGGAAAGAAAAAAAGAGAGAGAAACCAGAGCCTGGTTTAAATTAATGAATTAGCTGACAGCAGGTGATGAGTGTTTAAGTGTCAGGTAAATACCAGGTACATTTCACCTGGCATCCTCATAAGCGTGCCACTGCTGGCTGTCAATACTTTGCTTTACATTCCACCACATGCTGGCCAACAGCATAGTGTGTCACTGAGCCAGAATAGTGTCTCTTTATGTTAAGACAAGATTAAAAAAAAAAATTTAAAAAAGAGAAAGAGAGTCAACTTCCCATGGAGCTTTGGTACAAACAACTATGTTTCTGAGAGTCATGCAGAAAGTATACGCATTTAAATTCCAACAGGGAACATATGACAGAATGTATTATTCATCCTATCATTTGGAAAACTTCTAAAACCTCCTAACAGACTTTGAACCGGAGGTTATTGCAACTATGTCTGTGCAAGAGATGTAAGGTGTCACAGAGGGGACAAAGCAAAGTATTAAAGCATCCAGATGTTTGAAAAAGGAACTGAAGAGTAAAAGAAAAAAGATTAATTGAATGCTAAATCACTCCCTATAGTAAGCTGTACAAACACACTACAATCTCCATTTGACAGAAGGAAGGGCAGAAAGGCAAAAAAGGGAAAACATTAAAACAGAATACTGTAGGTTTTTCCTCAGAGTCTGCGGTGGTTCCAGTGGGGCCATGAGAACACAGTAATGACTTTAATGAAGAGGACTTGTTCTTAATTGAGATTAGATTTCTGTTTTATCTAGCTGCCACATCAAGGATCCTTTAGTTCCAGTCTGAATGGCGTCTCATTGTGGTCCATTACGTGGTTGATCGACCATGCTAATTTAAACTGCATGCCATCAGTTAGCTGGTATAATTCTCACAGACTACAGTGCAGAGCCCCTTTGGTATTTAGTGACAGAGGGTGGAGATTTTTTTTTCCTTTCAGATTTAGAAGACAGCCAGAGCCCCTGTGTGTGTGTTTGCAAGGTGTGGATACAGGTGTTCTCATTTCCTGTTGTGTGGTACATTGTGATAGCATAGTAAACACGGTTGCTCCTTTTCTTTCACATGGTCAGACATGTCACATGTTTGACCATGTGATCGTGTTGGATAGACTGTATCTCTGACAGCTTGAGCGTACTCCGCCTCCTTCCTGCATGGCAGGCTAGCAGAAAGTGCCTTTTAGTGCAATTACATGGGTTTCTACACATCAATTAGCAATCCAATTAAGTCTTGATGTGATGAATAGCGATGAAAAAGAGTGGAGGAGCTACTGATCTCGCTAATAATGATCTTGCCGATTACGCTGATCAGTCAGTGGTTAAGAAGACAGACACGCCAAGGTCATCAATTAACACGCAGAGGGAGCGGTGGGAAGAGAGGGAGAGGCTGATACACAATGTTATCATGTGCAAACTAATAGCAGTATAAAAGTGGTTTGTATTTCCTACATGATAGCGATCTAAATACATATTTCTTCATGGTGAAAAGCAGGCTGCAGTGTTTTAACTGAACAGTCTTGATGAGGGAACGACTTATCCATGACAGATAAATGAATAATACGTTTTTAGGCAATTTGTGAGTTGATTAAATGAAAATGAATATACTTTAGCGCTACATCAGCTTCTTAGTCCACATATATTCTGCAGTTCATTTGTCATTTACTTGAAGCTGGCACTTTTGTGTGTGTTTGCGTGTGTATTTAGTTTGTGCGTGATGTGATTTGTGTTTTTGCTCATTTTACACAGAATGTATGTTTTGATAGTCTCATGGCCAATTAGCTCTACACATGGTTTAATATTAGTATCTTACCACATGTTGCTATACATCACATTTGACAGTTGATCTTGACTTTACCCAGAGAAGTTACACTGTAATTTTCCATCACTGACAGTCCATTATTGACCATATGATGTCAGCACTCTTAGCCTGTTACTGTTTTCAGCGTTCAACAAGTTGCAAGGTCAAGTTTAAAGGATAAAACCATTATTATTCTGATTCATGAGCTAGATGACTGTTGAGCTGTTTCAACCTTTTTCCCCCTACGCCACCTTTAGAGTACTGAGCACCTTGCTAATATTTGAAGGTTCACGCATACTTGGTTACTCTGGGCCACTGGTTAATTCTATTTGGGTCAGTGACTTTAATGAATTAGATTTCATTCCTTCTTTGCAGTCTCTCCCCCTCCCACTTTGTCAAGCTCTGATTAGATATTTCAAGACTTGAGCAATGCACTCACTACAAAGTGAGGTTGTGGGAATTTAATTATTCTAAAGGAAGGGCAACAGAGATGCAGTATGTACTGTTAGTTAGTTAGGAAACTCAAACATCAGTCATCAGCATGTAAACTGTTTCAAAAGGAACTTCCATGGAATTTCAAAGGAGTTGTTGAGGATATCAGAATGAAAATGCAGAAGAAAACACTTGATTGATGTGACATGATTTAGAAATATACTGTGCACACACCTCTAGTGCAACACATTTCTGCACATCTGTAGGTGGAAAAGACTAGTAAAAAGCATTCTGTGAAGTTGTGGCAAGTTGTAATGGTACATATGTTTAAGCTCTTGCTCATATTTAATTTGACATCTCATGGTTGAATTATATGAAAAAACTAGGTTAAATATGTAAAATTATGTACTGTTCATTTCTGGAAATTAATCAACCCATCCATAGTCACTAAGTCTGCACAGGGCCTGGTGGCTGGAGTCTATACCAGCAGGCATTTCTATCACAAGCTTCAGAAAATGAACATTCATACATTATATTATATACAATATTACATTATAAATATTTAGATCTCAGTGCCTCAGTATTTTTGTCTGTGGTACTAAATGTTCAACCTGTCTAGCACCTGTGCGACTTCATAAAGAAAAAGCTTGCGTTCTGTAAATGTCTTACAGCATTGCCTAGGTCTTAACATTAATGCTGCTCATGCAGTGGTCCATGGCAAAACAAATCGGACATTAAAAACAATAAACATTTCAATTTCAGTGACCGTTTCCACTCAATGAGACAACATTCATGACAGCATTGACCTGTTTCCAAGCAATATTTCATTCACTTATTTCTAATGACACTTCTGCCGCCCACTCGTGGGTAATTGTACCTCACTGTAGGTTCAAAGGAGCAAAGGAATTGAGTGTAGTAACCATAAACAGAATATGGGAAACACAGGTAATGGTAAAGAACTCATAATTAGTTTTTGTTGTTGTTGTTTTCATTTGCTATAAAACATTGTACAGATCAACATTATGTAACCTTACACTGCAACTGCAACTACAAACTAACCATCCATTGTTGGGATAAGTAAAATATATTACACATAAGACTATACCTGCCTAAACAATCGTAAAACGCAATCAAATGTTAGCTAATGAAAAAAAAAAAAGACCGAAAAAAAGAAAACACAAGGTGAAAGTAAAATAAGATTTAGTACCGTGTGCACGTGTGTGTGTGTGTGTGTGTGTTCCTGCCAAGGTTTAATACCATCATCAATAAATAATACAGGTAAATGAAAAAATATTTCACCTTTTTTCCTCAAACATATGGTTATAACGTTAGAGTTCACCGAGGCCATCTCGAGCACACATATGGAAAAGTTGCTCATTAGGCAGCATTAAATGTTTTTCTTCTTTCTCACTAACTAACAAAGTACAGCAGCTTTAGCCTAATTCATTTTCAGTAAGGTAATTGATAATCACTACATTACACAGTTAGACAATGAGGTAATATTTCAACATGAAACTTTGTTCCTCTCACACATCACCTAGCAACATCAGTCCGCGTAACGTATGGCTACCATGACAGGTGGGTTGCATTTTCCTCAATTAAAAGTAAAAGTGGCATCCTGACGTGCTTTGTGTCTTCTAA
This sequence comes from Macquaria australasica, assembly GCA_005408345.1. Lineage (NCBI taxonomy): Eukaryota > Metazoa > Chordata > Actinopteri > Centrarchiformes > Percichthyidae > Macquaria > Macquaria australasica. Next base: position 1,903,173 of record SEMN01000016.1, read on the forward strand.
GTGACAAACCTTTCAGTATGACAAGTTAGAGTAGATCTAACTGAAGTAATTGTTCCTTCATTCATTGTTTGTTTTTTTCTTGTCTTCTTCTTCTTACAACTTAAAAAAAACACCTCACATAATGTTAATAAGTTGTCACAGAATAAGTACGTGTGAATAACTCAATTTTGACAAAAATGTCAGATAGAACCTTATAATTCCAAGGTGATGAAATGTACAATACTTCCCTTAGAAATTAAGTGAAGTGGAAGTATCAGTACACTATTTAAATGAATCTACTAGAATGGATGGGATTTAACAAAGCAAATCACGTACAGGTGTGCATACATTTGATAAATAGCAACTGTCCTCTAAATCAACATTGTTTTATATTTTTGATTAATTCATGAACATTTTTTACAATGTTGATAAATTAGGTCTGTTTAAAATTTATATTCTTACATAAAGGTAAAATGAAGTACACAGTGCCCCAATAATGATATAACAGCAGCACTTCTTAGCGTAATTGGTGGGTATCTGATGACCAGCCCTGGACCCAAATTACATGTTCTAATGGTCCCATTTTCAGTGACTCATAGGACATCTACATAATGCTTGGATTGTGAGTATTTTACACCTAGCTTCTCCATGGCAGAACATGTATAATAAACACTGGTCTTTGTCTCCTTGAAAGTCAAGTGATGCACAAAATCAAAATTATAAAAAAAAAAAAATCTATATAATAGCATTGCAATTCATAAAATGGTAATCAGAGGGATTGAAAGACTGAGGGCTTTATTCATCAACTTAATAAACACTTCCGAGTGGAGACTAGATTAGCATAATGCTGTGGAGAGCGGTATACCTCTATCACTGCTGTTGTCCTTGACCACAGACAGCTCATCACTATGAATGGACTGCTATGTCTATTTAGACATTTCAAAAACATCCTGGGCACAAGTACCATCACACAACACCTTAATGAAACATCATAGCAGTATATCCTTGAATTTTGCCTGAAAAGGCCCCGTACATTTTTAGAAGCAATGGCATTCTGCACATTTCTTTTCTGAAAAGAGACTTCTAAATCTTAAATTTATCTAAGATACAATTTAATTATTATTCCAAATGCATCACATTTTACCCCCTCAAAACAGGTAATTGCATGAATTAAATGCAACAAACATTCTCAATACTTATGGGTGAGCAATATCAGCACATCTGCCACCAGTAACCTTTCGCCTGTAGATCTTCAGCACCTCCACTTGCCTTCTTGCATCTTGAACTTGCCTTCTTTGCAGAATCTCCTATAGCAGAAAATTGCGGATCCTGCGGCTGAGGTGTAGACTCCCATAAAATGTGGTCGTAAACTGACCATGGGGAGCGACATGCAACAAAGGTCCCCGACTGGACTCGAACTGGTGCAGCTGCAGTTCATGGTTGGCACCTTAACTTCATAGAAACCAATCTTCTTACATCAGATTTAAACCCTTATTAATATGTGATTTAGTGCAAACAGCATCCCCGAAGACACAGCTTAGTCTGACCGGTCACATTGGATTTCAGCCGTTTTGTAAAACAGACTTTGGCAACATACATTATAGTTAGTTCTGTGTAGCTCCAGTACTTATACATTTAGTTGTGGTCTGTGCATGTGCTTGTGTCTAGCTTTAGACACCGGATACTAAAAGTCAGCTGAACAGCATCAGCATTGTGGTCAGAAGCTGTCTTCCAAATATTAGACCTGCAAAATGAACAATAAGCAATGAAAAACATGAAACAACCAATAAAAACATGAAACAAAGAGGATAAAAAAGATTAAAAATACAACTAGAGATACAAATAGAGGAAAGAAGATTTTGATTTTGAGTGTGTCTAAAAAGCTTGATTGTCCCGAGGAACAACTAGCACTTGTGAATGGGAACTAAGAGAGGTACTAGAAAATGCACTGTGCGTAAACATGTGGCCATAGGTGCTGCGTCAGCTGGTCTAAGTGTCAGGGGATTTTGTGAGAATATTTCAGTCATGAAATCTCAGAATATCTATCTATCTACTGTCACATTACTGTTCTACAATTGCAGTATTTTGTTGACATTTAGCAACAAGCTGAATTGTAGATTCAGGATCTAACCTGTAAAGTAAAAGTCTAAAAGTTTTAGCAAGACAGTTTAAAAACTGTCCTGCTATTTTTGTAGTGAAATAGGATAATTAAAGGCTTAATGCCTCAGCAGTAGGATGTGAAAAGGTTAGGTGATGAATTCAAAGATGCTAATGACTTCTGTAATTAAAAGGTCTCCTGTTTGCTGCAAACTAATTACTCTCAGACCTCTGTACAGTCTGTATTGCTCATCACTTCCTTGCAGTCACTGCCAGTCACTAGTAAGATTCTCCAGTTTTCAGTGCACAGTGTTTAGTAGAAGACCCACAATATAGGTCTTATTAGTTGACAATGCAGTCCAATGCAATATCCATGCAACAAATACTGCCTTAGTGAAGCTTATAATGTGTAATTGTTGCTGTTGCTTTTTGAGTTTGTAGATTATGGAGTCAGATTGCGTTGTAATGTGTATCTCTAACTTTGTCCACCCCATGTAGTTTCAGAGTATCTATTGCCAGGCAATTAAAAGAAAACCTCAAAGCCAAAAGATATAGGAATCATCATATAGGTTTATTTGTTTTCACGAGTGCACACACAGCACAATTCCATAGTATCAGCATAAAAATGATAATAGGGTGGGTGGATGTATGACTGCCATTGTTTAGGATCATCGGAATCTTTTGGCCCAGTTAGGATTGAGAGTACATGTATGGACACGAGTGCTGCTGTTGTCCACAATCATGAATTCTACCTTCCTTTGTTCAGATGGGAAAAAGACCATAATGTACAGGCTTTCTAACATGGGGACTTTTCTCTTTGTGGTCTCTTTCATTTACTAAGGTCAAAAGTTCATGGTTTCATTAAGGGTAAAAATGTACATTTCAGCAGGCATTTTATTACTTCTATTGCCTTTGCAGCAGTAAAGATAGTATATATATCCAAACTCAAATGTGGTATCGTCCCAAGTTTAGAGTTGAGTGTGCTCTGTGCCAAAGAAGCCCAGTGGAACATGGGTGAGAAGCAGCTGGGTTGGTGGTATTACATGGGGGTGCTCATTGTACAGTGGGTAGGCCATCCATCAGGGAGACTGCAGCTCCCAAAGGCGATCTCTTCTAGTGCGCTGCCTGGCCCCACTGCTGCACACACACCCTTAGCTTGCTCTAGTTATAAACAGGCACATTCACAGAGACCAATGCATATAAATACAGACATGGACAAAATAATAGTCCATGAAAATACTTCAAAGCTAAAGTAACCAAACCACAATAAGACGGCTTGCCTATAACTGCTATCTTATTGTGATTTATGCCAGTTTTCTGTCACCTCTGTCATTTTTCAAAACAACTTGAGTTAAGTAACTGTTTTGGCACCTGTCGTTTAGGTGCTACCTATTTTTGGATCACAAGACCAGAGGGAGACAGCTGATAGAATAGTTGCCATAACCCACATAACTACAAGCACATAAATTACCACACAACAGAAATAGCAATGATTCAGTCAAACAAAAAAATAAAAAATCTGAGTTTTACAAAAGTTGTATTTATGACAGAACTGCTGTTTGGTAGCTTCTTGCAGCAAGGCCGCTGGCCAAAGAGACTTAACTCGTTACAAAGATCTCAAAAATAAGCAACAGAAAAATAAGTGAAACATGACTCTCATTAATTATTTTTCAGAAAGCCAGTAGATAGCTTCAACCTGCAATGTACGCTGTTAAACACCAGTTGGCTCTATTCTCTCCTTATTTTCTCATGTTCCAAGGTAAAAACACCCTCGTTCACATGTGTGTTCTCAGTGACACCAGCATTACTGAAGCCCTGCATGGCCTCCCAAATCGCCAGTGTGAAGTAGATCCACCTCCCCCATCACTGTTAACCTGGAGGCCTTCCATTGTGACAAATAGTCCAGTATCTCACTATGTGTAGTTCAGTATTTTTATCACAGCTTTTCACACTCGGACTGAAGCTACCATAAATGTCGCTGAAGGCAAATAGTATGATAGTGTATATTGTTAGGTGTTTGGGTTATTTTGTCCACCTCCTGCGTAAGCACATACGTACACATAAAGACACACACAACACCCATCTCTGCAGGTCCCTTTGGGGCCACTTACACTAGGTAGGGCTGGAATGTAAGCATGTGTGCATCCATGTTGATTTGTGAATAAAGCTGACCTGCTTCTATGCACAGTATATGCATGACATTTGATTTATGGTTTGATTTTGTTCTTTATCTCCTTATTATTTTCGTTCTCCTTTTTGAGAAAGACTCGCAGCTGTTAAATATGTATTTGAATCATGTAGCACTGTTGTCAGCCATTCCTAGGTTAAATATCTTTGGTTGTCTTCATAATGAAATAATGCTTCCTTTACAGACTGTAGAAAGACACATCTCATTATTACAGCTGCATTTATTTTGCTTTCTACATATACATTTTCTTTCTTAAAAAATATGCCCATTATCATGCTGCCTCATGCTCCCTTGAAACCACATTTAAATGTCGCTGATTTTCTGCTGCTTACATATGCAGTGAACCAAACCAGCCGGCCATGAAACATTTCAATAATCTCACAAAGTGAATCCTCCTACATGTAGCGTATTTGCATATCATGGGAGATTGTCAAACCAGATTTTAACAAAGGGAGAGAGGCTTACAGTGGGTACGCGGCGTCTATGGTTGTGCATCAGTTCGGATACAAGATAGGGGGAAAAGCAGGTATTATCCAGTCATCAAGCACTCAGTAGCAGCTTCATTTCTATGATCCATCTTTGATATCTGTACACGGTCCTGTGATGTAAGAAAACACATCTCACTGTCATGTGGCATGCAGAAAAGACCAAGACGAAAGAGCTCATGAATATCTACTTTATTAAGTGATTATGCACATTCCATTATTCATCAGATGAATTATTAAAATGAAGTGATCTATGTTCTTCACTGTATAGCTCCAACACCTTCACCATAAAGGTGTGCTCTCTATCACTTTTAATTGCTGAAGGACATAGACGGTAGAAGGCAATGTTGATGGTAGAAAGTATTTACACTGACCACATAAAGAATAATGTTTAACATAATTTAAGTCGTAGATATTGATGTGACAGGTCTGTAATGTATGGGTGAGACATTGCACATTTGCATTTGTTCCAGTGGCAGTAGGCAGTGTCATTTCTATGGTATGAGGTGACATCAATAACCTTTTTTTCTATTTAAAGCTACAGGAAACTTAAAAATGACCATATTTAATTATTTACAGTTTAAAAGGACATTGCACATTTGCCAGGTGCCAAGACAGACTCATTACTTTATCTGCATACTATAGCTAATTCTTTTACTATTTTGTATGATTTTTGCAAGGTGTGGTTTAAGTGGACTTTTAGGTTTCTTTGGCTCAAACATTGAGTATAGTTCTGTTTCCTGCACCACTGCACACCATGGCTTACCATGTGTGTGTTTCTCAAATACTGTATCAATGGTAGCCACAGCTTAAACGATGTAGTACAGATCATTAGATGACCTACCGACATAGTCACAACTGTTCCATAAAACAGTCTTAACACATATAGGCACATAGGCGAAGGCAGTCCACAGTCTCTCTTGCTAGCCCAGTGCTAGGCACATGGAGGAATCCAAAGCTTGACAGGCCTTATGTACTTATGGTTCCTAAGCTATGATTGACATTTGCTGTTTGAGGGAGGGGTTTAACAAATGGTCAGTTATGTCACAGTGGTCCATCCACCGTTAGGCTATATTTTGAAAAATGTTGTTGATTGTGTGTAACTTTTTCCAGTCTTAAGAAGACACACAAATAAGACAGTTATGAAGTTTGAATGCAATAAGCAAAGTTTGAGTCATTCTTTGGCAAGAGAATCAACAGTAAATGTTCTGCACATAAGTGTTAAGTAATTGTTGTTGCAGTGTTTTCCCATCAGCCAGTTTAGTGTGGCACATAAAGCAGACAGAGAAACAGACAGTGATGTTATAGGCTACTGATGATATTTTACTTCAGTAGAGAGTTGAACTTCACAGTGTCTTATGTTATTACTGTTCATATTGAAACAGTTTCTCAAAGAAAAGAGAGGAGGATGTTGATGATAATGACGTTTATCAACATCATTAATGTCCACCCACATCCAGACAGGTGGCATCCTGTAGGCACAGCAGCAACATCATATTTGTTTTCTAATATTCTGTTTGCATTGTGTTTCCGTCTGTATTATTTGAAAAGCATATAACCCTTTACTTTTCCGGGCCTATGCAATTGTCTCTCCAGTAGGTTGTGGACATATACTGTATAACTATCATTAAAACTATTTAACTAAATATTAGGTAATGACACTGTCCACTGTCATTTAGCTACAACAAAGACGTCCATTTGTTTTTAGGAGATGAATAATTTAGAGGGCCATCTTCACATATTTGGAAATAACATTAACACACATGCCAACCAGTGTTGGGAATTGCATTACAAAGGCCACAATACTATTTGTGTATTTGTTTATTTACTTTAAATAAATGTAACATCTTGTGTAACTTCAGATCAGTTGCACGATATTATATAACATGTATACTTATATATACATATAAAAATAATCAGAATTTACATCATCTTTCCTTTAACTAACCTTATTCTTCTGATGTTCTTCTGTTTGTATCAAGTAAGGCATGTTTTACGTGATATATGTGAGGGAAATATTTACTGACACAGAAAACGATTCAGTATTCCACATAGACAGCATGTATGATGATGTTCCTGATATCTGTTAAACACAAATTGCTTTTGGGTTTAAGTTTTCCACATACTATTTTCCAGAGGAGCTCACATTCATTTATTATCCCCTTTCCCCAGTCTTTATCTGTCTTTACCCACTCTAATATCTATCTTTTCCTTTTCATATTTTTACCATTCTCTTCATTTCTTCTGTTTCTCTTCACCATTTGCTCTCAAAACCTTCAGAACTCACAAACCACATTGACGAAGAAACCATTTCATAAGAATGCCTCTTCTCTTCTCTCTTTTTTAAAGTTTGAGAATTTATATTGTCCATTCAAATGTAAAATAATAAATGATAATAGTTGTAATGACTTTCTTTAACATGAACCTAATCAATAATATATTGTCAGACAGACACACTAATTGCATGTTTTCACAGGCTTGTTACAAGACAGACATTAATGATCCTTATTAGCATCATGTTGACGTGTTTATAAATGTTTATAAACATGTTTATAAATGTCAGTGAACTCAATTCACCACTATAAATTAGCTCCAAGTAGAACTATGATGCCGCCCTGACCTGCCTGTGTTCACTCCAGAGAAATAATCACACAGCTCTTTCAATTGCTTCTTACTGCATTTATGCGGATGACCTCCCTTTCTCTTTCCCCCTACTCCTCCCTCATTTTCTCACAACCTTCTGAATATTTCAAAGTGCCTTGAAAAAGCCGCTGGTTGTATCACATTACCATTATCATTTCTTTATTTTCTTTATTTATTTTTTTTTGTCATTTGTATGGAGTCTCCCCTTTTTTCAACTGGCACCTTTTCAGTGGATCAAAATATGCTTTTGTGTGTGTGTGTGTGTTTGTGTGCATTTCAAGGATGAAGCATATTTTTAATGTAATCACAAAGCCATTCTCCCTGCCAGATTTCTTCTCCTCTCTTCCCTTCTTTCTCACAGCATAATAAAAGAGCATTGAGGTGTAATTACCACAGGATCCCCAATAACACATCATAGGACAGATGTCAAAGTACATAAAGAGCTTAAATTGGCCATTAAATGAAACATACTCAATGTGATTTTATTTATAGAAGCACATCACAACTTCTCTGCATGTGCTGCGGTGTCTGCTGTTACTTTTCTGCCAAATAAATTGGCTACTAAGATAATTCGGTGTTGTACAGTATATGTGCTGACATGATGATATCAGGCTGCTCTTTACTGTCTCTGCTGATTCTCAGAAATGTCTTCTCATTGAATTCAGGATGTTTTTTTTCTTTCTCTCTGTCTCCCTTCTTTTCTGCAAATATTTCTCCCCTGATTCTCTTACAGCCTCCTTTTATATTTTACCAAACTGCCTGAAGGGTCTTCTCTTTGCATCCTAGGCTTATTATGTATCTTTTTAATCTCTTAGTCATATGTCGATCTCTGAGATGGAGCCTCATCTTCCAGATAGCACTTTAAGCCTTTCATTTCTCGTGTAAAAATGTAAAGTAGACTTGTAAGTGCTGGTAAGGAATTCCATCATTACTGCATGTTTACAAATTCATTTAAGTTTCAAGGTAAAGATGCTATGTGATTGGTATCTTTGAAATTGTTCTGATGGCATACCTCATCAGCCATACATAGGTTAAAAATCTTGGCTTGTCTTTATAAATTATAGACCTGTTTATAAATTACAGACCTGTACCTAAATGCTTTGAATATTAATTTTTAGACTGCCAGGGCATGCATTTTGCATTATTATGGCTGCATTTATTATGTTCCAGCCATGTCACACACTCTTGCACCTGCAACATCACTGCAGCTCAACCCTATAGCTATACAAGAACATCGATTTTGGACAATTCTCCTCCTGCAATGGCTCTGAATGTTGGCACTGGACACAAGTTGTGAGGTGCAGTTCAATGCAATTCTGAGGGATACTGGGTTATTGCAGCCATGCCACTGTTGGATTTGTCACACAAAGCTTTGTTGTCCAGGGAGAATATTACCATAGGGATAAGACAGGAAAGATATGGAGCAGTAAACAGACGTTTTGATTTATTAAATAAATGTATGATTTGATGTACTGTGTTGAAAAGGGAGGTTTTTTGCTGCAGCATTTTCTCTTTAGACACTGTTATGACCACTTTTTGTGTCTAACAATGCATCCAAACAATTTCCAAAACCTGTAATACATGAACAAAAGATACATTTTCTGATATTCAGAATTATGGTCAAAATTATGAAAAATGCCAGTCAGTGGCTTTCATGAACACAGCACTGAATTATATGCTAAACTGTTTGGTTTAAGTAATATGCCTTGGCCTGATTCCATTTTTCTCTTCTGTACACGGCATGCATTAGGAATTCCAACTGCATACAGTTTACTTGAGTATTCTGAAGCACCCTCACTCCAGGGCTTCAGTTCTCCTTCACTTCAATATCACTTTTGTTTTCAGACTTACAAACCTGCTCAAATTTTACAACTTAGCAAGGAATCTCAGTAGTCCCCTGTCTAAGTGGTAACATCAGCTGGTGTCTCTGGTGAGAACTGAGCAACTGTGCCAAAATAACACACCGTGAAAGACATTGCGGACTCTGTTACTCAAGAAACTGTCACAATGGGCTGCTGCAGAGGACTCCCTCTCTCTTTAACATGCATTCCCCCTGTCAAATTACTCTTGTAAGAAGGCCCAAAGATGGAGCTCATCACATCATAAAGGGGGAGAAACCAGATAGCAGAATTCCCAATCCTCAGTTTAGCAGAGATTTGAAATAACAATCCCCATCAGGGCCAGGCGATGTCGGTTAACTTCCCCATTCACTGAACAATGGCACAGAGCCGACCCTCCCGGAGTACTGAACAGCGTCAAGGGACACGGCTCAATGGAATCAGCCGAGGGATCTCTCACTTCTTAAGCTTTTCAGTAATATGATCCCTTGCTATTTACATTACCATATGGGATCTGGCAGCCAGGTAGGGGCCGAGGCAACGGGGTTCCAGACAGATAATTGATTCCCGTTTTTAGCAAGAGGATTGGGGATGTTGGAGAGCAGCGAAAGGGCCCCTTTCAAAGCTGCGGCTTTTAGGCTGTAAGGCTACATTATACCTGACACAAGGAGAATCTGATCTGTTATTCTTGTACAGCTCTCTGAGGTGTTATAGTGCATGAATAAGCTATGGGCTACAAGAGTTCTCTGGTTGCCATCAGACAGCTAGACAGACATTCAGCAGAAGGAGAGGGGCAGAAAATGGATGTGTGCAATTTTATCTTTTTCACTTAGAGGTTTTGTTTCCAGGGGCCCGGACTATCTCTCTCACTGGACATATCAATTAGAAGGGCGCAGTGTTGTCTGTTAAAAATTTGAAAGAAAATAAGAAACCATTTAGAAACACTGTATCAGACATAAATGTCAAAAAACAAACAAAGAATGGTTTTGTGCCTTATCACAGACACCAAATATATTCTCCAGGCGCAAGGCGTTCGGACTGTGAGCTATCAGAAGACTGGGTCTCCCGCCAAATGGAGTTCATTCCCCCTGAGTGAAAGAAAGAGAAATGCCACCCAGGATAGATGAATGACAGATGAGTCATTTCCATTTATGAGGTTGAGAATGCTCACACTGATTTGCTGTCATGTCTTTCCGTGATTGAAATGCGTTTGTGTGTATGAGCTTGTGTGAGAGAGACAAAAGAGTGAAATGAAAGAAAAGAGAGGGTGAGGATGAGATTTTATTTTTCCCCTGGCTGCATTATTCTTCTAGCCATCAAATTTTCTATTGAAGGGTCCCACACCGTCCCCATTTATCCAGCCAGCGTCACCGTTCTTTCACCCTGCTTACAACATGGCAGGTGTGTCTCCAGAAAAGAGCACGGTAATCCACCCCCCTTCCAGATGTACGGCTGCTTCGCTCCTTTCACAAATGTAAAGAAGGGAGAGGAAGTGCGCCCGTGTAACATGAAGTTGGATTAAAACCAATCCAGCTGAGATGTACAACATTTCCAGGCACATCCAGTTACAGGGGCTCCTGCATAACTTAACATTTACATCTCTGCCCACACAGATAATATATCCACTGCATATATAATATATCCCACTGAATATTCACATGGTGGAATGAGTTTCAAACAGGGGGAAGTCTTATTCCTTTATGAATGTAAAGTTTTCACCATTATGTAATCTGCCATTCAAACAACAGGAGGTTACACCGAATGTTACAATAACAGATGGTTGGAATTCAGGATTGAACAGCACTGCACGTAAAAAACAATTATATAATCGTCACTTGCGGCTGCATTCGGCACCAGTCTTTCACTCGAAATACCTGTTAACTACCATTTATACATTTATTAGTTGTATGCATGCAATACTGACCACAATGCTATTGTCCCTACTCAGTATACCTAACCAGCAACTAGCCCTACTGTAGACTTGAGACTCTAGTCAGATTTTAAGCCATCCTGAGCAGTTTTTGACCACTAGTGGTGCTATGGATTAATGTTCTGGTGAGAGGGTCCTCTTTTTGTGTGTATGCAGTGCTCTACTCTCACTCACATGGGAACACAGATGTACTGCATGCACACGCGGGTGATTCATTAGGCATTGATCGACAGTTGGTGGTGGCCAAGAAAAGTAGCAGTGCACAATATCCCCCCCAAAAAAGGTATTGCAAATGTTTTATAAGGAAATAAATTGATTCAGCGTGTTTGTTAGGCCTCAGGAATATAAGCGCAATGCTCTTTGGTAAGAAGCACTGAATGTAAGCAACAGTGTTTGGTACCACAGCGTACCTTTAAGCTACAAAATGCAGGACTTTAGACTTGATGTGGACTTGACTGCTGTAAGGCTTGGCTTACTTAAGAACTTAAAGAACAAACACATTCAGTCCAGTTGTGACCTGGTAAAACCTTGGAACAATAGGAAATGAACTAGACAGCAACAGGCAGGCCTTGTCTAGCTGCATACCTTGAATTTTTAACTATATGGCACTTAAAAGACTTGCCATGTCATCTTTAATAGTCTAGTATACACAGACTTGGTCAAACTTGCTTCTTGACTTGGACTAGACTGCTGTGAGACAACTTACTTGAGACATGACCCGTCAAAGAATTTACTTTTGTGCTTATGAAGACTTACGAGTTTTCTAGGACCTGCCCTAAATGACTAGAGACTTACACTGTGTCTACACGGGTAGTGTGAGCAGCACGATAGCAGAGCAGCAGCAGCAGCTTCATTGCTCAGTCTGTGTCTAAACAGGACGTGTTCAGGCACAGTATGGAGTTGTAGGTCATCTGCGTTTTGACACAATCACTGTAGTTGTGTGCGCAACAGAAGAAAAAATATACGCTTGAGGTTGCATTTAAATGTAATGTAATGTCATTTACGCACGTATAGCATGAGTGAAACACGAGCTGTTATGCAGCCAGTGTAGACAGCTGGATTGATTAAAACAGGAGCGTATCTGTTCTGTCAGAGCGTATCTGTTCTGTCAGACGCATGTGAGAAATGCAGCTGAAACGCCACCTGTGTAGACACGCCGTTATTCTGAAATCCTAGAGGCTTGACTTGGAGTTGCCCCAGCAGACTTAAAAACTACTCTGGTAACTCCTCGTTAAATGTTGTCAGAGCAAAACCCAATGAGCCAGTTAAACTAGGTAGTTGCCTTTTCTTTCCTCCCAATCCTCACAAAAATGTTGCCACAGCACTGATGGCCCAGCCAGCCAATTAATTATCCCTTTCTTTTCACACTGTTCGAGTAAAGTCAATGCTCCCACTCTGGTGCAGCTACCTGTTTAAGTACCCAACAGACTCTTCTCTCTCCTCGCTAATGTTTTCACAGTACGTACAGTACACTGCAGTACTTACAGCAGGTTAATTACGCACTAGCCTCACAGTCTCTCAAAGCTGCAAATGCTGCTAGTTACATGAGGTGCCATTGTTGAACTCCCCCATTATGCATTCTGTATCTATAATGTATTCCTGAGGGAATCTACAGACTTAATTGGCAGACTGTTGCACAGAACCAGTTGCATGTCTCTCAGTCACCTGTTATTACAATGCTGACTTCTGCAGAGAAAGCAGCATTTTAATTTTTTATTTATTTTTTATTTTTTTGAAGTAGGATCACGATGATGGCTACAGAACATTCTGCAAGCGCTTCAGTTTCTCCATCGGCCAATGCAGCCGCTGGTAGCCTGCCATCGCTCTTCCAGCTCTACCTGCTAAATGGGCTTCAATCTGCCATTTCTCAGCAGAGCTAGAGAGACATGTAACAAGTCATGTGTCTCTCCCAAATGGAGCGAGCAACAACTGCGGGAAGAGGGAGAGAGAATTGCTGAGAGGAAACATGTCTGAGCTGTTTGTTAATTGGAGAGAACATTTAGTACACTCCTTCACAAACATATGACAACCCCACCTGTTCGTTTGCCAGTCTCCCTGGCTTGTGCTACAATATGGAGCTGACAGTACTCCCTGAGAGTTTGGCTGCTGTCTTGACAGGAGAGAAAAACTTGAAACATTTGCCTTGTCAAAACCCACATTACATTCCTCAAAATGTAAAACCAACGAATCAAAGCTATGTGTTTTCTTTGTAAGGGTATGTTTGGGTTTTTTTCCATTCTGTCTTTTCACAATTTGCTGCTGTGATACAAAAGCCAACCTCTTAAGTCCAGATGAGCAATTGATTTCACTAATCCATACAAATGTTAAAAATGGTCCTTGAGAATGAGAGTGCTAATAGTTTCAGAGAAATAATGTGTGATTCTTCACTGATTGCTTTGTGGTATGTGTGATATGGATTTACTTTAACCACTTTTTGTTATTTCAGATGTGCTTTTCTACCAGATGAAAAATACTCAACAGACACATATAGGCACCTATAGTATCGAGGACACACACTAGCAAGAGGCTAGGTAGCACACACACCAAGCTCCATAAATACACACATAAATAGTGATGCATCATTACTCTTGGTGCAGTTAACCTGCTGAAACTGAAGCCAGTTTTTTTTAACAAGCACTAAACAATTTAGTCAGATGACACACAGTTAATAACCACGTATTCCACCACATAAACACACAAACAATTCTCCTCAAAAAAATTACACTTCACAAGCAAGTTCAAGATCAACGCAAAAGTGCAAGTGTGAGTCACAGCCAACATCACACTATCACACAAGCAGTAGCCTCAGCTGTGTCATACAGATTGTGACATATGGTGCACACCATCTGAAAACCGTGTACTACAGTATGCTGCAGACTTTGCCAAATATAGGTTGTGGAATATAGGCTAGTAATATGTATTCTCAACCCCAAGAGGCTCTTGAATGCCCACAACCTCTTCTCCCTTTCTTGCAAGTGTACTGAAAGTGAAGCATAATAAGCTCGCCTAGGCATACACATGATTTTTTTTTTTCTTCTTAACATTTGGAGCTGAAAGGATTGGACTCCAGACAACAGTCTTCAGAGAACTTAACGATCGTGCCATCTGGAGGCAGGGAAGTGTTGTAGCCACTGATATCGATCATCTTTTTACACTTTACTCTCACAGATGGTAAAAAAAAAACACCATCTGGGCGCAGGTGTTGGTGCTTTGAAAATGAAAAGCAGCCACAACAGAATAGCCATAAAAATATTTGTCCTGACACTTCTAAAAGTTTGCTTAAATTAGGAGCTTTTAATGTGCGAGTCTTTTGAGAGTTAAAGTAGCTGCGCTGCTGTGTGTGGGTGTGCGCGAGTGTGGCCATTCATGAACACACATGTATGTAACCTCTAGGGCTTAAAAGTTTCAGACAAAATTCATAACTTAAATTTCAGTTGCTGAACTACATTTTGCCTTCAGATACAAACTGTATTGCATTTTCTACCTTATGCACAGTAAATACCAATGTATAAAATATACTAATATGAGTCTTGTTTGTGCATTTTATTTCATGGTTGTCATCTCACATGAATAACTTTATAAGTGTTGCAACACTTTCTTTACAGAGAAGCACAGGGTCATGGGAATGCACCTCTTGAACTCAGACACCATATCAATACTGCCATCAAGTGGGCAACCAATATTATTACATCAATCTCATCATCTCTTGGTCTTATGATCTTGGTTATCATCATCATCATCATCATCATCATCATCATCATCATCATCGTCATTGTAAAACCACAGCCTCTATTTTTGTCACTCACAGAACCAGCTGTCCAGTGTATCACAATGTACTGTTGTACAATGTGATCTTCCATAATGCACTTGTGCAAAATGGGTCAGTGAGATACTGTATGTGTGCCCCATAAATACCCAGTTTATTTGCATTACAGTTGCAGGTCACCTATAGATCTCCTTCTAGTGGAGCAGGAAATGTGTAAATAATCATGCCATTTGATATCAGTGGGTAATAATTTGACTATTAACCTCTGGTTTCAACGATAGGTCAGTCTGGCCACTAGATGTCGCTGCTTACCATTAACTCAACCCGTGGCAGTAGCAGAAGGTACACCTGCATCTTAAGGAACACTTCAGTGCAGTACACAGACACAACCAATACTGTAAATGGAGACAAACTCAAAATCACAAACAGAGGATCAGCCTTGTTGTTGTTTATGTGCCTCCTCCACACTGCAATCATCAAATCAACCCCAGCTGCAGAGACAAAGTCTGTGAGAGAACATGCAGGTGTTTACTGCATAACTAACTGCATTCAGACTAATAAGGCGACTCGAGCCCCGTTCATACAGTTTTAGGAGGTTATTATTCCATTATGTAATCCTGAGAATGTTTGTTTGCCCACTTAATTTAAATTGACTGGAAGAACAAAGTGTGTAAAAGAAAAACCTTGAGCAAACATTTATTTCAGTAAAGGTTCATTGCTTACCACAACCACACTGTTTAAGAGGGAGGTTTTGGCATCTGTAAAGGCTATGGTAATGTGAGCCTCACTAGTGTTTTATTTATCAATTATGTGTGTGTTTGTGAAGCCGCGCAATACTCTACAGTATTAATTCTTCCTTGACAAAGATATGTGAGAGAAGTATAGTTTTTACATTCATTTTAATTATATTGATCCCTTTATGATTTTTGAGTATTGATTGCTCTACAGTGAGATTCCTAGGCAAGTTTGACCTGTTTTTGTTATCTATTTATACCTTTTACTAATCACTAATCTTTTTTCATAATATCAATTGGTGGGCTCGAATAGTTTTAAGCAACATGTTCTTGATATTTTTGTAAATATCCCTACTTGATTCATCCATATGATCCATTTGTTTTACAATAGGACAAGCTCATTGACCTCATTTTGTAGGATACTTTGAGGTGCTGCTGGCATCTTCTCTTCATTCCTTCTCAGTTAAGAGTTTTTCATCATATGCGCCTGTCAATAAGATGTTGTACAATAACTTTGTTGATATTGATCATCAAGGGGAAATTGGGTAAATGCAGCAGCAAATAATTAGTTATATGATAAAAAAGAAAATAAATGATTGAATAATGATACAGTTATCCTATTAAATCTCCTATAGCTGACCATTAAGCGAATTGAAAATGTTAAGGTTTTTGCAGTTTATTACAATATATGCCAAATCTTAAGGTTGTACATGTGTTGGGGCTGAGCTGTTGTTGGAAAACACACACACACACACTAAAGGGGGGGGGAAAGCATTGTAAACTGTATTAAATTGTTTCATCTCCAGCCCACAGTACTTCCACTTGCTTTGTTTTGTCTCCACCAGGCCAATATGTGGTGGCCTGGAGCCAGAGAGAGAGAGGGAGAGAGAGAAAGAGCATTGCTTAGATCCATCTGGCCCTCACCTGCAGACTATAACATGCCCTGAGGCTGCAGCCTATCAGAGTAAACAGGGTAAGGAGAGTGTTAGAGGCCTCCAGCCAAACCAAGTCACATTTACACTCAGAGAGAGATCACAAATAATGCTACACTCAAGCAGTCGTCTCAAAGTTGTTTTTCATCTTTCTCTGCTGTGATTTTGAAGTACATTAAACGGCTCTGTTTCGATTTCTCTCTCTGCGTGTGTACAGCACAATGTGTTTGCACTCAGATATTTGTCTTTGTCGGTATGTGTGTGCCTTTTCTTCCATTCAAGGTTTTTTTGTTTATCTATGGCTGTCTGTTCAGCTACCTGTTGTGGACTGACGCTGCCATTAACATTATATTAATTCCAGGTTCCAGTCTTTCCACATTTTCTGAACTCCACAACAAAGTGTAGGCCTGGAAACACACCCTGGCCCTTGTAAAATCTTGGCAGCATGTTGTGTGTTTCCTCAAAGCTGAAGTCTAGAAGTGAAAGAAAACACTTTGTTAGAAGATGATTTCTCCTGGGTCTATAAGTTGTGAATAGTCCTCTTGGGTTCCTTTTTTTTATTTTTAGTTTATTTTTTCTGAGAACTTTAATTCCAGTCTGTTAACACCGTGTAATGACGTAATACCATGACAACACTCTCTGAGCAGTTTTAATGTTCAGGATGTAACAACACAATGTGTGCGTAAACATACTTGAAAATCAATATTCTAGTGTTAACCGATTCATGCACACGAATAAATACAATCAAAGCAACAGCAACAATGTTGTCACATCATACAGCAATGAAGGAGGATCACAATAACACACATCCAAATGAGAGCCAATGTTATGTACTGTAACTATAACTGAGGCAGAAGATTTTGTGGTAAATGATACAGAGAAGAATCTTCACCTTTTTAATTCATGCTTTACAAGCAATTATACATTTGACATCTTTTGATATTTTGACTTACTTTACTTTATACTTTGAAATGTTAATCTGTAATCTTTATTTGACCAACAGAGTGACTAAAGAACAAATTCATATTTAAAGAGACGCCTTATAGTATTTATTTACTTTACACTATCTTGTAATTTGGTTCTGTTGGGGTTCACAAATTTGATTTCTGAAGGAACAATCTATGTATTGAAAAATGACTTGGGCACTAAGTCTATGCACTAACTCTTCCACTGCCCAGAGAAACATGGTTCACTCAAATATGTCAATTCAAGAGTCAAAATCATTTGGATTAATTATTAAGAAATTGGATATAGAAACTAAATAAGGAAATATTACACTTATTAATTGATTCAAAAATAACAAAAATTACTCTCAGTAGTGTGTTATTGCACAAGTTTTAATCACGCAATTGCATAATTTCTTTTAGCTGAACTATAAGTGAATGTCGTGCAGCTGCGTTGCTTCCCCTGTTTAAGATACTAGTTTCTTTGAAGTCATGTGAGGAGTATGAAATTTGACACAGCATAAATATAAATAAAGACATAAATACATAAATTAAATTAAATAAAAATGTCTCAGTTCAATCAGTGTGGTTCTTGAATGTTGGTACCCACTTGAGAAAAGTCCCAATCAGCAGTCAGAAGATGAGCTCTGACATTGCTGGCAACGTGCGGGCTCTGCTTTAACACACTATGGAAAATATTCCAGTGTGGCCTACACAGCACAAGAGAAGCGAAATAGCACAGTAACGGCCCTGGTCTCATTGCTTAGACCATGGCTGAACCACAAGGGTGCGTGATGTTGGATCCTTTGATGCCAGGCCTGTTTACATGACATAATGATGCCCATGCTGTCAGTTTAAAGCATTTCAATACTCTCCATTACCTCACAGAAGACACTCATCAGAGATTCACAGATGGTCTATTTGGTGGTGGAAATCTGGCTTATTATCATGGGTAAAATGATATGAATTGAGAATTTAGCCTTTATGTCAGTGTTTATTGTGGGAAAAAAGACATTAATTGAGACCATGCAAGGGGGAGAGAAGGAGAGGGAGAGAGACAATAACAGAAACAGAAATTTTAAGTTAAGTTCAACATGGGATGTAAGATCTTGAATGGTGTGTGAAGGCCCCATTTGGAGCCTAACTGCTGAGAGCTGTGTTTACTATAGGTGGAACAATTTGTCAAACAATGACACAACAAGTGGAATTTTAGGGAGATGTGCCAGTGTGTGGCTTCGATCTTTCTCCCAGCCTCTCTTGTTCTTTTAATGTACTCATGTGCAGTATATTATGTATACGTTTGCAAATGTGTGTTTGTATGTGCATGCACGCATGCTTGCAAACATGCAGATCATGTGTACACATGTTCCTTTTGTGGTCATTTTTGACGGGAAAGCCCTAACAAGGTTTGTTTTTAACTGAAATGTTTTAAACTACATCTCAACGTTGTTTGTGTGTGTGTGTGTGTGTGTGTGTGCATTTGTCCTTATATACAGTATTCAGTGAAATGACAATCAGTCAACTCCCTATTGACAATACATATGTATATGGAAAACTTAAGTGAAAGTGCTTTATGGATAAACTCACTAACAAGCTCTAGTGTTTTAATTTACTTTGCCTTTATATTTAGGCAGGTAGTTTGTATTTAAATATGCTGACAAACCATATTTTTAGTTTTCCATGAGGCAGTTGTACAATAGGAACATTATTTTAGAAGACAGAACTTATAATATTGTATACTGTATGCCATGCAATGGACTCTGAGTACCATATTTTACAGCTTGGATGGTCTTAGTGGGACTCATGTCTCTGGGACTGCTGTACCCACTGAGCTACACGTTCATCCCAGAGCGGTACACTATGTGCATTGTGTTTCTTAGTGAATATTGTGAAATGGTTAAGTACATTTTACAGACTCCTACATAAAATGAATGTTTTCATTTTACTCTTGTTCAACCATTATGGAAGGAATTTAAGTTTTCGATCAGTGTGTTTTTCAGGAACAAACCAACCAAATACACGCCCCGCTACTGTGTTAAGAGAATCTCCTCTTCTGACCACAGGTCACCATTTTGCAAAAATGACCCTTGGTACAGCTGAGGCGATCGCTAAGGAGATTTAAATGTTTATGGTGGCCAGACAGGTGATATCTAATTAGCTAACACGACAATGAGTTTAGTCCAGAAGAAGAGCCCTGGTGTCACAGGCCATGTTTTTGGCCTGAGGCAGGGGAGGGGCTGAATCTGACCCCAGAGTCCAGTTCCGACTTTCCCTCCAGACCCAGAGGAAAGAAAACAGTTGGGAAAACAAATTACAAATCTTGTAGTCAGAGTTGTTTTTTCAAATATATTTTGCTTATGTGAAATCTATTTTCTTGTTTGTTTGTGTTTTTCCCTGACTGTACTGCTATACTACAGACATGTATCAGCAACTCTTGTATGAAAGTCATCATAGCTAAACTTGGATGTTTGGCACTTTGGTGATGCTGATGTATGTAGGTGTGCCTACATACATTTGATTGCAGCAGTAGATGTGGGTAAATTCTGCAGTTGCAGTTCAAGAAAAGGAGGAAATGGAAGAAGTAAAACATGTAAAGATGAGAAAGACAGTTGGTGCAAGGAGGAAAGGGAAGAGGAGGAGGTGGTTTTGCATGATGGAGCATTAACTAAACTAATATCAACTCAACCTTTTTCAACAGAAATAACCAAACAAACCAAGCTTTTGTATTCTGGTATTAGAAGATTCGATAAGAGCCTTTGCTTCCACATGAAAAACATGTTACTTGTTTGTCATGCTCTTGCCTATCTGACACTCTCAGTTCTGTTGAGTCTCAATCTCCCCGCACACTGCCAGACTTTTTCCCAAATGGGGAAACAAATAACAAAACGCAGCAGAAACAGCTTTGTTCTCCTCTAATGTGCAATGTGTCTGCTTACCTCCTGAGAGGCAGAAACAAAGAGCTATGACTCACAATTCACCACCCCAACTTCCTTTCAACTGTCGCCCCATTTAGTCTCCAAGCAGAGCTCTGATGGTTAAATGTTGGACAAGAGTCCCAGCTTTTTGACAGTTCTGTAGTGGTGGTTGTGGTTTCTCTCTTTCTCCTCTCTCTCTCTCTCTCTCTCTCTTTCTGTCCCTTGCTGTCTCTCACTGTGGCCTCGCTGGCTCTGAAGTTCCCGCAGATTAAAGGATCGGAAGGAGAGGAACACACACTGCGCTAAGTGTGTATGCATTTTTAGTGGTTTCCTCTTTACTCTGGTGCTATTTTTATCTTTGATTATGCCATCATGTAGTCAGAATCAATGACAGAATACGAGGCATGAGTGCAGATGACTGAAAATCTTGGCAGCAGTTGAATGTCATCTAGATTGACTGTCATGCGGGACAGATGCTACTTTACAGAGGGTGAATAAGTCAGTTTCACTGCTGAAAATGTTTAATAAAGTTCTGAGTGTGTACATGTGCATGCTCAAGATGTATTGGCAATGTGAAATATGGAAAGAATCAGAAGTCAACCCAGAGTCATAATATCTCCTTATTCCCAGTGAGTCACACAAGATTACATTTTCACTTTATCATTATTACAAAGCAAATTAAGTCACTGATTTTGCAGATAAAAGATAAGACACATTAACACACCAGCTCCTGGATGTTCGAAAGCAACCTGACTGCTTCTACGCCACCCTCACTACAGTGTGATCTGTTTTAGCAAAACCATCTGTCCATTTATGTATGTCATGATATGACTTCAGAAAGCTTCTTTGCCAGCCTTACAAATATCTACGCATTTTGCGGGCAGCTTCAGTCATGGTGGCATGACATCCAAAAGCCACTTGCTGTACCACAGTGGTGGTACTGTAGATCTCCATAATTTTCTTGATTCCTTGATCTGTGTCCATCTGCGTATCTGATGGCTCGCCTGCCGAGTCTGTGTCTGTCATTTGTTCCAGCATGTCCCCGTGAAGTCTCTGTTACTCCCTGGGAACGTGGACCACAAGAACCCCTGGGGGGGATTTAAGTCCTTAACGTTACATGAGTGCATTTTAGGTAGTTGGGGGTCAAAGAGAGCAAGAGAAATGGGAAGAGTGGCATAGACAGAAACAGACACAGAAAAAAAAGGAGAAAACTGAATGGTAGAGAAAGGGGGGAGACACAGAGGAGGTAGAAGAAGCATTTTAGTGGAAACATGTTTTTAGTATGAGCCTGAAATCCTTTCGAACAAACAGTAATTGGAAAAATATGAAGGGGAAATGGTGGATTTAACAATAAGAGCCTTTTTGTTCTTCTTTCACAAATGCAGCTCCTTCAGTTCACCCACGTTTACCTCCTTTTAGGAAGTTAATGCAAACACTGCATTGACTGGGACCTCTTCCCATTTTACGCTTAGTACTTTCGTGCTTTATATATAGTTCAGCTCAGTTGTTTTATCACAACTACTAAGATTTGGTGATGTTTAGTGAAATCAGTAAAACTGGTTATGAAAAAGTAATTGATGTGATATTTGTAGGACATTTGAGACATGAAGACCCCTAAGGAGTTTGAAAAACTTCTTCTTTGAGTAGCTGAAATTTGTATTCTCCCTTTAATAGAAGTAGGTTTTGAGGGGATGGCTTGTGTGTCCTTTTACAAATTATACTAAATGCACAGCATTACACAGCTGCAGTGTAATATCTTTGTTTTAACATGGGGTTATTTTGTCAAACAATTTATAAACATAAACTTCAAACTTTCTGTTAGACAGCTGCGATGACTTAAATGACGGGTTTGATTGAGACTTCCTGTAAGTTCTGTGCCAGTCTATAAACACAATGTGTCATGACCTCTCCCTTCGCTTCTCGTTTTTCACTACACACACTGGATTATTTTTGCCAAAAAAAGCTACAGAAGCAGTTTTACTCCAGCCTGTGTTTCCTTTCTACGCCAAACAATTTGACCAGACTCCTACTAGGCTTCTGACACATTATATCATTCAGTCCCTGCCACTTATCCCACAGAAACTTTTCTCTAACAGCCGTATGACTGATTTACACAGCAGGGGTCATTAAATATGCAACCAAAGAGACACTTATGAGGTTGTAAAGCCACCTCATTGTAACTGTTTCCCCTAATGACTTCCAAATGGCCAGGGCTCATCTGACTATGATTTTCACATTAATCTATGACATGTAAACAAAGGCTCAGGCCAGCGGAGTGTGAAACCCAGTGTCTTTGTGACGTGTTGCTTCATCAGTCCGGGATGAAAAAAGAGCCACAGAAACAGCAGAAGGCAGGTGAGAGAGAGTGAACATGTGGTCAGTTTAAGTGACCTTGCTACAAGATTGAAATCAAGAACATTTTTACTTAAAAGCTTGTGAGGATAGTTGTACATTGTATAAGAGTGTGTGTGAAGATTAGCGCGTTTTTCAATGTGTGTGTTTGTGTGTAGTGGTGAATTCTTAGGAATGGGATTAGAAATTAAACGCACCCTGTTTTTCACCACTATTTTTTGCATCTCATGTGCCGACGGTTTCATTCGTTTCCACTGATCGACAGTTCCAAGAAACATGGCAATGCAAGAGTAAAAGGTAAGAAATAAGAAGGCTGCTAGCTAACAAACATGGATGGAAACAATGCAAGTTCCAAAATATTCTTTAAAAATCTGTTGTGAGGAAGAAAATGCATTCAACACATTTGTTAGCTCTCAGAAGTACACACAATATGTTTTGGTGAGAACCACTGAATGTAAACATAATTGTTTGTTTGCAAGAAACTCCATAAGATGTCTTTAAGGAGGGCTAGACGTATTACATTAATCATTTTAACTTGGTTTTGAATTTTGAATTTTCACTGAAATTTAAACATTAGTGATGATGTTCATGAGTCATGTTATTCTTTATTTCTTTTAAATCACATTGTTGTTGTTTTTAAATCACATAATACAAATTCATTAAGTTATGAAAACATGTAACTGAAACAACTACAACAACATGCAGACTACTGATTTAACATACTATGCACATTACGGTTTTGCACACACACACACACACACACCCTCTTTGCTCTTCATTGGCTGCTCACACACATGAATACACACACATGTACACACACATGATTTGCCTGTGTCTCCAGTTGCAGTGCAGCAGGTCAGTTATCAGGCTGCAGGTGACAGGGTTAAACCTGCTGCTCCTGCCCCGGCTCCTCCCGTCTCCTCTCCACCCTTCATGCCCGGAGGCAGAGAGGGCGGCTCAGAGGCGACTCATGCCGTGCCAGAGATTCACACCAGCAATTTGAGCTGTCAGTGTGCTCATGAATCACCTGGCTAAGGCATCATTACTCTAGAAGATTTATTGGAAACACATAGGCCAAATTTTCATACTAAGGCAGCAAGTGGAAGAGCCCCTGAGGGGTTGAGGTGGTAAGTGGAGAATATGTGGGAAAAAGAAGGGGGTTAGAAAACGTGGTGTTGACAAGTATGAAGCTATAGAGCTAGTTGGGGGGCATGATAGTGTTGTGGTGGTAATTTGATCCTGGCTAAGTTGCCAGAATCATATCTTTACCAGTAAAGGTGATGCTGAAATACTTTTGGGGAACTGATCTCACCCTGACTCATGCACATGATGTTTGCCCAGTGATGGATTAGTGTTCAATCAATCAGTTGGAATCATGGCTATGATTCCAACATTCGAGTAATCTTCTCAGACTCTTGTCCTGCATGTTATGCTCTGGCTCTGAAAAAATAAAGTGAGGTAAAAACATAGTAATGTTTGGCTTTGTCCTCTGTATGGAATCAAAAAAGTGCTTAAATCTAAAGATAAAGGTGGAACATGGATAAAAATTAGCCTTTGTGCACATGTGTACATATGTGCAAAATGGTTTCAATTGTTTTCTGTTACCAGTTTTTACAGTAGGAATGCAGTAGTTCTGTCCATCTAAGATGATATGTGCATATGACTGAGCGTATGGATGTGCTTTTGTAAAATGAATACTTGTGTGGGTGCATATTAAGACTGGAAACGGATATAGTGTGTTGCATAGTCTATTTTTAAACAGAACACAGAATAAGAGCATTTTCTTATTTACTCCAACAAACTGGGGGAGTGTATGTTGAAGACAAAAACATATTTTTGTCTCCCACACCTAGGGGTCAAGAGCTTTGCACAAAAGCACTATGATGAAGGTTTTTCATTATTTCCAACCTCACTTTCTCTCTCTTTTCCCAACCAGTCCAGGGACTGAAGCCAGCAATTTTGGTTCCAACTGTACTTGTCTAACCTTCAGGCTACATCCACTGTGGCTCTATATTGTTTCTTTGTTATTGCCAGCTGGCTGCAGAATACGTTTTGAAAAAATCTTAGTCATAGTCTAATCTGCTTTTCACAACCAAAGAAACAGTAGGATGATTCATAGGGTCTTTTTAAATGCAATTCACATAAAAAGAAATAGATAAAGAAAAGACATAGCAAGAAAGAAAGTGATAAAACAGGGCCACACCAGCACAACCTCTAACACCACATGCAGCAGCACAACACATAAATGCACATCGCTTCCACAGAAGTAGGAGAGACAGCCTCCCAGCTTCAGAACTAGTCTGAGCAGCTCCTGATCCTTAAGAATCCATAAAAATCCTTGTTAAGGTGGCGTGTTAATGAGTTGCATTCAATTGAGCTCCTCAAATGTCCAAGTGCCTGAAAAATAGTGCTGCAATTACCTGTCAACCATCTGACAACACCACCTCTCCACGTCTTGTCTCCGTCTCACACCTTTAATTAACTCCCCTCATACTTTCAAAATGTAACCTGTTACACTCTTATTGCCACCAACAATCTCTCTCAGTCAAACAAGCCTTAAGATTTATTAATTTCAGTGAAATAATCTTGGATCTATTCCAGGTTGCAGACTGTGCTTTGATGACTGTTATTATAATTTGCATGTATGAATCACTTTTGTTTCAGCACCAAAGCTACTTGCTACACTTTGGCTGTTGCAAAGACTGAACATGTGACTTTGTATTCTTTGATTAGCAGGATTCAAAAGATGTGTAACTCTTCTTGGAGGTGTGTGTCATAGAGTTGGAGGGCAAAACAATACTGGACCTTCGCATTTGTCTTTTATTAAACTCATCATTATTAATAAGCACAACATTGTGAAAAACATTTACACCCTTTCAGAGTGCTATACCCATCACATGTTTCAATAGCTTACTAAGACACAGTTGACTTTCTTATCTGGAGTATTGCAAAAGATATAGCTAGGTAAGCTAGGCTTACTCAACTATTGTGAGGAAATTCATAGTACAGTGAACGTACAGTAAGTAAGAGAAACACTAAAACTAAAACCTGGGTAGAGAGCAAGTTATAAACCGGCCAGTAACACAAGTAAAACACACACACACCCACACACAAACATACACACAGTATGTCCAATAGCCATTGGTGAATGTACTTAGCAGTATGACATTTAATAGAGATACAGAGAGACAGGCCTGTCTGGTCTCTGTGCAACACTGGCCTCTCATTATTTAGCAGGAGGCTGTAGGGTCCGACCCCTGTGACTGTTTTGAATTGAATTAGACACATGTTGGGCCCTAAAGACCAGAGACCCCCAAGATGCACATTTACAAAGGCTTCATGACCCTGGTAAACCTTAGGCCTTACATAAAGAGGAGAGGTTGCATAGCGTAAAGTAATAAAGAAAGAATGAGAAAAAATTAACTCATGAAGGGGAGACATTGAGGATAAATATTAAAAGCAAATGAGAGATAGAAAGAAAGGTACAGGGCAGTGAGATACAATAAGAAAGGAAAATGGCCCTGCACCCTGAGGGGTGGTTTACTGAAGCACCAGTGAGGGTGTTATGGCAGACCCTGGCATCCTAACCTCAGGCCTTTACTCTGTTGGTCAATCTGTAGCTCACCAACCTGACAGAAGCAGCAAGTCCTTCATTGTACTGGTATACAGACCCCACTAGCCAGGGGCTTCATGTTCTCTGTGGGCAACAAGGACAGCTCTATTGTTTCTGCAACCCAACATTTCCTGCCCCCGAGTACCTTACTCTGCATATACCATAGTAATACAATATTATTATTGGTATTGAGAAGGCCATGTTACTACAATATGGAGGCAATGTTGGTGGAGAGGGCTTAGGTTGATGTGTGATGGGTCATAACTATCCAACAGATCCTTCACTGTGTCACTTGGCAACTCCTCTTCATATTTAGCTCCCATTCCCTGTGGTGTCCCCCAAGGTTCATTACTTGGTCCCTATCTTTTCTTAATTTAACCTGATTTTATCTTCCTTTCATTGGCATCTTGAACCACTTTAGGACTGTGTCAAGAAGTATGTCTAGTAGTATGGTATTTTCAATTTTGTCAAAGGCAGTATTAAATTCTGTTTTTTATTTTTATTTATTTTTACCTGAGTTATATTTTGATATTGTTAGTCATTCTGACCTCCATTGTTGGGATTCAAGAAATGCAACTAATTGGCTAGGTTAGCTGGAAAGGTGCCCCAGTTGCTTAAGGAGGCTTATGCTGCTTGCCTTGGTCTTTTGCTGAACTCCGCATTTCCCAAATCTCTATAACGGAGGTTGCGGGTACAAAGCTAGAATAGTCAGAATGGCAACAATTATGAGAACAAGACCCAGGTTTAAAAATACTAGAATTTGTCTTCAAGATGGAGAGGACATTAAGGATGTGTGTATTTATATACATGCTGTATATAAAAATAGGAACCACTGGGGAAGAGCAAGACACAAGACCACATGCACCATCTCACACAATCATACACGTCTGACCCAGCATCGTGAGTACAGTATCTTACACAATGGGGTGACACTCACTATACACAAAAATAGTAGTAATTAAATGTCCAGTTTCTCAAGCTGTGTTTGTGAGGATATACTGTATCAAAATTCACACTTTTTCAGTCCTGGTCATATTTTGTAATATTTGTAATTCAGGTAGTTCTCTGTGAGTCACCATGAACTTACTTACCCAGTGAGTCATTGCTCATTCACATTTTTCTTAATTGTTCACCTATCTGAAGCACTTCAGTGTTCATAATATTTTAAGACTTTTAAATCCAAGGGTGAAAATCTTAAAATGGCATGACTTTGTCATAGTAAGATCGTCTCCTTTTTGACATTTCCACATATTCCATGTCAGACATCAGGGAGACACAGAGAGAGAGAGAGATGAGGCATGCCAGAGACTCAAGTCAGAGTGACATTTCAAAGCTGGCCTGCAGTGATCTGCCAGTAGATTCATCAGTGTCAACGCCATGAAGCTCTCTTCAAAGCATCTGAAAAAAACAGAGGCTCACTAATCATGTCAACACACTGATATGTCATCATCCATTTAAAAAATATGTTTTTAGTTTACAGCATCACCCTCATGTAATTATTATCCCTCTGGGTGACCTTATGTTTTGTGTCTTAAATCTTTCATCTTAATATTATTTTTTTTATCTTTTTATTCTGAAATCATCAACTTGAGAGCTAACATAGCTTATAATCAGTCTAAGGCAAAACAAAAAGGAACAAGTAGTGGGTTGGTGAATTTAGGAGCATCCTGTCAACATATTGTCTTAACATCTTAACATCACCATTTTGACTAAAAATGTGTTATAATAGTATGTGCTCTATATAGTTCCCAAGCTGTAATTTATTGTAGAATTTATTCATCTCATTATTTAATTTCACAGGTTTTAGGTATTAAAACATTACAGCGACATTCTATAAAATATAAACAGACCAAACACATCAAATCATGTCAGTAAACAGTTTGCTCATAATTAATTAAGACTAATTATTCTATCCTGTACAAGTGGCAAACAGTCTGGTCCATCTGTTCTGGGCAGATGTGGTATCTGTATCAGCAGCTTGGACATTGATGACATTGAGTCACTTGGTTTCTGTCAGGCCTCATGTGATTTACAGTTAAACGGCGATAACAAAATTAAATAATCATCACATTCTCATTTGCGCTGTTGGTCCTCACTGACAGCGGTCCAACAATAGAATAGCTTGCCTGCCTGCAGGGCTGAATGTTGACCTTGTCAAAGAAAAGACTGAAAGGTGTGAGACAGATGATTGGTGGTGGGTGCAGTTCTCTCAGAAGTGTGAGGAGGATTTTATTGTTTCACGACTCACTGTGCTATCTCTCAACTAAATCTGTCAGTTTGTTTGTCATGGCAGTAAGGTGCAGAGGGTTGTTCGAGTGTTCGTTGAACAATTAGTGTTTGATTTGGATTTGTTTGATCTGTAACACCGGCTGAGCAAAACACCTGAGATGCCACAGATCAGGAATTTGTGCACCTTTGTTGTTTGTGTGACTCACCTGAGGTTAAACATGGATCAGTTAATCATAATATATCATCACAGATATCAATCAATATAGACCATACAATAAAAAATACAAAATGTTTACAAGCTGTTTTCTGAAATTATACTAAGCTGAAAAGTAAATAAAGACAGATTTCACAGGATTTCAGTCTAAAATGGGTAGATTTATTGCCACAAAGTTAAAATAACAAGATACTTAAAAGACAAACCTTTAATAAAATTAATTAAAATCCTACAGAGGGTACCAAAAGATTGACACCAGTTATCTGTAGGTTTACACAAAAAAAGATGAACCTCATAGCATTGGCCCAGCAGAGGGGGAGGCCAGAGCCATATGTCCAATTGTGTGAAACCACCAAAACACACACAGAACACAGCAAACCAAAGGAAGGTGAATGTGCAATTACCACCACCGTGCAGGGGGAGGGAGGCCACGCTACATTCAATGGATGACTTGCAGGTGTTTTAGTCAGTTCACCTTTTTGCAGTGGATACTATTTCAGGCTATGCTAACTCATGGCAGATCCAGCATTCTCAAATCCTCCTTCTATGAAAGGTATTTTAAGAACATGAAATGCAATTGCAATTAGACATTTTTGAAAACAATATTATACCTTTCATCAGCCATGTGACATATCCAGCCACTCAATGTGGTTTATCACCTGGAGCAGAAAACAACTATATAACCACATAAAAAGAAATAGCTTAAAATCATTCGAAAACTAAAAAGAACTCCAAACATACCTGTTAGTGGCTTGTCTCCCTACACTAACCTACCTGACTAACTGAGTTGTAATTTGCCTAACAGGGAGAGTCTTTCCAAGTGAAGGGAAACAAGGGCAGAGAGAGAGAGAAGGAGGCAGGGCTGAGTACTAGGAAGCAAGGCTGCATTAAAGTGCTACAGCTCTATCACAAGCTTATGTTTATTAATCACTAACAGCCCTTTCACACACAAACCACCGCCTTCTAGGGGTGGAAATCACTTTGCTGATTTGAATCACTTTGTTGAATTCAGTTCAAAAGTTCATAGTCACTGACTATGTAGTCTGTCACTTTTTTCCTAAGTTAAGTGGTTACATCACCGTTCAAATGCACTTCAGTATGTACAACAGTAAGTGAACGCATCACCATTCATATGGCCGTGACATTCAGCACTAATTCTGACTGTCTTCACTTCATTAGTAGGCCCTATACTCTCAGTCTGTTGCTAGTCCAAGCTGTCACATTCAGTTCAGTACAAAGCTAGCCCATACAAGCACTGCATATAAGGTTAATAGCTCTGCAGCCTATTATTAACAACAAGTTACCAGATCATGATTGTTTCTGTGGTCAAAGTCATTAGTGAGGGGGCCTCCACTGCTAAAAGCTACTGATTTGGTCAGTGACAATGGTGATTCAGTAATGTGAGCTCACTTTGAAGATATTCATTGATAAAGATTTGTCATATATGTACTGATCACCTCTACTGCCTTAGTGTAACTGCTCAGAATAGGTAGTTGGACAATACATCCTACTAGTTCGTTTTGGGCATACCCCCACCTTTATAGTACACATTATACTCTTTTTTAATAACAATTCTTCTTCTTGCCATTAATGATGCAAATGCAATAATATGTTTCATTTTGTCTTTTGGTTTGAAAAAAAGGACTCTTAAGATTGCCAAATGCAAACATACCCTTTCAGGTTACTTTGTGATGATGATGATGGTGATGATTGACTAAAACAACAGCAGTTAAAAGTTAAAAGTTTTATGCAAAGTGCACGGTAGTGTTATGGTATTTATATTTGAGTAATAAACTGGGAGTTGGCTGATAAAAGAGAAGCCAGGCGTAAAGATTACCGACTGTCCCTTTTAACTGCTCTCCTTCAGTTTGAAGCAGGTCTGGTTTTGACATGTTGCAATGTTTTGTGCTCTCTCTCTCTCTCTCTCGCTCTCTCTGTGTGTGTACTAAAGAATGTGACTCCCACTGTTGAATCCAGGGCTGGTTAATTGCTGTGAGTGAATAAGTCATAGATGGCGGCAGCAGCAGCAGGCCCTTGGGGCGTAGATCGTTTTCATCCTTCCTCAGCCTCACCACCCTACTCAGATTTTGGCTTTTCACCAGCCCAGCTCATTTTCAGTGGGAATCGTTTGGCTTAGCTTACCACTGTACTCTGTCAACAGCTGTTACACTAACCTGCAGTCTTTGTAATTAAAACAGATACAGTCAAATCATAAAGGTGCTAACAGTGCACGCATGAACAGATTCAGTCATGCGTGAACATACTGTACTTTTGATCAAACGCTTGCACAAACGCTCCCTCAGTTTGACCTCAAGAAAGCAATGATTGGTGTAAATAGCATTTATTATCTTGTGATCGTTCAAATTTCGCACTTTTCTTTTTTTTGCACTATATACACATACAGTAAGTATCAAAAAAGCAAAGGAAGACAAGCCCAAACTTACATTATACATGCATGTTCAACTTCCTTTAGCTGTCTCATGCTTTTAGTTTGTTTAGGGGAGATTTTTAATTGAGCTAACCGTAACATTAGAATAGTTATTATGGCACCACAAGTGACACTTGTTTTCTTTCAGATTCTTGGTCTTTAGAGAGATGCTGGATTCATTTTACTGTAACAACATTTCAAAACAAAAACACTTGTAAGAATTTCTTCAGGTCATGAGTTTATTTATTATGCCTCAAGGGAGTATGTCCCAAGGTGCTCTTTGTTAGATACTTCTTCATGTAAAAAGGCTGAGACAAGCTGTCCTTGTAGTAAACTGTACTGAAAAGTCTTTTCTTAAAAGAGATTCTCCCTTTGTAATTTTCTCTTCTCTTGTTCATTCTTTCCACAAACTTTTCTTTTGTGACTCCTTGCAAACATTCTATATACTTCCTTTAGATTGTTGTGTGTTTACATACAATGTATATCTTCAACATCTTCACAGATTTGAATGGTCAGTGCTAACCCTTCAGTCAGTAAATAAGCGCTGTCTGTTCCGTGAGTCATGCGGACCTGCCTTGTTCTTCCTGGTTCACCCCAGGCCGTACTGCCAATCACTCTGAGAGATAAGGAGGCTGAAGCTGATGGGATTCTCACAGAGATCCAACTTATGGTAAATATCTCCTGACTACACTGAGCATCCACATAGTCAACTTGTCAATCACTCCCTCTGTAGCACCCTAGCCAGTCACGCGATGGCCTACAGCACAGCTGAACTTATGATGGGCCCCTAATTAATTTATTTGTGAATTCATTTACGGTATTTTTTTTTTTTTTACTTTTTATAATGGTGCAATTCAGTTTGTACTATTGCAGAAATTGTGAAATCATGAGGAAACATTATCAACAAAAAGAAATACTAAAATCTGACTTATGTACAGTACATTTCTCATAATCTATAATGTCACATGCTCAACAAAGAGCTATCTGCACCCCCAGAGAATGAGCCCAACATCCGTTCTCTGGATGTTAGTCATACAGGTATTCAACAGGTCATTTAGTCGTAATTTAAGCAATGTCTGGAGTGGTTTGGTCTTTGTTAACTCTACACTGTCCTGCCCCAGGGCTTTTTCCTCTGTGATGCCTATCGTGTTGTTTATGGTAAACAAAAGCTGAAAGGGATTGTATCTAGCTGCGGTGCATTCGTTTGACAATGCTGATTAGATGTGACATAAAAAAAAGATGACAAAATAACAGTTCCGTGAGAGCATCTTCAAAAAAAGAGAAATGTGTCATTTTCCCCCTTCAGTCTTCAGTATTCATATTCTGCTCTCTTTCTCTCTCCCTGATTAAAACAAAATGGGTGAACCCTCTTCTTCCCTACCCCCCACTTCACTACCAGTTTTGAACAGATATAACTGCCGCAACAGCAAACCTAAAACAGTGACAATCCAAACTGTGTATAGGAGACTATTGTTTTCTTGCACAGTGTAGTCTTTCTTGTGCTTTGCTTTTTTTAATTTTCAAATTATGTATTTAAATTTCAAAGCAATCCTTACCAGATGAGTATTCGCTCATGAGAGGCCATGCATGAAGACAAAGAAAGTGGCTGATTTCAATTGTGTTCTGTCGTTTCTTGTTTAGTTTGGTTTGCTTGTAGATGGAGGTGGGGGGGCATATTGCACGAAGTTAGCATAACATAAAAGACAAATTTCTTTTTTCTTTCCAGCATGCACGTCACCCCATAAGTCCAAAGTGTTACAAACACAGAGGGATGCACATGCTCTGCACAAAATGAATCTCATATCCACTCATAGTATCACAGCTGCTGACCAGCAGTAGATTCCACAGGTGAAGCCCTCGGGGAGGAGAGGAGGAGAATGAGAGCAAGAGAGAGCTAAACACAGCAATAAAGTGCCATAAAATAAACTTAATTCACAGAAGAATACATGGTAGACCTGAGTGATATTGTTTTCTACATTTCAAAATCAATAAATATCAATATCAAGACTTTATACATTTATTTAATCAGCTGTATGAAATGTAAAGTCATAAAAAGCAAAGTAAACATTCAGTTTACAGCATCAGATATACTGTATATAACGTTGTTCAAATTTATAATACACCACTGTGATTAAAACATTATGTGTTTTCTTATATCCAACCTGTATCCTACCTGAAGCATTATAGACATAATAATTAGCACAGAGCTTTAGGGTAATGCTGTCACGTTCCAAAGGCCCGTGTTTCTGCCTCTGAGCACTAAGAGAAAGTATTAGGTGAGCCATTAAGTTACCAAGTTATAAGACCTGGTGAAAGCAGGTCCCTTAGGCAGGGGTTCCCGCACAGTTTGACTTCTCCTCTTTGTGCCTAACTGATTTCTTCGGAGAAGGAAAACAATTCTGCATGTTTATAAGAAGTTGGGAGTAAGTTTACCTGTGGCAGGTTGTTGTTGGAATGCAGAAATGAATGTGGTCTCTACACTCCCTATTGTATTAAAGACCTCTGCTCACATAACACACACACACACACACATACACACACAGGTAAGTCAAAATATCAGTGGATGGCCAGGTCCTGGGTAATTAAAGGAGACCGTGATCTTTGTGACCTCACCACACCCAACACTTAGCCTGGCATGTTGTCTATCATATAGCAGCCCTGCCCAACCATGTGTACATGACAATAGAGAGGGTCACAAAGCCAGCAGAGAGGGCAAGTGTGTGTGTGTGTGTGTGTGTGTGTGTGTGTGTGTGTGTGAAAGAAAGAAAGAAATTATGCAGGTACTTTCTAAACCTTTTGACCTCATCTTTTGACCCTGTTTTAACCTCCTGAATTCCACAACAGCTTTGGTTGTTGTCTCATTATGTTTTTATCATTAGTATTCTTGTTAGAAGCCCCATACATAATAAAAAGGGAACTGTTCATAGTTTGTAGCTAAGCTGTTATTTTCAACATTTTCACCAGTTACTCATGACACAGGAACCCACTTTATCTCATTTATTCTCCTTAACAAATTCTCCTGTTCAGCTTGCAAAGTCGATGCTCCGGTGCTCAGGAGAGCTTTGTGGCAGTTACTAACACCAGAGGGCTCTCTTTCTCTCCAGTTTATTCTCTTATGGCCACCGCTGCAGAAATTAGGATATGGGGGCAAATGTGTTATGGTGAAGGTACATCTGAATAATTATAACCCTAGATATAAATTCAAATACAAATTTTAAAGTAATTTACACTGGACTGGTTTTAAATTGGCGTGATAAAGAATAAGGGTAAATTCAAAGTGATGACAGAGGAAGACATGAAAATACAACAATTTAAAATTGGTAATCAAAAGTAATTATAATTTATTCATATATTTCAATAATAACCATTTTATATATTTTATCCCAACTGAAATGTATCCTTGAACAGGACACAGAGCCCCAAAAACTGCTCCAGGTCAGCATCTTGCATATTAGCTCCACTGTCTTTAGTTTATACATGTATGTGTTTATTTGAATGTGTGGCATTGTGAAGCGGGATAAAGGCCCTATTTAAGTGTATTTTCACATTTAATATTCAAAGATATTTTTTGGAAGGTTTTGCAAAATATTAAGTGAAGGGAGGTAGTCTTTCCAATAAGGACATCCAAGTCGTGTATCGTATGTTACGCAAAAAAAAAACAAAAAAAAAACTGCAGCAGAGAAGTTAGAACTAATCAACAGTAAGAGAGGACGCTGACTGTTGCCTTCGTAGTTGCCCCAAGCATTTTCCAAACAACCCTGTGGAAAGTGTTAATTGATGAAACTTTCTAATGAATGAGGCAGATCTCTGCCCTGGGCTCTGTTTTAATAACAATTACCACAGCCACAAACTGAAGCACACTTAGATTAGTGGCGCTGGATATCAAAGCAGTTTGAAGCCAGTGACATACAAGCTAAGTCATCTTTGATAAATGCCATCAGTGTCTTAATGGTCACATGATGTAAGGCAGGCATTGCTGCTCATTGTGCACTTCAAAGCTCTTTATTTTTGAAAAAGGCAGCATGTTTTTGACAACAAATAAAAGGTAGAGGATTTTTTGTACTGAACACATAATTTGATACATTTCTGATTTGACCTGACTTAACTAAGATAACTGTCACTATAACAACAGACAAACAGCCGTTTTTTTAACAGCTGCAAATGTGTAGCTTTTCATGAAGCCCTAATACAGGCAAGGTTAAAGCCTATAATTATTTGGATCTGAGTGGCAACTGGAGATATGAGTTTGGACAGAACTCTCATGTAAATTATGTTAAATAAGATCTGCTACGCAAATGTGCTGCTGACATCAGTGCACTTTACAGCTTTAAGCCGCAAAAGACTACAATAATAGATGGGACATGACTTTGTTTTGGTTTGTTCAAGGCTGCACTTTATGACATTTACAACTTCTTGAAGTCAATCTTCTTTACACTAACAGGATTGTAGTATCTGTTCTGCTTCACTTAACATCATACAATAATTATACATTTACGTAGCTTAACTCACCAACAACAGCTAAAGATCCATGCAACAGTGAAGCTATAAAAAGTCAACTAATCGGTGCACTGTTTGTTGATCCACGGAGCAGCACAGTGAAATACGGAGTGCAGGCAGTTACCAAGCAGAGATTCTTGCATGCAGTCAGCCAGCCAGCGTGAGCTCTGTGCCCCCTCAGGCTCTCTGCAACAGCGTTAGGGCAGGTTACACACTTTGCCTGTTTGTAATTCCCAGCGACAGTGCTGGCGCTCGGGGCCAGACCTGTAACCCTGAATGCAGCCTTCACAAACTGGCCCTGAGAACACAGAAAACCCACAAGCTCCAGTTCAGGTTCTGTCTCTCGCTTTTGTCTCTTTCCTCTCCTCTGTCTCTTTCTCTCTCTCTCTTCATGTATCACTGTGCTCTGCTGCTGTAAAATGACCCATGGTTCAACCTTTTTCTATCCACCGGCCAGTTTTCAGATCACTTCCCACTGCTTTTGTTTATCAACAACACAATGTCACATAGTTCATTCTGATTCTCCAAACCCTGCAGACGAGACTATTTATCTGGTGTTGTTATGAGCTCAGTTTGGAACACCTGGGAATTATGTTTCTGTGATGCCCTGGTCTAAATTTGTAGTTTGTTGAATTTAACAGTTTCTTGAAAACTTGTTAGTTGAAAACTCAGACTAAAAGCACTTGGTGTCATTCGAGCCCAAATCCCTTGTAGCTTTTTCTGAAGGTGTTTTAGAAATCAGCCTTAACACCTGAATATCATTTGACATTACACAGTGGTATTATGTTATGGCTCTGATATAATTAATGCCTTTTGTGATGGAAAGTGTGGAATGTATGTCCTCTAGCCAGTCTACTTGTCAAGGGACATGAATTTCTCTCTCTCTCTCTCTCTTCTCTCTCTCTCTCTCTCTGTGCACCATGGTTGACCCCCTGCAGACCTCAGGGTGAGTATTTGACTCTGCATTGCATGAGAACGCCGCAGCTTTTCCACCCTGATTAAAGCCACTGCCAGAGTGAGTCAGAGCCAGACTTACTCTGTGTGCCTACACCCTGCCTCTCTGCCCCGAGAACTTCTCTTCTTTCTTTCAAGAAACATCTAAAAGGGGTTAAGATATACTATCAGCTAGACAGCCCAGTCAAGTTCACTTAGCAGGAACACGAGGAACTGTGTTCATAGTGTTCCACGAAGAACTCGGGAACACCTGAGGCAGCAGAAAGGAATTCTTAATGTCACAAATGAATATGCAAATATCACCGAATGTCATAACACATGCCTTAGTCATGCTCTGATCCAAGAGCAGCCAGGATGCCAGGCAGCTATCGCTGCACCAGTGATGCCTGAAGAACACAAGCTTTACCACGAACAAGTGAGAGATGAGAGCTTTCAGCCAGAACCATTTCAGTCAGGAGCACTTTAGTCAAAAATAAATACATTTTCATCTGCAGTAGTTATATTTGTTTCTGTTTGAGAGTGAAAACTTTGTAACATTTTATACATTCAGGAAGTAAGAAAGAAACCAAAGAATAGATTAGCAAAGAGCAAAAGCATAAGAGACAAAGCAAAAAAGACAAGCAAGAAAAAGACAGAAACCTGGTCTAGCATATTCTCCCCCTCTAGTAGAAAGGGCCAAGACTTTCACCCGTGTCATGGGCCTCTGGCAAAACAGATTCATCATCATCACCATCAGGGTATCCCCTCTGGACCTCTTCGTCCCATTTCCAATGATCCTGAAAACAGGCCTTCATGTCCCAGTTCCTTAGTTGTAACAACTTTCAACCTGAAATGTAAAATAGCATCATTAATTGACTGGAGAACCGTAATATACCAGATTGTGCAACACTGACAGGTCTGAGCACTGCGTTCTGGGGACACACCTGCAGTAACTCTCTGTTTGAGGTTCCAGACAGTAATGAAACACAGGATGACTAACACGGCTAACTATTATCATGTTTGACTGCTTAATTGCTGGATTTAATATTGAACATTAAAATACATTCTGCAGAAAATCAGTTGTATTGAGTCACCTGAGATTTCACTTGGGAGGCTGCCATTTTCATAAACTGCCAAGAAGCAAAAGATCCAAAAAAATTATTTTCAGATCTGTGACAGGAAACAAACTCTGGTCTCATACATGAAAGTCAGATGCACCGCACACCATTCCACACTCTTAACCATCTTCTTCACTACATAAAGGTCACACCACTTCTGTTGGCACAGAATGTTGGCATTAGATGTAAATTGTGAGGTCTAATATGGGTGTATGTCCTTGGATAATGGGCTGGCTTGCTTGAAGTTTTTTTGTCAAGTTAATGTAAACATGCTGTAGGTTGTATCAGGCTTTTGAGCAAACTACCAATGCTGTATTTATTTTTGTTATTTATGTAAAACTTCATGTACAGTAACAAATGCATTAATTACTCAGAAGTTATCTAGACCAACTGTCACCTAATTTAAGATTTTGAGAGCCTATTAAAAAATATTTTTCACAACATCCATGTTTTTTTTATTGTTTTGCTTGCTGTCATACTCAATTTTCTGACAATATCACGTGTGAATATAATTCTGTTTTGTAACTGACTCTCAAATGCCAAATGTCCAAGCCTCCCACTTGAACATGAATCTTTTGAGTCTCTTGTACTCAGTTTAGGCCATCATATGTCAGAATGTCATCACCTTTACAGAGAAATGTTGCTTTGTTTGTTCTCGTTAGCTGTGGCAGCAGATTTCTGGAAATCCTTCACATCACATTTGTAAGAGCATCTTGTGGGAACATTCAAGGGTTAATGTAAAAAGAAAGAAATTTAAGTGGGCAAATTTTCATTCTGTCTATGTTGCAGTATGCACAGTTACAGTGACAAGCGCACGGATCCATACACAACCACACACGCGCGTGCACACACACCCACACACACATACACACACACACCGTGGCTCGCACACACATTCACAAACGTACACACACACTCTCACATGTGGATGGAAGTAATTAGAGTAGAACAAAGCTGAAAAATTAAAGTGGGGAGGAAATGTTGAAAACACGAGTTTGGTAAATGACCTCATAAACACCCAGTCCGCTCTCTCTCTCTCTCTCACTCTCTCTCTATGTCTCTTTCTGGCTTTCTCTCTGTCTCTCTCCCTCTGTCACTGTTTTACAGCGATTTGAGTTTGTTTTTCCTCTGTTTTGTTGTGAGATGTAAATGAAGGACATCAAAAGACTCTCCCTCCCTCCCTTCTTGTACCCCCCCCCCCCCCCCCTCTCTCTCTCCCACTGTCAGTCCTGCTTGGCTGCTTACTCTCTTCATCTGGTCCTCATATGGGCTTCATTCCCCCCTGCTGCAATCCAGCCCAAAACTATTTCCTCTTTCAATTTCCAGGGGAAGTTGTTAAATGGTTTCTGAACCAAACAAGCCTTTTTTCTGTCTCTCTCTCTCTCTCTCTCTCTCTCTCTCTCTCTCTCCCTCTTTTTTTTCTCGGCTACTTCTCATATGGCGACTCATACGGGGCCTACAATCAGCCCTGTGTTGTTTAGTATGCAATAATGAACTACCAAGCAATAAAGCTGGAGGAGAAGGAATAAACATTTCCACGCTGAAATAATAACAAATATGGTGAAACTTCCCATTAAGAATTCTATTCATCTACATGAATGCATTTAACAGAGATGTTAACATGGAAATAGACTCATTACCAAAGTGAAAACTGAACTGTTAAGTAGTTGGAGCATCCTATGCTACACTTAAGCTCACACACACACAAACACACACACACATACACACAGCCTCTTTGTCCCGAGTATGCAGTCAGGCGGGAAGGCGAGCTATAGCCACAGGGCCAGAGAAGCATGCTCATCTGAAGGACAAACGCTAACCAGGCAGACTTTCCTCATCTCCCTCCATCCCTCTCCCTCCTTTCCACCCTGCTCTCCGCCTGCTCTGTGCCCTCTAACCTCACTACCAGTGTGTAGAACAGAGAAAGAGGGGATCTATAAATCCACCCCCCACCCCACCCCTATTTGTCGGTGGCAGAGGCGAGGCGAGGCTGGAGGTGGTGTGTAGCAGGTCTTCAGAGTAAGCTGTGATGACAGGTGTCACTGAGTCTCATGGGCGGACCTGTGACGAGTGTCCTGCTCACTTACAATCCTCACTTTGGCGCTTTTCACAAGTCACGAACTGATGAGTGCCAAAAGAGGTGGTACGAGGATTCATTCGCCCGATTTGTGCTCCCTTAACGCTGGTGTGTGTGTGTGTGTGTCAGACACAAGCATGAGCACGCGCAGATGGAAGCACATCCATGCCCATGATGCACAGCGTCTGAACCTCTCCATCCCTGCACAGGCAAACTAAGATGCGGGTGTATGTGTGCACAAATCCACACACATATGCACACATACACACACACACCCACACACACACACACACACTCCCTCAAGCCTGGCACTACACACACGCCGGCTGCCAAGCCAGTTTAGTGTAGTCCAGGAGAGCTGCTCTGTCTCAGGGCAGGGACACTGCAAACAAAGCCTGTAGCTCCTCCATGCAGTGGGTAAATTAGATGTGCCGGAGGAACAGAGAGAAGAAACTCACAGGCACGTCTATCTTGTTTAACATGATGTACAAAAAGGCTTTGCCGGGTGCAGAGAGGTTGTTCACACTCCTTAAAGTCTCAGTCCGATAATAAATGATGACCAAACAACTTCAATTAGGGTAGTTTTTGTTTCTAAATGTACGTGGCCTGGTGTTGGCTTTTCAGAAAGGCATACAATCGGCTCTGTGAACCAAATTAATTGTAAAAAAAAACAGCAGCAACTTGTTGTTGCCACTGCTTTAAGTGCCAGACACTGCTTGTTATGTCAGGTTGTATTGCTGTCATGTGAGATCACAGGGCTTTCATGCTTTTTATTCACACTTAGCATGTGATGCAGGAGGGGAGGATGTAGGAAGGCTGACCAAATTCAGAAACAACAATCAACTCATGCCCAAATTAATAAAAACGGTTGTGTTTTTACTAAAGACAATGGTGCTGGACGGGCAATGTATTTATGTTCAAGATTAGGGCAGAGACAACTATCAAACAGTTCCATTTGCTAGGAGCGTGGACATGGGATTCCCTTTAACTATTAGCAGGTAAATCTGATGCAAGATCAGCAGCTGAGGGCCAGCCTCTGCATTTTTTTCTCTCCCAAGGGCCCCTGTGACCCCAGTGATGTGATCACAGCAGGGCAAGGGAGCCAATACAACCTAGGAGGAGCTGACCATTCATCAGATCATGCAATCACTGCATTTCCATTTCACTGGGACCCCAGCAGGGATACACATACTCATGAGGACCCTCTTTTGTACCTGGAACAGAGGCTGCCCTGCCTTCTTTTATCCTGCAGCCTTGGTTCGAGGAGGCTAATGAGCACAGGCCTGGTACCTCTATTCTCCAAGAGGGCGTGCAGCTCTCATTCATCCGCCGGTCCTTCTGCCAAATCCCATGTATTTACCGAAGGCCAAGCCTACAGTCAGTCTGTATACACACCACTCCTCCCTTGCTCTCTCGCCCCTCTGTGCTCGCTGTCCCCGCTGCGGCACACAAACCGTCAAAGCCCAGTTCCACCTTTTCACACTGTGCCGGGCTCAAAGGGAGGCTGGCGGGGGATGTGGAAAAGAGCTGTGTTTGTTTAAACATGTCTTTAAAAAGCGAAGGGGGGAACTTGTTAAATGCAGGCCAGTATGGGCCCGCTGCACACACCAGGACATGAAGGAGTGAAGCTGCAGTGCTGAGGCTGCTGCTGAAGGCCTTTTAGGTATCACTGCCACTCAGGCGCTTCATAAAGCCACTTTA
Organism: Macquaria australasica; assembly: GCA_005408345.1. Taxonomy (NCBI): domain Eukaryota; kingdom Metazoa; phylum Chordata; class Actinopteri; order Centrarchiformes; family Percichthyidae; genus Macquaria; species Macquaria australasica. Next base: position 1,944,786 of record SEMN01000016.1, read on the forward strand.
AATGCCACCAACACTCTTTAACACAGATCTCTCTCTCTTTGTGTGTGTGTGTGTGTGTGTGTGTGTGTGTGTGTGTGTGTGTGTGTGTGTGTGTGTGTGTGTGTGTGTGTGTGTGTCCCAAATGATGAGTTGCATGTGCAGTCAGTGAAATGAATGTGATCTTTTTCTATTATCATGATTATTATTTAATTAACATGAAAACATATCAATAAAATAGGTTCAGTGACCTGTTGTTTGATATATATTTTGGGTGTTTGAGAACATTTTATCAGTTTTTTTTCTGTTTCTTTTCTTTTCTTTTTCTTTTCTTTTTTTTATATATATATATTTTTTTTTTATTAAGACTTGATATGAAATATATTTCCACACAGCTTATTTCTGTGGTTTTCTCCTGGCTTGTTTTAGTTAAATATTTAAAAGGCCATATTTATTTATTTATTTATTTGATAATCAAATGCACGTTGTTCTTAGTGCCACTGATGACTTATGAAATGAAGTGAACCCAGTATTTCATGGCCTTTTACATCTCAGTCTGTGTTACATTTTCTTGCGATTTCCAAGAATAACTGACTGCCAGTGAATACAGCCAGTGACATTTTCACCATTCACTGAATGCAATTAATTTGTCTCTTCAAAATGCAGAGCAAGTATTTTCTAACCTAATTCTAATTTAGCCTATTTTTGTTCCAGAAATTATACATATATACAAAGAGTTTTTTCCTTTTTTTCAACATATCCACATCCTTTTATTTTTGTGTGTTTTTCTAACCAAATAAAAATGTCAAAAACGTCTAACTCTGTTTAACAGATTCATTGAAGATATTCATTTAGATTACATTTCTTTCACTTTAAAAATTCTCCTCTTTGTGTTGATGCAGTTTATGAGAGTAAACATGTGTTTAGTTATTTTGCATGTCTAATAACGGAAGGTTTTCACGGTTGACTTTGTGCAGCACCGCAGAAAGACGCAGCTCTGTCCCGTTTGTCACGCCTGGACTCTGTCACAGACTTGTCACTGCTTTGATCTCAGACTGCCAAAGCGCCTAATAGGAATCTCCCGAATTAGGTTAATTTGCACTAATAACGAGGGTATTTTTAATGTCTTAATGAGGGCTGTTGACGTAGTCTCAAAATAATTAATGACGGGCCTGGCTGATATGCGTCATATATGACTGTGTGAAGAAAGGAAAGAAATAATGACCAAGCTATACATTTCCTGTAATACTTTAGGAACAACTAATGTGCTTATGAATCTTAATAGTAAGTTTATAGTGACCGTTTTGAGCTTTATTTTTGATTGTATCTGCTATGAAAGACAAAGAAATATATTTTGCTTTTGTGATATATTCGTAAAATTAAATTTTGGTCCGATTATAGGTTATTTTTTAAAGAACAGACCCATGCAGCAAGAGTAAATCCATGTCATTTTTACATATATACTGTATGGAATTTTACATAAATCTATAGTGCGTGAATTAATAATTTTGCCCGTGCACTGTGCTAACCATCTCCATGCAGGCTCAGGACGCTCAAGAGGACATTTGCATTTATGCAGATTAAATTAATCTGTTGATCTTCGTGTCTGTCTAATGAAGAAGGCGCAATGGTGTGTGTGGATATGAATGTCTGCATGCATGAGGAGGACGGGTTAATTAGGGAAACTGCTGCCTGGGCTCCCCTAAAAGGTCACACTTTGCCAAAGGCTTGAATACATTCTCTACTCTTGACATGCCACAAAGTGACAAGTGCAATGACAGATTTTTTTTATATATATATATATATATATTTTTACTTTTAGTCAGGCAAAAGAAAAAAAGAGCGAGATATGATAAAAGATGTTCAGGGCTTCAGTGGGTTAATTTTATATACTTTATGTGTTCCAGTTGTCCCTCTCATTAATACATAGCCCATGGAGAGTTCAACTTAATCCATTACTTTAATTCATTCAGGCCTATTATGTGCATTGTTGAAGGATTCCACTCATTTGGACATACAGCCATAATGTGCCTCAGATTTCACACTCTTTAAAATAATAACCCATGCATGTCTTGTTTGGAACAATTACTTTTGGACAGATTAATAGCATATGTTTGTGAACATTGTCATCCGCAAGTGTTGAAAACAAGACATCCATTTTTCCAGAGCACAGGAAAACATTTTCCTTGCTTCATGTTTTCTTTGGCTGTCACTTCCTACTATGGCTGCTTTGTCTGATAGTTATTGCTTCCTTGTCTCATCAAATTATTCAAATACAACCTACCTGACAGCCACGGCCAAAGGCTGATATTCACACACAATCCGCACGTATTTGTGTGACTTCCTTCAGACGGAAGGAAGCAGCAAAGGAATGGATGCTCATTGACTCAACAAAACGAGATAATGAACATAACATGGTACCACTTATATGAGCCCTCTAAAATATGCTCTAAATATGTATAGGGTCTGGGTTAGAAGTGTTTTATTTCATTGTCCTCCAGTGAACCCCTTTTCCTTGCAGCATTAGCATCATCAGCCCACAATGGTAGTAATGATCGGCATCTTTCTCTTTCTTAATCTCTCTATCAATCTATCTGTCAGACCACAAAGTTGCCTTTTGATCCCTCCTAACCATGCTGTCCTCACAAACATTCTCAGAAAAATGTAAAACATCTTTCATGGTTTAATGTTTATAGCCACAGAATTGCCTCTAAAAACCTGTGACAGAGACATAGACTTCTAAAAATATAGTTCTGGTCTCCTTCTGGAGGAATAGAGCCATTTTGGTTTGACTACTTGTCCAAAATAATGTTGCTCTGTTGACAATCTAATACTGATGTCAGTTGGGGCTTAAATGCCTGTAATAATCAGAAAAATTGCATTTCTTCCTTTTTCATTTTAGCCTAATTAAATGTTTATGAAAAATGTCTCACACAAGGAAATAGTCATGTCAGTATAGTACTTAGTTTTTTTGTTTGTTTGCTTGTTATTTCAAATTTTAACTTGAACGTTACAGTCATATTCTGTCCTAGAAACATGCTGTGTATAACACCAGTTTTAAACACAGAGTTCAGTGATTGGATAATATTTTGTGTGCAGTCAACCAAAATCATTAGATAAGATGAGATATATCGATTTCTGTTGAAAATAATATAACCCGTTTTTTGGAACACCTTGAATGATGTGTGGGGAGCAGAGCTTCTCTTTTCTCCCAGCTGTATACAAGAGCTGGCGGTGTGTGTGTGTGTGTATGTGTGTGTACTGTTTGTGTGTGTGCATTTGCAGATGGACACGTTGAGGTTTTCACATAAAGCTGTCTGATGTTTGGTTGAGTAATAGGTAGTTCGGCTGCACAAAAAGTCACAACACAGAAACTGCACTGAGTTTTCATTTAACGAGGTCAAGAAGGAAACTCGAGTGACACATTTTGCTTTGGTTTTGTAGATAATTAAGAACATGTCCTACAAAAAAAAAAAGATTTTCAGTGTTTTGGTAATAGACACACACACAAGTGAATAATTTTATAATAATACAAAAGCTTGCCATTGCTGCAAAACTACACTCCTATTGTGAATCTCATATGAAGTGGTAAATAGCATGTGGTGAAAATTAGAGGCACCATACAGAACCAGTACTAGCCAAACCACACGTGTCTCACTGTTTCTTCTACCATCTCTCTCTCTCTCTCTCTCTCTCTCTGTCTGTCTGTCCTTCATTTCCCAACAAGCCGAATTTGCACAAAAACCTTCAAAGCTCGCCTCGGCTAAACACCCTCTAGTGCAACTGATTGTTGTCTTTTTCATAGTTTACATCAAACAAATAGATTTTAATCAGTCATTCTGGTGTGTTCCAGGATGAAAACAAACAGGGCAGAGACAGAGGACCCAGAGGAGCTGTGATCATCCTGCTCGGACTGAAAGTTTGGCTTTCAAAAGTTTGGAGTAGGAGTGCAGTCATCCACAGGCCTGCAGGACAAATGTAATTCTAATATACAGGAACATATCTAAATGTATACGATAAATGTCTAAGTACATACAGACAGATAAAGCACCACTTTCCAGGTTTTGTAAGTTAATGTTGATACAGTCATGCACTTTATCTGAGATGACTTCAGCAGTGGATCATGATTGACCTCAGTGTTGATTTGTGGATGCATTTCTATCACTCAGCTCCTGCATAAATAAGCCAGGCTTTTTAAACAAACTTTTAATCATCCTTTGAGAATTTCTTTGGCATATTATCTGCTCCCACCGAGCCTTGTATCTAAAAGCGAGTGGGCTGGTATTAACAGATTTCATACCAGCTATTGTGGTGCGCCATGAATCGGGATGACCCAAATCCCTCTTCGGTCCTACCTAACCAAACCACAGTGTCTCACTTTGTTTGAATAATATAAAAAAAGAAGTTTGTGCTGACACTGAAAATGACACAAAGCAAACAAGCACAGTGTAAGTGACACAAAAGATCCAAAAGATAAACACGTATGACTGAATAAATGGATTACATGTTCCCCTTGACAAAGTAGCTTTCTGCACTTCTGGGATTTTGGAGTTTGCCAAGTGTTGACTGCCACGCCCGGCCGAGTGAATAGATTTGGAGGAGAAGGGGTTGTGCTGACTGATCCTTGCAGCTTTACGGGCAAAGTCAGTTTCCAACTTTACAGTGGTCATCAGATTCATTTAGTCTACACACAATGTTAGAATGAATGCTTTGTATAACAACTGCTTTTGCATGCAATTTTTTGGTGTTTCTTTTATTTGACCAAGATTATAATAGAGAATATAAAGTTGGGCCTTGCATAGTAACTTCCTTAGTGGTTGGATTAGAGAAAAAAGACAATATTAAAGTTGAATGTGACTGTTAATAAGTTGCAAGCTCCCTACGATGTTCAAATAGCTAAAGAAAATAGCATAGTTCCATGATTTTAGCAGTTGCAGAATCTGCCATGCGAACTGGCCCTGCTGTGGTAGAAAAGTGGAGATGTTAGTTATATGAGCGTCTGTCAGTGTTGGCAGCCCCACTAGAGATGATGAGAGCAGGGCGCGCTGCAGCATGCCTCTGTTACACATACATTATTTAAAGAACTGTGGGAATTTGACACAGGATCCAGCCTACTGCAGTGCACACTCTTTGTAGCTGGGTTGAGAAAACTTCAACTTTGAGCTTCAAGTTTATTGAAAAATTAATCTGAAGCTGAAAACTGCTGCGTTGGCCAAGGTGCAGAGTTTGTTGTGTACCTCTCTGTGGCAACCATGAAACTCGTTCTGCATAATGTGAGCTGCGAAGCAAATCTTAAAATGTTACCAAAACCAACTCATCAAACTAAACCAACACACACCTCTGAGTGCACACATACACCCATGCACACGCTCAGTCTGCTAGATGATGCCCCCCCTCCCCACTGTCCCTTTGAAGTGTGGACCTGGCAGTAAATTCTTGGGCTCTTTTATGCTCATTCCCATTTCGATTAGTGGGGTTAACAAGCCGCTGCAGCTCAGGCTAATGAGACTGTACCACGGAGAGGGGTCATCAGAGGTGGGGAGGGGGGAGTTGAGGATGGATGACTCAGTCCCCTTCCTACTGAGGAGTTAAATGAGATGGAGGGGAATCCTAAACACGTGTTGTTAGAACTGAACAGCATCTATGTTTCCGGAGCTAAATAAACATAAAGTGACAAAATGAAAGTCAAAAAATGGTCAAATCCGCAAAGGACTTTACCCGCTCTCTGCAATCTCAAGCACATCATTACCTTTTAAAGACGATGCAGTTGCTCTTACCTTGACTGAATCAATTACTCCCAAGCGCATGTCCCCTGCACAAACACACACAGATGCACGCACACACACAAACATACCTCCTCACTAACATGGGGGCCCTGTGCGGCCAATCCCGCTGGGGACAGATGGGCAGACAGAGAGGGGGGCCTCATTAAGGCAGGATGTACCAGGATGCAGTAAAACCTCTACTTTCCTTTCCTCTCCTTCCCCTATTTTCTCCCCAGTGCTTCATCACAGCACACGGTGCTCTTGGAGATCACTAACAGATGGAAAGGAGATAGAGTCGGATCACTTAGCGACAGTGAGACTTGCCTCTGTCGCTGCATTGATGTGTCATAGAAAACTTATATATTTCAGTGACCTGTTCAATAAAGTCCTATTTATGAATCATGCAAAAATGTGAGACAAACAGTACGTTAAAGTGTGAGAAATACAGTACATCATTCTGTAAGTTAATGCATGGTTTCACTGATTACTTTCTCTATGTGTTCACGCAGAGCCAATTATGATCAAACTGCCAGCATAAAAGTGCCAGAACATAATACAGAATTTGAACATAAACAGCATGTATGACGTAAGTCTGAGGCAACTTGGCAGCCCCACATAGCAGCAGATGGTAACTATCTGAAAAATGACAGTCTGTCATGTTTCCAACAAAAAGAGCCAAAGGAGCAAAAGTAATTTCATACATTTTGAAATTTTGTGTGAAGTTATCTGTATATCAAGTGACCCAGGGTCTTGACCTCAAGGTTGAGTAATTCTGTGTTATTGAGTCCACGTTGTCTGGACTGAAGAGGAGGCTTTCTTGCTGCTGTAAAGGGGGCAGTTTTTGTTGTTATATTTTTAGATTTAAATTTGTCAATTTTGTTGCAGTATAACTGACAAAAGTACTATATTTGGATAAAGGACGCAACAATGTTAAAAGTCTCTTGCAGGGTCTGTTCTTCATTGCAGCCACTCTTTAAACCACTGGAAATAAAGACAGGTGTAATTCTACAATATTTTTTTTTTTACAAAGCATGGCTTTAAGGACATTAGCACGATTAAGTGTCATCTCCATCACAGATCGCTGTATGTGTGTAGGCCTGGACATTATGTATGAAAACATTAGCCAATGTAATGGAGCCTCATTGACCAGCCCCAGGGCTCCTGTTTTGCACGTAAACACTTTGTGGGGGTCAATACACTAACAGACCAATCTGAGACTCTTGCATGGCTCTCCCTCAGAGGTTAAGTGTCTCGACCAAGAGGTCAGGCCATCATTTAACGAGCATATCTGCATCCCATCCTATCCAGGTCACATGCTGGCATGGAGATCGGCTGTGACGGCTGGCCAAGTGAGCAGACAAATGAGGAAATGATGAGAAGCGGGGGGCCCGTCTTGTCTTGTCTCCGGCAGCATCAGCCCTCCCCTCTCCTGCTGTGTCTGTGGCTGTCTGTGGTGTTGTCCTAATCAGGCCAGTCAGCGCTGACACACAACATACTGTACTGCAGCAAATGAACGGCCCACAGTCCACCAGCATCCCAGCTCCTGTCAGTCTATGCAGGAGGGCAGGAAAGAAACCACATCACCCTTCAAAACCTGACACATTTTATGGGACTGTTGTTATGATACAGGTGTTTCTTTGACTGCTCTGCTTTACATTTAAAGTCCTCAGTTCCTCTCCTGCATCCTGCCATCTCTCCATCACTGTCTCTCTATCCCATGCCCATAATTGAGTATGAGACAGACATTCCCTTCAGGTAAATTTGCAGACACAAAGCTTTCAAGCCTGTTGCTCCGAGCAATGGAATGAACATTGATCTCTGCAGAGAGAAAGAAAGGGATGAGGGGAGAAGAAAGAAGGGTGAACCTCCGTATCTTTCTTATGGGGGTTCCCCCTTAATTTCATCAAGCAGCACCTCGGGGGAAATAGTGAGAGGAGGGGTTAGTGGGGGAAGAAACAGTGGACATCAGGATAATAATCATAATTCAATTTAAAGGTTACTCACCTACTCAGTCACTCAAGAGGGGAAGACGAACAGTTCCAGTCAGTGAGGCCTATCACAGCACAGCCTAATTGAGGCCTGTGTCTCTCAGTGTGTGTATGTGTGTGTAATGACAACAAGGGGACCCTCGAACGGCTCCCAGGGGCTCCTCTCCTAATTGGTTAATTAATCCTTACAGAGCTCGTCTGCAGGGCCCAGGGCGCTCAGCGTAGCGAGGGAGGGAGAGAGGTAAGGACAGAAGGCTGGAGGGATGTGGGGAAGTGTGTGTGACGGGAAGGGGAGCAAGTTTGACAATGACATCAGCAGCAACAGAGCGGATACTATCCCTTAAAGCACCACATGTTTCTCACTAAGTCTGAAACAATCTGTTTCTTTTATGAGATCTCTGTTTGATTCCACATTTTGACAGAATCTGTTTGGGGTTTTTTTAGGTTTCGATCACAGTGGGGTAAACTTTTTTTTCTCTTAAACTCCTCTCACTTCTTTCTTTCTCTCTTTACACCCCTCTCTGCCTCTGTTTCTCTCTTTCTCCTCCTCTTCTTTCTGTTTTGCAGAGAAGGGTTACACTGGGCTGGAGGGAAGGGCAGCCATGTATAGTGCTTGTCTGGGTGATACTCACTGAAAGAGACAAGTATGTAATTTGCCCTTAGATGCAACACAACACATAATCCACTCTTGCATAATATGCTGGTTACGTGGGGTAAATAGAGGATTGTCAAGTATATGTGTTATAGCTCCACTCAAGTAGGAGTGATATAAATTGGCCAGAGTATTTCACTTCATTGTTAAAGTGAATTTTTGCACAAAAGAAAGTAAATGAGTTTATTTCATTACATTTTGGCCAGCAGTCACTGAGATGGGAGAGTATCTTTAATAACAAGGAAAACTTTTGTATTAACTTATTTAGTTTATGGGTTTTTTCATTTGTTTATTATGTCTTTTGTTTATGATTTTTTTGCCCAGAAAAATGTGTATGGGCTTAATTCATTAAGTTTTGGCTTGCAGTCGACTTTGTCATTACTTAGGACTTCTGTATTTAGGAAAGCATTGACTTCTGAGTATTGACAACAGTACTGTTCTCCGGCCAAGCATCTTTTACAGGATTACAATTTTTAAAGTGTGATTAAGCATGTTTTGTGAGTCGCTGTGCTGTACCACCTAGTGCTAATTCCTCTAAAACAACACGCAGATCATGTTTTTGTTTGCTGCTCAAACCGTATAAAAATTCCTTCACATTCACAGAATGCACACCTGTGCACACAAACACACACACTCACATGCTCAGGCACACAAATGCACACACTGAGGGAAACCAGTGCACTGCAGATTCAGATGCACACAGGAAAATGCAACGCACACACTTTGAGAGGTACACACACACACATGCGTGCACACTGGGGAATGTAGTCTGTACGCAGCCTTGCGTCTGTGAAAGGTTTAATGAATAAAATTAAAAGGGTTTGATGACTGAGGGAACCTGTACACACACTCTCTGATTCCATTCATAATGCTGGTAAAACACACAACACGTAATGAGCACACACACAAAGCGATGGATATACTGTACCTTACTGGGGACAGTATATCAACAACAAGTACCATAATGTCCTACTCAAGTAGAGGTAAAATTACAGTGATGTATTTTGTGTGCAAATGTGGAAGGCTTAGGACACTGCTGAAACTACATTTCTTTTACAGTGGGAAAAATAAAACTAGATTAAATCAAATATTATTCAGTTGGCCAGTTTTTGACCAAATGACCAATAACATTTTTTTGTTAAGTTTATGCATAATATTCTGTGTGGCTGAAGATCCATTTGCATATTATTTGGGGTATTTCATTTTAGCTATTTTACCCAATAAGTGTGGAGTGGAAGAGGTTAACAAACAAGTAAAAAAAACACCTATATGCAAGAGGACAACAAGTATGTAACTCCAAGTTGAAATAAAATTGTTTAAAAATCAAATGAAAGTTACATTGCAGTGTAATCACCAGACAAATGGTTGCATCATCTAAAATTCAACTATTTTTAGCTTTAAAGTCAGCAACCTTTCGCAATGTTTGTGTGCGTGCGTGTGTTTGTGTGGAAAGAGAGTGAGTGACTTGGGGTGGGGCTCAGTAGAAAACCACTAAATTGCCCATAAAAATGGCGACGTTCATATTTTAAGTAATCACTCAGATCTTCCTCTCCCATCCAGGTCATGAATGCAGTGTGACACAATAAGCAGCCTGCAGGCCTTGGCACGCTTATCACCGCTGTGGCACCATAAATCAACCATCACTTAACCACCTAGTACGATACTGTTTTTAATTTTACGCTCAGATATAAAGTGTTTGTATGAGGCTTCAGTTACATGGAAAATCTTACTTTGGTTGTACTCTTTGTTTATTTACTCAACTCAAAGTCAGTACTTTACAATTACAGGCAATATTTCTACATGCATTTTTAAAAATAACTGTTATAACCAGCTTTTTAAAGATTAGGCGTTATTATTACATGTTTAACTCTTTAGGTATTGATAGGTATTGTGATTACAGTATCTATCTTTCTTGCTTTATTCAACGCCCGGCTCATACTATCTTTGATATTACTGTTGACATAACTGCTTGTACGTTGTATATTGTATATTGTATAGTGTTTTGCTATATATCTCATGCCCTTGTGAATTATGTAGTATTTTCTTCTAAACTTTGTACTTCAAAATCACTCTTTGTAATGTTCTTCTGCTGTGACGCTTTAATTTCCCTGCTTCCCTGGGTCATTTTGGTTACAGGCTAAAGAGATGTATAAACTCCTCATTCATTCCTTTGGACATTAAAATACAAGGAAAGCTCCCCTGTCTGTCGTAGCTGAGATCCACAGAGTTCAGTAAGGATGAGCCATGGTGGTGTACCAGAAAACATGGCCCAAGTCACATCAAGTGCTCGTCTTGGACGAGTCCACCCCAAGGCAAGGACGAGCAGTGAGCAGACTGTATGTGACATGACAGAGTTTCAAACGAACCCAAATGGACACGCACTGAATGCCCAGACAAATAGTTTGTGTGTGTATGTGGTCATGGTGGTAGCCATCAAGCAGTAAATGATACACACATACACATACATGGACATACGTTGTATGTAGATGTGTAGAATATAAACACAGAAAGATGGAGCAGTGAAGCAGGACAGTGAAAGTCTTGCTCTTTCTCCCTGCACTCTGTCCCCTGACAGTCCTTCTCCCTCAGGCCCTTACTAGTCAGGTCAGGGATGTTAAAATAAAACACATGTAGAGTAAATAGATACAAGTAAATGAAAGCAAACAGAACAACCAACTGTCATGTTCCTACTTTGGGAGACACTGGAGCATCAAATTTTCCATTGAATTTTCCATCAGAAGACACTGGAGCCAAAAATGGGAAACATCTTGTCAAATGTTCCAGTTTTTCTGTGCGCACATGTGCATTTGTAAGCACATATCTGTTCATAAGTGTATATGTGTGTGTGTGTGTGTCGTCTTGTCTCCTCAGACTTCAGAGAACAAGGCAAGGAGTGTCAGAAGTCATTTGGCCACGATGGAGCCACACGGCACGCTGCCATTCACTTCGAATCAGCCGCACACTGAGAGATCCAGCTTAGCCTGGGGGGCACGGCCACTGCCACACACACACACACACACACACACACCTCCATCACCCCACCTCATTCTGCCTCACAGACACACCAAACACAAGATCCCTACCACGCCTCATCACCCAGCCCCTGGCCGCCCCTCTTGATCTGCCTGGACACACACATGCACAAAAGAAAATCACATATACACAGACACCTGCAATCTCTATAAGCACACACCGACACACAGGGATGTCAAGAAACACACACATTTAATACACATGCACATGCACCAGACAATCCCTGTCTCTCCCATTTATTCTCCCTCCATCCTCCACCTTATCAGAGATTTCTTTCCTTCCCCACTTACTTTGCTGTCTCCCTCCTTCCTTCCTCTTTCTTCTCCCCCCCCCCCTTCTGAGATTTCAGAGAAAATAGCTGAGGGCAAGATTAGAGGTTGGCTGCCTCTTTGCGTTACCAGCAAAGATAAATATTCCCAGGATGACTCCCCTTGCCTGGAGGATGTTTATGTGTGTACATGCTGCTCTAACCCCCCCACCACCCAACACACACTCACACACACTGGCACACGTATGTGAGCACATGTGCGAGTTCAAACACACACACACTCTGCTGCATTTCCTCCATGCTCAGTGTGACACAGTAGATTGAGCAGAGGGAGATCGCCAACATTCGTCTGCCTGTTACAGGCTTAACTCACTTTTACCTGTTGCCCCACTGAGGTGCCCTCACCAGTCTGTGTGACAAGTGTGTGTGTGTGTGTGTGTGTGTGTGTGTGTGTGTGTGTGTGTGTGTGTGTGTGTAGTAGCCAGGTGATAAATGCCAGCAGCTGCTCTGTGATGACACTGTCACAGCCTGTTGGAAGAATATGAAGATGAGGTTGTCTGTGTTTACAGGAACGTTCACATTTACGGATTGATTAGATTACTTTGAAAACACAGCGTGTTCTATGGCAGTTAACCTACAGTACCTCATCAATATTACAATCATTGATGTAATGGATTCATGTCATGTACTCTGATTGCCTGATGAGTTGCTGTCAGATTATTTATTTAAAATATTTAAGTCCAGATAATATAAAGGTTAAAGCATGAAAATCATATTGCTATGTTCCTCATTTTATTCAAATGTACAACTCCTGTCAATATTTTGAACCTAATGTCTTGTTTTCAGTCATTCCCAGAGATAATTCTCGACTTTTAAAGGACAACTATCCAACTCTTGCTGAATAGTGGCCACTGGGGCTACAAGTTGTAATTTCAGGTTAATGGCACATTGAATTTCCTTCATTTCCCAAGATTCTTTCTGAGTAAGTTGCCTGAAGGACGTCATCATTAGGAAACCTGACTGAGAGTGAGAGGAATGCATGGAATGCATGGTCACCAAAAAGTAGAAAATCAATTGTAGCTTCTGGGTTTGCTTCTGCATTGTGCTGCATTAGTGTTTTTTCCTGCTGGTCCCACCCACGTGTTCCCGCTTGGTGTCTAGACTATACATTGGGATGACATCACATACACAAGTTTTACAAATATAAAAGCTCCATGGTTTTAAAAAAATGATAAATCATAATTAATTGACCATGTTTGCAGTTTGAGGTGTCCTGTCAACAGTTTTACATATGCTCTTTTATAGTGGTGTTCTATGGGGACAACATTTTTTGGGCCGCAGGGGATTTTTGTATTGCAATACCCAAAGAATTCCCAAATTGGCAGCTAGGCTGAGTGGCGGCGCTGTATTCTGCTCTCTTAATACATCCATGGTGGAATGGGATCATAAGCAGAAAACAACAAACATGTCCCCTGCTGATGTGTTGTGTGTTTACTTCTCACAGTTGCAACTGAGGCACCTCTGTGGTCTTAGGGTTTAAGGTGCTGTCCACGGACCGCAATGTTCGAATCCATCAGGACCTTTGTTGCATATCATTCTGCATCTCTCTCTTCCCTCATTTCCTGTCATCTCTCTGCTGTTGGCTATCTCATAAAGGCATGACATGCAAACAAAATCATTTAAATATAACACCATAAGCAATTGGTCATACCAGACCAAGTAAGGCTGTAGCAGCAAAACACCTCAGCAATCATGCGTTCTATTGCTTTTGAATTCAACTTTTCATTTATAGGAGGAAATTGTGTTATGTCTTCTTTCAAATGTTACATGGTCTCGCTTTAAAGTATGTGTATTCAGATATCATACATCATTTTTTTTATTAATGTAATATAACGTAAGAACTTCCTGTTTAGACTACACAGTAATATGCTGTGAAAATACACTGTTATTATCCAACCTTACATGTTTATGCATGTTTGTGTTTGTATGTGTGGTGTGCACAGAGGCATTTATGTCTTGACTTTATGACCAAGTTTTGGATGCCAGCATTTGTGCAGTTGTGTTATGTGCATGTGTATGCATGCATAACAGCAGTGGCAATACAGTTTGCCTTGTAACCCCTTCCTTTTCCACCATGGTGTATTCACCAATAAATGAACAGTGTAAGTGGTGGGTGAGCACAGAGAAAAGTGACCATTTAAACATCAGTTAAATTACAGTGTCAGCAATGAGATATTGCATTTTTTATAGTCTAACAAGGCTAAATGAGAGTGATTTAGTGATAGCAGCAGTCATATGATACCATTTCATTTGACATTAACAGTGGCTCAGCCAGCTGTTTGTTACATGATCTGTTACATAATTTTGAAAAAGAGCAGGAAATGTCTTTCAAAATGTGTCTACTAATGTGTGATCCAATAATAAGATAACCAGGTTTTTCTGCAATACAATGAGAAATGTGCCATGTTTTCAGAGAGATACACTATTGTATGTATATTTCAGCAGTAAGACATTTTTACAGATGTATAACTGTTTAAATGTATAATCCTCGAGGGAAATTCATTTGCAATGTGGGCAAAAGAAGAAACAAAAACAACAAAACACACAAGTGCCTCAGAGACACAGAATCACATTTTTTTTTACAGAAACAGTCAAAAGCAAAACGCAAAAGGACTTTGTTTTTGTACTTTGTATTCTAACCGCCATTGTTGATGTGCATCTTCTCAAAAATGTATGTTGGGGCTACGTGGACAAAAGGAGACCACAAGAACTCCGATTGGTCTCCTTGGGCTGCTTTGAGTTTTCTCCTACAGTACATGGTTGGTAGTGAACATAACTTGTAGAAAGGCTAATTTTCTCCTTTTCAGTAACGGTTGACAAATTAAAATTTTATGAAAGCCATTTCCAGCAATTGCTTCTCTGTGTTACAAACTGAATTAGAGACTATAAACACTTTGGATTTACAATGAATGCACAACTGTGCCTGATAACACATCTCACAACAGTCTACAGTTGCAGCTGTGCTACAACAGTAAATGGGTTAAACTTTGTGCTCAGTTGTAACTCAATTCCTGCAGGACTCTATGGTGTCGCCACCAAACTACCATGATGTGGAAGCATAATTCATCCCTCGGTATCTTTTTTACATCTGTAGAGGATCCCCTGTAAGGGAATCTAACCTCACAAACCAGGCTGCCCTGAGCCTCGCCCAGGGTGAGCCAACGTCTTTATCATGGCATCTTCCCAGAACGATAATTACACAGAGGAGAAAGAGCTGGCAGGACTCAAACCTGAGTCAGTGGGAGAAGCCGGGAAGTTCTTAACCATATTTGACGTTTGAAAGTACTGGTGGGATCTGATCACAGGTCAGCAAGGACACGTGTGTGGCTCCAAAGGCGGCAGACTTAACTGCTCCGCAGCAAGAGAAGGGCGCCAAAGTAAGGTGAAGTTATACCTCCTTTCAGCTTGAGGGTGCAGGTCCACAGGCTCAAAGATGACATCCCCACCTTGCCAGAGTGTCTTAAGCAAGATACTGAATACCTACCAGCTGCAGGGGTGCTGCTCTGTAGCTCACCCTGACCTCTGACCTACCCATAGAGAGCACGTGATCATATAAATTCAAGTCTCACATTATTATCATCATTGTTATATCACCTCAGATTTGACCTCTCACATTTTAAAAGAAGCATCAGAATAAAGAGATACAGAGCATGCGCATGACTTTGTCAAGGGATACAGATGAAATCCTTTAAGGAAACTGCTTTCAAGGGGACACTTAGAGGAAATTGGAATCAGATGGAGATTAGACAGTTAAGAATATGTTCCCCTTAGAGGTAAAGTAAGGAGAAAGGATGGTACAGGGAGAGGAAAGGGGTGGGGGGGACTGTGTTGTATAGCTCACGGCACTGGTGACCTGTGAACAGAGGAAATGGACTTATGTTGTAAGCTCAGCTTCTCTGGAGAGCTAATTTACCTATTTCCCTTTGGACATTTACCTTCATCTGCAATAAATCAGTAAATACTGACTGTTTTTTCCTCTTTTTTTCTTTTATCTATTGACTTTATTTTGTCTCCAAATGAACCTCCAGAACAGACAAACAACAACAAAACTGTTAACTTAAACAGATACTTTACAATACAGAGTCTCTTTCTTTTCCTCACTTCCTGTAGCTGGGTGGGTGTCTGAGCTATATTCTCTGCTATTACTTTCACACATGCAGAAACCTGTGGTGTCATATCTTTAGCTCAGACTTGTCCTTTTTGCCTTATCCTGACTTTTGTAAAAATTGATTTTTGCTCCAGTACTATCTAAATAAAATGACGTTGACCATATATGAATGGGAGCAAATTAAACTTTTAGATCTTTCAAGTTGTCTTTTGATCAGCTGGTGGCGTTAATTTGCTGCTACTGTCAGGCTGTTCAGTAGACAGCTGTGCTTTAAGTGAGGCGGTTGGTGTAGAGCAGAAAATGATGAGACATGTCAGAACAGGACTGATATTTTCAAGCTGTGCATTTTTCTCCCTGCTTGAGACTTCTGTCTGTCTGTTTGCTCAAAGCACTGAACACACACACACACACACACGCAAGTGTACTCACATGCATGCATACATTCAGACTTATACACTTACTCACACTTGTTGTAATCATACACTCAGGCTCTTATTCATACCCACTCATGCATGCACCGATGAAGATGAACACACACAACACACACACAATCAGGCTATCAAGGTCTAGTTCCATTATAAGAGTATCCATGTTTGTATGTCTCTGTTACATTACATTTACATGATTCTGCATATTGTTGTGTTTTAACAAAAAGCAAAAATGTCTGAATTTCGGTATCATAACTCTACAGTAAAAATTTACAATTTTCATACCATAGCCCAGAATATTGCAAAAGATTGTTATCCGTGAGGCAGTTGTCAGATTGTTATGATATACTGTATGAAAGGTATGTTACTAGGTATCTAGTGTCTCATACCACACTCATGCACACAGGCACAAACACACATACACACTCACCTACAACAGATGCTGTCATACCAGGATGTACAGGTCGCAGTGTTTTATGAACTCCTAGTTTCTGACTTCCCAGCACTGTGATTGATAGGTCCTTGTTAAAATATAAAAGATGAAATTATGCCACAAACATCCTATTTTTCTTCCCCTGCTTTGGCAGAGATACTTCCTGTCAATACAAACACGAGTTTCATGTGGAAAAATAGAAAATAGTAGAATAAACTTTATTGTCCAGCCAATGCAAAATTGTCTCACCCAGGAAAATATAAACACAAACATGTCCACAAGATAAAAGCCTCACATTAACGGAGCTGTAGAACAGTCAATGCATTCATACCCATGGTGTAAAAAAAAACCCTTCTTTGCCTGTTGTATTCTATAGCATCGCCCTGAGGAGAGCAACTCAAACAAAACAAAAAAAGATGACTGAGGAGTCACACGGTGTGAGACGCTGTAGTGACATGAAACTGTACCTATGAATTTCATCAGTATTTTGAAGGAATACAGACGACACTGATGGTTTGAAGGGTGATAAAGGACTGCCTTGATAAGTGACAGCTCTGTTTCTCACCAAACAACCAGATAGTATACAGCAGCAGTTCTCTGAGTGTAAACATGCTGAGATATGAGCTTTATCGCCCTCATATCACTGACATCTGGTATCTCTCTTTCTCTCTCTCTCTCTCTCCTTCTCCCTTGTGCTCTTTTTGTTCCCTTCTTTTTGTCCCTTTGAGTTTATCCAGCAGTGGTTGCATCAGCATAAACGTTGTCAGTGGCAGTCACGCTAATTTAGCTCCTTCTCTTTTTTTTTTTTTTTTTTATATCCTGGATAGGCAGGTGCATGTTAGTGTACACACAAACACACAGTTATGATGCTCTCACACACACACACACACACACACAAGCTATTGTACATAAACACAGGAACACAAAGTACATAACTAAGCAGAATAGACACTGGCTGCTTTTTAGTGCTTTTTGAATAATTATGTTTGGAGTGAACTGATTTACCACTTTCTAACACTGTTCAAACATCTAAAACAATCACATCCTGGCTAGTTCAAACATTTTAGACTTTATTATTCAAATGTGTGTTTTCCTGATTTACACATACACACACACACATACTCTACACTTTACTCAAATACAGCCCGGAGACATCAGTTTCATTCATGCTGCTGGTTCCACATCCAGACGTCAGCATTTCTTTTCCTCAATCCAGCATGCATGACTTGTAACATTTTTCACTGATGTTTGGTAAGTCTGTTTAATACCTCCTTTCTCCACATCAAATGAAAAAAAAAAAAACAACAACTTTCATCATCACTGGTGTACTGATTTGAGATGTCTAATAGTTTATTTTTCACTCATATCAATTAAATTCTTTCTGCATCCTTCCTACCATCTTTCTCTTAACTAAAACCACAGCAGAAGATAGCTCTGCTGTTTCACTTTCTTCCTCTCCCTGTCTCTCCCTTTCTGTTGTTTAAAGTGGAGGTACGCCAGTCTGACAGTGGACACTGACACCTTTCATCACCACCTTCCCTCTTTATGCAAAAACAGCATCGTGGCCGGATGCCACGGGTAGGTACTGTAAACATCACTCCCTTTTTCTCCCTCCCTCTAACACAAAAGCGTCCAACATAATTGAGGCATGCAAGTCTGCGGCTGCCATATGCCAAACATGGGCTGGATAAATTGCTGGGAAGGAAGGAATAAGCAGAGGGAGGAAAGGAGAAAATGGTGAAAACTGTGTCTTTGATTAAATCATTCACGAGAGATTCAATCAAATTTAGGAAGAAAAAAGTCTATTATAATCCTTTGTTTATATTCTTTAATTTTGGTTGCAAATGAAATGGCTAATTCTAAAAGATAAAGCCTGGATTGAAAGCTGCTTGTTGCCATCATTAATTTCTTATCCAGTAGCCATGAGGCTGTCAAACTACTATTCCTGTAAGTGTTACTACAAGTTGCTTAAGTATGGCCTTTCCCTGTCTGAGATGAGCACATCTCCCTCTCTGTACACTATTCTGCACACTGCAAACAAGTCTGGACAGCTTTGTATCTCATCCCTCTTTGGATAAACACAGGCAGGAAATGAATGTGGTTTTACAATGATTCACTCCATACTGGAAGCATTTGCTTTCAAAGAAATCCATTCAAAGCAGCTTTGGCTTCACATGTTTACTATTTTCTCTTGCTTTTGCAGATATGTATCTTTTCATTTGACTATTTCCTACCTCTAAAATGCACCTTACCATGTTTGATTTTTGCCCTCTAACTTAGTTGATAGTTGTGTCTGAGTTTTAAAGTACCATTTTCAATAGTTTCTGTCTCTCATCCACCCTCTGCCTATCTGTCTTTCATTTTGTCTATTTCTTGTTTTTAACTTCTGTCCCCCCCCCCCCCCCATTTCTCTGCAGAATCCCACATTCTACATGTTTCTCTTCTGCTCTGCTATCTTTATTAGTGGAAAGTCAAAGTGCTTGAGGCCAGAGCTTAAACCATGCAGTACAGCTGGTTAGGGACTGTCGGCCGGAGTAATGAGCTTTACCTTTAGCTGAACCATAAAGGCTGGTGCCTGCCTATGGGCATTCCTGCTCTGAAGTGAGGACAACAAACTAACACATGCACGTGTACGCTCGACGCCCCATCTCCCTGGTTGTAACGACTCCCATTCTCCAGTTTGAAATGTTTCCTCCTCATCATCTACACCCGAAGAAAACAAGACCCGAGTTGATGTTGGGGGTTTCTGATTGCTGAGTGACCTCTGTGAAGAATCAGAAGTTGTTGAGTCTTGACAGAGGTCAGTGTGTGTGATTTCAAGGTGTTCACTCTCCAGAGATGTTATGTCAGTAAAGCCACATAAGACTGTCCAGTCTGATGACATACAGTAGGTGCACCACGAGATGTGTGTAGGATGAAATGTTGTTGGGCAATTGCGAGTTCAGCAAGCAGAGCATGACTGAAGCGGTGCAACATTCATACTGATTTCAACGTCATTAAAGTCAAGTCTTGTGACTGTTATTGTGCTGTCCAAGCAATTGCATGCAATGTGTCCACAATATGCATGACACTCTTATAAGGAAAAAAAGAGAGAAAAATATGTAATTGCTTGTTTGATCCAGTAAGTACATTTTTCTTGTACGTATTCCAGGGTTTTGTGTATTGTTATATAACAGAGGTGGGCTGCCACAGATGAAGCAAAGACCTCCTCCGCTAACATCGTGAAAAGTCAATAGACTTTTATGAACAGCAAAATAAGCTTTAGGATATGAAGAGCAGAGGTGCTATTTCATGCAGCAAATGCTAGATATTTCATAAGTGTCTGTCTGTTGTTTAGGCTGTCATCTACTAAATGAATTGATCAGGAGAAAAGATGTGCCTGGTGGTTTACCGTCTCTGCTAAACAATTTCCTGAAGGAAACCATGTATTGTATTGCCACGTGTCCTCCACAGTAAAGTGATTGCCAACCCAAAATGGCTATTAAAACTTGCATGCAGGCAGAAGGTCCCTACACTCACATCCTTCCTTTAGCATTTCCTTGATGTGGATTAACATTAAGAAGCCGTCTGATCATGTGTTGTGAGAACAACACTATAATGGCAGCAGGTGGTTCTCTGTAATGCTTCACCAATGTGACATGGCCATTGCTGTGGAATTAACGCCTGCTTTAGCCATGTAGTCACAGGCACCATTCACTGGGCTTGGGAATCAACCATGTGTGGGCCAGTGATGAGACGAAGAACTGATGAACAGTGAGGCACAGACAGATCAATAATCCCTGCTAATCCATAATCCCATTAACAGTAACAACAATAGGAAACAAGTGTTACTTTTCAGGACTTGTTCGTTTTCTATTGATCCATGTTAGACTTAAATAACTGTTATTTGTGCTAAACCTTGACCGCTGACACTTCGTATGTAATCCTTTGTTGTTGTACCCCTATCCTAGTGATTTCTGACTCTGGTAAAGCAGTAAAGAGTTTTGTGTGTAAAGCACAATACATTTTGTATTAACAGGCCTGTTTGTTGACCAAACAGCTTGTTCCCATTACTGTGCTCAGGCCTAGGTGAACAAGACTTGCTTGTATGTTGGTTAGCAGGGGGAGACGCCAGATGCTTTTCATTAGATAGATCAGCGGCGGCAACCATCCTGTGTAATTTATCTGTTTTTGTGTCAGGGTAAATAAGAAAGAAGATGGGGCTCTTACTGGTGTTGGACTATGTTTGTGTGCGAATGAGCTCGTATGTGTGTGTTGGAGAGCATCTTCAATGGCTAATCTCTTTCCAGTTAGCTAAGAGTTCTGGGATGCAGGATTTTCGTTTTGTAGCAGAGGCTGCAAGAGGCCAGCAAAGAGACGCATGTTCCCTGAGAAACCAAGACATCTGTTGTCTGTGAGAAGAGAGCGCAGGGAGGAGAGCAGGGATTGAGTGGTCCCTACAGTCCTGTCCACGCCGGCAGCAGCTACACTGCTGACTAATTGGTAAGAGGCCCTATGCGTGAGCAAGTGAAGGAGGGGTGTCTGGGTGGCAAGCCAAAGAGGAAGGAGGACAGGCCACCTCATTCCCACAGGATGAGGAAAAAAAGAAAACGGCGACCAAAATACAGAAAAGGACAGGAGTAATGGCTGTTTCCCCTCTTCCTCCCCTGTCTCACCCTCCTTCCCCCTGTAGCCCTCCCAGACCCAGACTCCAGACTAGCCTCATCCTTGTAATTTAGATTAATTTCTTCCACATTTTCCTCAGGGATTAGGCTGCAACCCGCCCAGCCCCCTACACACACACACACACTCACGCACACTCAGCTCACCCCCCACCATAGTTGCTTAATGCTCTCATTATTGAACTACGTTCCCCTCACAGCCACCACCCCACCCCCAACCTCCACACTCACACAAACACACTCAGAAATGCAATACTCTCAGCTCTGATGAGTGTTGATCTTTTAATGTCATTAAATGATTCCACTGATTATTTGAATGAAACAGTTACGTCTTATTAACTTAATTCGTGCAGCATTGTCTTCATCAGAGTCAGATTAGAGTTATGCTACTTTCAAATACTGTCCTCAGATGTATTATTAAGTATTGTATTAAGCTACTTTTGAAATGGCAGCGATTATTGGCCCAAATGGCCTGTTATTGAGCAATCAGGAGGATTTTTTTATATTTTATTTTTATTTCATTTAGTTTGAACCTCTTTTCCTACAGACCTGTCTTACAAAAGGGGGTGACCACTTTGGAGAGCGTAACTGAATTGGACAGGGATACTGAAATGTTTGTCAGGAATGCTTCAACAACCATTTCACAGTGAACATATGTAAGGCTGGCAGTATCCTCCGGACAAAATCCAATTCGCCATGTTCTCTGACTGCTGTTAAATACAGCACAGCAGGCAAATACCAGCACAGTTCACTCACTGTTACTCCAGGTGTGTTCGTTTAATGCCACACAGGAGCGAGTCACGCCGGGAGTAAACACAAGAACCAACATAAATACAAAAACACGTAGGAAACAAATCACATCACCCATTCTTTACATTACATGACATTATATTACATTTATTTAGCTGACACTTCTATCCAAAGCGACTTACAATAAGTGCATTTTAACCACGTGGATATTATCCAAAAACTGCAAGAATCATGCAGTTACATCAACTTCATCAACTATGCAAAAACTGCTTCAAGTGCTACATTTAGAAACAATAAGGAATAGAGAAAAACAAATTTCTTCTCGATATTTTTGTATTTTTCCTCGACTGATAAAGATGCAATCCATGTTGAAACTTTTATTGGTTTGCAGCAAGAAAGTTGCAATCATCTCTTTATATTTCACTCATTTCATTCATTCTTCATCTATCTCTTCATCACTTGATCTAATTTCTGAGAGGCACCAACCAATTTCATTATCTGGAGATCGGATTGCTCCTCTTTTTTTTCCTCCAAATGAGAGACGCATACTTTGAATTCAAGCGATCATCTGCTTCCTGTGTTTACTGAGCTGGGAATGACTTGACCTCGACTCCTGATTTATACATGAGAATCTACTGTCGTCGGTATGACTTGTCGCTTGTGACATGGGATGTTAAGACTATGGTTTAAGTCATAAAGTGGTTTCGGTGGTTGGGAACTACAACCAAGCGATTAGTCTGACTGCAAATGAGCCTTAATGTACAACAGATTTCAAAGGCAGTTGTTGAAGGGAAGTGGTTGGACTAAATGGAAGGGGTGAAAGTAAAGTGCTAAGTATCTGAGAACATGTTGGACACAATGCAGTGAAATTTGTAACAGTCAGGGGGAGTATTGAAGTTAATATATTTTCAGATTGTTATGAGAAACTGTATATAACTTTCTCTGTCTTGATGTCCCTCCCTCTTGATTTTTCAGTTTTGATGAGCTGATAAACAATTGTCATTCAACCGCTGTCATTTCAGTGCTAAAAGTAATAAGAAATTAATTAAAAATAAATAAATAAAATCCAGTCTGATTGAAATGGGAGTTAGTATAAATCCTTTTTTTTTTTTTTTTAATAAATCTACTTTTATTCGCATTTTTCCTTTCCTTTGTCATGTGACTTGCCGTGACCTACATAGAAAGGTCATCCAGTCAGAGCTGGCATGAAATACAACTACAGTTCAGTGAATCTGGAGTTGATAAGTGGCCTTGTGCACCCTAATGACATCAAAAGATCATATTAGCATGTCAGATATAATCTCTGAAAATAAAAAAGGTATACGAGTTTCTTTTTTTTTTCATTAAAGAAGAAGAAGAAGAAGGTAACAGGTAAGCTCAACAAGTCTATGCTGGCCTCCTTTTCCCAGCTTTATTAGGTGTGTCAGAGGTGAATTACTCATGCTGTTTCACAGTTGAGAGGAAAATGTTTGACCAGTTACCTTGTTGTGTTTTGGAAAACGTGAAAAGGAATGACACATATTAAACAGGTGAGGTCTGATTAAAAACATGATCATTTTCTGGTAGGATTTAGCTGTTTAGTAATCACAGGTATTCATGTTTTTCCACCTCCACACATTTTTAACAATACTTGTGTACCTGGTTTACCTTGACTGATACTTAATTTAGAAATGCTCATAAAATGACGGTCAGATTAGACACTTTAGATACTCATCTGACAAGCTCTAACCCAGCACACTTGCTCGGAGGGGATCTCCTCCTCCTGAAAATAAAGGTGAGGAAAGTGAATGGGACATGTGTGTGTTTACTAGCTCACGGCTGCCGAAACAAAAAGCCCTGCGATGTGACGCTCTCACAGAGTGACAACATGAAAGAGAGCCAAGAGAGAAGGGACAGGGTGAATAACCTCCAATCAAAGCCTCAGACACGGGGAGGTGTTGTCTCAACCGTGTTCAACCGGTCATCAAAGACTCTCAAAATCCTCCTCCTCATTCTCTCTCCACCAGCTTTCACCAATACCTCCCGCTCCTTTTATACCACCTCCTCCTCCTCTCATTATCTACTCTCTCAGGGCCAAGCATACAAGCTAACACGAGTAACTGAAGGCAGTTAAAGTCAACCGCTGTGAGGGCAGTGAGCCACCAGGTTGACAGGTCTGGTTAAACAGGTTCTGAGGGGAGAGGCTGATACTTGTTTAACTGCTAGGTATGGCACACTGCAGCTGCGACTGCTGCTGCTTCTCTAACATGTGAAACTCCGTTGTGAAACACTGGTTTCACCTACTGACCTCCAAAGCAGGATATATGGCTAACACAGCACATGTAAGGAGATATGTCAGTGCAATATATTCCTGTGGATTACAAATATACTTGATAATACTCATAAATCCAGCTATGCATCCGATGTTAATGCACAAATGTTTTTCAGTCGGCAGTGGTTTGGTGTTATGGCTCAGACACTCCACATAGTAAGCTCCTGAAACACATAAACATGCAGACCAGATGAATCAGCAGAGACTGGCTAGGCGAGTGATGATTAAGCAACCTTGCGCCACATGTAAATCCTATCTGCAGTTT
This sequence comes from Macquaria australasica, assembly GCA_005408345.1. NCBI lineage: Eukaryota > Metazoa > Chordata > Actinopteri > Centrarchiformes > Percichthyidae > Macquaria > Macquaria australasica. The sequence goes on from SEMN01000016.1 coordinate 1,969,484, forward strand.
GCACCACTTCTTTTTTTCTCAGAGATATCAAAGGAATTGTCATCTGCAGTGTAAAAACTTGCAGCATCACATTTCCACAGATGAAATACACCTTGAAACTAAAAGCAGATCAACGCTTCACGTGGGATCACACCTGCTCCAAACACAGGAAATAGACAAGAAAGAGGAAATATCAGTGAGCAGGAGTACACACTACAGCAAGCTTAGGAAGAGAGGATGTTAAGTGAAGGGCTCTTGGAACAGTCTATTCAGTATGTGTCAATCGTTTTCTAAGTTTAAACATAAACAAGCCATTTGTCTGCTCTCAGCTGTGCAACTTGTTCATCACATGATGTACTTTTGAGGTCTCTGCCTTCACTGAACCACACAGCCTATTTGTGAAGCTAAGAGAGCAGATAATGATGGCTACTGTTCCCATTAGTTTGGGGACTTTTTCTTTGCTTTTTATTAATAGAAAAACCTCCCAACACATGACTTAACCATCATCTGTGAAATACTGCTGAAAAGGAGGCTACAGAACAATAGTGTACAAAAACAAATGTGTGTGTATGTATGTGTTTGTGTGGCCTAGGCAACATCACTGACTCACTGAATCAGGCTTGAGTCTTTCATTTTATTTTTCATTTTTCCTGAAACTTTGAAACAGTTTTTTTTTTTTTTTGCTTTTTACATATTTTTCAAAAAAGTATATCATGCCCACTTCCTAACCTCTACTCAATAAAAAACTAACCCATTTATAAAAGTTGAACACATCATCATAAAAAGTGAAACCATACACCAGAATGATACCATTATTTACACAAGCCCATTAAATTACAACATAAATTAAAAAATATTTACATCCAGGACAAGACACTGGATAAAATTCTATGTTTGGAATTTAATGTCTAATTAAAAACATTTTTAAAGAAAGAAATATATACATTTACACACATTCTCACAACATGCATACACTCTGGCAGGACTGGTTGGTAGGTTGATGGTAACTTGGGGGTTTTAAATACTAAGAATGGTGAATACCTAACACAAAAATAACATGTTCTCGCTGCCAGGTTTAAAAGATAGAGTAACAATGGAAGCATTGCTATGCCTGTAATCCACATGAACACTGAAGAGGCTTTAAAGTCTCTGGTTTCTGACCAAACACAGACTGACAAAACCAAAAATCGTCTTTTCTCATTCAGGCCTACATAAGATTTAAATCATCTCTCATGAACAAAGCACAATAACACTGGAGCCATTTTGAAGTGGTTGTACAAATCAAGCACACACAAAAAAATGAAGTGGATTTTCTTCTCTCTCTTTCTCATATAAAAAAATTGTCCTTTGCAAGTCCATTGAGACACAGGAAATCAGTGGATTTGCCTCCAGACAGAGCAGGAGGGGGGTAGGGGTGGGGGGGGGACTGAGAGGAATTCACAGCCACAGCAACTCATCTTGAAATGATGTCCTCTAGGGAGAAAAAAAAAACAGTATGCACTTTGTTCTTTTCCTCCTCTTGTCAACAGAGTGCAGGTCCCATGGTTGTAGCATCAGTACATTGGCAACTGTATGGAACTGCATAGTGGTTAGTATGATGGTGTGTGTATCACAACCTCACAAGGTGGGCTCCCATTAGGACCAGTTCACCATAGGTGCCAACACGAAGTTATTTGCAGCCAGTTGTGACAAGTTCTTAGAAATCATCAACTTCTCAAAAAAAAAAAAGATATAAATTCAACAGTGCGAGTACACACACACACACACACACACACCCTTATGCACAAATTCAGCTCTCAAAATGACAATACTTATCAATCAATATTGATTTTTTTAAAAGTCCAAAAAGGGCAGACAGGGCAGCAAGATTAAGGGACTCAGGGGTTCTCAAGTTCATAAGGATTCTCCTTTGAGCTCTCATTTCCTGTGCTTGTCCATTTTGTCGGTAGATTTGCTTCCACTGTCTGAGGACCCCTGGGTGTCACTACCAGAGCTCAGGTACATCTTGTCCACTTGTTTGAGCGCCTCGTTCAGGTAGTTCTGAAGGGAGGTCATGGCAGCGCAGATGGCCGGAGAGCCAAAGCCATGAGTGATGAGGCTGAAGTGGGTCAGGCAGCCCTGGATTCCAGGCTCCATGATGGGGGCCGGCCGAGAGTTTCCGAGAGGCGAGCGGTCCTGAGTAAGCAGGTCGGTGAACTCCTTGCAGATTTGCCTGAAGGTAGAAAACCAGAATGATTTAGGAAAAGAGAAAATACTTAAATTAACTACATTTACTGATTCATTGTGATCTGAAAGCAAAGTCTGCAGGAAACTCACTCCGCAAAGTCCTCCAGCAATCAATGAATACTATGACACCAACGTAAGTAAAAGTTCTAGATATGTCAGCTTGCTACATCCTACTTTGCCAGAGGTGTATTTCTGTGCAGATTAAAGGCAACCATCCAGAGAAAGACACTTACTTGGCAGCAAGGAGCATGTTCTTGCGAGAGTTAACCTCGTTGCGTTCCACGTGCGGCCTGCCCAGGTATTCAGCAATTGCCTTTGCAGGGAATTCTGTCTCACACACATAACCAAAGTCTCTTGCTAAATGAACAGCTTCACCTAAGAGAAGAAGAAAACAGACCTTGTAAGAGAAAAGAAAAAGTCACCTCTAAACCCATGACAGCACTGAAGTGGACTCAAACCAAGACTGCATATTTATGAAAGAATTAAGATTATTTTTTATTTACACAGGCAGTATCACTGGATGTACTCTGACACACTGGGCAAAGATGAAATGGTAAGCTGGCCGGCCTCAGTAATTTATCAATTTAGAGCATTATACTAGCAGCTCCGTTTTGGTCCTGATACACTCAAGCATCAAGGCACATGAAGTGAAGCAGTTGAACTACAGAATAATCAGCTGTGCTCAGTCTTCTAGCTTGGGGGAACAAGAGCTAGTGAGATGAATATATTTCCGTCTTGAGGGTGGTTTGACTTGCATGGTCATAATGGGCTTATGTGGATAAATGCTAGCAGAGAGTGCCCACAGCGCCAAAAGCACCGCTTATTGATAGATGCGCACATCACTTGAGGACACGGGCAGCTATTCAGAAGCACAAGCTTTAAGGTCAGCAGGCCCTCCTGGCGAACCGCACACAAGATAACAAGGCTTAATTCAGCTTTGAAGGTCTCTAAATAACACAAGCCTCCAGTCATTCTCCTGCACAGAATCATCAGCCCATTTATGAAAATTAGGCGTGTAGGGAGCAAGAGAGGAAAAAAATATTTTACCTTAGCCTGCAGCAGGTAGAAGTGATTAAAGTGATAACGTGTTCATGGCGAAGTGTCCCTGTCTGGCTAAGGTATGACTGAGGATGTTGTTTTAGTATTCAAGGCACTGACAAGGGAAGAGAAAGGTGTTGCGTTGTGTCGTCCTTATAACTACGTAACTCCCTGGTATTAAATAACTGAAGATCTGTGGCCATGTTACAAGATGCAGACATTTAAAGGAAGAATATATCAGACAATGTATAGCTTACTGTGTACAGTCTAATACAAAATAATACAATCGTAACAGTGATAGAACTGGTGCTGAAATGTTTTGTGAGCTTTTCTGCTGCGCCATTAGTATAATGCAGACACTCACTAACCTGAAATCATATAATAATAATCATATATAATATCAAAGACTGAGTTGGAAAGGATTATATCAGGTCTTTTTTGATAGCTCAAGACTGAGGACAGCCAGCTTGCATTCAAACATCAGTTCAGTCACTCTGATTTTGGCTAAATGGACAGAATCACCATGGGAACCAAAGGACAACTAACTAATGTGCAACTGAAAGTCTGGCAAATGAAACAAAGTCCTTCAAGAAGGAAAACTTTGCACCATTCACATTGTATTTATATAATGGAGTATTTCAACAATGAAAGTTTGGAGAATGGCTTAAGATACTGTATGGCTCTTAAAACACATGCTACGTGAATAAGATTGACATTCTCGCACTATTAGAGCGACATTCCAGCTTCCACAAACAACAATTACCCCTGAAAAGGTGCTATGCACTACTGAGTGACATGTCATACCTTCTACTAGTGAGGTAAGTAGAGTGACATTGGCTGCCTTCCTTCTTCCTGCAGGCAGGTTGAGCCCAATCTTATCCAGCTTTTCTCTCAGAGAACGACCTCCATTTTTTGACTTGGCCCTGCAGAAGGAGAACAAAACAAAAAAAAAACAACATATTACATCTACAGCTGTGTAGTAATTCAGACAGATAATGCAGGATTACAATTTACACAATGTGTTAAAGTTTGTAAAAAAAAAATGGAGGATTAATATGGCATTTGCCAATCTCTTCACACACCATCACGATTTTATTTCCTTCAATTAGTATCTGCCTAAGGACATTAAACCCATAAATTAGGAGGAACAAGCAGAATAGATTTGTATGATTATTGTGCTTTCACCTAAGACCAAGAGAGAGCAGAACATAGTGCAGACATAGCCTGTCAGAGGAGGCCTTGTACTCACTCCTGCAGGAGGTCTCATTGTGCACTCTTGATAACAAATAAATCACACAAACAAGCTCCAAAGAAAAAAAGAAAACACTGACACAATTGATGCGTCCACTCAAAAAGCGTAGCAGAGAAATCCCTCGTACACGCGTTTGCAGAAACACTTTAACTCCCCACTTGCCACGGCTGATTCAGTTTTCCGCATGACTGGCGGGCGAGCTCTCCCGCTCCATGGCGGGTGAGAGAGGGAGCATCTTTAGGGAGGCATGTGTGTATGAGTGCCCCCACCCCTTCATTCCCTTTCTCCCCCTTGTCCCTCTGCTAACGATCCCCCTCCTATTGCTATATGACCTACTTAACAGTGTCTGTGATTGTGCATGTGTGTGTGTTGGTGTGTGCGTGTGTGCATGTCAGCATTAACACAGGCACATGGGAAGTGGCAAACATGCACTCCAAGCACAAAATGCTCCGGTCAGGGGTGTTGAATACACACTGTAACCTCGCAGAACCCTAAACAGACTGCCACACTCACATATGTGCCATAAGATCAACTGCTCTGCCACAGACAAACCTACCCATGCTGCAACCCCTGACAAACACACAAAAACACACCCACAGAGTCCTTAGATTGGTACTAACTGTGTTGATGTAACCTATCCCCAGAGCGAGCAGAGAACCAAAATTGCAGACCACACAAAGAATGTCACGAACCTTACGCAAAAAACTGATGAGCCAGAGCAACTGAGCCAAGCTGTGCTTTCAGAAAAGCCTTTCCCATGGGCTGCTGAGCTTTAGTCTACAGATCACTAGAGCTGGAACTCCTCAGTTTGATGATTATTCATATCTGAGACAATCAAACAGCCTTATCAAATTTCTTTTGAATCAGGGCTGCTGTATTCCTGTGTTATGCTGAAGACTTTTATGAACAACAACCACAGGGAAATACCATTAAATCCAGCCTGCTGTCCTGTTGAATGAGTCTGAGCTCTGACCTGCGTAAAACCCCTCCCAGGAGCGAGGCGTTGAGGCACTCAGGGGGTGACAGACGTCTCTGGACCTCGGCCACGGTAACCTTGTACTTGGATGTGGAGCTCAGCAAGGAAAGACGGCCCGGTACGGAGCAGAATACCTCTGTTGGGTTTGATACCATGCCCAACAGGGACTCTTTCTGGAAAGGAAGACCCAGCGCGTTGCCTTTGGGTAGAGTGACAGGACCTGGTGGGTGAGGAACAAAAATAAATAAATAAATGGGTAAGATGAAGAGTGAAACAGTTCAAAGAGAAAAGAAAAAAAATTCTGGTTGTACAATCGAATTTGTTTGTATATGCACTTTTCCTGTGTATGTACATAAGCTCTAATCATCCTAATCCTTTCTTTGCAACAGAGAATCTGTGTTTTATTGTACGTAATCACAAGGAAGAGTGTGTATGCAGCTCTGCACGACTGAGAAAACCAGTGTCTGCTGTAGGAAACTATACAAAAGACAACTACTGACGACTTTTGAAATATTGTGTTGTTTTCCAAACATTGGAGGCCTGATGGTTAAACAGCTAAAATGCCCTCATGCCAAACACCATCCACAAACAGGTACACACATACAAACTGCCCCTCATCTAATCCACAGATACACCTCAGTACTGTTTATTATTTGGTGTCACGGGCTCTAGGTACTCTAGACACTATGTGTGTTTTTTGCTGGTTCTAAAGTTAGACGAAATTTTCAACCCCCCACAAAAGCACTGACAGGCATCGGACAAACAAAACAGTACAGCACACTACAAAACATAGCTATCTTCATCCTCACCCGCAAGAATGCCCCCCTGATAATAAGTCCTCTGTAAGCGATCAAGGTTCCTGCCACCTCGTAGTCCTAATACTGAGACAGAAATCACAGAGTCACATGAGTACTTTAAGGCTCCTCTGGGGCACATGGTTGGGAATGACATGCCATTGTTTACAAGTGGAAAACCTAGATTGCCCATAGCGTGCCCTTGAGCATGAGAACAATATAATGAGCCATCGCTGATTTCCGTAACAAATAGAGACTGGTTGGTTTATTGTGCTGTGCAAATGGCTTTCTGCTTGTAACTATGCAGCGCAATATTATAACACTTTTTGCTCTTATGCTTTTGAAAAAAACAACACCGTATTCAACCATAAAATATCACGTAAATGTTATTGAATTAACCACACCACTGTGATATTGGTCAGGCATGATAATGAGAAACTAAAGCATGGGATTTATATTTTAAAATTAAAGGTAAAACCTGTCTTCATATAATTAAAGGTGTATTGTAGTTTTATAGATTTTTACAGAATTAAATGAATCTATCTATCTATCTATCTATCTATCTATCTATCTATCTATCTATCTATCTATCTATCTATCTGCTTCTGTATGGTTCAAATACATGTAGAAAGCAAAGCAGTAGAACAATGTTGCTCAAGCTGATCTTTCTCTGACTCAAAGTCTGTTTAATGAAGCCCTGATGACAAAACAGCAGGAATAAGTTCTCCCTCAAAACAGTTCATGTCCCAACAAATTACTAAACTGTCCTTCACATGCAAGCCTAATGCCACACCCTGCCAAAAGCTGGTTCTGCAGAGCCACAACACTGCTTCAAGATCAACTCGTAATTTCCTGTTAGCATGAACTGAAAAGAGCTGCAATTGCAAGCTTAACCAGCCTAACGATGATCCAAAGCGCTCCTCTTCTCTCACAGTCAACACCGAGGTTGTGAGATTGCTCAATTTTCGTGTCTTGTCAATAGCCTGTCATTTTTGAAAGGGATCAGTTCTTTCCCACTGGGCATCCATTCAAGCACCTCCACCAACAGAATAGGCTAAGGATCATATCAAGCTTAGATAAGTGCATCTCGTGGCTATGAGGATTATCAGTGTATGCAGTGCAAGTACAAATACAAGACTCCTCCTTTGCTGTACTCTCGCACTGAGTGCCCTGACATGCCACTATAGAAGTAATTGTTATGACAATTCCAAGTATGTAGAGAACAAAAGAAAATACGGCCCTTACAGTAAATTTCCGGCCCTTGCCAGTAATTACTGCATCTTTATTTGGTTGTACAAAGGCACATGTACCCCAGGCAGCATTTTCCAAAACTTGTTTTCCTTTATTTTTCAAATGAACAGAACTGTGGTTCTTTGGCACTAAAGATTAGATTAGTCACAAACGTCGCGTAAACTCACCTTTTTTGATGACTGTCTGATCTGCCATAATAATACTGTGGTCATCTACATGCTGATAAAAAAAGAACAAAAGCAGCAATAAGCAATCACATGCATTGTTGAAAAAAAATCTGAAATCAATTTCTGTCAAAATATTCAACATCTGTTCCAATGACTCTTTGTCTCTTTTGCCTCTTTCATGCAAGACAAAGATGGTTGTATTTTAATCTCCTATGTAATCAAAATAATGCCCCTATAACCTAAGGAATTAACTTTAGCTTTGTTGTCTGCTTGAGTGGTAGCCTATTATTTGGCTACCTGTGTCATAAGTGATCTCACACACATACAGCATGCATGCACGCACGCACACCTCACACACTTTAGCCTCTAAACTGTAATTTCAAGTATCTCATCTCTCCAACTCAATCAAAATTCCACTCACTTGAACATCCTCCAGTCCGTGTCCCATGTCGTGCATCCCCATATTATCACCAATAACCGACGACTCTATGCTGTGCGGGTGTGGGGGCAGCAGCTCCGGCCGGCGGAACCCTTCCCTCCTCACCCCGGACGATCCTCCCTCCAGGCCCAGGATCTGACTCGCCAGTCCGCTCCTCCCGTGCGCGACGAGCCCATCCTGGCCCTGCCGGCCGGGCCACGCCTGCTGCTGGTTCGACGACGGCGACTGGTGGATGGAGTTGATGTTGAAAGGGTCGCCGAGGTGGGAGTAGGGGTCACTGGACTGCGGGTAGGAGATGGGCTGGTAGGGAGGCGGGAAGTACGGGGGCTGGAAGTCCGAACTGGCCGAGTGTGAGAGGGAGGGAGACGGGCTGTAGAGGTGCTGACTGACCGCTGGCAGGTGAGGCAGCCGGGGGTTCCCATTGCTGTTGCCGTCGTGCCTTTCCTGAGGGACGGAAGAGACAAGGCAGCTGTGAGACATGACATTTGTCCCACAAGGGAATCGAGTGTCTGTTACCCACTGGCATGATGTCCACTGAAGATAAAGGCTTAGAGAGAGCGTGAATAGCCTATATATAGACTAAAAATGTATTATTAACGTAGGCTATATTTTATTAGGCTATAGCGTGGGAAAGAAAGGTACCTTATTATTTAAATTAAATTGGTAATTCTTTATAAATTAGCGTAATAAATTAGCCTATGCTACGTTTGGAAAATATTGTTTTTTATATTAGGCTATTATTATTATTATTATTATTATTATTATTATTATTATTATTATCAGGTCTGTTACTGTTGTTGTTTTTGCTGTTATAGAAATAATTATGCATTTTTTCTGAAAATTGCGTCTTTCTTTTACAGTTGTAGGCGTCTCTCAACTTTTTTTAAAAACTGACTTTTTAACAGTTTTTGCCCCCCTGTTGTCGTCTGTTATGCTGGCTGTTTAGGATTTCCATTTATCTCCCTTTACCTTATTTTATCACTACCACTGACATATGATAAAAATCAAACCATTGTCACCGTTGTCGTTGAATGGCAAACTTTTGTTCGATGTCAATCAAAAGGAACTTTTCCCTCTTTTTGCATCTCTATCGAAACTCACCTCGCAGTCATCCTCATATTTCACGTTGTCGGCTAATTTCCACAACATTCTGACAGAGAAAAAGGGATCTCCGTTACATAAAACGAGTAAATGAAAAAGAAAAAAATGTTGTCGCCTGCGAGTTAATCCAGGTATGAATAAATTAAGAGTTTCCTGGTGATCATCAACCCCGTTGTTCTTCAGCTGCGGCGAAGAGGCGAAGTTGTGGGTGAAGGCTGAAGGGGCGAACTGACCGACCGACTGACTATCCAACCGCAGATATGAGTTTCCACAGCCACTATGAGAGAAAATAATCGGTGTCAAGCAATATTTCCCCCCTCTCCGGTCAATGTGCTCTGTAGTTCTGTTGTGGAAGTGGGCGAAAACAGCGCATATAAGAAACTTGACTCCCTCTTATGGACAAAACAGCGACGTTCAGTCTTATTGGCGCATGCATGAGCACTGTACTATATCTGCACAGCAGCTCCGAGTGGGCGTCACCCTGCTCGATGACGTCAGTGAAAAGGGAACATGAAAATATAGCTGATTGGCGGGACAGCGATCCAATCAGAATTCTGTCCGTATGTACAGAGTCAGACTTAAACCCATGGACTTTACTATAGCCAACTTTTCATGGCTTACAGTTAGTGAAGTCTAGGCCTACTAGTTTGTTTATGTCTCCTCAAGGCCCATTAGAAACTTGAAGACAGGGCTTTTGAATGTGAGGACACCTGCAGGCTCTGTTTTAGAGTCACATTCCTTATATACACACACTGAAATCGATGGTTAAGAGATTCAATATTATTGTTCTTAAAATATTCATTCACTTATTAAGGAAACAATTTATTTTCACTTCCACAATATTTCTTTTTTTTATTACGAGTCTGGTACAATTTGTACCAGAACCAACACGACTCGGATAAAGTAAAGTTGCAGTGACGGGTTGCTAGGTTACTGAGTGCATCTTGGTGAAGTTATGACGCTAAATGGAATGCCTCTTGGCCAATCATCTTGCTCGGTTCGAGATGTTCAATTAGAAGAGAAGCGACATGTTATCTATTTATCATGACAGAAAAAATGCATGTGTTTTCACAGAGCGGTGGTGATGAGTTTTTTGTAAGTAGGTTAATAAAACCTATTAGTTGTATTACTGATGTTAAAGTCTTATATATAAATAATTTCATTTTGCAATTACGTGTTTATTTAATTACACATAATCATGCCAAGTATTATTTTGATTATGTTGTTTACACATTGTTTTATTATTATTATTATTATTATTATTATTGCATTAGTAGTAGTAGTAGTAGTAGTAAGTAGTCGCATTTACTGTTACTACTGAAGTAGAATAATAGCCTTCTGTATGTTCTTTTTGCGTGCAACTTAACTTGACTAAATCCTTAGGCTCATCGTATTTACCAAAATTAGCAAGATATCAAGATAATGCAGCTTTTCGATTTGAATGCCTAATAATAGGCATTCAAATGAACCCATGACATTTTAATGTCGGTGTTTCCCAGTGGTGGTTAACTGCTTGTTTCAAACCACAATAAGTCCGAGGGTTTAGCAGCATCGTTCTCTCAAAAACCTCTAAAGCTCAAGGGATCTTGAGTAAATGAAGTTCAGTCTTTCTTAACTTCATTTACATTTTTGGTGGAGCTTTGCAATGTCCAAAACAAGGCTGCTTTGAAGCTTTGATATGCATCAAATCCCAAAGTGAGGACAAAATAAGTTTTTTTTTCTTTATTTAATTGTAACGACCTAACTATCCATTATTTTGTTAGGTTTTAGTCCATTTTATTTTAGCCGTTAAACCTTTTAAATTCAGCATTATAAAAAATCTTCCTCAACGGAAAATAATGTAGGCTACTGTATGTCTATAATTTGAGTCATTTTATTAATTGGTTTTGTAGCCTATCATTGGACGAGTACTAAATGTCAGATTATAATTTGTGAGATTATTGGACAGACCTTTGTCTTTTAGGATAACAGCCTGTGGCGTCCGTCCACCCACGCTGTGATGATCGGCTGTGCATGGGAACAACAGGACGTGGGCGACTGAGGATTATCTTTTTTGCTTGTTGGTCCATTAGCTTGTTGTGATGCGAAGCACAAGTGAAATGCGCGCTGATTAAATGTTATTTTACGTTGGAAGAGACTCGGAGCAGACCTAAAGGAAGTTAGTCACGCTTGACCTGACGGTGATGTTTTGAACGATCCTGGCGCTCAGCTTGTCATCTTAATGACAGTCGACTGCAGTGACAACCGGCTCAGCTGATGTCAGGTGTAAAGATTAAATGGATCCATGCCCGGACAAATTAAAAATGCCATGCAAATCAATGAGAGAGTTCTGCTAAGTGATTTTTCAAGTGGTTTGCTATAGATATAGTGTCCATATATTCTGTAATATAGCCTAAGAAACCATATTTTAAGCCTGACTTATGATGTGGCTTTTCACAATAAAGAAATCCAATATTCGCCTTTTATTTATATTGAATACCAACAAATAGCTCCAAATAAAAGTCACTATGATATTCCGGTTATATTCATATACTGTAAATGATCTATATTATGTTATATAACCTATATTACGTTATATAGGCTACATGTTGCCCATATTAGAGTATGCATAACTCAGTGGTGAGGATAGTGACTTTAACTGCATTTGATTCCCTTCTGTTCTTGCAAGACTTTATTCTCTTCTATAATTTGATAGAAAATAAAAAAATAAATATTATTGTGGTTATATTGTAAAAATCATGAAAGAGAAAAAAAACAAATATGCCTAACTATTATTTGTATTGAAAGCCTATTTCAAAGTATGTTTCAGTTTCGACCATAAACAGCACCACTGGTTTGTAATCCAGTAGCCTCAAACCAAATTACTCGAGGTTTTTGAGAGAATAAAGCCTTGGCCTCCTCGACATTAATCACGGGTTATTCAAAAGCGCATACGGCGCTGCGCGATTACAAACAGGTGATTATGGTGGAAAGTAATAAAACAAATGTAGGCTCAGCAGCAAAAGCGATAAACATGATGCGGGTTGTGTTAAACTAAGTCAGCTGTAAGAGGAAAATACACGAGTGAACTCACCCTCCAGTCTATCCTCTCCAGTAAAGACATCTGCAAGGCTCCAGTCACAGCAATCCCACTGAGACGCAGCGAATGAGTAAAACCATGAGAGGTTGCAGACTTCACCTGACGGTCGTGCAGTGCGCATGCGTCATTCAGTGTAATACACCTGAGCGGGATAAATCAAAACAATCCATCTATAGTTCCTCGATGAAAACCCGCATTTATTACGTTTCATATAAAGCAGCACGCACACTAAAATGGATTAAGGTGAGAAAAGGAGCGCACAAATGCATTAAAAACCATTAGGCTATATATATTTTTAAATAATGTAAGATTAAAATAGGACTCACAGGATTAGAACCATAACCGAGATAGAATTATAGTTAATCTCACAATTATCTGCTATTGTTGAGGAAAAAAATAAACAATGTCATACAGTCTAAAGTTTTAAGAAAAGGTGGGAAAAAAAGACTTGAGGAAAATTCAAGATGATGTAATTCCACTCCCAAAGCCACATCGCCCCAGGCTGACCAAAAGAATCTGCTTTCAAAAGCCACTGAAGCTTTTTAAGGCCTAAAATGGCTCCTGCTATCTGATCTCCCAAATACTTTAGCTTAAACTAATTAACAGATCAAAGTGTCTTCGCTATGCGGTTGAGAATGTAGCTTACACATCTCGTTCTGAGAAAATAACCTCACCTTTCTGATCTGCAGCCCTGACACCTGCCACAAAACATAGTCTCATCAGACAGTACAACTTTAAATTATTTGGAGGAATAATGCAAACAACGGTGCGTGTTTTACATTAAGATGTTCATATTTCTAAAAAGATTAATCTAATTCCCATTTCCAGTGTCTAATTGAAAAAACAAACAAACAAACAAACAGCTGTATGAACTATTCTGTTTCTTGATAACAACACAATCGAACAGTTAGACTACCAACTTTATTTGAATTCCAAATATTTATGCAGTATGGTCTTAATGAATGAAAGTTTAACATGAATGTTATATTAATCTTATTACAATTTATTACAAGGTTATAGTGAGTGCAAACGTTCTGATAAATATATTTAAAGATCCATTCAACAACTGTAAATCCCATACTTCTCTCCTGCAGGGTCTGGTAAATGTAGGCTATCTTTACAAACATCCACTCAAGATCAGAAAATGTATCTTGGTGCTCCCAAAATTATGGGGCTCACATAAAGCCAATGCTATGCTTTTACAACAAACGAAAGGGCTGTTAGAAAATGCACCCGTCTTTCCTCCTGCATGCGCAAAGACAGAGTTTCTAAGGCTATTACTAACAAGAGGTCACTTAGGAAAAAAATAACTTACATGAGCTTATTTGGTTGTTATTATCGATGCATTATTTCTTTATGAGCCAACTATTAAACGATCTAACGTGCGCAGAAAGATATAAATCATCAACAAACAGGAAAACATGTCATCGACTGCAGCTGGATGAAGACAAGAGGACGCAGTGTTTATTTAAATGTTTTGCCACAATGATTGGATTATTTATGGTGTAACTTCCATTTAATGAGAAGCAGGCAGACTCCCCTTTGTATGTTTTTTTTTTTTTACCCTGCGACCACAGCGGGAGTCTATAAAATCACACGGTGTGATAAGGACGCCTCTGCTGCCACCGTGTGGCTGCATCCTCGTATTACCACGGAGGCAACATCAATCAATCAATCTCCCTGATTGAGAAAGGATCAGTATTTGGATCGACTATATCTTAACTCATACAGACAGTTAAATACTCATGTAGGCGTATCCAGTGGTGGAATTTGGAAGCACATTTACTCATACTGTACTTGTACATTATTTGAAACGTTCCCTCTTCAGCTGATTGTGAAAACAGCCTTCTAGTGTCAAACTCTGCACATACATAATTCTGCAGCATGAAGCTCAAACAAGTGAAGTAACAAGAACAATTCTTTTTTTTTTTTTTATTAAAGTGAGACCTTTAGTAACATTTTTAATGCAGGACTGTTACTTGTAATTGAGCATTTTTACAGTGTTGTATTGCCCCTTTTACTTAAGTAAAAGATCTGAATAGACTACTTCTTGCATCACTGGGCTATCTGATGGGAAGCTGCTGTTTTGATCTCCTGTATCATTAGAGGACATCTGAGCAAAACCATGTGTGGCAGCAACCAAGCAACAGGACGATGTCTGTTTCAGTAATATTTATAGAGTTAGATGCTGCCAGCTGCGTGTCCCCATCAACACTCTGAACACTAAACCTCATAATAATATTATTTTCACATCTCTAAGCTGCTGTATGTAATACAGGCTTTTTATAGTTTGTTTTTGGTGTGAATTTTCCCTTGAAGGGCACAACAGGGAATTGTTGTTGTTGCTGCTGTCATCAGGTAATTACTGCTCTTCCTTGCACATATAGCATTGTGTAACTAAGCTTTATGATACAGGCGAAACACACAATAAAGGCAACTTATTGTGCATTTTACTTGTAATATAGGCTACACAGTACACAAATACACAGTGAGGAAAATTTAAAAAAAAAAATCACCTTAATAGGATTGAATAGAAATTTATTTTGACATTTGCTCATTACATGCACAAAAAAAGAGAACAAAAAAGAGAACAAAAAGAAAATTAAAAGACTGTCCAATTGAAAACAGGAAGAACATGTTTTTAATCTCCTCAAAAAAAAACCCAACTGTCTGAAGAAGAGTATGTAGAAAATATGATAATTCAATTTCACTACATTTTGCTATTAAACTGGAAGCCAAGATAATATATTCAGTTATTTTTCATGTCAAAGATTTTCCAAAAAGTAGGGGGGGGGGAACAGCTGGTTTGCACCTTGTTTGGAAAAACGTTTGTGATGCTCAAACTGAGGAAGAGCACTGAGCTAAAAGTATTAAAAGTTTCCTATTGTCCATAACAGCTACTTATGTTTGTCTTTTGCTCTGTGTGCGCGTTTGTTGATTTATAAGCTTGAATAAATAAGCAAGATGCTTTAAACTGTCTTTATGTTGTTAACCTCATTTTTTACCCCACCTTTCAAGAAATCAAATTACCGGTACAATGAATTCAAGATACTTGAAAGTCCTCTGCTAAATGTGTTAAATATATTCTACAAAGAAGAAATGGTGGCCAAGCTCTTACTGATGAAAAATCAGCTTCAACCATGTAGAGATCACTTTAAAAAGCTGCACTCTGTCCACTAGGAGACAGCAGAGTGACAGAGATAACAAAGCCACCCTAGCATCAATTCTCAAAGCACCTGTGACTGAGAACACAGAGATGCTGGGGAATACATGGGGGAGGAATTAGGTTACAAAACAAAAGAGTCTGACCAGCTTGGGGAGCTATTAACAAAATGTTCACAACATGTAAACACTGAGCTACTGGGGACTGAAGAGACAAGTTGGGAATGAGTCCACACATTGGTGACATTATTAGAGGCCATGTGGGTAATATGTGTGTTTGTGTGTGTGTGGGTCTTTATGTGTGCTGGAGCTGGGTATGTAGAACTAGGTTTATCAGTAATGGGTCACAATTTCTGGAGCAATCTAAAAATGGTGATCTTTGCTCCAAGTGATAGTTACTAGAAGTGGTACGGGGTGTGGGTGACCCAGTTGGATGTCTGGTCTTTGGTGCGCTTGGCGGAGCTGTGGGTGGTGAACAGGGATTTGAAGGTCTCCGACCTCTCCTCCATGTCCTGGATGGATCTCTTGGTGGTGGCAGAGGTTGTCAAAGACTTGGCGCCTTTAGAGGAGCTGGAGGATCCGGAGGGTCCGGCCACAGCTAGGTGGTAAAATGGCAAATGAAAGGGAAAACAAAACAGTGGGATGAGGATATGAAGAAAAAAAAAAAAAAAACAAACAAGGCAAATAATTAGATTTTTATTAAAAGGAGGGGAGCAAGACAAAAAGGAGGGGGATATAATAATACCGGCATTTCCTCTTTTTAAATCTATGTATATTTTGTTCAATAATAAACAAATGATCTCACTGGAGTGGTATTCTGTAATCAAACTCAACCAACTTCAAAGAAAAATCATAGTAAGCCTACATTTTGTGTTTGATCCGACACCCAGCCAAACTTTTTTAAATGCTCCTTGGTGTTTATGTTCCTCAATGAAGACATGACTTGATGCCTAACTGATTATATAAACTACTAGATTATCCTTTTTTATTATTATTATTATCTAGCAACATTTCAGATACAAAAACTGTTTTACAAAACTTTGAAACAGTTCTTTTCCAGAATAACATGATGTTTTAAGGTGGGGAGGATTCCTTACAGTGATTCTGGCAGACGTACTATGCTCAGCACTAATGCCATTTTCAAATTTAGAGAGGCTCAAGTCCAAGTTTATGCTTCGTTTGTATGTATTTATCAAAGACAAGCATGGTTAGGTACCTGACTGGCTGCTTTCACCACCATTTTGTAGTGACCTACTCCCTGCTACACCCATTTGTGGAGATTGTGTGTCATCTGCAGGAAGAAACAAGAGTCAGACAGTTTGATTAAGACAGAGGACTTCATTCAATGTTTTGTTCAAATAAACAGTATATGCTAGTTAGGATTTCAAGAAATATATATAATTATTTATAAATTAAATATAATAAACACAAACTAACACCGCATAAAAAGTTTCTCATTCAAGTTCAATTCATTATGAACTGCGTTTGCTTGTCCTACAGAATATATTTGTTTTGAATCAGCTATGTATCTACATGGAGATCTACATTTCACAATGTTTTATCTGATAATAAAACAAAACAAAACAAAACCTATTACTTTTGCAATCTAAAATAAGCTTTACACAAATAGGAAGATTGACTTGAATAACACAAAAAAACATCAAGTGTCTCTCAGCCAACACCTTGTTTACTTGTGGAGGTGAGAGCCCTGTGCTGTCCTGGAGAACTAAACAGGAAAGCACAACAATGCTCTCTGAGGACACACAACACTGAAGGTCTCTGATCTAAGATTCATCAAACACAGAGCCAGACTGTAAAACCACTGTACCTGTTCTGATATCAATTTGCATTTCTTTGCTCATTTGTGTACGTAGCCCTGGAGGTGTCATGGAGAATGGCTTTGTGGCTTTGTTTGGGCAGCGAGAGAGCGAGAGAAAGATCTTGAAAGCGGCTGTCTGACGCCAAAAACAATATTAAATCGAGAGCACAAATGAGGTAAGCACCTGTTTTTTTGGGGGGTTTTTTTCCAATGACACCTCCCGGGCTCCGTATTAATGAGACTCAGGACATAAAATAAAATTGGGATAGGAGAAATAAACATACTCACCTTCATGGGAAATATAGAATAGGACAGTTACAAAAGAAACTAATCTGACTAATCCAAAACAACTCCCCTAAAGCTTCTGTCACTGTATGATAGATGAAATGATGACCAATAAGCCTGAAAATGTCTGGTTCCCATAACAAGTATGACAGAATGAATACACATATTATCACATGGACACAGTGAACCTATGAAATATGACCAAGCCAGTTTAGAAAACCACACCCTACACATCACTGCAAAACCACAATAAGATGAAGAAATTATGTATTAGTGACACTGGTCATGGGAGAACAGAAAAGCTGCTCTCTGCCGGCTCTCTACTAAGATCATAAAAAGAAAAAGAATACACTTTTATGAAAAAAAAACAAAAAAACATTAATCGTCAGGGTAAAAGAGCAGATGAGATGTTTCACACAGCAAACCCCTCATTATCTAATGAGTGTGACTATTAGACTCATCTACTAACAAAATGATCATGAGAAGAGATGTGACAGGATTACCACAAGTCATTATACAAGGTTTTATAGCAGACGATGGTGTCACATTCAGCGGTGTCGTTTTAACACAGGATTATATTTGTCTACAGCATATTCAAAACATTATCCAAATGAAGAAGTAAAGGTTGTGGTGTTTTGTTAGCTGCTTGGTTTTGTTTATGTAAATGATACAATGAACAGATTTGTCTCAACAGGATGTATGATGCCCCAACCAGGCTTTACACAAACCTTTTGATTCTGATGGTGTGGACACGACTTCAGCTGCTTTGCTCTTCTTTGACTTCTAAAACAGGAAGGGAAATGAATAAATAAAATAAAATTAATAAATTAATAAAATTCGCTGAGATGCATCTCTTTAATATAACATATTGCGTGTGACGGACATGAAGCAGGTGACAAGGACATGTAAAGAGCCAAATCCACCAAAACTAAATTAATGGCTATCAAGAATAGAACCAATTCTGGACATGGAAAAATGTACCTTTACAATCAGGGATCACAAAATAAAATGTTATTATTAGTTATATTATTTCAATCTAGCCCAATTTTTGCAATAAACAGCTACTCCTCCCCCATCCCCAATCCCACTGCCCTCTCTCCTACCACCCCTCCCACTTTTTGTGTGTTTGCTTGATTTGGTTGAGTTTGTCTCTCTTAAAAATGTGCAATGGATTTTTGAAGTAAACAATTCTCTGGAAGATGATGGAGGACACATTGCAATAAAGTATTAAAAACACAGGAAGGGAAATTTATTGATTACAAAACTTTTAAAACATTTTCTTTGTTAAACAAGTATTTGATTGGATGTATTAGTTTACAAAAATGACAGATTCCAGTCTAGTGAAGACAAATATTATTCAAAAGCTAACAGATAACAAATCACTCTCAAGAACCCACTAATATATTTTATAGTTTATTCAACCCAGACCGCCCACTCTATCGTTTCATCGTTTGTAGATTAGCTGTAATTCTGTTAAAATTAAAACCCACCTTAGTTTTGGCTTTGGCCCGCCTCTCTTCCATCTTCTCCCTCAGCTTCTCCACCTCCTCCTTGGTGCCATTGAGCACGATGATATCCTCATCTTTAAACGGGTCCCCACACTAAAAGCACAAACATGGCAGCCCAGGTTAACAGATACTGACAGACACGGTAGAAAAACATTTCCAACAAATATAAAGGCAGTTCATACTCATCATGCATCTTTAAAACTTGATGGGTAAGAAAAGCAAGGCAACACTTCCTGCAGCAATTTAAAAACTCTCGTTACTCAGGATTAGTGCTGGTCAATAAATCAGTATTACCATTAATCAACTGTCAGTGGAATCGCATCGTAATGACAGGATCATATTGTGTTGTGTTTTTTACTCTGTTGTCCAAATTAATAGCAAGTGAGCAAATTGTAAACAATGAATATTGTTGTGTTATATATGTGTTTTGTCTGAAGTAATGCACAACAGTGGAACAAAGTTCATTATAATGACCATCAATTTGACCCTTTCACATATGTTTATGCATGTATTTGTTACATATATACTGTGTATGTATATATATATATATATATATACACACACACACACATATATACACACACACACACACACACACACACACACACTGTATATATCCATCCATCCATCGACTATACCGCTTATCCTCTTAGAGAGGGTCGCGGGGGGCTGGAGCCAATCCCAGCTGCCATTGGGCGAGAGGCGGGGTACACCCAGGACTGGTCGCCAGTCAATCACAGGGCTGACACATAGAGACAGACAAACATTCACACTCACAGACAATTTAGAATCACCAATTAACCTAACTTGCATGTCTTTGGATGGTGGGAGGAAGCCGGAGTGCCCGGAGAGAACCCACGCAGACACGGGGAGAACATGCAAAACTCCACACAGAAGGGCCCCCAGCCGGCCAGCGGATGCGAACCCAGAACCCTCTTGCTGTGAGGCGACAGTGCTAACCACTGCATGTGTGTGTGTGTGTGTGTGTGTGTGTGTGTGTGTGTGTGTGTGTGTGTGTGTGTGTGTATGTGTATGTATGTATGTATATTATATATATATATATATATATATATATATATGTGTGTGTGTGTATGTATATATATATATATACACACACACACACACACACACACACATATTCATATATACATATATACACATGTTCCTGTAGCACACATTGCTTATGATTGAGTTGCTCCTCGAGCAAGCACCTGCTTTGACATTATCAGATCATATAAAACCATTTTAACTGTATGTCTCCTGAAAACAAGGTCACACTTGTGGCTTATTGATACAGCAGAACAGGGAAAGGAAAAACGCAGCTCAAAATATAAGATATCACAGCCGATCCAGTCATCCAATTTTGGAATAATCGGTATGAATTAAGAGGGAACTCCTTAAAATTATTCCCACTAAAATGTTTCTCTGAAAAGAAAAAAGTTCTTCACACTTGGTGATGTAAAAGCATGGAATGAGCTTCCAGAGGATGTAGTGCAGGCTCCTTCAGTTAACACTTTGTAATAAGTTGGATAAGTTCTGGTCAGCAAAGGACATTTTGTATAATTATAAGGCTGATTTGTGATTATTGTGAAAGTATTGTGATTTTTAAATAAGTTTAGTGTGGTACTTTTTCTTTTTTGTATGTATGGTTTTGAGTTGTAGAGTCTGGTGAGGAGGATTTACATCCTGTACCAGAAAACCTTTAATAAATTTCAATAAATAGCATGGCAGACATTTATCTCCATTGTTAGACACTTATTTTCATAGAGTGTTATTTATTTCATATGAAATTATGAATCAAACTATTTTTCCATGACTTGGTGGACCTTTTTAATAAATGCGAGTCAAACTTTGCTGTCCTTTTATAACTATAAGTCTCCTATAACTATTGAAAATTATACCAGTTTAAGATGAGTGGTGATAATATTTCCCCTAATGCAATACTCCCAACTGTTTTGAACAGTTTTTAAGGATATTTCAAGATAAAAACTAACATTTGGTTCCTTTGGGGTTGTCACACCTTAGGTCATGGTTTTCAGGAACAAAATGTATTGAGTTCTTATGCTTCTAGAAATATATGGATGAATAAAGTGATTGCCATTTACTAAAATAAAAAAAAATACACTTGCAAAAAGTAGGTCTGAGGTATCTAACAACAGTTTTATGCTTATGCTTTTGATTTGTAAAAGTGTAATATATTGAACTATGCTTGAGACAGTCACGCCATTGAAAGATTGAGATCTGGCTCAAACATGTCGAAAATTGAATAACAAAGCAGTTTTTATAATAACGGGTCCATGTAAAACAAGGAAATAGTTAGCCATGTACTGCATTTTAAATTGTGACACTACTAATTATATTCATTTCTATCTTGTGTGACAGTAAAAATGCCATGTCACGTCAGCAACCCAAATCTAACAAAGAGGTTAGAAACAAGTCTAATATTAATAGTAAAACTTTTTTCAAATGGAACAGTAAAAAGCCTAAAATCGCAATTCAAGGTCAAAGGTCATTTGAACAAGCCCAAAAGAATGGATGGTACCAATGGGAAAGGAGAACCAGATGTTAGATTGTTACTTATGCTTTGAAGTTAAATTAGAAAGACTGTATGAAGTTCCTGCCAAATTCATTTGGACGTAGTGTGAGAAAGATACGGCCCAGTGGCATGAGAAACATGAAAAACGATACAGACGACAGAATGTGTTATGTTCTGGGGATCTACACCTTATCTGTACTTAGGGAACTATACTGATGGAGGAGATAGCATTTTGTGGCATCACTGTGAAAATTAGACGTTAAAATGGTAAAGAAAGTTGAATCCAGTTGGAAAACCGTTGGGAACCGTTGAGACCAGTCTGCACAGTTGAATGTATTGAACACGAGGGAAGGACGGAAGTAGGACAGGTGCCGGATGATCAAGGTCCATAATGGCAATATGGAGCATTGCAATAATCCAGCCTAGACGTAACAAATGCATGGACTAGTTTTATGCATCTTTAGAGACATGTGCCGGATTATGGAAAAAAGGCAATCCTTGAAGTTTGTTTTCAGAGTTTAACATTAGAAAATTACAGGTCATCCAGGTTTTTATGTCTTTAAGGCATGCTTGAAGTTTAGCTAATTGACTGGTTTAATCTGGCTTGATCGATAAATATAATTGGTATTATCTGCATAACAGTGAAAATTTATGAAGTACTTCCTGCATAACAGTGAAAATTTATAAAGTACTTCCTTATAATATTGCCTAGAGGAAGCATAGATATGGTGAATAGAATTGGTCCAAGCACAGAACTTTGTGGAACTCAGTGACTAACTTTGGCGTGCATAGAGGATTCATCGTTAACATGCACAAACTGATATCGATCTGATAAATAGGAATTAAACCAGTTTAGTGCGGTGCCTTTAAGGCCAATTAAATGTTCTAATCTTTGTAATAAATTGTGATGGTCAATGGTATCTAATGTGGCACTAAGATCTAACAAGACAAGTACAGAGACAAGTCCTTTATCTGATGCAATTAGAAGGTCGAGGGTGTGGTAGAAACAGTGAGTAGGTTTATGAACACTGACAGAAGCCAATCGAACCTAAGAATGAGATAAATGCAGCACTAAGGCTATCATTTTCTACATTCACATGAATATTAGATCACCTATAATAATTATTGTATCTGTTTTAAGGACAAAACCCGATAAGAACTCTGAGAATTCTGATAAAAATTCAGAGTACGGTCTAGGAGCTTGGCACACTATAACAAATGGAATTGGCTGTAGTGTTTTTCCAGATTGGGTGTGAAAAACTAAGAGCAAGGCTTTCGAACAAGTTATAATTTAGTTTAGGGTTAGATTAATAGGTTTGAGTTGAAGATAGCAGCAACTACACTACTTTGTTGTAGTGTTCTTGTACTTCAATCATTAATAATCAGCAAAATAACAAACCAAACAGCATTGCAGTCATTGAGTGAACTTTATAAATAACCTGACCAAGATGTTCTAGTCGCTCTGTGTGTCTGCACCCACATGTCTGCAGCACACCCAGGAAGTGGCTCACCACAGATGTTTGTTCCTGTTTGTATGATGCCTGTTCCTTCCATAAAAGACAACTGTACATTGTATCTTTTCATCAGATTCAGACTCTTGCAGAGTATTTGACTCTGTGTCTGATCCCTTTTGCAGAAAGCTTATTACTTATTACTGAGACAAATGAGAGAGAAGCTGTTAGTTGTAGATCACTTTTGCCTGAAGACCTCGGCTGACAGATCTCCCATAGATACCCAGATCACCTCTCATCCTCTTATCATGGCAACCAACCTTAGTGAGAACACAGCCAAACTTAGACATCATGGACAGAAGCAGATATATTAGAATGGACAATGGAGAAGTATATAACTAACTATACACTGATAGAGGCCTAGATGCATGACCAGGAGGATGAGTATACTTGGAAGAGATAGCACCTCATTTACTTTCTTAACTGCCCAGATGACTTGTTACGGCTACAACCATGGCTAGGACATGCTATCACCAATGATAGCAGAGGATAATAGTTATGACGAGACTGACAATAACTCTGAGGGAGAAGTTGACTGTGATTATGTGGTCTGTAATCCAACCAGAAAGACAACAATCACTGTGACTGACACAGACTTTCTCCCAATCCAAGTCTTCCAAGAGAAAGCAGCGACGCAGATGCAGTAAGGCCAGAAACCAGCTCCCCACCTCCACTAAGGCGCTCCCAGCGGCTGGTCAACAAACACAAACATTTCTCGATTGCTTGGACATCTTCTAAGAGGGGGAACTTTTAGACTTTTTAAAGGGACTATTAGAAGAGCCAGTCAACCAATTAGAAATTTTGATGGACAGTATGGGACTTGATCCTGCTTTCAAACATGTGGTGAGGGCTGGACATGAAAATGACTTTGATGCTTGGGCTACAAATAAGTGAGGTTCCTGCAGCCCTCTGAACACACATAAATAATTAAGGGTGCTTTTGCTAAGTTTCCATGCATCACTCACGGTGTCAGAACCTTGTAACAGTAATTTCTAGAAGACTGTAGAAGCAGGATGTAAACGAAGCAACACAGCTCATTACCAAAAAAGGAGAGAAGATGTGTTATGCATTGAACCACATGAGCAACAGGAGGAGTTAAACGGGGAGTGTTGTCTATATAAAAGATAACAGCAGCTCTGATTCTGGGCTTTTTCCTTCTTCCCTTCTCCCTTCTTCCCTTCCTTCTTTTTGTTAGATAACTTTTGTGAGGCGTTCGATTTATTTTTGTAATTCCTTTTGAAGTTTTATGTAATTCATTTTTGACTCTGTACCACTCAGAGAAAATTATTGTTATTCCTTAAATAAAGAAAGTTAAATTTCTTCTAAGGACTCCTCCTTCTCTTCTGTTTCACACACCCTCTCTGCCAGGCTTGGTTCTCCTCGTCGCCTTTCAGGTGAGCCCCTCCACATGATGGCTAGAGATTAACCCCCAATTAGGTCGAGATTTGAAACACTAGATGCTAGGGGCCTTATAGGCATTCCTTAAGGTGTCGTTAGGAACATGGCTGGGGTACACGAGGAACCGTAAGAATATTTATTTATTTTTTTTTTTTTTTGGGTGACTGACTATCGGGCTGTCCCTGACAGTGAGGCCTCTCCCTAGCGTATACCAGAAAGGGTACAAGAGGGAAGTTTCAACCGTTCGGTTATGTGCCCGCCTAAGGTTTAGGTAAGGGAGGGAAGGAAAGCCCATAGAAGGTTTAGCTCCAGCGCTGCTTACACTTAGAAGGGGTGGTTACCTTTGAGTTTGGGCCCGCTGCCTTGGCAAGGCCTGGCACTCCCGGCACAGAAAGCTGCCCCGAGGGCTCTGTCACCTGAACTAGAGTCTCAGTTAAAGACAGCTAAGAAAAGGTCTGTCCACACCAGGTGAACATCTCTCTCGGCCACACCTCTGCGTTCTCATCAGATGAAAATATGTCAAGCTATTTCCATATGCAACTGCATAAATAAATAAAAATAAATGTACATTGTGCTGAACACTTTTATGTTCACATGAAAGATCAACATCCAAATCATCTCGCTGCTAAATCACATTCCCTTTCACTTTATTTGCATGCAGGCCACATTTGGTGTACTCTAAACCAAACTCAAAACATAATGAAGCAGATAGAAACAGGCATATTCAGTCAAAAAGTCAGACAGACATTGATTAATGGTATATAGGGATCAAGTAACTATTTTCTAACTAGTTTCCTATGTGCATATTAATTCAGTACTTAAATGATAGATGTGTTACCATATTTGATTTATCCAATCAGTTTGTAAATTGTTTACAGAGATGGAACACAGCAGCGGGTCAAGGTACCTCCGTATGAAACCCACTAGGAAACAGTCTCTGAAAAAGCAATCATTCAACATTGTTGCATCTTCTCCTGGAGGGGCTAACCCATGAACGGATGGCCAAAACTCTCGCATTTCATAATTTTGTGTATTACACAAAAATTATACGAACATAAACAGTACGAATGCTCCAAAAAAGGGAAAACACACCCATTTACAAACACAAATATTAAACCCCTGAGTAACCAGCAGGAGATCTATTGTGTTCCTGTAATGCAAGCTCAGTGGGTGTGAACTCTGGCCATGTGCTCTGTTCAACACAAGAGGGATAATCTCAGAAGCTGACCACGCAGCAAACAAACTCTGTGGGTGCTGCTCTGAAGTCAGTCACTCTGCTGCTGCTATTGCCACAAACGATACAGGCCACCGGTGATCTGAGCGCCTTATCATCAAGTCGGTGAACAAATCAACCAGAATCTTGCTTCAGCACTAAACCGCCCACTTGACAGGCAACGAGAGGGGGGAACAAGACAGAGAGACAGTGCTCAGTGAAGAGACACTGTGGCTAATTCAGTATGTGCACCTCTAACTGGACAGATGAACTGGAATCGAAAACCCATTTGAGAGAAAAAAGAAGTGAAGAACCTGAGGTAAAAGGGGTTTGAGGGAAAACAATGGAAAGCAAGAGGACAAAAAAAGAAAGATGCAACGCACCAGTGAGTAGGAAACTGTATGGGGGAGGAGAGCGGAAAAAACCTTAGGGAGAGAGAGTGTGTGTGTGAGGTGGGAGTGTGTTCCTGTGAGTCAGGTGTGTGCATGGGTGTTACTGCTGGTAACCAGGCAGGGAAAAACCTCGTCTCGTGGGGATGTGAGGGGAGTGACTTAATCAGCAATGACTATAACTAAAGAAAAAAAAAAGGAAAAGAAACGCACACGCAAAGCACTCACTCTCTCTCTCTCACTCTGGCATGGTCTCAAGCTCAGAGAGCACAGCCTCCCAGGTTACTAGCAGCCAGAAAAAAAAAAACAAGGAAACAATCCTGACAACCGAATTTCGTTCAAAAACACGACAGAAACTACTCCTGCTGCTGTTGTTCCTGTTGCTGATGATGGCGCCAATGGAAATGACTTGTGTCCTCTGCCGGACTCTGGATGGACTGTAGTAACAAGCTCGAAGTAGCTGTTTAGGTAACAATGATCAGAACAGGCGCTGTCTGATGTTTTAATTCTTCACCATACGGACTACAGACTGAACTGCCTTGAAGGTAACTGGCTCATCTTGCCCTGTGTCTTTGGCATTCTGTCTTTACATACTGTATCTGCATGTGTGTGTGTGTGTGTGTGTTTATATGTGTTGCACTGATATAAGCTTTAGATGTTTGATCTAGACACCAAACATAAACATAAAAGATAAGATATAATCCCAAAATGAATGTTAGAAATGTGAAATGATTATTACCCAAAGCAACAGAATGAGGTTTTTGGACTGAGCAAAAAAAGTACAAAGATTAAGAGCAATCAAGCAGCAAGCTATTCCTTATTTACATGCTGGGTCACAGTTGTTGTTAAAATGAACACATTTCCATGGCAGCCTCCATGGATATCCGTATCTCTGGTGCTGTTCTCAAGAACAACATGGCTTTAACATCAGTGGGACTCAAGTGAAGAGGACTCACTGACAAGGGATTAAGAGTAGTCCTCAGAGACGTCATTCTCTGCTCTGAAGACGGTACTGGCATATAAGATCTATTTTTTCTCTAATAGTCTCTACTCTGCTCAATAAAAGAATATTCTGCATTGACATGAGCCCAGCAGCTCAATGGTTCAACTGAAGGCAACTTCTGAGTTCTGCATTATGTTTCATTTAATTATTCAAAACGGCGTAAGCACAACAAAGACACTACACAGACAAACTTCTGGCTAACTTTTTTAAAGAAAACAAGCTTGATGTTAAGTATTAAGTAGGCTTTGGGAGTTTGGCATACAAATGTCCAGTCAAGTCAATTTTATTCATATAGCCCAATATCACAAATTTGCCTCAAGGGGCTTTGCAATCTGTACAGCATACGACGCCCTCTATTCTTAGACCCTCAATTTGGCCTCGTGGGTGGAAACGGTCTGAAACAATTTGTTGAAGTGCCCTGAGAATGCCTTACATTAAGAAAATGGTCAAACATAGGCCTTATTGATGTGGGATATTTCTATATGGAATTCAATATCAAAAGTACCGATTATAATTCTCCTTCCAAAGTGGTAGGCTCTTCAATACAAAAAATCCCTCTATATCCAATACTACTAAGCAACTTGGGAGGTTCAGAGGGTCCCTATGAATATTAGCTAAAATGTGTTCAAAATAACAATAAAATGTGTTCTAAATGACAAATAGATACACTGCAGGGTATCAAACAGGATACTGTCCTTCTCTAAACTATTCTCCAGTCAGTCTGAAACCTTTTGGTTATCCTCATATCTCACAAAAATGTTGTTTGTTTACTAAATCTGTTGTCCCTTGTACATGTAGCCCCCAAAGAATTCCTGAGTTTTCAGATGATCCACAGGGGCTTTTTCAGTGAGTCTCTATAGCATGTTTCAATTAAAGCTGCTTTCATTATTGCTAACAATTATTTGTCAATTGTTTTTCACTGCACGAAAATAAATGCACATTAACTCATCTCTGAAATAACCAAATGTAGCCATTCTCATTTACCCACATGTTTATCTCAAGATATTCTTCTTCTTCTTTTGTCTGCAAAATGTATTAATTAATTTAATAATAATAATATGGAACAAAGAAAGCAAGCTATAACCAGCAATTGTCTGTTATTTTTATGTGATAACTGACTGATTATCAAAATTATAAGTGATAGATTTTCTATTGATCCACTAGTTGATTAATCAACCAGCAAACATTTCAGCACTAGTTTCAAGTCATGTTTCTAGCAGGAATGAAAATATTTATAACAAATGTATAACCTCCATGACTTCATTTAAAAGGTTTATTTAATTACTCTATACTTTGTCAACTCTTTATATACTTTACCCTCTATATTTTGCAAAATGTTGCTGAACAGTTTCCTTTTATCTGTTCTCTTTTGTTTTGTATTTTGGTTGGTGGAATTTATTATACTACATGATTATAAAAATTTGACTAAATGAAGATGAGTTAAAATGTTACTTTTAAATGCTGTGTTTCAGAAAGATGAACCAGAGTGTTGCTAGTTTTGTGTCACAGCTCAGATAACACTCATTTATAGACTAAATAAGGTACATTAAACTACATTTCTTGAGCTAAAAACTGGCTTCATCAATTAGCGCTAACCTACATTTTTTCACCCTATTTAAAATCCCTCAGGGGTCCAGGACCACACTGCAAATAACCAATCTGGATGTCTTTATTGCAGGAGTTTTATCTGTGGTGGTGCTGTCTGGATACGGTGAAGCAGGGCTATTATGTGCCAGCTTGATGGGACGAAATGCAGCTTCCTGTTGTGCCTGGGGATGAGTATTATTTTCTGTTCAGTCATTTACTTGAGGACCAGGACACCAACAGAGCCCAAGCCCATAGAACCTCCAAGTTGCAGGCCCTTCTCCACTGAATGTAAAGCTTTTCTGCCCGGCGTGGAGGAAGGAGTAGAGTGGTACCGTCGCGACTGTCAGGTATGTTTTTTTCTTTTCATACATATACAGTACATGTACTTTCTTACTGCATTTCTAAAATCTAAGTTAAACAATGCAGTGGAGCAAGACTCATCACCTAGGAGAGTAACATTTTCTGAGCAATGAATTGCACAGAAAATTCTGGATTAAATTTTTAGTCAAACACTTGTTGTTTGAAGACTGAGGATCACATTAACAAGAATCTGTGGTAGCAATATACTAAAAACAAATTTGTAAAATAAGAAATTACAAGAATAAATCAAGCCAAACAAGTAATTTACAAGATCCATAAATTGACACTGTGTTTGTGACCAGCCTGAAGACGTATACTTACAAATGAAAAAACAGGTGTAGTGTATATATCTTTTTTTCTGTCTACAGGTAGAAAGTTATATATTGAATAGTCGCCTGCAGTGTTCCGATTTGACCAGAGATCTACACTTCATCACAAGATCTCTGAGCCATGAGGAGGAGGACTATCCTTTAGCATTCATTGTGACTGTTCACAAGGAGCTGGAGCTTTTTGTGCGCCTGCTGCGGGCCATTTACATGCCACATAATGTCTACTGCATTCATGTGGATGCTAAGGCTCCATGGGAATACCAGGCTGCTGTATGGAAGCTAGTCAGCTGCTTTAAAAATACCTTTGTCTCCAGCCGCAGCGAGACAGTGACATACGCTGGGTTTTCCCGCCTGCAAGCAGACTTGAACTGCATGAAGGAGCTAGCAAAGTCCAAGATAGGCTGGAGGAAGGTGGTGAATCTGTGCGGGCAGGATTTCCCCGTCAAGAGCAACCTGGAGCTGGTGCGGTACATGCAGAGCAAAGAGTGGAGGGACAGAAACATGACGCCTGGGGTCAAGCAGCCGGTGTCTATGAGACACAGAACACAGCTCCAGCACAGGGAGATCATGGGGTCACATGTAGCTCTGAAAGGGTTTGGACTGAAGAAAGGTCCTCCTCCACACAATCTGCAAGTTTACTTTGGAACAGCCTACTATGCTATTACAAGGGCTTTTGTAGACTTTGTTCTGAAAAGCCCAATAGCCCACGACCTCTTGGAGTGGTCCAAAGACACGTTCAGTCCAGACGAGCACTACTGGGTGACACTCAACCACATCAAAGGTAAACTGCCTGTTTTAAAATGGGTACACAGACATGCAGCGACTTCCTACTACTGCTGACATAACCTTTTTTTTTTTTTTTTAGTTCTGCAGCACAAATCCTAGTATAGAATTTACCATTAATTATTAACTAGTGTGACTATCATGTTTAAACAAAGGAGACATGAGGTACAGAAACACAACCAACACATTTTGTACACTGGCTCATTGACTGTGCTTTTAAGGCACAGGTCAGGATTTCAAGTTTCCATGAGCTGCATGATCTAAAGCAATGTGATGGTAAGGAAACAACCTGCATAACCCTTGGCTGCTATCATGTCTCACATTCGAGTAATGCTTGAGTCAAGTCTCAAGAGGTCAAATTTGTGGTAAACTGAAATGAGTGTCCTACACCAAAAGACAAGCATGTTAGTTATTAGGAAATATTGCCATTGGTCTTGACCAAGGAACTGACGTAAAAAATTAAATTAATCCCTGGGTGCTCCTAAGAGGGTGGTTGAAATGCAATGGGCTTATTTCCCCTAAGGGAAATCAATAAAGTGGAACAAACTGTATACTTCTGGCAACATATCTGCCCTGAGGTGGCAATAAAGCCAACTTTACCTTGAGAAAGAGGGCAACAGGTAGAAGAGAAAGAGAAGCATATTCTTAATGTCCACTTTATGGCTCTTTCACTGAAACCTCACAGACTTTAACCAATATCAGCATTGATATTGATCATTTTGTCGCGACGTTAGCAATTTGTTGAAAACCCTGGTAGTGTGAAAATAAGGCTAAGATAGATACACTTTAGGGAACTGTTTTGTTTTGTCTTGTTTTTATGACCTTCAGAGGGCTGTATTTATATCTGGAAAATTATCCTTGATAAGTGATAAGTAAACACTAGCCCTGTTTGGATGCTTTCTATAGAAAAGTGTGGCAGTGCACTGCTCTTAACTGGAGGTGGGAAGGTTAACTAGACATGTGAATGAGGCGAAGAAGACGCCGCACTCGAATAAGTACCTGGACAAGCTGCACAAGGATGACATTTATGCTTTCTTGGAAGTGTTTTCAAACTTATTTTCAATTTTACAAGAGAAAGGGCTTAAAGGATGACAACCAACTGGCTGGTTTGGCAAATGCACATCTGATTAACTTCCCCACCTCGATAAAGAACAGCACACAGCCGCTTCATAAAGCTTTTCCCTTGGAAGCATCTGGGACCGTCTCCCATGCAGTGAATGTGACAGTCCCAGGCATGGCCTAAGTAAATCCTTATAATTCAATTAGGTCACATACTAATGATTCATTTTATCTGGTTATGTGTTTGAAGAGGCTCCTGGCAGCCACATAGATGGAGGTTGGGCAGGAGACATCCGGGCAATCAAGTGGAGGGATCAAGAGGGAAGGACACACAATGGTTGCAAAGGTAGAGTACAGAAGTGCATGTATAATAATGATGTACTATTTTGATAAATTACTGTACCACAGGGCTTATCTATGTTTACATTCTACTAGTCTTGTTCAACTGTGTATTTTGATAATATGGGAATGTCATTGCAACATTTAGAATCTGTTATGCAATTTATAAAAGGAATTAGTATTGATAGCTATAAGTTTATAGTTTGTGGCCAAACTCAGTACTACATACACAAAGGAGTACTAATTAATACTTTTTTCTTAACATTAGCCTACCTCATACTCTTTAAATAAAATGTGTCTGCTCCTCACTCTTTGCTTCAGACAGGATTACAGGGCCAATTACTGGCTAAGGCAACTCAAGATTTACTCAACAAAAGATAAGAAGACTGATATGAGGATTTATCTGATATGACGTACTCTCAACTCCAATAGGTTTAGTCTGTGTTCTATGACCTTTTACAGGTTAAAGATAAAAGACAATAGCATTTTTTAACAATACAATACACGCATCTAATCATCCAAAATCACTTTAGTAGCACACAAACCTACTGACAAACACACACCGCATTATGAAAGGTTTGAAATTCACAATTCTGTGCCAAACAGAGTCAGACCTAATATCTAATATAGAAGTACACGACTAAAATTGTTGTTGTCATTTTCCAGGGCATTACGTACGAGACATCTGTATCTATGGAGTGGAAGACCTGGCATGGATCATCAACAGGAACAGCATGTTTGCCAATAAGTTTGAGAGTAATACCTTTCCAGAGGCACTGGACTGCCTGGAGCAGTGGCACAGGAACAAGGTGTTGAACCAGGCAACTGTTCCCATAGAGCCATCATGGCTGCTGGCCACACAGAGCAACTCAAGTAGCAGCTACTTCAACATCAGTGCTGGAGCATGAAATCGCTGCTGCTATGATCCTCAACCAAAGTCGGGCTACATGCAGTTCAGATTATTTGCACTTGTTCAGTGGCAGCGGATGTCAAAAATGTGAGCAAGAAAAACTGAACTGAGAACGGCAGGATGATGCACTGTGCACTTCCAGATTCTGTAGCGCGGCTACTGTTCACAGATGCATTTGTCTATTTATGAAACTGTAAGATATACTGATAATCAGAAGACAGTGTATATGCTAGAGGACAATAATAACTTTACAGTAAAGCAATGTAGTTAAAGCAAAAGTACAATGAATCCTATTTAAAAAAAAACATACAAGTAAACAACAGATACTATTTGAGACAACTACACTACACAAAGTATTAAAAACTGAATATGCATTTAATATTATTTAATTTAATTTTTCATATTGTTTAATTTAATATTGTTTAGTGTGTGGTCCAATTAAAAAAAAAACACTTGTTAATAAAACTATTGTTTGTTTTTCTTTTTTAATGAATTAGGGAGTAGAAGGCGTAAACAAACAAATAAAGACAATGACGAAAAAAATCTCCCTACCCTTCTTCCCTTTTCTGTATCCATGATAGCTGCTCTGTGAGTCTGTGAGCACAATGCTAACATCGGCATGAAAACATGTTCACAGTGACAACGCTAACATGCTAAAGTTGAGCAGGTATAAAGTTTGCCATTTTCACCATCTTAGTTTAGCGTGTTAGCCCACTGACATTTTCAAATTAGCACAAAACACAAAGTTTGGGTCATTTGGGTCATGGAGTTATCAAGTAAGTCAAAGGTCAACCGAACTTGCTCAAGGTTTTTCTTGCCTTTTCCCTGCACTTAGGTAGGTTTTTTTGACTACCTAAAAACTATTCACAGTTGAAAAAATAAGAGTTCAGAGAATTCATTGTGGCTTTTACTGTAAAGCAGCTAAAGGTAAGTGAAGAGTTATAGTCTCTTAGCTTAGCTAAGGTTAGTGTTAACTGAGGTTAGAAACTAGTCAACATTCATTTATTTTTCCCTGCACTTCTAGTGGCAGATCAGTTTTATAAAAGTAAAGTGACTTGCTTAGGCAAAGAGCTGCAGGTTCTGAACAGTTTAGATAAACTTCAAACCTCTAACACACATAATCAAGGTAAACACACCACCTTAGGTGTGAGCTAAACATAACCATGGTTTATTTCTGCTTTATCAGTTGTTTTGTGGGTTTTGCTTGGAAAAGTCCTTTCAACTATATTCTCACATGTTCATCAAATTTGCTAACAACTCTCTACACTATGCCAGCCAAATGTGAGATTAAATAAGAAGTAGGCAAAATCAGCCTAAATGTCAGTGGCTATAAATTCAAGAAATTGTGTATTATTGCCTAATTTCCCTGAGGGGATCAATAAAGTATTCTGATTCTGATACTAAGATGTCTATCTAAGCTAATCTAGCTCTAATCTAAACATCTCTCTCACGGAGTCAGTTTCCCACAAGAAGCAACTTTTCATATGGTTTCAGATCCTATTTCTGGCTAAGTCAAACAACTGATCTGTGCCAAGATGCTTTCACATCCACAGGAACAACAGCAGTGACTGGATATCATCTGCTGTCTGCTACCTTATAATAGCCTGTGCATGAGAAATTACGACCATAGCTTTAACTAACAGGCCAGGACCCAAAATGGTTGTGAGATTCCCATGTGGCTACATTTGGGTCATTGTCAGGAACAGTAAAGCGTATAGATGGAAAAAAAAAAAAAAAAAAAAAAGAGAGAGAGAGAAACATATGTGATGTCCTCAGGTTAGCTGGGTCTGTTCTGTAACCACAATTTCTGCTTTGAACAATTATAATAGAAATAATGCCAAAAAATGCAAAAACTATATCCACTAACGTAAAAAGGGGCACTGGAAAAATGTATATCCAACTGGCATTTCAACCATTTTCCAAAAGTGTATAATAATAATAATAATAATAATAATAATAATCACACATCACAACAGGGTCAAATTGGAGTAGACTGTCTACTTCCCATTGAACTATAAAGGGACTTGTAGCAGGTATGTGCAGATTATAGTGACTATTGGCTCAAGCCATTTCTGCTTTGGACCAAATAAACAAAAACTATTTTTAGAACTGTTGCTAGTACTATTTTTGTTAATGCCGCTGCTGGAGTTGTTGTTTTGTTCAGTTCAACAAGTTATGAAGTAAATGTTTGGAGGGAATGAGTCTTCGGAAATATGTTGATTTTTTTAACCCTTCATTTTACTGTGATGTTGTATTACCCAATTTGCTTTGCTGCTGTCAATTTGGATTACCTTTAAAAATTAGTAACACTAAACCGATAACATAAGCTATTCATCCATCTATTTGTATTATAAGCCTGTAAAATATTTGCAAAAATCGTAAACTTCAGACTTCAAAATTACAGGCAAACCAGCATCCAATCACCCCCAAGCTAACAGGAAGATTCTTAAGCTATAGTGGTCAGACTGTCTCCTCGGGTACATGTCTACTGATCTGCACTGCTGCCTAATTTTTTGTGAGTATTTTTAGCGTTTTAAATACCTATTATATTTTTATTTCAAGTTACATAGATTTTCTGGATAGCTGACATAATTTATTCAACTAGTGTGCACTGCTTGGAGATTTCAAAACCACCTATGGGAGCTTTAAAACATTACACTTCAGATTTTAAAACACACATTCTTACCCATCTGAGCAACCGATTGTGCATCTGGGACCACGCTAATGCCAGGTTGCTAGTGTGTTATCTACAGTGATATCACGGCTGGTTATTTACCAAGCATTAGCAGTGAGAGATAATCTACTAGGAAAATGAAAAAATGTTCATGTTCATAGTTTGCAAACCATTGGTCCATCAAAGAAAGTTGGAATAGAGTGACTTGGGAAGAAATTATGAAATATTGCT
Organism: Macquaria australasica; assembly: GCA_005408345.1. NCBI lineage: Eukaryota > Metazoa > Chordata > Actinopteri > Centrarchiformes > Percichthyidae > Macquaria > Macquaria australasica. The sequence goes on from SEMN01000016.1 coordinate 2,004,882, forward strand.
CACCTTGTGGCAGATTTCTGTCTTGACCTCCTTCATGGCCCTGTCAGAAAAGACGCAGCCACAGCTCTGCAGGTAACAGAACCTATAAATGAAAACATTGGGGTATGTAATTCCTTTTTAATTTTATATTTTTTTACCTTTTGGGTCATTTCCTGAACAAAGTCAACTGTCAATACCTTTAAGGTATGTGAGGTGCATTTTTCTAACCTTGTTTGATCTAAACATCTGGATGAGCTTCAATACCGGTGATGAGAACAGCTGCGTTTTGTCAAATGTTTTCAAAACATATACTGAACATATATTGAAGTTAATAATGATAATGATGTGCGTTTAAAGTTTCACCTGATTATATGGTAGACGAGTACTAGACTACAGTAAACTGGATGCACAAAGTTGATCTTTAAACTGAATGGAGAGCCGATTTTAAATTATACTTGATGAAGAGATACTTAGGTTGTGGACCCTCTTGTTGTTGTTTGTTACCTGTGCTTGCCATTCATCTCCAACCCAACAACAGGGCAAATGAACATGCCGCAGTTGATGTCCTCATATCTGTCTCCTTTAGCATTTCTTCTCTCTCCCTCCCACTCAGGGTTATCAGTCAAGTTCAGCTCCTTTATATCCTGCAGAGGACGAGCAGGTGGATAAACGTGCAAACAATCCCGTACGAAACCAAAGACAAAAACACACAAATTTAGACAACCTCAGCGCCAACATACCTTAATCCCACGGACGTGAGCTACAGCCTCGGCGTTGGGTCTCTCGGCAGACTTATCCAGAAGGTACTCAATGATAGCATCTTTGTTATAGAGCCTGAAACACAACACGGACCGGGCTTTTAAAACGCGCTGCTCTGTACTGCAGCTACTTTTGTCTGACTGACGATGAACAAACAGAAAGCCGGCTCTCACCTTCCCAGTTCACAGGAAACGACGGGGCGCCGGAGTTTCTCCTGGCTCAGGGCGCAGTACTTCCATTTAGCAGCCAACTCTGCGTTTTTATCAGCCTGGACACACGAGCACACAACAAACTCGTATAACAGTAGTTAACCAGCTTCGTCTCTGCGAAGACTAAACTAACACTCGCGTAACTGTTGAAAAGCTAAAGTTAGCCACCTAGCTGTTGAGTAGTCAGCCAACCTACGTGTGCATAACGCATAAAGTCCGGCCAGTGGCTAATATCTATTCGTAAATAAATAATACACCTAAGACAAATAGCCATAAGGTGATAATACTCTGTTTAGCAGCCTACTGACAGCTTTCAAAAACATCGCTAAGTTATTAATTTGAAAAGCGGAACACACCTTCTCGACTTTCTTGGGGCCTTTCACCAACTCGTGTCTTTTGGGAATCGTGCCTCCATCACATCCCATCTTGAAAGCTGAGATGTGTGTAAAGTTTAATGACCCAGTTAGCTTACGGTGGACGAAGCTAACAGCAGGCAGGAAGTCCCCAGGTTGTAAACAAACAACGAGAGATCTGCAAAGCTCGCGGGATGTGCGATTAATCTGATGTCGCCCTCTAGTGGCTGAAGGAAACCTCTGATTGGCTGCCTGACTTTTACTGACTTTAATTAAAGTTTAAAAATAAAAAAAATGAAAATAAATAAATATAAATATATATATATATATATATATTCAGATTTTATTTTCTTATTTAATTTATTGTAGTCCTTTTTACACACTGGGATTTTAGTTTGTATAAAGATGTTCTCCGCAAGCTGATTGTCTGTATGTTTATAATGTTCAATAAAAATAAAAATAAAAATAAAAGTTTTTTAAAAAAAGCTTCAAATTCTTCCGGTGTAGTTTGTAGCTTCAGCCACAGTGTGGAAGCATAACACCAAATATGAGTTTACTAGTCTCTGTTCAGCAAGCAGCCCACACAAGAGTTACCAGAAAAATGGGAAGCAAGTGGAAATGAATCATAAATTCATAACAGAAGAATAATTACCAAAATGAACTTTTGGTAATTACTTTATCGATCTTGTTTTTTTTTACCAGCATTTTTGTTTCCTTATCTTACACTATTGTAGCCATGCATGTAAACATGAAAAAACAACATTACATAGATGACTTCACTCTTTTACTGCCCATCCATCTACTAGACATTTTTCAGTCAGCCATTAAACCCAGAACTAGTAAGTGACATTAGTCTAGCTTTCAGGCTTGTTGTCAGAGTGGTCTAAAGATGAAAGTTTTCTTGGAAGATAGTTCAATGAGTGCTAATGAGATCTGTTTCCTGTGCCTTGCAGGCTGCAGATTAGTTTACTATCGATGGTGCTGTCCAAGAGCGACCATTAGTTTGGGGATACCTCTGTGGAGACATCTCTGGCGGCATGATTGATAATCTGTGTGGAAAATACGACTAAATAAAAACACAGCATTGGACTTTGGAAAATAGATTCCCACCTCTTTATGCTAACCACACACAGGCGGCTGCTACTGTGGTTCCCAAAATGTACCAAAATTAACAAATCTAAACATAAAAACATTTCTCCATATTGCCTGTTGGTTCGATTGGTTCTTCCTGTAATTTATAAATTGTGTTATGTGTCTTATTGAATTTCCACCCTTTCTCACACAGAGCTAAATGTTTAGTATGGATTTTCATTAGAGGCAATGGAGTGAAAGCTCTGTTAGCAAACTATCTTTGAGAGAGTGGAGCACCCCAGGCTGATAGTGCAAACCAACACCTCAGGAACACACAATGCACAATGGCCACTGGACAAAATGAGACAAGAACAATGGTCTTCTATCCCTTTCTTGCATGGTTTGCTGTTTTCAAAACCACAGAGCCAGATAGAGTTGTTTTCCATTATTTATTATAGTTTTGTGTATTCATGCTGTACCTGATTCACTTAATCATAAAAACATACTACAGAGATCTCTTTAGAGGAAAGTGACATATTGTTTTATTTTGCTCCTGGGCTATACATTTTCAAGTTCTAAATCAGCTATAAAGACCAAAAATACAAGAATCATCCCACAGCATTTTGGCATGCCAAAAGTAATCCAGAAATGCCTGTGTTGAAACTTTGAGTCACTTGAGCTGGATGGATAAAAGCCAGAGAGTTAATTGTTTACTACTTGTTACTCTAACCATTTAGTCCAGATATCACAGGTTCCGTGTAACAGAGAGACGTGTGCTGTCACAGCTCACCCTAAAATGACAACAAAATGAGAATTAGGATAGTGAAAGTCACACAGCTGTTTTCTTTATGGGCTGCACAAATTTAGAGGTGATTTCACATTGCAGACCATATGCTTTGTATCACTTTGACACTTAGAAAACGAGGCGGTGGTGTAAAAGAAAGTTTGTAGATCATTGAATTTTTATCAGATGCGATTTAATACACCTTAAAATTTCAGTATAGACAAATAGCAAAGTAACCTGCGTGATTTCACATCTGAAGTGACTGCAATCCAAAGCCAGAATGCGTCACTGCCAGTACCTATAGATCTCCACTGTTCTGATCACCATCTTCTCCACTTTTACAGTCGAATATGAAGAGTTTGCACAGCTGAAATGTAGCTTCCTCTTCCTCAAACCTCCAATTGACCTCCCCACCACACATATCTTCCTGGCCGGCTGTGGTGCTACCCAGCACGGCTGACCCAAAGAAAACCCCAACCACCAAACGCCCATCCAACCTCATGTTTATACTTCCATGATGAGTCCAACCTGCCCAATCAGACTTCCACTGACTGGCCTTGAACTGAAACTGTATACATCTTAACCATCCCAGCCATCCGAAGCAGCCAGTGGAGACCAAGGCTGCATTAATTGTACGGACCAGCCCTGGTAGTGCACCGAGTCTAATGCATTTAGCGTTTCTAATTGGGAAGGAATTGCTGTGTTTACATTGGCGCTAGTTGATAGAGCTGGACCCTTAGTCCTCCAGCCAACCGAGCTAAAGCCCTCCAAACTGCCTAGTCCCTAAAATCTCTCTGGACAGAGCTGGAAGGAAATTATTTGGAACAGAGTAGAGGGATATTTACTCAGATTTATCAATGGGGGTGGTGAGGAGGTGAATCTTTTTTTTCTGTCAGATTTTGCCTTAAATCTATAGTCTTACTGGGGTAATGCCATACTGTGAGGGAATCTAATTACATTTTTTTTTCCAAAGGTCTATTTTTCCTTCAAAAATGACTAATTTGAAAGCACAATTTAGTGTGTACTAGAGAAAAACTATAATCTCAACCAGGGTTGCAACTTATTAATATTTTCATTCTCAATTAATCTGTCGATTACTTCTTTTATCAAATCATTATCCTTTAGTCCATAAAACGTCAGAAACGAGTGAAAAATGTCCATCAGAGTTTCCCAGAGCCCCGGGTGACGTCTTTAAGTTGCTTGTTTTTTCCGACTAGCAGTCCAAAACCCAAAGATATTGAATTTATGATTATATAAACCAGGAAAAAGCAGCAAATCCTCACATTTGAGAAGCTGGAACAAACATTTTTGCTAGATTTGCCAAAATTGCTGTCAATTAATCATATAATTTGAATTATCTATGGACAAATCTATAAATCGACTAATCTTTTCAACCCTAATTTTGACCTCCACATTGCATATTCATCCCTTTAAATTTACTCAGTCTCGTGGATTCATTTAAGTATTACGCTACTAGAATTGTCAAGACCTGGAGCACAGATATCCCAAAAGATCCCAAAAGGTATAATATAATATAAAGGCTGTTGTGAAGACCTTTCATAATTTCCTGTAACAACTACAGTGGATAAAGTAACACCATACCTTGGGAAAGTAGTCCCACGTCAAAAATGTAACTTCAAATTCTACCGTCACCACAACATTTCCCCTCAATAAAACGCCTTCTATGTGAAAGAAGATTTTATTTGTGATTTTAAGTTGAATAGGGAACACCGCCGCTGTACTCCGTCAGCTCTAACACCATGTATCAAGCCGTATGCGAGTTCATGTACCTAACATATAATGAGAAATCCAAAACCCTGGAAAAAGCACACCACATCCAACATGAAGACTGCAACGGGTTACCACACACACCACTCGACCACAATTATTTTCTCATTCCTTTTTCTGTTTATGTTGAAACACACATAGCTAAAATTATGTCAGTTGGAAACATTGCTCGTAACTAATTTTTCTATCCACTTGGTCTAAGCAATATGAGTGTGATTAACCCACTAGAGCTTTTGCTACATACTGATACAGATTTTTCATAGCTTGTACTGTAAAATACCCCATGTAGTCTGGCATTATGACATAAACAGGGAATTCGAACTGGAGTTTTATTTTTATTGTCATTGTTTATAACATGATCGGGATAAAATTCCAAATTTAAAGGATTAGGATTTGTTATTTTAGGTGATTCTGATTGGATTTGGAAACACTATAGATGAGTCAGCAGCAAAGAAATCAGGTTTTGCCTGTATCTCTCAGCTTCCAGGGTATGACTGTTAAAAAAAAAAAAAAAAACGTGCCCAAAGTTGCCATGATTCCTCCAGCAGATGATTGCGGACTGTTTTTCCTTGTTGCACCAGCCTGCTGTGTGACAGTTTTAATCCACCGACTGCGCTTAAGTGTACAGCTCAACATTTTATTTACCACAGACGTCATGAAGCACTGGGACCTTTTATGATCCCAGCCAAGCCGAGACACAGACCCATGCACCAGCACACACACACACACATACATACACACAGTCCACCTGGACACATTTTTACCAACAGCCAGTTTATGATTATCTTTTCCACTGTGGCAAACCAGTTCTGAACACCCGCACACACAAACCCACTAACAGATAAATGGCTACATACACGCACACATAGCTCAGATGCATATGTATACATTCGCAGTCTGTATAAGCAGCAACCATATGACACACACATGATCCTGGGTCCCTCCTTGATGGCTGTGACGGAGAAAGGAAAGTCTCGATACATCAGTGGAGGCTATATGAATGGAACAACTGCTTGTGTGCTGGCAGCACAGACTCAGTCACATCTCATTAGCTTGACGGGATACCCGAAAGGTTCTGACAGCATCCTGGCTGTGATTGGTGTTGCCCGGGGTGATGGGGACATACCTGTGGCTGCCTTGTGTACTCTGTGGGCACGTGGTGAAGACTAAGCACACGTAGCAGCTGAGGCCTGGCAGCGACGGTAGGTAAGGTTCTGGGTGTCCACGCCAGCCGCCGCCTCACCATACACGTCTTCAGCAATAATAAAACTCACTCTCACTTTTTTTTTTGCTTTTTTTTCTCTTGCTCTCGCTTTCACCGTCTCATGCCCACACACACTCACATTACACAGACATGAGGGGAAACAGAGGGTGATTCTGTGTACCGCTGTGCCACGATGAGCTCAGTGCTAACTTTGAATGCTAACCAAAAATCCATTCGGAGTGGAATTATTATTTTGAGTTTATTGACCGGATTTCATGGTTTAAATTCAGAGAGTTCTTAGTCTTTAAAATAATAGTTCAACAGTTTGGGGAAATAGCCTTAGTCGCTTTTGTGCAGAGTTACATGAGAACATTGACACCACTCTCATGTTTGTTCAGTAAATATCCAGCCACAACCATCAGCCGGTTAGCTTAGCCTAAATACTAGAAAGAGGGGGTTACAGCTAGCCTGGCTCTGTACGACGGTATACCAGCACATCTAAAGCTCACTAAATGACCCGTTATATCTCGTTTGTTTAATCCGTACAAAAACCGTGGTGTTATGTGGCGGACTATTTCTTGGGGAAGTTGTTGCTCCTGGCCAAGAAATAGTCCAGCACGTTACCCTGTGTAAAACCGCAACTTGTCGTTTCTTCTCTTTGGTTTTTGTACGGATTAAACAAACAAGATGAAATGTGTTCATTAGTGAGATTTAGAGATGCTTGTAGGTGCATTTTGTTACTTACGGACAGAGCCAGGCTAGCTGATTCCCCCTGTTTCCAGTCTTTTTGCTAAGCTAAGCTAACCAGCAGCTCCAGCTTTGTATAGACAGGACAGATATGAGAACTCAGCAAATAAGCGAGGTTAACAAAATGTCAAACTATTGCTTTAATATTAGAAGACTTGGTGTCCTGAGCTACTTCTTTGCTCTGTCGCATTTGCATGTTTTTCTGAGCACTAATGATCTTATCCTAAAAATGTAGGATGTGTCATTTTTGGGATATCCACGTGTCTAGTTTAGGACAACACGCATTTCTTCAATGATGTACTGAAAATGAGCCTTCAGTCTGCAGCGTTTTTATTCAGAGTCCCCTCCTAGATGTCTCCCTGAGGGGTCTTTGGAAGAACACATGTTTTTAATAAGGGTCTTTACGTCTGGCCTTGCATAAATGTTTAGCAGCGTTCCTTCTGGGAACTGGGGCCTGTCTTTACAGTGGAGGCTAATCAGCTGTAAATTCTGTTTTAAAAGGGAAAAGGCAGGCATGGAAGGAGTTAATCTCCAAGGCCCATTGCACTCTCTGTCTCACCCTTTATTCACACACATGCACATACAGTACATACACACCCCTCCTTACAGAAAGTGAAAGGAGGGGATGATGACAAAAAGAAAAGAGAGAGAAGAAAAGCTTGAGGCTTTGACAAATGATCTAATAAACGGGTCGGGAGATTACAGGCTAGGTGCCCGCTGGGAGAGGAAGTGGGGCAGTAAATATTTTTTAAAAGCTGTCAATAAATTTGTAGTGTTGAGTTGAGAGAAGTATCCACGTCCAGAGCCAAGGAGATTGGGCTCCTGTGCTGGGTGGGTGCTTGTGTGTGAGAGCTATTGGTTAAGATAGGCCGAGTGCCAAAATATTGTTTGAAAGAAACTGTTGGTGTATGAGACAGAAATGTGCAAAATGTGTACCAGAAACAAAATCACCTTGTTTGACAAGTAAGCTACAGTACGATCAAATGAAAATCAATCTTAATGCTGTCAACATGCTGACAGACATTTACAGTGAGAGCAAGATCTCAAAAAATGTAATTTATGATATGTCAATAAAATTAAGATCATGTGCTTCTGCCTTTCTGTATTGTAGAAAAATTAAACTGATCACTGCCTTTACTGCCTTACACTTAGCAAATGTTCTTATGTAATACTGCACAAGGCAAGGATCAAAACTGATATCATATAATTCTATTCAAAAAGTCTGTGGCAATTCCTTAGGAAAAGAGAAAATAGAAAATTGGAGAAAAACAGAGAAAAATGTTTGAATGGGAGTTAGAGATTGACAATGTCCTCTCATGGCACAGCCATTGTTTAGTTTCTTTCTTTAGGCAAGTTAGCATGTGATGATAGAGAAACTATTATCACTAGCTCTGCCTTCGCAGTTGGCGGGGAGTCTGTCAGAACCCCATAAAGTTCACCGACACCAGTCTCACTTTTCCACACCTTTCAACCCCGCTTATTACTCAGCAGCCCAATTAAAGCTGATTTAAAGGTTCACCTGCGTGCCTATTGGCAAATGCTCCCCTCAGGGCGGTGCTTCCGTGTGATTGAAGGGTTGATGAGATAATGACAGACAGCCACAGGTCTTACCTGCGGTCGCCTGTTTTAGTGCTCCAACACTGATTGGCTAATTATGTGGATAAGGCAGATCCTCCAGAAACCTGCAAAAGAAAAGGCCTGCCTGACAGTAAGATTACAGTGAAGAAGGACACAGTTGTAATGAAATTTTTACATGGCTTTGTCATCTCAAGTTGCAGTAAAAACACTTCTGTTGTTGCACTGTGTTATGCTGACATTGTTACCTTTTGACTCACATTCTTATAATTATCAGTGTTATTATTCTTGACAGGTCTAATTTGCCTCTATTAGCATATTGAATGTCAAGTTGTCCTTACATTCACAGTGGATAATTGCTGGATTTGCAAAAGTTGGATTAAAATTCAAGACCAAAAACTATGTTAAAAGGCTTTGAGTAATTTGTGGATGGGGTGGAGTAATACATCTGGGTGGAAAAATTAAACAATAACTGTGCTGAGTGTTGAACCTATTGCCACCTATTTCTCTTGTTAATAACAACTATAGGAAATTAAATTTTATAGACCTCCCAGTCATCAGACATAACAATAAAAAACATGGATTTAATTCCCCCTTTATTCCTCCCCCCACCAGCGTGTTCACTTGGCAAGATCATCATTAGTGTGGTCATACTGTAAAAATAAAAACTAGCTCTGTTTTGAGCTGGCTATGATGGGCAGTGTAAAATATTTTTCTAAGACCAGGAAATCTCTCTCTTACACACACACACACACACACACACACACACACAGTCACACACACGCACACACAGGCTCATACACAACCACAAACACAACAGAAGGCCCTGAAGATATGGGAGAAGTTCCAGGATATTGATACTTTCTTTAACACCTTCCTCCTCACCCTTGGAACAGATCCTCTTGAGTTTTTGTTTGGTAAGCAGAGAGAACATCCTCCAGTCGCTCCCGGTTTCTACTCCCCAGCTGGTTTCCCGTCCTGTGGATAATGTTTCACTGACACACTGCACTGCTGCCAAGGTGTGGTGGCCAGAGGTTCAAGACCTCAAAGGCAATTAAACACAGCACAGATAATAAGCTTGTCCACTGCATGAGGTGTTTCAACCCTGGTGTTACAGTAAGGTTGCTATGAGAGAGTGTACATTAGAAATAGTACATGCTGATGTGTAAGGTAATGCTGCAGACTAAAATATGTAACGTGATTAATTTAATACTAGAAAGACTATTTTGAAAAAATTACAAAACTTAAATATGTCATCTTTTAATACACCCTCTATGACATTTCTTAGACTCAATTTCTTTATTATGTATCAAGTATCTGTAAGTATTGTGTTACAATTAAATATACTTAGATTCAGTAAAAGTTATAAAGTAAAAGTAGCCTGTGTAATAGACTCTGAATTAAGACATTGTTGGCATTCTCTGGCATTTTAGGAATCAGCTTTTTGTATGTTGAATAATTAATTACAGTACAATACAAATTAATACATCTTTAAAATGGGATAGCAGTTATGTTTTTGGCATGACCATAAACTGTTAAATGTGCCACCATTTACGTTTTGAGTCAAGATCTGCTTGGGCAAAAGGATGATTTTTAAGATCATCTGGCTGAAAAATTTGCATGATTAATTTTAGAGTGTTTTTCTTCAAATAGACAAAGCATTTTGCAATAATACCCTTCCAAATTTTTAATTCAGTTAATATTATTGTTTTGGAAAATGTGTTCAGTCCATTGCTTTGTCAGAATCTAACAGAAGTGTTAAGTGACTTTCATTCCATCCCAGCCAGTCCAGCTTGGCCTAATGCACTGTGAAAGTCTTACTAGGTTGCCCTTAAGACAGCATTGGCTAATAAATGCCACTCTTAATCGGTCTCCAATCCTTCACACACTTTTGGGTTTAAGTTTGCCTAACTGTGCCAGAGACCAAGGTTCAAACCCCTCTGTCATTTATGCAGCTGCCCTTGAAGCAGAAGCAGCATCTACCAAACAGACATCATTTCCAATCATCATCACAACCTCAGAGCCCTCAGAGAACAAGCAGCCTGACTCCAGGTCTCCAGTTTCACCTCTGAAACTCTTCAAAACACTCACCGGCCTCACCAGTATTCCCCTCAGATTCATGTTCACTCTGACCTACAGTATCTTGAATGCATGTCTTCTCACCCTAACAATAATTGAAAATCAGAGAGCAGAAAAAAGAAAAATCACTGCAGGATTCTTTTTTTCAAGCCATTATCTTTTTTTGATGGGCAATTGACTTTGGGAACGGGGGTTTATGGCGAGGGAGGGGGGTGGCGGAGTTTGCCTGTGCTTGCCAGTAAGAGCTCCAGGGCCTCCTGCCCTGTTCTGCTGTGATGCCTGCGTGCTGAGTTTGGCTTGGCTTGAGTCTCTGCACTTGATGGTTTATTCATATTCAGCGGTGCAGGACGCTGTGCCATGAGGTTCCTCTTGCACTCAATATGTCTGCGAAGAAGTAACAGAAAGGAGGTCTGAATCCCAGTTTTGCTGTATGGGCGTTTGAAATGTTTTGCTCTCGTCTTGAGATTGGAACAACGATCATTTTGAAAGACGACCGACACTACAGATTTTCTCTGTTTCTCTCCAGTTTTACTCTACATCTACTCGTGTAGTCTGATCTTGTCTAATTGAGTCTATTCTTTTTGTTTCTTCCCTTGTTTGTTTTACTCTCTTCAGTTCTGTTCCGTTAGTGTCATCTGTTTCAGCCTAGTTTACTTTCTATTCTTTATTAGCATCAACTCCCTGAATTCCAGTGGGGGGTTTTTTAAGCTTCTAAGAGACTGGAAAAAGAATTGTTAACAAATATAGCTCATGTCCTTACATCAAAGCGCATTACAGAGCCAACACTGAAGAAAGGTTTTGCATTTCGAGAATAAATTTATGCTTTGTATATATTCCAGCCTCCCCCACAGTCATTACCCAGTCCCACAAATACATAGTGTACTTGTACTTGTACTTGCACATGCGCAAACCGCACATATACACACAAATATGTAAACACCACCACTACTAAAATGCCTAATCTCTGCTCTGTCATTGTGTCCATGGCTCATGTTCATCAATTAACAAGCTACTTGCTATTCAAAAACAAACAACATCAACTTACCCCCGTACAGCCCAGTCAAAACAAGCGGCAAAGGCTGGCTTGTCCACACTGCCCCTCTTAATCAAAGCCAGATGTCTCCTCAAAAACTATTTCTCTCTTTTCCTCACTGCACCCCTCTCTCCAATTGCTCATTCTCCCCTTCTCTTCCCCCCACAGTCCCTTTCCTGTCTGAGATTGTGTAGACGGCCTGTCCTCAGCAGTCGTGATTTGGCACTCCTGTTGGCTCTCTGTCTGTCTTTCTGTCTTTTTCTCTCCCTCTCGAGCTTTCTCTCCCTTTCCTTTTCTGTCTCTAGAATCAGCGTCTTGTCAAGCAGGCATGGACCTACATTGACCCTCCACAGCATTCACAATCATTCAAGGTGAAAAATTAGACCCACATGGCAGATGCCGCCAAAGAAGTGCCTTTTGCAGAATAACTTCCAGTTGATCTGCCTGCCCATTTGATGTGATGGCGATTTTGAAATACATGCCACAGCCTGCCTGTCTAACTAAGAGCTCTAGACTTCTTTCTGTTTACTTTAGCATGAGCCATGTCCCTTTAGTTACAGCTCTTTGAAGAGAGCAGTCTTGTGGCTGTCGACACACTATTCTCAGTTTGTCTGAGCCGGAGCCAGGCACAGAGTGAACGCTAATTTACTTTTCCACCTCAGTGCCGAGAGAAAACACCCTTTCCCAGAGATGCTAAACAATACGGGCAGTCCTTTTCTGCTAACTGCTCTTTAGGGGGGAAACCTCTGGAGCTCGTCTTCCTACTGTTGCTGCTTTCCGCTGGCAATGTTGCTCAACCTCTTTAATCTGAGAGGCAAACAGCCCCCAGTGTTGTCCTTAGAGCTCAGGCACAACTCTGGTCGGCTCAATGGGTCCTTGGAGAGTATCAACAAAAGCACAAGTCGGTGTGTTTGAAGTCTGCCCTGTGATTGGCAGTAATTTACTGGCTCTCTTCCCCCTTTGTACTTTTGTATTACATTATGTTGTAATGCATTATAGAATTAGCTATGAGTTTTTCTGCTATGGAAAAACAGGAACTGCTTTGTCAAAAGTGTCAAATGTTCTGCTCTTAGTGGAACTCCTAAGAGTCATTCATTATGGAAACCACAGAAGGGATCCAACAAAATCAGAAATTTCCTCATTTACTCCTTTATTTTTTTTACAGTAGCAAATCACAACAATGACCTAAAGTACTAATGTAGTTAGGGCCTTCGTTTTACCTCAGTTTAGTTTTGTGCATAATCATGAATAATAGCTTCATAATAATAATAGATTCATTTTACACTCATTTAACATTATTAAGTAGCAGATCTGCACGGGTCACATGTGCCCTTCAGTTAGTTTTACTTACCATTAAATATGAATGTTGAATGTAGTACATTACCAGTGTTGGCCTTGGAAAAGGAAACAGGCTGATGGGGGCAATTTAAAATACAAGCAGATTGGCTTCTCTATCATTTCCAGACTTTGTTTTTCTCTGCCTAGCGTAACAACCATAACATTTTCAGAAACCTCGCCATTCAAAACTCTATGGAAACATCGTCAAAATCAGAAACTTTAACTACACCTAAAATTCATGTTTCAATTTGAGATATTTTGAGTATTTTAATACTTAAAGTTGTGCAAAAATACAATAAAGCCCGCATCTGAATTAATACATTTGTATATATAATCTCAAAAGTGGAGTCTACTGATGAACATTACTTTACAACTGCACTGTGCCTAATCCAGGCTCTTATCAGGCTGGGCTGTATGCCTGACCTGCTCACTGGGATTGAGGGGATGGAGGAAGGGGCAGCAGATTCTTGAAGGGGACACTTGTGGGAAGGAAAAGGGTCTCATTGAGAGAGATCAGCTTGTGTAAACATTCAGGTTAATGAAGCTCAGTGGGCCTAATCCTCAGCCCTCTTTCTCACTCTCCCTCGCCCCGGCCTCAAACCCCTTCACCTCTCCCCGGGACCCCCACCCCCCGTTTTCCCCCATAATCCCTTGCAGGAGCGGGCACTGTCAATCAAAAGAACCCCAGGGAAGGAAGGCAGGGGAAGGCGTGTGTGTGTGTGTGTGTGTGTGTGTGTGTGGGGCATACAGTACCTGTGTGCATGGGTTAACATTTTGGATTGGATATGTGCTTGCGTGCACAAACCACAAACATCACGTACCTCTGCAAACGCGTGCGGGTTCAGGGTGCTTCAAGGTAGGAGTCGGTTGGGGGATTTACCAGCTGGGGAGCCGGCTGCTTCAAACCATATGAGCGGAGAAGGTGGAAGATCTGGGTCCAGACCTGGACTTGGGGGTAATCAGTAACACATGAACCGTATATGAGGAAGGGGAAAAGGGGATGGAGGAGCAAAGAGGGGGAGGACGGAAAGGCAGGTTTCCAGTCTAAGCTCTCCAAACGCTGACATCACACATTGTGGTTAGGCTATCAGACGAAACACACAGAGCGTAAGGATATGTTTTTACCCTGAAACAACACCTGATCATGATATATTGGGCCTGTGGAGAAATATGTGTTGCACTAATGTGTACGGATAGCTGCTCCTTCATGTGAAAATAACATTTAGACTACAGGTTAGCAAGTCTGATAAACAATAAACTTTGGAAGGGATTGATATATTTCATGCAGCTGTGATTTTGATGGATCATGCAGAATTGACCATTCGAACAGTAACTATCCAATCATCTAGCAACGGTGCATGCTCCACACACCAAAGTGGCGTGCATGAGGCTGTAGTGAGAGCGATACTCTGCATTTAAAGATGTTGGAAGGGGGGTGGGGGTTTTTTTTAGCCTTTTTAAAATCCAAAAACACAAGAGCAAAATTTTAAGGAGTGGAATAAACAGTGTGTTAGTCCACTCTAACTTAAACTACAATCATTAGAATGTGGCTAACTAGCTTACTGCCTACAGTAATAACTGAGCAATGCTTCCAAGGCTAAGAGTTAGCATATCATTAACGCACTACCACATCTATTGTGTAATACTTTCCTACTGTGTGGAAGCCGGTTCTGGATGCTATCATTAGCAGATGTTTTTTGGATTTGGGTGAAGTTTACATTTCAGCAACCCTAGCCAAGTTTACCTGAGATAGTGTTACGTTTGACAAACACATCGGTTAATTTTCATCCTAAAAGCCCTTTCTCTTGCAACACTGTTTGATAATCCAAACAAATATGTCAGCTAAGCACCTCTTTATAATACAATGGATTAAATAGCTCTACACTGAAATACAAGAACAATGCTGCTCCTTCATACATACTGAGGATGCTGACTTTAACTTCAGTCTTTTAGCACAATATCATGTGTAACCATAGAGTGTATATTTAAGACCCCATTTACATGTTTCTCATTTTGATTCAAGTGAGCTGAAAACATACAAAAAGTCAGCCGTAGACAGCATTTTAAAACCAACTCATGGAGCTAACGTCAGCTTAATTAACTTGCTACAGATGATAAAATCTGCCGCCAACAGTTTTCATTTCAGCCGGCAAAATAGATGGTCGCGTGTTAGCAATGAGGAACCTGCTTCACATCACTGAATGACATTGGTAACACTTAACAATATGGTACACACAAATGTGAGTAGTTACTATACATTAGAAAAAATTTCAAGTGTTAAATCTTCCCCTCGTTATCTTTGTAAACTGCATAATGTGCCATGTGAGAGCAGAATGCTTGAAAGACACAGCAACAGTAACCATGAGGGGCGGTCAATTACCCCTAAACATTCTACCTAAGTTACCTGTAAAGTGCCACTGAGAGGTTCCCAGTGCTTAAGCAACCATATTTCTTTCTCAGTCACAGAGTTTGCCCTGAGGAACCGTAAACAGCGTTAACTAACTAACACCTTCTCCCCCGCCCCCTTCTGAGTAGTTACAAACCAGCTGGGTGGTGGCCACTGCATCATGAAACAGATACCCGAGAACAATGTGTATGTGTTGGTGTGCGGGTTTATACAGTATGTACAGTTTGTGTGTGGATGGATGGATGTTGTTTTCACTTCCTCCTTGGCCAGCTCCCTGTACTGTCTTCACAACAACAATACCATCACACACAGCCCAAGGACAGAGCCTGGAACTGGCCATTCAACTCCACTGTTGCCATATCAGTTCCAGCTCTATCAGGGAGGGGATGAGTAAATATTCACAGCGAGTTAACAGCATGTTTATTGTTTTTTTTATATGTATAGTTTGAAAATGTGCATCAAAATGAGACATCCACTACCATTAAAGGAACTTTCATCATCAAATTTAGAGCGACTTCGCTTGTCAGGTGGTTGATGACATCTAAAGCCTGAAAAACGTTCATCTAATTCACCTAAACAACAATGCAACACTGAATGGAAACAATCTGGATGGCCCAAATACTGACAGAACGTCCATCTGGTACGTCACAATCTTGATTTGGTACCTAATTTTTTCGTGGAAAACTCAACATTATTTGACGGAATTCATGGATTAAAAAAAAACAATCAAATGAAGCTTAACTTTTGTACTCACTGCGGCTGCTGTTTGGTCAAACCTTCAATTCTGCTCTCAGCCTTAATATACAAGCTGAAAATAAATGCTTATGTTCCCACCTTTGAGCTCACAATGCTCACAAGAGTTTTGGTACACTTGAGTAGGTAGTTGTAGTTTGTATTGTAGAGAGGAATGAGCTGATATTACATCTGCATACTGTACTTTTGTTAGGGAAGAGAGAAAGACAGATGTTGGGAAACAATACTAATTTGTCAATGCAATCTGACTCTGGCTATAATACCTGCAGCAACATCTTTACATGCCAACTTTAAGTGATTAGCCTTGACTTTACCTAGGGTAACTCATGCTAAATTATATTAAACATTGACTATGGCATTAACATTAAAAAATCTTATATCTTTATTGATAATTTAGGCTCTGATAGATGTGACAAAAGGTTTGTTATTGATCCTTACTGAAAGATTCAGAAAGGTGATTTGATGGAAAAAAAAAGAAAAAAAAAAAAGACTTTTAGTCTGAAATAAAGTTTTGGAGTCTGATTTTTTAAATTCTTTTAATCCT
Organism: Macquaria australasica; assembly: GCA_005408345.1. Classification (NCBI taxonomy): domain Eukaryota; kingdom Metazoa; phylum Chordata; class Actinopteri; order Centrarchiformes; family Percichthyidae; genus Macquaria; species Macquaria australasica. Next base: position 2,021,505 of record SEMN01000016.1, read on the forward strand.
GCATCAAATCATTTTTTGACCACTTGGGGGCAGCAGAAACAGGCAGTAAACGCAACACTGACATATTTTGAGTTGATATGAGGAATATCTTATTTACACATTCAGCAAGTGCAGAGTAACATTAGAATTTATTTGGAGTTGTGTTTCTGGCCGCCTGATGTAAGTCAGATTTTTTCGTTCTCCTCGTAGTTTTGCTTTGCTCTCTACCAACCCTTGAGGGAAATCTCTGACTGTTTAACTTCTAGATGCTCCACTATGTTCACCAGTCCCTAATTTTGATGGTTGTGGGCCTGAAAACCAAAACAACGCGCTGAAAGACACTGAAATGCTCTGCAGAGCTAAGAGGAACTGCAGAGTCATGTGGTATAGGTTTGAGTGTCATTTGACCCATTGTTATTATAAAATATGAATATTGCTTTAAAGATTTAATTCATAAGTGCTCTTGCTCACACAATAATACATGGACCAATTAAAGCAAAAATGAGAAAACATAGATATCTTCATTTTGATTTAAAGGAATAAAAACAAACCTCAATTCTAGTGGATAAGTGGTGTGTAGGGCATACAGGGTAATTTCAAAAGGCCACCGATGGCATGTCTAATCATGGCAGTATTAGTTTACTGGCCATATTTGGTCTTTGGTCTTTCTCCTTTTTCTCACAGTTCTCATTTTTCTGTCGTCTTTACGGATTTCCCTTTTGCCTCCACCAAAGGTTTGGCTGCTGTTTTATGACGGCGTAGTTATTGTGATGATGATGATTTATGTTCTAATACGCTTCTTTCTAATTTATTCCTGCTCCCTGGGTTCCCATAAATCATTGCAGATATGGAGCCAAGCTTGGCTACATGCCACTCATGCCACGGCAAACACTCCTCAAGGGACATACAAGGGCTGAAAAACACAGGGGCATAAAATACAAATCAAATGGTAACTGAATATCATCACTGTCTAGTCATTTCCTTTTACATTAAATTCAGTGACAATTACTGATGATCTAAGACTTTTTGGAGTCTTTTCTTCACTCATAAAAAAGAATAAGAAATCTTCAACAATGTATTGCATGCCTCCAACTATTTATTGGCAAAGCTGTCACTGAAGTTTTTGCAGTGAGATTTTGGGGGAATAAAATGAGTCCCTTTAACACCACACAGACCAGTGTGACTGAGCTGTCTGAGCGCTTCTGTCAGGGGTCTGTTCACTGAAGCCAGATGGCAGAAAGAGAGAAGGATGGAGAGAGAGACAGATGACAGAAATAGCAAAAAAATAAATAAAAAAATAGCAAGGTAGGAAAAGGACAGGGTGAAAAACTGGGTGGTTTGGGGTTCCCCTGGCATTCTGCATTAAGCTAGGAACACAAACATGCACACAAACCACACACACACACACACACACACACACACACACACACACAAATAAGCCCACACATAAATGCTGAAGTATTCAGTCCAGACTCTCAATCCAACTGCTGGCTCTGAACCAACATTAACATGGTACAGTCCATACCCACATGTGGATTAAGACCGGGTCGTCCTGCCAGCTTTCTTCTTCTGTGGTAAAACTGGTGTGTGGCACCAGAGAACGAAGCCAGCAGCATCCCACTGTCCACGCCAACTCCTTCCCCTTTCTCTTCTTCTGTGGTGGTGGAGCTGGTGTGGTGACAAGGGCAGCCTGCGATGCAGTGAGGGGCCCTCACTTGACTGAATTATCTCATCAGGGTCCTTTTATTAGGAACTCAGCAGGCTTATTATTTTTATTATTAACGGCCTGTGTTTTCATCCTCAGGATGCCAGGCTTCAGTGCACACAGCTGTTTCTCCTCAACTCCTATGTTTTCTTAACTTAAGAGGTGCTTTTGCAAAATGCCGTTCAGATATTTTTCTTCAGCATCCCCCCGCTCTATGCCTATCTTTTCACTGGACTGGCGTTCCCTTTTTTTCCTCTTCCTTAGGCCGGATTAGGCCAAGTTTAACAGCCATGTCTCCAGGCTGGAGTGACAGGCTAGTAAAGTTATGTTGAATACAGCGAGCCAGATAATCATTAAAGTATGAAATAATAAATCCAAGTTTGCCTGGTTTGTCTCAAGCAAGGCACATCAATGTGCTTGAGCATTCAAAGTGACAGTAAGAAAGCATACCTTTCTCAACAGTATATTAGTAGAAGTCTTTGGTGTGAAGTCTTTGTAGCATTTGTAGACACCAATTATGTAATGATGATTAAATATGCATCATGAAAAAGAAATAGACAGAGGGTTAAAGGAATTGCTGGTCATGAAAAAGAAAGTATTTAAAATAGACACAGTTCCTCAGAGAGTCTAAATGCTGAAATCCTACAGGGAAGATTTATGTGGTATATTTTTATCTATCATTCATCACACCCCCACTGTCTTTTAGGAGAGGGTCATGAAGTGAACGTGGAGACATCAGGCTGCTAGCTAATAAGCTAGTAGTGGAAGTCCGATCAATAGCACAGCTCAGGTTTCCCAGCTACATCACAGAGAGAAAGTGTAGCAGCAGCTGTTTAGAGCTTCAATCTTGGTCTGAAGTGCAAAGCTCACAAAGAGCAGAGAGGCATTCCTTAACGAGGTTTAACATATGGACGCATTGTTCATGTAAAAGACGGCAATTCAGCTCAAACGGCAAACGTGTTTTCTTTTTTATTTATCTCTGGAAAGAGTTGCTCTTTTTTTCCCCAAACATTAGATTGGACAGTCCACCACTCTTCACTATTCACTATTTTATATCTTACTGTCAACAACGTGTAAATAATTTCTTACAGCTGGGGACTCTAGTTTCAAGCAAAGATTACTTTCATTTGTGTATTTGTTGTTGACTATTTTCCAACAAGTTCTTCAAATTAAATGACAAAATACGTTGTTCGTCGACACACTCTAAAACAACACGTATAAGAGTCCGGCTGTATCAGCAGGACAACATCATTTGTATCTGTGCCTTCCAAAAAACATCACAAATCGTTATCAGTTTTATGATGTGACAATGCTATGACCTCCTCACTTGCCTCACTTTGTCACTCTATAATAACATCACCTGACTTCCTCCTTTGCTCCACAATTACTACGGCCGCTATAGGGCTTCGTCACTTGAACGTAAACATGTTATTTTGGGGCACTGGCTGAAACAACTGATTCTGTAGTTTTTCTTGGGAGGACAGTCTCCTATTTTTAGTCGTGGATTAGGTGCGCTAGTTTTTGAAAAACAATGGAGGTCTATGGCAAACAGGAATAGGCTATATCAGGCTTTAGCTACACAGGCAGTACTTGTTAGTCGGATCAATTAATTGTTGGTTATGGTCTCTTCATGGGATATATACTGTATATAGAATATCACCAGGTTTATCCTTCAAAGGGTCAGAACGGGAATAGCTGATAGACAACAGGGTTGTATTTCATTTTACATAAACCAAAAGCAATTCATGAGCAGAAAAAGGTAGTCCTAAAGTTGTACTATTCAACACAAAAGCATTGCTAATGTTTTACAGTTACTGCAAAACAAGCCATTTATCAATAATTCAAACCATACAGCATAAGAGCTAGGATACTGTGTTCATGAGCTCCCTAACACCATCTGAAGACTACAATAAAGACAGAGACAACCAGACACATTTCTCACAAATTCAAACCGTACAGCGGAGCTCAAGCTGCATTCAGAAGCAGAAAACATGATTCACACAATGAGACATGCAGACACCCCTCCAGCCGTCAGTTTTTATGGATCCCAAAAGTCCCATTATCACAACCTTCCAGCCCGAAACAGGCGCATATTCTCCGAAGCTTTGCACTGGGCCCAGTGAGTCAGGGTTAATATTGGCTATTCCACTGTGCTTATATCGCTCCCAAAACTGTTCAAACTTGTAAAAATCACTGTGTGATTTCACCACCATCTCAGTCTAGGAGGGACTGGATCAGTATTCACTAAGGCCAGCGCTAAATCGCAAGAGTGAAAACACAGGATAAAAAACATTTCTGGATAAGCAAGATGAAAGGGAGATAAGAAAAGATGGATTGGAGCAGTACAACTCAGTGACAGTTTGAGAAAATGATATGTTGGGAACGTGTTGCCGTATAATTTGGGTTGTTGTACTATCAGCTAAAGAAGTTCAGCTGTCTAAACCTACTTTATACTCAATTTAGATATCCTGTTGAGAATTACACAACCAAAACTGTGTGAACATTTGTTGGGCCACCATGTAATTTAACTTTTTATGCATGCCATAGCGTGCCAAGGATGTTTTATTTTCCGAACGAGGTAGACTTAACCATTGAGTCACACTTTACTTCTCCTTCACCACTGATTGATGGTGGTAAGACTAGACTTGGTAAAACCAGAAAGGGGGGGGTGGTCAGTCACCATGTTAAAAAAAAAAAACACTCAGCATCCATCAGTCGTGGTCCCAAGACAGTTGGCTTACTTTCCATCCATCTGGTTTATCAATAAAGTGATTACCCTAATAGAAAGAACAGTACATTTTAAAAGCCTCTTTACTTGTCAGATAATTAAATCAGCCAATAGAGAACCTGTTCCTGATCAGATACGTGAATTATTGATGAGCCAATGGAATCTTTGGAGGGACTCTGGGGGTTATTAATAATTGATGCACTCCATCTGGATTAATGTGTGTGTGTGTGTGTGTGTGTGTGTTTTAATTTATCCATCATTCATCCGTCCATCCATGAATCCATCTTCAGACCCTCAGTAGTCCAAAAGCAGCAGCAACAATTGGAAAAAGGCAAAGCGCAGCAATCATGACTATGAATGCTCGTCTGACTTTGATTGCTTGACATTTTCCCTCAGTTGTGTGCAGAGTTATTAAAACCAAGCCTTGTGTCCTTCTGTGCCCAGTCTGAGTAATAACAGTGTAATGCAGTAAGTCAAACAGTCTTGTTCTAATTAGGTGTGGTTGTGTGCGGTGTTCCAGCGCCTGTCGACTGCTCACAGACATGACCATAAACACGTTGGGCCTCGGCACTCTGTGGATTCACAGCACAATCCTCTGGACAGGGATGGATCCAATAAGGCCTTTTCTCTTGTGTTTTCTTTCTAAGAGGAGGAGAGAAAAAACAACAATCACAAGGGAATGTTGGTGCTAAAATAAAAGAGAGAAAGACAGTGCAGAGGGAGGAGGAAAAATAATACAGAGTGTAGCAGTCGTGACAAAAATCAGTTTTTTGATCAAAAAAGTCCATGTGTATTTGTCTTATCTTTAACTTCAAGGCGACATCTTGAATCTTGTGTGATAATTTCCTCTTTATTTCTAGTTCATAGGGAATCAGAAGAAACAGTTGTTCCAAGAAACCTTGAGGAGAAAACCCTTCATTTTTGTTATCTGCAGGTTGTGTAATAGATGTACATTTAAGAAATTACAGTGATTTTCTGCAACTGGAGCTCAATTATGGCCACTGACTAGTGTCCTAGCACGATCTGTGGTATGTTACTGACTAGTGTGGTTTTGGTTTTCATGTGGTCTGCAAAATGGACTAAAGCTTTGAACTGACACAAAGACAAACTGCCCTCAGCCAATGTTTGGTTTACAACCATAAAACATTTGATACATCGTCATATTTAAGTGCTTACAGGATGTATAAAGTCTCACAAAATAAAGACATCTCAATTATCTCTATGTAGAGGCAGACAGTATTGACAGCCATGAGAGCGACACATTACTGTGACAGAATAAACTGAGAAGAACAATTCTTCGAAAAGAGAGACGTCATTTTCAGATTCCACAAAAAACAGCTCTGCGTCTCTTTTGCTATGAAAAGAAAAATAGAAAATCCTTTCAAAGGCAGAGTCCTGAGAGGTTGTTGTTGACACTTTACAATATGGTACACAAAATCCTGACTAGATACCAACAAATTAATGAAGACCAAATCAGTAGCAAATCTCCTACTTAATGAATGGCTATCTTGTAGTCCCTCTGAATCAGGGACTATATAGTAGATAATTACCTACTTGAGAACAGATTGCTACATACTATTCAAGTTAAAATTTTATTTGCATGGCACAATTCCATTTAAAAGCAATCCAGATGCAGAAGACAGGCAAAATACACACATTCACACATACACAGATATCAAACATCCAAAAACATACATATATACGTACATAAGAACAACAACACTTAAGGTTAAAGTCAGATATGCTGAAATGGATAAAAAGTTCTAAATGAACATAATATTGACCAAACAATCTCAACTTAAGTTTCATTTAGTCTCTGTTCTGAAGCTTTTGATCATATCGCATGGTCTTCATCAGCAGATGGACTTTACCAAGTTGTCATGGAAATGTAGATGTTCAAATCTCCATTTTTTTATGAGCAGTTTAAGGATGTTTTTTGTTCCATGTTGGCTTACAAGTTGAGTTTCAAGGTTCTTTTTAACTTTGGAAACAGTCCATAACCTCATATCAAATACAATGCAAGACTGTAATATGCTCCTAATTAGATCAATTAGGGCATGGCACAAAACCAATAATCAATCACTTCTTTCTTATTATGTACCTATGAGGAACTATCTTTGTGCCCCCTGAAGTAAACTCATTCTGTTCATTAATTAATAAGTTGGTTCCTGATTTGTTCTGTAGTCATTCATTGGTAACTGCTCAGGATTTTGTGTATCTTATAATAAAGTGTTAACACTGAGCCTTCCTCGCTCTCCTCTCTTTGTGGGCGGAGTTTTCACACACTTTGCAGTGACAAGGCAATGTGCAACAAGGTGAGGCATCGGTGAAAATCCGCTGCCTGGAGCCACCAAGCAGACCGGAGAGGAAATGAACACATCGCTCCTTTTTTCACACCTTTACCCCAACACGTCCCCACCTCTCCTCTCTCTCCCTCCCTCTTTCTCTTTCACTCATTCACCCCAGGCACCGAACTGATAATCCAAAAGGTCACCTGTGGCCTCCTTCTTTCGCCCCTCCCTTCTATTTCTCTTCTACAGTGAGAAAAAAAGAAAAAGAAAAAACAAGCCTGAGGGAGTTTCAATCCTGATCACCCAGGGCAGGTAACTCTGGGAGTCAAGCAAGTGTCTCCTCTTCTCGTCACATTTTTCTCCCACATCACTTCCTTGTTCAGTGAGATCCTTTTCTTTATTCATTCAAGGTGAAAAGGTGACAAGGATTATTTAGCGCCTGAAAAATGTAAGCCAAAAGGTAATTCGTGATACTCTAAAAGAGCCTGGTCTCTCAAAATTAAGTAAAATAGGAACAATAATGCAAGTACTTGCTGCATGTACCAAAAAGGGAAACCTCATGAAGACATGAAAGACGAAGTAGCGTGCATTAGGGATAAACTGGCGCAAAGAGAGCTTTTAGTTTTAGTCACCATCTTTTTCTTATTTAGTCTTGACCCTCTCGACTTTTAGTCTTGACCATCAAAGTTAATTCAAGTGGATATGAGACTTTTCTCTGTGTTTTTTACTAAATAAATCTCGACTGGTGCAGCTTTATACACATATTTTAGTGCTACAAATTTCCACCCTCATCCATTAGCTTTGTGCTCAGCTATCACTTTTCAAATTATTGATTTGCAGCAATAAATTCTATGGCTTTGTGTGAGCTTCGAGGGTGAGGGACGAAAGTTCAAAAGCCAAGGGTAGGTCACCCCTCCACATTTCATTTGGACTCAATCAATATTAACACAGTCAAGGCAGACGGGTAAACCAGCGACAGCAATTTGTCCTGTTTGATTTTTACTATTAATAATCCATTTAAAGACATCGTTCCTCATGATACTTAGTGAATAAATATGAGTCAAGAGTTTCTCAGTGCTTCAAGAGCATCTAGCTTAAAATATGAAACAACAAAGTTATGTGTAAACCACAATATTGTAAAAATGTAAAAATGAAGTCTTCAACTTGATTTGCCCTGTTTGTCTGCTTTCTCCGTGTATATCTGAGATGTAGACTGTGACCTTTGTGACTCAGACATTGTAGGGTCTTTTTATTGCCCTCATTAAAATTGCCTTATTTCATATTTTTCAGACAGACACACGGTAAAAGTACAGTTCATTATGCATGGCTCCAGTGAGCCGAAGGGATGTGAAAATAAATTGAATAATAGTCTTAACTTTTTGATTGTTTCAAAATTGCATGTGGGTGAAACTCAACCACAAGCTAGAAAAGGTTTGTTAATGACAGAAGATGAAACAAAAATATATTTTTACATGAAACCTCAACATGGTAGGCAGGAAACATTGTATGCCATACACAGCAACATTTAAAGTGTGTAAAGTGTAAGTGTAAAGTGTGTTAATGACATCTCAGGGTGTGTCTCGTGACCGCATTTAAGCCTCTGTACTGATATTATTTTTGACCTATGGTTTTTAATTATTTTCCTATCCTTTGACCTTGGTACAGTATGATAAAGTGGAGAGAAGGAACAGTTGCCCGACAGCACTTCACTGGTTTTCGCTCTTGTTTTAAGTCTCAAAGCTGTTTCAGATTGTGAGGCAGCGGGGCTTCTGTAACTCAGGAAGCCATGAGAAAGTATTGGAGACCGTCCCTTTTCATACAACAAAAGACACCCTACCTCCTTCTGCTTGTAATCTTTCACTTTTACTCTCACTCTGTTATTCTGAACCACTCTTTATTATTCCCCTCTAGCTTATTTGTCTGTGTTCCTTCTGTTTTTTTGTCTTTGTTCAGTGAAGATGTGAGATGTCTTAAAAGCAGGATTTATGACGGGATATGCAGGAGTTGCTTCAGTTTGTCCCCAGTGACAAGAGCTTGCAGACGGTCTTGCCAAGAGCAGGTGAACTCAAGAAGAGAGAACATTTTCTATCCTAAGTATCCTCATTCTCTAGCACCAAATGTTTACACGTTGTAATTGAAAATGTGTTTCCTTTTCTTTCTTTCCTTCATTTCTTGCTTGCTTCCTCCCTCGATCTTATTACTCTGGATCCCCTGCAACTCACTTCCTTTTGCTGACAGTGATTATTAGAAGGCACTTACTTACCTTCTAAAAGAAAGGCAGAAATCATGCAGACATGCACATACAGGTCATGTAATGAACTCTTGCTTCCTTCAGCCTTCCAGCCATGGGAATCCAGCACAACATAGGCAGAAGTGACATCATGCAGTACCCTCGCAGGTCAAGTATAATCCCATATCATTATAATAACAGAAAACACAAAGCAACAAAAAAAGTTTTGTTTTAGCTCTGTGTGTAACTGATCATGAACTTTCACAACATATAGTACTGTGCAACAAAAATAGATGACAAATAAAGAAAGCAAAGGATTTATGTTTTCATTGTCAGTTGTGTGTTTTACTTAAAAAGAACTGCTGATGTTTTGTTCATGTGATGTTTGTCATTAAAGGTTTTTTGTTTGCAGCATATTAATCATATTGCTGATTGCTTGGTTCTGTTGTGTTGCCACAACAAGACAGCCAGTTGGTACTGTTTTTTACAATGGTCATATTTCTTTTTTCTATAAAGCAGATGCTATGTGATTGCGCTTGGCAATACTTTACATTGCATTATGATGTGATGAGTAAGATGGGATCAAATAAAGAAATAGTCCCTTTGTTATGCTCAATACAACTGCCACAGGGCAGTAGATTTAAGTGCAATTATAAAAACGATGCGTAATGAAATTGAATATTTGTGAGATACATGTTTTAAGATATCACAAGGATGGGAACCATGCGGGAGTGGCTGATGTCCTCACCTTCATTTTATATTTACTGACGCAAGAACATTAATGAACCTCGTTTTTTGACACGCAGGAAATGTCCTACTGAACTACCACAGCAATTCTTATGAATCACACAGGACTGTATAAAGTTATCGATCAGTGTTAAGTACTGCATGTTTTGTTTCAATCCAGCATGGCCAGCATGTGCTTAGATTTATCCTGCTGTTTGTAATTTAGTTTATTTTTTAAAGATTTCTCTTTTTGATCACTTCCTGTACCTTTAGTACTTTTTTCACATCGAACTTTATAGCCATGCTAGCTGCATGGCTCTAGGGAGGGCAATGTCTGTCAGTCAGCTGGGTCGGTCGGTCAGTGGACAGCCATGAATTTTGTACAGATATTCCCGAGAGGATGAATCCTGCTGACCTTTCCTCAAACGCCACCAGAAGGTGGACAATCTTGGCTTTTAGTGAAATGTCTTGACAACTATTGCATGGATTGCCATGAAAAGTCGCTTAGATCCATGGTGCCCGGAGGATTAACCCAGATGGACTGGCACAAAATCTTGTAGAGACATTAATGGTCCCAAGAAGATAAATCCTACTGACTTTGGTGATCGCCTGACTTTACCTCTAGTGCCACCATGAGATTTCTCATTTGTGGTTTTGAGTAAGACGTCTCAACAACTATTGAATGGATTGCCGTGACATTTGGTTCAGACATGTTCCCCTCAGGATGAATTATAATAACTCCGTTTTAATCTAGCGCCATCATAGGGTCAACATTTCCTATACATTTTTTTATTTTACTAAATACCTGCAAAACTACAATTACATTCCCATCAGCCTCAGCTGTACTCTGGGTATTAGTGCTAATTAATAAATGTTAGCATGCTAACATGCTAAACTAAGATGGTGAACATGGTAAACATTATACCTGCTAAACATCAGCATGTTAACATTGTCAGTGTAAGCATTTAGCTCAAAGCACCACTGTGTTTATGTATATATAGCCTCACAGAGCCACTAGCATGACTACAGACTCTTAGTCTTGATCAATGTTAAACAAGGAGATAACATTAAAATAAAAACCAGACAAAGTTGGAATGAAAACACATTAAACAAGCATTAATATTAACCACAACCATTTTATATGTTCAGAATAGCATGACTTTATTTTTATGCACCAAACAAACTTCAAAATTTCTGACAATTTCTGAAAATAATGACATGATACTTAATTCGTCTCAATGTGGAAGTTTTCACCATACTTCCCTCTCACGTCAAGGTCACAGCACAGGGTCAGCAAACAGAAACGGAGCTTGTGAATGAGTCAGCATGTTGAAAATCATCCCTGAATGGAAAAGTGATATTCTATCTAAATAATTGGAGTAAATTACATTTTGTTAAATTCCTAGCTCACATTTTGATTTGACCTTTAAATGGCCTCTTGACCTCATCGAATGCTGTTCTTGTACCAGATGAGGTGTAACTGACTCACAGCTCTTCCTTTTTCCCTGTTCTTAAGAAAAATCATTACCCAAAGGAAAACCATTCAGAGGAGTATCATCATCGTCCAGCAATGTCACTCCTCTGTCAGCTCAAAAATATTTGAAAACAACTCCTACATCGTCAACAAAACAATAGGCCGTGTTGTTGTGAAACTATTTCACACCATTCCTCGAGTCACATGGACAGGACAGAAATACAATACTCTCGACACGCCTCGTCTTTGTCAGAGAGACAGAGTTTTTAAAAAAATCCCTGTGTTTTCAAGCATGGATCCTGAAGTCCGATGCTTTCTGCTCCATCGTGGGAACTTGTAAAGCTACGTGTGAACGTAGCTGTCTCACCTCTGGGCCTGTGCGCAGGAAATGGAAGAGTTGAAAGTGTGTTTTTGTGTGTAGGTTCGGGGTGCGGGTGGAGGGTTTCAAAAAGCAAAAGGCTTTGGAATTCTCGCAGGACGTCATCCATCATACGAGAGTAGGAGACTGGCTGAGGTTTTGCTTTATTTGCATTCGTGAGCGAATTATAAATCACCAGAAGTGAGAACAAGTGTCAATTGTCTGAGCTGTCGCTTGAACACCAGCTGGGTTTGCTGAGACATTTGTAGTTTAGTTTTCTTAAGACTGACAGGAGTTTATAGCTTTTTTAAGGGTGGTTGCACGTTTTGCGTGAAGTGTTTTTCTGTTATTAATAGCAATTGTAACTGATGAAAGGGACTCACATACCGTGTAATACACAGAGCAGAAATGTAAGCTATTTTCACACAGGTTGACACAGCCACTGTTGTGTTTGTACGCATGGGAAAACATACAGAAGAGTCAGATGAATACCTGCCCTGAGGATGTTCAATTTCGCATATCCGCTGAGACATTCCTTTAAAAGTTTAATGCTGTACGTTACAGTTCGGTGAGAAAGGTGTCAGCCAACCAAACACTTTCTCACGGTTCAACAGTGAGGATGTGTCTGACAATCTTATTGTACCTACTGGGTAAATAAACTGAAAATATTAATGAGATTGAATGACAGCTACTGGGATGATAGTATTTATCTAGTGTGCACATTTAATGACTATTAAATTGATACCGTGATTTACAGGTCATGTTTCAGCCAACTATTCTGTAGCTGAGGAACAAATGGCATTAGGTTGAAAAACAATAAAAAAAAATATTACTTTAAATGACATTAAGGACGATCTAGAGGGCTGCAACTAACAATTATTTTCATTATTAATTAGCAATTATTATCAGCTATATGATTTCTCAATAAGTAAATTAATCATTTGGTTTATAAAATGTAAAAACAAATTTAAAATATGCCCATAACAATTTATTAAAGCCAGATCGGACATTCATTCAAATGTCTATGTGAGTCAACACAAGATGTCCCTTTCATCAGTTACAATTGCTATCAATAACAGAAAAACCAACAGCCCAAACCCTAAAGTTATTCATTTTACTTTCACAATAAAACAAACAGGAAGAAACTCTTCATAGCTGAGAAGACAGAACTATGATGTTTGGGATTTAGGCTTGAAAAATGACTTAAACCATAAATGATTAATCGGTTACCAAAGTAGTTGCAGATTAATTTTCTGTGGATTAATTGACTAATGATTTCTGCTCTAATTTGAAGTTGAAGCATGAACTATTATGTCCAAAAAAAGAGTTTTAATCCTTTTTTAAAATTTGTCCCATTGACGGACACAATAATATGAACACCTCTACAATACAATGCTATAGCCAGTTTGGGAAATTAGCACCAGCCAATTTGTGAAGCAAAAGTTGTGTTCAGCTATTGTTGAAACTGTGTCAAAGAGGTGGTAATTCAACTTGATGGCAGTTTTTGAGGTCATATTTTGTGGTGTTTGTACAGGCGGGGACAAAATACCATGAACACCTTACAGTATAGTCCAACACAGCAACACCACAGACTCACAAATCACCGGAGATGAATCATCACCTCCCAGGTAGCATTTATGTTTTAATGAATCACATTGTATTGCTCAGGTATTTATGTTATTGTGTCCACCCCCTGTAGGTTAAATCAAAATATGAAAGTAATGTTTATTAGTAGAGTTACAGTCCTACATTATTACATTCATGCTTCATTATCTACAGTAGATACTGTTTACCCTCACCTGATATCTTGCTTGATCTGCTGCTCTGTTATGAACCATCCAGACCTCTCAGATCATCTGGGACAGGTCTGCTTACTGCCCAAGCTTTTTATGCACCACACATCTGGAACAAACTCGCAGAAAACTTGAGATCTGATACAACTATCACTTCTTTAAAATCAAAGCTTAAGACTTTTCTGTTTGCCACTGCCTTTTATTAAATTCAATTTGGGATTATTTATTCTTATCTTGAACTGCACTGTAGCCACACTGTATTTTTTTATTCTACTGTTTAATCTGTTTTATTCTATTTTAGCTTATATTATCCTCTAGTTTATTTTACCCTTTTTAAATTCTACTTATGTGTCTTTTTATATTGCCTTGTGTTTCTTTTATATCTTGTCTTAATGCCCTTTATGTCTTATTTAAAGCACTTTGTATTGCTTTGTTGTTGAAAGGTGCTATACAAATAAACCTTGCCTTGCAGATTGTTTAGAAAACTTGCATGTACTAATAAAAGAGTATACAAAGCTGGGAACCTTCTTCACTGTATTGTTACAATTTTTCATGCTGTACAAACATTAGTCATTTTATACAGTATATCAGGCCAGTGGGGCAGCTCCTGCAAGCTGGGGTTTCATCCCGCTGTGGAACCAACTCTGTCTGAGGCTTACAGCCTGAAACATCTGTTGTAATTTCTGTCAAATTGAACTTTTATTACCTGGTCATTAAAGCCGCAGCAATGGCAAAACCAGATGGGTTCTTGCTGACCTTACAACTGCTTCTTTTTTATGGTGTTGGTGAAAATTGAACCAAAGGAAGCCGTGCGCTTTATAAAATTAAGGCAATCATTCCCACATTCCTGAGACATGGGGGGCACTGAGGAAGGCGAAGAGAGGTGCAGAGCACCTATGAAGGGGGAGTATATATATGTGTGCTTTTGTATGTGTGTGTGTATGTATACGTGTAAGCGTGCATACAGTACATACACATTTTTCATGGGTAGATTCCTGTGCAGAGTGGGAAAAGATTGCATGTGATGTGTTTACAATAATTTAATAATTTGGTTATAAAAGACAAAAACTGTAATTAACACGGCAATGACAATACAGATGCATCTAAAATATTTAGTATTTATTTCTTACATGACATATTTGAAGAAAAGAAAGGAGTCTGATTGTCATGAAGTGTACTTATTCAGAAATGAGTAATGACACTGGTTGTGTGGAATGAAAAGTTAAATCACTGTTAATGATCTCAAAAACTGAATTATATAGTTTTTTTCAAGATCTGCAAAATATTACATTTGGAAAAACAACCCCTTACCGGCCCTGCACATGTGTGTGTTCCTGATGGGCCTCCTTGCTGTACGGTTAGAGGCCAGGGTCAGTTAAATAACACACGCAGCATATAACCAGTCTGGGTGAGAGCTGTCTCACTGGGAGGGAGGGCTGCTCTATCACTGGTCCCAGTGGGGAAGAATGGAGGGATGCTGGGTGTGTTTATTAGAGACAGAGGGAGAGAAAAGTGCTTTTAGAAGAGTGGAGGGGGCATTTTCCTCCTGTTCTCTACTACTACTAGTATGACAATCCAATATCATAATGAAGAATACATGCAGGATTCAAATCCATTGGAGAATACTGTAACTTCGTAAAAGTTAGAGAGAAGTCATGTCCAAGAAAATGTTGATGAGGTGGATGAGTAGAGCAATAACCTGAACATATGAGTGGAGAAACATAACAAAAGAGTTTGGACCAACCTGTTAGACAGAGCTCTCCACCACCATCATCGAAACACTAAGTGAGGAATTCTTTTGGAAGAATCTATGTGCTAAGGAGCATCGAAGTTTTCTGTTGGCTCGTGGTGGCTCAACACCTTACTAAGACATTATTTTAGGTTTCTCTCTTTTTTGTCACCGATATGTATTTTGTCAAAAGGTCAAAAGGTGTATTGTGTCAAAATAGATAGTCAGGTAGTTTTTGGTGTGGAAAATGTCTTAATACGCATAAACCTCCATGAAGTCTTAATTAAAACCACCAACTGAACCACCTTGACCCTTAAGGCACCAGTATGCTCAATCAGAACTGCTGTGTCCGACAATTTCTGTAACTTTTCGGAACCGACATCTGACATTCACACCCACTTTCCTCAGTGATTGGCAAGGGCGTGCAGAGATGAGAAAGTAAGCAGGGTTTGAAGTGTTCTCTTAAGATCACTTTTCATGTGTGCAACCCAATGCAACACTATTAATGACTTTCAGGAGAATATGAAAATGAGCGCTGGACAACACATCGTACGAACTGCATCTGCCTGCCAGTCTGTCTTAAACCACATTTCCCAGAATGACTTTCAACACCGCTCAACAACGGGAATTTAAACTTGTGGCTTTTAATCAAGAGTGGACAGATACAGTAAGCAAAGAAACTCGTAAGTGGACCATCGCTGTGATCATGGCCATGCTCTTGCTCAGAACACAAACGTGTCTTTTTCCTACATAATGAAAACAAACAAAAAGCAAACAAAAAAAAAGCAAAAGATTGCTTTGTACATAGTCAAAAAAAAGTGTTTGTATTGTATTGAGGTGGATTTCTTTTTATACTGATGCGTGCTGATCAATTATTTAGTGAGCGCTCCGGTTATTTTTGTGAACAAAAACAGAAAAAACAGTAGTGTCAAGGGAAGTGATTGGCTCAAATATAAAGTAAAGTGTGGGAGAAAGTGGGAGATGGGATAAGAGGAACAAGATGGACAGATGTTGAGAATGTTGTGGAGTCAAGAAGACCTGAAAGCTGAGGGCTTATATGATTTTAGGGAGGTTTTCTGCAGGGAGAGGTGTATGATTTTGAAGGTGGAGGTAATATCATGCGGCAGATGGTGAGTATAGGCCTGGGCAAGCTAAGTTCTATGCTTTTGGGGGATGAATAGGGGGGGCATCTAAACGCAGATGTGGTTATTATAGGGCTCTTGCTTCCTTTCACATGGCGTTAAGCCCCGCAAAGTATAATATTACATTCATTCTCTCCTCATGTTTATATACTCTCCCTCCCTTTTCCGAGTTCTCTCAGTATCCCTCAGCATAGGAATAATAATGCTTATGTGACATTCACATCAATGTTTCACACAACAAAATGGTCAACTTCAAACCTGGAACCACGTCACATGAGAGTCTCCGTCAGAGGAGTTACAATTCAAGACAGATTCTTCTCATTAGTTAAAAATCACAGATTACATCTTTTCTTCTCTGTTATTAAAATGTACTTCAGCAAACTCAGAAGCAGTATTTTTATGTATCCTGGCGAGAGGCACGCTGATGACACATTGTGACAGTAACTGTGTGTCAGCGGATACAGCCAGCTGGCAAGAGGATAGACACACAGCCAACGGAGGCCATCAGAGGAAGAGAGAGACAATGGCAGCTTTTATTTCTCCACCGCACATTCCAGTGGAAGAAAGGAGTTGGCCTGCCCGCCTGCTGTTTGAACCTGAGGCAGACTAGTTCAACGTGTCTGGGTCGCGGTACTTCCCAGAGCCATTGTCATTTTGTACCTCAGTGCAGCAGTGTCACAATGATGGATTTTTCCAGCGTGTCTGTATATTTTGAAGGACATTTTTCCTTCAATAAACACCATAAGACCAAATTGCCCCTCAATTATATCATCATTACTAATTGCTGTGAGTCAAGTATATCACTGGCAGAGTGTGAAAGGTTTGGTATTGGTTATTGACAGAGCACTGGTGATCATCACTCATCATGTTACTGAAACTGAGTTCATAAGGTCACGGCTGTTGGTATTAATAAAAGCGCCAATAAAAAACAATAGTCTCTATTGTTAACAGTTATACATTATATTCCTTTGTACAGCACCTTTCATATACAAAATGCAGCTCAAAGTGCTTTAATTTGTGTTGCCATCTAGCCCCATTTGTGACCT
The DNA here is from genome assembly GCA_005408345.1 of Macquaria australasica. Lineage (NCBI taxonomy): Eukaryota > Metazoa > Chordata > Actinopteri > Centrarchiformes > Percichthyidae > Macquaria > Macquaria australasica. The sequence continues at coordinate 2,038,706 of SEMN01000016.1, forward strand.
CAGCACTCAGCATTACTCTGGGATTCGGTCACACAGCGTTCCCTGTGCAAACCTTAGGGGAAAAGTCAAAGTGTGTGTGTTGGGGACAAGTTGCAACAAGTTGTGTTTTTAAAGCTATTTTCATGACCCCACAGATGTCTTCCGTCAGATAAAATGTTTTCCTGGGATGAAACCAACTTTTAAATTCAATATTTCCACAGACTACACGGACCTAACGTACAATCAACAATACTTTTGAACATGCAACCCTCTGCTGGATAACATAGACAAAGAAACGTGCACCACTGACCTCCGCACCCTTACCTTGTGCTGCATTTTAACATCTCACTACTTCCTGCATTGGTCCTGAACATTGTCACTAAACATAAATCACATAAGACTGGGTTGAAATGATCAGCATGAAGTGTTTGTAGTCCTTCACAATCCAACACCAAGAGCCTCTTTCCAGACTCATAATTGTCATCACTCCTTACATAAGTTAGAGAGTTTCAAAACACTAGAATGCGTTGCTGTTTGCATGTCTAGCCATTAATCGTTTTCTCAACAAGAAAATGTTTTCTCTTCCTTATTGCTGTCACTATCACTCTGACAGCTGACATTTGCCAAATGCAACAGCTCGAGGCACATTCTGTAGGGGAATTTGAAGTAATTATTGGTAAAGTATTACTAGCTGAAGTAATTCTTCATACATTGGGTCTAGGGAATAAAGTAGTAAATGACGGCATTTCAGCACAAAATAACAACTGGAATTCATGCAAGGACATAATTTTTTAGCATTTTTAGAGTATAAGAGGGTGGAATTTTCCTTTAAATTCAGAAGAGGCCTCCATCTTTATAGTACATATTTTAAAATGTTTAGTAGATATTCAAGATGTGCTTTTACTCTGTAGTTTAACATGTGGTATAGCAGCCAGCTATTTAGTTCTTATTTTTGTCCTTTTGTACTTGTCTTACACAGTGTTGAAAAAAAAAAAAAAACACCTTTTCACCCAGGACACGTGTTGTTATCCAGCTTTTTTGAAAGCCATATTCCCCTTGAGGATGTTCTTTTCTTTTATTTGGAAAGGTCAGTGATGCCAACACTAGCCCAGATGTAAAGTAGTATGAATCTCCCCCAGGTGCCCTCACGTATCCATGTCTGTGGGTGTTAAGATGGTGTCAGCGAGGGCATCCTGTTGTCCCCGCTCAGGAGAACCTGTTTCCTCCTGAGTCTTGGCTCCTAGGTCCGACACAGTCTTCCTCATGTTACAGAATACACACAGAGACAATGGCACACACGTTGGGCGCACATGAAGCATGCATGAACACACACATATTCTCATTATATTAAACAAACAGGCAGGCAGAGGATGAGGCACCTGCACCGTGCCTCCTCCTTTTCAGGGAAACATATGGGGAAATTATGATGGTTGCAGTCAGGCAGATCAGACTGTCAAATATTGCTTTTCATCAGTTGAGCAGGTGTTGTTAAGACTATCCACGTGACCTGTTCTGGTAACCTCGAAAGATCTTTGACCTTTCTCATATACACAACCAGGAGCAGGTGATATTCTCTAGGCCTTAGGTTAAAAATGAGAATCTAAGGATGAATCTAAAACTAGGTTTGATGCCTGGTAATTTATTCTGGAAATGGCAGAAAGAAATGGGAATATTTATATAGAAAATCTGGGAAAAGGACAACAAAAATGTCTAGATGTTAGTATTATGATTATGGGTCATCAAACTGAGTGAATCAAATTTTAAAAAAAAAAGCCTTCTTATCAAGCTGATTGACTGATTTAAGGTTACAAATAGTATCAAATGAACATATATTATCTAATGGACATGGAAGTTTCATGAGCAATTGGGACCAATTTTACAGTTATATTTGTAAACAGTATACAGTTTTTTGTCCCTATTTAAGAGATATATTTTGCTTCTACATTTTGGTTTAAATGTGTGGCATGTAACCATAAATAATCAGCACTGTAAAGAACATTTAGTAACTTTTTGAGGCACTTTGTTACTTTATATTTATAGATCAGAAATATATTGTGTTTTTTACTCCACTACATTTACCTGAAAAATGAAGTTGCTAGTTACTTATATACTGCCAAAGATTTTACCTACAAAACACATGATCAGCTTATAAATTATTATGCATTATCGATTAAACTACCCAGTAGCATGCTAAGTAATTATATTAGCTACACTCAACCAGCTACAACATTAAAATTCTGCTTATGCTTTAATGAACCAGTTATGATAACCCAATGATATTATATACACTAATAAAACACTTTGAAAGGGGTCATAATGACTACTTTTACTTTTAATACTTAGTACATTTACTGAATACTTGTGTACTTTTTGTGTACTTTTACTTACATTCAATCACTAAATGTGAGACTTTTGCTTTTTTGGAGTATTTTTATTCCTTGGCTTCTCCCACTTCTCCACTTTGATGTCATTGCTGTTTATGTGTTGTATGTGCATACCCCAAAAAAGAGAGAGAGAAAAGGCAAAATTTTAATAAAAGCCCTATAAAACATAATATGGGTATGTAAAACACATTTCTGCAAAACGTGGCTGTATGTGCTGTAGGCAAACTGAGAAATGGCACCTGCCACGTAAATCAGGCTATAACATCTGAAGAAATGGTATCAAGGCAGTGAGGGGGGAATGGAAATAATGAACCCCCCCCCCCTACACGCACATATCCACACATACACAGTAAAAAGATAACAAACATTACTGATAAAACTGTCAATAGCCTGCAGTTGTTTACCACAAACTAACAAATCCTGCTATCTGGAGTGCATACAGAGAGTCCGCAGCTTCAGAGACTCGGACTGAATAGTTTGTGGGTCGTTGTGTAAACAAGTGAAGAAGAGCCCTTGACCAAACAAAGATTTAAAGGGGAGATAGAGGAGAAGAAGAAGAAGAAGCTGAGAAGAGGAGCAGTTCTGCTGAGGGGGAGAGGAGTGGTTGAGATAAGGGAGCGCGCTCTGGCGTACACGCACGTACACGCACGCACACACACACACACACGCTCAGGTTGTGTGCAGCGCGCACCGAGAAAGAGGAGGAGGAGGAACCAGAAACCTTCGCTCATTTACTTAACATCACTTCCCCACCGCCGGGAAAGCAAACACGCTCCTGAAGCTGCAGAGGAAGAGAAGTGAGATCGATGTGAGTGAGCGTCTGCAGAAAGCTGTCAGCTGTCGGCACCTGGAGCCTCTCGACCGAGAGCTTGTGCTTCTTCCTCCTCCTCTTCTTCTTCTTCTTCTACTTCAGCTCAGGAACTGCGAGTCATCAGGAGTCATCTGGGACACTTGAGTAAGAGTCTGCGGAGTCTTCTGGGCATGGAGAGACAACTGCTCTGATTGATAATCGGATTTTTTCCTGCATAATCTTCTTTCTGAATAATGGTAAGTGTGAAAGACATTCATTTTTGATTATGGCATCGTGTTCGTGATATCGAAAGTGTTATTTCTGGTTCGACGCATTACATTTAATAAAATAGCCTGTAGAGTTCATCCTTCTGTCTGGAAAAATGTTTCTGTTAAAGTGTATTTCAGCCCTGTTGGTGTTCAATTCAGATCATCTTCTAAATAAACATCACATCGCATTTCATTTGCATTTAGATCTGAATAATGGGCCCTTAATTAAAAGAAAACCTTGACACCCCTGTATGGTTTTTAAAATTTTCTTGCAAGATTCAATCATAAGTTTACAATGAAATAAGTATTTTATTATATCAAATATTTCCAATTTATTCATCCACTTTTCTCAAATAACTCCACCTATCTCTCCTAAAAAATTTACAATCAGGTTATTATAATGATGAAGCAATGTTTAAAAAAGTTTTTATTATTATGTATTTTCATATAATGTGTGAGTATTTGAGAAAACAACAGCTAGCAGAAATCAATTCAATTAATTATTACGCTAATCCTTGAAGGAAAAATGATCTCAAAGGCCTCATACCAACACCAAACGCTTGTTGGACACGTTTGGAAATTTGTACAGACAAACTATATTGTGTGCAAAAGTAAATAGAATATCTTCTTTGTCACTGTAGTTGGAAATCTTCCTGTCAGCTGAGGAAACCATCACATTATTTTCTTTTTCACCATTTTGCTCAACTTTCTTTTACTCATTTTTTATTTATTGTAAGAGTCATTAATAAGAACAGAAAACCCCCCAAAAATCCACCATTAACAAATCAGGTGTTTGTGTCTCACTGAGCTCTTTAAAAGATGTGGGGGGGAAAGTGTGTGAGGCACCTTCTCTTAGATTGAGCTTCTTTGTTTTTCTTGGTGCTGCTTGAATCAGTGAAACGCTTTTTTGCTCGGCTTAAGTACAGAAGATTACACCCAAATCACTCACACCCCCTCAGCAGCCATGCAGGGACCCTCATTAACTAAATTATGGGGAGCCTCGCTAAGCATTTTTCAAAGGCTGGTATTCATATTTTTCAAGGACCCCTTCATGGCTCCAGACTAGAAGCTCATTCGCTGTGTTTTGCCAACCGTTTAAATCACCTTTAAACATTTCTATCAGCTGCACAGTTGGAGGAGCAAGGGTTAATGGGGCCCTTTTGCCTTTTGAAAAAAAATGTAAATAAAAACATTTAAAAAGCAAAGAAATCTGACATCACATTTTCTTGTAATTCGTCAAATCTGGTTAGATTGATTGATTAGATTTAAAACGAGAAGATTAATTATGAAATATGTGTGCTCATAGCATCATTTCTTTTTTAAAAATTTAAATTTGCATTATTTGAACTATAACATTTTACATCTTCATAGAGGAAAATGGAGCTTTTTTTTTCATTGCTATCATCGTTGTTTCAGGCCAAACAAAGTTTAACTCTAGTGAAATGCATTTCCCATAAACCAGCTCTCAAAAATGTCACACTCATTTCTGAATTTTATAAAATAAACTGGACATGTATATCACTCCTTGTCGGTGTCTATTATCTGAAATAAACCTGCGGGGCTAATGGCCAGCCAAAGAGGGAATCTTATTTTAGATAGTTGCTGTATCAGATTCAGGTCTGTGACGGATTGTAAATCTCAGCAAATCTCCTTTATATACCTGTATTTCAACCCCCACAAATAACATCCAGGAGTCTTGATGGAGGAGGGGGTGGGAGGTGTGCTCAGACCACATACCAAAGGTGTGTGCACGGGCGTGTTTGATTTAACACTCCGGTTCGTCTCCTAATAACATTAGGCCCCATTTCTGGACTCCCTCTCCACGGCTGGGCCGGGACCCTCAGTCTCTCTCCCTCTCTCTCTCCTCAGCCTTCATGGTTCCTATTACTGGCTCTAATAAATTGTGAATAAGCGGCAGCCCAAAAAGTCCCGGGCTGTGGAGAATTCCCCATCCTGTAGCGCAAGGCACCCCCTCTTAAGAAAACACAAATTAATTCCAAACCCCTCTGTAGCCAAACGTTTGTGGAATGATAAATATTTTCATAGAAAGCTCTGCTCTTCCTGACTTTATCTGCCCAAATTTCATTATATTTCTTCACAGCCGCACAGTTCTTGATATCTTTTAGCTTCTGTGCTTCTCTCTTTCTTTCTCCATTGCTCTCTTTCTCCTCCTGTCTCTCTCTTTCTCTGGGAGTCAAACAGCCTTGCTGACTTGAACTCAAGGTTACACCAGGGAAAATATATTCAATTCCTCATCCTCTTAGTCTGAAACGAAGGTATCATCTCACTAAAAGCTAGTCTAATGAGCGTTATTCACAGTGTCATTTAGCACAGTTTCAGCTGCTGCGCTGGAGTGAGTGTTGTTAATATTTGGTGCCAAAAAGTTTCAGCCTCACTCAGTTTTTTTCTTGTTCTATTATATCCATTCACACACTGTCTTTGTGTTGTTGCTCAGCCCTGTGTACAGAGCAAATCTACATGGTTATCATGATCTGCCAATTTCAAAGAAGAGATATTTACGTGACTGTGTTCCAACACAGTGTACTTTATGTTTGACAGGTGATCAAGGCAATGACGAGTGTCATTATTAGTTTGTCCTGGTTTTGATAATGAGAGAAGCAGACTACTTAAACAATTCTATAGGATTAATCCAAGCACTGTTGAAAAGACAAAACCAATCTTGCTAAATTTGTTAAAATAATAATACTGTATATTTACCAGAGTGCACTTGTTTGCTCATTTGTGTATTTGTTTATTTATTTATTTACTTGTCATATTTTTGTTTCTGTAGATTTTTGTGTCTAGCTACATCCATATAGCTCCTTGAGTGTCATTGTGGACTAAAGTCTAAAAAAAAGTTTAATTTGTAAAAAAGCCAATGGGTAATGATGAAGTATCATTGTACTACATAGAAGTCCAGCAAGTTTCAGTGTAATTTGTTGTTTTTTTAAGTCCAACTATAGATTAATAAAAGAACAAATTTCTGTTTCTTAAGTGAGTTTTAGGTTTCAGCTCATGGAACGACTCCTTCTGAACTTTATACAACTTCAGAAGAAGCAATCATCAGTGTAGCCTGATATGTGCAGCTGTCTGCACAAACAGCAAGTCGGGCTAAATCCAAACTCTCCAAACTATTCTTTGTAAAATGTTTCTTATTAAAGCAGAGCATTAAAGCAACAGCAGAAGGCGATGCTGCCAAACAAAGTCAATACAATAAAGATGAGGAAATAGTTCTGATAACAGAGTCACTAAATTATTAGTGTTAAAAAAAAACAGTTTTGTTCCCTCTCCTCTAATCCATGCCGTTTTCTCTCAGCGTGAATTTAGCTGACTTGTGTTTTCTAAAATTATGTTTTAGCATGCGTGTGTTTGTGTGTGTGAGAATCCATTGAGAATTAGTGTGTCTGTTGTGTTGCGAGACCTCAGACGTGTGTGTGTGTGTGTGTGTGTGCGTGTGAATCTGCACATACATGTCATTATGTTTCGTGAAACAAAACATCAGGATTGAAAAGAGATGCTAGTGGCACTACTGGTTGATCCTTTGGCTCTCGAACAGTTTGAGGCTCCAGAGTTATCACATTTCCCCCTAAATGTCTTCTCCTTGCCCACCCTTCCCTCCTCTTTGTAATTCCCTTAAGTCCCAGAGAGCACCCGGGGAGGCCTTGTGGTGATGTGTGTGTAGGTCTGTGTGTGTGTGTGTGTGTGTGTGTGTGTGTGTGTTAAACCCTGGGCTGTCAGCAGACAACAGCTGTCTCTCTGGCTATCTCCGCTCTCCTTATCTCATCTTGAGAATGGTGGAGCCACACACATCGCAGCGTATAGCCTGCAGTGACCATATTTCATTTTTTCGTGCTTAAAACGGTTTGGGTACTTTCCACTGAAAAGAGAATTTAATAATTCTCTGCGGCTCTGGGAGTATTTTTTTATTTATTTATTTTTTTTTTTAGGTGTCAGAATTTTTCTTCAGCATCACTTTTCGTCATTGAATCTTTTCCTGAATATAGTTTTTTTTCCCACCATTTTCCATATTTTAATGCCTACTCATATTTTATAATATCTCATCTCATTTGTCCTGCATTCTTATCTCTCCAAAATGGTATACATTACTCTCTTGCTTTCTCTTTTCTCTCACTTTCTCTGTCTCACACTCACACACTTACACACTAAATCTACCAGTAAAGAAATAATTGGACCTCAGTCGGTCTGTACCGCCAGTGAGTTTTAGCTACCACCAAGCTCTGTCTGGCCAGCTGTTAGCAACAAGGGCGGCCACTTGCCACTATCTGCTGAGGAGACTGATCGAGGGCAAACCTTTTTGTCCTAATGACTAATAAAGCAGCCAGTCTGAGAGTCTGTGTGTGTGTGTGTGTGTGTGTGTGTGTGTGTGTGTGTGTGTGTGTGTGTGTGTGTGTGTGTGTGTGTGTGTGTGTGTACATTTGTGTGTGTGAGTTCATTAGAGAAGGCAGGAGCACTCGTGCAGTCAGGCATGTGTCAGTTTTGAGTGTGCAAGCGTGTGTGCGACCACCCTCCCATCACTGGACCAGATGTTTTTTTTTACCTGGGAGCCAGACCACCATCTGACTGGGGTCAGCCCAGTCCTCCAACCCCACACCCGCTCCTCCAGGCTGCTGGGAGGTCTGCCAGCTGTCCCTCACTCTGACCCCCGTCCCGGGGCACTGGTTCTGGGGGAGTCAAAGTCTGGGCCTTGGGGTAGGTGGTCCGTCTCAGATTTGGCAATATTACTGGGGGGAATTATTAGGGATATTATTGGAGTGTGAGTGCCGGGATATGGGCAGTGAAGGCGAGGAAGGAGGAACGAAAGAAGGAATTAGGAAGCATAAAAAGAATGCAGAATTTTGTGAGAGGTAATTTTGAGAGGAGTAAAGAGTGTGTGCTGGAGAAAAACAGGGAGATAAAGACACTGGCATGGTTGAATAAAGAGGTTTTGATTACTGAGGGACAGAGGGGGGTAGCTTCTGGCATTAAAGCAGTCTTGTTGCAGAGAGTTAGTCAAGTGGAAAGGAAAGGCCACCAAGTCTGGGGGGTAAAGTTACAGAGTGCAGACAGAGTCGGCAACAGGTTCCCTGCTGCCAGAGATTAACTGGAGCCTCTCATAGAATGAGTGTGTTTCTTTCAAAGGAGTTCTGTATCTGTCATTATGCGACTTAACTGTTCATTCACTTTTAATTTAAAGAACATCGCTATTAGCCAGGTGTATGTGTGTGTGTGTGTGTGTGTGTGTGCGTGTGTGTTTTGGTTATTTGAGGAAAAAGTTGCAGAGACTCTCACAGGAGGAGAGTCAAACCTGTCAATAAAGGGATTAATCGCTTAGGTTTTAAACTGGTTGCTCAAGTTTCCTAATTTTTGGTGGATGATGAAAACATTATAGCTCAGTTAGTATAAGTTGGGGATGCTGGCTGTGCGAAACCTCACTGAGATGGGTAATTGTGATAGTAAACACGTGACTGAAACACAGAAACATCTTACTCCTGTTTTTTTGATTTTTACAGTTTCACCAAATGTCAGACCTGGTATGTGGAGTCAACAAAAACGTGACAGATTACTGTTGAGATTAGAATTTTTCCCAACATCAAAAGAAACCTGCTGATGGACGGCTTTGTCTGTGTGTAAACAGAAATATTCTGTTAAAGTCAGTGTAAAGGAAATTCAGAGGTTTCTTTCTAAACACATGTTAGAAAGTAAATGCTGAAAATGTGAAAAGACTGTGAACTATGTAGTACTGAATTGTGAAGTTAGACCGTTAAACTGTTTTTCACCTTTTTTGTGTTCAGTTTTTTTTGGGCAGGCCTGAAATCATGGCTCAATGATGCACTGGAGCCATACTGAGCATGTTCCCTCCCCTAACACTATATAATACCTAGAGCTTTGTGCTACAGGGTTAGCTCGCTGAACAAGAGTCTGTCGCTGAGCAGCGGCTCTCCCTCGTTCTTCGGCTCAGTGGGTGTGTGCTCATGAACGACTCATTCTTCGGCTCTAAACTAAAGACACTGTCAACCATTTGAGCTGTTAGTTCTATATTACGAACAATCGTACAGTAAAGTTATCTACCAGTGCCTCCAGCAGACACGCCCACAGCGTTTCAGAGCAGAGAATACTGCTTATTTTTTCACAATTGTGAAACCTATAACCTATATTTTCCTGTGGTGTTACAAACTCAGAGCACATATTTAATATTACTTTAGACAGACTTTAATTGACAAATATGACCTCAATTAGAATAAGGCTAGTATACTTAATAGTCCGTACATGCAGCAGTGACATAACTGACAGTGATAACACACTTTGGCTGAGTCCTGCTAATGTACATTCCTATATGATGCTAAAACATGTGCAGACTGACCACTCAAACACACACTCAGAATGTATTTTCCTCTCAATTAATTCTTTGGTCGCCGAGGTCGTGGTGGGTTAAGATTGTCAATCCTGAACATCTGTTAGCGGACCACCAGCACATCTGAGCCTCTGTCTCTGAACAGCTAGTGTACCAGTTTCAATTTGCCAAAGACAACTTTGATTTTCTACATTTTTCTCTGTAACACTACTTTACACTTTATACCTCTCGATTATATCCTTTATTAATTTACTGCCAGTTGGACTGATGATTACCACTGTACCCAACATGATGGCAGTCTGTGAAAAATCTTTGCTAGCTCTTTGTGGGGCTAAAATGATAGTCGAAAATTAATCAGCAACAATTTTGATAATTGATAAGTCAAAGTAATTTTTCCAACAAAAAACCCCAAAACATCTAGTTCCAGCTTCTTAGTTGTGAAGGGTTTACTACTTTTCTTTGTCTTATGTGATAGAAAAACGTATGTCTTTGGGAGTCTTTGGGAAATTGTGATGGACATTTTTCCCTATTGTCTAACATTTTATAGACCAACTGATCAATCGATTAATCGAGAAAAGATTCTGTAGTACTGCTCATTTATCTTAGGAGGTGATGGCTTTGTTTTTGCTTCTGAATATGGATAAAGATTAAATCATTTAACTAGAATTCTAAAAAATTATACAGATACTGAAATAAAAGTTGCCGTATGCTTTTGCTTTTTTAGTATAGTCTGCACTGTTGAACTGTCAGCCATGTGCCTATATGATGGTTAAAGAGGGCAGTAGCTGGCAGATGGCACCGATTTCCACCACGAAGTCCCTGATAGTGTCACACAAATACTAGGGCCCTTGTTCTGTCTTTTATCAGCGACTGAGAGAGAGGGTTTGTGTGCAGCAGTGAATCAACCCCCAACTTTGCCCCAAGCACTTCGGCAGACTGTCCAAACTAAGGGCTCCAGGTGGGGTCCCATATGGCACGATTACAGACCAGCAAGTCACCTTGTCAAGCAGTTGATTGAGAACCACAACGTTTCAATAAAAGGTCAAACCATCACCGCAGTGTGTGACCAGACACTCCCATGTCGCAACAAGACTCAGAGAGACACTGACACAGCACACATATTGACACTGTAAACACTGAAGTTAACCGGACACACACACACCAGACACCTGGCATCATATTCAAATCATTTTTGACTAATGTAAATAAGTCAAATGGCACACGCCCTTCATCGGAAATTCAGCAAACCGTGACTGAAAATGCATCAACACCCCCTCACATCTAATGATACAATGTGATCATAGAAAGTTGAAACATAATGAGTTGCAGAAAATAGATACCAAACTCTGCTGATGTTATTCAAAGTAGAAGACAGCTGAGCTTTTATGTGACAAGTTGTTAGTGGTTTTTATTATATAATCACAATAGATTCTTACATTTCAAATGTGAAATACAGTATAATACAGCTTTGAGTGAACCTGGTAATGTAGGGATGCAAGATGCTTCAGTTGTTCTTAAAACTACTAAATAATAAACAATATATCATTCTGAGTTTGCTGTTTTTGGCAAACCTATTAAATATTACTCCAGCTCATGCATCGAGGTTTAGTTACATCCACCAAATGATGTGACTTTAAATTGGACACATTTAAAATCATAGTAAAAGTCAAAGTAGTAAAGTAATTTTGGTAATCACTGTTAGTTCAATGGTGTTATGTTTTTCAAATTATGTTTGTGTATCATATTTATTTTTATCCTGCGTAAATTGTACACATGAACTAAATCTAACTGCATTACTTGGCCACATATGATTTGATTTCTTAGCACTTAGTATCTAGAGCTTCTAAAGGATCTCTTCTTCTTGCATTTGAGGTGTCACTTGCTAATTATCATTCAGCACGTGAATGCTAAATAGTTCTGGGGTCAGTACGCTCGAAACAAAGTGCAGACAATCAGACATTTTATGCAGCGTTTGGCCTCCTAAGCAGAGATGAAAATGTTAGACAGGATTGGAAATTCTCCCTCAAGCTGTCTTCACACAACCACCTCCATCACTTAAAAACAACACTGGGAATGCTTTCGACAAATGATTATCAGAAGACGTGCGCTGTGGTTGAACAGCTATGAACACTTTTGCCCTCAGATGTGGTTAGACAGCACTTCGTAGGATCTACCTTGTGTTGAACATGACGCCCTTAGTTGAACAACAGGTAAATCTGCATTAACTCAGTGTATTCCTTTAACTGTATCAAATGACATTTCACCATCCTGTGATGTAACCCATCAGCACAAAGGCTAGAATTTGATATCCGTGAAAGAAGCAGTGGTCTAGCAGAACCCTGGGACCCAGGTAAAGCTGGTGGGACTGGCCTTGTGGCCCTGTGGCCCCCTGTGGCCCTGCTGGGTTTGTTTTAGCTTTAGTTTCAGCCCTCAGCTCTCCACATCTTCTGAGCTGCGCTCATCTTCCCTCCGGTGTCCTGCAGTTCCCATGGCCTTGTGCGCCCTCCTCCAAGTCCTCACCCTGAACCAGGAAGTGCCTTTGCTATCGTGCACAGTTTTTGTGTTTGTGTGTATGTGCATGTGTGTGCATACAGGACGGTTGCAGGGATGCAGCTGAAGTCAAAAGGACTCTGAACAGGCGTCACTTTAACTTTTGATCCCTGGAAAGTACTAGTAAATGCAAAGCACAACAGCACTTTCCTTAGTTTTCCTCTGTGCTGCAGGATCAGTTACTCTCTCGAGCTTCAGTCTGCCTGTGATAAAGGTCAGATCAGGGTCTCTGATGGCTACAAGGTCATAAGGGTCATTTCTGAAGTGGAAAATCATAGGAAAACCAATGATAAACATAAACACATGGTTTAGATTAAAAGTCCAGGTTTCAAAGCCAAAAAAAAAGAAAATAATAATAATAATTTGTTTCTTAATTTGGGGTCTTAGTTATAATAAGAGTTGTCTTCACTTGGAACAAATAGAAATATCTCCAATTTGTATCTTGTTTTTGCCCTTGTCTTTTTACATTACACAAGGCTATTAGTGACATGACAAACAGTAAATCACCTCCTTAATGTCACATTTACAGTCTGTTTAATTTATGTATATTTTACAGTCAATAAGACAGATGTGCAAGTGGATTTTTTGGCTGTAGAGTTTATGTGGCTGCTTCATGGTAGAAATACATTTATTTACTCAAAAAACACTGTGAGCTGTCTCTGGTGTTTTTAAAGCCGGGAGGGCGGCACCATCAGCTGGAGCTGACATAACATGAGATTTGTTTTCTCTGCTATTCTGTCAAAAATGCTGTTGTTAATGACATGAGAACAACACAAAAGATACTGTAGGGCGTCTCAGGTTTTGTGATGCCAGTGACGACGAAGCTTCTGTTGATCAGCAGACTTCTGTCACTTTAATCTCTTTTTCTCAGACAGATTTGACTTTTTTCCCCCTCACCTTCACCTCTCTGCTGCTGTAAAACCCCGCTGCCCCTATAATTCATGACTGTCATCTGTCTCTGTCGTTGTGTTGTCAGCGAGGTCAGGGGTCAGGCAGTTAGCTGCAGCTTTGCCGGACTGGAATGGCCCAGAGGCGAAGAGAGAGACAGAACCAGAAAGAGAGAGATAATAGTTCAGCCTGTTGTGCATTGTCATGTAGCACAAATAAACAACCAAACAGCAGGTAACTTTATGCTTTCTTTGATTTCTGTCTGTGTTATGTTCTAATACACTTCATGGCCAAAAGTATGTGGACACTGGAACATTTAACACCTACATGTGATCGTTGAACATCCCATTTCCAAAACCATGGGCTTTAACATGTTGCCATACCAGACTCCACTCTTATGGGAAGGCTTTCCATATGATTTTGGAACCTGGCTGCAGGGATTTTCTCCCATTCAGCCACAAGACCATCAGTGGTGTTTGGCGATAACACCTGGCTCACACTCCACGTTACAATTCATCCCAAAGGTGTTGGATGAGGTTGAGGTCATGGCTCTATGCCGGGCCAGTCAAATTCTTTCACACCAAACTCAGAAAAATCATCCTTGATTATTTTTGTGCAACGGGAGTTGAAACAGGAGAGGGTCCCTCCCCCGAAGCGAGCTATTGTCTGAAATATTGTTGCATGCTGTAGAATTAAGATTTCCCTTCAGGCCAAGCCCAAACCATGAAAATAAGTCCAAAGGTACACAGAAGTCTGGATAGTGTTCGCAAATATTTGGTCCTAAAGTGTAAATGACATTTTTACCTTAAAGTTCCCAGAAGTTCAACCACCCACAGAACACCTCACTTCAGACTGACTAGTACATTGTGTGATTTTGCTTTAGGATCTGCTGTCGAACAGACTGACCTCGTTCAGCTTCCTGTTTGAACTAATTCATGTGGCATTGACCTTTTGAGCTGCAGCTTACTGAGCCGGGACCTCCCCTTCCTTGTCTTCTTTTCACTCTTTACACCCTCACTCTTTTATCTTTCCATTACTTCTGTTAAATGGGGTGGGCAACATACAGTAGATCAAAACTTCTATCACAGTATATGTAATCTTAAATAACAATAGTGAAATATGTTATGATACATTTCATTTTCTGGAAATTCAAATTAAAAAATATTTATAGATAAAATAACCAAATGGGTCTGATTTTGGTTAATTAAATGAATTAAATACCCAATAAATCAATGTAAGTCATCACATTTATGCAAAAATCAGTAAATCCAATAAAGCAGCCCTGCTTATTGCATCATTGCCTGCAACGACCTAATACAACCAGAGAAACAGTAAACAATTAAAGAGATAGCAACCTCGGTAGAAAATGTATTGCAAAAACTTTCCTGTCTCACCCTGTCATCCTATTTCATTCTCTGCTGTCTTACACAGATCTATTGTCTCGTCATATCAGCCACCATACATGAGAAATTACTGCTGAACTGAGAATTCCCCACACACTGCCATTATTTTGCATGTTGCTTGTTTCTTTCCTGGTTCATTTCCTCTAAGTAGCTACACACAGTATGCAGTGGCATAGTGGAGAAAACATTTTTCCCTAGAAACGATGTTACCTGTCAGGTTCCTGTAACTCATCATTTGGCTGTCAGAGTCTCTAATGACTACACTCTTCACATCAGTGCATGGAGAAAATACCCACTCCCCCCTCCTCATCCTGCTGCAGCAGGGCCTGAGGCACATCGCCATGTGTCAGTCAACTGCATACCTGTGTCCTGATGGGGTGTATCTGCGATTGTTTCCACAGGAGAGTTGACGGCTCGAGAGGAACCTGACTACAGCAGTGTGACGGAATAAAGAGGATAAAGCTCTCTCTACAGAGGCAGGTGAGAGAGCAAAACTACAAAGAAGAGAGTAAAGTGCTATAGATGAAAAGTGTCTGTTTGCCCGCTGGAGCCACTGCCATCATCCAGCCTGCCTATGAAGTCAACAAACAGATTATATACCCTTAAAATAAACACTTGCGTAATGATAAAACTGGTCATGCACACCCTCATTTTTGGGAGTGAGGAGATCACTCAGAAGGATTCAAAATGTAATTAAATTCTGCTAAAACTGCATTCTTTTTGTGAAATGTTACCACATTTTTGTTAGAGTTGGAGAGTCTCCCACATTACAATATTTCTATGGAATTGCACAAAGATTATTGGGGGATAATCTTGAAAAAAATATATGTGAGAAGAGCTTACAGTTCCATTAGATTAAAGTTGCATCTTATTTAAATCTTATTGTTCATTTCTGAAAACTGGTTTCACTCTTCATTTTTCTGACCGAGCCCGTTCTTGTCTCATTCACAGGGCTTCTTATTATCTATTTCAAGCTCATCGCACCTACTGCAGGTGAGTAAAAATGGAATTGCATTACTTCTTTGTCATGCATTGCATTGTATTTCTTTGTGGTTATAGCTATAAGAATAAAAGCTCACATTTGGTGCTATTAATATCTGTTCATTGAAATCACGAGGAAACCATATCCTTTAAAATCATTGAGATTTGGCCTTAAACTGCGTGATGTTGAATATTAACTTAAGTTTATTTGACCAAGAACTGTAAGGGATACTCCTAGATTTTATTTTCCTTTAATTAAGTTTTTTCATAATGGAAGCAAAGTTGCAAAGTTTCAAACCATCTATTCTGATTTTACAAGTCTATGCATCCCAGCAGAGTTCTCTTTGTTCTGTTGGCCAATCCCACCAGCTTCACAGCCGAGTACGTTCTTCCTCGCACCCAGTTCTAAGCGTGACAGACACTCTTGTAACAGATAATGGGAAGGAGAGCTTGTCACCAAACGTTTCCTCATATTTCTTTGTTCTTCAGGATCAGTTGACGGGGGGAAGTGTCATGGCTGCGTATGGACAGACTCAGTACAGCCCCGCCCTCCAGCCTGCAGGGCCATACACACCTTACACTCACCACACGCAGGGCTACAGCATGCCATCCTACAGTAAGTACAAACAAACAAACAGTTAGTCAGATTCTGCTAGTTAGTGTAGCTCTGTCTATTTCTCTTAGTTCTCACAGTAACAATATAAAACAAAAAGGGGAGACACGAGGGGGACGCTAGGGGGAAAGAGACACATGACAGCCATTTTGTAATGTATATTAGAAACAGCAGATAGTTAGTTCTAAGCTGGTGATCAGGGTTGTTGAAGAAAAGTGCACACGTTCAAGAAATAGACAAAGTCTCACACTAAAACTTGTAGAATACAGAATAAAAACCTGATAAACATGAAAATCAGAGAGGGCACGTATGCACAATCAAAGACTAGCTAAATCTAATTAACTTGCAAGCAAAGACATAACTTGTTCTATCAGCTTACCAATCAATCAGAGAGCTCTCTGCAGTTGTATTGATCATTGTTAGTAATCGCTCCACAGTGGAAATACAGACTCAGTTAAAATAAGTCAATCACATAATACAAAATCTAAATTATATACAAATATTTCTCCTTTGTATCAGTGGCAATAACACTGCATGTTGGCGAGTTTTTCATGAAACCAAATAAATTCATCTTCTGCTCCTTCAACGGCATCTCTCTGTACTTAGACATTAAAACAGAAGATGGCCTGAGTCACTCTCCAGGACAGACGGGACTACTGGGCTACTCAAACTTCAGCAGCACTCCTCCCAGTCAGAGTCTCTACAGCTACTCGCACACACACGGTTAGTCTGAAACACTGTATGTACTGAATGCATGGACACACTGGCACACAAACCTTATATACACCATCTTTGATTTCAGCCTTACTGGAAGGAGCATCCATCCTTGTGCTGCCTTCCTCAACTTCTTTTACTCTTTTTTCCCTCTCCTCTCCTCTCCTCCCTCCTCATCTTTCTCTCTTTTCCTCTCCTTCTCTCTGCCACACCTGTTCTCCATTAGCTGCGGTCTGGACTCCTGGCGTCAAAAGTCTCCCCACCCCTCCTCTTTTCTCGGGGTCAGGCCCCCTTTCTCCACTCAGACCAACAACACAGCATGCAAGCGCTTGTGTCTGTTAAAGAAACATATAGACAGAGAGGAAGAGAAATAGAGAGGATGGAAGAAAGGAACAAAAACAAGAATAAGAGAGAAAGAGAGGGAGAGAACAAAAGATGGACAGAGGGTCTTTGCCGAAAAACAAAAATTCAAATGAAGACGTGGTATGCTTTGGGAGTGTGTGCAGCTCTCTGCCCACGCATGGCTGCGTGTGTGTGTGTGTGTGTTTCTCATTGTGTGTGTGTGTATCTGTGCTGTACACATTCCTCAGTCGTCCGGCGCCCAAAGCATGACTCGCTCAGTGCGACTTTATGGGTTTGAAAGCAGCGTGAAATTGACCTTGTGTGTGAGAGGGGAGAGGTTAAGGTGCATTATACGCAGGGGTGAGTAGGTTTAATGTTTGCAGTCTGGGGGATGACCCTGTTTCCACTGTATGGATGAGTCAAAGGAGAGACAACAGTAAATGAAGTGTGTACATGACTTTGTATTCCCCATGTATACATACCGTATATCCCAGCTTTTTAAAATGCTCAGCTTTTTATAAGTACTCTGATAATTGGAATATGAGCTCATCTCTATTATAATGGGTTAATGCATTCACATAGCATCTGTTTACTCTTTAAAGAGATAGTATTTTCCTACTTTAGTGATACATTGGTGTGACTTTATGTCAAGGAAACACACTGATGACATTTCTTTCACCAAGGTTTGTTGCTTTTCACCAAAAGTAATTTCCTTCCCACAGCTGCACACCAATTTGAGCTTGTTTGAAGTTTGTTGAAGGATAATTTCGGTTAGTTACAACTTGGATCTTATTTTTGTAGGTTTGGCACTAGTTTTGATCGATTATAATGGCATTGTACTCACCAAGTTAATATTTGAGATCAGGGAACACAGCGACAACGCTTCAGACAGCGCAAGAAACATGAGTGCTCAGACAATCAGGCAGGTTTTCAACACGCCAGCAGTTTAGCCAAATAATAAAAACCACTTTATTTGGAGGTAAAACACAGATGTCAGTGCACTCAAACAGTTGGTAGCAATCCCTCATTTCTCAGAAAATTGTGCGTTGAAATAGAGCGAATATGGTAGGTCAGAGTTGAACAAGAAATCAGTAATACGTACAACAGGTTTTTAACAAACCCCAAACTTTTTTGGAAGAGAAAATGAAGATGAACAGTGAAATTATTACCCAGACTGTCCATTGTAAACATTCATCACAGTTTACAAACTGACTCACACCTTTTTCCTGCATAATGAGGGATTATTACCAACATTTAGAGTGCACACACTTGCGGTTTTACCTCCAAATAAAGTGGTTAAGATAACCAAGCAAAACTGTTGGTTTGTTTACAAGCTGTCTCATCGTCTGACCGCTCGTAGTTTTTGTCATGTCAGACTTCATTGTAGTGATTTCACTGTGTTACCAGGTCTCAGCAATTACTTTTTATCATAACTGATAGAAATGAGGGCCAAAGTAACACAAGTTACACTCAAGTTGTAATAAACTTGAATTATCCTTTAACATAACAATAGCATTGTTCATCAGTATTGCTGACCTGTCCCCCTTTCTTGTCATACCCCATGTAAAGACCATATCTAGTCGAATACAAGCCTTATTCAGACCCTGAATTAAAAAGGTTAGAATATGATCAAATATTTAATTATGTCAAGAAGTTGGTGGAGCACCTCTTTAATAGCTCCTGCAAAGACCTGCAAAATATTGAGCAACTATTGACAGATCATTCTTGACCCTGGAGTAGTTGCTGTGCAATATTTTCATGTACATGTACATTATATATGTGCAATATTTTATCTTATCTTAGTTTGATAAATGTTAACTCAACATCCACTTACTAGTCTTTTCCAGAGCTTTCATTTTTCAGCCCTTCCCAGATAACTCTAGCTTTCCATATCACTTCCTCTTTAAGAGAATATTCAGATGTCAGACATTATACGGGAATGTAAATATTCATGTAAACACACTTTTGATGAAACCGCTTACAAACTGCAAGGCCTTCAATGACTGTGCTCTGTTAGAGCACGACTGTTGAACCAACAAACAGTTTTTTAACAGAGTGTACTTTGAGTTTGAAAGACACTGTTCCCAAACAAAATAAATTTGTTTGAATATTTTTATGCATAAATCATTAACTGCAAACTTCAAACGGTAATAAACTGCCACAACAACCAAATGTTTGTAGGATTTCAGAATGTTTCCATGCCATCCATTATACTGTACACAATACACAAGCACACACACACACACACCACAAAAAGCCATCGAAACATGTACTGTACACTGTGTGTACAACTGAAACCAAATGGGGACTATGGGAGCCTTTTTGTGTTTACTTGAGAGACCTCCTGTATTTTTCCTTTAGTCGCTTTGACGATTGTTGTGTTGTCCGGGGAGGTTTCAGTGTGGTTCTTCCATTGAGTCATTATTCTCCTGTTTATCATGCACTGTGGAGTGGAGAAGAAGAACTGGGGAGCAAGAGAGAGCAGTAGTGGACTGATGAAATGATGGAAGGAAGACAGGAGGAAGTGAATCTTGAAACATGTCAGAATGGTTTAGGTTATGTCAGGGAAGAGGAGAGTAAATCTTTACTATCTTCAAGGGCAACTTGTTGTACAGCCAGCAGTCAAAACAAACAGGGTAGGTCCTTTACAGAAAAGAATACTAAATCAACTTCAAACCATCGCCTCTGAGTACTTTAATTACATAATATCAATTGTATCTTCCTCCTGTACATAGTGAAAAACACCCATTCAATAAACACTACAGTTGCAAACAAATCAATTATTTGCGAATGTTATGTGACATATTTTCTATTTGAATACAGATACTCTTATTGCTGTGCACACAATCATCTGCAAAAGCAACTGTCACGATGTCCATAATGTATTGCTATTAGACAACCATTCAAGCTACGGGCAATTTAGAGTTGCCAAGTAACCCAACCTGCATGACTTTGGACTTTGGGAGGAGCACCAGGAGGAAACCCATGCAGTAATAGGGAGAACATGCAAACATCCAGAAAGGTCCCAGGCCAGCCAACAGGTTCAAATCCAGAACCAACGCCCATATGGATGTACACATGTTTATTATTTTACCTGAAATGAGACATTAGACATACTGTGTGTGCTCAGACTTTTAAGAATTTTTAGCAATGCTAGCACCATTGTCTGTCGGTCAGTCGGTTGGTCCACCACTTTTAGTGCACACTCAGTCAACAACTATTAGATGGACTGTCATAAAATTTTGTTCAGACATTCATGGTCCCCAGAGGATGAATCCTAATGACTTTGATGTTCCCCTGACTTTTCCTCTAGCACCACCAGCAGGTCAAAGTTTTCACTTATCTCATGAAATATCTGAACGTCTACTTAATGGATTGGCACACATTTTTATACAGACATTCATGGTTCCCAGAGGATTGATCCTACTGACTTTGGACATCCTCTGACCCATTTGTGATTTTGAGTGAAATGTTTTGACAGCTTTTGGATGGATTGCCTCTATAGAATGAATTGCAATAATTGGTGATCCCTTCACTGTTCTATCTAGTGCCATCAAGTCAAAACTGTGCAAAACTTAAGTTAGAGACCAGATACCTGCAAAACTAATGACCTATCAACCTCAGCTGCACTTTGTTTTTCAGGCTAAATAGCAAATGTTAGTACTAAACACACTAAACTAAAATGGTGAAAAGGTAAACATACCTGCATCATGCATCCATCAGCATGTTAACATCATCACTGGGAGCATGTTAGCATGCTGACTTTAGCATTTAGCTCAAAGCACCGCTGTGCCCAAGTACAGCCTCTTAAAGCTGTTAGCAGTCTTGTTTAAACTTCACCACATGGTCAGTAAGCACTCTATCTGTTCACTGGTGTTATTCTATCACTGCACCTAGTATTGGAAATCAATAAGGAGCTCTCCATTGCCCCTATGTTTTTTGATTGATTGAAAAAATAATGGAATGTATAAGTTATCTACTGTCTGCTTATGAGCTCTCAAAGTTTAATAATCTTACATGAAGCCGCTGAGCAGTTATATATATACATTTATGAGGAGCCACACACAACGCACTCTTTTGCCCAGTTCATGTCAAAAGTTCATCTGTTCCTCCTTGGCCCCTGGCCAGCCAGTTCTGTTCATTTCCATTTGTAACCTTATGAGATATCCAGCTAACTGACAAACAGAAGGAATGGAATGAAAATTAGAAATGCTGTTCAGTGCTGTAGGTGGAGGTGATAAGATTACAAGAGAAATAATTCATCAGACAAACAAATGGTATTGATAGACTCGACAGAAAGATGCAGGGTGAGGCAGTGTCGCTGTGGGGGGAAATTGCTTGGAGATAGACATTCCTGACTTGGCTTGGTTAGACTGACAAGATTCCCAGAGCAGCAGCAGCAGCAGCAGCAGGAGCAGCAGACTTTCCCACCTGTATTGTTATGTCAAACGTAAATCTCACTTCCAGCCCCTGCAGCACTGAGCTGTCACTGAGGAAGGAGTCAAAGTTTACTGCTCATTACTCCCTCCACATAGTAGATCGGATGCTGTGAAATTATATCTGAAGCTGATTCATCAAGATGTAACGCAGTCAAATCTCCCACCAGTTTACAGTTTGCAATTGTTCTCTATCCTGCATGATGAATTATTACCTGAAAGTTTGATCTTTGTCTTCACATCATTTCTCAGGTGGTGGTATTTCATCTGGAATTTTTCAAGGCACCCATGCAATCTCCAGTTCAACCCCATTCAACTCTACCCAACAAGTGAGTAATGTAACTTGAACAAGAATTTCTACTGCTAAAACAGGAGATTTCCACAATAGGATACAGTCATTTCTGGAAAAAAATATATAACTTAAATTACAGCAATCTTGACAAAAAAAAAAAAAAAAACATGTTGATTTAGCTGTCTTCTAAAAATTATATTGTTGACTTTCTAAATGTAGGATGCCTCATTTTGGAATGAAAATGTTCGTATTTTAATGACACTGATTAATTAAAGTAATTGTTTACGTGTTGACAGGAGTTTTCAGCATACTCAAGCTACACTCAGAGTCAATACTCTCCGTATTATAACTCGCATCACTACAACAGCCCCTACCTAAGCAGCAGCAACATCAGCCCCGCTGCCATCACAGCTCCATTAGCCTATCAGCATCCAGAACACGCCGTCATGCTGCCCAATCACAGCCCAGAGTCACACACAGGTAAGGAGTGATGAATCATTTATCATGTTTAAGTTGTCTTTTTTTTTTCATATGTATATATCATGACACAAGCAATTCATATCCACCTGTCTTCAAACTTACTGTGGAATTACATCTATATATCATGCCTTACCCTAACCTTTACCCTAGACTGCTTCTCTTTTAACCTAAACAGAAGCACATGTATGTATGGATACCCACAAAAACAACTTACTGATAAAGATACAGACACACAAATTTAAAAAAATAAAAATAATTCAAAAAAAGTATTTATTAAGTCAAGTTGAATCTAAACTTGTAAAGTGTGTGTAGCATGAAAACTGAAAATACAGGCAGGTTTTTGTAAGTCAGTTAAAGTAAGTTTTGTATTCTCTGTCACTAATAAATTTACTTTGACAAGTAAAATTCCACTTTAACATGCTCTTGATTTAATAAATCAAAGTCTGAATCTGGAAAAAAGGTTGTTTTATAGAGACTGATTAACAACTTTGTTTTATGTGTGTTTTCTAGGAGAGTACCACCCGCCGCCCAGCCCCCCCACACCAGGTAAAGAGGAGGGGGTCCCAGCACGAAGGGGGTCAGACGGGAAGCTGAGGGGGAGGAAAAGAGTCAGTGACCCCGCTCCACCTCTGGACTCTGATATAGAGGTAAACATACACTCACACAGTGTTTAAAATTATCAGTATTTCTCTATAATATTTGTCTTTCTCTCTCTCTCTCTCTCTCTCTCTCTCTCTCACACACACACAGACACACACACACACACAAACTTTCATGAGGTTAACATTACATATCTGTTATTTCACTGCAGCGTGTGTTTATCTGGGACCTGGATGAAACCATCATCATTTTCCATTCGCTCCTCACGGGAACCTTCTCCTCACGATTTGGCAAGGTACGGTGAAACGACCCCTCCCTTTGTCATTTACTGTAAGAAGTATGTGCTGTAGCTCATCACACTTTGACAACAGTTAATTATATGGTATGTAGGCGCAGTTTGGCACAAAGCCCTCACAACAACAAACCAGCGTAATCTTGCTTTAGTCAAATCACCCTTTGTCTCAGGGATCGAGTGCTTATTTGACTAACAGTCAAAGGTTTGGCCGCTCGAACCGAGTCCACGACCTTTGGGTCTCATCCCTCAGCATTTTCACACGCTGACTGTTTTGCCTTCCTGCCCTCTTGTTTCTTTTCATAATGCACCGGGGTTGTTTAGCTACCCCGGCATCCTGCGGCGTGATTGACAGCCAGTGGGACCTTTACATAACAGGCAGGCAGCTGACAAGGGGGCGGACAGTGGTGCGTTTCTTGGTTTTGGCCGGCGATGTGTGTTTTGAATTCTCACGGTCCCCCTGCGGGTTGACACAAGGCTGATGGGAGTTTGAGAGCAGCGTTTCTGATCGGTTCAGCCCCCGGCAGACCATGCATGCCGTTGTTTCTTTTTCTTTCTTTTCTGCCTCGGTGAGGGGGCTGAAGAGAAACAGGGAAGAAGAGACAATGAGAGAGAGAGAGATAGAGTGCAAGAGTGGATGTGTTGAAATGTGACTCATATGCCAAAAATTCCTGATTCCTCCCACCACCCAAACACCCTGCTGCTGGATCCAGGGAAGCTCAGTTGGACAGACTCTGACATCAAAACTCAGACATGCAGCAGAGGAATTAAATGAGTGACAGCGGAAAAACAGATTAACAGTCCAAAGCGTCAAGACAGCTTACAAGCTAGCGCCGCTTTTTTCTTTTTTCTTTTTTTTCTCCCTCCCAAACTTGCAGCTAACTCATCTTACTCTGACAACCAAAATGCTTTTTTTTGTTCTGGCATGAATTATCTCCACTTCACCACTTTGTGTCCCCGCTTTCTGTCTTCTTTTAACAGCCCTATCTCTTCCCATTAGGGCCAGTCTATTAAACACTTATCATAAACAAATGTTTGGACCTATATGTAAAGGCAAGTCTGGGCCCAGCGTGCAGGAAAGACTAATGGGCGTGTTGAAAGACAGTTGTTTTCACCAGCTTGGTGAGCCAGAGGTGAATGGAGATCCACATGAGGAGCTGATTCCCTCCCGTGTAACCGCTCTTCCATTATCTCATCTATCATACAGGACCCCTCTCTGTCCTCTAGTGTCTGTCTTTTATATCAAACATCCCCTGCCTAAGAGTAAAGGTGGGAACTGAATGCTTTGGGTGTCTGTTTTTGTTTTTTGTTTTTTTTGTTTTTTTTGTCTTTTCCTTCCTCGTGTTTTTTGTCTTTCTTTTTAAATTCTCCTCTGGGATTATCAGAAAGAGGCTTTTATTCGTCCCTCTGTATAGAGCTTCCCTCATTTTTGGAGGAAGGTGATTACAGATAATTATTTCAATTATTAGACAAGCAGAACAAACCTTTCCTAAGCCTTTAACCCCTCCCTCTTCATCCTTTCCATTCATCTCTTCCTCTTCTGGCCAGTGTTTCTCAATCCTCCCCCTCGTCATTTTCTCCTTGTTATACTCCTACTCCTCCTACCGAACTTTTTCTGCCCTCCGTCCTCAATTACCTTTTTCTCTTTTTACACCCTTTTTTTTTGGAGGGAGGTATTTTGTAATTGTCATCATCATTTACCCCGCTTGTGTCATCAAGCCCATTTCTACCATTTTGAGCCAGAAGACAGCTCTACTTGTCATTTCAGATGCACTAATCTAACATTCACCTTTGGCTGACACCCCTCTGCTTCTCCTGTCTCGTTGCCAAAGACGAGCCAATGCTGCCATCAAAACAATATGCCACATACGCACACCTGCTTTTGTAGTCTTGAACAACAACACGCCCACGCTGTTTGTCAGCCTCACTGCCTGCACTTCATGATTTATTGTCCAGGTGAGGATTTATAATTTGCTTATTAGGAAAGAAAACTGAAGTTGGTGTAATGCAACCCCCGCGTATTTGTTTGGTTTTATTTCCATGCGAGAGAAGAACAGGAGAAGGGAGGCTGGGTTGTGTGAAGTGTTGACAGAAAGAGAAAACGCTGAAGAAGGTGAAAGACCAACACATATCAAAGATACCTGTCCTTTTTTTTTACAGACCAGGTGAATTCTGCAATACCTGATTGTTTTTGAACTATTAAAACCACTTGTAGTTATGTATGTAGGGCAAATAAAGTGGAGGAGAAATGTTTTTAAGCACTATACCAGCCTGTCTTAACCCATTTACTGCAAATCACATAGACTTTCTGTTTTGTTTTAGATTTTTGGATGTATTTTTTCATTGTCATTGATTTCTATTAATTTGTAAGAGAATCTTTATGCAAATCTAATTGAAAATTTGGTACAGACATTCATGTACCCAGCTCAAAGCACTTTGCACCAGAGTTTAATAAAAAGGTGTTCGTAATGGTTTTTCACTAAATGTAATTTAAGAGTCAGTCAATTAAATTAATTTAAGTGGAGTGCATCATTTACTGTAATGAATCAGGAAACAGAGCCAGTGGAGAGATTTGGGAAAAACCCAGTCTGGAGCCAAAACAAATAAGTCTGAAAAGAGATGGTGAAGATAAGAATCAGCAGAGTTTGATTGACAGATAAATATTCACACTTGCCTCTCCCTGAAACCTGTTTATGTCAATCCATCAGTGGTGGAATGTAACTAAGTTTAATTTACTCTGTACTTAAGTACACATTTCAGGTACTTGTACTTTACTTAAGTCTTTTTTTTTCATGCCACTTTTACTCCACTACAATTCAGAAGGAAATATTGTACTTTTTACTGCACTACATTTATCTGACAGCTTTAGCTACTTGTTACTTTACAAATTAATTACAAATTATTTTTGGTTGGACAAAACAAAGCATTGTGAAGGTGTCACTTTGGGCTCTGGGTAATTGTGACAGCATTTCTCACTATTTTCAGAATTTTTCCAAACCAAACGATTAATGGAGAAAATAATCAGTAGATTAATACATAATGAAAATAATAATTAGTTGCAGCCCGATACAAAATAGTTAAAATGATCTCCACCACAACCAACTACAACAGTAAAATCTTTCTTTTATATTAATGCATGAGTAATAATAATAATCTAATGATATAATATATAATAGGGGGAACATTTTCCTGCACTGAGTACTTTTACTTTTAATACTTTAAGTACATTTTCCTTTATTATAGATTATACTTACATACTTTTACTTACTGTAAGTAACATTTTCAATGCATGACTTGTACTTACTTGTAACAGAGTATTTTTACAGTGTGGTATTAGTGCTTTTGCTTAAGTAAAGGATGTGAATACTTCCTCCACCACTCCAGCTGATGGGTTTGTAGGAAGTGAAAGGAAAGCTGTTAAGAGAGACAAGAAGGTGGCTGCACTGACAAGGCGAGAATAATGACAAGAGTAAGGATGTTCAATAATCTGGGTGCAGCTCCTGAAGAGATAGAGAGCTGTTGTTCTGACATCATTTTTATTAACTAGGTCAAACCACAAGCTGTAGTTTACAGACCAGTTTTTTTTTTCTTTTCATTTAAATGTGCTGAAGTGTATGTAACTGGCAGATAGAGCGATAAGAGTTTTCACTGTGCCTGGGGGGAAATGTGTAACCACAGTATATATACACTGTACATGCCTCAAAACATAAACACATGTATACGGTACACCCACGCTAAGACATACAGATTGGTAGGAAATAAATTGTGTTGGGGGATTAGTTGTAGTTTTGGTTCAAGAAGCCAAAGAGAATTAAAAACCTAATTTGGGATTAGGTCCAAATAGCAGATGCAGAAGTGTTGCTACACAGCAACTTAGTAGTAGAACTATGCAGTGTGGTTTTCAAAGCAAGTTATTAATTCTAGGGTTGGTGTGTGTGTGTGTGTCTCTCTCTCTCTCTCTCTCTGTGTGTGTGTGTGTGTGTGTCAGGACTCCTCAAAGGCAGTGTCTCTTGGTTTGTGGATGGAGGAGATGATCTTCAACCTGGCCGACTCGAGACTCTTCTTCAATGACTTGGAGGTGAGTTTTTACATATGAGTGATGAAGTGGCTCGTGGAAAAAGTGCGAGGGGGAGCTTGTTTACAAAACTGCAGGATTCGAATTTTGCCCCCTTAAACCGGTATCTTGGACATTATGCCTTACTTCAGACAAAAATATTGCCACTTACTCATTTTGTATTCCCCTTGCAGCACTCTGCATCTTAGTTTTTTTGCAATAATTGTGAAACTTTGTGAATTTCTGCCAGTAGGCTGGAAAATAGCAGCAGTGAGGGCATATCCATCAGCATAAGCTGGCACACTGTTGACCAGAAAACCTTCCCTGCACCAGCCTAGTGCAGAGGTTTGACATTTGGGTGTTGTTTTCTTACCTGGCATAAAGCACAGTGGCAGTCATTGTAGAAATCCCTTCACTCAACATCTATCCTGTATTAATTCTTACTACAGCATTTTCCAAACAATTTGCCCGCCTCAGTTGAGCAAGAATATTAAAAGGAGGGGTTGTTAAGTGCTGGCATAAGTGCTCTTACAGTTAGACCTAACCTGCTGCCTAAAAATACACCACAGTTAACATGGACATTGATGCAACCTCTAAAAAGCATGACTCCTCAAAAAAAAATACTCCAAGTAGTCATTAAAATGCAGTTTCACTACCTGCTAGTGACTGAAAAGTTCGTATGTTTTTCATCTTGCATTCCTCTGCCTTGTTCTGACAAAGAAAAAAGATTAGAGAGGAACAGAGAGAGAGAGAGAATAAGTACACTTTGTGCCGTAATTATAGGTGTGTGTCTGAATATCCGAGAGGAAAATTAGTCAAATGGGAGGAGGAACAGTCGAGAGGAGGGAAAGGAGCCAACAAAACCATTTGCAAACCCAGTTCTTATCCCCTCTTTTGTTGTCAGGGCTCAGTAAATCTCTAAAGCAGTAGGCCACAGCTGCTGTTAAGTTTTGAGGTACAATTATCTCGTCCTTCCCTTGTCAGTAGCTACATCAGTGGCTACAAGTGTTATCACTGCTGTCATAACTGTAATACCAGCAGAAGATCACATAATCGTAATTGGCATGCATGGCTGCTTGATTAATCAAAGTCAGAGTTTCCAGTTGAAATTTTCCTGTTAAAAAAACTGATATAAGAAGTTTACTATGGCTGTACCGACTTAATTTCCAGCTCTTAAATGCCCTGTAGGCACTGAGTGAAGCTGCTCTGAGCTCTCAGTGTATGTATATATGAAGTGCTCAAGGGGTCGTTTGTATTGTTTGTATTGTATGGCCAGTAATAGCGGCTCTGCAGTGGCAGATGGCACCTGAGTGGGAGGTGGGTTGCAGCCCATTGGGAACTGAGTTATGTGGAGATGGAGGGAAGATGAGGTAGCATCTCCGTCTGGCTCAAGACGGCGGAAAGGTGATAGGAGACCCTATCTGTCCTGGGTCACTGCTAGAAGTTATACTAGCACTGTTTTTGCACCTATGGGTGTGTGTGTGTGTGTGTGTGTGTGTGTGTGTGTGTGTGTGTGTGTGTGTGTGTGTGTGTGTGTGTGATTAATGTTGACTGCATGTGTATTATGTGTATGTGGAAGATAGAAGGTTGTGAGACTTATAGGCTTAAAGCAGGACTCTGGATAAAGACAGAGAAACGAGAGATTTGGGGGTTTTTAGGAGACAAATATGGTTAGACGCACTTGTGTATTTTCTCCTCGTCTGTGATGATGGATTTAAGCTCCTTGTTTTTGTTTTTGTCCGACACATCCAATCTTAATAACTGTTTTCAAGTTTCTGATTTAACTGCATATTGCTGAAGGTGTTTTGGCTGTAGCCACACGTTTAAGCTACAGTGTGGTTTTAATCCCTGCGGTTGGGTTGGTTGTATTAACATCCAATAGAGAGGAACAACATGAACACCACTGTGCTTGTCAAAGACAATGGGCCTTTCTTCAGAGGACTTTTTTTAACCAAAATGTTGGAGACACAAAAAAAAATGCAGATTTACTTTACTGTAATTTACTATGTGGTTACACTAGAATCGCACAGCCATGTTGACTGTCCCGTATCTCTGGCGCCTCGCTGTCCCGTGTCCCGACACCTTATTTCCTCCTTTCTTGTCTTTTATTTTAGCTCTTTTTTTTTTATCTCTGTAGCTGCTATCACTCCCGGAGGCTCCCCTAAAGAGGAGAGACCTGCCTGTACAGGGCTCCACTCTGAAATGGATCTCTTGATATATCCGCTCTCCTTTTCATTTCCCAGGAATGTGACCAGGTTCATATTGATGACGTGGCATCAGACGACAACGGACAGGACCTGAGGTAAAGCCTCTACTGTGTTACTGTACTTAGAGCCTGTTGGGAGACACTTCTGCTGTGGCTTGTGAACCAGACTTGCCCTCTGGGTTTTAGTGCACAGGAGGAAAAAAGCAGTGAGATGAGACGAAGAGTGTGTGCGTTTGTGTGCGTCTGTGTGTGTTTATGCTTGCAAGCATGTGCATGTCTTTTATTTTCCCGACTTCCACAGCCATATAATATGTCACAGGATTATCCAACGCTTTCATTTCTCATCAAAATGTCTCTTTATCATTCCCTCTGTCTCCCGCAGTCCAGACGTTTTATTGCATAAACTTGTTGAAGCACTTTAGGATACTTTTTTTTTTAATTTTGGGAGTGATTTGAGAAGGAGCCAGACTGTACCAAAGTACTTTTTTGAAGTATTTATTTTATTGAACTTGGCCCTTTTCATTCTCAAAGATGTTTTTATATTTATCCTAGCCGTGCTGAATCTTTTTACTTCATGATTTCTTGCTGACAAAGCTTCATTTACGGCTAAAACTCTACAATGTCTACGATGTTCAATTTTGAAGCTTTTCTCGTCCCTGACATTTTTGTGGTTGCACTGGCACACCTCCCTAAATTTGATGAATGGTTTAAGCGCTGCCTTCTCATTCATAACCTGAAAAGTCTGAATCGATTCCTAGAGCTAGAAACTGCATCCATGAACAAACTGTAGTTGTACAAATTCTTAGAGCATCCCCTCTGAAACACTGATGATAGCGCTGCTATAAGATGCTCTGGAAAAATCCAGTTTGTGTCTTTATGATCTGTACCCTGACTGTTTCCTGTATTGTGATCCTGCAGCACTTACAACTTTGGGTCGGACGGCTTCCAGAGCCCAGCAGGGGCCGGCTCTCTGTGCTTGGGGTCAGGGGTCCACGGAGGGGTGGACTGGATGAGGAAACTGGCTTTCCGATACCGCAGAGTCAAGGAGATCTACAACACATACAAGAATAATGTTGGGGGTAAGCTCCACTCTCATTTTATTTAACACTGCCATGCACAGGCAAGTTAAAAAGATATTTAGATTAGATTTAGATTATTATATGTGGTTTGCTAGCAATGAAATTAGAACAAATAATAGCTAACAGTAAGATAATGTCGCCATTAATATCACTATAGGAACATATAAATATTTACCTGCTGGTAGACCACACGCTAGTTCAATCTGAACACAGCTCAGCTTCAGACCACAGAGATTTGTCTGAGTTTTGCCTTTGTTTTTGCTCGTATCAAGTTATAGAAGCTGCTTCAGAAAAGTGCATTTTGTATTTTTAAAGCTCCAGTTTGTGCATCAATGCAGAAAATGTGGTGAGCATATGACGATAAACACCTGCTCTTTCCAAGAAGAATCTTTGTTTTAAAAAATTTAAGTATAGTAAAAAAAATATGACTCATTACTGACGTATTACCTATTAAATTAATTGAATCATGATGTGGTGAAAAAGCTGAAAGGAAGAAGACAGGTTTGTTTGTCAACTAGGATAATGAGTCACAAGTTGTTGTTCAGTATGGAGCCTTGTGCACTGCTGATTACAGCTGGCTGCTTTAACTCTGCTGGAAACCATGTGTCTGAGGTTTTGGCTGTAGAGGATGTTGTGTGAGAATCGTCCAACCAAAAACTGCGGGAGAAAATAAGGTTTTGCAACGTCTCGGTGAATGGGATCTTTTATGCATTGGAGCTATACGGGTTCATGTCCTCCCTGTTGTGTTGCAAAGACTGACCATCAAGCTTGTGCTTCTCCCTGATGGCCAGGTTTGCTGGGCAGCCCCAAGCGAGAGGAGTGGTTACAGCTGAGGAGAGAGATGGAGGTCCTGACTGACCTGTGGCTGACTCAAGCACTCAAAGCCCTGGCTCTCATCAACTCGAGGTCAGTTCATGCTACCATGGTTTGATTTACACCAGCAGGTCAATTAACATTAGCTGTTAGCTGACCAATATTTTGTCAGTTTTTCTCCATATCCGATTATGAGTTTTTATCTCAGTTTATCTCAGTTCCTGTCTGTAGTATAAATGTGTCTGTCACATCCTGTTCCAGGCCAAACTGTGTGAATGTGCTGGTAACCACCACCCAGCTCATCCCAGCCCTCTCCAAGGTGTTACTGTATGGTCTGGGCTCAGCTTTCCCCATAGAGAACATATACAGTGCCACCAAGACAGGTGAGGAAAATTTAGGGAAGAAGGGTTCAGGGAGAAACTGATTAATCAAAAATACACGTTAATCTCCTACTGTCTTCTTTAATTTCCTATGCCAATAAATTTCCCAGTTTCTTCAATGGTACTATTTTAATACATTAAACTCTGATTTTCCCTCTTTTCAAAGGCAAAGAGAGCTGTTTTGAGCGTGTCTCTCAGAGGTTTGGTCGGAGAGCAGTATATGTGGTGATAGGAGATGGAGCCGAAGAAGAGGCCGTGTCCAAGAAGGTATAAAGACAATCTGTTTTTTATGACTCTGTCTGCTGAAAAATGGGCCTCAACTAATCAGTTAACCTTAAGACACACTCGATTTCTTCAGCTTCTGTGTCTGAGTTTGTTTTTTATAATCTTTGCATTGAAATGTCAGAATTCTTCCTGGATTTGGCAGTCCAGCAAATCTTTTTTTCCGTTATGCTTTTGTACATTGTAGGCCGACATGTTATCCACATGTACTTTGTCACATACTACAATCCCCTTCCAAACCACAGTCTATAATATTTCACATCTGCACTGCATCTGCAGGAGCACTGCAAGTTGCTAAAGTATGTCTGCCTTAAGTTTGCGTGTTTTACATTAAACCAGTATGTAATTTTTTCATTTCATTTTTGTTTTCTCAGAAGAACATGCCGTTCTGGAGGGTTTCCTGTCGGGCCGATCTGGAGGCTCTGAGCCATGCACTGGAGCTGGACTACCTCTAGAGGGCGCCAGCTGTCACACTCCTCCACCCAAATCATGAGTAGCTCGTGAACTCCTGAGTGCAGCTAATAGGTGAAGGTGCACTGATTTAGAGTCAGTATTGCTTTGTCTAGGTTTGAGGCAAGGCATTTGATCCCTAATGAGCACCCAGGCGGACAATTTCACACCAAAGCCTAAGGAACTGTGAGGATTTCAAAGCGAGGCTGCAGTATATCTATGACACATACACATGAAGCCAAAAGTGCTGGACCAAAACAAAAGACCAAAGTAAAATAAGGGACCAAAGCTTCATACCTAACTCCAGGGAACTATGGTTAATACTGCAAATACTTTTTTTTAAAAACCTTTTCCTTTTTTTAAATTCAGTTCATCTCAGATTTATGAAAGGTGTCCCACTTTTGTATGCAAAAAAAAAGTGATGCACTGAATGCAAAATTTTACATCCTGTTTATTGAACACAGTGAGTATGTCTGCATGGATGAAAATGTCAGATTCTTGTTAGCTTGTTTGTTCTGCTGAGTGCTTGTTTTTTTTTTTGTTGTGAGACTAAACCCATTTTCCACTTACCGATACTATTTTAAAGACAAAATTAGAAACAAGACTTAAAGTTATGATGTTACGTGGGATAGATTTTTGCCTTCACTATTATTTTAGAATTGTTTTTCATTCATATGTCGGCTAGAAAAATGTCCTCATAGGTAGAGGCTATTGAAAATAGTCTGATTGTATTTTACCATTAAAATGTGAGCTATTTATTATTAGTTTAATTCACAACACAATGAGATATAAACAGTTTGCGAGCACGGCATTAAAAAAAAAAATCCCCTTCAAAGACCAAAAATATGTTCTTGTAAAAATGTTTTGATAAGAAGTTGTCTTGAAGATGCTGTATTATAGGCTGGTGCTCAAATCCTTACTTTTGATTCTGGGTTGTATATGTTTTAATTCTCCTTCTTTTCTGTCCTTGTTCAATTTCCTAATAACCTGTTTGTAATATAGATGAACTGGTATGGTTGTGCATGTGCCGATTACACTGCCTGTCAGCTTAGCTATGATTTGTATATAATGCTTTATTGTCGATTTGTTTTGACAGACAGTTAAAAATAGATGAATAAAGATAAATTAATTGCATTGTGGGGAAAGGAGAGTTTCATTTCATTTCATTTCACAGAGTTACTCAACCCAGAGGCGTATGAAAAGAAAGAGGGATTAAATGACAAATAAATAAATGATGAATGTGTGAATTACATGTAATCATCAAGAGGTTTGAGAACTAAAGTGGCCTTTTTTGAGGAAAGGTCTCCCTCTTCAGGGCAGAAAAGGAACTGCAATAACATAAATCCACATACATGTATTTGACACTCAAGAAATGCGACATACAGTAGATTTAAACATATTTTTTTTGTTTTATTTTAACAAAGCATAAAGCACAATAATCCATTTAAACCATTTGTTGCAGCTTTTCAATTTCAGGTAAAAATGCGGATTTTCAGGTAGCAATGTAGATTTTCATGGCTCGAACACATAAATAGCAAAATAAATAGCAAAACAAATAAATATAATTTACATTCACATTTATATCATACATAATCTGAATGCCATGTTCTGGCTTCAGTTCTGCTTAGTTTTTACAACATGAATGAAAAATGTTTTTCAAAGGCAAATCAACGCTGACATCAGAAATGTAAGTACAGTGCCCAAATGTGGCACCTGATCTAAGCACCGTGGACAGAGACCATCTTGAAGCCTCTCATAGTGGAGTTGATGTTTGTGAGTGACAGGCTGACCTGCAGCATCTTTGTTCCCACCATGCTGGGGGTGAAGGTGATGTGCTGCTCCACTCTTCCTCCTGGACGTAGTGGGAGCAACCTGCAGGAAGAAGACACAGGGAAGATATATATGAGTTAACAAAAAGTTGAAGCACCTCTACTACTGCAGTCAGTGATCATGAATGGCTGACACTGGCTCCTTTATCAAAAATACTCTGTGACCTGCTTTCACCTGTTTGGAGTTGACTGCATCAGAAACAGTTTTGTTTGACAGCTACGCTACAATGATTTCCCTGTGAATATCTAAACTTAGCACACATTGTAAGGTTAGATTTTTGTCTAGAACTAGTCACGCTCTTCTCAGAATCAAGCAGCCTCAAATAACTCTTCAGTTCTTGCCAATAATTATTGGCCTCGATCTGCACACAGCAGTGGAACATTTCGTTGATTATCCTAGCCACGCCTGAACACAAACGTAAGCAGCAACAATACAAATGAACAAGCCTACATTCCTTCAGCAAAGACGCACTGTGTTGTCATGTACTGCACAGTGACACTCCTATGTTTGAGCATTCCTTCACTCATTCATGTTGTAGCCATTCATGATGTGCATAAATCAACATTCAACATGTGCATAAAAAAAATGAAGACAAGAGTTTCATCATTTTTACCTGTAATGAACCTTCCCCTGGATCAGTCCGGCCCCAGCTACAGTCAGCACTCCACTCACCGGGTAAGAAAATGGATTGGTGAAGGTCACCGTGGCAGTCTGCTCTTTGTTAGCCACAATGGACTCTCCATCTGCAATCTGAGGGAGAAATATGTGTTAGTGAACCCTGATCATTCCCTTAAATTACCCCTCAAATAACTTTAAAGTGAGTCAGTGTCCTATGTTTCCTACAGCTCTTAATTGAAGCTCTATGGTGCTTTAGTTGAGTGAAATGATCAAGCCAAAGATGCATTTTTTTATTGCTGCTGCACCATCTCATCAGATAAGTAAATATTCTAGATTCCTTGTGAATAGTTATAGACATTATCCCTTTGTTTAGCATTCCACATGAGGTATCTAACAGTTGGCATGCAGCTGGATGGGAGAGATTAACTTGGATTGGAGAGATTAACTCTTGAATCTTGCCATCACACATTTAAAGAGCCTATTGCCTACCTTTTATTTTCTTAATCCCTCAACAGACTTTGCCATCTAAACTATTGCTTAGTAACAGTCAGAGTCTCTCTGTTTCTCGAGTACCTGTATGGTGAGCTCTGGGCTGGCGATGTTGAACTCGTCTGAGGCCAGAACCCGCTCGTGACTGGCCATGTCCTCCAGGACTACTGCGAGGTTGATCAGGTCGTCTCCCACCACATCCTCATACTGGGCTGGGAGGATCTGCTGGTGAACAACCTTGGCTGGAGAGACAGAGGGAGAACGAGACAGAGGTTTGAACCACAGCGGTCCTTCAGAAGGGAAGATCTGAGTTTGTAGATGAATGAAAAGTGAATTTACCTTCCATGGGTGCCAGTTTTATGACACCCTGGGTTTCCCAGAAGGTGTCTGAGGGGCTGAGGTTGTATTCTTTAGCCTGGGCGTTGAGATGCATCTTCATCATCTTGGCAACGTTCTGCTTGTTGACGACTTGCACCGTGAAGCAGATAGGCTCCCCGGCAACAGGAGCTTTATCCAGGGTCAGGAGGACTAACACCCCCTTTGACGAGCCCGCTGAATAAACATGGAGAAAACCAATGCATGAGATGACGTGTGTTTAAACAGATGATAATGATGAGTCTGATTAGTGTATTCAAAATTCTAAATTACCTCTCCTTAATGTTGAGTCTTCTGACCTTGTGGAACTTCTTGATGTAAGTGATGAAGTCGGGCCTATATTGTGAAGATCGAAAGAAAAATGTGAGCAGAGTAACTATTTATGTCTTAGAGTATGCCACCTCATTATGCCACCTCATGAATGTATTTTCTGGTTTTGGCTCATACTTTTTATGTGTTTGTAGTCTCCAGTGATGTTCTGGTGTCTGGGGAAGCCGATAGCTTTGGTGCAGATGAGAGATCCCACTTTCTCTGTGTCTTTGCTGTAGCTGAGCACCCGACCCTTGCTCACTACGATTGAGTGGACGACAGCACTCACCTCAGCGTAGACAAAGGGGACGTCAAAAAGCAGGTCAATACGCTGATCCTTGATTGCTTTGACTGGGGCTGGGCCGCAGCAGAACACTCCTGGGAGAAAAGAAGGTTATATTAATGTTTATTCAAGAAAACAAGTTCAGAGATGAACAAAGAAATGAGAAATTTGTCACAACAGGAACAACAATGTTTCTCACACACCTCCGCTCCTCTCCTGGGGGGTCGGGTCCAAAACCTGCCAGCCATCCATTCCAGGTCCCAGATCCCGGCGAGTCATCCAGCACTCCACCCACACATGGAAGTTCCTGTTAAGAAGGGCCAAAATAAGATATCACAAACCATGAATAGGCTTTTTTTGCTTCACAAATCTAAATAAATGTCATCAATGTCTTTAAATTAATTAAAAAAGTGATTTAATAAACCAGGGTTGCATGAGAAAATTTACCAAAACTGTCACACAAAAACTGTTGATCATATTTGCTAACTCAAAAGTTAAATCACTACTGACCATATGCTGTCTTTGCTGCGTTTCAGCTTCTGCCCTGTTTCAGTGTAGTACTCCTCAATCACCAGGTTGTTATTGGTGTCGTGAGCAGAGTTGAAGTTTGTGACGACACGGCAAGGAATGCCCAGAACTCTCATGACTGAAAGATGTAATTAAAACACAGACACTGACATTTACATGCTGATGAAAACATCTGAACATTGTGTCATGAAAGAATGATCCGGTATGTGAACAAGGCTGATAAGACATCAATTATGGCGTCTTATTTTAGAGGTTACTGGTTATTGAAGACTGTACAAAAAGTAAAAAGAGTAAAGAGTGCTTGACTGATATTTTTGTAAATGATTTCATTTGAAAAGTTCTCAATTATCATGATATATTCACCTGTGCACATGACAGCTGCAAACACCCAGCACTGTCCATACTTGACTGGGCTGTAACCAGACCGTGCCCACTGTGTCAGGATGTCCCTACTCCCAGTCCACATGGAGGGATGAACTCCTTGTTTGAAGTCACCGGACCAGTTCCCTTTCAGCACTCCACGGTCATCTTCACTGTTGATCTAAACATAAAAGAGAAGATAAATTGTAATTAACCATCTTGGCACTTCAGTTCCCAAAGATCATAAAGCCAGTTTGGACATCTCACATCTTCCGAGATGAATCTGATCCACAGTAACTACTTTAATTGACTGTATTTACTGCAATAATTACAGTGTCCCTGCAGTGTTCAGAACTTTGCAGGAGGTGTGTGTTCATCGTTAAAATGTGCAGAACACAGTGTCCCAGTTCAAGCCACAACATGTTTTTATTGAGGAGCAGTGACTCTCGTGTTGTCATACAAAGTAAATAAAAACATTGGTGAAACAGTGGTATACTGGTACTGAGTGATTTATTCCTATCTTGAGGTTTATATGTTCAAGTTTACTCTGAATCTGTTCACGCTCACCATGGCAGACACAACCCGGCTGATGTACACGGGGTTGTTTCGGTTCACGTAGTCACTTCTTCTGTTCTTTTCGTGCTGAGGGCTGACTTGGAGCAGATTCAGGCACGTCTCCAGAACGCCAGGCTCATACTTCACAAGGAGAGAGAAAGAAATGAGAATTAAATTTAATGATGTTTGAAGCATATTCTAGTAAATGCATGCTTAACTCACTCTCAAGTGACATATTAGTGATATTTGAGGTCAGGTTTAGGATTAGGGTTTGATAAATGTTAAGATGTGCGTATGTTTTGTCACCTGTTAACATTCGACTACGCAGTTTTACCTCTACTAAACCATCTATTACCAAGCTTTTTCCCTCGTTTATTCCCTCTATTTCCCTCTCATTTTTCGGAGTTTGTTTCAATTGCTGTCAGACAGAAGGGTTTCATCCTACTCAAGCATTAAAAGTAAATACTGAGAGTGGACACAACACTTGTACAATGAAATTCAATCCAATACAACAGCACTACAATAAATACTACATTTATGAGGATTAATGTAAAACAACAGTCAAAGAAAGAGTTGAGTCAGCACCTCTTCTGTAAATAACCTGAGGATTTTTTTTTCTTACTGAACATTTGCAGAAATTCTGATCAACAGATATCGTTTTCATACCTGATCAAAGGACCATGGTCTTGACACAAGGTTCATAGCTGTCCCCATAAACAGCAACCCAGAATCGTTCAGGATGTACTCCTCTCTTTGGTCCTCAAAGGGAATATACACTGCATCCTCTGCAAAGAAATAAACCAGACATTTAGTACATCCTACTGTATTAACATTTTAAAATATATTTCTAAGACTTCAGCTGTCATACTCTTTTTTTTTTTTTTTGTAAAGCTGGGGCCAGACATTTGCTATGATGAATCCTTATCTCTCAGGTATGATTCACAAAGCCAGTCAGTCACACAGCACATCACCACTCTTAGTGTAGCGATCAGACTGCCATAAAAGGAACTAAAGGTGATGAATGAACGCAATACATCATCATGAACTCATTCAGCCACACAAACCATATCTTTAAGTACATTTCTGGTTGGGTTAGCTCACCGCTGCTGCAATATTATAAGCGACCAAAACCTTCTGAGTCTGAAAAACGTTTTATGAATTTCATAAAAGCTTCTGATCAATTCACTGGGTTGTCACTTGCACTCACCACGACACCAGGGATTGCAGAGCAGGATGAA
The DNA here is from genome assembly GCA_005408345.1 of Macquaria australasica. Taxonomy (NCBI): domain Eukaryota; kingdom Metazoa; phylum Chordata; class Actinopteri; order Centrarchiformes; family Percichthyidae; genus Macquaria; species Macquaria australasica. Next base: position 2,077,920 of record SEMN01000016.1, read on the forward strand.
TTTGCCAAACGCGCAGGTCTTCTGAATGTCCTGAGTGAACACACACAGCTGAAATCTGTAGCAGCCCACCGAGGCAGAGGCAGGAGAGGAGATGAATATGGAGGGCTTCTGGAGGTTCAGGCCCTCTGGGTCAATATAGGCATTCCAATGGGAGGAAGAAACCTTCTTGGAGAAAGTGACTGGCACTATCACATACAGGCAGTCTGAGGAAAGAAGAGAGAAAGACAATTAGGCAATGGAATTTTAAATTGTGGTTCAGACTGGTTGCATACAGAAGTGTGCTCCCAAACAGCCATTCATCCAAAAAAATCCAGACTAAAGGTAAATCTAGATTACCTAGCATAACTTTGATCCTCAGAGAGTCAGTCTTGGGGTTGAAGGGCCGGCCCTGCAGTTGCAGAGTGACTCTGAACGGGGCTCCTCTTCGCACCACCAGGGCTTTGGAACTGCTGAAGCCCGCTGTCCTGTGCCTCTCCAGGTTTTCTGATTTTTCCAGGTTGACATATTGTAAAGTCAAGTCTGAAAATGAAGGGAAAAAAATTAAAGAAATTGCTACAGAAAAATGCTTATGGCAATAAATAGAAAAATCAAGAATGAAAAGGCAGGCTCTGGTTAAGTGATAAAACAACAAAATCAGCAGAGTTAAAGGGCTCGCATCTCTGAAGACAAATCTCACCTTCCATTTGTTAGTCTCTTTTTCACAGCACTGCTTTATGTCCCTACTGTCACCCTCTCCAGCTATATAAACCTTTGCCCCACCCTCAGAGAGCACATGGTAGTGTGAAAGTTAACAGGTTTCCCTCTATTGTTACTAAGGCCCTCAAGTCATGTGTAACAAAACATACAGCACAGAATGTTACACTCCTCCTTGTTGCAGGTGTACAGTTTCATGCGTAAAGTACAACAGGCTTTACGTGAGTAATCAGACTCACCCCAGTTCAACAGAAGAACAGACTTATAGAGAGGATTACGTTTGTTGGGCGTGAACTCATGTCAACACGCTGCAAAGTTTTGCAACACAGATATCAGACCTGTAGCAGGAGTGGTATTACTATTTTAGTGAGCACTGGCTAATATCTATTCATACAGCTCACAAACTCTTATTGTAGTATTTATTCATGTCGTGTGCTGTTATACCACTATATGGTGAGGATGAGTTTGGCATTGTTATGGCCCTGGGTCATGTGTGGTGAGTGACTGATTTTGAGGGTGTGGTCCCTCCCTGCCTGAGGGTAGTGCTGTTTACAATGTTCTTTGTTTTTAGTATGTTCAGTTCCAGGTGGTGGCTGGTGATTGGACGGGAGACTGATGGCACCTACTTTAAAATGGCCTCTGTCCAGGCTGACGGGGCTCCCTCTTTTTGCCTGACTCCCAACCAGACTGTGCCGTGCCATTGGATTTAAAGTGATCTTCGTGTTAATGTGTTTAGCTGTTCTACATAAAATACTGTTAAAAGAGCAGTCCGGGTATCTGTAGGGGAGAGAAGCTGTTTTTGTTTCTACAATTGTTTTCTCCTGTTTATGTTAGGGAGTTAGGTAAGACCCCTGTATTTCTTTTCCTGTTTTGTTGGGTTAGGTAATTTAGTGGGGTTCTCATAGATTGCTTTGTTTGTTGTTTTGGCTGTGCTCTCCCTGAGGTCAATTATACCCTGAGAAATGAATAAATCATTCCTGTTTGGACTGCATCCGTTGTGGCACTGACCATCTTTGGGAGCAGGGAAAGGGAGGGAGTCACTTTCTTTATGTTGTGCACCGGTTTACCCCTAGACCGGTCGTAACAGCATCATGCCACACGTATCTGCCCTTTTAACCTTGTGTGAGCTAGATTTTAAACCGAAGCCACTGCCAAATTTAGTTTGAAAGCAAGAAGTGATTCAGTTTTTTGTTGTCAGAGACAGATGCATCAAAGGTATCCCAGACTGGCTAAATTACAGTAATCTCTTCACTCAACTGTGATTGACTTTCATCATTGTCTTTGGCTCAATGTAAAATTGCTAATTAAGATCCTAGGTTTTGCTTTTTACATCCAACTTTTTTTATTATTATTATTTAACCTTCAGTGTTTGCTTTGTTTGCATAGCTTCAATTATTTTTAATTTACTAATTTCAGTTTTTAATTTTCTAATATATTAATTTACACATCAAAGTTTGTTCTTTCGCTCACTTACACTTTGCTCTTCTTTAGATTGATTTATTTGAAATATCATTGAATTGGCACCTCACTATCTGTCAAATAAACCACTCATGAACTACTTTGTACCTCTAATTAATAATATTTTCTATGATTGGCACTTAAAGAATGCCTGTTGAAGCACCAACTGTCAGTATTTTACTGTACAAATCCAGTGACCTTCTATTTAAGGAGGAGATAAATGTTTGGTTTGTACATCTGAGTTAGAGCCTGGTCTGATTGACCCATTTTCTGTTCAATAAAATGCACTAGTTGTGAGCTTCAGATTGTGTGGTGGATCTGTTTGTACTGGTTTCCCATTCTTTACAGTTGTCTTCAAAGTTTGGTCAGGATTACATATTAGTCAGACCAATAAACCTGTAAGAACCATGGTGTGTACTAATGGTATCACAGACATGGTAGGTACAGTGGCACTTCAGCAGTACAATAATGCATAGTACAGTTTAAAAAATGCACACACACAACTAGTGTTGTAACTAGTTACTTCTGCCAGAATAGAAGTGTGGGAGTTGATTAGTGTTTCCCTTGATGTTTAGACTTGCCTCCAAGAGAAAATAGCTTTATTGCGCAAATTACGTTCAAGTGGTGGGCCACTCATCGCTTTATAATGACAGGTATGTAGTACATTGGGTGGAATGCATTTTTAGAGAATGAATATTGACTTTGAGTCACATATCTGGTGTCTCCCTATCACTGAGTTTTATATATATATATATATATATATATATATATATATATATATATATTAAATATTATTATTATTATTAGTAGTAGTAGTAGTAGTAGTGGTGGTAGTAGCATCTGATTACCACTGCTGCATTAATGTGTAAGCAAAATTCAGATGTTATAGCTGGTCAAGGCAGATTTGCTTTAGATACTGTTGGTTAGCTTTTTCAAGAACATCCCATCATATATTATAAGGTAACATAATCATGTATGTAGCTCTATGTAGAACTGTACTGTACTACTGTATGTTCTCTGTCCTCCTGCTCTCTCTCAACCCAACCGGTCGAGGCAGATGACCGCCCACCCTGAGCCTGGTTCTGCTCGAGGTTTCTACCTGTTAAAAGGGAGTTGGTGGGAACTGTTGGGTCTCTGTAAATATAAAGAGCTCTATATGAAAAAGTGCCCTGAGATAACCTTGTTATGATATCTTTATAAATAAAACTGAATTGAATTTAATTGAATCATTGTTTACACACTGGACCATAATAATACTGAATAATGAATTCTAATCAAGATTGATATTGCACTCTAGTAAGGCAATATGCCAGTCGACTAAATCATTTGTACAAGGTAATGAGTTGCAGCTCAATTCATTTAGGATAGATATTAAATTGCAAGAGATGATTAAGCCTTTGAAGAAAAGAAAACCTGGAAACAGGTTTGACTGAAAAAGGACTTCATTCAGCCCTCATTAAATAACATATAATAATGGCACACCTTAGGCTTTTAAACATTAGTAAATTAACAATACCGTCAACATGCACATCAAGTATTTCTTGAGCAGGTGCAGGATTCCAGCAGCATAAGTGAATTATCATTTTATTAGTAATAACACACAAGATGGGAGTCACAGTGCTTCATTATGACACAGGATACTCCATATTTCAGGTAGCTGTCAACGTAACCTGCACACTGTTTTGCAGAAAAAGACACTCAGTAGTGCTACGCTTGAACAGCTCTTGTTCTAACTAAAAAAAACAACAGCTGCCATTTTTTAAATATAAAGGAGGCATTATTTTAGTTTTTATTAATTGTGTATCATATAGAAGAACCCAGGGATGCACAAATGTTTAAATTTTAAACCAAACTAGTTGATGATACTTACGTTTTTGTGTCTCTGTGTAAGAGCAGGTTCACAACAGATAACAGCATTTCAGCCTGTTTTGCATTAAACGTCTTTTTGTCTTTTATTTTGTGGCAGCAGTTTTTAGTTACATACTCCTGGCAATTAAAATCAGACAATTGTACAATCACCCAGATATCAGTAGGAGAAATCATTCTAAAAATGGTATTCAAATATGCTGGTGAATGAATGGTGTATGTGAAATTTGGTGTCAAGCACAGGTCGGCTTTGACAGCTGCAGTGTGCTGAACACACAAGAAAACATGTCAATGAATCGAATACAGTACAGTACAAACTATAATCTAACAATAATTTTAAAAAGGCAACATTCAACAATATTTGGAATATTAATAATTATAAAAAATAACAATGCAATTATTGTATTATAGAGTGCTGGTCCATACTGACAAAAAGTAAAGCTTCAATTCTGAGCAGCAGTCCTTGGCTTATTATAAACAAGGAAGTCCGAGATGTCATGCCACACATTGCTGTCATGGTATAGGTAATTCATTGAGGACTGCAGTGAGGGCTGGAGGGTGTGTGGGTAGTATTCAAACAGCCACAAGACAATGCCCCACACCAGCGTGGCAAAGAGTGGGAAAGGGTCGTGTTTAGGCTGGGGGATGAATCCTTTCTCTACAGCTAGTCGAGACAGAGCGAACAGGATCCTGGACAGCAAATACATGTTGATCTAGAGGAGCAAATGGTGTTAATGGATTTAACATGTTTACTTGAGTAATTACAGTCTTTGATTTATAATGATGTACTTATGAAGAGTATAAGTGACACAAGTCATACCTGACTATTGATGTTGTTGTTATCTCCAAATACTAACCACCCTCCAACACAGGCAGCCAGAAAGGAGTGAGACTGCAAAGTCTTTCCCTGGATCCTCTCCTGCAAGGCTTGCAGTCCTTTGTATGTGAACACAAAGCATGCCAGGTTGCGGGAGTGGGTGTATGTGGCTTTCAAAATGGCTTTGAGCTTGTCCTTCAAACTATCAGAGGAAAGAAAAACATGTAGAGATTTCAGAGGCATGGGGAGTATTGCAATATCAGGGTGCTGAATCTTTAAATGCTTAAAAATAAATTACAGTTAAATTTCTTACCTGCCACTTCTGAATAGAAATGTCATTACCAAGGCATGTGGTGCTCTGATTTTGGCCCCATATCTGAGAAATAAACACACTGTAATGTCAATGCTGCCTAGAAACACAAATGGCTACAAAACAAGGTCAAACATCCTCAGTGCTTCTAGTATAGTCAACAATATCTGTGAATACTTTTTGTTGTCTTAAGCAGTGGTGGAAGAAGTATTCAGATCTTTTATTTAAGTAAAAGTAGCAATACCACAGTGTAAAAATACTCTGTAAAAGTTCTGCATTCACAATCTTACTTGAGTAAAATTACAAAAGTATTAGCATCAAAATATACTTAAAGTGCAAAATGTAAAAGAAGCCATTATGCAAAATGGCTGATTATATAAATATATATATATATATATATTACTGGATTACACCGATCAGCCATAACCTTATTATGACCACTGACAGGTGCAGTGAAGAACATTGAATATCTCGTTACAATGGCACCTGTCAGTGGGTGGGATATATTAGGCAGCAAGTGAACATTTTGTCCTCGGAGTTGATGTGTTGGAAGCAGGAAAAATGGGCAAGCGAAGGATGTGAGTGACTTTGACAAGGGCCAAATTGAGATGGCTAGATGACTGGGTCAGAGCATCTCCAAAACTGCAGCTCTCGTGGGGTGTTCCTGGTCTGCAGTGGTCAGTACCTACCAAAAGTGGTCCGAGGAAGGAAAACCGGTGAACCAGCGACAGGGTCAAGGCTCATTGATGCGCGTGGGTTCAAAGGCTGGCCCGTGTGGTCTGATCCAACAGAAGAGCTACTGTAGCTCAAATTGCTGAAAAAAGTTAATGCTGGTTCTGATAGAAAGGTGTCAGAACACACTGTGCATCGCAGTTTGTTGCGTATGGGGCTGCGTAGCCACAGACCGGTCAGGGTGCCCATGCTGACCCCTGTCCACCGCCAAAAGCACCAACAATGGGCACGTGAGCATCAGAACTGGACCACAGAGCAATGGAAGAAGGTGGCCTGGTCTGAAGAATCACATTTTCTTTTACATCATGTGGATGGCCAGGTGCGTGTGCATCACTTACCTGGGAAAGACATGGCACCAGGATGCACTATGGGAAGAAGGCAAGCCGGCGGAGGCAGTGTGATGCTTTGGGTAATGTTCTGCTGGGAAACCTTGGGTCCTGCCATTCATGTGGATGTTACTTTGACACGTACCACCTACCTAAACACTGTTGCAGACCACGTACACCCCTTCATGGAAACGATATTCCCTAATGGCAATGGTCTCTTTCAGCAGGATAATGTGCCCTGCCACATGACACGACAATGAGTTCAAGGTGTTGACTTGGCCTCCAAATTCCCCAGATCTCAATCCAATCGAGCATCTGTGGGACGTGCTGGACAAACAAGTCCAATCCATGGAGGCCCCACCTCGCAATTTACAGGACTTAAAGGATCTGCTGCTAACGTCTTGGTGCCAGATACCACAGCACACCTTCAGAGGTCTAGTGGAGTCCATGCCTCGACGGGTCAGGGCTGTTTTGGCGGTGGTCATCATGTTATGGCTGATCGGTGTATAATTATTGATGCATTAACGCGTGTAAGCATCACTAATGTTGCAGCTAAAGGCGGTGCTCATTTCAACTACTTTATATAGCGCTGGGTAGTTTAACCCTTTAACAATATATCATAATTTATTAGCTGACTTATATTTTGTGTATATAATAATCTTAATCTGTAAACTAACTAGTTACTAGTAACTAAAGCTGTTAAATAAATGTAGTGGAGTAAAAAGTACAATATTTGCCTCCAAAGTCTAGTGGAGTATTAGTATTAGTAGAAGTACCTCAAAATTGTACTTAGATGCAGTAGTACTTGAGTAAACTTAGTCACATTCCCCCACTAGCCTTAGGTTTCTACGGTGGCTCCTGGAAGCTAAAACTGGCCACCAATGTTAACTACAGCTGATTAGCCAAAGACCTGTTAGCCACTAGCTGTGTGGTAAAGGAGTATTAACTAGCCAGTTTATTGAATGTTTTCACTCACACGGCGCCGTTTCTGAATCCTTTCAAAACGGCCAGCGCCGCTTTATATTTCTCCTGCTGCAGAAGAGCATTGACGGTATACAGAAGAGTGTTTATCAGATCAGGACCTGCCATGACTTTCAATAGAGCCAACAGGACACAAATACACGTTGCACACACAAGCGCCAATAATGTGTCACAGCGAAACTTCGCCGCCGTGCACCGTTCTAACTTAGGTTCCTTATGTAAATTGCGTTTTGAGAGCAAACAAAAAATGAAAAATGTATATATATTTTAACCTAAAAGCGTCCTTTCATATGTATGTAAACGTATTTAAAAAGTGCAGAAGTGATTTGTTACTGTCGTATAATTTGTCGTGTCTGTTGTGAGGTAAAGCTACATACCAAACTTTGTCATTAGTCACCTCGCTTTTGCATATTACATAATGTGAGAGTGGATGCCTCAGACGAAGAGTGCAGACACTTTCAGAGGAAATACACTGAACGTCAAGACCAGTCTTTGGACATATCCTGCAGGAGAAGTTTCAGTCAGGTGGTGCAAATTTTAGGATTTTAAAATGGGAGTCAACAAGAGGCCATAGTTAGTCGAGTAAAGCCAATGTAAGGGCGTACACGTGTACAGTTTCTGGTAAATTCTCCAAGTCAACACCCATGCTCACTGCTAGGCATACTATTAAGTAATAAATCAAAACAGTACTTTTTGTGCTTTGCACCATAAGCATCAGTAAATACAATGACCTTTGGTTGAAGAGGTACTCACATCCTTTACTTAAGTAAAAGTACTAATGCCACAAAATAAAAACTATGCAGTCAAAAATGTATTGAAGTACAAATACACATGTATTATCAGCAAAAATATACTTAAAATATCAAAAGTAGAAGTACTACTACTGTGCAGAATGCCCCCTTTATATTATTATATCATTACTATTTACTGTGTAAGCAGCACTCCATTGTTGTAGCAGGTTGTAGTGGAACTCATTTAAATTTTTACTGCAGGGTTGTTTGTTCATGAAAATTGTATCATATTCTATAATCTAATCATAGATATAAAACAGTTTTATATTACTGTTTTATAGCTATGAATCTAATCACATGCTTTGAATGTAATTATAGCTGTGAATGTAGCACAGTAAAAAACACAATATTTCCCTCTAAACTGTTGCGGAGACTTTAGGAGCTGTCTCACCACCTCCTGCAATTTATTTTAGGTGTTTGCAGCTGGAAGTAGCCTCTGAATTCCACTGGTGCATTATATTTTGTCACAATACTTTCAAAGATCAATAGTCAAAATTCAAGCATATCACACATACCTTTTGAGAAAACTGGGCATTTTTCCAGTTTGAACACACAACATACCTCCTTATAATTAGAATGTAGTATGGGGTTGGTATGATCAATGGAATGACTAAGGGTGGACCCACAGCAATATTCTTTCAGGGGGACCCAGAAATTGTAGCACAATGTTGGGAAAGTGTACGTATTATATAAGAGGTCCATATGCTAAACAATTGTGTTTATTTAGAAAAAAGAAGAATTGTGTGTAGGATAATGTAAACAAATGTGGAAAATGTTGCTGTGACAATAATGAACACTTCACACATGTCCTGCCCAGTGTTTTAATCATTTTATTACTGTTTTTTTTTCTCAATCAATCCAGTCCATTGTTACATGAAACCCATCCTCAAAATAAATAGTATTCAACCATTGACTTCCACTTATCAAAAAAGTTAGAGTCTCAAAAAAACAGTGATTACACTATCAACATGATTTACAATGCAATCAGTACATCTAAAACACTACTTTGCATATTTCTATACATTTAACTGCCCCATGATCTGGAACACAACAGTGATTAAACAGTGAAGTGGTTAATTCAACCAGATTGGAGTATCAAGGTGCTATATTATAAGTTGTAATCTGTTAAAATATTCAACAGTCAACATTTTAATCACAAAACCTTTTTTATCAAGTTTTTCATTTCTTTTTTAACAATAATCTCTTCACAAATCTGCACACCAGTAGCTACACACCGGGTTTTGTAGGTGTATGTGTGTGTATTAAATGACTGCCAGTAAGGGGGAAAATGTGAGATAATGTGAAACATCTGACACAATTAAGTATAAAGTCAGCAGTAACTGGTATTGACGGAGGGTCAATACACCTGTCGGGTCAGTGAGGGAGAGCTTAGGCCATTGAGAACAACCAGCATTTTTTTTTTCTGTAGTACCAGCATTAACATTATGAAACAACACACAGCCACATGGTTCATTCATGGGCAAATTCATGAGCAAAATGTGCAGATACGTCCTTTTACATTTTACTGTGAAATTAAAGGGAACTTGCTGAAACTGAATTTGTAATTACAAATTTTCAATGATCTGGGATACACATTGAAATTATGCCACGTAATTTACACCACACTACCTACACACACACACACACACGCACGCACACACACTACACAGCTTGATGCTTGGACAGTTACTAGTCATTAAAAAAATATCACTTTGCAGATTGAAATTTTGTTCAAATTCTGGATTTAAAATTGAAGTAGCGGAGCAACCTTGTACCTCATAGTACTACCCACAAATATTATAACGGACTCACTAACAACTTCATAGTGACAACTGATGTGAAATGTGTAATCATTTAGGGGATGTTAAGAACTGATTACACTTGGTGACTTTTAATTAAAATGGTGTACAAAAATAATTAAATATAATCCTTTGGTAAATTGGTTCCATAGTCATTTTCTTAAAGTGATACTCTACCTGATACTAAAAAGAAACTAAGTCTGACGTTAGCGGAGCTATTTTTGGACATGAAATACACCACTACTGTACAAATCTGAATGCCTAACACCCTATAAAACTAGGGCTTTCTATTACATTTATCTTAATTGTCAACTTAGGCCTGCAACTCAAAGGGGTCCACCGCTTGGGTGAACTAAATGTATTAAGATAATAAACACATTTTCTACTTTGTGAGTATATTTACATAAACTGCATTAGTCACTTAACACATTAAACAGCTAGAATTCAGTATCTTACTAGGATAATACTTAATTCTGGATATCTACCAGAGAAATGGCTACCATTCAGTGGGAATAGGTCATTATTCAACAAATCAATGTTCTCTATTACACAGTACATCCTAATGCTCCCACTTCATTAGTAACAGCTCGTAATTAGCAAGAAAAGACTTTTCAGTCTCCCTGACTGGTAAAGGAAGTGACCTGGTCAAATGGGCTGATATTATTAATATTATATACAGCACAGACCATTTTGGGAAGGCAAAGTTTGTCAAATCAAATCACAACCAAACCAGTTTCACCATATACACAAATATGCAAATGTTCTCTACTTCATATTGAGAATTTAAATCAATAGTAAATGCTGAAACTTACCAAAATGTTATAAAATGGTCAAACAAATCACTGTTTGGATCTATTATTGGCAAAAATGTTTACTACAAAACTATTGCACATAAAAATACAACCTCTGTTAAGAACAATCACAATCATCTTACTGCTCACATAAGTATGTGCAAACTAGTTCAAAGTTTCAACTCATTACAAAGTGAAGAAATCAACCTGTCAAAATAAGAGAAATTTCAATTCATTTCAATTAGCATGATCATATTTATCAAAGTTATTAAAGAAACTGCGTGTGTGCTACGGGAGTCAGTCCAGTCAATCAGCTGTTAAAAAAAAAAATCATCCATCCATTCATCCATATTTTCAACAAAAGAAAAATAAAAGTTGAGTCTGAAAGACCTAAAGCCATATATGTGCCTTTGATGTTGCTTTAAAATATGAACCTTTTTATTTTAAGTCAAAACGCACAAATATGGTTCTTTCCTCTGAAATTATTAAGTATAGTGCATAGACCCGACAAGACGGCTCTTTAGAAGTTACTAATGCAGTTTCACAGACGTACGTGTAGAAACTGCACTTGCGCAACGTACAGCGAGTGCAGACATGACAGGGTGAGAAAGTCACCTCTTCTGCCTCCACCGCCTGACAGTGGGCTGAGCGGGGCTAAGTGAGATCAGCTGGATTAGGGTGGAACTGATCAAGGAGGTGAGGAGGATTCACAGGTCCCTTGTGGGCTAAAGCAATTTATGACGAAACAGCTCAGAAACAGTTGTTACTGCATATGATAATGTGACAGAAAATAAAGATTTGTACGTCCATCTACCAGTTTGTAAGCAGCTCCTGGCTGCAAGGAGAATCTGTTGAAAAGTGCTCTTGTCTGAAATGGATATGGCTCCCCCAAGCCCACACTCCTCCATCCCATCCTGCAGCTCCTGCTCTTGTTGCATTACTCCTGCCCAAAACCTTCCGTCTCTTCTATGGCAAACATGAGCTTCTCCTTCAGCTGCTCATAGCTCTTGTAAGGAGGGAGGTCCAGACGATTAAAGCTACATGGAGAAAAGAGACAGTAACTAAATGACTCTTCACAGAAATCAGGGTTTGTACAGCTTTTTAAGTTAAATTCAAGCACTTTCAAGGTACCTAAACAAAAGATTCCCAGACTCTCAAAGCCTTTATCATCACATCTAAATTGTTACTATAAATGCCAGGAGACAACAAACAAATATGACGACAGGATCGTTTCATTTCAAATATTAAAAGATGTTTGGTTTACATGAGTGATTGTGTAGATGATTATGTTGAAAATCAAGCATTTTTCAAGGAGTATATTCGAATTCAAGCATATTCCTAACCTTGAAAACATAACGGCTAAAATTAAGCATTTTCCAAACTTTCAAGACTTTGTACAAGCCCTGAGAAATATACTGGATTTAATGTGCAATGTCCAAAATTTTTACGTTTTATCTCTTAACAAACACAAGTGAAACATAGTACTTTAAATTATTATGCTTCTTAAACAGGTTTTAGACATAACTGCTGATAAAAGAAATGTTTTACTTTCCTTCTTGTTCAGTGACTTATCTGGTGAGAAATGTTCACTTATTTTACTTGCTGCACTAATTTCACATCATACTGCACAAGAGCATCTCCTAAACTGTATTACGCAAAGTAAAACAACAATGCATTCTCCCAGAGTATTATATAACTTTAAATGCCAAACTGAAGACTAACAATGAAGGAAGGCTGCTGGCTGGCTGAATCAGAATGACTAAGCGGGTTTGGTCATGAAAGTTTAATCCTGCATCAATATGGACCAGATATGTAGTTAAATACCTGAAGCCTGAGGACTTCTATGAAAGTAGAAGCAGAATAACTGGTCTTACCATGTGTGGCTTCGTGGAAGCCAGTTCTCTTTGCCCACTTTCTCAATGCAGAACTTTTGGGGGCCGTTGCTTCCTATATTAATTAATGATAAGCATAAAGAAAATTAAATCAAGAAGTCAATTCTGATGTGACATACAGTGTGTGTGCGTGTGTTGCATGTCTATTTTGCATACCCATAAGGTCAGCGAAGCCACCCACAGGAAGACGACAGGTTCCTGTGACAAACTGCAGCAGTCTCATCCTCTTCTCGTTGTCCATCTCCTTCACAAACTGCCAACAGATCATTCTGTGTTAGCAAATCCAGTATGATGTACTTGTCTTCATGTTACAGGGAAACTTTAATAAAAATATTATATTCCCAAGTTTTTCTTTGCTTTATTACAGACACACTGTCCCTGAAGCAACAGCAAAAGGTGATCCAATCACAAAGTTTTAGTTATGAGCTCAAGGAAAATTAAATCCTGAGACAGAACACATCAAACTGCACTCCTATTGTGCTGTATTAATCTACTATAGTAAGTAGAGCAAAGTGAAAAGGGACGAATGAGAAATAGTGTTTTGATCTTGCTGTTTGACTGAACAGTAGAGTCGGAGTGTGCAACCGTTTGTACCGACCTGCCAGAACCAGAGGATCTGTTTGCTACTTCGGGCGTAATGCCTGTAGATTGTGTTTCTCTGCCAGTCCACCAGGTCTATCTCCTGCATCCCACACAGCATCACCTACAGGCAAGATGGAAGCAAGGTCTTTATTGTGTAGACCACAGACTCAAATGTGGATGAGTTTTCCCTGCATCAACACTTTTTCAAAGGACCAACACTACCCCAAACATCAAACGTTCCTGTTTTGGTAAAGGCTGTTGAGAATTAGTAACTTCAGTACCTCTAATTCCTTAGCATCAAAGTACTGAAGGTATTGCTGGGGCAAAACTTCATTGAAGCCCTCAAAGAATGCTTGAGTCTGCTCCTCCACACCTCTGGACAGCCTCCACTCTGCCACCAACCTGCATACGGAGATATGTGATAATGAAAATTTATTAAATAAATAATGAAATATTTTAAATCAAACATAATGAAGGAATGGAGATTGATGTTTGCTTAAAAAATTAGGAAGTTGACTTTTCTAAGTGTTAAATCATCAAATAAAAAGTGTAATACCTAATTTCAAATTTGAAGTAATAATGTACATTAACTCTCCTTTAAATGCTGCCATTCTACTGCTGTGTATACACAATGCAGGTAATTTATTAATGGCCATTACCTCTACATTACTTAAATTACATTACAGGAAAGAGTTTGATTTTTTTATTTGATTTGATTTTATCAATGTGTTATACTGTTGCAGTTATTGCAAGTCAGCCTGGATAAGACTATCAGTGTTGTGTGTGATGTGTTAGATATCAAGTGGAATGTAAATGTGGTGGATGAGAAGCAGCAGAGGATGCAGCTGTACCTGATGTATTCCTCCTTATTTTCCTCAGTTACTTGGATGTTCCCTCCGTCTGGTTTCAGCTCGTGGGTGGTGACCTCCCCCAGGATCTCCTTGTCAACCGAGAAGAACATCTCCAGACCACACTCTTCTATGTTATTATCCCTGCAGGCCAGAGAGTCATTATTATTATTAACACGGTTAAAATAACAATACTGGAGAGCAATTACAGAGCACACACGTCCACTGCTAGTCTAAAGCCTTTTCATCAAAAACAGAAAATGTCAGGAAGTGTTTCCACATCTTGATCTGGATCAGCATCACAATACAAAGGAACATTAGGACATTGCACAAGGATGAATCGTGAAAAAATTCAACTGAATAAGACTCATGGCCACTGAAATCACTTGCCATTTATACTGTATGTGCTTGTCATCTAAATCTGTTTACAATATTTTTTCTTTTAGTGTTATTCAAAAATGTTATGTACCAAACAGGGTGATTGGATGAAATATGAAGGATGAGAGATGGAAATAAAAAACAATCTCATATGTGGAGGTAATAACCCGTCACAATTCACACATTAAGGTTTGTCTCCCCAGACCTACTTGATCCAGATGAGTGAGTTGTAAAACTCTGGATCTATGGACTCCAGGTCTTTGAGAGCCAGAGGTTTGTTGAGAATGCGCTTGTAGAAGGGGAGGGAGAAACCTGTGTCGATGAATTTGCCATGGAACAAGGCCTAGAACGGAACAGGACATTAGGGTGAACAAGTGTTTAATAAACAACAACCAGATACAATACAGAAAAAAATAAATCTTATACTATAAAAAGGAGATTGACAATTCCGTCATAAAATTCACAATATTGAATAAATTCATTCCCTTCAGAGGTATGAGGCATTTCTATAAGCCCACATGTATATTCATCATTTGAATTTCACATTTGACATCTGAACATGAGAATGAAATCTCAACGAAGACTGTATATGATATTGCATGATCTACACATGATCATTGTGCATTTTGCCATGCAAACATGATCCTTCTTGTGGGCCAAAGTGATCACCTTCAGTTCAAATACTGATGCCACCCTAGTAATTGTGTTGACAAATAGTGCAGGTACCATGGCAATGAAGCGTCCTATGAACTTGAAGTACTTGAGGTGATCCGGGTTGATGTAGGAGGCAGGGTTGATCTGCAGACAGTAGTTGTCCTTGCCAGCATACTCAAACAAACAGTACATGGGGTTCAGCACCTCATGAGAGAGCAAGAAGAACCATTCCCTGAAAATACAACCACAGAGGACAAAAAAAACAACAACAATTAAGTGGAAATGGTCACACTGGTTTAGTGACAGGTTTTGCGTTTAGTGAGGCAAGGGAGGTGTCAGAAAAACTACAAATTAGAACAAAACACACCTTGAGCCATACAATAAGACAATTGTGCAAAACAAAAACCAGTTGAAATTACCTAGCCACACCTCCGTAGTCCAAGCCTTCCTCTCCAGGGAAAATGAGCCACAGTCTCCGCCTCAGATCTTGAGGGTGGAAGCTCATGATCTTTGAATACAGACAAAGAATTAAAACAGTTACACACCTCAAACAATGACAAGACAATACTGTTAAACAGAGAAGTGGAAAAAACCTCACCTGTTGGAATGAGTCCTCAAACAATGTTTTCCTGGAGACAGTGATCTTAATGTGCTGAGGCATCGACAGTTGCTGAGAGGGAGAAAAAAACAAAACAAGAACTATACAAATAGATTTTAGACAATTTGACTGCTTTGTACACCAGTGAACATTAACTTTTATCTTTGCACATTCAAGTACTAGAGACATGAGTGCCCACAGTAAAGCAGCATGAAGATAAAGAAAGATCAAACTATCACCTTGTTGAGTTCATCATGGGAGATAACAAAGCATTTCACTCAACACCTGTTGTGCAGCACATACCTGACACCAGAACCTGAAGTATTGCACTTTGGCTTTGAAGTCCCTGACATAGGTTATCTGGGGCCCATTCTCACTGTGGAAAAGACCAGAAGAACCATTTTCAATGTCCATTCAACAAGCACATGTAGTTAATGTGTGCACATGTTGTGTGTGCCACTCTTTATTCACATTCATGATTTGAAAAGTGACTTGAAATTAGTCTGCCTCTGTTTTACAGTGTGCTGTTTAGGGATGCCCTGATCAGGCTTTTCATGCTGATAATCACTGATTCGGAATGTGATGAGGATCATTCAATGTGAAAAAAACAAAACAAGAACTATACAAATAGATTTTAGACAATTTGATTGCTTTGTACAATCACTGATTTAATGCATTTAAACCTGCATTCCTCAATATTTTTATATTAACTTTAAATCAAATTACTCTGGTTGCTTTTAGGCACAATGATGTCTGTCTCAATTAAATGAATATGAATTTTCAAGCTACTCAGGATACTCAGAGAACCGCTGCGGGCCATGTATCAGTTTCAAAAAATGGCAGATGACTGGAAGTCAGCGCTCTTCCTGTAAGACGTGTATTTAACTTGAGCATGTTAACGCCAGCATTTAAACAAGAACTTACAGTGAGGATTTCCCTGTGCGAGGGTCAATGTAGGTTGTGGTTCGCCTGTTGTGGTCTACAAAGTAGGGAATACCATCCACAGTGAACCTCATCTCCCAGCCCTCCGGCAGGGGCTTGTCATTCAGCAGCCTGAACAATACAAATCCACATGAATATACATCAAAATAGATACACACAAAATTTACATTGAGAGTGGAATTGGAGAAAGAGTACATGTGCACTAATCACCAGGACACACTAACAAGAGCAAAAATGATCCTATGTGAACATTAAAACAGCAGAAATTACAATATATGCTATATTTGTGCATTCATCGAGGAGGCAGAATCTCAACATTTTGTTTTTCTTAATATAAACAGGGGCACAGGATATTTGACTGATATTCAGATATATCTTAAGGCTGACATTATTATTCAATGTGTTTTATTAAAATAATTCAATTGCTAGTCTCTGTTTATTCTTTTGAAAACAGAATACAGAAGTATGCCATACTCAAATTTACATTTTTAGTTAATGGGTCAAGAGAATTATATAACCTTAAGAACAGGTATATAAACCAGGAAAGGTTAAAAAAAAAAGAAAGCATGCCCTTGAGATATAAAAAGTAGGGCTTCCTCCATTACTGTTTCACAGTCATTAACTAGTGACAGTAAACAGCATTTAATCAGATGCTCTTTCCTTTGTGCACATACAACTTCCTCATCAGTAGCAGTTTAGTAATGATTCAGTGCAGGTACAGTTTAGAGCAATTATCCAGTCAATATGTTGAAGAAGCTTTTAGTTATGTTAAACTTTCTACATTCTATACTTCCACAACTCCCAGATTGTTTGCATGCATTGTCATTATCCACCTGCTGGTAACTCACTGCACATTAGTATAGCTCTGAAGTTCTGCTAAGTCCTGGAGCAAATAGGAGTAATTTCCTACATTAAGAAGGTTATTAATTTAATTTATTCCTAAGCCTAAAAGAAGGACCAAATACAGTATGTGGCACTCCATTCCCCATACTTCGCTCCTAACACCAGCTAGGACTGATTTCCTATTCTGAAGTGTTTTAGAAATACTGGAGCTGAGCAAGTTGCTGACAAATTAGCGCCTCTTACAGAAAATAAAACAAAACTGCAGCTAAGTTAGACAGAATAATTTATACTCAGTATAATAAAAGGTATGACAGTATCAAGATGCACATCACATGTCACACACTCAAAGGCATACACTCACCCTTGCGTCCTGGGGTCCTCCCACTGTGTCGTCCGAGTCGGGTGATGAACAAAATACACTCTGCCATTGGTGTCTGTTCTCTTCTCTGACATAAAAAAACACACATTTTAATACATCATTTAGTATCAATTCACTGCCATGCATATCCACCTACGAACCATAGTCCTAGAAAACATCTGTACTGTGTTTCAGTAACTACAGCTAAAATAAATGCTTAGTGATATTTACCCCAACCATGAGGCAGAGGTCCCAGCGGGTCAAACTCTTTATTGGCCGTGGCTGCCAACTGGTCTTGGAGCTGAGCCAGAGAGAGAGAACGAGACACATGTTGATAAAGTCTAAACAAAACATAAAAACTGCCTTTGTCACAGCCTGTTTAAGCACAGAACTGTAGTATAGTTTGAATTTATCATAAAGCTAGTATAAGTATAAGTGACTTCATAGCCTTCTTATCTCTGTTCCCAATGGGTGTTAACATTTTGAAGTTTCTCAACTATGTGACTTAAAAAGGTGCATGCCATAGCTATCCATTATTAGGATCATACAGAGCCATGCACAGTCAACCTCATTTGAGCCTATTTCAGTGCAGATGTTGTACACGTAAACTCAGAAAAGAAATGGCAAAGAGGAGACAGCTTACAGCAGTGTTTCCTACGCTGGGGAACCCTGAAGGTGGTTATGTCTCTATTTTATTTTTATTGTGAGAAGATTTAGAGAATTTTCAGAAAATATATTTCACAATAGGTATGAACTTTTGTAATACACGAACAGCCTATAAAATAACATAGGTCATAAATCATGTCTAGATGTGATCTTTAGGTAGATCAAAACAAATAAATGTTCAAAAGCCCCCTGAGGGAAATGGCTGATTTGTGATATTGGGCTATATAAATACAATTGACTTGACTTCAAACTGTGCTACAAGTGCAGTGAATGTAACAAAGTACAGTAACTAAGACAGTGACCGCTCTCACCCCATAAATGAACCTCTGGTTAAACTGCTGCATGGCTCCCTGCAGCTGGCTGCGCTGGTGCTGCCACTCCTCATAGTTACGTACTGACTCCTGCGTGGGGCGTTGCCACGTAGTAGTTCGGGTTATGTGGTCGACATAGTACACCCTACCCATCGGGTCCACCCTGCGCTCCCATCTACAGAAAAGGTAGAGTAAAAAGGAGGCAGCGCTGAGTACAATGTAAGCCAAATGGCAGATGTGCCCGAGGGCTCCACCTGACAAACATATGAATACCAGCAGAGACACAACATTCAATTTAAAAACAGAATGTGCACAAAAAGGAGCTCTACAGTAATGGTAAAATTGGTTATAAAATATGTCTGTTCTAATCTGAGATCATTTTTATGGTATTACGACCGCACAGTCGAACAGAGCAGAGCATGTTAGTATTCATAGTATAAAAGATTAATCAAGTGTTTTGGTACCCTGTAGGCAGAGGTTCAGGCCTGTCCCAGGTTGTCCTTTTCTCAATGTGATCCACATAGTACACCCGTCCGTTCTGGTCCACCCTTTGCTCCCACCTGAAGAGACAAGACAAATGAGTGAGCAAAGACAAAGCACAAGAAACAGGATTCAGATGGAGATCAACTGAGCAGAGAAAACAGTCACTGAAAAGTTAATACAATAACAACACACATAACAGTGGCCACAGTGAAGACTTGCAGAACCAAGTGTGGTGCCTTGCTCTTTTACCCTGGTGGTAAGAGGCCGTTGCTCATGGGTGTGATTCTGGGAGTTGTTGTGGCCACAGCTGTTGAGGCAGAGGTCCCTGGTTTGGGGCCACTTGCTGTCTGTGAAGAACCTCCTGTCGCTGCCCCTGCGCCTGCGCCTGAGTCATCCTGCTGATTTGAACACCCACTAGCCGACGCCTGAGAGGAGCCATCGGAAGCTGGACCTTCACTCAGCTCACTAGGGGAGGAACTGCTAGAGGAGGCTGGGGAGAGGAGTGGTGAGGATGGCAGAGAAGAAAACCTTTAAGTCTGTGAATGAATTTGCAGAGGTGTATTTGCTTTGATTGCATGTGCAATGTGAAATGACTGGAAGGAAGTATGACTGGTATGTCAAATTGTATGCGAGCTAATGTTATATTGTAAAGTATTTGATGTCTTTTCCTACTTGGTGAGGCTGCTGGTCTGCGAGGCGTAGCAGGAGGAGGTCTGGCTGGTCTGGGAGGACGCGAGGCTTTAGAGCCCCCTGGAGATCGGGAAGGAGAACTCGTGCCATTGACAGCATGACCATTAGGTACAATAACCCACTCCTCTGAGTCACTGGAGGGAGATGTGTCTCTGCTTGACCTGGGTAATAAAATAAAATATTTACTTAAGTTATTGGTATAAAATGAGTTTTTTCTATAAGTAAACAAACAAACTTCATAAGATATATGCGTTTGTCTTACCAAACCCCTAACCCAAGATTTGCACAAAAAACAATGTACAGGCCTTTAAATAAAAGTTTACTAAACCTGTTGCCAGTGTCTCCGTTTTGTTTTGCATTTCCATTTGGAACAGTAGCTAGAATGACAGAGGAAAAAGACGACAAGGGACATCATTTATGTAAAATAACTTGGGATGTTACCACAACAGTACAACTTGACATTTGCTCAATATTACCCTCGTTTTTTGATCTTGATATATCAGCATACAACACAAAACAGAAACAACCACTTTTGATAAGGATCCCTTAAATTTGATTATTACAGAACTGTAACCCAGATATGTACTAAGAGGGACATTCTTTAATTGAAAAATAAACTTGTCAGTGCTCCCTGGTGAATTAACATATGTAATGGCCAATTACTATAAACATATTTTTGGCATTTCTGCACTACAATTTCTTGTTACTTACTCAACAGCTGACATATACAATGATCTCTATATATCTCTCATAAGCTAAACTGGCTGATGTATCCGTCAGCCTCCATGAAGAACTCTGATCAGAAGCCAACACAGTTGACATCTGCTGTTGAATTCTGCGCATATGTGCATCGACCTAGTAGAGTGGGTTTGTTTCTGTGTGTGGTTCCTTACCATAGTCTCTCTCTGCCGAGGCGAAGGCTTCTGGGTCTACCTGCATGCCGTCCAGACAGACTGACAGGTCACCTACAACATCCCGGGGGTCTCTGTCAGAGCACAGCTGCAGTGTCTGCACCACCTCACATACTGGGGAGGAGAATACAGAATATAGGGTTAAACAAGTGCCTTTAATTTGCAAGACTGACAATTCACCTCAGGTAAACTCATCACACAAACACCCATATTGACCTATCACAATAAAATGAAAACAGTTAAAGGTTAAGGCTGCACTGAGGTAGTAGAAATTACCACTGGATGTACATACTTTTCCCAAGAGAGTAAAATTAAGAGACATTTTCCTTAGGAGGGCCCCCTTCACTGGCCCTTCATAATCATCTCATTCTCAAGGTATTTGGTTACCGGTTTCAGCCCTGCTAGTGACAGTATAGGGCTTTAAAGATGGCAGTGTCAGCCACTCTGTCAGCTCAAACCACTTTAGTCACATTGGGTGCAACAACCACCATGACGAGTGGCTTCCGGCAATGTTTTTAGAATCATGTTCACTATTGGCAAATTGAAAAACAAGCAGCTATATAGAACATGGACCAGACTTCTATGTCACATGGTTTGCACATGCTGACCAGGTCTGAAGGGAGTCATTGTAGTAGGCTGTAAACACACTATTAGGTGAGGCCTGTATCCCAGAAAAAGAAAACCTAGCGAGTAGCGTGCATGTTGGTTGTTAAGCTTATCAAAACCCAATAAAAACATTCTCATAACAAACACAGGCAGATATGCACTCTTACACAACAAGTGTGTACAATGTCTACAGTGTGTGCAACATCTGCGAAATATTATATGCTGTTAACAGACAGACACAGAAATTAATATTGAAAGTGAGATTACAAGGGATACAACTTGCTATTATTTTTAAATAAATAAGCCATGTCACAATATTGTGTGGGAATCAACCCCCAGAGCCTAGAAATGTTAGCTCCATACTCTGCTCCTTGGACAACACATATTTTTTCATATTCAATGATGAAACTACAAATAACAGCATAACCAAACTACCAAATAGCCTGGTGCTAGTTGTCTTATGCTAGTAAATGGAAAAGTGAGTGGAAAGTTTGGGATGTAATATTTTTGTTTGACTTAAACATTTTGAAAGAATTTCAAAACACAAGATTACCACTTAGGAGAAAGAAAGTAGTGTGAACTCACGTTTCAAGTCATTAGCCTTAAGTATCTCACTGATCTCCAGTGTGGCCATTCCCAACAGGATGTCTGCTTTCAGTGTCTGGTGGCTCCAAACACGAAAGACCAGCTTGCTGACTGGAGTCACAATTCTGTAGAAAAGTGAGAAAATGACAAGATACAAGTCAACATCAGGGAAAAAGATTGAGGATGATCTGCACTAATGATGAAAGAATTTATAGTCGACTAATCAGCTATTAGAATATCAGTCAATGAAAATGATTTTGGTATTCATTTTTTTCTTAAGTAGGGGAGGTCCTCTGTATAAGGCTATGGCTTCTTATCCTCTCTTGTCTGTTTTACTTATGTTATCCAATTCATCATTAAAGTCATTCATTAATGCCTAACATTTGCTGGTAGTGTTTCAATGTAAGGGTTTGTTTGCTTGTTCTTTGTTGACAGAATCACCAAATTCCCAGCTGAGTAACTTCACACCAGAAACAGACCTGATTCTTAGACGTCTACAATGTAGACATCAAACGTAGACTCTACACTTACAGCATGCAACTAAAATATAGATGTTAACACCCACAGTGTTGTATGTAGACTAATTTTAGTTCAAATGAATAATATTTCAATTATCAACTAGCACATAATCCAATAACTAATCAGCTATTTGTTAAACTGCTTCCTCTCCAATGACAAACAGAACAGTCATACTCACATTGTGAGAGCCTGCTTCCATTTGGGACTGTGTGTGTTGTTGCACTTCTCAGTCCTCTTTGACTGGCCATCCACGGCTACCTCAACATACGGACTGGGACCAAACCAGTTCTTTTTGTTTTCCTTCAGCTTGGCTGAAAGCACTAGATAGGAGAAAACGCCACAGTGAAAATGCTGGTAATGTAACTTTCCGTAGATTTGATGAGAGTTTATCAGAAAAATATGCTACAACTTGGTAATATTAACTTGTGAATATAAACCACCACTTCCTGTAGCCTGTCAGTGACAGCTCTTTAGGCATTTTTTTACTACAGGAACTTAACGACCCATAACCTGTAGTACTTTTCTATACCCAAAGTCAAACAATACCAAACACTACAACTTTACTAAATGATCACATTTGTGTCTGATTTTTGTTAATAGGTGAGCTTATAAATCAACAACAATAACTTACCTGTGACTTGCAATTGGGCCTTCATGGTTCATCCATAACACTGCAGCCTTGTTTGGCTACACCGAAAGGACCTGCAACCAGTGACATCAGATGTAAACAAACATGCGACACCGTGCAGGTAACCTACTTAAAGAGTGATTAGGCTGTTGGGTTACTACAGTCAGTAAGCTATATATTTCAGGTTAAGATGCTTTATAGTATGAATTTAAAACACATAAACTGTGCACACAGTTTAACACAATTTCGACTCTATATAGTCCCACTGACAGGCAAGTGTATTTCATCATTGCCTGGCTCTGTCTAACTCATCTTATGATACCATGTGACAGCTCTGTACAGTAACGCAGCGTCGTGTCTGTCAAATGGAGAAAAATGTGAAAATTGAGATCATTTTAGCGTTCGGACACATTCACTGAACTAACCCAGTGACTTGGTTTAATCTGAGCTATTTAAAGAAACCACCGTGTGCCATCCGTAACGGAAAAATCCCATCCTGAACTTGGCTAAATAAAGTCTCAGTAAACCTACTTTACTAATCCTTGACAGCATCATTTGACGGGACGAGAAGGTAGTTTAAATGCTAGACGAGGTGGATGCGCTAATGTAACTTAACAGAAAGGTGTCGAGCGTATCAGACAGTGACATAAAGTTGTCAAAGAGGCGACGTGTTATCTGCTACCTGAAGGCAGCACAGTTGTAGCTTAGTAGCCTTTATCTGTCATGTTAGCAGGGGCTTAGTTAGCCAGCAGGAGGCTTGTTGTCACGACAACTTCAAACACAAGCATTGTGTAGAGCAACGCTTTCGGCTGCGACATCGCTAATATGCATTATTGGCTAACGTAAACGCCTTTTGCGAATTACTACTGAGAAACTGAGAAGTCCCACCAACTTTGTTCGCCAGCGTCCTGAACGCCGAGGCTTCAGCTAGCAACGCAGTAACTAACGGCAGGGACGCTAACGCCGCCCGGCTCCTCGAGGGGCTCCGATGGTTCAGACGAGGAAATCTCACACCTCACATCCCGTGAAAGGCTAAACGCCCATACCTGGTAGAAGAAAGCGATAAAGGGCCGCACAGACTTCAGTTTCGGCTATGCCTAGATTGTTGACAGATAGCTGCCAGCCATCAGCGCAGACCTGTGTTCCGCTAGCCAGAACACGACCGGCTTTTCCGGTACGAGTTTTTCACAATAAAATGGTATCTCTATAGTACCCGAATATGGGCTAATCTTTCTTGCATAAAACCTATAGCACACTATATAACTATAAATTAAATTGCGAAATGTAGCCTCGTATTTTGCACAGTTTCAACATGAAAGTTGATTGTTGGCCTTAAAAATATTCCCAAAGTCCACTAACTAGCTTTTTCTGGAGCTTTCAAAAAAGTCTGTTGTCATGAAGATGGATCAGTCTAACTTGATTGTCTCGTAGATCTGACTTGCAAGTTCAGTAGCTATGTATTGTATTGGACTGTGATAAGGCTGAAAGCTCTGGAAAAGCTATTTGACCTCAGGTTGCGATTGTTTTGTCAAATTGAGCCCAATGTTTTGTATCACTTACATTAATTTTTGTTGTTGTTTTTTTTTTGTTAATGGAATTGCCGGTTTTGTTGCTGCATGTCTGTCACCAGACAGTACAGTTCGTCTTTTATTGTCACTGTACGCAATCATGACACCAATAATGACAGACCCAAAGCCTACCTGAAGCAATTTGTCACGCTACCTTTGTTTCCACTCTTGTTGCTTTCAATCTCCTGCCTATTGGATATGTTTGTGTAATTTTATGTTATTTTATTGAACATTCTTGTCTTTTTGCAATTATTCAACTTCACTCTTTAGTTATTATTATTATTATTATTATTATATTTTTAATTATTTCCACTTTTATTTTGAAGGCTAAAACTGCATGACGTTGAAACTGACGTTGACGTCGCCGTAAGACAAGTTTTTCACAATTAAATGAAAAATAAAGAGCACATACGTGCCTTTAAATTGTGTGTTTCCACGCAGTCTAGCAGCTGACCTGATTCCTACACTGTGTGTTGTGTTAATTAATAAGACAACCATAATAACATTAAATTGATGACGATCAACGGCGCCACGCGAGACGCCATTGTGGGCACGCCCACTTCAGTCGTGCTCGAGCTTGGTCTCGTGACCTCGGCTGTGCTAGTCAGCTGTTAGCATCTTCAGCGTCTAGGTTTGCTCTTCAGCTAGCGACGAGAAGAAAAAAACACATTTGCAATATAACCTCAACACCCATAAAGATGTTGTCTCGTCTACTAAAGGAGCACCAGACGAAGCAAAATGAGCGGAAGGAGCAGCAGGGTGAGAAGATGGCTGGTTAGCTGTCGTGCTAACAAACGCTGAAAACAAAGCTGATTGTGTTTTTTGAAAGATCACTGTGGTGGCGATTGATTTGTTTGTCTGTTTCGATGTTTTTACTTGCACAGAGAGACGCAGGCGTGAAGCTATCACTGCAGCCACCTGTTTGACAGAAGCCCTGGTAGACCACCTCAATGTTGGGTATAATAATCCTGCTCCTTGCCCCCCTGCTGCAACTAACGATTACTTTTCATTATTGATTAATCTGCCAGTAATGTTGCTCGATTACTCAGGTGGTCTATGAAACGCCAGACAACACTGAAAAATGCGCGTCAGAGTTTCCTAAAACCCCAGATGACGTCTTCAGATGTCTCGTTTTGTCCGACAGACGGTCCTAAACCCAAATATATTAAGCTTGCAATGATGTAAATCAGGAAAAAGCTGCAAATCCTCAGATTTTGAGAAGTTGAAACAACAGAATGTTTGGTATTTATGCTTGAAAAATAACTTTAAACGATGAATCAATTATTAAAATAGTTGGCGATTAATTTTCTGTTTGACTAATCGATTCATTGTCTAATTGTGTCGGCTTTAATGTTGGCTGTACTTGTGATTATTTTCATTATTGATTAATCTGTCCATTACTTCTTTGATTCTATTAATCTATTATTATTCAAGTTAAAATAAGAATAAACTGAAAGGGCAGTAAATCCTCACTTTTGAGAAGATGGAACAGCAAATGTTTAATGTTGCTACTGAATATCAAATTTTACAGCGTTTAGAGCAAATTATTTTTATGTTTGTCCAGTGACAATGGATGCGTACTGTACTCCTGCTCCTGATACAAGGTACATGCACTAAAGAATTCTTCTGCATTATAAACATGTTCCTTGAAGTCACAGGCTATGTGTGTCGGTGCTTGACCAGGTACCATAGTTCCCTAACAGATTTCAGTCAACCTGACCCACCCAGATTTCCCATCGCCAGGACGTCTGTCTGAGCCAATAAAATAAATCAATCCATTGTTGGCTGGGCTGAATTGGCCTAATGTGTGACACAACCACAAATAGTACATTAAGATTGTTAACATTGTGAAAGTTGTGATGAAACCAAGACAATCAGCTTAAAGAACAAGAGTGGGACGCAGTGAACGCAATGACCATTGTTGCGCTGTTCCTTTTTATGGAAAAGATTATGGCCAAAATCCTTCAGTGACTTTGTAAGATTTAGTCTAGTTGGAATATTACAGTATGTTTTCAGAATAAATGGAGAAATTATTGACTTAGACTTTGGACTATCAAGTTGAAATTCACCGTCATATGCCACACTGGGTATATAATACATAATGCTTTATTTTCATGCATAAACAATGCTGGAGCGCTTCTCATTGTTGTTTCCTGTTTTACTTTAGAGTTGCTCAGGCATACGTGAACCAACGTAAGCTCGACCATGAGGTGAAGACTCTCCAAGTGCAGGCGAGCCAGTTCTCCAAACAAACTGCTCAGTGGATCAGTATGGTGGAGGGTTTCAATCAGGCCCTAAAGGTGGGATACACTGTACCAGCAAGAAGATTAATCAAAAAACAAGGATTTTCTGTAATTTAATCTGCTTATATACAATATCAACTTTAACTTTTACATTGTATAAGCCTACAGCTGTCAAATCAATAAGTGCCCTTTCTTTTTATAGTAATGTGCAACGTTGGATTCTGTGAAGGCTATGAGGTCCTGCATATCATATACCTAATAGCAACACTTGCAGACAGTGTCACATTTAGTTCAGTTGAATGTTGGTCGTAATGTGAGTGGGTTCAGTGCTATGTGTGACATTATACTGAGTTGTATGATTCAGCATTAATATAAAAACATACTGCTTAATGCAGATTCAAACATACCTACTGTTTTTTATATCGTCTTCTAAAAATAATGCCACAACAAATTGTGTTGCACACAGTGAGCACAGTGACTCATCAAACTTAATTGCTTCATCAGATTTACTGAAAGCAGATTAGATTCATTCAAGGGCCTTTGCACAGGTCCTAGATCTGAGCGGATTTGACAGGTGGTAAAAGCAATTCATCAATGACTTTCCACTCCCTCTGCAATTATCCAGCTTATATAACCTTCATAGGGTGAGACAGAGTGAAAGGATGCCTTAAAATGTTTAAAGCTTGCCTGTTGCTGGTCCCGATGATAGGTTAGATTGGTAGATGTACACAGTGGTGATAATAACTCTATTTCTATACTGTCTTTCGAACAGGAAATTGGGGATGTGGAGAATTGGGCCCGCAGTATTGAGATGGACATGAGGACCATCTCCACAGCTCTGGAGTACGTACACAAGGGTCAGCTTCAGTCTGCTTCCTCATAAACTTCATGGTGGGACGTTTGCAGCTGAAACTAAATACGCTGGACTGAAATAGAAATCCAGTTGACTCCTGTCAGCAAAGATGCAAGCGGCAATGACTTTTCTCGTTGTCTGCATGCCCCTCTGAGTGGGCTAATGCTGATGGTTACTTTGTTCAGAGACATGTTGAAAGTCTATTGCATTTGACAATTAATTGCACACCTGCATCACTGCTTAAGTTCTTGTGTGAGCAACGATATTAACCAGGCCAAGCACACAATGATGCTGGAGTTGTTCAAAGATCATGCTTGTGTATAAAATGAAACAGGTCCAAGGAGTAGGAGTGACTTCAATTAACTAATAACATTTTGGCAGTTGGTAATTGAATAATTGGATTATTGAATGTGTCACATGTAAAAACGTAGTTAACCTTCTTGTAATAGGTTTAAGGGGCCTCAGACAATTTGCCACCTGTCTCCTTGTCTGTCGTATCTCCTAAAGGTGTAGGAGATAGGAAGGCTTCTTTTCAGCATCTGATACCTGAATTATGTATGTTTGTTTGTTATGTATTATATGTCTATGTACAGTAATGACTGTACTGTTTTTGTTAGAAACTTGACTTAAAGTTTTGTAACCATTTAGTGATGGAACATTATTTTTTAATAAAGTTTAAAAAAATGCAGTCATTTTTTCTTATGAAACATGGCTAAATAAATTGAATCTACCACTGAAGTGTATATATACATAAGACTTAACAACAGCTGTTGTACAGAAAGAAATTAAAAAGAAGGTCAAGGAAGAAATTTGCATGAAGAACCTCATTTGAAAAAGGGAAGTTTGAGCAAGCTGCTTAAAAAGGGATCCTCTTGTCAGGATGTTCATACTCACAATCTGTGTCAGTAGTGGTCAGGAGACGATTAAATGTTAACTTAGGTAGAAGAGAACTGAAAATTCAGTTGAATAAGGACTGTCAGACTTTCACAAATGTTTAATACTGAGCTGATGGCTTAATTTTAACCGTTACAAAAGTGAAAGGCAGAAGGCCAAATGACAAAATAATAAAGTTAGGTCTTAACATTTGGGGACAAAGTTTTGCAACAAAACTACTGGTAAACCACTTAATACCATAACTGGATAAATATTTGCCTGACTAGGGTGACAATTCGTGGTATGTGTGACGTGAGGGAAAGTTATGTCACTATGGTCACAAGGCTGTTGAGGTCACTCATGTAATTGTAGGCATGTTTGATAACCAACTGCATACTATTAAGTTAGAAAACCAAGTGTCAAGAACCAGTTGGTAACGTGCTTGATCCTTCAGTTTGCACTTCACATGGCATAAAATAGAAAAACAAAGGAGCCTTGCTTCACACTCATAATCCCAATGTAAAATTATATCTTTATCTAAGCCAAAAAGTTTAATGTTTAAAATCTATATATATTTTTTTATGGTGGGTGCAATTGTGAAGCATGTCACGGTTTCGTTGAAATAATACATTGATAAGCCACAATACAAAGTACAGTACAATGGCCACTTCTTGTTTACTGTCAACATCTCTTCAGTATGATCTGACTAGTCTCAAGGCACACATTGCAAATATAGACAACCAGTTACAGAGTATACTGCATATATTGTTTAAGCTTTAAAACTCATGTAATGGGTCAGTGAACTGAATGTGCCATTGACATTATACACGTGTTTTTGAATGCGGACAAGGCTTTAACATGGGATTATTGTAAGTTTGTTTTAACACTCTTAAAACATAAAGTACTTATTGTATACCCTGGGAACCAACAGGTTCTACAAAAAGGAACGGGCAAGATCTCCTGTCGAATACTTAATATAAAAGAAACTGATGTAATTTGAAAGTAGATGATGCACTGTGAGAAAAAAAAAAGTTATTTGATAACCGTTCACATTGTGTACAGAAAATCCTCGGTTTATTCTGTAATTCCCACCACTTTTTTTTTCTTAAACACACACACACACACACACACACACACACAATGCACAAACCAAGGGGTAACGGATTGGGGATTACCAATTGCGGACTTGTCTTAAGGGATAAACTACAGGGATAAAGCCTCTCTCTGACCAGCCTCCCTGAGTTAAGACAGAAGAATAACCAGAAAGGGAAAGGGAAGAGGACGGTTAACTTGTGGAGATCCATTACTTCTCAAAAAGAGGAAAAGGTAGGATAATATAGTTTTTATATAACTGTCTCTCTCACCATTGAATTACAACAAAGTACTTTCTCTTTCTTGCATGTTCTGGGTCTGATTAACTTCTGTAATATTGGTAATGATCACAGTTTCCTGTTGCGAATGTGAAATTGAATCCATGGAATAATTGGTTTAAATGTGTGTAACGAAAGCTTACAGCAAACAGTAATTGAGATTTTAAGTTTGATTAGTTTTACCTGATCAAATTATATTGACTCATATGAATACTTTAGGTATTCTGGTATATTTCTCTGTGTATATTAACTAGTGTTGTGAAACAAAATTTAATTTTCTTGACCTGTGTTGTAATTTTACAGGATCAATTGTGTTTTAATTGATGTTCTCATGCCAACTGCAACAGTATGAGAACTGTATCTGATTTAAGTCTGCAGGCAATTTTAATATCATGGATAACAGAACCCATCGAAGTATCTTTTTCTTTGTTTTTCTCACTAATAGGCCAGAAAACTAATTGGCAATGAGCAGCTTAAGCAGCTCCGTCACAGGCATTACATTTATGCTTTAAAACAATGTACCCTCCCTCGTCAGGTCTCCCTCCCTCACAAATACCTTTCTTTCTTCCATAAGAGTATTATCCAAAGATTTCTCATGTGCCCAAAGCAGTGCTGTATTACAAGCACCTCAGTGAACAAACTCATTGTATACCATAGTTATCAAAAGGCTCAATAAACCAGGACAATGCTTGAATAAAAGCTAAAATATTATGAAATCAAGTAGGGATTTGGGGATTCTTGAAATAAGTCCATGTATTTCTTACTTTCCATTCCATTCCTGAAAAACCTGATTTGGCAGTTTTCCATGTCAGTACCTAGTAACATTTCCTCAACATGTTTTTTTCTGCAGTCCTCCAGGTGACCAAAAGCCCACTTCTAATCCTGGAAGCAGGATGGATACGCAGTTTGTCTATGACCTTTTAGGGTAAGAAATACCAATGCTGCGCTACGTTTTGGGCAATAATTAGGCAGCTGTAGCTTAACCTTTGAACCTCCAAGCTTCTTCTCTCAAATCTAGAATATTTTCCAACAGTCAATACCTGCCTTTCTCGTGTCAAAACTTCTCCTCTCTCATCTCTTTCAGGGAAAATGCTTGGTCGTACATCAGTGCTACCTTCGTGGTGTTGTGGATTGTCGTGTGGCTGTACAGAGACAGCCTGGAGATTGAGGACATCACTGACAAGTATGTCTTTGTGACCGGCTGCGACTCGGGGTTTGGAAACCTGCTGTGTAAGAGGCTTGATCGTAAAGGTTTCCGTGTGCTGGCCGGCTGTCTCACAGAAAAGGGAGCTGATGACCTGAAGAGGGTGGCGGGGCCTCATTTGAAGACTGTCCTGCTGGATGTGACCAATCAGGACAGCATCCAGAAAGCCATAGAGTGGACCAAGAAGGAGATTGGCGATAAGGGTGAGAGATGATGTTGCATTATTTACATATAAGATGAGTCTGTTTATCAAATTTCATAAGGCAGATCTGGAACTCAAAATATGTTCTTCCACCTTTTGTCTTTCATTTTCTTTGTAGGACTTTGGGGTATTGTGAACAACGCTGGACGCTCATTACCCATGGGTCCTTCAGAGTGGATGAAAGTGGAGGATTTCCACAGCACGCTCAAAGTCAACATGAATGGAGTGATTGCCATGACGATGACTTTCCTGCCCCTCATCAAAAAGGCTCGCGGGCGTATTGTAAACGTAGCATCAGTGCTGGGCAGGGTGGCTGCAAACGGTGGTGGATACTGCATCTCCAAGTTTGCAGTGGAGTCTTTCTCTGACTGCCTCAGGTAAGACTTCCACAGCCTCATCAGCATTAGATAAGAGCGTATTTTGGCGAGCCATATAGTCTGTTTCTCTCCTTTCGAAGGACCATTATAATACTAATTATAAGGACAAATAGTCATTCAAGTCAAAATCTTCATATCTTCATTGTCCCATGAGGGGGATTTGTATTGCAGAGAGGGTTTTATATTAGACATTTTCAGCAATATACAATAGCACACATTTAGAGCAATAAAACACATTCCATCCAACAAATTGCAGTAATAAACAAAACACATGCAGACGAATATTGGCTTCTAAGACAAGACAGGGAAGAATATTGGTCTTTCTCACTGCTTCTCAATTATTTAATTTAGCTGTACTTTCCCTTAAACCAATACTAATACTAAAATAATACTAAAACTATGAATTGTCGTGCACGATGCTATTCTATATGACATTTATGTTTTCAGGAGAGATATAAACTACTTTGGAGTCAACGTGTGCATCATTGAGCCAGGGTTTTTCAAGACTGCAGTGACGAGCCTCGACCCCCTCGAGAGGGAGCTGCATCGCCTGTGGAACCAGCTCAGCCCTGAAGTACAAGCCAGCTATGGAGACAAGTACCTTGATAAGTGTAAGTAAGCAAAAATACTTTATCTGTATCTGTTTGTGTTTTATGTTTGTGATTTTTGATCACATTCACAATCTCTGTTGTCAGAAAAAGCCAAACAAAAATCTAATTTGTATACTGGAAGTTATGATGTTTTTAAAATGTATTATGGGCTTTAAAGTCACCATGAAATGGGATTGTTTGCTATTTTTTTTATAAAAAATGTCCCCTATTTAGCAATGAATGCTACAATGTGGAAAGCATTCATATTTTGTTGTATTTTTGTATAAAAATCACATTGTCTATTTCCTGAAGACAAGCTGCTCTGCTGCACCTGAAGGCAACATAAAAATTCCAATTGAAAATACTGTCACATACTTTTTAACAATCTTAAAAAATATATACATTAGGAAACAATTAATGTTGCAGGACACTGTCAAAATGCAGGTTCATTGTGACTTTAAATATCATGACGTTCACTCAGTATACAACACAGACAAAATGCATCTTCATTGATTCTCATTTTCAGACATCAAGGTCCAGCGTTTGATCATGAATGCGATCTGCGACTCTGACCTCACCAAGGTGACCAGCTGCATGGAGCACGCTCTGACTGCTGCCTACCCGCGCGCCAGATACAGCGCCGGCTGGGATGCCAAGCTTCTCTGGATCCCCCTCTCTTACATGCCTTCCTGTGTAATTGACATTGGGCTGAAGCTGGTGCTGCCTCGTCCTTCAAAGAGCGTTTAACTCATCATGATGTCTTCAAAGTTATCAGCCTTTTTATATCATTTTGTGTCATTTTGACACAGTTGGGAGGTTGACGTCAAGAAATTAATCTTTCAAAATACCCGTATTCCTTATCTACACTGGCCATGCAATGATCTGATGTTGCAATTATTATTATATTTATATGTGCATAATCTGCCATGTAAAAGTTTTTTTTCCTGTCTAATGTCTGCTTGAGACATTTAGACAATATGAAAGAAGATAATGAAACTGTATTGTCTAATTTACTGTTTAATTATTGTGCTGTTTATTAACACTATGCTTTGCTATGTGCCTTTTGACACTGTTATTTATGGTCCTTGATATGGATGCTGTTAACCATCAGAGGCTAAATAAACAGGATTTTACTATCAAGAAACAGTGTTTCTCAAAATGTATCATGGACACAAACAAAAGAAATAGCTAGAAGTTCTACCATGAAAAAATGTCTACACTCTGGGTTACAACACGTGCAGCCACATCGTGATGGATTCTAAATAGCCTTGTTGAATGTGAACAGCAGCCAAAACAGTATAATATTTTAATGTGTGTATATGTAAAACCAAGTTAAAAGTCATGTACTGTATATAAATACCACATAGTCTTTATCCCACACTGAGATACAAGCATTTAAATCATCTGTGTATTCGGCCAAATACATTTTTTGTGTAGTTTTAATATATCTTTAGTATTTTATGTTGTGTAAGATGTTCAACAATAAGCTTTTTCACTTAATTTACATTTTATTCACTTTTGTCTTGATAACATTTTTTGTTGCTTAGGTCATTTAAGCTATCAGTTCAGTTAGTTATCAGTTAAACAATTGACAGAATGTACTCAACAGGTTCAGCTGGTGGTAACCATAGTAATAAACAGAAGATTGTTAGCTGATCATGTGTTGTTGCACAACAGGTCAAAGGCTTTCTAAGACTTGAATCTCCATTAAGAGGTAACAACAGATGTGAGGTTATGTACTAACCAAATAATAGCTAAATAATGTCTACTCATGTGAAAAAAACCCCAAAACAATCACCCTTTCTAGGAATAAATGCAGTGGGGAAGGATTTCAAAAATTGTCAATTAGCAGATGATACTGCAAAGACCAAAGTCAGGTTTCAAAAGTAGTGGCTTGTATAAATGAGTTTACTAATGTTTCAGGTTTAAAGATGAACGTGGATAAATCTGTTTTATTTCCTATTCAAACTTGTAATCTGGCAGATTGTTATGTGATCCCAATTAAAGAAAAGGTGACATACTAGGCATTGTTATTTGTAAGAATATGGAACAACGATGTAGATTAAATTTTGACCCTGTTGAAAAACAAAATTGAAACTGAATTTGTGGTTAATGAGAGATATTTATATATATGGTAGGGTCATGTTATCCAAAACAGAAGGAATCTCTAGATCAGTCTTATTGTCGCTCAGTATCCCAACAAAAGTTACCAGGGAGTTGGATTAGATGCTATATGATTATATCTGGAGGAAAAAAACCCAGTTGTCTTAAAAAATAAATTATTAGAGGTAGAGAACAAGGTGGTCTTGAGTATTGAATCCCAACAGTATCTGGAATGCTTTTCCCGCATATTTATTTCATTGGTGGCATTGCTTTTTTGTTGAAATGCAATTTTTCTGCTGACAAAATCCCAATCAAATTGACTAACTTTAGCCTGGACATAATATAAACACAATTTCAGTCCTCACAGATACTTATCTGGAATAATAAGGATACTTTAGACAAACTTAAATCACGGTTTCATCTCTCATGGTTTGACAATGGTTAGTTGGTCAATTGGTAAACAATCATAATGTCGAACAAAAAAGCTTTTATTTGAATTCTAAAAGGACTCGCAATGAATGGACTGTGGACTCCTCTGGCTTGTACAAAGTTGCTCCTTACGGTTTTACTGTTTTTGTATGACACTTGTTATCATACCCCTTTGTTGTGAATAAAGAAAGTTTTTGAAAAAAAAATATTGTAGACTCCCTGCTGCATTCAAGTGCCCCTCGGAAAATGTATAAACGTAAAATTACCTAGAGCTTATGGCACATGTTCGGTCATTAATAACGAATGTGTCTAGTAGCCAAAGTTGTATTTTTTTAAAGTAAAATAGTGCGGAGCTATTTTGTGTATAATATTAGGCATATAATGTATTATTATAACAATACAAGCTATCGGTTAGGTTTGGCGAAAAAAAAAGTTAATGCGTCGAAATTACAAGATTCCCGACGACACTTGAAGGCAGCAAAACTTCCCCCTGTCTTTTGAAAGTCAGTGACCTCACAGGAGCCGAAAAACAACCGCCAGCTTTATCTGCTGTATTCTTCCTCACCGTCAATCAATCAAGCTGTCAGAGCGGGTTTGAGGCTGTCGTGTGTCGCAGCCATGAACTGTCTGAGAGCGCTGCGTCTGTCAAACTCTGTACAGCTGATCGTCAAACACACAGACG
This sequence comes from Macquaria australasica, assembly GCA_005408345.1. Taxonomy (NCBI): domain Eukaryota; kingdom Metazoa; phylum Chordata; class Actinopteri; order Centrarchiformes; family Percichthyidae; genus Macquaria; species Macquaria australasica. Next base: position 2,113,472 of record SEMN01000016.1, read on the forward strand.
CCGCGAAGAAGGTTTTCATCATCGAGCCAGCATGTTGTCTCAGCACAAAATCAGCAACAGCGTCCCAGCGACCTCCGCCTGCGCACTTCCATCATTTCCATCCCAAAATGTAAGTGTCAACACCTTCCTGCTGGGGTGGATTCTCCCACAGGCGTCATCCACACGGTTAAATGAGTTTTTACCCTGGGACTCTTATTATATTTGGATATCACATATCTTAGACACATTCAACAGTGGAGGACGTATTCAGATTCTTTACTTGAGTAAAAGTATTAATCCCACACTGTAAAAAATACTCCATTACAAGTAAAAGTCCTGCATTGAAAGTGTTACTTGAGTAAAAGTAAATGTAAGTATAATGAGGAAAATGTGTTCAAAGTAAAAGTACTCAACGCAGGAAAAACTGCCTTAAAAATAGCCTAAATGTTGATTAGTTCAAAGGAAAAGAAGCAAATCAAATTTTTGCATGAAAAATTATCATCAAAATAGATAATTAACTTACTGTCAATCAGTTTATCGTTTTGGCTCTACTTGTATATACTGTTGGGTAGTTAAAACAATAACAAAGCGTCATATTTTATAAGCTCTTCATGTGTTTGGTATGCAAAAGAAAGTAACTAAAGCTGGTGGAGTAAAAAGTACAATATTTCTCTCTGAAATAGAAGTAGAAAGTGGCATGAAAAGAAAATACTGAAGTACCTTAAATTTGTACTGAAGTGCACAGTGCACAAGAACGATAGCTTTCCTGTTTTCAAGTTTACTCTTCACTTCATCAGGAATGTCCATTCACAGCCCCGCAGCTCCCCCAGAGTGGAAGACATGCTTTTCTACACCATCACCGAGGGAAAAGAGCAAGTCCCCATTTCATACTTTATCTCAGTAAGTAGCTAAAGAAACACCCAACAATCCCAAAACCAAGTATCTATCTATCCATCTATCCATCTGTCGTTATCATGTTTTCATCTGGTCCATTGTTGTTTACAGGCCCTGAAGAAAACTGGCCTTCACCCCTCAGACCCTCGTCTGAAGGACTGCATGGAGAAGCTTCGACAGGCTGTGAAGGAATCTGTTGGCGAGGTGATGATGGACAGAGACCTTTTCCACAGGTGAGACAGGGTTTACTGGCTCTACCTCACCCATATGCAGTAGAGCTCTGTGGTGTTCAAAGCACCAAAATATTACAACGCCTCTTTCTAATTAGAATGAGACAGCTAGAGCTACAAATTATGATCTACCACAGACCTTCTTGTGAAGAACTAGCATTTAACTGAAGCACACTCACCGTGCAGAGGGAGGACACAGCTCACAACAAACACTGTGATTATCTTACAAACTGTGCCATTTTATATGGAAATACATAGTTTATAATAACAGATTATTTACTTTGACCACCACAAACCAAATGCTATTGGGTTTCGTTCTGTTGGGGTGATCTACAGCCAGTGTCTTCACACTTAAGGTGAACTGCCTCTTGGAGTACAATGTGCAGCAAGTCCAGTTATGTCTTCATCCAGAGGGCTACACACATTATACATTATATCTTCAGTACAAGAGTTTTTTTAGAGAGCAGTAAAATCCTAAACACAGTGCCAGTGGCGTGTCCAGACATTTTTGACTGAGGTGGCCCAAGTGGGGCGCTGACTTATGCAGGGGTGGCATGAAGTATATCTATTTTGAATTACTGACATTGCAGTATCTTAAAGTTTCTTACATTCCTGTGTTTAGCATTTTAATGTAAAAGATAAATAGACTTTTCACCTATAAACAAAAGTCCAGTTTACTCCTCATACAGTTACCGGGCAGATAGCCAATAATTTAGGATAATGGGGTGGCATCTGGGGTGGCCAATCAGATTTCAGGGCTGGCCTGTGCCACTCCAGGCCACTCCCTTGACATACCCCTGCTCAGTGCTATAGCACAGGATTCTAATACAGCAGATCAGCAACTCAAATCCAGGGACACAATCCTTGGGCAGCTTTAATGAGCAATGGTGCTCAAAAATTATAGATTTAATCACATAGTTGACAGGAAGTATAACACTAGATTTGTCTCACTTTGTTGCCTGTTTCTGGGAGTGTTGCTCATCTTCAACGACCTTCAACGACCCTCAAAATGGACTTGTATCTAAACGCTGACTGTCTCATGGTGTTGTGTTTTCCATTCACCACCCGGTGCAGGCATGAGACCAAACTATTTTTAGTCTGACCTTCCAACAGCAATCCATTGTAATGAAGGATTTATTGCATATAGACCTGCGGCATGACTGTCTCGCTGCCTCTGTCTTCAACACATATTACATTTCTGATTACTTTATGACACGTTTAAGGACAATGTGGTCAACGTGAAGATGTGGGGGTTGGCGGGATAGGAGGTTGACACAGTACCATGAACACGTTCATGATGTAATGCAATGTAATTAATACTTTTGTGGATGTTACATTTTTGTTGAGACTGACTGAAAGGACTTGATTCAACTGTGTGGTAGTTTTTAAGGCTGTAGTTTGTGGTGCGCTTTAATTAAATTGCAATAATGCAGAGAGGTCATGCAATTAACCCCATTAGCCAAAACAAGTCATTAATCATGCATGCTAACACTTCAGTAGAAGCTAACATGTGTGCATAGACGTTCATGATTTGAACTACATGTGGTGAAATATTCCTTTTAATTGGTTAGTCAAAACCTGGAGGTGTAAGAGTGCTATGTAGCGTGCGTCAGGACATGTCAGCTTTATTTACTGTCATGTTGGTCAAAGCAAAGGCCTGTTGCTCAGACTGATAGCTAGCAGCTGCTGCTCTGCACTCACACCAGCGAATGCACACCAACACACACACACACACACACACACCACATGCACTGTGTTACAGTTGGTAACACAATCTCTGTACTGAGTTCACTTTTGTCAAAACTGTTCAGACAGTTCTCTGCAGCACAACAGTTAATCTCACATCCAAAACAACCAGTTGCATTAGATTATGTATCACTGTTGTTTTTGATGTCTTTATTTATTTATTTAGCATACACTAAGCTTCCCTTACAAAAAAAATATATATTACTGTTCATACTGTATATATCTAACTTATAGTGTATTCAAACTTACACTACTGTCTATACTTATACCTGCACTTTATATTTTGGTAACTGCTGCATATATACATATCTTAGTATATTCATATCTACCATTTACTGTTTATTCATATTACCACTGTCCATATGTACATTACTCTGCACTTTACTGCTTTTTGCACTTCTGGTTAGATGCTAAACTGCATTTGACTCAGTACTTGTACTCTGTGCAATGATAATAAAGTTGACTCTAATCTAATCTAAAAGAAGGGCACTTCTTTATTGCATGGATTGTGCTACCTTACAGTATATGTCACATAAATTAATCAGAAATTCTGCAACATGCTTCAGTAGGCTTCATTGTTTTGCTATTTTTGCAGTAATTCCAAGAGGCCAAACTGAAACTAAAGTAATTCCAGTAATGCAATGCAACACTATACATATTCACTATACATACTTGAATAGGTTAGGTACAGATATAGAAATACAACAATACTAGTCAACCCTGCCTTCTGCATTTGGCCACAAGTTCTCATCAACATCACACACCTTATAACCTCTCTTGCAACACACCTAGAAAAGGAAAGGAATGTTTTTGCATGCCTGATCCATCCCTGGCAATCTTCTGCAGATATGTCCAGACATCTAGCATTCATTGCGTCCAAGAGGGACATCTGATCGTGTGGTTGGTGGTCATAAACGTATCATCTCCATGAGGTTGCATTAACCTTTATGGGGTTGAGGAATGGAGAGTAAGGTGAAAGGAAAAGTGACACCATCCTAGGATAGACTGTAAACCAGTCTGTGACTGGAGGAGAACGGTTAAATGCCACATCGTCCCAACAATTACAAAACCTTCTGCATTTTTACTTTATTTTATTTTTTTATGTAGATGTAGCAGAATGTAGCAAATTGCAGTCTAATTTACAGTAATTTTCTGTTGTGTTGTGTAACCGTTTTGACAATAGTATGTAAACGTGCAAAACGGAGTGTAAATACACAGAGATTTGGTGGTGGTTGAGTTTGAGTGAGAAAAAAAGTTCATGAAGTTTGAAAGATGTGGTCATTGAATGCATTTTGTGTCAAAGCAATGAAAAGGGATCCACAGATTAGTCCACATTGTCTTCTGCTGTGCTGACTGTGTGAAGAGTTTTGAAAACATGAACTCAGTATTGAGAAATGTGTGTTACCAATTGTAATATAAAAGAAAGTATTTAATTTTCAGTAAGTTCCTCTTCATCATGTTGTTTTTCTTTCAGGTGTGTCGGTGGAAATATCGTCCTGCTGATCCAGGCCTTCAGAAAGAAATTTATCATCCCTGAGTTCGACGTGTTTGCACAAAAGATAAATGAAATCTACAACACAGTGCAAAACCAAAGTGACGGGAAGGTAGGCATTTGTTGTTTTTTTGTTCCTTATTGTAAAGAAAAGGAAAAATAATTTTATAATTTCTAGGTCTTGTGAGGTTTTTGAGTGAATGACACAAGGAGTGTAGAAATATCTAGCGTAACATTGGTGTTTAATGTGGTTGAATGTGTGGTTACTGATTTCTATACCTATTTCACATATTAAAGATTGAAATGGCTTTCTGTAAATTCATGCTGCCCTCCCACTATTTGCATGGATCAAATTTAATACTGAAGATGTTTGGAATTATGAGACAGAAAATGCTGACTCCTCCTTACTCCATCTTCCTGCTCTTGCTAAATAATTTCCTACTAACACCTCCTCTGCCGCAATAGCTTTAGTTGTGACACTTACTCCTTCATGTTACACTGACTGGACTCTCTTGTGTTTTCCGGCTTTAGGTTGCAGACTACATCCCCCAGCTGGCCAAGTTTAGCCCAGAACTGTGGGGTGTGTCTTTGTGTACAGTGGATGGCCAGAGGTAAGAATTAAGGATTTGTACCTGACAAAAACAGCCTCACCACAAGGTCCGTTTAGTAGCTCTTGTGGAGCTTTCAATTGTATCACACGACCGTCCTCAGTAGTCGAGTTCTTTGAATTCTGAATGTTCAAATTAAAACATTTCTGAGCACTTTAAAGACTTCTCATCCTTGCTGGCTTAAAAGTTTGAGATTGGTTTGATTTGACTGATGCTGAGGAAGACCATGTTGATGATGATCAAAAGCTCCGGAACAGCTACTGAATGGACCCTACGGTGAGATTGTTATGTCGACTACTGTTTCCAAGATAAAGAATTAACTTTTAGTCTCAACAGATTTAAGAATACGAATTAACTTGTTTTTCTTCTGACCCCACTTTGAGTTTCAGAGTGAGACTGTTTTGTGATATTGATCCGATTTTTTTATCAAATTTTTAATTTTAATCATTAAAGTTTTTAGGCCTTAGGAAATGGAGGGTAAATCTGGACGAGAAAGCTGTAAGTTGTGCTCCCCATTTCTCCAGAGCTGCTGCTGAGTAGCCAGCAGACATGACTGTGGTAGTACTGAGCTAGACTGAAAACATTATTTTCCATATTCTTTGGGTCTTATATGTCTTTTCTGTCTTCTTTCTCCAGGCACTCAGTAGGCGACACCAAGCAGCCGTTCTGCCTGCAGTCCTGTGTGAAGCCCCTGCAGTACGCCATCGCCGTCCATGAGGCGGGAACAGAGAAGGTTCACCGTTACGTCGGCATGGAGCCCAGTGGACTAAAGTTCAACATGCTCTCGCTTGATGATGAAGGTGTGTAAGGCATCATCACTGTCCTGCTTACATCACCCAGTGTGAGGAAATTACACTTCTAGTTTGAACCGGCAGGAAAAGAAATCTACGAGATATCTGTCTGATTTACTGACTGCGTCGGTGTTATTACTCACTGGATGGATATTGTCTCCCTCCAGCTGAAACTGAGAATCATTTCATCATATTTTCACCACATCATGTCTTTTTAAAAGCTTTTGTTTTTGCTACCAAACAAGCAAGAAATGTAGCTGTGGGCTGAGGCTCCAAATTTAAAATTGCACATTTGAAGTGTAATCAATCATTTTCTCTTGCTGTAAGTATTGTAAAGGTCAGGCCATTTCTCTCTTCTCTCTCATACGTTTACAATTACATAATAAGAGCCAAAACTATTAGTTGGTTAATCGATTAGTCCATCAATAGAAGCTTAATCTACAACCTTTTTTTTTTTTATCAATTATTCATTTGAATACTTTTTCAATCAAAAATGCCAAACATTTGCTGGTTTCAGCTTTTGAAGTGAGGTATAAGTTAGATTAGAAGTCTGATATTATTTGTTGAGTTAGATAATAAAGACAATGAACTAGATTTCATTGATTGATGAAAGTGCTCAAACACCCTTTTAACAAAAATATTTAGTGTAGAACTCCTCATCAACATTGTGTGTTATCTCGTTGTCCTTTCACCCAGATAAGCCCCACAACCCCATGGTGAACGCTGGAGCCATAGTGATCAGCTCTCTTATCAAGGTAAACACACGGACCTGCACAACCCAGTGTGTGATAGATGAGTCAGCACATACAGTAAATCAAAAAAGTCAGTGACACTTTTTTTACAAACATTTTACAAACTGTTACTTGTACTTTGGAGTCACACAAGCGTAAGATTTTGGTACAGTTTCAGAAAATGAGTGTTATTACATTTTGCGGGACTTTTGACTGAAAGTCAGCAAAAATCACTGATTATAGAAGGTCACATGATTTGAACATACTAAAATGTTTTCTGGTGACTGTTATACACATACACATTGAACAAATGAGTCGGTTATTGCCATCATTTGTTTTAACTTTTATTGACACATTTCTCATTACATTGAAGTGTTTTTAAAACTAGAACACTTCCAAGTATTCAAACAATATTCATCTTGTTTTTGTTTTATAGAAAATCAGTGAATTATGTTAAATTATGAACAAGTCCCGCCAGCCCCATATGGCCCCGTAATGTGCATTATGTTCTAGTTTAGAGCCTGCAGGTTGTTTAGTGAGTCTGTCGATGTGATGATGATATTCATGACAAAGCCTGGGGGAAATGTCATAAAGCAGCAGTAACAAGTTATTAATGTATCTTCAAAACATCCTCATCTATGAAATATTTTGAGAAATCTTATCTTACTGACTGAATAGGCCTTTTTCACGGAAGACATTTTGACATGTCACAGGAAAAGCGCAGGTGTAAATAATGTTAATGATGTCTGAATCCCATTTAGCTGCTTCAGTTTCAGGGTCCTGGTGTTGTGTATGTTGGCTCACTGGCATGGCTTACTGGGACACTGGAATACAACTGAGCCATCGTTAATGTTTTTAGTAACCCCTGTGTTTTTCCTACTATGACAAGTCAAAATGTCTGCTGTGAAAAAGGCCTATATGACTGCTTTCTTTAACATATTCAAAGCTCGTCTTGCAGATTCAAATCAGAAAAACCAGGATCAACTGTTTTATGTTTTTCCACAGTTGCCTGTTGTCCTGTTTTGTGAGATACTCCCTGAACTCCACCTGAGCTCTGTGGTTTATGACCACTGCCTATTTTTCCTCTTGCTGTGCCAGCTAATAATTGGATACTAAATCATGCAATCAGTGATACGTTCATCTATTGTTTCACATTGTGTAATGAGTAGTACGGAAGTAATTTTCAGTGTTCATGAATATGGGAATGGCATGAGTGTAGCAATTACAATCAGCATATTTTTATACAAGCAAATGACTCTCGCTTTGTTTTCAGCCTCGTTCGAATAAGGCAGAGAAGTTTGACTATGTAAGTAGGGTGCCTCTTCTCTTCTCTGTTTCTTCTCTGTCAAGACCATGGATATGATGATCTCAGTGGTCAGAGATATGCTGCAGTGCACATACAATTTTGTCTTTGTTCACCAAGGTTATGGAGTTTGTGAAAAAGATGGCAGGCCAAGAGTACGTGGGATTCAGCAATGCCACGTGAGTGTACTGTTAAATGCACTGAGGTATTTTTATGTTAATATATCTTCGTTTAGCACACCTAGATTGAAATGCAGCGTTAGGCAAACTGCCTGTCCGCTGCCCTACTGCATTATTGATGTTTCAGTATTGACCACTTCTGCCTCTCTGTCTCAGGTTTCAGTCAGAAAAAGAAACAGGCGACAGAAATTTTGCCATTGGATATTACATGAAAGAGAAGAAGGTCAGTCACAGAATGCTGAAATATGCGGGATTATAAATGGCTTTTATTTTCTTTTTGTATCTGTTTGAGATTATGTTTACATACCTATGTCCAACTGAGTGTTTTGCATTCAAATGTATGTTTTTGTGACATGAGGTGACACATAAATACGTCTGCAGCAAACTATTCCTGTATTTTCATTTACTGATTAATCTGCCAATTATTCTCTTCATTAACTGATTAATCATTTAGTCTATAAAACATCAGAAACAGTGAAAAATGCTATTTTAAAGTGTAGTAATTTTATACCATTTTGTTTTTTGTTTGTTTGCCTCAGAATACAATTTAATCTTTTCTAAAATGTTGTTTTTTTAGATTTCCAGTAAAATATATTTTAAAAAATCATCCTTCCATTCATTTTTATTTTCTAGACCGGCGATCTTTGAGGCCAATTGAAATTCCTTCTCCGTGGCCTCTTCATACATCTCCCACACCCCTCTGTGCGTCGCCACTTTATCATGTTAGAGGGGTCATGCATGACCTTTTAACCCTTGTTGTTGAGGGCATTAGTCCCAGGTAGGATCTCCCAAGAAAAACGGATCCCATTTGAGGGGCCAAACTAAGAGGGAGCCTTATGAATTGGCAGAGAATTCATAGTATATCTGAGCAGTCCTAGGCCAGCCAGCATACTTAAATACATACTCAAATAGTCATGATGATTATGATTATATTTCATTCACCAGTGTTTTCCTCCGGGAGCAGATATGATCGATGCCCTGGACTTCTACTTCCAGGTAAACGGCTCTAGCAGTCATGAAGAATCATTAAACAGACATTTGTTGTTCTTGTGCAGCCTGATATTGATTTATGAAAATAGTTTCAGTAGCTTTGCCCATGAACTGGTCCACTTTTGGTCTCAGCTTTGCTCCATCGAGGTGACCTGCGAATCAGGAAGTGTCATGGCTGCCACTCTGGCCAACGGAGGGATCTGTCCAATCACAGGCGAGCGTGTCCTGAGTGCTGAGGCGGTGCGAAATACTTTGAGTCTCATGCACTCATGTGGAATGTATGACTTCTCTGGCCAGATGGCCTTTCATGTGAGTAACACTAAGAAGTGAATGAACCATCTCACCACCCCACTGATACAACACAAATAACATTCGCTAGAAGACGAATCAGTGTTCAGTCAGTGTCAGCACTTAGTTCTATATACTTAACTGTGAAGGAAATGCTTGTTCATTTGTTGACTTGAAACAACTTGCTCTCATCTCCCAGGTGGGCTTGCCAGCCAAATCCGGGGTGTCCGGTACAGTACTACTGGTGATCCCCAACGTCATGGGAGTGATGTGTTGGTCTCCTCCACTGGACAGAGTTGGAAACAGCGTCCGGGGAATACACTTTTGTCAGGCAAGACCAAGAGTTAGTTTGTCTTTTGAGCCTTTGCATTTGGACTCTTTCTGGTAAAGGAGAATATGCCTAAATAAGGCCGCTATGTGCATCAAATCATTCTGATGTTTTTGTTATTGCTGTCTGCTACAGTGTCTTTTTTTTTTATATTGCCACAAGATGGTGCCAAAGTCTGAAATGTTCAAATCTTACACGTAGTGGCTTTAATTGCTGAAGAAAGCAATGATGACCTGCTTAGTTACACAGATCAATGAATGTTAGTGAACAATGGACTTTTTACTTAAACCAGAAACCTACAAGTTTTTTTTTTTTACTAGAGCAGAGTTACTTGTGGATTTGACATCCCTGTGACTTAATACGTTTGAATTTTTTGTTAAACCTTTGTTCATCTTGTTCTCATAAAGAGCTTTATTTGAGGACATTATAGTTTTCCTTGTCTTAAAACATAGAAATAATGCATGGGTCCTCCAGTGTTTTTCTCCTCTAGCTATCATACTGTATCTTATCATCCTCAGGAGCTCGTTTCGCTCTTCAATTTCCACAATTATGACAACTTGAGGCACTTTGTGAAGAAGCAGGACCCTCGCAAACAGGATGGAGACGACAGGGTTTGTTGCTTTGTTAGTTTGTTCTTTTTGGTTTGTTTAATGTGTTGTGTGCCTCTATTGTTCATGTTACTTCCCGTGTATTTGCAGAACAAGTCTGTTTTTGGTTTGATGTTCGCCGCCTACAGTGGAGATGTGTCAGCCCTGAGAAGGTACATTACCAGCAAACCTGATTATTATTTGTACTATATAACAGATGGCCTTCAGAATGTTCACACCAGGCCGGGGTACTGAAAAACATACAGTAAAGTGTAGTACACAGCTTTGGTGCTGCTTGGCACAGATTGTGTGGAGCTGTACTGGGGGGTGAACACCATTTCTGTATTTATATTACTGTGAGGACAAATTACATTTTCATTTCCTAATTTTCAATCAAATCAAAAAAGTATTGTTGAACTGTACCTTTGTTTATTCCTTCAGATTTGCTCTCTCATCCATGGACATGGACCTGAAAGACTATGATTCTCGAACAGCGCTACATATCGCTGCAGCGGAGGGTGAGCTCCACGTGATCTGTTTGTCTGTGGTCCTGGTATTTATTGAACGAGCGACACTAAATCAGGTCCTCAGGCAAAACTATAAAGCAGCCAGGCAGCAAATCTATGTGACCACTGGGCAAAAATAAACATTGTAGCACAAAGACATCCTCAGCTGTTAAAGGTCAAAGACAGCATTGAAAAGCAGAAAAATATGAACTCCAATAAAACATGAGACAATGACAGAAAATAACACAATAACACTAACTTTGTGTTATCAAAGCTGAAATTTGTAATGTTTTTCGGAAACATACGTTGTTGTTGTGTGGTGGAGTATGGTAAAACACTCAACCTGGCACATTTTCTTTGGTTGGAGACACTGCAGGGAAAAGTTGATGGGCTTGTCGCATCACACCTGTCCCATCCTGAGAGCACCTTTATCACACACCCACAAACGTCAGTTAAACTTAGCTGAAAGGATAATTGTATTTTGCTGGCATTGTATGTTGACACGTACATATATTGCTGTTCTTCATGCCCACCCTGTTAATCATTCAGTCACCCAGTAGTTCTGTTTATCTGTGCCTGACACAGAAAAATACTTACACTTGTTAAATTCTTTGTTTTGACACTCACAGCTGTAATTAGTGCTAAGTTAGTTAGCTGTAATTAGTGCTAAGTTAGTTTTAGTGCTAAGTTAGTTTTCACTTCATTTGTTTCTTGATTTGCTGCCTGGCTGCTTTATAGTTTTGCCTGAGGACCTGATTTAGTGTCGCTCGTTCAATAAATACCAGGACCACAGCACCTTTGGCTCACACTATACAAAAACCACTAATTAATCAGCTCACAAACCCTTACAGAGCACCATATGGTTGATTATTTGTCTTCTGTTGTGGTCTAAGTGTATTCACAGCACAGATTTAATGCTCCACTGCAGTGTCTTCAACAGTAACGTTTTTCAAGAAGAGCCTTGTAAGCAAGTCATTTGTTTACAAGGTAGAAAATGAGAGTAATAACTGTTTTCTTCCAAATGAAGAAGGCACAGCTTTGCACTCCTAAATCTGATTCTGAGTTGGATTGTGGCTGATGGAATAATCATACATCAGTTTGTTTTCTTTTCCGTGTAGTTCATATTTTGAGCTGTTAGATAAACTTGTAAATTGTGAATAGCTTCCTAGTTTGGGGTGGTGTAATTTTTAGGGGTATGTTGCTGTTGCTTTTTGACACCAAAGTGAAAACAGTGTTTTCTGAGTTATCAAGAAAAGATTGTCTCTATCTAATCCTTCCTGGTGGGAAACTATAAACTGCCGTCTGTTCTGTTTATTCTCAGGTCACATAGATGTGGTGAAGTTCCTTACTGAAACCTGCAAAGTTGATCCCTTTGTAGAAGACAGGTGAGATCAGCATCCCTTCTGGCTTTTTATCCTTTATCTTTGAATTTCTTCACTGCTCCATATGTTTGACCTTTGATCATGATGAAATATTTGAACTTCTAGTCTATCTTTTGTTGTTTTCAGACAGAATCGATTTCTAATCTTAGTGGGATGACCTGGTTTAAAGATTTTCTTTTTTACCATTAACTGAAAAAGAGTAAAACGTACAAACGTAACCACAACCACAAAAAGTAGGTAATTAAAGCAGCTTAAAGGATAATTCCGGTATATTTCAACCTGGCATTCTTGAATCCATAATTGAATACTTAAATGTGCACCGCTGAAGATTCTCCGCCATAATTTATCTGCTGATTTCTCTCTTCATCTTTACGTTTACTCATTGCTGGTGCAGGTGGGGGAACCTACCAGTCGATGATGCCATGCAGTTTGGACACAACGAGATCGTGAAGGTGCTGAAAGACTACCAGCAGGTCTGCAGTCAGCAGGAAACACAGCACACTGAGGCTGAGCATTCCCCGAAGCTGGACACCATCGAGGGCATGGTGTGACGTCTTTAAATACATGTCAGAGCATTTGTGCAATCTGTCAAGGTCCATTTGTAGCACATAAAATGCGTGCCAAACAAAGAACTGAATATGACTATATAAACATAAATGAACTATGCAAACTGCAGTAAAGGGAAATGATTATCAGTCAAAAGAACATAATTTCAAACCAGTGCTGCTGGAATATATCATCAGCCTGGACACAATGTTCATGTTATGGTAAGGTTCATGTTTGGTTATATGTAGCAGACGGTCTCAGTATTGTTGAGGAGGGATTTGATAAACTCAGAAGATGGATATTTTATACTTTATAATGCTTCTCATTACTTACAACAGTACATTTTTACTGTTATCTAGTTTTATTATTTTGTGCCTTGTTGAAACCTTTAAATATGTAAAACTATCTGATATGTTTGGAGGCAAAATCTCAAATTTGACTTATTGTAAAACTTGGGAGACAAGAAAAGGAATTGTACATGGTCCCAATAAACGTAATGTCTGATATATTGTATATATTATGTTCTTCAGCTGTAAATAAGTACACTGGAACAAGAAATTCCAAAGAGTAATTTATTATGTGAAATGTTTTGACATTGAAGACATCCATTAAACATATTTTATTTTTCTGCCACCCATAGTTTCATGTTGGTTTGATTTTATAAGCGTAGTCAATGCTTCGTGCAGTCAGGAATTTGTTATTAGATATTAAGCAGCATGTACTAAATCAGCTGAATGAAGGAATACATGATGAAGAAGCAGCAGCAGGAGATATCTGGTGTTGTCAGGGAGGTGGTCGGTACTGAATTGTTTTAAATGCCATTTATTACAAGGGTGTGCTTTGCATATTCATTATATTTTTTAGGAAACAGTAAAGAATGTAGTAAGAGACATTCAGCTGTAGCTACAAAGGATAAAACTGCTGATGTGCGCTCATGGCCAGCTCATTTTAACAGACTTTTCCTCTTCTTTATTTATAGATTTAGAGTTAACCAGTGTTGACAGATTGTCCCTTTACTGACCTGGTTTCATATAGCTGATATAGGCTGAGATGCAGGTGAACACAGCGATTGCAGCCACAGTACACGTGCGCTTCAGGTTTCATAGCTTCCACCAGATAGCACTGTTCCCCCATCGAATACATTTCTGTGATCTCAACTGCTAAACCCAGAGCATCAGATGTAAGCAGCTGTAGATCCCTGCAGGAAAAGACCATTACGGAGCAGAAAAGAGCTTATGTGTGGCAGACCTGACATCCGGAGAGACTGCTGCCACCTGTACAGACCGCGGTGGTCCTGACAGATCCTCCACCTTCCTCCACTGCAGCAACAGGCAGTTGAAGTCCTGCTTCAGCTGGGCAGACAAGATGCTGTCAGCTAATAAGAAAACATGGATGAATAATTTCTTTCAAACTACTCTCAGCTTCACTCAGTGTTTATTCCAAATATAATTGTTTTAGCCTGTTAGACCAATACTGCTCCTACATGGGAAAGGCCTGTACTGAACTGGATTATGAGCAGTAGACTATGGCACAAAATTTAGACATCCATCATTTTGAATGTTTAAAAGGAAATTCTGCTACCCATTTCCTCATGGATGTGAGCCCACTGATAAGAGTGGAACAGTGCGCATGGTGCTCTCTGTTTTCTCGAAAGCTTTCAATAATATCGACCATTTGTCGTCTACCATGTGGAAGCTTTGGGTTCATGCAGCTTTCTGCGGTAAGACAGCAGGTGAGGTATCAATCTGTGCTGTCTGAATGAATGGGAAAAAGATTTTTGTTGCTTTCCACAGTCTTGGATCCTGTACTCTTCCTGGACAAAATAAAAAGGGGCCTCTTTATCACCATGGCAGCCAGGTGTACGTTTGTGGATGATTTGGAGGTTTAATGAAACCAGAACAATGAAAGATGAGCTTACTGAGCTCAATTTGGAATGAAATTGAATCCCACAAGCTATTAACCAAAATTTCAAGCTGGGGAAAAAAGAAAAAAGGCCGGACTCTGAGAGAGCAGGTATGAATTAAGTGTCGTGTTAGTGTACTAATCATGTACTATGTCATCATAGTATATTATCTGTACTCCGATTCTGTAATTGTTAACTGTTAGAGAGCAAGTTGGTTTTTGAAGATAGGTGTTGATATTTTTAGCCACCCTAGCAACGATGCTTTAAGGATGGCAACGTTGGTCTGTTGGTCGGTCAGTCCACCACCTTGGACCAGACTGAAATGTTTTAACTATTTGATGGCTTGCCATGACATTTTGTAGAGACATTCATGATCCCCAGAGCATGAATCCTAATGACTTTGATAATCCCCCTGACTTTTGGGAACTCTGGCAACACCATGAGGTTCACATATGTGGTTTTGAGTGAAATTTCTCAACAACTATTGGATGGATTGCCGTGAAATTTTGTACACACATTCATGTCCTCCCCAGGATGAACTGTAATAACGTTAATGATGCTCTGGCTTTTCATCTGATGCCATCATCAGGTTAAAATTTTAATTTGTCCAGTTTCTGTTAATGATCAAACCTGCAAAACTAATGACATTCCCATAAGCCTCAAATGTACTTTGTGTTTAGTGCTAATTAACAGATTTTGCACACTAACACACTAAACTAAGATGAACATGATAAACATTTTGTTTCGTGCTGGTAATGAAATAGTTTGACTAGTTTCACATGAAGAATTTACAAAAATGCTCAAAGACCTCCAATTACTTGCCAGTTATCTTCCAAAGCGACAGATAATTCACACAGCAAATTTTCCAACACACAGCCCAAATCTCATTAGTGTTTTGTCTGCTACTAATTTCCCACTCTGAGGCTGACAGTGGTGATGATTTATTTAGCTAACTGGAACTGTGTGCACTGATTTAGCGGAGGTTGTTGTGGGACAAGATGTGGTCACTTGGCAGGTTAGCCCGGCTGTAGTGGGAGATAAGGGTAGCTTCAGTGGACAAACCCGTGGAGACCAATGAGTCAAACAGAAAACACCACAACTCAGTGTAGCAGCATCAAGGTTAATACAGTCTGTGAGAGCACTTCTGAGAATATTAGGACGAATGTGTATTCACTGAAGCTTACCCCTGACAGTGTGTTAAATTGAGAAGTGAACATTTTCACTCACAAAAATATGATTGATTGATTAATCAAGCAGAATAAATATGAACAGATTGTAATTAGTCCTACAAGTGAACTGTTTCTCATTAGAGAACATAACCTCCTCACAGAGATATTACAGCTACATTAACACTTTAGTTCCATCGGCTGATAAAGTGGTAAAAAAATGTTGTTAGTCACTCATTTTGTGCTGATTAACTCATATAATTAACAGTAATTAGTTTCACAGTCTTGACTGGATATCTCAAAGTGATGTGCTGAGATTATTCATTATTTATTATTCATTATTTAAAGAGCCATTGTGTTGTCTGTTGAGAAATTGAGGATTTGTAGAACATTTGACAACAGTTACCGCTTTCTTCACAGTATACATTATTTTAAAAAAGTACCTTTGTTTTGCACATAGAATAAAAAAATTACCTTGAAATTTTTGTATCCAAAATATAGTTTGAGTCTACCACAGTCTAACACTAAATATCTCACTTCTCTGTTTTCTTATTGTAGATAGTTGTGGAAACTAAGTGAGAACATTTACTCAAGTACTTAAAGAACCCAACAGTATATAAAGTACCTAAAAATACATCCACCCAAACCAGTTAAAACATAAAAATGCTTTTTACATGTTACTACATCAGTAATAATAATCCAGTAATATTAATCAAGCTTTTTCCAAAACATTTTTGACACTTGAGAGGTTCACATTTCCCTCCAAGCATAAAACAAGTTTGGATGTTCCTCTCACTCGTTAGACATGCAGTTGGTGTTCCACTTAGCTTAAATTTACACCAGATGCCTGTGTTACAGCAGGACAAGATGACAGGCATTTACTGTAGGATGCAAAGCCATCATCGCCACCATATGGCTATGCTGCTGCAGAGACACAACATTTTTTCACAGACACACACACACACACACACAAAACACAACACACACACACACACACACACACACAGACACAGACAATATGGTTACCAATGTACTACCTGACCAGAGAGTCAGGACCTAATCCAGGTTTCTTGACACATATACCTGCAATACCTGAGCAACAGTGATCTGTTGGATACAGGATAAATCATTCACCTCTCTTCATACAACCATAATTCTCTCTCTCAGCGAGTCTTTAAAGTGTAACACAACAATATTTTATATATATATATATATCATGAGGTCTCTATTATTCTGTTCCTTTACGTGTTTGTTCATGTTCATGACTTTGTGCAAGCATAATTTGCTTCCATATTGTGCATCCTTTTGGTTTTTTTTGTTTGTTTTTCATCTGATATCAAGTTCATCTTTTCTGACAGCTCTTTTCTCCTACTGTGACTGACGCAGGTTGATATATTTTCTAACTTCAGATTGATTTAAAATCATTTTTTAGGCAGCCAAGGGGATGTTTTGATTTGGAGATGATTTGACACTGTTTCACACATTTAAAGGGATCTTCTTTTTTTTTGTTATGAATAAGGCATCCATCTGAGAGGTGGCGTAGTATTCTGAATTTGCTCAGTTATGAGTGATGCCAGTATGTTCGTATGTATGCGTTTCTGTGAGTTTCCTGCAGGGACTCTGAGCTCCTCTCACAGTCCAATGATAGCGGGATGGACTCCATGTTCATAAACACGTGTGTAATTATGAATTATTTATATGCAACTGACAATGTAAGTGGGATACAAGGGTATCCGATAGTAGTGAGTTTGCTATCTAAGATTTCTTCCTAACACAGAATCATCTTAAATTTAGTCTTTTTATTGGATTGTATCTTGACTGTTAATGTTATACTTCATTAAACAACTACTTAATTATTAACAGGGTAATGTGCTTTTCATAACTGTTTTAGAGCCTCTTTGAAGTCAGCTCATTTCGAAGTCTTGGGAACTTTAAATTTATTACAGTCTAATCACATCTTTTTGGTTACCACTTGCAATAAAAGTCAGTTTTACAGAATATCCACTGCTTCATTGAAAGCAGTATTTAGTTATCTCTATTTGTGACAGTGTAACTGCTTTAGTTTTGAAATCAATTCGGTATCCGAAGGTCATCTCACACAAATTCCCTGATATGAAAAATGACGCATTAACACAACTGTCTGAATAGATAAACTGTACTTCATTTTTTGCAGAACCACTCTTGCACCTAAATTACACTTCACCTCCCGTTACTTATGATTTTATAAATCATAAGATGACCGATGCCTGTTGTCTCTCACACAAAATACAACACAAAAAAATGAAGCACGTCAAATAGGACATTTTATTCTGATGGAGTTGAGCAGAAGCTGAGATGAATGAGTGTTCGCTCGTCTCCATGGAGATCATCCTTCTTCTCAACCCATGATCTGGCAAAGCAAGGACAAATGAATCATTATGTGATTGTCCTCAAGACAACTACAAAATGCTGCACAAATAGGCATGTATTTGTAAGGATGAATGAATGTATGACAAAGATGAAGTCATCCAGTTACTGCATGTACAGTATACTATAACTCAAATCAAATCATGCATAACCCACATGGAACTGTTTTATGTTTGAATGCTTTTTAAACATTTGATACTCTTTGATTCACATGGGTTAGTGTTTAATACTGACGCTGTTCATCCAGCTGATGTAGGCAGAGACACGGGTGAAGACGGTGGGCCTCCTGTAGGCGTTGCAGCCAGAGGAAGACACAAAGCTGGTCACACCATGGACAACCCAATTGCCGTTGACACTGCAGTTCAGGGGGCCACCAGAGTCACCCTGGATTCAGAGAAAACACAACACAGACAAACCTCAGAGCCAAAAATACATAACCTTTTAGCACAGTTGGGAGCAAATACCCCATTTTCCAACGCTCTTAACTCATTCCCACTTGCTTCTTATATCCCCTTCTAATCTCAGACAGCCTCGAGCAGGTTTGTGCAGAACATGAACTTGCAAGACTTTGATACTTTGTGCATCTTAAGCACTAGCCTGGATCATTGTAACTGACTTATGCCCCTGCTGATGCAGCAAGTAATCCCGCATGTGTCCTCCAAAATATCTTCCTTGACAGGAAGGGGTCAGCCCTCAGCTCAGGGGGAGACGTTCAATTTCACTTTGTCATGGTGGAGTGGGGCTGAATTCTGACAAGTTCTTTTCAATGTTTCCCTCATTCTGCTCATACCCAAACATCATTCCTGCTGTGCTAATCGAGGGTGACACTGTGTTTTGGGAAACAACTAAAGAAACCGGGTTCAAAATCTGAGCTGGGAAGAATCCCTTTATGAAGGGTTCATAAGTCGTTACTAATGGCTTTAAAATTGTTTCATAAATCAGTTTCCAATGCATTATAAGTCTTTTATAAGTCTTTTATAAGCATTAACAAAAGACATTTTGGTTTGCCAGGATGAGAAAAATCACATAGGCCAGTATTTATATGTTCCATTTTGTAATAATGCAGTTATAAATGTTAGTTATCCATTAAAAAATGCTTAATAAGTTGTTATTAAATGGATCTTGGTCCAGATCCTCTGCAGTTCTTTTCCACAAGGTAAGTGGTCATACAATCAGTCAACAGGATTAGTCTCAACGTGGCAACCCAAAAGTTCAACATTATGACCACTGACTGGTCATAATGGAGGAACATTGATTATCTCGTTACAATGGCACCTGTCAGATATATATACAGTATATATATATATTCAGTATATATACTATATATGTGTATACACTCACACACACATACACACACACTATACGATCAGCCACAACTGTAAGACCACTGACAGGTGAAGTGAAGGAACATTGATTACCTCGTTACAATGGCACCTGTCAGATATACATTTATATATATATATATATATATATATATATATATACAAATATAGATACACACACATACAGTATATATATATATATATATATATATATATATATATATATATATATACAATATACAGTATGTGTATATAGTATATGTACAGTATATATAGTACATATATATGTATACACACATATGGATATAGTATATATATGTGTGTGTATATGTGTGTGTGAATGTATACACATATATAGTATATATACTTATGTGTGAATCTATATATACATATATATGTATATATCTATGTACAGTATGTGAATAACATATCTGTATAAAGCCTTCTGTGGCTCCAGAGGGAGCTGTGTGAAATCTGATAAATTGGGGCTGAAGACTACAAGTTTGAAAAATGTAAAAAAAATAAAAATAAAAATAAAACATCTGGGGGTGTGGAGTTAGAAAGAAGTGAGGTTATCAGACCTCTGCAGCCCGCTCCCCATCTCCGCTTGAGGCTAGCTACTCAGGCTACATTAGCCACTACTAGCATAAGACATGGAATCGGGATCGCTTTGTGGGTAATGTCGGCGCCAGGTTTTGAAGAAGAAGAGTTTTGAAGGAAGAAGAAGATTAAAAAGACGATATCTTTTTTAAACTGTCCATCGTGAGTTTGACAATATTATAGGAGAACTCCAGCTAAATCGGTGGAGCGCTCTTTTAAGTCTACTCTTTAAGAAATACTAAATGTGGGGGCATACACGGCCCTTTCTAAGACATAGGCTCACCTGGCAACCAGACTGGCTGCCACCACCAGCACAGACCATGGAGCTCTTCACGGTGCTGCCCCACCATCCGCTGCTGGAGCAGGTATTGTGGTCAACAACAGGCAGGTAGGCCTGCTTCAGCTGAGCAGACAGGTTGCCACCAGCTGGGAGCGACAGGAGAAACACATCATACAACTGTGATAATAGCAGGATCACACACTTCTATCTCTTTGCAATGTTATTTACAGATTACTTTCTTATTGTATGTAAATAATGAAATGAATACTGGGTTTTATCCAGCAAATGTATCATCATGTCAGACTCACTCTGGGTGCGACCCCATCCAGTGATGTAGCAGGAGTTGTTGTGGGGCAGGACCTGACCAGAGGGAGGCAGGGCGCCGAGCTGGACGTTGTTGTTGAGAGAAGCATCAGAGGAAAGACGCAGGAGAGCAATGTCCCACCTGAGGGTCACACCAACATGTCCTCAATGTTTTCCCTGTACTCATAAAAGCTCATTGTAATGGTTTTGTTTAAGAGTGGGCTATCGTTTGTCTTTCACTGGGAGTTGTTATGTTTAGTCCTGCAACTAAAAATTATTTTCATTATCGATTAAGCTGCCGATTATTTGCTCGATTAATTGAATAATTGTTTGGTTAATCAAAGTTTCCTAAAGCTTTGTCTGACCTTCTGATGGTCCAAAGCCCAAATATGTTTAATTTACAATGTTTTAAAAGAGAGAAAAGCAGCAAATCTTCACATTTAGAAAGCTGGAACCACAGAGTGTTTGTTAATTAATTGTTTCAGCTCTAGATGTCGTAATACTGTAAGATTGGGTGTGTTTTTAGAACTCATGTTGAGAGTAATAAGTCTCGTAAGGGTCAGAAACTATTTTTAGAATGTATTAAATATTTATAATAAAATATGTGTTATTTATTGATAAAATGTTTAAATAAACATGTGAAGTGTGAAGGGATATGTTCATAATTCTTTTACAAAAAAACTAAATGCACTCTGTTTTTTAATAACATGTATAGTATGTATTAGTATTTGCAATTTTTGCGCGTGGAAGTGGGTCAAAACATAAGCAGTAGCAATTGACCCTCCGGCAATGTTGTTGGAGTTCCAGTTGGGGTGGATGTGGACGCGGCTCACGCTCATGTACTGCTCTGAACCCTCATGGGAGTTGATGTTGTGGTCTCCAAGAACAACACGCCAAGTCCTGGAACTGTGGACGTATAAAAATGAAAATTTTCATTCTTCGACTCATACTTATCCCATCTGGCAGTTAGTACTCTCTAGTAACCCAAGGATATCTGTTGTAAATCAATATTTTACATGGAATTGTACCTTTTATTTGACAGTTAATGATCGATTTAAACAGATGGCTGAAATTCAACAACGTTCCTAGTCAAATTTCAACATAAAAAGTCAATTGGCTATGCACTAAGCCACCAGGAAATGTAATGAAATACATTTATGTAAATGCCCTCCTCTGTCAGAACACATATCCTGCTACTTCATCCATACCTCAGCAGCTATTCTGTGATTAATGAAACTCCCACCTGTCCACACAGTGAGCAGCAGTCATGACCCATCCTTTCCTGACCAGGGTTCCTCCACAGGTGTGGTGGTAGCTGCTGCCAGATTTGAACTGAAGAGAGATCTAATGAAACGACAACAGAGAGCATTACAACTACAAGAAACTGAACCATTCACATTTTTGCCACAAGCTTCTTGGCACCATCCCCGACTCTGAATGATGCTTAAAAGCATTACAAGTACAGTCTTGTACTTGATGAACTTTGTAAATATGTGTATGCAAAATATATGTTGCGCTGACCTATTTTACATTTTAAAGGTTTCAGGTCTCCACCTTATTTATCCAACAGCTATAGTTACAAGATTTTACTTTGATTTTACATACAAAACAAACAATCCCACACAAGTGGGCTGATTAGACATGTTCATTTTGGAGTTGTGCAAAGCTATGCTGGGATTTACATGAATAAACGGGGGTGTAAGTAACAAATTCCATTTACTCTCATTACTTTGTGTGTGTGTGTGTGTGTGTGTGTGTGTGTGTGTCTGTGTGTGTGTTGGCTACTTGTACTTTTTTGAGTGTTTACTTTTACTTTTTATGTCAAGTATTGCACTTTGCTACAGTTCAAGTCTGGTAGGCCTACAGAGTAAAAGCAAAAGTCACATAGGCCTAATAAAAATGCATGATACATCTTGTGAGAATGGAACTAAAGAAAGGAGCCAAATCAGCAGCTGCAGCAGATTAATTAGCCTAATCACTTGTTTAATGCACCACCCAACGAGCACGCTACGTGAAACAAGTGAAACACACCCAAGAGGATGCGTGACCAACAGGTGCACGCTGGGTCTAACATGCGAAATGCTGACATGCTCATGGTGGTGACTTTTGTGGGACAGAGAGGCTGAGTGGACTGGTTATATTTTGCTTTGAGAGTAAACGAGCAGAGAAGATGAACCTAGAGCAGACTGAGGAGGACTTCGCGGTGTTGAAGGCGGACAGAGTGTCGTTCAGACAGGTGAGTTCAACAGAGGAGAGCGTCCACGTTGCCAGGCAACTAAGCGTTGTGTGCGCGCGTGTGTGTGCACTACACGTTGTGTAAAACTGTGCAGCTTTCATGTTGCTTTAATATGTGTGTTTGTGGCTGCAGCCGCTGTGGAGTTTTCATTGTCTATACATCTCTGTGTTGTCTGCCTTGGTGATGCTTTATTCTGCTTATAAAGTGGCAGGTCATGTAATTTCTCTAGCCTAATAATACTTGTTGCACCCGCCGTTGTGTCCATAGTTGCACAGGCTGCAATGTGCTGTTTTTTTCTTGAGCCCCTCCATTTTCCTTGAAAGTGTTATGCAGTAACATTTACTCAGGGAACATTTTATTTTTTTACTTTTATTTAAGTATATTTTTACACAAGTCATTTTACGTGTACTTGTTACATATTTAAAGTAACAGTACTTTTACTTGAGCAAAATAATCTAGTACTCTTTAAATCCCTGATCAAAAGGATGATGAAGTTGTTCCACAACAAAACTAACAGCAAAGCCCCTGAAGTCCTGAAAAAATATGATTTATTCTTTTTATTTTGCTGCACAAGATGATAACTTGTGCACATAAGATTAAAAAATATATCTTCTTTCACCACCTGAAAGAGGCCATTCTGCGTCATTTTACTTCTGATACTTTAAGTAGTCTAGATTTTGTTGGTAATACTTATGTACATTCACTTTTACTCAAGTAGAATTTTCAATACAGGTCTTTTACTTGTAACAGAGTATTTTCTCACATTTTGTGGTATTGCTACGTTTACTTAAGTGATGGATCTGAGCACTTCTTCCACCACTGTTGTAGAGTCAAACAAAGCATACAGTACCTGCCAGGGCCAGGAGTTGGGTCTGGCCACCTCGCCTCCCACAACTCTCTCCTCAGCACTGTTGTCCTCCAGGTACCTGGGCTGGGGCTCCAGCTCAGCCAGCACTGAGCAAAGCAGAGATACAGGAAGCATTACAGTCAGTCATCAAGTGTGTGTGTGTGTGTGTGTGTGTGTGCAGAATGTCAAAGTAGAGGAAGAAATCAGGTAGTTGTTACCAAAGGCTGCGAGAGAGGTCAACACAAGAAACCTGAGCATGTCTGCAGTCTTCTGAAACTTTCTGCACTGGAGACTTCTGCCCACTACTCTTTTATACCCTCAGGGCCCCTTCTACTGATAGTGTGTGTGTGTGTGTGTGTGTGTGTGTGTGTGTTTATGACTTAATACCAGCACATGTCCACCTGTGTCTGTCTCACAGTTATCACTACAGCGGGGACAGGGGGATTCATACGTGGAATAGCTGACTCAGCGACTGAATCCATTTTTTTCCACTTGTATGAGATTGTCCCGTACTGTAGGTTTCTTCCTGTTTTTCACTACTAAACCCTAAAGCACATGCGCACACACACACACACACACACACACACACACACACACACACACACACACACACACATTCTGACATATTCTGCGAGTGCACCCCTGCAGTTAAAACCCATCTTCAGATGCAATTTATCAGTGTGTAGCCAACTGGAGGCGATCAACTACTGGGATTGGTCTGAAAAAAAACAATTTTTTTAGATACAATGATGTGGTACTCCAAGGAATATTATCCCCACAGTCTCTGAGCGTGATTAAGCATTTTAGTTGCGTAGACCACATGTCTCTTTAATTGCCTAAAAGTGCGTTTCTCCATTCATGTTGGAGTAGACTGTGCATTTGTCAAACTAGCTGGAGTGGCTGGAAACATAAACCACCTCAGTTTCAAACAGTATGAAAAGTGTAAGCAGGTTAGGATATTTAGCATCATCAATAAACGTTTTTAACATGTAACCAATGCTTATATTGATCTTTAAAGATGAATATGGACATGGATTTTAGGTATAATTTTATGAACTGATTTTGCTAAATGTTTGACTTGAATGTCAGCAGGGACAAAATCATGCTGCAGATTTACGTTTATAAACAGCTGAGCTGTTATAGATGTTAACTTTTCAAGTGTAATGTGTTGAAAATGTGCTATATGAGAGGATCAGGTTGTGGAGCACATACAATACAGTGTCCACACCATGCTTTGAAAGGGCCACAGACTCGTCGGCCTTGAAGAATTGATGTCTCATCAAGCACAGAAATTTACATCCTGGTCAAAGCGGCTCTAAAGTCATCAACAGGCTGTTTCAGGTGTTTGACAGCTGAGCTCCAGCTATCCAGAAGGTAGAGGGGAACATGTAGAGAGGAGGTGCTGTAATGAGGTTATGAGGTGTGTTACAAGTTGCAAGTTGTTGATTAATATAGATTAAGATCAGTGTTTAAAGCTTACAACCAGAGGCCCCGAGGCTACAGATAAGTATTCCACTGTAAGCCTTTGATAAGTATTCATAAGGTGATCTTATGACTCGGTGTGTTCAGTGTTGGGAGTGTTGAGTAGAAAGGGCTGCTGCAGCACACGACTTGGTTTAAGGTGGACAGTCGTGTTTGATGTATAGTCGCTCAGGCATCAGTGGGCAAATAACATCAAAATTATCGTGATTTAAGGATACATGCTTCTTTTTCCATATATATATATATATATATATATATATATATATATAAAATTCAACTATAATTCTGAAACATTATTGAGCTTTATTTGACCAGCTGTGTGCCAGTATTACTGAGGCTCAAGGATGTAAACATTATCAACAGTGCTGTTCTACTGCTTTACTATTCAGGTTGCACCAACTACACACCCTGGAGCTGCTGAGCAACACTTTGACAACTCATCTATGACATGCTGTATGATCTGAACACTGTTGTCTGCTCTTCTCTAACAAGACCACAGCAGGTTAGCAGTGCAGACGTGAAATTTCTAAAGGTTTTTTTTTGTGTGTGTGTATGTGACCTACAGACTGCTGCCTCACTGATTTTATGATAAAATCACTATTTATCATAAAATTCACCTGAATTAAAGGAATAATTTGGCATCTTGGGCAATACGCTTATTCACTTTGTTGCCGAGAGTTAGATGAGAAGAATAATTAATGAAGATTAATGGGTCCAGCAGCTGGTTAGCTTAGTTTAGCATAAAGACTGGAAACGGGGGGAAACGGCTAGCCAGGCTCTGTCCAAAGGTAACAAAATCCACCTACCAGCACCTCTAATGCTCACTAATTAATATGTTATATGTCGTTTGTTTAATCTGTACAGCAACTGAAGTGTAAAAAAGACAATTCGCCGTTTTACAGGGGACCAGTAACTTCCTGTCTCTGCTGTTTGCCTGGCAACTGTTCACAACCAAGAAATAGTCCAGCACACTACCCCACCATAAAACAGCAAATTGTTGTTTTTACACTTCGATTAAACAAATTAATATATTTGCCAAAATTATTCAGAAACTCATTGCATAGTTTATTTGATTAAATTTAAATGCAAATGTGATGGTGTGATAAACAGAAGTGTCCATTCAGTATGTATAGCACATTGTAGTGTGAGATTTCTTTATTTCAGCAGTCTAGAAATAACCACTACAGCAATTCTATAGTAATAAAAGTATAGCTGGGAGGGTGTAACTGATACATTCACATAAATAATGGCTACTATAACCTTGCCATAGGCCCTGCTTTAAACTTATTTATGGAAAATACTCCAGTGTTTCAAGGTCGAAATAAAACATTCAAGAAAATAAGCTTCAGATTTTACATTAAAAGGTGTGGGAAGTAGAAGTCTGAAGAAAAGAGGGAGTGCTGGGCTCATGGAGGACCTGTTAAAAAGGATATAAGACGCACCAAGTGCAGTGAGTTTCTTCAGTCACAACAGTCGGTCAGTCTGTCTGTCTGAGCTATTTCCATTCTGATTATAGCATAGCTGTAACATGTTGTGCAGTTCCCACTATAGGCAGACTTATCATGCATCTAATGTACCCTCCATTACTGCCTCAGTGCTCACTGCAGCCATTTCCTTCTAAAATGTCACAAAACCACCAGAGAGGCGACAGAAAGGGTAACACTTCTGTTTTCTGTGACCAATTTTATTTGACCAGCATCTGATGGGAGCAAAAAGAGAGCAAAAGTTTAATTTGAAAAATAACAGGAATAATACTAAAGGACAGGCCAACTAAAAGACAAAAGGCTGCAAAATGAACGTCTGCATTTACTCAGGACTGCTAGCTGTCAGGACTCAGAATCAGATCAAATTTGTGTTATGTCAAAAGTGTATCCTCGTGTCCCTGGTACGGCCCCTCAGTGCACCGTCTGCTCGTCTGTGTATTTGTCCCATTTCTGTCACAGCGCTAACTTGCTGAGTGCTGACAAAGCTCACATGCTGCTCTGAATGGAAAAATGGTGAATGTGTTATAGGAGGCCTGATAAGAAAGTGATTTGATAGGTGTTTATCTGAATTTCTGTTCATCAGTGTCATAATGTGAAATGTCGTTGCCATGGAAATAGTAAAAGATGACTTCAAAAACAGTCAACACTAAGAAATGCAGGACATCAGGCAGTTAAAAAATTGTTTAAAAAAACACAAATATTGATTTTGAACACGTTTTATTTGGAAAATATTTGACCAGCAAAATTAGTTGCAGATGGAAAACAAGCTCATTTCAGAGTAGCTTCTGTAGCAAAGAAATGTTCCATTTCAAGGATTGTTCATGACCTGGAAGAAGAAAATTAGATAAATTCAGTATATCATCAATTGCACATTAAGTTTAAATGATTGGACTTGGTGAGCTACAGTATTTAAAAAGAACTTGCTGTTAAAAGTAATTCAATTTATATAATATTCTGTCT
This sequence comes from Macquaria australasica, assembly GCA_005408345.1. Lineage (NCBI taxonomy): Eukaryota > Metazoa > Chordata > Actinopteri > Centrarchiformes > Percichthyidae > Macquaria > Macquaria australasica. Next base: position 2,141,041 of record SEMN01000016.1, read on the forward strand.
GTTTTTGTTTTTCTGACCGAGTTCATCCATGTGATGTAGGCGGAGACGCGGGTGAAGACGGTGGGCTTCTGAGGCACATTGCATCCCATACCAGATACAAAGCTGGCAATCCCATGGACATACCAGCTGTTGTTAACTTTGCAGCTAAGAGGGCCACCAAAGTCACCCTAGCATGAAACAAACAACTGTTAAATGTACACAGACACATAGCCATAAATATAGCATTTTCTTTCTGTTGTAAGGAGCTTTGTGGAATTATTGGCTGATATTCTGGGGAGGGGAGGTGGTATGGTCTTCCCTATTGCAGTCTTGCTTTGTGACTTACACTGATAATGATGGGGATGGGGGGTACTTTTCCAATTGTTTAAAAAGTACCATTAAAAAACACTATCAAAATCTATAAAATGGCTCAAAGGGCTTCTACAAAACTGTAGAGGGGTTTGCTAATAATCACTTTGATCTATTTTGAATTTAAATTATTTTATATGAATTAACTTCTTGTGATACATGAATCCATTAAAAAAAGTGGCAAACTCACATATGTCAGCAAAACAATTATTGAAAAAAACAACAATTACAACTACACCACTACACAGAAGTTTTTATACAGGACTTCATTCCATGGGAATAATAATGTAAAAGTAGAACCACAAACATCTAACAGAGTATCTGTAATATCAGTTAACAGGTGTGTTATCACGTATTAGTTTATATTCGCCCACAGTTGATCATGGGATTGATTAAGGGTTGGAAAAGTTTGGCAGAGTTGTTTAGTTGCTGATAAACAACAAAAGGGGGCTGTTTGTTTTTCTGTTATTCAGCAGGTATAATCGTAAGTGTGCCTGGTGGGTTTGATTGAGTTTTAGAAATCCGTTCTTCACTCTATTTGTTTTACTTTCACATTCCTCACATCAGCAGACTCACGTTGCATCCTGACTGAGCGCCTCCTCCAGCACAGATCATGGTGGTCTTGACGGTGCTGCCCCACCAGCCGGAGCTGGTGCAGGTTTCGTGGTCGACAATAGGAAGGTAGGCCTGCCTCATTCTGGTAGGCATACTTCCACCAGCTGAAGGTGCGCAGAAGGGAGACAAACATGTGCAGTGAGACTGAGATGACTGCATGTGTAAGATACTGAGTCACTGCATACTTTACAGTCAGAAGTAGGTGTATGAGGAGTTGCATCTGATTTACTGGAGGTGCGTCCATATCCAGTGATGTAGCAGGGGTTGTTATGGGGCAGGATCTCGCCAAAAGGTGGCAGAGAGGCCAGATTCACGTAAGAGTTCAGCGAGGCCTCAGAAGACAGCCGCAACAGGGCGATGTCATTACTAAAGGTCAAAGAATGCAAGCATTTAATCACAACACAAATTGGTCCTATTGGATTAAACAGAATATATTAGAGTGACTTTTAAATAATGGTGCAAACACAAGACATCATACAGTCATAATTTCTTCCAAAGGCAGTTGACTTTATCATATCCACAATATGAAATGTTTACCCAAAATGTTTACTGTATGTAGTCTATGAATATTGGACAGATACTAGAGTGCAGTAACAGATAGACCCACCCAGAGGAGATGCTGTTAATGTTCCATTCAGGATGGATATAAACATTGATGACACTCCTGAATTGCTCTGTTCCATGGCTGCTGTGCAGGATGAGATCACCGAGGACCACACGCAAAGAGCTGGAACTGTTTTAGCTTGGGTTAGTTTATTTGTTTTCCACAGTAAAACATTATAAGAGAAGTTAGACACAAAGACAAGAAAGGAAACGAAAAACACATATTTGTGCAGGTGGTGTGTAATAAGCCAGGATCTCTCAAAAAAAAATATATATATGTGTGTGTGTGTGTGGGCAAATAACAGTTAAAGTACTTTATATCAGATTAGAATAATAGAAGGTTTATAATAGCAAATTGTATCTGTTACCTGTACACACAGTGAGCAGCAGTCATGACCCATCCTCTCCTGATCAGTGTCCCACCACAGAAATGGTGATAGGAGCTGTCAGAGTAGTACTGGAGAGACACCTGGACCAGGATTCACAAAATATTCCTGTCAAGAAAAAGTCGTGTTTTCGTCTAACCTTATAAATAAGGAAAAAATGAAGTTCTCAAATAAATTATTTTCTTTCTTACATTATCTTTACATTGACCTCACACTTGCGTGTAGATTTGTAAATTAAAGAGTTTTTGTGACGAATGCATTTACAGAAGCGTAACCACGTTTTTGGTAAATTAGTAAAGTAGTTAAGAAATATCTTGGAAAGCATTAGATGAGAAGATCAGTACCACTCGTATCTGTATGCTGAATAATGTTCCAGTTAGCCTAGCTTAGCTTAGCATGAAGACTGGAAACAGCCAGTGTGGTTCTGATAATAACAAAATCCACTTAACAGCACCACCAAAGCTTAAAAATGAACACGGTATATCTCATTACATATATTATATCACCTTGTTTAAGCAGTTCAAAAACCCAAGAGGGAAAATGATAGGCCTAATATTTTGTTACCTTCGGACAGCGATAGGCAAGCTGTTGCCCCCTGTTTTTAGTCTTTCTGCAAAGCTGCAGCTGCTGGCTGTAGCTTCATATTTAATGGACAGACATAACAATCTTCTCTTCGAACTCTCAGCAAGAAAGTGAACAAGTGTATTTTCCAAAATGCCAAGCTTTTCCTTTAATAACAATTTTATAGCATCATTCTCCTGGAGATATCATAAGAAAGGCTGTTGTCAGAAACGGTTCAAGAGTTGACCTGTAACCATCTTAAAAACAGATCTGGTACTGTACACTCAGAGTTGCCCATTTTTAACCATTTTTGGTTATATCTACAGTATACCTTTACTGTATGGCAAAGACAGGAACTTGCACTTACATCACCATTTTTTGTTTTTTACATGTTCTGTCTGGCTATATGATACTGCACCTGCCAAGGCCAGGAGGTGTGATAAGGCACCTCTTCACCTCCCACAACTCTTCCTGCAGTGCTGCTCTGTGAGTCGCTGGACTGAAGCTCCAGCTCAGCCAGCACTGAGGCACAGAAGAAACTCATCAAAACACAATTTAAACATGTTTCACCTTGTGTTAAATGTGTTAAATGTGTTAATTGTATCTAGGCTTTTAAATAAGAAAAGTAGCATTTTTCAGCAGTAGATTATTTACAGTGTAGCCTCGATATTTCTTACCAGTGGCTGTGAGAGTGGTGAACAGCAGAAACACGAGCATGTCTGCAGCGTCTTGACATTTCTAAACGCACGTCTCATTCTTTTATACCCTGGGCTGACCTTCATTTGATGTGGACCCTCTGCTAAGCTTGGCAGCGGTCAGAAAGGCACCTGTGGTGTGTCTCAGACTTTATCACAGTTCGCGATAGTGTGTGATGACGTGTTGCCACATCACACTGGCTTTACTGAAACATACGTGTTTCTAAGAATCTCCATCTCTTTTGAAGTGCTGAACATTTATTTTCACAGCCTGTGGCCACACTTCAATTTAAGTAGTTGTTTGCTACGTATTTTTAGGTGTCTTTTGTAGCAAGGTTGGAGGCTAGTTTGATACCTAAAGCAAAAGAAATGTAACCTTCATAATGACATACATGACTATGGTTGCATGAACTTTGTGATGAGAAATGAGTCTAATCAAGTTTATTTTTTGTAGAATGAGACCAGACAAGTGAGGAAGGACAGTAAATGAAAATATGGTCGAATGCAGTCTCTGTCTTTGTGTGCTGTGACACGGATGAGTCTTCTGTTTACACCATGATCTGGAAAAGAGAAGAAGCAAATATTAGTATATAACATGATTACACATCATATGCAACTTAAATTGCATAAAACCCATACCTATACTAACATTCCTATACTCATGAGGAGTTTTTTTTATGGCTTATTCGATTACATATGATAGATATACATATCCCTAATACAGACCGAGTCCATCCATTGGATGTAGGCGGAGACACGGGTGAAGACGGTGGGCTTCTTGGGAGCGTTACATCCCAGACCAGACACAAAGCTGGCAATACCATGGACGTAGTATTTTCCATTAACAAGGCAGTTCAGAGGGCCACCAGAGTCACCCTGAGAGGAACGAGATTACAGAAAACATCTTCAGTATTGTGGACATAATGATTCAGTGGTGGATATAAAATATAAATAACACATAGATTAGACATTTTTGGAGGGTTACATTTTGCAGGATTACTTTCTCTTCTTTGTGTTTTTTAATGTTCTTTCACCAACGTATCTTAATCACTCCACTATTTCTTTGGCATACAAATAATAAAGCTTATCTAAGTCAAATAAGTCCTCTATAATAAGACTTTATAGTAATATAGGTTTTGTTACTGAACGTGCAACTTTTCCAAATGTCTTTTTCATGTAGGAGGAGACTCACATTGCATCCGGACTCAGCACCACCACCACCACACACCATGGTGGTCTTGACAGTGCTGCCCCACCAGCTAGAGCTGGAGCAAGTCTTGTGGTCAACCAGAGGAAGGTAGGCCTGCTTCAGCTGGGCGGACAGGCTGCCACCAGCTGGACAAGGTGAAATGAGAAAGGGTAAGATACATTGAGCTTTACAGAAAAGACCCAACCACAGCACTGAAACTAATGCCCAGAGGGATCATGCGATCAACTCACTGGAAGTGCGTCCCCATCCGGTGATGTAGCAGATGTTGTTGTTGGGCAGAATCTGGCCGGAGGGAGGCAGAGAGCCCAGCTGGACATAGGAGTTCAGGGTGGCCTCAGAGGACAAACGCAGCAGGGCAATGTCGTACCTGAGGTGGAGATCCATGGATCAAACAGGAGGAACCAAAAATAACTTTGTAAAGAGACTACACATCTGAGTAGGACATTTTGTCTGTGGGTTAGCACTTCCCCAAGGCATCATTCCTACCCCATAGCTTAGAGCATCCAGGTTTGCCCAAAGATATTTGAGAAATGAGGGAAATGGATTCTCTTCAAAACATTATAACTTACTATTTAAAGATCCTTAAGAACTACAAAACGACAAAAAGCAATCCTCACCCAGCAGAGACTCTGCTAGAGTCCCAATTGGGATGGATGTAAACGTGGCTGACGCCCATGATCTGCTCTCTGCCACTGTTGCTGTTGAGGTCATGTTCACCGAGAATGACACGCCACGTCCTACTACTGCAATATTTCAAAAACAAGAAGCAACAATCAATGATTAGATGTAGTTGTGACTCAGATGATTAATTTCAAGTCAGTATGAATGAATGAATTTATGAATTATTACCACAGTAAACTGATGTAAAAAGTCAGGCCACAATACGCCATTAAAAGACTCCTGGTTTTGTTTATTTTCTGATTCCTTTGTTTGGAGGCTAATCAAATAAATGAATCCCCTTGGTATGTGACAGTTATAAATGAGGCTGTGAGAAGTTTCCTCATAGTGGTGACATTTAGAAACACTGAAATAAATCATACCTCGGTATTGTGATAAGAGTGGGCTATGGATACTCAAGTCAAAATAATCAAACAATGGGCACGAATACACCTCAAACTCATACAGCCAAAGTATACTGAGTCTGTGCTCTAGTTAATCATTATGTTACCTGTCCACACAGTGAGCAGCTGTCATAACCCAGCCTCTCTCAATCAGGGTTCCTCCGCATGTGTGGTAGTAGCTGGTGCCAGATTTGTACTGAAGAGAGATCTAAGGAGGGAAAAAAACAGACCAGAAGTTTGTATGTGTGAAAACATTACTGAGTGTAATTTGTCAGTCTGACAGTGCATTTAAATTTTTGATTTTATGTTATAGTAGATTACCTGCCAGGGCCAGGAGTTGGGTCTGGCCACCTCACCTCCCACAACCCTTTCAAGGCTGTCCTCCAGGTACCTGGGCTGGGGCACTAGGTCAGCCAGCACTAGTTAAAAACATAAAAACAGGGGCCACGATTTATACATGGTTTCCCAGAAGCATCATAATATTATTTGCTTTCCACCTACAGAAAGAGGAAACAAGAAATGAGAGCAGCTAGAGTGTACTGGTAGAGCAGATTATCTGGAGCTCCTGTGTGTTGACTAAACCAAAAATGAGTGACTGACAGACAGAGAGAGTGACTGACTGATAGAGAGTAATGAGACAGAAAGAGATCAATAATGGATGGTTGTACAGCGCAGTGTGTGCTGTCATTTTCTTACCCACGGCAGTGAGACTTGTCAACACCAGAAACCTGAGCATGTCTGCAGTGCGTCAGAACGTTTCTACAAGGAACGAGTGTTTCGCTCCTTCTTTTATACCTGAACTTGACCTTTGCTGGTGCGGAAAAGTGTGGCTGTTCTTTCCCCTGTGAGAAAAGCCAAGTATGCACCTGTGGTCTGTCTCACACAGTGTTATCACAGTCTGTTACCACACACCTCCTGCTTTGACCAGTGGAAAACGGTCCACAATGAAGAGTGACACGTAGACTGACAAGTATATCACTGAATGACATAAGTCACAGTGATTTAAAGGACTTAGAAGGGTATGTATGTATTTATCATGTTTGATAAGGTCCACCACATCTATTTTGGACAAGTTTTTGTGGGGGGAAAAAAACTAATTTTTGTCAGACATTTGGCCTGAAGGGGAGAAGTGTAATGATGACTGGCTGGACTTATTTTGTCATTGAACATATGGGTTGTTACCTTTTATTCTCACCCAAAGTCTCCAAAGTGGTCTTTCAGTGTTCTTTAGGCATATACAGAAAGAACATTTTTTGTTGTTACTCTCCAATATGAAACATTAAAATGAATTGTCTGATGTAATAAAGAGCAAGTTCTTGTGAATATTTACACCACAGAATAATCACGTGTCCATTTTAACCAGCATGAAATATGAAGTAAGCATAGGAAAACGTGCATCTGTGCCATTTTTTGACCCAAGTGGTTCCCTGAGAGGAAGTAAAGAAAAAGAAAAGAACGGTGGTTGATCATTTACAAGCAATATGTAATAGCATACAACAAAGATACTATACTTATGTATACTATATTTAAAAAAGCCCTTGTTTGCTGTTAAATGACACATTCTGTTTTTCTTGCATCATTCAGTTACTTCAGCTGAGTAACGGTACAGTAGTTTTTTTGGTTTGTTACTGAAGCATTTTTTTCAAGCACCCAGGGAACATTAGAGAAGTTGAAATTCTACTCTAAATACATAAAAAACTAAACAAAAATCTAAATCTAACCATAATGATTGACCACTTTATGGAAACTAAAATATGAATATATTCTACAATATTCCCCAAACCGAATATTCTGTATGTCTGTTTAAGCAAATATTTTTAAAGTCAGAAAATGTTATACGCGAGTTCATTTTCAAGCACTGAGTAAATGAAAAAGGGAGCTGTGGAATTAAGTTTGAGTCTAGAAGAAATTTGCTGTGGTTATATTCAGTTCCAGCATATTCACTGGATGACTGTTAATTGCAAATTACCGTATATATATCATCTTGACTGTACATACCATAGGATTACAGCCCAACACTAGATGGGGCTAAAGACTAACAAACACACAGAATCTTTACTTGGCCATGTAGGAACTCACACATTAAAAAGACATTTCATCTGTATTTTACAGGAGACAGACAGATGACATGTAGTCTTGGGATCTCTGTTTCAACTCCCAAATCTTCATAAAAGTCCATTTTAAGTACAGATTTTGGTGTAGCACTAAAGTGAGATAAAAAAATAAAATAAATAAAAAACATTTGAAGACAATGTCAAAATCTACATTCCCATCTGGCAAGATTTAAATCCAGTGTGAGAACTGAGTCGAAGAAGATTTCTCTCCTCTACTTCGCTTTGACCTCTTTGACATTGAACAGTTTTATCGTAGATGGATTACTTGATGATTTATGCACACTAAATCTTTAATATATATATATATATATATATATATATATATATATATATATATATATATATATAAATACTTTTTAAAAGCCTTTTACTAGTTCTTAACTGGTCGCGCTGATATTTCAACAATAGGTTTCTGGACAATGGGAAGGCCTCTGATGTGTCTGTCTTTTATAAAACAGTCTTTAATTAGGCAGAAAGTCATTAAAATTGTGTGCATTTTGGATTATTGCCTTATCAGGCTATTAAAGAGATAGCCACGCTGACTGGTAATTGAGCTTGTCCCATGACACACAGGGAAAAGGTCCTAATACTGCAAGACTTCCTGATCAACAGGGGCTTCTCATAGAGCATCTTCGTCCCCTCCGAACTCCTCGTGTACCCCTCCACCACCCCAACCTTTTCTTGCAGAAGCATAAATCAAATGGGGAGATCAAAGACAGGAAGTGCTGGGGATGTGTTAATTAAAGATGTTTGCTCTTGATACAGCTTCCCCTCGTTAATGAATAGTCGATTTGGTTCCCATAAAGATGTCTCACACACACGGGCAGGAAATTGAGGTCCCAAAAAAAATTAATGGGATGCACTGATTGGGTCTGTGATAGAAAGTCAGGGAGGTTTATCGCAGACTAACTGTTGATTATGCCAATGTGACACTATTTGAGAAGCTCAAACTGTTGCCAGAGTGGTGCTAAAAGATTTAAACCCCATTAAAATTAGGAACTACCATTGCTGTTAGTATATAGTCAATCTTTCTGTGCTATTAGTGCTGCTATGTGATGCTGTTATCAACAGGAATCGTCAACTTGCTTTGAGGCAAGTGAGTGTGCCTTTTAAAGCAGTATGAATTGATTTTTGTTTTTGTTTTTTTGTCACTTGGGGGGCAACACTCACATATTATCACCTTTAGAAAGTTTGAACTTGTTGGCAAATTGTTGCCTATTTACACACACAGCAGAAACAGAGCAACATTAGCATTCATTTCTGGCCATCTGATGAATGTAGTGGGTTCATCAGAGCTTTTTCTCTGAAAACAGCTGCCTGCTGCTGCTAGGAACAAGGTTGATGAAAGTGGTGAGACTGAACCAAAACAGTAAAGCTGTAGGCTGTAAAACCAAAACACTGACCTGAAAGACCCTAAAGTAATCTGTGGAGCTGAGAGAACTGCAGTCAGGTTATAAATATCTGTGGGTTTATCACTACAAACAACCCCATTCACGTTGCACAAATATCCTTAAGCTACAAATTTTTTGATTTGTAGAGTGCAGAATAACCTTTTTTCCAAATGGTTAATTTTCAACCCAAGTTCAACAAAATGTCCATGGAACCAGCTGTTTCTCAAAAGGCCTCTACATTGTTATTTGTCACTTACAAAGCAATCTGTTTTTTTTGCTTTACTTCTTCATGGGCCACAATTGCACAAGAGTCCTAGATTGTCTAAGAAAACAACAAATATCCTGGAACTTAAAGCTCTAACAAAAGGCCTTTTGTTCACAGCACTTGCCCTTGATGAGCATTTGTACTGTTTGCCAAACAAAACCACACAGACAAAATGTCCACAGACAATAAATATGAGGTGAGGTTGAGCAATACAGCCTTCAACGATTTTAACATCAGACCAAGATGACGAGGACAAAAGTGTAATAAGGACATTTGGATGTTACTGTAACATGAGGGCAAGATTCTCATTGAAATGCACTTTTCTTGATCTGCAGCTGATCTCAAATACATAAATTAGTCTCCCTCTGACATATGAGTTTAACAGCTAGTTAACACTGCTACTTCTGTGGTGTTTATTTTTCAGTAAAATACTTTGTTCATATGTAATGTGTAAGAAGTTGCAGCGCTAAATTACTGCACAACATGGCACTAATCTACACACAGTCTACAGGGACCGACAGTGCATTAGCACTTTTCCCTGCTGGCTGAGAAAATGTGTAGGGATGCATTAATGCTGCCATGCGTCCTGCTGGGTGACAGCAGCAAAACTGATCCACTGGGCTGTTTGCAACCTTTAATTGCAATTATACCACAGTGAAAACAATCAATACATCCTCCCACTACCCCCCAACCTCTCTCTCTTTCTAGCTTCCTCATCAGCGCATTTTCTCTCTCATGTTTCCTTCCTTGCTCTTCTTTCAGTCGGCTTCTCTCTATATTTGTGGCAAAAAGGTGCCATAATAAGTCGGCTGTGGGGTGATGTGGTTTATGGGGGCAGGGACGAGGTGGTGTGTGCTGCTGGAGAAAGATGATCTGCTGTGGCTACGAGTGCCTGATTGATCCTGTGGAGTACTGTTCATCCGTCTCCGTCCTCCTGTGGCTGCTGCTGCTTTCACCTCTATAGCTGCTTGCCTGTTCACTTCAATTCAAAGGGCTTTTAGCATAAGAGTTTCAAAAACAATGTTGCCAAAGCATTAAAATACAATTTGTCCAAACATTTGGACAGTACACAATGACATTAAGATTGATATTAATTATATACAGTATATATACAGTACATCTTATGCATTTATTTGTGTGTGTGTGTGTGTGTGTGTGTGTGTGCTGTGTGTGTCTAGGTCATTCACTGTTACCTCTCCCCTGTTCCCCCTCTGCCCTGGTCTCAGCTGCCGCTGTGCTACCGGGTCCTGGCCCTCGGTTGCAGCAGTGATAGGGTCTACTGGAGTGGAAAAGGACGCTGCGGCTCCAAACTTCCTCACTGAGTGATGGAGGGAAGAGGAAGGTGATTAAAAACTGGCATACCATGTTGCTTCATCCTTGTCACGCTGTGCGTGACAGTGGTTGGACCATTAGAGGGCCTTCAGAATTAGAAACTCACACTTAAGCTGGAAATGCTCATTAAAAAACAGGAATAAATAACCCAACCCAACAAAAAGATGCAAGATGAATGATGATACAAAGATGAAAGATGAAATATTTAGCAAGTGATACAGTAAATAAAAAGCAGCATGAATAGTGATATCAGTGTTCCACAGAAATCTAACTAAAACAACCACATACAACAGTTAGGGGAGCTTGTGCAGCTGTTTTGTAAAGCATGTTTTTATTGCACTGCACATTTATACCTGTCACTGGCTGTCAACGTAATTATTCCCCGAGGGAAAGGGGAGAAAATAACTATATGTCAATTAGCACAGTTTAACAGAGAGAGCGTCAGTCAGTTTCAATAAGTGTGCTGTGATAACAGTAACTTGTTAATTTGAAGCCTAATGTGTCGCTGCATGAATTGTTAAATTCTTTCATACCATTAACAAGTTTATTTTTTTTCACAATATAATAAATCATCAAAGGTGAGTGAGATATGTTACAGTGAGGAATTAATGTGGTGAAATTGGACTATTTGATGTCTGAAGATGATTTGAGTTTGACAACACAGTTCTGACATTAAGCAAACCTCTGATTTCCAAATCTATTGTGTATTCTGTCAGTCAGAAGGAAGACAGAAGCAAGTATAGAGAGACAGAGAGTGCAATCTCAGAGCTTCACTGGTCTGTGGAATATTACTTTCATGCATGACTACTGACTACACTATGAGCGGAAGTTAGAGAGCAGAAAATTAACTTGGACCTCAATCATTTTGAATAGTGTGTGGATGGCCACAATGTTGTTTTCCTACTGTATATAATGCACATACTCAAAAGACATGATTACCTCCTTAATGACTAAAAAATGTTTTATTATCAGATCTTTTGTATTTTAAAAAAATGGATTTATGCTATGATATAAAGGTAGCTGCTGCCACGAGGAGAGCCTTAAGGTGTGATGAGACAGAATGTTTAACTTGTTGCCAGTAAGTCAATGCTGCAAACCTACACCGTAGCCTATGGTATAGTAAACTGTGCATATCCTTGTTGGGGCAACATGAAAAAGGTTTTCTTCTCCTGCTCTCCTTGACTGGTACACTCAGATATTTCGTCTGGGTTCACTGAAAATGGATGCTGATCCATTCTTAAGAGTAGTGGAGGGCTTTACTCAGCTCTTGCCTCTGTATTTCATTCTGTCCTACAGAGCTAACAATATAAGTTAAAGCTATTGATTGGGGCCCATGTGGCCGGCCAGCTGCTTGGTAAATCATAAAAAGGGAATCTCAAAATGTCTATATCAAAAACATTCCCTGCATCTCTTTCAGAATTGCGTTTGAGCAAAAAAGCAGGTTTGTTATTAATTTTATTGAAACATTTCTTTAGCATTTCAAATGTGCAATTTTAATACCAGACTTGAAAATCCTGTATTTCAAATTTTAACTAAAATCAATGTGAACTCATTCACAATAAGTGTCCCTTTGTACTCTTCATGGTCAGCTATAAAAAGTAATTGCTGGCGATTTCATTTTCAATTAATTCCTTTCATGTCATATTATAGACTAGGTGCCCATTTTGCTAAGCCCATATCTCATACATGCAGTGGCACAATACAGTTTTACTTTTGCCTTCCTCTCAAGTACAGCAGAATACTGTACAGCAGACCACCAATGAAATAAGAGACGGAGACAATGGGGATGTGTGGGGGGAAAGAGTAAGGCCTGCATGTGAATATTTAATTAGTTGTTAATGAAAAGAAGTCATTAGGATTAATTCCTCCTTAAGGCTAATTTAAATGTTCTTTAGCACTCCTCATGAGAGTAGAAGTCTGTGTGCGAGAGCTGAGGTGGAGTTCCCGTGCTGCCCCATAATGGGGCTTCAGCTGTGGACAATAGCCAATCACTCAAAACTGTGTAGCATTAATGAGCTCACAAGTCATCACCAAATACACAATTAGCTGCTTGTTTTGCTCATGAAAAATATAAAAAAGTAGTGCGATCATTAGCTTACCTTCTCAAATATAAAATAAATGTAGCTGTGTTGCTCTAGACGTCATTGGTGAAAGAGGATCTGCCTGCAAGCCAAAATGCTTAAAACAGCACACTAACTGAAACATTTCACTGGTTTTGCCTGGCGCCTCGATTTGTTAAAATGTCAGTAAGTGTAAAATAAGTGTAAAGGTCTCGCATTACTAGCTCTCCAAATATCTCATGACACTCATCTTGGATTGAGCCTGAGGCTGTAAGCAGACAAAGTTGGCGGATGGTGATTCTAAAACTTTTCTTCCAGGGACAGAGAATCAATCTTATAGCGGACCTGACGCTGTATTGAACTGGAGACACAGATGAATAACCCATGTTCAGACACAGTCAACCACTGTAAGAGGGTTAGAAATAGCAGTGGTGAGATGACACTACCTCCTCACCCACAAGTTGCATTTCACCACGTCCTTCATCTGCACCAACCTGGGACTGATATCAAAGTGGCTTGAGATATAATGGCTAGGCCCTTTAGAAATAGCTCCAATTGCCTACTATAGACTCAATCACTGAACAGGCGCATGTCAAACTTGATAATCAAAATAAGAATGGATGGTTATTTTCGAGCCACCTAACTATTGCCCTATCATTTGGTGTGCAAAGGAACTCTGCAGGCAATTCCCTCAAGAGCCGGACCTGGCAAATGCCTACATGAAAAATGCATGGAGGGTTGTAAAGCATTAGCCTGGCATGATTTGCTCTTGAAACACCTAGCGGGAACATAATAACAGGTTACAGGGCCAGGGAAGTAAAGAGGCATTACCCTTACAAAGCTCCACGTGCCCAAGTTTAACATCACTTGAAGGAGACGGCATCTTGGTGAACAGCGTCACAAATAGCTGTGGCACAGTTGGGGGTATCGAGACTTTTTGTTGATGGATTCCCCTGCTGTTGATAAAGGCGTCCTTGACTGATAATGATCATTGCCCACTAGGGTAGTATGCATTTGTCTGGGCTGGAACCTGCAGATACTCATTATTAGATCTAATGACCATCTGTCTATGAAGACCTTGTCTGTCACCTTCTGATGATGTCATCCTCTGGACTGGCGCCAAGACAACAGTTGGTGGAAAGCAGGTTCTAGGTGTGGGCTGGAAACGGACTCAAACCATCGGGGTCAAGAGCCTCTTGCTCCCTCTGAGTCCTGCTTGCCCAACGATAACTAAAGAGACTTGTCAATGGGACCCCAGAGTGTATTCATATTCCCTGCCAGCTACCACCGGGTTGGTTGGCACCCCACATAGCCTTGGCCAAAGTAAAAGCCAATCTGGATGGAGTGAGCTGAAAGGAAAGGCAGACACAAGAGAGAGGAGAGGAGAGGATGGATAATCTTCCCATGTGTGGAAACCTCTCACAACTAGTGAAATCCACATGAAATATTAAAGGAGACTCGACCTCACAAAGTGTTATGGAGACAATCCTCTTGTTTCCCATATGCTAACATGAACCAGTTTTATATATACCATACCATACTCCTATATACAGTATGCTGATCGCTATTGAAACTGTTTGCATTAATTAACAGTTAGCTTATTGATGTAAAATGTATTGTCATTATTGATTTTGATGCATGGCATCCATATTAGTAATTGCTTTAAATAATTGGTCTTTAATTTCAGGAGGAAAAGCAGGCTTTTAGCAGGGTAGAAAACATAACAGAATGACAGAAAAACAACACAGAGTTATGCTTTATTGTTTAAATTTTATTGTTCATATTTTTAAACAATATGTTTCCCTTTTACAAGAGAAAAGGCTTTGAGGATGAGGACTAACCGATGTGTTTGGCAAAATGTAATGCTATCCACGTTAAAGAGGTACACACTTCATTAGTTTGTGGCAGCCCTCAAAGTACTCGCTCTTTTTGGCTTCCTTTCATACTTCTAGCTAAAATCAGCTCAACTTTTCAGAGAGGTGAGAGAGGCTCTTCAGTATATGCACTTTTTAAGAACTGACCAATCATAGTAGAGGCTGTTGAAGCCATTGTTTACAACAGCAAATATGGAGGCGAAAAAGACATTACCAAAAAAAGAAACAAAACAAAGACTATTTTATGGGAGCACAGAGACTGGGAACTTCTAAAGTATGCATATTTTTGTAGAGTGGGATTTTCAGAGGAAAATGACTATTTTGTGTCTTTCTCAACTAACAATAATTGAAAAAAAGCCAGCATTACTCCTGTTCTTACAAAAACTACTGATTTAAAACACCCTTCATAGCATCATTGCAACACTGATAATAATAAGATTTTGTTGAAGTCTTGAATTGTATTAAAAGAAATTTAACCAGTTTGCTAGTGGCGGCAAGTTCCAATCCTGTATTTAAAATGTATGTGTCAGGGCTCCCTTAACATCTTGATCATGTATTGTGCCTTTAAACAAGCAAGCAATGCACTTAGAAATAAAAAATGTCAGACTTAATGCATAATACTTGATAACTGCTACAGGGTGATTGTGCATGAACAGTGGTTGTATTTTTACACTACCTTTTCCTTAGTCTGTTAGTATAATTAAGTAATTCTACATTCATGGAACTCCAGAAGTGCTGCCAATAAATCTCACTTTTCTTTTCAATGTCTGAGCTTTCAAAATGCCCTATGTAAAATAAAGACCCACTTTCATGGTGCCAATGGATAGAAATATATTCATAAGCAGGCCTGGACAGCATGAATGTCTAGGCAGAGCTGAATCAAACAGCAGCCTGCAAAGAAAGAAACGACTTTGTCAGAGAGGCCTATTCATCCAGGTACCTCTGAGGAGCATTACGCCATCATATCCTTCAGAATAATGTAAATGGATAGAAGTATTCTCTCAGTAAGTTACTCCAGCATCAATGTGGCACCATGATAAAAGCTAAATTTGGGTAAGGGTACATCCCAGCACCTGCTATCAAAATGTACCTCAGTAATTTAATATGTACTGTAATATCAAACCCACGTGTGTCACTGCTGCACAATGGCTACCCAGAATTCACATCACCGAACTGGAACAGAGCATGGCTCATCTTTCCCAGCACTGCTGATCAATATAAGATGCCACGTTGTCACAGTCAATACTATGGCAAATGGCAATTATGGACGCATTATGAACAATTTCATGGGTGAGCTCCTCTCGCCTCTTGGCAATACGGTTTCTATGACAGATTTGGCACTGGCAGTCTTGCGACACATCTGCCTTATTGCCTGTGTTTCGCTCACTCACTCACTCTGACATATCTAGATGTACCATTCAGTCAACTACAGAGAACTGGTCAGGGGAGAAAATAGATTTGGTCCAGGATTTGCGTGAGCCTGTGTACAACTGTGTGTATGCATGCATGCATGTATAAACATGCTGTGTATGTGTGATATGTGCATGTGTGTATAAACATGTGTGCAGGTACTACTGTATATGTACACAAGTATGCATATGTATATGAGAGTTTGACAATTTGTTTACAAAGTGTTTTACAAAGGAAATGTACACATGAAGCTCAGCGTAAGTTCAGTCAGGAAGACTATCTTTATGCCTCATTCATTCACATCTCTCTCTCTCTCTCTCTCACTTATCCAACCAGATTTCGCCATGATCTCCATCAGCCAATTATATTGCCGCTGTCAAACTTTAAATCTGTTCTCCTCTCGCTTGCTGTTAGCTGTCATTTCAGTGCAGAATCGTTGCGACCCTCCTCCACCCCATTCACCTCCAGTTCACCACATTCAGTGTTCAGGTCAAGCTCATCAGAAGTCCACTCCTCATCACATCCAGATCTTCAGCCATCCTTCCACCACCAACACCAGTGTCTAGACGGGGGTTTCCTATACTACTCATATCTTCTCTACCCCCCTTAAAATATGATAATGTCACAATGGGGTCTAATCGCCAAAGACTTTTCACATTTCTTATCTTTATTATGCATGTGTCAATAAATATTATATGCTGAGTTTCTGCGTTCAGTATATGTGGATTTGTGTACATATGTATGTGAATGTGTGTGTGTGTGTGTGTGTACAGGTGTGTGTCAGTAGCACCCTTGAATGGTTGTAAGATGGGTAATGGACCTGAAGCAGTAACATAATATCTTTGTGAACTTTCAAAAATGTGTTTTCTATTATGCACAAATATTTAACCCAACCGTAATGCGTTACTTGTCTTTTTCTTATGGGTTATTTATTTTATTAGTTACACTTCCTGTGAGCAGTAAGTTCTTCATGTGGACCTCTGCCCTTTTTTGGAGACTAGAATGCCTCTGTGCCCTAATGGGAGGCTTCCACTTAAAACTGGCCAAGTGTCCCTATGGTTGGTATCTGCTTGTTCAGCTCAAGAATTGCACTGGTATCCTGTTAGGGCAAAATTTACTCTGACTCTTTAACTTTTCACTGCACTTTTCACAGTGTTTATTGTTTTGAAGTTACACCGAGACAGTGCAATATGTTATTAAGCAACTAGAGTCAGATGAATCCAAATCCACTTTTACCCTGGACCTCACCATTGGCACTAGGCACAGACACACATTGGTGGACTGATGTTTCTCCTTTTTTGAGAAATGTCTCTAAATGAAAAAAAATAAAATAATGAAATAAATCTTGCTGGCATTAAGTCTATTGTGTTTTGCGAAATATTGTGTATTTGGTTTTGTTGTTGTGTTTTGTGAAATGTTGTGTTTCCTTTTTGGTTAATTAGTTTTCATAAATATTTTGTTTTGCACTTCAGGGCCACCATAAGTTAGCTGATTACTTTTCTATTGCAACGTCTTAACAATTGGCATTTTCCTCTTAATAGCTGAGCTGGCTTATCCTCAGAAATCAGATAAACTAACTCACTTTAGTCTCCTGTAAATGATAAGATAACAGCTTGTCACTATTTAGATTTATTAAATAAAAATAGTAGCAATTCTTCACGTACAACTAGCTTGGATGATGTTTTTATCACGTTTTTATCATTTTATCAGAAACGGGCAGCAGTGATAACTACAGTAACAATTAATTTTTGAGTCAATATGGTCAAACTGAAAATGTAGGTTCAGTACAATTGCTGGCTTCTGTGTAAAGCTTTATAACACAAAACTAACTCCACGTTTTTAGTTACATTTCCTGCAGTAAGTCTGTTTTGTGCAAAGTTGTTGTGTTTTCTGTGTCGTTCATTTGTCTTCTGAAATGTTGTGTTTTGCCCTTGAGGGCCACAGTGGGCAACATTAGCCACACTAGTCCTGAGTATATTATGTTACTTTTCTGTTAGACTGCATCTTCATCTACATCAACATCATCAAAGCCAAGTAAATTAACTCTACATCTCATGTACAGTAAATGATAAAGTAAATTGTTTGTCACAGTAGAAAGTAAAACTCCATGCTTGCTAGTTTTTAATCATCTAACAGTTAAGGCTTAGCTCGCTCAGAGAAACGGTAGTGACTAAAGGGAAGGCGGTTAAGGTCATTTTGAGTCATAGTGTATTGTCTTTGCTGAAATTGTAGTTTTAGTACACTAATGGTAAAACACAGGCATTACCGAAGTAGCACCGACGTTGGACTTCGTCACCCGGTGTAAAACACATGCCACCCTATCCTTGCTCTCCCCTGTTTGGGGCGAATTTAATTGATCCGGGCAAACCGCGACTGCCGCTGAGTTCATAAAGCAGAGCATTTCGGGCGGTAATTGCCTTTTTCGCCCTGGTACACTTTTTTTTTTTTTTTTTTTCCAGAGCACTCTTATTCAAGGATTAACCAGCGGGGATCCAAATAAAACCGGAGTAATTATCCCTGCATTGTTGTGGAGGCAGCTCGGAGGAGGGGATGGATGCAAGCAAGCGAGCAGAGGCGCACCGAGGCAGCTACCTGACAGACCCAGCTCCTCTGTGATGCAGCTGTTTCCGCTGGCTGTGAAAAACCCAGGACACCCCGACGGCTGCTTCCAAAACGCTAACGAGCGAGAAATCAGCGGCTATTTGTTATTCTGCACGTGTTGGGATCGCATATGAAGAGCGGGGAAAGCCATGTCGCCAGTCTACTCTCTGCCTTACACACAGAGAGAATACACCGCCGCTTTGATTTTCCAATTCTGATTCCCTTCTCTGTTTTCCTCGCCGAGGTGATTTGTCCGTTTGTTTTTCTTCCTTCTCAACCCAAACGCCGACTGCTTTTGCTTTTTTTTTTTTTTTTGAGCGTGGAAGCAAAAATATCAACTCGGTGATAATACAGAAGTGTGCGAGGAGAGGACAGCGTTGGCATCTATCCATGCGCGCTCCACACCGGGCTGTTTATTATGGAACTGTGACCCCAGCCGAGGTACACCTTACGCTTTCCCCATCTATACTTTCTCCAAGTGTTTTCATGTAAGGACGGGGTATTTTGAGGATATCTTGGCTAAAATGCTCTGAATGTCGGTGTCGGTGACGCAACATCTCACACAGACTGCATGAGAAATACATGCGTAGAAGGGCGTGAACTTGCAGACACTAACCGCCTTCCCATTAATAAAGCATCTACTTATCTATAAAGCCAGTTTCATCCGTTTGTAACCCTTCATTCATCTAAACTCATCCAGGTGACATAATGGATCTCAAAGCGGACTCGGAGGACATGGGCTACAAGCAGCCGGCTCCCATTGAAGTTTTCGCCAGCAGGTCCACGCTGCATGGCATCTCGCACATGTTCACTTATGAGCGGATGTGTATCAAGCGCAGCCTGTGGATTTTGTTCTTCCTGGGCTCCGTGGGTGTGCTGGTGATGGTGTGTGTGGACCGGGTGCAGTTCTACTTCCAGTACCCCCATGTCACCAAGCTGGATGAGGTGGCGGCTCCGATGATGGTGTTCCCCTCAGTCACCTTCTGCAACCTAAACTCCTTCCGCTTCAGCCGGGTGACGCGCAACGACCTGTACCACGCTGGGGAGCTCCTTGCCTTGCTCAACGGCAGGTGTGTATGTCTGGTTCCCATGTACTTTACCTGCGTGTGTTAAAGGCTGCCTATAGCCTTTAGGTCTACCTGTTGGTAGTATGCATGATGTCAGAGGCAAGCCTGCCAATGATTAACTGCTTTTATAGCAGATATCTCCTGATCTTTGATTTCCTACACCTATAACTGTCATTTTCTTCTGTCATGTAGGTTAAAAGAAACTAGTATTCAGCACACAGACTCTCAAACAGACACACTGGCTGCTTGGATGATAAGGTTTTGCCTTAGCGGAAACCCATCTGTGAGGATTTAGCAGTTGTTGATTCAGGATTTGATTGTGTCCACTGCACAATATGAGATATCAGTCGCAAGATTGAATCATTTGCCTGAAACAGTACATTTTTAATTTAGGTACATTCTACTGCGGTTATCATGAAACCGAACTATTCTTTATTCCAATAAAATTAATCGAGAACCATTAAATCACTAAATCCCCACTGACTACATTCTGAAACTCCCTCTTTAGCTATTCTGTAAAGGGAAATAGTGCTGATGCTTTGCTTGTTAGGCCTAGCAGTTTAAATCTACGAGGTACTAGTGATTTATGAACTTCTATGAAACTCGATTTTGGTTTTCAGTAGCCTTGTGGAAATGCAACCTCAGTTTTTCTTTGATGTCTTGAGTTGTCTCTGGTGAAAGCTTACATGTCACATGGAAGTGCTAAGCAGTGTTTTAACACCTGTCTCACTGGTTGTTGCTGTTAGGCCACTGGGAGATGTGCAGACAACATGGACAAAGCATGCAAAACCTTTTAAGGCTCTCAGTGAATATGAACTAGGACTGACCTTAGCCTGAGGTAATTGAGAAAAAATAAAGGTACAGATGAAAGGTGTTTTCAGAAGCGAGGAAAAGGCTCAACATTGGAGTTGGTTATTTAATAATGTAGTGACATTACAGATCATGTCAGCTGAAATTCACACTGCACATACGCTGCTGTATTTATGAAACCATATGCGGCAACATGAAACATACCCCTAACATCAAGCTGTTGAAATATGTTGATACAGTATTTGAAGAAAAAACAAGAAGGAACACATTTGATCACAGATCATGTGAAATCCCCAGGTAACAGATAATGAATGAGCTGTTTCTAAGTGGTTAATATAAAAAGATGAAGGAGAAAATGCCGCCGGTGTAATTCCTTGCCTCATAATTTTACAGCTCATGTGATACGAATGCCTCAGCAGTGGATAAGTAGACGAGTAGATTTTTAAATCCCCTGCTGACAAAGTGTGGAGCGACGTGTGTGTGTGATTCACAACTGCCGTCCCCTCCCTTTACACTTGTTGCTTTCTGCTGTGCTTTGATCATTTAGTCTTTCGGCAGCAATGACAAGCTCACCGTGGACTGTTTCCTTTTCTATGCCACACAGCTTATTCTGATCACGGGAATCAGTACAATACAGATAACCATGCTTGACTCTGTATTCACAGCTATAGCAGTAAAATTCACACACACACATGCACACGAACAAACAGACACGGGTTACTGCAAAAATAAAAGATCTACTACATGCAAATCCATCTAATACCATCTTGAACCCTTTGTCAGTGTATATTTAGCGTATTGATCCACACAGCTCTGCAGACCAAACCACAGTTGGAGAGTATTCTGTATACATGCTAGAATGACATAAACCAATTCCCCATTTTCATACTGGATATTGTTGCTCTGTGACCTCTCTCTCTCTCTATATATATATATATATATATGCATCCATATTACAGGTGATACCTTACAGGAAAGAAATAGATTCCATTGCTTGAGGCTGCAGTTCTAGTACTTTGTATGGTATAGATTTCAGCCATGTGTGTCTACATCCTACGTGGATTTGTTTCTTTGTGTTTGTACTTGTCAACTGTAATGGTAAACCATTCATGTAACAACACAGGCTTCCACCTCTTTGATTTGATAGTGCAGGTTCAGACAGATTTCCTGTAAGAAGTGAGATGCACCTGAAAAAAATAAGGACACCGACTGAACAAGAAGAGAGAGGAAAACAGAAAAATGAAAGCAGTGGCAGTTGTTGCTCCAAGTGACTTTGGAACGAGCTGACTTCAGATGGAGGGAGGGAACTGCAAGCAGAGGCAATTAACTTGTGTCTCGTAAGCTGTGTGATGAACACGTCTTTATCCCTGTGTAATTAGGGCTGTTTGTTAAGCTACAGAGTTGTCCCACTGATTAACGCTCTCTCATCTCTCTCACTGTTTCTTGCCCCTTCTGTTCCATTTGGCCTTGGGGGAGACGCCCCCTTAGTTTTTGCCCATTCAGACATCAGAGACAGTATGTGATGTTTTCTTAAAAGATGGCAAGGCAAGGTCTTGGTCTTACTCTCAGAGGTAGAGGTAGACAGAGGTAGAAAAAGTATTGTGTGACAAGGACTTTGGAGGCAAAACAAAGGCATTGAGAATAGCTAGAATCTAACTTGTAGATAAAAAAAAAAGTTCTTAGGGTTTCCTGTAGACACTGCTTTTAAATTAAACATTGATTGGGTAGAAAACATTTCAGTGGGAAGCTTCTTGATATCGGGCGACATGCTGTGGGTTTTGTTAGAAAATGGCAGAAGAAAAACAAAGTGTCATGTGGCAGTGAGTCTGTGTCCATCACTGTCTCAGGAGGAAGCGGCAGGCAATATCTACCCTTGCAGGGATGCCAGACGAAGTTTATAGCTGAGCTACTGCTAACTTCACCTTAACTTACTCCACCACTCCAGCAGTTTCTGTACCAAAAAAAGAAAACAATTACTTTCTCATTGTGTTTTTGCAGGTTAAAGTCACACTTGGCAGTGCAGAACATTACGAGTAAATTGCTCAATTTTATTTTTATTATGTAGCAAAGGCAATTATATGATAATTAACAAAAGAAAGGTCATTATAGAATAGGCACTGATTATGTGGTGTATGCTGCCAAAAAGTGTTGGATCAGCTCATGAAAATCAGAGAAGCAAGTCTTCTGCTTACACAGTTCTCGAGCTTTAACATGTTTCCTGAGCTTGCAAACATGCTTTAAATTCACATAAGCAGTGTGTGAAGTGCCACAAAATGTAATGCACCATAACTTTCAGCGCGTTGTCTGTCTCAGCAAGATCACAGGTCCAAATCCAAAAATTTGACTGGTGCAAAAAGTGCTTGGGAGAGGACAAGGGGAGGCCAGATCATCATACAGAAAATACAAAATCGAAAGAGTTGCTTCTAAAGCAGATTTTTTCAAATGTGGGTTAATTCATTTGCATTTATATTATGATTGTTCACCAGAGAGAAGATTATCATTGGGGAGGCATAAGTAGGCAATTTCGTATTAGGTGAAGGTTTTCAAAAACATCAAATGTGATCTATCATGGCAAGGTGTTGCATGTTATTACTGCTTCTTTGTTTGTTTGTGTGATTGCTTATCAGTGAAATAGAGATTTGTTTGGGTTGGCTTCACCTCTCGGTGGCCCTTGTTTGCATTTCTATGATCTTGTCCAAAGTGGCATAATAACTGTGTTACAGGTGCACCATCGTTAAGATGTGATTATCAAAACTCTGCTACCAGGAATCATTGCAGTTATTCATTTTCAAGGACACTTCACAAACAATCCGATCCTCGTTAGTAATATGAGTTCAATTAGCGCTAATTGGATAATTACCTGAGATTATATCAAGATGTGTTCATTGTTGTGTGACACAGCCTGCGGTATTAACACCAACTGAGTATGAACTGCAATGGAGAAAGATTTTTTTAAATTTTTTAAATTTTGTTTATTTATTTTACTGAGAATGTGAAGTCCTAAGTGAGTACAGTTTTGTGACCACAGTCTCACTGTCAAAGTTCACTCTGAAAATCAGTGCTTGCTAGTATTTACTCACTCCTCTCATGAGGTGGCAAAGTGATGCAGATGCTCCTTCATTCGTTTTAGTCCCCGCAAGAAAATTAAAGTGCTTGTGGCCCATAATCCAATTTAGTCTCCCCCGCCCCTACGTAGTGAGTTTGCTGTGATTGCTTTAGGGAGCAGTGGCAGGGCAATATTAAAAATCTACCCATATTATTGTGATTGTATGCGCTTTAACTAAAGCCTCCTGACTCGGGGATCTGAGCATGGCGTCTTAAGTGCTCTCCTGGCAGCTTTGTGTTGCTTATAAGACAGAGGCTCAGGATACAATTCAATTAAGTTCAGAATATACCACAACAGGCTGTATCTTCTTATTACAATAAAGCATGACAATGTAGTGATGTAGTCCCAGTGTGGGCCAGAGTACTGAACTAGTTTTGAGCTGTGCTTTTTATCAAAGATAACCCTTACATAACCTTAATTTGCCTTAACAGCCAGATGTATTAAGGACAAACTAATGAATAACGTTCCTTGGGTTTATTATCTATTTAATCTGTGAGCAAAGTGGTCGCCTGCACTGTCTTGTCTTTAGTCTGTTGTGCCATAGTAGTTACTGCTGCTTATGCTAATTCTTCTTGCAATCTTTTTATTAAAAAGATCAATAAAAAGAAGAACGGTGTTACTCCTAATTAAAGTGTAAAATACAAAATATCATAATCAGCCAGAGTTGATTGGAAGAGTTTGCTCTGAATTGTGGCGAAGGTTAGAGGCAGACATGTTAAACACTGCATTGCAATACTGATATTCTGCTCACTGACTGTGACTGTTTAATTTTTGTATTGTAGGAGTTATCTATAAAGGATGGAATCTCTGTCTTTCTGTATGTGTCCTTCGATCTATTACAACCACATTTGGTGCACATGTGTAGATATGATGTCTGAGTGACAATTTGGTGCCATTTGGCTAATAGCTGGCACATCATCAAATTATAAAGGAAGGAATCTTCCAATTGACTTCACACTTAGCAGGTGAATAGGACCCAGGGGAGTGCAGTGTCGAGTGTGAAGTCGATCGGATGTGCGGTTCTGGACAACGCTGCAAGCAGCTAAGCAATCGGCCCCTTACAAACGGGTACACATTCCAAGTGGCCACACTAATTAGATAAATTGTCATAGTATTTAACTGGTAAAACATATTCATATTCTGCAAGCATTTAATTGGTCTAAGGTGCCATGTTACACCTGATCTTTGATGTTGCGGTGTTCAATTTGACGACAATATTTGTGTGGCACTCAGTTCAGCTTTTGGTCAGAAAATAGTACCAATCTTCTCTGTCACAGCACTGTTCACTCCATCTTTAACTTCACTTCCAACATGAAGCACGACAGATTCCCATCTCTCTTCATTGTGATGAGCGCAGTAGAGAGAACCAGTCCTCATTTCAAATTACAGCACATACTGTCTCACATGGTGAATATTTTATTTCATTCTGTTTGTAGCAGGCAAACAACACTGTAGCTGCGCTGGAACATATTACATTTTCTTGTAATTTGATTGGGGCACGAGTTGAAAATACATCGCCAGTTGAATATTAAGGCAGTGCTCACAAAAGAAATAATGTAATATTTCATTTTTTATTCATGGATCAACTTACATTAGTCCCATCATCATGGGACAAAATCTTGCTCATGAGCACAGACAAAGCTTGACCTTGTGGAATTAAAATAAAATCCATTAAGATTTACCACCAATTATGGTCTGAAATAGTGCCCATATCCATGAGAAATAACTCCGCTGTCATCGTCCACAAAGTCATTCACAGATTTATTGTCAGAGGAGAAGGGTATGCCTTTGTCTCTCTCTGTCTCTCATGGTTTTCAATTCTAATTCTGCTTTCTCCAGCTTTGGGACATACTTATTCATGTTTGCAAATGTAAATTGAGCTGTCCAATATGATTACAATAACACAAAACATGAACCCTATCATACGATGGCTGCTGCTCTCTCGCATTACAGACAAATCCAGGTCTTCATATCATAAGCCCTTACCTTACTACTTTGTAGTACTCTAATTTGGAAGAAATAGAAGGAATGGCTACCTTGTTGCTCAGTTAATTCAGCGCTATTCACTCTGATAGACTCTGTGTCCAAACAAATTATTCTCATAAGTGTCTGTCAGTAGTGCTTAGTCTTAGCACTCCATAATTTGGATGCTTGTACCACTGATGGCCCATCGCTCAGCAGGGGTCATCAATGGACTGTCTTTTCTCCGACAGCAGGGCCACACTAGTTAATTGAGGTTAATTTGTATCTGTGAATGACTGTGAGCAGCAGGTGCTGGAGGTTGATGGTGGTTGTCAAGCAGAGGCATGTCATAAATGACTTCCCCAGTGTTTTCTTTCTATGAGAATGGCCATTGTAGTTGAGCTTGTGTGTGCAGGTGTGTTGATACATGCAAATTAATCATACTTTGTCATGTGTTTTTATGTGTTTGTGTGGAGGAAAGAGAGACACAACAAGATAGTCAGTGTGTATGCCTCTCTACATGATACACCTGATTACGCTTTGCACTTGAAAAAAATTGCAGCAGATGCTATGTGAAGGGTTTTGCGTTGATTTAAATGTTAAATAATGTATGTGAAAACGCTCTGCCACCACAGTTAATTCTAATTATTTCGCATGACTAATTAACGTGATTGTGCGAAAAGAAATACCCCCGTCTTTTAAACAGTGAGCCATTTCCTCCCACTCAGCGCCACCCGTGGTGGCTGGCATGCCACAGCTAGGCTGCCAGTTTCAGACAACATGTGGATGATATTGTGAGAGCTTGCTAACTGCAGGCCCGGGAGACCTGGCATGCGCATACTGTATGTACCTTTCGTTCAGTTAGAAGGTGAATATGCTCTTTTTGCTGCTTCTCTATTAATTTTTTTACATGTTAATCCCTATTGTCCTGCCAAAAATACTTGTCTGCCTGCCAAACTCTTTAAATGCACATTTTCAAATGGTATTGAAGCACAGCTAAAGTTGTGTCTTGCTCTGCTTGTTTAAGGGAATTCCTTGAAGTCATGTCTATTTTTTTACTCTTTCATGGGCCGGTTAAGGTTTTGTGTTTGAAGATGTTTATGTTTAAATAAAATAGATTGTTAAGAAACACAGTCCGTGAAAATTTCATGTCATTTGACTTTTTTGATGTTTACTCTGTTTGCTTTTCAAATTCAGTATTCATTTTGAAGTAAGCCATTCCAAAAATACCTTTCCTCATGATTTATACAGCAAGAGAAGTTCTAAAAAAGTGATTTTGAGATTACATTTGTTCAGTAAAAAACAAAACATGGTCATGTAATCATGAAATTACGGTGCTGTCATGTTGGTGTTATAGCAAAATTAAGTAAGAGATTCGACACGGATGGTTTATTAGTGCATCTATGTGTATTTATCAATGTGCTTCCTCATGTCCACATTAACTAAGTCCAGAACCTTCTTGTCTAGGTATGAGATCCGAGACCCACACATGGTGGAGGAAAATGTCCTGCAGATCCTGAAGGAGAGGGCCGACTTTGACAACTATAAGCCCCGCCCCTTCAACATGCGCGAATTCTACGACCGAACGGGCCACGACATCAAGGACATGCTGCTCTCCTGCTTCTATCGAGGCATGGAGTGCAGTGCTGAAGACTTCAAAGTGGTGAGTCAGGCATGTCAATAGTTAAATGTCCTCTGTGGGGCCAGCTGAGGCCTGCCAAGACGAGGGTCAGCTGAGCGTGTTTGTTATACAAGGTCAGCGCTGAAATAGTTTATTGTAACATCTATATAATATGACCTCTGTTGAGCAATCATCACTCAAGTTTGCTTTTGGGAAGTGACATGGCGGGATATATAAGGTAGTGAATTGTATAGATGGATTTTTATCCTCAGCTCAATCTGTGGGGCTCCATCAGTCCAAATCCCTCTGTTCCCCCTCAGGATGGGACTGAGAACCATTATGTACACATGACCGACTCGCAGGCCAAGGGCCACCGAGTGTACAGAATGGTGATACACACCATGTATAACTGCTACAAGGCCCCACAGGCTGGCCTTAGTGTGAGAGTTTACAGTCTCTGAAAGGTTGAGCAATGCTCTCATAAAAGGTTGAAACTTGGTCTTTTGCTGAACCCTGGGTCAGTTCCCTAACACTTGCTTTATGAGTAAGAAGTTAAAAAATATGTCGCTTTGGGAGATTTTCTGGGAGTGTTTGTTTTTCTCATCTATCAGATGGTTACAGAGACATCCAGTTATTACCTGGAACCTGCGTGGCCTTGATATCTGCTGTACAGTGTATGGATTTATCAGATACAACAGCAGCAAAAAACACTAAGCTGTCTGAAGCACATGGGGTTTACGTTGTCCTGATAGTGATGCTATGGTCATCAGTTACCATACATTTTTTGTCATGACGTCTAATTACAGCCACATGTTTATATTTATAGAGACACTGACTGCACTGTTGACCTTCTTCCTTAGGTAACACACTCACAGAAGAACAACTGGTTGGTAAATTAATGTGTATTTTGCTGACTCCAGGAAATTTACTAACATATAGGAATTACTTTTGACTTGTTGCAGAAAAACATAGAAAATTAGCAATTTTTTCTCTTTAATTTGCTGGATGTTTGGCTTTCTTCACCATCTAACGTCTGTGGTTTAGTCCTGAGCAGGTAGCATACAATGTGTTTATCAGAGCTTGTTTGCTGACAACAGCAGCTTACTGCTGCTGGAAATAGGCTTGATAAGAGCGGTGACTCTTAACGATACAGTAAATGTTTGGGCCGTAATACAATACAATGAAACAGAGCT
Source organism: Macquaria australasica (assembly GCA_005408345.1). Lineage (NCBI taxonomy): Eukaryota > Metazoa > Chordata > Actinopteri > Centrarchiformes > Percichthyidae > Macquaria > Macquaria australasica. The sequence continues at coordinate 2,169,326 of SEMN01000016.1, forward strand.
GCAGAGTTGGCTAATGTTTCTTTGGGTGTTTGTCACCATGAACGACCCTTTCAAATTACATGTACCTTTTGATTAAGATGAATCATTTTTTTAGGTTATCATTTTTATCTTCCTAATGATGTTTCTTGTTGTTTTATTGTAAGTATGGCAGCAGTTACTGTAATAATGACATTAGCGAAGGGGGCCACATTGTTGTTGTATTTTTGTGTGTGAAGCTTATCTTAAATGATGCCGTGAGATTTCGGCCATGTAAAGTCCTTAACCAGTTTAGGAATAAAAATGCTAAATTCATTGAATTATTATGGAATTATTAATAAATACAGAAAAAGAACACCAAAACATTTAAATGGATACAAGACAAATCCAACTCAGAAAATTAGTTTGAGGGGGCAAAATTAATTCCTAAAATAAAATAAAAGAATCTTAAAAAAAGAAGATCACAAGGCTCCAAAGAAAAAGGGGGTTCACAATAAAATGTTACACGTTGCAACCAGTGGCAGCCTGCTGTGGGAGAGGGAGCTAATCCAGACGGAGCAACTATCCAGCAGATGCTCATACCAGAGCAGGTGGCGAGTGATGGTGGCACTGTATTGATAAGGTTGATTTCTCTTGAGAATCCTGTGGTAATTGCGACCTAATACACATTTGTAAATGTCTCATGAAGAGACCAGTCACCATAGATCACTGAATATCTCCTCTTTGGTGCATTTATTAGTAGATACTGCATGCTTGTTTCTGAGAAACAGCTTCTCCACACACCATTTAGTGACGTGCTCGCCCTGTATTTCCTGTCACCTGTAAAGGGAGTTGTTGCCGCCACAGCCTTCTGTGACATAAACTGGAACAGCTCTTTAGAGGCCGAGACCTTTCCACACAAATCTGACCCTTACAAATTGCATGAACCTTTCTAAGTCCAGCGAAGAAGCCAAGAAAAGCCTTTATGAATCTGGCCCTCTGTGTCACTCTTACACCCTGTGTCCTTCAGTGGTCCTCGTGGTCCCCTAATATCCTGTAAAACCATGTAGTACAGCAGTGGCTGCAACACGGCCCACATGGTGCAGCTCCTCTATTGTGCTGATGTGTCCACATTTACTGTAGCTGTGCTTAGGGCAGATGGTGATTCGCAGGGCTCTACTGTATTAGTACAGTAGTGGACCTGGATAGAACAGCTCAGCAGAGAGCGCTAATGGTGTGGAAAGAATCTTCAGTGCGATAGAAAAAGGAAAAAAAAGTACGATGAACACTCCCACCAGCCTCAGCCTCCAAACCCCAGAGCATGGAAGCAGTAAAACTGTGATTAACACTGTCGGCAGCTTCTGTTTGTTTACCCCCAGCATCGGCAGCGTGCCTCGCTAGCTGCTCCCTGGCTGTGGAAGATAGCCAGAAAAAATGTCTCCACTACATGTGGCATCAGGGAGTCCAGTTGCATTGCATCATTTTATCAGTGTTCTGATAAAGAAAGAAAGAAAAAAGAAATAAAACAGTCAGACCGCAGCAAGGGTAACACTTAATGCTGGTTGTCTCAAATGGGGTGGTGAGAATCCGCAATGCAATACTATCTAATGTTCTGATGGATGAATGGACTTGGATGCTTCACAGCTGATTGATTTCACAGTGTTTTCAGGTTCTCATTCAGGTGTTGAATCCACCATTATCCAATCAGAAGTACAGTATGTCCTTGTCTGAGGCCAATGTTGTCATCAGTTAATGGTCACTGGTCCCAATACCCAGTGGGACACAGTGCCATATAACCAATTTTCAGTCATTACTGCTGGAAGTATTACAGATTGGTAACTGCCTCTATGTCTGGCCCCCTCAGTTCCACTCATTGTGTGCCTGCCTCCTCTTTCTCCTTGGAAAGACTTTTTACTAATTAGGAATGCAGAAGGTTGGGCTTATGTCTTTTAGCTCAGCTGATATTAAAGAACAGCAGGATAGAGAAATTACCTTCAATTAATATTAATAGATGGCCTACAGCTTCTGAACCGTAGCTGCAGGAGATAATAAGAAAATGCTAAAAAGTGTGTGAAATACAAAGACCATAATTTGATATTTTATGACCTTGTGTTTAATTAAAGAGACACATATGTCAACACATGGAGAAATCCTAAATGTACAGAATCCGTTTAAGAAGAAAAATTATTGGGTACACAATCTATCTAAGTGCATCCCTAAGGAACCCTCTGCAGATAATATGTTGATAAGAGATTGATGTCACAACCTCTAAGTTATTCCATTTTCCAACACTTCAAGACACCCACGTCTGACTTCAATCAGCGGGGAAAACTCTGACAGACTTATAACTTTGCAGGACTAAAAAGTGAAGCAAAGGGGGTTGGTAGAGAGTGCAAGAGAGAGAGACAGAACATGAGAGAGAAAATAAGAACAAAAGAGAAAGGAAGAAGGACAGATAGACTCAGAGACTGAGGCCCAGATAACAACAAAGTCCTTGGGATGAAACTGAACATAATGGTCAAGTGCTGCAGAGAGGTACAAAGACACAAAACAGCAGCTGCCACCACAGTAGCAGCAATAGAAGTACTATCAGCAGACACACAGGTTTGGGCTCATTTATCTTCTCAGAGACTGCAGAGCTGCACTGTATCTCCCTTTTCCAGCTGCCCAATTGTTTGCCCAAACACAATGAAGTATGGCAGCTCAACAGGTCTCTACTTTCCACTCTTATATTTTCGTTAAAAACAAAATGTCAGCTTCTATCTACATGCATAGAAGGAAATAAAAAATGTTATAGGTCATAGTGGTATTTAGACAAGATCTCAGGCTGCCTTGAATGAATTTGAAGAATCATCACGATTGCACTAGTTTTCTCCATGTCCCTGTCCATGGCCAGTTCACTTGTTGTTTGTGCAGTCTCCCTATGATTTGTCCTGCTATATTAACAAGGATGTAGAGTTGCCAGCCAAGTGAGAAAAGTAGCAACCTTGGGAGATTTGAGGACATCTTCTGATTATAAATGAAATAAAGAAAGATTTTAGCCCTTTTTGTTTGCATTTTAATGCCTTTAAACGTAATTGAGAAAACATTAATTGATACAACTGACTTTGAACACTTATTGAAATTATTTCAAGACATCAAAAGTTTCTGATTTCTCTACAGCAAATCTATACAATAGCTAGAAACAACAAAACACACAAAAGCTCACTGAAAACCCCTTCATTATTCAACTCTAAGAGCATCAAATTGTCGGTTGCCATTTCTTAATGTTAGCCTGTCTTGCAGATAAGTGAATAAAGTTAAGCAGACAGCTTGATTGGAATATTTGTGAGATGATTACTTGTGGGTGTCTTCAAGTTTAAATTACTGCCATATTAGACAACATTTTTTACTTGTCTTTCAGTATTTCCCTGTCAAATCTATGACAGACCCCCCCCCCCCCCACACGTCACTCCCCGCCACCTTTGTGCATCCCAGACTCTTGCGTAATTACCATGATCATTCTATTGAGCTATTGGCTCCATTTCAGCTGTCCATTGACCCTCAGAGTGGTACAGAGAAGTGTCTCTAATGAGATGTGATCAATAGAGAATGCCTTTTAGAGACACCTGCGCATGAATCACATTTCACAAACACCCTTTGAATCAATCTAAAGAATAGGTTGTGAAGGCTTTCTTAAAAATGATTCACTCATCACAAGTTAAAATAATTATGGGTTGCTGTAATGATTCCTCCTTACGACTCGTATGAAGTGCCACCTCAGCCAAGTAAGGAGGGTGTTTTCTTTCTTTTTAGTCTGAAATTCCCTCTTTTGTGTTTACAGAGAGTGCATTTCATTGCTGAGCCATGGTGGACGGATGCTGGTAGTCGTATAGGCTCTGAATTGGGGCCAGTTTGAGGCATCTGATTTCTTAGCTTAATTCCTGATGCAATCTAATTTAATTATATTAGCTATTAAATGTGATGAGTGTTGAGGCTGAGAGTCTTTTGAGGTAGCTGCCATTTTTAATATCAGAAATTCAAACATGCTTTAATCTCCCATTCCTCATCAACTGTTTTTGACACAACTCACCTTTGTTCCACCCTTTTTTTATACTAATTGCTATTCCAGTCTCATCCATCAGCTCAAAGCCGATGATTCTGCCGTTCTTTTTGGCCGGACAGTTCCCACCACTTTCCCTCTTGAGGATAAATCAATCAATTTGCTATTACTGTAGAATTCAAAGACATGGATCAATTAGGTTGTTACTGAGTAATGGATGCATCCCTAATGAAAAAAATGCCTTCTCTTTGAGTGTAACGAGGCCAGTGGCTCTCCCCGACAGAGTCTTGTCTGTTACTCTCATCATCTTGCAAGAAATTTAATAGTGAGGTAATAAGGATTTTGTAATGTGTTTATTCAAAATATTTTTTCAGCCAACCAAGATGCTGAATCAAATGTTTGACACTGACGCGCCAGTGGGGTGGGACATTAATATATATCTTGTAATGCTCTGGTTCCCAACCTTTTTTGTCTGATGTGCAGCCACAGCCCTATCAGATGTCTATAAGTATATATTGTTGGAAAAGTTAACAATGTTTTTTTTGCTGCCAAGACACAGTGTTACCTTTTTTGTTCCTTTTTCAATAGATTAGGTCAAGCTCGCATTTATACTACTACCACTTGGAGTTGCAGAAGCTGGATGTTTCAAGTGTTTATTGAGTACTTTAACCTTTTTGTTGGCTTGCTAATTGTTTTCACACAGGCCCTCCCTGCATGCGCACAGTGTGTAAAGGTGGTGTTAAGGTGATCAAGGCTGGTGGGAAACCAATTTGTACTTGTGTTTGTCATGTATTTGTGTATGTTTCTGTGTGTATAGTTATAAAATTGGCTAATTTTTATAGCAAATTTGTTTTAAGTATTTATTAAATGATGAAAACAAACACAAACACAAAAGCATATTTGGTTTAAATAGAATGGAAAGTTTGTGACATATATTGATTCTATTTTAGGATAGAATAATTTTTGAGATGTTGCATATATTGATAGTGATAATTCTGGTAAAGATAAATGTTTTATATTGGTGTGTGTGGTCACTGTGAAGTGGCAAACTGCTTTCGCTCTCAGTAATTATTGTCTACTTTTTAAAAGTAAGAGGTGACGGCACAAAGATGCACAAGCGCAAGTGTCACCCCGGGCGATTTGACAGCAACCTGCCTAATAGCCTAGTTTATGTTGGCTTTTTCAGCAGGGAAGAGGGGAATGATATTATAGGCCTAGATTTCCTGTCACAGCGCTTTTGAAAAACCCAAGCATGTCCTCCTACACACATACACAAAAAAGCACCTTTAACCTGACCTCTTAGTTGCCGAATGAAAGACAGACGTTTTTGACGAGGTGCAGGGTGGACAAAAGGTGAGATGAGGAGGGGAAACACAGAGCAAAGCAAATTCCGGAAAGATTTGAGAAGAATCCATTTATTCCATGTGACCCTGTCACTGCTCCTACCCTTACAAAAATGATTTTTAATAATGAATTGGGTGGGGGAGATACGCAGTGGGGGAGAGAGTGAGAGAAAGAAAGAGAGGGAGAGAACTTATCCCTTAAAGAATCAATTATAAACACTTTGGTTGAGATCAGAGGCAACGGATGGCTGTGCAGGGCTTTGGAGTGAGAGAGAGGAAGAGAAAGTGGAGGGGGCAGGAAACTGTCCTGAAATAAGAATGTCGGTGTGTGCCAGCGGGGGAGTCTCTGTTTGGCTCTGGGCTAGTGGTGCCAGGCAGCCAGTGGGAACAGAAGGAAGGAGGAAAGAGGTGGGGATTGATAGACACTGAGGGAGACCAGCGAGACCATCAGCGCACTAGCTGAATGAAAAGCAGGGCGTTCTGAGCTCTCTGTGCTAAGGTCCTCCCTGCATGCGCACAGTGTGTAAAGCTCTCAGTTCGCTCCACTCCACTGCACAAACAGCGGATGTATGGTTTAGATTCTGCAGACAGTCCTGGTGATTATTCACATGGCATTGGCAGGTGGCACACTGCTGCATTAGCCAGCTAATTACCATCCAGAGTCATATTAATTTTTTTGTAATTTAGTAATATATATAGGAAACCTGTTATATTTGCCTTGATACATTACATTTGGCAAATTGTATTCTTCCCTCTAGCTCATTAACATCGTTGAATTCATTAAAGATAAAGTACTGGAAACATGATTAATGGTTTTGGCCTTTAAAGTTGATTCTGATAATTACAGCAGCTGATTGATGACTGCGAGTAAGAACGTGCGCTGTTTCCTGTGACTGCATGTATGATGTAGCTTTTGTCTTAACTGTATTATTAAATATGACACTTGGGAAGGTGAGCGACAGACAGGTCAAAAAGATGTTTCTTTATTTCACAGACGACAGAGTACAGACGCTGTCATCTCGTGCTCCAGCGTCTGGGCATAGATAGAGCGAAAAAAGCAGTTGGAACACCGCTAGGTCCCCGTGGGATGCTGTGTTTTCATCTTAACCAGCCATTGTTTTGATTATTTTTTCCTTTCCTTGTCTCTTGGGTAGACCCACTACCTTAAAAATACTCTGTCAACTTCTTTTTGACTTGAGTGTTTTTTTATTCAGTGGGAGTGCGAAGTAAGGAGCGCTAATGAATAGTTGGTTGTATGTTTTTGTCATAGCTTAGAAAAACAAATAATTTACTTCACGATAAATATTTTTTAAAATCAGATTGTTATTCCTAATAGATGGATGTATTTAAGCATGTATGCAGGTACTTCCATGAAGCCCCGGGGCTAAGCTGCATCTTATTAATTCCTGATCTTTTATTGATGTTGAGGTAATCTTGTAGCACCTGGGTTTCTATAGAGTGGTGGGTTTACGTACTGAAAATGAATTACCTGTAATAAGTGGCTTAAGGGACTACTTCTGATTAAATAACACAATATAGGAATGTGATTACAGAGAAAAGCTGAAATAGCTAATGTTTCAGCCTCTTAACTATTACAGGTGATGAACAGGACAGGTAATCAATTGATTGTTTCTTTAACTTCTATAAGGTAGAAGAGACTTGGGTCAAGATGAATTAAGATGGCGCAAAAAAACAAGTGGCATATTTTCGAGTGCAACAAAGCATTCATTTACAGGAAGCTTTCTGCATTGGAAGAGAAAAAGTGAGAGGGAAGGCGATGGAGCAGCCATGCATAAGACTCAGAGCAATGCTGATAAGTCCTTATCTCGCATTGTTTTGATACGCTTTGTTGAATACATGTGTGATTTCATTTCCTCGCTCAGATGTGATGTGATGATTTGATGATGTTTTGACATGTTCGCAGCACCTGCCCTCACGTGTCTTAGCTGCCCCAGTTAGTCAGTCAACAGTTGTTGACTGAATTAATAAAATGTGCTTTTGATTCCTTCCTGATGAAAATAGAGACTTGTCACTCAAGGCTAAAACAACCTCTGTGTGTCCTTGTTATTGTCTGTTCACCCACCAAGCCCTGAAGGCAACAGTTCATCCATTGTTTATTGCATTTGTTTTCACTATTTTGATATAAAGAGTTTCAGAGTTGCAACCTTGTGAAAATGGGGCATTGGGAATATCGGCGTCTCACTCATCCACCTCTGACTAAGGGCAAAGACAAGGTTCAGTGATTCTCTAGAAATAGGACAAAAGCGATTTTAAATTTCTAAAGCAATCCATTTAAATAACATGAATGTTTTTGTTCAACATTTTTTGTGTCAACTCTTTTCTTTTGAATTGAAAAGGCAAAACAGGCAAATATAAATGATTAAAAAACAATAAATGTTGTCCATTCTGCTTCACATTATACTCACTACCAGAAATTAGCTTATAGACCACCACTAGTTTAGGTTATTGTTGTTTTACTACAATGGCTGAGCCTTCTTTATCACTATCAATCAGAAAAATTGTAATAAAACAAGAATATGAAAGGATATAATTTACCAGTTAATTTACCAAGAGAACTACAAGTTTTCTTGCATGTGTTTTACTTGAACCTGCTGGAATAATTTAAGGGTGGCTGAATTCTCATGCATGGCCAAAATGTAGGCTAATATAACACACTACCTTAATAAAGGTTCTCCAATTCAAATGACATTTAAGCGATGATCTGTATTAGCCATAAAAAACCAGATCAGATCTGTTCCTAATGTCAGAGTTCTACAGTAAACAAACAGAAAAAGCCTTAAAAAGGCTGGCATTTACACAATTTGTACCTGTAAGTATCTACCTGTACTGAATTTAAAGATAATGTGTTAAGTCAAAAATATCAAAAATGTCATTTATTAAAAATGAAACTACATTTAACATTTAACACCTTAGAGTAACAGTGTGTTTAGGACCAGAGGGTGGCTGCAGGGCCTAGTGTTCATATAAAAAAAAGACTTCCATAATTGGAACAGTTGGAACAGTTTTAGAGTCCTGAGTAAAGACACTGGCTCAGTGTTTCATTGAGCGGTAACTGGACAGAGGTGTGTAGCTGGCAGATCAGAGATCCACCAGTTTAAACCTACATGCCTTCCAGCAGTGTTTCAATATTCAGCCTCTTCCTGCAGGATCCCAAGCAGTGCTCTTTTTCTCATCCTCATCCGTATGCTGCCTGAATGTCACTTTTGAATGTTTAATTAACAATACTGTGTAACTAATGAAATATATAAATATATACATTCTGACCTCTGTAACCCTGGTGGTGGTGATTCATCCTACATTTTTCTTTCCTAATCTTTTTCCTCTTTGCTGAAGACAACTGTCAGTCATTATCTTTTAATGTTTCCTCAGCTTGCAGTCTCTTTATCTCACTATTCCCTTGCGATGGATTTTTTTTTTCCCCCAGCAGTAGGGGTTGGTGAGAGAATTTAAAAGCATCAGAAATCACTTACAGATTGCTGAGTGTACAGTTCACACCAGCCCAGTTCACTGTGTGCAGACCTCAGAAAGGTGCTGGCAGCATATTTATGCAGTCCATCTAATTTATGGCTCTATTCAGTGTTAAATATGTGTGTACGTGGGTGTGTGTGTGTGCATGTGTGCATGCGAACAGGTCACACTCAGTAAAAGCTCCAAATTAAATATCCAGATTCAAGAGCATCTGCTATACAGCAAGATGCTGACCAGCAACTTTGTTGGTTAAACCTCCCAAAAGGAAAGTTCATGGTCTTTTTTATCTCTTTAGGCTGTACAGTTATCAGAAAAGTTGCCCGTTTCTTAGGCTGTAATTTATTAAACTGGAGCAGCCGCTCCCGCTGGTTCCCTAGTGATTGTGTATGTGTAAGTGTGTAGTGCATCGGTGTTTTTGAATTTGTGTTTGATGTCTAACATATATTTGTACACACATTGTCCTTAACTTTAGGCACTAATATTTTTTGAGGTTGTATTTGTGATATAAGCAAAGAAAAGGCGTTTATGTAATACTGCAACTGTGGCCACTGCAGCATTTCTCTTTTAATATGGGAAAGTAATTTTGTCCTAATGCCAGACTGTCAGTTACAATGGATGTGCCAGGCCTAGGTTACAAATCAGTAGATGGGAGGTGGCAGCAGAGTGGACACAGCTAAAATACTGCCGCTGCACCCTTATTCTGCCACTGAGTTTATGCTCCTGCTTACCCGAGGAGCAAACAGCCAGGCAGATAAGTACTGAGATAATTGTTTATGAAAGGAGGAAGGGATGTTGTAGTGGAGTTACGATAACCTGATACATTACCTCAACAACAGAGATGGGATCTGACAAGTGGCTCACTCCATTCGTGTAACCTTGGGGTCTGTTTCTCTTGGCTTAGTCATAACCAACTGTAATGGTCTCATTTTCTAGTGCCCTCTTCTTTGTCATCTAACCGTCATTGATATTTGATATTTGTCTGATTACGGCATTGTGCTTCATTTTGGTCAGGTGAGTCACATCAACTAGCCATACTCTGACTTTTTTGCATTTCCAGCATCACCTCTGTGATTGTTTGAAAGAGCAGGAAGAGACTCGTTTGTTGCCTTGTCCAACAGGTGGTGCACCCACACTTCAGTTCCTGAACAAGTACTTTTTCTCTGGTGTTTGTTATTCAGGTTTAAATGCAAGTAATTTAAGTGATTGGCCAGATAACGCCACTCTAATGAAAGGTCAAAACTTCCAATTTGGAAAAGCCACATTCCTTCTCTGCCAGTTGATGTTGATCAAAGAGTAAAAGACAAATGATGCATGTTGTTACGGATGCAGCCAGTGGTATCTGCAGGTTTTCAGCACCTTTCTCAATAGTGACATCTAGAACTGAGCTTTTGACAGCTTTGATGTTGCTGTGTGTGTGTACACTCCCCGAACAGAATACTGGTCTGTTAGATGGCTTATTGCTGAGTGCCAAAGCAGCAGCAGCAAATGTTTGCTCTCATAAAATACAATATTATTGAATATCATAATAATTAGACATGTAAATTCCCCTGCATTTTTTGTTGACATTTAAAAATCATCAGTTAGAAAATAGAGTGCTGCTTGGATAACCCAAATAATGATTTAAATTTCATGATAATTAATTATCGTGGGTCTACTAATACTCCCTGAGCTCAGTTTGATTTCAACAACACTGCAAGCATGGGATATTGGCTCGATTGCTCCACTTTTGAGTATCACAATGCAATGATTGTGTCTTAATGTAAAAGACCATTCCTTTCAATAGTGGTGGAATGAAGTTTGATTGTATATAGTCACTTTCAGTATGCACACAATATACTGTAATATTAGTAATCATGGCCCGAGTAGATCCACAAAGATAGTAGTTTGGCAGTATGTGTCATGGGTGATCAATGCATTTTTTTACTTGATCGGTACTGGCTTCATAAAGCCTGATTGATGGTTTTTTGGAACCATTGCGCTCTGGGGGCACGGTAAACACTGGACAGGCACAAACAAATAAATAGCAGCTAGTTGTGTATATGACTGTGATTCAAACTGTCAGCGTATGTCAGAGAGAAAAGAGAGTAGATCTCCTTTGGGTAAAAAAACCCAAAAAAAGCTTGTTTTAAGAGAATAAGCTTTTTGGATTCAATTAAAGGTTGAATCACTTAAAAGACTTTTTGACTTTTGTCAGGTCAATGTAAGTGAGGTAAAATGGCTTTAATTTACGGTCCTTTTGCTTATGCAACATTTCCTAGGCAGTTATCAGCCTCAGGTTCTCAAAACCAGCCTGTCCACTGACGTTAGTTTCAACTTAGCCTTTACTACAGTGACACAAAAGCCTCAGTTTTCTATTTCAAGGCACTGCGAGGAGTCACAGCTGGAATAATCACTTTGTCCAGCAGGCTATAAGAAGTAGATGGTTGGTGCTAAGAGACCCACTTTTTTATTTATTTCTTGATAGTCCTGCTCTCGTCATGTCTGGGTCTCACAGTGTCTTTTTCTTGAGACACAAAATGTAGATAGTCTTAGTTTTCTGGTTCAAAGCCTAGTTTAATCGGGGAGCAGAGCTTAACTTCATGTGTCAAAGAAATAAAAAGCTTCCACTTAACACTGTTGTGCATGACTTCATCCAGCAGATTATGCTCAACCCACTGGAGGCTGGAAGCAAGGGTCGGTGCGCGGAAGAGAGGTGTGTGTGTGTCTCTTCTGGTGCACACAAGCCTCCGTGTGATGCATGTGTGTGCATTAAAGGTGTTTGATGAGATGGTTTTAAGTCAGGAACAATTTAAATCTTCCTTTATAGGAGAGTTAGGGAGTAGCATGCTTCTTGTGCACATTCTGTCAGTTTACAATCACTCTGACAGTACAAGCTGTGCTTCCAGTTGCTTTCTCTTTGTATGCAGATATGCTGACGGTATTATACAGTATGTAGTACCTAAAGGTGGGGGTATATTCAAAATGAAGAAACTAGTTTATTAAGCAGTTAGGTTGGAGCATACCGTCGTCTTTGGTGTTCTTTTCTTACCCACTGTAACTAGGCAACCTTAGCAGGGCAGACACGAGTTGGTCCCTAAAATGAATTAAACGCAAGTAGGCAGTTTGGATTTTCCAAATCTGACACAGCAGTAAAAGAACAGCTCTTCTGCATCTGCGAAGTTCGCACAGATAGTTGTGGTTGCTACTGTCAACACCCTCATGGTGGATACCTGCAAAGTTGGTAATTTTTAAATCCTACATATATTGTAGGCTCTAAATCATGATGAGTCTGACATGACAGACTAAGGCATTCAACATTTTACTTTCCTTTAAGAAGCTTCTGAACAAGGAATGTGCATGTGAGTGCGAGAGGGAAGGCTTTGATAATTCCACAGGTCCAGGAACGTGTTTATATTCAGCTAATTAATGTATCTGTATTGAAACTTCGGTATTAAAATGACACTGGTATCAAAAAGTATTCAAACATTACCCAGCCCTATTTTAAACTAATAGATTATAGTTTGTGGTGCATTTAGGTCGTACCCATGTGAAACAACTGTTTGTAATATTAGATTCTAGTTTTTTACAAAGTAGTTTGGCCTTTTTGGTCTTTGTTATTTTTTCAGCTTGTATTATGTTTATTTATCTTGATCTGTAGGGCTAGATTGGTTCTAAATAGTGCAAACTGAGTGCCATAGAAATACCACTTTGGTTGTTATGTTTAATGGCATGCAAATAAGTCTTAAAAACACAAAATGAAAAAACAAACAAACAAACAAAAAAAAACAAGTTGTGGTTTATATCAAGAATTGATCTTTCCAGCTAAAAACCGCTGATGTGATATTTATGCCATATCGTCCACCCTGAGCATGCATGCTTGAGTAGATCTTAGTGTGAGCGTGTGAATGTACAATATGTGTGCACTCATATTCATGATTACATGTATGTATATCCCAAAAGCTTTCAGTAGGCGTGCCACAGGTCAGTGCACTCTAACCTGAAGTGCTCCTCAGATTTTCTAGAAGAGGCAAGACCTCACGCATTTAGCAGGAGTGAAGAGAGCAGCAGTAAACAGCTATTACTATGCACCGTCACAGCCCGGACCTGCATTACAATTACTGCCTGTCTTTTGGTCCAACTGGATCTGCTTTGCCATTAGTGTCATATATTAAAATGTGGGATACCAAAGAGGCATCATTTTTTTGCAGTTAAACAGGTCTTAATGAACCGTTTGGGTAATGAGGCGGCCAGCCATGAGGCAGAGAGGAACAATGGCAAACATGGCAACTGGCAGCGCCTGGTGAGTCCACTTTGTCATCAACCTGCCCTTGCCTGTCATTAGGAATAGGCTCCATTTCCTGGTATTATTCCTGATATTATTAATACCTCCCTCTGTTCACTCATACTGCATAGGGTGACCACGAGCATGATATGTGCATATTATGTTTCTCTTGCTAAAAGTAAAGAACAAAATAATCCAGCATGAAGGATCCTCCACTACATTATTCACTATCCTCAGTGTGCATCTGAGTGTTCAGTGTATAAACCAACATAGGAGGTCTTTGCGTGCTTGTGGCTGTATTGGTTTAAGCCATTAGGAAACACCAGTGGAACTGAATGAATGAATCATCAACCATAATAAAATACATGGTGACATATGTTAGATACATGTATCATTCATGGGCACCCATCAATTTCCCAGACAGTGTGAGTCCATGTCTCTCCAACCATCATTAGCTGAGGGAACCAGAAGTTTTGTTATTTCACTAACACTGCTGTGGAATATATAATGCCATTTGCTTCCTGTTGGCTGTTCTGTCTTTGCGAGGCATTAACCAGGGGGCGGTAGATTGACTGTTAGAGACGCAGGCCAGTAAGCGGAAGATTGGCTTACTAACCGGCTGGGAAAATGTGGGTAGAGGAAATTAATGTGAAACAAGCCCTGCTTCCTCAACATCTACCATTAAAGTGCCTTTGAGCAAGACAGTGAATCCAAAACCTGCTCAGTGGCCAACAGTAAAATACTGGCAAGCCTGTAAGAACAGAGGAAGATGGAAAATAAGAGGAAGAGACAAGTTGATGGGTAGAAGATGATGAAAAGGTTTTATCATTTGTATTAAAAAATGTCATCAGTGATGGCAGGATGTCATCACCCTCAGACCATTTTAAAGCGCCTATTTTTGCCTCAAGTAAGGGGTTCAAATGGAAATGTCATTTTCTATGTTTCTGTTATAGCTATCATACGTTTTTGAAGTTGTGCACTCGCAAAAAAAGAATTAATCCGATTCTTATGAAAGAAGTGGATATTTGAATATGGTGGGAAATACACTGCTCACTGCTGAAGTAATTTGTTGTTTAGGAGAAATGCATGACCCACATACAGGAAACTGTTATGTTCAGGGCAATATTGTTTTCTGGTACACATGACACCGTTACAAAGACTCTACGGGCCCGTGAACTTAATTTCTTTGAGTTTTTGCTCAGTTGGTATAGCAGAGGTTCAACACACCACAGAGTCTGAGTTCTAATCCCAAGTGAGCCAATTTAACGCCAACCGGCCTGCAGTTTATCTCAAATTATGTGCTTGTTCTTCCTTGAATTATCAAACCCATTTGACTACGTTACCAGTCAAATGCATTTTCAGGATACTATTCGGCCTGATAAATGTCGTATTGTAAGAATGGACAGATTTTCAAACCAAAAATACTATCAATATGTGGGTAGAGGTTTGTGGTAATGCAATTGTAAAGTAAATACACTTGTGGTACATTACATCAGGATGGTTTTGTCAGTATATAATCACCTCTGTGGCTCTGAGCAGTGTAGTGAAGAGAATTCAAATGTTACCTAAATCAATGTCTTTTCCTCTGTGTTCAGTATTTCCAAAAGCTCCGAGCACCTTATTCAACATTTACTATACTAGACATCTCCAGACTCAGTCTATCTTGCACAGCATTAGCAATCAAATGATAATTATGAATTTGCAATACCTGACGAGTGTTAGCTACGAGGGAGCAATTCACACACAATCCTCTGTGGAATAGTTAGGAATAAGACATGCATGGGAGTCAAATCTTCATTTGCCTCCCGTGAGCTTCTGTCTTTCATGAAAGATTTGTCTCAAACATGAATATCATTCACTTTACATCTGCCAAAAATGCACGAACTGGTCTATTTTCAGATTTTTTGAAAGACTTTACACAAGGCAAGTTTATCTGTATAGCACATTTCAACAAAGCAATCCAAAGTGCTTTACTTAAGGCATTAAGAAAAAGAAACACAAGGCACCACAGTATAGTTACTCTGCCCTGTGGTCACATATACTATGTGATGGATGATTTTACAAGTTGGCTACTATCCATAAAAAGAATGCAGGCATTCTCACTTTATTTGATAAACAACATCTGTGTACTTTGGGTCATCTTTGATCTGACTTTGAAGAGAGAGTATAATGAAACAAGATAAACAATGGCAGAGAGGCATGATACTTCTCTTCAGAAGAGATGACACATATCTGACAGGTCACAGGGGAGGAAAACAAAGAATAAGCAGAAGTTCAGTTTGGAGCCGCTGAGAAGCTCTGGTGAAATGAAAGAGGCTGAGAAGAGAGGATGGGAGAGGATGATTGAAAACAGATGTAGTTGGGCTGTCAAAAGAGGGCAGAGGTCCAGAGCCAGGTGCATATAACTATCATTCTCCATTCACTATACCAAGTAAAACTGTGAGTAACCATCCCTCATACGAATTCATACTGGCAATATATGTTTTGGAGAAGACAATCTAATCTGGATAACGTCCACTGACAACGTTTTGTTTCATTACAGTAAGTGTGACATTCTCACCCAGTGAAATGTTACAGGGAGGAGGTCAGGGTTGATGGTTGGGCACATGAAGTAAATTACTTTGACGTCCAAAAACTGGGGTTTGTGTCCCAGGTCCCAGGTATGGTTCAGTAAAGGAAAGATGTTAAAATACTCAATATGCCAGGATCAGACCACAAAATATTTTTGTCTTTTGGTGCCTCAGATTAAACCAGAGGTGTTTAAACAGAAAGGGTCAAGTGCATGCTGGTGTTCTGAAAATGATAGTTTGGCCGTCGATTTGGTCCCCTTATCAACACAGTCAGTAGCTGGAGCTGCAGCGTTTTCGCTCCAGACTTCCCAAGTCTTGGTGATCGATCCATAACCAGGCTAATATTGTTTAGTCTGATCGCAGCATTAAAGGGTGAGATGGGACACACTGGCTGTTTCGGTATTTAACCAAGTGCTTTGAGTTGCCTAATCATTACCAGAAAAACATTAAACATAACTTAGTTTTCAGGAGCAGATATTGTAAGGAAAACAAATGAAATCTGTTTTGCAGATATGTTCAATATAAACATGTCAAAAACATAGTGCAGGCAGCATTACGTTTACTAATGGTAATGTAAATAGTTTTAAATTGTTGTTCTGAGGCACAGAGCATTATTGGCATATTGCGCTTATCATCTTTTGTGCTTTTAAGAAAGAGATACTGGGTATAACAGACTTTCCTGAGTGCACAATTTTAGAAAGTTTAGCAATGCTTTCTGAGCAATAAGCAGTGTTGGTGGGACATTGAAAACTAAGTGGGCAAAATGAATGGATCTGTCAGATAGCAGAGGGAAATGTGATTGAATTTCCCTCTTTAGCTTCAGATGATATGCACACTTTATTGAATTGTGTTCCCTTATTTGTGCTCCAATGCTTAATTACTAAAAGCAGATAGTTTTCCGCTTTAATATTTTGGCTGTCCACCAGATGAACCTTTAAAACACCAGAACTGAGAAGTGGAATTGTCTCACAAAGTACTTGGTTTAATTTAAACCTTCTTCCCACACTTGCTCTTATTGCTCTTGAAGTAATAAACAAGAAAAAATAATGAAGATTTTTTTTTTAGCTACAATCATATGTTAAGACAGTGAAAGGGACCGTAGAAGTCCTCTCCATTTCTGCTGCACTTGGACAGCAGAGACCATAGGCCCTGACTTGTGTCCTGACTGATGAAGGCATGTGTTAGTCAGCATGGTACACATGTACACATGGGTGTCATTAATATCTCAGTGTCTGCTGGAACTATTGAGCGTCAGGTAGTGAAAATGTGATCCAGCACTCTCACACCCAACGAGCACATCAATAGCACTTCACCCAATACACTTGGGGGAAATATGAGTCCCCCTTTCTCTGCAAAGACACCATAATAGGCAATTATACAGCTCTTCCCATAGAAGCAAAACAAGGCTGATGAAAAGGAATGGAGCATTTAGAGGTTGGCTAATTAACAATAGATCTGGACTGGACTGGAGCCAATGTCATGTTTCTCTTTCCTGTGTATTGAACTCCGGCAGCTGATGAGTGGATATATGGATGGCAAATTGCAGCTTTGAAAAAGTGGCTTGTGTTACATTTCATTGAACCCCTTTCTGCTATTGTTGTTAATCATGTTGTGATTGAGCAGGTAATGAAGTTTCTGGGGCTGAAGAGTGCAGTCATCCATCCTAATAATAGTGTTCTTGGTGTGCTTTACATGTTATTGTCTCTCACTTAGCTGAGGGAAATGGGTTGCTTGATGGCCAAACAGATTAGAGTGTGTGTTTGTGTGTGTCTGTAGCCGTGTATTTAGAAAGGGTGTAGGGATACGACAGCATGATCAATGTGATCTATTTAATAATAATAATAATAACGCTTGCAATAATAAGGCCTAACCTATATGGGTTTACAGAACAAATACATGATTTCAACTGAGCTCCTAAAATGGGTTGTACACCTTCAAAAATATAACTTAAACAACTTAAACAATAAGTGCCTATTTTTTACTGCATAAGCAAGGCAGTGTAACAAAATTCCACGCTGAAGTATTCATACCCACAAACAGTTCCACATGCATAAAACTATAGCTCAGCCATTCGACTTCCCCCCCAAGGTTGCCTACTCCTTAGCTGGTCCTCCAGCCAAGAGCCTTGCATCATTAGCCACCCGGGACCTGGTTGATTCCACATTCCTGTTATTAGACTCCAGCCTCTCCAGCTGAGATACGACCAGGAGCTTACTCTATTTGGATATTTACTAGCCATGCAGCTGCAGCTCCTACTGTACACGCTCTCAGACTTATAGGAGCAGACTTTGTGACTTGAATCACCAAGCCCTTACATGAACCTGCAATATGTTTCAAATATATTTTTATTATACCGGATGATGAGGGGGACAAAGAACAGGTTGGGGAGGGTTTGTCATCTAGCCACACATAGTTTCAGAAACCCATATAGAAGCAGCACCCTTTCATTATGGCTGTATGTAACCCGAGACCTCTCCAGGGTCAGTTGACATCAATTATATAGCAAGATATAGCAAAAAGCAAACATGTTGCAGGTTGTCTTCTGGGTGTAGGGGCTCCTAATGTTTTGCAGCGTAATGAAAATGTTCAGTCACACTTAAAGAAACATGAAGACCTCACTCTCTCAAAGCCAGTGTATTTTGGCCCTCCGGACTACTCATATGCTGCACAGTCCCCAGTGTTAAAGGTGATGTAACAAAGAGGTGATGCAGGTTGGGTTGTACGTGTCTGCTGAACTGCAGTTCCTAAACCAGGTATTAAAGAAAGGGATTCAAGCTGTTGCTTGTTTTCCAGATGATTGCAAGAGATTTCATTCTTGAACAAAGTGTCTAATGTAGTGTTTTGCAAGAAGTGTGTTGCAGAGTTGCAAATAAAGTGCAAAGCAGAAAATATGTTTTTACTTTTGGTGCCTTTGTTTAAGGCATGGTTATAAAAGTTAAAGGTTTTGATGCTTTTGCATTTGTATTCACTTTCAGTGTGTACGCAATAGGCAAACACTGTAATTAACTATTCGTAGTACTTAGTAGTACTTTTATACCCTCTTTCTTTCCTTTCTGCCCTTCTTTCTTATCTTCCATTCTTTTTATTAATATCGTTGTGTTGGTGTTACATTTACAGTGTTTTTCATGGCTATCCCATCATTTTTCCACATTACAGTTAGTACACTATGTTGCAAATGAACAAATCATGAACACAGGCCAAACAATAAGCCCATTGTAAGAATGTGTTAATTCTGTACCCTGCTCCACAGTCAGATTTGTGTGCCAAAGCATCTCGCATACAGTACAATTTATTTTCCATGTTTTCGGCATTTATCAACCGACCACACTGAAGCCTATGCATTCAAACTGGATGATTATATCACTATACCCATTGTGTATGGATTAGAGAGAGGGAGGCAGATAATTTGCTTGTGTGTGTGTTTGTGTGACACAGTGAGCTGCAGCTATTCTATATGTATGGCAATGCAGCTGTGTGTCAAAAAAAAGCCATCTAAGATTAGATCGAAAATGCCAAAGAAAAGAAAAAATCAATATTCTCGCAGTAGGATGTACATATACTGTGTATGTATATATATTTACAGTATATACAGTGGTTTATGGTAATGCAGTTGGCTTGCCTGTAGCCCTGGCTGGGCTGATGATGATGAGGTGCAAATCTAAAAGCCATTACACCTCCCTATGAGTTCTATTATCACCGCTGACTGATAATTGCATTGGGCTGTGGTGCTACGAGAGTGACAGCCTGGTGCCGGTGCCTTTCTTTACGGCGCGGCCCGATATGATCTTCAGGCGCACTGGTGCGAACACTCTGGACTTTTTATGGTGTCCTTTTGTGTCACACGGGCCAGACGGAGCTGAGACCGAGATAGGAATAGGAAGAAAAGGGAGAAGAAGTTAATGTTAATTAACAGAGAAGAATGAAGGAGGGGAGAGCAAAATCAAATCTCATTTATGAGAATATTTACTGGTCCTCTGCTCTCGTTTTTATTCATCCTTTTCTTTCAAAAAAGAGAATGATGAGGCTGGTTTTACTATTAAAGGGATGATGGGTCATGCAAGGACAGCTGAGTGGAGAAAGGTGAACTGAAATGACGTCTCATACCATCATTAATTTAATGCTGTTATTACTGGTGTAAGTGGATTTTCTTCTGTCTATATGCATTCCAGCATTCAGTCACTGATATTTAACTTTAAATGAGCTTGGCTAAAAAGTCTGTTGGTTTCAATGGGGATTTTCATTCTCTAACAAAAATAATGAGGCAGCGGTAACCACGAGGTGAGGATAATAAGCTCGTGGTCACTGGTGAGATCTTTAGTATGGCTGACAAACTCCTGGAGAGGCAAGAGAACACACTCCATTAACTGATCAACTACCACTGAGATGCCTTAGAGCAAGGCACTAAACTTAATTAATCCAGCAGAGCAGCCCACCAGCATGAGGCTGTTGTTGTATTAGGAAGCTCCTAGGTGTGCATGTGTGTTGTTGCATAAAATGAAGGGTTTCGCTACAAAACAAAGCGTGCTCAGTCAGCCTTTCCCAGAAAAACAAGAGAAAGGACAAAATAGAAGTTGAAACAGGACCTATTCAAAAACCGTCATCTTTGGATCATGTTAATCAGTGCAAGGTGCATCCTGTTTAATCATTTACAGCTAAAGAGACATCATAATCTGAAGTTGCAATACATCAAACGTTTGTTTGCATGTGTCTGTTCTCAAGCTGCCCACAAAGACTACAGCAGCAGCAGCATCATTCACATTTGCATGGATCTGGTGAAGCAGTCAGGAGGTTGCTCATCTCCCTCTTCCTTGAGCTTTGAAAAAAACATGCATCTCCCTCTATCTCTCTCTAGTTTAGTCTTGGTTGTCCATCAAGAGCTCTGCTTTGATATTCATGTAGCCACATGATTGGGATGCAAAAGAGAGAGTTGCAAGGTCCTAGGTCATCTTCTTTTCCTTCTCTGTTTCCTTTTCACCTCTTGCACCTTTTCATCCTCTTCTCCTCTCCTGCACTGCTTCGTCCTCTGCAGCTTCTTTGAGGTTGTATAACCGAGTTTGTGCCTGCATCGCAACATCTTTTTTTTATGTGATTCACATAATAATCACCCATTTTAACCACAGAACACATCATGGCATGCTCTCAGGTCAGCTTGAGCTTGGTGAAGGAAGGAAGGAGGTTAAGACCGTCTTTTTATTTTGCTCTTACACACTCTTTACGTTCTGAAGTGTTTTCTACTGCATATAACATCCCATCCAGACACCAGGCTCTCCTCTTTACAAAAACGTTGTGCCTGTTAGCCTGCAGCCACTACTGGTCAGGTGTAAAGAGCTGGTAATTTGGCCTTCAGGATGAGTCAAACCTACTTCTCATTCTTGAACTTGTGAGGTTGGAATAAAGTTTTGACCCTCTGAGAGAAGAACACATTTGAGAAAGAATTCAGGCGAAGCCACTTGATCCGGATTTCGTGTGGATTTGTGATTTCTTCCTGCAGACTGAACTAAACTGAACCTTTACCCTTTTTTTTGTCTCATAGTGTCTCTTGTGATGAATAGGTACCTCTTCATTATAATGACAGCAAGAAGATATGTCTTGGCTCATGTTTCTGAAAAATATGTTGTAATTCCTGTCTCAAACTGTTTACACCCACGCTGCTGGTGTTACATCTCAGACACACACATGCCTGTTCATCTATTCATACACACCCTCAAACAGATACTCACATCATGCAGTGCTAGTAAACTGTGATGCAACTATGGCCTTTTGATCCCTAGGTCTTCAGAGTTGTAGGAGGACAAGTTGTGCAGACCTCTGAAACGTGTTAGCCCCCCCCAGCCATAGCATTTGCACCACTGACCTTTTCAGACAGGCACGCTGGTGCTCAGCCCCGGCCATGTCTGTAAAGCCAAAGCCAATATCCAGTTATTTATTTCATTTGGCTGCTCGAGTATATCCTCTCAGCTGAACTGCTCTGCCTTAGGCAGAGATAAAGCTGCAGCCTGAGCCCTGGGGGGATGCTGTGGATGTCCCCCCTCATCAGCTCTCAGCCGCTGTCACATCCCCACCCTGCACACGGAAACACCACAGACGCAACAGCACAGGCCATGGATCAGTATTAAGAGGTTACTTGTGGCTTATGCCATGTCTTTGCTTCACGTTAGGGTTCTGGAGCACGGCCAGACACATTGACCGAGCCACTTAAATCAGGCAATAAGAAAAGCAGCACAGTGGTCAGCAGGCTGGTGTTTGACACCAGCCCATATCTTGGGGGCTAAAACCCTGCTGTCTTTGTGTTACAGCGAACAGGAGTGGCAGGGGGAAGGAAGCAGGGGGTAGAGGAGGCTGGAAATGGGCTTTGGAGGACGTGGACCTATAGAGTCTTGCCTGCAGCAAGAGCATTTGGTATTCACCCTCCGAGGGTTGTGTCAGCAAACTCTCAGAGGTCAGCATGAGAAAACGTATCCCTCCCACACACTCCTGCTCTCTGAGATTGGATAAATATCACAACGTTTTTCAAAGAGAGGACTTTGGACTTCTTGCGTGATAGTGCATCACACAAGCAGTAACTCTGCAAAGAGTTAAGCACTGCTGCTAATGCAATGCTGTCATTAAATCTGGAAATATTAAAAATAGTCTAATTTTCTTTTTTGTTAGAAAAAAAATCCAAGGCTGGCCCTCGCGCTGAAATTTCTGTGGTGAATCTACTTTGAATACTCTGTTTTGTCTCTCAAAACAGAACCAAAAGAATAAGTCTCCATTCACATATATAAAAAAATAAGAAGAAAATTCTCATCCCATCGTGCGTCTTCCATCAGGGACAGTGTGATCAGAGCCCTTGTTCCCTTGAATGAATGTGTCATGCAGACAACATGTATCAGTCTGTCTTGTGTAGCTTATTTTGAGCGGTGAGCGAATCCTCTCTGAACCTCTTAAAAACCTGATTGGTGGCATTCGAGCCCATGTCTTGCTGTCTCCTGCTAGATATAATGATACAGGGACTGATGACTGGAAAGACAAGTGTAATAATAATAGATGCCTCTGATTGGAGGGGCAAATGGCTCCACATCTGTAACTAGGCATAGGCACTGTTTTTGTCTCCAAGGCATGGTTCTATGATATTACCACAAATTTATATTGTGTGGTTTTGGCAAACTTGTAATTTCAGTATGAATTTTGATACATGCAACTCATCACCAAAGCTTTTTCCCCCCGTTATTTTCTTTAACCAATAATCTTAAAAAATGTCCCCTTACAATGTAATCTGGAACACATTTCTATGCATTATACACAGGTGAACTCTGGCCCCAACAGCTTTTTTGAAATTTCCGCTAGTCTGAATTGCAATTTCAATAACTTTTCAGTTAATTATGGCTCACAATTTCGTACCTAGATAGATGGCTTTTGGCAAAGGTAATTGAACTGACCTATATTGCTCTAGTTGAGTGCAAGAGGTACATCCCTCCTTGCTTTTAAGGCCCTAAGGCAGCAGAGAGGACACGAGGGAAATGCCACAGAGCTTCTGCCACCACTGCTGCTGTGGTTAGCCCTGTCTTTCAACTCTTCTGTTCTCCACTCTGCTGCTCTCCCACTGTTGACATCATTCTCCTTTTTTCTCCAACCTGACATTACATCTTGCCCTTTTTCTCTTTTTATTCTCTTCGTCTTTCACTGCACCTTTCTTTTTACTCGGCAGTGATAAAGGCAGAAGGGCATTACATCAAATCTCATATGCTTTCACATCTTTTTTTCATGCATTGCTGGTGCAATGAGAGTTGGGCGAAGCAAAAGAGGGTAGTGGGTAGAAGTGGGTAGGGGGCAGGTATCGCAGTGAATGTGCCAAAGACAAGACACAATGAAAGCAAGATTTGGATTTGTCCATCTTTCCAAGTAGTAACATTTCTATGAAAGCTGAATGAGGAGAGTAGTATTTTGTTGAACAAAAGAGACACAGGGAGCTTTTCACTCTTAACAAATGGTTATAGATGTGAAGATTTCAGTCCATCATCCCAGTAAAGATTCAAAAGATTCATATAGAAAAAAGATTAAATCTAACTATATTTTAGGAGCTCAAATAAATCTTTAGAAAATATCCCATGCATGATACTGATGCTGCATGGATAGATGCTTGTAGGCATTTCTCCAGATGGTGTGTGTATGTGTATGTGTGTGAGTGTGTGTGTGTGTGTGAATCTGTCTTTGTACTTTGCCAAATATACCCCAGAAGACTATAGTGAGATCACACGGTTGATACCTACTACTAACTCTGAAGATGCTTTTTTTTTTTGCATTCATTCAGACACAAACCCAGCCACACACACACACACACACACACGTTTTTACCTGTACACATTCCTCCAACTCCAACTGTATGTATTACTGTAGTGAGGACTTTTCAACTTGACAAGTACTGGTCATTTTGTGCATGCACAGACATTGCCGCTTTAGTGCAAACATACCTGTGTGTACTGCACACTCATGCTAATTTATTCTTAATTTAAAACATATCAGTGCACAGCAAATATTGACCTGTCCCCTTCAACATATGGCAGATATTGACAGCAGCTATTCTGGTGGCTTTGTGTATTGTGATTTTGATGGGGGGACGAACGTACTTTCAGTTGGCTGGTGAAATCTGTGTAAGCTGTCAGCTGTTTTGTATTGAAAACATGGTATCATTTTTGTTTCCATATATGTTGATAAAATAAGGAATTATTTTTTCCGAGTAAAGTTAATTTTAAAGCTAAGATAACAGGGCAGAGTGGCAGGGTAGGCCAGTTGTTATCTGTCCTGTGACAAATGTTCACAAGTTTGGACTGTCTCTGCAGTATCTGTTCATTTATCTTTTAGCAGGATCCCATTCACACTCTCATTCATAAGCCTCTTTACTGCAATGCTTACTGCTCTGTGAAGCTGTACTTTGGCACAGCAGTACTTTGAGCTAAACATCAGCATGCTAACACAATGCTCACAGGTCTAATGTTTGCCATGTTCGCCGGTATCTGGTCATAAACCAAAGTATTGGAAAAATTAAAATTTCGACCTGATGGTGGCGCTAGAGGAAAGGTTAAGGGATCACCACAGTTATAATTCACCCTGAGGGGAATGTCTGAACCAAATTTCATGCCAATCCATCTAATATTGTTGAGACATTTCACTCAAAACCACAAATGTCAATACTCATGGTGGCCCTAGAGGAAAAGTCAGGGATCACCAAAAATCATTGGGATTCATCCTCTGAGAACCATGAATGTCTTGTACAGAATTTAATGGAAATTCATCCAATAGTTGTTGAGCTAGTTCAGTCTGGTCCAAAGTGGTGGACCGACCAACCAACATTGCCTTTCATGGAGCCAAACTCATCTAGTTTACAGTGTAACTACCAAACACACCTTATTGTGATTACAGCAACAGGTAAACAAGCACATTCTTTTACTGTGAAACCACAACACTCAAGTGCTGTAGCCACGCTGTGTAATTAAAGTTCCTGACAAAAAGTTTGGGGAGAATAGAGTCCCAAATTCTGCTTGATTTCATTTCCCTAGAGGCCTTACATCAGTAATACCTCAGCTGACTGGAGTCTCGGCAGTTCATAACACATTCATAATGCATGACATGTTGTGATCTGAGCAAAAGGGTGTGACTGCTCTCCTCACCTCGCTGCACTGAATCTAAAACGCTGAGGCTTGTCCTCTGGAGATTGTTAAAAGGCATTGTGGGAAATGTAGGAAATCATTAACCGAAGTGGATGTAAATGTCTTCGGGAGTGTACAACAAGAAAGGTCGATTGCAAGACCTCATCACTAAATCTCAGTGCATTTATCTTACTTTTATCTGTGAAAGAGTGTTGTTGGGTTTTTACACTGACACATGCTCCTTTTACTCTTCCACCAATCTTAATATTGTGAATATGAAACAAGTTTGCCGTTCACGTTTGACTATTTAATGATCACAAGATCATAACAGTCGAGGCCTTCAGGTGCCTTCACAGATTGATGGCTTCACGTGCAAGCAATATGGAAAGAATTCAAAAGAAATGGTATAGCTTGAAGGGCCTTTTCATTTAGTTGACGTAAGTGTTACACTGAGTGTATATTTTGATTAAGGATTTGACAAGAGCTGAGTCCCAATTACTCTGTCAAGGTTTAAAGAATCAAGGTAATTATCCCATGTAAT
The DNA here is from genome assembly GCA_005408345.1 of Macquaria australasica. Lineage (NCBI taxonomy): Eukaryota > Metazoa > Chordata > Actinopteri > Centrarchiformes > Percichthyidae > Macquaria > Macquaria australasica. The sequence continues at coordinate 2,195,156 of SEMN01000016.1, forward strand.
TCTTTTCTGTGTACATTCATCTGGAAAATGTGTTCATAAATTCAACAAATCTTTTACAATGTCAGCTCATTCATGGCTCCATATATTTACAGCCATAGGTCATCAGTTGAATTTTAGTAACTGCAAAGACTACATTCTCTGAAATGCGATCAGTATTTATGAACATTTTGCACACTGAATATATTAATCAGTGTAGTATTTAAAGACAGACATGTGAAGTGCTTACAATATTTTGCAAAGCATGGAGGAGTCCCACTCCTTCTTTATATCAATCCTAATGGTGAGCCCTTACAAAGTCCAATCAGATATCAATAGGAAGTAGTACATTAAATTGATTATGGTCTGTTTTGATGCAACCCCGAACCCGATTTAGCCTCTGGGGGCAACAGCCAATGTTTTGAGGCTTCCGGTGTAGCCACTGGATATCCGGATAACAGATATCCGGATAACAGATATCTGGGCCAACCATGCGTCGGTCATTTACACCATGATTAGCAATCTTGGAACCCATCAGCTATCATCTGATGATGATTTGAATGCAGGTAAATATAAAAAAGCCAATAAAAAGCTAATCTCTGGGTTCCCGAGATTGATAAAAAGCGACGATTGCCAATGGGTTCCGAGATTGCATTTCGGCATGTGACAAGAAAGAAAAGAAAAAGTAATGTAGCTGATTAGTCTAATTTAATATTATTATATAAGGTATGATATGGTATGTTGTCAGTGAGGTGGATATACAGATTTGATAAGATACTATATTGAAGTGATAAGAGTTTAAAATTGTAAAAAAAAAAAAAAAAAAAGGAAAAAAAAAGGATTTTGGCTTCAGTATTTTGATTGAGTGATGATGAGTATTTTCATTTGCACTGAGTGATGAAACCTTTTCCTTTCATGAGATCAGTGCAGTCAAATCAGCATCATTTATAATCAATGTATAGCAGCTACAAATGAATCATTACACCCTTACTGATATTTCAAAGAAGCAGTAGCCTGAGGTGAACTTGTTTTGTTTGACAGGCAACAAGCAGTGATGGGGGACACTGCATAGCGATGCAGCGGGCCTTAAGTGAGTTGAGTAGAGTTTATGCATATGGTTTTGCGTTGCCTTCTACATTGGTAGACATGAAATCATTCAACTAAAGCAGATTGTGAGATTGTGATTAACTACCTGTCTTCATTTGTGTTTGACTCAGGGAGAGTTCTCACCTTTAAAGACGTACTGTGTTTGATCACACAAAAGAATATGAATCAAGTCGACTCTCTTTCATGTCTGTACAGTTGGAATGTTTCAAAGGCACCCGGCTCTCTCAGTACATCCACCAGTGGAGCTATTCGCTTATTATGTGTTCCTCTGTGTCGCAGACAGGCGATGATCGCCTTAGGGTATGCGACCACAGTGTGTTCACAGATTGGACTTCATTAAAGCGCAGAAGATTGCACCGGACAGGGATCACTGAGCCCCTCTCTCTCTGTCTCCCTCTCTTTTTCTCCTTCACTGTGTCTCACTTGACAGACTGAACTAGTGTCCCGACGGCAGAGATTAAATATAAAAGAATAAAATAAATAAATAATGCGAATGGGGAAAATGGTGAAAGTTATCTTATTAAAACTTGAAAGAGTGATGCAAAAGAGGAGGAGGTGCTGAACACTGGAGCTGGGGAATATATCCAGCCGAACTACCAGTTGGCCAGATGGCCACTAAGTCTGTGTGTGAGTGTGTGTGTGTGTGTGTGTATACATACAGGTATGTGGTGCTGGTCATCATAAGCCTGGGGCTATGTGTACTTGTGTCAAATCTTCCTGCAAGCTGACTTACGAAACTACCATTATCTTACTGTACCCCCACCCCAACTTCAGTTATATTATATTATAGTGACCTCCAAATTGTAAACACACTTCACTATTACTGCTTGCTTATAACCAACTCAAGACATTTCACACTTGCTGTACAAATTACAAAGGAAAGGTGGAGTCATCTTTCTCATAAAGCGATTGGAAATCTTAAAGCAAACTTACTTACAAATTTACTTTTTGTAACATTTTATTTGTATTGTATTCGTATTATTGGTCAAGTAGGGAGGGACTTTTCAAAGTGTGTCTTAAAATGGCTGCAAGTGTGTTAAAACAGCTGCACAAACTTCAGAGTTTTAGCAATAAACAATACTATAACAACAATTAGACTGACCAGTGTTTTACTGTAGGGAAAGGAAAGCGAACACCCCAAATCACTGCCACCATCATGCCACCAGTTTCACTTTAAAAGTTGTTATGTTGCAGGTTTTATGCTATTTATGTTTTATGTTGCAAGTTTTTACTAACAGGACATGAAGTAAATACTAAAAATAATTTTTTTTGCCCAAAGTCAAAGTTTGTAATGTTTTACTTAGAACTTACAGAAAACAATTGAGAAAAAAAGGCAATAATTGTTAAGAAACAATTGAACTTAGACAAAAATAACCTTTTTCTGTTTGTCAGCTGACCATAACTGATTGTAAGTATTTCTCTATTTAGACTTATCTAAAGGTCATCAAAATATAGAGGTAAATTTATGGTGTGTAATAATGCCACCTGTGCAGACTGTTTTCTGCTAGAGGAGGAGGAAAAGCAATAACTTCCTCATTGCTCTAATTTGAAGTTGCCATTTTAGAATGATTTTTGTTTTGAGAAAGAATTCAATTAATTCCCACCAATATTTTTGCAATAGGTAGCTTTCTTTATGTGTTTCACTGTTATTGCAACCCAAAGAAAAGATGTGATGATCTTCTCAATTCATTAACTTACGCTCGATAACCCAGGAGATTGTTTCTCACTTTCTGGAATTGAAGTCTGAGGGCTTGTGGCTCTCGCTGTTTGCGTGTGTGTGTGTGTGTGTGTGTAAATGCATGTCAGCCCTCCAGCGCGCTGGATTTTGATATTTCCATGTAAATGAGTGCTTGCCTTTCTATGCTAGACTGAAGAGGGCATGAATAAACAACACCTGGACAGAGCAAGGAGGATCACTCAGGTAAAATATGCAAGAGCTGGGTGGTTTCCAACAAGTTCCCCTTTATTTCTGTAACTTAGATGTGGAAAGAGTGAAGGATTAGAATAAATTACAATATCTGTTTTGTTTTCCACCTCGGCTTTATCGTGTGTCTATCAGTCAAGGTGAGTGGTGGACGAGACAGAGGAAGCGGAAGCGTGCGTGTGTGTGTGTGTGTGAGCGAATAGAACAACTAAACTGGAGAGAAAAGGGCTGAAAAAGGAATGAATATATTTTTCCATTTTGCCAAGGTGTCTGTCCGTCAACAAACTCTGGTCCCGACAGAGGCCCTGATCCCCTGAAGAGCTATCTGGAGAATAATTACAAGCCAAATAGAGGGTCACCCATCAAATTTCTCATCTTCACAGAATTGTCCCTAGCACCTCTAATAATTATACTTCTACATCTAAAAAAGACTGATTGGCAAGTAGGAGGAAACAGAAATTCTCCCCACCTTAAGATAGTAGTCTAGGAGATGGAGGGTGGATGTGGACAGAATGCAGCTTTTTCCCTCCTGAATGGTCAGCCATCTCTCAAATGTTTCTTTTTATAGTACTGACATTTGCAGGACCTCCTCCCTTGCTTTGATGAAATCTAATGTTTTTGTCAGTTTAATTTGTAACTCAGGGAAACACACACAGAACATTTCAAGATAAAAGAGAACGGTCTGTAGTTGTCCACGCATTTATGGATCCCCAAGCCTGCCCTCATCAAGAGAAAATGACAGCATTTGTCATTTAAAATGACCTATCTTTATGTTTTACTGATTTTAAACCACTTGTGGCCTTATGAATAATAACTGCAATGGCAGAAGTAGCGTGACACGGTTATACAGGCGAAAAACATGTCAGGTAGGAGGTCGAGGTCAATGGTTGGGCGTACAAAACTGCCAAACAGCTGTTCACATCCAGGTCTCCTGCCAGCATTAAGTGACCACCAGGTTTTCCTAACCTTAACCAAGTGGTTTTTGGTGCATAAACCTAACCAAACCATAGCCATAAAGGTGGCAGATCAAAAAACATATTTAAATGCCATTTATAACAGTTCTGGAAGGCACTGACAAACAATGTTGTTCTCCCAATAGGGGCATCAGATCAGAAAACAGTCATATGGGCTTGTTTTGGAAGGCAACAACAAAACATATTCTGACATTTGGATCAAAGGACTTGTTGGTATCTTCAGATATGAGATACATATATTGTCATCGTTCTCGATCTTTAAGACCATCCAGACACAGAGAGAAACAGAGGCACTTTTGACAGTCATACGCTCTTATAAAAATCTTTTCCCTCGCTCTTGTTAGCATGCATAAGACATGCGAAGTGTTCTCTGGCCTGAAGACAAATGTTAGCCAGGACAAGAGATATCAGAGGAGAGTGAAAGAAAAGAAAAACCTCATATATTTGAAGAAATGGTTTCAGAGGAAGCTGCTTTATTTTATTTTTTTTTTTTTGGGCCGGACGACCCGACTACTCAGACAAAGTTATCAGTATAACGTGTCCATTTTACTTTCCCCTTGAATGTCTGGCAATAAGCAGACATACTACTTCGCTTAACCTCGAGTAAAATAAATTTATGCTCGGAAGATGAAGAAGGATATTTTCTACCAAATGTAATTGTAGACCCTTTCCAACAGAGAACAGAGGATGTTGCTTTTTCTTGATAGATGCATCACAGTGAGGAAACAATGGTCCGCTATGTTTTACTGCAGGGAGTTTAATTTTAATTTGTGCTTTGTGTGTAGAGCCGCCTTCACCATCCTGGGAAGTGTCTTTCCAACAACCCTATACATAATGGATTGGTTATTTGAAATTCTCAATGTCCCAGTTAAGTTTATGTCAGTTTAATTCATGAATAATTTCCACCTTGTTTTCCTTGGGCTTGTTACCCCTACTCTCCTTATAGATCCTCTCTCATTCCTCACTCTGTCTCTCCTCCTCAGGCACTTTCTGTTCCTGAAACAAAAACTACACCTTCTCTATCTTTCTTCAACCCCACTGCAAACAAAGTCTTCCTGTTTAGCTTTCATCTGAACCTCAATCCTTCCTTGTGTCATCAATAGCCTCCGGATGTTGCCTTGCGCAAGTTGTTTTTCTCTGTGAACGACTTGCTCTTTTGAAGCCTGTCACGGTGACCGAACGGCCGAACCCAGATGTTGAACTTCACCACATGTGGCCCACAGAGGAGAGGGGAAGAGAGAAAAAGATAAAGAGATAAACAATCTGGAGACATTGCCTGTGTCACAGCATGCCCTTCAGAAGTGACTCGCTTGTTTATGACCATTTCTGGAGAGCACCACCTTGACTTTTCAGCACTGGGTGCAGTGTTAACTGTAGTACTCAGTACAGAGGGGTATGAGCCTCAGCAGGGTTGGTCAATCAGTCACACTGACAGGCTAATAAAGGGTCTCTCTGTTAGTAAAGAGGCAATAGTAACCCACAGGTGGCCGATCTCTCATTTACTTCACCATCTTGCTCCACACTCGCTCTCTTACCCCCTCGCTCTTTAAACCGTTGTTTTTTTTATTATTAGGTTCTGTGCCCAATTTAGTGTTAATCATGGCTCACCTGCCACTGGTCCATTAAATTTGGGCCCTTTTCATGCCTGCTGGAGAGAACACCAGGGGGAGAGAGAGAGAGAGGTGATTGTGAAGCCGGAGGAAAACAAAGTGTGAGGAACAGTGAGCGGTATAAACTCAATGTGCCATTGGCTCAGCAGGGCAGGTAATTGACAACATATCTCAGTTACACTTTGATGAGAAAGAATGGCCTTAACATGCTCCTGTGTGTGTGTACCCTGTCTTTCCCTTCTTCTCTTTCAATCTCTCTCCTCCTCAAATGCTCTTCCTTTCCCATTTACCTCTTTGTCTCCCTCTCATCGTCTCTATCTCTCTCTGGGTCTCATGGTCATCCTGCACCGTTGCCGGACCAAACAGAGATTCAGCCGCTCAGGTGGCTCCTGCTGGGGAAATTGGAGCCATGCATCACCCCTCCATAGATTGACGCTAAAAAAAAGGCCATTACAGTCTGTCGCACATCTCTGGAGAGATGTCCAAAAGAGAGGAGAGGGGGAAGCTTCAGAAGCAAAAGAGAGGAGAGGGGGTAAGAGAGATAGAGAACAAGGGAGTATTTTGATAAAGAATGTCCGGCTAGGGGGCCAGACAGGATAAAAAGGTAATGGCTAGAGAATATCACAATTACACTCTATCACTGTCATAACAGCAGGACCAGAACAGCAGCGGGACCATTTGAACCTGTTCAGCTCAGCTCTCAAAGGAGCTGTGATGCTGGGACTGTCAGCCACATCTAAAGATAGAGTTTATCCATTTATAATAGCTATCTTTACAGTAAACAGTGTTGTGTAGCTGTGAGTTCAAGCACCTTTGGTGATAAGCATTTGTCCTGATGTGTCTTTGTAAGACATGGAGTTTAAGCTCCAGGGATGTTTTTATGACCCCTGACCCCAGGTGGATGGGAAAAACATTACATTTCCACTTTTGAAAATCAGTTATGTACACTCAGTGGTCACTTTAAAGCATGCAGACACTGTCAAGAGGTTCAGTTGTTGTGCAGAGCAAACATCAGAATGGCCTTGGTGGTGTGAGTATGTGCTTTCACACCTAACTTGTTTGGTGGAGTTCAAACAAACACTTTTGCATTTGTCCATTTGGCTTGGTTGTTTTAGCCTGGTGTGAAAACTCAACTGTACTCTGCTGCAGACTAAACAAGTGTGTTGTGGTTCGATTGTGCTGTGAAATGGAAAACAACCGCAGGATTTTGTAATAATATGCAGATATGGGATTTTAATATGAATTCAAAAGATAAACTATTAAATGCATCTGCTGATCGTCAATTGGAAAGAAAGCGATCTGTTTTCCATCATCTGGTAACCATGGTAACACATATACACATCAGCATGTGGGTTTTTTCCTGATCCATCAGACAAGAAAAGCATTTAAAAAACAGGTGTATGTTGTGCTTGTGTCCCACTCTGTGTAGTTCAGCAGTTCTTCATTAAAAACTGAGTGAAACGTAGTGATCACACACTAACTCGTCAGGGCAATACACTCCCGGTATGGTACACTTAATGTTTCTACCTGTCCGTCACTATTTATGATGTATGAGATCCAGTTGCAGTCTCTACTTTTGATGCTCATAATGAATCATTTCTTCAGGAACTTATCAGAGAAGATAAATAAACACAACAGGTTCAATATAGTGCTGCATGACCTGCTGTCACTCACCAGAATTTGATTTTCCTCTGTGGGTCCATGTAGCTCTGATGATGCAGTTTTCACCGAAACTTTCCCATGATTGAGTCACCTGTCAATCCATATGACAGACTCTTCTTGGTTTGTTTGTAATAAGCCAGTGTGAACACCAAATGGACCAACGCTAAAAGGCACTTTTTTTTTTTTTTTTTACTAACTACAGGTGTAAAGACACTCTCAGAAACTGCTGAGAGAGCAAACAAACAAAACAAATCCTGTGAGCAGCAGTTCTGTGGTTAAAATATCTTGTTAATGAGGGACTGGTTCAGGCCAGACTGATTCAGGAGGTGACAGTATCTCAAGAAAAGCATGCGTTATAACAGCAGTAGACAGAAGAGCGGGGACTATTTTCTTGGCACACATTAGGCTATACCGTCTGAGGATTGTTAATATGCCACAGCCTACTTGAATATTGTTGTTGCATCAATGTGCATGAGGCTATCATGTCAACATGGACCAGAATCTCTTTGCAGTGTTGAATCCATGCCACAAAGGCCTTGTTCAGACTGCCAGCCCAAATCTGTTTGTTTTTTTTGTTTTGTTTTTTGGCATATCCAGATTGTATCCAAATTGATTTTAAACAGTTGGAACAGCAAAAAAAAAAAAAAACACATGAAATGCAATTTTTGCAAATCGGATCCAAGCCAGATTTGGAGGTGGTGTGAAATGCGATTCCACACAAATCCAATCTGATCACTTGCAAATAACAGGGGCATAATGGGGTACTGAAAGGTGTAGTGAAAACTCATTTTAAAAAGTACAGCGGAGGATAAAATGCATGGTGGAACCCTTTCTGCACAACATGCAGTAATTGTAGTCTTCAACTGTCTGTTGTTAGAGTCATTGCAATACTAGAGATAGTCCTCTGCTTGTCGGATGATGCACACTCCCACACACAGCAAGTTTGCGAGTGCCCTTTAGGCATTATAGGTAATCATCAGTTGTAACAGCACTGTTGTTTCCTGTTGCAACGACAATCTTTGGTTCTTTAGTGGCAGCTTTTGAGTGATTTCCCATAAGGCCTTTACTTTGATCCACTGCTCCAAGAAACTCTGAAAGCTTCATTTCCATGTATACTGGAAGAGCCGAAGCTTTGTGCCATTTTGCACTATTACGCATGTTGTGCAAAATCTGTATCAGAATGTGCTGGTGAAGCCTGACAGTATATGTGCTGTATTTAATCATGTTTTTAACATTATCATGGTATTTAAAAATTTTTTAAACTCTTTTGGAAGTAAACTGTTACATATTCAACATCTGCAACAGTAAACTGTTGCAGATGTTGAATACATATATTAAAATTATTATCCGTGAAAAATCATAGAAAGAAAGAGGAACAGGGGAATACAGAAACACCCAGGAAGGTGTGATTTTAAGACATAGCTGTAGACTCTGAGCCGATCTTCCACCTTCTCATATGTGTGCTTGCCAAATGTAGTCTTGAGAGGGGTGGAGAGGGAATATTACAGGTGTTCTGCTGCGACTTCTGCTTCCAAAGCTGCGGTGAGCCGATAAGATTTTACTGACACCAGCATCAACAAGCTGACCCCCATCTCTCATTCACTGTGACAGAAAGACTGAGGTGAATGACAGCAGAGAGAGAGGGAGAGAGAGAGAGGGATGGAAGGAAAGGAAGAGAAAGTAGATGAGAATAGGTGGACAGGGAGGCGGTGATGAAATGACGAGGGAAGGATGGCAGAAAAGAGAAGACAGCGAGGAAAGGGGAACTTGACAAACAAGGGAAAGACAACGTCAAGGTGAAGAAGAGAGAGCCGGGAGGTTGGATGGAAGGTAAACTTTTCTCAGTTCTTTTTTTCGAGTGTAGTTTGTCATTGCAGGCTGAAAACCTGACCTGCATATCTAGTGATGAGCAATATGGCCTAAAATTGTTGTAAATATCAACATTCAGTATGACCCAATACGCACAATTATTCAAATCTTGAATTCTAATTTTAGTCCTACATGTAGTATTAATCCATGCATGAATAAATAACCTTTAGAACAAGTATGAACACAAACCAGAGACAGCTACACACAGGCCCCCACCCCGATACGCCCACCCATACAATCAAAACAAAACAAAAAAAAAAGAAATGTAGTCTTGAGTTCATATGTGCCCAAATATGCTTTATCTCCAGTGTTCATGACAGAAATGTTCATACAGGCTGGCACAAAAATAGATACATTTAATAGACTCTTAAATAATTAAAAATTAAATGAGTAAAAATTTGTGCCTAAAAATTAAAGTCAGGAGCAAAAAAAAACTGTCTCTGTCTCACGATTTTTTACCTCACATTTTTAAGGGAAAAAAGAGGACAGTCGTCTTATTTTACTGTATACTGTCACAGCTCGGCCTTTTGAAAGGAGTAATGAGAACTAAATACATAATATAAAGTGTCACATCATCTCTCCTTTCTGTTCTATCTGCAGAGCGTTTCCCTAAACTGTGTATTGTAACTGGACTGGACCTACACACTAATTGTTCCTATGGATCAGGGGGAATGCAAAAATATTGCGAGTGAACGCAAAAGTAGTTCAGAAATAAAATTCTCACGGTGGGTTTTAGACAAGACTTAGTGTGAGGATTTTTCATTGTAGTCTAACTTCAGCAAATATCGTCCAGGTTAGAATCCAACCCTAAATTATTATTTTTATTTTTATGAGTGATTTCTGGGCAACAGCAACTAGTAATAACCGGCTCTGATTGGGAATGCTGTTTTCTCAAAGTGCTTTGCAGGTGTCTTGTCTGCTGTGAAAGCAATTACAAGTATTAAAGTAATACATAGAGACATGAAACCTTCTCTGATTAGTTGTTTTTCAGATGAAACATTTCTCTCTCATCATTCAGGCCCACTGAGCTGATGTTTAAAACTGGCTCATTTTCAGCTCAATACAGCACAGTTTGTGTCTGGCATTGCGTGCCAGCTGTCCAAAGCAACAGCATATTTATTAATGATATTGATCACTGGATGATTTTACAAGCAGTCATGAGCAACACTGTGTTTATCATTTTCGATCAGTGGATAATCTTCCCCCAAAACTATAACCAGTGTTATCATTTTCAAAGAGGTGTTGCTTTTGGCTCCTCTGTGGCATCCACTACGACTCTTGTCTTTGTTATCAGTTTGTGTTTCTGAGGCAGGGAAAACTCGCTTGCTCTGTCGTTTCAAAATGAAGTATCACAGGCTGTTTATCAGCCAGCCAACAGTCAGACGGGAAAAATCTGGGTTTGTAGCCTTGATAACAATAGCAACTGAATATGACTTCGGAACTGTGTACAAGTTTATAGGCACCAATCAAGCCAGCAAGCTTGTTTGACAGTAGTTTCAGTGCCTTTGATGTGACTGTGTGCGTGCGTGTGTGTAAGTGTGTAAGGGAGATAATGATATCACCTCTCCCAGCCTGCATTTGTGTGTGTGTGTGTGTGTGTGTGTGTGTGTGTGTGTGTGTGTGTGTGTGTGTGTGTGTGTGTGTGTGTGTGTGTGTGTGTGTGTGTGTGTGTTTCTGTCTCTCTCTGTACCACAGGAGCTTTTAAGTCTGATGATGAGGCAGAGGACTTTTGAACAAGAAAACATGTTGGAGGACTAATGGCCTTATGAGCAGCTGGGGCCAGCGTGTGAGCAAAACGGACAGACAGGCAGGCAGACAGACAGAAATGACAGTTATTTAGCCAGGGAGGCAGCAGGATAGACAGACACAGAAATTGGAAAGTAATGTGGGTGGGCTGGGAAAGAAACAACTAATGACTGCAGACAGAAAAGATGGGAGGCAGACAGAAAGGGAGGAGAGGGACCGAGTAAACAGACAGATGGAGAGCAAGGATGACACACAGTCAATCTGTTGTCCTATGGAATCTTTTGTCATGCATCTCAATTAGGGTCACCTTTTATAACAATCTGTATATCTATTAATACTTAACCATGTAGTTCAAATATATCAGCTTGGTCCCAGGAGGGATGGGATCGTGTCAACTGTCAAATACCGTAAAAAACCGGGACCATTTTTTCCAAACACTGACTGTGTGCAGAGGGCTTGGAGGAAAGCAAGCATACAGATTTAGACATAGACAGTGAAGGGGGAGAGGGATATGAGGAGAAGGACAGATACAGAGGGGCTGAAAGAAATCAGACAAGAAAGTAGGAAGACAGACACAGGGGCAGACAGAGGAAATCAGATGGGCTGGGACCAGACAGGATACTGCAGAGGGACTTGTTGGCAGACATGGGGAGGGGGGTGTTCCACCTGCTGAGGTCCTACGTGAAGGACATCTCCTCTGTGTGTGTGTGTGTGTGTGTGTTAGTATCGATGTACTGTATCTTGTTTGGATGTGTCCCCTGTTGTGTTTGTGTTCTGATGTTTGTTTATCTGTGCTTCTGAGTAGAGCGCGTGCATCTCTCTCTGTGTGTGTGTTCCTGCTTATCTGTGCAGCGTGAAGAGAATATGTTAACACCAGATGCCAAACATACTATGTGTTAAAAAAACCCAGCTACACTAAGAGAATAAACAATGAAAGGTGCTTATAGTTACATCTGTTACAATCATCCACTGTAATCAGCTCTCTCAGAGCTATGCAAATCTCACACAGGTATACTTGTATAAGTTTGACCCTAAAAAATAAGCAGTGAAACTGTCATGATGACATGCAAGCATATGTTATGCCTTAATATTAGACAATGGAAAGCAGTGATAAAGTCATAGCTGATATAATTTGCAGATTTGGTTGATTTCTTACACATCTTCTTGCACTAGGCCTAGCAGCCTAGCAGCTAGCATGACCATTGTCTTTGGTGAATTAAGCAAAGTTCTATATTTATATCCATCTTGCTCCTTTCATCTTCTTCCACTAAATGTATGTTTGGGATGCACCAATTCTTCCTTATCTTTATGAAATTGATTTTGCTTCCAAATCTTAGGGTACTAGCAGATACAGAGTATCAGTGCGATACCATTGTTCTGCATCTTTTTCAGTTTAAAATCTTAATACCTCACTGTGTGGATCTGATTTGGGTCATTCTTCTATTTGTAACGTATGAGGTTATAACAACACTAAGTAATATAAGTGGATATATAATATAAGTGATACAATAAGTGGAGATGTTCATACACCATATACAATTGTAAATGTTATTGTGTTTGAGGGTTTGTAAAATTGTGTTGTTACAATTTTATAACAACTTTAAAACAATATTCAAAGGCCCAATCTGTTTTGTAAGATCAGTATTGTCACAGATAACGATCCAGCTTTTGGATCAGCGTGTATTTGCACTGTGGTGGTGTGTAACCAGTATCCTGAAGCGGCTTTTTTTTCCACCACTGGTTAACCACTTTATAATCATAAAGCCATGCTTGGAGATGTCTGTAGTTCTACGAGTTGGAAAAGGAAAAACACCCGACAAGAAATTGCACTTCTGGAATATAAAGCCAATTCCCTGTTACCCTGCAGTAAGCCTATCGACAATCCACTACTGGGTTATTGTGAAACACCAATCTTGTCCCGAGACTCCGTTAGCTGTGGAGTAATATGTCAGGATGCCAGTGGCTCTGCTTAAGCAAACCTCCAAGGAGGGTCTTTATTGACTCACCAGGAAGACCAGCAAATTTGGTTTTGAAAGGCCCTACACGCCCACACACGTGTTTGGAGGTATTCTGGCTGATTAGATCTCAGGTTTGAAGTTGGGTGGATTTATACTGGGAATTACGTGAGGCCACCAAAATCCATGTAATAAAAAGGATGATACATTGATAGACCCACTACCAGGATAGACAGTTTATGGTAAATTGTCTTCATCCAACACTTTTTTTCCTTAATAAGGTTTAGGATCTGGGGTTGAGCCCTGTAGTTTTTATTAATTGTTTCAAACAGCTATTTGGGAAGCCCTGTTAGATTGTAACTGAATATGGCCTATGTCTTTGTCAGTGGTGCCCTGTTAGACATTCATTTAGTTACTTATAGTCCCGTGCTGTTGGATCTTCGTTGTTGGTGCACACACAGTTGCAGTATATAAAACAGCTTCCCCTCTGGAGGAGGGTTTTCCCTGTCTATCAAATGTAAGGCATACTGCCTATTTGCAAAAAAATAGCACAATGCAATATGGAAACAAAGACCTGCTGAAATATTAGAGTAGCACAAAAATGTAAAGATGCTGGAACTGCAAACTCAACAAAAAAGCAGCAATATCCAAATCTAGATTATGTCCCTGACGTTTTAGCTGCCATTGCTTCCAAAATCTGCCAGCCACTGCCCAACCACCATTAGGTTGCTGTATCCCCTATTGTCTGCTTTGCCAGGAATTTACTATAGTCCCACTGTTTTGTCTTGCCACTGATGCTGGGAAACATCCACATAAACAACACCTAAAGTCCAATGGCTCCTTTCACTGGCAGCCTGGAGCTGGCTTGCCCGCATGCCTCCAGCCACAGTATACTGGCTGTGTGGTGGCCCACTGCTGGGTATTATCTCCATCACTGCCATATGCCTCAGTGCTGGGCCGTCTCTGGGCTGTTTGTCTGCTTCTTCCTTTACTCTCCGTCTTTCTGATTTCCCTCTACATATATCTTGTCCTTCTCTCTCTTTGCCTTTCTCACACTCTCTTTTTCTATCTGTTTCACACACACAGACACGTACAAACAAGGTCCAGTGACAACGCACTCAGCAGTTATCTGTCTCTGCTTTTTCTCATTCTCTGTCTTACACATTCACACACGAGGTAACAACACACAACACAGTTGCTCCCCTTAAGCATCATTCCTCATGATGGTTAAAATGCATTTACCACTTGGGGCCTATTTTTGAAAACTAGTGGTAGAGCTTTTTTTATTCTATATTTTTCTTATTGACAACAGATCCTATAAAAAGACCAAACCCAACAATGAATCGATCCTACTAACAAGTATTTTCTGTAAAGCCAAAGCCAGATATTATTCCTCTGTGCCATAGACTTCCATTGTTGTCCAAAAAGTATGACAAACATCAATAAGCCACCCCCTTGCACTGGGTGACAAGTTTTTTCCATTACAATGAACATGGGTACCGTAGTTTATTTCCCACATGCACTGTCCTGGTGCTGTAAACAATCCCCAGGACACTAAATTGAAAGTATATTAATCCACTGCTGAAACTAGTCCCCAACAAATGCACTATTGACTCCTGTTTGAGTCATGTTTGCTAAAACCTACAGTGCCCAGCTGTTTAAGGAAATTACTTTGGCTTATTTTTAAAGAAACTACCTATTTGTGACCTGTCTTTAAAAGTTTATGTTGAGTAGAAGTCGGAAAGTATTGAGAGACATTTTTGGTCCTTTAAGGGGAGTTGTTGTAATAAAAATATAGAATGACATCAGACTTATCCTTTAATGTTATCTGGTAAGATTTTTTTTTTATTTTACTTACCAGTAAGGGACATGTATCTACCAATAGCATCTACACTATGTTTATGCTTGTCTTCTAGCCACAACAAGTATGTTCAGTGTCAACACAACCATATGAAGTTTCCTATAGTAGCCTTTCTATGGTTTTTGCACCATGTAAATGTACACAGTGCCTGGAAAGTTGAAAAATGATTTCCTCAAAAGAGTTTGTGCCTTCCGAAATCCTGCAATACCCATGTGTACTACAGATGGCTGTTGGACTGGCAGTCACTCAAAGCCTGGGCTGGTTGGCCATGAGGCTGTCTGTTCTGTTCTGAGAAACCTACTGGGAGGTGTTGGCAAATATGCCTGAGATATAGTGCTTCAGGCCTCTCAGTGTGCCTGTTAGTGTTAGTGTGTGTGTGAGTGTGTTTCTCTGCATGACCATGTCACAGACAGCGGTGATTGATGTGCTACCTGGCTAGCCTGATTAATTACACCCCAGGTCGATGTCATGAGGCATACTCAAACAGAATACGTATATGCACACATACTGACACATGGCAGCTCACTCGCAGGCCCGCACACATATGATGTAGACGTAGAACATGCTTACTCCGCCACTGCAAACACATGCAGTACAAACAAACATTAACATGCCGTGTTCCCTCATGCATGTTGCCAACCATGTACAGAATGATTCAGTTCTCCTCTGGGCCAATAAAAAACAAATATCTTTCAGTGTTTTGACCTCAGATATCTCTATCTATACTGCCTTTTAGTGCTAAAAAAATTTAATCAGCAACATCTGAGATATTAAAATCAAAAGGGAAAAAATAGGAGTCCAGTCCGTTCACCTCCTCCCAGTTTTGTTTATCAGTGCATTATCACACAGACTAATCACATAGTAAACAAATAAGCACATAGTACAATTTATCCTCATTAATGAATTATCATTAATAAACCTTATGCTTGTAATCACAGCAGTAAAAAGCTGTTATTATAGCATCCACCCTGTTTTATTCAGCATCGCTTTTGCCTCAGTTTGGTGGTTTGCTTCCCTCCAGCTCTCTTTCTCATCCCCCACATTGGCAACACAGCTATCCTAAGTGATAAATAGGCTTCAATTAAGGCCCTGCTTTGTAGACTGCAATGTGTCATCTGTGCCTAGGTCGCCTTAACATTTATTCAATAAGGATTCAGCAGTGAGCAAGAGAGAGGGAGGAAAGACGAATGGATCTCAAAGATTCCAGGTCATGTTCGTCTGCTATCTGGGAAAGAGCTCCCCGATGATTATTGCATTGGCATCGCCACGGCAGTTAGCATCGGTGTTGTATTCATCAAAACAGGCTTGAAGGCAGCTCAATGTGATTAGGTTATTTCTTGGCTAACTAATGACTATTATTCTTTATGACAGGAGATTCACTGTGTGTCTGTGTTTACTCAGTAAACAACCTCAGGCTCGTTCCAATGCAAGAGTTTTGGTGCTTTTCCTGTCAGCCGCTTATGAACGGGAAAAAGAAGATACGTGACTTGAGATTAGATGTGTTATTTCACACAGATACATCTCAGAATGTACACTTTAATTAGGTATTTGTGGAACTTTATTTAAAAAGATTGGTTTCTTCCTTTCTTTCAAGACTGAGATGAAGGTTGTGTCTGTGATGGATACAGAGCTGAGGAGAAGAACGAGGGTTACCTGTCTCTGCTTTGGCTTTAAAATGCTCATTATTGTGACTTGGTGCAAAGCAACGCAGGTCACCTTGGAGAGAATTGCTTTTCTGTAACATTTGATTAAGGACCCACTATGTCTTGTGCCATTTTGAATACCATGAAACTCTGTATCAACCAAACCCAAACTGACATTTCAAGAGAAAAATGCGCTGTCATACATTGATGGTGTTGTAAATCTTGAGAGGGAGAGGAGGCGGGGAGAGGGAACAAATACTGTTTTACAAGTTTAATGAGAGACTTCATGAGGCCCATATCAGCTATGTTCACAATCTGCCTTCGTAACTGTGAAATTTTCTCGTGTTTTAATTGGAAGAAGCATGGTGTACAAACCGATCTGGGGACCATTGTTTTAATCAAGAGAAATTTGATTTTGATGAGCTAATTCCAGCTGATTTTCTGGCGTCCATGAGTATGTGAATGTGTGTCTGTACGCATGTGAGTGTGTGTGTGAGTGAGTATCCCTCTGGTAGATTCATTAGACGAGGCCCCTGGTAGATTGTTTCCTGCCAAAGTAATGAATGATCTGTTCTCTGTGGAGAACTTAAGAGGAGAGATGGGGAGGGAGTGAGAGGAGAGAGGAGAGAAGGTGGAGAAGGATCGGGTAGTAGAAAGGAAAATTGAGGAATAGATCAGTAAAGTAGCGAGGAGAGGAGGGGAAAGGGGGAAGAGAGGGAGCGAACTAAATGAGGATCTTGGCCAGAGAAAGCTTTGATTGGCTTATTTTGCAAGATCCCTGTCTTGTTTTAGTCAGTAACCCTTGCTTCCCAGAAAGTGGGAGAGATGGGCTTTGAGGTCTGCAACATTTATATGGATGAATAAGAGTGGTATTGAAAGCTATGTGGTGGTGTATGTATTTGTGTGTGTGCATAGATGCACACTTGAAATATTATGCAGCCTGAGTTCCCCCTGCCCATCTGTTCTCCACATGTTCCACTTGCATCTCAGCTTGGCTTGTTTTTGGTTTCATGTCCCCCTGCAGGCAGTCATTTAAAGACATGCATCCTTGTGTCTCTGGTTCACCTCTGTTGGATCTGCTCAGGGTGGTTCAGCGCTGTAAGTGAATTGACCTATGAGCCCCCTCTGCGTGGGCGTATTTCCCAGAACGCTAGGTTTGGAGGCAGTGTTCACTGGGCACCTCATTATGTTGGAAGAGGGGACTCGAGGGAGGAAGACAGGTTTTTGGGAGCAACATCCCTTCTGGCTGTGCTTCATAGAATTTTCTTGGCACATAAATTTGTGTTTTTCGTAGTGTTTGTTTTTCTCTCCTCTCACTCTGGATTGCATTGTTTCATCACAATGAATGAAACCGTTGTGCTGAATACAAATGTAGCGTTTTAATCGAGGCTTGTGCCTCAAAGGTACGCTTCACCCAATTTTAACTGGTTTGTTAGGCAACCCTGAGGTCTGTGCTCAGAGTTAATTATCTCAAGTTCAACAAACAATTAAATACATGCACGTCTGGTGCTGTATGTGTAGAAGAGGGCAAGGTGAGGACAAGGCTTTAAAAAAGTGCACCATCTTGGGGAGCCTTTGTATCCAAAGCACCTCATGATTAGTAGTATGAGAGGAAATATTTTAATAGAAGTTGCTTAAGTGAGAATCAGTATGGGTCACTGGCAACAGGAGACCTCAGGAACGATCCCGGTCCTGATAACTAGAACATGTGAGTGATGTTTCAGTATCTGCAGTAGCTAGTTAACTTATAGGGCTACGGTGTCTTGCTTAGGGGTACTAAATTTACTTGTTTTCTATTGGATTTACAGGTTGTTTTTATGTTTATCTTACTTGTGACAATGCTATGCAGTTACAGGAAGTCTTCTATAAACACAAGACCAACCTGTCTTTAGATAAGTTTGAAATTTAAACTTATTGAATAGTGCAGAGACCACATAAGAAGCAGTAGGCGATACACAGACATTGAAGGGTTCTGACTGCAAAAGAAATTCCATTTCACAGACACTGCAGTTTGCTGTTTAATTAGAGTAAACCATTTCAATCTGCTCAGCTCTTCTCCCAGTGATGCAGGCCCTCCAGATTGACACTGTTTATGAGTTCTACAGAGCCTCCGAGTTGGCCGACTCTCCAGTTCTAATTCGTCATGCATCTCGTCCTGCTCCAAGAATTTTACAATTCACAGACATTACTACAAGGAGCTGTGAGGTACTGTGTACGAAGGTTACCTGTTGCCAGTCTTTCATGTTTTCACTGTGGTTCATCTTTTGCTACAAATTACTGGCGAAATAGGATCAATCTGTTCTTTTTTCAAGGTCTTAGGATGTTATCTCAGATGCAGGCATAACAATTTTTTTTTCTGCTAGAGATAAGATTACGTCTAAATAATTTGAAGAAGAGACATAACATCAAATGCAATGTGCCCTGAAGATGCACAAACATTAGCTGGTAAAATACAGTAGGAATAACCAAGGAAAAGATAGAGTGGTCTGAGCATAGTGATGTATGGTTCCTTGTTTCTTCATACAACCATTGCTGTTTGCCAGGGTGATGAACAGTGACAGAGGCCAGCGAGACCCATCCTGCTGAGATTAGGATTCATCACAACCTTTACAGACACTCCCCTGTCTGGTGTTGAGCAAGTGGCAGGCCTCTTACATGGCCCCTAGTAAGCGTCTGACCATGGTGGGCACATGTGTCACTGAGAGGCAAACCAAAGATAAAAGATGTCATGATAAATAAATAAAAACTGACAGCAGACAATATGCATTACATCCAGGCACCCATTTCTTCTTCCCACAGTGGTGCCACTTTTTGATCCAGTTAGAAAATGTGGTTGTGTGTAAAACATCTATTTTCCCTAGAGAGACAGAGAGATAATACTTTCTAATCACCAGCACAACCTTTAGTTTTGGCTTCTTTGCAGCATAACTTGAGATTCAATTTATTAAAAGTTTCCCAAACAGAAGCAAGCCAGCAATTACTGGCACATTCTAACTTGAATTACAGATACGTGTGGTATAAATTGTTTGTGTGTGTGTGTGTGTGTGTGTGTGTGTGTGTGTGTGTGTGTGTGTGTGTGTGTGTGTGTGTGTGTGTGTGTGTGTGTGTGTGTGACTGCACGCTCTGTGGAGAGCAGTGTGCTGCAGTGTGCTGTTGTTACAGGCATACTGCTTTTATTCTTCCCAGCTGCATTTGTGACCTTTTTAAACTTACAAACATCCCTCCAGCAGTCTGTCATGACCTCTGGAACATGATAGACCTATCAGCACACCTACTGAGCTGTTGGGTGGCTTTTGGGTAAACAAGACCTGATACTGCTTGTGTAAATGTCTACAACAACAGTGTCAGCGATTACTCATGTGCTTGTACATAAAGGTTGTTTCAGGCCATTGACTGCATTTATTTTTTGAGGCGGAGAAGGTGGTAACAAAGGCTTCTTTGCGTTTCTGTGAGTTGGTAATAAGGAGGCAAGGTTGTAGGCTTGAGTAGAGTAAACCTAAGGGATTAGACAGTTGCTATGACAGTCAAAACATCAGGTGTAGATATTCCAGTAGAGTGGAGTGTAATTAGCATTGTGTAAAACAAGGTTAAAAGATTATATTTCTCAAGATGAACATAATGAAGAATGCTTGCACCATTTAGTACAAACTAAAGATTATGACTTGAGCAACTTTCTAACAGCTATTTGAGCTAATTTGATCGCTTTAGCAACAGCAACTGTGGCTTTATCCACCCTTTGGCTGTGATAAACTGACAACAACATGTAAGCACAGCAGACCAGAAAACTGACAGTGACTGGGATTTGACTGATAATTATTCTATGCAATTCTCTTTATTCAATCTGACATCATGCTCATGTTAAACATTTAGGTTGGCTGACAAAAAATGTCATTCTGTTGACATAATTTTAAGTCTACTCGCAGCAGTTGCAAGGAGCCGTTCACTGAACATTTGTCACATCAATCAAAGAAATAAGTTGATTTGAGAGTTCTTATTTCCTTAATGGACTGGAATGGTATATAGTGCCTGGAAAAAACATGATCTCTCTAAGTGTAGAATGTGGTTGTTGCTCTGACCTGTGAGTGAAAGTAACAGGTTTCAGCACTCCCACGAGAAAGGAAAAACCATAAATAGCTCCAGTGTGAAAATAACCACTGTCTCATCAGCTTTTAACAACTTGTAGCATTGGTGCTATGGCAACAGTGCAACAGAGACCATGATGCTGATGTGCCACATGAACAGAATGTCGGGCAGGGGTCATCCATTTGTCCAAGGGACAGAATTTTTCTAAGCAGAGACTGTGGGGGCCGGACTCTAGGGATGATAATATCGGTCTGTCATTCCACCACTTTGGTCCACACTGGCTTTGGTGGTCCTGTGACTTTTCCTCTAGCACCACCACATTTGTGATTTAGAGTGAAATATCTTGGATTATAAACTGACATTAGCAGCTCAAAGCATCGCTCTTTGCCTAAGTACAGCCTCACAGAGCCACAAGTGTAACTGTAAACTCTTAGTCTTGTTTACTTTTAAAAGGTACAAAACCTTGGCAAATGCCGTCTTCACTGAAAGTCAAAGTAGATAGATCATGGATGTTGGTTAAACAGTATAAGGTCTCCTCCTGATGTTTTATGTTCACAATTACAGTCAGTGATGTGTTTATTTCTGTCCAAGTCTTTTTGAGCATTCAGGGATGGATGTGGATAAAAGTTAATGTTGCATTTGAAGCAAACAAGCAGTTTCACAAAGCAAAGTCTTTTCATCAAAGAGAAGAAACACTCTCTAACACTGTAGCAAGCTCTTTGAAAGCTCATGTTGGCAAAAGTCTGTACTCAGCAAAGCTGTCTACTGCTTTAACATGGGCTGATTGCCCTACTTGTTTCTGAAGCTTTTGTAGAATGAAAAAAGCCTTAGAAGAGAAGGTATCATATCTTAAGGTACGTGGTGGTACGTGTGTGCAAGTATGTACATAAATACATTACAGAAGTGGTGGAAGTAGTGCTCCATTTTATTTTGTGTTTCACCTGAAAACACTCCAAAATCTCTGACTCCCACTCTCTGTAAGGCTGAACATCACTTAAAGCCATCGAGCTGTATTTATGACTGTATTTATTAGTCTCTCCATTCATGTTATACCACTCATTTCCTCATCCACCTTCACTCATTGCACTTATTTTAATTGAAATGTCACCATGAATAATGCCAAACGGCTGTGGTGGAGGGACATTTGGCTCACCTCACATATGAATGTCCTCAAATGAATGAGTGGCAGCTGTGTGGATCAGGTGGTTATTTATAGAGGACGTTGGCAAGTATCTTCAAAATGGTTTCTGCCATGAAAAAGTCAGTGCTGGCAACAGCTTTGGAAGAAGGCGCTAAAACATGACCATCTGAGTGATACGGGAGGAGAGAAGAGGATAGTGCTGCTGGATAGCTCCCACTTCAGACTGCCTCCTTAACGCAATTTATTTCTGAGTTTGATTCAGTCTAGCGAGATCCAGGCAGGCCATTTAGCTGGAGCCCGATACACATTCCCTTACCCTTCAGTCTGCCCATTAATCTAGATTTCTCTGGAATTTATTTGTTGGTTTCTCAATGTTTAGAGACCACTTGTTAACAAGACATTTCCTCCTTCTTTCTTTGGTGGAAAATAGCATTACTGGGAAGCAAGGCTATCTGATGTAAGGGAATGAGGAAAAACATGCACAGTTTTATCTTACAAACACAGACACATGCAGACTCCTATCACAGAGAATCACATTTTGGCATTTGGTCACAGACCAGCCCAGCTTAGCTGGCTTTTTTTTCTGCTCTGATTTCATTTGTAAAGCAATGCAGCCAGGCACTACAGCCAGACACCAGAGAGGGCCATTGTGGTAAACCAGTTACTATAAGGCCATTCCGCCATCAAGTAAATCAGGTTACTCAAACAGACAGTCAACCAGTCATGCCACTTGTCAGCCAGACAGTCAGTGATCAGTGAGCCTACAGAGAATGCATTGGTCTGATTTACTGAGACGAGAAGTTGTACAATCTGTTATTATGGCTGTCACTTTTTCAAAGAAGCAAGTTTGAACGAATCAGAACTAACACGTAATTTGTTCAGTTTAATTCCAACGCAACTCACATAGACGGATGCCAAAATAAATTGTAGAACTGAGGTTGTTCCATTCATTCACTGTGCCTCTGCTGCCTGACTGAGTGACAAGCTAACAGTTTTGTTGTCATGGTAATGTTACTGCAGACGGCTGAGTTTTTAAAAGGCAACAAAAAGCCTCACCTTTTACTCACAGGTCTTCCATCTACAGTGTCGAATCCAAAATGCTTCCACACATTACTTCTCACATGGTTTGGTGTCAGGATATAGCACGGGGAGCCCTCCATTAACAAAACTAACAACAATTGCCTTCTTTACTGATAGGGCAACAGGGTGTGCTATTAGTCAGTAGCATGAGAGTGCATTTCACAAACTCCCACGCTGGAGTGCAAGGCTTTGTGTTTCATGCTTATTCACTGTGAATTTTGAATTTAGTGACATCATTACAGATTTTATATTTTTTTCCTACCACATCCAAACATTAATTTGAATTTTGAATAAAAAAGTGGTTATAAAAGCAGAGACACTAAGTTTAGTGTTTATCAATAGATGGATAAGTGGATGGTTCCAACTGCAGTTGGGCGATATGATAATATATACTGTGACGATATACATTTTTGTGAAGAGGCGTTGTGTCAACTCAGCACGCAGAGACCAAACAAAGAGTCTTGGATTAAACAGTTCGGCACAGTTTATTAAATGAACAGGTAATCCGAGTTCGAGCAGTGACTGGGCTTGGGAGAGCGGGCAGGCAGAGAACATCGACATCAGGCCAGTGCCGGGGAGAAGGGACCAAACCAAAGCTGGGTAACCTCCAGGATGGAATGGGGGACGACCAGCGCGGAAACTGAGTCAGGGTGGTCACTGGCCTGCACGTAGAGGATGGCGAGGAGGGAGCAGAGGTCCGGGCCAGGCAGAGATTCCCAGGAGCAGGTCCACGTAAGTCAACGGTACAATCTGGCGACAATGATGAGGGAGTCCAGGACTTAAGTACTGGCAGAGGCGATTGTGAATTGGACGCAGCTGTCACGATAGAGCTGCAGCAGCCACCAGCTCCGGGCCACGCCCCTTGACCTAGATCACTCCACACAGGTAGACAGGGAAGACAAACAGAGACAGAAAACACAACACATGATTTTTGTATCAAAGAATTGAGGCATTTATGTCCCTTAATGTGTCAGGAATTTAATTTGCTGGAGTATCCAAAAAGAAGGCATTTCCATCTGGCTATTTAGTTTCTCAATTGATTGAAAGCGGGCAAATGGGTGAAAGGAGGGACGAAATGCTGGCAGTGGAGAATGAAAGATCATGTTACTGGCAGATGAATTCAGTGAAATAAATACGGAGGTACAGATGGTGAAGAAAGATGATTCCGGTGCATCCTCTGAATCTACCATCCCCCCTGACACGTGCAGATTCTGATACACTCACACATGTTGTCATGCATGGACATACTGTACATGTATGTGATGCATTAGACACCGCCATTAGACACACACACACAAGTGCGCACACACATCCACACGCAAGCCTTCATTAGCTGTTCTCTCATCATTGTTTACCCTGTGCAGAGGCAGTGATGTTCCGCTGCTTTTCACATCAATCTGACACAGCAGTAGCATCACACTCCCTGCCTCATCCCCTACTCCCTCCCCCCCTCCGCCCTCCATCCTCTCTCTTTCGCACACGCACGCACAGAAACACACACTTGATATACACTGTCTCTCTGTGTTGCATCATCCCAAGTTCCCTCTCTAATAGCAGCTGGAAAGCACATACAGTACATAAATACAAACAAGTTACTGAAGCAACACTTTGCATCCATTTCATTACTCACAGCAGAGGTGGCCTTACACACCAACACACTGACACACACATACACTCAAGCAAAATGCCCTTAGTCCTGCCAGCCTGTTTGTGGCAGATGGTGGTGGACCCACAGCTTCTGGCACTGCTCTGATATTGCTGGGAGGAAAGAACCAGATAAATGAACAGGTGAACCTGTATGGAGAAAGAACCAGTTCATACGAAATGGAATTGAAATGGATGCCCACGCAACAGAGGCCTAAAATGTGGAAGAATAAGATAAGATAAGATAAGATAAGATAAGATTAATAGTGATATTAATAGTGATTAATAGTGGTAAAAGAAAATGTTAACAATGAAACAAAAACACTTCTTCTATTTGTTTTCTGATTTTCAATCATTTCATATCTGCTTTTAATTACTGCCAAAAACATTTATGTATGAAAATCACCTAATTAAGAAAACTAGAAAACAACATGTTACTTGAAAAGGCACAGTAGGTGCCTTCCCTCCAGTGTGCCTTATGGATTTCTTTTGTCCTTTGTACTCAGTTTCCTCTTCTATGCCCACCCACACTCCAACAGCCCTTCTGTCATATAGAGTAGCACACTCTACATAACAAATGACAAAGTGCTGGCAACATAATAGAAGAATACATTGTCGGTGTTGTAACTTGTCCAACACTTTAGAATATATAAAGGACTGTGACAGTTTATGTGAAGAGCATTTTCTAAACTTCTCAACTCTTTTAAAGAGGAACTCCACACAATTTTCTTTTTTTTTTGCACTGAGCAAAATCACATATGAGGTTAGATATGATGTTAATCATATATTAAAGCGCAACTTGTGCAGATGCCTCTTCACCTCAGTTTGCACCACCCTATGCAAATTTGCAACAAATCACACCCACTCGCTTCTTTCCATTGATCTTGTTTGCAGTTGGCTCGCCTCTAAAATCCAACCTTTAGACAGCCACTTTCTGTACAATATTTTTTGGCCATTTTGTTAATGTTTGCAATTAGCTAGTAGGTAGTTAGATTTGCTAAACATGCACTGGTATGGACCTTTAAAGGAAAGTTACTAGCCATACAGTACAAAGCAACAAAGCCTTTCACAAACATTTTTCTAATATCTGTTTACCTCTGTTGAAATAGAGTCATGTTATATATGAAACAATAAGTATTAAAAAAATTTATTTCTGCAGATAAACAAGCCGCTAGTTTTAGCCAACAAGTTGCTGCAGAAGTAAATCTCAAGCTACAATAGCTAATCCCGAAGGCTGATATAGAGTATGTATTTCCTTTCAGAGACGAGTGTTTGAAATGATGTTTATGTTGAAAAATACCAGAACTTTTCTTTAAGGTATATTTATTTATTTGTAATTGTTTTACATTGTGTTGTTGTTTTACCACGTGCTAATTGAGTCTGCACCAGTAAATATTAAAATCTGTGTCAGATACAGATGAGGGGAGAAACTCAGAGGGGGACACTTAAGAAATTAAGACATAAAGTTGCACACAAGGCAGTACTATAAGCAATGACTATGCTGCAGACTCTGTGTTTGTTTACATCATGAAACATGTCCTTGCTTTGTTCATTTAGAGGCCTGCCTGTCCATTGGCATGCAGATCTGTTGAGCATCTTGATGACATTTGTCTCCCATGTAGGAAAATTCCCAGCAGGGTGGCACAAGTGGCTGTGTGTGGTTTGTGTGACTTTAGAGCCAATTTGTCCATTAAGCAAAATATATGTGCTGATGTGTAAAGAATAATGGATTATGCGAAGTCAGAGAAAACTAATTACTATTTCAGAATTTGAGCAGAGACATGTTTTGATTAACCTTTGGTCCTCAGTTTTAATATATTTGAAAACATTTTACACTCAAATAAACAGCCCCAGTTCCTGTGATGTTTAGATACAGTAAATGATATTGTGCTGTTGAGGTGAACCACTCACATTTGAATTTAGAGTGTATTAATGTGAATTGGCACACATTTCAAAGGCAAGCCAAGGTTGACCTTATGAAATGGAGTTGTCGATGGGGACAGATGATCTTTATTTGTTTGTGAAAAGGCCATCTAGAGAACAACAATAATGGCTCTTCTGTTTTTTCAATAATGATACAACAACACATCTGTAAAAGTCAGGCTTTCCCGGTTCTCTCAGGTGAAGAGTTACCAAGCTCCTGAGCCGTTACCAACATGCTGTTTTCATATGATCTCATACAGGGATGCATTAACTTACATTTGTATTGTATAACATATAGAATAATTTAAAAAAGTATAGGTGCTTGTACAGTACAATTTATCTGAAGGTTATCTGGTTTGAATGCCTGGACTGCATGGAAATCTGGACAGGAAAAGTGAATGACTAATGCCCTTTCCTCCCCACAATTAGTGCATAGTTGCCCTTGAGCAAGGCAATTAGCTCTACATTTTCACAGTGGAGATATTTATTGCCAGCAGCAAAAGTTTGCAATTCATAGCCTACAGTAGACGTGAACATGTGGAACTTGGTGAATGTGAAGTAAGTACTGAAAAACTTTATTTGTAGTTACAAATTGCTGTATAGAAGGCTAAAAAGTAAAAAGGGAACATAGAAGAGAGAGAGAATGAAAAACATGCACATAAAGTATACAGTATGAACCACAAAATATAAAGTAAGATCACGAAAAAAGAAACAAGTGGCTTTAAAGGTGCACTGATTTGGTTTCTCTGAGACATTGCAGGCAGGTGTTACAAAGTCAAGGAGCAAAAACAGACAAAAGTTCAACAAAAGCAGCCATTAATTCTACTCCTAACATGCATGCAATGTACAAATATGTCATCCACTATTCCACTATATAATTAGGCTAAGGCATAAATATACATCCACAGTTACTGTCCATAGCCGCTGTACTCATTATAGCAACAAGCCCTGTGCATTCACCTATTTAACACATTGAAAAGATTCAGAAAGAAGATGCAGAGCTAGTGCTGAGCTAAGTTATTCATAGTGTGGATTTGGGCAATTTGCCATAAAGTAATTAGTAGAAAAAGCAGCAGTGTTTCTTCTTTTCCCCTTTTTTGAATCAACAATAGGCAACCTACATTTGACAAAATAACACCATTAACTATGCTGTCGGAGGCCGAATGAAGCACCTCTCTTAGATGGTACATTCATGCTCTGGCATCCTGTCCTCCTGCCAGGCATGATGATATTTTTCATCAAAGAACAAATAACACTTTGAAGCAGTGGAGGTGAGTAAATTGGGGGCAAATAGTAAAACCGAAGAATATTAGAAATGCATACATTGTGAAAAAAAAAAAAAAAAGGTCTGTCATTAAATGATGAGTGGGACTTTGTCTGATTTACTAAGCATATTTGTATTGCAACCAGGAAGTCCCATTGTCAGTCCCTGTCACTCCACACTGCAGTCAGTATGATTTTTATATCAGTACTTAGTGCAGTAGGTGCTGTCAGCCAGCCAATCGGTCAGAAAGCCCTGCTGTTATGGTCGTGTTCTGATGTGTTGTTCTCTGACCCCTCCACTCTAGTTGCCCCTGCTTAGCCCTCATATATCACTGATACTGCACTAATACTGCTGGACATGGGGACTCGGCAGTAGATCACTCTGGGTTCAGACTCTGCACTGACAGGAGCTGAGTGGATGGCTTAAAGGAATGACCTGACTCCATCTTTACATGCAGCACCGTAGCTAAACTTTGCTGGTAGAAGCACACGAGTTGATCCAGCAGGCTGTTGGACCAGCTATTTGTAAGTTCAGTTTTTCTTCAAGATTTACACATTGCAAGGAGTACATCCTTTCGCATCTATGATGACACTGACATGCACGCTCGGTATTGTGTGACTTCACGCTGCATTCACTTGAGATGGGAATTGCTGCTGGCACCCATGTTGAGGTGTTGACTTCAGTAGAATCTTTTTGCCAAGATGGATTTTTTTTTTAGATACTTTTGTTTTGTTAGATAACATTTCTTCTCATTATGTAGTTGCCTACCAAAGACACTGATGATGGTGCGTTCCTTAGTGTTGTGAGACTACATCATGGTCGTGTTTACATTGGGGACCGCACACAGATTGGAATGCGCTTAAGAACAGGCTTAAACTTGAATGAAACAATAGCAAATGCTATGTGAATATGTAAATAAATAAAGGGCACATTGAGCACAGGTGTGCTTAGTTATTCATTATAATCCCATTAAAATTAAGGTGGAGTACCGATAAGAGTACCGATAAGTATCAATACCAATAAGCAGTACCAGTATTGATGAAGTATTAATGATACCCAAGCCTATGTATGATCCAGCCATCCTCTCTTTGGTAGTACAACAAAAGCAATCGATAATTGATCGTTGAATTATTAGTGAGGTAACAGACAAGCCAGTTCACATGTAATCACATACATTACTTCCTCTTTTTTAAATACAGTCTGTTGAAGGCCTCTTGATTTCAGTCACTAGTTAATAGTGGCTTTCTCTCCCATTTTATGTAAATGATGCACTTGGTGAAACATCAGGCTCTTTGACAATGTTTTGATTATGTTCAACTTTGTTAAGTCATAACGCAACAGTTAGTGTTGACGTTACACTTTAAATTAGGCTAAAACTTACATTTAGGTGGTGCAACATGCTGCACAACTGTGACAATCTGGTTCTATTCCTCAAGGTGGTCTTGACCTTTGTGTGATTATATGAGCATATTAAACTATTCTCTAAGCTGTAAATATGAGTATTGGAATATAATCTGTATAGCCTTAAAGCAATGTTTCTTCAACAGCCTGCACATTATATAAACTTTATGCTGTAGTATACTGTAGTGGTAAAACTCCCTGACTGCTATGACAGTTGAGTTGTGCTCCCATAACAGGAGTCTGAATCCCCTCTGGAAAGATGTATAGAACTCCCCCTCTCAAGTGGTGGGATGCTACGTGTTTCAATATAAAATTTCTTAGAAAATCTTTTCGATACTTTGAGCTGTGTAATCCCTCTTTCTGTATCTCTCTCCCTCTCTTATTCATGTACTGTAGATACAGACAGCAGTTGGCCGCCCACTCCCTTTAGAAAATCATCCTCAACAATTACTGACTTCGGTGAGAGTGCACTTCAGGTACCAGTGTTGTAGGTATGATTGACAATGTAGCACATCGCAGCTTTGAACTAAAACAATATCTGTCACACACCTTGGAGTTGCAGCAGTGAGACAGCCACCAGATGACTTACCACACTCACAATCACGGTCTGTCAGCTCAGCTCAGCTTAAAGTAAAAAAAAAAATCTCAATAGGAGGAGGTCTTTTCCCTACTGGCTATGCTATTGATGATGGGAGACAAGAGTCTTTGTTCTAGTGCTTTGTCTTATGTGGCATTATTGAAGTTTCTTGATGTTTTATACAGGAAAGGGGGCAGGGCATGTATGAGGATGTACTGTAGTTCACTTTTCGGCAAGTCAAGAAGCTGAATGTACTGTGTAAAAGAAAATGTTTAGATTTGATATTAATGATATTTATGAGATGTCACATTTTTTGGCAATGTCGACCGGTCGGTCTGAAATATCTCAACAGTCTTGTTCTCTCTCATGTTTACTTCCGTCTTCTTTAACAAATCACATATCAATCACATGTTTTCTTGGCATAGGTTTGCATTATAGGTTATTTATGCTGAAACAAGCCAGTGTGATTTGTCTTTCCACTGGAAAGGTCACTGTCGGATCAGTACAATGATTTACAGTTCAAGCAATGAAGTAAATTGATTAGATACATCTTAATTTGTCGAATAAAACCTCCCAATTGCTCGATGAAAAACAGGTTTGTCATTCCTCAAAGAGCTGGGATATGATTAATAATACATCCACTGATGAATGAGACATTCTGTTTTTTAAGATAATTGAAAATTGAAGAGAGACACAGGTGTTGATACCATGCATGAATAAGATTTAGAGCAAAACTTAATTTTAATTTAATAGTCAGTGAGTAATGCTGTTTGATTTGTTGCACCAGCTTACCTTAAGATCAATTTAATTACTTGAGAAAGTCATTTAATTGCAAGGGATTTGTTGCTGTTGGCTCACAGTGACTGCATTAAATTTGCTTAATGGTTTGGAGATGTATTGAAAAGCAAGGACTTTGTATGAATTGAAGTTTGCTGTAAAGATTAACATCATAGAACTAATGATAATATTCAAGGTGAAAAGGGAGAAAGGAATGAAATTGTATGCTAAAACGTCCCCTGTTTTAGGAGCGGCGTATGCTTTAAAACAAAAGAAAAAAGCTAAATCTATCACTGAAAAGATAGAAAGAAAACTGATATATTTGTTGTCTTTAAAGAGTGACTTAACAGCAAGCTGAAAACCAATGTTTACCTCCTTTTCACACCCAACACCTGCTAACAGCTGAGTTGTGCTGTACACTTACACTACACTGCAGCAAGTTGACAACTTGGACAACTAGAAGCCAGCAGCATTTCTGCTGGTTTTAAGTTACTTTAAAGTCATAACATTTCTTTATCACCTCCAGCACTCCATGAAAAGTAAATGTCCACTTATCTTGGCGTTGTTTTAGGCAGCTTCACTCTCAGTTGTGCCAGTTTACTGTATGTGTCTGACCAAATGAACAGTGGTTACTCCCCCTGACCTCTTCCTGCCACCCATCAGCTTATTTGCTGGCTCCATGCTAAGTGTGGGAAGCAGATAAGACACACACATTACTGTATGTTGTAATTACTGAGACATTTTACCCTAATGGGCTGTCTAGACAGTATGGATGTACCGGTAACACTTTTGTTTCTGCTGTTAACAACTCTGAGTGCTAAGCCTTAATATCAGCTGAACAGTGGGTCATGTTACTACACATCACTGGGCTTCTAATGTCAAAATCTGAAAGAGTTAGGTGGCTTGTGTGGCAGAGTGTTATACAGGTACTGCGCTGCATGGTGACAGTACAGGGTGAAAACATTTGTATATCGGCTACCTAAAGTAAGAGCCTAGCAGCTAAAACCAGTTAAATGCTTAAATGCATTTGTGACTGATGTCTGTCATTAAGCTATCTATCTATCTATCTATCTATCTATCTATCTATCTATCTATCTATCTATCTATCTATCTATCTATCTATCTATCTATCTATCTATCCATTCATTTTGTAATCTACTGTATACCTGCACCACACTTCATAATGTTGTTTCAGCACAACCTTAATCCCTTTGTTTGGTTAATATCATTAATAGCTCATATTAACAATTGGTATCAATTACACTGTCACTGTCAGACAAATTTCAAGTGTCTTCTTAGCAGTCATGTTATCAGTTATCCAGCACCTACTATTCACAAGCTGAAAGCAGCTGCCAGCCAGCTGAATTTTAGATGACTAATGACTGAAAAGAAGCGCTCCAAGTGTTGAAGATATATGACACAACACTGAACACACCAACCTGTGTTTCACATTATGTTTGCGTTATGGCTGCAACTAATGGTTATTTTCATTATCAACTAATCTGCTGATTATCCATTAATCATTTGGTCTGTAAAATGTTAGAAAATAGTGAAAAATACTCAGCACCCAGAGTGCAAGGAGACGTCAGCAAATAGAGTGTTTGTACAACCAACACCACATATATTCAATTTGCAGTGATATTTTATGGAGAAAAGCAGCAAATCCTCACATTTGAGGAACCACAATATGTTTGGTGTTTTTGCCTGAAAAATTACTTAAACCATTAAAAGATTATCAAAAAAGTTGCTCATTAATTATCTATCAATAGACTAAATGATTAATCTACAAATTCACTAAGCTCTATTTGCAATTCTCCTAATGTAAGCAGTGCAAATTTAACTACTTCAAGTAGCTCATACTGGAGTGCAAGGCCATTAGATGATCATGGTAATACAAGCTTCCATTCTGTCACAGCCAATCAACTGGTGTCATTGATAAATTCACAAATGACATTCAGGAAACAAATCAAGCAACATATTTCAATTGGTTAACCAATTAAACCAATCAAAATGCTCAGAATTTTTATTAAATAAAGTCTAGTGACAAAATTGTCACACTCAGACAGCTGGTGCCACACTGACCCGCGGCGATGAAGCAAGTAAGGATGAAAATATATGTTCATCCAAATTTAAGATGATGATGAAGATATAGCTAATGTGGCTAATGTACAGCTGATAGATGCATTTCCCAAGCTGAAATGTATTCAGCAGTTTTAATTCAGGGATTGGATTTCTACTGAACTCATCATGTACATTAGTTTTCACCACTACACCATAAAATCCCTTTTATCTGACATGAAAGGAACTAATATTTCCCTGCCTGGGATGATGTATTAGCTAATTTAATGCACTGAATTACAGTTACCCTCAATGATGTACTTACATTGCATTATTACTGAATATTACTGAGCAACGTGCTGGGCAGTTGTGTGGATATTTGAAAGACGTGTGATGTTATGAGATTACATGGACATGTCATCTCAGTGATGGTTTGTGGAAAATATCCATTTAGTATCATCTTCCTGCCTGACACAACCACTCAAGTGCATTTCATTTCACATCTCTTTCCCTCTAAAAGCATGTCGTCAGTGTTTGTGTTGTGATAAAGTACATGTTTCATACTATAAGTGGAAGCCATGAAGGACACCATGTTCACTGCAATAGCCCTGCTAACTCTGCTGCAACACATTTCCTGTTGAATATCTTTTACATTTCAAAATAACAGGTTTTAGGTGTAACTGATATTTGTACTTTCATTCCCTGTAGCATTCAGGGGGATTATTTTCATGGCATTTGACACACGACTGTGTGTGTGAAGTGTTGTTCAAGCAGACGTGTTGACTACAATATCATCGACCACTTAACCTCCATTCAGTCACCTGCTGGTAGCTTTCACCTTCCCCATTAAATATGTGAATGTGGTGGATGTTTATGCACAGGACTGAGTGTGTGAAAACAAAATAAATCCTGCTGACCTTGACTACTAAATGTTTCTGCTCATATGAAATTAATACAAATATACAGCCATGCTTTGTCTCTAATAAATTTCACTGGATGTGATTTTTTTGTAGTTTACACAGATTACTCTGTAAAATCTCAAAGCTGCATTCATAAACATAACTTTGAATGAATAATTACTTTTGTGTGATATATTTTAGCTTTCTTTAAATTTATATTGGAAACTTCATTTTATTTCCTTGTGTTTATGAGATTTTCATTTTATCTATTATTTTGAAGATCTTTGTAAAGTCTCTTTTAATATGTAATGATTGATAGAGTGCTGTAAGCTAAATCGGGATGATTGATCTATCACTGCTGATGATGGTTTACAGGTGATGAATTAATAATAATACTGGAGCTATAAATAGCCACAAGTCGCGCTTGATGGTTGCATGTAATGACACTTTCTCTGGCCTTGTTCGCGAAACACTCAAATGCAACACAATCTGGTAAATTACACTTCCTCTTTCCAGTGTTTTTTAATTGACAGGTCTACAGTCTTGTGGAGCAGACAGAGGTATTCAGTTTCACAGTTATTGAGAGTTATGAAACAAAACCATGTGTACAGATGCATTTTTAAATTTCACTTCAATACACAATACATGTATATTTCTGTCTTTATGCACACACAGAGCTTTAGCTGTGAACCTACACAGAGTTTTAGGCATTGGACTCCTGATGTTATGATCATTCAGCAATAAATATCTCCAGTCACATTTCCAACAAAACCCACATATTTACTTATCAAAGAGCGATGGCCCTATTTTTCATAATAATACATTCATCTTCTATTTTCGTGAAATAATAAAGATAATGCCACTACGCCTGTTCAGTTAGATTTGTCCCTGTTTTTTGTTTAAGGCCAAATTATTTTGGTCAAGGTTTAGGTTTTGGTCAGGTTTAACTCACTTTACTACAAAAATGACGCGGTTGATTCCACAGGGTCCAGGTTACTTCAGCGGACAGTGCTTACAGAAGTACTCGGGGTCAGGCTCCACTGAAGAGGAATCCACACGACAGCATTTTAGGAAGCATTAGTCGTCTATTACTTTTCCATCTCTCGGAAGAGATACGCTTTAATTTTTCACCAGTCAATATAGCTTTAAGGTTTTAAAGTTACTGCCCACTCCAAAACAATTTGCTTGAAATTATCCAAATTATGAGTCACTGAAGTGGAACCTATATTGGTAAAAATTAAAGAAAGAGACAATATTGTAAATCTAGAACGTATCATTTCACTTGCATACATAGACTGTTGTGCATCCTGCATTGGTTTAATCAGTATATCTATGTAGAGAATGAATTTATAAGAGAATAGACAGGTGGAAAGAGAAAACCACAGAATTACTTATTTTACAATATTATGTTGTGTAAGGAGGAAGGTTTGGCCAGCTGAATCTCAGGAGCTGTGCGGCAGACAGGACAGCTGGTTCTGACAGCTGTATTGGAGTCCGGAGTCGGTGTGGATTGGATGGATGGATGCTTCCATAGCGCTTATGCACCACTGACGTGTCACTTCTAGAGTGAACATCATGTGAAACTTGCATCAGACATTATTTTTCAAACTCACAAGCAACATTAACATTGTTGTTATTCCAGAAAAACGACATCAAACCTGAAATATGAAGAAAAGAGAATAGCCCTGTCTCTTTTCTTCATCTCACATTTTCACTCCCTCCTCTTGTCAGTTTTTCCTTTTTTTCTGGTTAAATACATTTTTTTAGTATTTCATTACAGTAAATAGTGAGTACCAGAGGGCTCAGACTCTGTCCCGTCTTCCACTGTAATTATGTCTCTCATGCTCATCTCATTATCTAAGGAGTTGTCATTATTGAGAAATGTCCCCACATCGCCTGGTGTGAGATAAAAGCAATATTTGTCCCGATTCTCATTAGGAGCAGTTGAGCTCCACCACACAATAATAAATGACAGAAGAGCAAACACACAATTAGTGTGATGGTCTGCCAGGAAAGCAATGACATTCAGTTATTTCATCTTCTATATTTAGGCGCTGTGCTCCAACACACAGACGTCACCAGAAAACTAAGGAGACCCCTGGGATGTGGATGTGCATATGGTGTGTGTGTGTGTGTTTTCTTCAGATACCCTCCCCACATGTAAGTGAGCAAAGAAGGCTCATTTAAACAATTGTGACTCAAAGGGTGTTGCAATCAATAGAGAGGCAGAGGACCAAAGGGCCAGGAGTCATCTTCCCACTCTAATCACCGTCTTAACCTTCAGCATATCTGCAGGCCTGACAGGCTCACCTAGATTCCCGACAGGCCTCCTGAGGGGGAGTTTTCATGTAGACTTTTGATTTATTTGTAACTGTTGTGACAGAATTATTTTTGCCTTTTTAGGATTTTGTAGCCCTATAAAATATGTCATGTAGAAAACCTTTTACATTATTTCTATTTCTGGTACAGACTGTAAAAATGCTTTTTCATTCAGCCAATAAAAAGAGAGCAGGAGAGTACAGGTTGTACAGGTGGCAGAATCTATCAGCACATGTCCCCGTAGTTGACTACTGATGCTCATTCTAAACAGAGAAACACACTGTTACCCACTCTTGTGGTCACACTGACTCATATCTTCGAGGGACATATTATAACAAAGTTTCTCTTAAGGATTTTCCTTCCTTCCTCTTTTCCTTCCTCTCCTCTTGAGAGAAAGGAAATTGTATTTACCCTACTGAGTTTCCTTTTGCCATTGCCATTTGTCTTCTTTTCTCTGTTGTTGTTTTGTCTGTTTCCCTTACTATCCTTCTTCCTCACAGAAAAGACCAGTGCCATTGGGTTTCTCTCGCTCCATATTGTCTTCCTGCTCAGAAAAGTCAGTCTGTTTTTAATGAGCTCTGCGTCTGTGGCTCTCAGCCTGAGGCTGTCCACTACTGACCTGTTGGCATTTGCTTCTCTCTGCTTTCTCCTGTCTCTCCTCCTGCTCTACGCTCTTTTTTTTCTCTCTGCCTATAAAGCTCTTTTGTCTCTTAGATTAAAAATTAAATGATAGAGGAGATGCTTTGGTGTTCACTCCAACAAAGCAGCTCCTACTGGACACTTTAACTGGAAGCTATTATTTACCAATCATCTTTGGTAGCAGCACAGTAGCTACGGGGAGTATAGCCTTACAAACAGCACCTTTCTACCCACAGACGAACCTTTTACCTCAGACACACCAACACATTTCTCCTCAGCTGAACTGATTGTTTTTAGAAACAACTTCAATCTTTCATATGATGCATTACTTACATTGCCTCACTGAATAACAGCAAACAGCTCAAACTAATCTTAGCACCTTTCACGTAGCATTTTCAGCAAGAGAAGCGTGAGGCTGAGGAGGTTGGAACAGCTGGCCTAACAGCCGGATATTTGATCTTTAGACTGCACTCCATCAAACTGGGAGGCAGTGGGCAGTTGATGAGTACAATGACCTTTAGCAGCATATCTGCCACAGCGGCCTTCAATCACGGCTGACTGGGAAACAGGGTTCAGTCACTGGCCAGACTGGAGGAGGT
The DNA here is from genome assembly GCA_005408345.1 of Macquaria australasica. Classification (NCBI taxonomy): domain Eukaryota; kingdom Metazoa; phylum Chordata; class Actinopteri; order Centrarchiformes; family Percichthyidae; genus Macquaria; species Macquaria australasica. Next base: position 2,231,887 of record SEMN01000016.1, read on the forward strand.
GTACTGCTGCATGACTGGATGCTACAACTGCTCATTTCATTGATCTCCTCTCCGCTCTGCAAATTACCGAGACATGCTGTAGTTGTAATCCAGACAGACATCACACAAACACACACACACACACACTTGCAGGCCACACAGTAACATGTGCAACCCAAACCATCAACCTCCAACCATCTTCCATCTTCCCTTTTTTATTTTGGTTTCTTTCTCCCTCTCTCTGTTTCTTTGTCTGGTTTTCTTTTTTCCCTGCCTTTTTCTTCCTATCTCACGCAAACAAACACACGTAGCTACCCTTTACATTTTGACCTTTCCATTATGCTTAGCCCCTTTTTAGCTTTGAACTATTGTCTCTGCCAGGCACTAAAGACAAGAAGAATTCTCGTTTTTGCTCATTACTGTGCCAAGAACCTATTAAAGAACTGTGAAATCTGACAAATGCAAAAGCTTCTTATCTTGTGTTTTACATAAGCCGCACAACAAGTGTGTATTGAACTGAAACTTGATGAAAATACATGGCTATGCACCAATGGCACCATGGCAGCGTATATGTTATTAATTTACAATAACCCCACCTTTTGTTTCCTTGTATAAGTTGGTGTGTGTGACAGCTCTTTGATCAGGTACAAAGAGGAGAAGTTACAGCAGCATGTTGTGTTAAACCTATGTATTTTTATAGGCGTCACATTCTGACAGAGTGATAGAGCACCATATGCTGGAGCTGGTGTCAGCCTCCGTCTGAGTCTGTCTGTCGCTCCCTCTGTATCTCTGTGCAACACAAGCCGCCCACAGAATCAACCACCATCTCTGCTCCTCCTCCTTTCATATGCCGGCTCGCTTTTATCCCATGTCACACCAGCTCCCACTCCCTTGCTGCTTCACATGCTTTGAAAGGAGCAACGCAATCACACAGACACACAAACAAAAGTACTAACTCACACATGCACAAATGCACACAGACTTGCCATGGACAGGCTAAGGTTGTGCATGAAGGTAACAGGGAATTGTTCTGGTACCTCTGAGTGTTGAACAACTGTTGAATTTAGGCCACATTATGGTGATTTATCAAATATAGAATTAAATATATTTTATTGGGGATCCAGAAGCAGGTAGTCATGATTGATTTTCTTATTTTTTATATGTGTGTATGCAAGACCCAACAAGTCAAAAATATGTTGTTTGTGCATGCCCTCTAGAGCAACACATAGCGTTTTCTGACGTAACGCTCCTAACAGCAGGACGGCATCATTTGTCTGCGCCTTCCAAAACTGTCGATGTTGACTGTCGATTGGAAACAATAACAACAATAACAATGTCACCTTTAATATTTTCATTAATTAATGTATCTGGTTTGTCTTTGTTTTTGTTTTGTTTTGGGGGGGGGGGGGGTTGTTTGTTTTTTGTCTGTTGTCTGTCTGTACGATGCCATATTGATGCCATATTTCTATTTTTTTTTTCCTCTGTTGTTATGTAGCGATTGTGATATATGTTGAGACCCCCTTGAAAACGAGATGTACATCTCAAGGTGTTTATCCTTATAAATAAATTTGAACACACACACCTGACTTCCTCCTATACTCCCATCATAGTTACTAAGACGCTATGGGCTTTGTCACTTCAACATAAATATGTGTCGTTTCTGTCCTTTTTTTCTCCCCTTGCTGGGTTTTCACAGCTGGACAGTGCACTACATTGTTGTCGTTCAGGCATCTGGAAAGGTGTTTATTTAATAATTATTTCATTGAATTTTAAAAGATAATTCAATAATGTTTTAGAGAAAACAGAAAAACAACACCAAGTGATAATTTAGTCCATTAATGAGCCCCATGTGTTGACCATTTGTAACAGTACTCAGTCCTAATTATTAGTAACAGTTTTTAATTTTCAGTTTCTAATATCTTGTAATTGTTGTCCAATAAAACATTTCTAATTTGTTGCCTTTGCAGAACACACACCAGATTTTATGACTATGTTTGACACTTGACTTTATGTCTTTATTTTTATTTATTATTATTTGAGTTCTAATTTTTGGCCACACGCCTAGAATCTGCACTGTGTGCTCAGTTAATTTAACAGAAAAACTTTTCTTTTTTTTTTTGACTCTACATTCACATTTTAATGTGATCTCGATTAAACCTTTGTTTAAAATATTCAATCGTCACATTATTTATCAACCCAAAAAAAAGTGCTCTGTGCAACTTAATGACATTTATTGTTCTAGTTATTGTTTTATAAAGCCATTTCAGAGAAAACACATAAATAGTGAGATATACTGTATATATCCTCAAGATGCATGAAGATATTGAGATATTATTTTAACCATATTACCCAGCCACAGTCAGAATAAACCTGAAAACATTGCGTAGAGTCCATGTTCCCGTATAGCCAAGCACACTGTACGGCTGTTGTCCCTGACAATCCTTTCTGTTGTTAGACGAATGCATGTGTAAATAGTTATTGAACTGGCGGTAATAAGCACTACCTCCTGACAGGGTGGGAAATTAACTTTTTAAAATGTGAGCATCTACCAGCCACTGACAGATAAATGTTCAAATTCACCATCCACTCAATAGTAAATCATTATTTTGTGTTTGATATCTACCAGTCACTTTAATTCTTTTACCAGAATTTAGCTGGTGGCTGGTGCTAATTTCCCACTTGGCCTGCTGAACAAGGCTAAAGGGTGCGAGAAAATAATGTTTTGACATTTACTAATTATGCATTAGTGTGAACGTGGTGTTCAGAGATGATACTCAATGGGCCTCTGCTTTTCTTTCCTTTCTGTAATGTCATATAACATTTAGGACTTCCAGAGAGTTTTCTATGTGAGGTTTCTCATTTTAATCACAATATTTCATCGCCATTATATTTTTAAATTGAGTTGTGAAGTAGCTGTTGAGAGACACGACGGTCAAGGTAATGAATTTCCACTCACCGTGTTTAGAGAGATAAGTCTGTGCTGTGGTTTGCATAACCTACAAGCCTGACAGGACTCTTAAGCCATTTTCACGCATAGAATGCAGCTGCCCAAATAGGAGGTCGGGGGCTTTAGAGAAGCTTATACAAGCAAAAGGGATTGAGCCTTCCTCCGGCTCACAGGAATACTCCTGAGGTTGTGTATTTGTCTACACATGCACAAGAAATTACTGGTCTATTCCCCAGTTGAAAAGTGACTGTTTATTACAATTAAAAAGAACAAAAACAAATACAAATTACCAGCAACATAACAAACAAAGGCATATTTTTAGTTTATGTCAGTATTAGCAAAGCTGTTGATACTTAACATACATTTATAGACAAATTTATTTAAACATTTATTTATTTCTCTCTCACCTCCTTCCTCTTCCAGTGACTCTTTCCCGATTTCTTTCCCTCCCTCTTCTCCCTCCCTCTTTTCACTCTGATGCTATCTCCCCAGGAGGTTTTGTTACCAAGGGCATGTGCTGGATCAGCATTTACTTTTTTCTTTTTTCTGAAAATATGAAATACTCTCTGGCATGCCGAGTCAGTCAGTGGTGGCTCTGAGCATTTAGTCGATAAGGACATGCAACGTGAAGCAAATCAGGACAAGTGGTGTAGCACACCGGCCAGGCAGGGGGGCATCGCTCTTTGCTGTTTAATTGGCCTTCACTGAACAGTAAATCTGTCTTTTTAAAATCACACAGCTTCTTTCTACAAACGCCTGTCACTGAAGTAGTGGGTGGGCTTGAAAAGCTGGTATCCAACAGAAAACATTTCTTCATGAGAATTAGAGATGGAGCTCTTAACCTGGTCCACCACTTCAAGTATATTCTGGTTTGGAGAAAGTGGTTAAAGCAAATTAGTTTTCTACATAGTTGCATGTCACTTATTTCCCCCCTGAAAAGGTGGATTTTTGCACCCACAGGCTGCCCTGCCGCAATGCATGCATGATGAATTGTGTTACGAGTCTCCTTCCTGAGAAGGCATAAAAGAAGGCATAAATGTATAATGCTCATCAGATAAGTTACACTGTGCTCAGCAACCCAAGAAAGACTTCATCAGAGATATTCCTTCATCACCCCCTCCCCTCCCGCTCTCTTTCTGTGTGCCAGCTGTAATAAAACAGGAGCAGAGCATCACACATCAAAGGCCGAGTAAAGTAAAGTAGCACAGAGGCTCATTTCCATACCCTTCTAAAACAATCTGGAGAATCTGTCTGCATCTAATGGAACAGCCATCATTACAGCAATGCAAAGGTGGGAACATGTCTGTGTTTTATTCCAGCTTGGTGCTCAGGAGGTTCATTTACGAGTCGATTTTTAGTTCGTTAGCTGCATAATAAGGTTAACGCACAAAAGAGTAACTCAACTGGGAAATCCCAGGAATTAATGACATTGTTTGTAACTCTGAAATGTATTACCGCTCTTTGTTGAACCAGCGAACTAAATGAGTCACAATCGAGCATGACTCAAAGTAACATATCAAAAGCTGTGTTACAAAATAATGTCAGGATGAATCACACGCCTGTGTCATGTATTGCAGTATTAAGTTATGACCACAGGGGCCTGGAGGTAGGTAACTGTGTGTGTTGTGGGGGCAATAAGGGCAAATGAACTTGTACCTTCATTACATCATAATTAGTCTGACTCACAGGAAGTAGGCTGTGGGTATAAGCCTGCCATTGGCAAATGTATACACACTATTTTGCAAGGGCACAATCACTGCGCTGCCCAAGACGATTGTGATTGGTTTAAAGAAATACAAACAACCCAGAGTGTTTTTATCCCCTATACCAGAATAATAATGGGTTCAGCCAGACTTTTCTCCAGCGCTGGCAAAGCACTAAAACAAAGTGTTTAAAGCCTGGCAATGCAAGACCACGTCATAATGGAGGTAATGTTTACACAGTTTGATGTGTAAAATTTCCTCAAGGAAGGAGCTGCACTCTGGCTGAAATTGTTGAAGGCTTGGTGAAAAAATGTACTTACAGCTGTCAACTCCAATATATCATGTGCCTGCCGCTTGTCACCTACAGTAACAGTTTATATGAAAAATTTGCAATTAATTTTCCTACACACCTGTGTTACAGGTGTTGGCTAGGTTATAGAGCATATTTCAAAAGAAGAAAAGAAAATCCAAGAATCTATCAAATTGCAACAGTCCAAAATCTAAGTATATTCAATTTGCAATGACATAAACAGAGAAAAGCAGCAGTTAATCAGTTAATTAGCAGCAGTTAAAAGCAGATCAATTTTCTGCTGATCAATTAAATCATTTCAATTCTAGACAATACAAAATTGTATATGTTGATGGCAATGTGTATAATGTATGGTTTGTCAAGTCTTTGTAGATTGCTTAATTTAATCAATTGTGTTTGTGTTGTCTGGCTACATCATGAGATTTTCACAGCATACCAACTCAAATGGGGTGAAGTGACTCCACAAATAGCTCAAGGTGCTTCATCGTCTTTGCTCTACTTTGAATGTGTTGAAAGTTTCTGAAGTTGAAGTTCTGAAGTCTCTTAAGTTACCCAGACGGATCAAATGAACAAAGAGCTTCCATAAAAACCTTCTGTGGCTTGATTTCAGAGATGCCATTTACTTTAATGATGGACACAACTGTTCTCTGTCAAATAAAGGTTGTAGAGAGCTGAGAAGCTTTTATTGCCTCGAATCAGCTTCATCTCCATTTTGTTGTTTCCACTATTCTTAAAATGTAATTGCATCTGTTAGAAAACAATAAAGCAGATTACTGTGAATAGTTCAGATGTGTCTCAGCTTACAAGCTTGTCAACCACTCACTCAGTTCAACTGAGTGTATCTGGTCACGCTGCTACATAGGAAAGAAGGACTTTTTCACTTGTTGACGATCACGTTGCCCGCAGTGTGAACATGGATTAAGTTTATCTGAGGTGAACCATAAAGTAGTCTGTTAAAAGTACATCTACACAGTCTGATTACTATCCTGCTCATGTCACTACCTAGGAGCGATGCTGTGCAGATGTCTGGATTTGATGGGTTGCGCTCACTGGAAAGTTGCTGTTCAATCATGCTGAGAATGTCAAGTTCATATATTAAGTTTTGGAGGTTGATGGAATGCATCAGCTATTTATGTATGTACTGTGTACATTTATGCATCTGTGCGCATTTGTATATACATTTGCAAGCTAGCACAAGTGCACAAAATAAAGATGTGTATCAGTACCTGTGGTTAGCGAGGTGAGACAGAGCAATGGGTTAGCTCTAAGGCTTGCAGGCAGGGAGAGGGCTAAATGGAGACATATTGGTGCAGGTATAGTTCTGCTGCGCTACTCCACAGGACGGCTAATGAGGAAGTTTAGCCACAGGGGTCTTTCTATTAAAAACAACAACTGCAAGAAAAAAAAAGTGATTTAATCACAATCTCTGCACGAAAAAACAGCCGTGAAAGGCCAGTTCTCAATCAGATTGGACAGCCACGTCCCTTGGGGTGTGGTTCAAAATAGAGGTAGGAGTGTAGGAGAAGACAGAGGAAGGGGAAGGTGGAGGGAAAAGGAAATTGAAGAGAAGAAACGGCTGTGAAGGTTGACGGTATAGGTGTGGGAGGAAGGAGATGGAGGAAGTGGAAGAAAGAGGGGAAAAAAGCAAATGAACAAACAGTTAAATGAGAGAGTGAGAGAAGAATATGGAGAAAAATGGAGAAAAGTCAACAAGAGAGCCAAAATGAAAGAATAAGAGATTTCCTCCAGGAGAATTTCTTCAAAAGATTTCCTCAAGGAAGATCTGCACTCTGGCTGAAATTGTTGAAGGCTTGGTGGAAAAATATACTTACAGCTCAATCCTGATTTGCTGTCAAGTCCAATATATCAAGGCCACATAAAATTACGGTGTCAGTGTTGTGAAAAACTGTCATATGTTTTATTACCGTGTCTAGAATGTTTTACTTCAGCTTGCCCTCTACCCAGTGGCAAGGAAATGAGTTTTGTTTATAATAGATGAATTGGTCGAGACCAAAACCAAAGCAGTGGGCTAATTTTTAGAAAATGTTGCAGTGATGCTTAGCAGAAATCTAGCACACGCACAAGTGAAATAAAAAAACAAAGAACAAATGGAAATGGTCTATCTAATATTTGTGGCTGATATTTTTGTGGTGCAGTAGTAATACTGGCCTCTGGCAGAGGTATGAGACTTAACGGGAAAAATGTGTTAGATAAAGCCGAGGCTAAATCTAATTAGGTGTCTGAGACAAAAACAAATCTTAAATGTTGCCTCGCGATTAAAATCAAGGTCAAGAATGTACACAGTCACTCTAAAACTGTTTCTGTGTATGTGTTGTAGAAAGATGTTTAACATGAATAATTTATATTCCTCAGCTTGAATATGTACAGTATATTTTCTCTGCACCTCACCATTATTCTCTGTTGGCCTCTCCCTTTGTATGCTCTCATTGATTTAATTCTAGGTGGGACTTGATGGTTAATCCAAAGATGGAAGTAAGATGTACTATTAACATTTACATTAAAACTGTAGTTTTTCAGTCTTTCTGATGTGTCAGTTTGCTAATCTGGGTCGTTGTTTAGCTTAAAACATGATCCAGAATGAGCAAACTTTAGCTCTGTCAAACAAAAACATCCTACAAACAGTGTTAGGGAAGTGAAGCTACAAGCTGCCCCTCAAGCTATACTACAGAAAAAGTATCTTAACACAGTGAAGCAATAAACATCTATTGTTAAATGATATAATATACAAAAGCAGTTATTTTTTTGTGGTGTAATTCTACTTTAAATCTAGTTGTCAGGGACTCCAGTCTGTAGTTCCATACACCTTTCTGATAAATGAATGGCGCAGAATCACTTTACACAATTACCAAATACACACGTCTGTAATAACAGCAGGATAGGGGACCGAACGTTGTAGAAGTTTTTAGGCAGCAGAGATTACAGCTAAATAGATGGGAAAATTACTTTAGAAGAGAGACTTTTATGGATATAGACAGAACCAAGTTACAATGTTATAAGTACCGGCACTGGTAAATTTGAATGGGAGCTGTAGTTTTTTTGTATGCTCACAAAGTAATTGTTGTAGCATCGCTACGAAATAGGATTTAGATAAATGGAGGGATGTCTGTGAACTAGTTTAGCGCTCTGTTGCAATGCTACATTCACACATGACATACAGTACTCACTGCAATAACAGTATATCTGACACAGGTGGTCTGTGTCTACTCAAGCTGCTAACTGTTTTGTTCCCTCCTGTAACACTGCTGCAAAAACTTGCTGCTCCCACAAATCTGTTTGTTGGCAACTTGTCACATCAGCTCTCAAACGAGTCCTTCAAGCTGGAAGCAGATTTTTTCTGTCCCGCTGTAGGCAGTTTTGGACCGCGGCATCTCTTCCCTGAGGGTTTACTCTCCACTGAGATGCCAGAGATCACCGTGTCACTTCACTAAGCTACATATTTGCTGCTTGTCTCAGTTCAGTTGTTGTTGGGTGCCTTGCAGTGTCAGTAAGCTGTGAAGCTGCCAGCACTGTCTAATTGCTTTCCCGCAGATCTGCTTGTGGTTAATGTCTTGGTGGTTTCTAATTTCTCTTATGCTGCTGCCATTGCCCTGCACCAATGCATGGTATTTGCGGATCATCTCAGCAGATGGCCCTACCCTCCTGAGAACTTAAAATTGTTTAGACGCCTGTCAAATTTATAACAAAACATACCCAACCTTATCACCAATTACCTATAATATGTGGGAATGTGGAGTTAGTAAAATCTAAAATACACGTTGAAGATGGCAAACTAAACCAACCAAATTCTTCTTCAGAGAGCTAAAATCTCCTTCAATTATGATGTTGCCTGTATGACCTTTAATGTCACCATCAAATGAAAGGCACAGCCACACTGATACAGATCAACAACTATTTACTATTTTGATGATCTGTGAAAAAAATTTAATGGATGTGAATTTTCAGCATTTTCTGATATTTTAAAGACAGAACACATAGTAACTTATAGCATATAACTAATCAAGAAAATCTTAGGCAGATTAATTGATAATTCAAATAATCATTAATTGTTGCCTTTCTATACTCAACCAAATGTTCAGTCAAAATCTTTGCCCTTCAGCTACGTTGTAGACATGAACACTGACAGAACACCAGAGGTGCTGTGTAAAAGTGGTGCCCCGCATGTCCTTGTTTTGTGGATCGAGTCAAAGTCACACCGGTCATTAACTCCATTGATCTTTTTTAAAGCTAGGTAATCATGATTGATTTGCTGCTGGCCATCTGATTGGCTCCATTGGCATCTGTGGGGGTGAATCGTCCAGCTGCTTGTTCCTACTTGATAATGACATCCAAGGTTAGTCACAGGACCCTTAAACAGTTTGACTACTACTGAATCCTCATGTGACCTGCAGTGGCACTATTATAAGGCAATAAAAAAAAAAGATGAGTATAGGATTTTATTGTAGCATGTCTAAGGAAAAATTACATCAGGCTTTAATATATCATGCATCAAGCATTGGTTATCAAAAGAAATCCACTGTCGAGACGTGTCAGTAATTCTAAGTGAGTGGTGACATAACACCAGTAGACACCCTGCAGTGCAGTGTTGTTTGAGCCTGCGAGTTTCCCCTCATTTCCTCACTTCTTCCGCTCCTTCATCCCTCATGCGCTCCCTTCAACCCTCCCCCCTCATAGCGGTGCCTGATTCATTTTCCCAGTAACAGCCTCAGTGCCCTGTGATTTATATGTTTATGGTCATTATTGACGTTGAGTAATACATTTCCATTTTTCCCCTCTTCTCCGTCTTCCCCCATCTCTCTTTTGGCAGAGCCCTGGGGTCCTGTGAGGAATATCAATTACTTTGTCCCTCTGTAATCACAGTCTTTCACTTCCTCTCCTCTTTTAAGCAGGCAGAAAGAAGTTTTGCTTTTCAGGTGTCTGTTGTTGTATTTTATCTCTGTCAAAACCATTATTAACCAGCAAAGACCAATGGCTTTCATAGCTCTATTCATCGAAGAAATAGTGGTGCAATTTGCTCTCATTAGCAATAAACTGTTTTCTTCAGCTGGCAAGTATTTCAGACTAGCTGTTGTTGAACATTGCTTACTATATTTACTGACACAATTGCAATGCAAGCTAGCAGCATGATGTTATCTTTATTTCTAAGGCTGTATTCATACTGTAGTATTTCATGCTCAATTCTGAATAGCTGGTCATGTTTTCTTTTCTTTTTTCTTTTTTGGATGACTGATTGTATCTATTCCAGGATGCGACCCATATCTGATACCATCTAAACTGACAGCGAAGTCAAAAAAAAAAAAAAAAAGCAGAGAGCAGCTGTAACAAAAAAACATCACAATCTGTTTTCTTACACTTTGTGTTTCTCCCACTTGTTTCAAACACATTTCACTTACAGTGCATGTTCTTTCTAGTTTGGATTTGAGGCGTCTCAACTAAAATCAAGTGTGCTCTTTTGCTGCTTTTTTTTTTTTTCACATTGCTGTGCCTCATTGTTTTCACTGCTGAAGCTGACTCAGTCAAGCTGCCATGCTAAAATGGTGAAAGATGCGCAAGTTACATAATGTCATGGCAACGCTGATAAGAAAGAAAGGAATGCAGTCTGACTGTCAACAGCTAAACTGGAGCTGCTCAGGGTTAAGTGTCTGGCTCAAGAGTTGGGTCAAGTACAGTAGTTTGCTGGATTTTATGTTGTTAGCTTAGATGATGTGTTATTTACTTTCACTGCACAGATTCTCCCAGCTGGTGAAGGGATTCAGTCATGAGCAGGAGGCTAATGTGACACCAATCCCCCCCCCCCCCCCGCCCTATTCAAACAGTGGCTGTTGGTGTTCAGCAGGGGAGACGAGCAGACGAGCAGTATCAACAAACAGATAGACCGACAGTAACAGCATACGGACTAGCGATCATTTGATTGAAAGAGAAGAGGTTTAGGGAGGGGGGCTCCAGTGAGAGCAAAGTCAACCTCCTCATTACTGGCTCGTTGTCAGCTTCATCAAAGTAGCTTCCCAGAGTCATTGACTTGAAAGTTCCTAGTTAGCACCAGCTTTACGCTGCCTGATGGAAAACATGCTTGGGTTTTAATTCGGGTGACTTTATATTTCAGCCAGCTGCTGCTACCTTCCCTCTATAATATCTAGCTTTCTCAGCACAGAGCCCTAATGAACCGAGACTCCCTGTACAGTACGTCCTTTTTTCTCTTTGAATTTATATCATCCAGCCAGGTAGCTGCCTGCAGCATTTATCAAAGAGAACTGATGCACCCCTTCCCTTACAGGCAGGATTTCAATCCCTTAAGTGAAGTGTCTTAAAGTTACTTAAAAAGGAAGAGGGCAATCAGTTCATTTCCTCACATAAGAAACATACTGTTTGTAAATACTAAAGAATAGTTTTATTAATGCAGACTTTGGTAGTGTAAATGCAAAGCTACGTAATCCCTGAATCAGTGAAATCAGTGAAAATATGTGTAGGCATATGGCCAATTTTAGGTTCTCAGATCCATTATTCAGTGGGAGAAAAACATACTGTATAAGGAGCTTACTCTAGAGGCGGAAGAGAAACTAGAAAAAAAATAATAACGAAGACTCGAGTAGCGCTGTCCTTATCAGTCAGATAACAGAAGATGCTTTTCTTCCCTAAGCTGTGTTTTCACCAAGGAATTTCTCTGCCTCTGATGCAAATATCATCTGGCTTGTAAATTGGGCATGGTGGTATAATACCAATCTACTTGAAGCTGCCACTGCACCTCCTCGGGACATAGTTTAATGACTGCCTCTTGTTGATGTAGATGCCGTGTGGGTTTACTCTGCAAGTACTGATATTTCTAATACACAGATTTGATTGTATTCGCTCCCTCCCATGTAAATCCCAACATATCATTATTTTTTTCATCTGTGCATGTGCCTGAAGAGGCTGGAACTTAGTGAATCTACAAATGTGAAACAGAAAGTTGAATCTTTGGATAGATTTGAATATACAAATACATACTTGATGAGAAAATGTAGCAAAAAGGAAACATCTTCATCCAAATTAATAATGATATTTACAACTTCCCACCAGGAAAGGCGCATTGTGATAAGGTAAGAGAACAAAACTAAAAGAGAAGAGAGGCAGAACTGTGTACTCTGCCATAATAAAATAGAAGTGACCTTCCATCTCTCTGTGCTAGCTATCTTAGCAGGCTGAATTAACTTTCCCTAGCATTCTCACCTCTCTGATGTGAACGGCATACATGCCACAGCACAACCAGACACTCTCATGTTTATTAATTTCCTTCAGCAAGAGATGCGCTAAATCATTGACCCTCTTTTAGTGCCTCGTGCTCTGACTGAGCATGTGAACGAGGAGGGCGTATTGATTTTGCCCCCTTCTCATCAGCAGCCAGTCCCTTATTTGGGATGAGGAAATGGTAAATCTCATATAGTGAGCCCCTGTCAAGCCCATCCGGATCCTAATCTTCACTAGTTGATGGCTCTCTAATCTTTTTACCATCTACAACTCATTAGAGGCTGAGGAGGTCAATGTAAAGCACTAAACATCACATTAATTCTCAGGACATTCTCTGGAACTTCATAAAAGAAAAGTTTGTTTTTTTTATCACAGTTTGGATATGACATGGTAGCAAAAACAAGCTTTGAACGTGGCTTCAGTTTCATTTTGGCGAGTGACGGCCGGGTGTACACAACGACAACATGACACATTTTTCTGTTAACAACCGACCATCGCAATGACTCTTTACATTATGATTTATAAGTCAACTCAGAATTCTTGTTCCTATTTTCTTTTTTTGTTTTCTTGACCTCATCTTGGATTGCTCTGTATTTCTGTCCACACTGAGCGTGAATGTAGAATGTTGAATGACTCTTGTGATTTAGCAACCACAGTTCTTTTTAACGATGCTGTTTTGTGTCCGAGTTGGGCCCATTTGTTACATTTAAAGGAACAAACAGTCACTGCGGGACTGAACTTATTGGACACAGAGGTTTTGCTGACTGAAGTGTGACTTAAACCTTCCACCTGCTCCACTGTGGGGAGGAAATTGATTTGCCTTGGGTGGGAATTTCAGACCTGGCAGCATGTGTTAACCACAGTAAATGCTGTAATGCAAGAGTGTAAAATGTAACAGGCTGATCACACCAATAGATGGCTGGATGGATAGCTAGAGGTGTTAAAGCAGCCCCTCTCAGTGAAATTGGACAGATCAACAACCGTGGCTGATGCTTCCCCAATTAGCCAAACTATCCACGTCTCTGGCAAATTTTTAGTTTTATTCAAAGATACAATATAATCCAGTTAGCAAATGAACAAAATCTAATCTTGTTTTAAAAAGTGATGAGTGCGTCAGGCTCCCGTGAGTGTTGGCTCGGTTAGTCCTGCAAATAAATCGAGGTACTCTCAATAATCTAGTTATAAACTCCCCCTTGGAGCTCTTGTCATATTATCTGACATGACAAATAGATCCGAGCCCAGGCATCTGGCTCCTACCCTCCCTCTCTCCCACCCTTTTTGCTCCCTGCCGCCCCTTCTTCACTCCCCCCTTCCACCTTCTCTCTTTCTTCACCACTTTCCCTTCCCCCACACTCTCCTGAGGGTTCCTTGGAGGTAGCACTGCTGAATACTGAAGCGGGAGCAGAGATGCACCAGGTGCTTTTGCTCAGGCATCCATGTGTGATTGGCTGTGATGAGACTGGTGAATCTGGCCCCGGTTGACCGTCCATCATCAGTCGAGGAATGGCGGTAGGACAAGAGAAAATGTTTGTTTGCCACCTGAAAGGGTCCCGTACATTTTGTGGCAGTGATGGAGTAGATGTCAACATCACAGTATGTCTGAGCGGCATATTTGAGCATGTGTCTGTATGAGTCACAGAGGGACAGAAAAAAAAAACTTAAATTAGCACTGACTGTGCTTTTACAGAAAGCACATACTCGCCTCCAACTGTGCCTTGACATGTGTGTATACAGCTCCGCGCTGATGTGTCCCGCAGCCACAGTGTCGTGCCTTGTTAGCCCTCTGGCCTCAGGTGCAGCAGCGATTTGTGTTCCAGCTCATAACTGATTAGACTGAGTGCCGGTGTGAGTTGGTGACTGCCAAGCTCTGACTCATCATGGCATGGTCATTTTAACTGCTGAAATTATAGTGTTTTATTTTTACTTGCAAAATGCAGGAAGACTAAAACGTGATTGAAACTTATTGAAACCTATTTTTTTATGAAAAAAATTGCAGAAGAATAATAAAAGATCTGCACCACCTGCAAGGCTGTCATCATGATGCATATTCAATGATGATAGATAGATATTCAGTTTCAGCACAGAAACCGCAAAAAAAGTCTGCACACCAATTCATCTGCTCCTGCCTTTGTGTTTCTCGCCTGATATCTGCAGATAGCTGCTAGCTAGTGTTAGCTACCCGGCAGGTAGTGAAGAACTGAACCAAATAGAATTTGCACCCTGTTCAGTTGACTCCCGTGGCTACACCTCTCGTCAACTGACACATTTTTTTCAGTCTGTCCCTCTCGTAGATGGTAACTAGACTGCATTTATATGTGCCTTTCTACATTAACAGAGAAAGCGCTTTGCAATGTGCCTCTCATTCACACACTCACACCGATTGCGGCGGAACTGCCATGCAAGGCGCCAACCCTGCAATTAAAGGACAACCTGAGCCACAGCGTTAAATTCACTATGAGGAATCCAGAGCATGCTAGCCACCTGGAGTCATGACAGTCAAGTAAACTGTGCAGGTGCTCATATAGTGTAACTATTCTCGTGACAGTTTACGGGACTGTCGTGACTCAAGACTGCCAATGTAGCCAGCTATCATCTATTTCACTTTTTGAATCAAAGTAACCTTTTTGTGCATGTTGTAAAAACATGAAAATGGTGCAAAAACCAAAATTCAAATGAATGTGATTAATGATGTGAGTAGTGATGCGTTGCCCAGCTCTCATCAGCAGGGTATTTTGGCGTTATTTCACAACTGTGATTAAACACATGCATATTCCATGATGGTGGATTTTGCTCAGATGTAGACACTTTGTAGTAAAACCGTAAATCTGCATATAACAAAGTTAGGCCTGTAGGTTCTTCCTAATTTATTAACAAGGAAGGATTGCAGGATTTGAATTTTGAAGAAAAAACATGCCAAGCCTGCTAAGTCCTTATTATTTCCTGAGAGCTTCAGTCAGTACCACCTTCTTAAAATCTGAGGAAAACCAGAGTGCTCATGCTGTGTGACTGGAAGGAAAGTTCAGTCACAATCCACGCTGAGTTTCGAGCAACTCTCGAGTCTTATTTTAGAGCTGTGCAAAATTAATGATATTTTTTCAGCAGCCATAATGAAAATGATACATTGAGACCAGAGTTTCTTGCTGAATATATAACATCACTTTGGCGAACTTTGACAAAAATATACCTGGCAAAAGGAGCTCTACAGCAAATGTCATGATTGTCACGTAATTCCTGTGCACTATTTGCATTGGTTACACAGACATTGCACAGAAATAATGACAAGACACAGACAAAAGCGCATTATATCTGAGCCAGAGAAAAGCCCTGGACTTTCGAAACACAGCCTCAGCATGTCCATGCTTTATAATACATACGCAAGATGACTGCTAAAACCTGCAAAAGTAAGCCTTATTGCCGTAGTGGGTTTAGACTGAATAAATGCGTGCATATCGAGGGAGTTTGCTTAGCATTTATTGGTATGTATGAAATGATGCAGATGGAGGTCCTGAAAACAGACTCAGTAATCGCTGATATTAGTGTCGAGATCCCCAAGCTGTGTGACTCCGGGCCTGCCCTTATGAATTGGCTTTATGAAAATGCCACCGAGTGACATATTTAAACCATTCAGCTTGATAACTGTGTCCCTCTTGGCGCTTGTGTTAAAAGGCAGCCCGCTGCTCCACTGGTCTTAGTAATAGAGGGGGGGGGGTATAGTGCGGAGAGAAATTGTAAGAGATAAAGTCAGAGGGAATCAAACAGAGATAGAACGAGAGGCTGATTTGAAATAGGTGAAAAGGAAGACAGCGCACATAGGGGACCTCTCCGTGGAGGTAAGGGGTTTGACTGAGTGATAATCACATTCAGAGGGGAGCCGGTGCCACTGTGTAATGCAGCAGGACAGAGAGCCAATCAAAGACTGGCTATTGTTGCCCTCTGACCCAGCTCTGTTCACATTTGACATGTCAATCAGAGCCAGAGAGATGAAGAGGCTCTGATGTTCCTGACTCTGATCTGAACAGGCTGGTGTTTCCATGGATTGCATTGATTTCAAAAGCAGACATATGATAGCTGCATTGATTTCAACTGTCTTCTGCTATAAATCCCATCTGGCGTCCATCTCCAGCTTCAATGCAGTGCTAATTGCACTGACCTTAACAACATCGCTCTGTCTCTATCTCTGTTTCAGTCTAGCCTTGTTTTTTGTTTGTTTTTTACACTAAAAGCACTGACTGCCGCCAGCTGCACATCATCATGAGATACCCATCGCTACATAGATACATCTCACCACTTGAGATGCAGCATGCTCACACTCCTCCTGTAGCTCGCTCTCATATGAACACACATTTGTCAGCGTCTTTGACGTCACACTGAAATCCCTCTTAAGACCCGTCGTACTGTCCACTGAGCAGCGCCCTCAGTTGGCCTCATTGCTGCATTGTCGGTGCCCAGGCCAAGGCACTGCAGTGGGTGAAGGTGGTCAGCAACCTGGAGAAGAAAGTAGCACTCGGCTGTGGAAGAGGTCTTTCTTTGAAGGCTTTACTTGGCGGTGTCAGTGTGTCAAAAGTGAGATCTGCTCTGCAGTGTTAAACAGGCAGTGACACGAACCAGCTGCTTCAGGGAGTAGTTTCTACCCCACGGCTGTTGGCTTTTATAAATTAACCAGCCACATTCTGTTTGACATTATGTTTGCTACTGACCATGGTCAGGCAATGAGTAATTCTTAGCAGTACTCATTTTTGTTTTAGTTCTCAAGATTATTTTCTGGCATTTTAGCCTTTTTAAGAAAATAGTTGAAGCTGAACAAATTGGCAGAGAGTGGGAATATAATAGGCAGTTCTGGGCCGGGTCTAAACTTTGGACAGTGCAGTTTTTTGATGTACAACTTAGCTGAGCCACCAGAATGCTACAAGTACTGAGTGAATCTTTGTTCTTGTTTTTTAGCCAAGTGACAACAACAAGGGTTCATGTGTCTCAAGCTGCAGTTTCTCTAGTGGCCGCTGAATGCTGGTTCCAACAAAACTGACTGAAGTGATTTTAAAAATGTCACAACGTCATGACAATTAATCCTTTGAGTCATTTCTTCAAGCAAAAATGCCAAAAATGCACTGGTTCCAGATGTGATATTTTTTCCCAATTTTTTTATTCTGTTTTACATGATAGAAACAAGCAAACTTCATTCTGAATGCACAACACAGACAAGCAGCACTTGCCATTAAGCCTCTGATGAAAAATACTACCCAACGCACATGACTATGAATCTACTGCGGTGATTCTGTCATTTTATCATTGTCCCTAAATCTGCTCTTGGACAAGTTCAGTTAAAGGAGGTGGTGTGGTGTCACTGTGTTTTCCTCATATATCCTTTGAGCACATGGGGATCTATGCTTTAAACCTCTCAGTTAGTGCTTTTAGTGTGTTTATTTTGACTTTTATTTTTCCTGTGATACCTGTATCACACCAGGGTTTCCATTTTTTCTTTTTTCTTTCACAGTGTGAAAAACGTTGAAGCTTGAAACGACTACATGACGCTAGACATGTATTTGAGACACATAGAGCAAAGCTAACACAAACACACCTGAGATACTTGTATTTTAGTGTTACAGTGTACCCTGGATTAATGATTGATTTGGAGTGGAATAGAAAAAGGTGTAGAAATTGCCACCATTTACAGAAAAAAGGGTTTGGCAATGACTGACTTTTTATTCACTCATTTCAAAATATCATTTGACACCAGTCTCTCTTGAACTTGTCACTCTCCCTGCTGTTAGCAAGAAATATGAAATTTAAGTGCTGAAGTTTTTCCTGCAGGCAGACTGGAGCTTTTCGGTCGACGGAAGACACCAAAACATGATACAAGGCTCAAATTTCTCTTTTTTCCTTGTCTCAACCTAAGTCTTTTTCCATTATATTTATGTTATAGCCAGATGTTTGTCTACCAGCATAAGGCTGGTAAAGCTGGCCTCCTGAGACTAGTGTGTCAATATCTTTTTTCCTTAAAAAAACTGTATTGTCATCTTTTACCAGGCAAACCCCATCTAGCTCTGCGTATTATCACAGAACAGTTCTATCAGTTTTTTGTTTTTTTTTCATTATCAACTGTATCGTAGGACAGGTCATGAAGCTGAGTATCACCTCTGGACTGCTTTAAATGAGAAATGTGTTGTTTGGCCACAACAACTCAATTACAAAATAGGTCATTGTTCTCTCCATATTATTTCCTCCCAGCAGGGGAGCTTCTGGGTATAACACTCTGTGTATCAAATAGCAGTGGCCCCTGTTGAAAGGTGAGGACAGAATATTGTGTTTTGGAGAACAGCATCATTGCCTTTGGCCCCTGCCTCATTCAACCACAGCATCTTCTGGGAATGGGCTGAGCTCGGTGCTTGTTTACTTCCTCTTTGTTTTTCCTGTGCAGGCCGAATCCATTGGATCCTACAATAACCTGAGAATATGAATGCTAGACTATTGATTGAATCCTGGCTCTGAGCAAGTAATATCACTGTGTGTCAGCTCTTTTTTGTGATGTCTTTATTATGTCATCTTGATTCTCCTTCTCTCCTCACTTCAAATCCTGACTCAAATCAGATTTATGAGGTATGCATAAATTATGTGAAAGCATCAAGCATCTATTCAGTCAGTGTGTGTGTGTGTGTGTGTGTGTGTGTGTGTGTGTGTGTGTGAAAGAGAAAGCAGCACAGAGACTGTCAAGGGTCCATGTTTTTGCTGTTTCTGGGTGTTTGTGAGTTTGTGGGTGTGTGTGTGTGTGTGTGTGTGTGTGTGTGTGTGTGTGTGTGTGTGTGTGTGTGTGTGTATGTGTGTGTGTGTGTGTGTGTGTCCATGTGTGTGCATGCGTGACTATATGCATGTTCTGAGTAATGGGCTTTGTGCATCCTCTCTTGCTGATGGCCAGGATGTATCCATGGCAACGCCAGGTCGATCCTAGCTGTGAGCTGGTGAGAGGGACTTGAAAGGGAGCGTTAAACCTCTCCTCTCATCTGCCCTGCGCTCTTCTCACTCTGACCATGGCGAAATGCGTAGCCTTGTTGAAATCCCAGACCTGGGGCTATATACTGTGGTGGTGACCGTGGACACTCACATCACAACACTGCCACCTTTTGACCTGTTGCGGAAATGTACCCTCAAAACATTGTCATATTGTTCTTTTATTTCCTGTTTTCTCAGTGAGTTCAGGGATCATCTGTGGAGACAAACTAATGTTTTTTTTTCCTGAAACCTAAAGGCACCAGTACAAAGTCTTTTCAGGATGATGTTTTTCAGTTTTGAGAGGAGCCTTTTAGGGAGTTGACAGTAGAGAGATGACAGGAAATGAGGGGAGAAGGAGATTGGGCTCAACATGCAATAGTGGTCCCCAGCCAGATCTGAATCAGAGTCCGATTAATGGTCAGCTCCTTAAGCCCCTAGGCCACCAGGGCTCCCTTTTTTAAAAGATTTTACAGAGAAGTAAGTGCTGGAGCTGTTTTTTAAATTTATGGGAGTGAAGTCACATTTTTGGTTCAAAAGGTTTCTGGTGAAATGTGTTTTTTAGGACAATTTGCTGCTGATTTAAAAGCCCAAAGCTATCTTCTGTGAGTCTACAAAATCAATAGCTGTTTCATTGTCTGTAATTTATAGCTTTTTTTCATAAAGTTTTCTGCAGTTAAAAAGCTGCTTTAGCAAAATTAATTTTGGTGCTTACCAGTGGCAACTCCTTTGTTAAAGTCAAAACATCAAGAAACAGTATGATGCTCTTTGACACATGGAACAATATTTATATAAAAATAGGTAGTGTAACACACAAAAGACAGATAGAACGTACTTTTGTCACCCCAGGCATCTTCACTCTCTCAAAATGTTGCCTTTCGAATCCATTGATGCTTTGTCATGACAGTTTCAGCACTTAGGACAGACTACAGGATTAGATGTGCTGCTGCTGCCCCCTAGTGGATATCAACATACATGTTGAGGCAGAGTGAACATGATTTGAAAGCAATGAGTAATGACAGGGAAGGGATGAAAAGACATAAAAGGAGAGATAAATGTGGAAGAATGGAGCAAGACAATCATGTTTGGTTTGGGATTTATCTCTTTTGAGAGGAACATAGATGCCAAAACAAACACTGATTTATTGCAACCCTGTGTGCTTCAATAAATCTGCACTGACAATGTAATTAAGATATTTTGGCACAAAGAGCATGAACCTAATCATCAGATTTTATTCAGAGGGTCACTGCACTGCTTTACACAATTTAATTTCCTCCACAGCAGTTTCACAACTTGCCATCTTGAGCCAAATCCAAGATGTTAGCGGATGTGAATATTCATGGAGTAGTACCCCTCAGAAGGCCCAGGGACTGCAGCTGAGGGAGCTCTGTGACCTTCTTGTTAGGTCAGGCTGGATGCCGGAGGCTATCTAGTGATCACTAATACATATTCAAGAACCAGAGGCTATCAGGCACTGCTGGTAAGCAGGCTCCATGATAGAGCCGGATCAAGGCCAAGCCACAACTCTTTTGTTTGCGCTCTTAACATCAGCAGTTTTTTTCTGTGATGGATAATCTTCACAGCTGCAGCTAAACACATATTGACCAAGTCTGCTGCCTTTCTCACCCTCTCACTTGATATTAGAGTTTCCCTCTGATGAAAACACGCTTGCGGGTTGTTATGGTTTAAAAGCTCAACACAATGAATCAGTTTGGGTAATGTATTTTCTATTGGTTTTACAGGTTTAATGTGGCTCTTCCTTGGAGGTATCTCGTGTTATCATTAGCTGTAGGTTTTTATTGTAAAGAGTGCTGTCATCCCCCTAAATGCATCTAGCGTTTCATTTTCTGGCACCATCACGTTTCTGAAAATAATCTCAGCAGTCTAATGGAGGTGGATCGATACAGATGGATCGGCCTCATACATTTCCTTTTCATATCACAACCAACACCACCTCTGGGAATCTGCATTTATCTCCATATTCAATAATGAGAGGATCTATTTGAGATGGGGTTTTTTCTCTCTCTCCACTACCTGTGCATATTCGGTTTCCGTTAATCTGCTTTCCACAGAACTGCTCACAGCTATGTGGAGGGTTTGTAATTTGAATGAGATCTGTTGGTAAAATGAGCCATTAGATCGAAATAATAATAAGCAAATGGAAGTCTTGATTAAATTCCTTGACTTTCCTCCTTGGTGGTCGCTCTGTTATAGCTTATTTCTTGATTAGGCATCACGCATGAACTTAATAGGTCCTCTCTCTGAATCTTCTAAAAGGACACGTCTTATTTGGTGTCCTTCCCTGTACTTTAAAACTCACCGTAAAGAGCAAACCTTATAAAGAAACCATTGCATGTAAGGTTGTATTGCGTATTCCAGTGTGTGAATCTTTTCCAGTTGCTCATCTGTAGTCATTTCAATAACACCTAAGTATTATTTGCATTTGATTACACAACTGTGCTGAGATCATTGTTTCCGGGGGAGGAGTGAGGTCATGCCGAACAGTAAAATCAGCAGAAATAAAAAACCTATTTAGTGCTTTTGCTGCTGTACATTGGCTGCCGTTCTCTTACATTTTCTCTCTCCCTCTGCGTCAAGCCTCGGTTTTTTTTTCCTGTAAATGGTGAAACTCTGCCCTGGCACGGTGACCTGTAGCTGGGCCCTGTGGGAGTATTCTGTGTCCTATACTCCTCACGGCCTCACCTTCTTTCCCCTCCTCCTCCTCCTTTTCTTCTTTTACTTCTTCTTCTTCTTCTTCTCTCTTTCGAAAGTGCTCCAAGGGATGGATCTGCCCCCGAGACACAAGGACAAACCCAGGCAAGGCATCTCAGTTCAACTCAGAGTACATGTGAATGGCGGAGAGCGGAGTGTGTGGTTTCCTTTTCAGCTTTTCTTCAGATGATCTCTTGACTTTGTTTGGGATGGTGTTTAATTGGGTCAGTATCTTGATTGATAACTCACTTTAAGGGCCAACCTAGTTTGTGGCGGAATCAATACTCTCTAGATGTTTCTTACTGTCTTAATTGCTGAATTCCAGGATTATTTTTGAATTCCAGGATTATTTTTATTATTTCAACAAGCTTACCACCACTTCTCCGCTTGAATGATTTCATTGCTTAAGGACTTTTGGACTCTTTGATTGTTTAGGGACTGGACTTCTGGCTTCAGGTGACTTTATTATTTCTAAGCATCACTAACTTATTCATCCTGCCACCATGCCGGTCCGGATCATGTGCACCATCTCCTTTTCTGCGGATGACGAGCCCGGCAGAGAATATGGTAAAGACGGTTTTGACGACCACTACAAGCGTGTGAAGAAGAGTTGTGGTGACGGGGACTCACAGGACTACCTGGATGGGTGTAATCAATTGAATGATTACAATGACGAGGAGGACAACGTCAGTGAGGTGGACGACCTGGCCACTTTCGTCAGCGGTTGCTCGCTCCATGGCGCCAACCACGTGTTTGTGGAGAACAAGAAGTTTGGTTTTCGCCAGGGCTTGTGGGCAGCGGTCTTCATCATGGCCCTGTCTGCTTTTTTGTTCCAGGTAGCTGACAGGATCATATATTATCTCCAATATGATCGCATCACCATGCTGGATGAAAAAGTGGCCAACAACATGACCTTTCCGGCTGTCACCATATGTAACTACAACTTTGTTCGGAAGTCTCAGATGAGCTACAGCGACCTGATTTTCATGGGCCCTCTGCTGGGCTTCGAAGAAGGCATGGCACCGGGGTTTCCGCTCGCCCCAGAGCCGGACCGCCCGCCGGGCTCTCGCTTCAGCCTTGATGAGTTCTACAACCGCACTCGACATCGTATGGAAGAAATGCTGCTGGAGTGTAAATTCAGAAGCACAGAGTGTGGCTCCGAGAGCTTCAGAGAGGTAAGTTACACCGAGACCCTACAGCGAGAAATATGTCTCGAAATAGTTTCAAACGTTTGAACTTTCCGAGAACCAGCAGACTCTAATTTGGAAATCATCAATGCAAGTTGGCACTTCATTTATTCAAGAGGTATTTTATATGCGTATGGTAGACTTAGATAGTTTCGATTGATTGGTCATTTTGCATATGGGGATCTAAAATTGAAATATGGCCCACAAGAATGTAGAGAGGAGGCTGCTGGATTTCATCAAGGAGTATCTTCTGTTTGGGTTCTTTGTGATGAAATGAGGACAGCCAATAAAACCCAATACTAAAAACTAAACTGTAATGCCAGGATTTTAGTCCTCACTGGTGACAAAATCACTGATACGGAAGAAAGAGTTTATTTATTGCTGTGAGGTAATTCAGTTACTTACCAGTCATTGCCGTAAATAAAAAAAACATTCTAATTCAGCATGTCTGCTTTAAACGAAACTCCATTGTAAATAAAAAAAGGAGCAGACATAATAAAAGCAGGTCCCATTACTTAAAGTGGCATACTTGGCATAAGGCTGTTGTTATTGAATTAAACAGGCACTGAAGGAATCTTTGTGTTGCCGAGAGGAAACTTAAGGGCAGCCTCTTGCTAAACACACATTCCCTGAATTTTTGGTATTTTTGTTTTTGTGGTTGCTGCTTTGTGTGCACACCAGACAGCACATGAGTGGAATACTGAATTACCAAGTAGTGTTGACAATATCCAGCTATTGGTCTATTGATTTGCTTGACCTTTGCACAGTTATGGATAGGTATGCACGGACTACTAATGGATGTACTAAAGTTACATGAGCTGCAATTACATTAGTGTGTAAGTGCATGAACATGACATGCTATTCCCATTTAGACTAACCAGATAACATTTGTGCCTTTTGTTAATGTGCAATTTAATTTTATCATTACTTATTGCAGTGTTAGTAGTAGCAAAATTAGACAAGCAGTAGTGGAAGTTGTGGTTACAAGTGAAAGTAGTTTCTAGCTCCTAAATGATTAGTCACTTATCGATTAGTTGATCGACAGTAATGTAACTTTTTTGATAATCAGTTAATTATTTAAGTAACATTTTAGCCATAAATGCCAAATAATCACTGGTTGTGGCTCCTTAAATGTCATTATTTGCTGGTTTTCTTTGTCTTCTTTGATAGTAAATGTAATATTTTGTGGGTTTTGGTTGTTGGTTGAATAAAACAAGGAATCTGAATATTTCAACTTGGGCTCTCGAATATTGTGATTAGAGGTATGAATTAATAATTAAAATCAATGTCATGAGTCTGTCAGAAATATACATTTACTTATAAAATGTTGTCATAAACTAATTTATTTACATGTCACAGGGAAGATTAAAAGGAAGAGGGAAACAGACTGACATGACATTAAACATTAAAAGCCTGTCTAAACAGGTGATTTTTCATTAGGGGTTTCACAGCATCAACACTGAAAGCAGCTTTGACATTATGGGGTTGGGAGCTTCTGAAGCAGAGAGCTGCATCCTGTCAACCAAAACGCAGTTTGGGGAAAGTGATGGGGCAATGTGAAGTGAAGGTCTTGGATGAGGAAAATGAGGAGGTGAGGGTGGGTAAATGTGAAGATGAGCTGTGAACATTATCGCACCAGGGCAGATCCTCAAGTGGAAGGGTAAATAATTAAAATCAGAGTCTGTTTATTTACTAAGTACAGTGTGTGCAAGCAGGATGAAATTAATGATCCTGCAGTGAAATACAATCATTGCCGCAGTGAAGAATATGATACAGAAAAGAAACAAAAAGTGTCTCCGTCATAGCAATACAGAGGTGTTTTGGGTTGAAGGAATTCTCTTGGACACAATTTCTGAGTTTACAAGTTTACCATCACTGTGAGGCCATACACTGCACATGTTGACACATAGTACAAAAAGGCATCATGTCTTAATATTACCACAAAAAGAGAGAGCAAAATATTTCTTTGACAGCAGACTATAGATCTTACTCTTCATATTTATATTCAGGTTTTCAGTGTCTTACTCGAAAGATGCCCAGGTCAGGCAATCAGTATCATAAATGAAAAAAGTGGGGTTATATGGCCAATGTCCTCAAGGTGAAATAGGGCCAGCTGTCATCCTCTGCTGATAAAAGACAAAGTACTGTGACTGCAGTGCGGTCTGCCATTTTATTAGCATGAGAGTGTGGCAGTGACCAGGCTTTATTCAATGATAGACGATGCTGCCATGGTGCACTTCAAGGCTCATTCTTACTTTGCATTAGATGGGGCGCTCCTTAGATAACATTATCATCTTGCACACCTTAGTGAAGCTGTGACAGATTCTTGCATTTAAATCAGTGGTAACCCAATTATCTATAAGTAGTCCATCATAAATAATTACAGAATAGGTTACAGGGTGAGAATATGTTGGGAAACAATGTTTTAGGCTGCTTTTTTTTTTTTACCAGTAAGGTACAAGCAGCTTATTTGCTACATATGTGTTTAAAATCTGTTAATACCTGACAGTGTCTTTGTAAAAAAAAGAGTGTTACAGAAGAGTTAAGTACTGTGAGTGAAATGGTGTGTGCATGTCTGCGGTTTCAGGTGTAGTTGTTAGTGCAGTAAGGCTAAAGACCTGACTAACACAAGTGACAAGTAATCATTTCTTTGTCAGGTCTAATAGGACTAATCAGCCGTTGTCAACTTAACTTGAACCTGTCTGCATTACAGTCTCCCACTGATAAAATCATTGATTGTTCCTTCAGCTCAGGCACCTCCATGCAGCAATTATAAACCGATGCTTTCTCGCTGTTTTGTTGCTTTTGTTCCAAAGCAACTGTAAAATGTGTTCTGTGTTGCCTTGAAAATGTTCAACAGGTTTGATAATGAGCTATTTAAGGCAAATATCCCCTGTAAGACACGTAACCACTGCTTAGAAACACCTCTTTGGGATGTCTTTCTGGGCCCATTGTGTTGTTTGATATATAAACTGTGTTTCTTGTGTTTTTTGTTCTGAGATATTTTAAGTGACGTTTCCATGGTAAATATATGGTGAATGGTGTAATGTTGTTACATTTAAAAAAACAATGAAGGGCATCTTTGAATGCTTTGAAATCCATCTAATCTGCAGTGTTTTTTCTACCTGTAGAAGGCAGATATGATGCAACCACACGCACTGTTTCATTTTGAGTGCAGGGAGTAGCAGTGCCTATACGGTAGATAACCTCAGTGTTCAGGAGAGCGTTACCTAGTTTATCATTCTCATACCCCCAATGTGCCCGTTATTGATTAAAAGCAATAACAATAAGCCTATTCCATGAGAGCTGTCAAAGGGCATTCTGGGAAATCGAGGTACGCTGGGGCAATGATACAGCAAAAAAAGCAATTGATAGTAAAAGAGAAAACAAATGAGACATTGGTAATACACAGACAAAAAGAAATACTAGCATTATCTCTAACAGGTTAGCTATTCCCTTGTGGCATGTAGGAAAGGCTTGGTTATATCTATAGAGCAGGCTAGCTCGCTTAACAGCATGCATTATGTATTTCTGTTACACTTTTCTTCTGAACAGCAAATCAATAGGGTGTATTTATTTTGCGTAATGTGGTAATTGGCAGCGCCACTGGTCTCAATGCAGAGAACACTGAACTCCGGCTAGTGGATGTTTATTATATCTGCTAAAGAGCCACTAATGGCCCCACAGACTCCATTGTTGGTGTATTGGGAAGTGGCAGGAAAGGGAGGTGAGCTGATTGATTGCTTTCTGTCTCTCTCAGTCTCTGGGGCTTTCTGTCCATTCCTCCTCCTCCTCCTCCTCTCTCTCTCTCTCTTTCTCTCTCTCTCTCTCTCTCTCTCTCTCTCTCTCTCTCTCTGTCTTTCTCTGTCTTCTGTTTGTGCATTTGAAAGTATGTTTCAGTGTGTCTGTCTGTGTATGTGTGCACACTCACGATGAGCTCTGGCTTCGGGCTGGGTCAATAGTGAAGCTTGGCTAACGCCATGCAGATATACGGTTCAGGTTGCAGCGATTCTGTCCCAGAGCAGAATGTGAGCCCCCCTCAGAGCAGTTATCCAAATCCCTGCTTCCTGCTCCATCTCCAGCCCATTAGCTGCAGCTTGCCTTTCTCCCAAGCTCAGCATTGTCAACAGAATCAGCCAGTGGGTCTGGTTACGCCCTTCTCCTGTCTCCTCAAGAGCATCAGTCTGTATACCCCGGGCTCAGGCTCTAGCAGACAGATAGGCAGACAGACTGTGGGGGAATATTTTCAGAGAAAGGAAAATGAAATGCCAGAGCTGGCTTCACCATCTGGCTCTGAGCAATTCTTTTAAGCAGCCATTGGGAAGAGATTGTATCAGGGAAAGTGTAATGTAATTATCTTCAAGCATATGCCGTGATAAATTAGATGTTAGTAAATGATCTTAAAAAAAAAAGAGTGCAGTAGATCAGAATGTGTGTTCCACCAACACAGAGCAAAGACTAACTGAATATAGCACTGCCAACATCGAGTGTGTGCCGAACTCAATTTGTTCTTGTCACTCGCGGAGCAACAGTTTCTCTACACCTTGTGCAATTAGGCTAATTAAACTGTTTGTAATATGTAGTCATTTTGTGATTTATTTTATTTTCCATTGTGCAAGTCAAATTCATTCTTTGGAGCTTGATCAATGTTTGATTCTTGCCGTTTCATTAGTTGTCTTGAAGTTCAGATCCATCAGGCGACATTAGCACGACGACTCAGAAGCATTGTTGAAATTACAAGCATCTGTGCCGAACAGCAAACACTGCCTAATGTGACAGTTTAGTTGTTTCTCTCCCCATGCTACGCCTGACCCTGTGTGAGCAAATAATGGATTTCAGATTTCAGGTTATGGAAATGAGTTTGAAGCTCAATTATAGGCTCGGTCAAAAAGTGGTCATTGCAGTGTCTGAGTTTGAAAAAGCTTGCACCGCTGAAATGCCTCAACCCCTCTGAGAGGTGACAGCACAGGGCCATTAAATATTTATGGTAACACTGAAATTCAGATGGCTGTCTGTGACTTTCTCTCATCTTCTCTGCCATTATTAGCTGTTTTCAGATCAGAAGTTCAGGGGTGCCCTCTTTTATGCATTGCTGTAGCTTATCGCAATTACATTTTATCATGATTCTGAGTACAGAGCTTAAAAAAATGAATTAGATTTTGTAATTTTGCATTCACCTACATTATGTAACATTATTTCCAGTGCATAACAGGAAGGCTTCTCTTTTCTTAATCTCCATTTAAAACAGAGTGATGATCTAATTAGTGAAATTGGTACCACTGATACTCATCTACTTTGTTTTCAAGGCTTTCCAGCAATTAATTTTGCTTGCCAGCATACTCCGCTTTTGCTGGCATGCACTTATATCAAACAGTGATCACAAGGGGGCAGTGTTTTACAATTATTTCAGAACCTAAACTGGCTTTCATCGAGTTCTTGGCACTGAGATGTTGCATGCTGTTCTTTTTTTTCTTTTTGTTTACAAGAAATCACTCAGAAATATACTTAATCCCATCTCTAAAGAAACCTTTGATTCCCACTGCAGTACAACATCAGACCCTCCGAGCTGCAACGACCGCTATCCAGTTAAAGCTTCATGTAGAAGCAGAGCTGCTGCCAGTGGAAACACAGTGGTTGTATTTTTTGAAAGAACTGTTTTCCTAAGGGATTAAACTCTTTTCGTGTGTTGTGGGGATTAAAAAATAAATATTACAAATCAAACATGAGCTGAGGTTTTTTCACTGTGGACGGTCTTGGCAGAAACCCACCCCCCCCCTCTCTCTCTCTCTCTCTTCAGATCCCACACTTTTTCTGTACATGAAGGACTTAAGTCCAGTAGGAGACACACTCTGACACTGTGTCCTATCTCTCTGTCCAAGTGACGGATCCATTGTTTTCAAATGCAGCCGTTTTAATTAAATCTCTCATCAGTCTTCTTAGGAGTATGGTGACAAGAGGTGCAGCAGCATTCGCTCGCTGTTAGGATGAGTCCAATGGGATATGAAAAGCCTGGGCCATTTAAATTGCACAGATGCATTGCTACGTCTCTTCAATATCAGCCAACACTTCATAACACAAATGCTAATTAATCATGAAAGTGACATAAATGAAAGGATAGAACTTTCACTTTACTCTCTGACTAAGATAAATTACGCCTAATGATGTGAAAATGAGGGATACTGCAGGCTTGTTGGAGCAATTATATATGAATAAGACATATGACAAGTGTCCTTTACAGGGCCAATAGCCACTTACAAGTAGCTAATTAGGCTGATGAGAGGGCCTTAATGGCTTCCTACAGGATTGCTTCCCTGTACTTGATATCAGAGCTGAAATAAAACGTTTGGCTCCAAATGACAGGATGGATGTCAGAGGAGCTGTAAGGAGAAAGGTGGTGTCCTTTTAAGAGCACTGGACTCTGGCTTACTGTTCCCTCTCTTTTTATGTCTCACTTACCCCTTTTCCACCAACATGGAACGGGTTTTGTTACAGTTCGCGCACCTAATTTTGAACCGTTCGGAACATTTTGATTAAAAATAAATTGGTTCAGAACCCGAAATGTTGGTTACAAGCTGGAACCAAAAACCTGAAGTGCGACGAAATCAGTGGGTGTGTCATATTTACATATGTAGAAAGAGGATGGAGAAGGCAACAATGGTCTATGGTCTACTATGGTAATAGTCTTCTATGTATTCTTATCATTAATAGTTGGTCCATACTTGTTTTTTTGATAAAACAAATATCTGTATTAACAGAACAAAAGCTTGCAGGTAATCAATGCAATCCGCCATCTTTCTACTACTGTTCACTTCCGCCCTCCATTGATGACGCATCCTCGATTACAATGGTTCTGCTGGTTCGCTAGATAGCACCAAGGTTCCAAGAATCCTGAACGGAACCGGTTCAAGAACCAGAGCTAATTTGGTAGAAACTCTTTCTGTCTGTGTCCACATGCCTGGGTGTGTGCTCATGCATACAGACCTTCAGAGTTATACCAATCCCTTTAGTAGAATAATTATATATTTCTGACTGTCTGTGCTGAAAAAAAAATCTATTGTCATCGTAGTTCAAGTACATGGAACCGTACAGAAAAGAGATATTTAAGAGGTGTGTGTGTAGTGTGTGTGGTGGGGGAAGATGCCTAAAAGCTAGAATGTGTTTGTGGCTGAACTGGTATTTGCTGCCTCTCCTCTCCAGAGTTTCATAGATGACTGCATCTATCGTGGTCAGCAGGACTCTGTATGGAAGTGAGTGGCTCTTTGAAGCAGAGTGTAGAATCAGCAGGGCATCTTACCTCACCCTAGACGCGTGTGTTTGGGTATATGTGTGTATGTATTTATGTGTGTGTGCGAGAGAAAGAGGCACAAGAAGAACGATGGAGACAATCAGTTTTTGTCTATATACTCTATGTTAGTATATGTTAACTGTGAATTCTCATATAACATCAGCTCTAATACACCTTTCAGTAGTTGACTCTTCGTCTATAACACTTCAACATCCCCTTTAATGAAAATTTTGTGTTGATCAGTTATTATATAGATCAGAAGCCATGCCGAACTTAAAGCTGTATAAATCAATTTTAGGCATTGGTTGAAGAAATACTGAGATCTGTCAAATACATGTAGTAGAGTAAAAAGTACAATATTTGCCTCCGAAATGTAGTGTAGTTAGAGTATAACGTAGCGTAAAATAGATATACTCAAGTAAAGTACATGAAAAGATCCCCTCTGTAAGAAATGGGGGACAAAATACTGAATGCTGAACCTAAGAATGCACTTTTATATTGAAAAAAGACTTTGAACTTGCACCCCATCTTTTACAGTGTAGTCTCAGTAGAGAAGGATGTCTTTACAGCCAGTATGGACAGGAGGGATGATGAGCAACCAGTTACTCTTTCAATGTATGCACGTATGTCAGCTTTAATGCAGTTTGGAAGTTGAGGTGGAAGAGTGGCATGCAGGGTTCAGGGTGCAGTTCAAGAGGCTGCTCTGTGTCCCACACTAAAATATCACAGGTTTCATCCCTTTAACCACCGGTGCAAACATTGTCCTCTAAAAACATTGTTATTTGAAACTCTGAACACATACCTGCTCAGTCACTGTTAGACACTCTGGATAAAAGCAGTGGCAAACTGTCTTAAATGTAAATGAGCTCAAAATTGTAAACAGGCACTGCGCTAATGTTAGTGGAAGGTCTATTGATTGAGCGGTTGCTGTTTCATCCCAGAATCTCAGAGTCAATCTCAGGGGGTGAATTGCTGTTGCCTTTGGGCAATACTAGAGGAGGGGCTGATTATATTATTCAGCGCCACAACCTAATAAGCATAGCTGATGCAAATCTTGACACCAATAACGTCTGCCTAAGTAGCATACGGTGAAAGAATTACAGACATCAGCGGGGAGGTGTGCCCTCTTGATTCGAACCCCCACCTTTCTGTTCACAGGTTTATATCAGGACATCATTGTTCAGGGCAGCTTCAGACCAAGAGTTATTGGGGGGGGGTCAAATGAATCACACCAGCAATTAGCGACTGTGTCTACTACAAACCCACATTCAAGCAAACACATACACACTCATGGACAACATCAGCATCGTATTGCTCTCAGTAAATGTTTCTCCAGAGGGACCATTATACTGCAGACCAAACTGAAATCAAAATGAAAGATTCATTTAGGTGCAACCCACCGTGCAGCTGACTTTGGACTGTTTGTTTCATCCTTTCTGGCAGTCTGATCTTCCTCTCTCTGTGTGTGTGTGTGTGTGTGTGTGTGTGTGTGTGTGTGTGTGTGTGTGTGTGTGTGTGTGTGTGTGTGTGTGTGTCAGTTGTCCAAGGGAGTTGTCAGCCAGTTAGACTACCATCGACCCTCCTTCGTTAGTCCTGCTTTCATGGCATGTCTGACATCCCCCTGACATAGGGCGTAACACACACACACACACACACATGTACTTGCACGCACTCACCTCTTGCCAGCAGTTTAACAAGCTGCCAGTGTATGTGGTGCAAAACAAGTTTCTGGACAAGGAGAACAAACACAGATTTTGCACATATATAAATTCTGGTGAAGTAGCTCGAATAAAAGCACTACACCCAGGCAAGAAATCGAACAAGTGTTTGGTTTCATTGTGTTCAGTCTGTCAGAATAAGCTGCTGATAAACCTGGGACCTATAGGGACTGAAATTAACGGGACAGGATATCTCCTGAGGCTCTCACTGGTTTAGAAGTTCTTGGTCGTACTGAATTAAAAATCAAAAGCAAACTCTATACAGTATTTTGAAGTGAGGGTGAGACATTTATGATACAACTTCTCTCTCAGGGACGGGGGAGGTGGTGCTCGAGGCATTTAATTATTTTAAAACAAACAGGGTTGAAAGGATATATATCTGCAGAAGGAGAGGGAAACGTTTTTTTCATACTGTTGCCATTTGAGTTTGATGTTGGTTTGAAATGTTACAGTACAAATGTGTGTGTTTTGTTTGTTCTTCCATACTTAAGTGTGTGCACGGCTTATGAGAGGGCGTACATGTGTGCGTAAATGACAAAGCCAGAGGGATGGACATTACCCCTGATATCTGAAAGGCCACCACAAAATTCTTAATTTGGGGTGGCTCTTCTGGAGCCAATATAATTTATATGAACTTTCAATAGGCTATGGATTTCCACTTGTTTTCATTACTGTCCTTGATTTATTGTTATTAATAGGAAAGTTTAACATTTTAGGAAATATACCAATTTCCTTGTTTTTCAAGAGTGAGATGAGAACATATTAATCAGAGCCCAACTGATAATCGGTTGGTCTGATATATCAACTTCTCTTAGTATATCACAGATTTTAGTTGGTATTTTCTATATATCAGCTGTTGGGTAACAAGAAATTATGATAGAGAAATACCAAATATATGTTTGAGTTTAAGGGATCTTTATCAATGTTTTGACATTTGACATTGTGTTAACAAAAAAAAAAATATATATATATATATATATCAGCCAATCAGATTTTTTTTACTTTCAAATATCACTATTGTTATAGACCTCAAAAATCCAGTATGGGTCTGACTATAAGGCTTCCTCCAAGGTTAAAAAATACGCCCACGAGCACATTAATTAACACATTGTATCTCATTTGTTTAATCCATACACAAACGGAAAATTTTTAAACAGTAATTTGTGATTTCAGGGGCATTTACTTGTTGGAGCTATTTCTTGACAAACAGCGGTTTATCCCTCTGCCCATAATTGCACAGGTTTTGGTAAAAGTCTCAAACCTGGCAACACCTCACTGTGACACAGTGCAGCACAGTCACTGCACCTGACTGTTGTTCAGCAAGAAATAGCTCCAGCAAGGAACTCCCCCTAAAAACATCTTGACTCCAGCTCCATATTTAACGCATCGACATGAGATTGATATCAATCTACTCATCTCACTCTTACAAAGAAAGCAAATACATATCTACAAAAATGTTGAACCATCTCTTAAATCTGTGTGTTTTTTCTCTTTATTTGAGTGATATTGCTTGAATGCATAATTGCATGCATTCTTGGACCCTTCCAAAATAGCCTTGGCCACCACATATATACATGTCTTAAATCACCACTGCTGCGTGTGCATATGACAACCACACAATTTTGAGAGCCAGCAGAGGAAACTCACCTCCACTACTAATAAAACAAATGGATGGATTTAGTTTTACAAGAAGGATTCATTTGTAAATGTCAGACAGAAAGGGACCATTTATTTCACAAAGGGCCATTCATTCATTTCTCCCTGAGCGGCAAATAGGAGGCATCAGGCCTGTGGGGACTGGGAGACTGTTTGCTATAGCTAGCGGCTGTACTCTGAAAGTCATTCATCAGAACCATTTCCCCTTCCCCAAACTCTCCCCAGCCCAGCTGTCATGATGCTGCCGAGATGAATTAGCTGTGTCATCCCGTGTTTCTCTGTGCAGGCAGGGATGCTCTTACTGCCCCTTGGGCTGTAAATATAAATCTGCTCCATCCAGCCACAGTACTTATACAGTAACACTCCTGAATCCATTTTCAGATTAATGCGTTTAATGTGTCATACATGGTGGTGCTGCCATGCTCAGTCCTTTCACAACAGCTTTTTAGACCGCCCTGTCCAGAGCACAGTGATGTTAGGTTAACAGAGCTTGGTATACACTGAATTGTTACCTCATGCCAGCTATTCACAGTATTTAAACATCTGTTCTGAAGCTGGCTTTTGCACACTACAGTAATATTACTGTAGTTTATTTTCTGAATAGTTTTCAACACAGCAATGTGTCTCCCAAGGCAGTGCTTTACACGCTAGTTTTAAAACAGCTCAAAGACTTCACACTGTGCCTAAAACCGCCTTATAGCTCCTCTAATGTACAATCACTGTAAAATGGGTCAACATGGGCTTTTAAAGACTCATACTAATGTTAATATTTTTAGACTGAGCTCACCCTTGTCCAATTAGTTTGTAGTGATATTGTGTGTGGTCAAATCTGACCATTTCTTGTGCCAAAAACATCCTAGTGGTCTGTTTTTGTTTCACTGTTGTCAGGATGGAAAAGCCTCTGAAACTGCATTTATATCTTTTGGCACTAAAACCCAGGCATCAGGCCTTAAAACTAAACATTTATATTAAAAAAGACATCATCACATTATATATCGCATAAAAGATGTGGGACTGATACTGTATATTAGCAATTATTTATAACCCACGCCTTAGTGATGAAACCCCATTGGAGTAAACAAAAGTCTTATTCTAAATCAGTGAAAATATAATAATACCCTAACAACAATAGTGATAATAGCAATAAACCAAACATTACTTTTCCTTCAAGCTTTACAGTTTCGTCTGATTCATTGTGTAGCAATATTTTAAAGTGGTACTCCAGAAATGCTGCACTTCCACAGAGTTGGGGGACCCACAAGAGACAGATTACAAAAAAAGAATCGGGTAGAGGCCGAGACATCCTGACTTTCAGTCCATAGTACGGGTCAAGCTCCAAAAACGCTGGTTACTACGTTTCCCATAATGCAACAAAATTGTGTCTTTCATATTTGTTTAAATTTTAGAAAGATCCCCCAGAACCACAGAACATATTATACAACAATTTTCACGGGCTGAGTAGTACTCCTCACGACGAGTGCCCCTTTACGTAGCAATTTCACAGGTTTTGATGCTGAATCAGTGCTGACAACAGAGACATCAGTTTGCCAATGGACAATATCCTTTCACAACATGTGAGCTATACTGTACTGTTTAATTATTATAAGGCTGTATAATGTTATTTACAGCTGATTAGAATGTTCTACTTTTTCACACACTTTGACTATACTGTGTTCAGAGCAGTCAAATTAAATTATTAAAGTTTAAAAACCAAGGACATGTATTCACTGCACTCACACAATGTGGCTCTTAATACTTTCTGTGCTCAGAGTGCTGTTGACAGCGTCACACAATATTCAACTTTCTTTCAATGTCACTACCTGAAGCTGTCTGTGATCCCAAGCTTTCAGTGAGCTCCTGAGCTACTTCCACTCACTCTCATCTCTCACATTGTTTTTACAGAGCGGCACTTACCTGACGCAGTATTTAATTCAACCTTATAGCCCAGGAGATTGAGAGGCTATTGGAAAAGTGGCCTTTGTGACACTTGTCCCTTACAGCAGATCATGTACACAATTATCCTCAAAATTGTCTCTGTAAATCACCACCTGCTCCTCTGTTGGCCCCTGCAGCTACAGGCCCCTGACTGCTGCTGCTCCCCATGCCTCCACCCCATTCCTCTTCCTTTGCTCTGTCCTTCGCCACCTCCCTCCCTCTCTCTTCGCCTGCTCCCTTGTAGATGCCTTGGCGCCAAACATTCCCTGCGGGAGACAGAGAAGAGACAGCGGCAGCCAAGAGAGGCAGAGAGAATATGGAGATCACAGAAGGAGAGGAGGAAAGAGGGAGGAAGAGTAGAGAACAAAGGTGTGTGTGAGGAGGGTTGACTTAAAAAAAAAGACACACAACGGAGAATTGACAGGACGAGGAGAAGTGCATTGTGTTTATGCCCTAGCAAACAGACAGTGGGGTTGTACTCCAAGTATTGAGGGTAAACAGAGAGAAAGGAGGTAATGATAGAGGTAGAGTTTGTACAGCCAAGTAGATTTAAGAGATAGTGGTATAAGGAGAGAGGTTGGGAGGGGAGCTGGACTCTACACGTGTCAAGGCCCAACCCCGATCCGGACCCAGAATGACAGTTTGATTAACTGCCGAGTGCCTCGACATCCCAGAGCACAGAACAAACCTCTGTCATAAGTGCATGCAGGTAGACACACAGAACAATGTGGACCACAAAGGTTTATTTACCCCCCAGCGTCCACATATACCAGAGAGCATATTCATGTCGCTCCTGTCACCCCATTTTCAGATAAAGAATTATTAATGAAAAATCTACATTTTCATTGATTTGTGGTCTCTGTAGTCCAATCCCCAGATTTGTCTGGCAGGTAGTGTAGTTCTTTTTATGTGATTATTTCTTTATTGAGTTTTAGCATGAGTATCTCCACACCACAGGGAGATGCATAACAGTTAACTTGAATATACCATGTAAGCATATTGACAGATTGTATTACATCATGCTATAACCTCAACTGCAAATAGTTTCTCTTATCCATTTCCAATACCCTCCCACTTACCCCACCACCCACCACCAAGAACAATTAAAATAAATATAATATATAGATATGTGTATCTTGCCAATATCTACAGATGTATCCACATGCAGACTTATCTAAATACAAATATACATACAGATGTGCATGCACCAATGCACCAATGGTAATCTACACATGTACATGCACACATATACTACATCTACAGTATGTATTTACAGTGTCTGTAGAAAAATAAACACCCAAAAGTCTGCATTGTATGCATATGCAAAACACAATATTAATCTCAACACATCTACACAATTATATGTGTTCATGTACACCTGAGGACCTTGGAAAAATGAGGAAAAGAGGAGACTTGTAGCTATACATAAACATTAAAGGTCATAACTATCAGGCAGGTAGTTCTGTTATATGTGTCAACTTCAAATTAGCACCACAAGTTTGAATACTAAAGGTGATGGTTTAAAAAAAATACAGCATGTAATTCTGCCCTGAGCATCGCACACACACTGCATGCCAAAAGGTGTAATCCTGGCTGGCTTGCTAAAATGACTGATAAGATATGACGTCAAGTGGCAGCTATTAAATTTCTGTGCTTGTCGGTGCCTTTTCATTCATCTTCAGTTGGCTTTTAAACATTCGCTGCTTCACTGGCTTCACTGATTGAAATTGAAGTATTTTTCTCATTTAGAGGAACTGTCAAAGCAAAAAGAAATCCGCCCAAAAAACAGCTATCTACTGATTACTCTTATTCACATGAGTTCCCAGCGATCAAGCAACTAATACTGTGTGGCGTTTAATAGCCTGCGATGGAAATTCATGACATCAGTTTGCAATGGATACTGACATTTTGGCACTGAGAATTTTTCCGTAATTACATCCCTTTTTGTTTCATTGTAGTGCTGCTGACAGGTCTGAACTCCAAAATGTGTCTATAAATGTACCCTGCACGCTGTCAGTGTGTTAATGAAAGTCCCTTTCAGCTTTATGTTTAACTGCTCTAGGATTTGTCTCAATAACATCATTGAAATGACTTTGCAAGAGACAGATTCACAGATTCACACTCTAAAATGAAGATTGGGGCTGTCTATGATTATAGTAATGCTGTATGTGTATTTCCCTTTAAGGCAACAGTTTTGGGATGCCTGAACTCTTTCTTCTTTGAAAAAATAAGTAAGCAGGCATTTTATAGACTCAAATGTTCTGCTATGGGAGTATACACAACATTGGAAAATCAATAGTCTTTTAGTCTGCATTTTTCTACCCAGTACTAATCAAGAAAACTGTTTTTTTATGGGATTCTTTTTTATTTCTCTTTATTCACCCTTGAGTGAATCAGTGAAAGGTGTGTTTGAAACTGCATCTCCGTTTTATCGATTAGTAAATTCATGGTTTATTTTAGGAATCAGTCAATCAAACACAATATTTATTTACATCTCAGATGCTTAGGTATTAATAGACTTAAGATATGTGCCCAAGGTCCCCTAACGAATATCCCTGCTTGCTTTCATAATGGCTTCATTAGTGAAACTCTTTAACCGCAGTTTCAGAGCAGCGTGCATTTGTTATTCAGTTGTTGTTACACTTGCTGCGGGATTGTGTTTCTCTGTCAAGCCAGTACATCATTATCCCTTCACCCAGACGGATTAGCTTGTTGCACAGAGCCTCTCCTCCGATATGTCTCTCTCTTGATGAGCTGACTGGGGAGACGGGGTAGAACAAATGCTGTTAAATGCCAAAAGTGTCAGGGGGATCTGCTGATGCACCGCCCACCACGTTTTTAAATATAAGTTACAAATAATATACACGCCCCAAATTTTTATGCTCCTGTTTGCACTGGATCAGAAAAGAAAAATGTATTGTCTCTTTCTTTGAGTGTCATGTTCTCTCAATTTCTCAGTATCCTGTTCAGGTATGCAGCATTCTGTGCATGACACACAACTGCATTCAATCAAGCACATCTTGAGTTCCATGGTACAACTGCTGAATATGGGATTATCTCACTGTGAAGCCATCTTGGGCCCGCGGTTAAGCAACCATTTTCCTTGACACCCTCACTTGTTAAAACATGAGTAATCACCGAGTAGAGGACTCAGTCCTCAGGAGGGACATTATGACGTGTGTTATAGTATATCGCCAGCAAAAGGACAAGAGTGAAAAGTATGAGTAAGCAGGCTGTATCCTGTATGATCCCAGAAGCACGGAGGGAGATTAAACTGCTGGAGGTTGCCTGATCTCATCTGTTCCTAGTAGTGCTTGACTCTCCTATCATTTACAGTCTGTATGCACTATCATGTAGACTGTGGGTGGGTGAGGTATCGACTGGACAAAAAAAGCAGCCCAGTATCCATAAGAATTACACCAATGTAGGAAGTAGTGTGACCTTTATGTAGCGAGGCAGAAAACTGGGAGTGTGGAGATCAGGGTGGCGGATGAGCGTGATGCAGGAGACCGCTGTATTCAGACCAAATCAGGGGCTGCAAAAACGCCAGTCTTGAACGTGGGTAGTGCGTTAAGGCTGCGGCGGTGGGGACCACAGGAGGTGCTAAAAAAAAGCGACGAAAAGTTAAAACACAATCAACTTTCGGAGAAACACAACCAAAGTCACACTGCGGTGGCCAATCATGCCAGCGATCAGACCGGAAGATGCCTAGGTGAAGAAGAACTTTGTTTACCATGTAGCAGAGACTGATTGATCGCCAACATGATGACTGTACATCAACTGTTCAACCCTGCCACGAGGGAGTACAAAGACGTTAATCACCGGTTTTGTATCGCTCTTCAAGTTGGGATTGCTGGTTAGTATTTCGACTTGTGCTACAATCAGCATGGCCATGTAGTGACACTCCCACACCACTGTACAGCCCTGCGGCAATCGCCTGATTTGGTCTGAATAAAGCCTTAAGTGGGGTTTATGCTCGACGTAGTGTCCCTCGCATGAGGGTCTGAGCTCCAAAAATGACGACATCGCGTAACTTGCATCAAGTGCAAAGGCTCTGCAAGTTGTCGTGGTGCTTGGTCGTGCACCTCTTAATTTTTGTAACTAGGTGACGTAGGAGATGCGCGCTGAGCGTTTCATTTCAACATGGATGCCTTCAAAGCTGGACTGGTCTAGTGCAGCGAGTGCAGCCATGTTGGTTTATGACGATCTTCCGGTAACACTCATTGACATTGCGGCGATTCCATTATGAATTCACTGGTTATCCAGTCTTTCCCCCAACGTTAGCAAAATTTATTTGAAAGAGAAGAGAAGGCGAAAGGTAAAATTAGTACCTACACTATCCATTCTAAACGTCCATCACAGTTTACCATCCGAGCGCTTTACAGACTGATCTCCTTGTTCACCTTTGACCTACCATATTTGCTGTATTTGTGCTTGCACAGTTTTCAGTGTGCAATGAGGGATTATTACCAACATTTTGGCCGTGCTCAGTTTCTGTTTCACCTACAAATAAAGTGGTTTAGATAGTCGGGCTAAACTGTTGGCTTTTTTACAACCTGTCTCACTATCTCACTTTTTTGTAGTGATGTCAGCGTGTTCCCAGATCTCAGCAGTTACCCAAGTTACAAGAACCTGGATTTATCCTTTATGAGAGAGAAAGCCAAGACAAGAAAAATTGATTCACTAAGTACTCCTCATTCATGCTCTCTTGCTCCTCTCATTCGCACCATTTCCTTCTCACCTTTTACCTGAGTCACGCAAAAACCACAGACATACACACACACATACGCATACTCACTGTGTTCCCAAAAGTAGGAGCAGAGAGTGAGAATCAGGACGACATGGTGTCCAGCTTTTACTTTGGATTGGAACAATGTGTGATGATGACCAACCAAGCATGAACCACCACTTAACCAACACCCCCCAAGAGAGATGTGGTGTTCGCGAAAATGCTTCGTCAATGGTGCATTTAAGCCTCTGTCGCCTGCCTGAAACAGGTTTCCCTCATCACAGCCAAACTGGGGCCCCACGGGGTCAAAAAACCCATTAAATCTAAATTAGGCTCTTCAGTACGCTTAAAAAGATGTGCAACATGATTTGCATTAGCAGCATCTTGACCTTTTTGTTTTCCCCGTAATATTTCACATCTTTCACTGAAACACATCAGAGAATTGACACTCGGGAATGTCAACCACTTTGCTTACACCTGAGTGTCACCAAACAGTTAAGGACCCAGTGAGTGTTTTTCATTGGATCTGCAATATTTAAAATTCAACTGGTGGAACAGTAATGAAAGAGACTACAGTCTGTCTCTACAGCATTACCTTCTATAATGCAGTGTTTTGAGGAACAATACAAAATGTGAGCCAGGAGGGATTACCGTGTATGCGTGTGTGGTGTTGTGTACGTGTGTGTGCCTAAAGGTGTGTGTGTGTGTGTGTGTGTGTGACAGGCTTGAAAAGGAAGACAAATGTTCTGTAGCCTCTGAGGCCAATGATTTCATTCAGCAAACAGCACTGAGGATATTCTGAAGTGTGTGTGTGTGTGTGTGTGTGTGTGTGTGTGTGTGTGTGTGTGTGTGTGAAGGTGGAGGGAGAGGGGAGATGGAAAAGTGAGAATCAGGGTGGCAAACAGAGGCAACGTGTAATTACAATATGACTGTGTCTCTGTAGCATTTCTTCTTATTTTCAGAGACTAACTGCTTGTAATTTTGATGGAATAATCCCCTGGACGCCTGTTGCTGCACAGTAGCGCATTAAATCATTCTGAATAACTTCGCTGGCCCCCCGGACAAGCTCAGGGAGCGCTGTGCTACTGACAAAATACTCCCCCATTACCGCCACAAGCTGCTGCTCAGCGCCTGAGAGGACCGAGCAGAGCTGCGTGCGCTTCACTCTCTCTCTCTCTTTCTCCAAAGTCTCTGACAAACAGCAGCCATCTGAGAGCGAAGAGGCGAGTTTAGGCTCATTCACTGTGACCACAGCGGGACCGATGTTGAAAGCGCGCACCAGCCTTCCGCCAAAATGTGCCAGTGCGATTCATCTGGATCGAAACCGAGACCGGGCTCCCTCGCCGAAGCCGGGAAGCTCTTCTTGAAACACACCACCTTGCATGGCTTGAGGCACATCTTCCTCAGCGGGTCCTACCCCCGGAGAGTTGCGTGGCTGCTGGCTTTCCTGGCAGCTTTGGCTCTGCTCTTCACCTGGTCCTCAAACAGAGTGCGGTACCTTCTCTCCTCGCCCGTGTACAGCAAGGCGCACATGGTGTACGCCAAGCGACTCGTTTTCCCCGCCGTCACCATCTGTAACCAGAATCTCCTGCTCCCGCGGCGCATGAAGAAGACGGACATATTCAGCGCGGGGAGGTGGCTTGGACTTTTTGGGAGGAACTGGCAGGTCTCCCCCGCTGCGAGAGAGGCGCTCACACCTCTGCGGGGCGACGGTGGAGGGAGCGCGGGGGAAGATCCTCCCTGGTCCCCGCTGTCTCGGATTTTGGACTTCAACCACTTTCTTCCTCCTCCGCGGGAGTCCCAGCCGTCCATGAGGCAGCTGCTGGACCGGCTGGGACACCAGCTGGAGGAGATGCTGTTGTACTGTCGGTACCAGGGAGAGCTCTGCGGGCCGCGCAATTTCAGCACCGTGAGTGTGTCGCCAAAGTTCAATTCTTTGTTTTAACTCTCCCACCCCCTCCCAACAGGTTG
This sequence comes from Macquaria australasica, assembly GCA_005408345.1. NCBI lineage: Eukaryota > Metazoa > Chordata > Actinopteri > Centrarchiformes > Percichthyidae > Macquaria > Macquaria australasica. The sequence continues at coordinate 2,274,242 of SEMN01000016.1, forward strand.
ATGCAGCTTTTAGGGGTGGGTGCAGCTTTTTCAATTACTAGGCTGTGTCAGAAGGTGAACCGTTAGTAATTGCCTGTCAATAGCCTGTCTTTTATGTGTTGAGCGGCTAGATATCAACTCGCTATGTAATTAATTTGCTTTGAACACATGCAAATCACCAGGCTGTAGGCTACACAGTGCGCATTCCTCTGCATTGTTTCTTGGTAATATGCCTGAGTAGTTCATCTCTCTATAAATGCTGCTATAATATTTCTAAATTCTGCTGTGTTGCCCTCCATAGTGAGTTTACAGTGATTTATCTTACATAAGTGGATTTCATCTCACCATATATCTCCACAATATTGCTGTATTATTCCTACAGTTTTCCTAAATTGACTGAATTGGCAACACTGGAAGTGTTGGTGTGATATTTGCATTTTCAGATTTATGATAGGATGGCCTTCTGCATCTGTTCTTTGTTCTTCACCCTCTCTCACTCGTTCACTAACTCATTTAGTAGCCCCTCTCTCTTTATGTCTCACTATTTCACCCACAGACACAGACACTCTGGAAAAATTGTAAATTCCACACCAAACAATATCAAAAGTTGAATCATGTCATTGGAGGTTATTGCAAAACCCCAGCAGTCTTCTGCGTTCAACATATGGTCTGAACGGGTCCCTCCTCTGTCGTCCATCACTGCTGGATCAATGTGTGTATATGCTCACAGGAGACCAATCTGCCCCTAATGAAGACTTTTGATTCATTTAGCAACGCTTTACAACACTCCCCGACACTGTGATGGAAAACAGTTAGTGTTGGCCTCATTGGTAGACTGCAGCCCCACTGATTGCACTCCATCATCACCTGGAGAACAACGTGAAAGCCAGTGTTCCTCTCTCTCCCACCTCATTACCCAAATTTGTTTTCAGTTAAGTAGATTTTCTTCTGGTGTTTGAAACACAGTTTGATGTTGCCAAATCTTTTTTTGCCGTTTGCAGCAGGCATGACTGAGGGTTATTTTATGTTTTGAGGGAAATGTGTAATTTGAAACTGCTTGCCTCGGTGGAAGCCCTCAGTCTCTGTGTCATCAAACCGTATCCCCAAATAATGCATCAAACAGATGAGGGGGGTTTTTTCTTCACAATTTTAAATGCAACGCATCTGGAACCACAAAACAAGTTATCACAGTCTAGCACATTTCTTCCTACCAACATCTTTAGGAATGCTTCATGTTGTGCAGAGTCTTTCAAAGGGTGACCAAGCAAGAGCAACCTATTTCAGAGATAAACATTATGCCGAGGTTTGAGTTTTGGGGATATGTTCTAGTGCATACATAATCGATGATGCCTTACTTGGCCTCAGGACGGGCAAGACGAGCTGTCGGCACGAGGCAGACCAATAGAATCAGTCACACTTGAGAAATGAGGTGTGGAGGAGGAAGGCGAGTCCGTCTAGATACAAAAGGTTTCAGGATGTATTGACTTTTGTGCAGGAACCCCCCATGTTGTCAGGTCTGTCTTGAAACTCTATAAATTTGGTCCACTGACCTCATCAGTCCATCCTTCCCTGCATGCAGCTGCTCCGACCTTCTTTATCTGTGCTTTTAACAACACACATGCTTAATTCCCACCAGGCAGGCCTCTCCTTACTCACAGGTCTCAGACATTGATTTCAGTTACGAAATCCTTTCGAGAACATGCAGTCAGCCTCTGTACCCCCTGTGTACCCTATTGATCGACAGCTTTTCACCCAGTTTCCTTAAATCTTACTGGGAAGTCTAACTAGAGGTGTATTTACTCTATATTTCCTGTCTGGATAACCAGTTTAATGGGTGTGTGTTTTGTTTTTGTTTTTTTGAGCCTAAAAATACAGCTACTGGCAACAACTTTGAATTTGTGGGCTCGGTATATATTTGTTTTTTTCTCTTTATCTGATATAAGTAACTGAGCAGACATTCAAATCTAGTATGTATAACAGTATGTTTAATGTTTACAGAATGGCCGCATAATGTATGATAGGAGATGAAGTTTCAACCATCTGAAACAATAACGGTGAACATGAAGAGCTGGTTGCAATTTTGCAAAGTTGCTTAAACCTGCCTTAGGGGGCAGCACTTCAAGCTGTAAACACAACATTGACATATCATCACCTTATAAAGTTGCCATGGTGAACTTCGTAGCAAACAGTTAGCAAACACATTAGCGTTCATTTGAAGTCATGTTTCTGGCCACCTGATGAATGTCCAATATTCACTCATCTTTTACTCATCTTTCAGCTCAGTTTTGCTCTCCACCAACTCCTGAAGAAAATATGTGGCTCTTTAGCCGCTGAATGCTCCACTACGTTCACCAGCTAGGCGCAAACTTTGTCAGTCTATTGTATGGTGCTGGGTAGGGAGTGTACCATTAGTTTATCAGAGCTTTTTCTCTGAAAACAGCTGCGTGCTCTGTCCGAAAATGATGCTGATGAGAGCGGTGAGAGTAAGTTGCAAGCCATAAAAGCAAAACAATGAGCTGAAAGATGCTAAAAAAAAACTGTAAAGCTGAGAGGAACTGCAGATTTCATTATTTCAGATTGCACATAAAAATATTGATCAGTGCAAATGTAACCATCTTAAATCCACTATACTATTTTATCTACCAGCAGTAGCATAATTAGTCCATAAAGTAGTGCAACCATAAGCATTTATTTCATTTAACAGCTGTCACTCCTTTGACACTCACAGTATGCTTTCAGCTCTCTCTGCCTACACATTTAACCCACACCTGCTCTCTGACAAATCGTCAGAGGCATTTTGAAAAGTGATACTCTCCTACAATATAACGTCCTGTGATAGATATTGCATTTATAAAGTTTTTTTGGTCATCATCCGCAGATTGAGTTTGTGCAGTTGCCATGGAACTGTAGGTGTTGAAACTTTCCACGATTCTGAGCACCTGTAGGACTTCCCATCCATATTGCCTTAAACGTTGACATTCATTCTTGACTTTGGCAAAACAATCTCACCTCAGGCCCCATTTAGTAGCTTTTCTGGATTCTCATCTGCTGATGAGGGCCGTGTGATATGCATGACAGCTCAAAAAAAACCCATCTAAAAGGACTTGAAGTGAGATTGTTTTTCGAGAGATTTGAGAAGCTTACAGTTATGTTATGTTTTTGTTGAGGCCTGTTTAAAAGTGTTGATTCAAATCTGTGTTATAATTAGTGTTTGTGGTGTTGTACTGGATTGTTCTATGGTGTAAAGATGTTCCCTGTATTTTGCATCACTCCCTCCACATACAGATGAAGTACAGTGACAGAGAGTGGATGCACCAGAAAAATAAATCACCACACTTCATTATCTACTCAATATTGGTTGTATTTGTTGACCATAAATGAATTACATACCTCACAGTGAGAATGTCAGCAAATCCTATTTTTAGCTGAGTTGATTCAGTACCAAGTAAAACCCGGACAATCCTTCATAGGTGTCTAGTTTTGTAACTGTCATAACACATTGCACCTTTGTGCGCAGCTCTGATGGAGAGGGGAGAAAGTGGTTCCCTGGCAACTTTAGGGAACAGCTTGTGCATCCTTGTCACATTGTCATGTGAAGGATAGCCGAGGGCCATCTCAACAGTCTCGGGCTGTCTGTCTGTGAATTATTTATCAAAGAGGGAGACGGTGACATTTCTACACCCTGCGAGAACGGGTAAAGGTGATGTCTCTCTCAGTGTTTTTCCTCACAGGTGGGGTCGATTTAAATATTTAATTTCTGTGTTTACAAGTTAAGAGGATGCCGTGGTTCTCATATTAAATGCAATGTATAGGGCTCAGTGTTTAGAACCAAATGCAATACCAGATTTATCTCCTCAGAAAAGCTGCTTAGGCATCACAAATATTTGCTCACCCCTAATGCTAAATGTGTTTGAGCAACAAGTTTCAAATGTTTGCTGTCACTGTATAGAGGATTTTAATACTGCCCGGATTGCTACACTCAATTTAGAATTAATATGTATTTTAATTAACTTAATTAAGTTTTCTTTAAATATTAAGGTTTTGTTTTTGCGATGATGGGGTTTCTGCCTCTGGTAAAAGGCTGCACTTTTCCAAAAATAACACATAGTTCCTGCTGAATTGTTGGGATGTATTTGGGAATTTTTACGCTGCATAAACACAGCGACAACACTGAGCAAGACAGACAGGCTGTTCGATACAGAGACGTGAAGAAGCATGTTGAGACTGAGCGCAAACCTCAGAGCTACAGAACACAATGAAGATCCTGACTCCACAAGGTCACCACAGGCACCCACTGCTGCTGCTCTTCACTCAATGGAGCCAGCACAATCTCCCGGTTACCACAGCAACTCTGACTACAGGCCTCCTGTAGTCAATCACCACATTATCATCACATACACACAGATGGCAAGCAGGGGTGGCTGTACACACGCACGCAAATACTGTACACACACACTCTCCCATGTAAGCATGCTCATTCATATTCTCGTACAAATGTGTGTGCACGCTGAGAAACAGACGCGCACACTTGCACACAATCACAAACAATCATCACTGTTATCTTGATGCCTATCTGCCAAATGCTTTCCTCTTATCAGTGTGAGCAGCATTGCCTCTTTCTCTGAATGTTCAAACTTGTCTGCTAAAACATCGGTCTCGGTAAGCTGTAAACGGGTGAAACCTTGAAAAGAAATTGTTTTAACAAATTGGTTGGTTTTGGATTTTTAAGTAAAATGTGGCGGCTCGTTTGGCTGTTGCAGGGTCTAACGGGGAAAATCTGTGTTTATAAATGTCTCCGACTTAAAGCAAAGACCTATTTTTTTCTGCAGGTTTTGCCCGTTCTTATCGTCAGATATTTTGTGCAGCTGATGCAGGTGGTGCCATGATATCGTAAGATTTCCTTGCCTTATATTCCAAAGAGTAATGACAAACAGTGATCTGATTATGGGGAGAGGCGACTCCAGGACTAAGATGGATTTCAGGGGCATTTTATTGATGTTTGTATCCTGCTCTGGAGTCACTGCACATAGGCGGGCATTGCAGGCACTGCTTTTGACTCAGTTTTGCCACTTATGCATTCGAAAGGTCACATCTCATATTGTGTCCGAGTATCAGAAGGCTTTTTATTACATTTCACCACTTTTTGTCCTAAAAGCTCCTATATAACCGCACCCTCGGAGGCTATCCATCGTGATCCACGCTCCATCCTTTCCCACACAGCACTTCACCGAGCAGGATTCACATTATACTAACCTTTCCTTTGTGAGACATGGCTGCAATTTTTTTCCGGCTCCGTGCATCTGGTGTTTGTGACATTTGAGTAATTTGTCATGAAGCACTAATGTCTGACTCATAAGTCACCCATGTAATAAACGCCTCATTATGTGTTCCCAAGGTCCTCACAATACATTCACAAGAAATAAAGCTTCAACATTTTTAGGCAGTCTCAGCAAAAAGCTGTCTGTGTTGTGATGTAGTTATTTGTACCACTATCTTAGAATGAAGCCATGTCTCCATTGTATGTCGTGAGTACAGAATTTAGACAAAGAGTGGAGGACAAAATGGGGGGAGACTTATTTCAGTGATTACTTTTCTGCTCTTATTTGTCATTTCTTCTCTACGAATGCCTCCTCCACTTCCTCTTACCATTTCCTCATATGAATATCAAAATGCTGAAGGTTAATAATAAGTTAATTGTGAGCTAGGGTGCTTTGATACAGGGCTCCCAATCATGTGGCTTGACAACAAAGTAGAGGAACATTCTGTTTTGGATCCTGGCCATGGTTTTCCATTTCCTAATGTCTATGATTCGATTACTCATCCATTAGTTCTCTGGCAATCATGTCTTTTGCAATAGGTCACAGTTCCCTACTGCGCTCTATAGAAGCTGCCCAGCAGATGCTACTGTGCAGTATATGCCTGATCAACTAATAAGACAGAATACACTCCAGGCATGTAATCTGGGGGGCAGGTATAGCACCATGTTCATTGAACTCCAAGTTGCATCTGCAGATTTGTGTCATGCTGTGGAGATAAAAGTGGAACCGGAGCATGTTGCGCTCACTTGATCTGGCCTCCTTTTTTTTTTTAAAGATGCTTTGAATCCATTGGGAGGGAAAAAGAGTGAGCTCTGTGATCATTTGATTAGAGCTGAAACAATTAGTTAATATTAAGCAAAAAATGCCCCAAAATTCACTGGTTTCAGCTTTTTAAAAGTGAATATTTGCTGGTTATGTTAGTTTTTTATCATATTAAACTGAATATTTTTTGATTTTGGACTGTTACAGGGATAAATCAAGACATTTATGTATGTCAATTTGGGTATGTGGTGGGCATTTTTTTACTATTTTCTAACATTTTTATGGACAAGTCGATTAATCTTTGACATAATCTGCAGATTAATCAATAATGTAAATAATTGTTAGTTGGAGCTCTGGATTTGTTGATGATTAGGGCTGCAACAAAACATTATTCTCATAATAGATTCTCATAACTAGCTAATTATTTTCTTGATTTGTTGATCAATCATTTGGCCAATAAAAATGTCACAAAATCAGATTTTAATTTCCCAAGGTGATGTATTCAAATTTCTTGTTTTAGCTGACAAAACCCAAAAATATTCATTTTACTGTCAGACAGAGAAATGTAGAAAACCTTCACATTTAAGAAGCCACTTTTGCTTGAAAAATCAATCATTAATGACATAAAAAATCACAATAGTTGCTGTTTAATTTTCTGTCAACCACCTCACTGATTATTCGACTAATTGTTTCAGCTCTAATGATAATCCTCGCTTCTTATTTAAAAACAGAAACCATTACATTCTCTGAAATGTTAAGTCTATCTGGAGACAGAAAAGAACTTCATTCACTTTTTGCAAGATTTACTTTGATGCCAGCAGTCACTGTTGTTGTGTGTGAGATTTCTCAGGCATAGGATATCCCACTCAGAAATAAAAGCCATGTCATATTCACTCAAGCACATACTGTATCATGCAGCACTGAGAGAGGTGAGGGCTCAGTTTGTCAACAGCATCTCAACACAAAGACCTCTGAGGTCTGCGGCTGACAGTGTAACAAGAACAGGGTTACTGTAGGTGCTTTTCAGCTGCTTTTGAAACAATCCCCTGCTCAGCATTACCTTTATCTCCACTTCACAAGGATGAAACGTATGCAGCTGCAAGTATGCCTGAGATTTTACTTCTGGGTCAGAACTGAGATTTAGATTTTCTTTCCTGTCATCTTGTTGTGACCACTTATCACTAAACTCCCCGTATTTGTCTCGTTGTGTATTTCAGATATTCACACGCTATGGGAAGTGCTACACCTTTAATTCAGGCCAAGATGGACGACCCCTCATGGTGACGATGAAGGGCGGGATGGGCAACGGCCTGGAGCTGATGTTGGATATCCAGCAGGATGAATACTTGCCTGTATGGGGAGAGACTGGTAAGCTTACCTGGAGGATATTTCACATTAAACATCCCATTCCCAGTTCTGAAGACCTCAGCTAAAACCACAAGATTGGTGTTTATGTTTGCCCTTAAGCGAGAGCTTGAGTTAAAATCAGCAGTTAATCAGCTAAACACCAAAGTAGCCACTTATTTCCAGTGTTGGTTCTCTAAGAAGTCTCAGGGGGAAAAAACCTATCACAGGGATTCCCCTCTAATCCCTGAGATAAAGGCCTGACTAGGCTACATTTCACTCAGTGCAAGCACTTTTGATGTAACTGTGAAACCCTAAATCCATTTAGTAGTGAACATGTGCATACATTTTAACCAAATAGGTTAAAATAAGTGTTATCTGTAGCAAATGTATGCTCGGTTATGCACCTGAAATATGAAATTCTCTGATCTGTTCTCTACACTTCATTAATTATGAGAGATGATCCTGAAAAATGCACCCTCTGATCATTTGAAATGCACCCATCTGCTGTGTCCGCGGAATATTATCGAGTAATCTGTATAAAGACAGATGGAAATTGATCAGGAACATTTTATTTCATTGTAATATAACTGTATCACTTGTCAGTTAGGCGTCAAGTCTGCATGAATCAAACAAGAGCAGAACCATTTGCCAGATATAAAGCCAATGGAGGCTATACAGTTGAGTCTCCTCCGTGCTGCTCCAGGAGACCCTGAAACTCTGATTTTAATGCTGCTGCATATGCTGCTGTGTGTTTGTATCAATATTTCATATGCACTGGGCAATGCATGTAAAGAGACAGCTCACTATGGTTACAGAAACACTTTGCATGATCACCATTAAACGTGAAGCACAAAGCAGAAAGCTGTGATGCGACTATGATATTTAAATATAAAGCTGCATCTATTCCAAGCTTAAATGATTTAATGATATTAATATGTAATGCTCTTTATGTAAGATTATTAAATGATTAAAGACTCTTACAAGAGGGGTTGTGGTGGAAACCTAAGGAAGATGCAGTAACTACAGTACATACACATCATCATCGTCGTCATATACTTCATACTTTTCATTATTCAAATTATTTTAGTATTATTTCATGATTGCTTTTATTATTGTCAGTCACTTTCTGTACTGAACTTTATTGACATCACAAATTTGTTGCTTTTTCAGGGGGGTCAGTTTATAGTTTTCAATATATTTTGTTGGCAACGCTCAAAATTACTTGTTAAAAGCCTGTCTCACAGTGAAACTACTAGAAAACAACAGAAATGAACAAATCAAGATTGATTGATAGGTTTTATGGATCATCAGCCACAGGAAAAAAAAATCTGAAGGATAACATGTTAAAGTGAAAACACTTATTTCCAACATGGTCCCAAAGATGGGTCAGGAAAAATTTCGACCACCGATTCCTTGAAAATCATATTGTTTTTCCAAAGACCTGAGGCTTTTGTCATTAATGCCAAAATGATGCAGATTGGCCATTGATTAGTCCTATTATAACAGCATTTATTACCTGTTTGTTAAATCTGACTGCATAATGTGCCAGTTCAAACACCTGGGGCCTCATTTATCAGAGTTATGCAAGTTCTAAATGTCTGCGTAGGAACTGTAAGAACAAGAAAATTAGTATTTGTCAAACATGTACACGCACAACTTTACACAGTGAACAATGATGACTCTCTCCTATTCATCCATCTCGTCGTGCATGCACAGGCTCATTTACGTACAGAAACACCCCACAATGCCAAATATCGTCAACACTTCTCTCTGGAAGTCCTAGTAGCCTTAATGTAGAGTTACTTGTTGTGGGCAAAAGTCTCATTTTATGTGTGTTCCTGCATTGTTGGTACATTGTGTTCTACAATGTTTACACTATTTACACACTTCATTGGTTGCTTTACAAGCGGTTATCATGAGACCGTTAGTGACGGGGTGTGCACAAGTCGTGAAGGTCAGCCAACAATGTAGAATTGTACTGTACAATGTCGAACTTTCTCTCCATTAACGTCTTGTAGCTGAGAACCTGAGATCACCACAGTTGTAATGTGAAAACTACACTAAACCAAACAAGATAAAGATAAGATAAAAAAAATAATCCTGATCAAATAATAGCAAAAGAGCTCAGCATGAACAAATTAAAAAGAGAAATCCAAGAAAATCTGTGTGGGCTGGTGTGATGATGTAGTTTGATAAGATTTCAAATTAGATTTAACTGATAAGCTTAGGATTTTCTTGTTCAAATCAAAGCAACAGCATGTCTCCAGGTTACATCAACTATTTTGTTAAGAAATTTTCTGTTGCATACCTGAAACGATTTCACAACAAAGCATGGACAATGACATAATTTTGAGGCATCTGAACATGCTTGCATAGTGTTAAGTATGAACAAGGTTCAATCCAAATATCATTATTCCAACTGTACAAGGATGACAGATGGCCATGACTTCAAGATGACATGCGCCTTTTGCGAGCAGGAGCTTGGGCACTACTTATGTATGTGTGCTGCTCCAAGCCTCAAGCGTTTGTCTTGACAGCAGCAGAAAATGGCTTTGTATCCAGTCTCAGAAAAGCAATATGTAATAGTTAAAGTCTGTCGCTCTTTGTCGAAGCTCTCTTGCTGAATTCCAGCCGCATCCCTGAGCTCTTTAATTGAAAATAGTGAGAAAGGCTGGCACTTAGAAGACGACACCGAGTGACAAGCGGTGACGAAAGGCGGCAGGAAACAGACATCCTACTTTATCCCCGAGCCAGCACTCAAAGGAACAAAATCTCTTGAATCCAGCCTGCCATCACCACGATAAGCACTTCCAGGTCTCTGCAAATGTGATAGAAATATGTTTGCACAAGTATAGGTTTGAGTCACCATGTCATTGTGATGTTCCCCCAATCTCAGTATCAAAGAGGCCCATCTGCTTCATTTAAAATCTATACAGCAGAGTGCTGTAGCGAAGGAAGCTGTCAGCTGTATTGATTTCCCTTTTATCCTCCTCATCATCATTTATTTATTAATTTATCCATTCACTTTCATTTCCCCCTTTCCCCTGCAGTAAATAAGACTCCTGTGGAGCATGTATTGTCATCAACCGCCCTACTTAGGAAGTCCATCTTCCTTATCCTTCCAGCTATTGTTAATTCCTGGAAGACCACAGTGTGTTTGTCATCCCTGGAAGTCCATAGGTGTAACTAATGAATAAGCAATCACTCCCTAGGAAGGGTTCTTCCCAGCTCAAATAAGACTACAAGTTAATGATGTTTTATAATTTCTCATGTGTTTATTTAATTTTTTTTTTTTTTAGATCTTGTTTCTCACTGGCTGAAACACATTCCACCGCTGCAAAGCTTTTCCTCCATTTGATTAGTAACAACTGCTGCTGGATAGATCATGCAGGCCAATGTGTGCATACAAATCATCATCCCTGTTGTAAATGTCCTAACCTCTTCTTGTCAACAGACGAGACATCGTTTGAAGCAGGGATCAAAGTTCAGATCCACACCCAGGACGAGCCGCCGTTCATAGACCAGCTGGGCTTTGGAGTGGCGCCGGGGTTTCAGACCTTTGTCTCCTGTCAGGAACAACGGGTACGTCTTGGGAAAGATGACAGATATGAAATACAAAAATATATCTCAGCACATTTTTGTCAGGGACAATCAATGTACTGCAAATGTTTGAAGATTTGAAAGAGATATTGTGTCTGTAAATCAAATAATCTCTTGCACTGTCGAACGGATGCAAACATAAAGTGAGTCACACAAGCTTTGATAATAATAATCTTTATTTGTATAGCTTTTTTCAAAACGTTAGAAAGTACTTCACTAAAACAAGCAAACAAAAAAATCAAAAAACGCATACATTAATATAGCAAAAACTAAAAAGTCCAATTATTGCAGAAATCCAAGTTCAACAACCAGAGTTTTTAGTAGCGATTTAAAGGAAGTCACTGAGATAGCGAGATTAATTTCAACAAGAAGGCTATTCCAGAGGTTGGGGGCCCTGACACCAAATGTCTCCTTTAGTTTTAAGTCCAGATTGGGGGAATTAAAACTTTTTGTTGCAAGACCTGAGGATAAATGCAGGTACATATTGGTGCCAAAGCCCACAAATGTATGCTGGAGCATTGAGTGATTTAAGTAATGAATAAAACTTAAGAGAATGTTAAAAATGATCAGATTTCTGAAACAAAACCTGGTTGATAAAAACAGGACTCAGCTACCTTATTAACATGATAATCAAAACTTAGATTTGAATCAAAGATTTCTGGCACTGAGCTTAATGCGGGGAGTCAGGTTATCAAATATATCATTAGATTCTGATGTGCTTAATGACCCAAACAGGATTATTTCAGATTTTTTTATTGAGCACGTCAGACAGCTGGTGGTTCCTGATTTTACGGACTCATAAAGTTGTGTGTCATTGGCATAGCAATGAAAAATAAAAAAGACAAAATTACATTCTGCCAAGCTTTTTTATGGCTTTGAGCCAGGTCTTTACTATACAAACTACCTGGAGATTGTAACATCACCAACTGGATAATTTGAGTATTTTATCTTTTATCTGGCAGTTTATATGTACCTAGAATTTTGTGAATGCTAGTCTCTCTTGAAGTCCTGTAAGCATTTACAAAATCACAAATTTTCTTGTCTTCAAGTGGAAGTAGTGTATGTGTGTAAGTCAGTGTGGTTAGAACTAATAATATGATTTTCCTGTTTTCTTTGTTTCTTTGTCCTAAGTTGTTTCTTAATACAGCCCACTTTAGGCTTTGCTATTGGTTTAGAAAACTCACCTTGGCATACTGTACATCACCTACAACTTATCACCTGACATTGTTGTCAGTTTTTCAATGTCAAATTCAATTTTCACTCTGACAGCTTCAAATCTGTTTCTGTCCCAGATGTTTGTCACAATATGTATATGTTTACCTGGACACTTGCAAACACCTTGTCTAGTGTGAACATGCATAAACACATACACTGGCTGTCATCAGTGATGTATCCTGGGATCATTGGGAGTATTTCAGGGCTTTCTACATCAGACATCCTGCATGGCCCAGGTGACCCTGCCAGGGTTGATCAAGCCCTGGCCTGCATCCCAGTAGCACTCACACTCTACTGCTCACTCCCCTTGATCCACAACCATCTGGAGGATCTTTGTGCTGCCTCTGAGGCCCTCCTGATGGCTCTGCCCTTGTCTTCCCCCACTCCCTGCAGACTGATAGCTTTACTGCACTCTCACAGGCCAGTCAGTATCTCAATCATTTCAACAGTGAGCACAAGCTGTTCAGTTAGCGAGCTTATCAGAAAAGCCTCTCTGTGTGTTTAACAATGTCAACGAATGTATTTAAAGCTCCACTAAGTGATATTTTTATGTGAATATAATAATAATGACTCCCTGTAATCTGAAAACGTGGCAAGTGCTGAAACCACTGAGAACTATCACCCAACTCTCTGCTCTACACAGAATAGAGACTAAGTACATTTACTCAATTACTGTATAATTTGAGGTACTTTACTTGAGTATTTCCATTTAATGCTACTTCCTCTTCCTCTACTTCACTAAATTTGAGTGGCAAATACTGTTCTTTATACTGCACTACATTTGTCTCACAGCTGTAGTTACTAGTTACTTTTCAGACTAAGATTTTACATTAACAAACATATGACAAGCTTATATAACACAATGCATTGTTAAAGATTAAACCAGTGGTTCCCAACCTTTTGGGGTTGTGACCCCTTACAACAAGAGCAGTGTGTAGTTTGGCCCCCTTGTCACATTTCAGATGTCTATGAGTTGTTAGCAGTTTCACCAAAAGTGATTTCCTCTCTAAACTTCTCAGGTGGTTTTAAATAACTGTTCGAGGTCCAGAGAAGTAAAATTATCTAATATTTCACCAAAAGAAAGCAAACATTGCAGATTACATTACAAGTCCATAAAATGAAAACAGATCTGTGCAGAATATTTTTCTTCTTTCCTACCCCATTAATCATCTCATGACTCCTCAGATTTATCTTTTGACCCTTTGGATGGGTCCAAAACCCGGGGTTGGGAACCACTGGATGAAACTACCTAATGAAACCAGCTCCACCTCACCCAGCTACAACAGGAAAATGCTGCTTACACATTGTTGCATCAGCATTAACAGTGTAACAGTGTAATATGTAATAATCAGTCATAGGGGACATTTTTCTGCCAACTTCTTTGACTTTTTTGTTGACACGTAACACTTCAGTACTTTTACTTGGTAAAGATTTTGAATGCGAGACTTTTACTATTGTGGTATTGGTACCTTTAGTTAAATAAAGGATCTGAATACTTCTTCCATCAAACAAAATGTTTCCTGAATCTGGGTATTCAGCTCACACTATGCATGTGCCTCAGTGATTGAGACACGCGGGAGGGTAACATATTTGTCACTGGCCCTGTTCAAGGCTTTTGTTGGACCCTAGGGAGTTGAAATGAGGCGTCCCACATGGTAAGCACTGCACTATCAGCACTGTGCTCTGTTTTGAAGGACAAACGCTATTCTGCTTTGACACAAAGGAGGTTAAAAACATAATTTTGGCTGAGAATCAATCCTGTGTTTCACATAGAAGGCAGAAAGTCTGCCACAGACCCATCAATAATGTGACAGTTGCTTTTTATTCTCCTTTAACATGATGGAGGTTGAAAAGGCTTTTTTTTTTAGCTTTGAGCCAAGACATTTATCACATATTTACCAACCCCACAGTGCAATTGAAGGGCCTGTTCATGATTGTGTGTCCCTTGGAGACCTTGTGCAGTTACACAGTTGTGGCCTCGACATTATTTGTCGAAACCCAAACTTTCCCCCAGTCAGCTTGTGGACGCCTGTCTTGCTCAGTGAAACGAAGTGTATGTAGGTTATTCCACTGAAGTGTGAAAAATTCTGCGGGTGTGATGGCGAGCAGACAAATCATGTATTCTATAAATCATGTACCCCTAATATGCTACAGAACCATGCATAATGAATGGAGGAGAGAAAGGGGTGGATTTGGGCGTGATCTCAGTCTTTCCACGTCCACACTACTAGTGAGTGTGTTCCAGTGTCAGCGGGCTGCAGCGGGATTTTGCATGCTGCCAATGTCGCATCTGCAGGAAACTGTCCCTCTTTGTTTTTCTCTATTTCTCACTAGCCCCCTTACTTTTTTTTTCTCCGACAAGTCATTACAATTCCTCTAATACAGTTCCTCTCTCTTTAATATGATTCTCCTCTCTCCCTCTCTCTGTTTATTTATTTATTTCATTGGCTGGCAGGCTCACTCTTCATTAATCTAATGCAGTTTGCTCACACTCATTCAACTCCCTACTTCAGCAGTCCTGTAGTGTAAAACTGTCAGGGGCCTTTTCAGCCGGCCAAACTGTCACTCACAAAGATCCCACAAAAGAAAAATCTGCAATTTCCCCCTACTTTACATGAAAAGCAAAAACCTCAACATTTTTCTTCTCTCAGCTTGTCTCCATCCTCTTTTCCTGTCCAACTGTCTGTCTGATCTTGTTGACTTTCGTTTTTCCCCTCTTTTTTTACCTCTTACCCTTTTGTTTGCTCTCTCTCACTCAGTTAATGAAGGGGGGAATTGAGGTCACAGTCTTAACATGATTTCTTTTCTTCTTCATGGTCGCTAAACAGCTAACAGCACACTAGCATGTCCTGAAATCTCTTACGCCAGATTCACTTTTGTCCACACTTGTAGAATTAAGCTTTTGCAGAGGTTTAACCAATGGGAAGTAATGTTGCCACAAGGTGGTTTAGGATGGCTGAGTGGAGCTTTTGAAAATGCAGCAAAATCGAAATAGCAGAACTCTGAGCGTAAGAGAGCCATTTCCCATCCATATAGCTCCTCCAATACGTCCAGCCCATGTGATGAATAAATAGACAAGCAATTATTATTACTGATTATCACATTTTACCCAGCTGTGATGGTTTTTATGTTCTGTTTGACTTTGCTAAACGTCCTTGATGTGAAAATAAGCAGAGGAATCATTAAGGCCTCCTCTGGTTTTCTTGAGCGTGCTGTACTATATGTGTCAATACTGTATGTGCATGTTGAACATCGCCTTGGGTTATTAGTAACCAAATCCAGTGCGTGACACACGTGGCTGCCTCTTGCACTCCGGTACAAATTGTAAAATGCAGGTCCCTAAATCATAACAGTGGCCTTTAATTTATTGCTGTGTGAGCGCTCAGTGATGCACTGTTTGAACTGATGAGACGGAAACACACAGGGGCTGTTTTATAGCTTCCTCCTTCATTTAATGCATCAAATCTTTGCCCTCCTTTTTTTAAGGCAGCTGAAATGTAAATGAATACTGCTAATATTTTAATATAATATGCAAATTGCAAAAATGCACTCTGCTGGAGTGATTTCAGTTTACTTATTCTGCATGAACAGTATGGTGCAACATCTAGTATAAACAAGATTCACTGGGGCTTGTTTCGGAGTAGGAGGTATATATTTTTACATCTGTCCTACTGCAGTCTGAATATGTCAACCTGGGCCTTAGGAAACTGTGCATTTTTCACAATTTTCTGAAATGTTTTATACAGATTATTCAATTACAAATACAATTGTTAGTTGCAGGCCTAGTAACATGCTCATAAAATATGTGCAGTGAAATGCAAGGTGGCATACTCTTGCTCAAAGCACTAGTGTGCAAAAAAGAGTAAAACAATAATAATTAGAAAAAGAAATGTAAAGGATAAGATAAAATGCTAAAGTGTTTTGGCCCGGTGTGTAAGTGGGCTGTGCAATTTTTCAGTATATAAAAATGTAAACTGTACATACAGTATGTCACAGTTGTAAAGCAAGAAGCAAGCAGACGACAATGTGTTAGACAAGGCCAAGGATATACAGAGGTCAGAGGACAGAGTCCACCATCCTGATGTCCTGAGCGAAGAAGCTTTTTCTGAGTCTCTCTGTGTTGGCTGCGGAGATGTCTATGTGATATTTTATTGCACAGGTTGCACAAGAGCGATAGAAAAATGTACACTTGTGGATCACAACAGAAGGAACATGGTGCCACACTTTTTCCTGCAGCAAAGCTGTTAAGAGTGTATCTTACAACATCACAGCTCTACTACACAGCTGATACTATTCAGTTCCTGCATGAGGAGTGGGCAGCACAATGAAAGCTCAGAGGGAGACTAGGAATAGGAGAAGCGTAGGAGAGAAGCTCCCACAATAAGCACCACTATGCACATGTATTCCCTGTGTAGTAAGAACGAGATTCATTGTCTGTGCCAAATTCAATAAATGTGCAATGGCTTCTCATACAGACAGAGTAACACATTTATCATCATATTGACAGAAAGTACAAGGTCGAATGACTGCATTAACGGGGCACGGGAGAGGATGTTCAACAGACGGCGTGTTCTATAACTAAAGTGGTTCTGCACGCTTGCCTCTCTCTCTCTCTCAGCTGACATACCTGCCTCCACCGTGGGGGGACTGCAAGGCTACGCCGATGGACTCGGACTTCTTCAACAGTTACAGCATCACCGCCTGCCGGATCGACTGTGAGACACGATACCTGGTGGAGAACTGCAACTGCAGGATGGTCCACATGCCTGGTAGGAACCAGAGGGTCATCTCGTTGATGGATACAAATACCTTATATTTCCATTTAGTGATAAAGATGTGGATGTTATCATGTCTGCTGTTGTGGTTGGAAGTGCTTTCATTTGAAATTGTGGTGACAAAAACAATTCTCAAGGAACAAACAGCTTTTTGCCAGCGACTGCAGAGAATCGGATACTTTCACACTCCAGTGAACTAGAAAACTCAACTGTTTTCTCTTTGTGTTTGTGCAGTGATTACAGCTGGCATTTGCTATCTACCTCCTACATTTAATCACTGTGTGGCATCTCAGACGGCAAATTGAAAAGAAGTTTGGCACAGAGGAAACATTTGGATTTGGCCTCCATTAACCCGCACTCACCTGCCCAATAACTGTTAATGTCTCTCTGTTCAATCAGGGTCACTTTCAGCTCTGTGTTTGCATCTAGTGAGCCAAACAGTCTGTCTGGTTGATAATCAGGATTAGCTGTTATCTTATAGTGATTGTGCAGTTGATTAATGTGAGTCTAGAGAGAACTCCCCAGTTAAAATCTTCTGGCCAGCGGATAGTGCTCTGCTGCTATTCATCTCTCCTATCTCTCTGTCATTAAAGTGATTTTGGTGAGTATGAACCAAAATGCAGTGAATAATTGCCGCTGGGAAATCATTTTCTCGACATCTAGGACATGTCTTTTTTTTTTTTCCTGTGTTGTCCTGAGAGGGAGGTAGAGGGATGGCTCAACTGCCAGGGAGAGAAAGATGGAGAGACTGATGGAGGCTGAAAGTGGTGATGAGAGGCAGCGAAAGTACGAAAGTTAAATGAAATCAGTTATGAGATGAGATCAAATTTGCGACAAATATCCAGTCGCGATAAGGACGGTAAGGTCAGTCTAAGACCAAATTAAATATAAGCCCAGATCTCATCATCCTTTGTGCTTCTTTGAAACGTTCATCTTCCCTTGCTCCCTCTTTTTGTTCAGAGTGAGAACATTGTGTTTCTTCTGCCTGTCCTTAGGAGATGCTCCATACTGCACCCCGGAGCAGTACAAGGAGTGTGCAGATCCTGCCTTGGGTAAGGAGATAGCCCAGCATGCTGTGTGTGTGTGTGTGTGTGTGTGTGTGTGTGTGTGTGTGTGTGTGTGTGTGTGTGTGTGTGTGTGTGTGTGTGTGTGTGTGTGTGTACATTGTTCAATGTGTATGTCCCACTGTTCAGAGCCCCTGATCCAAGCTGAAAACAGATAATAGTCTTTCTTCAACCTGATGGTAGCCATTCTCAAATAGTAAACCTCAGGCCTGCAATTGAGGCTCTCTTTTTCACCCTCCCTTGCCTCTCCATTAACTGATATCTTTCAGTCCTTTCATGTCTGTTGCTTGTTTTCTTATTGACTGGCAATCTCTCGCTCTTTCATGACGCCAACTCACGTGTCGGCCTCTGGCTGCTGCCGTCTCTCTGACTGTCGGCGCGTGTCATATATCTTTTGTATTTCTTATAAGGGTCTCTGGGGTGTCTCCTTGCGGCGTCTTTTCACAAGTTTTCTTTGACGCCTTTCACTCTGCTGGCATTTTGTTTGTCATCCTGAGGTGACGAAAAATCTATCTGTCCCTCTCTTTAAATCTCTCTGCCTTCCATCTCTCTCTCTCTGTCTCTCTCTTTCTGTCTACTTTATTTTTCAGACTTTCTTGTGGAGAGAGACAATGACTACTGTGTGTGCGAGACGCCGTGCAACTTGACGCGCTATGGGAAAGAGATGTCCTTTGTCAAGATACCCAGCAAAGCATCAGCCAAGTACCTTGCCAAGAAATTCAACAAGACAGAGCAGTACATAGCGTAAGTCACATTCTTAGGTCTTATTATTCCAATGGTGAGCATGGATTTTTCAGTGTGCTGGCTGCTAAACTGCTGCACATATAGCAGATTATACTTTGTCTATGTCATCCATCTGTCATTTAGTTGTGATTAAAGACCAGACATGTTTCACAACATATAAATATAAATATATATACTATATAGAAATAATTAACTAAAGCAGGTTTCTCCAGGCTTGAGAATACAGTTGTTGCATATTATGGGTTAATGCTGACAAGTCTCAAATGTAGCTTGTGGTCTTGATTGTGAGGAACTTCGATTAAAACCTGATGTTTGCCATTGTTTTAAGTGAACACCATTAAACCTGCACTAGAAATCTCTTGATACAAGGCAGCATCACCTATGTCCGTTACCAGTGGGAATAAGAAAAAATACCACCAAGCAAGTTAGATTCCCTACACCTTTTCTGTTTAACAGAATTTAAGTGTCTTTGAGGTTGATTTCCCTTTAAGCAACAACTTACTTAAAGGCTGCACAATAACTGCTGTAACCACTTCACTTTCTCAAACCTGGATTTTGTTTTCATTGAGGTGAGGAAACAGAATAAGGAGCTTCCAGTGAGAGCTCAACTTGATTAATCAGCCAAGTTTTAAGTGTTTCTTCGCCAAATCTACTGAAAAGATCAAAACTAGTTCAAGGAAATGAGGAGAGGGTGCAATAATAGTTCAATCTTTTATCTATCATTCCCCGCGGAGCTGTTGAGGACAAGATAATTACACCATATGTAGTCAGAGTGCTGCAAAAACCTTTCACTTCTCCCATAAGATTTTTTTTAATTCCCTGTGGATAGATGTAAGTCCATCTAGTTCATTTTTTTTGACTGGCCATATTTCCAAGCAGTGTCAGTCTGATGAACATTAACTGGGAGTGTTCTGGTATCTGGGCTGTACAGTGTTAAGTGGTGTGACAGTGTGACAGTGGACAGTCTGTCTTTCTACTGGGACCCACAAACACATAGACACACAGCTTCATCGGCTGTTTGACAGCAGCTCTGATCAGATGTTTTGCAGGTTACTCACTAAGCAATGAGAACACCTGACACTGAGGAAGCATCATTCAAGCTGCAGGCTGACACCTCACACAGGTGGGCCCACAAATCTGGAGAAAACACATCAATGTCAGTTATAACAAGACAAAAACCACCTATATCAGTGATTCCCAACCAGGGGAACTTGTACCTCAGAGGGTAACAACTTCTGCAGCTGACAGGGGGTACATGGAAAGATTATAGAGAAGTTCAGCTGATTAAAAAGAAATAGAAACTGCAATTTGATTTTGAAAATATATCCACATATTGAGTTAGCTGTACACCTGAACAGTATGTGTTGCAATTTTGTATGCATGAAAACTAGTTAGCAAGCAAAGAGAGAAGTCTAAACAGTTAGCTAAAAGTATTGGATGAATGGTTCAAATAGATAGCTGAAAGTAATCAATAAACAGTCCAGATTAGTTATGGAAAGTAATGGATAAACAGTTCAAATAGTTAGCTAACTTTAAAAGTAGGCTAATGGATAAACAATTGAAAATGATAGCTAATATTAATGGATAAACAACTGAAATAGTTCTCTAAAAACAGTGGAGAAATAGTTGAAAAATCCAGCTTCTTCCCAGTAGTAGTAGTCTACGAATGCAGACTGCTTATTGTACTATCCACTTTTATATGTAAAATACAAGGTCTGGGGTCCTGTTATTGTACATGCACTGGAGAGGCTTCCTGGGACACTTAATGGAACAGAGCCATTGTTAATGTTAGTTGTTCCACCTGTGCTTTTCCTGCTATGATAAGTCAAAATGTCTGCTGTGAAAAAGGTCGCTTCTAGGGCTGGGTGTATGTCTGACAAAAAAGGTTGGGAACCATGAACCGAGATTACCTCACCAGGCGAGAAATTAAGCGTATGATGATTGTGTTTCATGGTTTTGCTAGAGATGTTTAATGTCCTTTTAATAAAGTTAGTTCAGTCAAGTTGCAGGAGCTGGAATTATATCTCCAGCACTTATCACGAAACGAGCAGATGTTGTGTGTTCATTTTGTATTCGTACATCTCCATCTCTACATTATCAGCTGTGATTTGCATTTAGTCGTTTCAACTCAGCCCTCGGCTTTACCAGAGTTCCTTTTAAGACTGACAGATCATCACTTGTCTTGACTTAAATTTAAGTAATAAAACTGCGCCAAGTACAAAAAAAAAAAAGAAACGGTTTTGATCTCAACTCCAGTGGGGTGTGAAGTCTGATTCGCCCCACAGAGAGGATATTCAGGAATCAAAATAATTGTCTGCCTGGCCCTGGGCCTTTAAACTAATCTCCATTATTTTTCTTTCTGCTGAAATCATGAGTTTTAACACAGTATGAAATCAAACAGCTGTCATCATTTCCCCTGTTTTCGTCAATGACCAGACCCACCTATGGGAAATTAGTCAGTGACGGCAGGTTATTTGCACAACTTGACGCATCTCATCTGTGATCTGCAGGAAGTGGCAGACCCGCCAGTCATCTTCTCCGCCTGAGGACACATGTATAAAATGTAAACTGAAACATTTCAATATGTGACTTAAGACTGCATGCTTCTCTCTGTGTTTACAGTGATAACATTCTGGTTCTGGATATCTACTTTGAAGCGCTGAATTACGAAACCATTGAACAAAAGAAAGCTTACGAATTGGCAGGCCTTCTGGGTAAGGAAGTGACTGTCAAGTGTTTTCTTGGGAATAGATAATATGCAGTATGCAACATGACAGATGCTTTTTATCCAAAGTGACAGGAACGCAAGTGCTTGCATTTTTATAATAGGTGTTCAGGTCCCAGAAGACACAAAACTGTCTCTTTAATCTATTGTGGCTTTTCAACTACATTTTTTGCAAGCATCAATGTTTTCTGACACATTTCCCACCTTTCAGACCTTAATAAAGATGAAAAGTATGTTTCAAAGCTGACCTCTGTTTCATGTTAATGCACAGAGATGACTTCCCTCTCTGTTTTGTATTAAGGTGCAATTTGTTTCTTATTTGTCTTTCCAGGTGATATTGGAGGTCAGATGGGTCTCTTCATCGGAGCCAGCATCCTCACTATTCTTGAACTTTTTGACTATCTATATGAGGTAAAATATCTCTTTTTAAAACATCTGCTATCATCATCGGGAGCCTCTCGATAAGTTAAAGCATTCAGTGCAATGTATTTAATAGAGAGATTTGTACTGCTCCTGTATTATGGAATTACTTGCTCACAAAATGGAGTTTTTCCCACAATGTTACCATCCGCACAAGGACGTGTTTTAGCGAGCATGACGAACGTTCTGTCCCTCACAACCCTGCAGCCTATCTCTGTGCGACACACACACACACATCTCAGCAGCAGCAACGCTGAATACATTAACATTTTGGATGTATTATATTTTAGATTAGTCAGGATGTCCCTGTCCTTTCTCATTAGAGTAACTCTGTGTTGCCTGCTTCCTCTATGCCTTCTCTTCTGCCAGCAATGCAGAGATTTTTTTATGTGTCTGTTAGCTCTTGATTTTAGGTGTGTGTGTGTGTGTGTGTGTGTGTGTGTGTGTGTGTGTGTGTGTGTGTGTGTGTGTGTGTGTGAGTGTGAGACACGAACGGAGCGAAAAGCAGCACCTGCTCATGTGCCAGGATCGATGGTGAAACATATTTATAGATGCATAAAATCAATCTCATTTGAATTTCAGTTTGCACGATCCTTCAAACTCCAAAGCATGTGGGCTTGAACTATGTGAAGACGAAACAAAAAGAGAGTTTTTGGTTGCTCTCTAGAAACAAACAAAAGAAAATTGATTGATCCCAAAAGGTCAGTAATGGGTGTCCTCGCCTATTTTCAGGTGATCAAGTACAAGCTGTGCCGATGCGTGAAGAAGAAACACAAAGGCCGCAACAACAATGACCGGGGAGCTGTGCTGAGCCTGGATGATGTGAAACGCCATGTCAGTATGCTGCTGCTAAGTACTTTCACTGTGTGTCAGACTGCATTGCTTTGACAGGGGCACACTGGCGCCTTTGTCTTCACTGGTCTCAACTGCAGCCGGAGTGAAGGAGGACGAAACGACGGCAGTGGGGAAGAGTAAACAAGAGAGTGAAGAGATAGAGATGGAGAAAGCTAGGGAAGGAAGGACTTGATAGACAGGAAAGGGAGCGAAAAAGTGATTGGGATGAGAGGGAGAGAAAATTGAGAGAGGGAGAAGTAAGAGGGCGGAGAGTGGCTTGAATTTAATCAAAGCTGCGGGACAGGACCAGCAGGGACAGGCCGGAATTAGAGCTTTGGAAGGTGTGACAGCTCACTTATTTCCAAGTGTAAATGAAGCCGGCTCACTTTAATTGTAAGTCTGAGCTCAGGCAGAGAAAAAAGAGAAATATGTGCTCCTCCTCTGCTCTCCTGACTTACTTGGTAGTCTTCTCTTTCCATCCGCCTTCATTACTTTCATCATTTTTTTTTTTTTTTTTAACTCCAGTGTATTTCTTAGGAATCTATTTCCTCTCGCCTCCTGGCCCAGGTTGTTGCTCATGTCATGTTATTCTGAGAGCTTGGTTATGACTTTAAGGTTTTCTCAAATGAGTTTTATATTCTGTGTTATTCTGGATGGTGTGACTCCCCCTCTGCTCGTTTGCCTTCCCTCTATCTCAATACTTCCTCTCCTGGTGATCATTTCTCTCCTCTGTCTTTATCCTCCTCCGTTCTTTATCTTACCTGCCTTTTCGCTTTCTCTCTCTCCTCTTTTCTCTCTCAGGCTCCTTGCGAGAACCTGCGTACACCATCAACATATCCTGGCAACATGCTACCTCATCACCCGGGACAGGCCAACTTTGAAGACTTCACTTGCTGAGCGGACCCGGGTGAAGCATCAAAGTGCGTGTTATGCAACCAAAGCCAACCATACAACAAGAACTATCCAACACGGGGGGAGTGTGAGGAACTGATACCAAGTCCAACAGAGGCACTTTTTACATAGAAATGGAGTGAAGCAGACAAATCAAATACGACAAACACGGTGAAAGAACTTTCACCCGAGGCCAAGTGGAGAGGATATCCCAAATATAGAAATATCTGTTAATTTTTCCGGAGAACATTTCATTCAGCACTCTAAACTCTTCTCTCTCTGTGTTTTCCTCTGGAATACTGCCGCAAAGGATGCTCATGGAGAAACCTTGCCAACACGGACCTCTCTTTCAAAAGACAAAAAAAAAAGTAAAAATAAACAAGGGAAAATGTACAGTTATCTCACCATAGACAGCAGATCAGAAAAAGAGCCCCCATGCCTTTATATAACACAGCAACACACGATGGTTTCACACAACACCGGCCTGCTTGTGGTTACAAATATTCATACTGCTTACTCCACTGTACATGTAGCAACATTTGTAACTGTTTCAGCGCTCCATAAAACAACAGCTGGACTCTGTGTAGTTTGTATGAGAATGTATCTTGTGTGGTGTGCAGGGAAGTTTTCGGGGTTGTTGTGGTGGCAGTTGTAGTGGTAGAGGTGCATCATCTACCATTTGAAATGTACTGGTGATGATTTCAGGTCTCATCATGTAAATGCATGCTTGTATTTGTCCAGTGCATGTTTTTCATTTCATTTCTAATTTAGAATTTTATATATATATATATATATATATAAAATATTATAATTGCCAAGTTTGCCTCAGTGATATACAGGAAAAGGAAGATGACACATCCCATATATTTCTGTGTATGTGTGTAGCTATGCAGTGTGTGTGTGTGTGTGTGTGTGTGTGTGTGTGTGTGTGTGTGTGTTCATGGGTGCCAACATCAGTACCCAAGCAGGTACAGCGTGTTTATTGATTGTACAAATGGATGAGCTGCACCTAATTTCATTTCTCATCCGTACGTTTTTTGTTTTTTCATTTTCACGTGTGCCCGATGAGTCGAGGAGTCTTCACTCAACTTCATTTACTCTTATCTCGACTGCAGGATGAGGTGAGGTGATTTTTTTTTCAGGAGAGTTGATTGCTGAAATCCTTGGAGTTTTGTGGGGCTGTTAAAAAAAAAATTCTGTATCTGTGTTCTAGTTGCAAAAGTCTTATCAAAGCACAATACCGCCAGTATGTAGAGGTGATGTAAAAGACGACGTACTATTCTTCTTGATATATTGTCATATTATTAATATCGTGTTGATCCGACTGTTTTTCGGTTGTTTTTTTCTTTCATATAAAACATACTTGATATTGCCTGATATCCTGTCTCCATCTTCCAGGTAATAGGCTGGTCTATTTAGTTAACAAAGCATAAATAAAATGTAAATATCATTTTGGAAATTGTTATTCTTCTGAGGTTTTATTCTTATCAGTGAGTTTCCTCTCTGAAGCCTTTATTTGTCCGTTTGGTTGAATAGGTAAACAGAGGCAAAGCATTGTATTTTTCAACTCCAGCTCTCGGAAAATCTGATTAAGCATTCTGCGCTTCATCTAAGGCAATTTTGCGATCTCTATTTTCTCTAATCAACATTTTATCTTGTGTTTTGCTTCACACAACATTTTCTTGGAGCATTAAGCAAAAAGGTTTGGGGGCAGGAGCCTGGTATTAAAATAGATATTACTTATCTACTTCAACCATTCATTGTGTGCTGAAGTTTAACAGCTGCAAGCCCACAACACTGGTGTTTTGGAGCTCCATACTCTTGAAATCTAATTACAGTTTCAGCTGCTGTATGACAAAAGGATGGATGAGAAATATCCTGCACAGCCAATACAAGTTTTATCAAGATTGTCAGTCGGCCAGCAGCCACACGTTCTGGACGGCTTCTCTCATATTCTACTGTACATCTGGTGCTGCCAACTGCCACACTTATATCAGAAAAGCAGCTTGGTGATGCATGACTGTGAATATTAGAGCCCATTTATACGGCCTTAAACATGGTCTGCCTTGAAATCATGTTTGTTGCTCGGTCGGCTGCACATCAGTCCAGTGCTACCAGACATTAAGGGTTATTCAAGGACGAGAAGTTTACTTTGGCCTTATAATTTTTTCATGATTTCTTTTAGTGGCAAACCAAACATCAACATTGTTCATCAAATGTGAGCGTGCATTCATTTTTTATTATTCAGAGGAGAAACCTCAGCTGGTACCCACGCATTAATATACAAGTGTTAAAGCTCCCGGGAACCAGCTCCAACATCTGATGAAGATTTTTCCTGTTTTGAATGTCTGAAACATGATTTTTGCCCCCTGATGGTTTTATTGTTTCCTGTTGTACCTGCCAAGAAGACAAATTAATCAAGAAATAAAAGATGATGCTGTTCATTTCCTGCTGGCATTTTTGTGTCTTTGTCTGAGCGACAGTCTACGACTCAGAAGATTGCAGGGGAGGGTCAGAATACAGGAGAGCTGCGCCTGCCGGTGACAGAAATCCTGCACAAGATGCTGTCTGCATCCTGATAAGGCTCCAGGGCAGAGCAGGTGGGGGTGTGTGGGAGGTGGCAATACCAGCGGGAGTTCAGACAACCTGAAAATCTTCCCAAAAATTATGGATTAGTAGGGATTTCCTGCAGTCTTGTGGTCTTAATTGTTCGGTTTCACATGTGGTTAGCAGATCCAGAAATCTTGGCAACCCCGTCTTTCCTCTCTGAATGAGGTTAAATCATTATGTGCTCTGCAATAAAAAGATCTGCTCCCTCCTTGCTTTCACCTTGTTGGTTGACACACAGCCAATCGGTGGACAGTATAAGAGAGAGACGCTCCTGTGATGGAATATATGCCAAACTGCCTAAATGGCTCTTAACACCCTCAACTAATCACCCCAGGCAGCTGGATGTGATTTAGAGGGGGGCTGTTTTCACGCAGGGAATTTCTAATGTCTGATGTTACATTTTAATGAGACTTGCATGTTTTCACCCACATCTGTCAGTTTAATCATGCCTTCTGCTGTCACTGAGCATGCACTCACGCTCAAGATCTCTTTGTATCAGAGGTAATTTCCTCCTAATCCTATTGTCACATCTTACAATCTACACCAACAAGGAGATTACGCTCTTGTTTTACAATTCCTTAATGTGGTGCACAGTGTTTTGTCATTTCCAATAACTAGATGAACACACACACACACACTAAAAATCACTGGGTCAAAATTGGTCCAGTTTTGTGTCAATATACAGCACAGACGCAATACTGGGTTAACTTTACCAAAGAGTGGTTTTGACCCACAGTTAGTGTTATTTTTTATATTACTGTTGGGTTACTTACCTGTATTTTATGTTTAACAGAAATGTGGTTATTCTGACTCTGTGTTAGACAATGTGAGCTCAAGGTTTACGTAAATTTTATTGTTCGTTGCACAAAACGATGTGCATGTGACATTCAAAACTGCACGTTATTAACAACCAGTGACAAATAGTGACATGCAAGTTTTAAAAGAGCTAGAGTAGATTAAAACAGTTCACAACCATTGGATAAATAAACCATTTACTCAAGTACTGTACTTAAGTACAATTTTGAGGTATTTGTACTTTACTTGAGTACTTTCATTTTATGCTACTTTGTACTTCTACTCCACTACATTTGAGAGGTAAACATTGTACTCTTTGCTCCACTACGTTTATATGACAGCTTTAGTTATAGTTACTTTGCAGATTTAGATTATTAATACAAAATGTGATCGCAAATAAATTATGATGTAATTAAAATTAGCTCCACCTTCACCAGCTGCAACATTTAAGTGATGCTCACACATTAATGTATCAATAATTGATACTTTTGTACTTTTACTTAAGTATAATTTCTACTTAATCCACCACGGCTGAACAGTAATGTAAAAAGAAATAACACAAACACTGGGTAAAAACATCCCATTGTCTTGGGTGATTTTCCACCCATGTGTAAAGTTAACCCACATATTGGTCCAAAATATGGCCAGTTTTGACCCAGTGATTTTTAGTGTGCGTTACTTTATATTGCCGGATCTATACTGTACAGAAATTAATATTTAAAGCAGAATTGATGCTCCAGCTTACTCTCACTCCTGCCAGCATGTCAGATGAGTCACGTTTCTGGTATAAATTTATCCTGTCAGATCTCTCAGTGCAATTAGGACGCTCAGCCGTTTGTCAAAGATAAGGCTGCGGCCCGGCTCCTTTGGGCTCCACTTTACATTCTGCTCGTTAAGAGGATTAATAATTACAGCACAGTCAAGTTTCTCAGCACTGAAAGACGCTGTATTAGATTTCAGACTTGGGTCTGCCTGATTTGTCTTTTCATTTGTTTAAGGCATGAACCCTTACTCATTTGTTTGATATCCAGGCTGTCAGGAGGCCTGCAAAGGATAAACCAACTGCCATCTCTCTCTCACACACACAGGATGTAAAATCCTCTCTGAAGATTTGAAGCACAATGCAGCAAATCAGTCTTTCTCTGTCCCATGAATGAGGATTTTGCAACAACTTGCTGCACGCATAATGTTCCTCCTCCCTCGCATGCACTCCCACAAGCAAACTCTGATCAAACACAAACAGGCTATGCAAGCAGATGGGATGCCGTGTTTTGTACTGATGGAGCTTCATGCTAATTGGGGGGAAGTGTAATGACATCAAAGTTTGGAAACAAGAAAGAGTTTGATTCTGCTCTTAACTTGTTTACTTGTTAATACAGAAACCACTTCAGAGGTTCAACATCCTCTCTCCAGATGAAACATGTTGATGATATAAGAAGGTCATATAAAACTGTTTCAGGAGATTTAAATTCACCTAATAAACAAGAAGGGAGCTGATTTACTAATATATGAACCTCTACTGTGATGGAAAATATTTTCATTTGAATTTCCCAAATTATGCCTGTGCTTTTGTGATTTTTTTAAAAAGCTCCAAATGTTCTAAGAATAGTGTTTCTCCTGTCAGGCGTTTTGCTTGTGTGTTTGTTTGGTACCTTTCAGCATTCAGCAATGTTTTTAACTTTTTTTGTCATTATGTTTTATGTCCATTAATTGTGTAGATTGCACGGGTTAAAATTAACTTACAAAAAAAAATTTTATATCCCACATATAGCCAATATGAGGTGCACATTCTTTCATCTGCACTTTTCTGTGAGAGCGCCAGATGCCGTTGGGTTTGGTTTTAATCCAGTTTGCAGTGTCAATCTGGGTGACATTACAAACAAACAAACATAATACTGTATACTATACTGTATACATATAAACATTCTTATATATATATTTATAAATTAGCAATAAAAAATATGTAAGGTGAGTATGTTTGAATTTATTATTCATTTATTATCACTCATTTTTTAATATTTATTTTTAATCCAGTTGATTGTGTAATTTATTACATATATGTGCTGTGCTTTATATTTAGTAACTTGCTATATTTCAGAATAATGTTACTCATCTTTGTTTGTGGGGCTTGTACACTCTTAACTACTTTAGTTTGTTATTTGTATTATTTTATTGACATATTTAGATATGACTTCCAATAATCCACTCAGTTTTAATGCAGTACCGCAAACATACAGCAGGGGTCGCTGGGGTGCCGTCAACACCAACCAAAACTCCGTTCTCGCTCTCGCGGTAGCTCCGTGCCTCCACCGGCGGCGACATTCAGAGAGGAGATGGCGGCCAGAGGGGGGTTTCAGACGGCACCGACGGGAGGTGGTGGTGGAGCAATGGGACCCGGACCACCGGTACCGGGCGCAGGACCAGGCATGGGCCCCGGGACTCCTACTGGAAGGATGGTACCGTCGTCGGCCGCGCAGAACCACATGTACCGCTCCCCGATGCCCGGGCCCGGGTACCCGGTGAGATATCGCTCCATCTTTGCTGCTGACGCGTTAGCCAGTCCGCTAGAACAAAGCCTCTTACCGCTGCTTTGTCACTGGCGGCTAACGTTGACCGCCCTCACCGGCGCGGGCCACCGCTCAGAGTAGCCGGCAGCCCCGCCGAAAAGTGCGCCGCCGTCGGAAACGTTTTAACCGGCCACTTTGGGCGGCTGTCGGGAGTTTGTTTGTTGTTTGAATTCGCTAACCCTCCCGCCCGCTAACGTTAAGGTTAGCTAGTTAGTCAACGGTAGCCAATTAGCTTAGCCTGCTGTCGTCGCTAGCCGTTGACTGCGTTTCGCTCAGTTTTGCTTGCTGCACAATGTGAGGATGGCTTTGAGTAGCTCCTGACCAACGCGAGGAAGGACGCGCCCGGCGTTAAGCGTCGCAGTTCAGAAAGTTCAAGCTTTCGTTGAATTCAGAAGTTAGCTTTTGACGGTTAAAGCCCGTTGCCCGCCTCTGAATGAAGAGGCTGTCGGATGTTAAAAGCAGTGGTTACAGGAGAGGCTCCAACTGGGACCAGACTCGGGTGACTGGGTGTGAAGTAGTTGCTGTTTGTGGCATGCCAGCCGGTGTTTCTCACTCTGCAGAGTAACCCGCATTTGGCAAACTTACTGTCACCTGGCTGTTAAAGGTATTGCACAACAAAATAAGTGGACCAGGGTGGTTACATCACAGACATTTAGTTTGGAGCTTTTCAAGCTTTCACTGTACAAGACGCAAGCTGTAATTGCACATCTAAGCTGCTAGGACCCCCTGTTGATGAAATAATCCAGAATTTATTATTTATCTATATCAGGGAAGTTCATGTCTTTAAAGTCCCTGTTGTTTGTTAAAAGATGTCTCTCTCTAACAACTGAACTCTTTAAAGAATCACTGTATCCTAAAACCTGGAGTGTCGTCTGTCCTTCCCGCTAATATTGGTGTGATTTAGGTTTGGAGATATCAGCTAAAGCTCACTCTTGTAATCAGTTTTATTTATATAGCCCAAAATCACACATTTGCCTTAAAAAGCTTTACAATCTGTCTAGCATATAATATACTCTATCCTCAAACCCTCGACTCAGATAAGAATACAGCGTGTAGCTCAATAGCATTTGGTTAGTGGGCTCAACGTACCAAATACTACACTTCAGACACACAAAAGCAACAATGGTGTGATGAAAAACTAGAGGTGAATAAACGACAACAAATTTTACAACAGAATCGGGTCATCTCGGGTATCAAAAAATCTAAAGTCAACCCTCATTAACTTGTCTCAAGATATTTTAGAAGAGGTGCCCAAGATTTTCCGCATATGGACCAACATTTCAAGTTATTCCAAATGTAAATGAACAGAAATCAGTTCTTCTAACCATCTTTGGAAACGAGGTGGACTTGTTGTCTTCCAGTCTTTGAGAATAAGTTTTTTGTCTGGCGACGTTTCCTTCATCAAAGCTGATTGTGTGTGAGAGCAAAGTGATAGGAGTGTCCTCTGAGCATCCAAAAAAAACCAAGTCTCTGTGGAGAATGATGTTAAACCAAAAGAAATCTAACATTGGACAATCCCAAAATAAATTAACCTTCTTTAGTTTTGCATCTATCACAAAATTGAGACACTGAAGGATACAATTTGTGTAACGAGACTTTTAAATAAAGGAACACATGTATAACTTTAAACTGTATTAACCCGTGACTGGTGTCTACATAACGTGTGAATTTAGGCTAATGCAGACTTCCATACCTTCAAATTGCTTGTTTTGTCCGACCAACAGTCCAAAACCTGAAATTATTCTTTTTTTCTTTTCAGTTCTGTTTAAAACATGTAGTGACTGATTTCACATCTTGTGACTGTAATAGGGCTGCCACAAACGATTATTTTGATAATCGACTAGTCACCGATTATTTTTGCGATTAGTCGACTAATCGGATCATACCTAAATTGCAGCGTATGGCACCAGCATGCAGCTGCTCTTATATAACCATCATTAGCTTCCAGCTTGAAGTGTTTAAGGTATGTGCCAACTAAAAAATAAAGACAATTAAGATGACAGTCCATTCAACTTTTAATGAACTTTGCAGCTTGTAGCAGCTTCATCGCCAACCATGGACAGGGGTCTCATGTCCGACACCAACATGTTCCAGATTGCTTCAGTCAGGACATTTACCTGCCCAGGTGTGCATGTTGTTGCCTTGGTAACAAAGTTGTCCATTGAAGAGGAACGTATTTTTTTAGCACTGTAACGTAGCGTTATAAAACATTAGCTTTATCACATTTCCTATTCAAACATGACATCACTGTTATGTTACAGCAAACACATAACATACGTGTGCTAAGGCTGATGAAATCGTTAATGTTAACGTTTACAGCTATCAATATAAGTAAGTAGCTCACTGTTGACGTTAATGTTAGCAGCTAACTGTCCCTCTTCATTAGAAACTGGATCAGATTCAGCTACAACAACGTGCTTTCTTTTCAAATGCTCGTGCCTCGCTGTAGTGTAGTGGAAGGCAAGTTCTGCCTTGCAGATTTTGCATTGCACATTCTTTTCATTTCTTTTGATAAAATGCTCCGTTTGCGGCTAGCCATGATACTGTTGATACTGGGCACAACTTCTCCGGTGACATCACGGCTGACCCTGATTACCACTACTGTGCATGTGCGTCAAGGACAGAAAGGCAGACAAGGCAGCGGAAGGTACAGCGGCAGTTTGGAGAGAAAAACAAAGCTTAAAAAAATAAACGACAACGTCGATTATTAAATTAGTCGTCGACACTTTTGATATTCGACGTAATCGTGACTAGTCGACTAATCTTGGCAGCCCTAGACTGTAAAACCTAAATGTTTCCAAATGCGTGATGTTAAATGGTTTTTTGTTTTGTTTTTTATCTCTGTGCTCCATCCATATGGAGAAAGCACTTTGCTTAAGGTAGATAAGTACCTCTGAGTTGTTGCTGTTATCCTGTCGATCCTTTTTGTAGATGCGTCAATAGACACTTTTTTTTTGTATTGGATCATGTATACATCTCAAGGTAATATGCTGTGTATAGCACATTCTGTATTTTAGTATTTTAAATCTTGATAGAAATGATAAGTTATTTCTCACTCGTCCACAGCTTGTAGTTTTTGCTGCTTAGCTACTGGCAACCTGAAACATAGTTCAGTGAAAGGTTGTTACATCTTTTTTTCCTCCAGAGTCCTTGACTACTTTCGCTCACACAAGCAGCCTTTCACAACATAGTCAGAGGGGATTCATACTCTGAATACAGCAGAGCTCCAGTTGTTCTCAGGTATAAACCAAGGTTGTACCGATGTATAGTGCAAAGATCATGCGTGGAAAAGGCAGAGCGCATTCATCAAGCCTATATTGTTAAGTCAATGTCTGTTACTCTTCCTCCCTTCCACCCTCCATCATAGGCTGAGGAGAGAGTGTGCTTTTGCCTTCATTTGTTGGACTGACTGCCGGAGGGATAGCTGCAATCAGTGATTTGTCCGTTTATCTGTTGTTCTCACCTGCACTCATGCAGTTGGACACACGAAGTCGCCTGTTTGAGTTCTTGGCACATGGCTTGGTGAGTTGGAAGTGGAGGTTGTTCAGTGTTAACTTGTTTGAAGGAGCCGGCATGCAAACTGTTGCCACCTCTTCTCGTAGGACCTGGCAGACGCCTTAAATGTCGAAGTAGTATGTGGATTTGATGCTAAAAAGCAGGGTTTGTTTTTTCTGTAAACAGTACAGAGCTCTTGTGTGCTGCTGATTGTGAGCTAAGCTATTCGTTTTTCTTGCACCGTTAATGTAAGTTAGTTTAGAATGAATCGTTTACGTCAGGAGATGTGCTGCTAATATTTTGCTGCCACATTTACATTGATTTTTCTGCACTGATCTGTGTGGTATCCATTTAATTTTATGTCTCATAGCAAACGTAACCATCACATTAGACAATATAGACTAAAGTGAAAGGATGGCCTGACATTGGACTTTGATCTGCTTTTATCCTCAAAAGCTCTTTCAATGCTTTGATTGCGCACATCCACACAACCTTGGAAATACAGTTTGCTTTACTACAATCGGGGTGCTTTCTGATTTTAGCATTTTGAGCGTTTTAGATGCACAACAACTCATGGACCTGCAAAGTAAATATAAAACACAGACATTATTAATTCATTAATTTGCTGATTAATCTGGAATAGAGGCAAAAGAGGAAAACCTGAGTCTAAGTTTGCTAAACTAGCACATTTACCTAGACCACATAAAACAGAAAACATGTAAAAAAAAAAAAAACTAAAAAACAAACTAACATAAAACTAATGCCCAGAAAATCTTTTGGTTTCATGTAAAAAATGTTTTTTTTTTCTTTATTCTCTACGCAGAGACCAGGCATGCCTCCATCCAGTCGCATGACCCCACAGGGACCAGCCATGGGCCCCCCAGGATACGGCAACAGCCCAGTGTCTCGCCCTGTGATGCCTGGCGTGATGGACCCGTCTCGCAAGAGGCCTGCCCCCCAACAGATTCAGCAGGTGCAGCAGCAGAACCGCAACCAGCAGTAAGTCGTTGTCCAACACACACACACACACACACACCTCCCACCTCCCAATGCAGCTGCAGTGCTGCTTCCCTTCAAACAGACGATCAATATTTAAAGCTAAACTTTAATTATGTGCTTTGTTTGTAATAGAGGCATTGGGATATCAGCCTCGTAAAGAACTTAAAATGGTCTTTTGATTAGGATCAGAGGTCTCCATGGGTTTGCTATTTTAAATTCTGCAGTCGCCCAGTCCCTCAGACACGCCATCCTGCTCCCGTCCTCTCCTGTTGAGATTTTGATCGCTGCCACCCAAAACAATGTTTTCATATTGGAAATCTGTCTTTCCTGTCCCAGAATGAAAAAAGGGACACATGTAGCCTTGTGTAATGAAAAAAAGCTGTTTTATAAAGACATGCTATCATAGTTGTCAAATGTTACTTGATGTGAAAATTAGCCTCATTAAATGCCTTTAAACTTACAAAAATGCTCCAGCTTGATGCAGTGGGAACTAAAAGTGGATAAAATTCAGTTTTTCTCATACAAACCAGATGTTGCTGACTAGAGCTGAAACCATTAATCAAAAGATGAAATGACAGAAATTGAATTGGCAACTATTTTGATAGTTTAATTGACTTTTCGTTTCAATCTTTTTATGAGCAAAAATGCCAAACTTTCTCTGGCTTCAGCTTCTCAGATGTGAAGATTTGCTGCTTTTCTCTGTTTTAGATCATTGTGCATTGATTATCTTTCGGTCTTGGCCCATTGGTTTGTCGAAACAAGCTATTTAAATACATTGTGTTGGACGGGCACGTAAAATAATTAACAGAATAATCGATAGCCCAATATGGACAGAATACAAGTTGTTGAGCAAGAGCAATGCAACTTGAATTGGCGCTATATTTGGTGGCATATGGAAGACAATAATGATAAGTATCATCATCACATAATTAAACTTTATATATGAAAACATGAGGCTAACTGCTCACATTACAGTAAATACATCCTACACTACAACATTTGTTTTTGGACCTGCGTGATCCTGATACCACTAGCCCTTTAGATCAGGGGATGTGAATTATTGTCATTACGTTAATGCAATGTTGCTCCGCTCTGACTCGCTCTCAAACTTATCTTGTTTTGATAATTTGTTTTTACAGCACAAAGAAGAAGAAGATGGCTGATAAAATTCTACCTCAGAGGGTGAGTATTAATCACACAGCAGTCCATGGACATCCATTAGTTCTGGCCTTGATTGTGTTGGAGAGATTACATTTGCTTTTCCATTTTCCAAGTTTTAATTCAGGTGACTTCAGACAAAGGAAAGTTGGTCCCTGTTTAAAGTACTAGACTCAAGAGTGCACGGACTGTAAGCACTTGACAATTTAGGCATTTTAATCTTACTCCTGCCCAGTGTGGTGGCGTCCATGATGGATCTAATTCTTGAAGTCTGACGAACTGGACTACAAAAAACTCCTAATCTCTTTGTTAAGTTTCTTTTCTTGTACTTCTCTCCAACATCAGCATACTGTCAGTCCATATTACCCTGATTGTTGTTATGGTATTAAACCTTTTTTTTAGATGGAATAGAAATTTTAATAGGTTTCCATTATAATAATTGAACATGTTGGGTCAATTTTGAATGTTTTCATGTACGGTGTTTTTGAATTGAGACTCCCAACTCTCAAAATACTCCCATTACCGGGTGAGACATGTATTTTGCTTTCAGTCATTCTGATTTTTGTCATACTTTTTAAATCCTATAATACCTGGTATTCAGTGCAGCCACTGCATTCTGAAACATCCATAGCACGACACTGCACAGCTACATATTTGAGTGTATTCATCTTATGTGTGCTTGTAGCTGCAGGAAATGTAATGCACAGCAACTGTAGCTTAAACTGCAGTTTCAGCATGTTTGATTATTGTGTAGGAGTTGTTGGAGCAGTTCCACCTGCTTATTGTCTTATTCTTGTCACTACAACTATTTTAGCTATGTAGCACATGTTTGAGATGCAGAGTAGGCCAACAAAAATGGTGCTATACTGGTTTGAATACCACTTCATGGAGATAAAATTGAAAACTGACAGTGTGTTCCTCTGAGTGTGCTCTGTTTGTATTTGTTGGATGTTTCACCGGTGGTCACCAGTGTATTTTGTTGCGTCCCAGATCAGGGAACTGGTCCCAGAGTCTCAGGCTTATATGGATCTGCTGGCTTTTGAGAGGAAGCTGGACCAGACCATCATGCGCAAGAGGCTGGACATTCAGGAGGCCCTCAAGAGGCCCATTAAGGTATGTTTCAATTAAAGTCTTCACTCCTGGCATCCCTCAATCACTCCATTTCAGACCTGAAATTAATTTCAAAGCCATTCAGAACCCAAGGGGCCTCTCTGCTCCCTATAAATGCAGAGGCCTGTTAATCCAGTTCATACACTGCACAGTAATGACATTACACATGTAAAGGGGTTGGTTTTTTGTGATTTTTACCATTGAACCAGGCTTCAACTCATGGATATTTTAAAGTAAGATATTAATGCTGCTATGTTTTAATTTTTATAGAAAATAAATGTTAATTGTTGGTTTTATAGACTGTTTTCATGTAGCAGTGGACAAAAAGAAGTTAGTATATTGAAGGGGGACAACATGCCTGGCTAATATTTGATGTTTTATATAACTTGAATGTCCTCTAAGTGTCTGCATTCAGAAAACCATTAAATCGATGTAATCTTAAATATAGCTACACGCTGCCACTGCAGAGCTGTCTCAACTTTCCCTTGAGGAAAAATTGACTTTATCGAATGAAACAGAACTTGATTCGTGGTGTTTTAAGCAGCAGTTGTGTTTAGAAAACTTAAATTTGTCCGCCTGCGCTGATTATCAGTGCAGATATCAAGTCATTGTTGAGTGAGTGACAGCAAATCAATTTAAAGTTTCTTTTGACTGATTGTTTCCAGCAAAAGAGAAAGCTTCGGATCTTCATTTCCAACACCTTCAACCCTGCAAAGCCAGATGCTGAGGATGGAGAAGGCACAGTTGCATCATGGGAGCTACGTGTTGAGGGGCGTCTGCTGGAAGATGTAAGCTTCATGGTTGAAATATATTGGTTTAATTTTCTAAAATAAGAATGTTTTCAAAAACAAAATTGCTTGCCTTCGTATTTCTAAATAACGGTAACATTTGCTTTGCAGACAGCCGTGTCCAAGTATGAAGCCACCAAACAGAAGCGGAAGTTCTCCTCTTTCTTCAAATCTCTGGTGATCGAGTTAGACAAGGACCTGTATGGTCCAGATAATCACCTTGTGGAAGTAAGATGATTTATTTTATGTATCTGAATATATACATGTGCAGATATTCACCCAGTTTTCCCTTCTATATAATATTATATATTATGCTCTTTTTTTGCCTTTCTATTAAAAGAGCAGTCACTGTTTTTTCATCATTGTCTGCTTTTAAAGTCTCATTAAATATAGGGCTACAGCTAACGATTATTTTCATTATCGATTAATCTGCAGATAATTTTCTTGATTAATTGCCCTGTATTTAAGATATCAGAAAATAGTTGTTGTGGTTTTTTTAATGCCCATTATATTTTCCTAGAGCACTAGGTGTCATCTTCAGATTCCTTTTTTTAATCTGACCAACAGCCCAAAACACAAATATATTCAGTTAACTATCATATATGACACTGTAAAGTACACATTTGCACTTTTCAGAACCTGAAACCATTTCAAATGTTTGGCATTTTTGCTTATAGAAAATATCTAAATTGACTAATCATATCAACTCTAATTAATTGGATTTTTTCTTTAAGCATGTTTTATTTTTTGTCGAATTACTGTTTATTGCCTCTCTACTGTGGTTAATTTGTGTTTTGAAATTGGGCACAACAACATTGTTATTGGCTCATTTAAATACAAACAGTATTTTCATTACATTTACTTTAATGGTAATTTAATGCTAGGAAATTAGGTGTTTGTTGCTGCAGTGACAACTGAAATACTCTACTTGTTATTAAAAGGTCCTTTATGTCATTGTAGTGGCACAGGACTGGCACCACCCAGGAGACTGATGGTTTCCAGGTGAAGAGGCCTGGTGATGTGGGTGTTCGCTGCACCGTCCTGCTCATGCTCGACTACCAGGTAAATGCTCAGGGGTTTACCTGTTTACTGCCTGTTAGTGGAGAGGTTAATAAAAGGGACACCCGAATCTAATAGCAGATTCACCTTGCTTTAACCCCCTTTCCTTTTCCGTCGTTCTTTCTGTGTTTACCAAACAGCCCCCTCAGTTCAAGCTGGACCCCCGGCTGGCTCGTATGCTGGGTATCCACACCCAGACCAGACCTGTTATCATTCAGGCCCTGTGGCAGTACGTCAAGACCCACAAACTCCAAGACCCTCATGAGCGCGAGTTCATCAACTGTGACAAATACCTGCAGCAGGTGAGCAGAGTCCTTCTGTAACGTAACACACCTTAAAATTTACATTTAACTTTAGTGATACATTTTGTTACATTAAAATACACCAAAAGAGGCCTTTTTGTTCTTTAAACCTGATGAATACAAACTGTAGCTGGTGCATAAAGCTGAAGTGATCGACAGTCACATAGTTGTCCTGGTTAATTCCTGCTCTTGATGTTGTGCAGTCTGTCTCTCTACACTTCCCTGTGTCCTTGTATGGAGACTCTCGCTCACTGACTGGTTTCCCAGTGGATTTATTTCTACTGTGCCAAGATAAACAGAATTGTGGAAAGTTAATGGTGAATTCCTACAAAGTTAACGTATGAAATAAATTTACTGGTTAGTTTACAGTTTCATGTAACTAAAATGATGATTAGGAATGTGGTATGGATGGAAAACAGTTTTGCTTTTTTTACTCTTGTATCCATACACAATCAGTAAAAATGCTGAACAGATAGCAGAGAGACCAACACAGCCTAGGACAAAAAAAAGGAAGAGGACAGAGTGGATTATAGCAAATGCTGGCACACAGGTGGCATTGGTTCATGCTATATACTTGTCCCTATAAATATCAATGTTAAATAAATAAAATAACTGACATATTAGAGGCTGAGCTGCAATCTAACTATGTGTAGATTGTCACCTACACATAGGTAGCTGCAACTAAGTTAAATTGTCAGTGATTCATTAATAAATAATTTATCTAGAATATACTGTATTTCTTCACAACAAACAGAATCATACTGGGGTGAGCCAAAAAAGAAATTCAGTGCACTTTTACTGCAAACATAAACCTGCCCAAGGACTTAAGATTAAAATTAGAGATTTGGCTAAAATCTGAAACATTTACATTATATTGATGTTTTAATTAATGCATGTTGTCCCTGATAAAATAAATGAATAAAGCAGAGTAACTCAAACAATTTCTCCACAATTGCAGGTCTACATTTGGTCGATGCTGTAGTACAAAGAGCCTTTTATAGCTAAGAGTGAGCTACCTAAAACTCTGTTAGACTGAAGGGCTACTTAATACATTGAGTTTGTTGGTTTCATTTTGCAGATCTTTGAGACTCAGCGAATGAAGTTCTCTGAGATCCCACAGCGCTTGCATGCACTCCTGATGCCCCCAGAGCCTATCATCATCAACCATGTGATCAGGTAACCTCATTACAACGATGTATGAGGTCCCCTCTGGCAAAATGTTACCCATAATAAGAAGTTGGATTGCTGTTTAAATCCAGTGTTGTTGATTAATTTCTTCACCTGCTGCTAATGTGACGTATCCACACACTACTAAAGCTAAATATACTGTATTCTTTTATAGTGTGGACCCTAATGACCAAAAGAAGACAGCTTGCTACGACATTGACGTGGAGGTGGACGACACGCTTAAGACCCAGATGAACTCCTTCCTGCTCTCCACAGCCAGTCAGCAGGAAATAGCAGGACTGGACAACAAGGTACAGACCCCCGGGCCAACAGCCACCAGCTGTTCTTTCTTTCTTTTTTGTCCCAGAGAGTTTTAGACAGACACATCCCTCGCCTGTGTAATGAAAGGGAGTTGTGTTTCCTGTTTCCTGCAGTGTTTCTGTGCTTTTTTTGTGGGATTTTGATCTATTAAATTACTAAATTCCTTCCGACTGTAGAACAAATTGCTCTCACACAAATGTCACACAAAGAGAGGAAGTATATTTTTTTCGTGATGTAGTTTGAAATAACACTTAATTCTTTGTGACAACTTCCATCGGCTGTGTAAAGGCCATTTTAAACACACAACTTAAATGCAATGTGAATGGACAGTTCTTTTTATTGAGGCCCTGTTCCATTGAGCCGCCATGTAGTCTTTTTCCCATTTTCTAAGTCTGCTGAGGGCAATTTCACACATATCTGCTCTCCCAAATTGTTGCCTGTGAATTACTGCCTTCTTTCTAGACCGTTCTGAGGTCACTCAGGTCTTCTTGACCTCCTGCTAGCAGCCATTATCTTGGCTGGGATGGCTGTAATCATTGATAAGCGACGGGGCCATTCCCCTAAAAGATGTCCTCCTGTGTAGTCTTTGTTCTGAGGCAAGTCAACAATGTAAATAGAGAGAGCTTGTTTATAGTTTGTAGGCGCCATTCATTTTGTTACTTTGTTTTGAGTTTGACGATTACTGATACACACCCGGTTCCTGTTGGCCTAATATCAGAGACAGTCTGTAGCAGAGCCTGTCTTAGTTTTCTCTGTATGTATAGTGTCTTCTGACACTCCAGAGACCATCGGATCCATGTGAACCTGAGACAGGACAGACATTCCCATTACACCCGTCTTATACACCTGTGTTTAACCAACGTCTTCCAACTTGGAGCTGACTTTTACCCCAGATGTAATGACCCGCAGTATCCCTGTGTCGTGAGATGTTGGTCCTTGTCCTGTATCCACCCTGTTTCACAAAACGGCCTGTATTACAGCTGTGGGTCTGACCCTGATCACGAGGTGGGTCGTCTGTGCTGGTTGCTGATCCACCGTCCTTCTACCCTGACAGTCAATACGGGTCTCCATTTTGTTGTAAAACAAGTATTAGACTTAACAGCCTGGAGTAGATGTTGAGGATCCGTCAGTGGTTGAGTGAAGCAACCAGCCGTTTTTTTTTACTGGGAAGAAACCTGTCCTTACTGAGCAATCTTGGTTTGTCTGCATCTTATTGGCTAAAGATTCATTAAACCAGTGAGAAATTAAAAATAAATTAATTTTATATCTAAGACGGCGCTTCCCACAGTGGGCGCCTCAAAGGCTCCCTGTGGAGCTTTCTTATAAACTGACAAAAGGTAGTTTACATTCAATGTTAGTCACCAAAATGCATTGTTGTATCACTGAGGTCTAACAAACATGTTGAATACATTTCCTTCCTTTTTTCAAAGCCAATTGTTATATAATTGGCTGGCAAGTTGTTCAGGTGCACACACACACACACACACACACACACACACACAGACAGATATATATATATATATATATATAAAAACCTGCATCCATGTTTACTTGCTAGAAGTCTTCTTTGCTGCCTTTGTTGGTGCATTGCTATTTTTCCTGGTGCAATACCACCACCTGTAGATCAGTGGCATAGTGTGAAACCATTGGCAGAATTGATATTGCATCACACGAGACAAACAACATGTGGATCCACTCATTAAAAAACTGCTCCACAGCACTGCCAGAGGTTAAAAAAACAACAACTCCATAGTGTAGCTTTAAGGAAAGGTCAACGGTGCCTCAAGATTATTTCCATGTTTATACTCTACATTTTCAATAATATATCACAGCTACATTTTTTAATACAAGTTCAGATATATCAAAACGGGCTAAAACGCTGTTAAATATATGCAGTTATTCTGCAGCTAATACTGATGGCGACAGGTCAAAATTGCAGGTTATTGTAGTAATGCAGACACACTTTCTGGCCAGTTGTTCAGGTACACAGCAGTCCGAAATGTCAGAGCAAGCGCTTGGAAAGATTTGTCGTTGTAAATAGAAACAATGCTCATATACTTTGGGATGCCATTAAAAAAAAATCACTGTGCTGTGGTTTAAAGCAGTTTTGCAACCACTGATCTAAGAAATACTTGTTGGAAAATGGTTGTTAAGGAAACGCCTGTTCTCACTTTGTCTGTGTTAGTGATATTCCATCTGATTAATCACATTTAATTAATACCTAATTAATTACTTTAATTGGTGATCCTTCTCTTTTTCTGTTTAATTCTTCTCAGATCCATGAAACCATTGAGACCATTAACCAGCTGAAGACCCAGAGAGAGTTCATGTTGAGTTTTGCCAGAGATCCTCAGGGCTTTATCAATGACTGGCTGCAGTCCCAGTGCAGAGACCTCAAGGTGAGTCTCTCCGTCATGACTGAGTCCTCTGGGAACTTAAAGCACTTTTATCTGTGGTCCAGTATCACCACAGATACCATGTTGCTTGTAGTTGAAAACAAAAAAAAATCCACCTTACAGCACTTAAGCAGTATATCACAGCTATTGTCAATGTACCGTACATCCCTAAATGTTTTGTGTGATTTTAAATAAGAGAGCGTTTTAATCAGGTAATATTTCAGGGATAAATCTGTAGTTGTGGTGTCAGTCATTCAGAAGAGTAAGTGTACTGCCATTTTGTTTAAATGTTATTCAGAGAGAAATCCATCAATATCAAGCATCAAGGTTTTCTTTATTTTAATCGAATAATGTCTAAGGATAGAGGATGTCATATGCTGTGAAGATTTGTAAAGCCTTTGAGGCAGATTTGGGTTTTTTATTTAAATAAAAATGACTTGACTTGATTATTATAACTTGATTATTTAGGGGTTATCATAAGACATTAAGGAATGATGAAAAACACGCAAAACAAGCAGAATAAGGTGAGGTAGTTTCAGGGAAGCTTATACAAGAAAAAGAAACTCCTGCACTTCTTAAAAAATCACACCTGGAAAACGGTGATCATCACCAAAAGATGATAAATAACTAAGAGTATCTCAGTAGGAAACGCTCTCTTTTAAACTATCGACAGCAACCAGACATGCATTAAAATCTAATGTCAAGAATCAGAAAGACAAAACAACAATTATAAACATACCCTCCGGCATTTCTATGCCCGAGTTATTTCCACACTCAGAAAATTCCTTGAGATCATGTTTGAGGTTAATAATAATTTATTCTTGCCACGGTTTTCTGTGGCACCGTGACTTCAAGGTAAGTACATCATGCTCTCTGAAAACACAAGACTCATGCTGCTCACTCAGGTGTGACACAGGAGGGCAGATTCAAAATAGAGCGTGAAACATTTAATAACACGTCTGACTTGGTGCATGCTCGCCTCCCCCTCCGTCCATGAGCCGATTAACTGCTGACCAGCTGTCATCCACCTGCAGTGTTCGTTCAGCCGAATCTCGGTGAAATTGAACAAATTCAGTCCAAAGCTCGCAGGCTGCAAACCCAGTCAACCTTATCCAAAAAAAAAAAAGAAGTTATCTTGTGACAATATGTTTGTCATAGATGTGGTCAGTGTTTGATTCAGGTGCTTTGATGGATGTTATTTATTCCTTACAGGATCCGGTGCTGTGTAATTTCTCAGCTGTAGGACAAGTCGAGTTATGCCTAAATGTCTTTCTCTGTTTACAGACCATGACAGACGTGGTTGGAAACCCAGAAGAAGAGCGAAGAGCCGAGTTTTACTACCAGCCCTGGGCTCAGGAGGCGGTCTGTCGCTACTTCTACTCCAAGGTAATCTGTTTTTCCTCTTATTCGTCCTATATTTTGTCTGTTTTTAGCCATGCTAGCAGCGTGGTTCTACCACTTTGGTCCAAACTTCATTATCTCAACAGCTATTTGATGAATTGCCGTGAAGTGTTGTCCAGACATTCATGTTCTCCAGAGGATGGATCCTATTGACTTTAGTGGTCCCCTGACTTCTTCTAGCGGCTGACATTTGTGGTTTTGAGTGAAATGTCTTAAAAACCATTGGATGGATTGCCATGAAATTTGGTGCAGACATTGGTGGTGCCCAGATGATCAGTGATTGTGATGACTTTGGTGATCAGCTGTACTTTGTGTTTAGTGCTAATTTGGGCCACAACTAACAATTATTTTCATTATCGATTAATCTGCCGATGGTTTTCTTGAGTAATCGTGTCAAATGTCAGAAAGCTGCAACAACAACAAAAATAATAATAAATGCTCAGTTGAATTTCTCTTGGTTTAAATTGTTTTGCCTATAAGATATCATCCAAATAAAAAATTGGTTGGACTTAAGTTTGCTTTTTTTGTTGATATTAACAGCAACATTTGTTTAAAAATGTGAATCAAAATGTTTACGACATCAGTAGTGTTGGCTGTTTTCAGATCAGATGGCAAGAACTGCAGATAGTTTCATATCAGTCACTTCTGGGGCTGTAACTAACATTTGTATAATCGATTGCTAATTATTTCCTTGATTGATCAATTGTTTTCTTTTGTTTGTTTTTTTAAAAAATGTCAGAAAATAGTGATAAATGACCATTATTTCCAGGGTCAGGTGATGTAAGTAATTGCTTATTGTTTCCAACCAACAGTCCAAAACCTAAAGATGTTAAATTTACAATCAGATACCACAAAGAAAATTCTCACATTTGAGAATCTTGGTATTTCTGCTGGAAAAATGACTAAAACAATTAATTGATTATCAAAGTAGTTGGAGATTATTTTTCTGTTGATAAACTAATCGATTAATTACTTCAGCTCTAGAGCTAATTAGCAAATGTTAGCATGCTAAC
Source organism: Macquaria australasica (assembly GCA_005408345.1). NCBI lineage: Eukaryota > Metazoa > Chordata > Actinopteri > Centrarchiformes > Percichthyidae > Macquaria > Macquaria australasica. The sequence goes on from SEMN01000016.1 coordinate 2,319,097, forward strand.
ACACTAAACTAAGATGGTGAAAACAGTAAACGTATCTTAACATCAGCGTGTCAGCATCGTCATTGTGAGCATGTTAGCATGCTGACGTTAGACCAAGTACAACCTCACAGAGCTGCTGGCATGGCTGTAGACTCTTAGTCTTGTGTTTTTATCACGCCCATTGTTGACCTTTTATTGTCTCCTGGTGATTAAATCTTTTCTTTGTGGAAACGTCTTTCAGGTCCAGCAGAGGCGACAGGAGCTGGAGCAGGCGCTCGGCATCAGGAACACCTAAAGAAATGTGTCCACAGGCGGCAAATAAGGAGACGTGCTGTCGGAGACAACTAATGTGTGTGCGTGTGTGGGATGTTCAAAAATGAATTCCTCCCAGAGTTTTCTGACAAACTTAGAGAGACATAGATACTAGATGGCTTTACCGTTATATAGGATGTCCCGTTTTCGTTTTCTTTTTTCTTTTTTCATCTTCACCCTGCAGCTCGACTACTGTTGCAGTTTGGTTGCTGCTTCTACTTTTTTGTATTTTTTTTTTTTCCCCTCACACCAGAGCTCCTTGAGCACGCTGTATTTCCTCTTGCATGTCGAAGCCTTACCTGGAAGCATTCCTTTTCATTTTGATACATTGTGCCCGCACAAAAGTACAGATTGTGCACAAATGAAAAGCAGAGGGCAGATTGTACCCTTTTAATGTATTTTGTCCCTGAATCTAAAAATATCTTAAATCAGCTGGAATGTGTTGATTCTGCCTTGGCTCTTTGTTCCCCTTTTTGGAAAGTAAATTTACATTTTACACTCCTAACCCGGCCCCCAGATGCTTGCCCATTCAGTTAGATATTAGTTGTGATTGTGTTTGTAATCAATCAGGCTACTTTGCTGCACATTGGCTGTTCATGTGTCACTTTGTCTTAAGATCTTATTGGTTTGTTTTGACAGTTGGTGCCACAGTCTGTTGTACGAGAGACGTTTAAAAGCTCAATCATGGCAAAACATACATCTTATGTTAACGGTGGCATTTAGTATGAAGATGTTTTTTCCCCCTTTTTTTTTGTTATTTTCAATGATCCTTGTTTTAAAATATGTATTATATCAGTACTTGTCTTGTTAGCTAGTACAGATTATCAAGGAAGTAGCTAGTATGAGTACCTCTAGTCTATATAGTTTTGTAAATACTGAGCAGAAAAAAACTGAAGATGGATGTGAAGTAAAATTGTATCTCTTATCCTGGCAGATGTTTTTCTTAACTCTTTGTCTATGCTCAGATAGTTGAACCAGTATTTATATTATTAACCGGACCTCGCTGTCAGAGCACAGTGATTTAGCTCTCCACAACATAAAGACAGCAGTTTGACGAACCACTGCTCTGCAGGACAAAACTGTACTTGGCATTCATGTCGCCTGCAAGCTGGGAAAAGTTAAATCTTCTGCTTTTAGTTTTGTGTATTTTAATAATGTGCAGAGAAGCCATAAAACGCTTGGACAAGCTCGGTCGCACGGCTGTCTGGTCGTAGCTTCTTCGTACACTGGTTGAAGACCTGACACCTTTTTCGGTTTAACGGTTGTTTCCCTTGTTGAAGGTAGAGATGAGTGTCCTGGCTGAAACTTTTGCGTGTGTGCATTTCATTAATGAATTCCAAGAATACACTAATGTGGGTTTGGACGGGTACATGATTTGAAACAAGCAGTGGGAACCTGGGGGGGGGGGGGTATAAAACACAACACTGGGGGGACTGTAGTATTATTTGAATCTGCAGACTTTTTCATGGACCAAACCTATTTTTCTGTATGTTCTTATTATGTTATAATAAAGGATATGTAAAATGTACTTGTTTGTGGGAGTTTCTGTGTCTGCTAGTGATGAAAAAACTGCTTTAATATTCCTGTGCGGATTACAATTCAGCTGCTGCTAACAGTTATTTATATGGCAATTAGTTTCTAAATTAAGCGATTTTTTTTGTTTGTTTTATATCGGAAAATAGTTAAAGATGCCCATAAAAATCTTCTAAAGCCTGTTGTGACTTTGTCATGTGTGCTGTTTGGTACCAACAGTCCAAAATCCAATTAAACCATTACATTATCACATAAGACAAAGAAAACCAGCAAAATGTACTCAAAGTACTCAGATTACTAAAAGTACCAGTACAATAATGTACAAATACTTCATTATAAGTAAAAGTCTTAATTCCAAGTCCTACTTAAGTAAAAGAAAAGTATCAACAAAATCTGCTTAAAGTATAAAAAGTACTTTTTCTGCAGAGAAAAGTCCCCTGTGACTGATTATTATATATTACGTTATTAGATTGTTAATACTGATGCAAGCAGCATTTTACTGTTGTAGCTGCTCGATGTGGAGCTATAGTTCAGTCGTTTAGTCCAGTGTTTCCCAACCTCAGGGTCAGAGCCCTCTAAGGGTCATGAGATAAATCTGAGGGGATGTGAACAAAAAATCTGTTTTCATATTACTGACTTCTCTGTAATCTTTGCTTTTTTTTAATGAAGTATTGGATAATTTTACCTTTTGGGGCCTTGGAAAGTAATTTAAATGAAACCACCTGAGAAGTGTAGAGGGGAATCTGTTTGGTGAAGCTGCTAACAACTCAGATTTCAGAACTACACAGCTTCTTTGAAAGAGGTCACAAGCCAAAAGGTTGTTTTTTTATGTGAAATCTTAGTCTGAAAAGTAACTAGTAACTATAGCTGTCAGATAAATGTAGTGGAGTAAAACGTGCAACATTTCCCTCTAAAATGTGGTGGAGCAGAAGTTTAAAGTAGCATAAAATGGAAATATTCAAGTAAGTACAGGTCCCTCAAAGTTGTACAGTACTTGAATAGATGTACTTAGTTACTTTCCACCACTGAATTTCACACTTGAGCAGCTGTACCAAGACTTTTGGCAGATTAATTTTCTGTCGATCACTACTAATCGTGTCAGGTGTAGTTTATAATGTATTTGACGGGCCAGTATTTCCATTTATGATATGACTGGGTGAACTTACTAATTACTGGGAGGCAGTAACCCAAGTTACTAATATAACCAACTAAATGAACTGTGTTAATGTGGACTTGTTCTTCTAAAAAATCATCATATTACTTCCTCAGTGACTCAAGTTTGTAAAGTGTCAACTTCCAGGAGAAAAAACTCGATTACTGTGTCAACAGGCTGCAACACATTTGAATTATGGAGTATCGTGTTGCTTCTCTGTGTGTGTGAGAGAGAAAAAGAGAGAGAGTTGGTCCCTGAGAGGCGACAGAGCAGACCAACCAACTGGAGAGGGTGTGTCTGAGCCTCAGCTGCGTGTCCGGTATAAATACCTTTCGTCCCGGCTTCAGCCTGTCTTCGCACCGGCAGCAGCTCCGTCTGGCAGTCAAACACATCATGGCAGCGCCGAAGAAAGTCTGTGTGGTTGGCTCTGGTAACTGGTGAGTGGAGGGGGTTTAAGGGGGTTTAAATTCACTTTAATGCACTTTCAGATGTCTTATAGGTTAGAGTTTAAATAGGGTGGTCTGTCAGTGGTGCGCAATAATAAGTTTACAGGCACCATGTCGGTATTTTTGTTCTCTGGATTGGATTTCACACACAGTGAAGTTTTTTGTGTCAATACGCTCTAAAAGTTGGCAAAGAAAGAAGGCAACTTCAGCATTTAAACAGCAGATAAATAATTAATGAAGTTAATAACCTCGCCTGCTGTCTTTCAGAGTGGATTTTGCTTTGCAGAGTGGAGGTCCTCTGAGACTCCTGACTGTCTTGAGTGTATGATGACCTTTCATGCCTCAACGCTCCAAAATCTTTATTGAAGAAGGAGCTCTGGCCTTTTGTTATGCAGCAGCATTTGTGCTGAATCAGCCTTCATGTGATGTTGATATGCCTCAGCCAGCGTGACATTTAGACTAGTCAGTGGAGGAAGAAGTACTCAGATCTTTTACATGAGTTAAAGCAGCAATACCACAATGTAAAAGTACTCCATTACTAGTGAAAGTCCTGCATTCACAGTTGTACTTGTGTTATTATCAGCAACATGTAACTAAAGTATTAGAAGTACTGATTATGTAGCAGAGAAATGTATTATATTATGTTTATTATTATTATTGATGCATTAACATGTAAGCAACATTTTAATACTGTAGCTGGTCGAGAGGTAGGTCATTTTAACTAAGTTATATACATTTGAGTAGTTTAATTGAGTATGTTTATTATGTAAAATCTTAATCTGCAAAGTAACTATAGTATAAGGAGTATAAAGTAGCATAAAATGGAAATACTCAAGTAAAGTACCAGTACCTTAAAATTGAGATGTACTTACTTACATTCCAAACTGAGATTAGTTGTGACACGAGGGAGGTCTAACTGATAGGTGCTAATAAATGCCAACTTATTAATACTTAATATTGATATATGATCTTAAAAAGTGTCTTTTTTCATAGCTCTTATCCCATGTTATGTGGATATTCTTTAAATGAGACTCTCCTCATGCCAAAATAATGGTCTTCTGGTATTCATTTTTCAGCTGTAGTGTTATTCTTGTCTGTAAAAGCATCTGAAAAACTATGTAAGTCATGCAACACAATCCGGACTAATAGAGGTCACAGGTCATTTTGACATCTGTTCACTATTAGTGAAACTTTCAGATACGTTACTGTTTTTAAATAAATAACGAACGGTTGGAAATTATCCATGAAATATTTAAAGTCAACTTTTTATAAATGTAAAATTTGTGTTTCATACACACTGTTGTTCATGAAGCAGTGGTCAGTGTACGACCTCTTTAATATCAGTAATAGATGATGCCAAGAACACTTTCTTATATAAAAATACACAAATAAATAAAAAGTCAGTACCAGCCCGAGCAACATCTGAGATTCAATATGAACTGTCTAACTTCAGACCAGATATATGAAAACATTTTGATAAATTTTTTCTTCTTCACCACATCAGACCTGAGAAACACTATGAAATCCATTGCAATCCATGTGTAATGTACATATCACAGAAAAAACATTGGGAAACAATAAGTTCAACCAGCCGTCGTCTTGACACTGATCTTGATCATTGTGTGTCCACAGGGGCTCTGCCATTGCCAAGATTGTGGGTGCCAACGCAGCCAAGTATGACAAGTTTGAGACCACAGTGAACATGTGGGTGTTCGAAGAGACTGTGAACGGCCGTAAACTCACAGAAATCATCAACACAGACCATGAAAATGTGAAATATCTGCCCGGTCACAAGCTGCCCCCCAATGTGGTGAGCATGGAAACTCTCCTTGATGACTAGTACAAGTCATACACTGTGCATACACTGTATGTTTTGTCGCCAATATGAATGAAGTTTCACCATAATTTCTCTCTCTTCATCAGCTGGCTGTTCCAGACTTGGCTGAGTCTGTGAAAGGAGCTGACATCCTGATCTTTGTGGTCCCTCACCAGTTCATTGTGAGAGTGTGTGATACCATTAAAGACCACATTAAGAAGGATGCTGTAGGAATATCTCTCATCAAGGTAACGTTTCTTTTCTCCATAATAGAACAGGAAGTGACCAGTTCTTTTAATTACAGTAGATTTCACAACGCACTTGAGAATGGGAAGTATGCCTTTACGATGCATCTGTGTGCTCTAGGGTGTCGACGCGGGTCCAGAGGGTCTGAAGCTGATCTCAGAGGTCATCCGAGGGAAGCTGGGCATCACCATGACGGTCCTCATGGGAGCAAACATTGCCAACGAGGTCGCTGAGGAGAAGTTCTGTGAAACAACCATCGGTATGGAGGATAGAGGGTTAGATGTCTAAAATTAAGGAGACCAAATGGCATTTGTCTTTTAGAAATGGCTTAATATGAAAGTAAAGCACAGTAATGCATTGCATCTGAATACAGGATACAATCAGCTGTTGAAATATAAACAAATAATTTAATTTTTTTCCCAAACAACATGCACACAGTGATTTTGAGTGAGGCTCCGGCTTAAGGAGGACATGACCGGATGATTTTTGATAAGTATACAGTATACTGGTCAAACCCTAGATTTTGTCTTTCCCACATCATGTTGACCGCACAAACATCTTTCCATTAATTTATTTAAAGTGAAAGATTGTGGGGTGCTCTGTTCCTCTGGTCCTCCTGTTTAGAACATGTTATGATGTAAAGCCCCATAAACACATGCATCCTTTTGAGCCATTTTGCCATATTTTAAATGAAATCCTTAGTATTTAACACAGAGCATCCTGAAATTTAAAATTTATTTTGAAAAGTTTTGACAGAATGATGCAGTCTTATTTGTTCTGCATATTTATTGTTTGATACAGTATACTCTTTGGAAACTGATGATTTTTTATGTGATAATTTTGGACACAGGGTGCAAAGACAAGGCTTACGGGCCCATGCTGAAGGAGCTGATGCAGACCACCAACTTCCGTGTGACCGTGGTGGAGGAGTCTGATGTTGTGGAGATCTGCGGGGCGCTCAAGGTCGGCTTTTTCTCCTCCATCAAGCAAATTCACTCCTTGATTTTCACAACCATCTGAGCACTAGCAGAAATTGCAATGTCATGTCTGTGTTTAAGCTCTTAGAAATACTTTATTACACGAATAAACAGAGCATAAAATGTTGTAGTGGTAAAAAACACTGTATGATCAAAAGAAGTCAGTTTACAAGACAAAGTTTTTTGTAGTTTCATATTCGTAGACATCTACTGACATTTCTCTTCAAATTCACCATTTGCCTGAACATCTGTAACCATTCATCATCTTTTTAAAAAGCTAACAGGCTGGTTAGCTGGTTAGCAGGCTTAAACTTGACTTTACTTTAGTATACATTTTAAAATTACGTGTTTAAGAGACTGCTCATCTTAATTCTGCTCATCTTCAAGGGGCAGTATTGGTCCAAAAAAACTTAAATTGTAAATGTTACAAACTGATCACTAATAATCTCATTGTGTGTTTGGTAATTTGGGAGTTTTTTAATAGGATGTGTGTATGCAAAAGCAGTAAAGAGACAAATCTAACAGGATTTGCTTACAGACTCGTCAAGAAATATTTCAAAATGATCTATTTGGAGGCATTGCTTTTGTTAAGAGGCGTTGTGTCGACCCAGCACACAGAGACCAAACAAAGAGACTTGGATTAAACAGTTCGGCACAGTTTATTAAATGAACAGGTAATTTGAGTTCGAGCAGTGACTGGGCTTGGGAGAGCGGGCAGGCAGAGAACATCGACGTCAGGCCAGTGCCGGGGAGAAGGGACCAAATCAAAGCTGGGTAACCTCCAGGACGGAATGGGGGACGACCAGCGCGGAAACTGAGTCAGGGTGGTCACTGGCCTGCACGTAGAGGATGGCGAGGAGGGAGCAGAGCGGAGGTCCGGGCCAGGCAGAGATTTCCAGGAGCAGGTCCACGTAAGTCAACGGTACAATCTGGCGACGATGATGAGGGAGACCAGGACTTAAGTACTGGCAGAGGCGATTGTGAATTGGACGCAGCTGTCACGATAGAGCTGCAGCAGCCACCAGCTCCGGGCCACGCCCCTTGACCTAGATCACTCCACACAGGTAGACAGGGAAGACAAACAGAGACAGAAAACACAACCCCCAAACAAAAACTAAGGAGAGCCCAGCCATCTCATCTAAACACTTAGATTCCTCACATGCATTAGTACAATTTACACACATTTAAAAAGTGCGATACAATAACAGCAGCACATCCTCTTTATTGTTGCTGCAGAACATTGTAGCAGTGGGAGCGGGTTTCTGTGACGGCCTGGGATTCGGCGACAACACCAAGGCAGCGGTGATTCGCCTCGGCCTGATGGAGATGATCTCCTTCGCCAGGTTCTTCTGCACAGACTGCCCCGTCTCTCCCGCCACCTTCCTGGAGAGCTGCGGCGTCGCTGACCTCATCACAACCTGCTACGGTGGACGCAACCGCAAGATCGGGGAAGCCTTCGCCAAAACAGGCAAAGTACGAGGAACAGATTTTATATCCCACTGTGTTTCTCTTTGATGATCTCCATCACTCCCTTCTTGTGAAAGCCATGATAATGTAACACCAAACACCAAACGTCTCTCTGTTTAGACCATTGAGCAGTTAGAGAATGAGCTGCTGAATGGTCAGAAGCTTCAAGGTCCCGCGACTGCAGCTGAGGTCCACCAAATCTTGAAACAGAAAAACATGGTGGAAAAGTAAGTTTGTCTCATGTTTTATTAAGAGGATCTTAATCACAAGCTTGTTTATCATTTCTACAGTTCCTGATACATGTCGGTTTCACTGAGTGCATCTGAATGAAGATTTGACTGGTGTCTTTAGAAAATGAAAATGTCATTGAGTTCACATCATGTTATGCAGAAATGACATTTTGGGAAATATGCTAATGCACTTTTTTTGCCGAGACTTAGATGAGAACATTGTCTGCATGGTAAATATGAAGCCACAGCTAGCAGACCGTTAGCTTATCTTAGCACAGCAGGAGACAGCTTGCCTTGTACTGTCCAAAGGCAAAAAAACCTGCCTACCGGCAACTTTAAAACTCATTAAAGTAACATGTTACATCTCGTTTGCTTAATCCATACCAAAAAAAAAAAAAAAAAGAAGTGTAAAAGGAATAAATTGTGATTTTATAAGGGGTTCTGTGCTGGATTATGTCTTGGCCAGACGCAGTGACTTCCTGGAGTCTTGTCGTCACTGTGAGGCTGCCAACCAGCGAAGACTTCACAAAGTCTTCATAAAACCACAACTTGTCACTTTTACAAATAGGGTTTTTTTTTAGATACGATGTGTTAATTAGTGAGCTTTAGAGATGCTTCTAGGTGGATTTTTTTTTTTTTTTTTTTTTACTGTTGGACAAAACCAGGCTAGCTGTTTCCCCCTGTTTCCAGTCTTTATGCTAAGCTAAGCTACCAGGCTGCTGGCTGTAGCTTCATATCTTCTCATCTAACTCTTGGCAAGGAAGTGAATACGCCTATTTCCCAAAATGTTAAATTATTCCTTTAATGATTTCCATCATTCTTAAATCATTCTTTCGCCTCTCCAGGTTTCCTCTTTTCACTGCTGTTTATCAGATCTGCTTCAACGGCCACCCAGTCACAGAGTTCATCAGCTGTTTGCAGAACCACCCAGAGCACATGTGAAGGACTGACATAAGGACAGATGATGAATGGGTGGAAGTTGGGAAAGGACTTTTACGCTACTGTATAACCCAGGTGATTATAGAGGGGGAAGGTTAGGTGAGGACCGTGCCTAATCTTGACTACTTTCATGTTTGAATCTCAAACAGAAAAGAAAAAGAAAATGGAGTGGAGCTGCCTTCTTTACCTGAGCTGCTGTGTTGACCGGCTTCTATTACATTACTGACAGAAGCGTAACTCCTGTTTTCACTGACTAGACACATACATGTCACAAATTGTTGCACAAATCTACCAAGTCTTAAAAGTTTTAAGAACTTGAATTACTCTGCCTTACACAATACATGAACCCCCGACCTGAATGTTATGAAATGTTACGTAATTTCTTGGTCAAAAGTGCCTTAACTTGCCTTTTCACTGACATGTATGTTTTCCAATGTTAAACAAAGCACTGCACACACAACAGTTAGCACTCCCACTGTGTTGTTTTCCTTCTGGACTTCTTAAGATGGAGCCAATCACCTAACAGGATCTATTTTCGAATAAATTATTGAACTCGTTGACTTTGTGCCTGTGTTTGTGTTTGATGTTTTCTTTTTAACTTGCTGCTATTTGCCTGCAGGATACACTCATACACCCTCCAGCCTCGCTGTAACCTGACCTGAGCTCAGACAGGCTGCCACTCTAAACTCTTCACCTTTACCATTTTCTACAGCGTCGACTTCAACCTTTCCTTAACGTCCTGCCTCAGTGTGTTGTTCAGTATGGATTATTGCTGTAATTAATTCAGTGTGATTATGAATGGCTTCATGATCAAACAATCTATCCTTGTGTTCTTCAACCCACTTCAAGTTTTTTTTTTTTTTGTATTCTGTTGATTCATTCACAAACATCTCTGGAGATGCAGTCTTTTTCTGCATTCTGTTAAAATGCAAGAACCCGAGTGTGTTCATTAACAGCCATCTGTCTCACCATATGCCAATGTATCCCATCAATCAGTCCCTGTAAGTCACAGTGGATAAGAATTTCAGCCATAGGCATTGTGAAAGACAAGGGGGTAGCCTATTTCCTCTGGCCTTGAAGTGGTTTTATACATTCCCTGCCTTGCCAGTATTCTAACACTCAAAGCAGAAATCCTCTCCGTGTGTGCTCTTTGATCCCACAAATGTGTTTTTTATGAGCTCTGTTGCTCAGTTATGTCGTGGACGATGAAGTTACATCATTTGCCACTTGTTTAAAATACGCTTCCCTTGCTGAAATCCCTTGCATAGTTATTGAGTCAACTGCCCTGTGAGATTTCTAATAATAACGCGCTCCAAAGGGGCAAATGTCCATCTATAATTAGATGTCGGACAGCACTGCAGCTGCCGCATCCCAACGCAGATGGAGGGATTGTGGTGCCATTAAAAATCATAATGTGACTGCCATCCTTCAGCCCCTTTAAGCTCCATTTCAAAGTTTTCATATTTTAAGTGAATAATTACAATTATTTATGGTGACTTTCAGTGGGGGTGCAATGATGTCTGAGCCCTTACAGAAATAAAACACCCTGTACTTGTACAGGTCAAGACGCTGCATAATATTCCTTAACAAGTTGTAGTTGTAGTACATCCATTGACCACGTGGGTGTGCCATCACATCGATCACAAACTCATCACTCACGTCACCTTTATCTACCTGTGGCACGGTACCTTTTGAGATGACCTGTCTGCCGCATTACTGAGCGGAACCTGGCAAATCTCCGAAGGTAAATGTAAGGTATAGACCTCAGGCATGATAACTCAAATATTAAAGCGCCGGTATCTGACTGCAGTCCGGCCCTAACAGAAAAGCAGCGGGGATGGAGACCATGCAGGGAGGAGGGACTCTCCTCACTTCCTCAATTCCTGTCCCCATCTCAGGGCGGCAGCCAGGATTGGTCAAGCTAGCCGGCGACAGCCATAAAATACAGGAAGCCGGGCTGTTTAACCTTCAAAATAAAAAAGTAAAATTGGCAGTAAAAAATAAAACAATTATTGTAAAGTCTCAGGTCTTGACTTGCAAGTGTCTGCAGTATGCTAATTAGAATGGCTAAAACTACAGCAGACAATTATTTTTGTTTAATGGAAACAGTTAATTGAATGTCCAGCTGCAAGTGGCAGATGAATAGATATTTAAGTAATTTCGCCTCGTAATGTTGATTTAAAACTCTCCGTTGTCGTTGACCGTTGAGAAAACCTCTATTTTGAAAATCTTAACCGGAAGTGTAGTTCCCATGCCAGTCTTCTTCACGCTGGCGCGGTAACGACTGGTAAGTCATCATTCAAGTGACCCGGGGACAGCGGGACAGGCGTCCGACAAGTTTCCCCTCATCCTTTCTTCCGAAAAAAGAAACCAATTTCTCCTAACCGTGCGGGGACAGGAACACCGTGGAACATGGCTGCTCTTTCAGCCTGGTTTTGGAACGAGAGGTTTTGGCTGCCGCACAACGTAACCTGGGCGGATCTGGCGGACCCAGCTCCCGGGGTGGAGTACCCCAAAGCTGGACACTTGTTTACTGCCTTGCCGCTGGCTTTGGGGATTTTCGCCGTCAGGATACTCTTTGAGAGGTTCGTACTTGCCGCTCATGTCGGGTGTTTTCTTGTAAGTGATGGGAAATTCTCTCAAACTTCTGTTAACGGACGTTTTTTTTTTTTTCCTCTCACAACAACGGAATGATGGGTTCGCTGGCTGTGGGTGGACCAGTGTCTTTTAACGCGTGTTAACTCTGGGATAACAAACTTTCCTTTTGTCAGACACCACCATTTCATCATTGTCGGTAGGCCCGTGTCTGCCTACGCAATGCTGTCTGTTATACTTTAGTTTTTTTCCTCCACTACTTTTAAAGACCAATGTGTGGAAGAAATTGCCTTAAAACAACGTCTCTTGGGTCTAACGTCAAGTGCATGCAACACCGTTGCAACTAACTACTCATTTTGCCGGGGCACTCCTTATCAAAACTTATGTCATTGACTAGTTTGGTAATCACTGACTGTTAATCAATCTGCTTATGTGTCTTTAGCTGCCCTTAACTGATGCATGCATGCATGCCAGGGAGTGCTGCGGCTGCCACTGCCCTGCCAGCCTGCTGCTTCTGTGAAACTGCCTCATCTTGTCACATATATGATCAAGGTGTCCATCCAGTCCTGTGCAAAGGTTAAGCTGTGCCTTTGTTCAGGCAAAGGTGGAGAAGACAATAATGTGGTGACATTCAACAACAACACACACACACACACACACACACACACACACGAACTCTGGCTTGCTACACAACCAAGATAAATCAAGATGTGCTGAAGGCATTTTGCTTTGGCAAACTAGAGCAATGGGTTTCTGTCATTCATTTGACTTTTTGACATTAACCCTTTTTTGTGGAGTTATCTTATTACTGACCTGACCGTCTTCCTCAAATAAAGATAAGGAAAGTAAAGCTTACTACTGATAAGATAGGAAAGAGTGGAATTGCACATTAAGCAATTTCAGGGTAGGCGTAGTCGATCGTAGGTGGGTCAGTCTGGTGTCACAAACAGGGGAGGTGTATTTTCCCCACCAGTGAACCCTGATTCTTCAAAAGATCTCACAATAGCTCCCTCAAAACAGACTCGCTTTGGGAAATTTTTATGTTTTCTTTAGGCTTTTGGTCTGGGAAGGCGAGGGGTGATGGGGGTGCTGAAGATGAGGTCCAGCTTAACAACGCCACACATTACAGAAAAGGCTCTGATGACAAGTTTCTTATTTGAGTGGCAGCAAGAAATATAATACTTTGTTCAACGTTTCAGTAAAGTACGTATTTGTTTAGCCATTGATTCGCTGAAAGAAGTTTTGCCTTTCTGTGTTATCTGCTTATCTGTTTCCTGTTTCTAAATCCAGACAAACCTGTATTTGAAGTTTTGTGCAGCTTTAAAAAAAAAAGTATTAGAGGAGTATTGTACTCAATCCAATTAAATGGCTCGAAACTCAAATTTCAGATAGGGCTTCTCATTCTTTCATTGCTTTATTAAGCAATTGCTATAGTATTTTGTTTGCATGGTGCTGAAGCCAGTCTGAGGTAAGGTGTAGGGCTTCAGTATATGGAGAAATAGTGGAGGTGTGATATAGTTGTTGCATATCTCAGTAGCGATATGAGATGGGATAAAACAAAGAAAAGTTTACAATTTCAGTTAGTGTTGGGAAAAATGGCAAGATATACGGAGACAATAGAAATTTGTCCGAAGTCAGGATATTTTGTCATACTGTATATGCCGAGGTAGCTATTGTTTTAATATCTCTGTTAGTTTTGCAGCAATGTAATGACGTACCTTGATTTGTCAGGTATTCGCAGGATTACCAGACAACATACATTCATATTTTATCTATATAGTGTTTTTTAATTGATTTTCCAGACTTTTATCCAAATTGCCCAGCGCCCACCCCTAATGTCATCGCTTCTGTGGTTGGACATGCTGCAAGTATTAAAATGAATAGACATTGTTATCTGTGTAATGTAACACACGTTTCATCTTTGCAAGGTATATCTCTGCTCCCACACCTGCTAGACTGACCGTCTGTGACTGTTCTGTGTTTTAGTAAAACATATAACACAAGACAGGTGTTGTCATTGACACATCTTGGTGTTTGTATTGTTTGCCATCTGCATGGCTATAAAAAATTATTTGATCAAGGTTCACATAATGATAAAAGAGCCCAGGAATCACCATTAGCCAGTTAGCATTGTGTGACCTTTAATGAAATGGCTTTCTATAGTTGTCTGACAACAAACAGAAGCATATGTCAGGGACTGTACCTCTATTGTAACACAGGCGACAAGGTTGGCTTCTAAACGTTGCGGGTAGGAGAAATTGATAATATTAAATATTCCTGTAAATCTGAATTGGGTAGGTAGGAGGAGATGGCATGTTGTCACTCACAGGCACGGTTTACAGACTGGACACCTTTGGGGCCATCAACAAGCACAGCGTCAGGCTTTGTCTGTTTAATTTAGACATGGTCAAGTGGCTGTAAATAAGGAGCAATCAGATATTGGAGGTGTCTAAGGAGAATCGCAGAGGCGTTCGATAAGATGCACACAGTGCCGAGCCACCTGTCTCAGGTGCCAAGGCTGACTGTCTCTCCCTCTCTGGCCTCGAGTGATGTTATCAAAGAGCATTTACCCTGTCACTGCCCAGCCCTCCCACCGGCTGACTGGCTCATTCATTTATTTATCAGGGGGGAAAAAAACCACACCACAGCTTGAGTTCCTACTCCTCTTTCTGCAGAACCTCAACACAGGCTGTGCTGTTTGGCACAGTGCACTTAATATAACACAAAACACACACACTCACACACTGTGCTTACACACCTGCAGTAGGAGGATCAGGCATTCACACAAAGTGATATGGTTGAGTTTTCTCTTAGACACATGCTGCCTAATTATGCTCTCTCTCTCTTTTTCTTCCTCTTCTGGTTTTTTTTTTTTTTTTTTTTTTTTTTTTTTTAAAACAAAGTGTTGCGAAGTGGAAGGGAAAGCTGGTTCTGGAAGTGGTTTTCTCCATTCTGTATTTCCCTTTTCGGGTTATTCTTTAAACAATATCATAGAAACACTGGACTGTAACAATCCCATAGGTTTGTATTATGGCCACTATGTTTTTAATTATTTCAACTGAGTTTCTGAGAAATCATGTTTAATTTGTCATGCATGGCGGACGGCTCAAAATACTACAATAATGAGCCTTGGCTGCTATTGCCATTGAGAAGAAGATAGTCAGAGGCACAAATCAAATCGCTAGCGAATTCAAAACGCCTCATCGGTGCAGTTGAGAACAAAACTCAGAGCCATAGTTGCTTAATTAATCCAAAATTGACCCAGGAATTTTAAGCTCTGTGATTGGATGTTTCTTGCCGAAATGCACCTTGTGAGTCGTTAAGCTTTTTTTTGTTATTATTACATGGACTTGTACCTTCAACTTTTTATCCAAGAACCAGATATTTTCTCACACAGTTGTTAATCTTTTGTACTTACGATTTAACCAGGAACGTTTTGTACTGATCCAAGCCGCAGAAGTGCTCCCTACTTTGAGTCACGTAACATTGTCTATGGGAAAAATGAACAGACTTTTTCTTCCAGAACCATGGCTGCCTCGGCAGATTAATTGCTAATCAAAATCATCATTAGTTGCAGCTTTACTTCCAACCCTTTCAGGTCTCAGGTCTGCTTCGCCTGTGAACAACAACAAAAAGAAAAACGTCTAAAGCTTCTCGAACTCCAACAACTTCCACTACACATTTTACTACAGCAGGTTTCAGTGCTTACACTTAAACTGAAACTGACACTAAAGTAAAACTTTAACTTCCTGCATTAGTTCCATTTTAACTGCTGTTTCAACTCCTTTAAGCATTTGTGTTTTGACTGTCACTTCAACCACAACTTTGGCTGTTTCAGTGTTTCAACTATTTATACTATTATACTACTTTTCTAGTTCTAGTTATGCTCGCAGAACCTGTTTGTGTAACTTACTTAGTTTTTGTCTTACTGTTTATCTTGGACAACTGTATTATGTGATAACAAGCCCTAAAGTTCTGTCAGTCACGAAGAATAGTTACAGGAGACAAGAGAGTAACACATACATGATCTTTTTTCTTAATATAGCTTATCAAAGTCTTTCACCAGCCTTCAAACATATTTTGCCTTTGTCCTCAAAGGGCATCATTTTTACATGCAAGGATTCCTCTTCTACCTGTTGGTAGTTCCTCTTTGTCACTAATGTGACGTAAAGTGCTGCCCTCGGCCCAACCAGCCCCTCCTCTTCTAGACCAGTTTCTTCATGTTTGATCATAATCATTGCTTTGCTGTTGGCAGTGACTTTGTAGATGGAAGCAGTCAGGCTGTTCTGTGCGTGCAGGCCTAGGCCCTTCTTAGCCAAGTCATGGGTTGAACGGTATTAAGATTACAAACTGAGATGTGTATGAGATTATGAGTAGCCAGACTTGCCATGTAATCTGTTGTGGCCGGTTTTGACTGTTTCCTCATAAACTAACTACCAGGTATTCTCTCTGTCAGAACCCTTAAGGAAGTGAGGGTAGATACCAAACAAAATGTTGATGTGATGCATCAAACGCCCTCCTTGTTCAGTGTTCTGTTTATTGCCCACATAATCCAGCATTGTCTCTCCCCAAAGTCATGTTTCCTCCACAGAACTGTCTATTCTGTTTCAAAACATGCTTTAACTTCACAAGTCAAATGAAGGCCACAATTACTTCCAGTACTATGCTATGAATAGAGCCGTGCCTGTGCCTCAGCCTAGGCCCTGGGACTGGGAAGTTTTCCCAGTGTCAAGGTTGTATGTAGCTTGCTGCTCTTCCCTTCACAGCCATCAGGACTACTAGCATCCGTGTACACAGACCACACTGAGCCTGTCTCGTGGTAACAGACCTTGTGTATGTTGGAGTGGTCAGGTTCTTAAGGAGGAACAGGGATGTTTTGACGTTTTACATAAATAGATTAGCACGCGTCTCTCACTTTTTTCCCTCCTGTTGCCGCTGTCTGCCAATTAGCACTGCAGGCTCGGGCTTGCGTGGGTTATTTCTGTCAATTCAGCCTCCTGTTTGCCATAAATTTAAAAGGCCTGTGCTTACGAGAGAACCTAGACTGTTGCCCCTATCTGTACCACAGCTGCTCATCTTTCAGCTCACTGATTGGGTAACAGTTTCATAGAGAAATTTTTAGATAGCCAATGTAGACACTAGCTTAACCACTGGGTCAATTCAGACCCACAAACAAGCTGCATCACATTCAGAGCTTTGCCGCTCTTGAACTTTTAGGTGATCAAAGTGTCAAACATTGATTACTGCTGCTGCATGTGGTGCACACACAGTGAATGGTGGATTGTATTGCGGATTGCTTTTAGTAATGTTTAACAGCATCATGCCAAATGAAGCTGATCTATCCAGTCTGACTTTTGTTTGGTTCATTTGTACCTCAGTGCCACAGAGTCACGTTTTTGGGCCAGTTTACTTTCAATGCCATGAAATTCATTCAGTATGTGAAATGAAAAAAACATTGCTGAAATAACCTGTTTTTGAGTATATAACCACATGTAGGCTTGAAATTACTCTTTGTATTTTTAAAACTTTGTGTAAGGATTAAATACAGTTGCTAGTTTGGATGGTGTGAAAGTTGTATAACCCAGCCACTTTGATCTACATACTTGTCATTGTGGTTTTACGTCACACATGAGGCATTGGGGTTTTTATTTTCTACTTTCCTCATAAGGAAACACAATGGCTCAGGCTATTTTGTAGTGAGTGTCAGATTCCCATCACCAGGAAGCCTTTCCTTGTACAGTGCTTAGACAATGGAGCATTCCGCATAGAGAGGATTTTGTTACGGTTCAATACTGGTTCAGTATTGCTGAACCAATACCTGAACCTGATTATATCAGACTGTTGGGCTTAAAGGGGCACCAGGTGAAATGTAGCCTATATGTTAAAATGCAGTCATTTTATCAGCCTACACCACAAGTGGTTCTGAACCAGTGCAGGCATTTGCTCTTGCCAGTATTATGTTGAAACATATAAAAAGTAAAACAGTATCTTAAACTACCAGCAAGGGAGCACGTTTGTATGGAGAAAGTTGGGCTCACCAGCATTACATCTCTTGTTTTCTCTCCTCTTGGTATCTTCTGGTTTAAATGTCACAGACTGATCATACAGAAAGGCAGTAGTGTGCAAATCTTATGTTTAGGCCACATTCAGGATATTATATCCAGTGAATGAAAAAGTAGAGAGAGTCCACACGCAGGATTAATAGCTCCCGTACTTTATTGATCTGAAACAGGCATCATTTTAACTCTATAGGTCTCCATTAGGCAAATGGCTAGCCAAACAACGGGAAATGTACATATAGGAACAAAACTAATTACATCTTAGATAAACACTTATAACAAGAGGCTCAAGATTGCCAAACATCAAATATGTGGAAAAATGGTAGTAGAAATCACAAAAAATCTTTTTCAACAACAGTACAAAATCATATGACACTGGCTTCTAAACAGGTTTCTAAACACATGATATCTGGGCCAGGAAGCTTAAATTTGTCACATTTCCCTATTGCTGCTGTGTGGACTAATTGTTTCACAATGGTCTTTTTTTTTTTTTTTTTTACGTGAAATTAGCTATTGGTCAATACAGGAAAATGATAGTGACATCTCTGCTATCAGTAATATTCACAAATGTATTTGTAAATATTAGGAGTTGGGTCTTTACTAAATACCAGACTTTAATAGATGCTTCTTCACAGCCGCATTCTTCTGTAGAGTGACAGTAGACACAATTTGGCACATTTTTTATTCAAATCAACCTAATAATTAGTTGACGAATTCCTGTGGCTTATTATTGGACTAAGAAAGCCCATTGAAGAAGCTGTTGTGGTTTGTGTGTTTCACCTTTATATAAGTACACGTGCAATTTGGGATTAAAAGCAGTGTTTTCACTTGTATTTGTTCTTTATGTAGACAGACAGTTTATAATTTAGTAATACAAAGTCTGCCTGAACAAAAACCATCAAACTCTTGGGATGAATGTTGAATAATGAAGTTGTAGTTAAACCGGCATCAACATAGATTAAATAATAGTAAACTGTAGGATTCTCTCAGCTGCCATGCTGTATTCAGAGAGCTGTATGACCACATGCTCAAGTTATACCGTGACATTTCAAATTGTAGGCTAGGTGGGCGTATTTCTTCCCCACTCACTGACTCACTTATCTTCCTTCACGTGTCATCACTTTACTCATGAACATAGTTTGCATTCCTCATTAACAATGAGGAGTGTGGCCAGCCGGAAGGTCGGCATTTCACCCCAAACTACAGTTTACAATGCAGTCTCTTAGAGTTGTATAATTATTATGTAACAAAGGGATTTCGAGGGAATCGTGGTGATTTCCAGAATACCACTGGAATCAACTTTACAGTGTGTTTTCGTACACTGTAAAAGACCCTTTTCACGGCAGACATTTTGATTTGTCAAAGCAGGAAAAGCACAAGTGTAAGTGATAACATTAACAATGGCTCCATTCCTTTAAGTGTCCCAGTAAGCCATGTCATTGAGTGGGTATACACAATACCAGAGCCCTGGAACTGTCTCTCCTAAATGGAATGCAGCCATCATTAATATTATTAATTCCACCTTTGCTTTTCCTGTTTTGACAAGTCAAAATGTCTGTTGTGAAAAGGGTCTATTGCATTAAACTGTTGGTTGCTAGTAGTCCTTTACTGTACATTCACGACCCATTTCTTTACAAACGGGCCAAAATATTTGCAGCACAGTATTATTGAATGAAACATGGGTGACAGTCATGAAAAATAACAGACAAACCTGGATTTTATTTATTTATTTCTGTATTTGTTTATTTATATAGCCTTGTACATAGTGGAAGTGTGAATGTCTGGATCTAAATCAACAACAAACTAAACCTTGAACAAATTTGAGATTGACCTTGTGGAGCTAGTTAAGTCCAAATAGCTTTATTTTATTGTAGCTTCCTCTAGCCTGAACCAGAGGAAGTGGTTGACAAGACCACTGTGGTTACTAACTCAGTACCACTGTGTCTGTGCTGTGAAGTCAGTTTCAGTTCAGCAGCTCCACATATTTGTCTGACAAAAGAAGGTTTTGGGTCTCTATTTATTTTTTTTCAATTTAGAGTTTGCAGATCTGGATTTCACAGGTAAGACCACAGGAATGTTTTTCTTCAGGAGTTTCTGTGTACATATTTGAAGCAATCACACAGACAGACCTTGTAAATGAATGATTGAGCCTCTTTTTATTCTGCGTGACAATAAAACTATTTAAAGGAATAGTTATGTTTGGGTATTGTTTTAACAGAAGATGGTATGATTATCACCGGTAGTAATATTAATGCATACTTACTGTATTTACCTTGCTGACTGGCAGCTGCAGCACACAGGACCATTAAAACAGAAACATCTCAAGCCACAACACAACATGCAATAAGACATTTTTAAAGACCCACAATAAAACACCAAATGTTTGGTTTTTTTTCTCCTGCCGATTCATTCTGTTTTGAAGGTCAGTGTATCACTATGCACAAAGACCCATTGTTGCAGCCGCACAGTCTGCACATCTATCAGACCAAAATCTGGCCTGTACCCCTCTCTATAAGACTCAACCTGACTGAACCTGACTCACAGGTTCTTTAAATTTTAACCTGTATTCTAGCTGTTATATTTGAGCTATGCCTTCCTCAAAGATAAAGATTTATGGTTGCTATGGACATGCAAAAAGGCTCTCATAAATAAATATCTATGGCCATAATACATATTAAGCATGGGATAAATCAGCAATCCACCAGCACAAATCACAAGTTCCTAATTTAAGCCAGCTGTCAGCATACAACACTATAAACCATTTTTTCTTACTTTACCTGTTAGTCACAACGCAGAAAATTTAGTCAGACTACATTTGTGGTAAGCTGTGAGCTTCTTTCCCAGCTGAACGTGACAGTTCAGTCATAATGCAGAACAGAACTACAGGCAGGGCAGGCAGGGGTCATACAAGGTCGTAGTGTTCCCATAATGAACAAGACATCCCAGAATCACTGGGGATTTTGAGAAGCTCCCCTTCAGAAAGTTGTATGCGACAAAACGGCCCCAACTCGAACTGAGACCTGATACTTGTGAGCTATGTCGGTTAGCAGAAACAAACAGAAGTTAAAAAACAGCCTACAGCACTACTAGAGGTCTTAAACTCCACAGGTTACCTTTAAGCTTACAACAAAGAAGCTCCGTGCTGTAGCTCGGTTTTGATTTGTTGACCGGTCTCTGGTCTCTGGGCACCCATCTGGAGCTAATATCCATACACTGATTTTATATTACTACTGGTGAGAATAGCATACCATCTAATGTCAAAAAAGAGCTATCCCTTTAACATATATTCACATTTCAGATATTTGTCACAATGTTTCTCAGTTTTGAGTGTGTGAAGGAACCCTGATTATCCATCTGATTACGGATTGAATGCTATTTAAAACCTGGGCCAAACACGTCCTGTGAGTTTTCCTTTCAGGGCTGGTGTGCATGTTTTACAACATCGTGTGACCCTTCATCCCTCCCATTTTCACCTCGACACAGATTTATTGCCAGTACCTGTGCCCAGAGTGTCTGCATTCAGCCAGGTGCTGGACGAAGAGCTCAGCCCAGTGCAGTGCTGGAGAAAGTGTTTACATCCATCACAAAGGTTTGGTTTCTTTCTTTCTCCTTTAAAGAAGCATTTATGTACTGGAGTAACAGTAATGGTTGATATTATGCCACATCTTTCACATCATCTGATAACTCAAGACAGATATATGATTACAGAGTTGGTCGTGTGAGGGTTAAAAATATGGTGCCTCCACAATATCCATTAAATTTGGGTTTAATTATGTGGAACAAGGGATGTTTAGGTTAACGTGAGGCATCAATTGTTGCTTGGTTTTAAGTCACTTCTGCATTATTGAATGCTAAAGTCAGATATATCGGATCTTTCAGAAAAATCCAAGTTTCCCTAACGTTATTACAACTTGGATATTGACGTGAATGCTATTTACAAGTCGGAAACTGGTAATTACGAAGACTTTGATATGACGTGAACACGACATTACAAGTCCAAACAGTCTAGTGCTATCAAAATGTATCTAATTGTGCTGATGATATTTTTATAGAGGTTTGTCATTAATACAACTGTTCTTTTAACAACATAATAAAAGTAACATGGTCTTCAACAAAAAAACCTCTTAACTACCTAAAGATAAGCATGTCTAAAAGGCTTAATGTTTTGTAACTGCCTTGTTTACAAGATTTACAAGAATGCATATTGCTATTAGACAATATCTGCATCGACCACAGTGGAGGAGAAAATATCAGATATTTGTGTCAGCTTCAAAAAAACAATTAAGCACGTCAGTCTCCCTTGTAGGTCACACTATTGTCACATTGGGCTTACATTTTTAATTTTACTGTTTTCGGTGTCCTTGGTGAATCAGTTCAAGATGTCAATTTAACCTTTTATTATCGCTTAATCTGCCGATAATTTTCCCAATTAATCAATTAATCATTTAGTCTATAAAATGTCAAAAAATTGTGCAAAATGCTCATCACAATTTCCCAGAGCCCAAAGTGACGTGTTCAAATTGCTTCTTTTGTCCAACCAACAGTCCACACCGCAAAGACTCTTCATTTAGTGTCATAAATGACAAAGAAAAGCAGCAAACCCTCACATTTAAGAAGCTCGAACCTGCAAATGTTTGACATTTTTGCTTGAAAAATGACTGCAACGATTGACTGCAACGATTGATCAATTATCAAAATAGTTGGCACTTACTTTTCTTTCGATCGACTAATCGATTAATCGACTAATCATTGCAGCTCTATTTAAATCAGACATCATATCTCAGACACATCATAACATGAAATCAAATATTTCCCAGAGCTACAGTATACACTCTACAAGACCAATACAGAACCTGCCGTGAAATCAGATGCAAGAGTCTAGTGGAAACTATTTTCCTGGCAGCTTGCAGTTTTCACTGAAACTTTTAGTGCAGACATTCTCCTGATAATTTGTGTATTTGCTGACTTCACATGCTCTCGTTGAGTCTGTTATCTCAAGATTCCCGAAGATTCAAGCCAAAATAGTGAATTATTAGCAAAATTGCAAAATGCTAATGCTTGGACTGGATACTGGATTCAGTTGTTTCTTCTCTCTCCACACAGAATCCAGACTCTCGCCATCTGGATGGCCTATCCAAGCAGCTGGACTGGGAGGTGCGAAAGGTGCAGCGTTGGTTCAGACACCGCAGGAACCAAGATAAACCCAGCACACACACTAAGTTCTGCGAGAGCATGTAGGTTAATGTCTATTGTGTTCACCCTTCTTCAAGGTTCAGTGTTAGGACTTGAATTTAGATTTAAAATAAGAAGTAGGATCAGGTTATGTTAGCGTAAGGATTGTGGCGAGACATGTATTGCTAATTGTTAGGTTAGGGGCAAATAGATGTGCATATGTTTGATTTTTAATGTGTTATTTCTCTCGTAAACCAGTCCTATAACCTGGATCTTGATTTCTTCTCTGTTACTTCTAGGTGGAGGTTTACATTTTATTTGTGCATATTTATCTATGGGATCCAGTTTCTGTGGCAGGTGAGCCCACCCTCAGATCAAGCTTGGAAACACTGATAAACGGGGGAGAAATTTGCTGTCAGCATTGGTTGTTCTTTCATTGATAATATTTAATTGGCTGCGTATATTTTTATAGATGATAGAATTATCAATTGTTGCTGAACTAATACATGTTTGTTTTTAGTCCCCCTGGATGTGGGATACGCGGCATTGCTGGTATGGTTACCCCTATCAGGTATGATGCAGTTCCAATCTGTCTCTAACTGCTTAAGTATCTTTTGACATTGTGGTGATTCATTGGGCCAGGATGTGTGTTGTGATGATTTCCAACACTGTTGCACAGTGGTGGTCACATGTCATTCTTTCACTCTACTGGATATTACTGTGTGATATCCAGAATAGTTTGTTTTAAAGAACCTGTCTCACCTCTCCGTCTCTTCAGGTCATGACTCCGGGTCTTTACCACTACTATGTGACAGAACTGGCCTTCTACTGGTCGCTAATGTTCTCACAGTTCACCGACATTAAAAGGAAGGTGAGAGGAACAGCCCTGGCTCGAACTCTGAGGTTAAACCACACTGGATACACCACAGTTGCCACTCCCTGTGAAACATTTCTTAATAGGTCTATTGTTCCTCATTTGGCAGTGGCAGATAATGTGTGTATGGGTGAGTGTGTGTCCATGTGCAATGCAAAGTTTTTCGAATGTATGCTTTGTTACAAGCTCTTACTGTTGTGTTAATTTTGGACGGTCACATGTTTTTGTTTTTTTGGAAGGGGGCGGCGCGCAGCTTGTGCTGCTCAGTCTGTGAATGCTTTGTATTTTCAGCACGAGGGCACCCGCTGTCATGTGACTGCAGGATGGAGCAGGCCTAGCTCTTAGAATTACAGAAATTTCACAGAATGCCAGCGTATTAGAGCTAGTTAGTTATACCCCCACACACACACACGCCTTTAATGTTTTAGATGTTTTATACAGCAAATGTCTGGAATGTGGTACTGGGGAAGTAGGCCAGTGCTACTGTAGGAGTCGAGCTGAACGCTAACAGGCATTCTGTATAATATATATTTTCTTCATGACATGCCGCTCGGATGAGGCAGATGAAGCTCCTGCTCGGCTGATTGTTTCACTAGATTAGTGTTAATCACGCTAAAGGTGTTTATTCATGTAGGAAATTCCTAAAGGCCTTTCTCACGGTTTGATTATTTCACAGTTTGCTCCAAACCACAAAGCCAGTGAGCAAATATGCACATTAAAAGGAATTTCCAAACAACCCAAAGAGCCAGTCTTCATGCAAGCAGTTGTGATTTTTCAAATTTGGACTGGTCAACAGATTTTAGAAAACCTTTTAGATAGATTCTATAAAGATGGATGTTGCACTTTGCTGGATTTATAAACTCAGTCTTTGTAGTTGAAACTTTAGTATTTATTTAATATCCCACTGTCAGGAGATGTCAGGCTGGACAGCCGGCAAAAATGTTAAAAAAAACTGTTGTACAAAAATGCACATTATGTTTATGGCATTTGACACAATGCTCTTTAGAGGCCCTGCTGTTGTAGAGACAGACAGACCATTAAAACGGTTGATTTATGGTAATGTTAAACAAGTGAAAGACTAAGATAATGTATAGAAAGTTAGCGTGGAATATGGAGCAATCAGACCTCAATTTAAGAAAAGACATATTTAAGATCAAATATATTTTTTACCAAATCTGTTGTAGACCTTTCTCTCTCTGTCTGTCTGTCTATCCACCCTTGCAGTCTGCTGCTGTCGGCCCAGATGACTTGACTGTCAGATGCACGTGTCTCCTATCTGAAGCTTGGCTCTTAAGCCTCTGCCTGTGTGTTTTTTTTTTTTTTTTTTTAGGTTGTTCTGCACTGTTAATCTTTTGACTGCATCTTCTCTCTCTGGCTGCATGAATCAAGCACTTCCACTGAAGATTTTAGTTTACTTCAGTTTTAGGCATCTGTTTCCTCTGAAAGAGTGAACGTTGTCTGTCAGGAAACCATGGTGATGAAACTATAAAATTCGATCTACCCTCTCACATTAGTCGTACATCAGGCTTTTGTTATAGCTTTGTGAAAGTACAGCTGTGAATGTGATGAATGGGGGCAGAGGTTGCCACGGAGACACAGTACTAAAACATTTAGAGAGGAGAACTACTTCCGGTGCACAGTGAGCGCTGATCCACTCAAAGTGTTGTCTCTAAAGTGTTCATGTGTAGTATATTTTTACTGTTTCATGGCCTTTTGATGCACGGCCTGCCATTTCCACCTTGTTAGAGTTGACATGAATAAATTGTTTTGGCGTTAGTAATGGTGTGACGTGTGGGGCTGAGAGAGCACATGAAGCAACAAGTTGTGTCTTTTGTAGTGGTGTTGCTAACAGGAAACGTGGTTTTGATTTGAAGAAAGTTCGTTTCTTATGTGTTGTCATTTTTAGCTCATACAGAAAGCTGCAGCCTGACACTTAAAAACACATAACTGACTGCATTGCACATAACTTTTGTGCGTTAGCGTCCATTTGATTTTAGTATTTATTATACATATTACTTATAAAGCATTCAGTATTCTGGCGTCAGCATAGATTTGCAAGCTTTTATGTCCACCATATGTCTGTCTCGGATTCTGTAACAAACCTCTACAAGCGGCAGGCCCTTGGTTAAGAGTAATGATGATTGTGTGTTTGTTGTCATGGCTCCCGACACTGGATCAGCCTCTCTGGAAAAAAGAATCACCTCCACCTGTGACTTCTTTTACATCTCTACTTAATTAAAAAATGTTTTATACATTTGCATCCCCAACACAGCTGCTACCTTCGATCTGTTCTAGACTGTTCTTAGATTTGGACGTGGACTCTTATTTGTCTGTTTTTGAATTATCTTTGGCTCTTATTCTGTATCTATTTGCATGTGTTGTTTACTTTATTTTCCTCATCATTGTGTTTAGAGACATTTATTCTGTGTACTTGATCACAGCTTTAATTACTACGTTACTTTTTTTTCTTGCTGTTTTAGTGATCATTTGCTCAATGTGTTATTTCTCTTGACTTATAAGGCACTTTGTAAATTTATTTTCCAAGGACTATGTGTTATTATGATTATTTGATTTTGAGAAGTGCTAAAAGCGTCGCGTCAACTCTTTTAAAGATTTTTTTATTTGATAGTGACAGTGCGGATTTAATTCTTAATTGCATTTCTTTTGTAACAGTCAGTGTTGCCCTCAATGTGCAAAACTAAGAGGTGGGATTTGTGTAAAAATACACTCCACAACAACGCAGGTTTACAGGTAAACATTCAGTGTACGTGTACGCTAACCGTCCCTCTCCCTTTTTTAATTTCAGGACTTCCTGATCATGTTCATCCATCACCTGGCTACAGTTAGCCTGATCAGCTTTTCCTACGTCAACAACATGGCGCGAGTGGGGAGCCTCGTGATGTGCGTCCACGATGCCTCTGACTTCCTGCTAGAGGTCAGATGGACACAGTGGTGACAGTGATCACACTCTGCAAGATTTCTTGAACGAGATTTTGATGTTTGAATTGCACTGATATCGCCATAGTATTGCACGTTTTAAGCTTGTAACCACAAATCAGATATACTGTACTTTTACTTTACTTCTGGACATTTTATTGCTCATAGCCCACAGTAATATTTTAGATGGACAAACTGTAACTGATCCTCTCCACCCACTTAGTGTATGATGTGATTTGAAATCAGATCAGAGTTTGTTTTTCAAGTACATCTGATATTGAGCAGAAATGATTGCTTATATGCTGATACACTAATACTAAACACAAAAAAGGATAAATATAGAAGATATAGGAACATATGACTACTGTAGATACAGTAATTGTGTAGTTTCAGCCTGTTAGGATATTATTCAGTAGCCTTTTTGCTTCACGTCAGATCTTCTTGAACAATGGAGATTAATTGTTTAGTGTTTCCAGTCACTTCCCCTTGGCTGAAATCCAAACAGATTAGTTGCATGAACTCAGGAATTAGATAGGGTTGATGTGTGGTTTAAAAAAAAGATGCTCTACACAAAACTCATGAACTTCTGTCATTCCCCCACCCCCCCACAGGCAGCCAAGCTGGCCAACTACGCCAAGTACCAGCGCTTGTGCGACATCCTCTTCATTGTGTTTAGTTTGGCATTCTTCATCACACGACTTGTTATATATCCAATATGGTGAGTTCTGCAGTGACACCTGCAACCTCAGAATGAATATTATAACTACTCTGACATAATACTTATCACTGTACTAATTCACAAGAGCCCATTGCAAATACAACGCTTTTATGTTATTTCCCTGTCAAAGCAATATTTGTATTTTTGCAGGAAATGTTTAACCAAGAATGATAGTCTAGCTTTAGCTTTGAAGGCGGCTGAGCTCAGATTGGAAAATGTGTGCGTAACACCGTCTTTGAGCTTTGTTTCTGTAAGCCAGTGCCTGCACAGAAAACATTATAATCCTACTGTGCTTTGTTGTTGTTTTTTAATTTACTGTAATTTCAGTACATATCCTGAAGCTGTAATTTGTAACACTGGTCAGCAGCACACAACCTGTACTCATTGTGAAAACCTCCATGCTGTGTTGTTTATAAATAACATGGTTGTGATACAACTACCACCGGTTTGTAAATCACATTTCCAGCACGCCTACAGTGTCTGACTGACAGATTCATTATCATTTAACATCTTGCCTGGAGCACTGCAGATATTTGCTCTCATGTTTAGGGACCTGTTTAGATAGCGACTATTCCTTGACAGAGACCTGGATGTTGAAGCTCAACCTCTATAGAGACAGACAATAGGGAACCTATCATTGGCGCAAGTAACCTGAGCAGCTATATTCAGTGTCTTGGTGTGGATGAGCGATAAAGCTAGTGTTGCCGGTGCAGCTACCTGGACTGAAATCCATACCTCTGCTGGGGGATGTGGGTCTGTTGACAACCTCCTGTCGCTCACCTGGATTTAAAGGAAGACGTGACCTCACTTAACAATACAGTAGATCTGTTACTCGCCTGCTTGGTTGCCATTGGCATCCAAATGGGAATTACGATTGGCGTCATTAGAAGAGTGCTGGTTGATCATATGATTCAAGTGCAGCTGGCCTACCTTTTGCTCTATTTAGGATAAATGATTACAAGTGTGCACGAGAGGCTATGAAGTAAATGTATATCTATTTGTCTCCTTGTTTTCCAGGGTCCTGAACTCCACTA
Source organism: Macquaria australasica (assembly GCA_005408345.1). Classification (NCBI taxonomy): domain Eukaryota; kingdom Metazoa; phylum Chordata; class Actinopteri; order Centrarchiformes; family Percichthyidae; genus Macquaria; species Macquaria australasica. The sequence continues at coordinate 2,347,584 of SEMN01000016.1, forward strand.
TGTTTGAGAGCTGGGCCATAGTCGGGCCATACCCGTCCTGGTGGCTCTTCAACATCTTACTGCTGGTCCTCCAAGTGCTGCATATCATCTGGTTCTACCTCATAGGCCGTATAGCTGTCAAAGCCATGCTGCGGGGCAAGGTGGGTCTTACTGAGAAGTACTGTAATGTAGAGCTGAAACAACTGGTCGATTAAACGATGAGTTGATCGACAAGAAAATTAATCTGCCAACTATTTTGACAATCATTTATAATATTTTGATAGTCATTTTTATAGAAAAAAAAAGACAAAAATTCACTAGTTCCAGCCTCTCAAATGTGAAGATTTGCTGCTTTTTGTTGTCTTATGTGAAAGTAAATTAAATATATTTAGGTTCTGGACTTCCATCATAACAAGACATTTGGGCTCTCAGAAACTGTAATGCATATTTTTAATGCATATAAGAGGCAGATTAGTTAATAATGAAAAGCATCATTAGTTGCAGCCCTACTGTAATGACCTGCTGAGGGTTTCTAGTACGATCGATCACCTCTTGATTTCTGTGCAGTGTAATTTCATGAGGTTTAGTGCAGCTCAAACTATCCAGAGTGGCCTAGATTAAAAAAAAAAAACAAGAAAAACATTTCACATGATTCAGAACTCTCCTTTAATACTGTTGTGTAAGCAAAGATTAACAAAAATGTCCCAAATCTATTGACCCCAAAACATTAACTCCAAACTTTTGTAGGGACATAACAAGGCTTTTCAAATCATTTATGGGTAAATGTGGTTATAAAAACTAGATGAGAGTTGAAAGGGCTATAAAGAACACCAAATAAATATCCCAGCCAGAATGTTTATTGAAATGTACAACATAACACCATGGCTACTTTTGGTGATGAATTTTCTCCCTCTACATTTTTTTCTAAGCTGTCGCTGACTGTGTCTCGTTCTCTCTGCAGATGCCATTTGTTTCCTCTCCCTCTGGAATGAGAGAGGGAGATCCCGCCTTTCTGTCTGTCTTTGTCCAATGAGCCCCTTTCCACTACTCTCTCGCTTCTCTCCGTTTGCTTTGTCCGCTTGAGACCTTTTACCTTCTCTGTTTCTGGCTGTAAGTTTTTGTTGACTTTACCTCTGTTGTCTTTCTTTTCACACATCTCAATCCCATCTCTCCCACCCATTTCCATAAGGATTCAGTGTAGTTGCAGTGGGTTTAACTGGACAGCTGTTGTAGTAGATCAACAATTAGACTGACTCGGAAAGATGGCAGTGAGAGGAGAGTTGTAATTAAATGATGGGTAATGTGGTAATAGTGTCATGAATGTCAGGTATGTCCAACTGTTTCTCATTAGGCAGGAGCGTGTTGAAACCTGTGATTAAGAATAAGACATTTGTGTGGAAGCTTTTTTTAAAGAAATCTCGTCATAGTTGAAACTGAGCAACAGTAGCACAACGATTTAAACATTTTAGCGTGAATCAAACAATCAATCAAACTTTATTTGTATAGCACCTTTCGTACAGGTTAGTGCAGTTCACAGATGACTGGCAAGCCGATAATAAGACAGAACAAGTGTGAGAGACCGTAAAAACAACAAAAATAGTAACAATTTGAGACCAATGCACCTTAGAAAATGAAAATGATGAAAATGTTTTCATTCATTCAACCTTTATTTAAATCTCGAGGAATCATTGAGGGCATGCCCTCATTTTCAATAATGTTGAGAGTACAATTAAAACAGAATAAATACACAAACAAAAAAATAATTAACGAGCGAACAAACAGACAACAACAGAACACACTTAAAAACAGTTACATTCAAGAGCGGAGGGGTTTGTAATCATGGTTTTAAATTGACCAATAGGTACAATCGTGTTAAGTTTTAATGTGGGTTGTAAAATGTTCCAAGGTTATCTTAGTGTGTGTCCAAATTTTGCGTTTGCACGTGGGGTTTCAAGCATTAGCCAATCACTTGAGCGAGTCAAATAATGACTGAGACCAGTTTAATAAGGAAGTGATATATGATGGAAAGTTGCCATGAAGGGCTTTATAAATAAATGGAAACCAATGCCTGTCACTTCTTGCTGTTAAAGATGCCCACCCAACCTTTTCATCCAAAATAGTTTTAAATATGTAATAATAATAATAATAAATAGCGTTAAATAAAAGCTAGACTAAAAACTAGATAAAATTGAGAGACAAAACGAAGACAAATAAAATCAATGAGATAAAAAAAATATATATATATTATTAATAGTAATAAAATTAATAATAAGAAAATAACAGATGAAGCTACACTATAAAATAGGCCAAATCAGTGGTTCCCAAACTTTTTTGCGTGTGATCCTTTAATATGAAGCAATATCTCCTTGCGACTGACTGCTCATCATTGGTCGCGTTCCAATACGCCGTGAGCAGTTCAAGCTAGGGCTGTACCCGAATCAGGATATTCAGAGTTACTACTGATGTTTTTTCTTCAATACACTTTACCTACAATTATGAGAAATATCTTATTCACTCTTCCGTCCAGTTACAAGTACAGTCCAGTTCACCTGCAGAGCAGCCGCCCCACACTCAACTCATATAACAGCTATTTAATGCTTTTGATGCCTTTGTTTTTGTCAGAAGAATAAAAAGAATGCGTCCGGGTCATAGTTCACTTATAAAATCCTTGCCCTCCACACAGTGTCTGTCCTGCGTGGCTTAGCTGAGTCTGTTTTAAAAATTACTCACTTGCTCGTATGTACATTAAAGAGTTTTTATGATTAATTGCTCCTCCTCTTCGTAATGGCCCTAAAGAGATCCTTCTTAGTGTGACCCCAATGTTTAAGATGTGGGTCAAAATATATGAAAAAACTCTTTCATATATATGTATATGTATACACGTATGTACACGTGGGCACGTGAGTATTATATTACGATAGACTAGACTTAAAAATAAGTGAACTTATCCTTTAATGTGTCATTGAGGAACAATCACAACACCTTATGCCAAAAAGATAAACTTCACAAATTCAACTTAAAATGGCTCATTGCTCATTTATAGTTAGCTGGATATTTTTATTTAGTGTTTACATTATTTTGTCTAACCTCTGTAGTTCTTGTTTTTTTTTCCACCTCTGCAGTATGTGCTTATTTCTCTTACAAATATTATAAGTGTATAAAAAAAGAATAATATCCTGCGAGAGCTTACCCATGTTTCCTCCCCCATCTGTCTTCTAGGTGTGCAACGATGTCCGCAGTGACATTGAGAGTAGCTCAGATGAAGAGCCCGACACGCCCACAGAAGGCCTCAAGACTCCTCCTCATACTCCCAAGGGAGAAAACGGCACTAATGGCCACTGTGTCGCTGCCAAAGCCCGAGTGCAGAACCACAGCAGCTGGTGACATGCAGCCTGACGCCGGGAGCCCCCTGCAGTTCATCCTTCACAACGACTCCAAGAGCTTTGTTTGTTTCGTATGACATTCCCTTGACATGCAAGGCTCACACACACAGTCTACCATCACACATTACATTGACAGTGAGTGTGCACAGATTCATATGTTGTTGAACTGAAGGCAGGTATACAGACACTGACATCTGCTTTGAAGATCCCTGTAATGACATGGATGACACCACTCAAGAGGTGACATGTTAAAGCTGAATTGATATGGAAATCAGTTGAAGCATGTGATTTTCATAGCCTAATTTTTCAAATGATGGGATTTATTCTGTGCTGCATTTGGCTGCAGATGCTTTCAATGTTCTCTCCCAGTTTTATTGGTCAGATGAACTTGATTATTTTCGTTTTAAGGATTAATTCACACTGGATCACAAACGGCTGCTACACTACTCCCTGGGGGTTCAGACTTTGAAGTATGTTGCACTTCCAATCAGCGATGTTACAGCAGGTATTAATAACTGTTGTTGCAGCTGTGGTTTTATCAGGACGCCTGCTGTGAGTGTGTGTGCGACTAGAGGTACAACACACCTGAAAGTTTAAAAAGCAGCGGTTTCTGCCCTTTGCGATTTATTGTGGATTTACCCTTTAATCATGTGGTTTGTGAGTTGTTTATTTGTTTTAATGATTTTTACTACTTCTGAGACCAAATGTTCATGAAAAGGTTTTATGTCACTGCCCATAGAAGAATCCAGGTATGAGGACTATACTAAATGTCTGTTATCAAGTTCTCACTTGAGTGCCTCAAAAAAGAAAAAGAAAAAAAAAAGTATTTCCAAATATATTGTTGTATGTTATCATGTCTGTCTTGTTGCAGTCCTGTTTATAAACACTACATTGCACTGTTTGGTTAAAGGCATTTATTATAATATAATATAAACAATTACAGCCATCTTCACTCTTGAAACGGTGCCACTCAATAGTGATTTTACATTGAGGCCACTGACGCAAATGAAATGTTCTTCGTTCATTTGCTCTGTGACGTTTTTATAAAGGGAACATCTTCCTTGTGAGGGCACAATACCCTCAATGAAATCACACAAACGTCCAGAGAAGAATAAACATCTTCATGATTTAGCCATGGACAAAAAACAAACAAAAAGAAGGAATGGGAAATGTCCACATCTGTGCAAAAAGAATGGCAGTCCATCTGACGTCAGTCTTTGATGGCTTCAGAATCCTGGTTTTCTGCTGCCAATTTCAGCTGTTTTTGTTTCTGCATGTAGTGGTATCCGCGCATCACACACAGGTAGCCTCCGTATGCTGTCAGCAGCATCATAGAGGCAGAAAAGGCCCGATAGCCGATGTCAGCCAGGCGCTTTCCAGACACCATGATGAGGATCCTGAAGGAAGCAGGAACAGGAAGACAGAGCAGGTTCAGCAGCAAAATACTGTACAGCAGTGGTGGAAAGTAACCAATCATGTTTTCTGAAGTACTAAAGCCAAGGGCAATATGACAATATAAATTTGAGATGTTTGATTAGTTGGTTGGATTAGCCAAAAGACATTTTGTCTGGTTATTTTATCCATTAACAGTTTCTCAGTTGATTTCCCAGAAAATGTCACCATATCATGAGTGCAATATAAAATGATACCATGATAGAGGATTTTATCCACTTCGTCCAGCCCTAGTACTATAACATGTTTGAAACGTACTATTACAACTACTATTAAAACGTACTATTTTTATTCTTGAGTATTTACGTTTTAAACTACTTTATATTTCTGTTACACTACATTTTAGAGGGAAACTTTATTTTACATACTACATTTATCTGACGGCTGTGGTTACTAATTTATTTTATATATTAATATTTTACATAATATGATGACAGATAAAACTAAACAATATATTAAGTCCTTAAAGTCAGTTCCACTTCAACCAGCTAAAATAATGAAATGTTTAACCATTTATGCATCAGAAATCTTAATCCAATAATAAACAGTAACTAACATAACGTCTCTGAAAACGACCATTCGAAGGACATTTTGCTGATGACAAATATGTACTTTTACTCAAGTGAATTTTGAATGCTGCATTTAGACTTGTGGCTGGGTGCTATTGCATTATTATGGTAGAAACGTTTTAGCCTCACAACTGCTGTGAATGGCGGACACTTGCTTCATTTATACAGTTATTAATTTGCTTCACTGATGAGTCTCAGTGGCAGATCACTGCTCGTTAACACGCCAACATCTGTAACAGTCAATGCAGATGTGAAGCATATTCTATATATATATATAGATATATATATATATACCATAATAATGCAATAGCACCCAGCCACAAGTCTAAATGCAGCATTCAAAATTCACTTGAGTAAAAGTACATATTTGTCATCAGCAAAATGTCCTTTGAATGGTCGTTTTCAGAGATGTTATGTTAGTTACTGTTTATTATTGGATTAAGATTTCTGATGCATAAATGGTTAAACATTTCATTATTTTAGCTGGTTGAAGTGGAACTGACTTTAAGGACTTAATATATTGTTTAGTTTTATCTGTCATCATATTATGTAAAATATTAATATATAAAATAAATTAGTAACCACAGCCGTCAGATAAATGTAGTATGTAAAAGAAAGTTTCCCTCTAAAATGTAGTGTAACAGAAATATAAAGTAGTTTAAAACGTAAATACTCAAGAATAAAAATAGTACGTTTTAATAGTAGTTGTAATAGTACGTTTCAAACATGTTATAGTACTAGGGCTGGACGAAGTGGATAAAATCCTCTATCATGGTATCATTTTATATTGCACTCATGATATGGTGACATTATATATATATATATATATATATAAATAAATGAAGTTCTCTCCAAGATAAAACATTGACCCTTTATCGCTACAGGCTAGCGAGCAGTCCAGTGTGTGTGCACACAGGTTGGCAGACAGTTTCATCAACTCGCGTCTCCTCAGAGTCGAGACGTTTGTCTTTTCTTACCTTTTTATTTCACGGAGCGACAACAAGCGCAGGTTATCGCAGCTGTCCTCGAAGCCAAGCGAAGTTAGCGCACAAGCTAACTAACCTTCGCCTTCGTAAGGTACGGAATCCCGGAGGGGCCCCGTCTCTTCTTCTTGCAGAATTGCGAACGCGGTTGCAGCGCGCCGCCTGTCGGCCGGGAGTACAGCAGCGGATATCTTCACGTACTGCAGCGTGGCTGATACGGACAGTGAAACCCAGCAGCTGCCTCTTCGCTGCAGCCCCGCAGTTTATCAGACACCAGCAAGATAGTTGACCTGCCCCTAAATTTACTTAACGTTAGGATTAGCTTCGACCGTTAAGCCGAGAGCAAACCGCTGAGCTGCGTCGTGTTGCCGTGACCTGGCGTTGCTATGGTTACTGGCGGTTATTCGTAACTGCGGTTGCAGCTACTACCTAACAACTATTTCCCACGTTATATCTAGTTTAATGGAGACTTTTTATTTTATTTAAACCTACCTCCACAGGTGGGTTTGGTGTAACTAACCCACCAGAAACACGACAGTCCGTGTTATTCGACTGCAGCTGCCCGTGTTTTCCACCCGGAGGTATTTTGGAGGCGCACACATTGCGATGGCGACGTGTCCGTTAAGTAGCGGCGCTGTGGAGGAAATAAATGACCCAGGAGCCGCTCCTCATGGCAACTTTATAAACTATTACACCTTCAATCCTCCGGAGAACCGGCTGAGTCTGGTTCCAGCCACACTCCTTCAGGATTTAGGTTACAGCGGCGGGACCACGCTGATCCTGGACGTGGGGTGTAACTCAGGGGTGTGTGGTTCTGGGACAGAGGGGGGCACTCTGTTTAACCGTTTGGACTATTCCCCACATTTACCTTAAACTTCCCTTTTCAGTAGATGTGACTTTATCACACACAGTGTAACTCATAGACTTTCATAATCAAAACTCTAATGTCTTTATTTTACACATTTGATGTCTTTTATCATCACTTGCCCATGATGCAATATGGTGATCCAGCATGACATAGATATGGCATCTAGAATTACATTTGAACTATATCTGTCCACATAACACTTTCTTTCCCTTTTTTTTTTTTGTAGTGAAAGTTGTCTTCTCTTTTCTTTCCCCCTGTGAATGGCAGGAACTGAGTGTAGCCTTTTACAAGCATCTGGTGCAGGAGGCTGTGGGCGAAGTTAGTCTCCTGGGCTTCGACTTGGATGAGATCCTCATTCAGCGGGCTCGGCAGACCAACCCTCTGCCCAGCAGCATCTCCTTCATCCCTCTGGACATCACTAAAGACACCGACCAGCTGCAGGACCACCTCAATCAGCACGGCTGCTCCCACTTCCACCTGTGTCTGTGCCTGGCTGTCACCATGTGGGTCCACCTAAACCACGGAGACCCCGGCCTGCTGCAGCTGCTCTCTCGTCTGGCTTCCATCAGCCGGCACCTCCTGCTGGAGGCACAGCCCTGGAAGTGCTACCGCTCTGCGGCCCGGCGGCTGAGGAAGCTGGGCCGCTCAGACTTTGACCACTTCAAGACCCTGAAGATCCGCGGGGACATAGCAGAACATGCCAGGGAGCACCTGGAGAGACACTGCGGCATGGAGCTCGTCCAGGGCTTCGGCAGCACTGCATGGGACCGTAAGCTACTGCTCTTCAAAAGGAGATGAGACTGAAGGCCAAGAGTGTTCATCCGCTGCACAGAGCTGCATGGACATGATCAGAAAGACAACAACCAGAGAAACCAATGACGGGGAGAAAAGTAAAGTTGAACTGATTAGTTGATCGACGTTAATCAGCAAGGATTATGTCAATTTATTGTTTGTCACTTTTCAAGCAAAGGCTGGCTCCAGCTTTTCAAGTGTGGAGATTTGAGTTTTTCTAAAATGATAATTAAAGAGTATCTTCGGGTTTACTTTTTTTCCCCCTCATCCCTTAGGGTCTGTGATAGATCTGCTTGTATCTATCTTTGCTGTCATGCGTGTTTTGTATTACATTCTGTTCTCAAAAAATCAATTAAATAGTCTTTTTAAAAAAGTATCTTCGGGTTTTGTGTTCTTGGTTGGACAAAACAAGCAAACAGAAGAGGTCACCGTGGGCTCTGGCAACAGGTGACAGACATTTGTTCATACATTTGCTGACATTATGTAGACCAAACTTGATCGATGAATCGAGAAAATTGGCAGATTAATCTATTATGACAATTAGGGCTGCAATTTACAATTATTTTAATTATTGACTCATCTGACGATTACTTTCTCAATCATTTATCGTAGTCTGTAAAATATCAGAAAATAGTTTGTTTTTTTTAAAAAGGCCTGTTAGTTTTCCAGAGCCTCAGGTGTCTTAAGTATCTTGTTTGTCCAAAACCCAAAGAAACTCAGTTTAGAATGACAGAGAAAAGTTGACTAATTGTTGCAGCTCTAGAGGAAAGGAAAACTGAGGGCTGTAGCACATTTAAATGGATATTTTGTGGCTTAAACCTTGATTCCCTTCTTAATAAGTTTGTATTATCTGCCTCAACACTGTTTTAATAATTAAAAATGTTTGCCAGAAATAACCTAATTATACAACTGTTTACCTTTATATGTGCAATCATAACCGTGCAGTCAGTGATCAAACAATGTTTTCCATTATCAAGCAGCAGCTTCCTTCTGTATCAGCTGACTGAACCACAGTGGGCAATAATGCAAAACAAAATTTAAGCACAACATTAATTTTCATCATTTTAATTACAGAATACTAAAAATAACATTACATAAAATGTCTTTTTAAAAGAAACCATTGAATATTACAAAGGTTGTAAATTTTGTAAAGTTAGGATATAAAATCTTTGAACAGTGGTGCATAATTGAAAAGAAAAATAATTTTCATAAAATGTATATATTAACTGTTCTACTACATAAAAAATGAGATGGACACAAATTGCAGACAGACGAGATGAGCAGACACCACCATTACCGCAGTGAGCTCCTTTCGAAGGAAGAAAGACTTGAGATGCACAGCACACACCACAGTCAGCTTAAGTTCTCAAGTTATGTCTATGTTCAAAAAATAACAAAAAACAAAAGGGTGGGGCTTACCATTTACAACAGAGGAAAACCAACGAGCTCGAAAGACTACAAAAAGTGACTTGGTGGCTGCTCCCAATATTCACACACATCTCGATGGGTGAAAACCCGACTAAACTGGCCTTGGTTCCATAAACACACACCGTTTTCCACAGGTTTAAGCTGTACAAAGGGTTTTGAGAAACCTCATACTTAAATCATTCCACCAAGACAGGGAAATAATGATCAGCTTTCAGTTTCGTAACACAGCCATTCCTATATCCTACTGTACAACTGGTGAGTCAGATCCACTGAAAGCTACCATGGTCACATAATTCAATATCAGGAGGTCAACCTTAAGGAATTGGAATAGACTATACACAAGGGAGGGGGAGATGAGGGGGGGAAACATGCATATTCCAACAGTGTGCTTGCTTTCTTCCTCCTTTCTGAGATTTGAATCACCGTGTCCCTTCATCATGAGCCCTTGTTAAGATGTTTGTGTCAACACCACAGAATCGCTCAAAAAAGGAATCACCCATCGAGGACATTCAGAGCCTGTTTGATCCGCCGATGTCCCTCTACATGTACGACACACTGGCCAGTCATGTCCACACAGAGGTATTTCATTAGTCTCCAGCCGTTTGGGAGACGCGTTGTGTCACATTTTTGTTCTTTCAAAAACGTCAAGATATGGTTTTAATCAAGAGTTACGCTGAGTGGCAGAATCACTGTTCCTTCTGTGCAGTAGTAGTGGTTTCATTGGCCCATGAAGACCAGGTGGAGAATGCAGAGAAAAAGAGTGAATGAGAGAAGGTAGAAGGGAAACAGACAATAACCCAGAGGACATCTCAGAAGACAAAGGACGTCTGAGACAACAGAGGCATTTAGGAGGAAATGAGGCGAGAGACCTCAGCAGAGCTACTTGGTTTGGCTGGTCTGTTGCTCAGACAGCTGGAGTTTTTTTCCCCCACCAGGAATCCAGGAGCTGCTGCTGCTGCTGCTGATCATGTAAGCTAATAATGCTGATTAGGTTCAGATGAGTCCCCCTGAGTTAGTGCACACGTCAGAGTTGGGCAGGCCTCGCCCGCTTGTTCATTAAGAAATCCACAAAAAGAAGCATTAAGAAAAAAAAAAAAAAAAAAAAAGGGAAAAAAAAATCAATTCAGCAATTTAATGTCAAGCTTACAATTAGCTTTGGAGAGACCGTTGTAGTTTTACAAGTCTGTGATTGGGGAAGGATTGAGTCAATGTTAGTGTGGAGGAGGGTGGGGAAAAGTTCAGGCGTAAATATGGCTGCTACCACAAAGTGGTGCAGCTGACCTCGAGTCCTGCTCATTTTCTGAAAACTCTGAGAAGTATGCGTTTTGTGTTGTGAATGCAATGTGCGCTATGTAGTGCCCAACCAGAGACTGGGTTGTGTTGTTTGAGCATGCTCATACTTTTATACTGTTATCTGACATGATTCTCAAGTGGTCGTTGGTGCAGGTCTGCCCAGCAGGCGAGTGGTTGGGGATCTGGTCAGGTGCTGGTGTTGCAGGTTACGCTGACTGTGCATCAGTCAGACAGACAGGTAGGTAGACAGGCAGGTGGGCTGTAATGGGACTCAGGAGGCTGAGGCTAAATCAAAGGAGCCGTGTCCATCAAGCTTTTGTTGGGGTCCAGGCTGGCAAAGAAGCGGACGTCCCGGTCCTTGTCGGACTGCAGAGACATCACAGTCTCTTCCAGCTCGTCAGAGTAGGCACAGCCAGGCTCCTTGAAGTATGCTGTACACAAAACACAAGACTCAGTTTAAGTAGAAACCTACCAGCAAAATGGTATGGGATGTGTGTAATAGAGAGAAGGGGCAGAGCATGTGTTAAAGGATACGTCTGGCAATATTCTATATTTTTCTTATTGTAAGCAACTCCCATGAAAAGACAAAAATACAGAGTATCATCAGCCTTATCCTTAAAAGACAACATCAATCATTTAGTTTATTTGCATTTTACCTTTCTCCATGACACTCTGTCGTAGAGCCTTGGCCACCAGCACGCGGACATTGGCCACCGGGTCTGAAGAGAGGCTGAGCAGGCTGGGCAAGAGGTGCTGGCTGAACTGCTCCATGGGCATGCAGTCCTCCTCCACTACAGCCTACAGAAGATACAAGGAAACATTCAAATACACAGTCGCACAGACAGGCTGGTGTTAAAGACAGCTAGCCAAACACAGGAAGAAGGAAGGGAGTCAAGGGGCATTCGTGAGAATGAACCGCCGTCACAAAATCCAGCAGATAAAACAGATCAAAAGCATCTAATCAGATAGAGAAGTTGACAAACAGGCTCATGAACAAATAGTTTTCCACTGCAGTATTGCCGCAATATTTTGCAGCTGTAGTTAGTCATGTTTTTATCTGTCATCAGGTTGTCTAACGTGAGCATTACATAAAAACAGCCAGTGTTTTGTCTCAATCCATTTTTGCGATTTTGTATGATGCCATAAAGTATCACTCTTTAAAAAAACCAGACATATTTACCTTTACTTATGGCAATTTTAAAATCAAAAACCTAAGTATGTTTTAAGTGAGAAATTCAAAGGAAATGGCATTTAAAATGTCAACCTTAAATTGAAACACTGGAGTTGAAAAACAGGTGAAGAGACAATGCAGGAGCTGTTCCACCATTTCATGCAAAGTAATGTGAGCCAAGAGCTACAGACCTGGCAGATGAAGGCAAAGGCCTGCCGCCCCACCCACTTGGGACAGTGGCAGAACCTGACAGTGAGCTCGTTGATGAAGTTCAGGCCCAGGTCGTCGGCCCTACATGCATACAGCTTCTGGAGGATCTCTACAACCTGATAAAATCAAAAATGTGTGTCAAGTTCAGAGGCAGGCATTGTCATTAACAGAGTAATAGAATATGAGCACAAATTTGAGATGAAATGTTCTTGGAGGGGCGCGGTAACTTCCTGGAGTCTTGTCATATAAACATGTTAATTGGAGAACTTTTCTTGGCAATAAAGGGTATAAGAGGATTTCACAAAATGTCAAATCTTTCCTTAAACAAATAAGACCTTAGCAGTACAAGTACCCTCTAAGTGACGTACACAACTAGTCTCCAGCCAAGGTAAAATGATCAAATACAACCATCAGTCAGGGCATTAATTCATCACATGCACACAACACTGAACATCATCCATCAGTGTGACTCATTTCCCTTTTGATTTTCCAGTGTATCTGCTAACCATTTGTCACAAGTAGTCAACGTTTTTCCTCACCAGATGTTTCCTCCACCAGCAAAAGAGACCAAATTCAATATTGAACACGTACCAGTTTGTACGAGATCCACCTGACCTCTGACACTTTGTCAGAGCAGAGTGTGAGCGCTATCTGTCTGAGGTAGTCATACACGTCGTAGTGGCTGTACAACTCTATAATCAAGATCAACTGCCTAGAGAGAGAGAGAGAGAGAGAGAGAGAGAGAACGAACTTCAGTCAGGCAAACAGGAAGGTTATGCAAACTTTTGCTGTAAATAGTCCAATATAGTAAATACAAATGACCTAAATTAAATGAACTGCAATTTTGAATATTCTATTATGGAACAAAATTAGGAAATTAACCGATTAGGTGATTCTGACAGTAAATAAATTGGAGAATTAAATCTAAACCATATGCAGTGTTATAAGAGCAGAATTCAGCCCTGCCATAGTGTCTGATTGGAAGTCAGTCTGGATAAGAGAGTCTGTTCAAATGTAAATGTAATTATTTCTCGATTGGAAGAATAAAAGGAGACGTACTCTGCCAGCTCATATCTGAATCTCCAGTTGCGACTGTTGTCCGTCACCATGAACTCCTGCAGCTGGTACAGATATTCTCTCCTTTTGTCTGCGTGCAGCAGCTGCAACAAGAAGATGCACATGAACCAGCTTAGTTATCTAGCACTTTCTGAGTCCCTTTTGTCTTCTATCACAACAGTAGCATTGCTGAAATGCAACACTCAAACAGCATGAAACAAGACCAGACTTGCACTTCGTACTTGGATCAGCAGTATATAAACCTATAATCTCACCTTGAGGAAGTCATAGAGGTGTTTGAGCACTCCAATGCGGACCTCATCCAGGTCTTTGAGGAAACCGTTGAAGATAGGCACCAAATCAGCTGCTGTCAGCTGGTCTCCCAGGATAACAGCCAGCTCATGGATGGAAAAAGCCAGCGTACGCCGCACCTTCCACTGGGAGTGTGATAGTAGGAGGAAAAGAAAAGGATTACAGCGCCAGTCATGAACAAGCGTCTTGGTAAAAAAAAACAATCTTTTAGGTCACTTCTTAAATATGAAAACAACCACTTATTGCTTGATTTATATTTACTGATAATGCAGAAAAACTGTAAACTAAAAAATGTTACTGACAACATGCCATTTATCGAAACCCCTCCTCCAGTGACTGGTCTGAATCCACAGTTGTACAGTGCAATGCTGTCATGCTAACAGTGACATTCAGTGCTGTGATGAAGTAATGAGCAACAGTGTGACTGTCACACTGTCTCTGCTGCTGTGAAGTGAAGCAACGTTTCCCCTCGGTACGTTTCCCTTTCTTTCTCACATCCTCAAGCAACGCATTTGTACAACAGGTGCTGTTACACAAGTCAAGCCAAGAAAATCACTTAAAAAAACAAAAAAACAAACAAAAAAAACAAAACATAGATGCACGTTGTGGATGGGTTTCTAATTAACATGGTTGAGAGAAATTCTGGCAGCACCTTAAAACAAGTGACCCTCACTCACTTCACTACCTAGAAAGGAGTCTAATGGATTGTACTGTTTAAAGTGTGTTATCTTGTGATTATCCATTTTGTTTTCTTGGGTAAACTGTAATTCTTCAGTAATGTGTAATTTAGCTTCGGCAACCATGTAACTGTAACATTCATGCCAATAAATCTCATTTGAATTTGCATAATCCAGTTTGTGGCAGATTGCACAATGCATTTCCTGAAAGCTAAAACAATAAAACCAAGAAGAGGGGTAAAAACTGACAAGTCAATTAACAGATCTAAATCATCATCCATTCAAAGTGCAATACACTTCAAGGAATTAAAAAGGCTATCTGATGTTGCTAAAATGATCTATAATTCACCACAGGTTCTTCAGTAAAGCACAAACCTCTACCCCAGCTGTTTGCTTATCATGGGTGTTTTGGCTTTGATTTTCCAACAAAATCACATAATTACAACACTGTTATAAGCAGCCTACTTCAAGATAACCAAATTCTCAACTAGTACACTAGTTGTGGCTTATATTTCTTCACACCGTCACTCATTTTGGAATGAAACAGCAAATCTAATCCCACATTACCCTCATAATTTCCCATTTCTCTGCCTACCTGCACATCAGTAGCGAGGGTTTCATATGTGTCCTTGAGGCAGTGCCAGTTCTGTCGTCCCAGAGTGAGCGCTACCCCCGGCAAGCTGAAGGCACAGTGTTTGGCTATCTCTGTATCCACCGTCTGGGCCCGTGCCGGGTCCGTCATAGAGAGGTACTGATCCAACAGCTGCTGGGGGATGACATTCTGGAGACGGGGCAAGAGATTAAAGAATGGGGACGCAGAGGGGGAAGGTATTTAATAATCAATATTTGTGCCAGTCAATACCAACTGTAAAGTTCTGATCAATATTTCCAGGATGTATGATAGAAGTGCTGACTGACCTGGATCTTAGGCTTATCCTCAAACACTGGGCTGTGAGCAGAGTCTTCCTTTCCCTCCTCCTCAACCCTCTCAATTAGTTCAGACTCCTGAGGAAAATACAAATCCACACACACACCATTAGGGAACAGAAGCTAACATTTCTCGTCACTCATTCTTAATTCTCCGTAGATGCACAAGACCTAAAGCCGGATTTATGGCTGTACGTTAAGGGGTTACAGCGGAGCCTTCCTCTAACATGCATCTAGCAAAGCATCTCACCGTGATCACCGCTCTTTAACCAAGTAACCTGGATCATTCTCAAAGTATGTGTGTAGCCCAACATCGCTCTATATCACAAAGTGAATCAGCTTCTTACTCTGAGTGATGGGGTCGTACATGAACACATCATTTTCTGCTAAAATTAGAACAGTTTTGGTTATTTCACATGGGAGTTTTCTGTATTTGTCTTCTCTTTTTTTCACTGGTTTGAGGGGGACAGGGCTCAATTAGAAAAAAGGTGATGTCACATATTTCAGTGCACCAAACAGGATTAAGATCTGAATCAAAGGTTGTGGGAATGTTTGCTTGTGTTGCCAGCCCATTCATTCCTGATAAAACAGATTAGCAGAGTTTTTATTGTTAAACTCTTAAATCATCTTAAATAATTATTTTCTTTATCAAACTTTCATCGTTGTTGATTTAGTCATGAATACACAGAAATGCTTAAGATTTGAAAGCAAGTTTTCAGGGTGTTTAAAGCCTGATCACGTACAATACATCCATCTAGTGTTGTGGTGGCATCAACGGGGGAAATCTAATGCTGAGCTATAAATCAAAACCTAACTGTAGGTATCTGCTGCAGAACTCCCGTTAACCCCTTGTGTCAAGCATATATCCAGCTTAAGTCCAGGATATGTAGCTACTGAGTATATCTGTTCAGTCATATAAACATACAACAGCTGACTGAAGACACTGCAAAGATCTGAATTGTCTCGTACTAGAACAGGGGAGCCAGGAGGAGACTCTTCCTGGTCCTCCAGGGGCTCCGTCTGCGTCTCTTCGTCTCCTTGCTCTTGGACAGGGCTCGACTCCGAGGCTGGAGGAGTTTCCATCATTTGCTCCTCTTCTGTGGGACTCTCCTCACTCTCTGACTGAACCTCCACAGATTTGCTCTCAGCGAACGGGCTGTCGGTGTTTTTCTCAGGCTGCTCTTCTGGCTGGGGTTCAGTCGGGCTGTCATCTGTTGGGCTGTCATCTGTTGGGCAGTCATCTGTCGGGCAGTCGAGCTGGGCTGCCTTCAGAGCTGCTGACAACACCTGGACTTGAGCTGGAGGTAAATTCACACAGCTCAATCTACGTGTCAATACATTGCCAAACATCAACAGCTAATCATACATATTCTGGCTCTGTATACCAACCTTGTACATCAGGGTCATCCATGTGGGGTTGCAAACAGTCCAAGACCTTCTGGATCTGGTCGCTGGTAGCTTTGCCAGGGCTGGACTTGAAATCAGGACAATTATCTTCAGGCTCCTCCTCCTCCTCTTTCTTTTCCTCCTTGTCTATCACTTTCTCTGATGTTTGACAATTTAGCATCTCCAGTTCCCCGCTGATGTCTGGTAAAGGTGATCTCCAATAGTGGAAAGAATTAAAGTTCTCGTCTGTCTGCTCCATTTCTTTTGTGTTCTTAGCGTTGTTTGTAGTCGTAGGGTTGGTGTTGCTGTTTGAAACTGTGTGTGTGAAGCCACGGCGCATCTCTCCAGGAATATAAGTGTGGCTGTCATCAAAGTTGTGCATTTCCTCGCAGTCAGCTGTTGACACGTGCTCCGGGGACGGCGTGGCGCGGCCATCCTGATTGGGAGGTGTGTGAGTGATGGTTCTTTCTGTGTGGCAGCCGCTAATGTCAGAGCAGTTCAGAGAGTTTAGTGAGCAGTCGCTGAAATGAGAGTAACACAATGTAAGAATACTCAGGTAAATCCTTAAATCTAAAACAGAATAAAGGAGAGATGACATGCTATATATTGTCATTAGCCTCTTTGTAAATGTTGTAAAGTGTTTAAATTGAAGCTTTTAAGAGTAAATTTCAAACTCTATAAAGTACGTCTGTAAAGGTAACACGACTTGTCTAGGTAAAAAGGATTCAAGGAAAACAAATCTGGTCAACTTCACTTCCTTTCATTTCCGTTTCTGCAGATAAATCTGATTACATCCCGTTAATTATGACCAGGATTGATGGAGTCCAGTATTATTTGAACAAACGAAAATGAGGCACATGCTTCATCGAAGTAAACCAACAGTTGTAAATACAGGTCAGTTGTTGTAGTGGTGATGAAAGTCAGGTGGTCTTACCTGTCCAATGTACACCTGGCGACCTCTAGTAGGGCGCCGTCCTCTCTGAAGTGAAGGCCTGTGCTGGAGGGATTGGCAAAGGTGGAGATAAAACGCCCCAGAGACTGAAAGGCAGCCTGTCGCACCTAAAAGTGGGGCAAGGAGGAATCTGTCAGTTTCATCATGACAGTAGAGATTTTTCACAACTCTAAAGCTCATATTCATTTGCTTAAAAGATCTTATTCTTTTCATGAACAGAATCATTTTCAAGGGCCACCATTTTAACGGCCAGATATAGTCCAAAATAGCACACAGACACACACGGACAGTGGAACCGCACGCGGCTCTGTTTATAGTACACTGGGTGTCGGCATACACGGACAAGATCACACATGTTCGTTGGCGCAAACTGTCTACATGTGGACCCTGATGGACATGGGTAGATGCCAAGATTTACGTCATGTGGACCCACACAGATGCGGAAAGTACAGATTGGCTTTAGTCTGCAGACCCTTTAAGACTAAAAAAAACACTGACATCCTTCAGGCTTCAAGCCCCATGGATAATCATTTTTGCACCCTATTGGAAAGTATACAAAATTGCCAAGTGGTAACAGTAACAGAGATTCTCCATTAGTGAAGATGTTCTTCTCTGTATTAGTTCGTCCTTTTTAGATTTTCAGAATGCAAGTTTCCTATTTTAATAGTTTGAAAAGAAACTGTAATCTAAATGAAGATAAGGCACATTTCTCAATCAGGAACAAGAAGGTGCATACTGTAGTGAGGAAAAAAATACTTCTAGATTCTAAATCTACACAGCAACTGCTCTATTTTCATCATAGTACAGAGGAAGTTACACATACATGTGCTTGTAATTGTATGCAATCATATGAATTACAATTTTTCCTGTGTGTGTCTTACCCAGCGAGACTGGTCACTGATGAGGCTGATGAACAGGGGGGACAATTTCGCACGTCGCACCTCTGGAGAGGTGGAATTGGAGACCATCATGAAGCACTCCGCACAGGCTTTCCTGATGCCCCACAGACTGTCTGAGCACAGATCGAAGAACTTGGGCATCTGCGTTAAAAACAAAACCGAGTTAGTATAACTGAATCACACACAGCTGACTTGATGCAGAGTTATAAGACTTCCCTCAGGAAAGTCTTGAAGGACACAGTGAAGATGTTAAATGTTGTGAGTCGGATTTTTCAATCAAAGAAAAGGGAAGTCTTAGAGCTTCTCACCAGCAGTTTTTCTGTGGCCTCCTGACCTACAATGGAACAAAACTCTCCAAAATTGGCTGCACAGACCTGTAAAACATAATACAAACATAATAATGAACAAGTGCCAAATAAATAATGTTCTTTTTAAACCATCAGACAAAATCCACAAGAGGCTACAGATTTGCATGATGTCTCAAAAGGAAGTCAATTCCTCTAACACTAACAAGAATATTAATAATTCTAATAACATTATCCTTACACAGATGGTTCGGGTTGCTAAATCTCCTCTGGCTCAATCATTCAGTATTTCTGTGCTACTTTTCTATTATGGTCGCCTAGCATGTGCATTTGTTTGTGTGTGATGTCTTAAGGGTGCATTGTTCACACAGTATTTGCATGACCATGTGAATAACATTTCCATACAAAAGAAAAGTCCCAAATGTTTCAGGTAAATTTGGAACACAAGTCTAGATCACATTTCCTACCGTGTAGCTCTAACATATGTTGTAACATAACTTAATTATGCAATTTAAGCATATATTAATACAATAAACAGCTGACATACTGCATTTCTGATGGCTCATTGTATGAAATAAGGATTTGCATGTTTTATTGCTAATGTAGCCCTGGGCAACACATATGCTTAGTTTGGGTCCTGGGCTACAGCAGCAAAAAAATAATAATCATGAACTTTAGCTTCAGAAAAAAAAAGCAGGATTACACAAAGGCAGAAAAAAGTCTAACAGTTACAAAAAAGCTCCAATAATTATTCACAATGTTTGACCACCTTTGCAACTCCTAAATACCCTTCCCCAACTGGTACCAGTTACTCCAGAGAATTAACATTCCTCACAGAAAACAACAGCGTAGTGTAGGCTATGATGATGCGCAAAACAGAATTAAGGCTGACTCGCAGTGTTATTGAATTTATCCCGATGGAACACCCCAAACACAATTAAACTCAACTGTTCTGACTGCAGTCTGAAACAGAGTATCTTGTAGGTTCATAATCATAAGTAATTTCAGACTGTTGAAAACTATCTTGACCTTTGGAGGAGATGAAAATGGTTTGGAGGTTGTTACCTTGCGAACTTGAAAGAGTCTGGCATCACTGCACAGGTCACAGAAGCGTGGCAGCAATAGATGCTCCACTGTGTCTTTGCTCAACATGGTGACAACTTTGCACATGATCTGTCAGAGGAGACATACGGAGAGCGTTATGAGGAGCAGCTTGTGTGTGTTTTTCAGGAGACTGAAACTGATTCAAGAAAACTTGATTTGAACTGGAGTAAGTGAATAGCTAACACCTAAATACAATATAATATAAATAATAATTACATTCAACTTTGAGCCTATGCATTCAATTTGAAATTAGGCATTGCAAATTCAATAACACATGACAAATTACAGTTTATATAACCCAAAAACAATCTATGCTAGCATCAATCATATTCCATTAAAATAGATGCCATTTTTATTTTAGATTGGTGAATGGATTAGATAAAAGGCACTGACAGATCACAGTCAAGTAATAAAAGAAACCCACAATGCCTCTCTGCCTGCATTGAATGTGTATTGCCTTAATAGCTGAGCCACCAACTATGCCTGTAGTTTAAAAGCAGTTTGTCTAGTACCATGTGGTTTTCAGCAAGAATTCATTCAAGCCTATTTCCCTTATAAATAAATAACAGACCATTTTTATTAAATCTCTCTTAAGTCTTACAGCTACTGCCTCGATTTTGTAGTCGTCGTCACTGCTGGGTTCTGTCAGTTCAAGCAGAACTGGACAAACTTTGGTCTCCATATCAGCTTTAGAGATGAGGCCCTGTTCCAACAGGACAAGCAGCGCTGCCTGGCTGGTCTTCCGCACCTGGAAAAGATGGAAGGAAGTTAAAAACCAGTTTTAAAACTCTTGGTATAAACGAATCTGACCAGTGAACTTATTTTTTGCTATGTATCTTATTTCCTAAAAGCTGACAAAAAGAGCTCACAAAAAATGAACACCAAAGAAAAAAAGGACTGCCTTCTTGACAAGTAGTGATTGTTGCTTTCATTGTAAAAATCAGCTAGAAAAGTAGTTAACTTGAAACCTACCTGGTTATTTGGATCAGTGAGATATCGTACTACAATCGGTACCAAGTATCTTGAGAAAGCTGCTGGGAAGTTGGGCCGACTCTCGTGTAAGAACATGGCAATGTTGGGGACCTGCTCCATCAGTTCAGCTCGCACTGTGGGCTCTGAGCACACATTAAAAGTAGAAGCTTAATGTACCAACATAACATTGTGTTATTTGCTTGCAACCACATAAAGATTCGATCCTGAAAGAGTTTAACTGCGTTTAATAAAGACATTTTTAAAAGGAGAGGAAAAAAAAGACAAAGAAACCAAACCACAGTCAAAAAGCGCAGCATTATCTAGAGACATGACAACTAAATGGATGAAAAGGAAAATGCATCTACCTCCATCTTCTGACATTCTGGCAACTGTCTCCATGACACTGATAAAGTCATTTTCATTGTCACTGAACTCTCGAAGCACATCAAGCAGGCCACGAGCCACGATCTGCCTAGAAAGCAACAGGAGCGTCAAGTTAGTAGACTGCCTGCCAATACCTACAAGTGCTGAATGCGCACAGCGTGACAACACAGCACTGACAGAGCTGTCAAGTACATTACACACACACATACTTGGAAACGACAGGAGGGCTTGAACCCTGCAAAGCTGAGCATGAAAAGCATGAAGACAGGAACTAAACACGTTTATGTGTGGACAGCAGAGCAGTATTAAATGTTTGCAGAGGCACTGTGTTTAAACGAATCAAAAAGCACATGATCCTGAGGACAATCTGGCATGCTTTTACTGTTTACTAGGCAGAAAGTACCACATCATAAATCTCTCTAAAACTATACATAAACCAAAATCTGTCTTCAGAAAAAAAAACAACTAAGACTTGCTTGTGAACCTAATTTCATGTTCAGACAGACACCATCCACCCTTGGCTCAACATTAAGTCTTTCGGCATTCCTGCACTACAGAGTTAAAGCAGGTATGCGATTAGTAAATGCACAGGAATGCAGACAGTCATCCAGATGACTATGAAAAAACACATCTAGAGATATGACTTGAGATCTGACGATGTGTTCATCTCACATCAAAATTTTCCGATGTGCGGTTTATGATACAATTATTCAATGCCCTTTATACAATGTATATGAAGAAAGGAACGTCAAAAACAACAATGTATCATTGTGCAACATTACGCCATTACTTGTTTGAGCCATAAAACCTTTCAGCAATGATTTCCTTGCAATCAGTGAACATTAAGTGAACAATCTAACTTTATCAAACTTTATTTTTTTAACAGTGCAAATAATAAATGTTCTTGTTTACAAAGCATAAAATACAAAATACTTAATTTGGCATGAAAGGTAAATTTTTGCTGAACAGTTTTCGGGTAGAGTTTAATGCCTTTAAAATGAGATGACATTTCATTTGAATATCTGGCTACATCTTCACATCACTTTTTCTACAAGAAGTGACACCTCTGTGCCATTTGCCAGATGTTTCCTTGATACTAAGTTCCACTAGGTTGCAGATGTTTCCTTATTAACGCCTACTAGCGGTGGCATAATGCTTTCAGCACACATCGTCAACATGAGGACATGTCTACACAACTGCAGATAAATTTGAAATCACGCTTTAAGCGTCAAACAGGGTTCTGTTCACATTAACCATTTTCTCGTTTCCCACAAGCTTGGCTTCCACACCGAAACGCCAAAACAAAAAATGTATTCATCCTCTTTGAGGTAGCAAAAAGAAAATCACTATGTTACTTAATTTATATGTAAGAAACATTACTTTATGCTCAAAGAGAAACCTAAATGTTGAAAGTGATTACTGAGAAATAAAGTGGGCTTAGTGTAGATAGAAGACCACAACGTAGAAAAAAGGATGCATTTCGCATTTATCTACATTAGTGTGGCCATGGTCAGAAAGGAAACAGTGGCTGGATTACAGCATGATTTTGGATATTTTTTTGGTAATCTAACTGTACGTTTGGGACTTCTACAATCTAAGCTTTGTAGAGATACCCTCAGTTTCAACCTCAGTCGCAGCAGCTGTAAGTTTTGAATTATTTTATCTCTGAAAGCAAGCCACCAGCAGCTGAAGTAGCAGTAGAGAACGATAATGAAGAGTAGTTCTGGTTGAAGCTTTAGCAGGTCAAGCAAAAAATGTGGCTAAAGACACAATGTGTTCTGCCCTACAATACACATCTATCCTCACAACCCAAAAACTACTCACGAACATCCCATTGTCTGTCTGACATTTAGCATTTGTGTTGAGTCAACAGCTTGACCACAGGGCTCTACTTACCTATTGAAGACATTCTCACTGAAGGCATACTTCTCTAGCCTCCCAAGAGGCGTTAGGTTGTCTTGTCCTGCATCGAGGAAGGCTGTGATGCGGATGCCGTCGCACTCTGAACCATAGTCATCAAATCCAACTGCGGGAGGGAAAGAGATCATTTTATGGTCACGTAACCATTGGAACCATCTCTGAAACACATAGCCAATACCTACAAAAACAAACCATTTGATAGGGGACTGACAGATGCACCACAGTAGTCACAGTGCCGTGTTGAAGATACTGAGTCAGACTAAATGTCAGGAATGACCTCCAATGTGTGAATAAAGCAGAAAGGCTCATGTCTAACTGATTATTCCATTTAACGTTCCAGCCATAAATACACACTGGCTTTGCAGTTGGAGCTAAACGCTGTTTCATCGCCCTAGCTAATGCAGACAACAGGGCCTGTTGGTCTGTATAACTGCTAATAATAGCATGGCGTAAAACCCTGAAATACTGTTGACAGCTTTAAATTTCACATGGGTAAATGGGGTTGCCAAGAAAGATGATACGTCCCTGCTGAAGGGAGGGAAAACAAAGTTCCACTTATCAATCCAGGTATTGTTTAATGTGGTTTTGTTAACAAATGAAAATAACCAGAGTACTCACAGTCATCCAGATCGTCATGGCCATCTTCAAAGTATAAAGATAGACCTGCAAGGATAAGGCAATTAGAGGGGGAATCCATGGTGGCAAACATGTCATCAGCATACCATCACTCTATACACCACTCCCCCTACAAAATGAAAGGAGTTCTGTGTCGGCAGGTTTACAGGGTGACAATTAGTAAGACGGGACAAAGTCTCCTTCAGTAAGATTGACAATAAATCATGTGGTCTTGCTGATTAATCACTCTGCAAAACTGAAACTTTGTGCATTCACATGACATCGTCAGTGTGGTGACGTGTAATTGTTGATTTTAAATACATGGTTCCTTTAGTCAATAAGCTCGCAATAATCTGAAAGTCTTGTGCACATCCACAAAACCTCATTTGGTATGGATGCTGGATGCTACAAAGTGAAGGCGATTAAGTGATTATAATGTCACTAGTCATATTGGAGTATGCATATATACACCTTTCATTTCCTTCATGCGGACATTCGCCTGAAGAACGTTGCTAATAAAAATGTAAGGAAGCTCTGATTTCAGTGTGCGGGTACTTTTCTATTGTACATCTATGCATCTTCTCTATGCTTCTTTCAGACATAAGACACCTTACCCAATTCCCTCAGGTGCCATATTTGTAATAAAATTTTTATACCAATTTTCTTGTCCCCTCACTTATGTGGGGCTACTTTTGCCTCAATATTCTTTATAGTTGCCATTTATGTTTGGTGTATATAGTAGTTACTTACCTATACTATAAATCTGTTATTGCATTTCTGCTGCTGTGACATTTCAATTTCCTAGCAATTGATCAATTATGTTGGTCTTATCTTATCTACGTTTCTTAAGCTCAAATCACAAACACATTGGCTAAACTCAGGATTTCTTGGATCATTTAGACAATTGTGTTGCCTACATTAAAACTACAAATCAGGTATGTCCTGGAATAATTTCTGCACATATCCAGTTCGTTTTTCCACTATCATGCAGTCCAATGTGATGTTGTTTTCCTGGATCCCAAACAGGGATTTCAACCAGAAACTAGGAACAACACAACACATGCATTGTCTGTCTACTGTCTGTATAAATTGATTTTTAACATCTTAACTAACCCCTTCAGAGTTGGTTAGCTCATGCAGGGCATATTATGTTGCCTTAACCAAACAACAAAGCAGGTACTAAGTATTAATTCTCCTACAATCATTTTTAATCTAGCAGGTTGGAAATGATACCTCCAGTTTGGCTTCTCGTTATCACACAGTCCTATGTGATGAACACAAACTAGACATGTAACACTAAAAGGAGTTATTTTCAATGCCTTAACGTAACATACCGACAATACACGAAGACTTTCTTTCGTGATTTGTTTTCAACACCACCCAGCCATAACTACAGGACAATAACTCAGAGTAAGCTGGTAATGTAGTCAGAAGAAGAGCCCAGAAAGAGGTCCCGGAAAGAGAAGCATGTGGTGGGACGGCTAATGCCAGTGTTTACAGCTGGGCAGGCAAGGGAATGTGCTCCAAACACAAAAACAACTCCTCCTATCTCGAAAAGATACATTAAATGTGGTGTTTCGCGTGTTTGAGTAGATAACGTTACGAGTGGTTTAACAACACCCCCCAAAAGGTCTGCCATGTTGGCAAAGAACAACATCTCCCCTTTGTTGTGGTATAAAGGAGGATTTGGTCAGCTTATGGCTGAAAATGACTTTAGCAACTCGGCTAACGTTAGCTAGGTCAACTCGCTAGCCTTTGCTATGACAACAGCTCGATAATAAACACGGCCGGAGCCATGCGATGGTGTCTAACTACAGGAGAGCGCGGCAATTTAAATAAATAACCTACACGTAGTGCGTAGTTACGGGTTTAAATGTACCCCCCAAAGTCACACATTTCGATACCCGCGAGTAGCTTTCGTTAGCCAGCTGGCTAGTCGCGCTATAGTTTGCTAACACGGCTTGTCCAGCCCTTTCGCTTGACTTGACTCGGCTCGGCTCGGCTCGGCTCAGCTAGCACTTCGCCTGGGAATACCACAAACGCCGCCAGTTGAAATATCTCGACTCCGAAGGCCACGCTGCCGCCCTGCGAGTGCCGACGCGGCGGCAGGGTGCGAGAGAAAACACGATTTAAAGAGTGCCGTTACCTGCCATCTTGAGTGTCGGCTCGGCTCTGCGGGCTGCCGTCCCGTGTGGGCTGTCACCGCCGCACAGCTGTCACTCAAACGCGGCGGCGAACTGCTTCCTGGAGGCGCTTCCTGGTGCGGGTTAATTCGCCGGTTGGTTACCTTTTTTGAACGAGTAGCTTGAACCGGTAGCCGTTTCTCAGCTCGGGCACAAAGTCGACATAGCTGAGCGCAAACACGGCCTGTGGGCTTTTGTGTTATCTCCAAACAAAAAGAAAGGGGGAAAAAAAAAAGAAAAAGAAAGGAGCCGGAACAGTCACGTGACCACACGCCGTAGTTCAAGATGGAGACTGAGCGATTTGGTGGCTTCGCCGTTAGCTAGCTGGCTGTTTACGATAACCACAATATGGCAAATACGACGGACTACTGGACGTTTTAACGCTAATAGCAAGAGTTATCATCCAATCCGAGATGTGCATTTGGCAGCTTTTGACCACGATGGAGTAGAGTTGTCTGTAAACATAGACCACCTGAAGAATATTCAAGATAAGAGGTAGCCAGAGGAGGGAAAAACTGCCAATGGTCGTCGCCACAAACTCGTTTTAAGAGAGAGGAGATCGATATGGCGCTGAGGGAGTTGAAAGTTTGTCTCCTTGGGGTAAGTCAGCATCTGAACGCGTATGTCTGTAGTCCACACTGTACATTTAACTGTACCTGTGTGGCATCAAATGACCCACACTGACGGACAGCTCTGTTCACATGAGTTAAATGAGTTGGTACCTGTGACCAGGTGGGTGACACCGCGTTGTCAGATAACGTCATTGTCTTTTCTGCACTTTAATCTGTCACAGAAACAACATTTATGCATTTTGTCTACCAGCATCCCATTAATACATCCCAGAAATAACAGTAACGGGAAATAACATCTACTAATAAGATTAAAATAGAGCTGAAAAAATTAAACTAGCTCAAATGCAAAAACATTTTCTTGTTACGGCTTTTCAAATGTGAGGATTTGCTGATTTATTGAGGCATTGTGAGACATTTTATAGGCTAAATAATTAATCGCAAAAAATTACTAATAATGAAAATAATCCCTTATATAGCTTTCTTAAATAACATTACTGGTCTTTGCTGCCCTCAGTATTTCTAAATAATTCTCTGGTTCCAGCTCCTCCATGGGTAGATTTGATTTGCTGCTTTTCTATGTTTTATATCATTGTAAATTAAGTATCTTTAGGTTTTTGACTGTCAGACAAAACGAGACATTTGAAGTTGTCATCTTGGACTCTGGGAAACTGGGAATTGTTTTGACATTTTATAGACTGAAGGATTCATTGTTCATTCAAAAACAAAAAAGACAGATAATAGATTAATAGATGATGAAAATAATTATTTGCAGCCCTAATTCTTATAACTTTCCTAAATAACATTACTGGTCTTTGCTGCAGTCACTATTTATAAATCAGTCACAGGATCAATATGCATGCATGTCTAGATTATAACAACAGCACAAGCTATCATTTTCTCTACCAGTACCTCATTAATACATTTCTGAAGTAACATTCTCACACTTCCTCATCTTCATCAAGGAATACATAAAAAAAAACAATGTACGCTTTACTTTGTCCTGTTAAACTATCATAAAGTGACAGGCCTACAACAGGAGCAGGAAGGAAAATGATGCCACAGAAAAGCAGTAATGTCTGGGCATACTTCCAGAGAATGTGTTTTTATAGTTGTGATTATACTTCTAGTAATGGTTTCTGGCCTTGTTTAGTAAGCATCGTCTTTATTTTGTCTCTGCAGGACACTGGCGTTGGAAAGTCGAGTATTGTTTGGAGATTTGTGGAGGACAGCTTTGACCCAAACATCAACCCAACAATTGGGTAAGTTCCTGCTGTCGCTAGAAGTTATGTTTTATTCTCTGTTTTATTGGGTTGTGTTTAGGGTTGTTGTAGGACATTATCATGTAGTTAGTTATTTTCTCTCTGTCATTTTATGGATTAATCAATTCCAATTAGAGCTGAAAAAATTAGAAAATTAATCGGCAACAATTTTAATAATCAATGAATTGTTTAAATCACTTTTCAAGCAAAAATGCCTTCTCTGTTTCCAGTTTCTCACATATGAGGAGTTGCTGCTTGTCTTTGTCTTATCCGATAAAACAAGCAATTTGAATATGTCATGTTGGGAAATTGTTACGGGCATTTTTTTAAAACTATTTTCTGACATTCTATAGACCAAACAATTAATTGAATAATTATGAAAATAACTGGCAAATTATTCAGAATGAAAACAATCGTTAGTTGCAGTCCTAATTCCAATTCTGATAATTGGTCATTTTGTTCATTTATCAATTAAAAATACACAATATTTGCGGGTTTTATCTTCACAAATGCAAAAAGTCACTTGATTTTTTTTTGTTTGATGACAATATATAAGTGAAATACCTCTTTTTATTTTAAGACATTGGTATTTGTCATAAATTTTGGCATTTTATAGACAATATGATCAGTCAGTACTAGAACCCGACCAATATATTGGCATTGCCAATATTACTGACCAAGTTTATCCCAGAGTGTCAGTATATGTCGGCCAATAAATAACAGGAAATTGCAATAAAGAAATGGCTGATATATTTGAGGTAAATTACAAACAGTCTCGCCATTACACTGACAAACTCTGTGAAATTTATTTCTCAACTGTGAAGTATCTGAAGAATATTGGCAGATATATTGTCATAGAATTTTTATAACAAAATCAAAATCTTATTTTGCTTACCAAATGCTGATATTGTTGTCAGCCTATAATATAGTATCGGTCGACCTCTAATTGACTCAATTCACACAAGTCCTGTTGAGTGTTTTACAAAATTGGGACGTTGTTGTTTAACTAAGCTGGCAGACAATTTAATATATCTTAAACAAACTGATGATCTAAATGAAGATGTGTGGTTTTTCTCACTGTCTCAGACTTTGAAAATGAGTTGGGATAAAACCCGTAACCTTCAGTTGCAGTTCTGTTATTTGTCTATATTTAGTAAAACGCCAAATCAAATGAATATTTTTGTAATGTGACATATTTAGTATATCAATCATGAAGCCATTTCTCTTCAACAGGGCATCTTTCATGACCAAGACGGTACAATACCAAAACGAGCTGCACAAGTTCCTGATCTGGGACACGGCAGGACAGGAGCGGGTTAGTAATAATCAAATGGACTGGTGGATATTAAACCTGAGCATGATTCATATGTGTTTTGGCTTTGCACAGCCAACAGCAACAAACAGCTTTGATATTGTGATCAGTCAGTTTGACTTGGCTTATTCAAAAATTCCCGTGTGGTTATGAAGGAAGTGAAAATGCTACCCACATGTGCATGTACCACTCCCTGAACCAGCCTGGGGGAAAGTGAACCGTGCAGTTATTCATTACTTCTGATAGGGGGCAACATTTACCGTTCTATAGGTAGAGTCTTGCCCACTAACCAATAACCTACTTCTTTTAGTGCTCTTGTTTTAGGAGTCCCCTTTTCCAGTGTTTTAAATGGCGTTTGTGGTGTAATGGATTTACATTCTTCAGATCAGTGAGTGGTGTCTGTTTAATTTAGTAGAAACATCAGCAAGACTGTCCCTTCTGTCACCTTTAATCATTGTCCTGCCTCTCCCTTCCCTCTCACTCCTTCTTCCTCATTGCATTCGTACATATTGAGACACAGATAAAGGAGTGCCATTGCTTTCCTTTTTGTGTTATTTTATCTTGCATGCACATCTGAAAAGTGTTGCTTGTGTGATGTTTCTATCATGTCCAGGTGCCACTTCTTATGTAACCTACACTCCTGTGTGTCTATAGCAGCAATATTTGAAATGCCTGGTCACTCACACAACGTTTAGGACTGAAACCACTGACAGACGATATGTGATATATGAAACAGGATACATCTTGTACAATTTTAGCATTTAAGCCCATCCAAACAACACCAAGCTCCAGACAGTAGCGCAAGGAACTACTTTCTCTTTTGACTCACACCCTGCATCCCACATTTCTCTGCATTAGCTCTGCACATCACTTCCCTTTTTCTGTACATGCCCTTCTCTTTTTCTCATGCACAATCCCCTGCTCTTGTAATGTCTGATCCCTGCTGCTGTCCTCTCCAGAGAGGTGAGATAAGATGCTGTTTGTCTTTTATTCTCCTTCCCCCGGGGGGCCTCAGCTTTTTCACGGCCTTGAGGGGACATCAGTGCAGCCCCGTTTAAGATAAGATGAGAGGATGAAACCCAAGCTGTCTCAGCCCACTGGCGTGTGCTGCTACTGTGTCTTATCTGAGAGTCACTGCAGCTCCATGTCAGTGTCATCTTTTTTCCCCTTTGTGTTTTCTCCTGTGGAATTTTTTTTTCATTTCTTTTCTTGGCAACAATCTATTTTTCTGTGATTCTTTTGTGGGTTTTTTTCCCATTTTCTCCACCTTTTTTATTCCCACAAATCCACTTTTTCACTCCCATGTGGCCTCTCAGCCTCCCAATGGGTTCACATCCATGCGGGAAAAAGTAGCAACATTCCTTTGGTAGGTTTTGCATGTGTCTGTGTTTTCATACAAAGCTGCTGTGGTATTTTGAAGCCTTTCATGGCTTGTTTTCTAACTGCTGCGGAGCTTTGGCCTATCAAAAGCTGTTGAGTTGAGAAAGGGGAACACAAAGCCAGCCAATGCACATGGAAGGAGAGAGCAGGGCAAAAAGGAAAGCTCTGTGATTTCCACAATCCACAATCCACAATCCGTATCTCAAGACCAGATGAGGCCTTACGAGTACATCTGAGCCCCGGCTGTCAACAGTCCATCGAGGCCTCCCAAGCAAGAGGAACCTTGTGTCCTACTGGAATAGGAGGGTTCCTTTCATTGGGCACCCAGCTTGTGGTTTCAGCAATTAATCAGCACTCGCCGGCCATCACTGGGGCTGTTTTCTGGGCTGCTGTGTGGCCAGACGTCTGGCCTCGCTGTGATTGCTCTTTGGGTTAAGACAGAGATAGACCACACAGGACTGGTGGTGGTGCGGCCCAACACTAGCCAATGAAACAGACAGCACTCTCCTCAGTGTCTCTGCCAAATGTCCCAAGTTGGATTCCCGTTGGTGGACTTGGGGCCAGTAACAACTATAATTATGTGGAATGTGTGCTTTCCTGAGGTAACAGTGTCACTCCAAGATGGATAGTTTATTCCATCATATTGTAAAGGAAAATAGAATTGGCAGGAAGGCAGGGTCATTCCAAGTGAAGGTCTTTTTCAGACATGGGTTGTTTCTTTTTTAAATAAATATGATTAGTTAATACATGACACATGGTTTTATTAGTCTCTTAAAAGCCCCAGTCCAGCGCATATTGCAAGAAGGCCTAAAAAGAGGTTAGGAGTCGGAGAGGGAAAATACATATCTTGAAACATACTGTAGAAAACAGTTATAACTTCAAAATCCTGTGAAGGCAACTGCTAGCATTTCAACTGAATTGAGATCAAGAGCTAATAGTCCACATTTGTTTCAGCAGAAAAATAACAGTGAGTGAATGGTTTCATACTCCACTGTGTTGTGTTAAGGTGCCTAATTAGCACTAAACAGAAAGTGCAGAATGCTTTGCAGGTATTTGGTCGTAATCCAAAGTATTGGAGAAATTAAAAAATTTACCTGATGATGAAAAGTAAGGGGGTAATTATAATTCATCTTGAAGGGGACTTGTTGAGATATTTCACAAAAAAACATAAATGTGAACCACCTCTTGGTGGTGCTAGAGGAAAAGTCAGGGGATCACCAAAGTAAGAAATTGACATCGTCTGGGCTCAATGAATATATGTACCAAATTTCTTGGCAATCCATCCAGTAGTTGTTGTAAATTTCAGTCTGGACCAAAGTGGTGGACCCAGCCGACAGACAGACATTGCCATCTCTAGAGCCATGCCACTAGCTAAAAACAATATGTTTTAAAATATCATGACAGTGGGCTAATTGTTGAAGCCAGGTTTCAGTGAGCAATGGAAAGTATTTTACCAGAAAAATACCAAAACCTGGCAAAAAGAAGAACCCCCAGCCTCCCAGGCAGCTATGGATTTAGAAATGCCCATGCTGTTTTGATTATGCAGGGCTTTGTGATCTATTGGGTTAAGATCAAATGTATAGTCTTCCATAAATATCAAAACCCTAACAGCTTTTGACACATTCTGCTCATCTTTCTCTTGATGGCTACCACATGTGTGAGGTCTTGGTGGAAAGACTTGCCATGCTTCCATTTAAAATAAAGTCACTTGGCTTATAAGCTCAGAGCACTAGGCCTTTGGTTTAGTAAAATGGTACTGTTTTAAGTTTGTTACAGTCAGTATTATTGAGTCTAATGAAACTCACAGTGATGTAATCACCATGGTCTGTGCCTGTGTAACGGATTAGCCATAGTCTATGAAAAGCCTAGACACTGTTTCTTGATCTATGGGGTGTGAAAATATATAATAGTGCGATTATACCGCAATGATATTTTAAGTACCCTTTTCATATCCAAAAATTAAAAATTGGAAGGAAATCAAGGTAAACTATCTTTAAAGATGAGTCAGGATTGATCATCTCTGAATAAGATCTTTTAAATTCTTGGTCTGTACTCTGATCATCATATTCAGTTTCACATGGTTTCGTAGCTATATGCAGACTTAATGATGTCAGTAGATCATACAGTCTACTTTAGGGAGAGATGAAGGTAATTCAGAGGCTTTAGACATGCAAGCCTCCTCCCTGTCCAACAGTGTTGAACTCATCATTGTTTACTTTCTCTGTCTGCCCATAGTTTCGTGCTCTAGCACCAATGTACTACAGAGGTTCAGCTGCGGCCATCATTGTTTATGACATCACAAAAGAGGTATTATTTACTTTTTCTCCTCAACCACTAAGTACTTGCTGTATACTTTCATTGTTTTGTTCCATGTCTTTCCTTAATTTTTAATTCATATGTGTATTAGCAGCCGTTAGCTTAGTTTAGCATAAAGGCTAGAAACAGGGAAAAACCAGCTAGCCTAGCTCTGTCCAAAGGTTTCACAACTATTCGCCCTTTTTACACAGGTTATATGCCGTACTATTTCTTGGCCAGGAGCAGTTGGCAGGCAACCAGTCAAGACTCCAGGAAGTTACTGACCCCCAGTGAAATGGCAAACTTACGTTTTTACAGTTTAGTTTTTGTACGGATTAAACAAACAAGATACAATGTGATCATCAGTGAGCTTTAGAGGTGTAGAGGATTTAATTATCTTTGGTAAGAGCTAATCTAACTCTCGGCAATAAAGCAGATAAGCATATTACCCAAAATGTCATACTAATCCTTTAAACTTTCATGGAAGACACTATGTGCGTGTGTGTCTGCTTATTGGTGCTTTCAGTAACACGTTGTTTACCTTTATCATCAGGAATCCTTCCAAACACTGAAGAACTGGGTGAAGGAGCTGCGCCAGCATGGTCCTCCTAATATAGTGGTCGCCATCGCTGGTAACAAATGTGACCTGACAGACGCCAGGTGAACCTGAATTAGAAATAATACTGTATGTGTCATGAACAATGCTAGTGTGCACAGTATGATGATGCCTCCTCATTTACAACTTGAGAGTGATGATGGGATTTCAGATGTCTGGCTTAGATGGAAAACAATCTTGTAAGGAAATATTATAACCTTTTGGCATCTGAATAATATTTGATGTTTGGCTTAGAAATACCATTGGAATTGATTGTGTGTGAAGTGTACTCAGCTGTGCAAGGTGGAATATTGGCTCTCATACTGATTAATATTCTGTGTAGCTGGTCTGTTGTGGAAGATAAGGTAATCAGACTCCCACCGCTCTTGATCTTTGTCGTTCACCTTGATCATTATGGCTATTGAGGTGTTGTACGTTTCTAGTAGGAAAGTTCTGTTTATGTATAATGGACTAAATAATCTAAATAGTTGAAGATATTATTGGTGATCTTATGTATCTTCCGCAAAATTGAAACATCTCCCAGACTCAGATACATATACGCTTTTGGCAATAAGATCACCCATGAAATTGGGAAATAGTCCACATAATAGCTGTAGCAGTACATTTGATGGTTATCGTGTAATGCATGAAATTGCAGAATCTGTTTGCATATTGCAACATAATAATTTTGACATACCTCTTCTGTTTACAGGGAAGTGCCAGACAAGGATGCCAAGGACTATGCTGACTCCATCCATGCCATCTTTGTAGAAACCAGTGCCAAGAATGCCATTAACATCAACGAGGTGTTTATAGAGATAAGTGAGTGTGTTTCTTGAGCATTTGGTGCCATTGGCCTGTACATCCTCAGGTCCCCATTAAGCTGTGACAAATTAAGCGTTGTACATTAGTAAAAAAAATTACCTTGTCTCCCTTTGTGTTTTAAAACAGGTAGACTATGTTTCGAACAGTGTTGCCTATTAGAGGTGTAGTTTCTAAATATTTCCAGAGTGTTATCATTCCTTTCTGTGTTTGTATCAGACTTCTGACAGTGATGAGGTAGGTCAGAATAAGCTGCAGATAAAGCCATTTTGGAAGTAAAGCAGAATCCACTTAATCGTGACATCTTGACACTTCATTTCAAACACAAATTTGAAGAGACAAGGTGTTGTGGGAGCAGAGTGGCAACTGATAAGCTGAAGATAAAAGAAATATACTCAATAGCTGTGTCCCAGTTCCATACTACATATTAAATCTAAGCAGGTTTTGAGTATATAGTGTGTTGAAACGGGAAAAGTAGAGAAATTAAGCATACAGAATGTCTTCTTGCATACTAAAAACTTGATGGACATCTAATGCCGCATGTATAGTATTATTTCATAATGTTATTAGGATGCAGCTCGTTTCCCTATTCCATACTAATTGTATCCAGTATGTACTATATTTTGATATTCATAGTATAATGGTTTTGCACTTACTATGCAAGAAGTTAACAGCTACATCAACTTATCTTTTTGATCTTTTTGCAGCTGTCTCACCACCATTCACAATTTATTTAAAAAATTTTCGTATGCGAGTAATGCCTCCATTTTCTTTGTGGATTGCATTGTGGGACAATAGTGTACATCAACAACAGTTTAGGAAACAGGGGCACAGCTATAGGATTACTGTTAATTAACTGGCAAGTAGTGCTATCATGAAAAATGGTGTATTTTTAAAATGGATATGAAAAATCAAAGTATAATTACACAGTAAGAACGTGTGTGTGGTAATGGAGAGTTTGAGAGAGAAAAGGGAAGCTGAATGTTGGGAACCTGTGCACATGTATGTATGTGTGTGTCTCCTCAAAGGTAAGCGCATACCCATTGCAGACGCAGCAGGAGGAACTTCAGGAAAAGGTTTCAAACTGGGACGGCAGGCCTCAGAGTCTCGCAGGACGTGCTGCTGATGATGCCGGTGACTGTCCCCACATGACCTGTGACCTGACCTTTGCTTACCCTCTGTGTCCCCGGCCTGCTTCAGCTTACAGCCACCACACACCCTCAAACACCCTGCTATCATTGACACCGGGATGCAGCATTGCCAAACTGATGGCCGTAGCAAATGCATTTTTGCGGCACTCAACAGCAAATCATCTGATATACTGACAAACATGCCTGCATTAATACATTGATGTGTAAGTGAAAGACCCCCATATATATTCTATTATGGACATCAACCACTGTTTAGTGTATTATAGCCCTGGGTTGATCAGAGGAACTTTACAACGACAGATTCATAGATTCAGAAGTCATTTTTACTATCTTTCAACCAAAACATGATCTGAAAATGGTCAAATTTCACCAACTGATTTTGATAGTACTTAAGTTATTGCCTTTTGTTGTTGTTATTTTTTGTTGTTTTCTTTTTGTTTGTTTTTTTGGGAGATCTCTCCCCACACATTCTCAACTTTGTGAAGGATCCATCTATACAGTTAATGTGTGTAATCACTAATTTATCATAAGATTTTGATGAAGGAGCTTATGGTAGTCATCGGTACCAATTTTTGGTTTTTGGAAGAATACATGGAGAGACGTTAGTGATTCACGGTCGAGCAATAAGGATTGCACATGCTAAGTTTTATTGTGTGATTGCTGCTTTCATCAAGATGTTTTTCAAGGCAAAACCAAGGGTGTTTTGCAATCACACGGTTAAAAATGCAGAAATGAAAAGTGTGTGGGAGCATACTTCCTTCACATTAAAAGAATAGTTTGACATTTTGGGAATAGGCTTATTCGTGTTCTAGCCTAGGGTGAGATGAGAATATCTATATCATTCTCAGACATTAAAATGGTATTGATATTCTCATCTAACTCTCTGGCAGAAAGCAAATAAGCATAATTCCAAAAATGAACTATTCCTTTAATTGTGAACTGTTCTTCTTCTCTCTTTGGCTTGTAAGGATATTTTGATTGTCACTTGCCCCTGAGAATAACAAATTGTTGTAAAATCTCGTCTCTGTGATGAGAACAACTGTACAGTCCACATCTCCCAATGATGGTGTTTTAATCAGGGCTGAAATTCTGTTGCAGTCTTCAAGTTTGTTATTATATGATAACAGTTCCAGCTGCTCATATGTGCTACACACTCCTCTTGTAATTACTGAAAAGGTATCAAGTGAATCCTGAATATGACGAGCCCCATAGTGCACACAATATACTTCCAGTTGTCTCACAATGTTACTTTAGCTTTATTTTTCTCTAATCTTATTTTAACTGTTCACTGGCGAGCCCGCCAGTCCTCAATCCTTTGCTGCTACTTTGCAACAGTTTTACAGGGGAGGCTGATATTTGTGAGGTCTTGCCAAATTCTTTAATTGTCCCATAAACATTGTTCAATCTTTCCTCTCTTTTTTTTCACATAATCAGCAGTGGCTCACACATGCAATGTTGTTTTACTACCTGGCCTGCGATGAAAACAGTGAGATCTGGAAACTAGACGTCCCTCAGAGAAAACTCAGATTTTAGAGCTTAAATTTCCCCTTAGCAGAACGTTATAGGTGCAGAATTAGACGTGGCACTGTGTCGACATGCTGACCCCTTAATGAACCTCCATTCTGCTCTGAATTACTGTGCTTTGTTCCAAGGTCTGCCTTCTGATTTTCCTTTCTCCCAACTTCTTTTGCCTCATTCCTCTAAATTCCAGGCACTTATTTTAGGTCCAGCTTTAATGTTGTTTCAGACATATTGTACACTATACAACAGCTTTCACAGAGCTCTATCATCCCCTCTTAAATTCATGAAAACCATTACTACTCTGTGATCCTTATGCTATGTTACAGTAGTTTAATTTACCTCTTATATTGGCCTAATTGGACTTCACTAGCAGTTGACTCATGAGCCCCCACAGACTTATTAATTCTGTGTAATTTCATGCTTGTCTGTATCTTTTGAGCCCTTTTAGCCCCAAAACTTTTTTGCAACATTGCCAAAAAATACAGATGTGCGCTCAGTTAGGCTGCGTTTCCACATTTATAAATTTGGATTGTGTGTTTTTCTGTCAGCGCAAGCCACTTTATTTCCCTTTGAGCGTATCTGTTATTGATGAGTTGTGTTCTAGGCAGTGCTGTCTGTTTCTTTCAGGATTTTCCAATGGAGTGCAATAGTTGCTATTATGACAAAGGTAAAATGCGACCTAATTCACGAAATCAGTTACAGAGTGATGTGTTCACACAGTAGAGCGCACACCCGTGCAAAAAATGTGACTTAATTCTCTCCAGTCTCAAACAGATATATATTGAACTCATTTTATGCTGATTTGGTGACCATTTTGCTCAGACATAGTTGATCAAATGAGCAGTGTGATGGGGCCAACCACCAGTGGCATTCGCTGCTATCTGTGATAATTCGCACTGCACTACATCATAATGCTAACTCTAGCTAGTATTTAATAAGGCTTCAGCAATTATATCAAAAAGGGAAGCACTCTGGTACTTTGAGAGCTGCACTTTGACTATTTGTATCAATTGGCCCTTATTGCTAAGTAACACTCTGCAGTCTGTTATTATCTCAGTGAAATCACTCGATGAAACAGTCTTGTAAAGGTTTCAGATTCCTTTATGTCCCCTGATGTTATTTTAGGTTTTGACTGTTTGCTCAGTTCTTATTGCTACGAAGAACATGGTGCCAAATAATGTCAAAGCCATTTTACTACACCACGCATAATTAACCTTTTTTGTTTTGTTTTTTTAAATTGTTGATGTGATATAATGATTTAAAGTGCTGATCACATAAATGCTTAAAAATATTTGAAGTCTGATAATGACACACGTTTTCCCTTATTTGGAAACAGAAGGCATGGATAGAATTTGTATGCCAGTTTTGCATTGAAAAATACAGATAGTCTTGGGCTGGCCCTGAGAATGTGATTAATCTATATTATGTATATTTTTCAGTGTAGATGTATACCATCAAATTGCACACAAATTAATGACTATATTCTATTCTAAGCCAGTTGTGTGACCACAATACACTTGTACACCATTTGCAGTAATTCCATCAGCATTGTAGTTACCATATTTAGCTTTGTACTATGTTTCATATTGATTGTAACAAAATGCCTGACAACAGTT
Source organism: Macquaria australasica (assembly GCA_005408345.1). Lineage (NCBI taxonomy): Eukaryota > Metazoa > Chordata > Actinopteri > Centrarchiformes > Percichthyidae > Macquaria > Macquaria australasica. The sequence continues at coordinate 2,385,927 of SEMN01000016.1, forward strand.
GTTTGCAGTGTATTTCCAAATGTGTAAAAAGGGAATTGTCAATTTGTTTAATAATAAAAGATTGACAAAAAAAATCCCCTCCTGTAGTGTGCGTGTGTGTGAGTGAGAGAGAGAGAGAAGTTTCTCACTCCCTTGTGTTATGCCTAAGAGAGATGTGTATAAATGTGTTCCTTGGGGATACAGTGACAATGTTAGCGATTGGTCGTGTTGTTCAGATGGCATCCAGCTGCCTGTGTGTGTGTGTATATATAGATATAGATATATATAGATAGATAGAGATATAGATATAGAGATATAGATATATAGATATATATCTAGATATATATCTATCTATCTATATCTATATATAGATATATAGATATAGATATAGATATAGATAGATAGATAGATGCATGTTTGACTGGCAGAGGGCTTTTCACTGCACTTTGAATAGTGCTGAGAGGCCAGAACACTTATTTGACAACCTCCCCATCCCCTACTAAACCCCAGTAAGTTCACATTTAAATAATCCAGTGTTTGAACTAATTATTCAATTAAAAATACAAGTCACTTTATTTTTAAAGCATGTTTGAAAACTATGCAGTTAATGGGAAGTATAAAAAAACATCTGTAAACTCTTACACCTGTAATAACGAAGGGCTCATCTGTCTTTGAGGTATCAATATTTTAATTAAACATTACATGGCAGTGTGAGAATAACAGGAGGGCTTGTGTAAATGAGGAGAAAAGAGTGGAAGCTAACTTGACAGGTGAAAAACAAATTGATTAATGAAATGAATAAAAGGTACGCTGACACACTGGTATAGTTCCAGTTACATCATTTTGCAATTGAGCTGATTTCTGTCCAGGAAAACATGGGAGTGTTTCACAATGTCTTACTTTATGCTGTTGCCATAATTGTAACCTGTCAAACACAGGTGTAACTAATAACATTAATCATGGCTGCATATTCCAGTTAGATGCTCAGGTGTGCCAGGGCGCTCGCATACTGGCTCATTGATCCACTTAATTGGAATGGAGCCATCATTACTGTTACACCTGTGTTTGTTCTGCTAAGATAATTAAAAATGTTAATAGTGAGAGAATTATTCCAAATTTTTCCAAAATATTGTTAAATGTTAATCAGTATGGCTGTTGAGAAAACACAAGTTATTCCATAAAAGTCTCATAAAAGGGCATCTACAAATATTTAATATTTCAAGCTGGGTAAATGTAGGAATATGTTCGAAAGATAACAATTAGATGAGAGCCAAGTTTTTTTTATATGCAAAGTTATCCACAAAGTGACTCCAGTATGAGATTACATGTGGTATTGTAAGAACTTTTTTTTTTAAAAGAGTTCTTATGGATTTATTGTTACTGCGGGATGTGAAGAAAAACAAAAGTGTGCATTGGAAGTAAGAGAGGGTAACAACTGATGAGTAAGCCTTTTGCTTACATATACCAGAAAGAATTGCACCAAAAACACTTGCATACTCCCCAGGTGTTACAGGGATGTTGTAGCGTAATAAAAACTCCTCGTGAGTAAAGAAAGTGCAATCTGTATTAAACAAGTGATCCACCAGAAAAACATTACTTTGGAGCTCAAGAGTCAAGTTTGCACCCTTCATGATTATTCCACATTCAGGCAAGAAGGCTGGTAATTTGTAAACTTGCATGCTGAACTTTGTGGGCTGAAATGAAAACCTGCATGTCCTTTCGCTTGTTTTAGGTTTCCCCCAAAGGCTGAGATGGTGGCCCCACCATCCCTGGGTGCACCCTGGCATCACCCTCCCCGTCACCCTCCCCCGCCGGCTGGCTATGCAGAGGCAGTGACGTCACCGGGCCGTCTCTCAGTCCCTTCCTGCTGCATCACAACAGCCGTCAGTAGCTCGAGTAGCTCTGGTGACTTGGGGGGGAAACAGGACATCCACAGCTAACCAACGGCAGCCTAACACGGGGGAGACCGACAGGAACTGGTTGCAGCGCGATAACCCCCCGCTCCAGCTGTTGGGATATGGCCAGGCCGGAACAGGTTCTGCTCTTGGAGCCTCAGCACGAACTGAAATTCCGAGGTAAGAGGGGAGGGCCCGGCTTGGACGGGAGGGGGGAGCTGCCTCTGCCAGCAGGGTTAGGAAGCGAGGAGGAGGAGGAGGAGGAAGAGGAGGAGGGGAGGCAGGCAGGCAAGTGTTGTGCTAACTAAACCGGGGAGAAGCCGCACTACACATCTGAACAACATCGCCCTCGCATGAAGAGAGTAAGAGCCCTGAAAGGACGGCAGGTCGACCTGGATTAGCTTCCCACGGCTAAGCTAGCCCGGCCCTGTCGCACGTTTCTGCTGCAGCAGCTGCCTCTGAAGCGGTTTGCAAGTGCAAGACACGAAACGCATGTCCGCTGGGAAAGCGGCGATCGTGACAAATACGTGACAGCATTGTACTGCCTTCTAAGTCCACAACCTTTCATTGCACCTGAGCTGCAACATCCTCAGCAGGTCTGGCTGGCTAACGTTAGCTCGCTCTCTGATTGGCTGTCTCGCTCTGTCGGCCAGCCTGCTGTCATTTAATAACTTGACAGCTCACAGGACGAAATAATTTAGGCAACCTCTGCTACTTGATAGGTTTTAGCTGCGGGTAATCAACATGCCCACTGTCCTTATCATATTGAGTTTTAGTGAAGCTCGGCATTTGGCTGCAACATTGTCACGTTGCTTTAGGCCCAAATAATGTTACATAAACACATGGTACTACTGTATCCGTCTTGCAACAGATTACAGAGATTCTGACACAGCTTGAATTATTGCACCTTGTATTCTGGAGTAAGATGCTGAATAGTTTAATACAATTTTCTAATTATTCAAAATACAGTCAAACTTTTACTCTAATCAGTAGTGAGGTTTGGAGATATCAGCTGTAGGTCTGCCAAATTCAAGTCCAAAAATTACACTTAAAATTACCGGCACCGCCAAAAAAAAAAAAAAAAAAAGAAACCACTGTTTATCCCAAAAGCCACTGAATTTAATTGCAGTGGGATGAGCTTCGGTAATTCACACCAAAACAGATTTGATAGATCACACTATGGATAAGATGACAAGTTGGTTATACTGTGTTTTTATGTGAACTGTCAGTTTAAAGTAACACAATGCTGAGCATCTAGTGCTCAAATGTGCAGCAAAGGCATTACCTTACTAACTTGTGTTATTTACTATGATTAGTGTGTTTGTTCAGCATGTTAAGGTGTTGTTAAGTTTGAGCCACCTGTGTGTTGCAGATAGTAATGAAGTGTCTGAGTTGTATCAGGCTCACAGTGTCCTCTGTGTAAATTGCATAAGCAGAAGTACACAACGAGGTGCCCTGATATGTGGAAATAATGAACAAAGCAGAGGTGAAAAATGCCACAATACAGTTTCCTCCACCAAGTCTGTTATTTTCTCGTATCCACTACTGTAAGACACCTCGGAGTAGATTGTAGGCCACTGTGCCACAGGCAAAAAGAGGAGCTGTGTTCAAATCGTTATTAATTTGTTTGTCACATTTGTTTTTTGTCAGTTTAACCTGGGGGTAGGACCCTTTCACCAGTGAGAGTGTGGGAATAAGACTGGTGTTTTTCTTATTGTCAACAAATGACATGAAAAGACCAAAAGGAGCGATGTGTTAGTCCGTCCCTCAATACTTTTTCAACTTCTCTGCCCTGTCTGAGATGCTCAGCCTCAAGCCCATTATTGCTTACTGGACTTTTAAAAAATAGGTCACAAATATATTGGGAATGTTGAGATTAGAGATTAGATTAATACATATTTTGTGCAGTATTTACAGCACGGGGACGATGTGGGATTGACTAAAAATTCTGTTAATCGTAATAAAGGAACATGCCATGCAGTGTAACGTGGCTCATCTATATATTTTAAATAGTTTTTCTGGGGATAAGATATATCAGGCAATACATGTTAATAAGATCAATCCGTTGTTTGTTTTGGTCTTTTCATGGGATTTGTTGACAGTAAGAAAAAATAGAATATCGCCATGCTTTATCCTTTAACTGGTAACTTAGCATGAAGCAGAGGCACTGTTGCTATGGTTACCTGTAGTTTAATATACCTTGCACACTGATTTAGAACTGTGGTGACACCATTGAGTGGAAGTATGAAGTCAGAAACAACTATGTTACATAGATATATATCATCTAATATATGTCTAATCAGATGTGTTGATGCACGAGTGTTAACCAGACAGACAGACAAAGATGTCCTAGACAATACCACAAATCACATGCCAATGCTCAGGCCCCAAGTAATGTGTAGGCACGCAGTGTGAAACTTCAGGAAATAGAGAGTAGGTCTGTTAGTTGCAACACGTTGGCCCTAGGCTCAGACCAACTGTGGACCAAGTACTGTTAAGTGTTAGGGACTGGACTTTTTCATTTTTTATTCATTTTAATCTTCATCGGGGGTAATATTAAACAATCTTTACAAAAAAAAACACCCCACTTTTTATCTGCTATTTATACAATCTAACCTTGAGAGACGACAGCTTCAAATATCAGCTCTTCATAATAGTTTTTAACTGCCGTTTGTGGTTTTCGTAAGTTGGACGCTATCCCGAGAAACTTCCAGGAAGTAGTAGATCAGGTGTACAGTAGTTGGTGGCGTGAGTCCCTTTCATTAAAAGCCTTCAGAAGTCAAGCCAAGCCAGTGAGGGTCTGAATTTCCTCTCTGTCTTTGCTCAGTGGGGAAGGGAAGTGTCAGTTGCTCTGGATGTTTGCAGAGCTGAAACTTTATCTTGAATCTGGTGTATGTGCTAATTCTGAAATAGCTCCATGTTTTCTTGCACAGAGTGGGCCTCTCTCAACTGCAAAGGTTTTGTTCACCATTATAGCCACTGTAGTGGCCTAATTTGTTATTTTGTTATAAAACTATTTGTGATTAGAAAACCTGGCCAGACTGAGTTTTGGGGTTTGTAATAGCAGCATAAAATCACAAGTTAAAATTTTATTTGGATAACTGGAAGGTGGTCCACAAATGCTGGGTTCACTGTCAACACAGAAGTCATGAGTTGGGCTTTTCCTAAGAACATTTTCACTGGCTCCGCATCATTGAAAAGCATCACCAGACCATCAATGTCTCAAAACCCAAATCAACCAATATAGATGTCTACTGATATATTTTGCAGGTCACTAACTATGATGTGTATGATATGAACAGATCTTAATATGTAGCAGCAAAGTGGCTGCAAATAAATTTGGACATCTTTCATGGACATAAAATAATTTATGAATAATATTTGCTTTATATGGTTTTTAACGATACTGTAAAGTTCCAAAATGAGACTTAGTTTCCGTAAGTCTGACTGATGTAAAGTGTGTGGTATTGGCCCTGTATCCGTCTAAGTTTGGGAAGTCATACGTTCATTCGTCATTGCCCCTCACTTGACTATGAATTAGCCCTGCTCTCTCTAGAGGTACTGGAAAAACACAAGAGTGACTAATGGTTGCCAGTTAGCTATCTGGATACATTTCTCTATGCAGTTTCTGGAGTGTCCTGTCAATAAAGAAACTGTTGCCAGAAATAACAGGAATAAATTAACGTAACACTGGTTTTGTGAGGGAGCACTTAGGTGATACATAGTAGGTGATTTGTTGAAATTAAACTGGGGATACCAGTGAGCGTGCACCCCTTACAATAAGTGTAATGTGTCGATAATATCAAAGAGCACTCATTAGACTCAGGGCTTTCTCCAGGGGTCAATGCATTAGCCGGATAAGGTCTGCACACTTTGGTACTTTTCTTACTGTACTCATGCAAGAGCTCTCATATCCAACAGATTTGACTTTTCTGTTAATGTCATTACCACTAAAGTGAAAATAAAACCTTACAACAAAGTGGAAATTTAGTCACTTCATTCGTCATTTTAGGATGAATCAAAGTGTTACACGCTGCTTGCTCTTGTGGCGGGTATTGAATGTGAGTGCAATAACTATACTTATGAATCTGTCTGGTACCTCTGATTCACTGCCCACATTCTGTTTTTCTTTTTCAGCAGTTAAATAGGTCTGGTGTTGGGTTCATTCACGGATGTTTCCAAAGTTGGAGAAAACAGGGGGACGGGGGGATTAAGAATGGGGACGTCATCTTTCTGTGCCAGAGCCAGAAAAGCAGTGACAGAAAAATGTGAGACATCAGTTACTGCTGATTAAAGCGCAAAATAACACTTCCTACCAAAGAGAAAGCAGCTAACGTTAACACAATGTCGAGGCTGAATAATGAAGTGAAAAGAAATGGCATTTCAGTCTGATTATTAGGCTAATAGGGCGGCACGGTGGTGCAGTGGTTAGCACTGTTGCCTCACAGCAAGAGGGTTCTGGGTTCGCACCCGCTGGCCGGCTGGGGTCCTTCTGTGTGGAGTTTTGCATGTTCTCCCCGTGTCTGCGTGGGTTCTCTCCGGGCACTCCGGCTTCCTCCCACCATCCAAAGACATGCAAGTTAGGTTAATTGGTGATTCTAAATTGTCCGTAGGTGTGACTGTGAGTGTGAATGTTTGTCAGTCTCTGTGATTGACTGGCGACCAGTCCAGGGTGTACCCCGCCTCTCGCCCAATGTCAGCTGGGATTGGCTCCAGCCCCCCCGCGACCCTCTAAGAGGATAAGCGGTAAAGAAAATGGATGGAAATTAGGCTAATCTGAATCCACCTGTCTTGAAAATTGCCACTAATTAGAAACGTTACTGGACTGGTTCATTTAATCCAGAGCAGATCTTTAGACTGACTGTCCAATAGGTTAGTTACTTCTTACCTTTGGTATTACCTGCTCATTAGATGTTTTTCTTGGGGGGGATGACGTCAGTAAAGAGGTTAAGACCAGAGCAAAATGTGTCAAAACATAGACTTTCCCAGGTTTAGGAAATAATTAAACACAATTAAATTAGCCAATTTTCTTGAGAGATAAAATACAAGTAGTTAATACATGTGCAAGAAAGAACAGAAACAAATTACCTTATTAAAACAAACATAAAAAAGTTAGTTACTTGAATTGCACTATAAAAAACACAAACAATCTAGTGCTGCAGTCTAGATGGATAGCTCATTTAACCTTCGCTCACCTTTTAGATTTGGCACAGTGTTATTTTACTGTGGCTTTTGTTGTAAGGATTTTCTGCATTATTGACAAATGTGTGCAGCTTAATGCATCTGGCCTTGTGAGAGCCTCAGAGAGATGTGGCCTGCATCCACAATGATAACTGTAATTAGTTGAAGCCAAACTGCATCAGCTCTGGTAGTGCAGTAGTAGAAGCCTGTGATTTATAGATTTGTACACACAGTTTACTTTCTAAAGGTCTCTGTAAATTGATACTAGAATTGTTTTTCTTAATCAAGAGGACAGACTAGACGTCAGTATTTAACATCTAGAGAGTAATGTTAAAAGAAAAACAGATGGCTTAGTTTGCATCCTGACATATTTACAATAGTCCAGTTCTCACCAGGGTGTGTTACTGCATTAGTTGAATTGGCAGTAAAATCCTGTTTATCTAAATGTCACATCAAATAAAGAAAATATGCAGCAGAAGGTCCAAATTGGGGCCAGTAGATTTAATTTGTTATAATTAAAGTCACATCCAGTTAAGCTTTGATAGACCACATTTAAATGTGTTAACATACATGTCACATATTTTTAATAGGCTTTACCCGCTGGTATTTCAGTTATCTCATTAACTTAAACATTCCCATGGTTTGAAGAAGCTCAGATTAGCCTGTTCCTGCTGTGGACATGCATAATAATAATATAAAATCAGTGTTAAATATATTTGGCAGAATTTCCTGAAATTTGGTCTTCTATTGTGACAAAGTGTTTCACTATTAATGGCACCATGTATTATATATAAGTACAACATAATAATTAGTTTCCACACATCAACTGAATCAAATGAAGCTCCCAGCCTACTTTCTTCCTTGATATGTCAGCCTAAAGACGCAATGTTTAACATATTTTCATTTTATATAAAGAACTGTGTCTGAGCTTGGTTGTTTATTTTTCTGTTTGTCAGGGTTTATTATTATTATTATTATTATTATTATTATTATTATTATTCAAGCTGGTGCTTTTTCTGCAGCAGCGGATGATGGATTTGCATTTTGATGTATTTTGATCAGTTGACTAAGAGACACTCATTTGCTTTGATTGTGTCACTTTCTAACTGCTCAGCTCACACACACATTACGAGCTTCTTTGAGTTTGTATGCCAGTGGCAGTTTTATTCTTCATCTGACTGTGTACATGTGTCATTTTCTCCAACCATTTGGCATTCAAACAATTTAACTGACGAATAGTATTTCAAAATGAATGTGTGTGGTGAGTGAGATCATAACTCCTAGAGTGTCTTTGGCCAACATCAAAATGAAAATGGCTCTCTGTCCAGTTTTAACTGATACTTCTATTGAAGTTAAGATTGCAGTTTTGCAGAGGATACTGTATAATAAAAAATTTTTTAAAAAGCATATTTTGTCAAAGAGAACTAAAGATGTTTTCCTGAACTACTCAAAGACAGTCTTGTCAAAACAGTTTTTAAGTGTCCACCTTATCTTCCTTCTTCACAGGTCCATTCTCAGACGTGGTCACCACAAATCTCAAGCTCTCCAACCCAACAGACAGGAATGTGTGTTTCAAGGTGAAGACAACAGCGCCGCGCCGGTACTGTGTGCGGCCAAACAGTGGAATCATCGATGCAGGAACCTCAATCAACATCTCAGGTAATGATCGAGGAGGTGGGACTGTGTAAAGTTGCCTGAACGCTAACTTTATTCACTCACTTACTTACTTACAGGCTAATTTAACATGCTGCTACCGCTGCTGAAACAATGAATTGATCACCAGAAAAATAATTAGACAGTTTTGATACTTTATCTTTTAAGTCTTTTATCAAGTTAAATACCAAACATTTGCTGGTAACAGCTTCTAAAATATGACGGTTGTGATTTTTTTTCGGTATACCTCTTGATATTCAGACAAAGTCAACAACTTGACGGTATCTTGACTGGTAAAATGTGATAGGAATGTGCTGATTTTGTTGAGATTTTATAGACCACATGATTGATATTGAAAATGATAATTAGCTGTACCTCCAGTCGCTACAGCAGTGACTTGTGAGACCATCTAAATATCTTTCACTTTGTTTTTATTTGCATCTTGATTTAAAAACCATTTATCTGTGAGAAGGGTTCAATGTAACGAAGGACAAACTATGATCTCTCTAGTATCCTAAATGGATTTGCTCTTTTTATGTAAACACACACACTACTCCTCTCCCGTTACCCAGTATTCCCCCATCCTCTTGCCCCAGTCCCTCCTGGCAGGCCTCATTTCCAGTCGTGCACTTTGAGGGAGACAGGTACAGGCTAGTGTTTCCACACTGTGCCACCTCTGCCATTTGCAGCCACAGACTCATTTTACAACCTCTCCTATCTGGTGTCAACTGCAAACTGTGTCACTGGGGCCTGCAGTCAGCAGTGGGCGAAAAATCAGCACAGTCCTCTCTGTCAGTTGCCATCATTTTTTACCCTTATTAGGCTGAGAAAGGTCACAGGTTTGAGTCCCATTTCAATTCGGCATGCCAAACCGCACATACCGCTTATGCTGTCTAGAATCGTGGGCTCTGTGCGGCACATAAATAAAATTCCACATGTACCAACAGCATCGTAAACAATATAGATCAATAAATCATGTTTCACATGGCTTGTTGTACCTGTGTTATGGTAAATATACTGTAATGTCTTAAAGCACATAAAATCTGTCAAAAGATTAAATTAAAGTTTGTTTAATTGTCTGACCACCTTCAATCCGAGCAGAGGTCGGATCAGCCAAAATGACTGAAAATACCTGTTAGGGTGTGCAGGGCCTTCAACATATAACATAAGACTTGCGTAAGAACTGGTCGCTATACTGTATTCATAATTTGATGTAGGAATAGATATTGGTTGACTTTTGTTATAGTAAATAGGGGCAGACAGGGCACCTTTTTTAAGAGTTCTTTCTTCCTGGTCTTAAAAACTACATTACAGTTAACTGATAGCCTAAACATCTCTGAACACACCAGACTGTTAGCTGAGTGAAATAAACACTGCTTGGTTGTCATACCAACATTACTTATAAAAATGTTCTTGGGTAGAGATTAATTCCCAAACATCACACTGTCCATATTGAGGTATTCAGGCAAAAGTACTGTTGTATTGAGTTTTTGTCCTCCATCTAAGAAGATTGCATGGGACCTGTAACTTGTTGCAGTCCAGTTTGTCTCATATTTCTGGCATGTGATTGTTAACAAAGCAGCACAAAAGCTGCATAGACATCCACTTGAATCAGGGCGAAAGGGAGCAGTCTGCCACAGGATACCTACAAGCCCGAGATGTGTCATTTGCTGGCTTAGCTGAGGATACACATAGTGCTTTTGAAGCTCAACCCAGCTGTAACTGTATACGTCCAATGTAGCCATGACCACAGGAATGTTGCTGAGCTTCATTGGTGTTATGTAGCAGCATCCAGTGGAAAAATATGTAGCGTGAATGTTTCAAAAATGTGTCCACAAATATTGAGCTTCTTCTGGGAATATGTCGGGCGAACTTCGGACATATTCTCGGAACATGTTATGCTTCCAAGGGAGGCAGAAAGCAAAATAACAGTTCTTTTGTTGCAGTTGTCTGAATAAGCTTTATTAGCTTTCCCTTTCACTCATTTCTAGTTTGGCTTTGTCTTAACTGATTGTCCATATTTGTAAAACATTTCTGCAAATATGCTACACACGCGATCTGTTCCAATATTTAAAAGCCATGTTTGCTTTTTTACCCACCAACTAGATTCCTATAACAGAGCTTAACCTCTAAGTGGTAGCTGAGTCCAGTAGAAGTGAGGGGGATTGAATGCTGTTGACTCCTGGGTTATTTCCCACCCTGAAATAGGTTTGATGATGTATAGTCAGTTGCTTTTCGCTTTTGAATTATATTGAATTAGATGGACCCAGGAGAGCATAGTCAGAAGTGTGAGATCCTGCTACCCTGAGAGGCCTAAATATGAATACGTTTTATGAGTTAGCTCTTATATCCTGGTGAGTTTTCCCTCCAGGCCTGTATCTTGACAGCTCTGGTTGACTTCACTCTCTTCCTCACTCCCACGCTATATTGTCTCGGTAGGTTTGCTGATCTTTGACCAGGTTTCTGTTGAGTAATATTGAACAAAATAGACAGGGAGCACCCTTTTAGAAGTGAGGCGTCTCTGAATCTGTGTGAAAAGGTTACTGTTATAGATAGGGGCGGAACAATGAGCTGTATGGTATCGTGTGTCATATTACATCTCGTAACGTTCAAAGCGAATTCACCTCGTATCTTGTTCTGAATTTGTTGATCAGTGCAGTGCTTTGGTCGTTAAACTGAGACATTATCTTTTGTTATTTGACACAACACTTGTTTCTTTACTTTTGTTGTATTGTCAAACACAGCTTTTGTTTTCTGCTATGCTGCTGAGAATTCACATTAAATGTGTCAGGGAAATAAAAGCTATAGCTATAGAGAAGAGCTGAAACAATTAGTTTATTAATCAATTAATCAGTTAATCGATGGACAGATATTTTTCAAGCAAAAAATACCAAACCCTTCTGTGGTTCTAGCTTCTTAACGTGATGATTTGCTGCTTTTCTTTGTTTTTATATCATTGCAAATGGAATATCTTTGGGTTTTATACTGTTGGTCGTACAAAACAAGACATTTGTAAACGCATTTGTTACTATTTTCTGGCATTTCATAGACCAAGCAATTAATTGAGAAAAGAGCATTCATTTTAAAATGAATTGCTGATGTGAATGATCAGTAGTTGCAGCCCTACAATAGAGAATCTTGTGCAGATCCTGTAATAATTACACTCTGTATGTGTGGTCATTATGAAGGAACGGGAACCATGGGTGAACCGCTGTTAAGGACTTCATGGTAAACAGTTAGTGGTAGGTCTATTGTGAGCATCTTGTCTCACGGGACACAATTAATTAGCGACAGGAAAGGAAAGTTTTATTGCCTCCCTCCCTCACCCCTCTAATGGTTCCATTCATCATCAACAAGCAGGCAGGCGATTACCATCCTGCTTGACCGTGTTGACTACAGTTAGCCTTTGTGAGTTTTATAAATGATTGCCCAGTGTGGAGTAGGAATGCTAAATCATTCCATTAGTAGAAGTAGCTTTTTGTAAAGGTGTCTTCAAAGACTAGATCAAAGATGATTTAAATCACTTTTTCCTCTGCTGTGGTTTTTGGCTCAGGACCTTTTTTTATGTTATTCACTGTTGCTCAAAGAACTTACATGCTTTCCTGCCTCCATTCTCTAGTATTGTCCCCTTGGACCTAAGCTAGATGGCCGTGCAAATTGGATCTGACTCAAACAGGACGTTCTCAATCTGTTCATGCCGTCTGTTTCTGGTTTGCGATATTGAACTGCCCTGATTGCTGTAATGGTGCACTACATCTCTGAGGTTTTCCACTCTAGGGAGAATTGGCATGTGCCATATATGAAAACCATCCTGTTGGCTACACCGGCTTTGAAATTAGGAGGTCATTTGTTGCTAATGAAAGCCAAAGAATCACGCAGGCATTGTAGACATAGTTGGTACTGATGTCAAAATATGCCTTACAATTACACCCTCATTTAAAAACTGAAGTCAAAGGAGAAAAAGATCACCAATCAATAGCCAGTTTCATCCCCTTTGCACTTGAATACTGACATAAGAAAGTGATCATTGTAAGTCATCGTTACAGCTTTAAAATACCTTCTCAGTCATTGGAAGGACATCAAATAACACACCACTGACTGAGAGGACTGATGTGGCGGTGGGTTAAAGTAGTATTCCAACCCCACACCTGCTTTTTGTTAGAGCGATATGTAATGTTAAGAAAGAAAAAGACAGGGTTGGAAGCTGTTAGAAAGATTACCCCCTGGGGTATTTGTAGATCTGTCAGTGTTTCGCCGTCATGGTAACACGAATTTAGAAATAAATCTTCTCCACCACTTTTTCCAAGCAGCAGGGGTAAGCCCAGAGCCTTGAAGACGTGGAGGCCCTAGTTTACTGTTTGAAAAATATGAGTATTTGATACTCACTAATTCCTCTTTAATCCGAGGAGTGTACTCAGAGCTGAGAAAGGAAGGGAGATGGAAAGTTGCTGACAAAGAGGAGTAAAGGCTTAATCGCTGGAGTTCCACAAGTGTTCGTTTCGTATTTGGGGCGTCAGATTTTACCCACAAATCGTAGTGTGTTCCTGCCTGTCTGCCACAGTTTGAAGGATACTAACAAGACACTTTGTCATAACACATTTTCCTGAGTCTCCTGAGGATGGGAAGTGAGGATGAGATTTTAAAAAAGGGAAATAAAACTGAGGGAGTCATAATAATAATCACGTGGGAACTTCCTGTTCATACTGTGTGCGCTGGGGTGCAACCTCTCTCCCCATGTTTCCTGTTAATGCTAATTTTCTGTTGTTAACTGAAGGTAATAAAATATGTTGCTGTGCGAAGTTTGTGTCTGTTAAAATCAGTAGTGACTTTGTTGTTGTAGTAGTAGTAGTAGCATGCATGACCTCGTAGAGCAGTGGTTCCCAACCTTTTTGACTTGTGACGTCTTTAAATGAAGCAGTGTTCACTTCATCCCCTCATCACATCACATATGTATGGAAGCAAATAGTAGTCATAATATTTTGAATCTTATAAGCAACTGAATATCTAATTGTGCATTTTAAAAACTTATGTTGAAATAGTCCAATATCCAAAAAATTACCAGTTGAATTTGTGCAAAGTGATTATTTAAATATTGGACACAATTTTCTATCTGAATTTGTGATTCAGTTTTTTTTAGGAAATTTAAACCACATTAATTCAGACATACAGTTTTCAAAGTAAAATGTTTTAATGTTGTGCTGCACCCCCATGGACGCCAAGTTGCCAACCATGAACCACAACGTCCCCGGTCCGAGTCAACTTTGTTGCATCTCTCCGCCCCTCATTTCCTGGCATCTCTTTACTGGCATAAAGTGCCCAAAAAATAATTTAAAAAAATATATATATTCCAATGATGTAAAGTCAGTAGTAGTTCCATTTCCACACTTAATATTCAGTAGTGGCAGAATTGTTTTAACATTTCTTATCACAGAGGATGAGAGAAAACATCGCGAAATCTTGTGAAATGTTTTCCTGACACTGACTGTCATTTTGTATTTCAGTTATGCTGCAGCCTTTTGACTACGACCCCAATGAGAAGAGCAAACACAAGTTCATGGTGCAGTCCCTGCTAGCACCTCCTGACATGACCGACATGGAGGGAGTGGTGAGTGTATCTCCTCCTTCCTAAAATCAGCTTTCACCAGCAGTGTGTTTTTAGCTGCACCACTGTTTGCAGATGCTTTAAAACAAAAATGTTTTGTACACAGATGTAACTCAGTCACCCATACAGTAGACACTGATCAGATCTGCCCTTAATAGGCCAGGAAATACATGCATTAAATTTAACTGTAAGGAAAGAGGCAGTCGATTAGCAAACTCCCGGCCAGGATGAGAGGCTGTGTCGCAGTGCTGACACAGCAATAAAAAACACAATGAGCACAGTGTAGTCGTAACAGCGTGTGTGGTCTCAAAGTCATCTATGTGATCACTGGCCAACATAAAGTACGTACCGTAAATCATCATTAACATGCCAACAACTGTTTGGCATGATATTGTGACTCACACTCATACAAAAATACACACAGACACACATAATGAGATTCAAACTATGTACTGTAAATGCTTTTCCCACTTTTGATGAAAACAAATATTATAAAACATACAATGTGTACATTCTGGAAATAATCCCAATCTAAAATACACCTTTAAATATCTCTAATTCCACAGAAAACCTAGTTTAATAAGGATACACTGTCATAGACATGTAAACTGTTTAACTATGTATGTGTCTTACACACTTTAGTGTTAGAGAGATGGAAGTGGGTGATCTAAACATCACATCTAAAAAGTGTTTGTCAAACTTAAATTACAATATTCTTGAGTCCAGAATCTAAATTAATGTTTTTCTTAAACTTTAAAAGGAATTGGTGGGGAGCTGGCAGAATACATAAAAATGAGGAATCCAGTTAGGAATGCATGAAGGTCATTCAATGATAAATGCCATATATTGGAGCCAGATAATGCTAAATCAATGCTCAATCAATGCTGATTCTAAAATCAGGACATTTATTCAAATGATAGAAACAAATACTTAATTTCTAAATATTATCATGACCAAGACTCAAAGGACTTTGCACAGACAAAAATGAATAAAGGAGACAACAATACAGACACCCTAACCTCACTAATTAAGAGTAAAGCACCAAATGTAGACAAGTTGTTATCCCTCATCTGGTTCTGCTCCTCAGGCCCTCCGACAGCAGGAGGGTTATCTGAGCTTTCTGTCCTCCTGTGAAGATCCATTATCAGCAGCCAGTTACCTCCTTACGCTCCCTTTGTTGCATGGTCCCTTTTGCCTTCATCAGATAATAAAGTAATAATGTGTTGATGCTCTTTTTCTTTATTTTTGGTTCTCTGTGTCTCCAGTGGAAGGAGGCTAAGCCAGAAGAGCTGATGGACTCCAAGCTGAGGTGCGTTTTTGAGATGCCAGCGGAGAACGAAAAAACGGTAAGCCCATGATATAGTGCCGCTCTCCTTGCCTCACCGTGTCAGTTTTCGTTGTTGTTACAGATTGGATATAATAAAATACTACAGGGAATGATATGTCTCATTGCCTCCTGCCATTATTTTTTTTAAATCACACTATTTGGCCTCACCGGGATGCCCCAATGTATTTTTAATTGTTGGCATGTCATTCATTATCTAACGTGCTGCTAGTTTTCACCAAACATAACAGAATGATGCCTATTATTACTTCTTTCTGTACAGTACAACATATGTATGCTTGTTAATATTTGTCTCAAGGAGGGGCTGTGTTATTTATAGATGATGTTTACCTCTTTACTGCTGTATCTGCCTTCTCCTTCTCTGTCTCTATCCTGCCTGGCTCTTTTTTTTACCTGTCTCATTTCAGTCTTCATCTCTCCTCTTCTTCTTTCTTTTCTAATACTGTCCCAACTTCTTTTTTCTTTCCTCCGCTCTTTCTCATTCTCACTCTTTCTATATTGTCTATGCTGTTTCTTAATTCCCTCTTCATCCCTTTCTCCATCTTGTCCCACTTTCCTCCACCTCCGCCTCCTCTCTCTCCCATGCCTCAGCCACACTCTCAGGCATCAGCAGCCCTTCAGAGGGCCACTTTGTTCATTCTCACATGCAGTTTATTATTGTTCTGATTCCTCTCAGACCCCACACAGCTGTAGAGACGCTATCTCGTCATGATATAAGCCGAGTCTACTGGCTTCATGAACACAAGGAGGGAAAAGGACCCCTAGTAGTTGTTTTCAATTCATTATGAGCTGTGCGATACATACACATGGCTCCCAGTCAGCACTGTGCACCACAGAGTCCGATAGACAGAGATAATGCTGATAGAAACCAGCTTGATCCACTTATGAAGGGCACCCATGGGTGAACTCTCCCACCAACATAGAGATAGGAGGCTTGAGAGGAGACTCTGTGTTCCTGCACGGCCATGTGTGCGCATACATACTGTATATAAATGTCTGCAAGTCTTCAAATATAAACATAAAAATGCACCCGTGTGCCAGCCAAGTCATTGGTCAGAATCGCCATGGAAACACTGTAGCAGCAACAGACAACTTATTGGGTTGTAACTTGTCGCCCTATAACCCACTTACAGCATGACATGGAGTCCAACAAGATGATGTCGTCCAGCTTGCTGAAGTCAGAGTCCTCCTCGCTGCCTCTGAAGTCAATGAGCTCCACCCTGGATGACGGGGAGGTAAAGAAGATCATGGAGGAGTGTAAGAGGCTGCAGATGGAGGCTCAGAGGCTACGGGAAGAAAACAAACAGATCAGGGTGAGTGAGATGACTCGAGGACCACAGTCAGATTTGTATTTATTTTTTTAATTTTGCTCTGTTTTCCAAGAGTTATAACTGTAGTCTCACAGATACACCCCTTTTGTGCAGGGTTTCCCCCAAAGAAATGGTTAGCGTATGTGGTAAATTGTGATGATACAATTCCAGCTAATAAAAAAATCAGACACAACACTCTCAACTCATGATAAGACCTTGAAGACTGGGTGTTGGATCCTTGATGTAGTGACTAATTAAAAAGAAAAACTAGGACAGCACTCCAGTATGACTTTTTAATATTGCCACATGGACGTTTCAGGCAAGACGCCCTTCTTCAGCGTGTATTCTGGCAGCTTAAGTCCACGAGTCCAGCTGATCAATATGAACTTTAAACTAACTTAAAATAAATGTAGACTGTTGGGTAAAACTTGGCTGCTTGGATTATTTACTGCAAAGCAAACCTATGACGTGATCGAACAATTAATCACCCACTGAGCTGAATCAGACAGATCCTGATGCATCTCATCTCGTTATCCATGTTAGATGATGGTTTAAACAGCCGCCTCACTCATTAGAAATATGTGGCCTTTGCTGTGTGATGAAGCAACACTGCTTCAGTTTTTAACGCAGCGGGTGTGCATTCAGACGTTGCTGTATAGATTTACTTTGAAGTTAGCGGTATTGAAATGAGTAACAAGAAAACAAGCATTGAATATGTTGCTTGGGCATATTTGCATACCGCGAAAGATACTGGGTATATGTTACTGTGTGAATCAACACATCAAATGCTCAGTCAGTAGGTACAAGAACTGCAACTAATGATTATCTTGATTATCAATCAGTCTGCTGATTATTTTCTTGATTTATCAACTAATCGTTTGGTCTATAAAATGTGAGAAATTAGTGAAAAATGCTTATTATAATTTCCCAGAGCCCAAGTTGACATATATAATTGTGTTGTGTTGTTCAACCAGCAGTCCAAAACCCAAAGATATTTAGTTTACTGTAACAAGAAAGAAAACCACCAAATATTCACACTTTAGATGCTAAAACCTGTGAATATTTGTCATTTCAGCTTAAGAAAAAATTACTAAAGCGATTACTCGATTATCAAGATTGTTGCTAATTAATTTTCTGTTGATCAACTAATCGATTAATTGAGTAATTGTTTCACCTCTAATTTGTTCTGTGTGTTGAATCAGTTCAAAGTTCAAACAACCAATCTAGCTTCAGGATTAAATCAGAGACAGAGAGAAAGTGTTAATCAACCGAATGAGAAAAGAAAACCCCCACTTCATCTCAATCATCAAAATTACCAGATGACATCACTGAACATCCAGAGTCACATTTGTGTTTCTTGGTTATGTTTTGTATTGATTGATGTTCACAATCAAGATAAGCAAATTAAGTGGAAATTAGTTTCACACAAATGACGTTGCTGTGTCCTCCACCCTTTGCTGTATTTGAACAGAGACAGTAACTCAAGATTGAGGTTTGCCTTAAGTGCAGCCGCTCACATCCATAATCAGTGGCAGACCTCAGGGTCCGAGGCTCGTAAGGCAATTTTGCAAATCAATGAGTATGACATCAATCACAACGATCAGTGAGGTAAGATTTAAAATTGGGTTTTGTTAAGGTTTGGTTGGAAATGAGTCTCTCACACACACACACACACACACCACAGACAGCGAAGAGCACCACCTCCTCCCCTTTAAGTTCTTGCCAGAGGCAGAACGACTGTTGGCTGCTCCTGCGGCTGAGATTAAACTAACAGAGCGCCCCCCCACCCGCTGCTGGGAAATGAAGTGTGTTAAAGCCTGGCGCCTTCTGCGGTCCTCGGGGGATTGGGTCAGATGAAGATTTAAGCAGATCCTATTTCTTTGAGCTAGTAAATAAATACTGTCTTATCTTATTGACTGATTGACAAACTGCCAGTCTCTCTTCCACTTCTACATTCCCTTTCTTTATTTCATTCTCCCACCACCACCACCCCTCTTCCTCTTCACACACACTTCCTTTCTTTCATAATTTCTCAATTATTATTTCTTTTACCCTCCTCACACCTTTCACACGCTCTCTTGTTTTGTTTTTCTCCCCTCCTCCCCTGTTTCAGGAGGACGATGGTCTGCGGATGAGGAAGAGTAACATGATGTCATCTCAGCACTCCTCAGTTGGCATGAAAAAAGAGGAGGGGTTGAGCGCCCGCACGGTGGCCCTCATCATGCTCTTCTTTGTGGTGGGCATCATCGTGGGCAAGTTGGTCTTGTAGACGGCAGCGCAGTTCGGTCGGCCGCAGCATGCTTTTGGGGGACGAAAACAAACACGGGATCTGGGATTTTGGATCAGAAATGCCATATCTGCTGGGTGGGGGGGGGTGGTACTAGTTTTGATTCAGTCTTATTTATGTAAAAAATTTTAAAAGTAATGTATGAGAGAGAGAAAAAAAAGAAGAAAAAACGATTCACCATCTTATGAACAAACCTACTGTTATAGGTCTTGCCTCTACGTAATCATCACATAATCATTCTGGCCCTCTCCCCAAAGTTTCATGTATACAGATGACTGGTTCTGTGGGTGGGGGGGGTAACGGAAACATGATTTAATGCTAGTGATTCAGACCAATGGATTTTCTAACACCGGCGAGGTAGTGTTGGTGTGATTGAGTCAGTTTGCAATTGTGTGAATGTCATTTTAGTGTATTGTTGTTTCTTTTTCTAAATGACGGAGGCCAGAGCCTATGTATATGTATACGTAATCCCCCCCACTGTACAGTATATCCAGGTGTTCCTTCCAGCTAAACCCCCTTTAAGGAAGGGATTTACCAGAGAGACGATCATCCACACAGTCGGGGTTACACACAGGGCTATCAAACTGACTCCTCCAATCAGAGGCTTTGTCAAAATCAGCTTGTCTTTGATTGTTGAGGAACCTTGATCAGTGTATGAAACACTATACCATAGGTATTTTCTTTCCTCGTGTCCTTTTTATTTTCACTCCTACCTTATGCCCGTCACCTCTCACTCAGTGCTCACGACATCCCCAGGTGTCGGCGGGGGATGTTTGATTGCATGCGTTCACACAGTGTGTTGCATCTGGACTTTTGAATCTAATTTAATTGCTTTTATAATGGTGATAATAATATGTCATTTGGCTGTAGGTTTGCACAACGACATTTTTTTTTGCTGATTTCTTTCTCTCTTTTGTGTTTTGTTGCATTTTTCATGATTTTAAGTAATTTTTTTTGTTTGTTTTAAGAGTTGAAGCGTTTCAGAATATTGCAGCTACCAGAAATGAGCTCCAGATTTGTAGGATTAGATCATTTCTGTAAATGTTCTCCAGATGAAAGCCTTGCCTTGTGACCTGTTTGGGCAAGTTATTCTCAGGCCATGATGGAGGTACATATACAGTACATTAACATATATATATCTATATACATGCACACACACAGAAAGCATACATATACATATATAGAAACCACAAATGGACAGAAGGTGCATGTAGACGTGAATGGTTATGTGTTTCCTTGACAACAGCAACAACACCAAGGTCCTGTTACTTGGTCTTTTCCATGTCTTTTATGTTTTCTCATATTTTCCTACTGAGCCATACATTTGTTAACATTCTGTTTTGTTTGGGGCAAATGTATGTCAGAGATCAACTGAGTGTTTTAAGCTGCCTGCTCCAGTTCTCCACTGCTGGTGAGTTTGCTGTTTTCTTTTTTTCCCCTCTCCACTGCAGGCCTGTGTTCAGTTTTTGGTGTTTGTTCAGCATTTATCCGTTGCTTATTAATGTTATAGCCTCACTGCATTTGAAGTCGTGTTCATTTTTAAATGCACAAAGATTACGAGTGTCTCACCTTTGATCTTCCTGCAGTATACAAGGTTTTCTGGGGGTTTTTCTCATGCAAGAGGGGGGAAAGCTTATAGCCTTGAGGGGACCACATGATGACATTGTACTGTTCCAGAGACGATGGTTATTTTTTTGTCAGAAATAAACAAACAAAAAAACTCTCAAATTGTTTCATCTCCAAATTTGCATGAGGAAATAAAAAGCAGTGGAGAGCGTCATTCTGCTTTGCAATATTTGACTTTGTTAATCTGAGAGAAAAAATGACAAAATGCCACCATCTTTTCATCTTAAGTGGAGTGGAAGACGATGGATCTGACTGGTGGGGAAGAGATTAAAATAAACATGAGCTTGTGTTTCTACTGTATCTCTGTAAAGTTGTTGGGTTGAGGATGACTTGCTGCTTAGAGGGAGGGCAGAGCAGACCTGAGCTACAGTCCCATTTTGGGTTATCAGACCTGGGTCACATAGTACTTGCAGAAAATTCTTCTTGTTCAGTCAATCCTGGTTGGAGTATTAGAACATTTTACTTAAGGAAAATATTCCAAAAGTACCAGAATATACTGTTATGTGATTAAGAATTTACTGCTGTCCTGCTCTGATGCAGTAAACCCCACCAAGTAGGATTGTGGTACTCCAAATAGGATTAAACAAACGATGATTACGTGTAAATACTAATTGATCCAGGCCCGGTTGTAAAACACACTACACTGACCTGTTCTGGAGTCTCTGACCATCACCGTGATCAATGTAAGCAGTCGGCAAACTGTTTTGTATGTATATAAATAAATAAATAAATAAGTCTATCTGAGAAGAAGATTAATATTCCTAGTCAAGTAGTCTGGTGTATAAAAACAACCCAACCTGGTTGGACTATGTAGCATCTTAATAAATTAAATGAATAAAGCCCCTACCTAACCGTGTGAAGTCATTTCCTGTTATGCACACAGGCTACAAGGTGCACATTTTTATTTATATATATATATATATATATATACACACACACACACACAGTATGTGAAAGCAAAAGCATTTGAGGGTTGTTGTTTTTATTCACATTAGGCTGAGAGTTTGCCGGAGTGATTACAAGAGAAAAACATTGTAAGGACAGCACACGCCCTATCACAGAAAATATAATGCGGGCTGTTAAGAGACACTACTCTCTACTCTTTCTGCTCTCATCACAGCCAGAGCCAGCTGCCACTGACATCCAAAGCCTTGCTGGTTTGTTAGTTGCTACCACTTTGCTTGATTTGGCAGAACCACAATTTGCACTGGGATAAGAGTGTTAAAATATATAGCTGCAAGGAAATTAATTACCCCTTGGATTTCTACTTCTGCAGTTGTGGTGTCGAGTAAAATAAAATCCTGGTGATTCATCCAGCGTTATTGTATCAGTAACAACCAGACAGCGTTTCTGTCTGCACCTCATGGTCGGAGTTTGTGTCAGGAACCCCGCGGCGTGCACCTGGGCCCGGTAGCTGCTCAGCTGTTTGGCTTGGCCACAGCAAGACACAGCTGCGAACTCAATGGTGGAAACCAACCAATGTTAGATTTACATTTCTTCATTCTGTTGGGAAATAATCCATTTCCAAGGTAAATCACAGAGGAATGTTTCAAAATACTGAAAAGACGAAAATTACAAGATGTCCTGACGTTTGCTGCTCACCTGAAGAAGAGGTCAAAGAGGCAGCAACAGACATTTTGGTCTTGACCGTAATGTTTCCAGGAAACCAGCAGAGACTCCAGGAAGTCACTGCTCCTGGCCAAGAAATAGTCCGGCACTAATCTCCCCCATAAAACCAAATTTATCGTTTTAACATTTCATTTTTGTATGGATTAAACAAACAAGAGCTTCAGGCTCACTCATTAACACATTATATGGCTGGTAGGCAGATTTTGTTATCTTTGGACAGAGCTAAGCTAGCTATTTCCCTCTCTTTCCATTCTTTATACTAATGTTTAGCTAACCAGCTGCTAGCCGTAGCTTTATATTTATTGTACAGACAGAGTGGTATCAGTCTTCTCATCTAACTCTCAACGTGTATTTCAGAAAATGTCGAATTTTTGCTTTTTTTTAAGTGAGTGTAAAGTGCAGTGCAAATCCTGCATCTCAGACTGTTTTGCCCCTTTAGCCCTTTTGTTTTGTGCTGTATGTGTACAAATATTTTTGTTTTTCTTCTGACCTTATTTAAACCCAGAAGACTAATGAAGTGGTAACCTCTCCCTTTGCCACACGCGATGAAGGTGACACACGGAAATGACAATAATTGGATCGCAAAGTACAAAACAAAGTACAAACTGTTACAAAAAACTAATAACTGAAATCCAAATAGATATAGATAATAATATGAACATCCATCGTATTTAACTCTTTACAGCTGGAGTCTCTGAGACTCCAAACTGAAGTTTTGTGTCATTTTCTGTAGCGGACTTCAGAAACTATCATCAGTTCAAAATCAAGTTTTTAAGCAAGTCTCAAAAGTTTAGGAAAAGTCATGAAGTATCAAGCTGTAAAATGTTGTAAAGAAGGGACAGAGTAGGGTTAAGAAAAGCAGCTATTCAATGACATATTCATTGGTGAAAGTGTAGTCTGAGATCATAACACACAAATTTGACATCTTACTAACCATAGCAAGGACAACGCAATAGTCAAAACTAAAATGTGCATTAGGAAAGTGCTTAGAAGAGATCTTACCCTTTTCCTTGACTTTATCCTGCACTATCCTGAACTGGTGGTTCTTATTCATATTGACCACAAGGAAGCCACACCAGATAGTTATCTCTGACCCTTGTACAGGATGTCTTCTTTGTGCCCCAGACTGTTTTATCCTCTGTTCAGAGGCTTTGACTGATCTCTAACCATCTGCCTCGCTCCCGCCCGTTTCAGTGAATCTGGTCTTCATTCACGTCTGCAAAACAAACCTGATGTCTGGCTGAGCTTCAACGTTGTAAAACTTATAAAACATTTAATTATGCATCAGCTTGACACACTTCTATTCTTGGTGTTAACTGTTTGCCATGATTACTTTTGGCAACGTGATGAGTATTGTTTTACACTGTTGTTAAAGTATACAGAGAAAACAATCCATCTCCTGCTTCATGGACAGGTTTTACATATTTGGCATGTTTAGGCTGTATATACTCTTAATTTATTTTCCTTCTCAAAGTTGCGCAAGTGAAACAAAATACTCTGCATGGCATAGTCATTTGGCACACAAATAAGCCAAATTTCATGCAAATTTTCTACTTACAAGAGATCCCTGTAAGAGTTTTGGGGCCATAACTGTTTGAAAAGGACTCGCAGCGTGCCAGAAAGGTTGGAGGCAGAACAACTGGCAGCAAGGGACGCAGTCTGGAAGAATCGGCCTGCGACAGATCTCTCCAGCAAAAACCCTATTCAATCATTTGTGTGATCTTAACCCTAGAACAGAAACATGACCTGATTTAACAAGCCACCAGAACTGACAGATAGCTCTTAGGGGGAATGCTTCTGTCAAAACAAGTCCCAAAGGCAACAAATATGTTAAAAAGGTTGTCTCATACTGGATGATGCACGTTACTGTCCATCTGTTATGTTTTTATTGTTTTTTGCGTCCTGCAGTTGTAGAAAGTAACTACATTTACTTAAGTACTATACTTAAGTACAGTTTTAAAGTACTTTTACTTCTGTATTTCCATGTTATGATACTTTATACTTCTACTCCACCACATTTGAGAGGGAAATATTGTACTTTTTACTCCACCACATTCATTTGAATAGGGGAAGGGGAAAAAATAGGATTTTGAAAAGTAAGGGGAACAGTGGAAATTCCTGTAATATATAACAATATATCAGTCTCAGTGGCCATTTTTCTGCAAAACAAGTACATTTAGCTGTTTATACTTCTGTACTTTTACATCAGTAGGATTTTGAATGCAGGACTTTTACCTGTAATGGAGTATATTTACATTGTTGTATTGGTACTTTTACCTCAGTAAAAGATCTGAATACTTCTTCTACCTCTGGCGTCATGATAGATGAGGAATTCATTTTGAGAAGAAGAAAATTACGGGCTGGAATGTGGTGTTGGACAGGCGGGATCTGTTCAGTAGTTGGTTAAGTATATGAGCATGAGGTCATGACAGAGAGGAGCCCATTTTTTTGTTTGGCATGAGATCAAGCAGGAAAGTGCAGTGGCTGCCCCATGCTGCAGCTCTGTGGGCAAAACACAGCGCTTTGTTCATTTTTCCCTGAGCCAAGAGGACACATTTTTCAATAGAAACTCATTTGTTTCAACTGAGCCAGCCAACTTATGGCTGATGTTATCTTTTATGGGGCAGCTGTAGCTCATATTCTTATAGAAATAATTGGATTTTCTTAACAGAGCCTGAAATTTGAATGAGCGAGAGAGGTTGGACGCTACCCGTACTACTGCAGTGATGTCATCTCAATGATGTGTGTGTGCATTAACTGCATATGCACAATTTTTATGGGAAGGCAGGAGATGGGACCTCTGCTGTATTTTCTATTGAGTCTCTGTCCAAAAGCAGCACTGTGTCTTTCTTTTACCAGAACATTTGTCAGACTAAACCACCAAATTGTTTGTGGTTTGGAAACTTGGTTTAGCTGAAAGGAAACTCCTTAGGGCTTGTTTTGTTTTCCTTTTTTTTTTTTTTTTTTTACAGTCTATAGGAACATTCTTCCTAAAGTCATATGAAGAGTTTGAGTCTTTTATGGTCCTACTTCAGAGAGAAGGCTACAGAAAGTGAAGCAACAAACTCAAGAGATCCATTTTTGCTTTCCCTCTTGAGGGATGAGCTTCCTCATTACATTTGTTGCTGGACTGACATAGTTTTGAACTTTACTTTTAGTCTGGAGGATTTCAACTGCTTGTTCAGTGAAGGAATTTTAAATTCTTGTACTGCTTTTACTTGGTTTCCTGTTAAAATACAGAGCAATGCAAATGCTACAGGATTTTTCTTTCTTAAAGGACTTATCGGCACTTTGGGGAATGAGAAGATCGATACCACTCTAACATCTGTCTGTTAAATCTAAAGCAACAGCAAGGAGAAGGTTAGCATAGCTTAACTTAACATAAAGAGTGGGGGAAACAACTAGCCTGGCCTCTGTTTTTTGTACACTTCAGTTTTTGAACGGATTAACGTTAAACAAATGACATATAACGTGAATTAGTGAACTTCAAACATGTTGGAGGCAGACACACGCTGTTTCCCCCTGCTTCCAGTCTTTATGCTAAGCTAAGCAGCTGCTGGCTGTAGCGTAATACTTATGAGAGTTGATATTTTCATCAAAATCTGGGCAAGAAAGCAAATAAGCATATTTCCCAAAATTTTGGAACTATTTTTTTAATTGAGCTCCAAGACTTATACAAGGTCTAATCAACTGTGCTTCAGGGGTTTAATGTCCTCAGAGATCAACATTATTTTAGATAGTGACTCAAAATATCAGACTGCTGTAAACACACACACACACACACACACACACACACACACACAAACCCATCCAGAATGCAATCATGCTTGCTTTTTTTACTTTACTAACTAAATGAGGTCTGTGTTTTATCTTTTTTCTTTTTCTTTTTTTTGTTTCTGTTGTTCAGTGGATGCATTCAATAAGCCAATAGGCCTGATTGCTAACAGGTTGGCCCTGCGCTCCTCTCTGCCTTAACAGTCTCTCTACTTTATGGCGCGCAACAGAAACCGCAAACAGACGGTCATCATCACCACCCATCCGTCTCCAGCACACAACAACCTGGGGTGGATCCGTGTGGTCGCTGCTGGATTCACTGGTAGAGAACAAGGACTTTAATGACAGATTCTGCACCTCTTTATACAGATAAATGCCACTCATCCACTCCCAGTTCTTCTTTGTCTCAGTCTGTGTTCTTTGTGTGCTGGCTTGGGGGGGTTACAGACCTATATTCTCCATCCAAGCCTGCAGGATGACCTCATGGGTCTAGCAGCTGCCATCACCATTCTCGCAGGAGTTAATAGGAACAGCATGTAGCCCCTGGAAAGGACTACTTCTCTCTTTCTTTCTCTTTCTTTTTCTGTCCCCACTATTTGAATGCTAGAGAGTCAACCAACATCATTTTGCCTTCATTATTTATTTATGTATTTTTTACTGAAACCACAATTGTTTTCTCCCCCCTCATTTCCCCATTTTAAAGCTGCTTCACAGATGATAGCCTGCAGTGGAGAATTGTGTAATCTTACAGCCCCTGAAAAGTTGGTTTCAAATCTATAAGTGGCTATAATCAATATTTTTAAATTAACACACAGAGAATTAGCCGTGTCTGCAGCTGTCAGCTTTATAGCGTCTTTCAGCTCATTGTTTTGGTTTTCCAGTCCGCAGCACAGCTTTACTGTTTTGTTTCAGTCTCACAGCTCTCATAGTGTTGTTTCCTGAAGGAGCAGGCTTCTGTTTTAGCATAAAAGCTATAAAAAACGACTGTACGCTACCAACAAAGTTAGCGGCTAGCTTGTGAACATATTTAGCAGCTAAAGAGCCCCCAGGAGTTGGTGGAGACCATAAACAGAGCTACAAGAGAGTAAATATTGGACTTACATTCGTCAGGTGGCCAAAAACACGACTCCAAATAAATAATAATGTTGCTCTGTGTCTGCTGGATGTGTAAATAAGCAACTGTGTGCTATCAAGTTCACCATATCAACTTTATAAGATGATAATACAGCTAAAGTATTCATAAGCAACAATTAAAGTCATAATCCAGAGAAAAAACATCCTTAGTTGCTATTTATTGAGAGTTTAACACTCAGAAACTCAGATAATCTGCCTTATCAGCTATCAACTATCATCAGATTCTGATCTGTCTCCACGCCCACTTAAAAACCAGTGAGAAGAGCACAGAGAAACCAAGAAATACATAAATCTGTCATGCCAAATACCCAGAACTGTTCTAACTTTGATAGATAATTGTGGGTTCATGTAGGATCTCATATCTCACAGTAAGAAACTGATTGAGAAAATATGTCTTTAAAACATTTTGGTCAAATGTGCAATGTGTCTTTTTATGGAAAAACAGAAGAAGCACTTTCAGGATTTTGTTTTCATTCCTCACTGGTTCAAAACTACAGACTATTTGCAGACCATCATTTTGGGTGATATTCTGCACTAAGTTGAGTTGAACTGCCTGCCTGCAGTCATTTTGTTGAAGCAGGTGTCAGGATTTTACAAATGGAGGATATCTCTCCGTGGAGCACGACGCTTCACTTGCTTCAGTCATAACACTGAAAATCTGGAGCTATATATATTCTTCTGTTGTCTCCTAACTGCTGCTCCTCTCGGCTCATTTATTGTCAGAGCGACTGCGAAATCTATTTTGTTGGCTGACGTCTGTGCGTTCTCATGAAACACAGTGCATCCAATCTGATATCCTTCTGTGTGTTTTCAGCAGCTGGACCTGCACTGGAATGTCTTGTGTAATGTGTGAGCCATATGACAGCTATATATCAAACAGGAGTACGCTCACCCACTATCTGGGCTTTGAATCAGACCACAGTACACCAGAGGGAGGACAAAATCCAGCTGATGCTACAGTCCCAATTTTCTGTTCGGTTCTTGAAATAAAACAGCAGCTTTGGGACACACCACAAGTAAACTTTCATTTTTTTCTTGTGCCGGTCGGTCCACCACTTTGGTCCAAACTGAAATATCTCAACAACTATTGGACGGATTGCTATGAACTTTTGTACAGACATTGATGGTCCCCAGAGGAGGACTCCTATTGACTTTGGTGATCCTCTGACTTTTCCATTAGCGCCACCATGAGGTTCACATTTGTGGTTTTGACTGACATATCTCAACAACTATTGATGGATTGCCATGAAATTTGGTACAGACTTTCACATCCCTTTCAGGAGAAATTGTAATATCTTTGGTGATCCTTTAACTTCTTATCTAGCGCCATCATTAGGTCAAAATTTCAATTTGTCCAATACTTTGGTTTATGACCACTACCTGCAAAACTAATGGCATTCCCATTAGTTTAACCATGCTTTGTTTTTAAGCGCTAATTATCAAATGTTAGCTTGCTAACACGCTAAACTAAGATGGTGAACATGGTAACCATTATACCTGCTAAACATCAGCATGTTAGCGTCGTCATTGTGAGCATGTTAGCATGTGTGCCTAAGTACAGCCTCAAAGCTCTGCTAACATGGCTGTAGACTCTTCATCTTGTTTTAAAGACTAACTGAACACAATATGTTATGAAAAGCCATTTTTAATACACATGGAAAATAATCACTTCTTAAATGGCGAAACTGACTAAAATATTAGACCAAAATCTTCCTCTTATCAAAAAGTACAGTATAAATGGTTAAAATAAATATTAATTCGATCTGTTTAGATTGACTGCTGATAGAAAAACAGACTAATACACAAGCTTTGAAAGAGGATAAAGATAGCAAGCAACATTTCACACCACAGTGGCATCAGACCAATGAAGATGACAGCTATTAGAGTGCTGATTACACATTTTCTACTTTCCAGCTTCTGTTCTCTCCTGTATGTTGAGAAAATAATGTTCTGTACAAAGTGCATGAGTTATACTGCATCTTGGATGAAAATGAGCTCTTGTGTGAAGTCCGCAGGAATGCCCATGGCTTTCATTTTGATGACATTTCAACACTGTGATCTTGCTTTGTAATAATAGCATGACAAGAAAACTGCATTTACCCAGAAATATGCAAAAAGAATTCATCTGTAAAGTGAGAACATCTGATCATTATACAAAAGGAACACGGTTTAAAAGAATATATTTTTACATACTGAAATGATGGCACTTGTATATATATTGGTGGTTTATATACAGATTAGTTTTAGGTAGAAATGCGGCTGAAGTTAAGAGTCTTTAGAGTGAACCTACAGGCAGCATCTGAAAGCCAGATATCAGAAATTATTCAGCTCTCCTGAGTGTCTCATGATTTTTCTTGACCATCACACATGTGGTCATCATCAAATGGAGGAAGAGTGAAAGAAAGCTGCCAGAAAACAATGTCCATCAATGACTTCAGCTGTGTAACAGGCTTGATTCACGAGCAATGTCTCTAATAAACACAGAACCAGCTGCACAGCACAGATCCCAGCACCAGTAACACCAGCTGTGCCAGTCTGTCTGTCCCACTGGCTGCTAACTGGACTTGCTTGCTGTTAAAACCTGAGCCATAGCGATGTGAAGGCTGTGTCTCCCCCCCACTGCAAAGCATCATGGGAGCCTGAAAGGAAGTGGGCCTCCTCTGCAGTCGGTCTGGACTGGACCCGTCAGCCGGCCTCTCTCCGATGAACAGCAGCGGGTGTTTCCTGTGGTCCAGCTCAGTCTTGAAGAGCTCGTACTCCTTATGTGGCAGCTTGATGCCCAGCAGGGTGCACCCATCTGTGGGGGTCAAGTCCTGCTCCACCCCGACCTCCCAGCCGCCTGCCCGACCACACTTTCCTGGCCTCGTCCCGTTCAGCAACTTCGCTGTGGTCTCCTCTGCAGCTGTGACTCTCACTTGGGTGACCTTGAAGACGAACTCAGTGGCTCCTGAGACCTTGGTGGAGGGGTTTCCCTGAGCATAATGGCCCAAGGCTCTCAGGGTGAAAGTGGGCTGAGAGCAGGCAGGGTCCGAGTAGTGCCGGTAGATGCCCTCCCATGCGTGCTGGTCAGGATCAAAGGTGAAGTCTCGGATGAGGAAGAGGACGTTGGGACGGGTTTCGCAGCGCTGGCTGACCCAGCGGCCGGCCAGAGACAGAGGAGCTGCAGGGCTGCGGGGCAACATTGGGGGGCGCTGCTCTGAGGAGCGGTACACCAGGGCGCACGCAGGGCAGGGGTGGATATGATGCTGCGAAGATTAAGGGAGAGGTGAGACAATGTGTGACAAACATTTGATGGTTCCAGCTTTTCAAATAAGAGGAGCAAATCACCTTGGGCTCTGAGTCTCAGATTTCTCAGTCTGAAAAATTGTGATGGTCATTTTTCAAATTTTATTTGACATTTCATAAACTAAACGATAAACCGATTCATCAAGAAAATGCCACTCTGACACCAAATAACAGGCACCAGTGAAAACGTGGGTTTGTGAGGAAGACTGAACATTTCCCACACTCCCTGAAACAACAGCTGAAGTTGGGCTTGAAGGTTCATTCTTGACTTTAGCAACAGTGAAAGTGCCTTTGGGCAAAGCACTGAAACCCCAACTGCTTTACTGTCGAGAAAGCTCAGCGGTGTTTGTAGTAGCTACCTCTGCTTGCCCTTTCTCTGATCAACGCTCTCTCATACATAGAAACTGAAAAATACACAGTAATGTCTCACCATGGCGTTCTGCAGTGGCTGTTGGTACCCTGTAGGTCTGTACTGAGTTCTCTGTGTCCAGTCAGTGTGAATATCCCCTAAAAACAGCTCCTGGACCTTCCCTCCATGGCTGTGGTGCTGCGTCTCCACCCGTATCAGTCCCATCTCCATCATGGAGAAGCCCAGTGCTGCCAGACATCCCCTCCCTGTCCGGGTGTTGTACAGCTCATACAGCTTCCCCGGCACCACTCGACCCAGGGTCAGACCCACGCAGGTTGGAGGCAGCCTGGAGGCCAGCCTCTGCTTGGCTGCCAGGCTGTGGACCACGATGCCCACCTTGCTGAGGTGGTGTTCAGCTTCGGTGCCCCCGCGGGTGATCCAGGAGGCCTGGCGCAGACGAAACTTCCCCCTGATCATCAGGGAGTAGGCTGGGTCCTCACAGCCGCTGTCTGCATAGTAGTGCTGCAGGGCCTGGAAGTGACGACTGGGGTGGAAGGTGTAGGAGCGGGTGAGGAACTCTGGACCGGGCCGAACTTCACATCTGAACACAGAGGAAGGAAATGGTTAAAATGAGGTATGATTAGTGATTAGTTGTGTCATATAAATATTTCAGGCAGTAGTGATGTCTCATTCAAGTCTTAAGTCATTTAGGACAAATCAAGTCTCAGATCTCTCAGAACAACAGAAGTCTCAAGTCCTTGTGGGCAAGTCCAAAAGTTACAAGTCTTTAAAAGCTACAAGTATCTGAACATTTTTCTTTTACATAACTGAATCTAAATCCTTTCCATGTTTTTGGCTCACTAATTAAACCCCCATTAACTGATTTATGGCTACTAGGGGGCAGCGGAAACAAGCTGTAAACACAACACTGACATATTAACACCTTAAAGAGTTGATATGCTGAACCTATAAACAAACAGTTGCCCATTTACACATCCAGAAGTTACAGAATAACATTATCATTCATTTGTATTTGTGTTTGTGGTCCACCTGGTGAATGTAAATCCAATATCGACTCTCTTTTAGCTCTGTTTTGGTCTCTACCAACTCCTGAAGGAAATATCTGAGTCTTTAGCAGCTAAATGCTCCACTATGTTCATCAGCTGGTCACTAACTCTGTCTGTCTGCCATTGGTGCTGTGTTGGTAGTGTAAAGTGGGTTTTTAGAGCTTTTTTGCTGAAAACCAGCTGGGAACAGCACTGATAAAATTGAGTGAACCAAAACAGTAAAGTTACAAGCCAGAAAAAACAGAACAGTGAGCTGAAAAACACTATAAAGCTTCATAGAGTTGGAAGTTTCTTTGCTGGTTGATCACTACAAGCGACTCCTTTCACATACAAGTTAGTCATGTGATCCATTGTTAATATAAAAGTATTGATTATAGCTGCTTTAAATATTCAAGGTTCCAAGAACTGGATCCAGTGATTTAGTTTGTCCTTCATGTAATCCTTCACCGCTTGGGTACTTCATTTCTACAACAACTTAACTTAAAAAAAATCACCTTGTTGACACCCATGTGCCGTCCAGCCTTGGGGGGATGTCTGCTGTGAGTCTCACTCTGTCCTGTAGGTGGCGGTACTGACAGTCCTGCTCCCACTGCAGGCTCTCACTGAGGTTGGAGGAGGAAGTGAAGGAGGCTGTGGGCACCTCCCATAGTTTACTCCCTGTTCCAGCCACAAACACGGCTACAGAGGAAGGGAAAGTCAGAAAACAGTGAGTAATTGAACACAGAGCCTCCATTACACTTCATATAGATTTACAGGCTGATTTTGGGTGGATGTAGGAAATGGAAACACTAAAATGATTCAGTTCAAGGATGATTATCAGCCTCCTTCATCATTAAATGAAGGCAACAGATAATAGCCATGAGGCAGTATTCACATCTTCTCCTTGTTACATCTAAACACAATTCTGGTTGACTGCAAACTGTTTCAGGCCTCTAATTTTGGTAAATTGTCCATGTAATGAGTGGAGAGTGGGTGCTATAGAAACCATATAGCTGTGAATCAGGACATTGGCCACAGTGCAGACAGTTTTGGCTTGTCACTTCAATCAGCCTGCAGCTGCAACACACAGGTCTTGTTTTTGGGGTTTGCTTGGAGGCAGGAGGTGTGTGTGTGTGTGGGTGATTGTGCGTTTGTGTGCACATCA
The DNA here is from genome assembly GCA_005408345.1 of Macquaria australasica. NCBI lineage: Eukaryota > Metazoa > Chordata > Actinopteri > Centrarchiformes > Percichthyidae > Macquaria > Macquaria australasica. The sequence goes on from SEMN01000016.1 coordinate 2,419,187, forward strand.
GCACCTGCGCGAGTGTGTGCTCTTTGTATATATGCATTTCTATCATCAAGGTAAAGCAAACAGTGGGCCGCTGACAGCAGCAGGCCAGCCGAGCCAAACACATCTGTTGATAATATGATACAAAAAACACTTATAATGATGAATGTTCTCGCTCGAGTTTTCCCAAACACTGACAGTTAAGTTAATCCAAATGAAAGCATTATTCACTCCATAACATTTATTGATCTGACACGTGCACATCTGCAATCTGTCTGCCTGTCATTGGTCATAACTGCATTCTGCTCTATCCGCTTGTTGTTGCACAGAGATGTGTGCATTGCCGACACAGCAAGGGGATTTTCTGATTACTTGGTTGCAACGTGAGGAAACCCACTGGGGTCTGTCCTGGCAGTGTGTGCATTTTTGTGTGTGTGAAAATTATGGCTTCAGTTTCATCCTCCCAAAACAAATGTCAAAAAGCAAGGCGGATGAGTTCTCACAGACGCCTCCATCTCCTGTCTTCTCTCTGACTCGTTCTGTTGTTTTCCTCTCGCACTCATCCGCTCACTTTTACTCTTAATGGTGAATTGTTGTCTTTGCACTTCGGTTTTTGTACAGATTAAACAAATTAAATCTAACATGTTAAACAGTGAGCTTTAGAGGTGCTGGTAGGCGTGTTTTGTTACCTTTCGGAAAGAGCCTTGCTAGCTGTTTGCCCATGCTTCCGGTCTTTATGCTAATCTAACTGTCTGCTGACTGTAGCCTTATATTTAACAGACAAATATGAGAGGGGTATCAATCTCCCCATGTAACTCTCTGCCATAAGAGTATTTCAGAAGAATGTCAAACTTTTGCTTTAAGTCAGCATATCCAGCTTGCTTTTTCCTCTATTTCCTTTTTTCCTTCTCTTACTCCCTCTTGCTCTCCTTCATCCTCATAGCTCTTGCATTCTTTCTCTCACTTTCTCAACTTTCCTCAGGGTCATCTGTGGTAGACAGCTTTATGGGTGTAATCTCACTCCACTTTTCTCTCATTTGACTTTAGATGCACTTGGGGAGGACATCATCTGTTGAGCCTCCAGTTGAGCTGGGAGTTAGCTGTTGAGCCACAGACCAGTTTTGTTCTCTCATGACTGAGCAGATGGAGCTGAAGGAAAACGGGAACTTTTGAATGGAAAGTGTGTGATGTGATTTTTTTTCTGTTAAAGGCTCCAAGATGGCGGCTGAGTGATCGGCATTTATTAACCTTGTTAGTGTCAGACGGAGGATATTTTTTTGTTCCCCTCACTCTTGGAATGCATCCCATATGCTGACCACAACCACAGACATGTGTGCAGCTCAGTCATTTCCTAGCATCCTTCCACCTGACACACACACACACACACACACACACACACACACACACACACACACACACACATATGTAGAGCTTGGATTGTTAGAACTGTACAGTCGCAGACCACAAAACCAGATTTAAGCTCAAGGCACATTTCTCCTCCTTTGAGCAGTCTGTCAATTTGTTGACATGATTAATACTTCTTTTTCCTGTCACAGGCACTGAAACATGTTTGCAATTTTCCCCATGCGGCGATGTGTTTGTTTATGCTCCATGTCACTGCAGCTGGTGAGGGAACCGGGTCAGTCGGACCCAGCTGCGCTCCCACGGGAGTGCTCAGAGCAGAAAAACTAATCAGGATTAATTAATTTCCACTGCTTCTTGCAAGTCATCCATTAGGTCTGTTTTGTGTTATCCACCCTTTGTAGCTGCATGCAATATGTTGCCTAAGTGGTTACTCACACACAGTGCAATGAATGGACAGAGAGGCAAGAGTCACAGTATGTGATGTGGAGTCATTTGGGTTGCTATATTTGAGTTTCTGTTTTTTCGCCAAAGCATTTCTATAGTGTTTGAGGTCACTTGTCATTCAGCCCCTTTCCCTCTCTTGGATCTCATTCCAGTTGGGCATATGGTTGCATTTACTAAAAGAGTACTCATAAAAGCAGAGCTTAGTAAAACAAAATTACTCATCGTGGGTTTTTTTTAAGTATTCTTCTACAAAAGAGCCTATTCCAACCACAAGTGAGGCGATGTTGCAATACATATGATAATATCCAACCCCCATCTCAATATGGAGGAGATGGGGGACCATTTTAGTTGATTCACTTCCTACACAGGCAGTCAGATATCATTAGTTTTACCCTGCAATGGTTCCCACTGATTTATTTTTCCACTATGGGCCCTAAACCTTCCCCTTGATGCAGCCTGCACCTCCCTGTCACAGAGCAGTGCTCGGTGCATCTTTCAGAAATAGATTTCATGTATTTTTACAAATAAAACTCACTGTAAGATTGACTTAACTCCGAATAGTTACATTTATGGGTTATGGTGGATTATACACTCAGTTGCCAGTTTATTAGATTTATTATATTCATTATATTCATTATACATGCATATTATGCATTTCTATTATTTTGCCCACCTCATTTATATCAACGAGGGTAGGCTAAATAACAGAAACAATACAGTTCAACAGCACCACAATCTACATCCTTAAAAAATGATCATACAGTTGAATCAACACCTCCCTGAAACAGTTTCAACAAAAACTGAACATCATAACCTTCATGAAGCTAACCTTATAATAACACAGGCGACTATTCAGTGAAATCTTCCCACATTAAAGGGTAAGTTCTTATTTTTTCAGGTCTTAAAACAACAGTCAGGTGCCCATATGAACACTGAAACAGGTTTTGCTTGCTGTAATCATTCCTCCTGTTCATACTGGCCATTACAACATCCATTTCTAATGTGTTTCCAGTGTAACAGACAAAATCCACAGTCCTCATTTTGTGCGAAAATGTGTTCAAAAGTTTATCTGAAGCTAACATAAGGCCTCAGAAGTCCGACTTAATCCAGTCTTTTTTGTATGAAATTCCCTCTTTGTGTTACTCTCCCTTCGCTGCAGCTCAACAGAGAAACACTGTCCGGGAAACACAAAGAGGAAAATTTGTAATAAAAAGACTTTGGAAGATACTCACTTGATTTGTCCAACTCAAGATTGCTGCAGTCTCATATTAGCTCTTAATGGCCAGTATGAAGAGGAGGAATAATTACAACAAGCAAAGCCTGTTTCATTGTTCATACTGGCACCTGACTATTGTTTTAAGTGTGAACCTATCCTTTAAGGAGAGTGAGACAAACTTTGATGCACACGTTGCTTGGATTGCCATAACAACACACAAAGAGAGGTCACAACAAACTGTGATAGCTCATTTTGCTCATGAGGGCCAGGGCTGTTAATATGTTGATTGACAGCGAGATAGACCAATCAGTTTGCGTGCAAGCCTTCCTTAAACCAAGGGCAGGAAGCCAGAGTTGCGTTGTGACTGATTAAAGCCACCTTTTCCCTCTGTCTTCCTGCCTTTCTGCTATGCTGCAATAAACCTGATTTCATTGTCAAGAGGAGCTGAACACCACATCACAGATCTTGAATTACACGCAGGCAGAAACAACACTCATCCCCAGTTTGTCCTCATGCAGTATCGCAATTCTCCCACAAGGGGTCAGCGCAGTAGACTGTGACTGGCGTGTGGTCTGGACGGTCAGTCTGTCAGCACCACCAGCACTGCCGCTGCCACTGGCCTTCACTTCTGCTGACTGATGATCGGCCAAAGTAATCTACCTGTCTTTGAGCTCCCATATTCATCCTGTTTCCACACACACACATACACACACATGCATGCACGCACGTTCACAAAAGCACACTGCACACATTGATTTAAAGTACACTGCAGAAGGGATACCATTTATAAAGGACCTCCAGGCTGCACTGTGTTTGTTTGTTTGCATTTGTGATTACGGTTTGGCAGCGATCGCTCTCCTCATGTCTCATCCACAGCGCCAAAGTCAAAATACAGTTTTATGTACTTCTTTATTTTGAGCTATCCTGTAAAAACAAGATCCAGATCCAGGCACTTTTGATTCAGGGCTTGCAGAGGGAATCAAGTGCTTGACGTTTAAGTCAACCCTGTGCCTCGTTCATTAGAGAGAGACGCCTTTGTCTGCTTCATAGCTGCTTCTATTTAGGCTTTTAACGGAGAATCATTAAACCTGCCAAAGTGGAGGCAGTGAGAAAATAGCTATTTTGTCCCAGAAAAAATGTTGTTGGTGCAGTGAAATGATGGCAAAGCAGTACCAATCCCTCCATGTTCCAGTATTTTAACTACTTCCTCATGTGTTTCCTACTTTTTTTACTACATCCTCACCCCATTTCTTTCAGTGTGGTTACCCCCAGCGTCCTGTAAAGCCACTTTCTCATCTCTCTTTGCCTCAGTGCTGCAGGACAAAACCCTCGAAACTGTCCCTGAAGTGTCCGTGCCCTCCTGACCCACCTCCCCCTCCACTGATTACTGCTCCACTCCCCTGATGAAAAAGCCATGATGTTTACGGCTCATTTCTCCTGGATGGATTTCAGATTCCTCTCTTCTTCTTTTTTTTTCCCCGTCTTTGTTTTCTCTCTGTGTGTCTGTCAGTAGTTGATGAGGTGAATGAAGCTGGTCAGGAGGATGAGGGGTTGGAGGAAGGTGGGGTGAGGGGTCTTCATGCATTGGAATGACAAGATTAGTGAGGTGATGCTACAGTAGCTCAGAGATCCTGCTCATTCCACATATTTAGGTGACTGCTGCACATTATTAACAGTTCACAGCTGCTTTTTCAGGCTCTCTGAGTCGCTGAGTTGTCCTCCAGATCTTGGGTTGTTATTATAAGTCCGTTATTCCCAACTTTCTTTTTGGCTTGTGACCCCTTACAATGAAAGACTGCCTACCTGTAACCCCTCAAGTCCAAATAAAAAACGCAAAAAAGGAAATTTGTTTAGTAAAAAATATGTTTTTCTTCTTTCTTATCCTATTCATTATATCACAACCCCTCAGATTTATATTATTTCCCCTTGGAAGGGTCCCTACCCCGAAATTGAGAACCACTGCTATGAGATACTTTAAGATGTGTAAAATAATCATCAACATTTTCAACAGAATTATCTATAATTCTTAATAAATATGACCAGCTGCATATTCTGTGCAGTTTTCTGATTTGCAGATTCTTCTTGTTTTTCCACTCAGAGGTCAGCATGCACAAACACAGGATATAAATATCTCACTGACCACAGCGAGGAACAACTGTTTTGTTTTTCAGTCATACAGTGAAAGCCGTTTTAGATGTCCAGCCACACTGCAGCTCTCTTGTTTCAATTGTTGAACTCTTACTTTTTATTGCAGATAAAGTTCACTGCAATAGGACTTTTCAAATGATTTCCCTCTTCTTTGATTGGATATCCGCTCAGAACCTGTTCTATTGTCCTATATACTAAAAAAAAAAGCACCTACCAGGAACCAGTGTTGGGTAAATTAAATGAACATGTAGTAATAGTATTTTACTAATTACTCAAAAGAAAATGCAGTTAGTTACATTGCTTGTTACTTTACTTTTGTTACTCCGCACAGCTGAATGAAAAATTTCCTTTAAACAACTCCAAAGCACCCAACATATTCTTTATTTAACACGTGTAGAAATAGAAAACAAGACAGCCTACTGTTTGGAGGTATTTAGGCTACTGATCATTAACATTAGCTTAGCCCCGGTGACTGACCCCATGCAGCACTCCAGAGAGGTCCTCTCCTCAACTGCAGGCTAACTGACAAAATGCAGGCAAAGCTAACGGTGGCTAGCTGGCAGCTAAGAATACACAACATGTAAATAAGACAACTTCTGACTTACTAGGAGGTGCATTTCACCTCTTTTAGTAGAGACTAACTGCCTCCTTCAGCCCCTATGGCAAGCTAACACGTCTCACAGCAATAGAAATTGATATCAACACTCCAGCAAACTCCAAGTAAAGGCCCCTCTACACCGTGTGATTTTGGGCTGTCTGAGACAAATCTTTGGTCATCAATCCAGAACAGTGGTCCTAGACATGCTGTGAGTGAGACACACTGTGAGACACGGCGACCAAAGACAGCCTGCGTCAAAATTCTGGCTGTGTGAGAAATCTAGCACCAAATTCTCACAATGTGACTACTGCGACGACCCACGTCTACAAACCAACCAATGAAATGGCGCAGAATACATTGGCTGACGCAACATTTAATAAGCGCCATTTTTGACGAAGGTTTAGGTGAAACCCCCCCCCCCCACACATGCATGTACACACCCAAACCAAAACAATGCAGGCCAAACGAAAAAGAAATGTGTGGGACATTTTCAAAACATAGTAGCGTAGATGGTTGACGCAAAGCTGACGTGTCTCTGCTCTTTTTTCTCTTTACATCGTATTGCTACAATTCACTGCGCATTTATCTGACTGGCCTCAGTGATATCGTACAGTCTGACACAGACTGTGACCAAGATTAGACCCATCTCACACAGTGTGACATGCAATAAATGTCAACAATTATTGTTGCACATTCAGGTGCCTGAAGATAGCAAACATGTTGACCTCCAAAATGTCAAAATATCGTTGTGTTACTGGGATTCGCTGAATATAAAATTGAAAAGTAATCACACTACTGTAACATGTTACTAAGTAATGTGCTACTACCCAACACTGTCAGGGACTGAGGAGGACTAACAGAAACCATGCAAAGCATTTTTAGATTTCATTTGGCCCACTGCAGTACCCTGTTTCTGCCTCTCTCCTTCCCTCCACCCTTGTCGCCAAAGTCAGGCCAGGTTGATTTAGAGGTTTTTCAAAGAACATGAGGTCTGTTGTGTTATTCTAACCCTGAGTCCCCCTTCCTTTTTTGGGGCATTAACCCCGGCATCTCATAGTGGTCTCCCGGACCAGGAGTATCCCTCTGTCCCCGGGGCAGCGCATGGATGACTACTGTTGTCTTTTCATCACAGTGTAAACTGGTTAATCCAGCGGCCTCGTTTATTTAGACAAGGGATCTACAGGGGTTTGCCCAGTGAACGCTGCTGCCAGTTCCACTGTGGTTAGCAAACTCTGGCTCCTGTTCACAAAGCAACAACACACACATCGTCCTGCTGCGCCTCACACCCTCACCGTGAATAAAACAGCTGCCACATCAGGCCAACATGTCTACGTACTCCACCATTTTCTCAACTTTTCATGCGCTGTGTTATTTATGAATTGGATTTTGTGCTATAAGCCAGTGGAGAGGATTCCTGATTATAATAGCACCTGACATGCGTTGTGGTGTCTCTTTTTGGTGGACAGCCGAGGCAGTCGAGATGTAGATAGCGGACAAGGGAAGTTGATGGTCCATTGATGTTTTCAAGCTGAGATTACATCGGTTTCACCTTAATCCAAAAGCTCGGTTTGGAGACGTTTTCGGAGATCCGGTCGGTGGCTGTTTCACACACTTGGAGAGTTTTCAAGTTGGAACAGGACTGTTAGAGGCCGAAACTGGAGCACTGCATCCAAAGTTTAATTTATATGAATATTTCAAGGGTTTTTCTGTATGGTAAAATGAAGCAGTGATAGGGTGGGATCACAAAATGTTCCCATCCAGTCCAGTTCAGTTCAGTTTAGGAAACACAGGGAAAAAAACAGGAAATTCTTTCGTCCAAAGATCCACCAGACCTTATCCAAATATTCACTGTGGTCTCTTCCATACAGCAAATTGGTCACTTTAATCTTTCTCAAACACTTCATCAAGTGAGGCAGAATTCCAAGAACGGAGTGTTTGTAGCTTTAAAGTTAAAGTTTGGGTTCAAAGGGTGCTCAGAAAATTACAAGCAAAGAGTTGCTCAAAAGTCGGGGATCAATATTTGTCGACTCATCTCACAGTCAGTGCGAAGTACACTGGCTTAGGAAGCTTTCCCCTCAGAGAAATCAGATTACACCTGTCAAAATTAATCTGAAGACAAATGTTATGGTCCGTTTTTATTTTTAATTTTACAATCAGTTTTCTGCTCTGTTTGGGCTGAAGAATTGCTCAGCTCCTCGTGGATTCTGTTTAGGGCCAGCGACTCAGCCTTGCCTGTCTCCTCTACTAGACTTGAGCTGTGAAAAAGAAAACAATTCACAGATACCAGTCTACCAGTCTACCACTGAAGCAGCTAGGAATGGAGGGAGGGGTGGGGGTTGGCTTTGGGTTGCTGCATGATTATTATAACGTGGGCAGATGCCTCCTCCTGTCTGTCTCCCGCCACTCATCACCTTAACCAGCCCTGATGGCCAAAATGCTGCGCCTTCGCAATTGAGGCTGCAGCAGCTGGACAACCAGCTCTGCACAGCAGCCTGAGGTAAGGTCAGTAATGGCTGTCTCCTGTTATTCTAACCATTAACATAATGGCAACATTAGTTCCAGGGCCATGCTTCCCTGCTCCTAGGGAACCATTGTTTAAAGGCACCAGCCAGAGCTCTTTTTTAAGACTCCTCCACTGGCCACAGATCCGACTGACGCTTTGAAGACACACAGAGGAGGAGAGGGGGAACACAGACCTGCTATTCATAAGTCTAACGTCAGCATAGGTTGTGTTTGTATTTTTCAAAGTGCTGATCCACATGTTGATCTTTGCAAATCATTTGAATTGTGACAAATTACATAATAACTTCCTTGTAATTATGAGTTTGTCTGTTATAATCTCTTCTTTTTTTTGTCTTGGTGTCCTGCCATGTGTTCTTTAAGCTAAATCTGCAAGCTGATTTCTCACATGAGAGAGCGTTTATCTCGTTTTCTTTTCTTTCTTTTTTTCATACAGGAAAAGCTTTGGATTACAGGAGGAAATCTGCTACAATCTTTTAAGATCAGATTCTAAATGCAAGATTTACACCGCAACAACTTATTCTCATACTTAGGAATAATAACTTCAAAAGTAAAATGCAATTTTGACTCGCATTTTTGGGACTCGTAGATCATATGATTCAGTTTAAGGTTTCTTAAACTAATATTTTAAAACATTTATCTTCAAAATTTTGATCAAAATCAGGCGTTGAATGAATTTAATCTGCTCAAATTCACTGGACAGAAATCTGTGGATGTATGGGAGCAATTTAAAACAAACTATCTATTCAAGAAGCTGTTTAGACAGCTGGAAGACTTAAAAAAAACACAGTCATCCTGCAGACGGTGCCTAGACTCACCTTGCCACAGCCACAGCAGCCAGACTCCCCTTAACAGGTGACTGAAGTGTCCGTTTGACATGTTTCCTGCTTCCGCACACTTCATTCACACACTCTGCTCAGAAAACAAACTTTGATCCTTGGGAAATCCAAGACACAGAGAGGGCTCCTGTCAACAAGAGACGATCATGTAGGATATCACCATGACACGAGCACATATATGAAGAGTCCAGTAATCCCTCAGATGAAACTCTGGCCTCCTGTTCAACTTTCTCTCTTCTTCTTGTTCTTCTACCTCCACTTCTTGGCTTCCATGGTCCGATAAGAAAGTCCTGTTGGAACCACACGCTTCATTCAACTGGTGCTTTCCTTAAGTTGGTGAGAGGTAGAGTAAATGCTCTCTCTCTCTCACTGTGTCTCTCCACCCCCCCTCAATCACACACTGTTGCCTCACTACTGTGCAGCCCTGTGGATCTGTTCCACTCAGTGCATGTGCAGCGAGTGTGTGCGTGCATGTGAGCAGAAGTATTTTGTGTGTGTGCACTCCTGTCTGGCTCTTATAGTTTTGAGCTGAGAGGAGGGAGTAAGAGAGAGAAAGAGAGAGAGAGAGATGGAGGGAGGGCAGAGACAGGGAAAGTTTGTGTGTGTGTGTGCGTGCGTGTGTGTGTGTGTGTGTGTGTGTGAGGAGGAGGAGGAGGAGGAGGGGGTTTGAGCTTCAAACTTCCTAAAGTGAAGGCTCCGGGGAGCTTTTAGAGCAAGGTGCAAAAGGGCAGTGGTGAATAGGAGTTTACCACTGCAGCCACAACGCTATACACCACATCTGATGAAACACCCAAAATATAACAACATATTTTCTCACTCACTGTACTTCTACTGGTAGCTGATAGCTTTGTTTTTATATATCTTGGTTTTGAGATTCCTGCTTCTGCCCCAATAAAATGGAGGTGAATGGAATTTCTTATGTTGTTCTTACAGCATTTATAAATTACATTAACAGTGTTTAGGACTAAGTGTCACAGTTATGTGATTATTTATTCAGTAACGAGTAGTTAAAATCCAGTGATACAGTTAATAATAGAAGTAATGCTCTGTTACTTCAACAACGTGGAGGTCAGCTTGTTTGCTGTCTTACTGGAGGGGTGGGGTTGATACCAGTTTGCTCTCTCTGCGTTCAGTGGAGAAACTGGTCTGGGATGTGTTAGCTTGGCACAGGAGCTGGAGGTGTGGGGAGATGGTCGGCCCTCAACAAAAAGAGGAGAAATCCGCCTCCCAGTTATCTCATTTACATTTTGTGTGTTCTTAACTAGCTGGGTTGCTTGACAGTCCAGTAAATACCTCTGCTTGTTAAAGCTCGGGTAGGCAGTTTTCTTTTGGCATCATTGGGCAAAAATGCCATATTAACCGTGCAGCATATTGTAATTCAAGTGGTCTGAGAGCAGACCTCTACTTCAGCCCCCCCTCTTGCCTCTGTTTTCAGGCTTCAGAAAATCTAGCCCGTAACGGTAGACTTTAGCCAATCACAGGTTATTTCAGAGAGACGGTGTGTTTGTATTGGCTAAGCTACAAGAGCAGATGTGTGTACACGTCCCTTCAGATGGTGAAAGCCTGATTGAATGATGCCAAAAATCCTGAAACTTGTGATAAATTTTCAACACCTCCTTTGCCTACAGCGGCGTATAGTACAAAACAACACATCCCGGCTCCACACGGAGCATCAGGCTCATTATATTCGATGCCATGGCGCTCGTAATGACGAGTGGCAAAGAGGCGTGATGACAAACAGTGGGGAACAACTTTTGACGGGGGACAGTGGTGTGTGTGTGTGGTGTACTAGCCTCTCATCCCGCTGCTGGACGGCGTTGCAGCTGCCTCTGAAGCCTGGGGCGCTCTGCTCTGCGGCCGCAGAGCCTGGAGGGGCATCTTTGAGAAAACAGGTCATGGCGGGAGGGACCACGGTCTCGGTGAGGCTCACACCGTGGAGAGCGAGCCCTACAAGGGATACAGTTTCGCAGGGGAACCGACTCCTTCTGCTGCCTGTCGAAGTTGTAGGTTTGGTGGGAGGGGCTTAGCGGAGTGATACGAGGCAGCAGAGAGAGAGGCGGAAGGTTTTGCCTAGGTTGCACAGGTTTTGCCTACCCCAGCTTTAATCATAATGTCTCGTTTTCTAATTATCCCCTGACCATCCAGTTTCCTTTGATCTGACAGTATATATTATTTATCAGCTTGTTCCACCTCTTCACTGAAGCTATATGATGTTTACATAATGAGCAAACTATTCAAACCCAATATATTCAATCACATGGCAAGTCTTGTCACTTTATACACATTTGCACAAAATTCAGCCTACTGAGCCTTATTTTGGTCTTTGGACACTTTTGAGATCTTTGAACAGTGTTTGGTTGCACAGCATGAGTTCATACTGGGATTGAATAAGTTAAAAAGAAGTCAACAACAACATGTCTAAATAATCCACAGAGCTCACTGTGGAGAGTTTTCATTGGAAGTACTGTATGTTCTACCGAAGAAACAGCCCAAATGAAAACTGTTGACAGTGAGGTCTGTGGCTTATTGAGAATAATGGGAACACTGTTTCTGGGAAGAGATGCCACTGTGGATTTTTTAAAACATCAATTTTTAATGCTGTGAGAACCCATTCTAACCTATATTATTGGGGTGGAGGCAGAAATCTCATCGACGAATATCTCAGAAGTTTTGCGCTTAAAACCCAAACTGTCTGCATGGCTGGATACCACTGTAGGTAAGTGAGTGGGAAAGTATGTTTTTTTTCTAGTTTGGGTGAACTGACCCTTTAAACTGAGAGCAATTCAGGAGCGAGAAAGAAACGTCTGAACTCAGATCTGCAGCAGCTGCACACACACAGTTTGCACAAACCCATATCACACCCCATTAGAAAGGCACATGAACACACAAGCGCTCCAGTCACACTGATTCATTGGCTCTGCATATACATGTGGTCCGACGGAGCTGTTGACACTGTTGACCACTGCAGAGGTAAAGACGGGTTTCAAAGTGCCTGCCAAGCGAGAGTTGGCAGCACATCTGCGACGGGTGGGCTGACCAGAGCCCTGGCACAAAGTCAGGGGTGCGTACACTGCCGACACCATTACACACACAGGCAATGGCCAATGCAACTGGGCTGAGTAATTTCACCACCGGTACTGTGTTTTATATGGCAGATCTGTAATGCATCATCTTGCTTATATTAACATTTCTTTGCCAATTGTCAGCCCGCCTAAATCTGTGTATGTTCAAAGCACTCGCACACAGTTTCTCACAGTCTTTATGCCATGTTCTCAAGGTCATGAAACACTACATGGGTGGGTATTAAGGGATAATCCTGTTTTATTTTGTTTTTACAATTTTGGTCTTACTTTTGTAGTGTTTGCAGTTGTTTACGGACATTTTGGGTGTGTTTGCCTTCAGTTTTACCTCCAAAGAAAGTGGTTTTGACCAGTGGTTACCAACGTGGGCCTTAAAGACGGGCCAAAGAGTGGCGCAAGATTTGTTCATTTTTATTGTACCTTTTTAATAACGTTTCACCACATAAAACAACCATATCTCCTACAAACTATGTTTATACATACTAATTTGTTTTCCCAATTGTGTTACTGTTTCCTGTATTATGTTCACTGGCAGTGTTTTTTCAAGTGAAGGAAGTGCTACATTTTTGTACCACACAGAAATTGTAGGGTGAAGGTTGGAGTTGGAGTAGAAAGAGCCGGATTTGGGCCTCAAAGTCTCATCCTGAAGTTTAGGCAACAAAAACACTTTGGTTAAGTTTAGGGAAAGATCGTGGTTTTGGTTAAATCAATTAAGTCAATACCGTAAACACATCGTGTCTCAAGCTTTATGTCACTGCAGACCGATTCTGTATTAAACCAAGACCACAATCTTTCCCCAACCTTGACTAAATGTTGTGAGTGCCTCAACATAACCGCAAAAATACATTAATAAGGCTGAAGTTGCGAGTGGATACCAGTCTCAGTTGTCAGTGAATATTTTACTGATACATTCGGTATTAACATTTAACGACAACGTTTCCTCATTCTGTTGATACAAACCTAACCAGGATGGCATAATGTTTCCTTTAAAACGTATTTGCTGTTTCAAATTTAGCAATATACAAATGTAATTCTCAGGAGACAGGGTTGCATAAAAACAGGGGAATATTTATTTGCATAAGCTACATTTTTATGCTTTTAAAAAGAAATAAGCAAAAAACATTGGAATAGCCATATTAAAAACCCCTATTAAATATGCAGTAATGCTGTAACCAACGCTGGTGACATGACAGCTCATGGTTGCTGGTTTCCATAGTAACACAAACATGCTGTGCAGCAAGGTGAGTTTTCCAGGAAATAGCAACTGTCAGTTGATAGGTGAAGGTATTATGAAAGAACCAACCACTTGTTTAGATGATCTGATTTAGCTGTTGGCTTGTTTACATTCTGATTGTATGACTCCTCGTGTTTCTTGCTCCGTTATCCTTTAAAACTGAAAATAAGAAACGACAGCGCTCCTTCTTTGGCTTCTCTTTCTTTGGACGGTCCGGTCCTCACCGCCAGTCGTCACAGCTATTATTTCGGGGAGAGTCTAATCTGATTGTTGATCGGTGCCTCTGGCTAAGTGCTAACTTGCTGTGACAGACCCCACAGAGAGCCAAGAGGAGGGAGGACAGATGCCGCTGATCTCTGATCCCAGATCTGACAGCTGACTCCCTCAGGAGGACAGGGCCTGGGGTGTCAGCAGCTTTGATCCACTCAAGGTCCTCTCAGGAATGCACACACACACACACACGCACACACACGCGCACACACACACACACACACACACACACACACACACACACACACACACACACACACACACACACACACACACACATCAGGTACATCATTGAATGCATTCAAATGTATATGTAAATGCATCCATACACAATTCTTTAATCTCACCTTCACTCCCTTTTTTCCCTTTCCTGTCTCTAATACACAGACCCATACATCCACCCCCACCCACACACACACACACTCCCACACAAACTACTGGGCCCGGCCTGCTGGCACACACATACAGGAGCTGGCATGAGTTGCCTAAGAACACACAGTCAACGGTATTTTATAATCAAATAATTTCTCAATTCTGTAACTAATACCCCTCCACCGAGCACGAGCTATCAACTGTGGTGGGCTATGTGTGTGGTGTGTGTTTGCTTGGGCACATGTCCTACACGTCAACACACACACACACACACACACACACACACACACACACACACACACACACACACACACACTTGCATAATCACATATATGTACACATGGACTGCATATTCACGCAGAACTTTAGACTCGGTTCATTCATGCTGGTCATTTTGTGTTCTGGCTGGTTGGATCGAGGCGGTTTCTGGTCCCTCTACAAGCTAATAGCGCCCCCAGTAGGGCTGAAAGTCAATGTGCATCAACCAATAATTCTCTCCTCTCTTCTCTTTTTTCTTTCTCTTCTTTGTTCTGTTCTGTTCTGTTTTCTTTTCTGTGCTGAACAGATGAAAACAGTAAAAAGAGAACAGAACACAGAAGAGAAGAAACTAGAACAAAGCTAGTTTCACGAAGACAGACTTTTACTTTGGCAATATAGTCAGAATTCAGATAGACATCTACATTCACCTGTTGCACAAAGCTGTCTAGTTGTGGTCTATCTTAGGCTACATAGACATTTTACTGGTAAAAATCAACAATACAAAACACTTCCAGTAGCATGAAATCTCTCTGCAGTGTGGACCTGTAGCAGAGATGAGGTGTTGTAGCTTCAGGCTTCAGTTTTCTGTGTAACAGGTAACTGCTGTCCCTAAATACTTGTTACCTTTTCTTTGCTGGCAAATTATGAGCCATGTTTTCCTCTTTTTTTGTCATTTGCTGTCAGCAGGTGTCACTGATTGTTGCTATGTAAACATGAGCACACGTGTCAGAGACTTCCGCTGGTCGAGCCGGCTGACTTCCTATTGGCTCCCCATATACATGAATGGGATAAAATGATTTAATCATATGGCTCTCTAGACTTTCAAAACGTTATTAGACCAAATGGTTTTAAATGATTGGGTATGGGAAAATGCTTTTATGGCCAGTGTGCATCACATGATGATACTGGAAGCTGAAGCCACTACACCAAAATCGTTTCTCATCGTCTTAGTTCAGAGTTAGCCTGGGGGTAGGTTGGCTAAGGCTTAAAATAAGTTTTTATTTTTGTGAAACTTTACCCAGAGAAGAGAACTGAAATCTTCGGTTTTGTTCTCATCTGTTCTGTTGGAGCCACATGCTCTCTTCTTCTGGACTGAAAATATCTTATTCTACAGAACAACCTGCCTTCTTCTTCTGCTGTTGGATGGTGGTTCAGTGTGTCTTTGTGTGTGTGTCGGGTTAACAAACAGGATATACGCCCGCCTTCCCGGCACACAGCCACACACATGCTAAGCCTGCTGCAGATAGGACCCTGCTCTTTAATCATCACACATTCACGTCCCTGCCTCTTATCTGCAAGATGGATAACTGTAAACATACAGCCAGAAAAAGAAAGACACCCACATCATTTGCACGTTATTCTTTGCCTTTTGTCCATAAGATTACACTCTGCTGACGAAACTTAACCAGAGTGCGCTGGTGCCAGGGTTTGCTCCAGCTGTCACCCACAGCTAAACAGTGTAAATCACATTCAGGGACTTTGGGTTTGTTGACAGTGCTGGGTGGTGTAACCAGGTGAGGTCTGAGATACTGTGATGTTTTGATGTTTCCTAAATGTGCTGATGAAAAGACAGGCACCGTGTTTGAGTCTGATGTTGTAATCCCACCCCGCTGCAGATGTCTAAACATGTTACAGTGCAAGCAAGAGGAGGATGCCATAATTTCTGCCATCGTTGCTGCAACCTGGGACCACACAAATACTCTGATGAAATACTAAAGAGAGAGCTGTCACCCTATCTCCTGTACTGTGATAGTACTGTAGGTTTTCCAAGCTGGGTATAAACATCTGTGACATAACAACTTCGGTCCTATTTCTGTAGTTTTAGCCATAATTTCTATTGGATGATAAAATTATACTCACCAGGGAAACTGATGACCTCTAGAAACATGGTGCCATCGCTAAAACAAAGTCTGATGGGGCAAAAAACACGAGCAGTCAGACGATCAGACAGGTTGTAAACAAGCCGACATTTTTGCCAGAAGCACTTTATTTGGAGGACACACCTGAAATGTTGGTAATAATCCCTCTTTCACCAGAAAACTGTGTGCTCACACAACCATGGCAGGAACGATAGGTCAAAGCTGAACCACAAAGCTGATCTGTAAACTGTATGGATGCATTAAGAAAACTCATGTTCCAAGATGGTGCCCCATTCACTTCAGTGAAGGTTGCTCACAGTGGGTATACGCTGCAAATGTTGTTCAGGCTCTCCTAAGCTACCGCGTTTTGGACCCATAGAGTATGTGTATCAGAGTCTTCAGGGGTCAGTATGCTTCAAACGAAATGCTTGTTGGATCATCGAACAGCGTCTGAAACCCACTCCTCTCATACTTTTCCAATGTCGGATTGGAGGGCTGCTTCCATCCCTTTTTGTATGAACAATCAAGTGTGACACCATGAATGCCTTTGAGGAGAGACTGTCCAAAAGCGTGCGCAGTTATCCCCATTATCGCGTCTTGTCTATAATCTCTCTATGATGGCAGGCTTTTCACACCACCTTTGAGAGTGGCGGTTTGGAACAGCGATAAACAATTTTGACTTTGGACGTAGTCGAACGACACATCGTACAAACGAATTAATTTTTAGCAAACCCCGGCCTTTCCTCGGATGAGCTGGCTGACTTATTGTTGGCTCTCCACTCACACGAAATGCATGAAAATAGTTTACTGATACGACTCTCTGAGACTCATTTTGACATTACAAAGACTCCCTTTGGGTTGTTTGTGATGCTCAGACAAAATTATTCAGCATTTTACAGCCATTTCTTTTGTAATGATTGCGTATGGGATTTAATCTTTTTGGGCCAGTGTGCATCATGTGACCTGCAATACCAATTGTGGCCACTAGCCCAAAATTGCCTCACAGCCTAGCACTATTCCCGGGTGCTTGGTAAACTGTGATGGACGTTTACAACTGACATGTTTTTTTTTTTCCATCTAACCTAAGGTTTTGTTTAAAATCTGTTCGATCATCTGACTGCTCGTGTTTCTCGCTGCCTTCCCAGATCTCAGCAATTAACACTGGCCAAAACTATGACAAAAGGTTGTATGAAACCTGAATCTCCCCTTATGTATTGTAAGTGAAATCATGTTGCTGTCAGTTTTGATTCAAAGATCAAAGTTCTATATTTTCTCAGCTGCATGTATGAATTTACATCAGCCTCTCTTGGCATTATTACCAAGCTTTATATATAGCTTTTTCTTTGGCTGTCAATCTATCTGCAAGACATCAAAAGAGGGAACTAGTAGGAAATTGCAGTAGATAATAAAAAACCTTCCCCCTTTGCAGACTTTTCCAAACTGAATATATATCATTTTAAGTGGAACTCTTTACATGAAATATTGTACTGGAGTTGACATATTAGATAACTCCTGCTTTTTTAGTTTTTATGGTCTAAGAACTTAGTTAAAGAAGAACATTTATCGTTATTAAAATCAGACACAAAAACTAGAATCAGCGAACCATTTCAGTCTGAATTTCAAGTGTTTTGCTACAAATGATCACCCAATGACAGTCTTTGTGACACAACTGAAGGACAATGAGATGATAATAAAGCCGTCAGCCACTCAGCTTGTTTGTGGCAGAGTTGTTCTTCGTGCCTCTGTGCTGTTTTGTCAAACAATCACCCTTCACCCACACACATACACACAAATACACACCACTGGGACTCCAGAGGTTGGCATATGGAGCAGCTGTGAGAGCTGCGTGTTGGTTTTACACCCTGATCTGTCATCACATAGACTTAGAGCTTCACGGTCAACCTCACTGACCAGCTGACTGGATTCCTCAGAGGTTTAGCCACAATATTCCCGGTTGTTAACGTCCTTAGAGGTCGCACAAAAGGCACAGAAACATACAGGCATGCATTCAGACTTAAATAAAGGGCAGTTTCACACACACACACATACCACAAACACTGATTCAAAGAGGAACACTGGCAGCCGAGACACAGATAGGGTGGTTAAGTGTCTGCATGTTGGAGCAAAGTGTCTCATGACACTGGCAGTGTGAGCTAGATGGAGTGTCTCTGGCAGATACTTACACTCGGGGGAAAAGTTGAGCAAATATTCAGAAGCACTGATCACTAACAGATGATAATCAGCCACAGGCTTATTTATTCCCAGGCTGCAGGTTGCCACAGCTGCTTCACTGTCACTCCAATTCTGCAAAGTTTCCATCTCCATTAGGGAAATGAAACGTGTCAAAATGGTTTTGCACTATTTGCATGTCGACAAAATCTTGCTTTTAACACTCACAACCGAATGATGTGTTCATTTTTGTCTAGATCAATAATTGACGGTTCACTAAACCCCTCCCTCACACAGCGTTTGAACTGTATAGCTTAGCAACCATAACCGTCAAGCTTTAGATTGATCTACATGCCAAGATGGTGTGTAAAGAGCTATAATGAGAGTGATACTCTGTATAAAAGGATTTTGGAGGGTGGTGTCTTGTTTCATCATCTCCCCAAAACCAAAAACACACAAACAAAAGTGTGAGAAATTGATTAAATTGTATGTTTATTTTTATTTTTTTACTTTATTACTGTAAAGTAAGCTGCGATTGTTGCATGCCCAGTTTACTAGCTTACTACCTACAGTGTTACCTATGCTGTGTCTCAAATCGCGTACTTCCGTTAGTACACTTACATGCAGTATACTATGTACACTATGTACTGACTTGTGTGGTGCGTGTATTGTTGTGCGCTTACCAGAAATGATGATCGCAACCTTTGACTCCGTCTTCTTCTTCTTTTTAATGGCGGATTGCAACCGGGCGGAGCATGATCGGCAACATTTTACTGCGATTGCTGCACGCCGAAGCATCTGCCAGCTTGTTTACTCACTTGACTTAATTTAATTATATTAAAAATGAATAAAAAATGAACGTGCTTTTACTTTTACTAGTATTACTTCCAAAGGCAAGAGGCATGTCATTAGCTAACTATATTATATTTGGCGTTAGCATTCGCTCACACTTGCAAGCTACCGCTGATAAAATCTGCTAACGGTAGTCGTCTTTCCGGCCAAAAAACTCCACAGTCGTCAGCTAGAAATGAGAAGCCTGCTTTTGTTTACTTTTGTATGAAACATTACCGCTAATTTCGAGAAGTTATCTGCCCCCATTATCAATGTAACCTGCATCTGTGCCATGTGACAATGGAAAGCTTGACAGGCATAGCAACAGTAAATAAGGGGGGCATAGTAACAGTAACTAAGGTGGGGCATAGTAACAGTAACTAAGGGAGTGTGGCTCAGTGAACAGCCAATTGTTCAGGCTGTTTGAGTCTGTATAGGTGTTATAATTGCTGGAAATGATTATCTAATTTTCACCATGAAACCATAAAATTCTTGTGTCTGATTGGAAGCAAGGTGTCAGTTGAAATAGTAAAACAGGACACCTTAAACATCTGGTCAACAATTTAACCACAGTTCATACAATAAAGAGTACTTCTACTTTCTGCAATGTTACCACTTAACTCTCACAAATAAAACAGATGTAACCATCTGACTGCAGACAAACTTTAAACCTGCATTAATCAATATTTTTATATTTTTTTCTAAAATGGGTTACTTGTGGTAACAGAGAGAATAATCATCCAACCCTGTGGATCCACAGAGCTTTTTAACCTCTTTTAGGTCATTATTTGGGGGGTTTTATGGCCGGTTGCTCTCCTCAACCCCTGTATGCAGCCATTTCCAGAAAAAAAGAGGATACACAGTAGACAAAGTCAGCAACTACCTGCTTAACATAGTTGAGCCTCTAGCAGCCAGATAAAGTAAGCTGAAAAGAGAGCAAATATTAGACTCACATGCTTCAGGTGGCCAAACACGAGTCCCAATGAATTCCGAGGGAAGTTTCTCTATTTGCTTCTACTTTGTCTATTTGCATGTGTTTTTCTAAGTTGCAGTCTTCAGTAGAATTGACATTTCTTAAGTTGTAATGGTGCAATCCTTTTTGTAAACTAGCAGGTAGTTACTAAGAACTTCGAAGGACACAAACTTTGTGATGTTACTGTTCTTCTCCGTCTATAGGAGTAAAATGTCATGTAATGACAATATGGAGAGGATGAAGAGGTGGAAACTTTACACTTTACTTGCTGTATCGTTATCTTTACTTCTTAAGAGTTGGATAATATCATGGCATGTGACATATCTCTGGTTTTACTTCTCTTATCTTCTCAGTTGGACGAGAGATAATAGATAGCAAAGTCCCCCTCTTGTACAAGAATGTGCTATCTAAAAAAATGTGACCACCCCTCTTCCAAACTCTCTCTGCAGAGCCTCCCAGGTTGTTGTTCTTCAACATATAATCATCATATCTCAAGTTGCATTAAGCCCCTGTGAAATAGCTGAGATACGTTATCATGTGTGCAGCATTCTGTAACTGAATACAAGTGTTTCTTGTTAGTTTAATGTTCAAATGAGCCCGTGCCTGGATTGAACATGTGTTTCAATTTATGCTATGTGAGGTTTTCTTGATTTATGCTGCTTTGCACACACACTTTGCAATGTCATCGTCCCCCAAAATGGAAAATCAAGTCAAGTTGTGCGCAAACACTTTCATGAAGCGCGTCCAAGCTGCAATTTAGAGAAAGCATTTCAGCAAAAGTAATTTAATTATGGCAATATACTGTTTCTATTTTAGGGGCTTGTTTGGCAGGGGACTGTGAAAGTGAAAAAATCTGTGTATGTAAGAGATGAGTAGCGGTATGTTTTGCAAGCGATAAATAATTATTCCCATCTATTAACCGCTTAATGGCAGTCTTATTTTAAAACTCAGCCAAACAAGTGAATTAAAATTTGAGCGACCCAAACCCCGGTGAGGGTGAGGGGTCACGGCTGTGACAGATGTGGGCAGGAGTCACATCTGGTTGGTATAGCGTACAAAATGGAGCTAATGGGGTGAGAGGGTGATGGTTTGAGGCTGGCAGATGTCAGCAGAGGCCACGCCTGTTATTGACATAGCTGCCATCTCAGGTCTTCTTTTCATCCGTCAGCCGGAATTGACCGAGGATCCCCATTGCTTTGTAATATGACCCAGATGATGGATCTCCGGCTACAGGGAATGTGCAGGCACACGCACACCGACACGTATAAAGGAAACACTTGAACAAACACACTCTCTCTTTGGACACTCGCACACATTAGCACTCAGTTCTGTTGCTGCTGTCATCTGCCATTTGGATCCATATCAGTTGCCTTCCCAAATCTGCCCACATATTGTTTTACTCGACCTCAGCCAGCAGAATAGATTTTGTCCCGGGCTGCAAATGGGATTCTGACATGCAAAAGTCATGTTGGATTAAATCCACAGGCCGAGCGAGATGTTGACACCACCCACCCACTGCTCCTCATGATTTATGAGCAATGTAACACGTAATCATCACATTCTTTCAGCATCAACCTCACATGAAAGCAGATCATTATGTAATGTGTGCAGCACATTTTAAAATATTAAAAATAGGCCCATGCCTGGATTGAACATGTGTTTCATTTTATAGTACGTGAGGTTTTCCTGATTTATCCTGCCTGGCACACAGACTTTCCAGTTTTACAGCAATGCCATTGTACCTTGTGTGGTAAATCAAACACACCTTGAGTATTTCATGTGACCTGGGTCAGCTACTAATTGTGTCTCATATCCTCCGGTTTATAGCTGTACTGCACAGTGTGTGCATGAAAGAGGGAGAGAAACAGAGAGGGAGGGAGGGATGCAGCAGTGGCAGTCTCATGACTTGTCACATCGCACTGGAGGTCTCTGCAGGGTGCTTCTGATCCCAGTATGGGAGATCAGAGAAAGACATGAGGAGGCCGGCCGAGGTGAGAGCTGATCCCGACCACAGATAGCACCTCTGGGGGCAACGGCAGCAGTTTCACTACCTACGATGGTGGTCTGTTGGGAAGCTTCAGGCAGTGTTTTCTGCTAACAATTATCAAGAAAATGGGAATTGAAGAAATAAACCAGCGTCGTGACAGTGTTTTAATAATATTCTTATATCGACAATGGATTCAGTGACTGTGTGAATTTTGAAAGGGGTCACTAACCCACAGAGTGTTTTAGCATCTTTCAGCTGCAACCTTACTGTTTTGTCTCACTCTCACCGTGTGTTCGAATTACACTGTGGCTTGGGGGGGTTGATTAAAAAAGCATAACCAACATACAAACAAAAACAGCGACATACTGATAAGCCCATATAGCTCAAATATAGCATTTTATTTTCAGAGGTAAGCTTATTCCATGCTAAGATCAGACCTCCAGTTTTGGTGGCGACACATCAGCCATAAAAAACTGGACAGCTTCAAGAGGGCAGAGAGAGAGACTTTATTAATCTGCGCCCCTAATACCAAATCTTACAGGGGAAAATTATAGGCTTGCCACTTGGTGAGAAATTTAGGCCTCTTACTATTTTCATAACTAAGTTGCTTCATAACTAATTTATTATTGCAGGGAAAAAATACTAAAGGAGGGTATTTCTATTCTTGAATGTTGTTTTTGTGGCACAAAACATAAAAGACAAACCTGCCTCACAAAGGTGTGTGATCGGGAAGGGCAGTAAAGTCTTCACTGCATGCTGATGGACAGAGGGGATGCTCAGCTTTAATGCAGAGCAGAAATGAAAAGAGAGAGGCTGCTGAACTGACACCAAATACACACACAATAATTGTGCATAGCCGTACAAACTGATGAAAGCAGCCCATGACTGTGATAAATACAAAAAACACCATGCACATGTCCGGATCTATTGTTACACACATTATTGACAGAAGATAGAGTCAGCCGCACTGCCCCATGTTGGCTGGTGTAGAGCATTTTGTGACTGTTCATGGTATTACACAAGCACAGAGCACATTTATGCAAGAGAGACCCCATGAATGCCCTGTTTCCTTACAACTGCAGGAAGGTTAAGATGTTGCCTTGTCGCCTTGCAATTAAGTGCTGAAAGACAGTCCTGGGAAGTGTGGTAGTGGATCATATATGATATGTATGCTCGAAAGTAGCCAAAAAATGTAGCCAAAAAATCAATTATTGCTTCTTTAAGTCCAAACCCATCAGAGTTGAATAATTCTAAGAGTGGACAAACATATAGTATATTCAATACATATAAATTCCAACAACAAGTCACTGAACAATCAACACTTGTTTACAATGAAACATTTCCAGTTTAGCATGGATTTGCACTGATCTTGAAAGTCAGTGATGGAGTCAAATTGTGGCTTTAATTAGTCTAAACATCAGCACTGTCAAAATTGATCAATTAATTCTGATAAGTCTGGATTTATCTAAATGCTGGCAGGGCTTTATCTTGATATTAACACTGATCATTTTTGATTTGGGAGCTCCAGTCAGGATCCCACTGACACAACTTCTTGTTGAATTTTGTCTGCGGCTAACTTCTCTCTTTCAGCTACAACCAGCAGTAATTATTCAGTTGAGAGTTCGAGTGAGTGAGGTTTCTGAGTCTGCAAAACAAAGCCTCTCCATCTTCTGGATTTTCTTCATAAGGATGGAGAGATAAGCAGAGGCAAGGATGAGAACAGGCAGGTGAGACCAGAGAAGACATTGTGTGCAGGCAAAAGCCCTGAATCTCTTTCTCTCTAATTTCATACCTGCAGACAGGTGCTTGGCAGGGCAGAACATGCACGTGAGAGGTGGAAGAGGCGGGCAGAGGGAGGGTGGGAATGAGGAAGACCTTCAGAGGGGATCAAAGAAGGTCACGCTATTCCTCCCCTGCTTCCCCCCTCTCACACTCTCCCTCCTCCACTGATCTGGAAACGATAGATTTCGTTCCTGCTTTTGCTCTTGAAGAGGGGAAGTGGTGTCGGATTACCAGGGTGGGTCTGAGGATGTGAAACCAAGACCAAAGTGCAGCACTCAAAATCAAAAGTGAGCAATGTAAAGTCTGCAAACCAGGAGGTTAGTTCTCCGTCAGTTATAATAAATAGTTCCTCGACAACAACGAACAGTTTCTCAGTAAGATTCAACTCCAATGTCTCTCCTTTTTGCATAAAATTCAAGAATTCAATTAGGTCCTTATATTCATTATCTATGGTTGTGTCCATTTATTAAAAGATTCAGGAAGAATGTATGAAGGGAACTCTGGGCCATCTTCCATATAAACATGTAAATGCAACCTGGATTGTTTTTAGCTGTGCTAGCAGCATGGCTCCATGGATGACAATATCGGTCAGTCAGTCTGTCCACCGCTTTGGTCCAGACTGAAATACCTCAACAACTATTTGGTGGATTACCGTGAAATTTTGTACAGACATTCATGGTCCCCAGAGGACGAATCCTTTGGTGATCCTTTGACATTTCCTTTAGCGCTGCCATGAGGTTGACGTTCTTGAGCTTTAGTGAAATGTCTTAACAACTATTGGATGGATCGCCATGACATTTGGTACAGACAGTACCAAGGAACTCAGGATGAGTTATAATAACTTTGGTAATCCTGCAACTTTTCATTTAGTGCCATCACGTCAAATTTTCAATGTGTTTAGTACTTCAGTTTATGACCAAATACCTGCGAAACTAATAACATTCCTATCAGCCTCAGCTGTACTTTTTGTACAGCGGTAATTGTAACAATTGTTAGCATGCTAACACACTAAACTTGGAAGGTGAACATGGTAAACATTATACCTGCTAAAAAAGCACCGCTGTGCCTAAGTACAGCCTCACAGAGCTGCTAGCATGGCTGTATACCTTTAGTCTTGTTCATTCACTGTCCAATCCATTACTTTAAAGTTGTGTCTTCAAAAGCTGTCTGGATCTGCTAAAAATGACTTGCCCCAAACATATAAACTTTTTCGAAACTTTCAAGATGTTCACTTGATCTTCCTGTGTGTGTGCTTGTTTTCCATGTTAAAGGGTTTTTGTGGCATTTTAGGATAGAGGGTGATGAAAAACAAACTGTCTAGGCTTTATGTTTAATTAGCATTTATCCTCAAGTAACTTATTAATTAGCATTTGTCATTATTAAATGTTAGGGTTGTAATTATCTCCCAAAGCTCCTACTTGCACTCTACTTTACCTCTTTTTAGGATCGCCTGCAAGTGTGCCTTCGGCTTTGTTCACTGATGTTGTTTTCTCCAACACAGTTCTTTCAGTTGTCAAGTCCATACTGAATTGTTCCAGCCATCCTACTGTATAATGTTATACTTCACTATAACAATAGGCATGCTATTTCAAGGCTTTATGGTATTTAATTTACACAGACGCCTCTGCGCGGCCATAATTCCCATCTGTGGAGCCTTTATAGTGCTGTTGGATGATGTATATTTATGACTGCAGTCTCTTTATGATTTCTCTACTGTAAAGGAATAACAGCCTGGCAAGTAGAGGTGGAGCCCCCGGCCATTATTTATTGTGGTGTTGTACCTCGGAGACACGCAGCCGCGATACGGGACAGGAGGCATGCGGGAATTAAATTACACCCGAAATTTAGTGATCCTTCAAAAGAATGGGCTCCCTTGTTGGATAGGTTTACCTATGTTTCGGCAATGGAGTTCCCCCTTTGGAAATGTCTGCAGGAGTAAATGGCAAAAACAGGTCGGAGGGAGCAAGTGAAAAATTCCAAATTAAGTGTCGAGGTGGTTTGTGGGTGCAGCGTGCGGTTGACATGTTGGCTCCTGCGTTTTGGGCTCAAAAAGACCCTCCTGAAGGTTCGGTTAAAGAGGGAACGGCTGATGTCTAATTACCTGTTGAGATGTGGTTTGGATTGAAGCAGCTCTTGTGACAGTATGTCTTTCTGCTTGATGAGGAAATTATAGTCTACAGCCGGGCTCACATTCCCTTGGTTTGCATCTTGAGGTCTTCACCTGCTCCCATGCTTCTCTGTAGGTTTGAATCATGCAGTGGAAGAAATTCCCCCTCATCAGAAGTGAAATGGGTTTATTTTCTCTGCTGCCTGGAGGAGGTGGACGTTTTTGAACTTCAAATTCACACATGAGAAATATTTTGATTGCGTTTGATACTAACACCCTGCAATATAAATGGATCACAAAAGCAGACGCCGCACTTCCTGACTGCAAAGATAATCACGTTTTATCATCTGCAGTGTGTTTCCAGAGCTGAGTTATAGTGATGTTTTGTGCAGGAGTGTGTTGAGGAGTAAACCAGTGACGTGAGATCAAACAGCATGTACGTTTTTGGTGTGTGTGTGTGTGTGTGTGTGTGTGGAGGCAAAGAGGGCAGATACAGGGCAGGGAGGATTATCAGGCTGCCCTTGATAACACACAGGTGGCTGATCTTGGGGCTTAGGGTCTGAAGCTGTCCCTCAATCCACCACTTCCTACTCTGTACACACACACACACACACACACACACACACACACATACACACACACACACACACACACACACACACACACACACACACACACACACAGCTACACAAACACAATTCCTGTCCGGGGAGTTGCAATATCATAGCAGAGCTCAGGTTACTGTCCGGGTGCACTGCTCTGGGTTGTGGAGAGTTAGGAATATACAGTATGTAGGATGAAATAGATAGTAAATGTAATATTCTGCCAGTTCGTGCAGAGGTGGGGGGTTATTGGTGGAGGCTTTGTTGTTTGAGGCATATGTCTGACTGCCTCAGGATTCCTGTTTGATTTAGAGTTTAACGGCCTGTTGCTGGAGAAATTAATAGCGCCATTACAGAAGAAAAAGTGTGTGTGTGTTGGGGGGGGGGAATTTTATAGCACAAACAAAATAAGCAATCGCTTTCTCCACCTCTCTGCAGCACATTCTTAAGTGACGACAATTCATCTCCAATTTCACACCTGAGTTTTCCTATGTAAGACATTCATAAAGTGCCCGAGTGAACTAAAACTCTCCATGGTTGCTGTTGGTGTTAGCGGTGGGGGCTAGAGAGAGAAAGGGTTGACATTTATGGATGAGGTTCTCCACCATCTCTACTATCAGGTTTTAAGAGTTGTTACAAGCAGGGAGCCCCTCTGCGTGCAGCGTTAAGGGCCGAGCGCGGGGACTGAGCCGACAGGATCTGGGGGTGGCTGCACTGTATTCACGGAGGCTTTGTAAACTGCGGCTGTGATGTGCACATCCATCATGGCCCGGCGGCATGCTGGGTTTCAGGATGGGGGTGCATTCGTTATACTGACCCGGCCGGGAAGGGGGACAGGAGGAGGGGAGAGGAGGGAGGAAGGTCAGGATTAGGGAAGTGGGGCAGAGCGGGCTGGGGTCAAGATTAGGGTGTTGGACGATATAGACGAGGTGGGGTGGGGTGGAGTGGTGGATCAAGATAAGGAGATTTTTGTGGGGTTTTAAGGGGATAAGGCTCCATGGTAGCAGTCTAGCCGCTGAAGAAATCTCACTTGTTCAAGCCTTTGCATTATTACAAGGGGATTTTGGGAACAAGGGTTTCCGTGGATGATGCAGGAGGCCACATTTTAGGAATTTCATTAACAAAACAGGGGTAGACTAAATGAGGTAAACACTTCAGGACATTTAAGTAACTTGACCATCATTGCAAACATTGCTTTAAAGGTAGAGGTTAAATGCCATTTAGCTGTTCACTATGCATATATCATAGTTGGGTTGTATCCCTTTTAGTTGGTTTTATCTTTGTCTTTTCCATTGAAGTTAGGGAACAGTATGTTGTCCTTATTTTTGAGACTGCTGCTTGATATCTATTCAATTTTTTTGTTGTTTATTTTTTTTAGTTTTTTTGTCTGATGCACCTACATGTTGGGGACAGATGAATCAGCATCTTTGCAGCTCTGTTGTCTGACGTTTCTTGGAAAACTCACATAAAAAGTGTTGCTTGACTCTTTTATAGCCGATGAGTACTACTTCTTAAACTTTTTAACTTATAATTTGCAGCAGTGTAAAGTTTCTTTGTACTTGTAAAGGATGAGGCTGGTAATATTTTATATTTTTCTTAGGGTCAACAAATCCCATGTAAAAGAGCATCTTGCAATACTTTCTCAGCTGTTTGTGGGCTATTTGTTCATACTGAAGACATAACTCTTTAAAAATGGCTCACAAATATATTATTTTATTTTTAAAACAGGTTAAACAGCTTCCTAAAACAGCTGGGAACTATAGTTTTTTACTCAAACAGGAGTAAATTGTGAATTTGTTGGGAACTATTTTCAGCTCTGGATTTGGTGCTCTAGTGAGTATTTTTAACAGCAGGACAGCAGAAGTGGGATCGATTTAAAATAAACTATAGTGCCCATGATCATGGTGTGGCTCAATGATTGTTTGTAATAGTTTTTGGACAACAAGGGGGTCTATGGCACAGAGGAATAAGATACATCAGGCTTTGGCTACACAGACTTGATAGTAGGATCAATCATTGTGGTCTTTTCATGGGATTTGTTGATAAAAGGATCCAAACTTATTCTTTAAAGTCCTTTTCCTGTACATTATTTGTGTACGCCTTGTATCGACTATGAGAAACATTTAATTCCTTGAATAATAAAATGACCAGTGTCCCAAATGAAGTTACCAATTGTTGTAATACCTTTCTGTAGAAGGCAGAAATGTAAGAAATCAATATACCTCAATGATAGTCTTAAAAAACACTCCGGTGAGTAAACTTGCCACTGCTCCACTTCCTGTCCCGCTTACTATGAATCTCACCCTGTATGACCTTTTCACCCTAAACTAGGGACTCTTCTGTTAACAGCTGTGCACCACCAGCTCAAATCATCCACATTATTCATCATCCCTGTTTGAAGGAACTATTTCTTCGGTAGAACGTGTTCGGTGGGTTATCCAGAGCAAACAGGACATTGTTATTAGAAAGAGATGTTAATATTTTTAATGTAATTTTTCAGTCTAGTGAGCAGCACGAACAAAATTCCATTCACCTCCATTGTGTTGGGGCGGCGGCAGAAGTCTCCAAGATGGATATCTCAAAACTTGTGCAAATAAAACCAGAACTATCTGCATGGCTATTTACTAAAAAAAAACAGGTAGGTTTCTTGTCATTTGGTTGAACCCACCCTTTAAACACAGTCTGACTTTTCATGTATAGACAACAATGGGAAAATGATTGTTTTGTGTGGCTGCTTCCCTCCACCACCCTGTAATCTGGGCTAACCAGGGTGTCTGGTGTTGAGGAAGGGGGGGCGGGTGGTTTGGGGGTGGACAGGGTGGAGTGATGCTGACAAGGGACATCAAAGCAAAGACGGGGGGGAGGAGAGAGGGGACACAGAGATTAGGCTGCATGTTGGAGGAGAATGAGCGAAAGTATAGGTCAGGAGCAGGGCTGCTTGGAGAGCATGACAAGAAAACAACAGGTCTGAGCTAATTATCTTGTTTCCAGACCTTATCAGACTCCGGCATGTAGACATTACTGTCTGCACGATGGGAATCTTCGGCATGAACACAAGGCAGAGCTGCATTTGGGATAAATACAGATAAATCCCTGCCAAACACAACACTGAAACTTAACAGTGATCCAGGTTGATATGGAGAGTGTAGAGAGGTCTTTATAGTCCTCTGGGAGGATTGCTTTATCTCAAATTCCATCTGAGAGCCGGTGGGTAGTCCAGTGTGTCAGTCACAGAGACAGTCAGGCTTTTCTCTGGCAGCCAAACCCTCCAATCACACATAATGATTTCCATTTGCTAGCTGCAGGCGGAGGGAGAATTTTTGTCTATCTCAACACAAATCACTTCCCCAGACTGAACCCGAAATAACTTAAGCCCTCAATTCAATGATAACTGGTCTCAAACATTCTTCTTCTTTTGGCTCCAAATCAATAAACAAGAGGTTTATTGGTTTGTAGCCGAGTTACATCCCAGGAATATGTAATAATATGCAGTTGACAGAAGGTTTTTCACCACAAATAAGATTAGGAAGTACATGCAGCCTTTTAATTTCTGCAGCCACTAATGAAAGATCAGAGAGGAGAGGAGGAGGGGGAGGAAGAGAAGAGAAGAGGAGAAGGAGGGGGAAGAGAAAGAGGAAGACAGCAAAGGAGAGGAGAGGTGGAGGAAGAGGAAGAAAGGAAAAGAGAGAAGACAACAGAGAAGAGGAGGAGCAAAGTAAAAGAGGAGGAGGAGGAGGAGAGGAGTGCTGGGTGTAAATCACATTGAGATCTTTCTGTTTCACACCCCACTGCAGCTGAAACCAAACGTCCGCAGCCGAACATCTGTTGTGTTTGGCCGTTGCAGCCTTCCCTCCGCTCCCCTCCTCTCCTCCCCAGCCGACCTCTCTGACAAACCATTTGACTCTCCCTCCCACGGAAAGGTTTTATCCATCTCTTGCATACTAGATCCTTGACCTGGGAGGAGGAAGAAGAAGAGGATGAAGAGGAGGCCTGGGGGGGGCCTGAATGCTAAGAGGAGGATACAAATATATGAGCTTCTCTGTGAGAAGAGGCTGCCCTGCGGAAACGAGAGCATTGGCTCGTCACATATTTCTCCAAACACAACAGCGTCTGGCTGTAATATGTGGTTATTATGGATCATAGCTTTGCTGATTCAGTGATGATCTCATGCTCTTCTGGCACTAGATTATCTTCCAGCCGTCCTAAACAGCATCTCAAATTCTTGTTTTTCTGGACACATGAAGCACAGAAAAATTAACTCTCAGTCCAGTGAAAACATTTTTTTAAATGTGCGTAAATAGGGATTTTATGAAAATACTTTCCCTGTGGAATATTAAATGGTTGTGGTCACCTTAATTGTTAGACTGTCTGTTTAGACATATCTGACCTGCCACAAGAATTCAAAAATATCTGCTACATGACAGCTTTAAAAGACCCTTATTGGATTCTGATGAAACTTTTTAAAATCTGCAGTGAAGAAAGAGTAAAAAGAATGAAAATTAACGAAACAAAGGCAAAACGACAAAGAGAAAACCTATGTTAAAAGTAATACAAAGAGACAATATCTTTTTTCTAAATAAGGATTCTGTCCTTGTGTTGTATGAAAACTAAAAAAAATGTAGTAAAAGTTTATCAGACAAGTCAAAAATATAACAAATGATCTTGTTAGTTAAATATTTAAAAGTGTTAGCCTTATAATTTTCCTTTACCACCGATCATATTGAGCAAATAAATTCACATGTAATTTAATCTTCTATTTATCTTTCACTTGCTCATTTTATTTTTCAAATGGTGCACATTTAATCATTAATCTATTTCCTCACCACATTTCCAATTTTTCTTCCCAGCCGAGAGGACTGTTGCTAGTTACCTTAACTAAAAGCACTGGTGGCTAAATGCGTTTTGCTGTTTTGCATCACTGTATAAACTGAAAAAGAAAGCATTTTAACTGGCAAGCAAATGCTATCAAAGTTAGCTAGCTAGTGGTTCTTAGAAGGTTTTTGTTTAGTTTGGGAAAAGATACATTAAATCATGCACAAAATGTCAAGGATGACACAATAAACTTCTACATTTTGTGAGTTTCGGGGCTCCAGTTTAGTAGGATCATGTTTGTGCCTACTTAATACGGATTATGTCACTTTGCTTGGTTGTTCTTTCTCTGTTCATGTTTGCTTCATCTACATTTTCTCCTTCTCTGTGTGATATTGACTGTCTCGTCTCTGTCAGGGAGCCTCCTGTCCTCCTGTCTGTCTCCAGCACCTTGCATATCAGCTTCACAGTTGCTATTTGTCTCCTCCCATGCCCCCTGCTCCTGTAGTCCTGTCAGGCATGTGGTCCAATAATAGCCTGACCAGGTAGCTCAGCCATGTGGAATTTGACATTGTGTCCCGGGGCACGTCGGGCCCCCGGTGGGAGAGTGTGAGTGGACGGGAGATAGCCAGTGTCAGGGGTTTTCCAGAGTGAGTTGAACAGTCTTGGATCAGTTGTATCAAAAGCAACTGCAGATCATTTAAAGGATAAGGCTGGCATTGTTATATGTTTTAAATTATTATCAATAAATCTCATGAAAAGAACAAATTATCAATTATCAAGTTATCCTAAACTAGGTAATGAAGTAAGAATTCTTTTCTCCCTTTACTCTCTAGCCAGTCTATGAAATCTTGCATAATGGGGTTAATTGAATCTTGTTCAATGTTGTCCCGTAGCCCACTTTTAGAAATATTTTTAATATATTTCAGTATTTTCTATGTATATATATTTTTTTGTGATTTGCAACTACTGGAATTTGTTTTTAACAACATATCTTGACTGTCTCATTTTTGATATTGGTTGACTATGATGTCATCAATATTGCCCTTTCTCAAGATGTTATTGATGAAGGCCCGATAGGGTTCAAACGTTGCCATGTTTCAGTCCAATAAAGTTTGAGAGCCATAATCAGTGTGGAGATAGCCTCTTTATTTTCTCATACCACATCTGCCATCCTGACTAAATATGTGTGTGTGTGTGTGTGTGTGTGTGTGTGTGTGTGTGTGTGTGTGTGTGTGTGTGTGTGTGTATGTTAATGAAGCTTAAACTGGTGCAAATGAATGCTCAAACTCTTCAATCACACTTTCCTGCAGACAGGACAGTCAATACAAACTCATGCTGTGCAGCCAACACCTGTTCAAATCCACAGAACTTTATTTTACATTGTAGTGGAGATCTCAAAGTTTCCAATCATACCAAATATGTCAGGCTGAATTTTGGGGTAGCATGCTAAAATGATGCACAAAGCATCTAGAATATTTTCATTTGATGGAACTGTAGCGGTGCAGCAACAAAAAAAATGAGTGTTGGGTTTGAATATTTCACTCAAGAGGATGTTAAAGGTTTAAGAAATATTACTGTATGCATATCATAACATGCTGCTTCATTACCCTCTCAGGCAGCGTCACAGCCAGCTGGAGTTTATCTGTTGTCCACAGTAAACACGCTATAAGAGCCTCAAACATACTGCAGGTATGCATTTTTATTTCCCTAATCAGATTGTTCTTTCTTTCTCCCTCACAGATAAACATTTCCTCTAATAAAATCTGTATACCTTGTATCAAAGCAGTGAACCTACACCCAGATAAACAGATAGCACACATACTGTACATACATAAAGCACGGCTATTACACACTACATAATTCAGCCTCCTACACTTCTCCTCATTCGCCCTTCCATCTCTCCTCCTCTCTCTACAAGGAACCCCCGGGCCAAGTAGCTGCAGAGGTGGGGGCAGAGTGATTCATGAGCGGGGCGGAAGGAATGTGTATGAGCACCACATGTCTTTTCATTTACATGCTTTACACTCACACACACACACGCGCGCTCATTGCGACAGGTGCGGCGTTGCAGGAGAGTACGTGGCACTGAAGGAGGCCCTTGTTATCGTTGGCACCAGACTCTCAGCTGTGCCCTGTCGCACCACTGGAGGCTGTGTGGTCACAAGGCTGATATATGGGCAGCTGTATAGGAACAGACATGCCATCACATTCAGTCATTATAGATTAACAGTGCAGGAGCTCTGTATTCCCTCCATGTCTCAAAATAAAGTACTGACCTCGATATGTCACCATATTCAGAATATTCAACCTATTAATTATCCAAGACAGAGTGTTTGACATTGTGTTAAAGGGTCAGTTTACCGTGGTATCTGGCAACGCAGTTAGTTTTTGTTAAGATATTAGTCTTTTAGCTTTCTGCCTCTTCCCCAGTGTGGATTATCTCAAGTAACCAGGGACACTGTTGCTGGAAGGAGATGTTGCTGCTCATTAAAGTTTTTATTGCTGTGAGCACCACAAAACATGCAATGAACAACTTTCACAGGGACTGTTTCTTCAGTACAAAGCAGTTCCAATGAAAACTGTTCACAGCGAGGTCTGGGGATTCTCCAAAATAACGGGGTCAGTGTTTCTAGAAAGAGATGTTGCTGCAGGATTCTTACATTACATTGAGAAAAAACATTTGGGCGGCTGTGGCTCAGGAGGTAGAGCAGGTCATCCATTAATCTCAGGGTTTGCGGTTCAATCCTCGGCTCCACATGTCGAAGTGTCCTTAGGCAAGACACTAAAGTTGCTCCCAAAGGGGGCCAGCACCTTGCATGGCAGCTCTGTAACCATTGGTGTGTGAATGAGACCAATCTATAAAAGTGCTTTGGGAACCAATAAGGTTGAAAAGTGCCATATAAGTTAAGTCCATTTACTAATTTAATGAATTACTATTGTTCCTAATGGGGAGGCTGGCAAAACATTTTTTAAATAAAGGGCAAATAAAACCAAAATCTTAGATTGAAAGTTAATTCTTGACCTTGGAAACAGCAGATTACAAACAATCTTACCACATGGTCCATTTAGTGGCTGTTCTGCAGCTTTCAATCATATCACACAGTCTTCCACAGCAGATAATGCCAGATGATCTGGACATCTACTATTCCAAGACAACCGGTCCAGTTTAATCTGCCATCTGCTGAGGAAGCTCATGTGATACAATCAAAAGCTCCAGAATTTGTGATTCTAAATGGCCACATACCACCAGTGGTGGAAGGAGTACTCAGAACTTTTACTTAAGTAAAAGTACCAAAACTCCAATGTAAAAAGTCCTGCATATAAAATCCTACTTATGTAAAAGTACAGAAGTATTATCACCAAAATGTGCTTAAAGAATCAAAAGTAAATGTACTCATTCTGCAGAAAAATGGCTCCTGTGACTGATATATTGTATGACACAATTTTACTGTAGCTGCAGGAGGTGGAGCTAGTATCAGATACAGTTCAGTAGTTTAGGTTCCCAACCTAGGGGTCAGGTCCCTCCAAAGGGTCCCAGGATAAATCTGAGGGGTTGTGACATGATTAATGGGAGAGGAAAGTTCTGATACACAAATTATTTTTTTGGACTTTAAAACATGACAAGAACCATTATTTTTGCAAGCAGTTACAAGCCAGAAAGGTTTGGAACAACTGGTTTAATCTCTGATATTACCTGTCTTTTACAAGCTTTTATGGGCTTATATTATGTTTTTTATTTAAAATCTCAACCTTTAGGGTAACTAGTAGCTATAGCTGTTGGGTAACTGTAGTGGTGTATAAGGCACAATATTTACCTCTGAAGTACAGCATTTGAAGTAAGTAAGTAAAGTAAGTAGTATCACTAGACATAAGTGAGAATATGCTTTCTTGTCATTGGGGTGAACCGATGCTTTAAGCTCAAACACATCACCAAGAGTTGAAACTTTGTAAATATTAATATTTCATTCATGGAGTTGACAGCTGTGGCCCCATTTGGTAATAACAGAAACATATCACTGTCGTTGGGGAAAAAAAGTTGTGTACCTCCAAAATGTCAGTGGAGGGAAATTACAGTGTTTTTAGCTTGACATCCATACATTTTTTAAAAATCTAATTGGTTATGAAAGGGTTTAATAAACCTGGGAGTTGAAGAATTTTGGCAACCTTCATGGAGGACCATTAAGCACCAGCTTTAACTGAAGGTAAATAACAAAAAATCATCAAAATGAGGTCATGAAGGGGTTAGGAACTTTTCAGCTGATCGTGATGATATGAACCCATTTTCCAAAATGACACAGTTCTGCTGACAAATACCTAAACTGTACTTTCACATGTGAGTGTGTATATTTCTCTGTCCGTCTTTCGTCCATGCTCTCGGGGGGGCAGAGGGTTGAGATGGCGAGAATGAGGAGAGGACAGCGACTGGCAAATGAGCCAATTTGTCAGAGACTCAGACAGCTGCGTCCTCTGAGAGCAGTGGTGTTAATAGATGCATAAAAATGTTCACACTTTAATTAATATCACCTGGAAATATTGAGGTAGTTTACACTCTGTTTCTGTGTGTGTAGCATGTGAAACTTGGCGGTGATGGAGCTCATTAGGAGCCTTGGCCACCTCTTCTAATAGCTTCAGTTGTCGTGTGTGTGTGTGTGTGTGTGTGTGTGTGTGTGTGTGTGTGTGTGTGTGTGTGTTGGTGATTTGATGGTTTTCAGTGAGGATAGGCCTCAACTGAACCAGTAGGTTCCATAAAACTTCTCTGTTGGCAATATGAGTGTATTTAAGTGATGATAGACGATTAGGTGCCCTGATATACAAAAATAATGGACGAGGTGGAGGTGAGTTCATTATTTTCTATATCAGAACACCACATAGTGTATTATTGCACTTATACCATGGTCACTTACCACAGGCAAAAAGAGCAGTTGTGTGTATTTTGTTTGTTGTCATTCTAAACCATATATAGGTCCATTTCACCAGTGACAGAATAGTTTATTAATTCTTGTGCACTGATTTTGGACAGTGATTGACTTTCAAGCTCAGAGTTTATGGGTTGCTGATGTTTTGTAAAAATCCCACAGCCCATCAAAGTTGTGACGGTGACGTCAGTTGGTCCACAAATATCTCAACAACTTTTGGATGGATTGCAATGAAAATTTGGTGAACATGGTAAACATTATATCTGGTAAACATCAGCATGTTTGCATTGTCATTGTGAGCATGTTAGCATGCTGACATTAGCATTTAGCTCAAAGTACGGCCTCACAGAGGTGCTAGCTTTGCTGTAGACTTTTAGTCGCGTTTAAAATGTTGGAGCCCATTGAAGTTATTTTTATTTTGTTAGTGAGTTACTATAGTTGCCTACCCTTTTCTTGTTTCTAGCTAACCCCAGGTCATGTCTCTCCTGCATTTCTGTATCGTAACATTTGAGTCAGCGGTACACATCTGTTCTTCTGAAAGATAAATCTTTGACAATCTGTGAAAAACCCTGCTGGTTGTTAAAGAACACGTCTCCAGAATCCTCAAAGCCACCATCTGGATAAAAACCATTACATCTGCTGAACAATAAATAATAATAAATGATTTGTAAGACATGAACCTAAATCAAAAAGGTTTTTTTAACAGTTATATTAAATGTTACTTTCCATTATTTTAGATTTTCATATGCAATAACATATTTGTATTTTTCCTGTGTTGTAGAAAACGAGCCAGGACATCTGTCATTTCTAGCTACTGTCTTTCTCAGGGTCAGGAGATGGAGTTGCAACTTGGGAAACAGGTAAAAAAAGGAAATTTTTAGTCGTACAGTAATATACCTAGCAACAGTGTCTTAAACCACCAGTTACTTAAACTACATGAACGCTAGGTATGTCGTGTATTCGATTCTGCATGTCAAAAATTCAACCTCGCTCGTTGGATTTGAAAGCAGCATATGTTTGGGGTGTTCTGTAATATGATTTTAACAGATGCCTGGCAGCCAATCACAAGTAGTTTTGGCAGCCATGGTATAAATACAGAAAAATTCACACCACCCAGTGTTACACTCACATTCATGTTGGCTTCAATATATTTGGAAGGTTCTTTCTATCTGACAAACTAATCAGCCACGTTTCTCAATTTGAAAGCATGAAAACAGGTTCTGCAGAATCATAACTGCAGTTTCACAGCTGTTTTCTTTATCTAACTATTACTAGTACTAGACGAGAACTTTATAACAGACTCTGTCAAAGGATTCTTGCCTCTGGGAAAATTTCCCAAGATACTTACTGCACAGTTTCAAGTGCCATGCAACATCAGGGACCAAACTCTGAGCCTATACATTCCTGGGCCGTGCTGGTTGCTGTCTGCAGCTGCGGGGCTGCTGGCTGGTTGATGAATGAACCAATAGCGACCTGGCTACGTGATGAATGGACCAATAGAGGATGATGGATAACAGCGGAGGGAGCGGGCGAGAAGCAGACGGTCTCAGAGAGGCCCGAAACATGAATGTAGCAGCAAGATGTTAAAATCAAGGGAAAGAGAGGGAGGGAGAGGGAGAAAGAGATAAAGAAAGATAGAAGAGACAGGTAGAGGGAGTGTGTGTGTGTGTATGTGTGCAGTGATAAGTTAGGGGAAAAAGGAGTGAGAGTGGGGAAGAGCAATGTGACAAAGTGTTAGCAAGGGGAGGGGAGCTGACAAAGGGAGGGAGGATTTATGAGCATGGGGAAGAGTGGACAGAGAGAGTGGAAAGAAACAAAGACAGAAACGCAAAAAGAAAGGAAGAAAGAAACAAGACTACAGCCATGCTAGAGGCCCTGTGAGGCTGAACTCAGAATTGCTTCAAGCTAAATGCTAATGTCATGATGCTCACAATGACAACACTAACATGCTGATGTTTATCATGTTCGCCTGCTCAGTTTTGTGTGTTAGCATACTAACATTTGCTAATTAGCAGTACAGCTGAGGCTGATGAGAATGTCATTAGTTTTGTGAGTATGTGGTCACAAAGCAAAGTATCTGAAAGTGAAATTTTGAGGGTTAACTAGAATCAGTAGAATTCCTCCTGAGGGGGACATAAATGTGTGTCCTAAATTGTATGGTAATCCATTTAATAGTTCACTGAAAACCACAAATCTGAACCTCATGGCGGCGCTAATCGAAAAGTCAGGGGATCACCAAAATCATTAGGATTGATCCTCTGGGCACGATGACCGTCTGTACAAGATATCATGGCGATCCATCCAATAGTTGTTGAGATATTTCAAGATATTTCCATCCCTAGATATGCTGCTAGCATGGCTAATAAAAATGAAGAAAGAAAGAAGAAATGAGGGTGTTGTGATGGGTTGATGCATTGAGCACATTACTTATAGTTATTCATTAAAGTGTGTGTGTATACAAATCCATCTACTGTATGCCATGATACCACAAACATGCTGTAAAGAATAGCATGAAATCAAAACAGATAAATTTGCCTGGCAACCCTGCAAACAGATTATAAGCAAAAACACCATTTTTTTGTTCATCCAGGACCCAAAACCTCTAAAAACAAACCAATGAAAGGAAATGAAAAAGTGTGAGATAGCTCCATTTAAAAAAAAAAAACTATTTTGAACCACATTGGAGAGAGATTAAATCCTCTGCTCCTTCCGACATCAAACCTGTGGAAAATGCAGGGCATATTTTCAGGTCTTTTGAAGGTGTGTGCTCAGGTTTTCATGCGTATCAAAACTGTCCCGACGCAGTTCTCGCTGGCAAGTCAGAACTGAGCCACAGACGTAATTTCTCCTGCCAAGGCGACTGATATCAGTAATAGCTACAGGGTGCAACTTCATGCCACAAAGAGCTCCATAACCCGTGGCTACTTGGCAGGCAACTTGTAAGGCAGTCGAACAGCTCTGTCAACACTGTGCGGCACTTCACAACAAAGAAAGACTGATTAAAGTTTGGGGGTGTCTGCACACCTGTACATCCTCTGATATCCAAAAGAATCTCTTGTTTCTATTCACAAGCTGTACACTGAATATCCTTCAGAGTCTGTGAGAGTCATTAGGAGCAGTGGAGCACAGAGGAAACTGATGTTCGTACACGCAGCTGAGTGATCCTCCCGGTGTTTGAAGTTAGTTGATGGAGAACATGTGGGTCAGTTTCCACCTCCTGGAGTACATCGTACCTTCAAACAGAATATCTAAGTGTGCAAAGAGAGAGACAGAGAAGAAGGAACAAGAAGAACAAGAAGGAGGCAAAGGCAAAGATGAAAAACTGGAGTGAAGAGTGGGAAGTGAAAAAACAAAAAACTAGTTAAAAAATCAGTATGGCAACAGCAGCATAGGTTGAGATTTAGAGACAAGTATTCTTTACAATCACTTGTCAAAGAAGTATTTAGATCATTTGCTTAAATAAAAGTAGAAATGCCACACCATAGAAATACTCCATTACAAGCAAAAGTCCTGCATTCAGAATTACTTAAGTAAAAGTACAGAAAATATCAAGAGTAAAACTTATTATGCAGAATGGCCCCTGTCAGTGTTATATTTTTATATAATTGGTTCATTATCACTGACGCATTTACATGTAAGCAGTACTTTAATGTGGTGGTTGGTTGAGGTGGAGCTATTTTTAACAGCTTTACATACTGTTGGATAGTTTGATCTATAGCAATGCATCATCTTTTATAAACTGATCATGTGTTTTGAATGTAAACTCCTAATCTGAAACGTAACAAGCAACGATAGCTGTCAACGTGACATAGAAGGGGTTGGCGGTTCAATCCTCATTTCCCTCTGAAATGTAGTGAAGCAGAAGTTTAGAGTTGAAGGAAATGGAAATACTCTAGAAAGTAGAGTCCTTAAGGACATTTACTGTAGCATATATATATGTATATATATATATATATGTAGACATATAAAGTTGTATCCCCTGATCCAACCAGTAGAGACTCCTGAGCCTCCAGTCTTTATTAACTCATCTTAGGATCTCAAAAGCAACCCAATATTACACTTAGTCCAGCAACAGTTTTATTATTATTAAAACCAGCAGCTAATCTGCTTGTGTCTATTTCTTGTAGATATTTCTGAAGGCAGATGTCAGGCAAAAGATCGGTCAAGTTGACAACGCCTGACGAAGATCTCTGTGAGACAGAAACGTTGTTCTATTAAATTAAGATGCCTGTCAGCTCTCAATAAAGTGTGTGGGTGTTTTTTTCGACTTCAGTTTTTTGTTTTTCTTAATCAACCCTGAGACGTTTTTTGGATGTGTGTGCTCTACAGTCTGGTTGGCATCATTTTGCAAAGGATGTTGCATTTAATTATCATTTTCGTCCTGATTTCTATTGCATTTGTGTGCGTCAATATCAACTACATGTCAGCTGTGATTGGCTCCAGCCCTGCCGTGACCCTCTAAGGACAAGCTGTTATAGATAATATAAGAAGATCAACATTGAGAGAGGGTTTACAGAGTGGTGCAACTTCATTTCCAAAACACAGGAAATAACAAAACAGAAACTTTGACAAAACCATACTGAGGCGTCATTTCATTGTAATGGATCCTCTAGCAACAAAGGGCTCTGATATCCTCTGATTACTGCATGCAGACAAACCAGGGATCATCTAAAGGAGAGAGGCAACCTGGACCATTAGTGGGGGAAAAAAAAAAGAAAATCAAAACACCACTATTATCCAGCTTCTCTCCAGGGTTGCCATGCTCCTGTCACTGTAATGAGATGAAAACAAACAGTAACTGTAGCCCTGTCTGTGTGTGTGTGTGTGTGTGTGTGTGTGTGTGTGCAGACATACTATATCCTTGTGTGTATCCGCAGTGCTCTCTTGTCTGGTATCAATGGCAGTCACTTAGAGAGTGTGAGTCAGTGTGTTTACTGTTTTCACAGATGGAGCTCTGACACTGTCTGGATAACTGAGATAAATGACTCGCACTCCGGCTCAGCAGATGGGAAAAACAACAGCCAGTCACACACACACACACACACACACACACACACACACACACACACACACACACACACCCAGCACAGCAGAGCACACACACATATATACTGTATGTTAGAAATGAAGCACTTTATCAACTGATATATTTTTGCTCTTAATCACAGCAGGGCAGAAAACCACAGGAAAGAGTGACTACTCATTAGTGGGGAAACATCAGCTGCCGATTGGCTCAATATAGCCACTGATTTAAGCCAATATAGGGAGAGCTCATCTGTAATCAATTAACAGCTGCAGCTACTTTCAGGGGAGTTTGACATAAAGCAAATGAGAGAGAAAAAGTGAAAACTGTGCCAGTGCCATATGTAATGAATTTTAAACTACAGTGCGGTGCCATGAGTGAGATTTTCTGAAAAATGCGTCACTGGCCATCATCCATCACGCTGTCTATAAACGGCTACCAAAGGTTAATGTTGTTCGGTGGAGGCCACCACAGCAGGTGGGTTACAATCTGCTGCTGCTGGTCTGCAGCTCAATGTGGCCTGCCGCTCCTCGGCCACTAAGTGTCCTGACAAATACTGCCCCCATGTGGACAGAAACACTTCAGCTGCTCTGAGTGAAGCAGGGGTCCACTGTCACACCCAGAAGGAACCTGAACCAGACCCTCAACCTGCATGTTCCTCACTCACTGTCCTGTAAACAGATCCAATATAAAAGGTGACTGATGTAAATAAGCCATGTTCAGCTGTAACTCAGTGAGCTCATGCTTTTTTTGGTTTTGCTTAACTGACATTCTAATATATTTATAAAAATTCAACATATCAGACTTTTTCAGGGATCTAACGATAAAGTCCTGGAGTTGTTTCCCTGTTGTTTACACAGTCCACCAACCTTTATCAAGATAAAGACAGGTACTCAATGTCATTAAGATGTATTAGGAAATAATCAAGGACCAGACTGAACTGAACCAAACTGAATCATATAAGAAGTCTTTTCAGGAGGCAGACAAGGTAAAAAGAGTCAAAACACCTGCTGCTGTGCTGAAAAACTGCAGTGCATTAATTTTACTGCATTATCATAGTCATGCATTTGTGCTTTGTTAAACTAGAGTGCTACATGAGTATTGGGTATTACTGTTTCTTCATAGGAGGCTTGTTCACTGAGAAGACACATCTGATCCCGGGCTGGGCAATGTGAAATTCATATAATAAGAATGTTTTTCTGATATTAATCTACAGTATATCATGATATGGCAAATATAGGCAAAAATCACATCTAAAATGGTCAAACTGAAGATAAATTATTGAATTTTCCTGGAATCATTAATTTATACGATTAAATTGTCATAATACTGTATAATACTGAGAACTGACACTCAAAACTTAAACTTCAAAACCCTTTCAAGTTTCAGTTCCTCACATTTAAACAACAGCCGACACTTCAACTGACATCGTCTTTCAGTTTATACACTTTCACTTCAACTTCCACTCCAGTTTAATTAATCACTTACACGTTGGCTCACATTTCATCTCCTTTCAGTGCTTGAACTTGAAATCACTCAGCACTTCCATTTTAACTATTTTAACTTTCAGTATTTGTATTTAGACTGCTACTTCAACTACAAAGTCGACTTAGATTTCAAATGTTTCAACTGCATGTTTTCAGCAGCAAACACATACATTTTCTTTATTGTACTTCATTTCATTCATGACATTCTCTTTATTCTGCCTGAATGTCCCAGACATTCTGGCAACCTGAACTGATCATATGCTCACTTCTCATTCGGCTTGCAGCGCAACATGCTCATCACTCTATTAAAACGTTACTGAGTCATGTGCAAACAGCATGATTATTTCCTGGTCGAAGGACAGCACACACACCAGCACAAACTCTTATCAAAACACATTTGAAATATAATTTATTGCACATTTAAAGATCAACATAAAGTGGCACGATACCCATTTCAATCCTGTTACAATCGGAAACAAACAAAAAAAAAAAAGACAAAAGAAGTCCTTACAAAATGCTCACACCTTCAGTTTATGATCTTCGTTTTTGACTTTAGAACAAAATGGCCATGAAGTTGCAGGAATGCCAGACCGAAACTGCATAGATTTATAAAATAAAATAAAAAAGATATTTTTTAAAAAAGGACCGAGACACTTCTTTAATATGGCACAGAGAATTCAGTCAGACCTTGGCGTTACTCATACTTGTCATGAGCCCATCAACTTCCACATTGTCCCAGTGACTTACAGGCGGTTCAGTGCATCAGAACAAACAGGGTATTTCCCATTCTAAAAGAGGAAAGCACTGATAATACGTTCTCGGAAATATATATGTCAAGCCCAATTTTAAATTGTCTTTTGCAGATATGATAGGTTTCAAACAATAGGATATTATATTAAGTCCAATATTAAAAAAGAAAACATTCTTAACATAAGTAGCAACTTATTATTAAAACGTTTTGGGAGCAGGCGTGCGTCACTGTAAAAACCTCAACATGGAGAAGAAAAACTACACAAAAACAAATTACATGATAGTCACAGTCATTTAAGATACTATTTACATCTTTGACCTCATTTTTCATATATCACAACCCAAACTCCTTTCTCATTGTGGTTTCAGAATCATCCACATTGATTAAATCAGCCATCAGGATTCATCATCACTGGATAATAATTTCATGGTGTTAGTGGGCATGGACCATCTCTCTTATGGCTGCATGGCTCATATTTTCGATAACTGGTTTTCATAGTATTTGTTGGCAACAATCTATAACTTTATATCTACTGATGCTGCATCGACTACGCCATAAACTAAACCACTTGTGAAATGTGTGACTCCCAACATAAATACCTGCCATCTGAAAGTGGCTTACATGATACAAGAAAACAACTCTAAGGAGCTACAGTATGTACAGCATGACAGTGAGGACTGGCAGCAGTGGGTAAGATATAAAAAATAATCATAATTATATGATGGCACAAACGTTCAGAAGTCTGTTTATGATCCCCTCGCCTCATCTGAACCTTCAGTAAACATACACGTGTTGATGTACAGTACAGCATAAATACAAACCCAGCCAATGGTCAAGAGAAGAACGGCACAAAAGCATGCTAACTGGTTTTAAAATCAACTCTTATAGATAAATCAGTCATAAACACAGTTTTATTAGGGTTACCTGATCAAAGGTTTCATTAGGGCCGCCTGGTTGCATATTTTTATGGACACAACAGCTGTGAAGTGAATCCTTCAGCAAACATTAACAGGTTTATCTGTCCTGTTTACTCACTAACATGACGTTTACTGGGGAAATGGTGCAGAGTTTTATTATTAATTGTAAGTGAACAGTTGCCTGTTTAAGAACTAAAAACCCCCAAGTAATCCCCTTGATAATAAAACATTATATACATGGACAGCAGTAATGAAATGTGATTTGTTTGGCACATCAACGTAGGCTTTTACACTCAGGGTTTTCACATCTTGAGCCGAGTTGGATATTAAACAGTAATATGATTAGTT
This sequence comes from Macquaria australasica, assembly GCA_005408345.1. Taxonomy (NCBI): domain Eukaryota; kingdom Metazoa; phylum Chordata; class Actinopteri; order Centrarchiformes; family Percichthyidae; genus Macquaria; species Macquaria australasica. The sequence continues at coordinate 2,464,071 of SEMN01000016.1, forward strand.
TGGTAGCCTCTTAGTAGGTCACATAAATGTTTGATGAAAGTTACTCCATTTATGCCTCTGAGGAAATGAGCTGATAACTATTAAAACTGCTCTTTAGTGCCACCATTAACTGTGCTGATTATTTTCAATGCGACTTTCCAGTTAAAATCAAGGTCAATCAAAACAACAAGCATTCAAACACTACCTGCATCAAAATCATTTTTAATCATCCAGGTTGGATCCAGCTGGCCGTTCAGTGTATGTCAAGAAATGCAGCTAGAAAAAGAGAAGGAAGGTTAAAGAGAGAAAGGCCTCAAATTCTTATTCGATTTACCTAATTTTCAGTGTTACAGAACCTGCCTGCTGAGTACATTTACCATGGCACTACCATGATAGTGGTTCTAACAACCATGCCTATTGATAAATCACAGAAAAAAAGAAAAATCAGGAACCTTTGTCTGCCACTGAACAAAACCTTAAACCACATATTGTCCAAGTAAACATAAATAAAGATGCAAAGTAGAGTTCCAGAGCTGAGTTATTTTGGAGACCCTTTGAAGAAGCAGCACTTGAGAAAACTGGAGAGATACTGAAAGTCAGACAGAAATAGAGGAAGAGAGGAAAGAGGCAGAAGGGACATAAAGGACGTTGAGAAACAGACTTTCCTTTGGCACCTGAGCCACAGCGGCAGTGCTCTTCTGTGGGCGGAAAAGGTACCAGACGAGGGTAAAGAGACATGATAGAAGAGGGAAAGAGGGAGGGTTCGCTAAACAGCTCATGTCCGATTGAAATATCCTCCCTTGACCTTCTCTCTTCGACAGGTTTATTCTTTTCCCTCTCGCTCCGTCTGTAGATCCTGATTTGGTTCCTCCCACATCAGTCGCACCTCTCAAAAACATTGTGTAGTCCCTCGATCAAATCAGAGCCAGAGTCTGTCCAGCAGGAGTTCTCCTTCACAGCCTTGAGCCTCACTTCTGCAGGAAAACTGTCAGTAGACAGCGAGTGCTTGCAAAAGGGAGGTTCTCCAGGTTCTTCTGTAGCAGTTCCTTTATGACACATGATGGGACGTCTGCAGATTTCTATTTCGGTTTTGCTTCCACAGAAGAATCTCAAGTTCCTCCCAGATGAGTTTCACAGGCTCAGATCCTCCCACAGGTGCTCCTCTGAGGTCGGTTAGTGCAGATCATTCTGTGTTGAGGTTCTTCCCCCAGGTTCGGTTCAGTGTGTGGTTCTATAGGTTCTCCCCAGGCTGATACTGGGGTTCTGTGGAGGTGAAGTAGTCCTCTAGGAAGCCCTGCAGGTACTCAAATGTAGGCCTCTCTTCTGGGTCCTTCCTCCAGCAGGAAAGCATGAGCTCATGCAAGGAGCTGGGGCATTCTGCCGGGCAGGGCATCCTGTAGCCGCGCTCCACCTGGTCGAGCACCTCGCGGTTAACCATACCTGCCAGGAGAGACAGGAAGTTAGATTTAGGGAATAGACAGAATTTCTTCTTCAAAATAAAATCAGCAATTTAAATACAGTAAATCTGACGAATTAAATGATTTAATATGCACCAACATCAAAAAAATTTTTTTTGGTAATCAGTGCATGATGTTTATCATTTAAATTCCTAAAATATTAAATAATCCATTCTATAGTTTCTCATTTTCAGGGCTGCAACTAATGATTATCTTCATAATCGATTAATCTGCTGATTATTTTTGTTTGGTCTACAAAATGTCAGAAAAAAATGCCAATCACAATATCCCAGAGTACAAGATGATGTCCTCAAATAACTTGTTTTTCCAAAACCCCAAAAGATTTTCAGTTTACTATCATTTAAGACAATTAATAGCACAAAATCTTCACATTTGAGCTGCAGATCGAGAGAATTTTTGGCATTTTTACTTGAAAATGACTAAATTATCAAAATAGTTGCAGATTAATTTTCTGTCTATTGACTAATCGAGTAAACGACAAATTATTTCAGCTCTTATCATTTTGATTCATTCATTCCAACACGATTATTGTTTGAGCACGTCTTGTTAAAGAAACCCTTGATTGAATGGGGAATTGTTCAGGTGCTGAGTTGGTTAGTGGACTCACCTGGATAGGGGACTCTGCCTTTAGTTGCCAGCTCTGTGAGCAGCACACCAAAGGACCAGACATCAGACTTGATGGTGAAACGACCGTACAGAGCTGCCTCCGGTGCGGTCCATTTGATTGGGAACTTAGCTCCTGAGGAACCAAGAGTTTTTAAAAAACATTTACGAGTGAGTAAACTTTAAAAGCACTGTGTTTTAGAATAAAATTATATATTTAATATTTATAATAAAATTTTAGAACATGTCTTTGCAATTCTTTAGTTATCACTTTTTGTCAGTAAACAAATCTATACTTCTGGAAGTGTGCACTTACCCTGTCTTGCAGTGTACTCATTGTCTTCAATGAGTCTTGCCAGACCGAAGTCGGCCACTTTACACACCAGGTTGTCTCCCACCAGGATGTTGGCAGCACGCAGGTCTCTGTGGACGTAGTTCATCCTCTCCACGTAGGCCATGCCTGCTGCAATCTGGAAGAGAGGACAGGGATTTTATAATAAATACAAATATTATATAGTTTTTTTTTTAGTGTGGCTGAACTGTAAGTAATTTTACCTGAGCAGACATGTCTACTAGCTGAGGCAGACGAAGCAACTTTCCTGCTTCCCCTTTAAGGAAGTCCAGTAAGCTACCTGTGAGTGAAAGATAAAAAATGTTTAGAAAATTAGATAATGCATCAAATGAAAGATAACCACCAAATAAACAACTCATTTTCCATTATAAGTATAAACCTTAAAAGGACAAGCCGTCATCTAGGTGTCTTTGTAAGCAAACCGATGTTATAGGCAGTAATATATAGGTATTGTTAGAAATGTTTCAATACTATTGCAGATACAATAAAAAATAAACATATTTTTATAAACAGCATTTGATGCCAGCTTTCAGTACTTGACGGTTTACTATACTTAATAGAAAAAAGTATTTAAGTTGTAGCACTTGTTATAGTGTGTATCCTGAATTACCTTGGCTCATATATTCTGTCACAATGTAGATAGGTTCCTCAGACACAACAGCATACAGCTGGACCAGCTTCTCGTGCCTCAACTTCTTCATGACCTGTGCTTCCTGAAGAAAGGCCTCTGGAGACATGGTGCCAGGCTTTAGGGTCTTAATGGCTACCCGTGTTGTGCCGTTCCACGTGCCTGTCAGAAAACACAACAAAATGACATGATTTTATTACTTCTTTAAATAAAGTGATAGATCTCCTCCTGATATAATATCGACTTAAAGGGATAGTTTGACATTTTGGGAATATCTGTCCATTCATACAATCAGCAGGCTGTTAGCTTAGCTTAGCATAAAGACTGTTAACAGGGGGAAACAGCTAGCCCGGCTCTGTTCAACGAGAACAAAATCCACCTACCAGCACCTCTAAAGCTCACTAATTAACATGTTATATCTTGTTTGTTTAATCTGTACAAAAAGCAGGAAATCAATTAGCTATTGATCCTCATATTTTCTATATTCAATGTATAACCTGTCTATCTGCCGTGGTGTGAGAGGAATTCAATCTGTGCCACTAAAAAGGGGCGGTGTGTAGGTCTTACCCATCCAGACCTCTCCAAAGCAGCCCTGACCCAGTTTAAGGTCAAGGCGGAGGGACTCTCTGGGAATCTCCCAGGCGTCCCTGGCCAGTCCCTGGGTCTGAGGTTTGGCCACAGGACACACGTCTGATAGAGCGTGGCACAGCCCATCAGAATGCTCTGAAAAAGGGAAAGGAAAGGAAGAGTGAAAGGGCAGGTTATGGGCAACAGTATTATAAAAAGGTTAACTATCACAGCTACTGGCATTTCTTTACCATCACAGAGCACAAGTGTGTGAGTACTCACTGCGGTAGTGGAAGACTAGCTGCTGTAGGCTGGTGAACTGGGTGCGGGAGGAGATGTAGAAACCTCCGCTATCCAGCTTCCTGATCTTGTAATGTTTAACATTCAGGCCTTTGGTGTTATCATAATCCAGCACTGAGAGGCAATATGCTCCTGTGAACAAGACAAAACAACAGACAGACAGGTTAGAACAATAAAATGAGGCGTATCTGAGCCTGTGTGACAGCTGCTCTGTGGAGTTTCCCAGCAGCTGTGCTGGGCAAGTCCCTGTTGGCCCCTTGATGGGCCCTGTAAATTCTACTAAGCCTTTCTGTCCTTGTCCATGGCCCACTACTAAGTACAGGTTGATCTTACTGAATAACAGTGATGTTGTACAGCCACTTTTCAGAAAACCACATTTTGTACATACAAGAAATATTAAAGAGAAAACTACAAACCATTAAAACATTAGATTATTAGATCAAAGATAAAAATAAAAGTAGTGATAACAAGTTTTAAGAAGTGATTCAAAAGGCTGAACGGACTTCGCAAACCTATGCTCCGCAGGGAGGTTGTTCCACAGTAAAAGGAAAATCAATCCTCTTTGATCTGGAGCTGTGCTGACTGATGTTCACTCTTCCTCCCTCGTCAGAATGAAAATCTAGTGCGGTAAAGACACACTTCCCAAAGATTGTATCCACACAGTAACTGAACTGACAGTCATACTGACCTGATCATCACAGTACTTTATTCCAGCAGCTTAACCACTGACCTGTGTTAACTTCCATGCTCAAGACCATCAGACATTATTGGTTGTACTAAACTATAGCTACAGATACTACCTAAACTAAATTATTTCCTGTGGTTATCTAAACCTGTGCACAATATAAAGGCCTTCACATCAGGCACTGACACAAAAACGTTAACCCATATTAATTATTTTCCACCTCCCACGTTTAAGGATTTAAAGTGGGTTATGACTTGCATTGCTTCTAGCCTGAGCCGTACAAACGATCAGATTTATCATGAACAGTCTGACATGATTTACACTTCATACAACATACGAGCGGCTTCTGCTCCTCATGTGTCACACTGTGAACCTCACATCTGACATCTAATACAGAACGCACCCAGAGGCCACTTCACCTCCTGCCAGAGCTCCTCCTACTCTCCCTGATCCTTCTCCTTTACTGTTCTCCCCCCTCTCCATGCATGCCTCTCCTCCCCTCTCTCAGAGTGTGAGTGTGTGTGTGTGTTTGTGTGTGTGTGTGTGTGTGTTGGGAGAGCAGAGACTTATAGCCAGGGGGAAATCCAGCACCCTTCTAGGTTGACCTAGTTCTGGCAGAGTGATTCACCCCTATCCATTCACAAGCCCCAATCCACTCCACTGTGTTCTTTTCCTTTTTCTCCCACTTCCACCAAAACAACCCCCTAAAAGAGCTCACTTACGTCACAGGGACTACATCTGACTGCAGAGTTTCAGAAAAAGAAGCAAAACTCCGCCACAAGCCCAGAGAACAAAGATATACTGCCACAGGCCTGTGTGAAAGTAACGACTTAATTACGAGGTTCTCCCTCTTGCAAATTGAGTCCCTATAGATCTCCTTATTTCAAAGTAAGATCACACTTGCTGTGCGGAGTAAGCTCCAGGGACACAGAAGGTGTTGTTATGTCCTTTTTTCACACATTTTAAATACCCAGCGAGCGCAAAAATAAAAAGCTCAGGTTTTATGAAACGTGTTTTCTAGTCAGAATTTTCTCTGATAAAGGCATGCATTTCCCAACACCATGGTGCACCGCCAGGACACTCAACTCAAAAAGGCTCAACTGTGTCTGATGTCCTCATTTTAAAACTTAAGTTTGTCTTTCAAAATGGCTGCAGAAAGATTTCGATGTCGTGTTGCACTTCTCAGAATCTCCTCATAACATCCTCAAATACACAATTTTAGCGGTTTTCAATTGCCTTTACCATGACAAATAAGAAATAGGTGCAGGTAGGGCTGCAACTTACAATTATTTTCATGATTAATTAATCTCCCTATTTTTCATAAAATGCCATAAAATAGTAAAAAAAACTCCCGTCAGAGGTTCCTAAAGCTCTGGGATGAGATATTCAAACTGCTTTGTTTTGTCCGACTAACAGTCAAACTATTATGAAAGATAAAAAGCAAATATTTACATTTGTGAATCTGGAACTACTGAATTTGGGGCATTTTTGCTTTAAAAAGTGACTTCAAAATGATGAAACAAAATTATTGCCATTCATTTTCTGTTGATTGACTAATTGATCTCAGCTCTACATGCGGGCCTCGAGGCTTATTCCATGTAATATAGCCTGAAATGGGTAATATAATGCATTTTAAAATAATAATGTCATGGTAAAATAAATCAATCTACATTTAAATGTAACCATTTTGTATATTAAATACTTCTCAAAGTGGCCTTAGAGACTCAGATTTAATACATCATTAAACATAAACAGACACTGAGAAAAGCAGAAGAGCTAATTGGACCATCTTGACAACGACTAACCTCTGGAGGGATGCAAATGTCTACTCTCTCACCTTTAGTGGTCTCGCTCTCCCTCACCAAGAAGGTTCCTCGTCTGTTCTGTAAGTTCAAAAGGAGCCTCTCTGAGTCACGCCGAGTGATCTTCCCAAAATACCACCTGCCAAAGTGGGCCACAGAGAATGAGATCAGTAAGAAGCTACTACTGAGCATCTGGAGCTGGCAGGCAGAAATACTTTTTGACTGGAAATATAGAAGACTGTACTGGGTGGTATATCGAAAAACATCGTCTCTGTACTCTTTATCTTAGCTTGTAGAAGTAGATATAGCATAGAGAATAAAGGTAAAGAAGGCTTTGCACTAGGAAAGGCCTTAAATCTCTACAGGAAAAAAAAAAAAACAGCAAAAGAAACTGCAAGAGTGAAACAATGAGAGGATAATGTACTCTTCTGCTTGGATGGAGTCGGACGGAGCCACATAGTTGCTGGGGATATAACCACTCTCGCCTGTCGTCAGGGAACGAGCGAGCCACCAGTCCCCTTCTCTGTGACGGAGAGAGAGAGACAGACAGAGAGCAAGAGAGTTAACCATAAACAGAAAACTGGCTGAGGCAACCAGAACATTTCTTGGTTTAAAGAGTTTATTTCCAATTAAGAGACATTATATTTGATGGAGGAAGAACACTTAAAGAATAACAATGGTGTTAGTCTATATTTTTTTGTCAAAAAATGCCATGAAAAGACCAAATCCAACAATGCGACTCCTCTACCCTGTCTGTGGCTCTCAGCCCCAAACCCTTTGATTCCTACTGAAGATGTAAATCTTAAAAAAAAAAAAAAAAGTCAAATATATAGTCTCATTAAAAAAAAAAGGATAAATGATTTCCTAAAACAGCTGGGGACTGTAGTTTTTAGCAAACAGGAGTGCATTATGCATTCGTTAGGGACTATTTTCAGCTGCAGATGAATACATTTTGTAAGCTAGAGCGTATGTATGGGCCAAGGAAGGTGCATAATGAAGGAACATATTAACCAGTGCAACAGTGCGGCTCATTTATGTGTTTTTAATAGATTTTGGACAACAATTAAGGTCTACGACACAGAGGAATAAGCTTTGACCACACAGACAATACCTGTCAATTTGTTGCCAATTAAAAAATATAGAACATTACCAGACTCAGCCATTAAATATTACAGTATCTGCACCACAGGATGCTTCAGGTTGTGTCTTAGTAAGAAAGTTTACTTCTGACACAAGTTGAAGCTTCCACATTGTTTGACTGACAATCCATAATGTTCTTTACAAAGCACATATGAAAACTAAAGATTGAGGTTTTTAAAAAAAATACACATCTCATCCCACACCTAAGTGCACAGAGTGAGAAAGAAAAACACATTGTTAAGAGAGGAAATAGACACACAGGCAACCTTTTGTTCTACTTGTAGTCCCTCAGTTTACATTTTAGACCTTTAACTCCTGCTCTATAACCAGAGATATACATTATGTTACCTACCAAGCAAGTTAGAGCACCAAATCTCTCTATATCTTTAATATTTACTAATTCAATGCAGTTACACTAAGAGCGTGATCAGAAAAATCCGTGCGGCAGCAAAGGGACTGTGAACAAAAGGTTGCGTGAGATTTTTATTGCATTAAGTAGTACTGACCTGAAGCTGTACTTTTTCCTAGGAGAAACCATGAAGCACGAGAAAGAAAGAGAGGGAGAGATAACAGACACAGCAGACACATCAAAACACAGCGAGGAGACACAGCAAGGCAAGCAGCACAGCACAGACAGATAGCAGAGGAGCCGAATGTGCTGTGGTACTACACAGTGGGGTTGCACGAGCTGCAGTGTTTTTAAAGTTTTAAAGTTCCACTTTCTATTTCGGCGCAGTTTGTAAAATTTTTAATGATTCTACAATAGAGGATTGTGGAAATCCATAAATGATCATATCCTCATATCATGTGGGATTTCTGGACTCACTTTATAGTCTCACAGATACAATCTCACCACTTTTAATTCAGTATTTGCATTAAAAATCTTTATAAAAACTCCCAAATACTGTTTTCTAATGGAGATATTGGAACTGTTTCATTGTGCAATATTAATCGAGCATGAATTTAATATATTTGTCAGCCCTACTATGTAGTGCCAGACTATAGATAAAGAACAGCAGACCAGACTTATGGCAGGAAGTCGTGGAAAAAGTTCATAGGAAAAAGAAAACAAAAAACATTGTTCTGATTTTCAGCACCTGTGTGGGAAATTTCCTCCAGATGCTTTTACTTGGAAACAGCAGCTTTTAAAAAACACAAAGCATTTTTCACTTGCTAACACTGAAATCTACATTCTGTTCCTTCCATTTAAAATCACACCACAACACGGGAAAATAGGCCTTATCAGGAATGTGAGTGTGGATCTTGCCATAACAGGCTCTCTCTAAAGCATCTTAAAGATGATAGCCCAGGAGGAACAGAATGCATTAGTAAAGTGCCGTTCTGCTCTGTTTTAGTCAACAGATGGAGAGGATCAGACTCTGCTGTCTGCATCGCTCCACAGTTACCAGCTCCGACTGTGTTCATTCATATACACATTTGACGGCACTCATAAATCACATGCACGTCTACAAATCTGTTCATTTAGATTTTTGTAAAGTTGTGGCATCAGAGAGAGAGAGAGAGAGAGAGAGAGACAGATGACGGTTGATGCTTACGTGTTGTTGACAATCTGCAGCCTGTCGCCTTTCCTAAAGGTCAAATCGGACGCCGTCCGTGACTCATAGTCATATAGCGCCACAAATGTAGTAACACCTCCTGCAAAAAACAGCACACACACACAGAGAAATACACATTTAGGGAACAATGTAATTAAAGACAATGGTACTTCCCTTTAAGCCCTATTCACATTCACTTACATAATCTAACTTCAGTAATACATGATGATAATTTGCTCCATCCACTGTAAAGCTATAAATCTTAAGTTATTTTGCCCCCGTTCCATATCTGTACAAAACAATTTACCAAGGCCTAATGAGAAATATCGACATTCAGGCTGCTTGTGACCGATGGTCCGTGAAGGACAAAGCCATCATACCGATGGGTTTCTATTTCCTGTGTAGCGTTCTACCCCCCTTTTAATGAACCTGTGATCTAAACCTGGGAGCTCTCCAGCCAATCATCGATTGGCTCATTAGATGCGCGGGAGGAGGCGGCCAGCAGTGCCGTTCCTGATACACCAGCAGCCCTCCGCTCTCTGGATGGAACAACATTAAACTAACCATCTGGCCGGTCTAGACACATTACAGCTTAATGTCAAGTGAAATCTGGACAGTGTTCAAAGTCAAAGAGAAAGTTTTAAGTCTGTTTGACAGCTGATGGTGGGAAAAGGAAACAGTTTTCAAATATTTGTATGGTCACATATGACACTGTGAATCAGTTCTCAGATGTGTTTTTTTCTCAGGATTTTTGTGATCTCAAACTGAAAGCAAGTCTGTGGGCTGATTCAGAGACAAGTCACAGTTCTCATCAAATCTTATTAAATCTGCAGTTCTCAGCTTCACAGCTTTATTCACACTAAAAATTAGCATCTCTTCATTGTAGACTATTTTGTGCATTCTCCGGTCATTGTGCATGCAAGATTACTTAGCTATACTGTGTCACGCACATTAAAGCAATATTTAATGGGAAATATGTTTATTTGCTTTCTTGCCGCGAGTCAGATTAGAAGATCGATACCACTCTCATATCCGTTCAATATGAAGCCACAGTCAAGAAATAGTTAGCTTAGCACAAAGACTGGCAACGGGGAAACAACAAAATCTGCCTACCAGCACCTCTAAAACTCACTAATTTATACGGGGGGTTAGGCACAGGACCGTTTCTCGGCCAGGCGCAAAGACTCCTGGAAGTCGCGGCCAAGAAATAAAAGTGCAACTTTTGGACTATTGGACAGAGCCAGGCTAGCCGTTCCCCCCCCCCCGTTTCCAGTCTTTATGCTAAGGTAAGCTAACCAGCTGCTGGCTGTTGCATATCATATTGAACTCATTTAAGTCTCAGCAAGAAAGCCAATAAGCTTATTTTCCCATGTCCCACTTTTCTTTTTCTTTTTTTTACTGCTTTAAAACTGTTGACAAAATGACAGGTAGTTTGGGTCACTACCTGAAACAAATAACTCAAGAATAAAACCTTATTTAGTAGCATTTGTTATTTAACTGAACTATTTCCAGTAATCAGTAATATTCTGCAGTATTTCCACACCTAACCAATCTGTTGCCTACCTGACAGAGGTCCTCTCTGAGGCGAGGTGATGGTGCCTGTGTGGTCCACGCCTCCAAAGAGAGCCAGCTCAGGAGTGTTTGTTGGGGCGTGCTGGTGCTGCCCTTGGTGCCCCCGCCTACCTGTCCCGACTGCAGGGCTCCTGTTAGGGGTTTGGGTCTGCTGGGCGGGGCCCAGGTGGTGGAAGTGCCCGCTGTCTGAGCCTGTGCCGATGGTGCCGTCCAGGCTCATGGAGCGCTGGCCGGGCTCCTTAGGCTTGCTCTTGCCCGCCCCCATGTGCAGACCTGGGAAGAGAGCCAATGATGAGTAAGAGTGCAGTACTTTAAGTCCCAACAGGGATTTCTGGGTTGTCAGCTCCATTTCTTGTTATATGCCACATAGGACTGAAACGATTAATCAATTAGTCAATCGACAGAAAAATTACTATTTTAATAATCGATTCATTGATTAAACAATCAAAATAATCTTTTTTTTTTTTTTAAAAAGGAAAAACACCTATCATCCTCTGGTTTAGTTTCTCCAATGTGAAGATTTGCTGCTTTTCTGTTTTATATTATAAACTAAATATCTGTAAGTTTGGACTGTTGGTCAGACAAAACAAGACATTTAACGACATCAGCCTGGCCTCTGGGGACAGGCGTTTTTCACTATTTTCTGGCATTATACAGACTAAATAATTATTCGATTAATTATAAAAATCGACAGATTAATCAATAATGAAAATAATTCTTAGATGAAGCCCTAATGCCAAATTCATATACTTTTCTTCCAATAAAATGTGGTTCTACATTTTGGGAAAACTCAGCTAACCTCTGCAATCATATCAAACTCAGGTCTACTTTCATCCTGGCAGCTGTAACGTGGCTTAGAAGAGGGCATGTGGATGTCAGTCTACTTTTAAACTCGTATTAATATTGAAATCAAGACTGAGCCCCACACATCCTGTTTCATGAGGAAACATGAGGCCAAACCACCATAAAAAAAAAATTGAAATAAGAAGCTTGAATATTTGTAAAACAGTGTTCATTTAAATACACGTTAAGTAAATACTGTCATTTCAGGCTGGGCTCAAATTAAGTATCAATTCTACATAACTACTGTTTTAATCCATCCTGACAGGAAATGAAAGCTGTTGTTGAAAAAAAAATAAAAAACTCCAATTCATTCAGGAACTGACCCTGTTTCAGTTTCTTTTCATTCACCTTTCTCAAACTAAAATTCCTCTTAGCAGTGTGTGCTGCGAGTGTCACATTCATCTTTGCTCACCTAATCCACCACAGAGTATCCTTGGAGCTGTTCCAGGTTCAGTTAGAACTGTTTAGCATGCAAATACTCTGCGAACGCGACACCTTGCAACAGTCAACACGCATACATTCAAGGTCACTCCTATCTGTTGATTCAATCTGTTCTGAATCAATAAGCATCTACAAGGAAAATAAAGCTTCAAACAAAGAATCAGAGGGCTGCAATGAAACCGAGGGCTAAAACTGGTGAGTTGACAAGGACAGAAACAGTTTCACCTCCAACAGGTAATTATACTGCTGATTCTCCTTTACATCCTGATGCCCGATACATCTATTATGGCCTGATAAATGCAACAAGATCGCACTGTCATCATGAGTGCAGACACAGACAAACATGCTCAGACACTCAAGTGCACCCACAGAAAAAGTTCATACACAAAGTCCAATCCACCCCTCGAGTCATTGCAGAGTGACTCACTGTGAGACCGGCTATTTCAGGCCAGCTGAAACAGAGACAGTCATACACACATGAAACAGCCTTGTTCCTTTGTGAATAGAGGCTCTCTCAGTTCCAGACAGAGTGTGTGCGCCGAGTGTGTAGGGGTGTGTGTGTTTATGTGCATGAGCAGCTGCTCCTTGGTCTCTGGGAAACGAGGCTCTATTGCACACCAACACCCAGCCACAGTTGCGTCTCACATCCTTTTTCCAACACATGCATGCGTTTCCAGCACACTTGTTTGATAGATGGGACAGAGAGGGTTATTAACAGACAAGGAGGAAGAAACTGGCGGTGGCTGTAAAAAGAACGTGTAGGTGGTTGTTGTATACTGCGCGGACAGCTGAGGCTTAGTGGGAGTTTTAAGTGTAATGTGCGAGCATAACATAATTACACAGGTATGGGAATTTGCAAAGATATGGAAGGATCTCACTTTGGAGATGTGTGGGCATGCAGGCTTCTGAGTGTGCACGAGCGTGAGCGATTTCAAGCACACACGTACAGTCATGCGAGCTTTGATTCAACTCTTGCCAGCATGTAATCTGGCGCACTGGTGGGTTAACGTATCCCATGGTGCAACACTGAGTCACACAGAGATAGGCCCATAGGCCTGCAGGAAAAGTGGACAGGACTGTGTGAATTGTGTGAAGAGTAAACAAGTAAACTGCTTGATTTGGCCAGCTAGTCCGGATATCAGTAATGGACTTTGTGGCCAGCTGCTACAGCCTCGAACACCTACCAGCACACCGAGTATCAGAAACACTCAGATGTTTAAAGGACAAAACGTAAGCAGAATGGGCAGACAGGACCGCGATTAACCCCAGTCTTAGCAGATTTTAAACAATAATGGAGGCGCTTATGCAACAGATATATTTAGCAGTCCACGTAGTCAATATTTGCAAGCAAGCAGATACTTGAGGTGCTTGAATCCACGCCAAAACTACTGCGAAATTATCGTCTTGAAAGAGCCAGTGCTACTTAACAACTAATCGATGATATGTATTTTAAGATGGACTTTACCTTTAAGCATCAAACTGCAACAACTTCACATGCTCCTGTTCTACACATGGCTTACAATACACAAAAAGCTGATTTCTTACTGAAGGTCAACTTACTTCAGCTTGACCCTCAGTGAACACAGAGGAGAGGTTTTCCAGAAAGGTTTCTCAAGCTCTGGTTGGGGATTTCAGTCCCGACTCCTGTCATCAATGGTCCAAAGCTTGAGCACCTGAACTACAGATGGGTCACTACGTCTGCTGAGGTGACGATATATGGATGCGTAAAAATACTGTAATACTAGTGTTGAAAGTAGACTTAAGAGCAGAGTAGTTCCAGCTTCCATCTAATTCGTATATACCACAGGGAATTTAGACACAGCTAACATCTTACTCATGGACAGTTCAGCAGAACAAGTACCTGACAGAACGGGACATTTTAACCCTAATCCTCTTGGTTGAAGGAAAGTCGAGTCGATTTCGAAAACTGACTAATCATCAGGTTTAAGCACACACTGATGAGGGAAGGTAATGATCCTCAACCAGCACTGCAAACGATCCCAATACAGTGATGACAGAAACCATGTCCTATGAGAGTCACTTTCCCCTGGTTCTCTCCAGGACGCTGAAAACACCAGGGTTCCCTTGAAAGCCTCAGAGCTAGCGCTGTAGCTGAGCCTCACGATTTTTCCTAATATGGTGTCAGAGTGCCCTAATATCCAGTAGTGCTAACATGTGACTAATTCCAACATTATGATATAAAATGGAGGAGAATGGTGGAGCAAAGATGCTGCAGTGAAGGAGACAAAAGTATACCGGACAAATAAAAGTACCAACAGGTATAAAACAAGATATTGTAAAGTCTTACAAAAGATAGGAGAAATAAAAAGATGGAAAAATTCTGAGGAATGGGAAATGAGATTTCCATCCCTTGTGAGCTTTTCCATGCAACAGGAGCACGGAGGAATGTGGGAGAAACAGATTGCACCACACTGCTACGATTGCCAGCGACTGCAACAAGAACAGGCACCTGAGCAGTGGGAGGGCGGGATGGGAGGAAGGAAGCGAGGAGGGAGATGGGTTGGGGTGGGGGGGTAACAAAGAAGCTCTATTTTCCCAGTTTCCCGGGACACAAATCAAAATCCCAGTCCAAAAGAAACTCTCGTTGCGTTGCACCTAGCTTTACAGGATCATCACCATTATTAATGTTAAATCACTTTTCTTAATTTTTAAATCAAACTCAACACATTTTACCATTTTTTGACTGTATGTTAAAAGTGCTTTCTGTTTGTAATCATTTCTAATTTCTCTTAATTTAAAAGCAGTATGAGCTGCATTTCTGCGTGCTGTAAAAAGTTATGCAACATGTGGTTGAATGATGTCAGAAAAGTGACAATAAATGCACAGACATGATGACTATGTATATAAAGTTGTGCCTGGTTGTGTTGTGGGAAAGGAGATTAAGGATTAGATGGGAATCACGGCAAATAGAGGCTTCATTCAAAGGCAGTTCTCCGAGTGGCATTTACCTCAGAACCACCATGGAGTTTAAGAGCACTTCAATTTCCGCAGAACATTTATCACTAACCTGTATCTTTCTGACAACTGTCTCTGTACATGGATTGAATACTGGGTGTGAGTGAAATACTGCAGGAAAAGAGGAGAAAAGTGAAGGAAGAAAGCTCAGATTCCCGAAAGGAATGTGAGTTAATAAAGCAGGCAAGTCCTAACACCCGTCAGGCACTGAAACTGCATCACATCAGGGTTGATGCATCCAGTGTTTTTATTGTGCATCATTGTGCATTTGCTGCAATCTGCTTAGGAAAATGGCAAAAATCCATACTGCCATTTCAGATCTGACTCCTTGATTTAAAGGATAGGTTCACATTTTTTCAAGTCTGTCTTAAAGCAACACTCACATGCCTATATGTACATGGAAACAGTTTTTGGTTGCTGTAATTGTTCCTCCTGTCCCTACTGGATCCCCTCTTAACCTGATTCTAATGTAAGTGATGGCCGAGTCCTCCTTCTGTGTGAAAATACATTCAAATATGTTCAGACAAAGCATAACACTTTGATCCAGACTGGACTATTGGATGGATTCCCATGAAATTTTGTACAGACATTCATGGCTCCCAGGTGATGAATCCTACGGCCTTTGGCCACTGGTGCCACCATGAGGTTGACATTTGTGGCTTTGACTGAAATTTCTCGACAACTATTGGATGGTTTGTAATCAAATTTGGTACCTGCATTCATGTCCTCTCAGGATGAATTGTAATACCTGCAAAACTAATGACATCCCCATCAGCCTCAGCTAATTTGCAAACGTCAACTAGCAAATGTTAGCATGCTAACACGCTAAACTAAGATGTTGAACGTGGTAAACATTATACTTGCTAAACATCAGCATGTTAGCGTTGTTAGTGTGAGAATTGTAGCATGCTGATGTTAGCGCTCAGCTCAAAGCATCGCTGTACCCAAGTACAGCCTCACAGAGCCGCTAGCGTAGCTGTAGACTCTTGGTCCCTCTTTTCCTTTCTGTCCCTCCACCACAGCTCAACAAAGAACCACTGTTCAGGGAGACACTAAGGGAATTTGGTACTTAAATGACTAACTTTGGAAGATACCAACTTGATTAGACTAACTCAGACTGCTGAAGCCTCATATTAGCTTCAGATGAATTTAAGAATGCATTTTGCATTTTTGCACAGAACGAGGACTGTGGCCAGTAAGGACAGGAGCGTTGTCTTAAGAAAGACGTGACAAAAATATGAACCCATCCTTTAAATCCTTGAAGATCTACAGTCAATATTGTGCTCCAGGGCATAGCGCCTTTACTTCAGCACTTCCAATTATCTGCTGAATTAGCTGCACATTGAAGTCTTGTGGAGAAAATTAAGCTGCTGGTCTCCAATTTCATCGCATACTACAAACTGAATGAACAATTAGCATAGATGCTAAAGTTCAATACTATAAATGCAGCAATTTGTTGCAGATGATTGTTTCAAAGTGCTGCGTTTGATTTTAATACTAATAAGTCACTATGATTTTGCACAGGTTCCAACTGCAGGATTGAACTCTCTCTCACGTTTCCCCTCCTGATCAGCATTTGTAATCCTCCATCTGAAGCCGAGCACACAAGCTGTACATTTTCTGGTCCGGCACATAAGCACATTTGGCCATGACAAACCTCACTGAGTCACAACAGACGGTAACAGTTGCCACTGTGCTGCAGAGAGTGAACAAGCCCGAGCCAATGTTTCAGTCGAATGGGAAAATTACAGTTTGCCCCGGGGAGGAGAGGCGGGGGGAGGGGGGCAATGATGGTTCCTCAAGATCAAAACAAGAGGAAATGTGCACATTAGCATCACTGTCGTATCCTGCTACATGCTGGATGATAACATGAAACAGTGCAGTCCACATGCATGTATATAACACATATCTTCTATATATAGCCTGGGTTTGAGAGAGAGAGAGAGAGAGAGAGAGAGAGAGAGAGAGAGAGAGAGAGAGAGAGAGAGAGAGGTTGATTTAAAGAGGGATGAAGAGAAGACAATGCAGTCACATAACAAGTCTTGTCCCTTTTTAGTACTGTGGAAGCCTCAATCAGATATTCTCTGTTATCTTTTCCCCCAAATCTTTTGCTGACCTCACTCACTTTGCAAAGTCTGAGCCTGTGTCTAGCTGTCCCATCCCATCTCCCCTCTTCCTCAGTGACAAACGCAGAGAGGAAAGGCGAGAAGAAGAGGAGGAAGAGGTGGAAAACCCACTTCCGTTTTCAGTCCATCTTTATCTGGTGCCTCTGGCTGCAAGTGATCAAGGCTATGAGGAAAAGCCGCTACAGCCTGACTGATTCTATAAAGGAGGGCAAAGGGTGGGGAAGGAGGACATGAAGGCTGTTTCATTCCAGAGGTGCCACACTCTTAGCAAATTATTAACTCTACAAATTCATAGGACTTTTATTATTGACAGCCCATAATCTTGAGTTAATTTACAGACAGTCTTCCCTTTGTGATTTACAAGATATTAAAATAAACTAATATTATTATATTTCTCCTCCCAAACATAGCATCGTGGAAATGTACTCTTTTCATGTGTTCTTACAGAAAGAGGAACACAAGTTTGTTTGACAATTAAAGCCAACTAGAGCTGACACCATTAAGCGATTAAACAATTAGTCGATCAACAGTCAAACAATCAGAAACAGTTCTGATAAACGATTAATCGCTGAAATCATTATTTAAGCAAAAAGGGCAAGAAAGAAAAAAATAAAAATCTTTTTCTGGTTTTCTTCGTCTTTTATGACAGTAACAGTTTATTTTGCTTTTGAACTGCTGACTGGACAAAACAAGACACATGGTGATGTAACCTTGCGCTTTGGGAATATTTTTCAATATCAAACGATTAATCGAGAAAACACTTGTTTTGTAACTTATGTTAATGAAAATAATCTTTAGTTGCATTATTTGAGAGAAAGTCATTCAACAATCCTAGTAGGTATTTTTATGTGATTTCTAGCCTCGTGTTTATCAGATGAGGCCGGCATGTTTGTCCAGTGTTAAAAATCCAACGCTGAGCTTTCCCATGATTCATGTCTCATTGTTTTTTTTTGTTTTTTTAGCAAACCTGAATCCAAAGCCTTATGGAAATTGTCTGGAACTTATCCAAAGCCCAAAACCAACTGTAAATAGATTAGCCACATAATTAAAAATCTATTTCCACGGGATTAAACACCAGTTGTCAGCAAAGCTGCTTTCAAAGAAACAAGGGGTGGGGTGGTAGCTGCCTACAGGAGTAGCAGCTGTCAAGATGATAACGTCTTTGCTGTGGGAGGGAATGAAAGAAGAAAAAAAAAAAACATAAAATCACAAAACATCAACAGTCCGTGTTTGCCAACCTGATCCACACTAGGCACGTAAACAGGGATTTGTGAATGGGAACAGGGATAAAAGGCGACAATGCTGCTGTGGCTGTCGTAGGCTTCGGCTCACATACAGCGCATATACGGCCTGATGAATCAAAACAGGTGCTGTTGCAGCTCCATTTTGAATTTCGATTGATTGTTGGCTCTTATTTTCTGCGCGCAGTCGATTTACTGCGTCTTCGAGGATCATCTTCGGTCGCGAGAAAGTCAGAAGTATGACACTAGCACATACGGTGGGCATTTTGTGTGGGGTGTAGTAAAATCGTCAACAACGTAGCCCTGGCACAGACTGAGCGGCACTGGCCAAATGTGCGAGCAATGCTGAGTGAATGGCCTGTGCAACAATGAAATGCAAGTCGGTGCGAGAGGTGTAAAACATCAGTATGGGGAAAATACGCAGCAACAAACCGAAAGCCCCGAATGTAATTCCGAAATATGTCTAAATTTTTCTCTCGCATTATATCGCCACACGCTCCAATTAACTCACCTTTGACGCGTCTTGAGAGTCAGCCCAAAAATCAGAGACGCGCAGAGAGGAGCCGCGTTAAACCCGTTTGGCTGTCCTCATTAGAGGAATAATGGACGCGGATGGCCAGTTGCTGTGGAAACCTCGGGCCAGCCACGAATCCCATTTAGCGAATTTCGGCAGAACAGCCGAAAGGGGAGGTCATGCCGGGGACTGCCTTCGCGAGCAGGGGGCACAGCTGCCGGGCGGCTGCGGCGGGCCGGACGAACACCAAACCTACGGAGAAGCGGCCTGTTCAGCTGGGAAGAGTCGACGGCGCGGCACATTCATGCGAGGGAGCAGGAGTGGCGTGGTGTGGAGAAGACATGCCTCGTAGAGGGGGTGGGGGGGGTGGGGGGGAGGCACGGGATAGTGCATCACCGACGAAACGCGAGAGCGCAAATGTGATGAGTCTGGGGTTTTACGCTTTTTACGCAGCGACGGAGTCGAGAAGACTCACGTCGTTCCGCGTAAGTAACTCGACGCCGTGACAGTTTCGGGATTCGCCGAGGCGTCGGCAGGCACGACGACACCCCCCGTTTAGCTTTTCTGAGATTATCTGGAGTCACGACCAAGGAGGTTTATTTGTAATAAAAGCAGTCACAACAACGCGACACAAAAGCGCACCAGATCAATCTCTCGTATCATCCACGGCACAATTAACTTCCTTGCTGGCTAGCAGAATCGGTTGCTACGCGACGCTCACCCCCCCAAGTTACCATTCATATTAAAACTTAACCGTTATGACGCCTCACAGGAACGCTGTCGTTAGGGTCCTTCCAACGGTTTCGAACGTGACACAGCCAATCACAGCCGAGGGTCGGAACGACTTACTGGAAACAAGCCGAGATATTTTTCAACACGTGGGATATAAAGATTATTCAGAAAATACTAAATATTAGTTCAAATAAAATCCTAATATGTACATATTTTAGAGCAACCTGAATTTATGTAACAAAACTGACCGGTTGGCCCAAATCCCTTCAACACATTTGTTCAGTATTGATTATGACACATCCAGGTGAACTATACGTCACACCAGATCCCGATCAATACTGGCTTTTTGAGGCCTATATTTCTATTTAGGAGTTTATAATGAACCCCTGATAAGCATATATTGGCCGGAGTTTCTAACATACACTAACATTTTCAATAAAGTCCGGTTATTAAATGAAACCGTGACCTACTTATTTACGTTCCTTATTTATCTCATTTTAGCTTCTGTAACCTCTGCGGGTATCAACGGCGTCTGAATATCATGTCAATGTTAACAAAAGAGAAAAATGATTAAATATACCTTACCTGCAGTGAAACAGGCTTAATTATGGTGCCACAAAACTGTAGCTTTATAAGAAAGTCATGGTGTATTCTGCCACACAAAGGGAGTAAATATAAGGACGAGACATGATCTCATTCTGACTCATTCTAAACCAAATTGAAATTTAGCAATCAATATAAACAGCTATGGTGAATGACTACGCAATGTATTTATTTGTAATCTAAATACAATTAAATCAATGATATTCAACTATAAAAGAAAATAAATGCGAAACAAATATACCCAATAAAATGTGTAGCTGCATAAACAACCAGCAAAACGCATGACAATTTGCTCTTTGTAATACTGTGTTGAACGTGACACACAGGACACACAGTTCAAGGTCATTCTGAAGTTTCTCAAATTCAAAGCACGTCATTTTTTTATTGTTGTAATATGACATTAGTGTTTCGTACACCTGAAGTGATGACTGTATTGGTAACTGCTAATGTTGACTCACTGATAACTACACACACGCATTCACACAAGCAGGTAACAAGCACACACGCACGCACACCCACACCGTGCTATCTATCGCTTCTTTTTGCTCTCTTTCTTTGGTTTCTGTCGAGTCTGCGGTGTCTGTCCTTTAGGTTTCTTCATCTGTTCAGTGGCCTTGCCATCAGTGGACTCAGTCTCCTCCTGTAGAACAAACACAGGAGGCAATAAACACAACACATTTGAAAACAAATCCTCTAAAATGGAAAAATACGTGACTACTAAGCATGATTAGATAAGGCTGTTTTGAAGATGTATTTGGATAATGCTTTGGCTGCCTGACACTCGCACACACAGTATTTGCCTCGGTATTATTTTCCAAGTAAATCTAATCATGAAACAGTTTTTTTTATATAATATAATGTGCATAGGGGGTTGGTAATTAGTGATAAGTAATATACATTTTGGTAATGCAGTTTCTTTATCACTCCAGATACCTCAAGCTCTGTAAACTCGATTAAATCCCAGAGGTTTTGGGGCACAATTACACACACACACACACCAAACAAAAGAAATTCAGACGCGTGTTTCAGCACTTTCCCTCTGTCAGCACTGTTTCTGTGAGTGCAATCTTTCCTGTGGCAAGGCAGAACAACAGCAGGCTGCTGTAAAGGATGAAATGGCGACATACTGTGGAGAGTAATCAGTGCATCTGATGACGGTGTCTGAAAATAGAATAATTAGACTGTGGATTTAATTGCTCTCGTCTATAAATAATCTCTCCTGACAGTCGCTAGGATGGAGATTGTGAGAGCAGCCCTTGGTGGCTCTGTCTTCGTGGACATTCAGAAATAAGATATTGAGCACTATTCATGCTAACTGACTGAGTGGTAACATTCTGCAACATTTAGTTAAGTTAAACTGTTATCAGCAGCTGCGCCACACTGCACATGTTTCTGTTTTATTAGTTTGATTTTAAATGTAGCCACTATAGAGTGTATTGTGTTGCACCCCTTCTACAGTTAGTGAAAATTATTACACAACATATTACTTGCATGTTAAAAGCGTAATCTTTTTTTCTGGACAAAATACCAAAGTATATTGTATTACGTGAAGTCAGATATATGTATGTATATGTATGTCATTTCCACTGGCTAAGGGGTAGCAGCCTATTAAGTGAACTTGGCTGTCACCTCTTTTTGAGCCAGATATATAGAGAAACACTATTTGAAGGGGGAAACAGACTTCGACACAAACCCTGCTCCTCTCCTTCCCTGTACATCTACCTACCTGTTGGTGTCCCTTGGATGTGGGGAAGATGACAGCCAGGATGCAGATGAGCTGGAAGATGGCACCCAGAAACAGCCCATAGCGCAGTAGGCTCTCTAGAAAGGTGGGCTCCGGGACCTCTGGAGGGGACAGGTCCAGTTCTGCCGACATGATTGGCTGCTGATTGGCTGTTTTTTTTCCTTCTGTGCAAACAACAGGATCACGATTAGTAGGAAGATAATCAATATATCTTGGTGTTTGGAGAGGTCATTGTTTTCAAGGGGGGTCACTCTCGTCTCTAATTGTAGCAGTTAACAATTGTAACAATCTTAGAAATGTGCATCAAATGATGTCTCCCGCTCTCATATATTCATGCTGATAAAAAACAAAACAAAAACGTTACATTGTTATTGTGACGTGGCTAACAAAGCAGCGCGGCTACTTTCTTCATGACGTCGGTTTGAGCTACGCATGAATACAATCCGGCTGTGGCAGGAAAAAGCTCACCAGTGGCGGGAACACTTCACTCAGCTCTCTCCAAAAAGAAAAGAAACAGCAACGTTGTGAAACACCATCAAGTAACAATGTTAATTTAGCTCACACAGGGAGGAGAGGGGGGGGGGGGGGGGTCCGCTTATCGGAAGTGGCGTCACAAACCCGTGATCCGCTTCCGATCCGGTCAACGATTGGTTTGAACATGTCGCCCCCTGGTGTTTGCTTTGAACGTCAAGCACCGACTGTTTCTATTAATTTTCCTGAAAAAATAGAAACCTTTATACTTTCACCTTCACTACTTTAAAGTGAAAGCATTCAGTACATATGAATAGGCTGTAGCCTGGTTACTTAGCTAAAGCTCATAATAACTGATGCACCAACATTAAGTATTTAGACATAAAAACTTTTTACATTGCATCAACAAAAACAGTCAAAGAAAATTCTTCACTTTTAAAGTACGTTTAAATCTTATTATTTTATAATACAGTATTTAGACATGTTTGTATTACTGACTTGACCTACACTATTTCGGTATCCGTTTGGTAATCGTCATAAAGCAAAATGCCTGCACTATTAACAGAAGTAAGAGACTGCTTTATCAGCTTAGCTTGATAATGATGGCTGAATAATGACTTCATGCCAGGCAGTTGTATTATGTAATTTAAAAAAAGTGTTAATTGAGAACATTTGATTTACTCTTTAGTCCATTCCTGTTGTTAATGCAAACACACCGATTCATATAAACAGAATTGATTTAATATAAAATATTTTATACATGCTTACAAAGAGCAATTGTACAAATACATGAACATAGAGAATTCAGACAGGTTAAAATAAAGACAATAGATACACAGTATAACGTATGACACACTATCTTTGCTAAGGCTAAAATGTATGGCAATATTGAAGGTTAACAAAGAGCTGACCTATATTTTTTAAAATGTAAAATCGCCCAGTGAACCACCACCCGTCCTAGCTCCACAGAAACACGATGTCATCTTGAAATAAAGTCAACATAAGCCTATAGTGGATCAGTTTCTATTGTTTCCCTAAAATGTCTGCCACCAATCCGGTTAAACAGTTTTTATAGCAAGTCTTACAAGTACAAGCTTCCTCCGAGACAATCAAGATTTTATATTTATAGGTCATGAAGTCGACATATTATGCGTACTGCTTTTAAACTTTAAATCTGATGGACATCAGGGCTGCTGCAGGCCTCCAGGATCACTCTCCGTTGTGGCCTTTCAGGTCTCTTCTTATGATGTCATTCACTGGAAAACATTACAAATAGGGGTGAGTAACTTTAATGTTCACAACTTTGTAGTAATAAAGCAAGAAAAGATGCTCATTTTATGCAATATTTTATAGGAATTCATCCTGTATTCTTAATGTTTCTTATGCATTAGTTTTATATTTAAAGCCCCTTTGTGTAGATTTTTAAAATTCTGATGGCAAACATTTTTGTTAAAAATAAACAGTCAAAACAGTGTTGCTTTCACCTCATTCATCCTCAAGTTACTCCTTTGATTTGTTGGAGAGTCAGGGAATCGATGTCGTTTACAAGAGTTTTTTGTTTTTTACACTACCAGTAGGGGTCGCCAAAGTCAGATTTTTGGGGGGCAACAGTAAAGAAATGACAGCAAATAAGGAGGGAGAGAAGTGGGGAATGCAACAACGGTCCCCGGCCGGACCTGAACCTGGGACATTGTGGTTTGTGGTTAAAACACCTAAACCAGATATTTTCTCATTTCAATCATAAATCAGTCCAATGATGACTCTGCAGTGATGATATAAATTATTACAATTATATTAATGTCCACTAGATGTCTCTGTATTTGAATAAAGATTTATGTGCAGTGGTTTCTAGACTGATGAAGGATCTCTTTCCTAACAAAAATAAGCATGTTGTTGCACATGAATCTTTTGACAGAAAGAATAAAAATAGTATCAATATTAAATATAATCTCAAGAAACAATAACTAATAGAAATAATAACATAAACCCAGCAGTGTATATTGGGTAATTTGCTTCTGATGCTCAGTAAAACAGACTGTTGTAGTTATATAAACTTTCATAATTACCACAGTCTGTATCAGAGACCAGAACAAACGACACCACTGCTTATTTCACCACAGGTGTGTCTGCATGTATTTGCCAATACAATAAACTTCCTGTTCCTGTCTTCCATCACAGAGGTTTAAACAGAAACTTCGCCCCACAGCAAACAAGGTCAGGGTACATCACTTTTTCCTCTCACTTCACGGTGGTTGTTGCTTATTTCTCCTTCATCATCCTCAAATACACCAGGTATCATAAGCAAGCTGTATTAGATTTATTTCAAATGAGACTGGGCATGCTCACAAAGCTTCTACGAGTGTGTGTTTGCGTGTGTGTGTGAGAGAGAGAGTGAGACCGAAAGAGATAGGAAAGTGGATAGACAGGCCCAATAGAAAACCACAAGGCAGGATTTGCAAGTGTACGGTTGCAGTGTGCTTGAATGCATTTGCAGACTGGACCACAATTACCCATCCCCCAGGCTTCAGCATGTCACTTCGAAACTAAAGATAATATCCCCGTTAGAGTTTTTGGTGAAGCAATTAATACAGTATCTTCTACAACTCAGCTGAACATTTCAGTGATCTGTTGGCTTATCAAGGACTTTTTAAAAACCAAAAACCCTGAGGCAGAGAGAAGAACACATGTATTAGGAACCAAACAGATAAGACTTAAACCCCGAGTTACTGACTGATTGAGAGATAATGTAAATGTTACTTTCGATACAGTTGTATACACAAAATATTACACTATCAAATACAGAACATAAAGACTTAGTGATTAAGGCTGGGGTACGCTTGAAACAAACTAGTTCATATGACCTGTTGTCCCAACATGTCTGAAGGCAAAATTGTTTTAGATGTTCAGAACAGCCACACTCAAAGGCGGGTCGAAAACCCTGCCCTCATCGAGAGGGTTGAGATGTGGTTATCGTTCAAATGGGTATGATGACACACACTTTCAATTTGTCTCTCCTAAAAGGCATTTGTAGCTTTGCGTGCGTTTGTACACATGAAAAGTGACGAAAGTAATCGAGTGAAGAATGAAAAAAGGAGATAAGTTTAAACCCTGCATACTTTCTCACCAATCTCTGCATTAAGTGGGCGTGTTTGTCAGATCATCGGTTTTGGACAAGTAGACACACTTAGACACACAGACAAACTGATGTCAGAAAGATGTGAGGGATAGGGGGGATTCAGACACTGCTCAATAATCCGATCAGCACTTTGTTTGAAGAATACTGACCCCTTTAGGAAAACAGTATATAACAGTAATACTCACCGTCCTCCAGGTAAGCATAGCGGAGGTTCTCTTGTTTGACGGTGACCCTCTCTGGAGCTCGTTCCTCATGGTTTCCTCTACCACAGCCGATCTGGGTCAGAGGTTGGCCGCCTGGCTCCACTAGGCTTCCAACCTTCCCTTGAGCTTGACCTCGGATGTATCTTAAAGGCGGTGACTTCCCCAGTGGCAGCGCTGTCTGCACAAAACTCTGATGTCTTGACACCAAACAGGCCTCGAATGAATCACCGACGTGAGGACCTTCGCCCAGTTTGGCCACAGGGGTTCTGGCACTGACACACTGACTGGGAGTGGAGGCAGGGTGGGAAGCCATTGGGGAACCACCGAGGAGGGCGGTACCACAGTTGCTGTAACGTTGGTTTCCAGTGTGGTACAGCATGGGGCTGTTGATCAGAGTGCCGGCTCTGGACTGGTAATAGACTGGTTGGTCATCCAGTGGATCAGGGGTTAACAAGTGGGCTCTTGGGTCTACAGTGGCTAGATGGTACAGTGTTGGAGAAACATTCAAGGCTTGAAGGTGGCTGTCCTGCTCCAGGTGATGGTAGAGTGACTTCATTGACAGGCCAGACAGAGTCTGATTGTCTGAGTAGCCATACGAATTCAACTGGTATTCATCCAGTGGTTCTGCTTTAACGGCTAAAAATACAAAGACAAAGATTATTTGAATATGGAAGATGAGATCAAAGTACATATATCATTAGCTCACTGACAAGAGTACAAGTGTGAAAACAAGACTAAGAGTCTACAGCCACACAAGCGTCTCTGTAAGGCTATACTTAGGCACAATGGTTTTTCAGGGTATTGTAGGTGGAGTGAGCATTAGCGAAAACAGTGAAGTGACAGATTTTCCCCTTTTAGAGCAAGCAAGAGTTGTCCCCCCACACAAAAACCTGTGTTGTGGCTGCAGTTCACTGCCAACAGCTCCTGACTAATTGATTTCTTGTGACTGAGACCGATTTCTTGTGAAATAGTTGAACATCAGTGTAAGCGAGGATCATACAAAGGCACTCCTTGTAGCTAGTAGCTGCTTTCAGGTTGAAATGTTCCCATAACTGTACAGCAGTTGGATCTAATCTGATTAAAGTGTTGCTATTTCCTGTATTCTGTAAATCTGACTTAATCAAGAGATGGATGACTTTGATGGACACATTTGCCACATTAGCAACATCATAACCTGCTTAATGTTCGGTTTATGTTTATTTTTGTCTTCATTAACTGGCATCAGTGTAAGCAAATGTCCAAATGCACGCTAAGAGTGTTGCATCAAGTCTTTCAGCGTGAGGTTTACGTTGATAGAGGTGAGAACAATGTTTTCTCACATCCCCAGCCCTTACCTGTGGACCTTTCACACCTTCTTGTTTCTCAAACATTCAAGATACACCTCCTTCTCCTGTAAAGACAGAGCTGAGGTGGCTGACAGATATATTTAAATATATATACCTATCACCGGAGTGTAGGTGAAGTGCTGAGGCTGACTGCGTTTCTTCTTCCCGTTGATAACGTAGAAGTTGACTTTGGCTGGTTGGGGAATGGTCCGCTCTCGATATGGAGGGACCTCAACAAACAGCATGTTCTAGATGGGGATTGCGACACAACAGAAAAAAAGATCACGCTTCAGACAAACTGTCATGTTGAAACAGAGAGGCGTGGGCTGCCCTAAATCTCTCGCTGGTGTGTTTCAGATCAAAATCAGTATCAAAAACAAAAATCTTATTATATGATATATGTAGAAGCGTGCTGAGGTAGTCAGTCAAGTGTGGTCATAGGTTTTGTGTTTTGTTTTCTGTTTTGAGTAAGTGTGAGTTTGTAAGTTCCAGACAATGCTGGTTTAATGATTGAATCTACAAAAAGTACATCATGGGTTCTGATGACGTAAAGCACGTAAAGCACGTGTCAGTACAGATAAGTTAACTCACAGATTGTGTTTTGTCTCTGTCCACAGTGGCCTCCACCTCCCAGATCTGCTGCCCATCTGAAAGAAGAGGGAACACAGTGTACAGGCATTAAAGCAGTGGAAGTGTAAAGCAGTAGTTTGACATTTTGGGAAATACGTTTGTTTGCTTTCTTGACTAGAGTTAGATGAGAAGATTGATACCACTCTAATGTCTATACAAGATATATGAAGCTGCAGATGGCAGCCAGTTATCTTAGCTTAGCATGAAAACTGAAAACAGCTAGGCTGGCTCATACAAAAACGACAAGTTGCGGTTTTACTGAGGGTTATGTGCTGAACTATTTTTGGGCTTTAGAGGTGTTGGTATGCAGATTGTGTTACCTTTGGCAGGCTGTTTCCCCCCTGTTTCCAGTCTGTGCTAAGCTAAGCTAATGGGCTGTAGCCGGGTAGATATGTGAGTGGTATTGATCTTCTTATCTAACTCTCGGGAAGAAAGCAAATAAGGGAATTTCCCACAATGTCGAACTATTCCTTTTAAAAACCATGCTCGATTGTGTGAAAAACAATGAATTTGTAAGAAATCAATTGACATCAATCCTTTCTCCAATTTACAGTACGGTATGTGAGCACATGCATAGACAGACGGTGGAAAACAGGGTTCTCTTTTATGTCTCGTTTAGTGTTTCATTCCCACCTCAGTTCTTACCTGCTGTTTCTGTTTTCTACCCACGCTTTGAAAAAAAACAAAACAAAGCATCTGCTCTGGGTCTGAATCTTTATCAGTCAGTCTAACCGCATCCTGTTGCATGAAACCCCACACCAAGCAACAGGGAGGTTTTACATGCAGTCAACTGTACCCATCCTGCTCTCAAACCATATAACCCAACAATTTTGTGTGGGCAGAAGGAGCAGTAACGAGATGAGAAATTTCCATGTAGAAATAAATAAAAGTTGTCACAGCCAGTAAAACAGTAAAAGTAAACTAATTGCTCATTTTGTCAGAGTTAAAAGTGGGGGCTGAAGGAACATGTGCGTCACTGAAAGTTGATGTTGCCTGGGCGATATGCAAATAATCACAAAATACAAATAGTATATGAGTAGGTGGATACGCTCGAGCAAGATATTGAGAGGTCACAGATGTATCTGCGTGTTGCACAAAATATAAGTCTATTTTAACTATAGAGACCTGGTTGGAGTCTAAATATACACGCATAACAATCACAGGTCAACATAACACACACAAGTGTTTTCATAATAACTAGACGCACAGCATAATGTATTAAAGTAATAGTTCAACATTTTGGGAAATACGCTTATTTGCTTTCTTGCTGAGAGTTCAATGAGAAGACTGATACCACTCTCGTGTTTGTTTCTGCGCCCGGCCAAGAAATATAACGTGTTAATGAGCTTTAGAGGTGTTGGTAAGCGGATGTTGTTACCTTTGGACAGAGCCAGGCTAGCCGTTTCCCCTTGTTTCCAGGATTTGCGCTAAGCTAAGCTAACTGGCAGCTGGCAGTAGCTTCATATTTATTGTACAGACATGAGAGAGGGGTCGATCTTCTTATCTAACACTTGGCAAGAAAGCAGATAAGCATATCTCCCAAAATGTCGAACTATTCTTTTAATTACAGTATTAATATTTGTTGTGGCTCAACTTACTTTGACCAGGCAATTAGATTACTGATAAAAAATATCTCTTCCTCACCTTGTGTCTTCTCTGAGAATATCACTTTGGAGTCAGACGTGAAATTATGTCCAGTAAGGACCATTTGTTGGCCACCAAGTACTGAGCATCGTTCCAGGTCCTGCCTCTCGACTGCGGGGAGCTCCTGAGCTGAGCGCTGAGCTGAGGAAACAGGAAAACATAGGTGTATGAAAGACCACACTGAGTTAAAAAACAAACAAACAAAAAAAAAAAGTGTAAATGTAACTTTTGGCCACAAGTGACAACTACATGAGATGGTGAATGATAAAACAGTGTGTAGTGTAACAGTTGCACAAATATAGCCTATAAGAGTCATCAAAAATTTGCTAATATTAATCACCATAAGCTTCTGGTCATACCAGACCAAGTAGGGCTATAGCAGCAAAACCCCTGATTATACTGAATTAATGTAAAGTTTGTTTTATTTCTTATAAATAAAAAATTTCATTCGTAAGAGGAAGATATATACATACTTTTTTTTTTAAAGGGCATTAAGTTTACACATACAGATATAAACAGTAGTATAAAGAAATAAAGATAAAACTTCTATATGTCACACTCCTTACAGCATTCAATAGCATCAGAGGCAACTTGAAGAGACAGGAGCTGGCCTCCAGGTTGAGGAATGTGGACACGAAACACCAAACGCACGCGTGTGTTTTTTCGCCCAATGTCTGTCTCGCCGTTCCTCAGTTCGATGTCGGCATTTCTCAACTTCAGGATTCCTACACAGTCAATCCTGTGAAATGTAAGAAAAAGACAGATAAGATTTTTTTAAAAAGTGTTCTGAAATAAGGCGAAAATGCTCCGCTAGGAACGTTGTCACTTTGTTTTTCTTCAAAATCTGCTGCAAGACTGTTTCTGTTCACACACAGCCCCAGTCAGACTATTGTGACCTGATGAAATATGTGTCTGTTTCAGTTAGTGAGCTAACCTAGTTTTGTTCTGTGACATTTTGATAAAAAATTACTTTTCTGCTACTGTTTTTCACTGATTCATCATGCATCAAATTCATCAAAGCGTTTGCTGCTGTGAACACCAAAGGTCTTTCTTGGAAAAACTCTCTGGCACACAGGAAGTGATACATTTTACGTTTATGTCAGCAGCAACAGAAACTTGTCGGGAGCCAAAAAGACAAAAACCTTGTGGCTGGCATGAGGTAGCAGTAGCCACGATGGGTGAAGATAAAAAGGATAGATAAATTATCACAGAAACTCAAACTTTATCAATAGAAAATCCAAAGAAAACAGATGGCACAGTAGACTACTGCTGACTCAGTGTAGTGTATCTCTGCATCTGTAACTATGGGTGATGAAGCACAAAAACACAACAGTAGTGAGTGCAGATTGCTTAATAGCCATGAGGTCACAGGCGACTGATTTGTAGTGACACATATTCAGAGCATCTGTGATTTATGTGTGACTTTTTTGGTTAAGATGTATACCCACAGTCTCTCTGTGGTACTCACACCACTCTCATGTGGTTCTTTGGCTCCAGGGGGATCTCCAACACTTTGGTCCCGTTGATCATCCTCTCCATGCTGGGTGTGGTGACGGTCTTCCCGGTGATGCGGTGGACCTGGTAGAAGGCGTGGGGTTTCAGGAGCCTCTCGTCGGCTGTTCCTATGAAGACCTGCAGCCCCAGTGGAGCTGTGCCTTGGTACCCGCGGAGCTAATGAGGGCAACAAAGGCGATTAAATGCATGCTTCACACTGAATTAAACCAACTATAATACCATTAATATCCATGGCTGCAGAGAACAAATTCATGCTGCACAATAAATCTCTTTTCCCTGTGGGGATGATTTCACAGGTCACTATCTAACTGGCATAGCAAGAACACTGCTTTGCATAGTCCGTTTGTGCAACAGTGCCAGGAAAACCAACAGTAAAAGGCTTATTAATTAACTCACCAGCGCAACAAACAAAGCAGGCCCATGTACTAATATTTGTATATGTCAATATACCCGATTTGTAAATATTAGTGCATCTTTTAGCACTTTGAAACAGTGCATACATATCCTAATAATTTGTCCTTGTGGAAGTAGTGACGTGAGGCTCTTTCACTCATTTGCATGGCTGTCAGCTTTACATAAACACAAAATAATCCGGGAAATACCATCCTATATTTACAGTCTCTCCTGCTACTTCATCGTGAGATTGATCTTTCTCTCTTGCTTGCTTTTCCTTCTTTGCACACCCCACACCCTCCAGGTACGGACAAAAAAAAAAACACCTGAACTTCCGGATGCCCTCCGTTAGATGTCTTTACAGCTCCG
The DNA here is from genome assembly GCA_005408345.1 of Macquaria australasica. Classification (NCBI taxonomy): domain Eukaryota; kingdom Metazoa; phylum Chordata; class Actinopteri; order Centrarchiformes; family Percichthyidae; genus Macquaria; species Macquaria australasica. The sequence goes on from SEMN01000016.1 coordinate 2,495,639, forward strand.
CGGCTGCCCTCGGTCTCATAGTGAGCTCTGTGGTGAGATCTGGGCTGTTGCTGGATACGAAGCTCGTACTGACCAGACTGACTGGGCAACGGCCACTCTAAAGACGGAAGCGGAGCCACGGAGAGACCACTGGGGGAAAGACAGAGAGAAAAAAACAATAAGAGGGAAAAATGTGAAGGAAGACAAAAAATCATACTCCAAAATGTCAAAAATGTGTACCATAGTTAATATTTCATTTATAGTGGTCAATTAAATGGTGTACTTCATAACTGGTCATGTGCGCTCACATTTGAGCTTATTAGAAAGACATTCTCTGTAAGTAATAAGAAAGGACAAACAACACACCTGAATGCTGCGTGGTGGACTGGATGAGGAGGAGGCCACACAGCTGGGAGCACATAGAAGGTTTCAGACTTGACTTCGGCTCCTGCCCTGGCCATCCTCTCCTGCTCAATGGCCCAGTCATACCCCTCTCTATACACACAGTCCTGTCTCTGGGCCTGCCCATGTGCATCTCGCACGACTGCAGGAGGCAGACTGGAGCTGAGGCTGCTCAGCATGTCCTCCAGGCCCGGGGAGGAGGTCTGAGCTTGGGGCTGGAACTCAGCTTGGGCCTGGTATTGGTGGAGGTAGTAGGACCCCTGCTGCTCATGGGGTGAGGGGATAGGGCTGGGGCTCCGGGAGCGCTGCTTGACAGGAGTGCCCCCCTCACAGGAGTGGGCCGGGTCATAGCAGCGCTTTCCGTGCGGTGAGGCAGAGCGGGAGCGCTGGTGGGGAAGCGATGAGGCGGTGCGTTGGTGCTGGGGCAGGAGAAAGGTCTCGTCCGTGATGCTGTTGCGAGGTGAAGCTCCTGGAGAGGAGTGGGCAGAAGAAGTGTGGATGCCCTGGAGGCCTGGGCAGAGGTCTAAGCCAGACAACGCCATGCCACAGCTGGCTCCATTGGAAGGGGAGACGCATGGTGAAGCCAAAGGAGAGTATGACTCTGCAGGCCAGCCTGTGGAGGAGTTACTGCTGGCAGGGCTCACACACTCCCTGTAGGACCCCAGAGCTTTGGTGCTAGGGTTCGGCTCCAGGGTCTGAGAGCTGAGAGAGTCACCAGACGGAGTGATCTCAATCCTGGGACTGGGAGCAGGGATGGTCCCTGGTCTTGAAACCAGCCCCAGGGAGTCAAACCCCGCCCCTGACAGGTGCTCTGTGGTGGGGCTGTGAGAGGAGGGGTCCTGAATGGAGTCTGGCTGGTTGGAGCTGGAGATGTACGCAGCGTGATGGTCGACCACCAGCAGAGGAGGTTGGTTGTCGTTCTGAAGGAGAGCACTTGACACATCTGTCAATAACCAAAGTGAGGATTAATTTGTACACACATGTCCAAAATACCTGACTACCTGACTACTACCCAGAGATAACTTAAAGAGCCCTCGAGGCATGTTTTAAGACATATAAAAATACTCTGCATGTAATAATAATTTGTCTGACGTGTGTTTTTGCACAAAAATGCTCAATTACCTCATTAAAAATTCTTAAAAATACATCTACGCCTTTGCCCTCAATTAAAAATCCAGAATCTATGAATATGCAAATATTATTCATTTTAAAAGTTTAACTGCTGGACACAAGATGTCTCCTACTTCAGTGAAAAGTTCATTCTCAGCGCATGTACACTGGAAGCTTCCACATCACATATGTAAGTTGCATATTGGACCAGTGATGGTGTCCAAACTAGTTGTGTTGTGTTGTGTTTTGAAACACTCCCCTCCAGCAAGAGGCTGTCAAGACCATCAAGACCAAAACCTGACGCCACAAGAACAGTTTCTTCCTGAATGCAGCTGGTCTCACCAACAAGGCCAGGGACCCCCACTGACACTGACTCTTATCCCGCCCCATGGACACTCCATGTTACATAAACGTAAACTCTCCACACCTGACTCAGTGAGTTACATCAACCCACGTTTTTTGGATTACTGTCTCGGCACATTGCACATATTCTTTATACTTTATACCGTGAAGATTTGCACCTTCCATCCTCTTCATTTCAAACACTGCACAGCTCTTTTCATTTCAAAAACAGATATATTTATTGTAGATTTTTCTATTTTCTATTTATGATTCTTGACTTTCTTTTATCATGTTTATTGTTATGCACCAAAATACCAAGGCAAATTTCTTATATCTGAAAAACCTACTTGGCAATAAACCTGATTCTGATTCTGAAGTGACTAATCTCAAAATCATCTTGTACGTCCTCCACGTGTTAAACTCAGATTTAAGGTGAGCACAGAGAAACTTTCCCTCTTCAGCAGATGAATGGTGAAAACAGCACACACACACATCCTTCTGCACATAAAAGCTCAAACATCCAAGTGAAGCAACAAGAAGCAAAACACATATTAACTCCACTAAACTGTGTTAAAGACAGCTAGTTTTCTATGTCTCTATAGTTCGTGAAACAGAAAGAAGAGTCTGGGTGATTTCCCCCCTTACTTAATGACAGTGAAAGAGGAGGATTGCAGTATAACATCAGTACCTGACAGCTAAGTACTTACTGATGGATATCCCAAAGCCACTTTAATGCTGCTGAATACAAACTCAGCACAATGCCCCCATCTTTATGTGCTAATAATAAAATACTAAGGAAAGAACACAATGTAGTTGAAAGGATGTATTATCTTAAGCCTCAGAATAACATACACACCTTTATCACAGCCAACAGCAAAATCTTCTCCAGGTGGATTATAAAGAAACAGGTCGGAAAAGTCCAACTCCTCCTGACTGATGTCTTGCCCTAAACCCTCGGTGAGCCCCAAACCTCCAGAAGTCATCTCCAGCTCTGAATATTTCAGTTCTTCCTTTCGACAAGTAGTCTGAATCTTTTGTTATAACTTTCAAACTCGCCAACGAAATTAAGCTGTATACCAAAGATAAACAATTAGAGAAACCCGACGATGTTAAAGTTTTTACTTTTCTAAGACACGTTTAAAACATTGGCAGCTGCTCAAATAAAACATCCAACACCGCGACATGAAAAAAAAACCGAGCGGCGACAGACGCTTCCTGTCACTGCTGATGATGACAAGCAGACAGGAGGTGCGGACCTACCTCTGCGTGTTTGTGTGCGTGTGCGTGTGTGCGTGCGTGCGTGCGTGTGCAGCACAAACGCCACACAACTTCCAAACACAGGCCTTATTTCCTCCTGTGTGAGTCAAGTAGAGTCACAATAAACCCATTGTAATATATAAAGGGAAGCAAAATGCACATTCTGTGGTAACAATATTACAGTGATATCAAAATGCGCAGCGCTCACGTTGTAATTATTTTCAATTATAATTTTATGAGCTTCGATTGTTTTTTAGCTATGTGATTAACAGTGTTGTTGTTTTTTTTCTTCTGTTATATCTGTTGTGTGTATCTGTTGACTTTCTGCATACAACTTACAGGAACAAAAAAAGTTGTATTGAATTGAATTGTATTGAATTCCTGTAGGGTCACTATACATTTAGAAACAGACATACAGCTAAAAACAAGGACAACAAAGCTGAGCAAAGATATGTAAGAACTACATACAAGTAGGTGAAATATATATAAAAAGCAACAATGACCAACAACATACAATGTCTAAGTCAAGTGCAAGTCAAATGCTTTTGTAATTGTAAACAAATACAAATAGTGCAAAGGAATACATATTGAATGGGTAATGTAATAGATTACTTTATATACATAAAGTGGGTGGTTATGTACAGTATGTGCTTGTATACATATCCATATACAGCGTACAGGATTTATATTTGATAACAATGAATGATGAAATAGCAACTTAAGTAACATATAGACTTAATTCTTAGTTTGTGTCTCAACAAAATCTATTAAAAAATGTATATGGTCTTTAAATCATAACTCCAGACACTAGTTTGCACTCACAATAAATAAATAAAAAGATAAAATAAAATAAAAAGTCAGTGTAAGCAGCTTTTGGCCACTGAGTGGCAGTATTGTACAATTCCCATCCACACACGAGTTCAGTTGCTGTTATTTAAAGGGTCAGTTCATCCAAATTTAAAAATAATACATATATATTTTTTCTTACTCCTTTCTTGTGGTATCTAGCCATGCAGAAACTACAGTTGTGGTTTAGAGATAATCTGTCACTGAGATCTCTGCCTCTACCCTGTTAGGTGATTAAGCAGTCACTTTCCACATTGTTGGAATATTTAAAACTATATTTCAGTAAAGTCATTAAATGGGATTAATGTATTTTTCCATAACACATCATTTAAAATAATTCCTTCCACCATGTTGAGGTCTTATTATGGAGATACTCTTTCCTGACCCAAGTGTTTCTCGTTTTTCTCAGTCTTTATCACACTGATTGGATGTGACACAGATAACAGGTGAGCCAGATGTGGCTCTATAGCTCAGTGGTTAGCGCACTGGTCTTGTAAACCAGGGGTCGTGAGTTCAATTCTCGCTAGGGCCTGTGTCCCGGTTTAAGTTTGGCCTATCAAGTACATGTACTGTCCTGTAAATCAGTTTCATCCATATACTGTACTTTGTCTGTCATCCTTCTCCAGTGAAATATGACAGTGGTGCAAACAGTGTTGAGAACTTTACCTAAGCAAAATCAGATATATATTAAAAATACTCATAGTTTTATTTTAGTAAAAGTACAAAAGTATTAGCAGCAAAATATACGTTTAAAGTACTTATTGGGTGGCAGAAAGGCCCCTGTCAGCATCAATTACTCATGTGTCACTGATGTAAACATGATCAGAAAACGTGAAAAACTTTGTTTTACTTGTTGTACAAAGATTTTTTTTATTTTTTTTATTAATGTCTTCTGACTGGGTCACCTGTCGATGTCACCTGAGGTCACATGTGAGTCTAAGGGTCACATGGCAGTCCTGTGAGAGTCATCAGAGTCCCATGAATCAAGGTGTGAATTGGTGTGAAACTACCGGGTGGGGGGACGGGGCCTGACAGCAAATGTGAGAAGCTCATAAGTGGTATCTCTTCAAGCTACTTTAAAGCCATTTGTCCTGCGTGTCCAACATCTATCTGTACACTGCGGTCCTCAAAGGAGCATTCCTTGTCCTTAAGAGCCCTGTGTGTGAGTGTATACACATATACAGTATGTATATATATATATATATATATATATATACACACACACACACATATACACAGTATACACACACATATACAGTATATATATATATCATTTTGTATATATATATATATATATATCATTTTGAGCCAACTTCTAAAGAAAACAGAGCTTGTCTAAGAAAAGAGAAACATGCATACACACATGGAAACTAAGCTTTTTAATACTTATTTAGCTCTGTTCCTCAAGCTGTAAAAATCTCCAGACCTTAATACCAAGCCTTCGCAATGCACCAGTTTGAAAAATAAACACATATGTGGCTGTAACACATTTATTAATGTATTTGTTTCAGTGAATAAAATGTGTCTACATAAAACAATGTACAATATTACAGTATTATAATCACACTTTATATACACAATGTAAAATAAACATACGCGTGATCTACT